>CM074858.1:56172500-60972500 GCA_037501455.1 Lantana camara
TGAAGGTTGGCTCCCGGAAATAAAAGCTGAGTGTGCAGAATCCTGAGTGTTAGGATTGGAATCCTCCTCCAGATTCACTACCTCAGCACTGGAGGATGGAGCTTGAGGCGCCAGCGGAATGGGCACTAAGACTTCAGGATTGGAAATTTGAACGTCATTAGCACCCCCGTCCACCACCATGGGCTCGGGTTCTATGGGGTTGGCCGCTATAAACTCATCTTGGAGCATAGTGACCAAATCATTGTACTCCGGCTCTGTTAAGTCTTCAGTCGGGTCCCTAGTTCCCACGATCGGCTCCAAGTTCTCGTCAAGATCCATACGCAGGCGATCGTCCGTACCAGTGGTGGGAGGCACCATTGCCAGCTTAATCAGTTAGCCCACGGACTTCCAGAAGAAGCGTTTGGCATTAACAAAGCAGTGGAGATTGGCAGCAAAGTTGAAGGCCTTCGAGCGTACAAACTTAAGGACCGTATCCCAAACAACCCTTGTTTCAAGATCTGCTACCCGCCCTTGAAGGTCGGTAAGATCCTTCCTCACTGACTCCAGCTGTTGGTTACACTCGGTTAGCTCCTGAGTGAGGTTTTTCTTATCGTCCCTCAGCTTATTACGTTCAACCTTCAACTTCTTGTGCCACTCGTCCAAGGTCTTCCAAGCTTTTTCACTTTGTCATGTTCGAGCCCCAGAGATGTGAATTGAGCAGAAATCGTATCATATTCCTCCTGCAGCCGGTCGGGGTCAGTGATACGTAGTAGCTTCTTGTATTTAGCCTTTTGTTTGGAGTGGGTCTCCGAGCGTCTCTACAGGTTCTTCAACCTGAGAAGCACCTCCTGCATAAGTGATAAAATTTTACTAAGTCCAAGATTAATCAAGTGGAAATCCAACTTAGTTAAAGCAAGGCTCAGACACTTTCCGCCACAAGAGCGTAACAGGCGTCTGTCGTAACCTCCGCGGCGGTCTGTTCATTCAGTTTTTGATGATCCCTAGAAAATTGTAGGCGGTGGACCATTCCGGAGACAACATTGCGAGTGGCGGGGCAGTCATTTAGGAGCACAGGACCGTCTTCCACTGAGAGCTTGTAATGCACATCCCCGCTGCGCTCAAATTTCCAGAAGCTCTCATCCTCGGAAGAGGAGGTGTCACCATCGTCATCTGGGTCCCCCACTACTACATTCTTCCCCTTGCCGGAGATGGGGATGGAATCTGCAAGTCGTTTTCTATTTCTCTAGGGTTGGGACCTATCCTCGCCCAGGTCCCGGAGGATGATTACTCCCGAGCGGTTGCTGCGGGAAGCATTGGGGCCCAACTGTACAGGTCCCTCGGCGGGTGTAGGAAAGAGTGCGCCCAGGGGAGTAGCATCGTGAGCATTCTCGCTCGTCAGATCCACCGTCTGACTCTCATGGCAGCTATCCCCTCGGCCGCCTTCACCTCTCCCGGCCCCTCAGCCTACACCACGGCCCTCTCGCGGAGCCGTCTGTTATCGCGGTGGCTGCTGTTGCTGATCGTTGTTCACTCTACGAGTGCGCATCAAGGCTGCGATAGCTTCAGCACCTCCTACTGCCATCAATATATCTACGCCTGCACACAAAGAAACAAACGAGCGTCAGGCTAACTTCTACAATGAAACAAAGCTTAAGAGTTAGTGCTCCTACTCTAAATGTTAGCAAAGTTAGTTCCTAGAATCTAACCGTCTCTGTTCATTGTTCGAGCGGGAGGATTGCTGATCATATCCAGAGGACTCACGAGCCCATAGCAGGATAATATCTCCTCGTTACGCATCAAGTCTTTGGCTTTAATCAGCCACTTGGTATTCTTCATAACGAGGGCCAAACTCTTTGCCTACTGCTCGAAAGGTAAAGAACCGGATCTGAATTTCACAATGGGTCCCTCTCCGTGTACTACCCACTCTCGAGGAACTCTAAATACACCACCTAGTGCCCCAACAAAGAAGAATTTCTCCTTCCAGTTCTCTCCGTATGAAGTCGAGGGTGAGTCAATCATCCTTAAGCCTGATTTGGTCTGAACATAGTAAAATCCATCCCTCGGAGACGAGCGTGAAGAGCGTGCCACCTGGAATAGGCTTTTGAAGTTATCCAATGAGGGCTCGTGGCCTGTGGCCCTCATTGGTATCACAAAAGTGTTTAACAGGGCGATACCATTGGGCAGAATCTGTGAAGGACTCAAGTTCAGGAAGTTCAAGATGTTGGCGATCGGGGTCGGGATCGGGAACCTCAGACCCCCAGCAAACACGGTATCCCTATAGACGGTCATCATTCGGGGTGGCAGATTGTTGGCTTGCTCGTGCCATAAGGGAAGACGGGGTTGTGTAGACTTTGTCCCAATAAACCTGAGTCTTCAAGGTGGCTAATTCCACGAGCGTCAGGGTATTTTCTATTTCCTCTGGGGTTCTATCTGTCTGATGAGGGTAGGGCTTCTTTACTTGAGTTGCCGGTTCCTTCCCCTTTCGACGACGTTTACGGGGAGGTTCTTCCCCTGCCCGACGCTCAGAAGCCCCCGCTTCCTCTTGGGGTGCAGCAATAGCCTCGGTAACTTGGTGGTCTTGAGGCCTAATGGCACTATTCAACACGGGAAAAACCCTCTCCCCCTGGTTTTGCATAAGTAGTAACAGATCCATTTCTTCAAAGATCTGAACAACCCCCCCCCCCCCCAGGGTTACGCTCGTTCATCCCTTGAATGGCAGCGCCAAGTTCTTCGTCCTGAGCCTCTTCTGGGACTTCCGCTATTGCAATGGCGTACGAAATATCATGTTGGGGAGGAGAACTTGCAGGGGACATTTCATCGATCTCTCTCACCGTCTGGTTGATGATTTCATCCTCCATTGCTGTTCTTATTTCTTGAAGATGAAGGCTTTACAGGGAGATTTAGCTGAAGAGAGGAATTTTTGTATGGGAATGATAGTTCAGAAGGCTTCCTCCTGCAAAAGTAAGTGATCAACACAACCTAAATCTAGGGTTAGTACAAGGAAGAAATAATCACAGTGATTTACCTAAGTTGGAGAAGGAAGTTCGACGGAAAATTTACCGGAAATCGCAATGAGTTGCTGAAGAATATATTGCAGGTTTGCTTTGAAGAACTCTGAGTGCGTAAAGAGTGAAAAGGGTTTACAAATCCCTATTTATAGGAAAGAGTTACAGGCATGATTGGGGTATTTAATTCAAATGCAATCACTCCCACCTAGAAAACTCCCCACTTTTGATAACCGTCACACGATTACCCATATTCACGAGCCGTTTCCTTAAAACGCGCGCCCACGTCTCCACTCAGCATTTAATGCATATCTACTTGAGCCTCAGAACTGATAGGACTGCATTTAATGCCCTGTCAGAAGGTGTCCGTTATGGAATACAGCCAGCATCGCTTCCTTCCAAAAGGTTGACCCACGAATGTTCGGAGCTAACACCCGGATTTTAAAATTCTACAGTTCACTCAAGACAACTACAGAATTTGGGGGGCAAAAATGATGGGCCCAAATCACGCTCAAATCAACACTGAAATACGTGTGGCAATCTGAACGGCTCATCTAAGTTGTCTGAGGAAGCTAGAGTATGGACGCTCGTAATAATGGGCTCGCGAAGTAGATCCAACCCATCCACTCATTATCTCACTGATTAAGACCTGCGCGCCTCGGCCAAACAAGCGTGGGATTTGCGTACCGATCCCACCTGATGGTCACACTGCGGCCCCACAGAACGCTCTCCACCCAAAGTCCATCCCTTCCGCACTAAGGGAGCCCGCTACGAGGGAACTCGCGGTCGAGCCCACACTCCGCTCGAGCTGACCGACGCTCGGACCCAGTCACTAGAGGAACTCCTCCTCTCGAGCGCTCCGACGCTCGGGAACGTCCCTCCTGGATATCCCAGCGCTCATACTGGGGGTACTCGTTTCCCAGAGGTTAACCCCCTCCTTAACGAAGGGTTCCCCTCGAGGGCACACCCAGTTACTTGAGGAGGCTCTTTGGGTGCCTCCACGCTCGGTAGCCGCTCTATAACCACGTCTGACACAGTGGTAGTGCGCACACCCCGCCTGACACACTGTAACCACCTATCACTAGGTATCTTTCAGGGATGTTACTCTCATGCCATCACACGTTACCACGTGTCTAGGTCAGCCCTGGGTTCGGGACCACATGGTCGCTTTTACCAAAACACCCTTACCCTCAACATATAAATAGGGGAGTTGATACACACTTTCCTTAAGTCATCTTCTACACAGACATTACATACAAAACTGGGCATTCTTCCTCCATTTTTACTCTGGTTTCTTCTTCCCAAGCTCCGCATACTTCACCATCTTTGCTTTCTTACTGCATTTTTCCCCTCGTGTTATCCCAGCTGGAAGAACCCACACTCTTTGGAAACCCCTGAGGCTCCAACGCCTATGATGGTCTTCCCTCTCTTAAACAAATCTTAAAGTGTTGGTGTCTTAATCCCTTTTCCAGTTTATGCACCATCATTTTCGATTATGCACCTATTTGAAATTATATGAAATCCTTGGACTCACACTACAAGAACACAGGTGAATTCCGAGGGATATTTTCCCTCAGAAAACTCCTAGGGAATTCACCCAATTGATTTCTGAGGGAATATTCCCTCGGAAATCCCTCGGAAATTTTAGAGCCAAGATCAGCCGCCTACTTTTCCGAGGGATTTCCGAAGGAAAATTCCCTCGAAAAAATAAAATTTATTTATTTTTTAAATTAAAATAATTTTCCGAGGGAATTCCGAGGGAAAATTCCCTCGGAAAATTAAAACATAATTAATTTTTAAATTAAAATTATTTTTCGAGAGATTTCAGAGGGAAATAATCCCTCAAAAATAGTCATAATATTGGTTCTTGAATTTTCCAAGAGATTTCTGAGGGAAAACTCCCCCGGAAAAATAAAATTTCCGAGGGATTTCCGAGGGAAATATTCATATTTTTAGTTCTTGAATTTTCTGAGGGATTTCCGAGGGAAAACTCCCTCGGAAAAATAAAATTTATTTATTTTTTAAACTAAAATAATTTTTCGAGGGAATTCCGAGGGAAAATTCCCTCGGAAAATTAAAACTTAATTATTTTTTAAATTAAAATTATTTTCCGAGGGATTTCCGAGGGAAGTAATCTCTCAGAAATATTCACATTTTTATATCTTGAATTTTCCAAGGGATTTCCGAGGGATAATTCCCTTGAAAAATTAAAACTTAATTAATTTTTAAATTAAAATTATCTTCCGATGGATTTCCGAGGGAATATTCCCTCGGAAATTAATTTGATAAATACCCTCGGAATGTTTAATAATTATTTTTAAATTATAAATTATATAATAATTTATTAAGTTTGGTTACAATCCATGACTATTATAAGTATTAATATTGATATTTTAAAGTATGACTTTATTAAATTAGTGAATTTATGGTTATACATATGTAATCAAACGTTCGGCAAGTATTTTGAACGATATTATAACGTTAAGGACATTCATTTTATTTTGAATTGAAAACGAATTTCGTTTTCACATATTTTTTGGAGAGATTTTTTTCTTATTTAATTAACTATTAAAGAAAACATCATGTTATTACATTTAGTTTTAATAAACAATGTTTTCTCTTTTTTAATATTTAGATTTTTTTAGGAATTCTGAGGGATTTCTGAGGGAAAACCATTTTGCCTCGGAATTCCCTCGAAATTTGTAATATATACTTTTTTAAATTAAGCACTACATAATAATTTGTGGAGTTTAAATACAATCCATGACAATTATATGTATAATTAGTAAATAAAGTAAGATATTTTGAATTATTAAATGAGTGAATTGATGGTTATACATATGTAATCAAATATTCGGTAAGTATTTCGAAAACGTTAAGAACATTCTTTTTATTTTAAATTGAAATCAAATTTTGTTTTCACATATTTCGGAAGAGAATTTTTTCTTATTTAATTAACTAACAAAGAAAAAATCATGTTATTACATTTAGTACTTAAAAATAATGTTTTCTCTTTTTTTAATATTTAGTATTTTCCAAATTCTGAGGGAATTCCGAGGGATTTCCAAGGGAAAACCATTTCCCTCGGAATTCCCTCGGAATTTTCAATATATATTTTTTAAAATTAAGCAATACATAATAATTTGTTGAATTTAAATACAATCCATGAAAATTATATGTATAATTAGTGAATAAAGTAAGATTATTTTAGTTATTAAATGATTGAATTGATGGTTATACATATGTAATCATACATTCGGTAAGTATTTCGAACGAAATCATAACGTTAAGGACATTCGTTTTATTTTAAATTAAAATCGAATTTCTTTTTCACATATTTTTTGAAGAGAATTTTTTCTTATTTAATGAACTAACAAAGAAAACACCATTTTATTACATTTAATTTTAAAAAATAATGTTTTCTCTTTTTTTAATATTTAGTTTTTTTCCAACTTCCGAGGGAATTCCGAGGGAAAACCATTTTCCCTCGGAAATCCCTCGGAATTTGCATTATATATTTTTTAAAATTAAGCTGGTTCATAAACTGTTTAATAATTTTATTTCTTGTGAAGATGACAATATATTTATTTTGATGAACAATCAATCACCTAAATATGACTCGTGGGCTCAAATTAATATTTGATCATACTGTGAGTATGTTTTTTTATTTGAACATATTTATTTTAATATTATATAATAATGTATTATGTGCATATATAATATATATAACTAATATTTATGGTACTATTTTTTTTTCCTCAATAACTATAATATATATATAGGGCAAGTAGAGAGAATGTTTCTTCTGTACCCTACATGAGTGGCGCGGCTCAGCCATCACTACAACCTGCGGGCTTTTGGCCCCCACCCTCCGCGACCGGCAGCTTACTCTCCAGCGCCGCCAGCGGGAACGCAAGTGACGCAACCGGTAGCAATTGTCAACAACCAGCCGCCATGTCTTTCGCCTGCTACCAGCACCGGAGAAGTGCCACGGCTGTCTTATGTTGCGGCCCTTCATGCACCGACCCCGTCGGTTGCTCCATCCACCAGGTCTCACTCTCCAACGACCATGGCTACCTCGCATGGTCGTGTGTACCTCTTCCCGAGGAACGACAACCGCAAAGCATATGGTGTGGTCTCCAAACGCAATGGTATTACAGATATTAGGTTTTCGGATGCTGAAATCACTGAGCTCTCTTTACCTTTTGCATTTGCATTGGTGGGGAAATAACACCCCAAACGGAGGATGCCACATCCCCCGCACTGAGACCCAGACCCGGTCATGAAATGGAAGTCCATGCCCGAATCCAAATCAGAGCGAACGGGAGACAAACGTACACACTATGCTAGGCTGATGTAACTTGACAAACTCAGAGTGCAGAAGTAAATGAAACATTCAAACAAGATAGCGGAAGCATTTAAATCAACATTCAAAACAAGTGACGGGTTCAACTTGCATAGATACCTAGTCCTGAATATCAAAAGCATAACAAGTGATGGGTTCAACTAACAAAGAGACCTAGTCCCGAATATCAGATGAACATAATGTAATAATCATCAAGTGCCACAAAGGGGCCGAATACGAGTCCCACGCAGGGCTACAGAATAGTAAACTATAGTCTCAAGTCTATAAGTCAAAACATAAGTAAAGTGTATGAAAGACAAATGCAACTAGAAAGGCTAGACCGACGAAATGCAACTCAAAGGACTCACTCCCGCCTAGCAAACGCCAACAGACTTGCAACTAAAAGTTTAAATGAGGGGTCAGTCAACTTGACCGAGTGAGGGGGCTAACGCACACCCACAATATATATATAAAGAGTATAGCACAGAATAAAAGGATGGACTCATGAACCGGGGATAGGTGTTGCATACCAAAGACATTTCGAAATAACCCAAATAAATATAGATATAAGTTTAGAAACCATTTTTCAGAAGGGCTCTATCCCGATTCACAATTTCATAACATAACATAATCAACTACTCGGCGAGTACGAGCTTCCAATCTTTACTCCTCAGAACATAAATCAAAATAAATCCCTCTAGTGATGGAGGAGATGTGTTGTCCCTAAACCATCTATAATAAACCGTCTAAAATAGACTCACCCTCAAGGGGTAGCGAACCCACAAGAGTCCTCCCCGGCCTTAGCCGAAGGCTCAAGATACCACACCTTCCCTACAGCACGGGTCGCGTGAAGATATCTCAAATGGAACTACACAGACTAATCCCTGACGGTCCTATACCGTTCCAGGGCTGTCTATCCCATAGCTCCTTGGATCCACAACAGAACAGATCATAACATAACATACGCCAATCTTTCATGGCAATCTCGCTACATAATCAATACACAACTGTTTTTCCAAAATAGCTTACATATGCCTCAAAAACTGGTTTGTATACTTTTATCCCTACGCGATGGAACTTTAAGCCTCATGACCTCCACCCACGCAGGACGCACGCAAAATCATAAACATATCATATCCAACACATACGTATTTATAATAGATATACTCGCAAGCAAGGGTTGAAATCAGCATATTAAGGCCATAGGTCGCATAACTATACAAAATCCTAAACCTCACCTCGTAGTAGTAGAGTCTGAGAGTGTGAAGGGCCAAACACTCTAAACCTCGGCCTCACCGGCACCACCAAACTTTGTGACAAGACATACAAAAGCCCAAACTTAGACTCTACATGAACCAAGTAAGACGCATGGCGTACAAAGTATGAATGACATGCGAAATGGAATGATGTTTATCAAGTTGGTCACAAGGGTCAATTCAATTATTCAAGTAAATCATGCAAGTATTAAAGTATTAAGGTTCAGAGATGCATTCCAAGTCATATCGGATCATACAAGTGAAGTAGCAACTCAAACGAATCAAATACGTACGAAAAAGCAAGTAAAAGGGGTCACAGACGCATGGGAACGACCATTCCCATGCACAACATAGCATGGGAACGGGCCTTCCCACGCCAAGGCCTAGCGAGGCTGGGAACGACCGTTCCCAGCTTAAGCACACATGGGATCGGTCATTCTCATGTTCGGCCACCAAAAAACCAACCCTAGCCCGGAAGGGCCGTTCCGGGCTTAAAGCACAAACGGGAACGGCCATTCCGGCCATAGATCTGGAGCAGAAACTAGACAGTTTCGGGAAGAAGAAGGGGAACACCAAAAATTTACCATAAAACATCACGAAATTCAAGTATATCATCATATAAATCATGCTTAGCATCAAAACATCAATTAATTCAAGTTTAGGAAGGTTTTTGCCCAAAATCTCAAACACCCATTTTCATGAATTTCAAGCCTAAACATGAAGATATGAATCCCTAGTCTTCCACACACGAATTTTCAGCAACTAAGACACATAAGGAGCATTCAAATCATCAAAGCTTGCTCAAGGAATTCAAGATCTCATCATTCAAGTTCATGCTAACAATTTCATGCTCCAATCCAAGAAAAGAAATGAAATACTCATCAAAAGAGATCCAAAGCTTACGTTGTCTTGTGAAGGAATGAGGAATCAAAGAATATGAGCTCTTAGAATGAAAGATGGTTCAAGTCTTGATCTTCTCTTGAAATTTCTCCATGATTCTCTTTGAGGCTAACTTGTGTGGTTTGAAATGAAATGAAAAGAAATAAAGCTATTTATATGGTGGCTAATAGTTTTAAGTCAAGGTTAGGGTTTCCAAGATATAATATGAGGCTAAAGGCTTAAATAGGATTTGGGATCAAATAAATGACTTTCGGTCCAATAATTCAAGATTAAAAAGTTTAAGGTCTAAACGGTTTCTGAAAACTATAAGGTAAATTCCGTTGGACCCGAATCACCGAGTCAAGTCCAATGGTGGTGTCGGAATTCGAATTCGAATTCCCGAGCTCATATGGGTCCCGAATGACCCAAACTCACCTAATTCAAGTTAGGCCCAAACACATTAATAGGTCCAGGTCCTATTTAAATCCAACTCCAACAATTAATTTAAATTCATCCAAGTTCCATTCTCAAGTT
Source organism: Lantana camara (assembly GCA_037501455.1). NCBI lineage: Eukaryota > Viridiplantae > Streptophyta > Magnoliopsida > Lamiales > Verbenaceae > Lantana > Lantana camara. The sequence continues at coordinate 56,182,499 of CM074858.1, forward strand.
GTCATGCAAGAATTCATATTTCAACATTTTGGATTTTAGTCAATTAAGTCACATTTTCAATCAAAGTTGGAATTAAACACATAAAAGGGGAATTAAATCAGATAAATACATAAGGTAAACTCTCTCGTGGTGCATACCTGTACGATTTATCGGATGGGGCGTCACAACCTCCCCCCCTTAGGAGAACCTGTCCTGAGGTTCACTGCTTGAAACAACTCCGGATACAACTTCCTCATCTTCTCCTCAGTCTCCCAAGTCGATTCCTCAGATTTCTGATCTCTCCACAACACTCTGACCAAGGGAATCTACTTGTTTCTCAACACTTGTACTTTCCGATCTAGAATATCAACTGGGTGCTTCACAATCGTCAAATCTGACTCAAGTTATACCTCTTCAACCGGTAAAACCGTCGACTCACCGGGGTAGAACTTCCGAAGCTGTGAAACATGGAACACATTATGAATTCCAGTCAAACTCGGCGGTAGGTCCAACCTATACGCCACCTCTCCAATCTTCTCTAGAATCTCAAACGGTCCAAGATATCGAGGGCTAAGCTTCCCTCCTCTACCAATACGAGAAAAGCCCTTCCTAGGAGATGCCTTCAAGAAGACACGATCTCCGACCTCAAACTCGAGGGCCCTTCTCCTCTTATCTGCATAACTCTTCTGTCTATCCTGAGTTGCTTTCATTCTCTGCTGAATCAACTTAACCTTCTCAACCATATTCTCAATCTTAGACGAGGCCTTAGCTCTCGTGAGCTTACCCTCCTTAGTCCATCGGGCCAATCCTCAATATCCCAATATAGTGGCGACCTACACTTCCTCCCATAGAGTGCCTCGTAAGGGGCCATACCAATCGAAGCCTGGTAACTGCTGTTGTAAGAGAACTCAACCAAGGTCAAATGCTTATCCCATTTATCCTTAAAATCCAATGCACATGCCCTTAACATATCCTCGAGATACTTAATCAGCCGCTCGGATTGTCCATCAGTCTGAGGATGTGATGCGGTGCTAAACTTAAGCTTTGTACCCAAGAACTTCTGAAGATCCTGCCAAAAACTTGCTGTAAACCGAGGATCCCGATCTAACACGATGCTAGCCGGAACTCCATGTAGTCTCACTATCTCATTACAATACAATTCAGCCAACTTAGGTACCTTATCCATCATCCGAACCTTAAGGAAATGGGCAGACTTAGTCAAACGGTCTATCACTACCCAAATCCCGTCGAATCCTCTCCTAGACCTCGGCAGGCCGGACACAAAGTCCATAGTCACCTGCTCCCACTTCCACTCTGGTATCGGAAGTGGTTGGAGAGTACCTCCCGGTTTCTGGTGTTCTACCTTAACCATCTGGCATGTCAGACATCTCTTCACAAAGAATGCAACATCCCTCTTCATTCCACTCCACCAATACAACTCTTTCAAGTCCCGGTACATCTTCGTACCTCCTGGGTGAATGGAATAACTGGAGCGGTGCGCCTCCTCAAGTATTACCCTCTTGAGCTCGCTAGGCACACACACTCTTTCCTTGAACCTGAACAAACCAGAATCATCAAACCCAAACTTAGTCTCTGGATCATCTCTAGAACGAGCAACCAATCTCTGAATCTCGGGATCCGTAGACTGAGCCTCCAACAATCTCTGCTTCAGATCAGGCTGAACCATGATGTTGGCTAACCTAGCCACCGAAACAATAACAGTTGAACTCTGCTCAGAAAACCCAGCCACTAAACTCGAAATACTGACCTTCCTGCTCAACGCGTCGGTAACCACATTTGCCTTACCCGGATGGTACTGAATCGTGCAATCATAGTCCTCTAAGAACTCAACCCATCTCCTCTGTCTCAAGTTAAGCTCTTTCTGCGTGAACAAGTACTGAAGACTCTTATGATCTGAGAACACTTCAAACGTAGCACCATAGAGATAGTGGCGCCACTTAGACAGCGCAAACACGACTGCTGCACGCTCTATATCATGGGTAGGGTAATTCTGCTCATGCACCTTCAACTTCCTAGAGGCATAAGCTACAACCCGACCATTCTGCATCAACACACAACCCAGTCCTTCCTTAGAAGCACCTGTATAAACTGCATAACCCTCAACTCCCTCGGGTAGGGTAAGAACCGGTGCTGTAGTTAACCTTTCCTTTACAGTCTGAAAAATCCTCTTACAACTTCCATCCCATTCAAACTTGGTTTCCTTCTTGGTCAACTTAGTTAACGGGGCTGCAATCTTAGAGAAATCCATCACAAATCTCCTATAATAACCTGCCAAGCCCAGAAAACTCCGTATCTCAGAGGCGTTCCTAGGCCTCTCCCAATGTAGCACCATTTCAATCTTAGAGGGATCGACCTCAATTCCATTGCCTGAGATGATATGACCCAGAAAAGTGACTCGATCAATCCAAAACTCGCACTTACTGAACTTAGCATACAACTTGTGCTCTCTAAGCGTTTCCAACACAATCTGGAGATGCTGAGCATGCTCCTCAACCGATCTCGAATACACCAAGATGTCATCTATAAAGATCACCACGAACTTATCAAGGAACGTTCTAAACACCCGGTGCATCATATCCATAAATACTGCAGGAGCATTCGTCAACCCAAACGGCATAACCACAAACTCAAAGTGTCCATATCTCGTGTTGAATCCAGTCTTAGAGATGTCCTTCTCTCTAATCCTCAACTGATAGTATCCCTGCCTCAAATCTAACTTGGAGTACACTCTCGAACCCTGCAAGCTGTCAAACAACTCCTCGATATGGGGTAATGGATACTTGTTCTTAACTGTCATCCTGTTCAGCTCGCGGTAGTCTATACACATCCTTAACGTCCCATCTTTCTTCTTAACAAATAGAATGGGAGCACCCCACGGAGAAGTGCTCGGACAAATGTATCCGCTGACCAGAAACACATCCAACTGCTTCTTCAGTTCCTTCAACTCGGCAGGCACCATCCGGTAGGGGGTCTTCGAATAGGGCTCAGCTCCGGGATAGAGGTCCACTACAAACTCTATATCCCTGTCTGGTGGTAAGGGCCCCAGACTCTCCGGGAACGCATCCAGATACTCCCGAATGACCTCCGTCTCCTCAAACTTGACCTGATCCTTGGGTTTGTTCAAAAGGTAAGCCACGAAACCTGTAGCACCATCCCGGAGTAACTTACTAGCCTCAACAAAGGATATAAATGGGCTGGATCCCAAACTCTCTCCCGAAAACACCGCAGAATCAAAATAAATAATCTTCAAATGACAATCCATAACTGTACCATGTCGGGAAAGCCAATCCATCCCAAGAATCACCTTAAACCTCCCCATCGGCATCACAATCAGATCAGCAGGAAAAACTCGACCCTCAAAACTCACCGGGCACTCACGAAACACTCTGTCTGTCTACAAGCTCCCCCCCAAGGGAGAACTCACCACAAACACATGCGCAGATATCTCAGCAAGCAAAGGCAAAGAAGCAATAATATCCCGGGTAATAAAAGAATAAGTAGCCCCATGATCAAACAATGCATGTAATGATATGCCATGAATATGTATTGTACCTTCCACTACAGCATTCTGATCAATCTCTGTTGCCTCCTCCTCGCCCTCCAGAGCATAAGCACGAGCCTAAACAGCCGGCCTCTTCTTCGGACAAGCATCCCTCTTGTTATCAGCCAAACCACACACCAAACATCTACCCAAATACCAATAGCACCTCTCCGATGGATGAAAGCCCTGACAGTGAGGGCAACGAGCTGCGGCTGGTGCCGGTAATGCTGGCGGTCCTGTAGGAGCAGCGGGTCGGGGCTTCTTGTTAATGAAGCCCTGTGGACGGAAAGCTGGTGTAGTAGTAGAAGAAACATGAGTAACGGGCTTCTTGCCCGATCCAGAACCCGAACCATGCCCCGAAGAGAAGGATGGGGGCCTCAACCTCTGTCTCTGAGCCTCGACCTGAATAGCCCTCTTGGTAACCTTATCCCAAGTGCTCACATTGACAGCCTGAAGAGCTCTCTGAATATCCTCTCGAAGCCCATGAAGGAAGTGATGGGCTCTGTGTGAATCAATATCAGTGATGTGTGTAGCATAGGGAGCAAGTCTCTCGAACTCTAGAATGTAGTCCTCAACAGATCTGGATCCCTGCTTCAGCTCAGAAAACTCCTGAAGTCTGCGCTCTCGTGCACTATGAGGTATAAACTTCTCATAGAACTCATGCACGAAAGTCTCCCAAGTGAACTCCATACCACTCCTCTCAAGTCTGGATCGAACTCCCTTGAGCCAGTTAGCTGTCTGTCCCTGAATGAATCGAGCAGTACAAACAGCCTTATCCTGAGAACTCCCTGGGCAAATCTCCCAAATACCTCTGATCTCCGCTAACCAGTCCTCAGCCTGGATATCATCTCCTCCAAACCACTTAGGAGGGTTGTTGTTCCGAAACTCCCTATACACAGCTGAGATAGTACCATCCTGACCATCAACTGGTGGTGTCTGTTGTCTCTGATTCTGTTGTAACTGATTGAGGAGTGCCTGAACAATGTTCTCCGCATTCAGTGGTGGTGGCGGAGGCGGATTAGGCGCATCCGGTGAAGCCTCTCGGTCACGGCGTCTAGGAGGCATCCTGAAATTCAAAGATTCAAGCAATATTGATGCATGTGGGTTAGTACGTGTGTATGTATACAAGTATTAGAAATAATCAAGTATTCAAGTAAATGAGTCATATAATCACATTGTCCTATGTCGTACCAACTATACAGACTCGACACGACACTAGAGCTCGATTTTGCAACTACAGCTCTGATACCATTTGTCATGCCCCGGGTCCGAGGGACCGTTGGACGCGAGTGCAAGTCTCCAAGCCCACCGAGTATAACCTGAAATTGGGCCTAAACCACTGCCCAAAAGGGATATCCATTGGTTATACTTAGACTCTTTAACTTATAAACTGAACTTAACTCTCATACTTTCCCTATGTGGGACAGGGATATCACAATCACCCCTCCTTCAGGATCGTGACGTCCTCGTCGCGGCATGACATATAGCCCATGATCGACTCGTCTGCGTTGGGACTTTAGAGGTGGCTCCTACGGGCTCAAGAGGTGGCTCCCACACATGTAGCACTTTGCCCCGCAGGCTCAAGAGGTGGCTGCCATGTGAGTAGCACTTTGCCGCGTATAGCACTTAGCTCCTGCGGCTGACGAGCGACTCTGATACCACTTAAGGATGCAACACCGCAAACGGAGGATGCCACATCCCCCGCACTGAGACCCAGACCCGGTCAAGAAATGGAAGTCCATGCCCGAACCCGAATCAGAGCGAACGGGAGACAAACACACAAGCTATGCTAGACAGATCTAACTTGAAAAACTCAGAGTGCGGAAGCAAATCAAACATTCAAACAAGATAGTGGAAGCATTTAAATCAACATTCAAAACAAGTGACGGGTTCAACTAGCATAGATACCTAGTCCCGAATATCAAAAGCATAACAAGTGACGGGTTCAACTAGCAAAGAGACCTAGTCCCGAATATCAGATCAACATAACGTAATAATCATCAAGTGCCACAAAGGGGCCGAATACGACTGCCACGCAGGGCTACAGAATAGTGAAGTATAATCTCAAGTCTATAAGTCAAAACATAAGTAAAGTGTATGAAAGACAAATGCAACTAGAAAGGCTAGACCGACAAAGTGCAACTCAAAGGACTCACTCCCGCCTAGCAAACGCCAACAGACCTGCAACTAAAAGTTTAAATGAGGGCTCAGTCAACTTGACCGAGTGAGGGGGCTAACGCACACCCACAATATATATATAAAGAGCATAGCACAGAATAAAAGGATGGACTCATGAACCGGGGATAGGTGTTGCATACCAAAGACATTTCGAAATAACCGAAATAAATATAGATATAAGTTTAGAAACCATTTTTCAGAAGGGCTCTATCCCGATTCATAATTTCATAACATAACATAATCAACTGCTCGGCGAGTACGAGCTTCCAACCTTTACTCCTCAGAACATAAATCAAAATAAATCCCTCCGCTACACTAGTGATGGAGGAGATGTGCTGTCCCCAAACCATCTATAATAAACCGTCTAAAATAGACTCACCCTCAAGGGGTAGCGAACCCACAAGAGTCCTCCCCGACCTTAGCCGAAGGCTCAAGATACCACACCTTCCCTACAGCACGGGTCGCGTGAAGATATCTCAATTGGAAATACACACAGACTGATCCCTGACTGTCCTATACCGTTCCAGGGTTGTCTATCCCATAGCTCCTTGGATCCACAACAGAACAGATCATAACATAACATACTCCAATCTTTCATGGCAATCTCGTTACATAATCAATACACAATTGTTTTTCCAAAATAGCTTACATATGCCTCAAAAACTGGTTTATAAACTTTTATCCCTACGCGATGGAACTTTAAGCCTCATAACCTCCACCCACGCAGGACGCACGCAAAATCATAAACATATCATATCCAACACATACGTATTTATAATAGATATACTCACAAGCAAGGGTTGAAATCAGCATATTAAGGCCATAGATCGCAAAACTATACAAAATCCTAAACCTCACCTCGTAGTAGTAGAGTCTGAGAGTGTGAAGGGCCAAACACTATAAACCTCGGGCTCACAGGCACCACCAAACTCTGTGATAAGACATACGAAAGCCCAAACTTAGACTCTACATGAGCCAAGTAAGACACACGGATTCCAAAGTATGAATAACATGCGAAATGGAATGATGTTTATCAAGTTGGTCACGAGGGTCAATTCAATTATTCAAGTAAATCATCGAAGTATTAAAGTATTAAGGTTCAGAGATGCATTCCAAGTCATATCGGATCATACAAGTCAAGTAGCAACTCAAACGAATCAAATACGCACGAAAAAGCAAGTAAAAGGGGTCACAGACACATGGGAACGGCCATTCCCATGCACAACATAGCATGGGAACGGGCCTACCCACGCCAAGGCCTAGCGAGGCTGGGAACGGCCATTCCCAGCTCAAGCACACATGGGAACGGTCGTTCCCATGTTCGGCCACCAAAAAACCAACCCTAGCCCGGAAGGGCCTTTCCGGGCTTAAAGCACAAACGGGAACGGCCGTTCCGGCCATAGATCTGGAGCAGAAACTTGACAGTTTCGGGAAGAAGAAGGGGAACACCAAAAATCATCAAATCAACACGAAATCTACCATAAAACATCACGAAATTCAAGTATATCATCATATAAATCATGCTTAGCATCAAAACATCAATTAATTCAAGTTTAGGAAGGTTTTTGCCCAAAATCTCAAACACCTATTTTCATGAATTTCAAGCCTAAACATGAAGATATGAATCCCTAGTCTTCCACACACGAATTTTCAGTAACTAAGACACATAAGGAGCATTCAAATCATGAAAGCTTGCTCAAGGAATTCAAGATCTCATCATTCAAGTTCATGCTAACAATTTCATACTCCATTCCAACAATAGAATTGAAATACTCATCAAAAGAGATCCAAAGCTTACCTTGTCTTGTGAAGGAATGAGGAATCAAAGAATATGAGCTCTTAGAATGAAAGATGTTCAAGTCTTGATCTTCTCTTGAAATTTCTCCATGATTCTCTTTGAGGGTAACTTGTGTGGTTTGAAATGAAATAAAGTTAGGGTTTCCAAGATATAATATGAGGCTAAAGGCTTAAATAGGATTTGGGCTCAAATAAATGACTTTCGGTCCAATAAGTCAAGATTAAAAAGTTTAAGGTCTAAACGGTTTCTGAAAACTATAAGGTAAATTCCGTTGGACCCGAATTACCAAATCAAGTCCATTGGAGGTGTCGGAATTTGAATTCGAATTCCCGAGCTCATATTGGTCCCGAATGACCCAAACTCACCTAATTCAAGTTAGGCCCAAACACATTAATAGGTCCAAGTCCTATTTAAATCCATCTCCAACAATTAATTTAAATTCATCCAAGTGCCAATCTCAAGTTGTCATGCAAGAATTCATATTTCCTCATTTTGGATTTTTGTCAGTTAAGTCACATTTTCAATCAAAGTTGGAATTAAACACATAAAAGGGGAATTAAATCACATAAGTGCATAAGGTAAACTCTCTCGTGGCGCATACCTGTACGATTTATCGGATGGGGCGTCACACTTTTGGACCTTTTTATCTTAACCCGACAACAAAGAATGCAGGATAAAAAACAGGGAAAAAAGAAGAGAAAGCTGAGAGAAGTTACTCATTCCATATCAAACTCCGAACCTTTTCTTGATTCCATATTAAACTAAGTTCTCAACAACGCTCTTCCATGGGACATGAACTTAACACATTCGGATATATGTATCTGCTGTAACAACACTCAAGAATATTTACAACATCTTCTCTCCAAGTTCAATTGTCTTCGCTTTGCTTTGATAGGGGATCTATATGTAATATATATACTACCGAATAGTCTAATTTTCTTGGATAGCTTGCAGTTGACAATGAATGAATAAATCTTTTCGAATAAAAGCCAACCTAGTGTTTACTTGATAATGTAAAATTTTGGTGTAATACTTGTTTACTGCACCCTCTTTTCTGCACCAGGTTAATGTCCCAAAATCCTGATAGATACTACATTCAAGCATTTTTTACTGGTTCAATAAATATTTTCGAAAAATCTCATCCCAAATCTTCACAGAACCACAAATTTACAAATAACAATTTCCTTTTCCTAACGATTTGAAAAATCCAGTAAACATATTTTTCACATTGAACTAACACTAAAAATCTGAAGTGAACAAATAAAATATATGAATAAATTAGTAATCTGCAGCGCTTAGCAAACAAATAAAATGTATAAATTATTACCTAAATCGACTAAAGAAATCTCCGAAACTGAGGGAGAGACCGAGGTGGACGCAGCCTGCAGCTGATTCAACTCAGTTGCGACTCAGCAGAGAGTGGCAGCGACACCACGAAGACGGTGGAGCAGAGCTGAGAGGAGAGCGTCGGGGATTCCCACGAAATATCCTCCGTTGTAAAATTAGGGACCTAATTCCTTCTCTTTGAGTTCCAGCTCCAACGTTGGTTCCTTCAATTCGTTGAAGGAGGAGTAGGGTTTCCGCTTTTTAGTTCAGTTGAGTAGAGGAGTAGACAACACTTTGATTTTTTTATTTTTTTTTTTTGGGGGGGGGGGGGGGGGGGGAGGGGGGTGAGACAACCCGTAGACAACACTTAAATTTATTTTGACAAAATTTTACCTTAATTTTTTTTATGCTCAGCGCCAAAATTTAAGTCCAAAAGACATAATATTTGTGACAACATTTTTAAGTGTCATAATAAATATAACATATTGAGACACTTTATTAAAACCTCCGATGCCTCTCAATTTCTTTGAATTTCCCAGCTCTGGTAGGGTTTGTTCAATTTTGGTGTTCGATGTTCATATGATTTTTTCTTTGTTTGATAAATTAGAAATGTGCTTCCCGATGCTTTCCTCATTTTTTTTTGTCAAAAAAATGTTTTAACAAATTAGAAAAAGTTTCCCTCATTTTTTTAATTCCAAGCCCGCCAAAGTTACCGCCCAAAAGCCAAACTCTTCTAATAAAATTAAAGAAAGAATAATATTTTATAAATATATATTATATTGAGACGCTTATATATTAAAGCGTCACGATAAGTCTATTATATTGTGACGCCTTCTAAAAAAAGGTCTCATTATTGTTAATTTACTAGGTAAATAATTTAATAATAAAATAAATTATATCTAATTTAATGGATTCACAAAATGCATCACAATAAGTGGTCTATTATGACGTCTTTTAAAAAACGTCATATTAGAGCGTCATAACAGACCATTTTTCTAGTAGTGCGTTCTTGTGCTCATGTTGGTCATAGAAAAAAAGATTGCTATGGAAATCTGGAGGTAAACAAGAAAACAGAAGCGTACGGTGGCTCGTGCGCACCAAAAAGGCGACGGAAAGGCACCGCCATACACCATTGGCGACGGCGAAGCTCCTAACAACAACGTTGAGTTACGTGAGGAGCAGGGGCTCTCTATCCCTCGCCCTAACATGTCGGATGGGCCGTTGGATGTAGGCCTAAAACAAGTGGGGCTAACTGGTGAAGATCCTGGGGCCAAAAATTTGATTTGGGTTCCTAAAAAAATCAAGCCTAATGAGCATGTGTCTGGAAATATTGAGCCTCAACCTCCCTTGCAAAATCAGTCCAACCCCAAAAAATTATTTGAAGAGCAGCCCAATCCGAAGGCCCAGGACGCAATCGATCCACTGTGAACAGATATGGCCTACAAGAATGTTGCAACCATGGCCCAACAAATAACCCAGGAGGTGTCAGCCCATCTTGAAAATAATGCTACAGGACCGCATAACTTAGCCCATATGGAGACAAGCCAAGGAAATATTTTAGGTCCCGAAATTAGCCCAGTTGCTTGGCCTCCTTTAGGCGTAAACCGAAGGATCAGCGAGCTGCCTTCTACCGCACGCCCAAACACAACTTTGGCTGCCGACCAGTCTCCCACGTGCGCCACCACCGGTGGCCATGTTGCGATAGCCGGTCAACAGCTGCTGGCGCCGACGACCAGCCCTCAGACTTCGGGAAAACAACAGGCATTAAAGGAACAATTTTGTGAAAATGAACAACTCGAAGTGGATTCGTTGGATGAGGAAGATATAAACAGGCAATAGGTTGCAGGAATTGGTGCATTTGTAGACAAAATTGTGGATGATGTTTTTCCAGCTAATCAAAAAAAGAAGAAGAAAAGGAACAAATCCAAGTGTAATAAGACCACCTCGGAACATTTGCAGTGTCCGGATGTGGTACAGAGTCCGCCAGTTTTACCCCCGGAGCGGCCTCCACCGAAGATTCAGTCGGCTATTGGCGCAGTTTTTGGAGATATCTTGGAACAACCTTTCCATTTGATGAAGGCTACCATAGTAGAAAAAATGAAGGAGGATGATTTAGAAGAAAATAATAGAGATGATAGAAAATTATTATCAACATCTTTGTCCAGCGGGGTGGTAAAAGATAAAGATTATGTGCCAAAAAGACCTCACGAAATTTTAGAAGATAAAGATGATCCGGAGACATTTAAACAGATGGCTCTCTTTAGACGTTCGTATTCCACTGATAAAATCATGGATAAGGTTTTATTTTTGCAAGATATAAGTGAGAGTACTAAAATTTTAAGGAGATGTTGGTCTGGAAGAGCCCGTTTGGATTGGCAAGATAGAGATAGAGAAAACTTTGATCAAGATAACTTCGATGCAGATTGCTTTGGTCTAGATGGTTTATTTTATGGGTAGTACTTTTTTCTCAAAACAAAAAAAAAAACTAATATTTATGGTACTATAACTCAATAAGATACTATGTATCATATATTATAATATTAAAAGGATGTGTCTTAAATAACATATGACATAATGAACACCATAATCTAATTTCACTCCAGATTACCGCAGGCCCTAGCACATTTCTGTCTCACCGACGTGGCAGCACGGCACGACACAAACTTCTCACCACTTTTCTTTGTTCTCCCATCTCCGCCAAACGCCAGCCACCGCGAAGCTTCCCATTACTGTTGTAACGCCCCGATTTTTATTTATTAATATCTTATGTTTAAAATAATTTTATAAATTATATTTTATAATACTTTCATGAAAGTTTATGAATTTATATCAAACTGAGGATTTCTTTCATAACTCGAAAATATTCATTTCGTAAAATATTTACCGATAGTGATTTAATTACGAAATTGTCCCTAGTTGAATATTTCTTTAACTTTAGGGACTAAATTGCATAGTCTTTCAAGGACTTAATTGATCATATTTCAAAACTAGACATATTTGATTGCATGCCTTGAACTCTTAAAGGACTAAATTGCAATTTAAGCATTTCACACATTTCAAAATGGATGAATCACGGTATAAACGTTCCATGAGTTCCTTGATCTTTTTCATCCCAAAAATCCTTCGGTTGCTTCCTTTCCGCTCACCGAACCATTCCACAAGAAGGAAAGAGGAGATTTTCATCCTTTGCATCAAGAATTTTCAAGATATATTGCTAGAATTGAAGCTTGAGCATCATCTTCATCCATTTTCTTCATTTCTTGAACTTCATAGGTGAGAGTTGTATGGATTCATGGTTCATGAGTATATTTGAAGAAGCTAGGGTTTGAGGATTATGTGTTAGATGGATCAATTCTAGTTGGAGGTATGATTAGGTGAATATATGTTGAATTATGGCATGATTTGTGCATGAATTTGTTGAGAATTGAGCTTGAATGATCAAGATGATTTGAGCTAGAAATCTTGGAAACCTTGATGTTATTGCATGGTTTAAGTGTTTAAATGTTATAATATCATTTCCTGAACCTATATGCATCATATTACCAGAAGTTATGGGCTTTGTTGATCAAACTTGAGATTTGTGATTGTTGTTGTTCTTTCCCGTGAGCTTCCCCTGTTTTTCCTCTGTTCTTCCAGTTGCAAAAACTGGGAACGACCGTTCCCAGCCTCAAGGCATTGTGAGAACGGGCGTTCCTGTAACACCCCAAACGGAGAAATGCCACATCCCCCGCACTATGACCCAGACCCGGAACATGAAATGAAAGTCCATGCCCGAATCCGAATCAGAGTGAACGGGAGACCAACTCACACACTAGGCTAGGCGGATCTAACTTGACCAAAACTCAGAGTGCGGAAGCAATTAAAACCAACAACAATAGATAGCGGAAGCATTTAAAACAAAACATGCAAAGCAGGTGACGGGTTCAACTAGCATAGATACCTAATCCCGAATACCAACATAAATTAATAATCATCAAGTGCCACAAGGGGCTACCGAATAGTAAAGTATAATCTCAAGTCTACAAGTCTTAAGTATAAGTAAAGTGTATGAGAGGATAAATGCAAATAGAAAGACTAGACCGATGAAGTGCAGCTCAAAGGACTCACTTCCGCCTAGCAAACGCCAACAACCTGCAACTAAAAGTGTAAATGAGGGGTCAGTCAACTTGACCGAGTGAGGGGGCTAACGCACACCCACTGTATATATATATGGAGCATAGCACATATCAGAAGGGTGGACTCATGAACCAGAGATAGGTGTTGCATACCAAAGACATTTCCAAAAGTACCCAAAAGATAGTTATAAGTATAAGCTTTAGAAAACATTTCAGAAACTCTATCTCGATTCATGATTCCCAGACAGAACAGAACACATGCTCGGCGAGTACGAGCTTCCAACCTTTACTCCTCAGAACATATCATAAAATACAAAATCAATCCAACCGTCACACCAATGATGGAGGAGATGTACCGTCCCCAAACCATCCATAACAGACATACCCTCAAGGGGTAGCGAACCCACAAGAGTCCTCCCCGGCCTTAGCCGAAGGCTCAAGATACCACACCTTCCCTACAGCACGGGTCGCGTGAAGATATCTCAAATGGAACTACGCACAGGTATATCCCCGACTGCCCTAACCGTCCCGGGGGCTCCTTACCCATAGCTCCTCGGATCCACATACATACATACATACATACAGATGCCAATATTTCATGGCCAACTCGCTACATAATCACAACACACTGTTTTTCCAAAATAGCTTACATATGCTTCAAAAACTGGTTTTTATATATATTCCTACGCTGCAGGGATAGCCCGCCCACGCAAGACTCACACACTTACATTCCCACGCTGCAGGGATAGCCCGCCCACGGAGAAGTGCAAGCATAAGGTCATAAAAATATCATATTCAACACATACATAACTATTATAAGGTATACTGGCATACAGGGGTAGAAATCAACATGTAAAGGCCATAGGTCGCATAACTATACAAAATCCTAAACCTCACCTCGTGAAAGTAGAGTCTGAGAGTGTGAAGGGCCAAACACTCTAAACCTCAGGCCCACCGGCACCACCAAACTCTGTGATAAGACATATAGAATCCCAGACTTAGACTCTATATGAACCAAACAAGACGCACGGCGTTGCTCAACATGATCGTGATTATGCATAAGTGTTCATGTTGTGCTTGGATAAGGTGTCGTGGTCATTCAAGGCATATCAATGCTCAACAAGATCATATTTACAAGCAACCATCATGCAATTCCATATCCAAAGATGCAAGATCAATTTAGGAAGTCAATGTATTCACAAAATGCATATTAAATCATCCAATGTCACAGGGTTCAATTATAATATTTGAATTAAGTATCAAGTTCATGACGAGTTATAAAGTGCATAAGTAAGAGCAACTTGATCATATAAACATACAAAGTTATTGTACGTAGATGGCATGCTTGTTACAAATAAAGAGTGCATTTAATCCACTTAAGATCATACTTTACAACTTCACAACATGTTTGGTACACAAGCTCAAGTCACATTCATAGTTTCATAAATATTACACTTACATCCCCTAAGTTGATTACTAAGCATAATTGTTCATTTAAAGTGTTTATACAATTATTCAACTAGGAATTAATTACTTACAAGCATTACAATTATCAATTTATCGTAATTCATAATATACCATTTTCAAGTAGTAAGAGTAAATCAAGATATTACAATTCTAACTCCTATCATGCATCAAGTCTCAAGTTGTTCAAGCATCTTTCATGTATCTCAATTTTATATTTGAAACACAATTTACAATAAACATAGCATTGAGAACGTCTCAAATTCATATAGAGAAATCACAACAGTTTCGTTCTTCTAAAATACCATTCAAGTTCATTTAGTCACATAAAAGATTAGTTTCTAAATATTACACTAACACCCCTTCATATCTAAACACATAGCACAAATTCATCACATCGGGATTCAAATTGTAAAACGAAACATTCATGCATATCACAATCCATTCAATACATGTTTTCATATATGATTGGAATACATCTCCATCAACAAACCAACAATAACCAATTTATTTGCACTTAAAACAATTAATTCAAATAATCACAACTACGCAAAATAATTCGTAATAAATAGATCGAGTGTCCGATTAACGAACGGAAGATGGCGTTGAACTCACCACAACGAGATGAACATTCTGACCAAACGCCGCCGGAACGCCACCACTGTAGCTGCCGGAATTTGGCCGGACCGCCGCAGGGCCGCCGCCGAAGGTCGCCGGAAAAATCCCAAAAAATCATTCCTGAATGAAGTCTTCGTGCCCGTTCCGAATCCTCAATCAATTTCTGGAAATTCCAAGCCGATTGTCGTAGATCTGAAATCTAAGAGCACGAAAACCCTAAATCTTCAAACTCAAATTACTTCCAAACCGGTGAACCAAAATACGATCCGAAAGAGGTTTTGTCTTACCCATGACGAGCTCTTCGAAAGCCCTAAGGTAGCTTTCCGGAAAAATCCTCGGAGCTAGTGCCGCCGTTGCACCGCCACTTTGCCGCCACCGATCCGCCACCAAACCACCGAATCTGGAGTCGCCTGATGACAGGTCACTAGTTCTCGTCGTTCCGAACAACTTTCGTGAAGAGCCCGAGACCAAAATATGGCCGGAAAAGGCCCCCGTTGGCCGCCAAAGTTTCTGCCGCTGCCGCTACAGTAACTCGCGACGCCGCCGAGAGATTTGGGCGGCGCGTGCGGCGCCGTCTCTACTCCGATTGCCGCGCCGCTGACGTCAAACGCTGCGCCAGGAAGTCCTCTATCTGGGCATGTGGCGCGTGTAACAAGGGGATGGCCGGAAACCGCCACGAAACGCCGGTGAAGTGGCGGCGGTCTGACAGCTCCGCCGCTGCTACTGAAATCCGTCCATAACTCCGCCACCGTTCGTTGTTAGGCCGTGAAATTGGTACTCTTACGTCGGTCTCGCCGAGATAATCGAAATGGACTATTCGTTTGTTGAATTCCGTCAAGAAACGATCGAGTTATGGGCTCGTAACCGAAGCCGCGATAGTAACCCTCGAGAGAGAGAAAGTGGGAGAGGAGAGAGAGAGAGAGAAAAAAAAGGGATTGGGAGAAATGTGTCTTGTGCACAAGCTATATACAACCGGGTATCCTTATCGCGTAGCAAGTAATAGCGCGTACAAATAGTACAAATAATCGTAAATAAAATTGGTAAAGTTACGAATAAACATTCAAGCTCCGAATTAATTTTACAAATTAAAATGAAAGAGATAGATTTACCAATTAGAGTTTAATTCAATTTAATTTTAGAAACCTTTCGTACAATTTAACGACATTTCGTAAACACATGATTGACAATTAATCTCAAGGAATTCAAGTAAACCGAAATTAAACAAGTTAAGCGACATGATGGATTTAAAATCAACTTGACAATTATTTCATGGAATAAATTTGAATTAAATCAAATTAAAAGGTTAGGGTTAAATATGCTCGTAATTAATCAAGTTGGCAATTAATCTTAGAATAATTCGAATGAACACATATTAAATTGGATTTACATTAAGTCACATAATTCAAGAACTCTTAAATTAAACACGCACAAGTGTAGAGACTTACTTGTAAATGTCATCAGGATGCCTTTCGAGAATACGGGGCGTCACAACCTTCCCCCCTTAAGAGAACCTGGTCCCCAGGTTCCACTGCAAAAATGTAGATCCTCGTGTAGTAGTGCTCCAACTCTTCTCCGGAACTCACGTAAGAACATAACTCTAATGGTGAGGCTTACTCCTGTCATCTACACCGAACCTCCTTTAGGATGTCTTGTTATCGTCGAGGTCCGTGCGAGTACTTGATCCGCTAGTTGTTCGAACTCGATCGGTCATTCCCATGATCGGATAGCTGCAACTGCACCCAACCTCGATGTCGTCTCAGATGCACCACTTGCTACCCGTAGTCAGATCAGCGCATAACGCAACCACAACAAACAAGAGAGAATCCCATCTCCCAGTACGTAAGTGAGAGAGCCCCGTCCCTCAGCACCCACAAGAGAGAGAACCCCGTCTCTCGAGCACACACAAAAGAGAGAACCCCGTCTCTCAAGCACATAATTGAGGGAACCCCGTCTCTCAACCTAAGTCGGACAGATTCCAGCATCTGCCAATATTCTAGTTTGAGAAAATCCAGCATTCCTCAAACTCTTAGATTCAAGAGAATCCAGCATCTCCGAATATCTAAGTACAAGAGAATCCAACATCTCTCGTGCACAAAACTTAGAAAGAATCCAACATCTTTCTACCACATAAATGGAGAGAATCCTACATCTCTCCAACACGTAAAAAGAGGGAACCTAAGGTCTCTCTTACACATAAATCTACTGATCAGTTATTCATACATACACACATCATAGTAACACTTGACGAAAAGTATGCGATGCATGTTTGGTGTACCTTATACAACTGATATCGGTGTCCCTTGAGTATAGATTCAACGCTCATACCTCAACTCAAGGGGGATATCGCGATGGAATCCCTATAAAACAAGGTTACAGTATGTATGTATGCTGTATGGGAAGTTAGTGAGCAATCAAGAGAGTTTTAAATCACATAGGCATGAATGGTTCACATAAATACATAACTCATTCATTCCAGCACGGTTCATAACAAGTAGAAATTTCAAGTTACAATTACTAGATCAGGTATCCAAGTTATCACAATTAAAATAGCAATAGTCATCACCCACATCAAGCAAAACAAGGTAAGAGTATTTAAACGATGCATGTATGCAAATGCCATGAATGCTTGGCGTACCGTTAACCAAAGTGTAAAAATCTTGACAAGAAAGTCGAGATGAAGCAGTAGGAGTTGATTAAGCCGGTAATGATGCAACCTTCGTCATCTGAACTTCTTTGTCTTGAGTCTTCTCATAAAGTGGTAACTCAGCAAAGCTCGTTTATCACCAAACCCCTTACTAGACTGTAATCCTTGCTCAACTAGAATCATCCTCAGTTTCTCCCAAGAATTCTCATTTATGTGTTAAATCTTAGTTTGTTCATCTTCAAGGAGTTGTCCATGATTCATTTGTCAATTAGATATTTACCTCAGACTTTCGTTGGATGATCGTGGTGCTAAGTACTTCCCAAAGCAATCCATGGTATATAATTCTGAAACTTGGATAAAGTCTTTCTTCATTTAGGTATTCCATTCCCACATCAACAATGTCTTCCATCTCATCTTGAAGAAACACCCAAAGAGCTAACAATCAATCTTGTCTTGTCGTTCGTTAACTCTAAACGGCACCAAAACCTTCAACACTCACCGATGGTTTGTAGCTCGTCGTTTAAGTAACATGGTTACCTATCCACATTTCTTGAACTTGCTCGGATCTTATTTGATCGGATTCTTCTACATTAACTCGTTTCCATCAACAAGGTGACTACTTCCAAATAAACGAACCATCAAGGCGAAAGCTCATCAAACTCCTTCAAAACGGTTCTACTTGGTCAGATTCTCTTCCATTGACTCATTTCCTCAGCAAGGTGACTACTTCCAAATAAACGAATCATCAATGTGAAAATTCATCAAACTCCATCTTTCAGTTGACTTTAAGATAGTAAGTCAACATAGCAAATCTCATTCCTTTAACTCTGAACCTTTTCATGACCATTCATCTTGGTGAAGAATCCTTTCATCTTTGAATCATGGTGTGTTTTTGTTGTAGTGCTAATAGGTAGCGTTGACGGAGGGAAATCTTAGTGTTGACTCATAGAGCACCCTGAAATTCAAACACTAAATTCGATGCATGCGAATTAGGATGCAAATGAAACGTAACAAGTATATCACGTAAATGCAACAATTTGTTGTAATTTATAAAGCACGTAAAATAAGATGTTGCATAATCAAAGTCACAATGTGCACACAATCATATAATCACAAAACAATTCATGCCGAAGGGTCAAAATATCAAGTCAAATAAATGCAATGCGCAGTTATTCCTATGCCGTACGACCTAGACAGACTCAACACGACTCAAGAGCTCGGTTTTGCAACCTAGAGCTCTGATACCACTTAAGGATGTAACACCCCAAACGGAGAAATGCCACATCCCCCGCACTATGACCCAGACCCGGAACATGAAATGAAAGTCCATGCCCGAATCCGAATCAGAGCGAACGGGAGACCAACTCACACACTAGGCTAGGCGGATCTAACTTGACCAAAACTCAGAGTGCGGAAGCAATTAAAACCAACAACAATAGATAGCGGAAGCATTTAAAACAAAACATGCAAAGCAGGTGACGGGTTCAACTAGCATAGATACCTAATCCCGAATACCAACATAAATTAATAATCATCAAGTGCCACAAGGGGCTACCGAATAGTAAAGTATAATCTCAAGTCTACAAGTCTTAAGTATAAGTAAAGTGTATGAGAGGATAAATGCAAATAGAAAGACTAGACCGATGAAGTGCAGCTCAAAGGACTCACTTCCGCCTAGCAAACGCCAACAACCTGCAACTAAAAGTGTAAATGAGGGGTCAGTCAACTTGACCGAGTGAGGGGGCTAACGCACACCCACTGTATATATATATGGAGCATAGCACATATCAGAAGGGTGGACTCATGAACCGGAGATAGGTGTTGCATACCAAAGACATTTCCAAAAGTACCCAAAAGATAGTTATAAGTATAAGCTTTAGAAAACATTTCAGAAACTCTATCTCGATTCATGATTCCCAGACAGAACAGAACACATGCTCGGCGAGTACGAGCTTCCAACCTTTACTCCTCAGAACATATCATAAAATACAAAATCAATCCAACCGTCACACCAATGATGGAGGAGATGTACCGTCCCCAAACCATCCATAACAGACATACCCTCAAGGGGTAGCGAACCCACAAGAGTCCTCCCCGGCCTTAGCCGAAGGCTCAAGATACCACACCTTCCCTACAGCACGGGTCGCGTGAAGATATCTCAAATGGAACTACGCACAGGTATATCCCCGACTGCCCTAACCGTCCCGGGGGCTCCTTACCCATAGCTCCTCGGATCCACATACATACATACATACATACAGATGCCAATATTTCATGGCCAACTCGCTACATAATCACAACACACTGTTTTTCCAAAATAGCTTACATATGCTTCAAAAACTGGTTTTTATATATATTCCTACGCTGCAGGGATAGCCCGCCCACGCAAGACTCACACACTTACATTCCCACGCTGCAGGGATAGCCCGCCCACGGAGAAGTGCAAGCATAAGGTCATAAAAATATCATATTCAACACATACATAACTATTATAAGGTATACTGGCATACAGGGGTAGAAATCAACATGTAAAGGCCATAGGTCGCATAACTATTCAAAATCCTAAACCTCACCACGTGAAAGTAGAGTCTGAGAGTGTGAAGGGCCAAACACTCTAAACCTCAGGCCCACCGGCACCACCAAACTCTGTGATAAGACATACAGAAACCCAGACTTAGACTCTATATGAACCAAACAAGACGCACGGCGTTGCTCAACATGATCGTGATTATGCATAAGTGTTCATGTTGTGCTTGGATAAGGTGTCGTGGTCATTCAAGGCATATCAATGCTCAACAAGATCATATTTACAAGCAACCATCATGCAATTCCATATCAAAAGATGCAAGATCAATTTAGGAAGTCAATGTATTCACAAAATGCATATTAAATCATCCAATGTCACAGGGTTCAATTATAATATTTGAATTAAGTATCAAGTTCATGACGAGTTATAAAGTGCATAAGTAAGAGCAACTTGATCATATAAACATACAAAGTTATTGTACGTAGATGGCATGCTTGTTACAAATAAAGAGTGCATTTAATCCACTTAAAATCATACTTTACAACTTCACAACATGTTTGGTACACAAGCTCAAGTCACATTCATAGTTTCATAAATATTACACTTACATCCCCTAAGTTGATTACTAAGCATAATTGTTCATTTAAAGTGTTTATACAATTATTCAACTAGGAATTAATTACTTACAAGCATTACAATTATCAATTTATCGTAATTCATAATATACCATTTTCAAGTAGTAAGAGTAAATCAAGATATTACAATTCTAACTCCTATCATGCATCAAGTCTCAAGTTGTTCAAGCATCTTTCATGTATCTCAATTTTATATTTGAAACACAATTTACAATAAACATAGCATTGAGAACGTCTCAAATTCATATAGAGAAATCACAACAGTTTCGTTCTTCTAAAATACCATTCAAGTTCATTTAGTCACATAAAAGATTAGTTTCTAAATATTACACTAACACCCCTTCATATCTAAACACATAGCACAAATTCATCACATCGGGATTCAAATTGTAAAACGAAACATTCATGCATATCACAATCCATTCAATACATGTTTTCATATATGATTGGAATACATCTCCATCAACAAACCAACAATAACCAATTTATTTGCACTTAAAACAATTAATTCAAATAATCACAATTACGCAAAATAATTCGTAATAAATAGATCGAGTGTCCGATTAACGAACGGAAGATGGCGTTGAACTCACCACAACGAGACGAACATTCTGACCAAACGCCGCCGGAACGCCACCACTGTAGCTGCCGGAATTTGGCCGGACCGCCGCAGGGCCGCCGCCGAAGGTCGCCGGAAAAATCCCAAAAAATCATTCCTGAATGAAGTCTTCGTGCCCGTTCCGAATCCTCAATCAATTTCTGGAAATTCCAAGCCGATTGTCGTAGATCTGAAATCTAAGAGCACAAAAACCCTAAATCTTCAAACTCAAATTACTTCCAAACCGGTGAACCAAAATACGATCCGAAAGAGGTTTTGTCTTACCCATGACGAGCTCTTCGAAAGCCCTAAGGTAGCTTTCCGGAAAAATCCTCGGAGCTAGTGCCGCCGTTGCACCGCCACTTTGCCGCCACCGATCCGCCACCAAACCACCGAATCTGGAGTCGCCTGATGACAGGTCACTAGTTCTCGTCGTTCCGAACAACTTTCGTGAAGAGCCCGAGACCAAAATATGGCCGGAAAAGGCCCCCGTTGGCCGCCAAAGTTTCTGCCGCTGCCGCTACAGTAACTCGCGACGCCGCCGCGAGCTTTGGGCGGCGCGTGCGGCGCCGTCTATACTCCGATTGCCGCGCCGCTGACGTCAACCGCTGCACCAGGAAGTCCTCTATCTGGGCATGTGGCGCGTGTAACAAGGGGATGGCCGGAAACCGCCACGAAACGCCGGTGAAGTGGGGGCGGTCTGACAGCTCCGCCGCTGCTACTGAAATCCGTCCATAACTCTGCCACCGTTCGTCGTTAGGCAGTGAAATTGGTACTCTTACGTCGGTCTTGCCGAGATAATCGAAATGGACTATTCGTTTGTTGAATTCCGTCAAGAAACGATCGAGTTATGGGCTCGTAACCGAAGCCGCGATAGTAACCCTCGAGAGAGAGAAAGTGGGAGAGGAGAGAGAGAGAGAGAAAAAAAAGGGATTGAGAGAAATATGTCTTGTGCACAAGCTATATACAACCGGGTATCCTTATCGCGTAGCAAGTAATAGCGCGTACAAATAGTACAAATAATCGTAAATAAAATTGGTAAAGTTACGAATAAACATTCAAGCTCCGAATTAATTTTACAAATTAAAATGAAAGAGATAGATTTACCAATTAGAGTTTAATTCAATTTAATTTTAGAAACCTTTCGTACAATTTAACGACATTTCGTAAACACATGATTGACAATTAATCTCAAGGAATTCAAGTAAACCGAAATTAAACAAGTTAAGCGACATGATGGATTTAAAATCAACTTGACAATTATTTCATGGAATAAATTTGAATTAAATCAAATTAAAAGGTTAGGGTTAAATATGCTCGTAATTAATCAAGTTAGCAATTAATCTTAGAATAATTCGAATGAACACATATTAAATTGGATTTACATTAAGTCACATAATTCAAGAACTCTTAAATTAAACACGCACAAGTGTAGAGACTTACTTGTAAATGTCATCAGGATGCCTTTCGAGAATACGGGGCGTCACAGTTCCCACCTTTTCAAATGAATTAGGCGGCCGAGCATGGGAACGGTCGTTCCCATTTTGGCCTTGTGCCGGAAGGGTCGTTCCCAGCTAAGGCGCACTTCTAAAATTGAAATCGTTGGCGCGTTTTGGGGGTTAATGGGAATGACCGTTCCCATTTACAAAGGGAACCCGGAACGGCCGTTCCCACCTGGATTACAGAACAAAATATTCTGCATAAAATTACATATTTAGCCCCTCGATCCAACGACTTCTTCGACCCCGAATTGTTGTTATATGATTACACTTTCGCATGATTGCACGATAAGTGAATTGCATGATCACTTATTAATTGATAATCAAGCAAGCATGTACATGTTCATTTGGAGTTCGGTTGGAGACCGCCCTCACTCGTCGGGGCCATGTATTGACTGATTGGATGAAACGAACCAGTAATTAATATTGATAGTTGTAATCTCGGGCGAGCTCTCTATTATTGTGAACGTATAATACTTTTGATTATAAAACCTTACCCGAGGTTATAGCTTGCATGTAATTGCGCTAATATATATGTATTGCCC
The DNA here is from genome assembly GCA_037501455.1 of Lantana camara. NCBI lineage: Eukaryota > Viridiplantae > Streptophyta > Magnoliopsida > Lamiales > Verbenaceae > Lantana > Lantana camara. The sequence goes on from CM074858.1 coordinate 56,205,987, forward strand.
CTCACTCAGTCTTCGGTAGACTGATACTTCACTTTTCAGGTACTTGAGAGCCAGTCGTGCTAGGCGGGAGTCTGGTCCAGTCTTGCATTGTCACGAGTCTAGCAGTGTACCATCATGTATATATATTTTGCTACTTCTCATGTTATGTCCGTTGTTATCACATTCTGAATACTTGATCATGTATAGGTATATAAGAGAGGATAATGTATTGATATCTGTTGGTATCTATTAGTATCTATATCGTTGATGTGAATATGGTACCTATATGTATCTATGAATTAATGCTTCCGCTTTTAACTTTTATGTATTGGTATTGTATTGCTTTGGGGTTTAGTCCCGCCTAGCTCGTCATTTCTTTTATTGTCACCCGTTCGCTATAGGTTAGTTTATGTACGGATTGCCCATTTCGTATGTGGATCGGCCTATAGTGCGGGGGTGTGGTATCTCTACGTACAAGGGTGCTACATCTAAGGTGGTATCAGAGCCCGGTTGTAAAACCGAGGTTCTAGTGTCTTGTCGTGTCATGTCTAGGTCGAACGACATACGATTAATTGTGGATTGAGAGTCTTGCGCCTTATTTGAATTTATTTGAATTCTCTGAATTAATTCGATTACTTGACAACCTGTACTTTGCATTGATTTCTGCTATTTATTGTTAATTAACTGATTTTGGATTCTTTGAAATCATGTACTTAACGTGTTCTATTTTAAATATTGATACACTACTTGTTGCACTTATATTAAATTTCCGTTGCAAGTATCAATTATGTGACTATTATGTGATATGAGCATGCCTTACCCACATGCATTTATCTCAAAGAAGGTTGTGAGTTACAGGTTGTGGAAATGATATCAAACCACGGCCAATGGATCGGTAATTTTGAGCTGCTACGGGCTTTGAGAAGGGTGTACCAGTTGGGAACTACATTTGGGTTCAAATCAATTGGATTCAACTTTCCAACACGACAGCCAGAAAGATTAAACAACTAGTTATGGAAAATCAACATGTTCAGATTCTACATTTGGGTAAGACGAGTTTATTTTTCTGATTCAAGAAAAATCGTCATGTTGAGGGAATACATCGACAGATAGGGAACGGTAAAGGAAAATACTCAAGAGAGGCAAAGTATTAAGTAGAGGGAGAATAACCGGATTGCCGTTAGCGAGTGGTTCAAGGGTTGGAAGGAAAAGGAGTTTCGTAGATGCCTAACCGGGAGTATAATAATAAGGAAAGAGGTATTATCGGGGGAAAGGGCTTTCAAGATTAACAACTATGAGGTGGTTGGATTGGAAGACATGGAGCAACGAGTAGAAGCAAATTCAAGTAAGAGAAGAAGATCGTTTCGATAATTCAAATCGAGCTAGTAGCTTGGGATGATCAATTCATGAAAGGTAAAGATGTAGGGATCCTATAATTTGGTGGATGGCGCTTATTTTTCAGATTCAAGCTGAATTGTCATGTTTAGGGAGCAAAACAGAAGATAGGGAAGAGCAAACGAAAATGATGAAAGAACTTGGGAGGAAATTGTATCCTTGGAAGTAAGCAGGTTATGACCAATTCAATTCACCAAGAGTAGATTTAGAAAATTACAGTCATGATAGCAACTTGATGGTCGGGACAGTAATTGGAGGTTGACTCTTCAAGGGAAGTCGGGAAATTAATTCCATAAGTGGAGCAGAAATTGAATTCAAGAGTTCTTGTTGGAGGCCATACCATTACACGAGTTAACACAAGAAAATTTGGATCAATGAGGTTTATGATTTCAAGTAAAGAAGAAATTAAGGAAGTCAAGCGTCGTGGCAAGTATAAATTATTGAAAGACAATCATGTTAAAGATTTCGGTTTAGTTGGGTATTTCCAGATCCAAGCTGAATTGTCGTGTTGCGAGGTTATGTTAAAAGATATGAAGAAACAAATGGAAACCATAAAGAAGGCAACGGATTGCTAGGTAAAGGTTGGGTGATCGAGTGCCAACAATGGAAAGGGGAATTCATTTAATCATTCAAACTCTTAAAGAGTAACCAAGGGAGTTGGATCAAAGTGACAACCATGAAGAGGATCTGGGCAACAATTGGGGAGCAACTACTAAAGAGTAAGCTAGATGTTAATTTCGTAAGCATTGAAGACTTCGGGTTTCAGAAATCATTATACTGAGTCGTGGGAATGCTCGAGTGATTATTAGCTAAATTTAAAGAATACCGTGGGAAAACAAGAAATGATTACCAGTTCAAGACAGGCTTATGATTCAACACACAAGGAATTACGTGTCGAGATAAAATTTTCCATTACTCCGGTGACAGGTTCAATGCATTCATAAGCACGTGCATCATACGTTACTTTAATTTTAAATTTCTTTACATATATATGTGATTTCCCCGATTGATCTTAATTGCTCCAACGTGCTGAGTTATTACTTCTACGTGCGTTACGTGCATTGGCATATTAATTCAACATGCATATTCAGTATCTTGATTAACAGGATGTCTCAAAATCGCCCTTATCGTGAACGAGTACTTAGGGTTTCCCCGCAGTTACCCCCTCCGGCTCAGCCTCAGGAGTTTTTCGAGTCTTTGGTTCGTTTAGTGGATCAGAAGATAAAAGAGTATGTTTCCTCAGCGCCACAAGTCTTATCATCACAACCGGGCCAAATTTCGATGGCATTTAGGGAATTTCAGAACCAACCATCCTCAAGATCCTTTGAAGGAAACAAGGATTCCACCGGGTTACAATTCAAGAAAATCAAAAGAGTGTGGGAACTAACTTCAAGTGGCTCCCAAGAAAAGGTCCGAGGCAACACCTCGTTGGAGGCAGGAAGGTCTAATCCTCACCCTGGGCAGGCTTCAGGTTCGAAGTCGGGACAGCTTTCTAGCAAAGGAAAGTGACCTATCTCTTATCATACCCCGATATCTCAGGAAAGATCTCGCAAGAAAAAGAAGCAATCACTTGGATCGAGTTCGGGAACTTCGCGTAACCCAGTCTCAACAACATCTTCCGGGAAACTTCTTTGCAGTTATTGTGGACGTGATAACCACACTTATGATGGCTGTAGGAAACGGTTGGGATTATGTCTCTACTGTGGGAGTGACGAGCATCACATAGATACTTGCTCAAGGCTACGAGGGAAATCGACCGGGGGTGGAAGATTACCAGTGCGAGCACGGGAAGGTGTTCATGAGAGGGGAGTACAAAACGGTAAATGTGAATCTGGTCCGGGAAGAGGAAGGTACCAATTATATGCACGATACAACCAATGGTGAACGGTACATTTAACCAAGCATACCATGTGCATCACTGATCTTATTGTTATTGTATTTAATTTCTTGTGCATTGCAAACTAATTATTTATGAGTGATAAGTATGTGATTAAATGGTTTAATTGTTTATATGATTCTAATTGTCTATACAACATTCATGCCATTATTTTCGCTATCTACTCCTTAAACTACTTCAGTACTTGTGAGAGACGGGGCTCTCTCCTTTTCTGTTGAGAGACGGGGCTCTCTCACTCCTTGCTGAGAAATGGGGTTTCTCACTTCTTGTGAAAGACGGGGTTCTTTCTTTCTTGTCCAAGAGACGGGGTTCTCTTAAGGGGGGAGAGTTGTAACGCCCCGATTTTTACTTATTAATATCTTATGTTTAAAATAATTTTATAAATTATATTTTATAATACTTTCATGAAATTTTATGAATTTATATCAAACTGAGGATTTCTTTCATAACTCGAAAATATTCATTTCGTAAAATATTTACCGATAGTGATTTAATTACGAAATTGTCCCTAGTTGAATATTTCTTTAACTTTAGGGACTAAATTGCATAGTCTTTCAAGGACTTAATTGATCATATTTCAAAACTAGACATATTTGATTGCATGCCTTGAACTCTTGAAGGACTAAATTGCAATTTAAGCATTTCACACATTTCAAAATGGATGAATCACGGTATAAACATTCCATGAGCTTCCTTGATCTTTTTCACCCCAAAAATCCATCGGTTGCTTCCTTTCCCCTCACCGAACCATTCCACAAGAAGGAAAGAGGAGATTTTCATCCTTTGCATCAAGAATTTTCAAGATATATTGCTAGAATTGAAGCTTGAGCATCATCTTCATCCATTTTATTCATTTCTTGAACTTCGTAGGTGAGAGTTGCATGGATTCATGGTTCATGAGTATATTTGAAGAAGCTAGGGTTTGAGGATTATGTGTTAGATGGATCAATCCTAGTTGGAGGTATGATTAGGTGAATATATGTTGAATTATGGCATGATTTGTGCATGAATTTGTTGAGAATTGAGCTTGAATGATCAAGATGATTTGAGCTAGAAATCTTGGAAACCTTGATGTTATTGCATGGTTTAAGTGTTTAAATGTTATAATATCATTTCTTGAACCTATATGCATCATATTACCAGAAGTTATGGGCTTTGTTGATCAAACTTGAGATTTGTGATTGTTGTTGTTCTTTCCCGTGAGCTTCCCCTGTTTTTCCTCTGTTCTTCCAGTTGCAGAAACTGGGAACGACCGTTCCCAGCCTCAAGGCATTGTGAGAGCGGGCGTTCCCACCTTTTCAAATGAATTAGGCAGCCGAGCATGGGAACGGCCGTTCCCATTTTGACCTTGTGCCGGAAGGGCCGTTCCCAGCTAAGGCGCATTTCTAAAATTGAAATCGTTGGCGCGTTTTGGGGGTTAATGGGAACGACCGTTCCCATTTACAAAGGGAACCCGGAACGGCTGTTCCCACCTGGATTACAGAACAAAATATTCTGCATAAAATTAGATTTTTAGCCCCTCGATCCAACGACTTCTTCGACCCCGAATTGTTGTTATATGATTACACTTTCGCATGATTGCACGATAAGTGAATTCCATGATCACCTATTAATTGATAATCAAGCAAGCATGTACATGTTCATTTGGAGTTCGGTTGGAGACCGCCCTCACTCGCCGGGGCCATGTATTGACTGATTGCATGAAACGAACCAGTAATTAATATTGATAGTTGTAATCTCAGGCGAGCTCTCTATTATTGTGAACGTATAATAGTTTTGATTATAAAACCTTACCCGAGGTTATAGCTTGCATGTAATTGCGCTAATATATATGTATTGCCCCTCACTCAGTCTTCGGTAGACTGATACTTCACTTTTCAGGTACTTGAGAGCCAGTCGTGCTAGGCGGGAGTCTGGTCCAGTCTTGCATTGTCACGAGTCTAGCAGTGTACCATCATGTATATATATTTTGCTACTTCTCATGTTATGTCCGTTGTTATCACATTCTGAATACTTGATCATGTATAGGTATATAAGAGAGGATAATGTATTGATATCTGTTGGTATCTATTAGTATCTATATCGTTGATGTGAATATGGTACCTATATGTATCTATGAATTAATGCTTCCGCTTTTAACTTTTATGTATTGGTATTGTATTGCTTTGGGGTTTAGTCCCTCCTAGCTCGTCCTTTCTTTTATTGTCACCCGTTCGCTATAGGTTAGTTTATGTACGGATTGCCCATTTCGTATGTGGTATCTCTACGTACAGGGGTGCTACAACTGTCGCCGCCAAGCACCACCAAACATCGTTGACACCGTCAATCAAGCAACCACAGACACAGATCTAAATTTCGAGTACTTAAATCTTCCTCAATACTCTCTACTTCCATTTTCTAATTTTATGACATTCAATTTGAAGTTCTGTTTTAAATATTTTACCAGGTCTGGTGCAGGAAAGAGAGAAAAGGGATTTTTTCCCAGATCTGGCGAAGGAAAAGAGAGAAAATGGGATTTTTTATGAAGCCGAGTTCTCTGTGCCAATCCGCCTCTGAAGTCTCACCAGTCAAGGTATTTAACAGAGATTCTGTGTTTGCTTTGAGATTTCTGGTTGTACGCGGTGGTTTTTTTTTCTTTTATCTAAAAACCCTTTACGCATTTTGCTTTATGATCTTCTCGACAGGGTTAATCGAAGAAAGTTTCGAGTATTATTTATTTTGATGACCCATTTTGGTCTATGAGATGATTTTAATTCGCTCTGTTACTGCTGGTCTTGGTCTCGATTGGCACAAGTATGGTAACGGGATAATTCTGTTATTCATGTTTATTTGTGGGGATTTAGGGCTTTTCTCTTTTTGAGAATGGTAACTTAGATTTGCATGTAATCCGGGATGGGATTTTCTTGATTGCATTTGGGATTTAATGGTTGTGTGTTGATTATGCTTTTGACTATTTAACCTAGATCAAGTAACTGTTTGAGATTTATGGTTCTTGGATTCTTGTTCTTTTTCCCCCTTCTGATTGGAATTCTTTTCTTTCTTATTTTGAGTTGCCTTTATTAAGGATTGGGATCAGTTAAATGGTGTGTGATCACAAATAGGAATGATAATTACCAGACCATAACATTTGAATCTTGAAAGTTGAAGTTAATGCTGAAATGGATTTGATTGTGCATTAACATGATCTTTGCAAATGATAAGTAGCTACGGTTTGAACATTGCCAGACTATATAACAAGACTTGATGCTAATTGGTATCTATCCACTAGCATGACTGTGCGGCGAGCTATGAAGATTGAAAATGAGTTCTGTGATATTCTTTCTTTGTGATTTCGTAATGCACGTGTTCTTTCCTTTCGTTGTAATGATACGCTCCCTCTTCCTGATGTTAGCCAGTGGCTGCTCCTCTCGTTGAACGAGAAATTACCCCTAATTGTGGTGGATATATTGAGAGCTCGTGTAATTTCATTGAACCATTACTTGATGTTGTTTATAATGCTTGGTTTCTCAGTTCTGTTCAAAGCAGTGAAAGCCCCCGGGCTGGGCTTGGGTGCATGGTATATGTCACCTTAGTAAGTGGATATGTTGTTTACCTTATCATAACACTAAAGAAACGCTTTAATTGGAAGTACATTGTTTTTAGAGTCTAGTACTGCTGCTGATTTTTTTCTTTGTACTCTTTGGGAGATTCAAAAGATGCAACAGAGAGTGTTATGGAAGACGAGAGCTGATTTTTAGAGTACATTGATTTTTTTCTTTGTACTCTATGAGCAGGCATCATTAGGAAGACGAGAACTACTATGGAATTTTTACATCGCTTCTGCAGAGAGTGCATTGACAAATCCATGCGCCTTGGGTACTTTCTTGTGCTTCTTATCCATTTACTAGTTATTGAAGAATTGTGCTATCTACTTCTAATTTTGTTTGCTGTGTAGAAACAATGAATATCTTGCTTGTCGCACACATTGTGCTAGTCGAAGTTCTCTTAGAGATGATCCAAACTATGATGCGCTGATTGCTGCTCTCTATCCATATATTGATAAGTACGAGGAAGAGGTAATATATAATACATGTTCCTGCTCTTGTTATATGTAATATAAAGTCTATTTTGTTGTACCACTGATTAATTCCAATTGTTATAGCAGGAGTTGGCTTTGTATGAAGAGGAGAAAGCTCGCAATAAACAGGTATGATCACAGACTTCAACCTTCTCATATATCGGAAACTAGTTAGGGTTAATTACATTTGCATTTTAAAAATTAGTCATATTCTTTTTGCGTATCAGCAGGGCAGTTCTAGTATTCTAGACTTCTAGTTCTTAGTTCCCTACAATAGAAACCTATCTACTTAACTTTTGCTGCTTTATAATAGATCCAAGCTTCAATTACCCAAACCTTTCGTCGACAAGCAGAAGCTTTGGGAAAGAAACGAACACCAGCAAGAGCTAGACACTGCTGCTTCTTTTGCTTATTCCCTTGTTGATCTTCCCAACTGATTTAAAATAAAACACTATATTTAATTTGTCTATTTCTGTATTTACACTACATACACACCCCTTCCTCCCATTCTTCTTCTTCTTCTTCTCATTTTCTCTCAAAACATACAAGACTCCAAACCCTTTTTCTTCTCCTTTCAATTGATCCAAGCAAGACCAAGGAAGACAAGGATTTCAAGCTCCATTCTTCTCTCTCTCAAGCTCAAGCTTGAAGCCCTCCATCTTCTTCCTTTTCTTATCCTCTTTTCTTCCAAGGTATAATGTGGGTTTTATGTATATATGCTAAATAAGATAGGGTTTGAATTCCTTGGTATTTAAAGCATGATTTTCTATGTGCTTGATGCTCTAATATTTGAATTCATGAATTTATTGCAAGAAATTTGAGGTTGTTGGAGTTTATTTATCTACTCGCCCCAAAACCCAATCCAGGCCATGATTGATTCATTCTAGGCCAGGAATAAGAACAGGGGAGCTGCTAGACTCCAATCCCGGCCTTGACACTTTCTTTCCTGGCCAGGATTGCCATGCAGGGGATTTCTGCACCAGGATCCCGGTCGGGACAATTTTGTTTCCTTGTCGGGACTGACCTACAATGCTCCGTTTGCCTTCAAATTTGAACTGTAGATACCTTTTGAAGTCTAGAACACTCCCCTTTTTATGGCTTGTCAATATCTATTTTCGTTTATGAGTTATAACCATTTCAATTTGGTGTCGCCACTTTACCGAAAATCTGTATTCATCCAAGTTCGAGCCTACACCATTTTCTCATCGCTTTGAATTAAAATTCGAGCAATATATCATCGGAAAGATATATTTGACTAGTTTCAAACCCAATGAACAAAACATAATTCCAACTTTTAGAACTCAAGATATTTCCATTTTCCTACAGCTTGCGCATTTCCGAAAACTATAAACTTTTGCCAAGATCTACCCAAATCCCTCTTCTTGTGTTCCTTTCACTCCCTTGACTCTCGTATGTGATTTATATGAATTTTATCCTTGGTTTATTGATAATTATGTTATTCTTTGACACTCTATGGTCTTTAATTGCTTAAACTTGATTGTTAACTCCGTGTCTTACATGAAATGAATTCGTTTGATTAAATGGCATGAATACATGACCTCTTTGAGTTTACTGGCATCTCTTATATGTTAATTGAATGCCATACATGTTAAGTGTCTGTAGCACCCGCGACGAGAGCACCACATCCCCCGCACTGTGAGTTCAGTCCACATATGAAATGGAATGATCCATACATGAACTAAACTCACAGCGAACGGAAGACAATGAAAAAGACAGTCCTAGCTAGGCGGAATCTAACCCTGAAACGATCAACAGTGACCACAATGCGGAAGTAAGGCAATTATCTAATCAATATCAATAAAATGAATACAAGTTCAATGAAAGTAAATACGGGTTCTACTAATTCAATGAACCTGTCCTAACTTGTCCCGAATCAATTCAATACAATAACATAAAACGGGTTCAACTAAAGCCCTAGAACCTGTCCCGAGTTCAATTTAATTCAGTAAGTAGCATACTAATCCAATAGCAAGTTCAATACAGTAATTAAAATACAATATGCAGTGAGTGTAAGTGAAGAGACTGGAACAAGACTCGAAAGGAAAGACAAGACACAACTCTGACTCCCGCCTAGCACACCACCTGCAAAACTGAAAAGTGAGGTGTCAGTCTCCACAAGACTGAGCGAGGGGCGTAATAATATATAAGCGCAGATAACATGCAAGTCGTAACCTCGGGTAAGGTTTTATAACAGAAACAAAGTAGGTTCAGGAATACTTAGAACTCGCCCGAGATTACAACTATCAGATTAGACACTTCAATCAATTTCAATCAATCAATCAGTGGCCCGGCGAGTGAGGGCAAATCTCCAACCTTACTCCGACAGTGTACAATCAATCATTCAGTTATTAAGTGATTAGGTGATCAAACAATCTATTTACAGTGCACAATTAGCAGTTTCAATCCAACCTTCTTCCTCCGGGTGATGGGGGATTGCAAGGCCCCGCCATCCAATCAATCTGGGCAGAGGGTGCATGATTCCCTAAGCCCGGAACTCCTTCCCCGTCCTAATCTCCTAGGGGGTTCAGGGGTCATCCCAATTTGGTGAGGATAGCTCCCGAGTTACCCGTCAGCCCATGCTTTCCCGGTTGGCTCGAGTCACTACCCTCGGGCCCACAGTGCAATACAATACTCGCCCAATCAATCAATCAATCAATACAGTACAATTCAATAGATCAGTGGAAAATCAATAGAGTTTAGAAAACTATAGATATATAGATACCTTTTGGCCGAAAGTTCACGTAAGGGTTGTAATGGTTCTATGTATCTAGAAATTAAACCTCACCTGGAATACCACGAGACAAGAACAACAACAAGAGCACTACGGTTGCCTATTCGATCCAGAAGTCTCCACCCTGGAGAAGAACTGTACAATAAAGGGAATAATGTGTACCAGTGAGAGGAGACTCAATATGAACCAAATAAGACGCACGGCAATGTTCATGAAATGGTATCAATAAGTTATGCAATAATCCAATATATAATAAATTACAAAAGTCATGTAATGTTCGGGTGTACATTCAAGTTTCCAAATAACAATTAAACATATAATTAAAGCTACATGTATGATTCATGAACGTTAAGTTCGTATTTCAAACTAATTAAGCATTTGGAATAATTATGCCCACTCATATATATTCAAACAATTCTCAATTAAATCAATTAAGACAAGTAATCAACATGAAACGAGGTCCATAAAATCAATGAGTTAAGAATTCGAGTTTTCATATATCATAGATCATTTAATACATGCTTTCGTACACATTGGAATTCATATTGATCGACAAATCAAGCAATTGACAATTTATTGCAATTAAAACAATTAATTTCAATTAAATAGAAATACACAAAATAAATCACAATAAATCAACCGGGCATCCGATTGACGAAGGGAAAGCGGTGATAGACTCACCACGACGAAAGGAACACAATGTCCGGAAGTCACCGGAATGCCGCTACCGGAGCCGCCGGAACAGTCACCGGCCGCCACCGGAATACCGTCTCCGGTGGTCGGAAAAAACCCCGGAAGGATAGGAACGTACGTCTCGGCCTGCCCAACAAAAACCCTCAATCAATTTCAGAAAATGCCAAACACGCCGGACTTCGTTGACGAAAAACCGAACTTAAATCCTAGTACGAAAACTGAAATTAAACGTAAACCGTAAAACCAAAATGAAATCCGAACATACCGTTGGAAAGCTTGTGACAAGCCCTACGAAAGCCCCAAGTCAAATCGCCGGAAAAATCGCCGGAACAGTAACCGGTTCAGACCCGCCGGTCCAGGCCCGGTCCGCCGCCGCCGGCCGGTTCTCTGACCGCCACCACCACGAATAGCTCGGACTCGTCAACATGAGCAACTTTTGTGAAGGGAGCACCACCGAAATCGGCCGAAAAATGGCCGAACCGCCGCCCCCAAGCTGCGCCGCTGCGTCACCGCCGGAACCACCACCTACGCCGCGATTCGGGTAAAACGAAGGCCGGAAATGGAACGGGAAGGTCCAAAAACGTGGGGTTGGGTGGTTGTTGGCCGGCGAGGGTCGCCGGAACACCGCCGGCGTGGAGGTGGCGCAACCCGCCACCGTCGAACCACCGCTGCTCCGCCGCTGGTCACTTTCAGGCCACGAAACTGGTACGGTTGTGACGGGCTCGTCGAGCTGATGAACGTGGACTATTGGATCGTCGAATTCCATCGAGAAACGAGGGAGAACGAGCATGTGTGTGTAAACACACCTCCACTGTGTGTGAATAGTGCCTATCGCTGGAGGAAGACGATGGCTGGAGCAGATCTGATTTTGGCACGCAAAACGAGGAGATCCGAGTTTATATCTCGGGTCTTCGTACGCAAAAGCAATCGGAAGGACGGGCTAACGAAGTCAGAATGGGGCAAACTTAGAGTCTACGGACTCGTCTCGATGCCCCGGACGCAAAGGAGGGGTCAAAGAAGTCAAAATCTCTACCAAACGAGAAGTGACCGGAAAACCCCCTAAAAGAAGAAAATTACAAAAAGGGCCCTAACTCTAAAAGAGTTCAAAAGTGGCCCACACAACGCAACAATCACATAATTAAACATATAAAAAGGTTGAAAGGTGACGTACCTTATTTATCGGATGAGCGGGGCGTTACAATGATGTGCGCCCATCCCACATCGGTTGGGAAGGAGAACGAAGTCCTCCTTATAAGGGGGATGGAAACCTTTCCTTGCAGACGCGTTTTCCCAGTGGCCCAACCCATTGGGAGGAACAAATCCGTGAGGCCGTTTCGATTAAGGGCGTGCAAAGCGGACAATATCTGCATACTGGGTCGGTCTTTGGGCTACTACATGTGGTATCAGAGCCGGTGCCAGGAAGCTGATGTGTCAGGTCCTCAGCGAGGACGCTGAGCTCCTCTTAGGGGGGGTGGATGTGCGCCCATCCCACATCGGTTGGGAAGGAGAACGAAGTCCTCCTTATAAGGGGGATGGAAACCTTTCCTTGCAGACGCGTTTTCCCAGTGGCCCAACCCATTGGGAGGAACAAATCCGTGAGGCCGTTTCGATTAAGGGCGTGCAAAGCGGACAATATCTGCATACTGGGTCGGTCTTTGGGCTACTACAAGTGGTATCAGAGCCGGTGCCAGGAAGCTGATGTGTCAGGTCCTCAGCGAGGACGCTGAGCTCCTCTTAGGGGGGGTGGATGTGCGCCCATCCCACATCGGTTGGGAAGGAGAACGAAGTCCTCCTTATAAGGGGGATGGAAACCTTTCCTTGCAGACGCGTTTTCCCAGTGGCCCAACCCATTGGGAGGAACAAATCCGTGAGGCCGTTTCGATTAAGGGCGTGCAAAGCGGACAATATCTGCATACTGGGTCGGTCTTTGGGCTACTACAGTGTCGCTTTATTGAGAGTTGATTTAGTTATGAAGGTGTTGATATCTGTTGAGATGTTGGTATTGTTCTATGTTTTATATGACCACTATCATAACATAGCATATCATTTCATAATTCTCGTACACATGTTATATCATTTCATATCATTCCACGACACCTCATATCAATATCGTGCGTCCTATTTGGTTTCATATTGAGTCGTATCTCATGAGTACACATTGTTTCCCTTCTTATACAGTTTGTTACTAGGGCGAAGATATCGGGATCAAATAGGCACCCGGTATAGCTCGTATCCTTGTATCGTCGTCTTCCAGGTGAGGGTGTTTTCCGTTCTAGTTATGTATTAAACCTTACAACCCATATGTGAATGTTTTGGCTAAAACCTTATTGAATATTTATATTGTTTTCAAAGGAGAATCATCGAGTAAATGCTTTAAAAGAATTGAACCGTTTCCAATGTACCGAACTGAATTACTGATTCCGTACTATTTTGGCAAGAACTGCACTGCACTGTACTATATTATGGGCCGGGAAAAAATGTGGGATTGGCAATCGGAATGGCATCGGGCCATCGGAAAGAACCCTTGTACCTAGTACCCATTGGGAATACTTTAGCGCGACCTAGGAGACGGGAAGGCTGGGTATTCCTGAGCCGGTGGTTCCCATACCATTGAAGGAGCGGGTAGGATTCATGAGCCCCCGTCTCACACTGTACTGATTGGATAGTTCGGGTCTGCAGGCCTGACCATCACCACGGAGGAAGAAGGTTGGATTGTATTGCTCCTGAATGTTACTGAACCTAATAAATGACTGATTGATTGAATGAGTGTCTGCATGATCGCGTTTTAATAAATATCCCCTATTGATTGTACATGGTCGGAGTAAGGATGGAGAACTGTGCATGCTTACTCGCCGAGCCACTGAACACCCCACTGAATTGAAATTGTTTATAAATTGATATAGTTGTTAAGTCCGAGCATTGATGATTGTTTTATGCCTCTTTGAAGGAACTAACTTCAATAAAACCTTGCTCGGGATTTATGACTTGCATGTGCATGTTTATATATATATATATATATATATATATATATGTATAACCCTTGCTCACTTAGTCTTCTAGAGACTGACCCCTCTTTCCACTTCTCCAGTTTTCTTGCAGGTTTTGCTAAGCGAAAATCGAGTCTTAGTGTCCTTGATCGAGTTACTCTTGTACACTTGAGTCACATTTCATATTGTTATATTTGATTGTATTAATTATTGTATTGAATTATTGATTGGGATTGAAAGCCAATTGTTATTTTTAATGGTTGTTGATTCGGGACAGGTTGCTTGTGTAGTTGAACCCGTCACTAGGCTGCATTCTGAATTGGTTATTAATGTTTTAAATTGGGCTTGAAGCCATTATTGATATTAAAGGATTTTATTGTCGTTTAATTTTGTTCCTAATTGCTCCGCACCGTATTTCATATTATCTGATTAATTGGTACAGGGTTAGAATCCGCCTAGCTAGGGAAGGTTTTTCTTTGTCTCTATGAGTCCGGTTCATGTATGGATTACCCATTTCATGCGTGGACTAGACTTATGGTGCAGGGGATGTGGTGCCTGTCGTGCGGGTGCTACATCCTAAAGTGGTATCAGAGCCCCATGTTGCAAAACCGGGGTTTTTAGTGTCGTGTCGTGTCGAGTCTAGGTTGAACGGCATAGGGACAACTTGTCAACGTCTGCATTGCATTAATTGATATTTTATATGTTAAACGTGTTTATTTTAATGTTTGTTGATTATGTGTTGTATTTTACATAGAATACAGGCCTTATAATTATGTGCCATATGCATAGACTAAATCACATGCATCTATATTCATATTGAGTTGTGCTTTGAAGGTTGTTACTACGTCGTTGTGTAACACCCCAAAAGGAGGATGCCACATCCCACGAATCCGAATCATAGCGAACGGGAGACAAATGCACACGCTATGCTTGGTGGATCTAACTCGACAAACTCAGAGTGCGGAAGCAATTCAAACATTCAAAACAAGATAGCGGAAGCATTTAAATCAACATTCAAAACAAGTGACGGGTTCAACTAGCATAGATACCTAGTCCCGAATATCCGATCAACATAACGCAATAATCATCAAGTGCGACACAGGGCCGAATACGAATGCCACACAGGGCTACAGAAAGGTAAAGTATAATCTCAAGTCTACAAATCATGACATAAGTAAAGTGTATGAAAGACAAATGCAACTAGAAAGGCTAGACCGACGAAGTGTAACTCAAATGACTCACTCCCGCCTAGCGAACGCCAACAAACCTGCAACTAAAAGTTTAAATGAGGGGTCAGTCAACTTGACCGAGTGAGGGGGCTAACGCACACCCACAATATAAATATATAGAGAGCATAGCACAAAATCAAAGGATGGACTCATGAACCGGGGATAGGTGTTGCATACTAAAACATTTCGAAATAACCCAAATAAATATAGATATAAGTTTAGAAACCATTTTCCAGGAGGACTCTATCCCGATTCATAATTCCATAACATAAAAGAACACATGCTCGGCGAGTACGAGCTTCCAACCTTTACTTCTCAGAATCATAAATCAAAAACAATCCAACCTGTAGCACCCGGGACGATAGGCACCACATCCCCCGCACTATGAGTCTAATCTACATATGAAATAGGCAGTCCACACATGAATCGGACTCACAGCGAATGGGTGACAATCAAAAGTACAGTCCTGACTAGGCGGTAGCTAACCCTGGAACCATCAACCAAAAACCAAAATGCGGAAGCAAGGAAATCATTCATGTAATATTCATGAAATAATGAAATCCAATACGAATATAAATACGGGTTCCACTAATCAGTACACCTGTCCTAACCTGTCCCGAACCAATACAGTAAAACAACATAACAACGGGTCCAACTTGCTCCAGAACCTGTCCTAACCTGTCCCGAATCAATATCAATTCAATAAGGGCACACCGGCCATCAATAATAAATCAATAATTAATCAATACAGTATTTAAAGACAATATAAAATGCAGTGAGTGTAAATGAGTGAGACTAGAACAATGACTCGACACTCTAACTCCGCCTAGTAACCAACACCTGCAAAAGAAACTGGAAAGGGGGAAAGAGGGGTCAGTCTCTAGAAGACTGAGTGAGCAGGAGCGATACATATAATATAGAAACATGTACATGCAAGTCATAAATCCCGAGCAAGGTTTTATTTAAAGTTAGTTCCCTCGAAGGGCTAGAAATTAAGTAAGCAATGCTCAAACTTTATGACTATTCATATTAAATTCAATAAGTTCATAAATCATACTCAATCATTAAGGCTCGGCGAGTGAGCGTGCACAATCTCCAACCAAACTCCGACCGTGTACGACAAATATCATTAATACATTAAATAGGTGATCATGCAATATATCATAATACACTCAGATCACATGCCATGTCCTAAATATATTTGTTTGGGCAATCCGATTCCCGGCCTTCCCGCACAGTGCCTATCAATCAATAATCAATCAATCAATCAATCAATCAATCATTTTCAATCATAAATAAGTTCCAACCTTCTTCCTCCGGGTTGGTGGTGGGTTTGCAAGGCCCGACCACCCAATCATTGGCCAAAAGGGGTTACATGACTCCCCAGATGGCACTCAACTCCCTTTCCCCGCCAATCTCCTGACAAGGTCCGGTACCGCTGTTCAATAGTGGGACTAGTGTGAGGGTTTACCGTCAGCCCTTGCCTCCTCGGGTCCCCACTCACACCAAGCCCCTGGGCCCCAATCAGTGCAATCAATCAATCAATCATTCTTTCTCGCCAAAACATTTGATTTATAAGAATCATACCATATTTCATAATCCATTTGAAAAGGGGTTTACTCGATCAATATTTACTCGATCAATCAGTATTTACTCGATGACTCCACTTTTAAAAGTAACATATATAATCATAAGGTTTTGGCCAAAGCTTTTCACATAAGGGTTATAGGGTTTGATATGTAACTAGAACGAAAACACCCTCACCAGGAATACCACGAGACAAGAAGCAAGAGCAATACGGGGGCCTATTCAATTTGGAAGTCTCCGCCCTGGAAACAAACTGTACAAGAGAAGGAACAATGTGTACTGGTGAGAATTGACTCAATATGAAACCACATAGACGCACGGCAATGCTAAACACATGATATGAGATGTATAAGAAGTAAAATGATGTTATGGAGTTACATAATCAAGTAATTCGTTCAAGTAAATTCCATACATGAGGGTTTCAAGCCCAATCATTTCATATTTTTCATAATTCCTTGCAATCAAGTCATGAACTTCATATAACGTTTATAACTCAAGTTTACAATTATAGAATAGACAAAATAGAGTCATTCAAATCACTTAAATCTCCCAAAATCACATATCAATTCCAACTATATCAATTTTATATAATTCACACTTGCCATAGTCAATTCAGGTATCACTAACGGATTCAATTACAAGGTTAACTAATTAAATCAAACAATATTCATATTGTTTACAAAATTACACATACACCCCTTCAAGTTAGACAAATAGTTCAAATACGGCATATCGGAGTTCAAATTGCAAATCAAAGCATCAACATATATCATAGAGCATTTAATACATGCTTTCGTACACATTGGAATTCATATTGATCGACAAATCAGGCAATTGACAATTTATTGCAATTAAAACAATTAATTTCAATTAAATAGAAATACACAAAATAAATCACAACAAATCAACCGGGCATCCAATTGACGAACGGAAACTGGCGTTGGACTCACCACAACGAAAGGGACTTTCTGTCCGAAAGTCACCGGAATGCCGCTACCTTAGCCGGTCGAACAGCCACCGGAACACCGCCTCCGGTGGTCGGAAAATCCCCGGAAGGACAGGAACGTGCGTCTCGGCCTGCTCAACAAAAGCCCTCAATCAATTTCAGAAAATGCCAAACACGCCGGACTTCGTTGATGAAAAACCGAACTTAAATCCTAGTACGAAAACTGAAATTAAACGTAAACCGTAAAACCAAAATGAAATCCGAGCATACCGTTGGAAAGCTTCTAACAAGCCCTACAAAAGCCCCAAGTCAAATCGCCGGAAAAATCGCCGGAACAGTAATCGGTTCAGACCCGCCGGTTCACCACTGGTTCACCGCCGGTCCGCCGCCAACGGCCGGTTCCTGGAATGCCGCCGATGCCATCCGCTAAGTCTCGTCATTCCAAGCATCTTTTGTGAAGGCTCCACCACCAAAACTGGTCGGGAAGAGGCCGAACCACCACCCCAAACTCGCGTCACTGCGTCACCGCCGGAACCACCACCTACGCTGTGATTCACTCAAAAAGGAGGCCGGAAATGGAACGGGAAGGGTCGAAAACATGGGGTAGGGTGGTTGTTGGCCGGCGAGGGTCGCCGGAACGCCACCGGCGTGGAGGTGGCGCAACCCGCTACCGTCGGACCACCGCTGCGCCGTCGCTGGTCACTTTCAGGCCACGAAACTAGTACGGTTGTGACGGGCTCGTCGAGCTCATAAATTTCCACTATTGATTCGTCGAATTCCGTGGAGAAACGAGGGAGAACGAGCTAGTGTATGTTTTCACACCTTCACTGTGTGTGAACAGTGCTGATCGCTGGAGGAAGACGATGAAGGCTGCTGATCTGATTTTGGCACGCAAAACGAGGAAACCCGAGTATATATCTCGGATCCTCGTACTCAAAAACGATCGGAAGAACGGGCTAACGAAGTCAGAATTGGGCAAACTTAGAGTCTACGGACTCGTCTCGATGCCCCGAACAAAAAGGAGGGGTCAAAGAAGTCGAAATCTCTACTGAACGAGAAGTGACCGGAAAAACCCCTTAAAAGAAGAAAATTACAAAAAGGGCCCCAACTCTAAAAGAATCCAAAAGAGGGGCCACACAACGCACCAATCACATAATTAAACACATAAAAAGGTTGAAAGGTGACGTACCTTATTTATCAAATGAGCGGGGCGTTACAATCTTCCCTCCTTCAAAAGGACCTGTCCTCAGGTCCTACTGTTGGACCGAAAAGTACAAACTGAAATTGTATCGATCTATTTCCCGAAATTGCTTAGCGTCTTAACCCTGGTTGCGAAATTTACTCCCCTTATTTGTATCACCCCTTCAGAGTCTGGTAGTCACAAAGATCTACTCGAACACTTGGCCGTTAGTCACTTCAAAACTCGTTTAACCGCTACTAGTCCATTGAGTCACTTGTTAACCTCTGTCTATCCAGGCGTAACGCAAACAAGACAAACAAGAGAGAATACCATCTCTCAACACACAAGTGAGGAAACCCCATCCCTCAGCAGACACAAAAGAGAGAACCCCGTCTCTCAGGCACAGAATTGAGAGAACCCCGTCTCCCAGCCTAAGTCTGTCAGATTCCACATCTTCCCAGACATTCTAGTGTGAGAAAATCCAGCATTTCTCAAACTCCTAAATCCAAGAGAATCCAACATCCCTCGAATACCTAAGTACAAGAGAATCCAGCATCTCTCGTGCACAGAAAACAGAAAGAATCCAGCATCTTTCTATCACATAATCAGGGAGAATCCACATCTTCCTGGCACGTAATCAGAGAGAATCAAATCCCCCTTTCACTCAAGCACACAAGCAGAAGCAAGGTTCACAATAATCAACACACACTCCACTGGCCAGGGTATCACATAATAACAAAATTTAAATATGTAAACGATGCATGTATGCTCGTGCGATGGATGCTTAGTGTACCGTTCACCGTACTAATGGAATTGATGTTGTGACTTTACTCTACGATTTGGATAGTCTGATCTCTAGCTGGCTCGATTCCCAACTTGTCTTTCCTATCTTTAGTAGATGTTTGACTGAGAAAGTCAGACCCTTAGTTGATCCTATTCTCGATTCCATTCGGATCCTTACTCATAGTTATCTTCTGCAATTAACCGAGCACCAGTTTATTCCGCCTACGATCAGAACATTTATCTTTGTACCAGGTTCATTATATTCTCTTTGGCCGTACAAGAATCTTGAACTTTAACTCCCACTTCATACATTGTCACTAACTGGTTAAATTCTTTGTTGAAGATTTGGTCATCTGATACTAGTTGACATCCTTCTTAAAAGTGATAAATTTGACCAATTTCCTTTCTTGAAACTAATTTAGGAATCCATCAGAAGTTCCCTGACAATATCATCATCCTCGCTGTCTGAATCACGTACTTATAAATTCCCAAACAAACCACTCTCTTCGATGCCTTATGAAGATCTTCATCCCAGGTATATTAACTTAACTCAACTTTTAAGGTTTAAACTGATAACGCCGCCTTATTCTTTTCCTGTTACTATCATTGGGTCATTCATGTCCGTGAGAAGTATCTTCCTCGAGTATCACTGTGAATTTAAGTTTCATGTCTAGTCGTGCTCTTCCCCATAAGAACTTTTATTCCAACTCCTTAGGCTTTTTCTACCACTTCTCGGATCAAAACACCTCAATTTCTTCAACTTATTTTCCTCGGTATAAGTGGTTCTAATCACGCCACTTGTCTAGTGATAGTCCTCACATTTCCTTTGAAGCAATTAGTAGGAATGACAACCTGCTTCTTTCGTTCCCACTTTCGATTCTATTTTCCCAAACCTCAGAATTTTCCATTTCCTTTTTAACCAACCAGTACAACCCAGAATTTCTTCTTTTCTTGATCCAAGCAAGAATCAGTCGAAGTATCACTTGATAAATAAGATGTGGGGGATACCTATCAAATAAACACTAAAATGCATGTCGGGTTAGGGTACCAATGCAGTATCACATTTGTAAACAATTAAAGATGCAACACATTGGAACAATTATACAAATTAGAGATGCGCATATAAATAGAGAAATTTAAATAATTAAAGCGACGTATGATGTACGTGCTTATGAATGCATAGAACCTGTCACCGTAGTTGTAAACTTTAACTTGGCATATTCTTTGTTTCTCAAATTGCAGGTTTGTCTTGAATTAATTGTTCACCTCTTCTTTACCCACGGTCTTTCAAATCTTCAAAGTTCCCGTGTATCGACTTATGGATCTCCCAAGTCCGAGATTGAAATCTCTTGAACCCAAATTCTTCAACACCCATGAAGTTGGTATCTTGACTTCTCTCGAAGAATCAATCCCCAATTGTTTACATTCGAATACATAATTTCCCTCCAATAGTTCTTTGTCTTTCTTTATCGTTTCCATTTGTTGCTCCAAAGCTCTTAATTCAATCTCACAACTCGACATTTCATCTTGAATTTGGAAGATGAACTCATATCCGGCCGAAGATAAAATCCTTAGCATTGTCATTTTCCATGAACTTATACTTACCACATCGACTAATTTCCTTTAATTCTTCTCAATTCAACTCCTATCTCATCTCAATTCTGAAGTAAGTGAATTCCCTCTTCGTAGTCTCTTCATCCTTTCTCATCGATCTAAATCCCAAGCTATATTATTCTTCATATTTTCTTTAGCCTCTTTCTCAAGTTAAATGGTCTTTACTGCTTCTCAACCACGAACCTACTTTACTTTAATTCTCTTGAAGGTCATCGCCTCCACGTTGATAGAAACCTCAAATCTAAAACATCTTCGAGATTTCTCTTCTTTGGAATCTGGTTGACAAATCTTCGTAGTGTAAACAAACATGTTGATCTCGTGAAACCAAATCATTACACACCACAAATCCCGTCTCATCATGGATTCACCATCGGTAATAGAGCTGGCAAACTTCTCCTTCGAACTGACCTCTTATTCTGGACTTTGTCACTCGAGCCCTAACCTCATTTTAGAAAAGGTTTGACTCTCAAATTTCTGTAGAAATCCCCAAGGCATTCCTTACAGCTTCCGAGCTAAAAGAAGAGCTTGTGGTAGCCTGTGGTTGTCGTAAAAATTGGCCGTGGTTTGATATTGTCTTCATATCCTATGAATCACAGCTCATTTTGAAAATATATGCATGCGATTAGTATATGCTCATGCCACATAATTAACACCAAAAGAATGGATTCAATGCAAAATGCAACAAATAATCTAATAAAGTTTGAAAAAAAATCACAATTCAGTGTTCAAGAATGATGCAATGCACACATTGACAATTAGTTCCTATGCCGTGCGACCTATACTCGAGACAACACGACCCAGAGCACCGGTTCTGAACCTGGTAGCTCTGATACCACCAAAAGATGTAGCACCCGGGACGATAGGAACCACATCCCCCGCACTATGAGTCTAATCCACATATGAAATAGGCAGTCCACACATGAATCGGACTCACAGCGAACGGGTGACAATCAAAAGTACAGTCCTGACTAGGCGGTAGCTAACCCTTGAACCATCAACCAGAAACAAAAATGTTGAAGCAAGGAAATCATTCATGTAATATTCATGAAATAATGGAAATCCAATACTAATATAAATACGGGTTCCACTAATCAGTACACCTGTCCTAACCTGTCCCGAACCAATACAGTAAAACAACATAACAACGGGTCTAACTGGCTCCAGAGCCTGTCCTAACTTGTCCCGAATCAATATCAATTCAATAAGGGCACACCGGCCATCAATAATAAATCAATAATTAATCAATACAGTATTTAAAGACAATATAATATGCAGTGAGTGTAAATGAGTGAGACTAGAACAATGACTTGACACTCTAACTCCGCCTAGTAACCAACACCTGCAAAAGAAACTGGAAAGGGGGAAAGAGGGGTCAGTCTCTAGAAGACTGAGTGAGCAGGAGCGATACATATAATATAGAAACATGCACATGCAAGTCATAAATCCCGAGCAAGGTTTTATTTAAACTTAGTTCCCTCGAAGGGCTAGAAATTAAGTAAGCAATGCTCAAACTTTACGACTATTCATATTAAATTCAATAAGTTCATAAATCATACTCAATCATTAAGGCTCGGCGAGTGAGCGTGCACAATCTCCAACCAAACTCCAACCGTGTACGACAAATATCATTAATACATTAAATAGGTGATCATGCAATATATCATAATACACTCAGATCACATGCCATGTCCTAAATATATTTGTTTGGGCAATCCGATTCCCGGCCTTCCCGCACAGTGCCTATCAATCAATAATCAATCAATCAATCATTTTCAATCATAAATAAGTTCCAACCTTCTTCCTCAGGGTTGGTGGTGGGTTTGCAAGGCCCGACCACCCAATCATTGGCCAAAAGGGGTTACATGACTCCCCAGATGGCACTCAGCTCCCTTTCCCCGCCAATCTCCTGACGAGGTCTGGTACCGCTGTTCAATAGTGGGACTAGTGTGAGGGTTTACCGTCAGCCCTTGCCACCTCGGGTCCCCACTCACACCAAGCCCCTGGGCCCCAATCAGTGCAATCAATCAATCAATCATTCTTTCTCGCCAAAACATTTGATTCATAAGAATCATACGATATTTCATAATCCATTTGAAAAGGGGTTTACTCGATCAATATTTACTCGATCAATCCGTATTTACTCGATGACTCCACTTTTAAAAGTAACATATATAATCATAAGGTTTTGGCCAAAGCTTTTCACATTAGGGTTATAGGGTTTGATATGTAACTAGAACGAAAACACCCTCACCTGGAATACCACGAGATAAGAAACAAGAGCAATACGGGTGCCTATTCAATTTGGAAGTCTCCGCCCTGGAAACAAACTGTACAAGAGAAGGAACAATGTGTACTGGTGAGAATTGACTCAATATGAAACCACATAGACACACAGCAATGCTAAACACATGATATGAGATGTATAAGAAGTAAAATGATGTTATGGAGTTACATAATCAAGTAATTCGTTCAAGTACATTCCATACATGAGGGTTTCAAGCCCAATCATTTCATATCTTTCATAATTCCTTGCAATCAAGTCATGAACTTCATATAACGTTTATAACTCAAGTTTACAATTATAAAATAGACAAAATAGAGTCATTCAAATCACTTAAATCTCCCAAAATCACATATCAATTCCAACTATATCAATTTTATATAATTCACACATGCCATAGTCAATTCAGGTATCACTAACGGATTCAATTACAAGGTTAACTAATTAAATCAAACAATATTCATATTGTTTACAAAATTACACATACACCCCTTCAAGTTAGACAAATAGTTCAAATACGGCATATCGGAGTTCAAATTGCAAATCAAAGCATCAACATATATCATAGAGCATTTAATACATGCTTTCGTACACATTGGAATTCATATTGATCGACAAATCAGGCAATTGACAATTTATTGCAATTAAAACAATTAATCTCAATTAAATAGAAATACACAAAATAAATCACAACAAATCAACCGGGCATCCGATTGACGAACGGAAAGTGGCGTTGGACTCACCACAACTAAAGGGACTTTCTGTCCGAAAGTCACCGGAATGCCGTTACCTTAGCTGGTCGAACAGCCACCGGCCGCCACCGGAACACCGCCTCCGGTGGTCGGAAAAATCCCCGGAAGGACAGGAACGTGCGTCTCGGCCTGCTCAACAAAAGCCCTCAATCAATTTCAGAAAGTGCCAAACACGCCGGACTTCGTTGACGAAAAACCGAACTTAAATCCTAGTACGAAAACTGAAATTAAACGTAAACCGTAAAACCAAAATGAAATCCGAGCATACCGTTGGAAAGCTTGTAACAAGCCCTGCAAAAGCCCCAAGTCAAATATCCAGAAAAATAGCCGGAACAGTAACCGGTTCAGACCCGCCGGTTCACCACTGGTTCACCGCCGGTCCACCGCCAACGGCCGGTTCCTGGAACGCCGCCGATGCCATCCGCTAAGTCTCGTCATTCCAAGCATCTTTTGTGAAGGCTCCACCACCAAAACTGGTCGGGAAGAGGCCGAACCACCACCCCAAAGTCGCGCCGCTGCGTCACCGCCGGAACCACCACCTACGCTGCGATTCGCTCAAAAAGGAGGCCGGAAATGGAACGGGAAGGGTCGAAAACATGGGGTAGGGTGGTTGTTGGCCGGCGAGAGTCGCCGGAACGCCGCCGGCGTGGAGGTGGCGCAACCCGCCACCGTCGGACCACCGCTGCGCCGCCGCTGGTCACTTTCAGGCCACGAAACTGGTACGGTTATGACGGGCTCGTCGAGCTGATAAATTTCTACTATTGATTCGTCGAATTCCGTCGAGAAACGAGGGAGAACGAGCTAGTGTATGTTTTCACACCTTCACTGCGTGTGAACAATGCTGATCGCTGGAGGAAGACGATGAAGGCTGCTGATCTGATTTTGGCACATAAAACGAGGAAACCCGAGCATATATCTCGGATCCTCGTACTAAAAAACGATCGGAAGAACGGGCTAACGAAGTCAGAATTGGGCAAACTTAGAGTCTACGGACTCGTCTCGATGCCCCGAACGCAAAGGAGGGGTCAAAGAAGTCGAAATCTCTACCGAACGAGAAGTGACCGGAAAAACCCCTTAAAAGAAGAAAATTACAAAAAGGGCCCCAACTCTAAAAGAATCCAAAAGAGGGCCACACAACGCACCAATCACATAATTAAACACATAAAAAGGTTGAAAGGTGACGTACCTTATTTATCGAATGAGCGGGGCGTTACACAACCGCTACACCATTGATGGAGGAGATGTACCGTCCCCAAACCATCTATAAAACCGTCTAAAAATAGACTCACCCTCAAGGGGTAGCGAACCCACAAGAGTCCTCCCCGGCCTTAGACGAAGGCTCAAGATACCACACCTTCCCTACAGCACGGGTCGCATGAAGATATCTCAAATGGAACTACGCAATGGATAAATACCCCGACGGCCCTAACCGTCCCGGGGGTAGCCATTCCCATAGCTCACCAGGATCAGATCCACACACAGATCACAACGGATCACAACAGAACAGATCACAACGGATCACAACAGAACAGACCACGACGGATCACATACGCCAATCTTTCATGGCAATCTCGCTACATAAACGCAACATAACGGTTTTTCCAAAATAGCTTACATATGCTTCAAAAATTGGTTTTTAAACATACTCCTACGCGATGTAATTTAAGCCCGTAGACACCCACCCACGCAGAACCCACGCGATGGAATTTAAGCCCGTAAGCACCCATCCGCGTGATGGAATTTAAGCCCGTAAGCACCCATCCACGTAGAACCTACGCGATGGAATTTAAGCCCATAAGCACCCATCCACGCAGAACGCACACAAGGTCATAAACATATCATATCCAACACATACGTTTTTATATTAAGGTATACTCGCATACAAGGGTAGAAATCAGCATGTAAAGGCCATAGGTCGCATAATTATACAAAATCCTAAACCTCACCTCGTGAAAGTAGAGTCTGAGAGTGTAAAGGGCCAAACACTCTAAACCTCGGGCCCACCGGCACCACCAAACTCTGTGACAAGACATACAGAAGCCCAGACTTAGACTCTATATGAACCAAACAAGACGCACGGCGTTGCTCAACATGATCGTGGTTATGCATAAGTGTTCATGTTGTGCTTGGATAAGGTGTCGTGGTCATTCAAGGCATATCAATGCTCAACAAGGTCATATTTACAAGCAACCATCATGCAATTCCATATCCAAAGATACAAGATCAATTTAGGAAGTCAATGTATTCACAAAATGCATATTAAATCATCCAATGTCACAGGGTTCAATTATAATATTAGAATTAAGCATCAAGTTCATGACGAGTTGTAAAGTGCATAAGTAAGAGCAACTTGATCATACAAACATACAAATTTGTTGTACGTAGATAGCATGCTTGATACAAATAAAGAGTGTATTTAATTCACTTAAGATCATACTTTACAACTTCACAACATGTTTGGTACACAAGCTCAAGTCACATTCATAGTTTCATAAATATTACTCTTACATCCCCCTAAGTTAATTATAAAAATTTAGAATTATTACACATACATCCCCTTAGTTGATTACTAAACATAATTAATCATTTAAAGTGTTTATACAATTATTCAACTAGGAATTAATTACTTACAAGCATGATAATTATCAATTTATCGTAATTCATAATATACCATTTCCGAGTAGTAAGAGTAAATCAAGATATTACAATTCTAACTCATATTATGCATCAAGTCTTAAGTTGTTCAAGTATCCTTCATGTATCTAAATTTTATATTTGAAACACAATTTACAATAAACATAACATTGAGAACGTCTCAAATTCATATAGAGAAATCACAACATGTTCGTTCTTCTAAAATATCATTCAAGTTCATTTAGTCACATAAAAGATTAGTTTCTAAATATTACACTAACACCCCTTCATATCTAAACACATAGCATAAATTCATCACATCGGGATTCAAATTGTAAATCGAAACATTCATGCATATCACAATTCATTCAATACATATTTTTAAATATGATTGGAATACATCTCGATCAACAAACCAACAATAAACAATTTATTTGCACTTAAAACAATTAATTCAAATAATCACAATTACGCAAAATAATTCGTAATAAATAGATCGAGTGTCCGATTAACGAACGGAAAGTGGCGTTGAACTCACCACAACAAGAAGAACATTCTGACCAAACGCCGCCGGAAGGCCACCACTGTAGCTGCCGGAATTTGGCCGGACCACCGCCGGTCCGCCGCCGAAGGTCGCCGAAAAAATCCCGAAAAATCAGCCCTGAATGAAGTCTTCGTGCCCGTTCCGAATCCTCGATCAATTTCTTGAAATTCCAAGTCAATCTCCTCCAATATCAAATCTAAGAAGACGAAAACCCTAAAATCTTCAAACTCAAATTACTTCCAAACCGGTGAACCAAAATGCGATCCGGAAGAAGCGTTGTCTTACCCGTGACGAGCTCTTCGAAAGCCCTAAGGTAGCTCGCCGAAAAAATCCTCGGAGCTAGTGCCGTCGCTGTACAGCCGCGATCCGCCGCCAATCGGTCAAATCTGGAGTCGCGTGATCAATGGCCACTAGTTCTCGTCGTTCCGAACAACTTTCGTGAAGAGCCCGAGACCAAAAGATGGCCGGAAAAGGCCCCCATTGGCCGCCGCCCACGTCACCGTAACCACCACCTACGGCCAAGATCTGGTGAAATTGATGCCGGAAATGAACTCAGGAGGTCGAAAAACCTTGGAAACCATCAAGCCCCGTCGAAAAACACCGCCGGAGCGGAATCGGGCCGCTACAGTAACTCGCGCCGACGCCGCGGACTTCAGGGGCGCGTGCGGCGCCATCGTGGCTCCGATGGCCGCGCCGCCGATGTCAAACGAAGCGCCTGGAAGTCTACTTCCTGGGCATGGGGCGCGTGCATCAAGAAGATGGCCGGAAATCGCCCCGAAGGCCGGCGAGTGGCGGCGGTCTGACAGCTCCGCCGCTGTTACTGAAATCCGGCCATAACTCCACCACCATTCGTCATTAGGCCGTGAAATTAGTACTCTTGCATATGTCTCACCGAGATAATCGAAATGGAATATTCGTTTGTTGAATTCCGTCGAGAAACGAATGAGTTATGGGCTCGTAACCGAAGTCGCGCATAGTGACCCGCGGGAGAGAGTGGGAGAGGAGAGAGAGAGAGAGAAAAGAGATTGGGAGAAATGTGTCTTGTGCACAAACTATATACAACCGGGTATCGTTATCGCGTAGCAAAGTGAAATAGCGCCTACAAATAATCGTAAATAAAATTGGTAAAGTTACGAATAAACATTCAAGCTCCGAATTAATTTTATAAATTAAAATGAAAGAGAGAGATTTACCAATTAGAGTTTAATTCAATTTAATTTTAGAAACCTTTCGTACAATTTAACGACACTTCTTAAACACATGAATGATAATTAATCTCAAGAAATTCAAGTAAACCGAAATTAAACAAGTTAAGTAACATGATGGATTTAAAATCAACTTAACCATTAATTTTAGACTAATCCAAATGATCACATATTAAATTGGATTTACATTAAATCACATAATTCAAGAACTCTTAAATTAAACACACACAAGTGTAGAGACTTACTTGTTAATATCGTCAGGACGCCCTTCGAGAATACGGGGTGTCACAACCTTCCCCCCCTTAAGAGAACCTGGTCCCCAGGTTCCACTGCTAAAATGTAGATCCTCGAGTTGTAGTGCTCCAACCCTTCTCCCGAACTCGCGTGAGATCATAACTCTAATGGTGAGGCTTACTCCTGTCATCTACACCGAACCTCCTTTACGGTGTCTTGTTATCGTCGAGGTCCGTGCGAGTACTTTATCCGTTAGTCGTCTCAGATGCACCACTTGCTACCCGAAGTCAGATCAACGCGTAACGCAACTACAACAAACAAGAGAGAATCCCATCTCTCAACACGTAAGTGAGAGAGCCCCGTCCCTCAGTACCCACAAGAGAGAGAACCCCGTCTCTCGAGCACACATAATTGAGAGAACCCCATCTCTCAAGCACATAATTGAGAGAACCGCGTCTCTCAACCTAAGTCGGACAGATTCCAACATCTGCCAACATTCTAGTTTGAGAAAATCCAGCATTCCTCAACTCCTAGATTCAAGAGAATCCAACATCTCTCGTGCACAAAACTTAGAAAGATTCCAACATCTTTCTACCACATAAACAGAGAGAATCCTACATCTCTCCAACACGTAAAAAGAGGGAACCTAAGGTCTCTCTTGCACATAAATCTACTGATCAGTTATTCATACATACACACATCATAGTAACACTTGGCGAAAAGTATGCGATGCATGTTTGGTGTACCTTCTACAACTGATATCGGTGTCCCTTGAGTATAGATTCAACGCTCATACCTCAACTCAAGGGGGATATCGCGATGGAATCCCTATAAAACAAGGTTACTGTATGTATGTTATTTGAGAAGTTAGTGACCAATCAAGAGAGTTTTAAATCACATAGGCACAAATAGTTCACATAAGTACATAACTCATTCATTCCAGCACAGTTCATAACAAGTAGAAATTTCAAGTTACAAATACTAGATCAGGTATCCAAGTTATCACAATTAAAATAGCAGTAGTCATCAACCACCTCAAGAAAAACAAGGTAAGAGTATTTAAACGATGCATGTATGCAAATGCCATGAATGCCTGGCGTACCGTTAACCGAAGTGTAACAATCTTTACAAGAAAGTCGAGATGAAGCAGTAGGAGTTGATTAAGCCGGTAATGATGCAACCCTCGTCATCTGAACTTCTTTGTCTTGAGTCTTTTCATAAAGTGGTAACTCAGCAAAGCTCGTTTATCACCAAACCCCTTACTAGACCGTAATCCTTGCTCAACTAGAATCATCCTCAGTTTCTCCCAAGAATTCTCATTTATGTGTTAAATCTTAGTCCGCTCATCTTCAAGGAGTTGTCCATGATTCGTTTGTCAATTAGATATTTACCTCAGAGTTTCGTTGGATGGTCGTGGTGCTAAGTACTTCCCAAAGCAATCCATGGTATATAATTCTGAAACTTGAATAAAGCCTTTCGGCATCTAAGTGTTCTATCCCCACCTCAACAATGTCTTCCATCTCATCTTGGAGAAACACCCAAAGAGCTAACAACCAATCTTGTCTTGTCGTTCGTTAACTCTAAACGGCACCAAAACCTTCAACACTCACCGATGTTTTGTAGCTCGTTGCTTAAGTAACATGGTTACCTATCCACATCCCTTGAACTTGATCGGATCTTATTTGATTGGATTCTTCTACATTAACTCGTTTCCATCAACAAGGTGACTACTCCCAAATAAATGAACCATCAAGGCGAAAGCTCATCAAACTCCTTCATCTACTTGATCAGATTCTCCTCCATTGACTCATTTCCTCAACAAGGTGACTACTTCCAAATAAACGAATCATCAAGGCGAAAGCTCATCAAACTCCTTCAAAACGGTTCTACTTGATCAAATTCTCCTCCATTGACTCATTTCCATCCACAAGGTGACTACTTTCAAATGAACGAATCATCAAGGCGAAAGCTCATAAAACTCCTTCAAAACGAGTTCTACTTGCTCAGATTCTCCTCCATTGACTTATTTCCATCCATAAGGTGACTACTCTCAAATGAACGAATCCTCAAGGTGAAAATTCATCAAACTCCATCTTTCAATTGACTTTAAGATAGTAAGTCAACATAGCAAATCTCATTCCTACAACTCTGAACCTTTTCATGACCATTGATCTTGGTAAAGAATCCTTTCATCTTCGAATTATGGCGTGTTTTCGTTGTAGTGCTAATAGGTAGTGTTGACGGAGGGAAATCTTAGTGTTAACTCATAGGGCACCCTGAAATTCAAACACTAAATTCGATGCATGCGGGTTAAAGATGAAAATGAAATGTAACACGTGTACCACGTAAATGCAACAATTAGTTGCAATTTGTAAAGCACATGAAATAAGATGTTGCATAATCAAAGTCATAATGTGCACACAATCATATAATCACGAAATAATTTATGCCGAATGGTCAAACTATGAAGTCAAACAAATGCAATGCGCAGTTATTCCTATGTCGTACGACCTAGACAGACTCAACATGACTCAAGAGCTCGGTTTTGCAACCTAGAGCTCTAATACCACTTAAGGATGTAACACCCCAAAATGAGGATGCCACATCCCCCGCACTGAGACCCAGACCCGGTCATGAAATGGGAGTCCATGCCCAAATCCGAATCAGAGCGAACGGGAGACAAACGCACATGCTATGCTAGGTGGATCTAACTCGACAAACTCAGAGTGCGGAAGCAATTCAAACATTCAAAACAAGATAGCGGAAGCATTTAAATCAACATTCAAAACAAGTGACGGGTTCAACTAGCATAGATACCTAGTCCCGAATATCCGATCAACATAACGCAATAGTCATCAAGTGCCATACAGGGCCGAATACGAATGCCACACAGGGCTACAGAAAGGTAAAGTATAATCTCAAGTCTACAAATCATGGCATAAGTAAAGTGTATGAAAAACAAATGCAACTAGAAAGGCTAGACCGACGAAATGTAACTCAAATGACTCACTCCAGCCTAGCGAACGCCAACAGACCTGCAACTAAAAGTTTAAATGAGGGGTCAGTCAACTTGACCGAGTGAGGGGGCTGACGCACACCCACAATATATATATATATATAGAGCATAGCACAGAATCAAAGGATGGACTCATGAACCGGGGATAGGTGTTGCATACCAAAACATTTCGAAATAACCCACATAAATATAGATATAAGTTTAGAAACCATTTTCCAGGAGGACTCTATCCCGATTCATAATTCCATAACATAAAAGAACACATGCTCGGCGAGTACGAGCTTCCAACCTTTACTCCTCAGAATCATAAATCAAAAACAATCCAACCGCTACATCAGTGATGGAGGAGATGTACCGTCCCCAAACCATCTATAAAACCGTCTAAAAATAGACTCACCCTCAAGGGGTAGCGAACCCACAAGAGTCCTCCCCGGCCTTAGCCGAAGGCTCAAGATACCACACCTTCCCTACAGCACGGGTCGCGTGAAGATATCTCAAATGGAACTACGCAATGGATAAATGTCCCGACGGCCCTAACCGTCCCGGGGGTACCCATTCTCGCAGCTCACCAGGATCAGATCCACACACAGATCACAACAGAACAGATCACAACGGATCACAACAGAACAGATCACGACGGATCACATACGCCAATCTTTCATGGCAATCTCGCTACATAAACACAACACAACGGTTTTTCCAAAATAGCTTACATATGCTTCAAAAACTGGTTTTTATACATATTCCTACGCGATGGAATTTAAGCCCGTAGACTCCCACCCACGCAGAAGCCACGTGATGGAATTTAAGCCCGTAAGCACCCATCCACGCAGAACCCACGCGATGGAATTTACGCCCGTAAGCACCCATCCATGCAGAACGCACGCAAGGTCATAAACATATCATATCCAAGAAATACGTTTTTATAGTAAGGTATACTCGTATACAAGGGTAGAAATCAGCATGTAAAGGCCATAGATGGCATAACTATACAAAATCCTAAACCTCACCTCGTGAAAGTAGAGTCTGAGAGTGTGAAGGGCCAAACACTCTAAACCTCGAGCCCACCGGCACCACCAAACTCTGTGACAAGACATACAGAAGCCCAGACTTAGACTCTATATGAACCAAACAAGATGCACTGCGTTGCTCAACATGATCGTGGTTATGTATAAGTGTTCATGTTGTGCTTGGATAAGGTGTCGTGGTCATTCAAGGCATATCAATGCTCAACAAGGTCATATTTACAAGCAACCAACATGCAATTCCATATCCAAAGATGCAAGATCAATTTAGGAAGTCAATGTATTCACAAAATGCATATTAAATCATCCAATGTCACAGGGTTCAATTATAATATTAGAATTAAGCATCAAGTTCATGACGAGTTGTAAAGTTCATAAGTAAGAGCAACTTGATCATATAAACATACAAAGTTGTTGTACGTAGATAGCATGCTTGATACAAATGAAGAGTGTATTTAATTCACTTAAGATCATACTTTACAACTTCACAACATGTTTGGTACACAAGCTCAAGTCACATTCATAGTTTCATAAATATTACTTTTACATCCCCTAAGTTAATTATAAAAGTTCAGAATTATTACACATACATCCCCTTAGTTGATTACTAAACATAATTGTTCATTTAAAGTGTTTATACAATTATTCAACTAGGAATTAATTACTTACAAGCATGACAATTATCAATTTATCGTAATTCATAATATACCATTTCCGAGTAGTAAGAGTAAATCAAGATATTACAATTCTAACTCATATTATGCATCAAGTCTTAAGTTGTTCAAACATCCTTCATGTATCTAAATTTTATATTTGAAACACAATTTACAATAAACATAACATTGAGAACGTCTCAAATTCATATAGAAAATCACAACATGTTTGTTCTTCTAAAATATCATTCAAGTTCATTTAGTCACATAAAAGATTAGTTTCTAAATATTACACTAACACCCCTTCATATCTAAACACATAGCATAAATTCATCACATCGGGATTCAAATTGTAAATCGAAATATTCATGCATATCACAATTCATTCAATACATATTTTTGAATATGATTGGAATACATCTCGATCAACAAACCAACAATAAACAATTTATTTGCACTTAAAACAATTAATTCAAATAATCACAATTACGCAAAATAATTCGTAATAAATAGATCGAGTGTCCGATTAACAAACAGAAAGTGGCGTTGAACTCACCACAACGAGAAGAACATTCTGACCAGACGCCACCGGAAGGCCACCACTGTAGCTGCCTAAATTTGGCCGGACCTCTGCCGAAGGTCGCCGAAAAAATCCCGAAAAATCATTCCTGAATGAAGTCTTTGTGCCCGTTCCGAATCCTCGATCAATTTCTGGAAATTCCAAGTCAATCTCCTCCAATTTCAAATCTAAGAACACGAAAACCCTAAAATCTTCAAACTCAAATTAATTCCAAACCGGTGAACCAAAATGCAATCCGAAAGAAGCGTTGTCTTACCCGTGACGAGCTCTTCGAATGCCCTAAGGTAGCTCGCCGGAAAAATCTTCGAATGCCCTAAGGTAGCTCGCTGGAAAAATCGGTCAAATCTGGAGTCGCGTGACCCATGGCCACTAGTTCTCGTCGTTCCGAACAACTTTCGTGAAGAGCCCGAGACCAAAAGATGACCGAAAAAGGGCCCCGTTGGCCGCCCAATATTCTGCCGCCGCCCACGTCGCCGGAACCACCACCTACGGCCAAGATCTGGTGAAATTGATGCCAGAAATGAACTCAGGAGGTCGAAAAACCTTGGAAACCATCAAGCCCCGTCGAAAAACACCGCCGGAAGCGGCGGAATCGCGCCGCTACAGTAACTCGCGCCGCCGCCGCGAACTTCAGGCGGCGTGTGCGGCGCCGTCGCGGCGCCGATGGCCGCGCCGCTGACGTCAAACGAAGCGCCTGGAAGTCTACTTCCTGGGCATGGGGCCCGTGCATCAAGAAGATGGCCGAAAACCGCCGCGAAGGCCGACGAAGTGGCGGCGGTCTAACAGCTCCAGTTCGTTTGTTGAATTCCTGTAACGCCCCAGTTCTGTGATTTAAGCTTGACGTATGTGGTTACTAAAGTGCGTAATTTAATTAATTATATATGATTTTTAATTATGGATTCTTTTGTTAAGTTTTATTGTTTGATTATGAACTCTTGATCGTATTTGCGTATATGCTCTTGTTTGAGTGTCGTTCTCATTCGATTTGATTTCTGTTTTTCGTGGATTCTTGGCATGAGTGAATTATGTGCTTTAAGATCATGTTTATTTGCTCTTTGCATGATTTTGTTCTTGCATGTTTGAATTTTGTGTTCGTTTGTGTGATCGGAACCGAAAAGGGGGCTAAAGAGCATTTAGTGTACCTTGTGTTCCAGGCGGCATATCTTGAGCTCGGGAACTCGGAATCGAGTTCCGTCACCTCCATTGGATCCGAATCGACGAATCGGAGATAATGGGACAAGCCTCATATTTTTCTAAGACCAATTGGATCCTCAAATTTCAACCAGAACGAGCAACTCGCGCTTAAATTGACCGATCAAGACTATACCTAAGTCACGGACCTATTATTACGCACCTAGACCCTACCCATTGACCCTAGCCCACTTGCACACTCTCTCCCTCACCCTTTTCTGCCCCAAACCGACACCCTAACCCCCCCCCCCCCCACACTTAGACATTTTCAGTTTTATGGACAGAGAAGGAGAAGAAGGAAGAAAAGAAGAAGAAGAAGAAACCCTTTTTGGCCATGGGAGTTTTGAGCTCATCTCCCCACTTTTTTTTCTCCAAATTGAAAGGTAAACTCATATTTGTGTTATGTATCACTTGGTAATCATTTTAAGTTCCATATTCCATGATTTCTCCAAGATTTGAGCATGTTTGGGCATATGGCATGAATAGTGACGGGTTGGGAGAAAATAGATGATTCTAGCTTGCTTTCTTGTGAATTCTTTTGGTATGAAGCATGTATTTTACTCCTAACACATCATATGTGATATGTATGAACTTAGTTTGGATAGTGGATTAGAATTCATGACTTTGCCATTTGTGAAAAGTGAAGAGTTTGCATGAACTTGTTCCATATTCATTCCTTGCTTGATTGGTTGCATCTTTGGTTGTCTTAATGGATTGTAATGCATGCATTCTTGCTACCTTAACTTACCTATGTGTGTTAATTTGATGTTTATATGGTCTTTCATGAGTTTTGCCCTGCTTGTTGTGTGTTTTTCGCCACTGACCTAAATCCGCGAGGGTGGATTTTTCCTTTTGGAAAAATCCACGGGGGTGGATTTGATGCAGAAACTTTGGACCCTCCCCTGTTTCAGCCTGAGATTGTTTTGCTTCGTTCTCCCTCATACGAACTCGGATTGACCTGATTTTTGAACCCACGGAAACCTATTGAAGTCTAGAAGATGTTCCAATTGGAATCATCTTAATATCTTTTTACATTATTGAGATATGATCAATTCATTTTGGTGTCGCCACTTCTTCGACAATCTGCGTTCGTCCAACTTCAAACCTATGCCATTTTCACCTCGCTTTGAACCATGATTCGTGCCACATATCCTTGAAAACATATATGTGTCTAGTTTCACCTCCAACAAGCAAAACTTAATTCCAGTTTCTCAAACTCAAGTTATACCCAATTTTCTACAGCTTGCGTATTTTCATAAATTGTCAACTTTTCCTAACTTTTGCTAAACTTTGCCAAAACTCGTTCTATCGCCTTTCTTGCACTTCCTCGACCCCTTATGTGACTTATATGCATTATATACATGCCTAATTGATCCTTATTTATTGTTAACATGTATTGTAATTTATTATGAATTGATTGATTGATTGAATCATTTATGTGTTTAAAATGAACTTAATGGTGTGCATGAACATGATCACATCAACTCATGACATTTTATGATCCATTGTATATTGAATCATGATATAGCATTTCACGAGCACCTCATGTTAATGCCGTGCGTCCTAATTGGTTTCATATTGAGTCGTTTCTCACGAGTACACATTGTTCCTTCTCTTGTACAGTTTGTTTCCAGGGCGGAGACATCCAAATTGAATAGGCACCCGTATTGCTCATGTTTCTTGTCTCGTGGTATTCCAGGTGAGGGTGTTTTCATTCTAGTTACATATCAAACCCTACAACCCTTATGTGAAAAGCTTTGGCCAAAACCTTATGATTATATATATGTTACTTTTAAAAGGAGAGTTATCGAGTAAATACTGATTGATTGAGTAAATTATTGATCGAGTAAATACTGATTGATCGAGTAAACCCTTTTCAAATGGATTATGGATATGGTATGATTCTTATGAATCAAATGTTTTGGCGAGAATATGATTATGGATATGATTATGATTGCACGGGCCCAGGGACTTAGTGCAAGCGGCTATCCGGGGAGGCAAGGGCCGACGGTGATCCCTTGTACTAGTCCCACCACATTTACGGTGATACCGGCCCTCGCTAGGAGGTTTAGCGGGGAATGGGAGCTGAGTGCCCTTGGGGGATTCATGTAACCCCATTGGCCTATGTATGGACCGGTGTTCGGGTCTTGCTAACCCGTCCACCACCCGGAGGAAGAAGGTTGGAACTTACTTTATGATTATGATTATGATTATGATTATGATTATGATTATGAATATGTTATGATTGATAGGCACCGTGCGGGAAGGCCGGGACACGGATTGCCCAAACGAATATGATTTAGGATATGATATATGATCTGTGTGTATTATGATATATTGCATGATCACCTATTTAATATATTGATGATATTTGTCGTACACGGTCGGAGTTTGGTTGGAGATAATGCACGCTCACTCGCCGAGCCTTGATGTTTATGTATGAATTATGAACTTAAATGAATTCAATATGAATTAGTCGTAAAGTTCGAGCATTGCTTACTTAATTTCTAGCCCTTCGAGGGAACTAACTTCAAATAAAACTTTGCTCGGGATTTATGGCTTGTATGCGCATGTTTCTATATTATATGTATAGCCCCTACTCACTCAGTCTTCTAGAGACTGATCCCTCTTTTCACTCTCTCAGCTCTTGCAGGTTTAGCTAGGCGGGAGTCGAGTCTTATCATGGTTGTTCGAGTCACTTGCTCACTTGAGTCACATTTCACATTATTATGAATCTAATTGTATATCTTTATGAATTTAGGCCTCGGTGCCAATTTTGATTATTGGATTTGATTCGGGACAGGTTGCGTGTTTAGTTGAACCCGTTGTTAGGTTGCATGTTTGCTTTAATTTATGTTCAGGATATATATTGGGCTTGTAGCCATTATTGAAATTCATGTTTGGCTCTGATGCTTCCGCAATATGCTTTGGTATTCTGATTTAATTGGTTCAGGGTTAGATTCCGCCTAGCCAGGATATTTTGTTTTGTCACCCGTTCGCTATGAGTCCGGCCCATACTTGAACTATCCATTTCTTGTGTGGGCTAGACTTGTAGTGCGGGGGTTGTGGCGCCTATCGTGAGGGGTGCTACAATTCCGTCGAGAAACGAACGAGTTATGGGCTCGTAACCGAAGTCGCGCATAGTGACCCACGGGATAGAGTGGGAGGGGAGAGAGAGAGAGAAAAGAGATTGGGAGAAATGTGTCTTGGGCACAAGCTATATACAACCGGGTATCCTTATCGCGTAGCAAAGTGAAATAGCGCGTACAAATAATCGTAAATAAAATTTGTAAAGTTACGAATAAACATTCAAGCTCCGAATTAATTTTATAAATTAAAATGAAAGAGAGAGATTTACCAATTAGAGTTTAATTCAATTTAATTTTAGAAACCTTTCGTACAATTTAACGACACTTCGTAAACACATGATTGATAATTAATCTCAAGAAATTCAAGTAAACCGAAATTAAACAAGTTAAGTAACATGATGGATTTAAAATCAACTTAACCATTAATTTTAGAATAATCCAAATGATCACATATTAAATTGGATTTACATTAAATCACATAATTCAAGAACTCTTAAATTAAACACATACAAGTGTAGAGACTTACTTGTTAATATCGCCAGGAATATGGGGCGTCACACGTTGAAACTATGGTCAACCTAGCCAATACGCTTCCTTTTTCTAGTTGTTGGGTGGTTAGCAAATGCAACGAGGTTCGAAAGGGAGATGGGATCTTTCAAGGCCTTTTCTTAAAAGGTTATTGTTATTTGCTCAAGGTCCGTGATAGAAGACCCGACTTGTGTGAATAGTTTACAAGCTCTATTAAAGTTGGTGGATACAAGATCCGACTATAGGCTATGTGGTGGTTACAACTCAGAAGATCAACACGTGCACGCCTACACTACAAAGGTCATCCAATCGGACTCAACGGGATCATCTAACTCAAGAAAGAAGCGAGGAAAATCTTGAAGATATTATAGCTAGAAGCTTAGCTCAATGGAAAAGGATGAAGATCTGAAGAAGTTTCAAAATAAAATAGGGTTAATGGATGGCAAGCAATATAAATCATCAAAGAAGGGCTTTCAAATAAATCAAACTATTGGAAGTCAAATTCGCGGTAGATAGAAAAGAAGAGATGGATTGGGACACTTCGGATTTTGGACAAGGTGGAACTCAAATTAGGATAAAACTAAAGAGAACTGATCAAAGCGGTGATTACAAACCCATAAAAAGTTAAGATGCTAAAAGTTCTACCTTCAGTTGGATGGGAGAAGAATAGAGTTATACATTTATGGAGGATGAGTTCATTTAACCATTTGAACTCATGAAGAGTAAATCAAGGGAATTTCGATCAAGGTGACAACCATGGTGAAGATTCGGAAGACCGTGGGTAAACAAGAGATGATCAACGAATTCAAGGCAAGCCCATAATTAGAGAAATGAAGGATAAGTTCTCAGACTAAAGCTTATCTCTGCGGTGAAAGGTACTTGCATTCATGGCAAGTGCATCATTCATTGAGTTAAATTATTTAATTTCCTTATATTGTATTTAATTGATATGATTGCTTAAATATGTTGCATACCGCAATTGTTGGAGATGTGTGACATGCATCGAGCATTCTTACCCAACATGCATAGCTTGGTGTTTGCTTGATAGGAAGTCTTCTCTACCCCGTTCATCGCATACTATTTTAAAACGAGTCGAATTTGGATCAAGAAAGGAAAGGAATCTTGGGTTGCAAAGTAGACAAGGGTGCAACGAAAGTTTTGAAAAGTTGGGAAATTGAGCCGGAGGATGGGAACGAAAGAAGTATGGTTGCTATCCCAACCGAATCACTTTAAATTGAATGTGAGTAAGGGCACCGAACACGTTACGTTGTAACGCCCCGCGTCTTCGTACGAATAGGAATGACGTCATAAGGTTCGATATTTACGCTTTTTATTATTTAAGTATGCCTTTATACATTAATTTTAATGTTTATATGCTAATTAAATTTATATGAAATTAATTATTGATTTATGAATATGAATTTTGAAGGTTTAAACTCTTATGACTTCGTTTTCAATCCGTATGCCACCATTTTCAATTTTGATTTTTGTGCTTACTTGCTATGCATGATATATATGTGATATGAGCTCGTTTATGTGCTCGTTTTATATCTTAGGACTCGTTTGACGTGGTCTTTGACCATTTTTGTGTTTTGGGACTCGAGGGCCTAACGGAGTTTTAGCGCACCTTGGGTTCTGGAAGCCGTAAGTTGAGCTCGAGAATTTGGATTCGAATTCCGGAAGTGGCACTGGACTCGTAACAAAATTTGAGAGCTTATGAACCAAGCCTTGTATTTTTCTAAGCCCGTTCAAAACTCCGAAAATTGCCTGAAACGTGAGCCTTGCGCAACTTTGCCACCTTTTACCGTTTTACCCATAACTATCTCGTTTCTTAACCAAATGACCCGATTCTTGAGCCTAATTAAACCTAACCCAATACTCAACCTAACCCTTAACACTCATTTTCAATCTCACTCAAGAAAGATGATTCGGATACCTTTTCTACTCAAGCTTATATTCAAATCGATCCTTGAGTCGATATGAGTCTTTTGAAATCATTCTTGACTTGAAAATCTATTTCGAACTTCGTTTTAAAGGAAACGTTTATTGAAAACCCTAATTTACTATTCCTTCTACGAACGATTTTTCGTTCAGATAACTTCTACTTTTCAAAATTTGTATTCTAAACACTCCTTTATTTATTTCAAGACTTTTGAGATTCATTTCAGCCCGTATTTCAAACCCTAGCTCAAGTTTTATTAAAAACGTTTTTAAAAATAAGTTACTATTCATCCTACGTTTCTAACTTTTTATCGGTAAAACTTTTTATAGTCAATATTGGGCTTAAAACGATTGTCGATTTATTTTATGGCATTTTAAAACAATCCGGACTTTCAAATCATGTTCGGAGGTCGTTTTTCATTTGTATTTAATTAAAAGGTTCAAGTTGCTATTCTTTAAAATTAATATTTCTTTCAAACGGTAAATCCGTTTTCGACGTATAAATATTCGTTTCAAAGCTAATTTTAATTCCAACGTTTCAAAACTTTTTCTAGCAACTCTTATTCGTGTTTACTATGTTAAATTACCAAAATACCCTTCATTTCCCATTTTTATTTAATTGTCAAGGCCAAGCTTATTTGAGAAGCTACTTCACTTTGCTCTCCTACCCTTGGAGTTATTTTTATTGCAAGGACAGGGGTCTCCCAACAACTATAAATGCCACACAATGTCTTCATTTTTCCTTGTCAATGTTGTGTTAACAACTCCCATTGTCTCCCTCTCTTCCCCCTTGTAACGCCCCGATTTTCAGACAGTCAGGTACGCTCGACACGTGTGGGTTTAGAGCGTTAGATTTTATTTTATTATTTTCGTTTGTTTAATTTAAACGTGTTACATTAATTTCTATAAATTGTGTTCAACATGATTACATGAAAATTATATGATATTCATTTCAATTTGAGAATTCTTGTATGAATAGAATTTAATTGTTACAATTAATTGTTCAAATTGTATAATTTGCATAACTGTCCTTGATTGCTCATTTCCTTTTATTTAAGGACTAAATTGCATGAAAACCTTTGAGGACTAAATTGATCATTTTCCAAACCTTATATCCTCAATTGCATGACTTATGAAGTTGGAGGATTTAATCACAAATATTATAATTTTTCCAAAATATAACGATATATGCATCTCTTCCTTGTTCTTCATTTTCATTTTATAAAAATCCATCCCCATATTTGCTCCTTCTCTACCGAACCATCATCACTCATGAAAGAAGAGATTTCCATCAATTCTAGTCATGATCATGAAGAAATTAGGAGCTTTGAAGCATCATCATCTCACCTCTTTTCTCCATTTCTTTCTTCCAAGGTAAACATGAAAGTTTATGTGATTTCTTGATGAATTTGATTAAAGCTAGGGTTTATGAAATCATGGGATAAGGTGATGATTTGGTGTTTGATGCATGAATACATGATTTTAACTTGAATTTATGCATGAATTCTTGGAAAATTTGAAGTATATGTTGAGTGATGACATGAGCTTGAAGTTGATGATTCTTGAGAATCAAAGGATGAATTAAGTGTTTATGTTAGTTTTAATTGTACTTTAAGTATATAATTATGTTTCTTACTTGATTTAATACATTTGGTGGAAGTTTTGATG
This sequence comes from Lantana camara, assembly GCA_037501455.1. Classification (NCBI taxonomy): domain Eukaryota; kingdom Viridiplantae; phylum Streptophyta; class Magnoliopsida; order Lamiales; family Verbenaceae; genus Lantana; species Lantana camara. The sequence continues at coordinate 56,248,427 of CM074858.1, forward strand.
ATGTTTTGATGATTTTGAATGTGATCCGAGAGCTCCCCTGTTTTCTGCTCTGTTTTGAGCTTTCTGCTCCGCGGGAACGACCCTTCCCGTCCCCTTTGATTTCCCGGAATGGCCGTTCCCATCCTTTGAATGTTCTGGCCAGCGAGGCTGGGAACGGCCCTTCGCATTTTGGCCTAAAGCCGGAACGGCCGTTCCCATCTTCAGCACTGTTACAGAAGATCACACAGCCAATTCTGCATTTATGTCATTTGTTCTAAATGACCGTTTACCCCTCAAACGTTCTCGGAGTGACCTAAATTTAGAACTGTAGAAACCAAATTGAGTCTAAAATATCTCCAATTGGAATCACCTCAATATCATTTCTGGTTTATGAGATATATCCATTTTAATTTGGTGTCGCCACTCTACAGAAAATCTGCATTCACTCAACTTCGAGCTTACGCCATTTTCTCCTCACTTTGAATTAGGATACGAGCCATATATCATCGGAAAGGTGTATTTGTCTAATTTTCTATCCAACAAACAAAACCCAATTCCAAATTCTATAACTCAAGATATTCCAGTTTTCCTACAGCTTGTACATTTCCGAAAACTGTCAACTTTTGCCAAACTTTGCCAAAACCTCTTTTCTCGCATTCCTTTCACTCTCTCGGCTCCCGTATGCGATTTATATGATTGGAATACTTGAATAATTGATGATTATATGGTTATTTGACATTTTATGGTCTTTGCTTACTTAAACTTAATTGTTAACTCCGTGCTTTATGTAAAACGAATTGGTATGATTGCATGCCTTAAATACGTGATCTCCGTGAAATTATTTGTCTTCTTGTAAATTATTCCATTCCATTTATAAGTATCTATATGATCGGTACGTGTAAGTATACGTTTATTTCATACAAGAATATGTTCATGGTTACGCCGTGCGTCATATTTGGTACCATTGTCGAGTATTGTCTCACGAATGCATGTATGTTCCCATTTCTTGTTCAGTTACTCTCCAGGGAGGAGATTGTCGAGCACGAGCACGTTCACGCATTCAAGAGTCGTGTGTCGCTTGTCAGGTGAGGTTTAATTTCTAGTTATATAGAACCTGTATAACCTTTACGTGATTTTTGGCCAAAGGTATTTATATTATAATTTCATGAAATCACTTATTATTTCAAGCATGTTAGTGTTCACGAATCAAGCATGCCATGTTCATGAAAGCAAGTATGTGCGTTCTCCTGGCCAGGCTCTCCTTAGTGAGGGTGCTGGGCTGGTCTTAGAGCTGGTGGTTGTCCGTCCAACCACAGGAAGAACAATACGCTATCGTGTACGTGTGTTCTCTTGGCCAGGTCCTCCTTAGTGAGGGCGCTGGGCTAGTCTTCGGGCTGGTGGTTGTCCGTCCAACCACAAGAAGATCAAAGCCTTATCGTGTACCTGTGTTCTCCTGGCCAGGTTCTCCTTAGCGAGGCCGCTGGGCTAGTCTTAGAGCTGGTGGTTGTCCGTCCAACCACAGGAAGAACAAACCCTATCGTGTTACAAGCAAGCCATGTATTGATTGCATGATTTCCATTCCATGAATGTGCTAATTGAGTACTCTATTGCACGATTGCACGATAATTGAATTGCATGATCACCTAATGATTAACAAGCAAGCAAGCATGTTCATCGATTGCATGAAAGAACAAGTATTTAATATTGATAGTTGTATTCTCGGGCGAAGCTATATTATTATTGAGCTTGTATACTTATCTTTTATAAATCTTTACCCGAGAATATAACTTGCATGTTATCTGCGCTAATATGTATTTAAACCCCTCACTCAGTCTTCACAGACTGACGCCTCCACCTTTCAGGTATTGCAGGTGCACACTAGGCGGGAAGTGTGTCGAGTCCGGTCCGGGTAGTAGAGTCTTGCACGGTGCATTTTATTTACTCGTTTATTTATTGTTCAAGGGATTTATGTTTAATGTTAGTAGTTATTGTTATTGTTTTATTTGGAGATGATAATGTATTGATATAATAAGTTAGATTATATTTTATTTGGTAAATGAGAAGTGTCACGATTGGATAAATAGAAATATTTGATAGAAACTAGTTTATGCTTCCGCTTTGTTTTATTGCATATGTTAGTAATCCCGCCTAGCTTGTCGTGTATTGCATTGTCACCCGTTCGCTATAGGTTGGTTCATGTACGGATTGACCGTTTTGTGTGTGGATTGACCTATAGTGCGGGGGTGTGGTACCTCCACGTGTCCGGGGTGCTACACCCCTCTTGGCCGAGAGCCTTCCCCCAACATTAGGTTAGTTGTTTTATTTTTTTAGGCTATAGTTTTATGTTATGTTTTATGTTTTATTCTATGGTTTATTTATATTATGTTTAGGTTGGGTCTTAGGGTATTCCCTAAGCCATATAGGATTTTATTTTATGCATTTATGGTATAGTTTTTATGATATATTTGAATAGTTGTTCATGTGATTTAATTGTTTATAATATGCTAAGATATGTTATGATATGCTTTGATATATGCTATGATCATGCTGTAGGGTTTATGTATGTTGTATATTGATGTATGTTTATGATATTTAAATTATGTTCATGCATGTTATTTAATGGAATAGTATTATATGATCAATTATGTCACAACATGTTACATATTGTCAATTGATTTAATTGTCACATATTATATGATCAATGCTCATGCTATGCTATGACTTATGTTATGATATGATGCTACATTGTTATATGATTCATATATTATGAATTGATCTCATGTTATGACTTGGATTAATGGAATATTATTTGATCATATCTTATACATTTTATTAGTGTCACACTTTATAACCTAAGATAGAATAGTACTTTAATTAGACTTTGTAGCCTTAGGTTATACCTTTTAATCTATATCACACATACTTCTAATAATATGAACTTGAACAATAGGTTATAAACAAGATCATAATTTGATTAGAGAGAGAGAGTATGTGTGTGTGCGTGTGTGTGTGTGCGCCGTGTGTGCGCATAGTGTACCTGTCCGTGTGTGCGTTCATGTTTATGCATGAGTGTGTGTTTAGTGTGTGGGTTTGACCCGAACCCTTTGACCCGACATGTGAATAGTAATCTTAAATAGTAATCTAGAATAGTACTTTTGAATAAAATTCGGGATACCTAATTAGACGTTTGCACTCAAGGTTTCCCAACCTCGGGTCTAAAATATCTTTTCAAATTGAGTTTTCTTTCGTGGATTTGTTTCATAACCTTAGGGTTACTTTAGGATCCATAATTTGACTAATACTTACCCGGTTTTAGTAAGATCATAGTCTCACGTTAAGATAACCGACTTCAACGTGTCTATTTATGTGATACCTTATCTCTAATACCTTAAATGGTATTACTCTTATGTGTTATCTCTCCTTATGTGACTTCTTCATTCATATGCATCCTGTAGAGTGAGTATTAGTTCTTAAGCTCACTTTAGTACGTCAGTTACGGGAGTTAAAGTTGACCATTGGGATCCCCAGGGCAATGTTTAATCACACTACGCATCTTTACGTTTTACTAGGTGAGGTCAACTATTTCAAACTGGAACCATGATTATATCTATAGTATAAAATGTTTTCAAAACCAATACCTAGTTCTTTCAAAGCTCTACTTTAAACTATTCCCTTATGGGGACAACTCTTTCATCGAACATTTACTTCATTTATCATTTATTCAAATATCATATTCACTTATCGTTAAAGTATCATAGTCATCTCATTTATCGTTTCAAACAATCATATTCATTTATTCAAAGTTTATCATTCATCATTCATCATTCATCGTTCATCATCGCATCATTTATTCAATGTCCTTCACGTACTTCATTATATTTGGGCTCGACGGTTATGTATGGAAGTGATGCTCGGGACGTGATGTAGCACCCAAACGTAAGGAGCACATCCCCCGCACCAAGATCCAAACCCGGTTATGAAATGGAAAGTCCATACCAGAATTAGAACCTTAGCAAACGGGAGACCAACTCACTCAGTAAGCCAGGCGGAGCTATCTAAACTAACTCAGAGTGCACGAAAGCAATAAAGCAACCCAAAGCAAGTAAGTGTATGCATATGCCATGGAAGTTTGGTGTACCGTTCACTGTTGTTTTGGAAATCTTCCACTGTATTGATCCAATTAAACACTTGATTCTTCATTTGAGATTCCTCTAACCCTAGTGTCATGCCTTGAAATGCCTTATGTGTTCAATACTTTAATGACCACCCGGTTTTCATTCCACGATCAATTTTCCCATCTTCGGTAAACGCCATGGTCCGAAGTTTCAATCTTGGGGGTGTATTTGATATTAATCCAATCCATTTCTTCACCACAAATTATACTTGGATGCTTTGAATGCTCGATCTCATCTTTAGTAACTTGAGTTCTAACCTCTAATCCCAAAGGCATTCCCGACGTGTCTTATACTTCAGATATCATCCCCATTGACATCCCACGGTTATTGTCAATCCTTGGTAATTTCTCCTATTCAATCTTCCACCCTTGAGTGTTCTCGATCTGGTTCTTGTTCCCAAGAATTTAAGCTTCTTGGTTTCTGGTTAGCTGCTATGACGTTGGTACAATTTACGAATCCAATACCCCATCATCAACCTCATGGCTCAAATTCCTTCACTCGAATGTTTATTCATAGAAATTCCAAGAAAAGGGGTCTTGTCTAGTAACCAATATAGTTTCTTCCCGCCAAGACTTTCTCAAGTAATGTGTCGATTCTCACCCAGTTAACAACCTTCATTTCTCCTTTGAATTTTAGGAAAAGTGTGTCCAAATTATCTTCGTAGCTTTTCCTTAGTTTTCTTCATTCCCTAGAGGTATTCATTTGCATGATTCAATTTACTCGGTGCTCCAGTCACTCGAAAACCCAATTCTCTCATCAATGTACTTCATAAATTCTTCTCAAAGAATTACTTCTCCTCATGGTTGATTGTAGCGCCCCTTAACACTACAACCCCGCACCGTTGTACTTCCCGAGTGGATGTGAGACCTAGCACTCGAGAAATACTTCGGCGAACGGACAAGACTATACAATACCAGAGTGTGCAATTTAAAGGCAACGGAAAATAAACTTGAGCAAATAAAAGGGGACAATACATAACAAAGCACATATTATTAAGTTGGATAAGTGTTTACAGCAAAAGTTCTGACTTTAGAGAAGAGTGCTTATTGTAAGATGTACATGCACTCGTGATTACTCTAATTGACTGGAATGTGGCACCTTAAAGCTTCAAGATACCTCTAAGGCGTCGCTGTATAGATTCCTGAAATCATGAATGGAAAGAGTAGGAGGGTTAGTCAAAATGACTAAGTGACGGGGGGTTTGGGATTTAGGATTATAAGTAAGATTTTTGAAATGTTTTGACCAAGAAAGTCTTGGTTTGAAATGTATATACTATATAGTAACAAATAAATATATGACAATAATATCCGGTTCATATTGTTTTGAAACAATAGGAGTAGGGGGAGTATAGGCTATACTTTTAGAAAATCTATGAACCGTTTTGAAAATGATTTTGATGCCCGCAAGCTAGGCGTCTCCAACCTTAACTCCTTAAAACCAAGAATATTCGTAACGACATTGATCAAGATGTCGTTACTCAGTAAAAAGAAATACAACAATACCTTCCTTCTTCCTCTAGTGTCACCTCAGGGAGCTACCCCTAGTGACGATATACATGAATTTGGGAGGGACGTACCTTTTCCCGTCACTTGGTGTGGAATAACTAACCTCCAGTTAGACCACCACCAAGATCTAGTTGGCGGCTGGTATAATAGTAGACCTCGGCCCGTGCCTCCCGGACTACTACTTCTACCAAGACCACCGGGCCCATAGGAAAAACAATAACTTTGCTTGCAAGAAGAGAATATTTACCCGTAAGAAAGTACTAAGTACTTTTCGGGTAAATGTATGTTTTCAATATTTAACAAGAATTATTTTCCCATAAAGGGAAGGATAACTTGAAAGAAATTCAAGAAATAAAGTAAAGTATTTTATCATGATTTCAGTTGAAAAGATTTAAAACCCTCACCGGTACCGAGATTTAAGTGGAACTGTGAGGATTCCACTCTTCGATCCTATGTTCGCCTGAAAGTAATAACTACTACTGGCTTAGAACTATGTTCTTAGTTCCTAACTAACTAATTACACACAATACTACAATGAAATAATTAGAGAAGATACACGTTATGTAATGCATTAAAGATTTCCCGGTAAACCCTAAATTTACCCGTTTAAGGGAATTTGATTAACAAATTAGGGTTTATGGGATCTTTAACTAATCAAATATTTATCAACCATACTATAATTCTAATTATAAGATTTGAAATGAAATTCAAGGTTTAATTTGACAATGTAGGTTATCTTTTGAAAAATATTACATAGTTTACCGATTTTGGAAAGATTTGGGAAAAATATTTCTTTAAAATTCCAAAACTTATTTTATGATTATTTTTGTAATAATTTCGAAATTATAAGTATTTTGGTTGACCAAAAATTCAAAATGACTATTAAAAACATTTACTATTCAATTTCATATGAATTAAACACTTTATAACACAAAATCAAATTCATACACACACACACATGGATCACGGCACACACATGCACACACACATATTCAAGAACATTATGAACATGTTCTTGAGCTTATTTGAATATTCAAAGAGGGTGTGTAACATGTTCTATCACATTCATATTCATAACATAAGATTAAAGTATAATATAGCAAAATATATGAACTGTCTATGAAAAATAATTCTAAATAAATTATTCTTGGCATGAACAAGATCATAAACATTTAAATACATAATCACATTATATCATATCATAATTCATGCATTTAATTGAATAAAATTCCATAATGTGCTCACATTATATTTAAACTATCAACTATGCACATATTTCATAAAATAAATTCCTAAATCATTATTTAATTAATCCTAGGCATGCTACTATTATTTCTATACTAAGAACATTATATAAAACATGAGATAATAGAAGAAAACATACCTTAGAGAGAAAAGTGGGAGAGTGGCGTGAGGTTTTGGGGAGAGGGAGAGAGTGATTTTTGTGTGTTGAATGTGAGGTATAACTTAAGGGGGGTATTTATAGGTAGTCATGAAGGGTTTCTAAGCAATAAATGAGAGTTTATGGGAGATGTGGTTGCCTAAGGTTTCAACAAATGCTTGGTAATTAAATTGGAGATGTGGTTTAATTTCATGATGAACAAATGCTAGGTTATTAACTAAGAAATGTGGAGAAATTATGCTCATTTGTTCATTTCTTCTAGAAGAGCATGAGGTCATGGATGATGTCATTTGGAATAAAAATAAATGTAAAAATAATATAAAATTTATTCAAGAGTCGAGAGGTAAAATTTTGATGTAGTGAATTAATGGAAGAATTAATGAAAAATGAGCTTTGTTTTATTTATAAACATGAAATATTTGGAATTTTTGTTTATAAATTATGAACATTGAAGATGATGAAAATCATGAGAAAATTATATAATCGAAGCTAGGATGAAGTTTAAAGTTTGGAAAAATCACTATGTTGTAGAGAAAAATTCAAGGATCGTTATAAATATAATTTCGACTATTGAATAAAAGCTAATTATTTGAAAATAAAATGATGATTTTTAAATAGGAAAATATTTATAAATATGCTATGGGTGAAATCGAGTTTTTGGTAAATGCATGAAAATTCATGAAATAATTTGAGGGTCGTTTTGGTTATAATTTTGAATATCAAAAGGTAGATGAATAAGGTTTTATTGATGATCGAATCATAAGCTAGGGTTTTTGCCGGTTTTTGATACTACGGGAGTTAGGATGGGAATTATGGTTTAAGGAGAGTATCACGATCCTCGAAATAATGTGAGGATTATTTTGGTTAAAATATTGGGTAATGAAAGTGTTCCGGGAAATGTAGGAATGTTTTTGGGCTGTAGGGGTATTTTCGTAATTTCCAACCTAAAACTGTAGGAATGGGTTTTGAAGCATATGAGGGGTTTTTAGGTGCTAGAAAGGAATGATTACTAGAATTCTAGGATTTTATGAAAAGAGCTTCAAGGCACGAATTAAAAGAATTAGATCTATGAACATTTAGTAAAATGTAACACATAAAAACACATAAGTCACATAAAATGCAATGCATGAAGTCAGTTAATAGGGATCGAGGTTATAAACGCTTCCTGAGTTGCCCTTTACTTACCTTTCTCAACTTGGCCCTGAGTAGGGCTGTTACAATCTTCCCCCCTTTAAAAGAATCTGTCCTCAGATTCTATTACTGTCCTTGAACAGTCCTGGGTAATGTTTCAACATCTTTTCCTCTGTCTCCCAAGTCTGTTCTTCTTTACCATTTCTTTTCCACAAGATTCTAACGAGGGGAATTCTTCGGTTTCTCAACTCTTGGAATTTCCTATCCAAGATTCTGACTGGCTTTACTTCATAAGTAAGGTCGGGTTCTAGTGGTACTTCTTCAACATGTAGGATATGTGAATCATCAGCAAAGTACTTGCGGAGTTGGGACACATGGAATACGTTATGTATTCCAGTAAGACTTGCTGGTAGGTCTAGGCGATAGGCTGTTGGACCGATACGTTCCAGTATTTCAAAAGGTCCAATATATCGAGGGTTTAGTTTTCCTCCTTTCCCAATTCGTATAAACCCTTTTCTTGGAGATGCTTTCAAGAATACCTTTTCGCCTATTGCGAATTCTATGTCCCTTCTTCGATTATCAGCATAACTTTTCTGCCGATCTTGGGCAGCTTTCATTCTTTGTTTGATGATTTCAACTTTCTCTGTTGCTTCTTCTACCCAACTCTTAGCAATATTCCCTTGGGATTTCCTTTTAATTTCCTTGGTTTCATCCATATCCCAGTATAATGGAGATCTGCATTTTCTTCCATATAGGGCCTCATAAGGTGCAGCTTGGATTGAGGCTTGATAACTGTTATTGTATGCAAACTCCACAAGGGGTAGGCAATCCTTCCAATTATCTTGGAAATCTAAGGCGCAAGCCCTTAACATATCTTCCAGGTATCTGATGGTTCTTTCAGACTGCCCATCAGTTTGAGGATGTGCTGCTGTGCTGAAGTTTAACTTGGTACCCATCATTTCTTGAATATTTTGCCAAAGTTGTGAGGTGAACTTTGGGTCCCTGTCTGAAACTATTCCAAGAGGTACTCCATGCAACCGAATAAATTCTTTTTGATAAAGCTTGGCTAACGAGTTAACATTATCGGTTGCTTTGACAGGTAAGAAATGTGCGGATTTTGTTAATCTATCAATGATAACCCAAATACCATCAAATCCTCCTTTTACTTTGGGTAATCCGTAAACAAAATCCATGGTTACCTGATCCCATTTCCAAGTAGGGATAGATAATGGTTGCAACAATCCTCCAGGTCTTTGATGTTCTGCTTTAACTCGTTGACAAGTCAAACATTTCTTGATGTAATTGGCTATATCTCTTTTCATACCGTTCCACCAGAAATGCTTTTTGAGATCTTGATACATCTTAGTTCCTCCAGGATGTATCGAGTAATGAGTTTTGTGTGCCTCATCCAATATTTCCTTTCAAACGATACTAGGCACGCAGACCTGATTCTTGTATCTCAAAATCCCTTGATCATCGGTTTTGAATTTTTCCTCAAGATCCTTTTCTTTGGATTTGAGACATTTCTGAATCCACTCATCCTGAGCCTGAGCTTCTTTTATCTTTTCCTTTAGTGGTGGTAGTACCACTAAATTTGCTAATCGAGCTCTTGAGATTACTTTCACAGCTTTTCGTGGGTTACTTGAAGACTTTCTTGAGAGTGACGCTAAACTTGACTTCCGACTTAAAGTATCAGCCACTACGTTAGCTTTTCCTGGATGGTACTGGATTACACAGTCGTAATCTTCCAGGAATTCCATCCATCTCCTTTGCCTCATATTCAACTCTTTTTGAGTAAAAAGGTACCGTAAGCTCTTATGGTCAGTGAAAACTTCAAAAGTTACCCCGTAGAGATAATGTCGCCACTTGGTAAGAGCAAACACAATTGCTGCTAATTCCAAGTCATGAGTAGGGTAGTTTTCTTCGTGGGGTTTGAGCTTTCTTGAGGCATAGGCTATAACTTTTCCGTGCTGCATCAATACACAACCTAGCCCTTCTTTAGAGGCATCGGTATAAACTGTATAACCTTCCTTCCCTTCAGGTAAGGTTAGTACTGGTGCAGAAGTCAATCGTTGCTTTAATTCTTGAAAACTTTGTTCGCACTGTTCGGTCCATGCAAATTTTCTTTCCTTCTTTGTTAACTTTGTGAGAGGTGCAGCTATCTTGGAGAAGTCCTTTACGAACCTGCGATAATAGCCTGCAAGTCCTAGGAAACTTCTCACCTCTGATGGGTTCCTTGGCACTTTCCAATTTGTAATTGCTTCAATCTTTGAAGGATCTACTTCAACACCTGATCCCGAAATTATGTGTCCAAGGAATGCAACTTTTTCTATCCAGAACTCACATTTGCTGAACTTAGCATATAGCTTATGATCTCGCAAAGTACTCAACACTATACGGAGATGTTCAGCATGTTCCTCAGGCGTTTTGGAAAATACCAGTATGTCATCGATGAAAATGACCACAAATTTATCTAGACATGATCGGAATATCCGATGCATCATGTCCATGAATGCAGCAGGTGCATTGGTCAATCCAAAAGGCATTACTATGAACTCAAAGTGTCCATAGCGGGTATTGAAAGCTGTTTTAGGGATATCCTCCTCCCTAATCTTTAATTGATAATACCCTTGCCTTAAGTCTAACTTTGAATAGACTCGAGATCCTTGAAGGACATCGAATAACTCCTCTATATGGGGTAGAGGGTATTTGTTCTTTATGGTAATTCGGTTAAGTTCTCGGTAGTCGATGCACATCCGTAATGACCCATCTTTCTTCTTTACAAACAGTACTGGTGCTCCCCAAGGTGAGGTACTGGGACGGATATATCTTGATTCGATCAAGTCATCAAGTTGTTTTCTCAACTCCTGAAGTTCAGCTGGGGCCATCCGATAAGGGGTTTTAGAGAAAGGCTCTGCCCTAGGGATTGTATCGATTACAAATTCTAACTCGCGGTCTGGAGGTAACGAGTTTAGATGTTCTGGGAAAACGTCGAGAAACTCATTTACCACTTCTACCTCCTCAACCTTAAGTTGGTCCTTTGGCCTATTTAAGAGATAGGCAACGAATCCTGTGGCTCCCTTCTGAATTAACTTCTTAGCCTCTGTTATAGAAATCATTGCTACTGATCTCTTATCTTCAGGAATCCAACTTTCATCTTGTCCTAAGATGATTTCTTTCTTGAAACAATCCAACTTAGCATGGTATTTGTAGAGCCAATCCATTCCCAGAATGATTCCATATCTTGTTATCGGAAGTTCGATGAGGTCCATTGGGTAGTAACGGTCACCGATTTGTATAGGGCAGCGTTTATATACTCGATCCGTTATTAAACAAGCTCCCAAAGGGGAACTTATCTCGAAATTATATGATGAACATTCAAGGGGAAAATTTAAACGCGCACATAAACTTGGTGCAATGAATGAATGCGTGGCACCAGGGTCATATAGGACCTGAACTGGCGTGTTTAGAATGTGTACCGTACCTTCAACAACGTCTGAAGGGTCTGGATCCTCGTTTCCTTCCAACGCGTAAGCTTTTCCCTTGACAAGTGGTTTTCCGGACTTTCCCACGGCTTTTTCCTTTTCCTTAAATCCCGGTCTCTTTGGGCATGTGTTAAACTGATGGTTAGGGTCTCCACACCACAAACAAGTGCCAGCTTTCTTTCGACAATCTTGTTCAGTATGTCCCGGTTTGTAACAATATTCACAAGTGATCTCTTCTTGTGAATTAGACGGGACTAACTTAGGCTTTTGCTGGGCTGGTGTGGGTTTCTTTCCAAATTTCTGGCTGGATGGTCCAGCGGGACGTTTCATTCCTTGAGAGGGCTTATTTTGAGGGGGAACAGGGCGATTAGCTGCCTGGCGAATATTCTTGTGAGCTGCTTCAGTTTTCAGGGCTTTATCGACTGCCTTATTATAAGTTTCAATATCCAATGAAGCTAAAGCCCATCGAAGGTCTGGCTTTAATCCATCAATGAATCGCTTAGTCCTTCTCCGTTCATCATTCAGAATGTGTGGAGCATACTGAATAAGTCTCATGAACTTTGCCTCGTACTCAGCCACTGACATATAACCCTGAGTTAAAGTCATAAACTCAGCCTCTCGAGTATCTCTTACCACTTGAGGAATATATTTATTCTGAAATTCCTTCACAAACTCCACCCAACTATAATCAGTTCGATCTTCTATCCAGGTCAACTTTACGTGCTTCCACCAACTTAAAGCAGGTCCTTCTAGGAGAAAGGCTGCATACTGCACTCGTTCCCTTTCCTCGGGAAATATATCCATAGCCTCGTAAATCTTTTCCAAACTAGCTATCCAATTTTCAGCCTTCAGGTCGTTAGGTTCTCCAAAGAATTTTGGGGGATTTATTTGGAGAAACCTCTCTAAAGATCGCTCGTTGGTGGGGTTATTCCCAGGTGTACATGTTCGAACGAACTGCCTTAAAGCTTCTACAAGTTCGGGGTGTCCGGGCGGATCTTGTGGCGATGGGGAGTTATTTCGTGGTGTTCTTCGTAGAGGCATTGTGAATACTGAAATCACAATTATATAGAAAATATAATGCATGTGGGGTTAAGAATGTTTCAAAGATCATCACAGGACAACAATCACCAAGTAACATCAATCATCAGACATAAAGTGCAGAAAGAAATAACATTAATACTCACGGTCCTGCTGGTATCTTGAAGCGACTCTAAGACTCATGATGCAAAAATGTAAAGTAACATGAAATAACAGTGTAAGATGATCAAAATGTGTCATATATATATATGCATCATGGTTAGTATGCTTCAAGAGCTACAAAAGTAAAAGCAAAAAGAGGGGGGGGTGGACCCAATCTACCTCGAGTTACACCCTACAAGTACTGTCACTCCTAGTAAGTCAAAGCTGCTACTGTCCGCTGCTGCTACTATGTACTGCTGCAAAAAATGGGGAGTGTCTCCACTGACTGCTATATACATACCCCCGGATAACTATCCTATATACTGTACCTCGTATCTCATGATCTGAACTCACTCCTGTATAGCACTACCTGCCTCGAGGTCAACTGTATCGTCTGAATCTGGAACCCTAATAGGACTCCACTCCTCACTGGGCTCAACACTGTCCTCCTCCTCGGGAACAACCTGTAACCCATCAGCATCATCACCGATCTCACCGTCCTGCTGGGGCTCCTCCTCCTCGTCCTCATCAGAATGGGCTACCGCCTCTGAAGCCTCGCTGTCTCCGGAATGGGCTGCTGCGAGTCCGGGCTGCATATCTAAAACCTGCACCATAAAATGAGTGTCGTTCAGGTGAAGTGCATCCTCCAAACGGCTCCTCATCTGGGCTCGGTACTGGTCGTGGATCACAATAGAAGCCTCACGGTCCAGAGTCAGACTAACCACGTCCTCCTCGAGCTCAGCCACTCGTGATGCTAGCTGGGAAATAGCAATCTGAGATGCGGCTAACTGGTCTCGAGCATGATCACGATCTACTGCTGTCTGTCTAGCCATCTCTCGGTTCCTCTCAGCCTCCAATCGATACTCACCGGTCCTCTGATACTCATAAAAGTAGGCATCTCTCTCGGTCTCTAATAAATGAACCGCTCTGTTTGGGTAGGCATACCCGGGAAAGGCCTCTTGACGTGAATCCTGACTATGCTGCCTAATCCTCTGCTAAGGATAGTATCTAGGACCCCCACTACGAGTAACAACTAAGGTCCTAGGAGACTCATACTGATCAAGCCACTCGATGCTATCAGAACGTGGAAGCTCACCGTAGCCAGCCATTATTACTCTAGAAAAACACTTTACAAATTATTAGAGCAAGGAAATTATAGTAAAATACTCTTTCTATCTATTGTTTAAATCAAGTTCTTTCTATCTAAACCTGATGCTCTGATACCACCTTAGCTGTAGCGCCCCTTAACACTACAACCCCACACCGTTGTACTTCCCGAGTGGATGTGAGACCTAGCACTCGAGAAATACTTCGGCGAACGGACAAGACTATACAATACCAGAGTGTGCAATTTAAAGGCAACGGAAAATAAACTTGAGCAAATAAAAGGGGACAATACATAACAAAGCACATATTATTAAGTTGGATAAGTGTTTACAGCAAAAGTTCTGACTTTAGAGAAGAGTGCTTATTGTAAGATGTACATGCACTCGTGATTACTCTAATTGACTGGAATGTGGCACCTTAAAGCTTCAAGATACCTCTAAGGCGTCGCTGTATAGATTCCTGAAATCATGAATGGAAAGAGTAGGAGGGTTAGTCAAAATGACTAAGTGACGGGGGGTTTGGGATTTAGGATTATAAGTAAGATTTTTGAAATGTTTTGACCAAGAAAGTCTTGGTTTGAAATGTATATACTATATAGTAACAAATAAATATATGACAATAATATCCGGTTCATATTGTTTTGAAACAATAGGAGTAGGGGGAGTATAGGCTATACTTTTAGAAAATCTATGAACCGTTTTGAAAATGATTTTGATGCCCGCAAGCTAGGTGTCTCCAACCTTAACTCCTTAAAACCAAGAATATTCGTAACGACATTGATCAAGATGTCGTTACTCAGTAAAAAGAAATACAACAATACCATCCTTCTTCCTCTAGTGTCACCTCAGGGAGCTACCCCTAGTGACGATATACATGAATTTGGGAGGGACGTACCTTTTCCCGTCACTTGGTGTGGAATAACTAACCTCCAGTTAGACCACCACCAAGATCTAGTTGGCGGCTGGTATAATAGTAGACCTCGGCCCGTGCCTCCCGGACTACTACTTCTACCAAGACCACCGGGCCCATAGGAAAAACAATAACTTTGCTTGCAAGAAGAGAATATTTACCCGTAAGAAAGTACTAAGTACTTTTCGGGTAAATGTATGTTTTCAATATTTAACAAGAATTATTTTCCCATAAAGGGAAGGATAACTTGAAAGAAATTCAAGAAATAAAGTAAAGTATTTTATCATGATTTCAGTTGAAAAGATTTAAAACCCTCACCGGTACCGAGATTTAAGTGGAACTGTGAGGATTCCACTCTTCGATCCTATGTTCGCCTGAAAGTAATAACTACTACTGGCTTAGAACTATGTTCTTAGTTCCTAACTAACTAATTACACACAATACTACAATGAAATAATTAGAGAAGATACACGTTATGTAATGCATTAAAGATTTCCCGGTAAACCCTAAATTTACCCGTTTAAGGGAATTTGATTAACAAATTAGGGTTTATGGGATCTTTAACTAATCAAATATTTATCAACCATACTATAATTCTAATTATAAGATTTGAAATGAAATTCAAGGTTTAATTTGACAATGTAGGTTATCTTTTGAAAAATATTACATAGTTTACCGATTTTGGAAAGATTTGGGAAAAATATTTCTTTAAAATTCCAAAACTTATTTTATGATTATTTTTGTAATAATTTCGAAATTATAAGTATTTTGGTTGACCAAAAATTCAAAATGACTATTAAAAACATTTACTATTCAATTTCATATGAATTAAACACTTTATAACACAAAATCAAATTCATACACACACACACATGGATCACGGCACACACATGCACACACACATATTCAAGAACATTATGAACATGTTCTTGAGCTTATTTGAATATTCAAAGAGGGTGTGTAACATGTTCTATCACATTCATATTCATAACATAAGATTAAAGTATAATATAGCAAAATATATGAACTGTCTATGAAAAATAATTCTAAATAAATTATTCTTGGCATGAACAAGATCATAAACATTTAAATACATAATCACATTATATCATATCATAATTCATGCATTTAATTGAATAAAATTCCATAATGTGCTCACATTATATTTAAACTATCAACTATGCACATATTTCATAAAATAAATTCCTAAATCATTATTTAATTAATCCTAGGCATGCTACTATTATTTCTATACTAAGAACATTATATAAAACATGAGATAATAGAAGAAAACATACCTTAGAGAGAAAAGTGGGAGAGTGGCGTGAGGTTTTGGGGAGAGGGAGAGAGTGATTTTTGTGTGTTGAATGTGAGGTATAACTTAAGGGGGGTATTTATAGGTAGTCATGAAGGGTTTCTAAGCAATAAATGAGAGTTTATGGGAGATGTGGTTGCCTAAGGTTTCAACAAATGCTTGGTAATTAAATTGGAGATGTGGTTTAATTTCATGATGAACAAATGCTAGGTTATTAACTAAGAAATGTGGAGAAATTATGCTCATTTGTTCATTTCTTCTAGAAGAGCATGAGGTCATGGATGATGTCATTTGGAATAAAAATAAATGTAAAAATAATATAAAATTTATTCAAGAGTCGAGAGGTAAAATTTTGATGTAGTGAATTAATGGAAGAATGAATGAAAAATGAGCTTTGTTTTATTTATAAACATGAAATATTTGGAATTTTTGTTTATAAATTATGAACATTGAAGATGATGAAAATCATGAGAAAATTATATAATCGAAGCTAGGATGAAGTTTAAAGTTTGGAAAAATCACTATGTTGTAGAGAAAAATTCAAGGATCGTTATAAATATAATTTCGACTATTGAATAAAAGCTAATTATTTGAAAATAAAATGATGATTTTTAAATAGGAAAATATTTATAAATATGCTATGGGTGAAATCGAGTTTTTGGTAAATGCATGAAAATTCATGAAATAATTTGAGGGTCGTTTTGGTTATAATTTTGAATATCAAAAGGTAGATGAATAAGGTTTTATTGATGATCGAATCATAAGCTAGGGTTTTTGCCGGTTTTTGATACTACGGGAGTTAGGATGGGAATTATGGTTTAAGGAGAGTATCACGATCCTCGAAATAATGTGAGGATTATTTTGGTTAAAATATTGGGTAATGAAAGTGTTCCGGGAAATGTAGGAATGTTTTTGGGCTGTAGGGGTATTTTCGTAATTTCCAACCTAAAACTGTAGGAATGGGTTTTGAAGCATATGAGGGGTTTTTAGGTGCTAGAAAGGAATGATTACTAGAATTCTAGGATTTTATGAAAAGAGTTTCAAGGCACGAATTAAAAGAATTAGATCTATGAACATTTAGTAAAATGTAACACATAAAAACACATAAGTCACATAAAATGCAATGCATGAAGTCAGTTAATAGGGATCGAGGTTATAAACGCTTCCTGAGTTGCCCTTTACTTACCTTTCTCAACTTGGCCCTGAGTAGGGCTGTTACATTGATGTTGCTCTCGATTATCTCGCCCTCGGTCTGATAACCTCCCTCAACTTCATTTCTTTCCTTTGAAGTTCTTTAACAGTTCACCAAAATCCACTGGTAATCTCATTGGGTTTTCCTTGTTCCCAAAGGTGCGGTTGAATGATGACTGGATCATCTTGTTCTGAATTTATGATTGAACACCTTTGCTCACTAAACCTTGAACCGAACCCTTATTCC
This sequence comes from Lantana camara, assembly GCA_037501455.1. Classification (NCBI taxonomy): domain Eukaryota; kingdom Viridiplantae; phylum Streptophyta; class Magnoliopsida; order Lamiales; family Verbenaceae; genus Lantana; species Lantana camara. The sequence goes on from CM074858.1 coordinate 56,266,052, forward strand.
AACACGATTGGTGCTTACTTGGGTTACAACCTTTAGTGAGATTCCTGAGTATCTTCTTAATTATTCTCCAAGAGCAATTTCCAACACTTTCGTTATTCCTTGAGTCCGAATCATTGATTATTCACGCCTTATTCCCGAAAATAAACCCCTTTGAAATTTAACTCTTCTTCGACGCATGCACCAATTTCCAAAATCTTTGACCTTGTATATAGATTCATCAATTCAACCCTCTTTACCAATCCATCTCTTCTAACTTCGTCGGACCAATCTTGATGATATAAAGGAGATATCACTCTAAAAGTAAACACGTAATATGCATCGCTGGTCAAAGTACAAATGAGATGTATCACATAATTATCACTCAAGCCCATAATAACAATTAATTGGCACTTAGCAACGATTAGCAATTATGACAAAAATGGTAATTAATTACAAATTCTTAAATGTGGTATGAACGCACGTGCCATGAATGCGATTACCTCGATTTTTGGGTCCGTGTTGATTTCTAATTTGAAGTTGTTGACCCCGAATTCGTTGTTTGTTAGCCTTCGATTGATCACAATCGGCAATCTTGTGCTCCGCTGATCCGCAAACATATCACCTCTTTAATCTGTCCCAACATTTTTCATAGGTGTGGGTGGTCCCTCCACAATAAGTGCACAGTTGGGCCTTTTCCCCAACTTTGAAGTATTCTCGATCTTGTGTTCCTTTCCACGGATTCTCTTAGCTCGAGTTCAAGGTTGATGGGGTTTTTCTTTCACTGGTATATTTGAGCATAATTCTGGCTCAGATCTAAGCCCCGATACCTCTTCTTCTTCTCCTTTAGCTAGGATCGAAGCCTCAACCCTTAAAACTCGCTCCGTGGCCTCATCCCACGTGCTCATATCTTTTGCAGTTAAATCCTCCTTAAATTCTTCCCGGAGGCCATCCATGAAGTGTCTAGCTTTCATCTTGTCATTACCCTTAATATAGGGCACAAACATACCTAATCTCTTGAACTCTTCCTTATATTCCACGACAATCTTATCTTCTTGTTTCACTAAAAGGAATTCATCAAACCTTTGTTTTTGTATAGCACACGGCATGTACCTCTTCCTAAATTCCAAGACGAACACGTCCCATGTCAACTCCTCGCTTGTTACCCCTAATTGTTGAGCAATCTCTAACCACCATTGCTTGGCTTGTCCATGTAGAAGTAGTATAACAAGACAGGCCATGTTCTGAGGGTTGCATGGCCATACCTCAAATATACTCTCTATTTCCGAGAGCCATTCTCCAGCCCGAATTTCATCTTCTCCCCCGAATCACGGAGGATTAAAGGTCCTAAATTCTCGGTATAACATTGCTATTGGATTCATAGGTGGCAACTCGGTTGATGATTGTCCTTGGTGGTGTGAATATTTGTGTAAAGGTTGATTGTGGTGTTGTCGACATGGCGGCATCCTGAAAATCTCATCAATTTCAATGTAGATATATGCATGTCGATTAGTAAGTGGTTATATCAAATAATAAATTTGGAAAGAACACCAAAGAAATGTAATGCATCACGTAGTATAAATTCAACAAAATGATAGAAATTTCAAATGCATGGCCTAGCAAATCGTGATGCATATGTTCAAATAACCAAATTGTCCTATGTCGTTCGACCTAGACCAACACAACACGACACTGAACCCCAGTTTTGCAACCTGGGGCTCTGATACCACTTAAGGATGTAGCACCTAAACGTAGGGACCACATCCCCCGCACCAAGATCTAAACCCGGTTATGAAATGGAAAGTCCATACCCAAATTCGAACCTTAGCGAACGGAAGACCACTTTGTCACTCACTAAGCCAGGCGGAGCTATCTAAACTAACTCAGAGTGCGCGAAAGCAATAAAACAACCCAAAGCAAGTAAGTGTATGCATATGCCCTGGAAGTTTGGTGTACCGTTCACCGTTGTTTTGGGGATCTTCCATTGTATTGATCCAATTAGACACTTGCCTATTCATTTGAGATTCCTCTAACCCTAGTGTCATGCCTTGAAATGCCTTATGTGTTTAATACTTTAATGACCACCCGGTTTTCATTCCACGATCAATTTTCCCATCTTCGGTAAACGCCACTACAACAAAAACTGCCTGATTAGACGCCCTGTTATGACGCCTATTAAAAAGCGTCATAATATACCAACTGTTGAGACGCTGTTCGTTGAGGCGTCTTATTAGATTGAATTTACCTTTTCTATCAAATTATTTATTAACTAAAATAATAATAATAAGACACTTTTACATTGGGCATCACATTATAATAAAATTATTGTGACGCATTTATTAAAGGGTCTTAATATGATATATTTATTATGAAATTTTTTAAAACCAATGTCACCATATATATATTATCATTATTAATATTTATGTTATATATAATATAATTATGAAAATGAAATTCATAAAAAAAAAAGGAAAATGACATTTAGGCGGGGCTGACAAAAAAAAAAAAAAAAAAACGAAGGAATGAAATATTACTGCCAAATTATGTTATTTACACAAAATTTTTGGCGCTACACCAAAGAAAAGAGGGAAACATTTTTTACACTAAAAATCCACTCCAAAAAATAGAGGGAATTATCACAACAATTTTCAGACCTTTGATATCACCCAAATACCCCCAAATCTATCTTCCTTATTTTCCCCCTTTCTCTTCTCTCAATCCTCCCTCGGCGTCCGTACCCGCGTCAAAACCCTAGCCCTGAAGCACCTCTAATCTTCCACCACCCCCTCGCCTCCGCCAAAGACCGTTATCTCCAAGCGTCTCGAGAAACCGCCGCCGCGCCTCTAGCAGCATCTCAAGAATTCAAAAAATCCAAACATCTTAAAACGACCATTCTCACTGCGTTTCAACCCCCTATACTCTGAGTCTAAAGACGATGAGCGTAATAAAAGGACGAAGAAGAAATCAGTTGAAAATAGGAAGAAAATGAGCCTCATGCAGTCCGTAAATGCGAGACCATCGGGGACTGATGGTTCCGAATTTTCCTACCGCATGGTCATCGATTCCAGTACGTTTTTTTAAATTATTTTTTCCTGAATTTTTTCTTGCTCGTTATTCGGATTTTATTCTTATGATTGTTACCGCTTTACTGCTTTGTTTCGTTCGATTTCAAAGGATAAGGTTGCTAATGGAAAATCTCATCTGTCAATCGTGATGTTCACCCAGGTATATTCGGATTTATTGTGTGTTTAATTTTTTTTTTTTTGGAATTAATGTAGAGATTGTGGAGAAAAATGGAGGCAGATTTGGGGGAGTTGGGGACTGAGAAGTAGAAAATCGATTTAAAGGAAAACCATTACAAGCTTTTCAATTTTCATTTTTTGTTATATAACTGGAGTGAATTGTGCTCAATGATTGGAGTGTATTATAATCATACACTATAGTGTAGTTTCCGGATTCAATAAATGAACAAAGTTCACTATTTAATGCGAAAGTTAATCTCATTCAGCAAAGTGCCTTGTTTTTGGTAATATGCGAGATCCTTAGTTGTTTCAAGAAGAATTGTTTCTATATTAGTTGTTTTGATTCATGTTCTTCACTGATCATTACATGCACTTGCCCAGCTTCTTGTGTTGGTAGGTTTTTTTTTTTTTTAGCTACACCAAAAGGGAGCATTCTTGATAGAGCTTCTGTTTCTTCTCCTGTTCTTTAGTTTCGACATACTCATGTAGGAAAATGTTTGCTTATGTGACTTTTTCTAAGGCAGATTATCAAAGATTTGAGTAGATAGGAGGTGTTCAAAGTCGAACTTTTCCAGATTGCATCTGTCTTACTAGGTAAAGTTGTTTATCATGAGATTCATTGTTCTGTTTACAATCCAAAACTTTGAAAGCAATTATCTTTTCTTTACCCTATAAATGGGGTCCCTGATTTGAAGGCAGTTTGTACGATGGGAATTTGTTGGTTGCATTGGGATCGGACGACGAGTTATTTGGTCCGGCGGAAGGGTTATTGACCATTGAGAAGCTTTAAGTATCCGAGGCTTTAAGGTATTTATTTGAAGATTGGGAAAGTTGAGAACTCTAATGGGGATTTTTATATTGAAAAGTGTTGTCATTTATGTCCATTTCTCAATTTCTAATTCCTCTTTATATGTAATAATGATAATCTGGTTACTGGTATGTGTTCAAATCAAGAAGAACTATGTGCAATGACTTGCAGTTGGCTAGCTTCAGATTTCTTCTTTTTTGTAGGTATTAGACTCATATCTTTGCTTGAGCAAACCAACATCCAAATAGGTAAAGCCATTGTAATCGGAGTAATGCGCATATGCAGGGTTTTATGTCCCAACTTTGAATTCAAATTCTAGGGCAAACGAGATTTTATTTGTGCTGAAATGGGGGAAAGAGGTGAGATTTCTTTATTGTTTTCTATAGAATGATTTGCAATGAGATTAGTTATTGTTTACTCTTGAAATGCCGGAATTCGAACTGTGGTTGTTGGGTTTTTTTTTTTCTGCAGTTGTAGTGAGATAAAGGTAATATTTCTCATTTAGGAAGAGCTATTTCAAGGGAGAGAGCTAAGCAGGCTGCACTAGCACCAGCTCAAAAGGTATGACACTATGACTTTCATGGTTATTCCCATTTGGTCCCATTATAAATTGCTATATTATTTGCTTGTAAGTTTGTTACATAGCATATGATGATGCAATTTACTTTTTACTAAATCTAAAGTTCCCAATTAGTCTGACTGTTTTAGAGGTCAAATCTCTACAAATTTCATTAATAATTTTGCAAAGCAATCATTTCTGCCACCGTTAGTGTGGATGCTTCTCAGTATTTACATTTTGTGTAGAAGGTCAGGTTTCCTTTTCCTTTTTTTAATCTTTTTAGTGGATTAGTTTTCAGAAAGTTGGAGATTTCTTCTTGCATATTAATCTGCCATGCTTCTAGAAAACAATAGGAAAAGGCAACTAAAAATTTAACCTTGTTCCTTAAATTAAAGCTTTGATCCTGAAAATGCGAGTTAAATAGCCTTTGTATCTGATAGGTTAGAAGTTGGGGATAATTACACCGATACACTTTGAGGTTTGGTCTAATTTACAGAAACTTCCCCTAGCATGTCGTAAGGTTTGGACTAATGCAAGTTATTATAATCATGAATTAAAAACTAAACATTAATCAGTACAATGTCATGAGGAAAATACCAAAAATATAGAAATATAATGATGATTACTGATATTGTGATTTACATCTTGTTGAATAAAAACCTTTTGCATGTAGTATAAATGTGTTGGGATAACTGTGTATTCTGCACAGGATTGCTCATTTTTTTGTAGACTTGATGAAATATCTGTCTTGTTGGGGGGTTGATTAAGTCCAAACACAATGTGGTTTTGAGTCTCCTAAACACAATGTATTTGACACTTTAAATGCAATAATTAAAGATAATTTATTAGTAAAATATGGTACTGAGTGAGTAGAGAAAGTACAGTGTGAAGTGAAATGGAGGGTAACATGGGATGGTGCTATTTACTTGGATACGTGCCCTTGTATTTCTTGTTCTTAGTTGGTTTTTTAGTAGTATCATCCTTCATGTTTAAGTTTGTTCTCTTATAACTGATTTTATCTCTGGGGTTTCTCATTATGACTCAATGTGTTCCTCTGTAAATTTATGTATATATAAATTTGTAATGATGCATTCTGTTTAGACATTTCTTTATTCGGAGAGTACCGTGACACGGGGGTGTCACGGCTTAGTGTATTTTAGTGACACGGGCGTGTCACCTTTTATTTCCTGCATTTTGTCCAACTTCAAACCAACGCCATTTTCACCTCGGTTTGAATTAGAAAACGTGTCATATAGCGTTGGAAAGGTCTATGTGTCTACTTTCATATCCAACAAACAAAACTCGATTCCCACTTCTAGAATTTAAGATATTCCAGTTTTCCCACAACATGTACATTTCCAAAAATTGTCGGTTTTGGCCAAACTTCACCAAAACCTTTCTTATTGCATTCCTTTCACTCTCTTGGCTCCCATATGTGAATTATATGAGTTATATACTTGTTTAATTGATAAGTATGCTCCTACTTGATACTTCTTGGTACTTAATTGCTCAAATGTATTGTGTGACTCCATGCCCTATATGAATTGAACTTGAAATGATTGAATGCTTTAAATATGTGACTCCTTGAGATTTATTTCATCTTTTAAGTGTTAGTTGGTTCTCATATATGATTAAGTGCCACTTAATTGTTAATATGTATGGTTATTAAAGTGTTGGGATGGTTATTTATTTACATGAGCATTGTCGTGCGTCATACTTGGTCTCATATTGAGTCTTGTCCCACGAGTTCACGTTATTTCCTTTCTTGTCCAGTTTTTCTCCAGGGCAGAGATCATTGATCGTTGGGCACTTTCTAGTATCCTTGTCTTGTTCCGTCGCTCGTCAGGTGAGGTTATTCCTATTTGTAAAAGAACCCTACAACCCTATGTGATTTTGGACCGAAACAAATAATTATATATATAGTTTTCCGAAAATCGAATTGTTACTTCATTGACCGATTGATATTGTACCGAGTAATTGTTATTGATATTGAATTGATTTATTGATTGTTTCGGCGAGTAAAGCGTGTTCACTTTGGGCCCGAGGGTAGTGTATTGAGTAATCCGGGGAGGCATCGGGCCGACGGTGATCTCTTGCACTATCCTCACTTATTGTTGGGGTCACCCCTGAATCCACCAGGAGGTTTGGTGGAGGAAGGAGCCCGCCGGGCGTAGGGACTCATGAACCCTATGCCCAGATTGATTGGGTGGTGGGGCCTTGCAATCCCACCATCACCCGGAGGAAGAAGGATGGATTGATTGAAATTGTCTAATTGCGCACCGAACTGATTGCTTGATCACCCAATTGATAAAATTGAATTATTGTACACTGTCGGAGAAAGGTTGGAGATTTGCCCTCACTCGCCGGGCCACTGATCGATGGTATCGAATTGTATTGAAATAATTGAGTTGAAAATGGAATTGTTGTAATCTCGGGCGAGCACTATATTATTTTAGAATTAATATCGTTTTATGAAAAATCTTACCTGAGATTACAATTTGCATGGTACTTGCGCTTTTAAATTATAACCCCTCACTCAGTCTGTGGTAGACTGACACCTCACCATTTTCAGGTCGTGCAGATCGAGTGCTAGGCGGGGTTTAAGTCCAGTTTACCGCTTTTGGGAGTCTAGCATTGATCTTTCATATTGATGCATGTTTTGATCACTTATGAATTTTGGGAATATGATTTGGCACCTGTATGTATATGATATAGTGGTATACTTGCAAGTGGAATACTTGATAATGTAAATGTTGTATTAGAACGTGAAACTAAGTAATGTTTAGTTCTATGCTTCCGCTTTTACTTTGAATTGTTGTATTATTTGAGGGTATCAAGCCTAGCTAGTGTCGTGTTTTTATTTGTCACCCGTTCGCCATGAGTCCGGTTCATATATGGACTACCCATTTCATGTGTGAGCTAGACTTATGGTGTGGGGGTGTGGCACCTCAGCGTTCCGGGTGCTACATCTTAGGTGGTATCAGAGCCCGGTTGCAAAACCGCGGTTCTAGCGTCGAGTCGTGTCATGTCTAGGTCGAACGGCATAGGAATATTTGATAATTGCGAGTCTTGCATCTTATTTGGAACTACTTGAACTTATTTGAATTTATTTGAACTTACCTGAACATCTTTGAGCTACTTGATGACTTGTGTATGGCATTGATTTATGTTACTACTTGATGATTAATTGATCTTCTATGACTTGGAATTTATATGTTTGATGTGTTTTCTTTAATTTAGTTGAATTAATTATTGCGTTCTGCATCAAATATGTGGTTAAATGCTAATTATGTGACATGAGCATATACTAACCGCATGCATTTAGCTTTGAACTAATTTGGAGTTATAGGTTATGAAGATTATATCAAACCACGACCAATTTCTACAACAACTTCAATCTACCCCAAGTTCTTTTCTTTTGCTTTGAAGTTGTAAGGAATGCACCGGGGAACTTCATACAAGAAAATCAAGAGTCATGGATTGCTCTAGTTGGGTTATACTTCAAGTGTTAAGATTCGGGAATTGAAGGGCCAAAGGTGGGAGTAACTTTCAAGCTCTAATGAAGTTGGTAGATATTTAACGGGATAGTGGTAGGGCGTGATGCCTACAACTTGAAAGATTAACACTCACACGCCTGTATTGCAAAAGTCTTTTTAACGGGAATCCGTAGGATCATTTCATTCAAGAGCAAAACTGAAGAAAACCTCTAGAGTGTTTTAAGGTTCAAGGTCTTAATCACCGAGGAGGCCTCGAGGGTACTAGGGACTTAGGGTTCGGAGTTGAAAGCAAGTTGAGAATTTTCCACTATTAGAATCGAAAATCAAGTTGTGGGATGACCTACGAGCTTTAGGTAAGTGGAAGAAGTCCAAAGAGGTGGAGTTGGGGTAGATGATGCTAAGTCATCATAAGATTAATACATATACCATGCCACATCAAAAGTTAAGTTAGTCAACCAAACTCAACGGTGTTGTGCAAACCAAGGGATGGAACGAAGGGAATCTTGGAGGAGGTTAGATCGATGAAGAAGAATGAAGAGATTAAGAAAAAGGGGAATTGAAGTCACAACGGATTTTGAGTAAGGAAGAAGTTGAATTGGAAGATATGGAGCAAAAATGGAAACGGTGAAAGAAGGTAACGAGCTTATAGAAGGAAACTATATGCTTGAGTGTAAGCAATTGGAGGGTGAGTTCGTTCGACTATTTAAACTTATACAAATTAAATCGAGGATTTCGATTGAGGTAATAACTAGGTGATTACTTCGGATAACAATTAGAGACTACTTTTCGAAAGAGGGCTAGTTATCAATTTCACGGAAGTAGAAGCATTGGAGTTCAAGAATCATAATTTGATTACCAAGTTATACGTGTCGAGATAAGGAAGCTTTGAACAAGAAAATATTTAAGGTGAAGGCTCGAACCACACTTAGAATCTATAAATTGGAAGGAATACTTGGGGACAGAATTGAGTTCAAGAAATTTCAATCCTCGAGTGATGGAAACGTACGGGTTGATGCTGGGGATTTTGAAGAAAATTGGAAGACCGTGGGTAACCAGGAATAACCAACAAATTCGAGGCAAGCTTGTAATTCAACAAAACAAAGAACAAGTGCTAAGTTAAAGGATGCAGCTACGGTGACAGGTTCAAAGCATTCATGGCACGTGCATCATACATTGTTTAAATTATTTAAATTTCTTTAACTATATATGCATTCCTACTTGAGCGTAAATTTTCCAACTTGTGTATTTATTATTTATAAGTGTAATACGTGCATCGACATCTTAACCCAACATGCACTTTAAGTGTTTTCTTGATAGAAAATCTCTCCACCTCATCTATCAAGCATTACTTCAACCGAGACACAACCGAAGTATGATACGGAAAGAATTGGGTTGCAAAGTGAGGAACAAAAGGGAGAAAGAACAATTGAAAGGCCGGGAAAAGTAGTTAGGAGTTGGATGGAAGAAGTTGTCACTTCAAAAATAAACGTGAGATGAAATGTCCGAACAAGTGGCGAGATTTAAGATTGCTGATATCAAGGAAGTTGAGTCGACTGGGGAAATGACTTCAAATTTGTGGTTGTGCTCAAAGGAATTACATTTGTTAGAAGCAACAAAAGTGTAAGGGTTACAAATGATGGGGTTACTTGAAAGCAACAACAAGGGATGAATTAGGAGATTGAGATGCTTGATGAACTCCAAGGTCAGGATGAGGATATTTAGGAAATGATTTTGGAAAGGGTGAGAGCTTCAAGAAATGGAATGGATATTCAAGAACTGAGGAAAGATTCAGTGTTCGTTGGATTTCCAATTGAGATAGAGAAATACTTCGAGAATGAGATCGAGAGTTAGAGGTACTTCAAGAGAATTAGAAAGAAGAGAAGCTTGGATTTGAGAAAGGGTAGAACTAGTTCTAGAAGTTAGACAGAAAATATTCCTATTTTCTTAAGGGGGAGAGCCGGTCGGGGAACAACTTAAAATCGATGTTTGGATCTCACTTGGGAGAGTTGAAACTTCAAGGAAAATGGTTCTTTCGGAAACTCTCTATCGGAACTAGGTGAATGAAGTCTTCAATAGTTTAAATCTCGTGCGCCTAGAGTTCTCAAATGGAGATTTTTAAAAAGCCATAAGGAGGCATATCTTGAGCCGAGTTGAAATTGAAACAAATCTGAGGAGAAATGGGAGAGATCATGATTTTTATAAGTTGAGTAAGTTTACTTTGATCAAAGGTAAGAATTTTTCAAGGAAAGCGACTGTCATTCAAGATTTGCACGAAGTGACCAAAGAGGTGCGACACTATTACCATATTACAAGATAAAAACAACTCGACGGGAACATTCTCTATCGCAAGGGATCACCTGAGAGTTACTTGAACCGGGAATATTTTGAAGGATAAAAGGTAGACCTCGAGTCATCAAATAATTAGTCCGGGCATCGGAGGAGGTCAACTATAATTGGTAAGAAGAATGGGTGGTCGGATTACTACCAAGTGCATATTCAAGAATTGAATCTTCGAACCGTGGTGGTAGAAAGGTTAGAAATTTGATCGCGGGATGGAGATTGAGTAGTTATTGGGGTACATACTGACATCAGGCATCCGAGGAATGTCATTTTGGTTAGAAGGGATTATGATCAAAGAATCAAGTATTGAATCAAGTTACTGCCACTGAAGTTTTCTAAGACCATGGTGAACGGTACACCAAAACATGCATATCATGTGCAATGTACATTTTATTATCACCACGTATGGTTCTTTGTATTTGTTAATTGCTTTTGTAAGACTAGTTGGTATTTGACTTCTCCTACTTGATCATTTCGTGAAGTTCTGTGTGAATGTTTAATTAAGCGTTCTCTTGAAATTCTTGCTTGTGTGAGAGTCGGGGTACTCTCCTTAGTTGTTAGAGAGACGGGGTTCTCTCTTTATTTGCTAGAGAGACGGGGTTCTCTCATTTCTTGTTCGAGAGACGGGGTTCTCTCATTTCTTGTGGAGAGACGGGGCTCTCTCGTTACTTGTCTAAGAGACGGGGCTCTCTTGTTGCTTGTGTATCATTTTAAACTCGGCAGTGGACCTGGGGACCAGGTCCTCTTAAGGGGGAGAGACTTGTAACGCCCCGTTTTCAATTTATGCATTATGCGATAATTGATAATGTGCTTAATTGATATTATGTGATACTTTATATATTTTTCATAACATTAGATGCATAATATTTCCATGAGCTTTTATGAATTAATTGTTAACGTGACTAAATGCTCATATATGTAAATGTGTGGATTTAATTGCATGACTTAAATAGAGTTAGATACTCATTTTACATGGATTGAAACTTAATTGCATTCATTCATATAATGAAGGGACTTATGTGCAAAAAGTGATGAGTCATGCATATATGTGGAAGACTTTTGTAAATATCTCATTCATCTCTTCCATTTCATTTCATTCTCATCAAATTAACCTCACACACACACACACACTAAATACCGATTTTTACACCATGGAAGAGAAGGAGGAGATTTCATCATTCCAAGTTAATTTCAAGGAGGAATTGCATGAGTATGAGGCATCACCATCATCTCCATAGTTCCTTTCATCTTTCCATTCATTCTTTCAAGGTATATGTATGAATTGCTTGAGCTTTTGATTATTTGGTTGAGTAGGGTTTGATGATTGATTGATGCTTTCATGCTTATTCATGATTAGAAGCATGTTTAGGTCCTTGTTTCTTCATTTCTTGCATGAAACTTGAAGTTATGTTGAAGTTGGGAATATATGATTTTATATGGGATTTTAATGATGAATTCTTGATGATTTGATGCATGTTTCCTTGGGTTATATGATGATTAATGGATATATATGATCATATACATGCTATATGTTGGTTTTCAAGTGTTTATTTGATGTAGTTTGGTGATTGATTGGTTTGGGAACCTTTTCCCGCGACCTCCCCTGTTTTCTTGCCTTGTTTTTCTGTTACGCACAGTGACACGGGGGTGTCGCTTTTCCCCTCTTCAGCGTGACACGGGGGTGTTCGTTGGGTTGAGTTTCTGTACCGTGACACGGGGGTGTCACGGCTTAGTGTATTTTAGTGACACGGGCGTGTCACCTTTTATTTCCTGCATTTTGTCCAACTTCAAACCAACACCATTTTCACCTCGGTTTGAATTAGAAAACGTGCCATATAGCGTTGGAAAGGTCTATGTGTCTACTTTCATATCCAACAAACAAAACTCGATTCCCACTTCTAGAATTTAAGATATTCCAGTTTTCCCACAACATGTACATTTCCAAAAATTGTCGATTTTGGCCAAACTTCACCAAAACCTTTCTTATTGCATTCCTTTCACTCTCTTGGCTCCCATATGTGAATTATATGAGTTATATACTTGTTTAATTGATAAGTATGCTCCTACTTGATACTTCTTGGTACTTAATTGCTCAAATGTATTGTGTGACTCCATGCCCTATATGAATTGAACTTGAAATGATTGAATGCTTTAAATATGTGACTCCTTGAGATTTATTTCATCTTTTAAGTGTTAGTTGGTTCTCATATATGATTAAGTGCCACTTAATTGTTAATATGTATGGTTATTAAAGTGTTGGGATGGTTATTTATTTACATGAGCATTGTCGTGCGTCATACTTGGTCTCATATTGAGTCTTGTCCCACGAGTTCACGTTATTTCCTTTCTTGTCCAGTTTTTCTCCAGGGCAGAGATCATTGATCGTTGGGCACTTTCTAGTATCCTTGTCTTGTTCCGTCGCTCGTCAGGTGAGGTTATTCCTATTTGTAAAAGAACCCTACAACCCTATGTGATTTTGGACCGAAACAAATAATTATATCTATAGTTTTCCGAAAATCGAATTGTTACTTCATTGACCGATTGATATTGTACCGAGTAATTGTTACTGATATTGAATTTATTTATTGATTGTTTCGGCGAGTAAAGCGTGTTCACTTTGGGCCCGAGGGTAGTGTATTGAGTAATCCGGGGAGGCATCGGGCCGACGGTGATCTCTTGCACTATCCTCACTTATTGTTGGGGTCACCCCTGAATCCACCAAGAGGTTTGGTGGAGGAAGGAGCCCGCCGGGCGTAGGGACTCATGAACCCTATGCCCAGATTGATTGGGTGGTGGGGCCTTGCAATCCCACCATCACCCGGAGGAAGAAGGATGGATTGATTGAAATTGTCTAATTGCGCACCGAACTGATTGCTTGATCACCCAATTGATAAAATTGAATTATTGTACACTGTCGGAGAAAGGTTGGAGATTTGCCCTCACTCGCCGGGCCACTGATCGATGGTATCGAATTGTATTGAAATAATTGAGTTGAAAATGGAATTGTTGTAATCTCGGGCGAGCACTATATTATTTTAGAATTAATATCGTTTTATGAAAAATCTTACCTGAGATTACAATTTGCATGGTACTTGCGCTTTTAAATTATAACCCCTCACTCAGTCTGTGGTAGACTGACACCTCACCATTTTCAGGTCGTGCAGATCGAGTGCTAGGCGGGGTTTGAGTCCAGTTTACCGCTTTTGGGAGTCTAGCATTGATCTTTCATATTGATGCATGTTTTGATCACTTATGAATTTTGGGAATATGATTTGGTACCTGTATGTATATGATATAGTGGTATACTTGCAAGTGGAATACTTGATAATGTAAATGTTGTATTGGAACGTGAAACTAAGTAATGTTTAGTTCTATGCTTCCGCTTTTACTTTGAATTGTTGTATTATTTGAGGGTATCCCGCCTAGCTAGTCTCGTGTTTTTATTTGTCACCCGTTCGCCATGAGTCCGGTTCATATATGGACTACCCATTTCATGTGTGAGCTAGACTTATGGTGCGGGGGTGTGGCACCTCAGCGTTCCGGGTGCTACAAGGACCAAATCTCTTTGTACCCTACAACTTACAAGTATTGAATAACCTCTAAATTACCATCACTCTTTCGATCTATAGGTAATTGCGACACATGCTACGGGTGATCGAGCTATCGTAAGTCAGTTCAAACCATTTTTTAATCTAAGAATTGACACAAGTCATTCAAGCATCTCATCAAACATCCATCATGCAATCATCTTCACTTCACCCTAGCCCTAGATACTTAGCTACTCATAATTGAAGCAAGAATCATAAAACTAAAGGAAATTGCATTAAAATAAAGCATCGTCAAGGAAATTAAACAAAGTCTAACAATTAAACTCATAAACATTCAGCAATACTTAAAAACGAAACTAACATATGGAACTAAAACTAAAACTAAAGGAATTAGTTTGGCATCTGAAGCAACTATAAAACTAAAGATTGTTCTTGGAATTCAATCCTGTCGTCTTCTCGAATTCTCTGAAAATCTTCTTAACTTCCGAGTCTTCTCCCAAACCCTAGGTCTTGACTTGGAAAAGAAACTCTTTTTTTCTTTGAACCTCCTCATCTTCTCCTTCTAAAAAATGCATAAAATATATAGCAGCCCTAGGAGATTTCTTGCCGTCCTAGGTAACGGGCATTACCTAAATTTGCCTTGCTCCGGTTAACGCCCGTTAATGACCTGAAATTGCCATAACGCTTTTACTGGTAACGGGCGTTACAAATTTTCTTCTATATAGGGGTAACGGGTGTTACCCCCCTGTTCTCGCTAAACCTCTCCTCCTGTGGCCAGTAACGGGAGTTACTCCTTGTGTACTACTAAGTGGTAATGGGAGTTACCACTTTTTCTCCCAGAAATGTGTGAAATCGCTCTACTTTGCCATTTCATAACTCCGACTCTATTAACACCTGAACAGAGTCAAATAAACACATAAACGCATCAAACGGCACCAGAATATAATCTATTTAACGCTTAAAATCTTGCAATTTCTACACACAACAAAATCTCCCACACTTGAACATTGCTCGTCCCCGAGTAATACAGAAATTAAGAAAACACATCCTCATCAAACCCTCTCCTTCTACGCAATCATCAAACCTTCGCCTAAACAAGTCTAGCCAATCAAATCAAATACTCATCGACATGAAATCCTCAAAATTTAGTATGAAAAGTAAACCCTTGTGTAGTGTGCGAGACAAACGATACAATGCACAAAAATTAGAGTGACATCTTCACAATTTCCTCCTTAGCCCTAATCATCAACTATGGAACACACTCTTCGCACCTATCTCCACTAATGGAATTAAATCAAAACTTCGGATCGGTAGGTCTTTCGGGCTTGTAATGTAGGCTTAGGGTAAGGTTATGGAAATTTGGACCAAGTGGCTACTCACCAAGCTTACATCATTTAATCTACTCAAAGCCACTTCTATTCACCATTAACACAAAAATTGCCCCAATTCTTCAATTGAATCCCTCACTTTCAAATTCACACTTTGCATAATCTTATTTTTTTTTCTTTGCTCTTTCTCTTTTCATATCTTTTCTTTTCACTCTTTTTCTTTCTTCCTTCTTTGTTCTCTTTTTTCGCACAATAACTCATTCTCAATCACAAGAACAATTAAAAAGGGTCCTAAGAATAGATACTCGTCATACAAATTCAAATGAGCAAGCCTTGGTGAACAAAATTATTAAGGTAGGTATTTCATTGTTGTGCCTGGGCTTATAATGTGGCTACAAAAATCATTGCACAACAATTAGGCTCAGCGGGGTCAACAAGATTACGTTATTTAGTGAAAAACGGCTAAATTGGAAAAGCTTAAAATCTTCCGACAACGAATGCCTACTTCACTTCCTTAGTCTTTCATTAACTCAAAATTTCGCCTCGATAGGACTAAGTGCATCCTAATCAAATCATAGACTCATTCGGAAATTATCAACTCATCTCTCTAAGTTAAGTACATTATTTCTTTTCAAGGTGCTCAAAATATAAGGGCTTACTAACACACTAAATCATCAAATCTCATGCAAATTTCTTTAATTCAAAAAGCCTAACTCATTCTAGCAAAAGCTCAACAATCAAGCTTCCAAGAAAAAGTTCAAAATGAGGGAAAATTTTCAAAAAATTCAAAATTACTCGAATTTTAGCAATTTGCAAGTGAAACTGCATCTAATCATGCAAATATTCAATAAAGCTCATGACAAGCATGCACATTCCTCCCCCACACTTAAACTTTCCAATGTCCTCATGCAATATGAAAGAATTAAAGGATTAGAAAACTTCCTGATTACTGACGAACCGACAATGTGCTTGCAATACTTCCGACACCTGAACAAGTGACTAGAAAACACGGATCAAGTGCACGGGCAATTGATAATCAACATGCATCCAACAAGTATAATAATAGTCACAAATTCACGAAAATAAAAGCACCATTGCATAAACCAAATCGCAAAACCGAACATAGCAAAAATTCAAGTGTAACCAAATATCCAAAATAGTAAAGCATAACGAAACAAATGCCTAGAACTCTGGGGGAAAATATCAAGATAACAAAATCAGGGCGATGGGGGTCCTCCAAAATACTGATCTAAACGAGCACTGAACCCGTCAAACTTGGCCTCTAACTTGGCCTCCCACTCGTCGAATCGCTCATCTACATAATGTGCCAAATCTTCAACTCTAGCGATAACGGTGGTAAAATCAGCCCTCAATCCTGCTAGTTCTGCATGTACGCCTCTCAAGGTCATGGGTGTGTCGCCACTAGCCTCGGTAACAACAGGTGCGGGATTGCGAAGAACAACAAACTCATCATCAGGTCGGTCAGGAATCCGAGCCAAGAGCTCCTTCTGCCTCACAGAAACCTCATCGAACCGGGCTACCCCCCAGCTGTACATCTGCCAGAAACAATCTCTCTCACGGATAGGCCACCATAGCGAAATCCTATTCTTCAACTCTCCACTCTCCCAAGGTATAGGTAAGCCTACGGTCTCCAAGTACTCTGGACCAATATGTCCAAAACTAATAGGCAAAGCCCCTCTCGGTGTCCAGTTCATCTCTTTAGCAAACATCGTCACAAAGCCTCCATGAGCAATCGTACCCGTCACACTCCTAGCACTCTCCTACAGCTTCCAAAGGAACTCGATCGTGCCATTGAACTTAATACCTTCCTTCATCAAATACATGATGCCCAACCCAGTTTCTGTAATATGGCTATCTCTCCCGTATCTGGCACAGAATCCCAGGGCTAAAATCCTATGGACTAGTACCCATGTCAACGAATCAAAATAGTTGTCATGCATGCACCGGGAGGAATAACTAGGGACACCCTTTCTCAAGGGAAAAGATCTCCACACCTCCTCTCGCTGAGTCTCGCTCCATTTGGGTAAAGAAGTGGTGGCATTAGCCGGGAACCGAAGAATATCCCTTATCCTACTCACACTCCAAGTCTGAGTTTCCATATCATCAAGAGTGAAGGTCAAAGTGTTCTCCACCGGATTAAAATTCATTGTATGGAAGAAAGCAACGGTCATATCTCCATAGGTCATATCCCTCCTCTCAAGAAAAGGCAGCCAACCTATGTTATCGAATAGCTTCTTCACTTCATCCCAAACCTCCATTCTCACCATCCGTTCGAAGAACTTAGTACCCACAATATTCCTTGTTGGATTTCTTTGGAAAGGGTTCCCAAAGACTTTAACTGTTACGTTAGCCGACCTAAGAGGTTGGTGGTCTAGTCTGGACGAGGTAGTGAAAGGTTCCGGGACTTTAGAGCGCTTAGTATGACCCATTGTACCTAAATCAAATAATGATAGCAAAGCAAAACATAAATAAATCAATCACAATTCACATGGACAAATCATCAAACACCCTGTGTGGTTAAGCCTAGTGAGTGAGTCCTAACTCAAGTTCTTCACTCTATCCAATCTCAATTCACACTAGCTTAATTACTACAATTTAACCTCACAATGCTCTACCTTCAACTCCTAAATTCAAAAACAAGGCTAATTAGAACTTTAGGATTCTTCAAAAATTTAACCTGTAGCACCCTGAAGGGGCCACAACCCCGCACCTTCGTACCTCTCAAGTGGCTAGGAGACCTAACAGCCAAGAAGCACGCCGGTGAACGGACAAAAACATTGCAAGATCAGATTACTAGAAGGGAATATTGCAGCGGAAATATGAGAAATTTAAAACTTTCAAAACATGAATCAAGAGACAAAAGAGGCTAATAACCAAGTACAAGCACTATACAAGAATTAAATATTGAAAGAGATATTTTGGACTAGTGAAAACAAGTAACAAAGGAAACCGGAGGTAGACCGATAAGTACCTAATTGAACACTACATGATCATCCAGGGGGTGGTGTCCAAGATGGTTCAAAAGAACCTGACCACAAGAGCACAATAAAGGATTTCCTATACTTCAAGATACCAGCCAACAAGCAATCACTGAACCTGAAACCATGAGGTCAGAAAACAGGGTGGAGGTATTAGTCAAAAGGATAATGTGAGGCATGACTTTTGAAATAATAGAAGTACTTAAAACTTTAGGTTTTCAGGAAAGGATTTACTTCGAAACTATACTTTAAAACTGAATTTCGGAATCTTTATTTCAGAATCGTACTTCAAAACATTACTTTGAAACAAGATTTTCAAGCAAGCACACACATGCACACACATCAGAGGTTCTGGTTAATATTTACTTTATAAACAAGGAATAGGGTACGGGATATTTTCCAAAGATATGAACCAGACTTTAAAACCAAAGTTTGCCCGCAAGCCAGGCAGTCTCCAACCTTTACTCCCAGAAAACATTTAACAGGATTGGTATTGAGACCGGTTAAGATCCCGACACCCATGATCACATGCACCATCCTTCTTTCTCCAGTTGTCGCGCCCAGGGTGCTACCCCGCGGTGACGTAAACATGAATGGGAGGAATTACATCCACCTCTCCCGATCATGGTGTGGTATAACCAACCTCCGATTATAACCATCATCATGATCAACAAGGACGGCCAGTATCATAGTAGCCATTGGCGCACGCCTCCCGGTCTACTACTCAACCATACCGTCAGGGCCTACAAAACATGATTTCAAGGCTTGCATTATCCAAAATATTCAAAGGTGCAAAAGCACACAGAGTTCAGAAGACTGAACCTTTAATCAAAGCAGTATAACAGTGAATAGAACGTATATCAGAGATCATTGACTTTAAACTTGAAGCATTATCCCAAAACGGAAAAACATTAAACTTGAAAGATAAGAATCTTTGCACCCGAAGGCGTTGATTTTGAAATCATTTGAATACGTAGGAATATTCATGGTTCCAGTTGAAATAGTTTAAACCTCACCTACAGAAACGGTATTATGCAATAATACCAGAGCCATAGTTAATCCGGACTTCACCTGTGAGTGGTGAATGATTATGTTTCTATCCACAAACCATATAGTCACATAAACAAGTAGGGATGACCTCAACTCATTCAATAGCTCATAACGATATCACATGTACAGGACAAAACATTATCAAACCATATCACATCATGTAGCGAGATTTTATGATAATTATTGAATAATCATCAAAGCATGAAGGCATAATTGGATTCATGTAATGCAGTACATAGGAGAGTAATACCATTTAATGCAGAAGAATCATTTAGCTAAGAATGGAACATAAGATTGGCGAGAAAGCAAAAGGCTTGAACAAGGAATACTCTTTTCGAAGAAAGGATTCAAGTAAACGATTAGTCTCAGTTGAAAGCTCGTGTCAAGAACTTAAGGATATATATTCTTAATGTCTTAAAACAATCTCATTTAGAAAAGGAATGTGAACTTTGAAACCTACTTTGATCCCCTGTTTTGGAGAATTTTTGAAAAAGGCTTTGACCGATGAATTCGCCTCTTCAAAACGATCATTTATGTTAAAAGTCAAAATTCTTGGTCAAGATCAAAGTCAATGGTCAAAGTCAAGGTCAAGGGTCAATGGCCAGGGTCAATGGTCAAAGGTCACTATTCAAGTATACGGTATATATACTATTTGTATACTTACTTATAATGTATATATACGTGTATTTATATGGTATGTATACGGTATTTATACTGTATGTATACGGTATTTGTACGGGGATACCTACCGTATTTCTACAGTATCTATACAGGGTACAAACAATATTTATACAAGAATACATGCGGTACTTATACTAGAATACATATGGTATTTATACAAAAGTACATACGTATTTATTATGGAAATACACATAGTATTTATATGAAAGTATACACGTATTTATACATATTGGGATCAAATACGTATACGTATATTATACATGTATACCATAACATATATCAATTGGTCAAGTATAAATATGTAACAATTAATTAAACATGTAACATGTTAAACTATAGGTTATACTTTAATTATGTAACATTAAATAACATGTAACATTAAATTAAATCATGTAATAAATTAAATTACCTAAGTATGATCATAAAATAATTAAAATGTAACATATAACATGCTAGAATAATTGTCACAAAATTAAATTATGTAACACATTTCATAATAAACTATACTATAGGAAACATAATTCATAAATTCATGAATATTTAAAGCATAAATTAAATCACATAATTCATGCATAAAATAAAACATATATTAAAACGTAAACCTAGCATTATTAATAGATAAATTAAAACATAAAATAAAACATAAATTAAACTAATTAAAACATAAAAAAAATAAAAAAACTAACCTTATTCTAGAGAGAGAGGGGCGTGTGATTATGGCTGGTGTGGGGAGAGAATGAGACACCAACACACTTATTTATAGTTGTTGGGAAGGACTAGAGTGCAAATAATATTTATTTTAGGGACTTGAGGTGGGGTATTTTATGAAAATTCCAAAAATAGGTTTGCTCTTTAGTATAATTGTTACAGCAAGGGTAATCTGGTAATTTCACCTTTCCCCTGCATATTTTTGGAGTTGGAAAAGTGTCCAAGAGCTAGGAAATAAAATTAGCTTCGAAACGGTTACTCACGGGTCAAAATCGGACGTACGGTTTAAAAATTATAAGTTACGGAAGATGTGATTTTCTTGAATTTCGAAAATTATTTTAATTATGAAATAAATACTAGGATAAAATTTAAAGGTCCAAAAAGCTTTCCAAAAGTGTAGGAAAAATCGAGGAACGTTATGGTGATGATCTCAAGGGTTAAATCATCCTATCGAAGGAAATATATCCTACCGACGGAAATTTTTATTTGAAAATAAATTCTTAAATTGCTCTGGACACATAAACGAAACCTCAAAGCATTGAAAAGAGAGTTGAAAAATTCTAAGAAAGTGGGTATAGGTTCTTTGAGGTCTCTCGAATAAAATGGCGTAGTGCTGGTTCAGAAAATGAATAGTACTTTTGACAAAATTTCCCAAAATACGCCTAATGATTAAGAAAGGATTTCGAAGCTTGGAAAATATGTTCATATGACTGGGAAACATGGGTTATGAACCTCTAGGGTTCCAATGAGATGCTAGAACAAGGTAGGCTCGGGAAATGAATAGTAAATTTGGTTCGTGGTAAGGAAATCCCCCTTAAAACACAATACGACTAATGAATGCACATTGTTCAGATAAGAATGCAATGCATGAACATTTGTAAAGGCGAACCAAGCTATATAAACGCATTCTTGTCCTCTTTGATTTACTGTTTCCAGCTAGGTCCTGATACGGGCTATTACAATCTCCCCCTCTTAAAAGGAATCTGTCCTCAGATTCCACAACCGTACTTGGGACAACTTAGGGTGATGTTCTTGTATCCTTTTTTTGGTTACCACATTACTTTCCAAATGTCCTGTCTTTTCTCAGGAGTTGTTGTTAGGTGATTTTCCAATATCTCAATCCAAGTAACTTTATTTCCAAAATTCTTTATCTAAATTATACCATCGGTTGAGCTTGATCCTCACGGTACTTCCTTCGTTACCAAAATTTAGGACGACTCAGCAAAGTACCCGACAATCTAATACACATGCCTTCATCATGCCCTCTAGACTCTTTATCGTCCCCAGTGACTATCCATATGTTTGAGGATGGACTGTTATGAAGAAGTCAAAGTTTCTTCCCATAACTCTGGAATACTCTGCCGAAATTATGTGTAAACTTTGGATCTCTATCAGCCGATATATTAGACGATGCTCCATGAGATCTCACAATCTCCTCTTGATACCGTTTTGCTAAAGAGTTATCCTTATTCGCTATTTTAACTGATCAGAAATGTGCTGATTCAATCAATCTATAGACTATGACCTTTATACAGTTCTGTCCTCTTCCATCTTAAGGGAAGCTGGTGACAAATTCCATAGTTATTTGGTCTATCGCTAAGTATGAGTTGGCCGGGTTTACCACTTTTTGCCTGGCTTTGGATATTTTGCTTTAACCTCTTGAAAATCTGAGCATTTCTTGACATTTTCAGCTACGTCTCTTTCGATTCCATTCCCTCGGAGATGTTTCTTGAGATCCTAATGCATTTTGTCCCTCCAAGATGTATTGTATAATATGTCTCATGTGCCTCATCTTATTCTTCTTCTTGAATTACTGACGGCACACAAACTCTGCCTTTACACCTCCAAATCCCATTTTCACTAACCATGGACTTTGATCTCGTCATCCTTGTCCTTGGAATGTGAACATGTCTTGATCCACCCATCATTAAATTGTGCTTTCATCCCTTCATATTTCAGTGGTGATAATATATCGGGGTAGCTAGCCTAGCTTTCCGACCTGACGTATGATTGTGCTTTCATCCCTTCATATTTCAGTGGTGATAATATATCGGGGTAGCTAGCCTAGCTTTCCGACTTGGCGCATCAGCTACCACATTAGCTTCTTAAGATGGTACCAACTTACGCAGTCATGGTCCTCCTGACGGAACAAATAGAATAAATTCTTTTGATTTGTGAAAACTTCGAATATAACCCAATAAAGTTAATGCTTCCACTTGATAAGAGCGAAAACGATTTCTCGTAACTCCAAGTCATGTGTAAGGTAATTGATCTCATGTGGTTTAAGTTATCTTGAAGTATGCATTTTTATTTCTCCATATCGCGTCAAAATGCTATCTCTCCTACTTTTGACGCGTATGTATAGGTTGTATAACCTCCGTTTCTTCAAAGAAATTCCTTAACGGTTTCCACTTCATCATTGTTTCGAATTTTGAGAGATCCACACTAATCCCTAAACAGTTGCGATACGCCTGAGAATTGTGACTCTTTCTCCGGCCAAGATTTGCATTATCTGAACTTGGCTTATGGCTTGTGATCGAGTAAAGTGTCCATCACTAAAGCAAGGAGGTCCTTTTTACTCTTTCAACAAGGTTGCTATGGGTACATAAGCCGATCTTTATGTAATTTCTTTGGAGACACTTTATAATATTCTATCTGGGAAGAAGCCTTTACTTTAGATGTATTTTGTGATAATATCAAATCCATTACTGTTTCTATCCTTGAAGGTTTATCTGCAACTTCCTGAGCCAGAGGTGATATGACCAAAGAGTGTTTCTCTTTTCTACCTAAAATTGTATTCATTGAACTTAGTAGTTGACTTGTGCTCTTGCGAAGTGCCCAATACTAGTTGTCATATGAATCATGCATCTTTAGCCATTAAGTACATCAGGATGCTGCCAACAAAGCTCAGGATAACTTGTAAAGATACCCTCTGGAAATCCAATACATTCTCAATTATTGTAGATATAATATTCAATTCCTCGATATCTTTGTGAAATTGGAGTGTCTTTAGTTCTGTATGGAAAACGGTCCTGGATCATCCTTCTTTGTCTTTTAATTGGGGACACGCTGACCTTATTCAAATCTAATTTGAACCGTAATCGGGAACCTCGTAGTTTTCCAAATAACTTCTCGATTAGCGGTAGGGGATATCACATTTTCCTTACTATCAGGGAATTCAGTTCTCTTCGTATCATTATACCAACTGGATGTTTCGCATAACGCGAGTGTTTCCTACAATAGCACGCTATGGTAGTTACACCTCAATTTTATAACTTTAATAGGTAACTTCTTCCATCCTCTCGTACTCAGTCGGAGTTGTTCATTATGGTTTTCCTCAAAAGTGATCTTACTTTCCTCATGGCTGATATAGTCAAAACACACTTATGCTCTGGAGGTAAAAAGTTTCGGTATCCAAAGGCTCCTTTAAGAACTCATATACTACCTCCATTTCTCTTACAAGAGTTGATCTTTATTGCTTATTCAAAGAACAAGCTATGTCTCCTCACCAAGATTACCGTTTAACTTCCCATAACACATACTTCGTTTCTTCTACTTCCCAACCTTTATCCTTTCCTTGGATGACCCCATATCTCATTTCAGTAGCATGACAGAATTCGACAAATAGCAGCGATTAACATCCGATAAAGTTATGCGTTTATATACCAAGGGTGCAACAAGGGTGCCAAGATGCCAAGTCGGACCGGTAACGAGCGTTAGTGGTCTTTCTAAGAAAATGCTTAACGGGTGTTAACCTCTATCGGTCAAGACGCCTGTGTCCATTAACGGGCTTTATCAAAGAAAATAACAGCAATGGTGTAACACCCGTTACCTTTAATACCCGGTGCGTCTGATCTCATTAACGGGCGTTACCAAAAATTAACAGCAATGGTGTAATGCCCGTTACTTATAATTTCGCCGAAAACTTATTTAAAACACAAACACACAGCTGATAGTCCTCAATCACGACAATTAACTAAACTTAACTCTTAGTATTCAATCACATCACAATGCACCTATAACAATTCATACCAACATTTCATTCTCCTCAAGAAAGACAATCAACCCATGCACAAGCATATGAACAAATTAAATGGACCTCAATATTGACAATGACGCTCAAATCACGGCCCTCACACCATCAAGATCTTGGCTACCTAGTAAACCATCACGTGACCTGCAACGAGAGAGACAGTTCAATTATTACGAGAAAACGAGGATAACAAAAACGAAAACAACGGAAAAAAAAACCAAAACAAAAGAAAAGAAAAAGGAAAAAGTTAGTTCTAAGTTATAGTTGTTAACTTGACTGCAGGAACCAATTTGGGATTAGCAATTCCCAAGGAACGAGTCACAAGGGGTGACCTCGTTCTTGTTACTCACAAACCCAGAGCTTGATCTCCAAATATCTAAATCTAGAACATCCTTCACTCTCGCTCTCTGAAACTTCGTTTCTCTCTGTCAATCAACTGCATCTCTTTGCTCCCTGAACAGAGTCTCTCCGACTGGTGTGTCATTGACAACCTTAATCATGCAACACTTATCTGGAATTACGGGTGGTGTCCTGGAACCAAAGTTCCTGAACTCCATTCTTTCATCTCCTATTTTGAACGTGAGCCGTCCATTCTGAACATCAATATCTACTCCAGCCGTAGCCAGAAACGGTCTTCCAAGTATCAATGGTATCCTCTCATCGCTCTCAATATCAAGAACTACAAAATCAGTGGGAATGTGAAATTTTCCAACTTTTACCAAAATGTCTTCCAAGATTCCTGTCGGATATCTCACCGATCTATCTGCTAGTTGGAGTGTCATATTCGTCGGTGTGAGTTCCTTCACTCCTAATTTCCTGCAAGTAGACAATGGTATTAAACTTACACTAGCTCCTAAATCACATAGAACATTATGAAATTGCAAAGAGCCAATAGTAAGAAAAATTTAAAAACTCCCTGGATCTTTAAGCTTCGGAGGAAGCTTATGTTGAATAATAGCACTGCATTCCTCAGTAAGTATCACAGTAGTGAAGTTCTCAAGCTTCTCCTTGCTTGGAATCACCTCTTGAATCACTTCTTCCTCCAAATTCTCATTCTTAAAATCAATTTTCTCTTCAGCCTTCTCAAGTACTCCTTTTTCAAGCACAACCTCCTTAACATCCGGACTTGCATACTCTTTCGGACCTTCTTTATCTCTATTGTCTCCTACAGATATGGCCTGGCATTGCTCCTTCTGATTGTTTTCAGTTTGGCTTGGTAGTGTAGCACCCCTTACACGTGGTGGAGCCACACCCCCGCACTATAGGTCAATCCACATACGAAATGGGCAATCCGTACTTGAACTAATCTATAGCGAACGGGTGACAATGCAATAACAACAAGCTAGGCGGGATTTGTAGCACCCCGCACGTGAGGCACCACATCCCCCGCACTAAGGTCCAACCCGAGCAACGAAATGGAGAGTGCGCACCCGGATCAAACCGTAGCGAATGGGAGACAAACAAAACAAACACCTAAGCTAGGCGGAACGTAGACCCTGTCAAGCAAAATCAACCAACAAAGTAGAGTATAGCGGAAGACTAAAGATCAAGCACAAGCATTGGCCACAGGCCTATAGAAATTAAACACACGGCTCACATGCAGACTTGGGATCCTCAGGCCTCTTTTAAACAATTACAAAACCCATCAAGGGCAATTCAAATAACAAATGCATAAGTATACATATAAAAATCTTACATATTGCTCCGAATTCAAATAATACAAATGCAAATGCAGACTAAACTAACTCAGACCGACCAACTCAAAGGACTTGACTCAACTCCGTCTAGCTCCAAACTCCAAAGCAGACCTGCACAATAAAAGATTGGGGAGAGAGAGGGTCAGTCTACAACTTGACTGAGTGAGGCGGCTAACGCACACCAACACATATATACATATAGAGCAAAACACGTATCAAACAAAAGACAATGAATCGGGATAGGGTTTTACATACCAAAGCCATTTTCCAAAAATACTCATACTTATTCATATAATCGTATATTCTTAAGTTTGAAAACTCGTAAGGATACATAGATTCAAGAACGTATATGGATTCATATTAAAAATTGTAAGATTCATAATTAAAACTCATAAGTATTCATATATTCATATCGATTCATAGTTTAGCGTAGAAATCTCATATTGGAAACAAACTCTCCTATTCCGTTTTATAATCAACATAACAAAAGAATTCAAATACCCAGCGAGTACGGGTCTCCAACCTTACTCCTTAATCAAAAGATTCATAAGAAAGCATAAACTCATAAATTCATAAGATTCACAAATTCAAAGATTCATATTCTCGTATTCCAACCTTTCTCCAGAAGTCAACACGTGGGTTACGGGCCCACATCGTGCAACTCAATATACATGGGATCGCGAGCCCACAACGTACCTTCTCCGGCCTCAGTCGAAGGCCCAAAGCACCACGCCTTCTCCATCTCCCTTAGAGTCGCGCGTAGATATTTCAAAGGAGCATGTGCACAGGGGTGATAACCGGCGACCCCAACAGCCGTACCGGGTCTCCCTTACCCACACCTCCGGAACCCGGGGATTCAAATAGATTCAAATGGATTCAAATAGATTCGTAGGAAGCATACCTAACTCGCGAAACATAGAAACATACCATTCAAACTTAAGAAACATACCATAAGAAATATACCTTACTGTGCAGCTCGGCATATGCTATACACGTACCTCTCCGTGTCTTCCAAATTTATAATATGCTGAGGAAGATCCGTAATTCGCTTGACATTACACGGTTTGGAGCATAACCTAGTTGCAAAACCATTTTAAGCTTATATATATGCCCATACTTATAATTTCAGAAGAATTCATATGAAGTCGAATAACAAGATTCATAACGTATTATATGACACATATGTAGTATATATATAATAGTATATTCGCATGTGGGCTTGAAAACGAGCATATAGGGTTATAGGTCGCTTTAACTAAAACAAAAATCCTAAAACCTCACCTTACACCGACACGGCCAAGAACGAGACAAATGATTCACCGCGGAATCAACTTGGATCACGAAACACCACCCCGGGTGCATCTGGGCAACTGAAGACAAGATGGAAGACTTAGACTCGAGGATGAACCATATAGACGCACGGCGATGCACAAGAATGCAAATGGATGCAATACACGTTCTATTCATTTATACTTAGGCATATTGGGCAAATGATGAAATAACACATCAGGAATTCAAGAATTAAACTCATATCATATTAAATAAACCCATAATGTATCATATATTAACATATCATAAGCATTCATAAGCTTGAAGTTCAAAGAAATAACAAGAGATACAAGAAGGCGTTAAACATTTCATATATCGATCAGGAATTCAAGTAAAATTACACTTAGCAAACAAGGTCATAAACTTAAAATAATTAATGAAACATAACATATAACAACATATTAACATATTAGGATCACAATCAGGGTGGGAATTAATGAGAAAAACGAAATAAAAGCACAAAATAGGGCTTCGAGTGAAAAGGGGCCAAAGCTGACAGATTTCTGAAACGGACAAGCTGTACGAAAATAGGAATATCTTGAGTTTCAGGAATTGGAATTGAGTTTTATTTCTTGGAAATGAAACTAGACACATAGATCTTTAAAATGGTAGGTGGATCGAATCATGGTTCAAAGTGAGGCGAAAATGGCGTAGGTTTGAAGTTGAACGAGTGCAGACTCTGGGTGAAGTGGCGACACAAAATTAAAATGATTTTATCTCACAATCTAGAATGGATTTTGGGGTGATTCCAATTGGATATTGTTCTAGACTCAATAAGGTTAGACATATCCAAAAATCAGCTCACACGGAGTTCTTATGAAGGGGTAACTGGCCGGGAAAATCACAAGACAAAAGTTACCTGCCCGGGTAAAACAGTCCAGAAAGTTTCTGCATAAAGGGGTACCCGCCCGGGGAGTTTTCTTCACAAAATTTACCCGCCCGGGTAGAGGCTTACAGCGGGAAAAAGAGCAAGAGCAGATCTGTTATGAGATGGAGGAAGAAGGGAAACCAAAGCAGCACATATAGGCATGAAATGGAGCATAAAACAAGAGCAAATTCTTCACACAAAAGCACACAACAACCTGCAATGAAAAGGATCAACATGTATGCATCTTAAACTTCAAGAAAGGTAAGGTTAAATCATGGAAACTCATATAATACTCATCTACCATGAAATTTAAGCTCATATACCCAATAATGAAGTTCAAGTGATCAAAAATCAAACATCAACTCAAGCTATAACCCAAAGATGGCAAGAGATCTCATATATATACACAAACCTTATACTATTCACTCCTTAAATCATATCTCAATCAATAATGGTTCATATTCAGAAATTCTTGAAGCAAAATGACCACAAAAGGATATAGATATCAAACATACACTTACCCCTTGAATTTGGTTGAGTTTGATGGAGATTTGAGCTCTAAACTCTTCCTTGGTGAATAGTGACGAGAAAAGGAAATGAGGGCTCAAGTTGGCTGAAAATTCTCTTCCTTATCTTGCTTTCAGCGAAATGGGAGAGAAAGGGGGTGATTTTAGGCTGAGTTGGGGTCATGTGGGTCCAAGTTTCACTCAAAAAGGTTAAAAGATGAGGGACTTATGTGCAATTTAGTGAAAGGTGGTCATTTAGGCACTCGTAGCTTGTTTCGGTCAAATTTAGGAGTATCAGATGGGCTTAGAAAAATATTATGCTAGGTTCTTTAGCTTTCAAATATCGTTACAAGTCCGGCGCCACTTCCAGAATTCGAATCCGAATTCCCGAGCTCAAGATATGGCCTCCAGAATCCGAGGCGCTCTAAAACTCGTTAGGCCCTCGAATCCCCAAAGATAAAGAATGGTCTCCGACCAATTCAAACAAGTATAAACGAATAATATAAACACATTAACGAGTTTATAAATCACATAATTTAGGTATATCACATATTCACGAAGTTCGGGAATTAAAAATCAAGAAGTATAAATTAAATACGGAAATTAAAGTGTAAAACTCAAACGTTAAAGGCATATAAACCACTTAAATAATTAAATAAACACATTAGTTAAATCAAAAGGAAATAAAATGTCGGTAAACCCTCAAGTGACGTCATACTTGGTTTGCCGAAGAAACTGGGGTGTCATAGGATTAACTTATACATGTAACATAATAACGCGGAAGCATAAACTAATCACTATCAAATATTTCCATTTATCATGTCATGACATTTTTCATTTACCAAATAAAATATATTCTAACTTTACATGTCAATACCTTATCATCTTCTAAAAATACACAACAATTAATAATAAATATAATTCCTTTTAACAATCACAATTAATGAACAATTAAATAAAATGCACCGTGCTTGACACAATTACATGGACTGGACTCGACTCACTTCCCGCCTAGCGTGCACCTGCAATAACCTGAAAGGTGGAGGCGTCAGTCTGTGAAGACCGAGTGAGGGGTTTAAATACCTATTAGCGCAGATAACATGAAGGTTATATTCTCGGGTAAAGGTTTATAAAGGATAAAAGTATAAGTTCAAGAATGAAGTACTCTTCGCCCGAGAATACAACTATTAATATTAAATTCTTGTCATTTTCATGCAATCAATACATGGCCCCGGCGAGTGAGGGCAGTCTCCAACCGTACTCCAAATGTACATGAACATGCTTGCTTGATTATTAATTAATAGGTGATCATGCAATTCAATTATCGTGCAATCGTGCGATAGTGTAATCAAGTAACATATTCATGCAATGGAAATCATGCAATAACCCGAGGACAATCCGTGGTGCCGGACCCATCCCCAGTCTCCTTCTCCCTCCAATGATGGAAAGGTATCTAGCCTTTACCATTCACGACATGTTGAGCAGAGGGTACATGAATCCCTAAGCCCGGAACTCCTTCCTCCACTAATCTCCTAGCGGATTTAGGGGTCATCCCAATGTGGTGAGGATAGCATTCGAGTTACCCGTCAGCCCATGCTTTCCCGGTTGTCTCAAATTACTATCCTCGGGCCCAACGTGAACGATCATGCTACTCGCCTAAAATATGCACGAAACATGGCTTGCTTGCTTGCTTTTCATGAACATGACTTGCTTGAAATGATAAGTGCTTTCATAAAATTATAGATATAAATACCTTTTGGCCGAAAGATCACATAAGGGATATACAGGTTCTAAATAACTAGCAATTAAAC
Source organism: Lantana camara (assembly GCA_037501455.1). Classification (NCBI taxonomy): domain Eukaryota; kingdom Viridiplantae; phylum Streptophyta; class Magnoliopsida; order Lamiales; family Verbenaceae; genus Lantana; species Lantana camara. The sequence goes on from CM074858.1 coordinate 56,297,032, forward strand.
CTCACCTGACAGGCGACACAACAACTTTTGGACACGTGAACGTGCTCATGCTCGACAATCTCCGCCCCGGAGAAGAACTGGACAAGAAACGGGACAATGTACATGCATGAGACCACAATTCAAGAAAATTACTCCATATAAGACGCACGGCGTGATCAAGTACGTGACATCATGCAATAAACAATGTAGCATGTCAATATCATGTTTTGGCATGTAATTAATCATATAATAACAATTTGGGGTCAAATAAACCATTGGAATTAAATCTCAAATCTTCATTTTTATGCAGAAAGTTTCTGCACCTCCAGCGGCCTGGGAACGGCCGTTCTAGCCCTTAGTTCAAAATGGGAAGGGCCGTTCCCAGCTCCCCGAAGCTGCTCCCCGAAGATGGGAACGACTGTTCTCGTCTGTGAGACAAAATGGGAACGGTCGTTCCCGTCCTCGCCGCCAAGCACACACTCCAAACATGGGAACTGCCGTTCCCCAAAACAACTTGGAACGGGAAGGGCCGTTCCCGTTACGCAGTAGGTACAGAACACAGAGCAGAAGAACAGGGAGCACGAAAACATCTCCAAAGCATCTCATAATCCATGAAATCACTTCCCAAATGACATAAATCGTGCAAGGAACATACCTAAACACTTATAGTTCAGTAAAATCTAATATTAACACATGAATCATGCTTTAACTCTCATAATTATCAATTTTCACCCCATACAAGAATTCATCATATATCTTCATATTTCACAAGAATTATGCATGAAATTCAAGCTTAAAGCTCAGAATCATAATTCTAACATCATCTAAACAAGTTATCACATGAAAATCATAACCCTAGCTCCAAAAATTATTATCAAGAATTCTCATATATCATCATATATGCCTTGAAGTGAAAATAATTGGAAGAAGATGATGGAAATGGACGAGTGAGCTCCCAAAACATGTAATTTTCTTGGAAAACTTGGATGAATTTGATGAAATCTCCTCTTCTCTTCTTGATGGATTGGTTCGGTGAGAAGAGAGCATGATGGAGGATGATTTTGATGAAAAATGAAATGAATGGAAGCATGAAGAAGCTTATACCGTGATATATTTAGGCAAAATAGGATATTTATGATTAAATCTTCCAAGTTCATAAGTTATACAATTAAGTATAAGAAGTTCGGAAAATGATCAATTAGGCACAAGAAAGAATCGTGCAATTTGGTCCTTTAATTTGAATAAATGATCCATTTAGGACAATTTGGACAATTAAAATACATTTGGCAATCAACTCGCGTAACAATAATTTTAACGTGTAACATAATTCTCAATTTAGCATATAGTTCACATATTTTCCCGTAATCATGTTGAAATACAATTTATAAAATTAATATAACACGTGTAAATTGAATAAACGAAAATAGTAAAATAAAATCCTAACGCTCGAAACTCACACGTGTCGAGAGTACCTGACTGTCTGAAATCGGGGCATTACAATTCTTTCTCCCTTAAGAGAATCCGTCCTCAGATTCCCTGTCCGGACTTCCTGGCATTTGATTGGCTCTTACATGTTCATCCCACGTGGGTTAGCTACTCCCCGTCAGGGATTAGTTCGAAAGAGGTCTTCGATCCGCAAGGTTCCCCAATGTGCATGAAATCACGACCCTCAACTTTCCGGAGCCTAAACACTTGTAAGAAAATCTAACCTTCCACTAGAACAAGTTAACAAGTAGCTTAACATATTGAGAGTGCCCCGTCTCTCAAACAATTAACGAGAGAACCCCATCTCTCGAGCAAGTAACAAGAGAACCCTATCTCTTGGTAACCCTGAGAGAATCCCCGTCTCACACGCACACGAAATAAAATAAATCAAGCGAGCATTTAGACAATTATTTACAATTAACACATAAGGAGCATGTAGAAATTATCAATTGTGCAACTTATTGTCCACATAAAACAACGATTAATAGTAAGCAAGGAATCATGTACAAGAATAACAAAATAATGATGAACAAATAATAATAAATAATGGTGCGCGTGGTATGCATGATTAAGTGTACCGTTCACCGAGGACTGAAGTTCTTGCATTGTAGCAATTCGGTGGAATACTTGATTCCTTAGTTGAGGTTTCTTCCTATCTTGTACCACTATGGTTCGAAATTCCCATTCTTGATAGCCATCTCTGCCCATGTGCTATTTTCTAACATAATCCGTAAATCATCATTAATCACCACATCTTCATACCCGTTTTAATCCCAGATTTGCCGGTTGAAACTTTCTTGCACTGATTCTCACATTCACTTTCTAATTTTGAAATTGAAAGTAACCCTGAGTTTCTTGTCATGGAGTGGTTGTATATTCAAGCTTAAAAGACTGGTTTTGTATTCCAAGTAAGCTCTTATCCGACAACAGAGAGAACAAGTTTCACCATCTCCTCAACCTTCCTAATCAAAGTAAAACATTTCCCGAAGTAGAGATCTTAACTCCTTATTTTGAAATCCGAAAGTTGAGCTCCCTGTCCATTCCATTAAGGTTTCTATTTAAGGCGGAGGTTTGATGTGATAAAGGAACAAGGTTGTCATCCCGTGAGAGTACTTCAGCAAGCACACTTGCCTAGACACCGAAGAAATCAAGGCCTAGTGAAGCGTCTTCCATTTGATCCCTGAAATTTGATAACATACCCAACAACTCTGCGAAATATCTTGAAAGAGAGAATCACTAAATTTTCAGTCTTCTCTGAAGTGTTCACGGCAACTGGTATGTTTATGAAGGCGACGGGGGCAGCACGCGAAGAGGGGCGGTTCCCATAGAGTTCTAGCTCATCCTGGCTGTCCTATTTATAGTCAAGACAATCTTTAATCCCAGACAGACTTTAGACATTCATCAAGCTGAATCCTCTTCTATTTACTGGGTCAATTGATATCCTGTTACTACCAGAGAACCATAGACGGTGTACCCACATCCTTGAAAACGGTGATAGAGCAAAGTACTGTCAATGATAGGACTTTTCTTGTGTAAGAGGGAGAAAAAGTTTAATTTATTGAAAACTTCTTTCACATGGTTCTGATAGAGGATTTCAGGAAGAATCGGTTTTATTAAGATTTCAACTCTCCTGAGTGCTGTCTAACTTCCGATTTAAATTTATTCCCAGATCGGCTCTCCCCCTTAAGAAAATAGAAATTTTCTAATTCTTTAAATTTGTTCTGTCCTTCCCCACTTGCAAGCTTCTCTGCTGATTCCAATCCCGTAATCTTTTCTTGTCCTACTTGCTGTTAATCAAGATTTTGATTAATGGTTCTTTCTAATCCTTTCTGTTAATGACATGCCTAACTTGAAGTTCACCAATTGTCACCGCTCTAATCTGATACTAAAATTTTTCCAACATCCTCTACTGCATTCCCAAAATTTTGATTAATTTTTTAAGGCTGAGGGACCCCCTGAACATCTGTCTGTTTAAACTTACCATCATTTTCCCGGTTCCCAAATTTTTTTCCAACATCTATATCATACATCCTGCTCCTACTATATCCTGGACCAATAATTCTCACAACCCCAAATATTGATAAACTTCAAGCAGAATCGGATGAGCCGGTTACAGACAGGATACCCAATGATTCAGAGATCTCTTCTTTAAATTCAAGTTGGTAGAAATAGGAGCAAGGATTGTGCAGAGTATAGGAAGAGCCTACTCACAATAAACACTAAATAATGCATGATGGTTAAAGTGTCAATACATATAGTATACCTACCAACAATTTAAAATGCAACACGTCGAGACAACTTTATTAACAAAAGAAAATATGTGTTTAAGTAAAGCAATTTGAATATTTCATCTAATTTAAGCATATACTTAACGCATCGATTAGGTAATCTCAATAACATCCATAACAACATTTGTAAATGAGAAATAATTTACTAACAATTATGATGCACGTGTTTATGAATGTATTGAAGAACCTGTCTCCGTAGAAATATTAAGCTCGATGCCGATGTCCCTTCCTTGTTGACCAAATTGCAAGCTTGGTTTGAATAATGTATCCGTCTCTAGGTTTCCTACAGTCTCTTAATCTTCCAAATCCTCCGGCCTTGATTCATATACTTCCAAAACCTGTCACTCACAACTTACTTTGCAAATAAATACATGTGGGTGAAGCGTGTTCATGTCACATAGTTGTCACATAATCGATACCGATAACAAAAGTTTAATACAAAATGCAATAAGTAATTCATCAATGTTTGAAATAAAACACATTGATCACGTAAATTTTACACAATTCAAGGTCAATTAATTTACAATTAATAATACAAATCAATATGGTACACAAGTTATCAAACAATTCACTTAAATTTCAAGCAATTCAGGACCATGTAGTCAACAGTGATTAGAAAAATTCAATACAATACTCAATTTATAACATAATTCGAGTATTTCACGGAATTCAAGTAAGTCAACAAGTTCAAATAAAATGCAGGACTCTCAAATCGACAATTAATTTCCTATGTCGTACGAACTAGACTTGACACGACACGACACTAGAACCTCGGTTTTACAATCGGGCTCTGATACCACCTTAGATGTAGCACCCCTTACACGTGGAGGAGCCACACCCCCGCACTATAGGTCAATCCACATATGAAATAGGCAATCCGTACATGAACTAACCTATAGCGAACGGGTGACAATGCAATAACAACAAGCTAGGCGGGATTAACTTATACATGTGACATAATAACGCGGAAGCATAAACTAATCACTATCAAATATTTCCATTTATCATGTCATGACATTTCTCATTTACCAAATAAAATATATTCTAACTTTACATGCCAATACCTTATCATCTTCTAAAAATACATAACAATTAATAATAAATGTAATTCCTTTGAGCAATCACAATTAATGAACAATTAGATAAAATGCACCGTGCTTGACCGAATTACATGGACTGGACTCGACTCACTTCCCGCCTAGCGTCCACCTACAATAACTTGAAAGGTGGAGACGTCAGTCTGTGATGACCGAGTGAGGGGTTTAAATACCTATTAGCGCAGATAACATGCAGGTTATATTCTCGGGTAAAGTTTTATAAAGGATAAAAGTATAAGTTCAAGAATGAAGTACTCTTCGCCCGAGAATACAACTATCAATATTAAATTCTTGTCATTTTCATGCAATCAATACATGGCCCGGGCGAGTGAGGGCAGTCTTCAACCGTACTCCAAATGTACATGAACATGCTTGCTTGATTATTAATTAATAGGTGATCATGCAATTCAATTATCGTGCAATCGTGCGATAGTGTAATCAGGTAACATATTCATGGAATGGAAATCATGCAATAACCCGAGGACAATCCATGGTACCGGACCCATCCCCAGTCTCCTTCTCCCTCCAATGATGGAAAGGTAGCTAGCCTTTACCATCCACGGCATGTTGAGCAGAGGGTACATGAATCCCTAAGCCCGGAACTCCTTCCTCCACTAATCTCCTAGCGGATTCAGGGGTCATCCCAATGTGGTGAGGATAGCATTCGAGTTACCCGTCAGCCCAAGCTTTCCCGGTTGGCTAAAATTACTATCCTCGGGCCCAACGTGAACGATCATGCTACTCGCCTAAAACATGCACGAAACATGGCTTGCTTGCTTGCTTTTCATGAACATGACTTGCTTGAAATGATAAGTGCTTTCATAAAATTATAGATATAAATACCTTTTGGCCGAAAGATCACATAAGGGATATACAGGTTCTAAATAACCAGCAATTAAACCTCACCTGACAGGCGACACAACGACTTTTGGACACGTGAACGTGCTCATGCTCGACAATCTCCACCATGGAGAATAACTGGACAAGAAACGGGACAATGTACGTCCATGAGACCACAATTCAAGAACATTACTCCATATAAGACGCACTGCGTGATCAAGTACGTGACATCATGCAATAAACAATGTAGCTTGTAAATATCATGTTTTAGCATGTAATTAATCATATAATAACAATTTGGGGTCAAATAAACCATTGGAATTAAATCTCAATCTTCATTTTTATGTAGAAAGTTTCTGCACCTCCAGAGGCCTGGGAACGGCCGTTCCAGCCCTTAGTTCAAAATGGGAAGGGCCGTTCCTAGCTCCCCGAAGCTGCTCCCCGAAGATGGGAACGGCTATTCTCGTCTGTGAGACAAAATGGGAACGGTCGTTCCCGTCCTCGCCGCCAAGAACACACTCCAAACATGGGAACGGCCGTTCCCCAAAACAACTGGGAACGGGAAGGGCAGCTCCCGTTACGCAGTAGGTACAAAAAACAAAGCAGAAGAATAGGGGAGCACGAAAACATCTCCAAAGCATCTCATAATCCATGAAATCACTTCCCAAATGACATAAATTGTGCAAGGAACATACCTAAACACTTATAGTTCAGTAAAATGTAATATTAACACATGAATCATGCTTTAACTCTCATAATTATCAATTTTCACCCCATACAAGAACTCATCATATATTTTCATATTTCACAAGAATTACGCATGAAATTCAAGCTTAAAGTTCAGAATCATAATTCTAACAACATCTAAACAAGTTATCACATGAAAATCATAACCCTAGCTCCAAGAATTATTATCAAGAAATCTTATATATCATCATATATACCTTGAAGTGAAAATAATTGGAAGAAGATGATGGAAATGGATGAGTGAGCTCCCAAAACATGTAATTTTCTTGGAAAACTTGGATGAATTTGATGAAATCTCCTCTCCCCTTCTTGATGGATTGGTTCGGTGAGAAGAGAGCATGATGGAGGATGATTTTGATAAAAAATGAAATGAATGGAAGCATGAAGAAGCTTATACCGTGATATATTTAGGCAAAATAGGATATTTATGATTAAATCCTCCAAGTTCACAACCCCAAATATTGATAAACTTCAAGCATAATTGGATGAGCCGGTTACAGACAGGATACCCAATGATTCAGAGATCTCTTTTTAAATTCAAGTTGGTAGAAATAGGAGCAAGGATTGTGCAGAGTATAGGAAGAGCCTACTCACAATAAACACTAAATAATGCATGATGGTTAAAGTGTCAATACATATAGTATACCTACCAACAATTTAAAATGCAACACGTCGAGACAACTTTATTAACAAAAGAAAATATGTGTATAAGTAAAGCAATTTGAATATTTCATCTAATTTAAGCATATACTTAACGCATCGATTAGGTAATCTCAATAACATCCATAACAACATTTGTAAATGAGAAACAATTTACTAACAATTATGATGCACGTGTTTATGAATGTATTGAAGAACCTGTCTCCGTAGAAATATTAAGCTCGATGCCGATGTCCCTTCCTTGTTGACCAAATTGCAAGCTTGGTTCGAACGATGGATCCGTCTCTAGGTTTCCTACAGTCTCTTAATCTTCCAAATCCTCCGGCCTTGATTCATATACTTCCAAAACCTGTCACTCACAACTTACTTTACAAATAAATGCATGTGGGTGAAGCGTGTTCTTGTCACATAGTTGTCACATAATCGATATCGATAACAAAAGTTTAATACAAAATGCAACAAGTAATTCATCAATGTTTGAAATAAAACACGTTGATCACGTAAATTTCACATAATTCAAGGTCAATTAATTTACAATTAATAATACAAATCAATATGGTACACAAGTTATCAAACAATTCACTTAAATTTCAAGCAATTCAGGACCAAGTAGTCAACAGTGATTAGAAAAATTCAATACAATACTCAATTTATAACATAATTCAAGTACTTCACGAAATTCAAGTAAGTCAACAAGTTCAAATAAAATGCAGGACTCTCAAATTGACAATTAATTTCCTATGCCGTACGACCTAGACTTGACACGACACGACACGACACTAGTGTTGGAAAGCACGAATCAGAAAGCAGCGGAAATTTAAAAATTTTCCAACAAAAGGATCTTGGAGTCGCAATCATGTATCCAAATTCGTAGGGATTAGAAACTTACTTTCTTAATTAACTTTCTTGAAACGTTTCAAGCCACCCAAGAACGCTCTTCTCTCGGCTTAATCCCCTCTCCTTGGTAAAGCTCGAATCTTCAAACTTCTAACTTGAAGCTCTCTAGAGAAAGTCCACCAACTTGACTACAATCTAACTAGTAAGGATGCTAGTTCACAGTGTTTAGGCTTAACCTAGGGTTTCCTTTATCTTGGAGAAAGGATGGTGTTCAACACATGAACAAAAAGAATTTCCAATTAGCTCTAAGGGGAGCTCGAGCTCGCCTATATATATGTGAGGGAAGTGGCCGAAAGTCCTAGTCCTTATGGACTAAGGATTTGGTCCCTCTCTCCTATTACTTGATCATCAAGTAATTTTGACTTTGACTGTGAATTTAAATTCAAATCAACTTTCAAGAGAGCTAAAATATCCAAACTATTTATGGATAATTTTATACTTTATTTATTTAAAATAAATAACTTATTTTATCTAATTAATTAATTAACTAGATTATTTTTCTCCAAAATAAGACTTTCTTTTTAATTCAAAATTAAACCAAAGCCTATTAAATAATTAACAAATTAATTATTTAATATATAATTAAATAATCACGTGTGGCACACATGTCACAATGACACGTGTCCAGTCACGTGACCCACACGTGTGGTTTCACACATGTGGAACCCTCTAGGCCCGATTAACTCGTTTAATCATTTTCAAGCCTTAACTCATGTAACCAAGTTGTTGTGTGTGACCCTCTAGGTTCTCAATTCAATTAGCAGTGACCGTAATTAATTAATTCACTAATTAATTAATCAGTCCACAGATTAAACGACCATAGTCTAGCAACAGGTGTTTAACCCCTAGCTGAATTGGAATGTTCGAATTCGACAGAACCTTTAAGTCATTGATTCATGTGAGATACAACCCTCCTACGTTCTATCTCTCAACCTTGATCTAGGGTAAGGGAATAATCAAAACCCTAATAATCCGGTCTTAAAGCTAAGTGCATTTCATATCCATTTGATCTCAATCCAAGAAACCCTTTTCTTGATGTCTTGATCTACTGCCTTGGCCAAGGACTCCAAATGGCATATGAATGACTTACACAATAAGAGATCACCTTGCAAATGCAAGTGTAGGTCCTTCCTTGATTCTCATTCACTTTCATGAATCACTTGTGCAACCCCAGTATAAGCCTTGAATCAGTTGTCTAAGGCGACACCCTTTAAAGCTTATACCTAAGACTACAGAGTTAACTCATAAAGTGACATGGAACCTCAAGTCTAAGGATCAATTAATCACATCAATGACTCATGAGATATTCCCTAATCTGGAAGTTTCTATTTCCTGAAATAGAAACTTCCTTTCCCATTTAGGAATGTTCTCACACGGGGCACCTCAGTGAACTTACTTATTGAAGTAAGCACCCTTATATATCACGCACGTATCAACTATACACTTTGCACCTCCATGAAACAAGGTGGTCCATTAAGGGCGTGATCCCACAAGCAAGCCTTAGAGGAGTCAGGTTGACACTCCCACTGTCGGTAGGACTCATTGGCTTGGAGTATTTTACTAATCATGACTTATGTGATATAGGGCTCGTTTCATGAACCATTTCACCTAAATGGTAGAGTCCTAAAGTCATTAGGATTAGGGGAGTTCTCATACATGCACAGATAAAGTAAACGTATACCAAACAAGAGCATATAAAGAAGTGTTACCTCAATTCGTTATTTCATTCAAAGATTGTCTGCGGATATACAATCGGCTTTCTAGGGCACTATTCCTAACAATCTCCCACTTGCCCGTCAAAGCCATTCTAAAGCTACTCTAAGTCCCATCTTCTGAAGATGACCTTGGAAAGCTTCTCGGCTAAGGGGTTTAGTAAGTGGATCTGCCACGTTCTCTGCTGATGTGACCCTCTCAATTTGCACATCTCCTCTTTTGATAATATCACGGATTAGGTGATACTTCCACATAACGTGCTTGGTCCGTTGGTGAGATCTTGGTTATCTTGCTTGAGCAACCGCCCTAGTGTTGTCACAAAACACAATAATGGGGTCTTTCATGCTAGGAACAACATTCAACTCTTGAATAAAGTTTCTAATCCAAACACCTTCCTTAGCTGCATCATTTGCAGCTAAGTATTCGGCCTCAGTGGTCGAATCTGCAGTGCTTGGAACTCTTCCAACTCACTGCTCCGCCGTTTAGGCAGAAAATGTATCCTGATATTGACTTAAAATCATCTAAGTCAGATGTAAAGCTTGCATCGCAGTATCCTTCGACAGTAAGATCTTTCTGACCTCCGTAAACTAAGAATAAGTCTTTAGTACTTTTCAAGTACTTAAGAATATTCTTTACGGCAGCCCAATGACCATCTCCAAGGTCAGATTGGAAATGACTTGTTGCACTAAGTGCATAAGCCACATCCGGTCGAGTACATAACATTGCATACATAATGCTACCTATTGTTGATGCATAAGGTGTATGAGTCATTCTTTCCTTCTCAAGGTTAGTCTTAGGACACATCTTCTTTGAAAGACATGCTCCTACACTCATAGGAAGGTTCTTAACCTTTGCTGACTCCATATTGAATCTCTTCAATACTTTGTCAATGTACATCGACTGTGACAGTCCTATTAACCTTCTAGATCTATCTCGATAGATTTTAATTCCAAGGATATAGGACGCATCACCAAGATCTTTCATCTCGAATTGGTTTGATAACCATAACTTAGTCACTTTCATATCATCCTTCGAATTCCCAATAAGAAGGATGTCATCAACATAAAGTACTAAGAATTGCACTGAGGTCTCCAATTCCTTTCTATACACACATGATTCATTCGAAATTTGAATGAAGTCAAACGCTTTGACTGATTCATCAAATCGAATGTTCAAATTCCCAGAAGCCTATTTCAATCCATAGATTGATCTTTGGAGTTTGCAAACCTTTTGCTCACTCCCACTGAATGTGAAACCTATGGGTTGCTCCATATAAATCTCTTTATCAATGTCACCATTGAGAAAGGCAGTTTTCACATCCATTTGCCATATCTCATAGTCATAATATGCAACAATGGCAAGCATGATCCGAATAGACTTTTGCATTGCAACTGGTGAAAAGGTTTCATCAAAGTCCACGCCGGGTCTTTGAGTGAATCCTTTTGCAACCAGTCTTGCTTTGTAGGCTGCAATACTTCCATCAACTCCAAGCTTTCTCTTAAGGATCCATTTACAACCTATGGGTTTGACCCCATAAGGCAAATCTACCAAGGTCCAAACTTGGTTGGAGTTCATGGAATCCATTTCGGATTTCATGGCTTCTATCCACTTTTCAGAGTCAGAATCTGAAAGTGCCTCCTCATATGTTAAAGGATCATTATCCTTTTTGAGAGATTTCATGGAAGAATCCATACCATCTCTCCGGCTGTCTAGGAGTGCGTTCAGAATGCCTTAGAGGAGGATTTGCGTGTGTATCGAAATTCGTGATTGGTTACAGTTGGCCAGAAGGGGACGTTTCTTCAGTGGGTGGTGTGGGGTCACTTTGTACTTCTTCTAATTCTATGATCTTGCCTTTCTTTTCTTTAAGGAAAGGTTCCTCCAGAAAAGTGGCATTTCTGGAAACAAACACCTTTTGCTCAGATTGATCATAGAAGTAGTATCCTATGGATTCCTTAGGATAACCTACAAAGTAGCATAAGTCAGAATGAGATTCTAACTTATCTCCCATTGTCCTCTTCACGTAAGTAGGACAACCCCAAATTCTTAAGTAAGAATAACTAGGGATTTTACCATGCCACATTTCATAGGGCGTTTTAGGGACTGACTTAGAGGGAACTAGATTCAAAATCTTTGTTGCACTTTCTAGGGCATAACCCCAGAAAGAAGGTAGTAAGTCAGTGAAACTCATCATGGAACGAACCATATCAAGTAGGGTTCGATTCGCTCTCTCAGAAACTCCATTAAGCTGAGGAGTTCCCGGAGGAGTCCACTGAGAGATAATCCCATTATCTTTGAGATGATTAAGGAATTCTTCACTAAGATATTCGCCTCCTCGATCAGATCGAAGTGCTTTGATCTTGTCACCAGTTTGGTTCTCAACCTCCTTTTGAAATTCTAAGAATTTCTCAAAAGCTTCAGATTTATACTTCATTAAGTATACATAACCATACCGACTAAAGTCATCAGTAAAGGTTATAAAATACTGATGATTGTTTCTTGTACTTACGCTAAGCGGTCCACAAACATCAGAATGGATCAAATCCAAAACCTTAATGGCACGTTCCTCAGTTCCTTTAAAAGGGACTTTGGACATTTTTCCTTTGAGACAGGATTCGGAAGAAGTCAACTCTTTGAGATCATTATCAGAGAATGATCCTAAAGTGTTTATCTTGCTAATTCTGTTCTTGGAGATGTGTCCTAATCTAGCGTGTCACAAGGGAGCTGAAACTTTGTCATCTCTCTTACGTTTAGTTTCTCGTTGTATATTCATAATATTGATATTCTGAGTTAGATAAAGTCCATTACTTAGAGTACCGATGTGAACGGAAGAGTTGTTCCGTTTGATAAAGTATTTACCATTCTTAATATAAGTTTCATAACCTTCACAATCTAAAATTGGAACTGAAATTATATTACGAATAATGCTCGGTACATAAAGGAATTTATTTAAGACTAACTCAAAACCACCTAAATCTAATCTAATTGTGCCTAAAGCTCGAGCTTCAACATTTGAGCCATCGCCGATCTTCAAGACACATTCTCCTTCTTTGAGTTGTTGGACTTCACTTAGCATCTGTACATCATTACAAATATGAGTTCCACAACCGGTATCAAGTACCCAAGAACTAGAATTAATAGAAAGATTTATTTCAACGAGAAACATACCTTTCTTTAGAGTAGCCTTGTACTCTGGGCAGTTTTTCCTCCAATGTCCCGCTTTGCCACAATGGAAGCAAACATCCTCTTTCTGATCATGCTTCTTCTTTTGGGCCTTCCCTTTCGAAATGCCACCAGTGGGCCTAAGGGGTTTCTTCTTCTTCTTTTGAGCTTTCTTGCCCTTACCTTTAGAAGGCTCAGAAGAGGAAGATAGAGCATTCACCATCAAAATCTTATTGTCCTTCTTGATCGTGCTTTCAGCAGTCACAAGCTAACTAATCAGCTCAGCTACAGTAGCACCAGCATGATTCATATTGAAGTTAAGGACAAATGGGTTGAATGATGGTGGGAGCGAGGCTAACAACAAATCCACTGAAAGCTCATCTTTCAGTGGCATGTCCATGGAACCAAGTTTCTCAGTAAGGGCGAGAAACTTGAGTCCATATTCATGGACACTTGAACCTTCCCTTATTCTTAAGTGGAACAATTCCTTTGAAGTGTTATACCTTGTAACACGTTCATGAGGGCGGTAAAGTTGCTCTAAGTGGTCGTAAATCTCCCAAGCGAATTCCATGGCCTCATGTTGCCTTTGCAAGTCCGGAGACATGTTAGCCAACATAAGGCAACGGGCTTGGAGATTATCATCCTTCCACTTCTGGATCGCGTCCCGCTCGGCCCGAGTGGGAGCGTCCCCTTCGGGACTAGGCTCCCCTTCGAAGAGAACATAAGTTCTCTTCTCAGAATCTAAAATGATTTTTAGATTCCTCAGCCAATCAGAATAGTTGGGACCAGTCAACTTGTTTGACTCGAGGATCGATACAAGAGGGTTTTTGGTTGTCATTTCAAAACACGTAGAGAATCACAGAATCTACGACCTAAATGGTAAAACAGAGAACTAGTGAGCATGCTGAATTATAACGATATACTTTAAGGTCTTTAATCTAATGTAGCTCCCACTGTTTTTCAAAGATCTATAATTCCCAAAGATCTAAGAGGAAGACGTTTCCCAATGGGTACTAAGATCCTAGGCATTTTACCTCGAACCTATGACTCACGGACATTCTAAGTAAAACCCTAGGTAGGTGCAACTTACCAATTCTAACACCTTTAGAACTCTTAGTAATTGTTTTTTGGATCACCTATCTTTCAATATGGACCCACGACTCGTGCGACATCCATATTTACTTAGGCGTTAAGCTAGACCCATCAATCATAAGATCATGATCAAAACTTAGTTCGAACGACCCACGACTCGCGGACATCGCCCTTGCCAAAATTAACAACGAAATATTGACCATTTAAAATGATCAATTAGGTAACTAAGAACTAATAAGCTCCACTAGCTATCCCACGACTCGTGGAAAATAACTAGCTTTACTAACTAAACTTAAAACCTATTGATGGAATGCTAGGAATTTAATTCGAAATTTGCATCTCGAATTAAACACCTATTTGTTCAAAATTAGCTTAATATTTAATGGGAATTTTCGAATCAACCAGAGAGTTGTCCGGTTCGACCTCACCAACATATATGTTATCCAATTTTATTAGTCTTGATTAATGCAAGTACACTTAAATGCATTTCAAATAAGCACATAAACAAATAACATGTCCTAGCATGATACTAACATGAAAGGATCATGGGTTCTACCTATCTTATGCGTGATATGTGGGAGCCACTCCACAATCACAAGTCCTAAAATACATGACACATAACCAGTTTAAATCACATAAGGGAAAGCGGTAACAAAATACAAGCCCTATCTCTATTACATTTTACAATTGAGATTCCCCTCCCTAACATTTTGAGGGGTCTTCACTTATGGCCTCCTTGTTACTTGAATGTGGTCTATCTTACTCCATGGGTGCATTGCCTCCAAAATGAAAATAAAAACCTCACCACCTATCTCTACTCTCAAATTACAATAAAAAGAAAAAGACATAAACTAATAAGGCTCAATCTTCATATTGGCCTTAGACAATTACACGGGGCATACCCCGGCCTCAAAAAACAGTAATATGGAAAGCCACATAATAAATCACATAACAGTACGCACATAAGTGAGGCTTCAACCTCAATTGAAAAACGCAACTTTAGGGCTCCAACCCCAATTTAAACCATCCATGTGCATAAATTAAAACCATACATAAGTCTAAACCCATGATCACCTAACATGCTTTTGCGAGAATTTAAATTTAGCCAATAAATTAAAATTCCCGTTTCAAGTCTTAATGACTTAAAACACGACTTGATGCGAGTCTTATTTATAAAAATTTTCAATAAATCCAAAATTAACAAAACTAATAAAATTCCAATTAATTTCTGAAAATTAATAATTTTATTAAAGATGTATTTTCCCAAAATATAAACCGTTCCTATTTCTCAAAAAATCCCAATTTTAAGTTTTATTCAAAAATTAAAATAAATATTAAAAAAATAAAATTTTAAAATTAAAATAAAAATTGGAAGTGGATTGCACGATAAACGAAAACGGATTACGAAAAACGGGGCCCGCACTTATTGTCAAGCGAGCACTTAGACAATTATTTACAATTAACACATAAGGAGCATGTAGAAATTATCAATTGTGCAACTTATTGTCCACATAAAACAACGATTAACAGTAAGCAAGGAATCATGTACAAGAATAACAAAATAATGATGAACAAATAATAATAAATAATGGTGCGCGTGGTATGCATGATTAAGTGTACCGTTCACCGAGGACTGAAGTTCTTGCATTGTAGCAATTCGGTGGAATACTTGATTCCTTAGTTGAGGTTTCTTCCTATCTTGTACCACTATGGTTCGAAATTCCCGTTCTTGATAGCCATCTCTGCCCATGTGCTATTTTCTAACATAATCCGTAAATCATCATTAATCACCACATCTTCATACCCGTTTTAATCCCAGATTTGCCGGTTGAAACTTTCTTGCACTGATTCTCACATTCACTTTCTAATTTTGAAATTGAAAGTAACCCTGAGTTTCTTGTCATGGAGTGGTTGTATATTCAAGCTTAAAAGACTGGTTTTGTATTCCAATTAAGCTCTTATCCGACAACAGAGAGAACAGGTTTCACCATCTCCTCAACCTTCGTAATCAAAGTAAAACATTTCCCGAAGTAGAGATCTTAACTCCTTATTTTGAAATCCGAAAGTTGAGCTCCCTGTCCATTCCATGAAGGTTTCCATTTAAGGCGGAGGTTTGATGCGATAAAGGAACAAGGTTGTCATCCCGTGAGAGTACTTCAGCAAGCACACTTGCCTAGACACCGAAGAAATCAAGGCCTAGTGAAGTGTCTTCCATTTGATCCCTGAAATTTGATAACATACCCAACAACTCTGCGAAATATCTTGAAAGGGAGGATCACTAAATTTTCAGTCTTCTCTGAAGTGTTCACGACAACTGGCACGTTTATGAAGGCGACGGGGGCAACAGCGAAGAGGGGCGGTTCCCATAGAGTTCTAGCTCATCCTGGCTGCCCTATTTATAGTCAAGACAATCTTTAATCCCGGATAGACTTTAGACATTGATCAAGTTGAATCCTTTTCTATTTACTGGGTCAATTGATATCCTGTTACTACCAGAGAACCATAGACGGTGTACCCACATCCTTGAAAACGGTGATAGAGCAAAGTGCTGTCAATGATAGGACTTTTCTTGTGTAAGAGGGAGGAAAAGTTTAATTTATTGAAAACTTCTTTCACATGGTTCTGATAGAGGATTTCAGGAAGAATCAGTTTTATTGAGATTCCAACTCTCCTGAGTGCTATCTAACTTCCGATTTAAATTTATTCCCAGATCGGCTCTCCCCCTTAGGAAAATAAAAATTTTCTAATTCTTTAAATTTGTTCTGTCATTTCCCACTTGCAAGCTTCTCTGCTGGTTCCAATCCCATAATCTTTTCTCGTCCTACTTGCTGTTAATCAAGATTTTGATTAATGGTTCTTTCTAATCCTTTCTGTTAATGACATGCCCAACTTGAAGTTCACCAACTGTCACCGCTCTAATCTGATACTAAAATTTTTCCAACATCCTCTACTGCATTCCCAAAATGTTGATTAATTTCTGAAGGCTGAAGGACCCCCTGAACATCTGTCTGTTTACACTTACCATCATTTTCCCGGTTCCCAAATTTTTTTCCAACATCTATATCATACCTCCTACTCCTACTATATCCTGGACCAATAATTCTCACAACCCCAAATATTGATAACCTTCAAGCAGAATCGGATGAGCCGGTTACAGACCGGATACCCAATGATTCAGAGATCTCTTCTTTAAATTCAAGTTGGTAGAAATAGGAGCAAGGATTGTGCAGAGTATAGGAAGAGCCTACTCACAATAAACACTAAATAATGCATGATGGTTAAAGTGTCAATACATATAGTATACCTACCAACAATTTAAAATGCAACACGTCGAGACAACTTTATTAACAAAAGAAAATATGTGTATAAGTAAAGCAATTTGAATGTGTCATCTAATTTAAGCATATACTTAACGCATCAATTAGGTAATCTCAATAACATCCATGACAACATTTGTAAATGAGAAACAATTTACTAACAATTATGATGCACGTGTTTATGAATGCATTGAAGAACCTGTCTCCGTAGAAATATTAAGCTCGATGCCGATGTCCCTTCCTTGTTGACCAAATTGCAAGCTTGGTTCGAACGATGGATCCGTCTCTAGGTTTCCTACAGTCTCTTAATCTTCCAAATCCCCCGGCCTTGATTCATATACTTCCAAAACCTGTCACTCACAACTTACTTTGCAAATAAATGCATGTGGGTGAAGCGTGTTCTTGTCACATAGTTGTCATACAATCGATACCGATAACAAAAGTTTAATACAAAATGCAACAAGTAATTCATCAATGTTTGAAATAAAACACATTGATCACGTAAATTTCACACAATTCAAGGTCAATTAATTTACAATTAATAATACAAATCAATATGGTACACAAGTTATCAAACAATTCACTTAAATTTCAAGCAATTCAGGACCAAGTAGTCAACAGTGATTAGAAAAATTCAATACAATACTCAATTTATAACATAATTCGAGTATTTCACGGAATTCAAGTAAGTCAACAAGTTCAAATAAAATGCAGGACTCTCAAATCGACAATTAATTTCCTATGCCGTACAAACTAGACTTGACACGACACGACACTTGAACCTCGGTTTTACAACCGGGCTCTGATACCACCTTAGATGTAGCACCCCTTACACGTGGAGGAGCCACACCCCCGCACTATAGGTCAATCCACATATGAAATAGGCAATCCGTACATGAACTAACCTATAGCGAACGGGTGACAATGCAATAACAACAAGCTAGGCGGGATTAACTTATACATGTGACATAATAACGCGGAAGCATAAACTAATCACTATCAAATATTTCCATTTATCATGTCATGACATATCTCATTTACCAAATAAAATATATTCTAACTTTACATGTCAATACCTTATCATCTTCTAAAAATACATAACAATTTATAATAAATATAATTCCTTTGAACAATCACAGTTAATGAACAATTAAATAAAATGCACCGTGCTTGACTCAATTACATGGACTGAACTCGACTCACTTCCCGCCTAGCGTGTACCTGCAATAACCTGAAAGGTGGAGGCGTCAATCTGTGAAGACCGAGTGAGGGGTTTAAATACCTATTAGAGCAGATAACATGCAAGTTATATTCTCGGGTAAAGGTTTATAAAGGATAAAAGTATAAGTTCAAGAATGAAGTACTCTTCGCCCGAGAATACAACTATCAATATTAAATTCTTGTCATTTTCATACAATCAATACATGGCCCCGGCGAGGAAGGGCAGTCTCCAACCGTACTCCAAATGTACATGAACATGCTTGCTTGATTATTAATTAATAGGTTATTATACAATTCAATTATCGTGCAATCGTGCGATAGTGTAATCAGGTAACATATTCATGGAATGGAAATCATGCAATAACCCGAGGACAATCCGTGGTGCCGGACCCGTCCCCAGTCTCCTTCTCCCTCCAATGATGGAAAGGTAGCTAGCTTTTACCATCCACGACATGTTGAGCAGAGGGTACATGTGTAGCACCCCACACGTGGGATACCACATCCCCCGCACTAAGATCCAAACCTGAATACGAAATGGAAAAAAATCCGTATCCAAGTCCAAACCATAGCGAACGGGAGACGTACACACCCACTAGGCTAGGCGGAGCAAAAACCGAACTCAGAGTGCGCAAAGGAACAATAAAGGAATCACATTAGCAAAATAGCAGAAGCACTTATCAAATATCAACATCAAAAGTCGAATAGATCAAGTAAATACAAGCCATGAGTTCATAAATCCAACTGGGATCATAATTCAAAATAATAACATAAATCCCAAGGCATGACAAAATATATGCACGTGCAGCCAGAGACATCCTAACTCGACCTAAACAATGAAGTGTGACTCGTGAGACGCACTTCTCCGCCTAGCTCGAAAACAAAAGAGTAACCTGAAAGGTTAAAGGAGGTGTCAGTACAACGACTGAGTGAGGGGGCTAACGCACACCCACACACTATAAATATAAAGCATAGCACGAAATAAAAATGGAATCATGAACCGAGAATAGGTTTTGCATACCAAAATGTTTTAAAGAAAAACAATACATAAATATATACTTAATCATAAACGAATTATAAATATTATCCCCGATTCATAATTTCCAAAGTATAAACATAATGCTCGCGCGAGTAACGAGCTTCCAACCTTACTTCGAATACATAATCATAAAAACCGAAATCAAATATACAATCCCCAATCTCCACGATAGAAGGGCCACGTGAACCCCAACTATCCATATATAGACATAACCTCGAGGGGTAGTACTCCCCCTACGAGTCTTTCCCGGCTTTTACACCGCGAGCATCGAAGGGAACGCCTTCCCAAACTCCCAGGGTCGCGCGTAACACTTCGGATGGAACTATGCTAAGGAGTGATAATCCCGACGGCCCGATACCGTTCCGGGTGTCCTCGCTCATAGATCCGGGGCCCAAACATACGGGACATATCATACATATACCAATCTTTCATGGTTTAACTCGCTAGCATATCATATCATAACTTAACATATCATATCATATCATAAGGTTTTCAAAATCAAGCTTACATATGCCCATATAACTAATTTCAAAAGCCAAAGGTGATTCATAAGATCATAACATATATATATTCAACACATATCTACGTATATATAATATATAATCGCATGCGGGCTTAGAAATACGAGCATATAGGGGTTTTAGGTCATTTAACTAAAAGAAAATTCCTAAACCTCACCTTAAACACAAGAGCAAAAGAACACGTGCGTGCCGACCACCAACAACTAGGTCTCGGGCTCAACAACCTGCTCGGGAACCTCCACTGTAACAAACAACACAAAACCCGAGACTTAGACTCGATCATGTACCAAATAGACGCACGGCGATGCGAATGTATGTAACTTATGCGTATGAGATGCGAAAATGCAACACATAATTCATTCAAGGTTGTAACATGTATAATTCATATTAAAACAATTCATAAAATTAAATCAAGAATTATAAATAATTAATTCATGAGACCCAAAATTAGAGGTAATTAAAATTCATGGAATTAATTTAACTAACAAAAATTCATTCATTAAATTAACTTAAATAAACAAAAATACTATTATAATACACATTAGATATTAATATTATAGATATATATAGTATATATACGTACATATTTAATCATAATAACTACACACTACTAACATATTACATATATATAATAATATACATCTAGCATTCACATATTAATTCACTATACAATACATATATACAGTAGTATACCTATATCATTAATATATAATATATAAAACATTAACATACTACTATATATATATACACTATCACGTACACACACACATCCTCATGCATGCACTTATACCAAATATATAAGTATATAAATACATATAGCATTAACATATTAATGTACAACACACATATATATATACTAGACTACACGTAACACTCATGCATGCATGGTTAATATCATATATATAATAATTAGTCTATATGCAAATAACAAAGTAAACTCATGCACAAAAGTCATACAACAAGCAGCAACAACAGATCAGTTTCGTGGAGGAAAAAAAACAGGGCAATAACGCAGCACAACAGGGACAGCCAATAAACCATCATTTTCAGGCCATTCCAAGCATAAATTCCATGTAGAACTCATAAAAACGCAGCAGCAGTCACGTTAGAAGCAAGCTGACAGCAGTCCAGTTTTCGACCCAAAATCCCCAAATTTTTAATCCAAAACTCAAGTGTATTAATGGTAGAAATTAATATACTCAACAACCAAGGATTTAATGCAAAGAAACCAGAGATAAAGACATAAATGAACTCACTCTCTAGCTTAGAAATCAAAATAAATTCATGAGAGCTTGGGTTCAAAATTTTGAATGAAAACCTAACTATTCCTCCATCTAACCACTTCATGCTTGAAACCTTAAATTCAAGAGACAAAAAGGAGTATATAATGAAGTATAAATCACAAGGAATATAGATCTTACCTCTGATCGTTGAGAGACAAGGAAAACAAGACAATCTTGAGCAATTTGATGAAGAAGATGATGAATAGTAATCAATTCTCTTCCTTGCTTCTATACTGCTGTGTCTCGATGAAAAGGGAAAAAAAAGAGTACAAAATGGTAGATATTTGGCTTAGGTTCAGATCTTAAGGTCAAAGTGGGGCCAACTTTAGAGTTAAGTTCAAGCAGGACTGAAAATGGCTTCGTCGGGGGTCGAAAAGACATCGAAACATTACGAAACTTGTTCCATTGCGTCCAGATCGTCGAAAGGAGTAGAACGCCACAAACGGGACTCGAATCCGAGTTCCGTAGCTCAAGATATGAATTAAAACGTACACAAGTGTACAAAAAGGCTCAATTTCGAATTGAGTCCAAAACTTACAAAAAGTTACAATTAGGTCCAAAACCAAAGTTCAATTAAGTCCACAATTTTTTTAAATATCATGCAAGTAAGCTCAAAAATCATATAATTCAATTAAATTCAAGAATTAACATGCTAGGAAATTAAATACATGCCATAAAAATTCAAATATTGCTAGAATTAAAATATCAAAAATATTTAGGCATAAACATAACATTTAAATCAATTAATTTAAGTAATTGAGCATAATTCAAAATATATTCAAATTAAAATATTAAAATAAAGGAAATTACGGAAATTAACTCACACGTGGCACGAACCTGTACGGTCGGACGAACGGGGCGTCACAACCACCCCCCCTTCGAAGAACCTGGTCCCCAGGTTCACTGCTCTGCACTAAAAAAACCTCGGATACAATCTTCTCATCTTCTCCTCGGTTTCCCACGTGGCTTCTTCGGATTTCTGATCTCGC
The DNA here is from genome assembly GCA_037501455.1 of Lantana camara. Lineage (NCBI taxonomy): Eukaryota > Viridiplantae > Streptophyta > Magnoliopsida > Lamiales > Verbenaceae > Lantana > Lantana camara. The sequence goes on from CM074858.1 coordinate 56,319,356, forward strand.
CACAACACTCTAACCAAGGGGATTTGCCGGTTCCTCAATACTTGCATCTTTCGGTCTTGAATCTCCACCGGGTGCTTTACTATTGTCAAATCCGGCTCGAGTTGCACCTCTTCAACTGGGAGAATGGTTGCTTCATCGGGATAATACTTTCGAAGTTGCGAGACGTGAAACACATTGTGTATCCCGGTTAAACTTGGCGGTAGGTCCAACCTATACGCCACTTCACCAACCCGTTCTAGGATCTCAAAAGGCCCAAGGTATCGCGGATTAAGTTTTCCACCCTTACCAATTCGAGAAAAGCCCTTTCTAGGAGATGCTTTCAAGAACACGCGATCTCCGACTTCAAACTCAAGGGGCCTTCTTCTCTTGTCGGCATAGCTCTTTTGACGATCTTGAGCTGCCTTCATTCTTTGTTGAATCAACTTGACTTTGTCAAGAGTTTTCTCAATCTTCTCCGGAGGTTTAGCTCTCTCGAGCTTATTCTCTTCAGTCCAACGCCAATCTTCTATATCCCAAAAGAGAGGCGATCTACACTTTCTTCCATACAGTGCTTCATAAGGAGTCATGCCAATCGAAGCTTGGTAACTGTTATTATAGGCAAACTCAACAAGAGCTAGGTGCTTATCCCACTTATCCTTGAAATCCAAAGCACAAGCTCGAAGCATATCCTCGAGATACTTAATCAACCGTTCTGATTGTCCATCGGTCTGAGGATGCGAAGTAGTACTAAACTTGAGTCTTGTTCCCAAACACTTCTGAAGATCTTGCCAAAACTTAGCTGTAAACCGGGGATCACGATCCGAAACAATACTAGCCGGAACTTCGTGCAACCTTACGATCTCATTACAATAAATATCGGCTAGCTTTGGTACCTTGTCGGACATCCGAATCTTAATGAAATGGGCAGACTTAGTGAAACGATCGACCACAACCCAAATTCCATCATACCCTCCTTTGGTCCTTGGCAAGCCGGACACAAAGTCCATAGTCACTTGCTCCCACTTCCATTCAGGAATCGGAAGTGGTTGGAGAGTTCCTCCCGGTTTCTGGTGTTCCGCTTTCACCATTTGACATGTTAGACACCATTTTACAAAGTTCGCGACGTCTCTCTTCATGCCACTCCACCAGAACAATTCCTTCAAATCCCGATACATCTTGGTACCACCGGGATGAATTGAGTAACCCGAGCGGTATGCCTCCTCAAGTATTAACCTCTTGAGCTCTTCTGGAACACACACTCTCGCCTTAAACCTGTACAAACCCGAATCATCAAATCCGAACTTGGTCTCTGGATCAACTCTCGACCGAGCAACCAACCTTTGAATCTCGGAATCCGTGGCCTGAGCATCAATCAGCCTTTGTTTTAAGTCAGGCTGAACTGTGATGTTAGCCAACCGAGCTACTGAAACCACAATCTCTGAACCTTGTCTCGAAGAACCTGCTTCCACACTTGAAACACTAGCTTTGCGACTCAAAGCATCGGCAACCACATTAGCCTTGCCGGGGTGGTACTGGATTGTACAATCATAATCCTCTAGAAACTCCACCCAACGTCTCTGTCTCAAGTTAAGATCTTTCTGAGTGAACAAATACTTGAGGCTCTTGTGATCGGTAAAGACTTCAAAAGTAGCACCATAGAGGTAGTGTCGCCACTTGGACAAAGCAAAGACAACCGCCGCAAGCTCAAGATCATGAGTGGGGTAATTCCTTTCGTGTTCTTTCAACTTCCTTGAAGCGTAGGCCACTACTCGACCGTCTTGCATAAGAACACAACCGAGGCCTTCCTTAGATGCATCCGTGTAGACCACATAGCCATCGGTTCCCTCAGGTAGGGTAAGAACTGGTGCTGAAGTTAACTTCTCTTTTAAAGTTTGAAAACTTTCCTCGCACCTATCGTCCCACTTGAATTTCACCTCCTTCTTTGTTAACTGAGTCAACGGGACCGCAATCTTAGAAAAATCCTTCACGAATCTCTGGTAGTAACCTGCTAACCCAAGAAAACTTCTCACTTCGGAGGCATTCCTCGGTCTCTCCCACTTCGAGACTGCTTCAGTCTTGGTCGGATCAACTTCTATTCCCTTGCCTGAAATGATATGGCCAAGGAACATCACTCTGTCGATCCAGAACTCACATTTGCTAAACTTGGCGTAAAGCTTGTGTCCTCTGAGTGTTTCCAAGACAATCCGAAGATGTTGTGCGTGTTCTTCAACAGACCTCGAATACACCAAAATGTCATCTATAAAGATCACCACGAACTTATCAAGAAACGGTCTGAACACTCGGTGCATCATATCCATGAACACAGCGGGGGCATTAGTTAACCCAAACGGCATAACCACAAACTCGAAATGCCCATACCGAGTATTAAACCCAGTCTTCGGAATATCCTCCTCCCTAATACGCAGCTGGTAGTACCCTTGTCTCAAATCTAACTTAGAGTATACTCGTGAACCTTGCAAGAGATCAAACAACCCTTCGATATGAGGCAACGGATACTTATTCTTTACCGTCATCCGGTTTAACTCGCGGTAATCTATGCACATCCGTAGTGTTCCATCCTTCTTCTTTACAAATAGAACAGGAGCACCCCAAGGTGAAGTACTCGGACGGATGTACCCGCAAGCTAGAAGTTCCTCAAGCTGCGACTTCAACTCCTTTAATTCTGCAGGAGCCATCCTATAGGGAGTCTTCGAAAATGGCTAAGCTCCGGGATAAAGGTCTATCACAAACTCGATGTCCCTATCGGGAGGTAAGGATCCCAAATTCTCAGGAAAAACATCGGGGTATTCTTGTACGACCTCTGTCTCCTCAAGTTTGGCTTGGTCCTTTGGTTTGTTAAGGAGATAAGCCACAAAACCTGTTGCTCCGTCCCGAACGAGCTTACTTGCTTCCATGAACGAAATAACCGGGCTAGTCTTCAATCTCTCGCCCGTGAACACCACTGAACCTAAAGAAACCTTCTTCTCACGGCAATCCATCACTGCACGGTGTCGATAAAGCCAATCCATTCCAAGGATTGCCCCGAACTTCTTCATCGGCATCTCGATCAAGTCAGTAGGAAAGACACGACCCTCAAAACTCACCGGACACTCTCGAAAAACTCGGTCCGTCACCAAACTCCCCCCCAAAGGAGAGCTCACAACATACACACGCGTAGATAAGTTAACAGGCAAAGTCAAAGAAACAGCTATATGCCGGGAAATGAAAGAATGCGTAGCCCCGGGATCAAATAATGCATGTAATGAGATGCCATGTATGTTGATTGTACCTTCTACTACGGCATTCGGGTCGATCTCGGCCTCTTCTTCCTCACCCTCAAGGGCATAAGCACGAGCTTGGATCGCCGGCCTCTGATTCCCCCTATCAGCGGGAGCAAACTTCTTTTTCGGGCACTTGTCAATCATATGTTCCGAAGATCCACACCCATAACATCTTCCCAAGAGCTTCCAACATTTCTCGACCGGGTGTCTTCCTTGACAATAAGCACATTGAATGGGTGCCGGTAGTGCTAGAGGTACTGCGGGGCCCGTAAGACGAGGTTTCTTGTTGTTATTGTTGTTGAGCTTAAAATTTCCTTGAGGTCGGAAAATAGGAGGACGCATCGGAGGTGCGGGTCTCTTGCCCAAATTCATGCCCGAGCTAGAACCATGGCCCGATCGAAAACTTTGTGATTTAAACCTTGCTCTTTCTGCCTCAACCCGAATTGCTTTCTTAGTTGCCTTAGCCCAAGTGTCAACGGTCACGGCTTGGAGAGCCTCTTGAAGTTCCATTCGAAGGCCACGAACAAAGCTACTTGCCTTTAGCTTATCGTCATTAGTAATGTGGGTAGCATAAGGCACGAGTCTCTCGAACTCAAGAATGTAACTTTCCACCGACATATTCCCTTGTTTAAGATCAGAAAATTCTTGCAATCTCCTCTCCCTTGCACTTTGAGGTATATATTTCTCATGAAACTCTTGGACAAAGGATTCCCAATTAAATTCCAACCCTTCCCGATCAAACCTTGCTCGAACTCCTTTTAGCCAAATCGAAGCTTGCCCTTGAATAAACCGGGCAGTGCATATAGCTTTGTCTTGTGAACTCGCTGGACAAATTTCCCAAATACCACTGATCTCGCTAAGCCACTCCTCGGCTTTAATATCATCTCCACCGAACCATTTTGGAGGATTGTTGTTCCGGAATTCCTTATAAGCCACCGAAGTAGCTCCCTCTTGACCTTCAACGGGAGGCGTTTGATGCCTCTGATTCTGTTGGAGCTGATTCAATAAGGCCTGAACGATGTTTTCGGCATTCAATGGTGGTGGCGGAGGTGCATTCTGTTGTACTGGAGGGGGCTGATTAAGATCAGGAGTTTGTTCACTGTCTCTCCTTCTTGGAGGCATCCTAAAATTCACAAAGCAAAGCAAATATCGATGCGTGGAGGTCAGTACATGCTCATGTGTACAATTAATATAAATAAACAAGTAATCTATCAATTAAAGCACATAAGGTAGAAAGGAGCAATCAAACACATAATACCTATGCCGTACGACTTAGACAGACTCACACGACTCAAGAGCTCAGGTTTTGCAACCTGGGGCTCTGATACCACTTAAGGATGTAGCACCGCGCACGTGGGATACCACATCCCCCGCACTAAGATCCAAACCCGAATACGAAATGGAAAAAAATCCGTATCCAAGTCCAAACCATAGCGAACGGGAGACGTACACACCCACTAGGCTAGGCGGAGCTAAAACCGAACTCAGAGTGCGCAAAGGAACAATAAAGGAATCACATTAGCAAAATAGCAGAAGCACTTATCAAATATCAACATCAAAAGTCGAATAGATCAAGTAAATACAAGCCATGAGTTCATAAATCCAACTGGGATCATAATTCAAAATAATAACATAAATCCCAAGGCATGACAAAATATATGCACGTGCAGCCAGAGACATCCTAACTCGACCTAAACAATGAAGTGTGACTCGTGAGACGCACTTCTCCGCCTAGCTCGAAAACAAAAGAGTAACCTGAAAGGTTAAAGGAGGTGTCAGTACAACGACTGAGTGAGGGGGCTAACGCACACCCACACATTATAAATATAAAGCATAGCACGAAATAAAAATGGAATCATGAACCGAGAATAGGTTTTGCATACCAAAATGTTTTAAAGAAAAACAATACATAAATATATACTTAATCATAAACGAATTATAAATATTATCCCCGATTCATAATTTCCAAAGTATAAACATAATGCTCGCGCGAGTAACGAGCTTCCAACCTTACTTCAAATACATAATCATAAAAACCGAAATCAAATATACAATCCCCAATCTCCACGATAGAAGGGCCACGTGAACCCCAACTATCCATATATAGACATAACCTCGAGGGGTAGTACTCCCCCTACGAGTCTTTCCCGGCTTTTACACCGCGAGCATAGAAGGGAACGCCTTCCCAAACTCCCAGGGTCGCGTGTAACACTTCGGATGGAACTATGCTAAGGAGTGATAATCCCGACGGCCCGATACCGTTCCGGGTGTCCTCGCTCATAGATCCGGGGCCCAAACATACGGGACATATCATACATATACCAATCTTTCATGGTTTAACTCGCTAGCATATCATATCATAACTTAACATATCATATCATATCATAAGGTTTTCAAAATCAAGCTTACATATGCCCATATAACTAATTTCAAAAGCCAAAGGTGATTCATAAGATCATAACATATATATATATTCAACACATATCTACGTATATATAATATATAATCGCATGCGGGCTTAGAAATACGAGCATATAGGGGTTTTAGGTCATTTAACTAAAAGAAAATTCCTAAACCTCACCTTAAACACAAGAGCAAAAGAACACGTGCGTGCCGACCACCAACAACTAGGTCTCGGGCTCAACAACCTGCTCGGGAACCTCCACTGTAACAAACAACACAAAACCCGAGACTTAGACTCGATCATGTACCAAATAGACGCACGGCGATGCGAATGTATGTAACTTATGCGTATGAGATGCGAAAATGCAACACATAATTCATTCAAGGTTGTAACATGTATAATTCATATTAAAACAATTCATAAAATTAAATCAAGAATTATAAATAATTAATTCATGAGACCCAAAATTAGAGGTAATTAAAATTCATGGAATTAATTTAACTAACAAAAATTCATTCATTAAATTAACTTAAATAAACAAAAATACTATTATAATACACATTAGATATTAATATTATAGATATATATAGTATATATACGTACATATTTAATCATAATAACTACACACTACTAACATATTACATATATATAATGATATACATCTAGCATTCACATATTAATTCACTATACAATACATATATACAGTAGTATACCTATATCATTAATATATAATATATAAAACATTAACATACTACTATATATATATACACTGTCACGTACACACACACATCCTCATGCATGCACTTATACCAAATATATAAGTATATAACATACATATAGCATTAACATATTAATGTACAACACACATATATATATACTAGACTACACGTAACACTCATGCATGCATGGTTAATATCATATATATAATAATTAGTCTATATGCAAATAACAAAGTAAACTCATGCACAAAAGTCATACAACAAGCAGCAACAACAGATCAGTTTCGTGGAGGAAAAAAAACAGGGCAATAACGCAGCACAACAGGGACAGCCAATAAACCATCATTTTCAGGCCATTCCAAGCATAAATTCCATGTAGAACTCATAAAAACGCAGCAGCAGTCACGTTAGAAGCAAGCTGACAGCAGTCCAGTTTTCGACCCAAAATCCCCAAATTTTTAATCCAAAACTCAAGTGTATTAATGGTAGAAATTAATATACTCAACAACCAAGGATTTAATGCAAAGAAACCAAAGATAAAGACATAAATGAACTCACTCTCTAGCTTAGAAATCAAAATAAATTCATGAGAGCTTGGGTTCAAAATTTTGAATGAAAACCTAACTATTCCTCCATCTAACCACTTCATGCTTGAAACCTTAAATTCAAGAGACAAAAAGGAGCATATAATGAAGTATAAATCACAAGGAATATAGATCTTACCTCTGATCGTTGAGAGACAAGGAAAACAAGACAATCTTGAGCAATTTGATGAAGAAGATGATGAATAGTAATCAATTCTCTTCCTTGCTTCTATACTGCTGTGTCTCGATGAAAAGGGAAAAAAAAGAGTACAAAATGGTAGATATTTGGCTTAGGTTCAGATCTTAAGGTCAAAGTGGGGCCAACTTTAGAGTTAAGTTCAAGCAGGACTGAAAATGGCTTCGTCGGGGGTCAAAAAGACATCGAAACATTACGAAACTTGTTCCATTGCGTCCAGATCGTCGAAAGGAGTAGAACGCCACAAACGGGACTCGAATCCGAGTTCCGTAGCTCAAGATATGAATTAAAACGTACACAAGTGTACTAAAAGGCTCAATTTCGAATTGAGTCCAAAAATTACAAAAAGTTACAATTAGGTCCAAAACCAAAGTTCAATTAAGTCCACAATTTTTTTAAATATCATGCAAGTAAGTCCAAAAATCATATAATTCAATTAAATTTAAGAATTAACATGCTAGGAAATTAAATACATGCCATAAAAATTCAAATATTGCTAGAATTAAAATATCAAAAATATTTAGGCATAAACATAACATTTAAATCAATTAATTCAAGTAATTGAGCATAATTCAAAATATATTCAAATTAAAATATTAAAATAAAGGAAATTACGGAAATTAACTCACACGTGGCACGAACCTGTACGGTCGGACGAACGGGGCGTCACAACATGAATCCCTAAGCCCAGAACTCCTTCCTCCACTAATCTCCTAGCGGATTCAGGGGTCATCCCAATGTGGTGAGGATAGCATTCGAGTTACCCGTCATCCCATACTTTCCCGGTTGACTCAAATTACTATCCTCGGGCCCAACGTGAACGATCATGCTACTCGCCTAAAACATGCACGAAACATGGCTTGCTTGCTTGCTTTTCGTGAACATGACTTGCTTGAAATGATAAGTGCTTTCATAAAATTATAGATATAAATACCTTTTGGCCGAAAGATCATATAAGGGATATACAGGTTCTAAATAACTAGCAGTTAAACCTCACCTGACAGGCGACACAACGACTTGTGGACACGTGAACGTGCTCATGCTCGACAATCTCCGCCCTGGAGAGTAACTGGACAAGAAATGGGACAATGTACGTGCATGAGACCACAATTCAAGAACATTACTCCATATAAGACGCACGGCGTGATCAAGTACGTGACATCATGCAATAAACAATGTAGCATGTAAATGTCATGTTTTGACATGTAATTAATCATATAATAACAATTTGGGGTCAAATAAACCATTGGAATTAAATCTCAAATCTTCATTTTTATGCAGAAAGTTTCTGCACCTCCAGAGGCCTGGGAACGGCCGTTCCAGCCCTTAGTTCAAAATGGGAAGGGCCGTTCCTAGCTCCCCGAAGTTGCTCCACGAAGATGGGAACGGCCCTTCTCGTCTGTAAGACAAAATGGGAACGATCGTTCCCATCCTCGTCGCCAAGCACACACTCCAAACATGGGAACGGCCGTTCCCCAAAACAACTGGGAACGGGAAGGGCCGTTCACGTTACGAAGTAGGTACAGAAAACAGAGCAGAAGAATAGGGGAGCACGAAAACATCTCCAAAGCATCTCATAATCCATGAAATCACTTCCCAAATGACATAAATCGTGCAAGGAACATACCTAAACACTTATAGTTCAGTAAAATCTAATATTAACACATGAATCATGCTTTAACTCTCATAATTATCAATTTTCACCCCATACAAGAACTCATCATATATCTTCATATTTCACAAGAATTATGCATAAAATTCAAGCTTAAAGCTCAGAATCATAATTCTAACATCATCTTAACAAGTTATCACATGAAAATCATAACCCTAGCTCCTAGAATTATTATCAATAAATCTCATATATCATCATATATACCTTGAAGTGTAACGCCCCGACTTTTCGGACGTAAAGGTACGACGTATGTGTTTACAAATTTACGCAAATTAATTGTCTTTACGTGTGTTATATTTAATTTTATTATAAATTGTTATTATTTTATTTTATTATATTTTATTTTAATTCAATATTATTTTAAAATAATTCGTATTTTAAGTATATATATATATATATATATATATATATATATTTATATTTCTTTAATTGTTGTTAATTTAATGATTAATGTTAATTAAGTGTTATGCTAATTAATCATGCTTAACCATATTAATTAATTTTTTTATAATACGTTGACTTTAAATTTATTTAATATTAGAATGTAATTCATTTGGTTTAATTTTTATTATGCATGGAATTGTATGAAAATGCGCATGGTTGTTTAATTTGTGCATCGTTCTTATACGAAATGATATCGAAATGTCGTGAAATTGTAGTATGTCGTCAATATATGTGTCATGAACATGCCTATATGCTCGGTTTATGTTTTCGAATTCATTTGATATGTTTGATGGGGTCAAGATCCGCTCGTTTTGGACATGTGGCCTTTCCTAAAGAACAGCATTTGCTCAGTTGATTATAATTGTCCTGAACGAGCGATGAACCCATTAAAGCGCCAGCATCCTCCAAGAGCACGTGCTGTCCCTGCCACCCTCGCACGTGACCGTTGTCACCGCTCTCCTACGAGTGCCTTCTTCACGCGACATGACTGGTATTCCAATCCATCAGAAGGAGCCTTCTTCGAGCGCTACGTTCCCTCAGAAAGGCTCCCCCTGCAACGCGCAACACGAGCCTGGGCCCTCGTTCCCCCCGGCGGATTTCTTGGCCTCCAAGGCTTTTGGTTGTCACGAGCGTGCTCCCAAGCCCTCGTCACCAACCCTCCAAACGGCTCTCTGACACACCGTACCTGCCCGCGCACCTGCCACTGTTGCCAACCCTAACTCCTGGCAGCTTTTGCAGAAGATTCCTCCTAGGCTTCTCTCTCACAGCGCCACGTGTTAGGGCAACATTCGGCCAGGACCACATGTGGCAAATGACCAAAGGGTCCCTGACCCTCAACTATAAATAAACAAAGTCATCTCTTTCACGGTAAGCGATTTCCATTGCAACAGCTTTTACTGAGCTTACTTTTCCTCTTGCAGATCTGTATCTGACTTGAGCGTCGGAGAGCCAAACTGGGTACCACCCCCAGTTTCCCCCAGCTTGGCCTTCTGACTTTTCTGTGTGTTTGTCCTAGCAGGTAGAACCCCCCTTTTTTCCGGCGAATCCTGGTGATTTCCCCCTTCAAACAAATTCTAAAGTGATCGGATTCTGAACCACCCCTTTTGGAACCCATCATTTTTGGCGCCGTCTGTGGGAAACCATCTCTTCACCTCTTCCATCTCTTCTGCTAGTTGAAAAGCAAACACCCCCGAAATCTTCACAACTATGGTTGCCACAAGGTCCAGCGCTGCGGGAGGAGGAGATAACATTTCTTCGGACGTCAACCCCATAGTACCCATCATCCCTGTAGGCGGAGGCCCGCCCCCTACCGTCGCTGAAGGTGGAGTGCCCCTCACAGGGGTGGCCCTGCAGGCCGAATCTTCCGTTCTCCCACCGGCCCCACCAGCACTACCAGCTTCTGGCGCCGCAGGAGGATTTTCTCACTTTGCTCTTTCACACCCTCCCCAAACTCAAGGGATGCATGCCCTTACAAATCCAGGAGGTCAGGGATATATGATGCCGCCGGGGTACACGTTTGCTCCCGCTGTTATGATGCCGCCGGTTCAACCGTACCTCGCCGGCCAAATACAGCTCCCCGTGGTGATTCCTAGGGAGGTTGAAGGAGTAGAGTTACCACCCCTAACTACGCAGCAATTGAGGGCTTTGTATACCCAGTGTGAGGTTCAGGCGGCTCAGGGGGCGTGGGAAAATTTTCATTCTATGTACTTCCCCTCTAGGCAGGCCACTCAAATCGCAGCACCTTTGGGCGGATTGCAAGCTTTCCCTGTTAGGGAAACCCAGGCCGTCCCCAGGGTGCCACCACTACCACCAGTTAATGAGGTGCCCCTCCAGTACGAAAACGAGCGGCCCCCTGTAGATGGAAATAGGGAGCCCACTGAGAGGGTTAATGAGAATGAGGGGGACTCCCACGTTTCCAGAAGGGTTTCCCGCACTGGCAGACAGGGAGACCGGGATGGTGAGGTGAACCCTAACATCCTCGCGGCTGTGCAAGACCAGCTGCAGGGTTTGAAAGACATGGTTGGACTGCTCTCTTGTGCACGGTCTCAGATCTCCCACAGTAGGGATGAACGAGCCGATGACAGAGATGCTCGTCAAAAAAACCGACAGCCGCAGGTCCCTCGCCAGAGAGAGCCAGAAGAGAACTTCGGCACTTATGATTATCACCCATTGGCAAGGGGCTCTCCCCTCGTGGAAGAAGTTTTAATGGCCCAAGCCGGGATGGCCAAAATTCCCACCTCCATTAATCGATACGACGGGACGACCGATCCAGCCGAGCATTTGGATCATTTTTTACATCTGATGCACCTTTACGAGCATTCTAGCAACTATTGGGCCAAGGTTTTTATCACTTCCTTGGTGGGAATGGCGCAAGAATGGTACAAGCGATTGCCACCGCGCTCGATTCACTCATACAAAGAGTTGGCCGATGCCTTCGTCAACCACTTCAATTCCCTGAAAGCTCCAGTCACTGCACCCACTGCCCTCTATGACGTGGTGTAAGGCAAGGGTGAGTCTCTTCGCTCGTTCTTCGCACGCTTCAACAAGGAGATACTGCAAGTGGAGAGGCCGTCCATGGATTTCTTGATCCCAGTGCTATTTCAGGCTGTGGATCACAAACAGTATGTGAGCAAGAAATTTGCTGATGCCATCGTGGAGAGAAGGCCAGGGACGCTTATGGCCTTAAGAGAGGTTGCCGAGCCGTTTTTTGCGCTCGAGGATATGTATGGGACGAATGGTCCCCGGCATCATAGCCCCATAAGAAATGAGCGCCACCCTGAACGAGGACGCGAGATCACAGTTAAGAAGGAGCGCCATCAGGAGCGTAAGAGGTCGTCGTTGCCCCCTCGACGTTTCGAGCATATTCCACTTATTCGACCGAACTCCGAGGTCTATAACCTCTCTGACAAAAAGCTCTTCAAGAGACCCATCAAGATGAGAGAGACCGAGTCTTTGAAACGTTCCAACAAGTACTGTGCCTTCCACAAGCAGAAAGGGCACGACACAGATGAATGTCGCCAGCTAGAAGCTGAGATCCAAAGGCTCGTTGCGGGGGGGGGCACCTAAAGGAATTTGTGAAGGTGCTGGAGCGCTTTGATGAACAATGTCGGGGTCGTTTTTGGGAGGAGAGAAGGAGCCCATCCTGATCAAGAAGTCCACGAGAAAAGGGTCCCCCTGAGACCAGTAGTCATCGAAGCAACAAAGGAAAGGCCCCTGACCAGGAGAATACGCCTTTTGCGGTAATCAACATGATAGCGGGAGGCCCTTCAGGGGGAGATTCGAATGCCGCTCGGCGGAGATATGTCCGGAGTTATGACCAGCGCTCATCCGTGCCCAAGTCCGTTTATGCTATACAAAAAGCCAAAGATCAACACTCCCGAGAGAATGACGTGATAGGCTTTGATGATAGGGATTTAGGGCACATTGTAACACCCCATGGGGAAAGTGAAACTTCTGACTGCCCCATGGTGGTTAGTGTGGATGTCCACAATCATGTTGTAAAAAGGGTATTAGTGGATAGCGGAAGCTCCGTTAATGTCTTGCCTTACGCCACATTTTTAAAGATGAATGCTAACCTCCCACTAGAGCCTCTTAAAACAGCCCTCATTGGCTTCGGAGGATCAGAGGTTGTCCCACGAGGGCAGGTGCGCTTAGCCACCTCATTAGGCCGAGCCCCTCAACGTAAGACGCTCACAATTACTTACGCTGTGGTAGAGATTGATATTCCATACAATATCATAATTGGGCGCCCCGCCCTCGTCGATTTCAAAGCAATCATCTCCACCTACCACCAGAAGATCAAATTTCCCACATCCGAGGGTGTCGGGGAGGTATTATGTAACGTACGTGAGGCGTGGGAATGCTACATGTTATCTCTCCGAAAGCCTAAGCCGGAGAGAACTTTCCAAATTGGGTCCACTAAGAAGTCCGTTGATTTCGCGAACCTAGATGAGGATGGTCCTTTCGGAAAAGGGCAAAGTTGAACAAAAAGAAAAATAAGAAGAAGAAGAATACCAACACACAAGACCCCCCCGAAAATGCTCCGCCAGGGTCCGTCGAGGAATCTTCCTCAGAAGCAGACAAGCAGGAGGGAGAGGATCCTACTTGCGAAGGGCGTTTGGTGGGAAAAAAGAGGGCGCTCGAACTTCCTCGCCCTGAGGTAAGGATCGAGCCCTCAGAAAAATTCCTTACTATTGAGCTAGAGCCTGGAAACAAGGATAAGACTACTCAGATAGGGTCAAACCTCTCAGGACCCTCGCAGATCATGATGATTGACTTCCTCAGAGAGAACCTTGACGTATTTGCGTGGAAAGCGTCTGACCTTACCGGAATCGACCCAAGCATCATCGTCCACAGGCTTAATGTGGACCCCTCCTTCAAGCCCATCAAGCAGAAAAAGCGAGATGTTCACGGCTTTCGAAAGAGGGTTGTCGAAGAAGAAGTTAATAAACTCCTGGAGGCTCAGTACATCGAGCCTATCTTATACCCAGAGTGGTTGTGTAATGTGGTTTTGGTGCCTAAAAATGCAAACAAGTGGCGAATGTGCAATGATTTTACTGATCTTAATAAGGCTTGCCCTAAGGATCATTACCCGTTGCCTCGGATAGACCAGCTGGTGGATTCAACTGCTGGATGCGAACTAATAAGCATGATGGACGCCTTTCAAGGGTACTATCAAATCTTTATGGCTCCTGAGGACCGCCCCAAAACTTCGTTTGTTGTTCATTTAGGGGTGTATTGCTTCCTGGTCATGCCTTTTGGGTTGAAGAACGCGGGAGCTACATATCAACGGCTCGTTAACAAAATGTTTGAGAAGGAACTGGGAGGATCCATGGAAGTTTACGTGGACGATATGATTGTCAAGAGCGAGCGCCAAGGCTCGCATTTAGAGGATCTCCGACGTGCCTTTGCAATTTTGTGTCATTATGGGATGAAATTGAACCCTTCAAAGTGCACCTTCGGGGTGCAAGGAGGAAAGTTCTTAGGGTACATGGTCAGTCAGAGGGGAATTGAGGCCAATCCTGAGAAAATCAGTGCTATATTGGAAATTCCCTCCCCTCGAAATCTCCAGGAAGTGCAAGTACTGGTAGGAAAGATCATCTCCTTGAACAGATTCATTTAGCGCTCGGCCGACCGAAATCTCCCTTTTTTCAAGATTTTGAGGAATGCCCGGAACTTCACTTGGACGGAGGAATGTGAAAAGGCATTGCAAGATATGAAGGCTTATCTATCGAGCGCTCCTTTACTGACTAAACCCATAGGTGGCGAGAAGCTATTCCTGTATCTTTCTGTCTCGGCCGATGCCACGAGCGCTGTGTTGGTAGCTATGCGGGAACGGAAGCATTTGCCCGTTTATTATTTAAGCAAGACATTGCAGGGAGCAGAGAAAAAATATTTGGAAATCGAGAAGTTTGCGTTTGCCCTCATTAATGCATCAAGGCGCCTGAGGCCTTACTTTCAGGCACATTCAATAACGGTACTTACTGATCAACCTTTGAAGCAGGTTTTGTCCAAACCAGACGTATCAGGAAGGTTGATAAAGTGGGCCGTTGAATTAAGTCAGTTTGATCTATGTTTCGAGCCTAGAGCTGCCATGCATGCCCAGGTTGTAGCTGATTTATTGGTGGAACGCTTTGGGTTAGAATCTGCCGTTCCTGAGAATGAAGGATTGTGGGTCCTGCACACGGATGGTTCCTCAACCTCCCAAGGGGGAGGAGCAGGGGTAGCCCTCCGGGACCCCAGTGGGATTGAGTTAGATTTCGCAATTAGGTTGTATTTCCAAGTCACGAATAACGAAGCAGAGTATGAAGCCCTTGTACAGGGGTTAGAAATTGCTTCTCAGAATGGAGCCTCCAGAATTACGGCGTATGTAGATTCACAGTTAATTGCGAGCCAGATTGAAGGAACTTATGAGGCTAGAGAAACCACCATGGTGCAGTACTTGAGCAAGGCTCGGGAAATCATTGGAAAGTTCAAGGAATTTCATCTGCTTCAAGTCCCGCGGGCCGAGAACGAGCGCGCTGACGCTCTCTCAAAATTTACTTCGGCGTTGGAAGGTACTTCTGAGCGCTCTGTAACATTCCTTAGGACGGAGGAACCTTTGATCAAGGAGAGAGTTACCGTAGCGGCGGTCGTTATGATTGATCCACTGGAACCATGTTGGCTGGATGACATCGTCAGGTTCCTTAGAGATGGTATTTACCCCGCTGATAAGGTGGAGGCGCGGAAAATGAGGAACAAGGCCCCTCGATTCTCTTTAGACTCTGAGGGAAGACTGTTCAAGAAGTCGTTTCAAGGGCCTCCTTTGAGGTGTTTAAGGCCCTCGCAAGCGAAAGAAACGCTCGAGCTCATTCACAGTGGGAGCTGTAGAAATCACTCAGGAGGGCGTATTCTGGCTAAGAAGATTTTAAGGAGCGGGTTTTATTAGCCCACAGTTCTGCATGACTCCCTCGAGTTCTCCAGAAAGTGTCCAAAGTGTCAATTCCATTCCAATCTCCCTCAACTGCCGGCCGCTCAAATGATCCTAGTAGATGTTTCCTGGCCCTTCGACCAGTGGGGAATAGACATTGTGGGCCCTTTGCCCATCGCTGTGGGACAGAAGAAGTTTGTCATTTTGGCCGTCGATTATTTTACCAAATGGGCCGAGGCCGAGGCAGTGGCGAAGATCACCTTCCGGGTTGTGAGGGATTTCATTTGGAAAAGCATCATATGTAGATACGGCATTCCGAGGGTGCTTATCTCTGATAATGGATCCCAGTTCATAGCCGCTGACACACGAGAATGGTGCTCGGAATTGGGGATTGAGCAGCGTTTCACCTCCGTAGGCCATCCTCTAGCCAACGGACAAGCAGAAGTCACCAACAGAATCATTTTGCAGCACTTAAAAACAATGTTGGAAAGTAAAAAGGGTGAATGGGCAGAAGAGCCACAAGGAGCGCTTTGGGCTTATCGCACTACTCCCCGAGCCTCCACGGGCGAGTCACCTTTCGCGCTCGTGTATGGGTCAGAAGCAATGATACCGGCGGAAATTGCAAATGAATCCGCTCGTGTAGCTTATTTCGAGCCTCAATTTAACGAAAGTAACAGGCGCCTGGAGTTGGACCTATTGGATGAGAAAAGAAACCAAGCTTGGGCTAAGATACACAAGTATAAGGCAACTGTGGCTCAGCAGTACAACAAGCGTGTGAAGGAAAGAACCTTCCATGTGGGAGACTTGGTTCTAAAGAAAGTTGAAATATCCAGGCATGTGGGAAAGTTAGACCCCAACTGGGAAGGACCGTTCAAAGTAGTGCAAATCAGAGCTAACAACACATACACCCTGGAGACACTTCAAGGAGAGCGTTTGCCTCGTCCTTGGAACGCATGCAACCTCCGACGGTTTTGCGTTTAAAAGCTCTCTAGAAACTATGATGTAACAATCCCGCTAACAAGTTCTATGTACTTCAAATCACAAGTAAGTTACGGCGAATTCTTTTCAAAGATCTTTACGCTTACACTATCTAAATTGCATGAATACATAAGACCCACGCCCCCCGTCTTTACGAGCGTGGTTGGTCACTATTACTTCACATGGGTTACGCTTGCCGGCACTCTAACCCGTGCGAGGGTGACGCCCTCGTAAGGGTAGACCGGTAACGCTTAAAGCCAACTTAATAAAATGGAAGAGAAATACAATGAAAATCCCAAGTAGACCTTGATCATCTGTCACGACGTCTTGCGCTCGAATCCAAAAATGGAGGCCAATACGAGCAAGATAATCCGACAACAACGTCGTCAGAGGAAAATTCCGCCAAGTCTTGAATACGAGGGCAATCACTCAGTAAGACCCTCGCAAATACTCAAGACTTAGCAAAATTTCTAAGATTAAGAAGAAATTTCACAAGTCTTGAACGAGGGAAACCGTTCAGTAAGACCCTCAATACTCAAGACTTAGCAAAATTTCCAAGATTAAGAAGAAATTTCACAAGTCTTGAACGAGGGCAACCGTTCAGTAAGACCCTCAATACTCAAGACTTAGCAAAATTTCCAAGATTAAGAAGAAATTTCACAAGTCTTGAACGAGGGCAACCGTTCAGTAAGACCCTCAATACTCAAGACTTAGCAAAATTTCCAAGATTAAGAAGAAATTTCACAAGTCTTGAACGAGGGCAACCATACAGTAAGACCCTCAATACTCAAGACTTAGCAAAAATTCCACGATTAAGAATGAATTTTGCAAATTGTGAACGAGGGCAACCTCTTGGTAAGACCCTCACGATCGCTCAAGACTTAGTGAAAATTTTCAAAGTTTTGCAAGATTTGACAAAATCTCCTAAGCATCAAAAGCCTGTATGAAACATGCAACTTACACACAATCTTATAACTATAAAAAATTGTTCGCATTAAAGGCAAAGTGAAAGTTCGCAATCAAGGAAAAGGTAGAGACAGTATCATGGAAATGAGAAATTCTATTCATTAAGGAAGGCCCAGGAGCATCATTACAAAAGGAATAAGCGTTAAAACAAGTAAAAAAAAAAAAAGAAAGGGGCTACAGAGATAGAATTTCAAGCCGCAGGAGGGATGTCTTCATCAAGAACCACAAGGATGTTCTGAGCCACTGGACCGTAAACTGGGCCTTCTGGCTCTTGAAGCTGGGCAACGGGTGGCTCGGGCACTTGGGGATCGTTGGGCTCATTAGCAACGGGAATAAGCGCGTTAGCGTCCTCAACAACCCGAGCATGGGTATCCTCCCCGACAGGCCCTTGAGGCTCATCTTCAGGCGGGTCATTCTGTGCGGATTGAGGAGCATTTTCTATAGGATGGGCATCCATGTATTCATTCTGGAGGAGTTTGACCAGGAACTCATACTCGGGCTCAGAAATTGAGTCTGAAGGATCATTCGTGTCATCGCCATCCTCCTCGCACTGCTCATTGAACATGAGCCCCATCCCTTCCGCCTCTCGAATGGCTGGGTCTGTCAGCCCTTTGTGGATTCCCTGATCAATGGCCAAGTTGAAGGCCTTTTGAGCCTCATCCAGGCAGTGCAGAGAGGCTGTGAAGTTGAAGGCCTTAGAGTGACAAAACTTAATGAGGGCCTCCTTGTTTGCTCGCGCAAGGCTCCGGGGCCATTCGTTCACAGTGTCATTAAGCTTCCTTTCAGCCTCCAAAGCTCTCGTTCTCCAGCTGTCGCACTCAGCTTCTGCCTTCTTAAAGCCCTCACCCACGCGGGCCAACTCTCCGCTCAAGCCATTTCGAGCGCTCTCCACCGCCACAAAATCCTCCTTCAACTTCTTCAGCTCCCCCTCCGTCTTTTTGTATAAGCCTTTGAGAGACTCATACTTAGCAATTGCAGTGTCCAGCTCCGCTTGAATTTGAGCCGGATCGTTAGAGCGTGCCATCTTCTTGTATTTCGCTTTGCGATCGGCATAGACGGAGGCCCGCTTTTGAATGTTCTTGAGCCGAGGAAGTACTTGCTGTATGAATTCAAGGGAAAGGAAAAGGTTTTTTCAGCAAAAAAGTATTGGAGAAACGCGATACGACAAAAGTATAGAGATTTACGGAGATCAGGGCGTGCACTGCATCCAAAGCTACCATCTCCACAGGCTCGTTGTACAAGTGTTTGTGATCCGCCGAGAATTGGGCCCTGCCATAGAGGTCCTCGCTGACGGATTGGGCTAGCGTACCGGGCCGTAACAGAACTGGCCCGCCATCGGAGGCACCGGAGAAATTCCTATCCCCTCGCCGGTTGAACGCCCATAAGTGTTCCTCTTCTAAGGAGGTGGTCTCTCCATCACCCTTAGGGCCTTCAACCACTTGTTTGCCCTTGCCCTTGATTGCTACAGTGTCGGGTATCCTCTTCCTCTTACGAGAGGGTATACTGGCGCTTGGTTGTGCCTCGCTTATGGCCAAAGGAGGCATGGTTTGGTCAACAGCGGGAAGCTCAGACACCCTTGAATCTGCCGGAGGGGGAGGTGGTCGAACCATTATTCCGCCAGCAGAGTTGGCCGCGCAGTTTTCCTCCCTACCACGAGGGGGTTGTACATTCGAAGAGGAACTTGCGCCTCGTGCGCCCCTCCTGCTACCCCTGTTTCGGGGGCGTTGTTGCTCCCCTTGTGGGGCCTGGTTCCTGTTGGCATGAGCAAAACGAGCGGCATTTCTAATTCCTCCTGCCATCTCTAAGATATATGCTCCTACAAGAAAAGCAAGCACCAGAATCAAAACTCCCTGAAATAAATTAACATTTATGCAAAATTAAGGAAAGATAAAGGCAGTTAGTGTCCCTATCTAAAGATTAGTGCCCTAGGAATCTAACCATCTCTCTCCATGTCACGAGCTGGGGGATTGTCAAGATAATAAGGGTCGTTGGACAAGTCACACAGGAACATAAGCTCTGTGTCGTCTATCCAATCTTTCGCTTCAATAAGGTGGCCCTCGTCCCTTAGAGCTTCAACCAGGCTCGTGACCCAGTCCTTGGGAAGAGCAGGTTCCAAACGGATCTTTGAAACTGAGCCCCAGCTTAAGGGCGCCCCAAAGCCTTCTTCTGGGGGAGCCTTGACAAAAACGAGCTTTTCTTTCCAGTCAGGACCGTATGTGCTGGAGGGAGAATTGATTAATTTGGTATGAGCCTTCGCTTGGATATAATAAAAACCCGCCTCAGGAGATGAGCGTGATGAGGAAACTACTTGGAAGAGTGCTGAAAAGTTTCGCGTGAAGGGCTCGTAACCAACACTTCTCATTAGAATCACAAAGCTGGTTAATAGAGCTAGGCTATTGGGCACAATTTGGGAAGGACAGAGGTGCAGGTCATTTAGTAAACGTGCCATCGGAGCCGAAATAGGGAACCTCAAACCTCCAGAGCTGACGGCATCTACATAAACGACCATCTCACCAGGAGGAGGATGATTGGCGCGCTCGTGCTCAGCAGGGATTCTCCATACATAACGCTCGTCCCAGAAGATAGGCGCCAGCATTGTTTTCACCTCTCCTAGAGTAATCGTGCTAGGAGTTTCGTCTGGGGTGCGCTCGGTAGCCTGGTATCCTGAGCTTCCACCCTCCTTGGATCCTTTGGGCTTTTTGGTTTTCTTGGGCTTCTGAGGGTTCTTGCCCTTTCCTTTGTCACGGGCTCTTTCAGAAGGCCCTGCTGTTTCCTCGGCATCCGACACCGGCGCAGCCATCGCTACTGTCACGGTATGGCGATGGGGGTGAGTAACACTTGCAGTGATAGGAAGAATACCCCCCTGTCTCTCTGCCTCCATCACCAGGTTCATCTCTTCGAAAAGGGGTTCCACCCCTTCAGGGTCCCTCACATCTATGACGGTCATGGCCCCTTCCAACCCTCCATCCCTGGGTGATTCCGATGGAGATGAATTTTGGGTGGCCATCTCCCCTACTTCCCGGGCTAACTCTTCAACGCGTTGATTGGCCATGGTAAGGGGGAAGTTAGGAAGAGTTTTAAAGAAACTGGAAGAGGGGGTTTTTCTAAAAAGAACAGGGATTCTTGGAGAAATCAAGACGGGAAGTCACTCAATCCTAGTCTATGATCCTAAAATTGACAGAGTTAGAAAAGTTCACCGAATTTTACCTTAAAATTTCTGGGAAGAACTTGAAGGAAGGAGAAAGTGCTTTGAAACTGGCCTTCGGAGAAATTTTGCAGAAGGTTGCTTGAGAGTTGTGTTCACGAAAAGAGTGGAATGGATATGAGATCCCTCATTTATAGGGATGGGAGTTGGTACGTTTCTGGCAAGGAATTCAAAATGGGTAATCATTTCCCGCCTAGGAAACCGTTCACTTTATGGAAACGTCGCACACTTTTCAAGCCTCACGCGCCCCACGCGCATCAGCATTTAATTCTTGAATGCTATGAATGGTCAGAAGAAAGGACAACATTTAATGCTTGGACACGACAAGCAATCAGTTGAAAGGACCGCATTAATGGTGCAGTCGGGGAGAATATTAAACAACACGCCAAAAACCCTCCCGAGCACCACGATCGGAGGATTGCGCTTGATGAATTCTACAGCTCTTATTACAAAGGACTGCAGAATTGAGGGGGCAAAATGATGGGGTCAAGATCCGCTCGTTTTGGACATGTGGCCTTTCTTAAAGAATAGCATTTGCTCAGTTGATTATAATTGTCCTGAACGAGCGATGAACCCATTAAAGCGCCAGCATCCTCCAAGAGCACGTGCTGTCCCTGCCACCCTCGCACGTGACCGTTGTCACCGCTCTCCTACGAGCGCCTTCTTCACGCGACATGACTGGTATTCCAATCCATCAGAAGGAGCCTTCTTCGAGCGCTACGTTCCCTCAGAAAGGCTCCCCCTGCAATGCGCAACACGAGCCTGGGCCCTCGTTCCCCCCGGCGGATTTCTTGGCCTCCAAGGCTTTTGGTTGTCACGAGCGTGCTCCCAAGCCCTCGTCACCAACCCTCCAAACGGCTCTCTGACACACCGTACCTGCCCGCGCACCTGCCACTGTTGCCAACCCTAACTCCTGGCAGCTTTTGCAGAAGATTCCTCCTAGGCTTCTCTCTCACAGCGCCACGTGTTAGGGCAACATTCGGCCAGGACCATATGTGGCAAATGACCAAAGGGTCCCTGACCCTCAACTATAAATAAACAAAGTCATCTCTTTCACGGTAAGCGATTTCCATTGCAACAGCTTTTACTGAGCTTACTTTTCCTCTTACAGATCTGTATCTGACTTGAGCGTCGGAGAGCCAAACTGGGTACCACCCCCAGTTTCCCCCAGCTTGGCCTTCTGACTTTTCTGTGTGTTTGTCCTAGCAGGTAGAACCCCCCTTTTTTCTGGCGAATCCTGGTGATTTCCCCCTTCAAACAAATTCTAAAGTGATCGGATTCTGAACCACCCCTTTTGGAACCCATCAATGTTATCGAATTTAATTTGAATCGTGGAACCAAATCGTGGGCTAACGAGCACTTAGCGTACCCTTGGTTCCGAATTTAATATCTTGAGCTTGGGAACTTGGATTCGAGTTCTGTCAACTCCGTTGAACTCGTAACGAAAATTCGAGTTTAGTAAACTTAGCCTTATATTTTTCCAAAGTCATTTGAACTTCCGAAATCCAACCGAAAAACGAAACGGAGACCAAACTGACCTTGTTGCACTAAAATGGCCATATCTCACCCAAACCTTAACCAAATTAACCATGGTTTGATTCTATTGAACCCTAACTCAACCACCTAACCTGATATATCATGCCCTAACCTAACCAACCCTCACACAATCCACAAATCTCAGCCAAAGTTACTGAAATTCCAGTCATTCCCGTAACCTTGCATTCCTTGGAGATTTTGGAGCTCAAATCTCATCCAATCTTCATCCAATCAACAAGGTAAGCTTAGGGTTGTATTATATGTTCATTTCTGATCATTTTCATCCTTTAATCCCCAAATTTGATCATGGTTTTATGGGGTTTTGGCTGATTTTGAAAAATAAGAGGTTTTGGTGCAAATTTGATGATCTTATTCAATTCTTGATGGTTTTGATTGATTCCAAGCTTGAGAATGATTGTTTTGACATCCTCTTCTCAGTTATGAGCATTGATTCCATGGTAGTTGAAGTATTTATGAGATATCAATTATGGAACATTGAGAAAAACTTCATGTAATGTCACGTATGCTTTCTTTTCATGTTTGAACTCTTTTGGAACTGATATACATGTTGAATTTGTGTTGTTTTGCTGCGTTTTGGATAGTCTAAACTGACCTAAACTTGTTGGGATTAACAGAGATCATTCATGCCCTGTTTTCGTGACTTTTTGCCCTGTTTTTGGCCTGAAAATTCTGCTGTCAAAACTGCTGCGATGAGTCTTGTATGTTGCTGTCAGTTTTGTGAGTCTTTGTGGCTGGTTGTTGCTGCATTTCATGTCGTTCTACTACTGCATTTCATGCCTTGTATTGTTGCATATTTTGCTTGCATATCGCTTGAGCTGCTGCTGCGTCTTTTGCTGTCAAAACAGGGGAGTTTTGCTTTGTTGTTGAACTGCTGCAGGCTTCCGACACAAGGGTGTCATTCTTTTTCTTTCCAGCGAGAAACGGGGGTGCAATTTTGTCTGAAATTTCTGTACCGAGACACGGGGGTGTGTCGGTTTGTTCTATGTTGGTGACACGGGGGTGTCACCTTGTTAAATCCAAACTTTAGCCTACGTTTTATACAAATGTTTACATGCACATTGTTTCTTTTGCATGCATGTGTTTTAGTGCATGAAACTTTCCACCATAGTGTATTGTGTTTGTACGTTGCATGCGTGGAGATTTTGTTAAACTTAAATTTGCATGCATATATGTATATGTATATGTTTCATGCATGATTTAGTTGAGCTTAATGAAATTGCATGCATATTGTTTTTTTTTCATGCATGGGAAGCACGTTGCATGTATATATATATATGAATATATTTTTATATATTATATATATATATTTATATATATTTATTAAATATTAAATATTATTTGATTTAATTGTTACCTATTTCATGTTTGATTTAATTTCCAATTTTAAATTGAATGTATTTAATTGTTATTTCTAATTTTAAATATGAATTTATGAATTTATGAATTTGAATGAAATGTATGAACGAATGGTTTGATTATGTGCCTTAAATTCCTTAATAGTGCACATGAACATTTCCATGATATAGTATAATCTTTTATGCATACATGTCATATTCACTTCATTGCCGAGCGTCATATATGGTCATTTTGAGTCTCATACCTTTCTTTTGTACAGATTCGGGTTTGGTCGGAGACGAGGGCGAGCATTGAGACGCTTGTGCCTTTCTTTTGCTTTTAAAAGGTGGGTTTTTCTTCTAATAGTTACGACAACCCTATATATCCCTTATGTGCAAGATTTAAGCCAAATTAGTATATTATATAAATCGAGTCATTTGGTGTAAATGATTTCAAATGTATGATCCTTTTTATTTATGAAACCCTACCTTATGTTTTGGCGAGACATGATTATGATTGCATGGGCCCCGGGACTTAGTATATGTGGCTAACCGACGAAGCAAGGGCTGACGGGGATCCCATATACTAGTCCTAACCAAACTACGGTGATACCGGCCCTCGCTAGGAGGTTTAGCGAGGAATGGGAGCTGAGTGCCCTTAGGGGATTCATGTAGCCCCATTGGCCTACGTATGAACCGGTGGTCGGGTCTTGCAAGCCCGTCCACCACCCGGAGGAAGAAGGTGTATATGAATGATTATGATCATGATATGTATGAGCACAAAAGATATATGTATGATAATGAATGAATGAATAAGTGATTATGAATACACAAGGTGTTGGTTGGAGATTGTGCACGCCCCCTCGCCAGGGCCATGAATACCCTAATGATGAAATATGACCGTAATAATCCCGATGATGCCTTCATTTGTTTCACCCACTTGGGAAAATTACTTCAAAAACCTCATTCGGGATTATTACTTGCATGTATGTGCTTAAATTCCAATATTATATCTTATGCCCCGTTTTATACCCACCAGTCTCGTATAGACTGAACCCGGTTTGTTTTCAGTTGTTTTTGTGCAGGTATAGGAGTGCTAGGTGGGAATACAAGTCGTCTAGATCTTGCATTTATGTTTAGCACTTCTTTTCAACATTTCGTGCCCTTATACTCTTATTTCTATTTTGTATATGATCATAGTTTGGAGCGTTATGATTTTGTAGGCCGTGTGGCCTTGGATACATGAATAATTTTGTATATCTATTTTTGGAGCCTGGTGGCTCGTTGTATATATATTATGTGTTGATCTTGCTTCCGCGTTTCATTATAACTCTGATTTTATTTTGTCTTGAGTTGAATGGTTTAAGGGTTAGTCCCGCCTAGCATAGCGTGTGTGTTGTGTCCCCGTTCGCCGTGGATTTGGCACGTGTGTGGACTTTCATTTGATATACGGGTCAGGTCTCGGTGCGGGGGATGTAGTACCTTACGCTCAGGTGCTACATGAAGTGAAAATAATTGGAAGAAGATGATGGAAATGGATGAGTGAGCTCCCAAAACATGTAATTTTCTTGGAAAACTTGGATGAATTTGATGAAATCTCCTCTCCCCTTCTTGATGGATTGGTTCGGTGGGAAGAGAGCATGATAGAGGATGATTTTGATGAAAAATGAAATGAATGGAAGCATGAAGAAGCTTATACCGTGATATATTTAGGCAAAATAGGATATTTATGATTAAATCCTCCAAGTTCATAAGTTATACAATTAAGTATAAGAAGTTCGGAAAATGATAAATTAGGCCCAAGAAAGAATCATGCAATTTGGTCCTTTAATTTGAATAAATGATCCATTTAGGAAAATTTGAACAATTAAAATACATTTGGCTATCACCTCGCGTAACAATAATTTTAACGTGTAACATAATTCTCAATTTAGCACATAGTTCACATATTTTCACGTAATCATGTTGAAATACAATTTATAAAATTAATATAACACGTGTAAATTGAATAAACGAAAATAATAAAATAAAATCCTAACGCTCGAAACTCACACGTGTCGAGCGTACCTGGCTGTCTGAAATCGGGACCTTACAGGTAGCATTCCTGGGCCCCTCAAATTCAAAGATTGGGCAATCTGACCAATCTGAATCTCCAAAGTTTTGGTTTAATTTACCACTTAATCTACTTGGGCTTCCAACTTCTGATGTCGACCCGTAGACACGGTTATGAACTTTTCAAGCGCGACCTCCCAACCCTACTTTTGCTCCTGCTGAGGTTGTGTAACATTAAAGTGGGCTGGTGGTCGTGGTTGAAATTGCTACCTAGGTTGGAACTGTGGTCTAGGTTGGGGTGGTTGCTGAACATTTTGATTATTAGACCACGACAAATGAGGGTGGTTCTTCCATCCTGGATTGTAGGTGTTTGAGTAGGGATCATTTGTTGATTTGATGTTATTTGCATAGTTCACCTGCTCTTGCACCTGCTCTCCTGCATTGGTATGAGGACACATATTAAAATCATGTGGATCACTACAGATTTCACATGTTACCTGAACTGGTAGGGACTGTATCCCAACTGCATTGACAGTTAGTTGGTCCAATTTCTTGTTAAGCGCTTCGAATTTAGCATTGATGGCGGTTAAGCCATCTAACTCTTTGACTCCTGTTTGTACCTTCGCTGGTTGCGAATGGCTCCTTTCATGCACAAAAACATCGTTCAGCGACATATTATCCAATAACTCAGTAGCAACTGCTTCAGATTTAGCTAAGAATGGTCCGCCAGCTGCGGCATCCATCACTCCTCTAAAGGTAGGGGACATCCCATAAAAAGTCTGAATCAATAACCAACCGGGAATTCTGTGATGTGGACACTTCTTCTGCAAATCCTTAAATCTCTCCCAAGCTTCATAGAAAGACTCTCCATCCAACTGCCTAAAACCTTGGATATCATTCCTGTATATCGTGGTTTTGCTAAGTGGAAAGAACTTTGCTATGAAAGCCTGAGATAATGCTGCCCAAGTCTGAAAGGATTCATTTGGGACAGTACTCAGCCATGTTTTAGCTCGATCCCTAAGTGAAAAGGGAGAAAGCCTAACTCGGATAGCATCAGTAGTGACATTATGAATCTTGAAGGTGTCGCAAACTTCCAAAAAATACTCCAAGTGTGAAGTTGGATCCTCCAAAGATAATCCTAAAAACAGATTATTCTACAACAAATTTATGATAGCTGGTTTAATCTCAAAGTTGTTTGCTGCAATCGGGGGACGAGTTGCAGTCCGAATTACTAGCTTGCGGTATGTTATAATCTCTTGTAGCCGGTGGTAGTGGTGGGTCTGCTTCCGCCACCGGTAAAGCAATTGGTTTGTTCTCCTTCTTATGTCTTCTCCTAATAGCACTCAGTGTTCTCTCAATTTCCGGATCGTATGGAACTAACTCAGAATCTTGAGATCTTCACATGCACTGTAAACCTGCACAAGGAAAAAGAATTCCTCAGTCCAATTCCACAGTGACAAGGATAATGAACACAAAATAAAGTAATAGTCTAAAGCACTAGATCAAAATAATTGAGTAATATTGACTTAAAAAGCCTTCCCCGGCAGCGGTCCCAAAAACTTGTTGTAAACGGTTTTACTACAGTTAAAAACCAATCGTGCAAGTGTACACTAACATACGCGTAGCAAAATAGGATCGAACCCACAGGGAAGGAAAATCAACCACTACTCTCTATTTCTCTCTAATCTAAAGACTTAACGGACGCAATGGTTATTTCTATTAATCTACTGATGCAGAAATTAACAAATAACTAAACTAAAATTGCAATTGACAACTTAAACAAGCGAATTAATTCAATAAACTAAACAGGAAGGGGAAAAGGCTTTGAATCATACAATCAAAGGTTGACCTGATACTCGTTTGACAAGCGTAATTCTACAACCTAATCACTTATATTTGAATTACCCTCTCTCGAGGTATAACCAAGTGCTTAATTAGTATTCAATGTTGCTCTCGCAATCACCAATAATTAATTAAACCATAAGAACAAGACTAGTGTAATTCAGTATTCTAGCGGCTCGGCATGGAATAAGATTACGATTGTATAAGCTAGGACCAAATCTCTTTGTACCCCACAATTTACAAGTATTGAAAACCCTCTAAATTACCATCACTCTTTCGATCTATAGGTAATTGCGACACATGCTACTGGTGATCAACCCATTGCAAGTCAGTTCTGTAACACCCCGCATTTTCGGAGCAAGATACGATGTCGTTCTCGTGCGATTAAACTGTTATTTATTTAACTCTGCTTATGCTTGAATTGTATTATTTGTGTTTTAATAGTTCGTTTGACTCGATTTCAATCTTATGAAAATATGTGAACTTAATTGGAATATGTGTTTAATTCCTATTTGCTCTTTAACTTAAATTATGTGGGTTGATTTGAAATTAATTAAAATTGGGGATCTATTTCTAATTATGAGAAATTCAAGTTGGACTTAATCGGTCACCACTTTAAATCTTTGGAGTACTTTTATAATTTCTAAATTTCGAATTTGGACTTACTATTACTTTCTTTGAAACCTTGGGGGATGCTTTTATAATTACACAATCTCTAATTGGATCTATTTGAAGCCTAATTGAATTTTGGGACTCAATTGCATGACCAAATTTCTTGAGGGGCTTATCTGCAATTTTGATTAATGAGCCTCTTTATACACCGAAACCCTAGCGCAGCCCATTTCATTCTTCTTTCTTTTCAGCCTTGAGCAGCAGCAGTGTCTCTTCTCTCTCCCTCTTCCGATAAGCAACAACATCAGCCTCAGACCGCGTCACCTCCTCCGCCATCATCTTCCGCCACCGTGCCCCAACAACCATGACGGTCTGGCTTTAGAACCGACGCCTTCTCCCATCTCGGTTTCCAGAAGATAGAGAGAGCAGCGGCGCAACCTTTCTCCACCAAACTGTCGCCGCGGCTTCGTCTTTCACCACCATCTCCTTCGACGAATTCACCTCAGAACCACCACAACCATCCCCAGCTCTCTTCCTTCGGCCAGATCTGAAAAGGGGTGAAAACTCTCCTTCACCGCCTATTACAGTTTCCTACATGCTCCACCGCTCTTCCGGCCAAGACACTGCATCGCCGTCGCCTCCGTCTTCTCTCTTGTTTCAGATCCGAAAAATAGAGGAATTCCCTGCTACCGCCGTCATCTCCGGCTAGACAACCACCGCCGAAGCTCCTGGAATCACCCCTGGACGAATCTCTTTTCCCCTCTTCCGTTCCAGAGGACAAGAGCAGCGTCAACACTCAGCCGTCGAGTCTCCACAAATCGACCACCGTAGCACCACCGCTGACTACCTCGTCACGGATCCGACCACCACCGTTCCAGCTGACCGAGAACTCCTGCCACTGCTTCTTTGTAATTGTAAACCCATTTCCTATTTCTTTTAAGTAATTTCTTATTTAATTTGGTTTTCTATTTCAATCGACTAGTTTCTGAATTTTTAATTGTAAGTTGCAGTCTTGGTTGTTGGTTAACCGAATTTCAGAACCCTCCTTCTTACTTGGATTAATTAAGTTGTGTGGTTAGTTTGTAATTATAATCTGGACTAGATTTTGGCTGATCTCGAAACTGAAACAGTAAATTGAGGGCTTGAACTGTAAGAGTAAGTGTTGTTTCTGCATAATATGGGTCAGATTAGATTAATTACGTGGCATGTGGGATTTAGTAGATTAGTTCGTTAATTTGGTCCTTGTTGTTTGCGAAAGATTTTTGAGCGATCCGAATGATGTTGTAAGCCCATTTCCTTCTTTTATTATTCCTGCATTCTATGTACTTGATTGGGTTGTTATGCGAATTATAATTTTGTGATTTTATTTCGAGTAAGAATTATATAGTGTACAGGAATTGCTATTTTTTTCGGTGTGTTTAAATGTGAATTAGGGAAATAAGCACTTGGAGCCGACCTGCCTAATTAGTTGATTGCCAGAAATTTAACTATATGAAATACCTGTTGCAATAATGGAATTCTATTGATGATTGAATTCTCGTTTTGGCTAATCAGTGTTGGGTTGGTTTGGGAGTTTATCTTGTTTATTTATAAATTGCTGCTAAGTTGAGTTAGTTGAAGAGTTTGTAAAATTGAATCGGAAACTTCGTCACATTTGTCAAACTGATAATGTAACTTAGAATCTTGATTTGAAACATATATGAATTTAAATTATTAGTAATTGCAATTTAACCCCTGGACCCCAACTCTTGTTTCAAAATGATGTTTGAAAGTTTACAAAAAAATGATTCTTGATATGAATTGGAATTTCACTAATGAGTTAAAACTTTATTGTAAGATGTTGTTTGTTAGATTTCACACGTGTGTATTCACTTAATGATTATATAGTGGACTTTGCTAATTCAAAAATCTTGTTGGAATGTAACTAAGTATATATGTATGTTCAAATTCTTGTAAATCAAATTAGAATTGAAATCGGTGCCTCTAAGTAATTGCATTAACTGGGATGGTATAACTTAATGTTTCTAAATGATTATGTTTAAATAGGATTCTTGGATTGTGTAAGTAAGGGTGGTCTAAATATTAACGGTTGGGTTTGTTTGGATCCAATCTTGCAGTCTTATGATTAACTGTCTTTAATAGAACCAACTAGTGACTTGAATGTTCCGTTAAGTTAGGTGCCACATCACTTATGTGATAATTGAATTATATGTTTAAATGCGAGATATTAAATGTGCGCATGAACACTTTCATGTCATTCTTATAATTGAACCTGTGACATTGGATGATTTAATATGCATTTTGTGAATACATTGACTTCCTAAATTGATCTTGCATCTTGGGATATGGAATTGCGTGTTGGTTGCTTGTAAATATGACCTTGTTGAGCATGGATATGCCATGAATGACCACGACACCTTATCCAAGCACAACATGAACACTTATGCATAACCACGATCATGTTGAGCAACGCCGTGCGTCTTGTTTGGTTCATATAGAGTCTAGTCTGGGCTTCTGTATGTCTTGTCACAGAGTTTGGTGGTGCCGGTGGGCCTGAGGTTTAGAGTGTTTGGCCCTTCACACTCTCAGACTCTACCTTCACGAGGTGAGGTTTAGGATTTTGTATAGTTATGTGACCTATGGCCTTAATATGCTGATTTCAACCCCTGCATGCGAGTATATCTATTATATACGTATGTGTTGGATATGATATGTTTATGACCTTGTGAAACAACTCTGTTTTTTGGAAAATTAGATATGAAAGCATATGTAAGCTGTTTTCAAAAGTATGTTACGTTATGTTCTGTAGCGAGTTGGCCATGAAATAGTGGCGTCTGTATGTATGTATGTTTGTATGTGGATCCGAGGAGCTATGGGTAAGGAGCCCCCGGGACGGTTAGGGTCGTCGGGGATATACCTGTGCGTAGTTCCATGGAGCTATGGGTAAGGAGCCCCCGAGACTATTAAGGCCATCGGGGATATACCTGTGCGTAGTTCCATTTGAGATATCATTGCGCGACCTTAGGGTGATGAGGGAGACGTGGTATCTTGAGCCTTCGGCTAAGGCCGGGGAGGACTCTTGTGGGTTCGCTACCCCTTGAGGGTGTGTATGTTCTAGATGGTTTGGGGACGGCACATCCCCTCCATCACTGGTGTAAAGGTTGGATTTGATTCTGTATTTTATGTTTTGTTATGATATGAGGAGTTGAGGTTGGAAGCTCGTACTCGCCGAGCATATGGTATGATATGTTATGGGAATCATGAATCGGAGTAGAGTTTCTGAAAATGTTTTCTAAATATATATATATATAATTGGGTTTTGCTTTGAAACGCTTTGGTATGCAACACCTATTCCCGGTTCATGAGTCCACCCTTATGATATGTGCTGTGCTCTATATATATATTGTGGGTGTGCGTTAGCCCCCTCACTCAGTCAGTTGACTGACACCTCATTTTATCTTTTAGTTGCAGGTTCTTTTGGCTTGAGCTAGGCGGAAGTGAGTCTTCTGAGTCACACTTGTCAGTCTAGTAGGTGTTAGGATGCATTTGTCGCATACTCTACTTATTTTATGAATTTATGTTTCACATTTGCAGATTATGTTTATGTTCTATTTAGACTTCAACCCGTGTGGGGTTAGTAAGATAGTATTTGGTTGTTACTAGATATTGATGATATTTATGTTGTTTATTATGTTGGATTATGTATGTCGATATTTCGGGATTAGGTATCTATGCTAGTTGAACCCGTCACCTGCTTTGCATGTTTTGTTTTAAATGCTTCCGCTATCTATTGTTGTTGGTTTTAATTGCTTCCGCACTCTGAGTTTTTGTCAAGTTAGATCCGCCTAGCCTAGTGCGTGAGTTGGTCTCCCGTTCGCTCTGATTCGGATTCGGGCATGGATTTCCATTTCATGTTCTGGGTCTGGGTCATAGTGCGGGGGATGTGGCATCCTCCGTTTGGGGTGTTACATCCTTAAGTGGTATCAGAGCTCTAGGTTGCAAAACCGAGCTCTGAAGTCGTGTTGAGTCTGTCTAAGTCGTACGGCATAGGAATAACTGCGCATTGCATTTATTTGACTTGGTATTTTGACCCTGTGGCATGAATTGTTTCATGATTATATGATTGTGTGCATGTACCTCACCGTTTGATAGATTATGCATTTGAATTTCCATCACTCTTGCTGAAATTACATTATGTGAAGTATTACATTTCCTTGGTGCTTTGCTTGATTTAGTAGGTGACATGAGCATTTACTAACCGACATACATATACATGTGCTGTATTTGTTGAGATTTTCAGGATGCTCCCCTACGGTCAGCCTTCTCAACCTAATCCGTACAATCAAGTGCAACTTCCAACCGACTTACCACCTATGAACTCCATAGCAAGGTTGTATCTAGAGTTCCAGTCTTTCAACCCTGCCCTATTCGAAGGAGGTGATGAAATTTGTGCTAATCAGTGGCTTTCGGGGATAGAGGGCTTATTTGAAGCGTGGCCATGCGACACTCATAATATGGCACGACTTACCCCTCTACTTTTACGTGGACCGGCAGAACGATGGTGGAGAGAAATTGTTCAGAGTTTTGGGGCAACGGGTGGAGGATTGACATGGGATGTGTTCGTTTTGGAGTTTAGGAAGAGGTTCACGCCGGCGACCCTACAGAGGCAGAGATTGGTAG
The DNA here is from genome assembly GCA_037501455.1 of Lantana camara. Classification (NCBI taxonomy): domain Eukaryota; kingdom Viridiplantae; phylum Streptophyta; class Magnoliopsida; order Lamiales; family Verbenaceae; genus Lantana; species Lantana camara. The sequence continues at coordinate 56,352,270 of CM074858.1, forward strand.
CCTTCCTCACATTTAAGCAGGGGGATAGGACTGTTAAGGGTTACATGGAGGAGTTTGAGAGGTTGGGTATGTTTGTACCCCACATCATGGGCAATGATTGGATGAAGGCTAGGCATTTCTTGGAGGGTCTACGGAGTGAGCTTAAGGAGTTGGTGCTCACGGGAAACACGGGTACATGGGAGGAGATTATTGAGAGAGCATTAGCAGTGGAGGTTGGCGTGAGAGACTTAGGCAAGGGAGGAGATACAACGGGGATCGGACTTGGGGTGAGATTGTATTCGGACTCCCCGATTGGAGGAGGATTCCATCCACAAGGGACTCGAGGTAAAAGAGTACGCGGGAAGAAACACAAGACTGGGAGTACTTCAAAGCTGAGAACTGGACCCCAATTGTGCACTTATTGTGGAGGAAACACCCATGTGTACGATGCATGTTGGGAAAGGTTAGGGAGATGTTACGGTTGCGGGTCACCGAAGCATAAGATTTTTGATTGTGATCGATCGAGAGCTAAGAAGCGACGAGTGCGGGAGCGGCGAACTACTACCCCGGTATCACCTCCAGTTTTACCGGCCCCAACTCAGGCTCGTTGCTCTCACTGTCAGGGCTCTCATCCATTGGAGAAGTGTTGGAAGTTTTTGGGTAGATGCTTGGTATGTGGCTCTGCTGATCATATGAAGAACACCTGCCCGAAGAAGAGGCCAACTATTCAGGCTCATGCATATGATCTTACTGGAGAAGAAGAGACAGTAGAGGTTGATCAGAATGCCGCGGTGGAAGGTACAATAAACATTCATAGCACGAGCATACATACATCATTTATTTGACTCTTATTATTATGTGATATCCTTGCTAATTGTGATACGCGTTAATTGTTGTTTTAATTGCGATAACTTGGATACCTGATCTAGTGCTTGTAACTTGAAATTTCTACTTGTATGAATCGTTGCTGAAATGAACGAGTTATGTACTTATGTGAACTATTCATGCCAATGTGATTTAAAACTCTCTTGATTGCTCACTGACTTCTCATATAACATACATACATACTGTAATCTTGTTTTACAAGGATTCCATCGCGATATCCCCCTTGAGTTGAGGTATGAGCGTCGAATCTATACTCAAGGGATACCGATATCAGTGGTATAAGGTACACCAAACATGCATCTTATACTTTTCGTCAAGTGTTACTCTGATGTGTGTATGTATGAAAAACTGATCAGTGGATTTATGTGCAAGAGAGACCTTAGATTCTCTCTTTTATGTGATGGAGAGATGTAGGAGTCTCTCTACTTATGTGATAGAAAGATGCTGGATCCTTTCTAAACTTTCTGCACGAGAGGTGCTGGATTCTCTTGTACTTAGATATTCGGGAGATGTTGGATTCCCTCGAATTTAGGGGTTTGAGGAATGCTGGATTTTCTCAAACTAGAATGTCTGGGAGATGTTAGAATCTATCAGACTTAGGTTGAGAGACGGGGTTCTCTCAGTTGTGTGCTTGAGAGACGGGGCTCTCTCAATTATGTGCGCGAGAGACGGGGTTCTCTCTCTTGTGTGTGCCGAGGGACGGGGCTCTCTCACTTTACGTGCCGAGAGATGGGATTCTTTCTTGTTTGTTGCGGTTGCGTTACACGTTATCCTCTCTACGGTCTACAAGTGACGAGTTTGCGATGCCATCGAAGTTGAGTGCAGTGACAACTATTCGTCTTATGGGAATGGTCTAACAACTTGATGAAAGCAACAGTCCAATACTCAAACGGGTCCCAATGACGACGAGACATCGCGAGAAAGGCTCAGTAAAGACAACGAGAATAAACTTCACAACGGAGGCTATGTTTTACGCAACTCCTAAAGAAGGGTTAAGACACTATCAACTCGAAGCTTCTCTAGCTCAGGAGTGGAACCTGGGGACCAGGTTCTCTTAAGGGGGGGGAAGGTTGTAACACCCCGCATTTTCGGAGCAAGATACGATGTCGTTCTCGTGCGATTAAACTGTTATTTATTTAACTCTGCTTATGCTTGAATTGTATTATTTGTGTTTTAATAGTTCGTTTGACTCGATTTCAATCTTATGAAAATATGTGAACTTAATTGGAATATGTGTTTAATTCCTATTTGCTCTTTAACTTAAATTATGTGGGTTGATTTGAAATTAATTAAAATTGGGGATCTATTTCTAATTATGAGAAATTCAAGTTGGACTTAATCGGTCATCACTTTAAATCTTTGGAGTACTTTTATAATTTCTAAATTTCGAATTTGGACTTACTATTACTTTCTTTGAAACCTTGGGGGATGCTTTTATAATTACACAATCTCTAATTGGATCTATTTGAAGCCTAATTGAATTTTGGGACTCAATTGCATGACCAAATTTCTTGAGGGGCTTATCTGCAATTTTGATTAATGAGCCTCTTTATACACCGAAACCCTAGCGCAGCCCATTTCATTCTTCTTTCTTTTCAGCCTTGAGCAGCAGCAGTGTCTCTTCTCTCTCCCTCTTCCGATAAGCAACAACATCAGCCTCAGACCGCGTCACCTCCTCCGCCATCATCTTCCGCCACCGTGCCCCAACAACCATGACGGTCTGGCTTTAGAACCGACGCCTTCTCCCATCTCGGTTTCCAGAAGATAGAGAGAGCAGCGGCGCAACCTTTCTCCACCAAACTGTCGCCGCGGCTTCGCCTTTCACCACCATCTCCTTCGACGAATTCACCTCAGAACCACCACAACCATCCCCAGCTCTCTTCCTTCGGCCAGATCTGAAAAGGGGTGAAAACTCTCCTTCACCGCCTATTACAGTTTCCTACATGCTCCACCGCTCTTCCGGCCAAGACACTGCATCGCCGTCGCCTCCGTCTTCTCTCTTGTTTCAGATCCGAAAAATAGAGGAATTCCCTGCTACCGCCGTCATCTCCGGCGAGACAACCACCGCCGAAGCTCCTGGAATCACCCCTGGACGAATCTCTTTTCCCCTCTTCCGTTCCAGAGGACAAGAGCAGCGTCAACACTCAGCCGTCGAGTCTCCACAAATCGACCACCGTAGCACCACCGCTGACTACCTCGTCACGGATCCGACCACCACCGTTCCAGCTGACCGAGAACTCCTGCCACTGCTTCTTTGTAATTGTAAACCCATTTCCTATTTCTTTTAAGTAATTTCTTATTTAATTTGGTTTTCTATTTCAATCGACTAGTTTCTGAATTTTTAATTGTAAGTTGTAGTCTTGGTTGTTGGTTAACCGAATTTCAGAACCCTCCTTCTTACTTGGATTAATTAAGTTGTGTGGTTAGTTTGTAATTATAATCTGGACTAGATTTTGGCTGATCTCGAAACTGAAACAGTAAATTGAGGGCTTGAACTGTAAGAGTAAGTGTTGTTTCTGCATAATATGGGTCAGATTAGATTAATTACGTGGCATGTGGGATTTAGTAGATTAGTTCGTTAATTTGGTCCTTGTTGTTTGCGAAAGATTTTTGAGCGATCCGAATGATGTTGTAAGCCCATTTCCTTCTTTTATTATTCCTGCATTCTATGTACTTGATTGGGTTGTTATGCGAATTATAATTTTGTGATTTTATTTCGAGTAAGAATTATATAGTGTACAGGAATTGCTATTTTTTTCGGTGTGTTTAAATGTGAATTAGGGAAATAAGCACTTGGAGCCGACCTGCCTAATTAGTTGATTGCCAGAAATTTAACTATATGAAATACCTGTTGCAATAATGGAATTCTATTGATGATTGAATTCTCGTTTTGGCTAATCAGTGTTGGGTTGGTTTGGGAGTTTATCTTGTTTATTTATAAATTGCTGCTAAGTTGAGTTAGTTGAAGAGTTTGTAAAATTGAATCGGAAACTTCGTCACATTTGTCAAACTGATAATGTAACTTAGAATCTTGATTTGAAACATATATGAATTTAAATTATTAGTAATTGCAATTTAACCCCTGGACCCCAACTCTTGTTTCAAAATGATGTTTGAAAGTTTACAAAAAAATGATTCTTGATATGAATTGGAATTTCACTAATGAGTTAAAACTTTATTGTAAGATGTTGTTTGTTAGATTTCACACGTGTGTATTCACTTAATGATTATATAGTGGACTTTGCTAATTCAAAAATCTTGTTGGAATGTAACTAAGTATATATGTATGTTCAAATTCTTGTAAATCAAATTAGAATTGAAATCGGTGCCTCTAAGTAATTGCATTAACTGGGATGGTATAACTTAATGTTTCTAAATGATTATGTTTAAATAGGATTCTTGGATTGTGTAAGTAAGGGTGGTCTAAATATTAACGGTTGGGTTTGTTTGGATCTAATCTTGCAGTCTTATGATTAACTGTCTTTAATAGAACCAACTAGTGACTTGAATGTTCCGTTAAGTTAGGTGCCACATCACTTATGTGATAATTGAATTGTATGTTTAAATGCGAGATATTAAATGTGCGCATGAACACTTTCATGTCATTCTTATAATTGAACCTGTGACATTGGATGATTTAATATGCATTTTGTGAATACATTGACTTCCTAAATTGATCTTGCATCTTGGGATATGGAATTGCGTGTTGGTTGCTTGTAAATATGACCTTGTTGAGCATGGATATGCCATGAATGACCACGACACCTTATCCAAGCACAACATGAACACTTATGCATAACCACGATCATGTTGAGCAACGCCGTGCGTCTTGTTTGGTTCATATAGAGTCTAAGTCTGGGCTTCTGTATGTCTTGTCACAGAGTTTGGTGGTGCCGGTGGGCCTGAGGTTTAGAGTGTTTGGCCCTTCACACTCTCAGACTCTACCTTCACGAGGTGAGGTTTAGGATTTTGTATAGTTATGTGACCTATGGCCTTAATATGCTGATTTCAACCCCTGCATGCGAGTATATCTATTATATACGTATGTGTTGGATATGATATGTTTATGACCTTGTGAAACAACTCTGTTTTTTGGAAAATTAGATATGAAAGCATATGTAAGCTATTTTCAAAAGTATGTTATGTTATGTTCTGTAGCGAGTTGGCCATGAAATAGTGGCGTCTGTATGTATGTATGTTTGTATGTGGATCCGAGGAGCTATGGGTAAGGAGCCCCCGGGACGGTTAGGGCCGTCGGGGATATACCTGTGCGTAGTTCCATGGAGCTATGGGTAAGGAGCCCCCGAGACTGTTAAGGCCATCGGGGATATACCTGTGCGTAGTTCCATTTGAGATATCATTGCGCGACCTTAGGGTGATGAGGGAGACGTGGTATCTTGAGCCTTCGGCTAAGGCCGGGGAGGACTCTTGTGGGTTCGCTACCCCTTGAGGGTGTGTATGTTCTAGATGGTTTGGGGACGGCACATCCCCTCCATCACTGGTGTAAAGGTTGGATTTGATTCTGTATTTTATGTTTTGTTATGATATGAGGAGTTGAGGTTGGAAGCTCGTACTCGCCGAGCATATGGTATGATATGTTATGGGAATCATGAATCGGAGTAGAGTTTCTGAAAATGTTTTCTAAATATATATATATATAATTGGGTTTTGCTTTGAAACGCTTTGGTATGCAACACCTATTCCCGGTTCATGAGTCCACCCTTATGATATGTGCTGTGCTCTATATATATATTGTGGGTGTGCGTTAGCCCCCTCACTCAGTCAGTTGACTGACACCTCATTTTATCTTTTAGTTGCAGGTTCTTTTGGCTTGAGCTAGGCGGAAGTGAGTCTTCTGAGTCACACTTGTCAGTCTAGTAGGTGTTAGGATGCATTTGTCGCATACTCTACTTATTTTATGAATTTATGTTTCACATTTGCAGATTATGTTTATGTTCTATTTAGACTTCAACCCGTGTGGGGTTAGTAAGATAGTATTTGGTTGTTACTAGATATTGATGATATTTATGTTGTTTATTATGTTGGATTATGTATGTCGATATTTCGGGATTAGGTATCTATGCTAGTTGAACCCGTCACCTGCTTTGCATGTTTTGTTTTAAATGCTTCCGCTATCTATTGTTGTTGGTTTTAATTGCTTCCGCACTCTGAGTTTTTGTCAAGTTAGATCCGCCTAGCCTAGTGCGTGAGTTGGTCTCCCGTTCGCTCTGATTCGGATTCGGGCATGGATTTCCATTTCATGTTCTGGGTCTGGGTCATAGTGCGGGGGATGTGGCATCCTCCGTTTGGGGTGTTACAAGTTCAAACCAGTTTTCAATCTAAGAATTAACACAAGTCATTCAAGCATCTCATCAAACATCCATCATGCAATCATCATCACTTCCCCCTAGCCCTAGATACTTAGCTACTCATAATTGAAGCAAGAATCATAAAACTAAAGGAAATTGCATTAAAATAAAGCATCGTCAAGGAAATTAAACAAAGTCTAACAACTAAACTCATAAACATTCAGTAATACTTAAAAATGAAACTAGCATATGGAACTGAAACTAAAACTAAAGGAATTAGTTTGGCATCTGAAGCAACTATAAAACCAAAGATTGTTCTCGAAATTCAATCCTGTCGTCTTCTTGAATTCTCTGAAAATCTTCTGAACTTCCGAGTCTTCTCCCAAACCCTAGGTCTCGACTTGGAAAAGAAACTCTTTTTTTCTTTGAACCTCACTACAAGAAAACCCTCCCTCGGAATCAAAATCCCGAGGGAAAACCGATGGAATTCCGAGGGAAAACAAAATCGAATTTTTTAAATAAAACAAAATATTTCCGACTGGATTCCGAGGGAAATCCCGTCGGATTTATTAAAAATAATCAAAATAAAACATTAAATTACATTATTCCGATGGGAATCCCCTCGGAATCCCGTCGAATTTTTTAAAATAAAAATATAAAATTAAATAATTCCGACGGGATTTTCCTCGGAATCCCGTCGGAATTTGCTTAAAAATTAGAAAAAATTAATTTGGTCCGACGGGATTTCCCTAGGAATTTATTGAAAAAAATTTTAAAAAATATTTTTCATACATTCAAGAGTATTTATTCGGATCCAATTTATGAAATAACATTACAAATACACACTAATCTATACAAAAAATATCTATAATCTATTATATACTCCTAGAGCATATAATAGAACATACACAGTTTTGGGAAAAGGACCTCCATTTCCAGCTGCTTGTATAACAAAAATGTCCTCACCATCATGAACTACCTGTCAAAATGCACAACATTACATGTAACGCCCCCGTTTTTCAGTTTAAGTAATGTGACGTATTTGTTTAAAAAATTGCGCAAATTAAGTATTTAATTATATGATTAATTGTTTATGAGTGTTTTTATTTGATTTAAAACCGTAAACTTTTGTTATTTAATTTAATTAATATGGAATTTAAGTTTAGTAATTTATTTATAACAATATGAATTCGTTCATGCGCTTGAGTGTTTTATTTCTACTTCGTTCTTATATGAAATGATACTGGATTGGCGTGAAAATTTAATATGTCGTAAATATGTGTGTTATGAACGTGCCTATGTGCTCGGTTTATGTTTTCGGATTCAATTGACGTGTTTATGAATTTATTTTGATTTTTGGAACCAAGGCGGGGGCTAACGAGCAATTAGCGCACCCTTGGTTCCGTGCGTGATATCTTGAGCTCGGGAATTCGGATTCGAATTCCGTCAACTCCGTTGCCTTCGTATCGACGATTCGGAGACAATGGAACAAGCCTCATACCTTTTTGAAATCGGTAGGACCTCCGAAATCCAACCGTAACGGACAACTCGTGCAAGAAGAGCTCCTTTGGTTGACTAGTCTTCATGGTGGGACCCCATAACACTCCTTAACCTAACCATACCTTAACCATGGCTTGTATACTTGAGTTAAACCCTTCTCTTATCCTTTTAGCTGCAAAAACCGAACCATACATCTCCTCTTGCAGCTGGAACTGATCGAGAGAGAAAGAGGGAGGAGAAGGAAGAAGAAAACCTTGGCCTTTTGTGATTTTGAGCTCAAATCACCATCTCCCTTCACCAAAACTTCAAGGTATGAATATGTATGTCTTCTCTACTCAATTATGTTTGATTTCATCTATTTAAAACATGATTTGGATCAGATTTGATTAGGGTTTGAATTATGAGATTAGTATGAACTTTTAGGGATTTTTGTCCTAGTGACCTATTTACTTGTGTGGCTGAATTCCTTGCTTAAACATGATCATATGAACTTGTTTCTTGACCTATTTCTTTCCCAACTAATAGTATATGATGTTAGGAGGATTTCACCTCTTGCTCCTTTTGTAAAATTTTGAGATATGGAGCTCTAAACTTGATGATCTAATTGATTCCCCTGTTTTCAAACTGCTGTGTGAGATTTGGTGTTGTTGCATGATTATATGGCCTCCATTTCGTGTGAAAATGCATGGAGTTGATGTACACTCATTGTACTATATGTTAGTATTCATGCTTTAAGTATTTGGTTCCATTTGAAGCCTCAAAACCGTAAGACATGGCCTGTTCTTATGCATGCTCTTTGACAGAATTGTTGCTGTTGAGTTTGGTAACTTGTTGATCCTTCTAATGTGCTTTAAATGGTACCATTTTGCATATATATGATGTATATAAGTTGTTTAGTATGTTAGCATGCATTCCCCAAAGTTTCAGATCCAAACTCAACCCCTAAGTACGTGATCAAGGCATGATAGAATCATTAGGTCTCATATGTGCGATTTTGGCGACCCAGTTTTGTTGCGTGGATTCGATGACCTTAACGTGCGATTTAGCCTTTTCACTCTAAATGAAAAATGTTCATAACATGCCAAATATGTTGTATATGAAGTTTCAGAGCATTTGGAGTTCATTTGGTATGCCTTTGGGTTGAGTTTGTTTGAGTTCAGTTTTGCCGGAAAAATTTCAAAGGGGATTAAGTTCTGTACCGTGACACCCCCGTGTCTCATTTACTCATAAGAGGGAGACACGGGCGTGTCACACTCTCTGGGCAGCTCTGTACTGAGCCACGCCCGTGGCTCAGTTGGGCAAGGGTTGGTGACACCCCCGTGTCACTTCCCATGTGCAGTCCGTGTTGCTTCCTTTTCGGTTTTTGATTTGTTTCCCATCCTTAATGACTTTATCTCCCTTTATGTTGAACTATGAACTTGTTGTACTATGTGTTAGGAGTATTTTGGTTTAATTTCATGGCATTTGGATGTGCTATAGGCATGCTTTTACTTAATGCCGGTTATGGGTGTTTATGTGTCGTTTATGAATCGCCTCGCTTATTTTCTATATCTTATCACTTCTTCTTGTTGCCCAACCTTAAATATATGCTATGTTATGTAATATGAAGTATATGGTAACATTATGGAAGAGCTTGAACATGTTCTGTGCCCTTATTTGGATTCTTGAATTATTGGATTGGGAGTATGAATTGAATGATTTATGATTGAACAAGTGAATAAATTGGTTATATGATTTTCATGATCTTTATGTTTTCATATCATGTTTGAGCATTGCCGTGCGTCATATATGGTTCATTTAGAGTCTTGAGTCTCACGAACACGTCTTGTGGTCTTTTGTACAGTTTGTCTCCAGGGTGGAGAGCTTTTGATCGTTCAAGCACTTGATACCTCGTTCCTTGTTTCTTCACGGTTAAGGTGAGGGTGGTTTTGTTTTAGCTATGTAACAAACCCTATAACCCTTATGTGCAAAGCTTTGGCCAAAAACCTTATGATTATATATATATGATTTCCAAACGAAGTTATCGAGTAAATTCTTCTGAATTATACGTATGAGCGTATATAAGCTTAAAAATGGTTTTGTAATGAGGCTATGCTCCAAACCGTGTGTCTTCATGCTAGCTATGGATTAGGATGACACGGAGAGGTACGTATATAGCATATGCCGAGTTACGCGGTAAGGTATGATTTCTTATAGTATGTATCATATGTATGTATTGATATGTTTTGGCGAGACACATTTATTACTTATTACAGAACGGGCCCCGGGACTTGGTATATGTGGCTAACCGAGGAAGCAAGGGCTGACGGGGATCCCATATACTAGTCCCACTATTTAAACAGCGGTACTGGACCTCGTCAGGAGATTGGCGGGGAAAGGGAGCTGAGTGCCATCTGGGGAGTCATGTAACCCCTTTTGGTCAAAGACAGAGGTGGTCGGGCCTTGCAAACCCACCACCAACCCGGAGGAAGAAGGTTGGAACTTATTTATAATTGAAATGATTGATTGACTGATTGATTATTGATTGATAGGCACTGTGCGGGAAGGCCGGGAATCGGATTGCCCAAACAAATATATTTAGGATATGACATGATTTATGGTCTGCCTGTATTATGGTATATTGCATGATCGCCTAATCAATATATTATTGATAATTGTCGTACACGGTCGGAGTTTGGATGGAGGTTGTGCACGCTCACTCGCCGAGCCTTATATGTATGTATGATTTATGAATGTAATGAATTTAATATGAATTAGTCGTAAAAGTCGAGCATTGTTTATCTATTTTCTTGTCCTTAGTGGGAACTAATTTCTAATAAAACCTTGCTCGGGATTTATGACTTGCATGTGCATGTTTTATATATATATATCGCTCCTGCTCACTCAGTCTTCTAGAGACTGACCCCTCTCCCTCCCCACTCTTTTAGTGTGCAGGTTTGATCTTTGGAGTTTCGGGCTAGGCGGAGGTGTTTGGAGTCCTTTTGTGGGTCGAGTTAGGTTAGGAGAGTCTCTGCACTCATTCATGTATTGGAATTATGTATGATTCGTGTTATTATATCATGAACTTGAATATTTATGTAATTGTCATTGAATTGTATTACTGGGTTTCGTTATTGTTTAAAAGAGGCCTGAAGAGCCCAAATTCTGCCTATGGGTTGTATGATTGAACCTTGGTTTTTCTATGCATTATATTTTATTGTATGGTTATCCCTGCAGGGTCTAGCTCCGCCTGGCTTAGATAAGTTTTTATGTTTGTCTCCCGTTCGCTATGGTTGGATACGGGTGCGGAGTCACTGTTCGTTACTCGTGTCAAGCCATAGTGCGGGGGATGTGGTGCCTCACGTGCGGGGTGCTACATCCTTAAGTGGTATCAGAGCCCGGTTGCAAAACCGGTGTTCTTGAGTCGTGTCGGAGTCAGTCTAAGTCGAACGGCATAGGGACTATGTGATATGATGTGCTTTGCATCGATCTTGAATATGGAATTTGGTTTCTCTTAAGAATTTTGTTGAATCACTTGTTGCATCTTATATGGATTCTTGTCTTTCGTATCGAATATGTGCCATGAGCATGCACTAATCGCATGCATCTACTCTTGAAATGAGTTATGATTTCCAGGTTATAAAGATGATATCAAACCACGGCCAAGTTCTAGGACAAAGAAGATTGATTGCAAACCTTTCTGAGACATGGAAGATGGGCAGGATACTTTGGGAAGAATGTGGAGAATGCTAGATGCGAGACTTCCCAAATAGGGCTAGAGATCAAGGATTAGGCTTCAAGATGGGAAGATTGAATTTAGAGACGCGATGGCAGAAGGACACTTGGTGAAATAAGGATTGATTGTGGGATGGTTATGATCTAGAAGATTGACCGATATGGCTCTGTCACATAAGGTGCCTTGGATTGGATGCACGGGATCTTTCAACCTAAAGAATAAAGTGAACGAACCTTGAAGATATTCTGATTCGGGACTTGATCGTTGAAGAGGTATCAATAATTAGGAGAAACTAAGATAAGATAGGTCCGGTAGGAGTGGTGCACATGGGGTCGATAAAGAAGGAATTCTGACTAAGCCTAGGAAATTGAAATCAAGTCTGTCGAAGTTAAGACCGGGAAGAGTTGGGCTTGGTAGCTTTGGATTTCGATCATGAAGGGAAACTCATAAATAGTATTCACAGGAATCTTGATCAAGGTGTTGATTGGGATATGAGTTCGTTTTTCCAAAACCAAGCTGAATTGCCATGTTGTGAAGTAAAATGGAAGATATGAAGCAACAAATGGAAATGGTAAAGAAAGGAAATCATGCGCTCAAATGTAAGCAGTTGGAGGTGAATTGAACTCACAAAGGATAGGTACAGGATTCTTGATCAAGGTGACAATTAGAAGTAAAGGTCGAATTGCGAGGAGAAGTGTGGATGCTAACTCAGTGGACGTGGAAGAAGTAAGGATCAAGAAATTGCAATCTCGGATAGTAGAAGATACAAGTGATGGACTCATGGAAAACTTGAAGACCGTGGGAAAGGCAAGGGATAATCACCAAGTCAAAGTAGCCGCGGGACTTGGAGTAACAAGGAAAAGCTATCGAGCTAACTACTTACCTCATCGGTGACAGGTTCCAAAACATTCATAGCACGTGCATCATATTTTACATTAGTTATTTATTCTCTTGACTTTATGTTTAACCGTGCATTTCTAATTGGTTTCGTTGCGCTAATGTGTTGTATAATTGCTTGATGTAAACGTGACCCATGCATTGTCATTTTAACCCAACATGCATTTTAGTGTTTACTTGATAGGAAGCCCTTTCTCCTTAACTATCAAGTATCAGTTCAACCGAAACGTATCTGAGTTATGAGGAAGAGAAATGGAATTTACTCATCGAGAATTTCGATAAAAGAAGAATCAATGGAGTTCAACCCGGGACAACAGAAATTTAAGGGGGAGAGCACAACCGAAGAACAAATTGGACGATTGAAAAGGTGCTCGAAGAAATGTTTTAGTGGGAATGACGAAATTACAAATTTAGGAAGACCTGGAAGTCCTATTAGTGATGACCGGAGATAACTAAGGTGGCGTGAATGGTTAAGTGTTAAGAGGAGAATTAAGTTATTAAATTCGGGTTGAAGTCCATCATTAGGGATGAAGGAAATGGTTTGAAGAATGTTCCTATGTGTGGAACATGGATCTGGAGATAACAGAATTATAAGGGAGCGTCTGGAAACTCCTAAGTCAGAATTGACAAGAGAGAGTGTCGAATCAAGTTGGTATATGATGGAATGATGGCGATCACGAGTAATCTAATAGGGTACAAAGAAGGGGTTCAATAATGACACTATCATCAAGTTCTCGGTTAGTCCCACGATACTGCGGAAGGAAATCTAAGAAGAAGCCAAACCGGAAAAAGGTGACCATTGGAGGATTTACATCAAACAACAAGAATCATCAAGAACGTTCTATCTTCAATACAAGAAATGTGGAGCCTGATGCCGAATGTAACCTTAAGGGGGTAAAAGGGAATGAATGGATAATTTGCACGGAAGATGGGAAGAGGATTCATGTTAAGGTAGATTCTAATGACGAATACCTCTAGGTAGGGATTGAATCGTCAAGGTGGTCGGGAGTAGTCATTCTTGAGGATATTTTAAACTCTGATATGAGTAAGATAGTAGCTATGGATCTAACATTGAGACAGATGGTCTAAGGATATTCGGGGAGGTCAAGTTCGGTTAATTAAAAAGAATTGGATGGTCGAATGAAGATTGTGGGAAATGGTGAAGATTGGAAATAGTACAAGTCAAAAGGGGGTTTAAGAGTATGGTCCTTAAAAAGGATTGATCAATAGCTTCACCGGGGAACCCTGAAGAGGTCCAAGACAAGCTGGACACTGAGTTACCTTCAGGACAGATCACATCTTGGACAATGACAATTCACACTTTGAAATTTTGCAACTACGGTGAACGGTACTTATAGCATTCATGATACATGCATTCATGCAAATTTAACTTTTATAATTCTTATGTTAGGCGCTTTGATGTGTAATGTGTTAAATTACTTGGAATAATTGGAAATCAATATGGGAGATATTTGTTACTTACTTTGGGTGCCTTACGTGATTTAAATTTGGTTTGCGTGAGTTGCTTGGGAGTATTGGAGACTTCCTTGCTTTATTTTCGGTTAAGAGACGGGGATTCTCTTGTTTTTGTTTGAGAGACGGGGTACTCTCTTTGCTTGCGAGAGACGGGGTTCTCTCATTGTTATTGGAGAGACGGGGTTCTCTCATTGCTGCTTGAGAGACGGGGCTCTCTCCTTGTTGTTTGTGAGAGACGGGGAATCTCTCATTATTTGATTTCAAGCGTGTTTTGAATCCGAGGACGGATTCTTTTAAGGGGGAGAGATTGTAACGCCCCCGTTTTTCAGTTTAAGTAATGTGACGTATTTGTTTAAAAAATTGCGCAAATTAAGTATTTAATTATATGATTAATTGTTTATGAGTGTTTTTATTTGATTTAAAACCGTAAACTTTTGTTATTTAATTTAATTAATATGGAATTTAAGTTTAGTAATTTATTTATAACAATATGAATTCGTTCATGCGCTTGAGTGTTTTATTTCTACTTCGTTCTTATATGAAATGATACTGGATTGGCGTGAAAATTTAATATGTCGTAAATATGTGTGTTATGAACGTGCCTATGTGCTCGGTTTATGTTTTCGGATTCAATTGACGTGTTTATGAATTTATTTTGATTTTTGGAACCAAGGCGGGGGCTAACGAGCAATTAGCGCACCCTTGGTTCCGTGCGTGATATCTTGAGCTCGGGAATTCGGATTCGAATTCCGTCAACTCCGTTGCCTTCGTATCGACGATTCGGAGACAATGGAACAAGCCTCATACCTTTTTGAAATCGGTAGGACCTCCGAAATCCAACCGTAACGGACAACTCGTGCAAGAAGAGCTCCTTTGGTTGACTAGTCTTCATGGTGGGACCCCATAACACTCCTTAACCTAACCATACCTTAACCATGGCTTGTATACTTGAGTTAAACCCTTCTCTTATCCTTTTAGCTGCAAAAACCGAACCATACATCTCCTCTTGCAGCTGGAACTGATCGAGAGAGAAAGAGGGAGGAGAAGGAAGAAGAAAACCTTGGCCTTTTGTGATTTTGAGCTCAAATCACCATCTCCCTTCACCAAAACTTCAAGGTATGAATATGTATGTCTTCTCTACTCAATTATGTTTGATTTCATCTATTTAAAACATGATTTGGATCAGATTTGATTAGGGTTTGAATTATGAGATTAGTATGAACTTTTAGGGATTTTTGTCCTAGTGACCTATTTACTTGTGTGGCTGAATTCCTTGCTTAAACATGATCATATGAACTTGTTTCTTGACCTATTTCTTTCCCAACTAATAGTATATGATGTTAGGAGGATTTCACCTCTTGCTCCTTTTGTAAAATTTTGAGATATGGAGCTCTAAACTTGATGATCTAATTGATTCCCCTGTTTTCAAACTGCTGTGTGAGATTTGGTGTTGTTGCATGATTATATGGCCTCCATTTCGTGTGAAAATGCATGGAGTTGATGTACACTCATTGTACTATATGTTAGTATTCATGCTTTAAGTATTTGGTTCCATTTGAAGCCTCAAAACCGCAAGACATGGCCTGTTCTTATGCATGCTCTTTGACAGAATTGTTGCTGTTGAGTTTGGTAACTTGTTGATCCTTCTAATGTGCTTTAAATGGTACCATTTTGCATATATATGATGTATATAAGTTGTTTAGTATGTTAGCATGCATTCCCCAAAGTTTCAGATCCAAACTCAACCCCTAAGTACGTGATCAAGGCATGATACAATCATTAGGTCTCATATGTGCGATTTTGGCGACCCAGTTTTGTTGCGTGGATTCGATGACCTTAACGTGCGATTTAGCCTTTTCACTCTAAATGAAAAATGTTCATAACATGCCAAATATGTTGTATATGAAGTTTCAGAGCATTTGGAGTTCATTTGGTATGCCTTTGGGTTGAGTTTGTTTGAGTTCAGTTTTACCGGAAAAATTTCAAAGGGGATTAAGTTCTGTACCGTGACACCCCCGTGTCTCATTTACTCATAAGAGGGAGACACGGGCGTGTCACACTCTCTGGGTAGCTCTGTACTGAGCCACGCCCGTGGCTCAGTTGGGCAAGGGTTGGTGACACCCCCGTGTCACTTCCCATGTGCAGTCCGTGTTGCTTCCTTTTCGGTTTTTGATTTGTTTCCCATCCTTAATGACTTTATCTCCCTTTATGTTGAACTATGAACTTGTTGTACTATGTGTTAGGAGTATTTTGGTTTAATTTCATGGCATTTGGATGTGCTATAGGCATGCTTTTACTTAATGCCGGTTATGGGTGTTTATGTGTCGTTTATGAATCGCCTCGCTTATTTTCTATATCTTATCACTTCTTCTTGTTGCCCAACCTTAAATATATGCTATGTTATGTAATATGAAGTATATGGTAACATTATGGAAGAGCTTGAACATGTTCTGTGCCCTTATTTGGATTCTTGAATTATTGGATTGGGAGTATGAATTGAATGATTTATGATTGAACAAGTGAATAAATTGGTTATATGATTTTCATGATCTTTATGTTTTCATATCATGTTTGAGCATTGCCGTGCGTCATATATGGTTCATTTAGAGTCTTGAGTCTCACGAACACGTCTTGTGGTCTTTTGTACAGTTTGTCTCCAGGGTGGAGAGCTTTTGATCGTTCAAGCACTTGATACCTCGTTCCTTGTTTCTTCACGGTTAAGGTGAGGGTGGTTTTGTTTTAGCTATGTAACAAACCCTATAACCCTTATGTGCAAAGCTTTGGCCAAAAACCTTATGATTATATATATATGATTTCCAAACGAAGTTATCGAGTAAATTCTTCTGAATTATACGTATGAGCGTATATAAGCTTAAAAATGGTTTTGTAATGAGGCTATGCTCCAAACCGTGTGTCTTCATGCTAGCTATGGATTAGGATGACACGGAGAGGTACGTATATAGCATATGCCGAGTTACGCGGTAAGGTATGATTTCTTATAGTATGTATCATATGTATGTATTGATATGTTTTGGCGAGACACATTTATTACTTATTACAGAACGGGCCCCGGGACTTGGTATATGTGGCTAACCGAGGAAGCAAGGGCTGACGGGGATCCCATATACTAGTCCCACTATTTAAACAGCGGTACTGGACCTCGTCAGGAGATTGGCGGGGAAAGGGAGCTGAGTGCCATCTGGGGAGTCATGTAACCCCTTTTGGTCAAAGACAGAGGTGGTCGGGCCTTGCAAACCCACCACCAACCCGGAGGAAGAAGGTTGGAACTTATTTATAATTGAAATGATTGATTGACTGATTGATTATTGATTGATAGGCACTGTGCGGGAAGGCCGGGAATCGGATTGCCCAAACAAATATATTTAGGATATGACATGATTTATGGTCTGCCTGTATTATGGTATATTGCATGATCGCCTAATCAATATATTATTGATAATTGTCGTACACGGTCGGAGTTTGGATGGAGGTTGTGCACGCTCACTCGCCGAGCCTTATATGTATGTATGATTTATGAATGTAATGAATTTAATATGAATTAGTCGTAAAAGTCGAGCATTGTTTATCTATTTTCTTGTCCTTAGTGGGAACTAATTTCTAATAAAACCTTGCTCGGGATTTATGACTTGCATGTGCATGTTTTATATATATATATCGCTCCTGCTCACTCAGTCTTCTAGAGACTGACCCCTCTCCCTCCCCACTCTTTTAGTGTGCAGGTTTGATCTTTGGAGTTTCGGGCTAGGCGGAGGTGTTTGGAGTCCTTTTGTGGGTCGAGTTAGGTTAGGAGAGTCTCTGCACTCATTCATGTATTGGAATTATGTATGATTCGTGTTATTATATCATGAACTTGAATATTTATGTAATTGTCATTGAATTGTATTACTGGGTTTCGTTATTGTTTAAAAGAGGCCTGA
This sequence comes from Lantana camara, assembly GCA_037501455.1. Classification (NCBI taxonomy): domain Eukaryota; kingdom Viridiplantae; phylum Streptophyta; class Magnoliopsida; order Lamiales; family Verbenaceae; genus Lantana; species Lantana camara. Next base: position 56,369,969 of record CM074858.1, read on the forward strand.
AGAGCCCAAATTCTGCCTATGGGTTGTATGATTGAACCTTGGTTTTTCTATGCATTATATTTTATTGTATGGTTATCCCTGCAGGGTCTAGCTCCGCCTGGCTTAGATAAGTTTTTATGTTTGTCTCCCGTTCGCTATGGTTGGATACGGGTGCGGAGTCACTGTTCGTTACTCGTGTCAAGCCATAGTGCGGGGGATGTGGTGCCTCACGTGCGGGGTGCTACATTACATTTTCTTCTTCCAGGCTAACACTTATTAAGAAACATTATTTAAGGGAACCATTCAAGAAACATTATTTGTTCTGTATTAAACAAAGAAAGAATCCGTATATTAAAGGAAGAGGACATTACAATTCTGTCAAAAGTCTTTAAGTATGGAAAACAAGGAGGAAATATATTTATTCAGCAAAAAGGAATGATCTAAATATATTTTTTCTTTTCTCCTTTTGTTCTCTTGAATAATGATATATATCTGGATAAAAGGAGTGAAAGGATCAATCAAGAACATCAAGAATCAAGACTGTTCAAGAAATTTGCTCAATCAGTGTGAGACAGTTCAAGAAATTTGTCCAAGTCAGGAAAGAAATATCAAAACCTGAGCATCAAGGTCCACTCTTCCACTCTTCCTCTGTTTCCCCTGAATCCGTATACAGTCAATGAGCTTGAATTCATGGGTTGCTACCTTTGGAGTATCAATAGCAGCATGAGAACTACCAAAATGCTGCCCACGAATATATGGATGACATTGATAGCATGATTGTTCAGCTGAAAATAGGAGGGGGAAAAGAAAGCTTATTACCTAAAAACAAGAACATTGATAACATCCTCAGGAAAAAACAATCCCCTCAATCAAATATGATGACACATCGAGAAGATTACAGGAAAGCAGGCCAAAGATGATACTAACCTATTGAAAACCGTCTTTGTCTTGGAGTATGGCACCTATAATACTCTCACCAAGATTCGCTATCTGGGAGGCGATCACACATATGATGGCTTCAGGTGTAACGCCCCGATTTTCAGACAGTCAGGTACGCTCGACACGTGTGGGTTTCGAGCGTTAGGATTTTATTCTATTAATTTCGTTTAATTAATTTGAACGTGTTATATTAATTCTTATAAATTGTTTTCAACATGATTACGTGAAAATTATACGATATTCATTTCAATTTGATAATTCTTGTATAAATGGAATTTAATTGTTACATGAATTAATTGTCCAATTTGTATTAATTGCCTAAGTGTCCTTAATTACTCTTTTCTTGTACTTTGAGGACCCAATTGCATGAAATTGTTAGGGGACTAAATCGATCCTTTTCCACACTTTGCATCCTTAATTTCATGACTTACACTTTGAGGGATTTAATTGCAAATATTACATCTTTCCCTAAAATATCACGGTATACACATCTCTTCCTCAATCATCAATTTCATTTCATGTCAATCATTCCATTCTTGCTCCCTTGCTCTACCGATCCAAACCTCAACCAAGAGAAGGAGGGATTTCATCATTTCTTGCCAAAATCTTTGAGGAATTGGAAGTCTTGAGCTACAATTTTTATCACATCTCCATCTTTTCTTCTCCTTCTTTCATCTCAAGGTATATTTGATCATTTATATGATTTCTTGATAATTATGCATGAAGCTAGGGTTAGTGTTTAAGCTTGCCAACTTGATTATTTGATGTTAGGAGTATGATTTCATGCTTTTAGCTTGAATTTTTGTTTGAATTCTTGAAGAATTTGAAGTTATATGCTAAACTCAATTATGAGCTTGAAGTGGATGATTTGTGATGATCAAGCATGATTTAAGAGTTTATGTTGGATTTTATTATATCTTAGGTATGCTAGCATGTTTCCTTCATGATTTAGTGCAACTAAGATTGAATTATATGAGTGTTGATGAGTTTGGCAATCATTTTGTGCCTCCCCTGTTTCGTCCCCTGTTCTTCTGCAGCTTCTGTAAAACGGGAACGGCCCTTCCCGTTCCCTTTGTAATTGGGGAACGGCCGTTCCCATTGATTTGAATAAAATGCAGGCGGCGAGGAGGGGAACGACAGTTCCCACTTTGTCTCATAGACGGGAACGACCGTTCCCATCTTCGGGGAGCATTTCGGGACTGGGGAACGGCCCTTCCCATTTTGCACTAAAACCTGGAACGGCCGTTCCCAGGCTCCTGGAAGTGCAGAAACATTCTGCACAAAATTACATTTTTAGCCCCTCGATCCAATGGTTTATTTGACCCCAAATTGCTATTATATGATTGATTATGTGTCAAAACAAGATGTTATCATGCTACATTGTGCATTGCTCGATGTCTCGTACATGATCATGCCGTGCGTCATTATATGGAATAATAGTCTTGAATTATGGTCTCATGCACGTACATTGTCCCGTTTCTTGTCCAGTTATTCTCCAGGGCGGAGATTGTCGAGCATGAATACGTTCATACATTCATGAGTCGTGTGTCGCCTGTCAGGTGAGGTTTAATTCCTAGTTATATAGAACCCGTATAACCTTTACATGATTTTTGGCCAAAGGTATTTATATTTATAAGTTCATGAAATCACTTATTACTTCAAGCATGTTAGTATTCACGAATCAAGCATGCCATGTTCATGAAAGCAAGTACGTGTGTTCTCCTGGCCAGGCTCTCCTTAGTGAGGGCGCTGGACTGGTCTTCAGGCTGGTGGTTGTCCGTCCAATCACAGGAAGAACAATGCCTTATCTTGTACGTGCGTTCTCTTGGCCAGGTTCTCCTTAGTGAGGACGCTGGGCTGGTCTTCGGGCTGGTGGTTGTCCGTCCAACCACAGGAGGAACAAACCCTATCGTGTTACAAGCAAGCCATGTATTGATTGCATGATTTCCATTCCATGAATGTGCTAATTGAGTACACTATCGCACGATTGCACGGTAATTGAATTGCGTGATCACCTATTAATTTATAATCAAGCAAGCATGTTTATCGATTGCATGAAAGACAAGTATCTAATATTGACCGTTGTATTCTCGGGCGAAGAATACTTTATTCTTGAAATCATATAATTATCTTTTATGAACATTTACCCGAGAATATAACTTGCATGCTATCTTCGCAAATATATATGTAAACCTCTCACTCGGTCTTGACAGACTAACGCCTCCACCTTTCAGGTATTGCAGGTGCATGCTAGGCGGGAAGTGAGTCGAGTCCAGTCTTGGTAGTCGAGTCGTGCACGGTGCATTTTATTTGCTTGTTTATTTATTGTTCAAAGGATTTATGTTTAATGTTATTAGTGATTATTATTATTTTATTTGGAGATGATAATGTATTGATATGTAAAATTAGAACATATTTTAGTTGGTAATCGAGAAATGTCATGACTTGATACATGGAAATATTTAATAGAAACTAGTTTATGCTTCCACTTTATTTTGTTGCATGTATTAGTAATCCCGCCTAGCTTGTCGTGTATTGCATCGTCACCCGTTCGCTATAGGTTGGTTCATGTACGGATTGCCCGTTTCGTATGTGGATTGACCTATAATGCGGGGGTGTGGTACCTCCACGTGTTAAGGGGTGCTACATCAGGTATGTATACCTGTTCAAAAATAATCATCATTTAACAAATATAGAGTCTGAAAAAGTTAAATACAGCCATGAAGAGGATCGATTAGTAACAATCTTTTGATTTCAAGAAGCTGAAAACACCAACAATTTCATGTTATTACAATATTAAATGAACTGATCAGCAACTAAATCCTAATTATAGCAAAAGCCACCAGAGTTTCACTTATTTTAACTTCATTCATATTCATGTATCGATATAGACTACGTATAATCAGATGTCCTTAAAGAACTCTTTTTCTTTTTTAAAGAAAAAAGGGATTCGTTTCTTCTTAGCTTACCATACAAAAGAATCAATAATTTAAACTTCTAAGCTCACAAAGAACAAAGATATAAGAACTAAATTCTGTTAAAATGAACATTACACTATCTTGTAGGTTAAAAATATGCTTAAAATTGAGTTTAAACATAACGAGTTCCCTAATATGCAGAGAAATGATCCATAATCGGAAACAATAAAATAGCTAGCTTAAATATGGAAATGTACGAGGATGTAGCTATAAATTATTTATATTTCGAAGTCCAAACATAACTGCACTAAAGCTAATTAACACAAAGACTTATTTCAATCAATACACAATGTTGGATCATTTTTAAGGATTAAGAAACACAAAAACCATTGAAGACTCTAATAACAGATAAACAAATCATCATTCAAGAAAGCTTCTCATTAAAACACTTCATCTAATTATTCATAATTTTGAATTATCAGCAGCAAATACATGATCCTAAAACAGAAAACAAAACTTTAGAAAACCGGATTACTCACTTATGAGCAGGTTCAGTCCGAGGCAGAGAGCCCAAGTAAAGACCCTGAACAAGAACAAGAAAACCGGATTACGAGATTAGATTAGTTGTCGTTTGTGAAATATATCATAAAGCATATTCTCATTCTTGAACAGAATGAATACCTCTTCAATTTGGCACAGAACGTTGTCTTCTTTGACAATTTTCGCAGCTTGCATAACTCTTAATAGAGCTGCTATATGCCCCTTCTACAAATCACTCCCCATTGTAATGAAGAATCTTTAGTCACTCTTTTCCTTCTTTCTTTCAAGACTGTAGTGAGGCTACAATGCATAAACCACAAACATTTGCACAACAAATGTCACTAAAGAATTACAAAACGGTTAAATTACAACTTCATCTAAGCCAAAGACAATACACTATTTATATGGGTAAAATGAAATAAATTCACTATGGGTAAAATGTAATAAATTCACAAAAACCCACAGAAAAAAGGGTGATAAAGATTAAAGACAGGAACTTTGAGCAGCAAATTATTTATATTCACTTTTCTTGATTATTACCAAGAATCGATTGTGTGAATAAGCATGCAATTCCTGCAATCCTTTACTTCCGCAGGAAAGAATTGAGGAACGAGTGAAATTCAAAAAACCCATCAATATAATTTCTTGAGTTAACCAAGATTGCACCCAAACAAATCGAAATTACAGTAAAACCCAATTTAATAAACCGTGAGGAAAGAAGGGCTTTTCTCAAAGTTCCAATCTTTTGATTATCCCAATCACTGCAGATTTAGTGTACATAGGTATACTTCTCCAAAATTTGAAAATGCAACAAAATTTGCAGATGGAAAACGAGTAGAATTTACTTACGACATAGCAACCTGTTGGTCATGACCTTATATCGCTTGCTAAGTTATGGAAAACATCTCATTCTCTGTAATGTCCACCCGGAAGTCGATGAGTGAATATTTTAATGTTCTTGAAGAGAAATGTGAAACTAAAGCAAGTCCTCACCTGTTTTTCTATTTCAATTGTCGATGCAGCAAGCCTCCTCTTCAATGATATTCTGTCTTCCTCACAAGTTTCCGATTCAGTATCTAAACCAATCACAAAGAGATGTGTTTCTCTTTCTATTTTTGTTTAATCAAAAGATACATACAAGAATAAGAAAATAACATGACTGATGACATAATATAATTGCTACTGAGTCCATAAACATATGCTGTATGCAACTGATAAAAGCTTAAAAAACTGTCATGATCTTATTTATTAGAAGAAGAACCTACTCTGTTTCCATTTTCAATGTATCTGCTAAATATAATTACTTTAAGGCGAAAGGCATCGATTCTGTGAAATGGGTTCAGGGGCTTGACGAACCTACTTTGTTTCCATTTTCAACTCAAATTCCAATCTCTTGACTAATCAAGCACAGGGAAATTTTCACCAAAATTAACCAAACAAGCAAGCCACATTTTCGAATACCAAAAATTACCAAACAAACAAGCCACATTTTCGACGAAGACAATAGGGTAAATGTCGTAGATTATCCCAGGAATGTACCTGTAAGAACTAGCTTTAAATCTTCAACAACTTCAAGAAGCTTTTCTCTGGGTTCTCCCAAGTACAGCTTTGTCACCAAATCAATCAATCAATCGACATTCTCAATCTTCGCAAACCAACATTCCGATTTCCAGCACGAAAAACTTAAACAAAAATTAAATTCCCATTACTTGGTAGATGACGACCGGCAACTGACGACCGATAGGCGTCGGCCGGAGGCTGGTGGAGGCGAAAGCAAGCGATGACCGGAGCTGGCGGAGGCGATAGCTGGCAGAGGCGAGAGCTGGCGTAGGTGAGTGAATTTGGGCGAAGAAATGAAATTTTGCCCTAAAGTTGTCTGAGTATTACTTGTTTACAAATAGGTGATTAACAAAAATGTTAACTTCCAGCTAACCAATAACTTAGCGTGACTGGTACAAAGCAGTCCTAAGTTCCATGGGCTCCTGGGTTCGATTCCAGTTTAGTGTACATTTTCAAATACCTTTTGTAATTTTATATTTTATAAATTCCGATGGGATTTCCCTCGGAATCCCGTTGGGAATCATTTAATTTCTATTATATGTATTTTTTCCATAATTTTTAATTTTATTTTTTATTTAATTGAAAATTATATTATTTAAAATTTATTTTAGTTTCTATATTAAATTTAATATTTAAAAACAACCGACAGATTCCCCTCGGAATCCCGTCGGAAGTATTTTCCATTACTTTTTAAATTTTGCATTAAAAAACCGACGCGATTCCGAGGGAAATCCTGTCGGATATATTTAATTTCTATTTTTATATTTTATATTTTAAAAAATTCGACGGAATTTTCCTCGGAAACCCATCGAAATTTTTTTAAAATTTTATGTTTTACACAAACCTATAGGTTTCCGAGGGAAATCCCGTCGGAATTATTTAATTTTTATTTTTTTCAAAAAAAATCGTGACCCGTCGGAATTCCATCGGAATTCCCTCGGATTTCCGACGGCATTCCGACGGAAGTTTTCCCATCGGAATTTTTCGTCGGAATATGCAGGATTTCTTGTAGTGCCTCCTCCTCTTTTCCTTCTCAAAAACGCACAATATATAGCAGCCCTAGGAGATTTCTCGCCGCCCTAGGTAACGGGTGTTACCTAAATTTGCCTTGCTCCGATTAACACCCGTTAATGACCTGAAATTGCCATAACGCTTTCACTGGTAACGGGCGTTACCAATTTTCTTCTATATGGGGGTAACGGGTGTTACCCCCTTATTCTCGCTAAACCTCTCCTCCTATGGCCAGTAACGGGAGTTACTCCTTGTGTACTGCTAAGTGGTAACGGGAGTTACCACTTTTTCTCCCAAAAATGCGTGAAATCGCTCTACTTTGCTATTTCGTAACTCCGACTCTATTAACACCTGAACAGAGTCAAATAAACACATAAACGCATCAAACGACACCAGAATATAATCTATTTAACGCTTAAAATCATGCAATTTCTACACACAACACCCTGATACCTCTTCTTCTTTTCCTTTAGCTAGGATCGAAGCCTCAACCCTTAAAACTCACTTTGTGGCCTCATCCCACGTGCTCAAATCTTCTATAGTTAAATCCTTCTTAAATTCTTCTCGGAGGCCATCTATGAAGTGTCTAGCTTTCATCTTGTCATTTTGCCCATAATATAGGGCACAAACATACCTAATCTCTCGAACTTTTCCATATATTCCACGACAGTCTTATCTTCTTGTTTCATTGAAAGAAATTCCTCAAACCTTTGTTTTTGTATAGCATACGACATGTACCTCTTCCTAAATTCCAAGACGAACACGTCCCATGTCAACTGTTGGAAAACACGAATCAGAAAGCAGCGGAATTTAAAAAATTTTCCCAACAAAAGGACCTTGAACTCGCAATCGTGTAACCAAATTCGTAAAGATAGAAAACTTACTTTTCTTTTGTTCTTTCTTGAAGCGTTTCAAGCCACCCAAGAACGCTCTTCTCGCGGCTTGATCCCCTCTCCTTGGTAAAGCTCGAATCTTCAAACTTCTAACTTGAAGTCTCTAGAGAAAGTCCACCAACTTGATCACAATCTAACTAGTAAGGATGCTAGTTCTCTAGTTAGTGTTTAGGCTTAACCTAGGGTTTAATTTAATCTTGGAGAAAGGAAGGTGTTCAACACATGAACCAAGAATTGTCAATTAGCTCCATAAGGAGCTCAAGCTCCCCTATTTATAGAGAGGGGAGTGCCGAAATTCCTAGTCCTTTATGGGCTAGGATTTTGGTCCCTCTCTCCTATTACTTGATCGTCAAGTATTTTCCAACTTTGACTTTGAATTCTAATTCAAGTCAACTTTTAAGAGAGCTAAAAATATCCAAACTATTTTTGGATAATTTTATACTTTATTTATTATAAAATAAATAACTTATTTTTATCTAATTAATTAATTCGTAATTAATTAACTAGATTATTTTCTCCAAAATAAGACTTTCTTTTTAATTCAAAATTAAACCAAAGTCTATTAAATAATTAACAACTTAATTATTTAATATCCAATTAAATAGTCACGTGTGGCACACGTGTCATAGTGACACGTGTCCAGTCACGTGACCCACACGTGTGGTTTCACACGTGTGGAACCCTCTAGGCTCGATTAACTCGTTTAATCATTTTAAAGCCTCAACTCATGTAACCAAGTTGTTGTGTGTGACCCTCTAGGTTCTCAATTCAATTAGCAGTGACCCTAATTAATTAATTCACTAATTAATTAATCAGTCCATAGATTAAACGACCATAGTCTAGCAACAGGTGTTTAACCCCTAGCTGAATTGGAATGTTCGGATTCGACAGAACCTTTAAGTCATTGATTCATGTGAGATACAATCCTCCTACTTACTATCTCTCAACCAAGATCTAGGGCAAGGGAATAATCAGAACCCTAATAATCCGGTCTTAAAGCTAAGTGCATTTCATATCCATTTGATCTCAATCCAAGAAACACTTTTCTTGATGCCATGATCTACTGCCTTGGCCAAGGACTCCATATGGCATATGAATGACTTACACAATAAGAGATCATCTTGCATATGCAAGTGTAGGTCCTTTCTTGATTCTCATTCACTTTCATGAATCACTTGTGCAGCCCCAGCATAAGCCTTGAATCAGTTGTCTAAGGTGACACCCTTTAAAGCTTATACCAAAGACTACAGAGTTAACTCATAAAGTAACATGAAACCTCAAGTCTAAGGATCAATTAATCACATCAATGACTCGTGAGATATTTCCTAATCTGGAAGTTTCCATTTCCTGAAATAGAAACTTCCTTTCCCATTTAGGAATGTTCTCACACGGGGCACCTCAGTGAACTTACTTATTAAAGTAAGCACCCTCATGTATCACGCACGTATCAACTATACACTTTCCACCTCCATGAAACAAGGTGGTCCTTCTTAAGGGCGTGATCCCACAAGCAAGCCTTAGAGGAGTCAGGTTGACACTCCCACTGTCTGTAGGACTCATCGGCTTGGAGTATTTTACTAATCATGACTTATGTGATATAGGGCTCGTTTCATGAACCATTTCACCTAAATGGTAGAGTCCTAAAGTCATCAGGATTAGGGGAGTTCTCATACATGCACAGCTAAAGTAAACGCATACCAAACAAGAGCATATAAAGAAGTGTTGCCTTAATTCGTTATTTCATTCAAAGATTGTCTGTGATTACAATAAGGAAAAGCACAACGCGGATATACAATCGGCTTTCTAGGGCACTATTCCTAACAATCTCCCACTTGCCCGTCAAAGCCATTCTAAAGAAACTCTAAGTCCCATCTTCTCAAGATGACCTTGGAAAGCTTCTCGACTAAGGGGTTTAGTAAGTGGATCTGCCGCGTTCTCTGCTGATGTGACCCTCTCAATTAGCACATCTCCTCTTTTGATAATATCACGGATTAGGTGATACTTCCTCATAATGTGCTTGGTCCGTTGGTGAGATCTTGGTTCTCTTGCCTGAGCAACCGCCCCAGTGTTGTCACAAAACACAGTAATGGGGTCTTTCATGCTAGGAACAACATTCAACTCTTGAATGAAGTTTCTAATCCAAACACCTTCCTTTGCTGCATCATTTGCAGCTAAGTATTCGGCCTCAGTGGTCGAATCTGCAGTGGTTGTTTGCTTGGAACTCTTCCAACTCACTGCTCCGCCGTTTAGGCAGAAAATGTATCCTGACATTGACTTAAAATCATCTAAGTCTGATGCAAAGCTTGCATCGCAGTATCCTTCGACATTAAGATCTTTCTGACCTCCGTAAACTAAGAATAAATCTTTAGTACTTTTCAAGTACTTAAGAATATTCTTCACGGCAGCCCAGTGACCATCTCCAGGTCAGATTGGAAACGACTCGTTACACTAAGTGCATAAGCCACATCCGGTCGAGTACATAACATTGCATACATTATGCTACCTATTGCTGATGCATAAGGTGTATGAGTCATTCTTTCCTTCTCAAGGTTAGTCTTAGGACACATCTTCTTTGAAAGACATGTTCCTACACTCATAGGAAGGTTCTTAACCTTTGCTGACTCCATATTGAATCTCTTCAATACTTTATCAATGTACATCGACTGTGATAGTCCTATTAACCTTCTAGATCTATCTCTATAGATTTTAATTCCAAGGATATAGGACGCATCACCAAGATCTTTCATCTCGAATTGGTTCGATAACCATAACTTAGTCACTTTCATGTCATCCTTCGAATTCCCAATAAGAAGGATGTCATCAACATAAAGTACTAAGAATTGCACTGAGGTCTCCAATTCCTTTCTATACACACATGATTCATTCGAAATTTGGATGAAGCCAAACACTTTGACCGATTCATCAAATCGAATGTTCAAATTCCTAGAAGCCTGTTTCAATCCATAGATTGATCTTTGGAGTTTGCAAACCTTTTGCTCACTCCCACTGAATGTGAAACCTATGGGTTGCTCCATATAAATGTCTTTATCAATGTCACCATTGAGAAAGGCAGTTTTCACATCCATTTGCCATATCTCATAGTCATAATATGCAGCAATGGCAAGCATGATTCGAATGGACTTTTGCATTGCAACTGGTGAAAAGGTTTCGTCAAAGTCCACGCCGGGTCTTTGAGTGAATCCTTTTGCAACCAGTCTTGCCTTGTAGGCTGCAATACTTCCATCAACTCCAAGCTTTCTCTTAAAGATCCATTTGCAACCTATGGGTTTGACCCCATCAGGCAAATCTACCAAGGTCCAAACTTGGTTGGAGTTCATGGAGTCCATTTCGGATTTCATGGCTTCTATCCACTGTTCAGAGTCAGAATCTGAAAGTGCCTCCTCATATGTTAAAGGATCATTATCCTTTTGAGAGATTTCATGGAAGAATCCATACCATCTCTCCGGCTGTCTAGGAGTGCGTTCGGAACGCCTTAGAGGAGGATTTTCGTGTGTATCGAAATTCGTGACTGGTTGTAGTTGATCAGAGTGGGACGTTTCTTCAGTGGGTGATGTGGGGTCATTTTTTACTTCTTCTAATTCTATGATCTTGCCTTTCTTTTCTTTAAGGAACGGTTCCTCCAGAAAAGTAGCATTTCTGGAAACAAACACCTTTTGTTCAGATTGATCATAGAAGTAGTATCCTATGGATTCCTTAGGATAACCTACAAAGTAGCATATGTTAGAACGAGATTCTAACTTATCTCCCACTGTCCTCTTCACGTAAGCAGGACAACCCCAAATTCTTAAGTAAGAATAACTAGGGATTTTACCATGCCACATTTCATAGGGCGTTTTAGGGACTGACTTAGAGGGAACTAGATTCAAAATCTTTGCTGCACTTTCTAGGGCATAACCCCAGAAAGAAGGTGGTAAGTTAGTGAAACTCATCATGGAACGAACCATATCAATTAGGGTTCGATTCCTTCTCTCAGAAACTCCATTAAGCTGAGGAGTTCCTGGAGGAGTCCACTGAGAGATAATCCCATTATCTTTGAGATGATTAAGGAATTCTTCACTAAGATACTCGCCTCCTCGATCAGATCGAAGTGCTTTGATCTTGTGACCAGTTTGGTTCTCAACCTCCTTTTGAAATTCTAAGAATTTCTCAAAAGCTTCAGATTTATACTTCATTAAGTATACATAACCATACCGACTAAAATCATCAGTAAAGGTTATGAAATACTGATGATTGCTTCTAGTGTTTACACTAAGCGGTCCACAAACATCAGTATGGATCAAATCCAAAACCTTAGTGGCACGTTCCACAGTTCCTTTAAAAGGGACTTTGGATATTTTTCCTTTGAGACAGGATTCGCAAGAAGTTAACTCTTTGAGATCATTTTCAGAGAATGATCCTAAAGTGTTTATCTTGCTAATTCTGTTCTTGGAAATGTGTCCTAATCTAGCGTGCCATAAGGGAGCTGAAACTTTGTCATCTCTCTTACGCTTTGTTTCTCGTTGTATATTCATAATATTGATATTTTGAGTTAGGTAAAGTCCATTACTTAGAGTACAGATGTGAACGGAAGAGTTGTTCCGTTTGATAAAATATTTACCATTCTTAATATAAGTTTCATAACCTTCACAATCTAATATTGGAACTGAAATTATATTACGAATAATGCTCGGTACATAAAGGACTTTGTTTAATACTAACTCAAATCTACCTAAATCTAATCTAATTGTGCCTAAAGCTCGAGCTTCAACGTTTGAGCCATCGCCGATCTTCAAGACACATTCTCCTTCTTTGAGTTGTTGGACTTCACTTAGCATCTGTACATCATTACAGATATGAGTTCCACAACCGGTATCAAGTACCCAAGAACTAGAATTAATAGAAAGATTTACTTCAACGAGAAAGATACCTTTCTTTAGAGTAGCCTTGTACTCTGGGCAGTTTCTCCTCCAATGTCCCACTTTGCCACAATGGAAGCAAACATCCTCTTTCTGATCACGCTTCTTCTTTTGGGCCTTCCCCTTCGAAATGCCACCAGTGGGCCTAAGGGGTTTCTTCTTCTTCTTTTGGGCTTTCTTGCCCTTACCTTTAGAAGGCCCAGAAGAGGAAGATGGAGCATTCACCATCAAAACCTTATTGTCCTTCTTGATCGTGCTTTCAGCAGTCACAAGCTGACTAATCAGCTCAGCTACAGTAGCACCAGCATGATTCATGTTGAAGTTAAGGACAAATGGGTTGAATGATGGTGGGAGCGAAGCTAGCAACAAATCCACTGAAAGCTTATCTTTCAGTGGCATGTCCATGGAAGCAAGTTTCTCAGTAAGGGCAAGAAACTTGAGTCCATATTCATGGACACTTGAACCTTCCCTCATTCTCAAGTGGAACAATTCCTTTGAAGTGTTATACCTTGTAACACGTTCATGAGGGCGGTAAAGTTGCTCTAAGTGGTCGTAAATCTCCCAAGCAAATTCCATGGCCTCATGTTGCCTTTGCAAGTCCGGAGACATGTTAGCCAACATAAAGCAACGGGCTTGGAGATTATCATCCTTCCACTTCTGAATCGCGTCCCGCTCGGCCCGAGTGGGAGCCTCCCCTTCGGGACTAGGCTCCCCTTCGAAGAGAACATAAGTTCTCTTCTCAGAATCTAAAATGATTTTTAGATTCCTCAGCCAATCAGAATAGTTGGGACCAGTCAACTTGTTTGACTCGAGGATCGATACAAGAGGGTTTTTGGTTGCCATTTCAAAACACGTAGAGAATCACAGAATCTACGACCTAAATGGTAAAACAGAGAACTAGTGAGCATGCTGAATTATAACGATATACAAAAGATAAGGTCTTTAATCTAATGTAGCTCCCACTGTTTTTCAAAGATCTAGAATTCCCAAAGATCTAAGAGGAACACGTTTCCCAATGGGTACTAAGATCCTAGGCATTTTACCTTGAACCCACGACTCGCGGATATTCTAAGTAAGAACCCTAGGTAGGTACAACTTACCAATTCTAACACCTTTAGAACTCTTAGTAATTGGTTTTTGCATCACCTATCTTTCAATATGGACCCACGACTCGTGCGACATCCATATTTACTTAGGCGTTAAGCTAGACCCATCAATCATAAGATCATGACCAAAACTTAGTTCGAACGACCCACGACTCGCGGACATCGCCCTTGCTAAAATTGACCACGAAATATTAACCATTTAAAATGATTAATTAGGTAACTAAGAACTAATAAGCTCCACTAGCTATCCCACGACTCGCGGACAATAACTAGCTTTACTTACTAAACTTAAAACCTATTGATGGAATGCTAGGAATTTAATTCAAAATTTGCATCTCGAATTGAACACCTATTTGTTCGAAATTAGCTTAATATTTAATGGGAATTTTCGAATCAACCGGAGAGTTGTCCGGTTCGACCTCACCAACATATATGTTATCCAATTTTATTAGTCTTGATTAATGCAAGTACACTTAAATGCATATCAAACAAGCACATAAACAGATAACATGTCCTAGCATGATACTAACATGTAATGATCATGGGTTCTACCTATCTTATGCGTGATATGTGGGAGCCACTCCACAATCACAAGTTCTAACATACATGCCACATGAACAGTTTAAATCACATAAGGGAAAGCGGTAACAAAATACGAGCCCTATCTCTATTACATTTAACAATTGAGATTCCCCTCCCTAACATTTTGAGGGGTCTTCACTTATGGCCTCCTTGTTACTTGAATGTGGTCCATCTTACTCCATGGGTGCATTGTCTCCAAAATGAAAATAAAACCTCACCACCTATCTCTACTCTCAAATTATAATAAAAGGAAAAAGACATAAAGTAATAAGGCTCAATCTTCATATTGGCCTTAGACAATTACACGGGGCATACCCCGGCCTCAAAAACAGTAATATGGAAAGCCACATAATAAATCACATAACAGTACGCACATAAGTGAGGCTCCAACCTCAATTGAAAAACGCAACTATAGGGCTCCAACCCCAATTTAAACCATCCATGTGCATAAATTAAAACCATACATAGATCTAAACCCATGATCACCTAACATGCTTTTGCGAGAATTTAAATTTAGCCAATAAATTAAAATTCTCGTTTCAAGTCTTAATGACTTAAAACACGACTTAGATGCAATTCTTATTCAAGAGCCTTTTCAATAAAACCCGAAAAACAACAAACCAATAAAATTCCAATTAATTTCCAAAATTAATAATTTTATTCTTTCATTATTTTCAGAAAATAAAATTCATAATTTTCCCAAAATCCGAATCGCTTTAATTTCTCAAAAATCCCAATTTAATCAAAATTTTAAAATAATTTTATTTTAGCAAAACTGATTTTAAAAGATAAAATTAAGATAAAATTAAATCGGGATTTTTCAAACCGAAAACACGAAACACGAAAACACGAAATTAGGCCCGAAAGCATCCGCCCAAAGGAGGGCACTGCCGCGCGGCATCAGGCGCGCGCGCGCGCAAGCTGCGCGCACAGCGTGAGGCAAGTGCGGCCCACGTGCGCGCGCTGGGCGCGCGATTCGTGCGCTTGTCGCGCGCAGCAGTGCCCGCCCGATGGCGGGCGATCTCGGCCTGGGCGTCCCGCTCTGTTGCGGGATGGTGCGGGCGACTGTCCCGCGCGGTTGTGGGACAGGCGAGCGGTCGCGCCTAGGCGCGGGCGGGAGGGCCTCCCGCGCAGTTGCGGGAGGGCTGGGCGGCGGCGATGGGCCTGGGCGTGCGACGTGCTAGCACGCCTAGGCTCGTCCTTTTTCGTGTTCCGTTTCGTATTTTGGGTTTCTCCAAAACCCGGTTCAATCCAAAATTAAAAAATTCGATTTAAACATATTTCAATCAAAACGGTTTTCAAAATCACAATTTAAGAAAACAGTTTCAGAAATTCAGGAAAAATTACAGTTTCGTATTTCAGGCTTTCTAAAAGAACTCATGAATACCTAATTCGCATCTAAGCCTAAGAATTTCTACCAAATTCAGAATAATTGAGACGAATCAGAAACACGATTAACGAGGTGGCTCTGATACCACTTGTTGGAAAACACAAATCAGAAAGCAGCGGAATTTAAAAAATTTTCCCAACAAAAGGACCTTGAACTCGAAATCGTGTAACCAAATTCGTAAAGATAGAAAACTTACTTTTCTTTTGTTCTTTCTTGAAGCGTTTCAAGCCACCCAAGAACGCTCTTCTCGCGGCTTGATCCCCTCTCCTTGGTAAAGCTCGAATCTTCAAACTTCTAACTTGAAGTCTCTAGAGAAAGTCCACCAACTTGATCACAATCTAACTAGTAAGGATGCTAGTTCTCTAGTTAGTGTTTAGGCTTAACCTAGGGTTTAATTTAATCTTGGAGAAAGGAAGGTGTTCAACACATGAACCAAGAATTGTCAATTAGCTCCATAAGGAGCTCGAGCTCCCCTATTTATAGAGAGGGGAGTGCCGAAATTCCTAGTCCTTTATGGGCTAGGATTTTGGTCCCTCTCTCCTATTACTTGATCATCAAGTATTTTTCAACGTTGACTTTGAATTCTAATTCAAGTCAACTTTTAAGAGAGCTAAAAATATCCAAACTATTTTTGGATAATTTTATACTTTATTTATTATAAAATAAATAACTTATTTTTATCTAATTAATTAATTCGTAATTAATTAACTAGATTATTTTCTCCAAAATAAGACTTTCTTTTTAATTCAAAATTAAACCAAAGTCTATTAAATAATTAACAACTTAATTATTTAATATCCAATTAAATAGTCACGTGTGGCACACGTGTCATAGTGACACGTGTCCAGTCACGTGACCCACACGTGTGGTTTCACACGTGTGGAACCCTCTAGGCTCGATTAACTCGTTTAATCATTTTAAAGCCTCAACTCATGTAACCAAGTTGTTGTGTGTGACCCTCTAGGTTCTCAATTCAATTAGCAGTGACCCTAATTAATTAATTCACTAATTAATTAATCAGTCCACAGATTAAACGACCATAGTCTAGCAACAGGTGTTTAACCCCTAGCTGAATTGGAATGTTCGGATTCGACAGAACCTTTAAGTCATTGATTCATGTGAGATACAATCCTCCTACTTACTATCTCTCAACCAAGATCTAGGGCAAGGGAATAATCAGAACCCTAATAATCCGGTCTTAAAGCTAAGTGCATTTCATATCCATTTGATCTCAATCCAAGAAACACTTTTCTTGATGTCTTGATCTACTGCCTTGGCCAAGGACTCCATATGGCATATGAATGACTTACACAATAAGAGATCACCTTGCATATGCAAGTGTAGGTCCTTTCTTGATTCTCATTCACTTTCATGAATCACTTGTGCAGCCCCAGCATAAGCCTTGAATCAGTTGTCTAAGGCGACACCCTTTAAAGCTTATACCAAAGACTACAGAGTTAACTCATAAAGTAACATGAAACCTTAAGTCTAAGGATCAATTAATCACATCAATGACTCGTGAGATATTTCCTAATCTGGAAGTTTCCATTTCCTGAAATAGAAACTTCCTTTCCCATTTAGGAATGTTCTCACATGGGGCACCTCAGTGAACTTACTTATTAAAGTAAGCACCCTCATGTATCACGCACGTATCAACTATACACTTTCCACCTCCATGAAACAAGGTGGTCCTTCTTAAGGGCGTGATCCCACAAGCAAGCCTTAGAGGAGTCAGGTTGACACTCCCACTGTCTGTAGGACTCATCGGCTTGGAGTATTTTACTAATCATGACTTATGTGATATAGGGCTCGTTTCATGAACCATTTCACCTAAATGGTAGAGTCCTAAAGTCATCAGATTAGGGGAGTTCTCATACATGCACAACTAAAGTAAACGCATACCAAACAAGAGCATATAAAGAAGTGTTGCCTTAATTCGTTATTTCATTCAAAGATTGTCTGTGATTACAATAAGGAAAAGCACAAAGCGGATATACAATCGGCTTTCTAGGGCACTATTCCTAACATCAACTCCTCGCTTGTTACCCCTAATTGTTGAGCAATCTTTAACCACCATTGCTTGGCTTGTCCATGTAGAAGTAGTATAACAAGACGGGCCATGTTTTGAGGGTTGCAAGTCCATACCTCAAATATACTCTCTATCTCCGAGAGCCATTCTCCAGCCCGAATTTCATCTTGTCCCCCGAATCGCGGAGGATTAAAGGTCCTAAATTCTCGGTATAACATTGCTATTAGATTCATAGGTGGCAACTCGGTTGAGGACTGTCCTTGGTGGTGTGAATATTTGTGTAAAGGTTGATTGTGGTGTTGTCGACGTGGCGACATCCTGAAAATCTCATCAATTTCAATGTAGATATATGCATGTCGATTAGTAAGTTGTTATGTCACATAATAAATTTGGAAAGAACACCAAAGAAATGTAATGCATCACGTAGTATAAATTCAACAAAATGATAGAAATTTCAAATGCATGGCGTAACAAATCGTGATGCATATGTTTAAATAACCAAATTGTCCTATACCGTTCGACCTAGACCGACACAACACGACACTGAACCCCGATTTTACAACCTGGGGCTCTGATACCACTTAAGGATGTAGCACCCAAACGTAGGGACCACATCCCCCGCACCAAGATCCAAACCCAGTTATGAAATGGAAAGTCCATACCCGAATTCGAACCTTAGCGAACGGGAGACCAACTCACTCACTAAGCCAGGCGGACCTATCTAAACTAACTCAGAGTGCACGAAAGCAATAAAACAACCCAAAGCAAGTAAGTGTATGCATAGCATAGACACTTATAGGTACCAAAAATATATACACAACATGTACAATGGCCCACACGTCCTCATCAAAACTAAATATTTGAATCTTACAAGTATTCAAGACATATTTATACATAGTAGAGAGTGTATGCAGACAAATGCACCCCAACAAGACCTAAACTGACAAGTACGACTCAAAGGACACACCTCTCCGCCCATCTCACGGCAAGACTACATGCAACTAAAAGATAAAATGAGGGGTCAGCCAACTGACTGAGTGAGGGGGCTAACGCACACCCGCACCCTATATATATAAAACATAGCACATTACCAAAAGTGGACTCATGAACCGTGAATAGGTTTTGTAATCCAAAACATTTCAAAGCAAACTTAGATATATACTTAGAAATCATTTCATAAACACTATTCTGATTCATAATTCCTATATCAATTCATAACACATGCTCGGCGAGTACGAGCTTCCAACCCTACTCTTAGATCATAATAAACAGAAAATTCATAAATAAATCCAACCATCTCACCTTTGATGGAAGAGCGACGTACGACCCTAACCATCTATAACTTTAACCAACTCACGTGGGGTAGCTAACCCACAACGTATCCTCCCCGGCTTTTACACCGAAGGCATCGAAATATCACGCCTTCCTTAGCTCCCGAGGTCGCACGTGATACTCTGGATGGAGACTATGCATAGGCTTTATCTCGACAGCCCAATACCGTCCTGAGGGCTCCTTACCCATAGCTCCTTGGATCCACACACACATACCATACACATAACCTTTCATTCATAACTAGCTACCGAACTTAACCATAAGCAAACTTTGTAAAATAGCTTACATATGCCTTCATAATTAACTTTTCAAAACAAAGTTGTTTCATAAGGTTATAAACATATCGTATTCAACACTTATTCTATATAAGTAATATATAGTCACATGCGAGCCTCGAAAACATCACATAAAGGCTTTAGGTCGATAACTATACAAAATCTTAAACCTCACCTTGCGCTTGAAAAGAAAAGAGTGAAAGTGAACAAAGCTAGGCCTCAGGCTCGACACCTGCAACCTCGTCTGAAAAGAAAACACAAAAGCCCAAGACTTAGTCTCTATATGGACCAAATACGACGCACGACAAATGTATAATATGCATAAGATATGTTGGAATCCACACATAGATTGTAATGCACTCATATAGTCAATCAAATACTTGATAACCCATGTTCATGCATAAACAAGTCTCACGGCACATTATGAGTCATAAAGCGTTAAGGTATTATGCATATAAGTTAAAGCATCAAACATGCAAAAGATTAACAATAAATGCCATAAAAGTGCATAATTAAGCAAAAGAGAAGCAGTTGCAGCTCCCAGGTTTTGGGAAGGATGGGAATGGCCCTTTCACTGTAGGGAACGGCCATTCCCGCTTTCGCTAAAAACTTTCTGGAAGATGGGAATGGCCTTTTCGGGCTGAAGAAGGAAATGGGAACGGCCGTTCCGAATTACCCGATTGCTCCTCGTGCGTCTGTAAGTTTTTGAAAAATTTTGATCTTGGGAACGGCCCTTTGGGAATGGCCCTTCCTAGTACAAACTGGGAACGACCCTTCCTAGTTTCGGAAAAATGCACTATTGACCCGCAAACGGCCCTTCCCAGAACAAAGCTTGGGCGGAACGGCTGTTCCGTCCTAGTTCGGAGGGCAAAACAGAATAGACATTACATAAATAGGGGAAGCTTTCATTTTGGCCAAAAATGGCCAAGAAACAATACCAAGAAGCTGCAACAACTTACCAAATTGTGCAAATAATTCATATAAATCATATAAGACATGTTGGCACTCATATAACTCAAGAAAAACAAGAATTAAAGTTAATGATCCATGAATGCAAATTCAAGCTTAAATGTATGCCCACATCAAATGCTCAACTACCATGAGATCTCTTGCAATAAATAAAACATATATATAGCACGTAAAGCACATTTATAAAGTTGGAATTCAAATATATCAATCATAGATCACATATCCAACAAAATGGCCAAACACTTACTATTCACGTAGGGGATCAAATGCATACAAATATCACTCAAAAATCATAATTAATCCATGAAAATGAAGAGCTCGACAAGGGGGTTCCGAAACATACTCAAGTTCGAGGAAAGGTGAAGAAACGAGGGAGAACTTGGCTCTTGAAGGTGGAGAATCAAACTTGGGGCTTTGGCTTCTCTTGGCTTTGAATTGTTGTTGTTGTTACGTGAATGAGGGAAGGGAGGAAGTGGTTTAGCCTTTAAGGGCTGAATCGGTTCGGTTCACGGGTTCGGTTCAAGATTTTCCGGTTGAAGTTGGTTCAGTTTAACAGGTAAGGGTTCAACCAAGACATAATCAAATACTTTAAATAATTCACGTACGTAATTAGTTCAAATAAAATCATATAATCCATATATAATTAATTTAAAACGCAAATAATAATAAATCACATACAAAGAAAAAGAAAGTTCCTAACCCTCAAACTCTCACGTGTGGCACACGTACCTGAGTAACTTGAAAATCGGGGCGTCACAACCTCTCCCCCTTAAGAAGGACCTGTCCTCAGGTCCAAAGCCTCAAGTCTGAACTTGTAAATAAACTTTCCCGTGTTCATCCCTTACGGGTTAGCAACTTACCGCCAGGGATTAGTTCGGGGAAGGTCTTCAAGGAACAAGGGGTCTTCAATTGCTATTAAGCCATGACCCTTAACTCACCGAAACCTAAGCACCCAAAAGTCTAAACTGACGCCAGAGGCAAGCTAAACAGGTAAAGAGCAACAAATGAGAGAGTCCCTGTCTCTCTAGCAACAAACAAGAGAGTCCCTGTGTCTTGGGCAAACAACGAGAGAACCCCGTCTCTCAAACACAAAGAAGGAAAACCTCTAAAGCCCCCAAAACAAAAATCAAATAAACAATCATACAACAACAACACAAGGAACAAGTAGGGAATATTAAATACATAGCGTATCATGCAAAAGCAACTAATACAATTAGTGATACCCAAACGTAGGGACCACAGGTGAGCTCCAACAACATCACTAATGTAGCACCCGGAACGCTAGGCGCCACATCCCCCGCACTATAGGCTCAGTCCACATATGAAACGGGCAATTCATACATGAACCGAATCTATAGCGAACGGGAGACAATAAAAACAACAGCTAGGCTAGGCGGGTACCCTCAAGTAAAACTGAAACGACTCAGAGCAATAAAATAGCGGAAGCCAAAAGCATTCAATACATATAGGTACCATATTTACATATTTACTTATAGGTACCGACAATTCATATCATTACAATATCAATCCCAAGCATAATTCAAGATATACTACGAAATAAGTAGTATCAATACAAGTACAATGTATGAAGGTGCAGTGCTAGATCCGAATAAAAGACACGAGACTCTAATTCCCGCCTAGCACGAACCTGCAAAACTGAAAAGTTGAGGTGTCAATCCAAACGGACTGAGCGAGGGGTATAAATAAATATATGCGCAAATACCATGCAATTTATAACCTCGGGTAAGATTTTAGAAAGAAAAAAAACTAAGTTTAAATAACAAGAATTTCCCCCGCCCGAGATTATAACAATTCAATTTACAGTTAACAATCAATTCAAGGAATCAGTGGCCCGGCGAGTGAGGGCAAATCTCCAACCTTTCTCCGACAGTGTAGAATATTTCAATTTAGTTAATGAATTAGGTGATCACACAAATAGTTCAATGCACAATTAGCAATTTCAATCAATAAATCCTTCTCCCTCCGGGTGATGGCGGGCTTGCAAGACCCAACCATCCAATCATGGTGTACGTCGGGAACATGACTCCCACGTACGGGATTTCTTCCTCCACCAAACCTCCTGGTGGATTCAGAGGTGATCCCACAATGGTGAGGATAGTGCAAGAGTTACCCGTCAGCCCTTGCTTTCCCGGTTGGCTCAATACACTACCCTCGGGCCCAACGTGAACAATAGTTACTTGCCAAAACAATCAATCCGTCAATCAATCAATCAATCAATCCATTAATCAATCTGTTTTGTCAAAACATTTGAAAATCATAGGGTTCGCAAACTATAGATATATATACATACGTTTTGGCCGAAATAGTCACATAGGGGTTGTAAGGTTCTATTTATCTAGAATTTAAACCTCACCTGGACAAACCACCCAAAAAGAAGCAAGAAAGCACCCTACTGAGTGGGCTCCTCAAAACCGGGACCGTGATCTGTGCAACAAGGACAAGTGTGAAATAAGACTCGACTCGAATGAACCAATTTTGATGAACGACAAAGTCATGCACCAATATGTTATGCAATAACGATTTATTGAATGTCAAATACGAGCATGATTATCAATAAACCAAGTATATAACACATACACGTACATCCATGCACGTAAAACAATATGCATGAAAACAAGGGGTGACACGCCCGTGCCACCAAAACACACTAAGCCGTGACACCCCCGTGTCACGGTACAGCGGACCACAAGCGTGAAAAGGGAGGTGACACGCCCGTGTCACCAAAGCAAGGCAAGCCGTGACACCCCCGTGTCACGGTACAGAAAACCCAAACCAAACAATAAGCACCCCCGTGTCACCCAACACAAAGCAAAGATGACACGCCCGTGTCATCTGTGCGTGACAGAAAAACAGGGGAGAAAACAGGGGTTTCCATGCAAAACCAACCCAAACACTAAATTCACTCCAATACAAATGCTCAAACACAACCTATACATAATATACTTCAACTACACAACAATCAAACAAATAAATATGCATCAAATCACCAAGGATTAGGCCCCAAAACCCCATAATTATTCATATACTCCAACTTTCACATAACTTCATGTTTCATACAAGAAATGAAGGAAATATGAGCTAAACATGCTTCTAATCATGGATACACATGAAAGCATCAAGCTAACATCAAACCCTACTCATATAATCAATCAAGAGATTCAATCCATTCTCATGTTATACCTTGAAATGAAAGAAGAATGAGATGAGGATGAAGAGATGAAGATGTTGATGCTTCTAGCTTCAAAGTTCTTCAATTATAGCTTGAGATTAGTTGAATCTTCCTTCCTCTCTTGATGGTGTAAATATCGATCCTCACTAGGTGTGTGTGTGTTCTCTTGTATGAATGTATTGTATGAGAGTGTGTGGAAGAAGAATGCATATAGGATATATTATATCATCCACTATCATAACAAATGTCCCCAATTTGCAAACAAGTCCCTAGGGTATTTAAATGAATGCAATCAAGTAATATCCCTACCTAAAAGATCCATTATTTCATGAAATGATCAATTAAGGTCACATAATACAATTAAGCACACTATCACTTAATTCATGAATTTCACATTAAAAATCAATTCATATAAATACCTAGGAATGTATAAGACACACAATAATATAATGAAATCATAATAAGCAAGTAAATATATAAACTTAAACTCCCAACACCCGAAGACCCGCACGTGGCGTGCTTACCTGAACTTCCGGAATTTGGGGCGTTACAACTCTCCCCCCCCTTAGAAGAATCTGGTCCCCAGATCATTGGTCGGATGAAAATAACTCCGGGTGAAACTTCTTCATCTTCTCTTCCGGTTCCCAGGTCATCTCCTCTGATTTGTCACTTCGCCATAACACCTTCACCATAGAAATATTCCGATTCCTCAACTCTTGATACTTCCTGTCCAATATTCTGACCGGCTTCTGCACAAAAGATAAATTCGGTTCCAACTCCACTTCTTCAACGGGGAGAATTTCGGTTTCATCCGGATAATACTTCCTGAGTTGAGATACATGAAAAACATTGTGAATTCCGGTAAGATTAGGAGGTAGGTCCACTCGATAAGCTACTTCTCCAATTCTCTCAATAATTTCAAACGGACCTAGATAACGGGGATTCAACTTTCCTCCCTTTTCAATTCTAGAAAATCCCTTTCGAGGAGATACCTTCAAGAAAACCCGGTCCCCCACTTCAAATTTGAGATCCCTCCGGCGAATATCGGCATAACTCTTTTGTCTATCTTGTGCAGCTTTCATCCGTTGTTGTATAATCCGAACTTTCTCAATCATGGCTTCCACAGCCTTCGAGGGTTTCTCAAGCTTTCTCCCTTTCTTGACTCCTTCTTGTTTTGACCATTTCCACTCTTCCAAATCAAAGAATAACGGCGATCTACATTTCCGCCCATATAACAATTCATACGGAGCCATACCAATCATTGCCTGAAAGCTATTATTGTAAGCGAACTCTACCAAAGGAAGTTGATCGTGCCACGAGGTTTGGAAATCCAAGGCACAAGCTCGAAGTAGATCTTCCAAGTACCGAATAACCCTCTCCGATTGCCCATCAGTTTGTGGATGAAACACCGTACTGAACTGGAGCTTTGTACCCAACATCTCTTGTAACTCTTGCCATAACTTCGAAGTGAAACGGGGATCTCGATCCGAAACAATACTCACCGGAATACCATGAAGCCGTACAATCTTCCGGTTGTAAATCTCAACCAACTTCCGAACCTTAAAGGACATTCTGACCGGTAGAAAATGAGCAAATTTTGTCAGACGATCCATAATCACCCAAATACCATCGAATCCACTCTTCACTCTAGGTAGCCCGGATATAAAATCCATCGTCACCTGTTCCCACTTCCACTCAGGAATAGGTAACGGCTGAAGAAGACCTCCCGGTTTCTGGTGTTCGGCTTTCACTTTCTGACAAGTGAGACTATTAGGAATAGTGCCCTAGAAAGCCGATTGTATATCCGCTTTGTGCTTTTCCTTATTGTAATCACAGACAATCTTTGAATAAAATAACGAATTGAGGCAACACTTCTTTATATGCTCTTGTTTGGTATGCGTTTACTTTAGCTGTGCATGTATGAGAACTCCCCTAATCCTGATGACTTTAGGACTCTACCATTTAGGTGAAATGGTTCATGAAACGAGCCCTATATCACATAAGTCATGATTAGTAAAATACTCCAAGCCGATGAGTCCTACAGACAGTGGGAGTGTCAACCTGACTCCTCTAAGGCTTGCTTATAGGATCACGCCCTTAAGAAGGACCACCTTGTTTCATGGAGGTGGAAAGTGTATAGTTGATGCGTGCGTGATACATGAGGGTGCTTACTTTAATAAGTAAGTTCACTGAGGTGCCCCGTGTGAGAACATTCCTAAATGGGAAAGGAAGTTTCTATTTCAGGAAATGGAAACTTCCAGATTAAGAAATATCTCACGAGTCATTGATGTGATTAATTGATCCTTAGACTTGAGGTTCCTTCTCACTTTATGAGTTAACTCTGTAGTCTTTGGTATAAGCTTTAAAGGGTGTCGCCTTAGACAACTGATTCAAGGCTTATGCTGGGGCTGCACAAGTGATTCATGAAAGTGAATGAGAATCAAGAAAGGACCTACACTTGCATTTGCAAGGTGATCTCTTATTGTGTAAGTCATTCATATGCCATATGGAGTCCTTGGCCAAGGCAGTAGATCAAGACATCAAGAAAAGGGTTTCTTGGATTGAGATCAAATGGATATGAAATGCACTTAGCTTTAAGACCGGATTATTAGGGTTCTGATTATTCCCTTGCCCTAGATCTTGGTTGAGAGATAGTAAGTAGGAGGATTGTATCTCACATGAATCAATGACTTAAAGGTTCTGTCGAATCCGAACATTCCAATTCAGCTAGGGGTTAAACACCTGTTGCTAGACTATGGTCGTTTAATCTGTGGATTGATTAATTAATTAGTGAATTAATTAATTGGGGTCACTGCTAATTGAATTGAGAACCTAGAGGGTCACACACAACAACTTGGTTACATGAGTTGAGGCTGAAAATGATTAAACGAGTTAATCGGGCCAAGAGGGTTCCACACGTGTGAAATCACACGTGTGGCTCACGTGAGTGACACGTGTCACTGTGACACGTGTCACACACGTGTGTATATATATATTATATATATATATTAAATAATTAATTAGTTAATTATTTAATAGACTTTGGTTTAATTTTGAATTAAAAAGAAAGTCTAATTTTGGAGAAAATAATATAGTTAACTAATTATGAATTAATTAATTAGATAAAAATAAGTTATTTATTTTTATAATAAATAAAGTATAAAATTATCCAAAAATAGTTTGGATATTTTTAGCTCTCTTAAAAGTTGACTAGAATTAGAATTCAAAGTCAAAGTTGGAAAATACTTGATGATCAAGTAATAGGAGAGAGAGGAACCAAATCCTTTCCCAACTAGGATTTGGATCGGCACCCTCTCTCTATAAATAGGGGAGCTCGAGCTCCTTATGGAGCTAATTGACAATTCTTGGTTCATGTGTTGAACACCTTCCTTTCTCCAAGATTAAATTAAACCCTAGGTTAAGCCTAAACACTAACTAGAGAACTAGCATCCTTACTAGTTAGATTGTGATCAAGTTGGTGGACTTTCTCTAGAGACTTCAAGTTAGAAGTTTGAAGATTCGAGCTTTACCAAAGGAGAGGGGATCAAGCCGCGAGAAGAGCGTTCTTGGGTGGCTTGAAACGCTTCAAGAAAGAATAAAAGAAAAGTAAGTTTTCTGTCTTTACGAATTTGGTTACACGATTGCGAGTTCAAGGTCCTTTTGTTGGGAAAATTTTTTAAATTCCGCTGCTTTCTGATTCGTGTTTTCAGAGACAACGCTTCACAAACTCTGCTACATCCTTCTTCAATCCACGCCACCAATAAATCTGCTTGAGATCTTTGTACATCTTATTCCCTCCTGGGTGAATTGAATAAGCTGACTTGTGAGCTTCCTCGAGCAATACCATTTTCAAATCATCGGGTACTACTACTCGGTTCTTGAAATGAAGAAGACCGGTTTCATCGAACCCAAATGGACTCTCCGGATCCTCTCTAGCCTTTGAGACTAATCTCTGAACTCCCGGATCCTTTCCTTGAGCCTCAAACATTCTGTACTTCAGGTCCGTGTAGATGGAGATATTAGAAACTCGAGCTCTAATCTCAATAGGCTCAACTCCCTTACTTGTACCTATTTCCAAGTTTGAAACACCCACTTTCCTACTTAGAGCATCAGTGACTACATTAGCCTTCCCGGGATGATATTTAATAACACAATCATAATCTTCTAGTCGCTCCATCCATCTTCGTTGCCTCATATTGAGCTCCTTTTGTGTGAAAAGATATTGGAGACTCTTATGATCGGTAAAAATCTCAAAGGACACTCCATACAAATAATGTCTCCACTTCCCGAGTGCAAAAATCACGGCAGCAAGCTCTAAGTCATGCGTCGGGTAGTTCTTCTCGTGATCCTTCAACTTCCGTGAGGCATAAGCGACAACCTTGCCCTTCTGAGTTAATACACTTCCCAAACCTTCCTTCGACGCGTCAGTAAACACAACATATCCTTCTGAACCCTCTGGAAGAGTTAACACTGGGGCAGAAACCAATCTCTCTCTCAAAACATCAAAACTTCTCTCACATTTCTCATCCCAGTCGTATTTCACATCCTTCTTAGTTAACCGAGTCAAAGGAGCAACGATCTTAGAAAAATCTTGCACGAATCTTCTATAATAGAGATAGGGCTCGTATTTTGTTACCGCTTTCCCTTATGTGATTTGAACTGTTTATGTGGCATGTATGTTAGAACTTGTGATTGTGGAGTGGCTCCCACATATCACGCATAAGATAGGTAGAACCCATGATCATTACATGTTAGTATCATGCTAGGACATGTTATCTGTTTATGTGCTTGTTTGAAATGCA
The DNA here is from genome assembly GCA_037501455.1 of Lantana camara. Lineage (NCBI taxonomy): Eukaryota > Viridiplantae > Streptophyta > Magnoliopsida > Lamiales > Verbenaceae > Lantana > Lantana camara. The sequence goes on from CM074858.1 coordinate 56,398,400, forward strand.
TTTAAGTGTACTTGCATTAATCAAGACTAATAAAATTGGATAACATATATGTTGGTGAGGTCGAACCGGAAAACTCTCCGGTTGATTCGAAAATTCCCATTAAATATTAAGCTAATTTCGAACAAATAGGTGTTTAATTCGAGATGCAAATTTTGAATTAAATTCCTAGCATTCCATCAATAGGTTTTAAGTTTAGTAAGTAAAGCTAGTTATTGTCCGCGAGTCGTGGGATAGCTAGTGGAGCTTATTAGTTCTTAGTTACCTAATTGATCATTTTAAATGATCAATATTTCGTGGTCAATTTTAGCAAGGGCGATGTCCGCGAGTCGTGGGTCGTTCGAACTAAGTTTTGGTCATGATCTTATGATTGATGGGTCTAGCTTAACGCCTAAGTAAATATGGATGTCGCACGAGTCGTGGGTCCATATTGAAAGATAGGTGATGCAAAAACAATTACTAAGAGTTCTAAAGGTGTTAGAATTGGTAAGCTGTACCTACCTAGGGTTCTTACTTAGAATGTCCGCGAGTCGTGGGTTCGAGGTAAAATGCCTAGGATCTTAGTACCCATTGGGAAACGTGTTCCTCTTAGATCTTTGGGAATTCTAGATCTTTGAAAAATAGTGGGAGCTACATTAGATCAAAGACCTTATCTTTTGTATATCGTTATAATTCAGCATGCTCACTAGTTCTCTGATTTACCATTTAGGTCGTAGATTCTGTGATTCTCTGCGTGTTTTGAAATGGCAACCAAAAACCCTCTTGTATCGATCCTCGAGTCAAACAAGTTGACTGGTCCCAACTATTCTGATTGGCTGAGGAATCTAAAAATAATTTTAGATTCTGAGATTCTCTTCGAAGGGGAGCCTAGTCCCGAAGGGGAGGCTCCCACTCGGGCCGAGCGGGATGCGATTCAGAAGTGGAAGGATGATAATCTCCAAGCCCGTTGCCTTATGTTGGCTAACATGTCTCCGGACTTGCAAAGGCAACATGAGGCCATGGAATTTGCTTGGGAGATTTACGACCACTTAGAGCAACTTTACCGCCCTCATGAACGTGTTACAAGGTATAACACTTCAAAGGAATTGTTCCACTTGAGAATGAGGGAAGGTTCAAGTGTCCATGAATATGGACTCAAGTTTCTTGCCCTTACTGAGAAACTTGCTTCCATGGACATGCCACTGAAAGATGAGCTTCCAGTGGATTTGTTGCTAGCTTCGCTCCCACCGTCATTCAACCCATTTGTCCTTAACTTCAACATGAATCATGCTGGTGCTACTGTAGCTGAGCTGATTAGTCAGCTTGTGACTGCTGAAAGCACGATCAAGAAGGACAATAAGGTTTTGATGGTGAATGCTCCATCTTCCTCTTCTGGGCCTTCTAAAGGTAAGGGTAAGAAAGCCCAAAAGAAGAAGAAGAAACCCCTTAGGCCCACTGGTGGCATTTCGAAGGGGAAGGCCCAAAAGAAGAAGCGTGATCAGAAAGAGGATGTTTGCTTCCATTGTGGCAAAGCGGGACATTGGAGGAGAAACTGCCCAGAGTACAAGGCTACTCTAAAGAAAGGTATCTTTCTCGTTAAAGTAAATCTGTCTATTAATTCTAGTTCTTGGGTACTTGATACCGGTTGTGGAACTCATATCTGTAATGATGTACAGATGCTAAGTGATGTTCAACAACTAAAAGAAGGAGAATGTGTCTTGAAGATCGGCGATGGCTCAAACTTTGAAGCTCGAGCTTTAGGCACAATTAGATTAGATTTAGGTAGTTTTGAGTTAGTATTAAATAAAGTCCTTTATGTACCGAGCATTATTCGTAATATAATTTCAGTTCCAATATTAGATTGTGAAGGATATGAAACTTATATTAAGAATGGTAAATATTTTATCAAACGGAACAACTCTTCCGTTCATATCGGTACTCTAAGTAATGGACTTTACCTAACTCAAAATATCAATATTATGAATATACAACGAGAAACGAAGCGTAAGAGAGATGACAAAGTTTCAGCTCCCTTATGGTACGCTAGATTAGGACACATTTCCAAGAACAGAATTAGCAAGATAAACACTTTAGGATCATTCTCCGAAAAAGATCTCAAAGAGTTAACTTCTTGCGAATCCTGTCTCAAAGGAAAAATGTCCAAAGTCCCTTTTAAAGGAACTGTGGAACATGCCACTAAGGTTTTGGATTTGATCCATACTGATGTTTGTGGACTGCTTAGTGTAAGCACTAGAAACAATCATCAGTACTTCATAACCTTTACTGATGACTTTAGTCGGTATGGTTATGTATACTTAATGAAGTATAAATCTGAAACTTTTGAGAAATTCTTAGAATTTCAAAAGGAGGTTGAGAACCAAACTGGTCACAAGATCAAAGCACTTCGATCTGATCGAGGAGGCGAATATCTTAGTGAAGAATTCCTTAATCATCTCAAGGATAACGGGATTATCTCTCAGTGGACTCCTCCGGGAACTCCTCAGCTTAATGGAGTTTCTGAGAGAAGGAATCGAACCCTACTTGATATGGTTCGTTCCATGATGAGTTTCACTGACTTACCACCTTCTTTCTGGGGTTATGCCCTAGAAAGTGCAGCAAAGATTTTGAATCTAGTTCCCTCTAAGTCAGTCCCTAAGACGCCCTATGAAATGTGGCATGGTAAAATCCCTAGTTATTCTTACTTAAGAATTTGGGGTTGTCCTGCTTACGTGAAGAGGACAGTGGGAGATAAGTTAGAATCTCGTTCTAACTTATGCTACTTTGTAGGTTATCCTAAGGAATCCATAGGATACTACTTCTATGATCAATCTGAACAAAAGGTGTTTGTTTCCAGAAATGCTACTTTTCTGGAGGAACCGTTCCTTAAAGAAAAGCAAGGCAAGATCATAGAATTAGAAGAAGTACAAAATGACCCCACATCACCCACTGAAGAAACGTCCCACTCTGATCAACCACAACCAATCACGAATTTCGATACACATGAAAATCCTCCTCTAAGGCGTTCTGAACGCAATCCTAGACAGCCGGAGAGATGGTATGGATTCTTCCATGAAATCTCTCAAAAGGATAATGATCCTTTAACATATGAGGAGGCACTTTCAGATTCTGACTCTGAACAGTGGATAGAAGCCATGAAATCCGAAATGGACTCCATGAACTCCAACCAAGTTTGGACCTTGGTAGATTTGCCTGATGGGGTCAAACCCATAGGTTGCAAATGGATCTTTAAGAGAAAGCTTGGAGTTGATGGAAGCATTGCAGCCTACAAAGCAAGACTGGTTGCAAAAGGATTCACTCAGAGACCCGGCGTGGATTTTGATGAAACGTTTTCACCAGTTGCAATGCAAAAGTCTATTCGGATCATGCTTGCCATTGCTGCATATTGTGACTATGAGATATGGCAAATGGATGTGAAAACTGCCTTTCTCAATGGTGACATTGACAAAGACATTTATATGGAGCAACCCACAGGTTTCACATTCAGTGGGAGTGAGCAAAAGGTTTGCAAACTCCAAAGATCAATCTATGGATTGAAACAGGCTTCTAGGAATTGGAACATTCGATTTGATGAATCGGTCAAAGCGTTTGGCTTCATCCAAATTTCGAATGAATCATGTGTGTATAGAAAGGAATTGGAGACCTCAGTGCAATTCTTAGTACTTTATGTTGATGACATCCTTCTTATTGGGAATTCGAAGGATGACATGAAAGTGACTAAGTTATGGTTATCGAACCAATTCGAGATGAAAGATCTTGGTGATGCGTCCTATATCCTTGGAATTAAAATCTATAGAGATAGATCTAGAAGGTTAATAGGACTATCACACTCGATGTACATTGACAAAGTATTGAAGAGATTCAATATGGAGTCAGCAAAGGTTAAGAACCTTCCTATGAGTGTAGGAACATGTCTTTCAAAGAAGATGTGTCCTAAGACTAACCTTGAGAAGGAAAGAATGACTCATACACCTTATGCATCAGCAATAGGTAGCATAATGTATGCAATGTTATGTACTCGACCGGATGTGGCTTATGCACTTAGTGTAACGAGTCGTTTCCAATCTGACCCTGGAGATGGTCACTGGGCTGCCGTGAAGAATATTTTTAAGTACTTGAAAAGTACTAAAGATTTATTCTTAGTTTACGGAGGTCAGAAAGATCTTACTGTCGAAGGATACTGCGATGCAAGCTTTGCATCTGACTTAGATGATTTTAAGTCAATGTCAGGATACATTTTCTGCCTAAACGGCGGAGCAGTGAGTTGGAAGAGTTCCAAGCAAACAACCACTGCAGATTCGACCACTGAGGCCGAATACTTAGCTGCAAATGATGCAGCTAAGGAAGGTGTTTGGATTAGAAACTTCATTCAAGAGTTGAATGATGTTCCTAGCATGAAAGACCCCATTACTGTGTTTTGTGACAACACTGGGGCGGTTGCTCAAGCAAGAGAACCAAGATCTCACCAACGGACCAAGCACATTATGAGGAAGTATCACCTAATCCGTGATATTATCAAAAGAGGAGATGTGCTAATTGAGAGGGTCACATCAGCAGAGAACGTGGCAGATCCACTTACTAAACCCCTTAGTCGAGAAGCTTTCCAAGGTCATCTTCAGAAGATGGGACTTAGAGTAGCTTTAGAATGGCTTTGATGGGCAAGTGGGAGATTGTTAGGAATAGTGCCCTAGAAAGCCGATTGTATATCCGCTTTGTGCTTTTCCTTATTGTAATCACAGACAATCTTTGAATAAAATAACGAATTGAGGCAACACTTCTTTATATGCTCTTGTTTGGTATGCGTTTACTTTAGCTGTGCATGTATGAGAACTCCCCTAATCCTGATGACTTTAGGACTCTACCATTTAGGTGAAATGGTTCATGAAACGAGCCCTATATCACATAAGTCATGATTAGTAAAATACTCCAAGCCGATGAGTCCTACAGACAGTGGGAGTGTCAACCTGACTCCTCTAAGGCTTGCTTATGGGATCACGCCCTTAAGAAGGACCACCTTGTTTCATGGAGGTGGAAAGTGTATAGTTGATGCGTGCGTGATACATGAGGGTGCTTACTTTAATAAGTAAGTTCACTGAGGTGCCCCGTGTGAGAACATTCCTAAATGGGAAAGGAAGTTTCTATTTCAGGAAATGGAAACTTCCAGATTAAGAAATATCTCACGAGTCATTGATGTGATTAATTGATCCTTAGACTTGAGGTTCCTTCTCACTTTATGAGTTAACTCTGTAGTCTTTGGTATAAGCTTTAAAGGGTGTCGCCTTAGACAACTGATTCAAGGCTTATGCTGGGGCTGCACAAGTGATTCATGAAAGTGAATGAGAATCAAGAAAGGACCTACACTTGCATTTGCAAGGTGATCTCTTATTGTGTAAGTCATTCATATGCCATATGGAGTCCTTGGCCAAGGCAGTAGATCAAGACATCAAGAAAAGGGTTTCTTGGATTGAGATCAAATGGATATGAAATGCACTTAGCTTTAAGACCGGATTATTAGGGTTCTGATTATTCCCTTGCCCTAGATCTTGGTTGAGAGATAGTAAGTAGGAGGATTGTATCTCACATGAATCAATGACTTAAAGGTTCTGTCGAATCCGAACATTCCAATTCAGCTAGGGGTTAAACACCTGTTGCTAGACTATGGTCGTTTAATCTGTGGATTGATTAATTAATTAGTGAATTAATTAATTGGGGTCACTGCTAATTGAATTGAGAACCTAGAGGGTCACACACAACAACTTGGTTACATGAGTTGAGGCTTGAAAATGATTAAACGAGTTAATCGGGCCAAGAGGGTTCCACACGTGTGAAATCACACGTGTGGCTCACGTGAGTGACACGTGTCACTGTGACACGTGTCACACACGTGTGTATATATATATTATATATATATATTAAATAATTAATTAGTTAATTATTTAATAGACTTTGGTTTAATTTTGAATTAAAAAGAAAGTCTAATTTTGGAGAAAATAATATAGTTAATTAATTATGAATTAATTAATTAGATAAAAATAAGTTATTTATTTTTATAATAAATAAAGTATAAAATTATCCAAAAATAGTTTGGATATTTTTAGCTCTCTTAAAAGTTGACTAGAATTAGAATTCAAAGTCAAAGTTGGAAAATACTTGATGATCAAGTAATAGGAGAGAGAGGAACCAAATCCTTTCCCAACTAGGATTTGGATCGGCACCCTCTCTCTATAAATAGGGGAGCTCGAGCTCCTTATGGAGCTAATTGACAATTCTTGGTTCATGTGTTGAACACCTTCCTTTCTCCAAGATTAAATTAAACCCTAGGTTAAGCCTAAACACTAACTAGAGAACTAGCATCCTTACTAGTTAGATTGTGATCAAGTTGGTGGACTTTCTCTAGAGACTTCAAGTTAGAAGTTTGAAGATTCGAGCTTTACCAAAGGAGAGGGGATCAAGCCGCGAGAAGAGCGTTCTTGGGTGGCTTGAAACGCTTCAAGAAAGAATAAAAGAAAAGTAAGTTTTCTGTCTTTACGAATTTGGTTACACGATTGCGAGTTCAAGGTCCTTTTGTTGGGAAAATTTTTTAAATTCCGCTGCTTTCTGATTCGTGTTTTCCAACAGAGACAACGCTTCACAAACTCTGCTACATCCTTCTTCAATCTACGCCACCAATAAAACTGCTTGAGATCTTTGTACATCTTATTCCCTCCTGGGTGAATTGAATAAGCTGACTTGTGAGCTTCCTCGAGCAATACCATTTTCAAATCATCGGGTACTACTACTCGGTTCTTGAAATGAAGAAGACCGGTTTCATCGAACCCAAATGGACTCTCCGGATCCTCTCTAGCCTTTGAGACTAATCTCTGAACTCCCGGATCCTTTCCTTGAGCCTCAAACATTCTGTACTTCAGGTCCGTGTAGATGGAGATATTAGAAACTCGAGCTCTAATCTCAATAGGCTCAACTCCCTTACTTGTACCTATTTCCAAGTTTGAAACACCCACTTTCCTACTTAGAGCATCAGCGACTACATTAGCCTTCCCGGGATGATATTTAATAACACAATCATAATCTTCTAGTCGCTCCATCCATCTTCGTTGCCTCATATTGAGCTCCTTTTGTGTGAAAAGATATTGGAGACTCTTATGATCGGTAAAAATCTCAAAGGACACTCCATACAAATAATGTCTCCACTTCCCGAGTGCAAAAATCACGGCAGCAAGCTCTAAGTCATGCGTCGGGTAGTTCTTCTCGTGATCCTTCAACTTCCGTGAGGCATAAGCGACAACCTTGCCCTTCTGAGTTAATACACTTCCCAAACCTTCCTTCGACGCGTCAGTAAACACAGCATATCCTTCTGAACCCTCTGGAAGAGTTAACACTGGGGCAGAAACCAATCTCTCTCTCAAAACATCGAAACTTCTCTCACATTTCTCATCCCAATCGTATTTCACATCCTTCTTAGTTAACCGAGTCAAAGGAGCAGCGATCTTAGAAAAATCTTGCACGAATCTTCTATAATAACCCGCCAATCCCAAGAAACTTCTGATCTCGGAGGCGTTCTTTGGTTTCTCCCACTTCAACACTGCTTCAATCTTCGATGGGTCAACCTCTAATCCATTCCCCAAAATAATATGACCCAAGAAGGACACTCGGTCGATCCAAAACTCACACTTGCTGAACTTCGCAAACAATTGATGCTCTTTCAATGTTCTTAACACTAATTTGAGATGCCTTGCATGTTCCTCGGCTGATTTAGAGAAAACCAAAATATCATCAATGAAGATTACAACGAACTTGTCAAGAAACGGCTGGAAAATCCTATGCATCATGTCCATAAAAGCGGCGGGAGCATTTGTCAATCCAAAAGGCATGACCACGAATTCATAATGCCCGTATCTCATATTGAAGCCCATCTTTGGAATATCCTCGGCTCGGATCCGTAGTTGATAATACCCTTGTCTTAAATCAAGCTTCGAATATACCTTAGACCCTTGGAGTATATCAAACAACTCTTCAATATGGGGAAGAGGATATTTATTCTTAACGGTCATCCGATTAAGCTCCCGATAATCAATACACATTCTTAGAGTACCGTCCTTCTTTTTCACGAATAAAACTGGAGCACCCCATGGTGACGAGCTCGGTCTTACATACCCAACTTCCAAAAGACCATCCAGTTGTACTTTTAATTCCTTCAATTCCGCCGGTGCCATCGAATATGGAGTCTTAGAATAAGGTTCGGCATCCGGATACAAATCAATCATAAACTCTATCTCCCTTTCCGGCGGTAACGAATCCAACCTCTCGGGAAACACTTCGGGAAACTCTTTAACTACCTCGGTTTCCTCTAACTTCACTTGATCCTTCGGTTGATTAAGAATATAGGCTATAAACCCTGTAGCCCCATCACGAACCAATCTCTGAGCTTCTGAAAAAGATAATAAAGGCACCGTCTTCGAACCCTGACCCATAACAATCTCAAAGCCGAGACTAACTTTCTTGGCCCGGCAATCAACAGTGGCGTAGTGCTTGTACAACCAATCCATACCTAAGATAGAACCATACCGAGACATAGGCAACTCAATGAAATCCGTTGAGAAAACCTGACCCTCAATACTCACCGGCACTTCTCGAAAAACCCGATTAGTTTTTACACTACCACCAAAAGGAGTACTAACATGATAATAAGCAGAAGATAAAGTAACACATAAAGGCAAATTCACAGAAATAGCACGGGAAATAAAGGAGTGGGAAGCTCCCGGATCAAATAGAGTATGTATGTTCGTGCCATGGATGCAAATAATACCTTCCACCACGGCTGCAGGATCTATATCAGGATCCGCTTCCTCTCTTTCCAAGGCATAAGCTCGGGCTCTAATCATCGGCCTCTGACCCCTGGCAGGCTGATCCCGGCGATCCGGACACGTATCCACTTTATGATCGGCCTTCCCACAAATCAGACAAAGATTCAGGCGACGCCGACAATTCTCATAAGTATGGGTAGGCCATCCACAATAAGTACATCCCGGCTTCCCGGTAAAAGGTGGTGCAGCAGGAGTAACCCGGGGAGTTTTCTGAACCGGCACTTGAGGCTTGAACTTCTTCATCGGCCCCTTAGACTGCGGTGGAGGGACATCATAGGTGATTGGCCTCTTCCCGGGGTTATAATTCGACCTTGATCCCGAGCCGGAACCCTGACTCGATCTATAGGTAGACCTCCGAGCATTTACCGAATCTTCCACTTTTAAAGCCTTTTGGGTAGCCTTCTTCCAAGTACTAGTGTTAACAGCCTCTATTGCAACTTGAATATCCGGCCTCAGACCTTGCACGAATTGCATAGCCTTATGAAAATCGTCACCGGCGATATTGGGTGCATATTTAGACAATCTCTCGAACTCGGTTATATATTCGGCAACCGATCTATTCCCTTGCTTGAGCTCCGTGAATTCCCTAAGCCTTCTTGTGCGAGAGGAGGGAGGAATGAACTTGTTCTTGAATTCCCTAGTGAAAACCTCCCATCTAACTTCTTCCTCAGCGGCATCTAAAACAATCTTGGTGCTTTCCCACCAAGAATACGCTTCTCCTTGGATCAAAGTAAGGGTACACCTAGCTTTCTCTCGAGTCTCGCAAGGGATAAGCTCCCAAATTCGCTCAATCTCTTTGAGCCACTGTTCTGCTACCATATCGTTCCCTGTAAAGAATCTGGGTGGATGTTGATTTTGAAATTCCCTCAAAATGACTGAAATTGGGGCCGGTGGCGTAGGAGGAGGAGCTGGCGGTGCGGGAGGCACATAATCTCGTAATCTCTGATCAATTAACTAAACCATAGAATTTAAAAAGTCCTGAGGTTGTGCTTGAGGGGGTGGAGGTGGAGTTCGGTCACGATGATGATGTCGATGACCGGGAGAATGCTCTCTACGGGGCCTTCCACGAGGCATCCTGAGATAAAACCACTGTACATGCATGGTTGATTAACAAGTATGAATAAATGTAATCAAATCCACAAGATACATGAATCACATAGTTCAAATAAAATCAAATGGCTTCAATTAAAATGCAAGACTCTCAAATAATCACATAATCCTATACCGTGCGACTTAGACTCACCAGACACGACACTAGAGCCACGGTTTTGCAACCGGGCTCTGATACCACCTTGGGATGTAGCACCCGGAACGCTAGGCGCCACATCCCCCGCACTATAGGCTCAGTCCACATATGAAACGGGCAATTCATACATGAACCGAATCTATAGCGAACGGGAGACAATAAAAACAACAGCTAGGCTAGGCGGGTACCCTCAAGTAAAACTGAAACGACTCAGAGCAATAAAATAGCGGAAGCCAAAAGCATTTAATACATATAGGTACCATATTTACATATTTACTTATAGGTACCGACAATTCATATCATTACAATATCAATCCCAAACATAATTCAAGATATACTACGAAATAACTAGTATCAATACAAGTACAATGTATGAAGGTGCAGTGCTAGACCCGAATAAAAGACACGAGACTCTAATTCCCGCCTAGCACGAACCTGCAAAACTGAACAGTTGAGGTGTCAGTCCAAACGGACTGAGCGAGGGGTATAAATAAATATATGCGCAATTACCATGCAATTTATAACCTCGGGTAAGATTTTAGAAAGAAAACAAAATAAGTTTAAATAACAAGAATTTCCCCCGCCCGAGATTATAACAATTCAATTTACAGTTAACAATCAATTCAAGCAATCAGTGGCCCGGCGAGTGAGGGCAAATCTCCAACCTTTCTCCGACAGTGTACAATATTTCAATTTAGTTAATGAATTAGGTGATCACACAAATAGTTCCGTACACAATTAGCAATTTCAATCAATAAATCCTTCTCCCTCCGGGTGATGGCGGGCTTGCAAGACCCAATCATCCAATCATGGTGTACGTCGGGAACATGACTCCCACGTACGGGATTTCTTCCTCCACCAAACCTCCTGGTGGATTCAGAGGTGATCCCACAATGGTGAGGATAGTGCAAGAGTTACCCGTCAGCCCTTGCTTTCCCGGTTGGCTCAATACACTACCCTCGGGCCCAACGTGAACAATAGTTACTCGCCAAAACAATTAATCCATCAATCAATCAATCAATCCATTAATCAATCGGTTTTATCAAAACATTTGAAAATCATAGGGTTCGCAAACTATAGATATATATACATACGTTTTGGCTGAAATAGTCACATAGGGGTTGTAAGGTTCTATTTATCTAGAATTTAAACCTCACCTGGACAAACCACCCAAAAAGAAGCAAGAGAGCACCCTACTGAGCGGGCTCCTCAAAACCGGGACCGTGATCTGTGCAACAAGGATAAGTGTGAAATAAGACTCGACTCGAATGAACCAATTATGACGAACGGCAAAGTCATGCATCAATATGTTATGCAATAACGATTTATTGAATGTCAAATACGAGCATGATTGTCAATAAACCAAGTATATAACACATACACGTACATCCATGCACGCAAAACAATATGCATGAAAACAAGGGGTGACACGCCCGTGCCACCAAAACACACTAAGCCGTGACACCCCCGTGTCACGGTACAGCGGACCACAAGCGTGAAAAGGGAGGTGACACGCCCGTGTCACCAAAGCAAGGCAAGCTGTGACACCCCCGTGTCACGGTACAGAAAACCCAAACCAACCAACAAGCACCCCCGTGTCACCCAACACAAAGCAAAGATGACACGCCCGTGTCATCTGTGCGTGACAGAAAAACAGGGGAGAAAACAGGGGTTTTCATGCAAAACCAACCCAAACACTAAATTCACTCCAATAAAAATGCTCAAACACAACCTATACATAACATACTTCAACTACACAACAATCAAACCAATAAATATGCATCAAATCACCAAGGATTAGGCCCCAAAACCCCATAATTATTCATATACTCCAACTTTCACATAACTTCATGTTTCATGCAAGAAATGAAGGAAATATGAGCTAAACATTCTTCTAATCATGGATACACATGAAAGCATCAAGCTAACATCAAACCCTACTCATATAATCAATCAAGAGGTTCAATCCATTCTCATGTTATGCCTTGAAATGAAAGAAGAATGAGATGAGGATGAAGAGATGAAGATGTTGATGCTTCTAGCTTCAAAGTTCTTCAATTATAGCTTGAGATTAGTTGAATCTTCCTTCCTCTCTTGATGGTGTAAATATCGATCCTCACTAGGTGTGTGTGTGTTCTCTTGGATGAATGTATTGTATGAGAGTGTGTGGAAGAAGAATGCATATAGGATATATTATATCATCCACTATCATAACAAATGTCCCCAATTTGCAAACAAGTCCCTAGGGTATTTAAATGAATGCAATCAAGTAATATCCCTACCTAAAAGATCCATTATTTCATGAAATGATCAATTAAGGTCACATAATACAATTAAGCACACTATCACTTAATTCATGAATTTCACATTAAAAATCAATTCATATAAATACCTTGGAATATATAAGGCACACATTAATATAATGAAATCATAATAAGCAAGTAAATATATAAACTTAAACTCCCAACACCCGAAAACCCGCACGTGGCGTGCTTACCTGAACTTCCGGAATTTGGGGCGTTACAACTAATACTGGCCGTCACTATTAGACAATTGACACCGGCTTTAATCGGAGGTTGGTTAAGTCAGGACAATCTGTCAGAGAAAGGACTGCAAATCCTTATCTCATTCATCATTTATCGTCACATAGGGCTTGCTACCCGAATTGACACAAGAGAAGGGTGGTGTACGTGTGTATGTTCAAGATGTCGTTGATCTCGGTCCAACATCGCTCATCGTTCATTGTTTTTAAAGAGTAAGGGTGGAAGATGCCTAGCTTGCGGGCATAAATCATTTTATAAACATTGGTTCATATTTATCAAAGTTATCCTTTACCCTATCCCGTTTTATGAAAATCATATGTACCAAATCATATCATATGTGTGCGCGTGTGACATCATCATTTTCATATCAAATATTTTCATGAAGTCTTTATCTTTCAAATCATTCTTCAAGGTAAACTTTATTCATTTCAAATATCCTTTCATTTCAAGAGTATTTCTTTTAAGTACTCCCTGACTTAGTCACTTTGACTAATATCTCTACCTGTTTTCTGGCCTCATGGTTTCAGGTCTTGCAGCCGCACTATAGAGGTATCTTGAACCTCTAGAATGTCTATTTTTCTCGAGTCAGGACTTATATGTTATTAATCTATTTTGTGTCCTGCATTATGATATATGGCTGCATATGTTCCTAGCTTTATTTTGTAACTTGATACACTTCTACTCTACTTATAATATGCTCCCGTGACATTGTCCAATACTTATATCATCTCATTAATTATCTCTTCTACTTAAACGTAACTGTATTGTTCATCTTATGTGTGACAACCCTAAACAGGGCCAAGTTGGAATTAATAAACCTTGAAAGGAAGTGAAAGCGTTTATAGACTTTGATCCATCAAATGTTCTTCATGCATCACATTTCTATGCGTTTTAAGTTGTTCTTACATGCTATTGTGTAACACCCCAAACGGAGAAGTGTCACATCCCCCGCACTATGACCCAGAACCGGAACATGAAATAGAAAGTCCATGCCCGAATCCGAATCAGAGCGAACGGGAGACCAACTCACACACTAGGCTAGGCGGATCTAACTTGACCAAAACTCAGAGTGCATAAGTAATTAAAACCAACAACGATAGATAGCGGAATCATTTAAAACAAAACATGCAAAGCAGGTGACGGGTTCAACTAGCATAGATACCTAATCCCGAATAATAGATCAACAAACATAACAAGTGATGGGTTCAACTAGTATAAATCCCTAGTCCCGAATATCAACATAAAGTAATAATCATCAAGTGCCACAAGGGCCGAATGAGAGTGCCACGCAGGGCTACCGAATAGTAAAGTATAATCTCAAGTCTACAAGTCAAAGCATAAGTAAAGTGTATGAAAAGACAAACGCAAATAGAAAGACTAGACCGACGAAGTGCAACTCAGAGGACTCACTTCCCCCTAGCAAACACCAACAACCTGCAACTAAAAGTGTAAATGAGGGGTCAGTCAACTTGACCGAGTGAGGGGGCTAACGCACACCCACAATATATAAATATAAGGAGCATAGCACAGAATAAAAAGGATGGACTCATGAACCGGGGATAGGTGTTACATACCAAAACATTTTGAAAGAACCCGAATAAGATATGGATATAAGTTTAGAAACCATTTTCCAGAAAGACTCTATCCCGATTCATAATTCCATAACATAACATAATCAACTGCTCGGCGAGTACGAGCTTCCCACCTTTACTACTCAGAACATAAATCAAAATCAATCCAACCGCTACACCAATGATGGAGGAGATGTACTGTAGCACCCGAGCGTAAGGTACCACATCCCCCGCACCACAGACCCGACCCGTATATGAAATGGAAGTCCATACACGTGCCAAATCCACGGCGAACGGGGACACAACACACCCGCTATGCTAGGCGGGACTAACCCTTGAACCATTCAACTCAAGAAACATATATAATCAGAGTTAAAGAAAATTGCGGAAGCAATAACGACAAAGCATATACAGTGAGCCACCAAGCTCCAAAAATCGATATACAAGAGCATTCGAATATCCAACAGCACTCACGGCATATAAAATCATAACGCTCCAATCCATACTATGATCAAATACAAAAGTAGCAACAAGAGTATGAATATGAGACTGAAAGGAGGTGCTAAACATAAATGCAAGACCTAGACGACTTGTATTCCCGCCTAGCACTCCTATACCTGCACAAAACAACTGAAAACAACCGGGTTCAGTCTAAAAGAGACTGGTGGGTATAAAAACGGGGCCTAAGATATATAATATCGCATAAATTAAACATCTACATGCAAGCCCTAATCCCGTGTGAAGTTTGATAAGAATTTACCAAGTGGTTAAAACAACAGAAAACATCAACGGGATTACGACGTTCATATTCATTCATAATTGCTCATAAGGATTTAAGCTCGGCGAGTGAGCGTGCACAATCTACAACCTTCTCCTCGTGTAATCATATCATAATTAGTGGTTGTCATACATATCTTTCGTGCACATACATAAATGATCATAATCATACATATACACCTTCTTCCTCCGGGTGGTGGACAAGTTAGCTAGACCTGACCACCGGTTCAGACATAGGCCAATGGGGGTACATGAATCCCCCAAGGGCACTCAGCTCCCATTCCTCGCTAAAACTCCTAGCGAGGGCCGGTATCACCGTAGTTTGGTTGGGACTAGTATATGGGATCCCCGTCAGCCCTTGCTTCCTCGGTTAGCCACATATACTAAGTCCCGGGGCCCGTATAATCAGAAATCAGAAATGTGTCTCGCCAAACATAAGGTAGGGTTTCATAATTAAAAAGGGGTCATACGTTTGAAATCATTTACCCAAAATGACTCGATTTATATAAATATATAATTTTGGCTTAAAACTTTGCACATAAGGGATTTATAGGGTTGTTTTAACTAATAGAAGAAAAACCCACCTTTTCCAAATCAAAATAAAGGCACAAGCGTCTCAATGCTCGTCCTCGTCTCCGACCAAACCCGAATCTGTGCAAAAGAAAAGGTATGAGACTCATGACCACATATGACGCTCGGCAATGAAGTGCATATGACATGAATGCAAAAATGATCATATTATATCAATAAAATGTTCATGTGCACGATTAAAGAATTTAAATCATATAATCAAATCATTCGTTCATATATTTCATTCAATTTCATAATTTCATAAATTCATAACATTCATATAATTTTCATAAATTCATAATATTCATAAATCTACAATATTCAAAATATTCATAAATTCATAAATTCATAATGCATATCAATTAATCTAAAATTCATTTAATAAGCATAACACATATTATTCAAATTCACAATTAGGAATAAAACAAATAAAACGTTCAAACAACAGTCAGTAGAATAAATATGCGAAATGGAAATCAATTAATTTCAATAATTAAATTAAATAAATTAATATTCAAAATATATAATATATAATAAACATATATAATATATAATATAATAACATATATACACATTACATATATATATATATATATATAATCACGTACACACTCACACACACATGCATGCATATATACTATATATTACATATATATAATTATAACCCATGCATGAAATATATACTACAATATATTATACACAATCATGCATGCAATTACACACACAAATACTAAATATATGTATATATATTTATACACACTTACACGTACACAGCCATGCATGCATTCATACACACAATCTCACACATACACAGTACATATACATATATATATACAACAACAGTAGCATGCGGGCAACACAGGGAAACGCAGGAAAAAGCTTGGAAAAAAATAGGTGACACCCCCGTGTCTACTTCCTAGAACAAACCGAGACACCCCCGTGTCTCGGTACAGAAATCCCAGGCCCAGTTTGCACCCCCCGTTCCCACTGGAAAGAAAGGAAAAAGACACGCCCGTTACACGCAGCAGCAACATCCCTGTTTTGACAGAAATGACGCAGAAACAGAGCAACACTCCAGCATGAAATTCGAGCAAAACATGCAGCAATACAAGGCATGAATTACAGCAAGAAATCAGCCACAACCCACACCACAAAGCCACGAAAACGGACAGCAAAAGAAAGGAGAAACGCAACACTTTGACAGCAACTTTTCCAGGCCAAAAACAGGGCATACTCTACGGAAAACAGAGCCACACCCAATCGATCTTCAACCAACATGTTCAGGTATGTTAAGGTCACAAATATGCAGCAAAAAGACTCCAGATGAACACACAAATCAGTTCCAAAAGTGATCAATCAAGGCATGGAAGCATACGTGACCTTCATGTGGAATTTTCTGAAAATTTCATAAATGATATCTCATATATATCTCAACAAACACGAAAGCAATGATCATAATTGATATGAGGATGTTAAAACAATTAATCGCAGGCTTGGAATCAATCAAAATCATTGAGAATCAAAGGAGATCAAGAATTTGCCCAAAATCCTAAATTTTCGGAAAAACAGTTCAGAAATGAAGAACCATGCTCAAAATCATGAATGGAAAGATGAAAATGATCAGAATTAATCATAAAATACAACCCTAAGCTTACCTTGATGATTGGTTGAAGTTTGGAGGAGATTTGAGCTCCAAAATCTCCAAGGGATGAAGGGTTTCGGGACTGGACTGTAGAGCAGTAGCTTTGGCTGATGTTTGGGGGTTGTGTGAGGATAATCTTGGTTAGGGCTTGATATGTCATGCTAGGTGGTTGAGTTAGGGATCTAAGGAATCAAACCATGGTTACTTTGGTTATGGTTTGGCTAAGTTATGGCTGAATTAGTGCAACAAGGTCAAGTTGGTCTCCGTTTCGTTTTTCGGTTGGATTTCGGAGTTTCAAATGAATTAGGAAAATTATAAGGCTAAGTTTACTAAACTCGAATTTTCGTTACGAGTTCAGTGGAGTTGACGGAACTCGAATCCGAGTTCCCGAGCTCAAGATATTAAATTCGGAACCAAGGGTACGCTAAGTGCTCGTTAGCTCCCGTTTTGGTTCCTCAATTAAAATTTAATTCGTTAACATAACAAATGAATTCAAAAACATAAATTGAGCATAAAATCATGTCCATAACACATATATGTACGACATATTACAAATTCGTGGCATTTCAATATCATTTCATAAGAGAACGAAGCACAAAATTAGTGATATGATCAATCCAAGCAACTCAACATAAATCCCATGCATATATTATAATTCCCATGCATAAATAAAATTTTCATGCAAAATATATTAATTTGCATGCATAAATAAAATCTTCATGCATAATTATATATATTGTACGTATAAATATATATATATATGAATACTCAATTAATTAATTAAAACATGATTAATTAACGTAACATATAATTAGCATAATCATTAAATTGATAATAAAGTAATTAAACACATATATATATATATATATATAATACGAAATATATATATATATAAAATTAATAATATTAATATATAATAATATAATATAATATAATATAATAATAACAATTAATTCGCGCAATTTGGTAAACACATACGTCCTACCTTTACGTCCGAAAAGTCGGGGCGTTACAATCTCTCCCCCTTAAAAGAATCCGTCCTCGGATTCACTGCTCGCTCGGAAACAACTCGGGGTGAAACCTTTACATCTTATCCTCCGTCTCCCGCGTAGCCTCTTCGGTTTTATCACTTCTCCAAAGACCCTTAACTAGTGGAATACGCCGATTTCGAAGTTCCTGAAACTTTCGATCCAATATCTTAATCGGCTTCTGAACGAAGGTGAGATCCGGTTCTAACTCCATTTCTTCAACTGGTAGAACCTCGGACTCGTCTCAATAATACTTTCGGAGCTGTGAAACATGAAACATGTTATGCATTCCAGTTAAATTCGGAGGCAAGTCCAATCGATAAACCGTATCCCCAGTCTTCTCTAAATCTCATATGGTCCCATGTACCAAGTGTTTAATTTTCCTCCTCGTCCAATCCTTGAGAATCCTTTTCGTGGGGAAGCCTTTAAGAAAACCCTATCTCCAATCTCAAACTCCAAATTCTTCCTCCGAAGATCTGCATAACTCTTTTGTCGATCCTGAGCAGCCTTCATCCGTTGTCTAATTATCTGGACCTTATCAATAGCCTCTTGTACAACCTTAGAGGGTTTTTCCTTCTTTTCCCCTCTTTTAATCCCTTCTTGCTTGGTCCAGTTCCATTCCTCCAAGTCAAAGAACAACGGTGATCGACATTTACGTCCATAAAGAGCTTCATAAGGGGTCATTTCAATCGAGGCTTGATAGCTATTGTTGTAAACAAACTCGATTAACTGTAACTGTTCATTCCACGAACTCTGGAAGTCCAATGCACATGCTCTCAACAAATCCTCCAGATACTTAATTAACCTTTCTGATTGTCCGTCGGTCTGAGGATGGAAAGCTGTGCTGAATTGAAGCCTTGTTTCCAAACACTTCTGCAATTCTTGCCATAACCTTGAAGTAAATCTGGGATCCCGATCCGAGACAATACTAACAGGTACACCATGAAGCCTGACAATCTCATCATTGTATCTCTTGGCCAACTTACTCACTTTATCGGACATCCTGATAGTAAGAAAATGAGCTGACTTCGTCAACCTGTCCACGGTAACCCAAATTCCATCAAAACCTACTCTCACTTTTGGGTAATCCTAAAACAAAATCCATGGCTATTTGTTCCCATTTCCACTCTGGGATAGGCAATGAACGAAGTAGCCCCGATGGCTTTTGATGTTCTGTCTTAATCACTTGACAAGTCATACAATGTTTCACAAAGTTGATAACATCCCTTTTCAATCCATTCCACCAATAGAATTGCTTAAGATCCTTATACCTTTTGTTCCCTCCGGGATGTATCGAATACCCTGACCGATGGGCTTCCTCAAGAATAATCCTTTTTAACTCTTCCGGGACAACAACTCTATTCTTGAATCTTAGAAGTCCCGTATCATTGAACCCAAACGGGCATTCTGAATCAGCTCGAGCTTTCTCATCTAATTTTTGAACCTCGGGATCAATCCTCTGAGCATCAAATAACCTCTGTTTAAGAACTGGTTGAACCGTGATATTCCGAACACTAGCCCTCAGTCTGAACAATTCATTCTCATCTCCAATTTCCACTTTCACATTGGACACGCTAGCTTTCCGACTAAGCGCATCCGCGACCAAATTAGCTTTGCCGGGATGGTATCGGATTGTACACTCATAATCCGCCAAAAGTTCCATCCAACGCCATTGTCTCTTATTCAATTCCTTTTGCGAGAATAAGTATTGGAGACTCTTGTGATCGGAAAAGACCTCAAACGAAATTCCGTAAAGATAGTGTCTCCACTTACCCAAAGCAAAGATCACTGTCACTAATTCCAAATCATGAGTGGGTAGTTCTGTTCATGCTCTTTCAATTTCCTTGAGGCATAGGCGATCACTCTTCCATTTTGCATCAACACACATCCCAAACCTTCCTTTGAGGCGTCCGTATAAACTGTATATCTTTCTGTACCTTTGGGAAGTGCTAATACAGGAGCGGTGGTCAACTTTCCTTTACAAATTGAAAGCTATCCTCACATGCCTCGTCCCACTCAAACTTAACCACCTTCTTAGTCACTCGGGTTAAAGGAACCGCAATCTTCGAAAAATCCTGTACAAATCTCCGATAGTAGTCTGCCAAACCCAAAAAACTCCTTACTTCTGAAACATTTTCCGGGCTTTGCCATTGAATAACCGTCTCAATCTTAGAAGGGTCTACCTCCAAACCTTTCCTTGAGATAATATGACCCAGAATTGCTACCTGATCAATCCAAAACTCGCCTTTGCTAAACTTAGCATACAACCGATGCTCTCTTAAGGTATCCAACACAATCCTGAGATGCCTGGCATAATCCTCCGGAGTTCTCGAATAAACCAAGATGTCATCGATGAAGATTACCACAACTTATCCTTCCATCAGAACTGAACACTCCCGAACCAACTGATCTGTCTGAAGACTCCCACCAAGTGGCGAACTCACCAAATAACAAGAAGAAAAAAGCAAATAACAGGCAAGCACAGAATAGCAACTAAGTCACAAGGAATAAAAGAATGCATCGCACCCGAATCAAAGAGTGTATGAATGCTCATGTTATGTATGCATAGGGTACCTTCTACCGCAGCTGTGGGATCAATCTCGGCATCTTGCTCTTCACCTTCGATAGCGTAAGCACGAGCCGGGATCATCGGCCTTTGAACTCGTCGTTGATATTCAGGGTCTTTGTAGGGACAAGTATCCGCCATATGGTCAGCTTTTCCACATATGAGGCACAAATTCAACCTCCTCCGACAGTTATAGTAATTATGAGTTGGTCCTCCACAATGTGTACAGGGAGCTTGAGCCAATCTCGCCACGCTCGGACCTTGTCGATCTTTCGTAGGTGTAGGCAGAGCTTTGAGAGCCGGTGGAGTTGGTCCTCCCATTCTTGGCTTCTTAAACGGAACCTTAGGAGGGGGACTAGCTTGCATCATCGGCCTCTTTCCCGAATTCGATCCGGAACCTCTTCCCATTGGAGTTCTAAAAACCGGATCCTTCTTTTTGATTTCCTCCCCTTGCGTAGTAGACTGTCGGACTCCAGATATCCTCTCTACTCGAATTAACCAACCCTCCGAGACCGCATCATCGATAGGACCAGAAAATCGAGGGGGGTTGTAGCTCAGAAACACCCCATGAGGGTCTCTATGGTTATGGTTTAGTGGAGGAGCTTGTTGTCCTACTGGTTGTGGTGGGGAAGCTTGAGCCCTCCTATGCTCGACATAGTTGAAAACTGCTTTCATAAAATTCCCCATATCCATCGATGGTGCTTGTGGTTGGGGTGGAGGCGTAGGAGATCGATCATGATGACGACGGCGTCCGGGAGATCTCTCACGGTGTCTGCGTGGAGGCATCCTGTTCAAGAAATACTGAAAATGCATGCTATTTTTAGTCCATGCATGCAAGTGCAATTAATTCGATCAAAATTCAAGATTTAGGGCACACAAGCACGTAAACAATGCATATGCAACACATTGACAAGTTGTTCCTAAAGCCGAACGACCTAACTGACTCAACACGACACTAGAGCCCGGGTTTTGCAACCCTAAGCTCTGATACCACTTAAGGATGTAGCACCCGAGCGTAAGGTACCACATCCCCCGCACCACAGACCCGACCCGTATATGAAATGGAAGTCCATACACGTGCCAAATCCACGGCGAACGGGGACACAACACACCCGCTATGCTAGGCGGGACTAACCCTTGAACCATTCAACTCAAGAAACATATATAATCAGAGTTAAAGAAAATTGCGGAAGCAATAACGACAAAGCATATACAGTGAGCCACCAAGCTCCAAAAATCGATATACAAGAGCATTCGAATATCCAACAGCACTCACGGCCTATAAAATCATAACGCTCCAATCCATACTATGATCAAATACAAAAGTAGCAACAAGAGTATGAATATGAGACTGAAAGGAGGTGCTAAACATAAATGCAAGACCTAGACGACTTGTATTCCCGCCTAGCACTCCTATACCTGCACAAAACAACTGAAAACAACCGGGTTCAGTCTAAAAGAGACTGGTGGGTAAAAAACGGGGCCTAAGATATATAATATCGCATAAATTAAACATCTACATGCAAGCCCTAATCCCGTGTGAAGTTTGATAAGAATTTACCAAGTGGTTAAAACAACAGAAAACATCAACGGGATTACGACGTTCATATTCATTCATAATTGCTCATAAGGATTTAAGCTCGGCGAGTGAGCGTGCACAATCTCCAACCTTCTCCTCGTGTAATCATATCATAATTAGTGGTTGTCATACATATCTTTCGTGCACATACATAAATGATCATAATCATACATATACACCTTCTTCCTCCGGGTGGTGGACAAGTTAGCTAGACCTGACCACCGGTTCAGACATAGGCCAATGGGGGTACATGAATCCCCCAAGGGCACTCAGCTCCCATTCCTCGCTAAAACTCCTAGCGAGGGCCGGTATCACCGTAGTTTGGTTGTGACTAGTATATGGGATCCCCGTCAGCCCTTGCTTCCTCGGTTAGCCACATATACTAAGTCCCGGGGCCCGTATAATCAGAAATCAGAAATGTGTCTCGCCAAACATAAGGTAGGGTTTCATAATTAAAAAGGGGTCATACGTTTGAAATCATTTACCCAAAATGACTCGATTTATATAAATATATAATTTTGGCTTAAAACTTTGCACATAAGGGATTTATAGGGTTGTTTTAACTAATAGAAGAAAAACCCACCTTTTCCAAATCAAAATAAAGGCACAAGCGTCTCAATGCTCGTCCTCGTCTCCGACCAAACCCGAATCTGTGCAAAAGAAAAGGTATGAGACTCATGACCACATATGACGCTCGGCAATGAAGTGCATATGACATGAATGCAAAAATGATCATATTATATCAGTAAAATGTTCATGTGCACGATTAAAGAATTTAAATCATATAATCAAATCATTCGTTCATATATTTCATTCAATTTCATAATTTCATAAATTCATAACATTCATATAATTTTCATAAATTCATAATATTCATAAATCTACAATATTCATAATATTCATAAATTCATAAATTCATAATGCATATCAATTAATCTAAAATTCATTTAATAAGCATAACACATATTATTCAAATTCACAATTAGGAATAAAACAAATAAAACGTTCAAACAACAGTCAGTAGAATAAATACGCGAAATGGAAATCAATTAATTTCAATAATTAAATTAAATCAATTAATATTCAAAATATATAATATATAATAAACATATATAATATATAATATAATAACATATATACACATTACATATATATATATATATATATATAATCACGTACACACTCACACACACATGCATGCATATATACTATATATTACATATATATAATTATAACCCATGCATGAAATATATACTACAATATATTATACACAATCATGCATGCAATTACACACACAAATACTAAATATATGTATATATATTTATACACACTTACACGTATACAGCCATGCATGCATTCATACACACAATCTCACACATACACAGTACATATACATATATATATACAACAACAGTAGCATGCGGGCAACACAGGGAAACGCAGGAAAAAGCTTGGAAAAAAAATAGGTGACACCCCCGTGTCTACTTCCTAGAACAAACCGAGACACCCCCGTGTCTCGGTACAGAAATCCTAGGCCCAGTTTGCACCCCCGTTCCCGCTGGAAAGAAAGGAAAAAGACACGCCCGTTACACGCAGCAGCAACATCCCTGTTTTGACAGAAATGACGCAGAAACAGAGCAACACTCCAGCATGAAATTCGAGCAAAACATGCAGCAGTACAAGGCATGAATTACAGCAAGAAATCAGCCACAACCCACACCACAAAGCCACGAAAACGGACAGCAAAAGAAAGGAGAAACGCAGCACTTTGACAGCAACTTTTCCAGGCCAAAAACAGGGCATACTCGACGGAAAACAGAGCCACACCCAATCGATCTTCAACCAACATGTTCAGGTATGTTAAGGTCACAAATATGCAGCAAAAAGACTCCAGATGAACACACAAATCAGTTCCAAAAGTGATCAATCAAGGCATGGAAGCATACGTGACCTTCATGTGGAATTTTCTGAAAATTTCATAAATGATATCTCATATATATCTCAACAAAAACGAAAGCAATGATCATAATTGATATGAGGATGTTAAAACAATTAATCTCAGGATTGGAATCAATCAAAATCATTGAGAATCAAAGGAGATCAAGAATTTGCCTAAAATCCTAAATTTTCGGAAAAACAGTTCAGAAATGAAGAACCATGCTCAAAATCATGAATGGAAAGATGAACATGATCAGAATTAATCATACAATACAACCCTAAGCTTACCTTGATGATTGGTTGAAGTTTGGAGGAGATTTGAGCTCCAAAATCTCCAAGGGATGAAGGGTTTCGGGACTGGACTGTAAAGCAGTAGCTTTGGCTGATGTTTGGGGGTTGTGTGAGGATAATCTTGGTTAGGGCTTGATATGTCATGCTAGGTGGTTGAGTTAGGGATCTAAGGAATCAAACCATGGTTACTTTGGTTATGGTTTGGCCAAGTTATGGCTGAATTAGTGCAACAAGGTCAAGTTGGTCTCCGTTTCGTTTTTCGGTTGGATTTCGGAGTTTCAAATGAATTAGGAAAATTATAAGGCTAAGTTTACTAAACTCGAATTTTTGTTACGAGTTCAGCGGAGTTGACGGAACTCGAATCCGAGTTCCCGAGCTCAAGATATTAAATTCGGAACCAAGGGTACGCTAAGTGCTCGTTAGCTCCCGTTTTGGTTCCTCAATTAAAATTTAATTCGTTAACATAACAAATGAATTCAAAAACATAATTTGAGCATAAAATCATGTCCATAACACATATATGTACGACATATTACAAATTCGTGGCATTTCAATATCATTTCATAAGAGAACGAAGCACAAAATTAGTGATATGATCAATCCAAGCAACTCAACATAAATCCCATGCATATATTATAATTCCCATGCATAAATAAAATTTTCATGCAAAATATATTAATTTGCATGCATAAATAAAATCTTCATGCATAATTATATATATTGTACGTATAAATATATATATATATATGAATACTCAATTAATTAATTAAAACATGATTAATTAACGTAACATATAATTAGCATAATCATTAAATTAATAATAAAGTAATTAAACATATATATATATATATATATATATATATATATATATATATATAATACGAAATATATATATATATAAAATTAATAATATTAATATATAATAATATAATATAATATAATATAATAATAACAATTAATTCGCGCAATTTGGTAAACACATACTTCCTACCTTTACGTCCGAAAAGTCGGGGCGTTACATGTACAGTCCCCAAAAACCATCTATAATAACACCGTTTAAAATAAACTCGATCTCAAGAGGGTAGCGAACCCACAAGAGTCATCCCCAGCCTTAGCCGAAGGCTCAAGATATCACGCCTCCCTCATCACCCTAAGGTCGCGCAATGATATCTCAAATGGAAACTACGCACATGGTTGAAACTCCGACGGCCCTAACCGTCCCAGAGGCCCCATTACCCGTAGCTCCTCGGATCCACAATAGAACATAACAGAACAGATACCAATCTTTCATGGCAAATCTCGCTACAGAATCGTAACACAACTGAATTTTCCAAAATAGCTTACATATGCCTCAAAAACTGGTTTTTATACATATTCCTATGCTGTGGAATTTAACCCACGAAGGCTCCCACACACGCAGGACGCACGCAAAAGCGCATAAACATATCATATCCAACACGTATGTATTTATAATAAGATATACTCGCATGCAAGGGTAGAAATCAGCATATAAAGGCCATAGGTCGCATAACTATACAAAATCCTAAACCTCACCTCGTGAAAGTAGAGTCTGAGAGTGTGAAGGGCCAAACACACTAAACCTCAGGCCCACCGGCACCACCAAACTCTGTGACAAGACATACAGAAGCCCAGACTTAGACTCTATATGAACCAAACAAGACGCACGGCGTTGCTCAACATGATCGTGGTTATGCATAAGTGTTCATGTTGTGCTTGGATAAGGTGTCGTGGTCATTCAAGGCATATCAATGCTCAACAAGGTCATATTTACAAGCAGCCAAAACGCAATTCCATATCCAAAGATGCAAGATCAATTTAGAAAGTCAATGTATTCACAAAATGCATATTAAATCATCCAATGTCACAGGGTTCAATTATAATATTAGAATTAAGCATCAAGTTCATGACGAGTTATAAAGTGCATAAGTAAGAGCAACTTGATCATATAAACATACAAGGTTGTTGTACGTAGATGGCATGCTTGATACAAATAAAGAGTGCATTTAATTCACTTAAGATCATACTTTACAACTTCACAACATGTTTGGTATAAAAGCTCAAGTCACATTCAAGTTTCATAAATATTACACTTACATCCCCTAAGTTATTTATAAAAGTTTAGAATTATTACACATACATCCCCTTAGTTGATTACTAAGCATAATTGTTCGTTTAAAGTGTTTATATAATTATTCAGCTAGGAATTAATTACTTACAAACATGACAATTATCAATTTATCTTAATTCATAATATACCATTTCCGAGTAGTAAGAGTAAATCAAGATATTACAATTCTAACTCCTTTCATGCATAAAGTCTCAAGTTGTTCAAGCATCTTTCATGTATCTCAATTTAATATTGGAAACACAATTTACAACAAACATAACATTGAGAACGTCTCAAATCCATATAGAGAAATCACAACATGTTCGTTCTTCTAAAATATCATTCAAGTTCATTTAGTCACATAAAAGATTAGTTTCTAGATACTACACTAACACCCCTTCATATCTAAACACATAGTATAAATTCATCACATCGGGATTCAAATTGTAAATCGAAACATTCATGCATATCACAATTCATTCAATACATATTTTTGAATATGATTGGAATACATCTCGATCAACAAACCAACAATAACCAATTTATTTGCACTTAAAACAATTAATTCAAATAATCACAATTACGTAAAATAATTCGTAATAAATAGACCGAGTGTCCGATAAACGAAGGGAAAGTGGCGTTGAACTCACCACAATGAGACGAACATTCTGACCAAATGCCGCCGGAACGCCACCACTGTAGCTGCCGGAATTTGGCCGGACCGCCGCCGAAGGTCGCCGGAAAAATCCCGAAAAATCAGTCCTGAATGAAGTCTTCGTGCCCGTTCCGAATCCTCGATCAATTTCTGAAAATTCCAAGCCGATTGTCCTAGATCTGAAATCTAAGAACACGAAAACCCTAAATCTTCAAACTCAAATTACTTCCAAACCGGTGAACCAAAATGCGATCCGTAAAAGGCATTATCTTACCCGTGACGAGCTCTTCGAAAGCCCTAAGGTAGCCCGCCGGAAAAATCCTCGGAGTTAGCACCGCCGTTGCACCGCCACTATGCCACCGCGATCCGCTGCCAAACCACCGAATCTAGAGTCACGTGATCACATGCCACTATTTCTCGTCGTTCCGAACAACTTTCGTGAAGAGCCCGAGACCAAAAGATGGCCGGAAAAGGCCCCCGTTGGCCGCCGAAGTTTCTGCCGCCGCCCACGTCACCGGAACCACCACCTACGGCCAAGATCTGGTGAAATTGATGCCGGAAATGAACTCAGGGGGTCGAAAAACCTTGGAAACCATCAAGCCCCGTCGAAAACCACCGCCGGAAGGCGGCGAAACCCGCCGCTACAGTAACTCGCGCCGCCGCCGCGAGCTTTGGGCGGCGTGTGTGCCGCTGTCTCTGCTCCGATGGCCATGCCGCCGACGTCAACCACTGTGCTGGGAAGTCCTCTTTCTGGTCATGGAGCGCGTGCACCAAGGAGAGGGCCAGAAACCGCCGCGAAGGCCGGCGAAGTGGCGGCGGTCTAACACATCCGCCGCTACTACTGAAATCCGACCATAACTCCACCACCGTTCGTCGTTAGGCCATGAAATTGGTACTCTTGTGTCGGTCTCACCGAGATAATCGAAATGGACTATTCGTTTGTTGAATTCCGTCGAGAAACGATCGAGTTATGGGCTCGTAACCGAAGCCGCGCATAGTACACGCGGGAGAGAGTGGGAGAGGAGAGAGAGAGAAGAGAGAGAGAGAGAGAAAAGAGATTGGGAGAAATGTGTCTTGAGCAAAGAGACATATCGCGTACAAATAATCGTAAACAAAATTGGTAAAGTTACGAATAAACATTCAAACTCCGAATTAATTTTATAAATTAAAATGAAAGAGAGAGATTAAACACATGATTTAAATACAATTTAATTCAATTTAATTTTAGAAACCTTTCGAACAATTTAACGACACTCGTAAACACATGATTGATAATTAATCTCAAGGAATTCAAGTAAACCGAAATTAAACAAGTTAAGCAACATGATGGATTTAAAAGCAACTTGACAATTATTTCATGGAATAAATTTGAATTAAATCAAATTAGACAGTTAGGGTTAAATATGCGCGTAATTAATCAAGTTGACAATTAATCTTAGAATAATTCGAATGATCACATATTAAATTGGATTTACATTTAATCACATAATTCAAGAACTCTTAAATTAAACACACACAAGTGTAGAGACTTACTTGTTAATGTCGTCAAGACGCCCTTCGAGAATACGGGGCGTCACAACTTGTAACAGCCCGAAAACCCGCCTGTCGATATTGTCCGCTTTGGTGGGCTAAGCGACACCACCCTCACGGTTTTGTTCTACCCGGTGGAATTTAAGCCCAAAGGCGCCCACCCAGGAAAAGGCCTCAACAAGGGAAAGGTATCCACACCCTTATAAAGGAGGCTTTGTTCCCTCTCCAACCGATGTGGGACAAGCACCTTAGGCTATTACAGTCCGCCCCCCTAAGAGGGCCCAGCGTCCTCGCTGGCACACCCACCGGGGCCCCGGCTCTGATACCATTTGTAACATCCCAAAGACCCGTCGTTCGATATTGTCCGCTTTGGCCAAGGGTAGACCCCAAGCGCCTCACGGTTTTACGTTTCGAGCCACTGGTAGGAACAAAGCCTCCTTTATAAGGGGGTGGATACCTTTCCCTTGTTGAGGCCTTTTCCTGGGTGGGCGCCTTTGGGCTTAAATTCCACCGGGAAGAACAAAACCGTGAGGGTGGTGTCGCTTAGCCCACCAAAGCGGACAATATCGACAGGCGGGTTTTCGGGCTGTTACAAATGGTATCAGAGCCAGGTTCGGGCCGGTGTGCCAGCGAGGACGCTGGGCCCTCTTAGGGGGGCAGACTGTAATAGCCTAAGGTGCTTGTCCCACATCGGTTGGAGAGGGGAACAAAGCCTCCTTTATAAGGGGGTGGATACCTTTCCCTTGTTGAGGCCTTTTCCTGGGTGGGCGCCTTTGGGCTTAAATTCCACCGGGAAGAACAAAACTGTGAGGGTGGTGTCGCTTAGCCCATCAAAGCGGACAATATCGATAGGCGGGTTTTCGGGCTGTTACATATTGTGTGTTTTGGGAGAGACCTCATTTATCATCCTAGATTACTATTTATTTCCCGAGCCTTCATTCCCTCAATAGAATCCTAAAAATTCAAATATGTATCTCTTGAATACCTTAATTCACATCTGTCGTCCGAAAATCATTTGTGAAAATTTTAGATCAAACTTACGATTTTACCCCCATATCACTATTTATCATCCACTAAGCCATATCCTCTTATCTCATTCATAGAACCTTAGAGGCATGAAACTATTATTTTTCTATTACTTATATATACTTTCTATACCCGAAACTCTTTACAAAAATTATTGATCAAAATTACCATTAGGTCCCTTGATTACTATTCATTCCATAAAATTAGAAAGTTACTCGGAACACTTTTCCCTATCAAATATTACAGTCAAATGAATCCTTGAGTCATTTGGAGAATTTTGATATCATCCACAAACCCTAATTCCTATTCTAACTCCAGTAGTATCGAAAAACACTTTAAAGCCCTAGTTACTATTCTTACCGTAAATAACTTTTTATTCATTCTCTTTTTGCTATTCAATATTATAGTCAAAATGATCCTTGAATTATTTTATGAATTCTCATGCTCATACCAAAACTTACTTCCAACCGAGGCTTATTTTACAAATACTTTTCTTTTTAAAAATTATTATAAACGTTTAGCTTTCATTTAATATCCAAAATTATACTTAAAACGTTTCTTGAATTTTTCTCTAACTGTGATAATTTTATCAACCTTTAAACATCCTCATAGTTTCTTTTATATAATTTATCATGATTTTCATAATCTCTAACGTTTACAACTTTCAAACGAAAAACCTAAACGTCACACATTTATAATAATGACGAAGCTCATTTTTAGCTCATTCTTTCACTATTTTCACCATTTCGAGCTCTCATTTCTCGACCCTTAAATAAATTTTATATTATTTTATATTTATTTTTATTAAATATGATATCATCCATGACATTACCTTCCTAAAATAGAAAGGCTAAGTGTATGATATAAAATCCTCCACATTACCTACATAGTCTCTACATATTTTTGTGATACAAAATCTTCCACATTTCTACATATTTTTGTGATTCAAAATTCTCCACATTCCTACATATTTTTGTGACATAAAATCCTCCACATTTCCTACATAATTTCCATATATTTTTGGTGATCTCAATTTCTCCACATTTCCTACACATTTTAAAAATTCCCTCTAGGTCCCATTTCTACACCTATAAATACCCTCAAACCCTCTCATTTCTAACACTCAAACCTCTCCTCTCTCCCCAATATTTTCGCCACAACCTAGCTCTCTCTCTCTCTCAAGGTTAGTTTTATTTGTTTATTTATTTTTTTATGCTTTAATTCATGCTTTATTCTAGCCAATTTAATTAGTGTGTTTTATATGCTTCAAATTATGTTAAATATATATGTTTTTGTTAGGAAATTATGATTTAGGAATTTATATTTCATGAACTAAAGTTAAGAATTTAATTTATGAAAATGCATGATTATTATATGAAATGCTTTAAATATGTGTTTATATATTCATAATTATGTTCCTGAATATTTGAATAGATTCATGTTTAGGAAATTTGTTTATGAATTAATTTTCATGTAAAGTTTATATATTATGCTCATTCATGCTTTAATCTTGTGTTATGAATATGAATTAATCAAGAATGCCTAGAACATCTTATGAATATTCAAGTATGATCAAGAACATGTTCTTAGTGTTCTTGAGTAGTGTGTGAAGTGTGTGTGTGTCGTATGTGTAGTGTCTGTTAGTGTATGAAAGATTAGGTGTTTAAGTGTGTGTCTAATCCCCCACACTTAAATAGTAGTTGTTTACAAATAATGATTTCAAAATAAATAAGAATAAATTGGAATTTAAATAATAATTCTTGATTAATGTTTTAATTAAATAAAATAGGGGATTAAATTTTCAAGAATCATTTAAACGTTCATATTTCAAATATCGTTTTGAGATTAAAAAACGTTCAAGGTTTCAAACATTAAAGAATTAGGATTTCTATTTTAAAAGAAATCCAAGTTTTGACTTTTATTAAACTAAAATAGGAATTTCAAATAAAGATATTCATTAAGGATTTTCAAATCGGATATTTTGAATATCATTTCAAAATAAGATTTATTTATTAAATTATGGATTTATTTTATAACATAGAAGTTTACTAAGATTCATAACTGAATTAACAACCGCTTGTTTTATAAGTCTTGTTTGAATGTTAAAGTTATATTTTATCAAAATATTATTATATCTCATTTCATGTTATGACGTGTTTTATTATAATAACTTGTCTATGTGATTAGTTTTAGTTACCGAATAGAAACTTATAGTTGATCACCACTCATAGCTGAAGATCTGGATGGACTAGGACTCCGATATTATTACACAATACCTGGTTACTGTAGGTGAGGTTATATGTTTCCAACTGGGATCATGAGTCTTTATATAAAACGTTTTATGTCTTAGTCTAATACAGTTCAAGTCTTGCCCCTTTATAAATGACACTACCCCTTTTGGGAAAATACTTTAATATCAATTTATATTATTCTAGTATACAAAATCAATAAATTTAAAGTATTCATATTGTCTCGTCTTCTGATACAAATTAAAGTATTTCACGTTAAAATATCTCGGTACTACACTACTGGTTATCGAGTGTCGTCAAATGCAAGTAGAATATCTTTTCTTATTGTGGGCCCGGTGGTATCGGTAGAAGTAATAGACCAGGAGGCTAGCGCCAATGGCTATTATTATACAAGCCACCAACTAGATCTTGGTGATGATCTAACTGGAGGTTAGTTATTCCACATCAAGTGACGTGAAAAGGTACGTCCCTCCCAAACTCATTTATATCGCCACTAGGGGTAGCTCCCTGAGGTGACACCGGAAGAAAAAGGGATTATATTGTTTATTTCATTAGTAACGACATCTTGATCAATGTCGTTACTAATGTTCTCAGTTTTAAGGAGTAAAGGTTGGAGAACGCTTAACTTGCGGGCATCATATTATTCTAAAAAGGGTTCATGTTTTCTCAAAGAATAGCCTATAATCCCCCTATCCTGTTATCTTAAAATAAATATGAACCCAGAATGGTTATTGATATAATCTTTTCCTATTATCAGGTACTAACTAAGGAGTTTCTTGTTTAACCTTATTATGTATATTTATTTAAATATTGCTCTCAAAATTATTACCTTAATCTTGTTCACATTTCTAATAAAGATCTTTTGAACAAAATTATTTTGGTCGAAACCCTAAAGTCCTACTCATATATATATATATATATATATATATATATATATATAGTTCCAACCATCCCTCACTTAGTCACTTTGACTAACCCCTCGCTCTTTTCAAATTCATGATTTCAGGTATTGCCATCGCTTATTAGCTAGTATCTTGAAGCATAGAGAGTCCATTATCTTGTGCATATTAGATCAGGTTTTCTAGACTAAGCCAAGTTAGACTATAATCCCTTCTAGTTAATATATTACTCTAGTATCATACTCTTAGATCATGAACAACTTTATTCTTACGGTATTGCTCCTATGTTTTAATAAATTTTAAATTATTCTAATTCTTTTATTCACTACCCTAAACATAAGTAGTTGATCTAAATGTTTCAAATTCCGCTTCCATGTTTTCTTACTCTGATATCGTATAGCATCATCCGTTCGCCGGCGTGCCTCTCTTGTGCTAGGTCTCACATCCACCCGGGAAGTGCGACGGTACGGGGTTGTAGCGTATTTGGGGGCACTACATTATATGCTCATTACTTGTCATCACCACGCATGGATTTAAAAGTTTCAAAATTTTCTAAATTCCGCTACATTATCATTGAGCAATCATCATGATCTTCATCAACCATTCGCCGGTGTATTTGTTGAGTGATGGCTTACACCATTATTTGATGAGTATATCGGCGTGGGGGTTGGAGGGTTCCTCTCCATATATATATATACAAGTGGGCCGCTACAACTTGAGTTGGTATCAGAGCATCGAGTTAAGTAAGAAGAGACTTAACCTGGATTGCTCTCATGTTACATCTAGGATTGTTGAAGCATTGCATCAGGATCGTTCTCATACTGCATCAAGGAAGACTGTTTGGGGATGCATGGTTCTTGTAGCACCCGGGACGATAGGTGCCACATCCCCCGCACTATGAGTCTAGTCCACACATGAAATGGATAGTCCAAGCATGAACCGGACTCATAGCGAACGGGAGACAAAATAAAAACAACCTTGCTAGGCGGAATCTAACCCCATACCAAATAACTCAAGAAAAAAACCAAATGTGCAATGCGGAAGAAATAACATATAATTCATACTTTTCAACAATTACTACAAGTCCAACAATTCCAATACATAATTTAAATCCATCATGTATCCTAACAACGGGTTCAGCTAAACATGCAACCTGTCCCGAATCAATAATCAACAATGACTCATAGTTGGCACGCAGGCCCAATTACGTCAGGAGATACAATTATAACATATCAATATGAAATGTGACTCGAGTGTACAAGTGTGACTCGATCAAGAATGCAATGACTCGACTCCCGCCTAGCCAAAACCTGCAAGAACTGAGAAGTGGGAAAGAGGGGTCAGTCTCTAGAAGACTGAGTGAGCAGGAGCTATACATATATATAAAAACATGCACATGCAGGTCATAAATCCTGAGTAAAGTTTTATTTAAAATTAGTTCCCACGAGGGCAATAAAAGGACTAAGCAATGCTCGGGTTTTACGACTAATTCATATTAAATTCATTAAGTTCATAATTCATACATAAACATAATGGCTCTGCGAGTGAGCGTGCATAATCTCCAACCAAACTCCGACCGTGTACGACAAATATCATTAATACATTGAATATGCGATCATGCAATATATATAATACAAACAAGTCATATAACATAACATAAGACATAGTCGTTTGGGCAATCCGTGTCTCGGCCTTCCCGCATGGTGCATAACAATCATAATCATAAAATAAGTTCCAACCTTCTTCCTCCGGGTGATGGCCGGGTGATCGGCCCGAACCATCCATGCATGGACCAAAAGGGTTTCATGACTCCCCTAGTGGCACTCAGCGTCCATTCCTCGCTAACTCCTAACGAGGTCCGATTACGCCGTTAATATAATGGAATCAGAACATGGGATCACCGTCGGCCCTTGCCTCCCCGGATAGCCACATGTACTAATTCCTGGGCCCGTGAACGTATCATACATACGTAATCTCGCCAA
Organism: Lantana camara; assembly: GCA_037501455.1. NCBI lineage: Eukaryota > Viridiplantae > Streptophyta > Magnoliopsida > Lamiales > Verbenaceae > Lantana > Lantana camara. The sequence goes on from CM074858.1 coordinate 56,433,478, forward strand.
AACATATCAGTTCATGTGAAACATATCATATTTCATAATTCATTAGAAAAGGGTTTACTCGATCATAAATTACTCGAGGACTCTACTTTGAAAATATCATATATATATTTATAAGGTTTTGGCCAAAGCTTTTCAATAAGGGTTGTAGGGTTTGATATGTAACTAGAACGAAAACACCCTCACCTGGAAGATGACGATACAAGCTAGGCCGTGAGCCTATCGATCACGATATCTCCACCCCGGAGATGAACTGTACAAGAGAAAGACATAATGTGTACTCGTGAGAAATGACTCAATATGAAACCAATTAGGACGCACGGCATTAACATGAGGTGTTCGTGAAATGCTATGTCATGTTTCAATATACAATAGATCATAAGATGTCATGAGTTGACGTGATTCATGTTCATACACACCAATAAAGCCATTTAGACACATACATGTTTTAATAATTCAATTCATAATATATTACAATACATCTTAACAATGCATAAGGATCAATTAGGCATTTATATAATGCATATAAGTCACATAATGTGTAACGCCCCGGTTTCCGGAAGAACAGGTAAGCACGCCACGTGTGCGTTTTGAGCGTAGGCTATTTATTTCTTTTGATTTCATAATATATTCTTACGTGGCATTGCATATTTTTATAAAATTCACGAAACATTGTTTATATCAATTATATGATTTCATATCATTGAAAAATTATTTCATGACACGGAAAATATTTTCTTGCATGAAATCAATTACCGAGAGTGATAGAATTACTAAATTGTTCCTAGTTAAATACTTTCTAAAATATTAGGGACTTAATTGCATGATTTCTAAGGACCAAATTGAGCATATTTTAAATCATGGCATACTTAACTGTACAACTTAGGAACTTCAAGGATTGATTAGCAATTTGGCAAATTTCACAAAAATCAAGATGATGTATCACGTAATATCATCTCTTCTCCCACATTCCTTGATCATTTCATCCAAAATTTGCCAAACATATTCATCTCTCTCTCAGTTCATAGAAGGAAAAGGGAAGAAGATAAATTTTATCTCAATCATCAAGATTTCAAGAAGTGTTCCAAGAAATTGGAAGTGATCATCATCATCATCATCATATTTCTTCATTTCTTCTAGTCTCAAGGTGGGTTTGGCATGAATCCATGATTCTTGATCATTTATGGGATAGCTAGGGTTTGAGTTTAATATGCTAGATGTATGGTTAGTGGTGCAAAGCATGATTGAAGGAGCATAACTTGAATTATAGCATGATTTGGTCATGAAAATCTTGAATATTTGGCAAGATGGAGCTAGTGTGATCATGTCCATGAAACCTTGAAATCTTGTTGATATAGCATGTTCTATGTGTTTAAATGTTATATTAGTGTCTATTGAAAATATTTGCATCATGTTTCCAGAAATTATAGCATTTGGGGATCAAAAATGGATTTTTGTTGCTTGGTTGTTTTCTTCCCGAGAGCTTCCCCTGTTTCTGCTCTGTTTTTCAGTTGCAGAAACTGGGAACGACCGTTCCCAGCCTCAAGGCTTGGTGGGAACGGGCGTTCCCATTTCCTTTTCAAAAATTTGGGCGGCCGAGCATGGGAACGGCCGTTCCCAGCTCAAAGGCGCGCTTTAAAGGGAAAGAAACGCGGGCACGTTTTGGGGAACCTTGGGAACGACCGTTCCTATTTTTGCAAAAGGGACCGGAACGGCCGTTCCCACCTGTGTTGCAGAACAAAAGTTTCTGCATAAATTTCCGAAAATGACCCCTCGACCCGACGACTTCTTTGACCCCGAATTGCTATAATACGTGTTAATATGATGTGAAACGAAAAGTTATAATACCACATTGCATTGTCATGGTCGTCTCGACACGTTTTCGCCGTTCGTCATATTTTGGCCATTTTAGTTCATGTCTCATGGTTGTACATCGTAATTACACAGGTCACGAGGGCGTGGACGGGGAGCAAGCTCCTTAGAACGCTACTTTATTATATTTTGCAAGAAAGGTGAGGTTTTGTTTTGGTAAAACGAACCCTATAACCCTTATGTGCTAATTTTCGGCCAAAACCTAGTATACTTACAAACGTTTTCAAAGTAATAAATGTTCCAAGCAAGAATGTATCGATTGTCATGATTTTCAAGCATGTTTGGCGAGTACATGATTGCACGTGGGCCCGAGGGTAATTCTTGAGCCAACCGGGAAAGCAAGGGCTGACGGGTAACTCCTGAATTATCCTCACATTGTTGGGATCACCCCCGAAGCCACTAGGAGATTAGTGGTGGAAGGAGTTCCGTGTCTAGAGGGTCATGTCCTCTACACACACCATGTCGTGGATAGTCGAGCCTTGTAAACTCGCTATCACCCGGAGGAAGAAGGAGACTGGGGATTGATCCGGAATGTCGGGTTATCCTCGGGTTATTGCATGTTTTCAAGAATGAAATTGTCTATGTGAGCACTAAAATATATTGCATGATCACTTATTTATCAAGCAAGCAAGCATGATCACGTATTGTTCACGATTGGGAGTTCGGTTGGAGATTGCCCTTACTCGCCGGGGCCACATGTTCATGAGATTGACAAGCATGATTAAATAAAAGTGTTAAAATGGTTGGTTGTAATCTCGGGCAAAGATTAAACTTATTGAATTATATATCTATTTTATTTTATGCTAAAGTCTTCACCCGAGGCTACAATTTGCATGTGATGTGTGTTATATTCATTTACTGGCCCTCACTCAGTCTTCGGTAGACTGATACTCCACTTTTCAGGTACCTTTTGAGCGTGGTTGTACTAGGCGGGAGTTGGTCGAGTCCTGCATTATCCCGGGTCTAGTGTTGCACCTTTCATGTACATGTTAGTTCGGATATCATGTTATGTCCACGATTGACAACTTTTGGATACTTACTGATGTATATTATTGAAGATATGATAATGTATTGATAGATAATTGGTACCTATATGTATCTATGTCATAAATATGGTACCTATATATATATATATACGAATGACTTTACTGCTTCCGCTTTTCTATTCATGTGTGATTGTTGATTTGTTGGGGAGAGTGTCCCGCCTAGAGCGTCATTTTTGTTGTCACCCGTTCGCTGTGGTCTTGGTTTATGTATGAACTGTCCATTTCATACGTGGATTGAGGCTACAGTGCGGGGGATGTGGCGCCTTGGGGTCTAGGGTGCTACATAATGGGTCGAGGAAGTGCAAGAAAGGCGATAGAACGAGTTTTGGCAAAGTTTAGCAAAAGTTAGGAAAAGTTGACAATTTTAGGAAATGCGTAAGCTGTAGAAAAATGGGTATTTCTTGAGTTTGAGAAATTGGAATTAAGTTTTGCTTGTTGTAGGTGAAACTAGACACATAGATGTTTTCAAGGATATGTGGCACGAATCACGGTTCAAAGCAAGGTGAAAATGGCATAGGTTTGAAGTTTAGGCCAATGTAGAAGTTCGGCGAAGTGGCGACACAATTTTAAAACAATCATAAAACTCACAATTGAGAAAATATATCGAGTTGTTTCCAATTGGAAGATGTTCTAGACTTCAAGAGGTTTCCGCGGGTTCAAAAATCAGGTTAATCCGAGTTCGTATGAGGGTAAACCGGACAAAACAATCTCAGTCAGAAAACAGGGGAGGATCCAAAGTTTCTGCCTCAAATCCACCCCTCCACCCTCGCGGATTTAGGTCAGTGGCGAAAAACACACAACAAACAGGGCAAAACTCATGCTAAACCATATAAACATCAAATTAACACACATAGGTAAGTTAAGGTAGCAAGAATTCATGCATTTCAAGCCAATTAATGGTCCAAAGTTGCAACAACTCATGCAAGGAATGAATATGGAGCAAGCTCAAGCAATACTTCAATTTCATAATTGGCAAAATCATGAATCCTAATCCAACAACCAAAGAAAGTTCATACATGTCAAAAATGATGTCTTAGGAGCAATATACATACTTCATACCAAAAGAATCCACAAGGAAGCAAGCTAGAATTCATCAATTCTTCCCGAACCCTCACTATTCACATCATATGCCAATACATGCTCATCAGTTGGAGAAATCATGCAAACCTTAACTCAAAATGACTATGAGGAGATGTACATCAAAAATATGGTCTTACCTTTCAATTTGGAGGAGAAATGGAGGGGGTATGAGCTCAAATACCCAAGGGTTGAATAGTTCACCTTCTTCCTTCTTCTTTCCTTCTTTCTCTCTCCATTTTGGCTGAGTTTGGTGAGTGAGAGGGGGTTTGGTGCGGTGTGGGGGCTGATATGGGGGAGAGAGAGAGTGTGCAAGTGGGTATAGGTCAATGGTTGGGGTCTAGGTACGTTAGGATAGGTCCATGAACGTGAAATAGCTATTATTTGTCATTTTTGGCGCAAGGGGCTTGTTTCGGTTAAAATTTGTCAAATCAAATAATCTTAGAAAAATATGAGGCTTGTCCCATTGTCTCCAATTCGTCGATCCGGATCCAATGGAGGTGACGGAACTCGATTCCGAGTTCCCGAGCTCAAGATATGCCGCCCGGAACACAAGTTGCGCTAAATGCTCTTTAGCCCCCTTTTCGGTTCCGATTACACAAAAGAATCCAAAACTCACACATACGAGAATAAAATCATGCAACGAGCATATAAACATAATCATAAGTCACATAATTCACTCATGCTAAGTTTCCACGAAAAACAGAATTCGAATCAAATAGAAACTGTATCAAACATAAACACACATGCTCAAACGTCTCAAGAATTCACAATCAATTAATAAAATCAATAAAAGAAATAATATTGAAGCATATATCATTAATTAAATTGCGCACATTGGTAACAAATACTTCATGCTCAAACCTCTGAAAAACTGGGGCGTTACAACCTCACCCCCTTAAAAAGAATCCGTCCTCGGATTCACTACAACTTATTCAAACAAAGAGAGAACTCAGTCTCTCGAAAACAACAAAGAGAGAGCCCCGTCTCTAAGACAACAAGGAGAGAACCCCGTCCCTCAAATAATAAAGAGAGAGCCCCGTCTCTGAAACAACAAGGAGAGAACCCCGTCTCTCAAAAAAACAAAGAGAGAGCCCTGTCTCTGAAACAACAAGGAGAGAACCCCGTCTCTCAAAAAACAAAGAGAGAGCCCCGTCTCTGAAACAACAAGGAGAGAACCCCGTCTCTCAAACAACAAAGCAAGGAAGTCTCCAATACTCCCGAGCCACACAACCCAAATAGAAACATCAAAGAGCAAACATCAAACATGAGGCAACAGAATCAATTACAACAGTTGAAATCATGTAAGACACAAAAGACAGAGCAATATTTATAAAGTAAGCACATAAGTCATTGATCATGCAAAGCAATTATCACGACAGGAAAACAAGGTACACGTCATCAAATTTATTTGAATTGCAATTGTATATATGCATATGCCATGAATGTTTCCTATACCGTTCACCGAAGCAATGAGGTTGAAAGTTTATAATTCATAATGCGGTAGGAGGCTCCGATTTGGCTCTTGATTAATTCTTGGAATCCCTTTGCTCGTAGTATTAAGCTTTGAAATCCTCGGCGTGTTGACATCGGAAGAACTACCACATTCCCATTCCATAGGAAGTCCTTATCCACGAATCATACTCGAACTTTTCTCAAATTCTCGAATTTATCCTCTCGCCGAAATAGCATCCTCAACTTGCCTCGGAAAACATTTGAAAAGCCGGTAACCCATCTTGATTAAATCATAGTATCCCTTCCCACAACCAATTGTACTAATCCTCACTAAATCAATCACCAATTATAGTGATTGGATCGATTCTTGTTATTCACTACCTTTCTTAACCCCTCGTCTTCAAGTCAGGGAACACGGTAATCCAATTATAATCCCTTCCGCGATTAACCTCACAGTTTCTATCACTTAAAATTTTGACATGGTAGCAAGTGCTAATCCTTCTTATGAATCCTTCCTCATCTCTTGCCACGATAATTCTTCCTTCTCTTTGAACGGTAGTGATACATCCAGTTTTGATCCATTTACTCCTTTACACTTAGTCCACACAATTTCACCATCTCTACTTCCCGATTTCCCTCAACTTAATATCCTTGGAAGTCTTCATAGAAGAATAACCGACAACTCGGTGAAGTTTGTATGTCGTGTTATCCACATTCCTTCAATACTTAGTGATGTCTTTTGCTATTCTCTCGAATTATTTCCTCTTCAATCTTTATACGTACATTTTATCTCTTTTCCTTTTATTCACCCCTAGAATTCTTTTGTTGAGGACTTAGTTAACTTAGGAGTGGTTACCATCATCTTCAAGCATGACGATTCGATCGAGTTTTCTTTTTTACCAAAGCTATTCTCAGAATCCCTTAGAAATTCCCTGATAATATCATCATTTTCAGTATCTGTATCCCATATACACGACTGGCCCAAGAATCTATTTGTAAAGATGCGTTTGGTTCCGGCTCCTTTAATTCCCTAGGGTCCAATTCAAGTCCTTCCATAATTGCTCCCTACTATTCCTTTCTCCTTAACTTCTTTTGAGTCATCATGGAAAATCAACCAGTACATAGTTGGATCTTAATTTTTTGGGTGTCATCCGAGCTCCTCCAACACTCGATCGAAATTATCCTCTAGGGGCGCCATCACGAATTGTGCCAATCTGATTCGGTTCCTTTTCTTTTGAGTTGACATAATGGTCCCGCGGAAGCTCCTCTATAATTCCACCATCTTCAGAGTATGATACCCGATTCTATAGAAAACCCACTATTTCAAACTCTATCCACATTCGTTTTGCCGAACATCCTAATCTCCTTCAACTGAGTAACTCTAGCTAAGAAATGGTTCGGTGAGTTACTCACATGAAATCAAGACGTTTAAATTGGAATAACATCCACTCTCTTTTATCCCTAACTTCTATCTTTCTGGATCTTATTGTAATCTGTAACTCTCCTCTCTTTTCTCATTTGATTCAAATAATTCCAAATCCATTCCAACCCTTAATCTCTAAAATTTAACTTTCATTTCCAGCATCTCCCTATCACCCAAAAAATTTCCTTTTTGACCTGCTTCGGTAGAGCTTCGGTAAGGATTCGGTTGAATTAATAGTTGAGGCATTACATTGAGAGAGTATACTAACAAGTAAACATTCAAACAGTGCATGTTGGGTTAGAATGTTCAATGCGTGCAGTACATATTTCAACCAAGGAGATGCAACATCCAATCATTGATTACAATATTAAAACACATAGGTAGGAATTTAAATAAGGAAATTACAACTTATGATGCACGTGCTATGAATGCATTGAACCTGTCACCATCATGATGGATTTTAGTACGATATCTCGTCCCTTGATTCCAATCCACGTGCATATTCAATCATTGATGATGCTTCCCATCCTTGCTTGCTTCTTGATATCACCGTGTTCCGAAATTCCAAGAAGTTCATGCGATTTGAATTCTTCGAGACTCCTGGCTATCTTTGCTTTGCATCCATTTGTTAATCCTCAATTGCAACCGTATCTCCCAAGCTTCTTGACTTGACTCCTTTTTGTAAAATCCTACAATTAACGGCTCTCCACTCTTTTCATCTTAGTTGAGTCGAAGCCTCCAACACATCTTGCATTTGGTCTTTTGAAGCTTCCCAATTTGACCTTCCAATTGCTCAACCATCTCGAACTCGGAGGTCTCAACAGTGGGCCTTGGAGATTTTGATCTCGTATTGAACGCCTTTATAATTGGGTGGTAAGAAGTTCCACATCCATCTTGTTGTCTCATAACTCCCTTAAATTAGAAATTTTGAGTCTCCACCATACTTGTACTTTGATAATCTTCAAGGTTTGTAAAAAGGATGAAATAGAAACTTATAGTTGATCACCTGTAGCGCCCCAACCGTGGGCACCACACCCCCGGCCCATAGCTCAACACGTGTAACGAAACAAGGACTCCGCACACGTGCCAAACCATAGCGAATGGTGACAAACAAAACAAAATCAAACCCTGAGCTAGGCGGGACGTAGACCCTGCACACACAATACTTAACGAATACATGGAAGCGTGATCATGCTAAACAAAAATTCAAATCATGCTAACAGTTGACGGGTTCAATCTAGCATAATTCCTAATCCCGAAATTTAAATCATAACATAAATCATAAATACAAACGGGTTCAATTCGGCCCCTAGAAACCTGTCCCGAATAATCATATAATCAAAACGGGTTCATCTAATCCGAGCACCTGTCCTAACCTGTCCCGATTTCAAATCATAAATGAACAAATCATATTTAAACATATTCGTTCATAGGTTAATAATACAAAGCTAAAACTGAATTCAAAATGCAAATGCAAAGACCCAACTAATACAAGACTCGACTCCAAGAGACTCACTCCGCCTAGCACGAACTCCAAAGCCAAAACCTGCAGAGCTAAAAACATAAAGAGGGAGGGGTCAGTCACACTTGACTGAGCGAGGGGTTAACACACTCACGCTACACATAATACACATAGCAAATGTAGCACCCGGGACGATAGGCACCACATCCCCCGCACTACAAGTCTAGTCCACACATGAAATTGATGATCCAGCATGAACCGGACTCATAGCGAACGGGTGACAAAAAATAAAAACAACTCCCTGGCTAGGCGGAATCTAACCCTATACCAATTAATTCAACAACCTGACGAGTGCAATGCGGAAGCAATAACCATTAACATGAATTTCAATAATGGCTATAAGCCCAATAATTGCAGAACATAATTTAAATCCAACATGCATTCTAATGACTGGTTCAACTACTCATGCAACTTGTCCCGAATTCATCATCCAATAATTCATAATCATACGTTGGCACACAGGCCTATTAAATACAAGATATAATTAAACATAATAAGAGTAAAATGTGACTCGAGTGTACACGTGAGACTCGAGACAACAACTAAGACTTGACTCCCGCCTAGCAAAACCTGCAAAGACTGAGAAGAGGGGGAAAGAGGGGTCAGTCTCTAGAAGACTGAGTGAGTAGGAGTTGTACGTATATAAAAAAAACAAGCACACGCAAGTCATAAATCCCAAGCAAGGTTTTATTAAAGTTAGTTCCCACGAAGGGCATGAAATCCGTTACTAATGCTCGGTCTTTATGACTAATCCATATTAAAATTCGTTAAGTTCGTAATGCATAAACAACCGTTATGACTCGGCGAGTGAGCGTGCGTTATCTCCAACCAAACTCCGACCGTGTACAATGAACATGATTTAATACTTTGAATACGTGATCATACAATAAATAATAATACATGCGTTCGTAAAACATAGTCGTTTGGGCAATCCGTGTCCCGGCCTTCCCGCACGGTGCGTAACATAAACATGAACATAATTGTAAAACATTCCAACCTTCTACCTCCGGGGCGATGGAAGGGTTTGCAAGGCCCTACCACCTCGTGACGTGACGTTATGAGACGGGGGCTCATGACTCCTACCCGCTCCTTCGATGGGTTAACTACCGGCTTAAGAGTATCTCACCTTCCACACTACACGGTCGCGTAAGATACTCTCAAAGGGTACTATATACAATGGCTTATCCGATGACCCGATGTCGTACCGGTCTCCATTCACACATTTCCCCGGGCCCAAAAACGTGAAAGTGACGTGCGTTATCTCGCCAAAACATTTCCTTACTTAAAATATTTCAATACATTTCGTTGCAAATGATTCATTCCTTGAAAACATTTACTCGATAAAGATTTACTTGATGACTTTACTTTGAAATCAATATATATATACACGTTAGGTTTTTGGCCAAAGCTTATCACATAAAGGTTATAGGGTTTGATACTTATCTAGAACGAAAACACCCTCACTTGGAAGAAGATAATACAAGGATACAAGCTAGGCCGTGTGCTTATTCAATCCGGAAGTCTCCGCCCTGGAGATGAACTATACAAGAGAAGGCATAAAGTATACTTGTGAGAAATGACTCGATATGATACCAAATAAGACGCATGGCAATGTTTATAAAGTGGTATATCATGTTATAACATGTGTGACATTCAATTAACATATAGGAGATGCAATTACACTCAAAGAGGTCATGTATCCATGCCATTTAATCAAATGAATTCATTTCACGTGAGGCACTGAGTTAACAATCATGTTTAAACAATTAAAGATCAAAGAGTGTCAAATAAGAGCATAATTATAAATTAATCAAGCATATAATTCATATAAGTCACATAGGGGAGCCAAGGAAGTGAAAGGAATGCAATATGAGGGGTTTTGGTGAAGTTTGACAAAAGTTGACAATTTTCGGAATTACGCATGCTGTGGAAAATTGGGAATATCTTGAATTCTAGATGTTGAAATGGAGTTTTGTTTGATGGATATTAAATTAGACAAATAGAGCTTTCCAAGCATATATGGCTCGAATTCTAGTTCAAGGCAGAGTAAAAATGGCGTAGGTCCGAAGTTGGGTTAACGCAGATTTTCGGAAAAATGGCGACACCAAGAAGAATTGATCATATCTCACAATCTAGAAATGATATTGAGGTGATTCCAATTTTAGGATGTTATATACTTCAAGAGGTTTCCAACGGTTGAAAAATCAGGTCAATCGGAGTTCGGATGACAGAGAAACGCCCGTTTGAAAAATGTATTGAAAACAGAAACGGGCGTTTGGAAAGGCGCGGATGAGGCAGTAGCTTCCTACACGGGCGTTTGGTGAATGAACTGAAAACCCAAACGCCCGTTTGCGTATGTTCTGTCCGAAAAAAGAGCAGGGGATCAAATATGGCTCAAAGGGAAGGCTCCCAATCCATCCCAAAACAACACCCCAACCAAATACCTCACAAAAACACCAAAATACATGATATAGCATACATAAAACTCATTAAAACAAGTATTGATCCATGAATCTTGTCACAAAACTCAAACCCACATATATATACTAATGTATACATATATATATATACACATATACCTTGGAATGAAGAGAAGGAATGGAAGAATGAAATGATGGAGATGATAAAGATGATGAAGATGCCTTGATTCCTCTTTCTCCTTCTCCTACCTCTTGCTTGAATCAAAAATGGAGGTGTATGTATGTGTGAAGAGATTAAGGCAAGTGTGTTTATGGTGTTCTTGTGTATATATGTATATAATCATATGATATATGTGATATAATGTATATAATGTAAAATAGGTATAGATACAAAAGATATATGTATAAAGTTAGATATTAATTATATTATATGAATATAACGATCTTAGTGCTCCAATTATATATACATATATAATGAATGTGTGTGTATTAGTGTCCATGAATATAGATGCATAAATATATAATGCATATGAATGTATTAGTAGGAATAAGTATTGCATATATATATATATATATAATTACATGTCTCATGAATGAATGTAGTATATAAATATACTATTATGAAATTATTTGAGTTTAAGTATATATATATATATATATATATATATATATATATATATATATATGGAAACATGTTATGAGATGAAATGTATAAATTATGCATATGTTAGAAAATGAAGTGAAATGAAATTAAAATGAATTAGCAATTAAAATGAACAGTGAGGCAATTAGGCAATTAATCGCATAAACCACTTAGTCACATAATTGAATTAAGCACACTTAACAGTTCTAACTCTGAAACTCACACGTGTGGTGCATGTACCTGTATGACGAAAACACGGGGCGTTACAGCAAAGCACGTAAAAAGAAGATGTTCGTGAAGCCGGGATTAGTTTTTGCACACCAAAACATTTGCTCGTGATAATATATATATAGGGTGATTTAGCAAAGCAGAACAAACAAAACTTAGCTTATTTAATGCGTACATTCAAAACATGCAGACTGAGCACACATATCCAAACATATTTTATTAGGTTAAAAGTACATCAAATTTTATCTTAATTTGAGAATCTACCCCCGTTTCACGAACTTAAGACCAACATAACAAGACTCGGCGGGAACAAGTGTAACTTACACAAAACAAATCAAAACAAGTACATACCAGGAAAATACATAGGGTGATGGAAGGGTTGTGCGACCCTAACCATCCTAAATCGGATGAGGGGATTGCTCAATGCTTGTCAAACCCTCGGACTCCATCCCCCAACCTACGCTCAGGTGGGTTCCGGTACATCCCTTACACAGAATTTGGGGCCCCAGACTTACACAAATCACGGAAGTCGGAAGCTTAACCGCAACAGACAGACAAACAAATATATTTCATGCATATCGTACTTAGTTATCGTACGTACATATCACGCAGACTGACCTCAAAATCATAACAAAATCAAAGCTAAGATTACGTAGGCTTATACATAACTTGATACTTTCAAACTTATAGCAAAGCCAACAAAATACGTATCCTACACATATCTACATATACATAAGGCTTATAAACCGCATGCATTCGAAAACGAGCACATTGCAATAGGGTATAACTATATCCTAACCTCACCTCGAACCAAACGAAGATGAAGACAAAACACTTGATTCACCCCGGAATCAACTTGACGAACAAAACACTACCCCGGGTGCACCTGGACAAACTGAAGACAGAAGACAAGACTTAGACTCAAGAATGAACGACATAGACGCACGACGTTTGTTCATGCATATAGGAGATGCAATCACATAGGCATAACACATATTCAAATCAATTACATGAAATCCAAGACATTACATAGCTTAACATATGCATCTACAATCATATAACACGTTCATGCGCACAAACACTACATATTACAAGGCGGAGATACTTAACAAGGTGCATAGATGCTTCGTGTAAATAATTCATATTCCTCAAGCAACATAAAACAGATATAACAACACATACATACACATAAGCAAGATAAAACAAGTTGGGAATGGTTTCGGAGGTGGCAAGGTGCAAGAAAAGCGGAAGGAAAGCATAGGAGATGGTTCCGAGCAAAATCGGCAAAAGCTGGAAATTATTGCGAAACGGACAAGCTGTAGGAAAACGGTCATAACTTGAGTTTGAGAAGTGGGAATTGGGTTTTGTTTCTTGGAACTGAAACTAGACAAAAGTATCTTTAAAATTCTAGGTGTCTCAAAACGTGGTTCAAAGTGAGGCGAAAATGGCGTACGTTTGAAGTTGTACGAAAGCAGAATTTCGGCGGGATGGCGACAGAAATTTCAAACGATTATATCTCACAATCTAGAACAAATTTTGAGGTGATTCCAATTGGAGGATGTTCTAGACTTCATGAGGTTTCTGTACGTCAAAAATCAGGCCAATCCGAGTTCAAACGAGGTCAGCACGGCCGTGTCAAAATTGGTCTGGAAATTGACACGGCTGTGTCGGAATAAAAAAATTCCAACTCGAGAGCTTGACACGGCCGTGTCGGAAATTAACTAGGGGCTGACATGGCCGTGTTGGGTTGTCTTCTCCGAAAAAACACAGCAACAAAGCAAGAGCTCGATGGGGGTGGTTCCTAAACCACCCCAAACCACATTCCAATCAATTAATACACCAAAAATACTCAAATTGAAGGTATATCATATATATAAACCACATTAGAGCATAAAATGGACTCCAAAACGAACCCGAACACCCAAAACACGGAACCTATACTATTCAACAAATTCTCCAAGCTCAAGAAATAAGGCAATAAAGCAAGATTCAATCGGTAGAATCGAAACACGTAAGGAGAGGGTCACATTGCTTACCTTAGATCGTTGATCGGGCGACGGGGTCGGGGTTCTTGAGCTCGAAAGGGTTGGGTGGCTTCTCTTCTCTTCTCTTCTCCTCTCCCCTCTTTCTTGTTAGGACTGAACCAAAATGGGGAGAAAGGGGGTTCGGTCCTCTCTTGTAGGGCCAAGAAACGGGTCAGTTGAGACGGGTAGGGTCAAACGGTGTCCTGTCCATTCGGATCGGATTTAAAACGGTAGGGCTAATAAACGGCTTTGAAAATATAAAGTTAATTTCATCGAATCCAAATCGTCGAAACGAACTCAATGAAGGGGTCGGAATTCGAATTCGAATTCCCGAGCTCAAGATTGCCACGAAGGCCAAAACACCCTAATTAATTAGGTCCCTAAACTTCAATTATTGGGCATTCGAGCCCAAACAATTAATTAAATTCTAAAGCGCACAAGACTTAAATAAATACACGTTGACACTTAAAGTATGCGAATTCACTTAAATCATGAAATTAAACTCTCTCGTGACGCGTACCTGGAAATACCGAAGTAGCGGGATGCTACATCACCACTCATAGGTGAAGATCAGGATGGACTAGGACTCCGGCATCTTACATAATACCTGGTTACTGTAGGTGAGGTTATATGTTTCCAACTGGGATCATGAGTCTTTATATAAAACGTTTTATGTCCTGCACTAATACAGTATAAGTCTTACCCCTTTATGAATAATACTATCCCTTTTGGGAAAATACTTTAATATCAATTTATATTATTCTAGTATACAAAATTAATAAATTTAAAGTATTCGCGTTAAAATATCTCGATACTAGACTACTGTTTATCGAGTGTCGTCAAATGCAAGTAAAATATCTTTTCTTATTGTGGGCCCGGTCGTGTCGTCCAATGGCTATTTGTAGCGCCCGGAGCGACGAGCCACCACATCCCCCGCACCTAGCCCCGAACCCACATATGAAATAGAAATCTATACATGAGCCCAAGACTAAGCGAACGGGAACCTACACACACACACTAAGCCAGGCAGAGCTAAAACAGGACAAGAGAGCGCAAAACAATAATAAACCGGAAGCATACAGCAGAATTCAAGAAGATAGATCCACAAAACGGGTTCAACTATCACTATAAGCCTGTCCCGAAAAAATTTCGATATAACAAAAACCTACAAGAAATCATAAATTAAACAACTTACATAAGAATTCACATATTCATAAATTCATAAATAATCTGACCAAAGTGTACTAAAATTCAAAATATAAGTACAACCATATAAAAATGCAAATGCAACTCGATCTAGATGACACGGGACTCGACCGACTCAACTCCGCCTAGCTCGAACCAACCTGTAACTGAAAAAGATTGAAAGGAGGGGGTCAGTCCACCGAATGAGTGAGGGGAGGGGGGGGGGGCTAACGCACACCAACACATATCTACATATAGAGCAAAACACGTATTGAACAAAAGACTATGAACCGGGAATAGGGTTTTACATACCAAAGCCATTTTCCAAAAAGAGCTCATACTTATTCATATATTCGTATATTCTTAAGTTTGAAAACTCGTAAGGATTCATAGATTCAAAAACGCATATAGATTCATATTAAAACTCATAGGGATTGATATGGAAACTCATGGAGATTCATAATTAAAACTCATAAGGATTCTTATATTCAGATCGATTCATAGTTTAGATTAGAAATCTCATATTGAAAACAAACTCTCCTATCCTGTTTCATAATCAACATAATAAAACAAACTTAAATTACCCGGCGAGTACGGGTCAACTTTACTTCTTAAAAAGAAAGAAATCATAGGAAACATAATGAAACATAAATACATAAGATTCATACGACTCATATTCTCGTATTCGATCCACCTTCTCCGGAAGTCTGTAGCGGTTTACGGGCCCACATTGTGTAACTCGATACCTATACGTGGGGTAGCGATCCCGCAACGTACATTAAGGAACACCCGCACAGGCTTAACCCGGCGGCCCAACACCGCCTCGGGCGTCCTTACTCACGCCTCCGGGGCCCAGGGATTCATAAGATTCGTAAGGAAACATAAGACTCATAAGAAATATACCTAACTCGCGAAACCTAGAAATATACGATTCATACTTAAGAACCATACCATAAGAAACAAACCTTACCGTGCAACTCGGCATATGCTATGCACGTACCTCTCTGTGTCTTCCAAATTCATAATATGTTGAAGGAGGTCCATAATTCGCTCGACAATACACGGTTTGGAGCATAGCTTCGTTGTAAAACCATTTTAAGCTTATATATGCCCATACATATAATTTCAGAAGAATTGGTATGAAATCGAATAACAAGATTCATAACGTATCATAAGACGCATATTTAGTATATATATAATAGTCTATTCGCATGCGGGCTTGAAAACGAGCACATAGGGTCATAGGTCACGTTAACTAAAAGAAAACAAACCTAAACCTCATCTTTTACCAAAAAGCTCCCGAAAGAGTGTTGACGACCAAGAAGAGACTAAACGGTGGAACCGACACCTCCCGAACTAGACTCTGAGAAAACGAACATAAACTTATGACTTAGACTTGATCATGAACCACTTAGACGCACGGCGATGCAAATGAATGCAATGAATGCAAGAAAGTGGCATCAGGTGTCATTTAGACGTTCACATTTTCATTTCACATTCAACTCATTAAATACCATAGAGTAAAATTTGAAATTAAATCAATACATATCACATATTCATCAATTAATTTCATAAAATAAAATTAAAGGCAAAAGAAATTATTTAAAACGTCAAACAAATGCCTTAAATACACATGCGACGTCAGACGGTATCACTTAAATGACTTGAGATCATAAAATATAAAACTCATTTTAAGTAATCTCATAAATTCATTTCAAATTATATAATATGATTCAACATAATAAATAACATTTAATATATATAACAAATATATACATACCTGTGTTAGTGCTAATTAGATTTAATTAACAAAACATTAATCTTTAATTACCACAAATAAACACACGTTCATGCACATGCACACACAAAACACAATCTCATGCATGCAGACACACACTTACGCACACAATACACCATGCATATAATATATATATATATATATATATATATATATATATATACACAAACACATGCATAAAAACTCAAGAGTGCAGCAAATTAATTCCATGGACAAAACATTTCAAGCAACACAGCAGCAAAACTTTCAGTCCCCTTCCTTCACAAAATCTCCCTGCCCGGGGAGATCATTACAGAAGGTAAGGAGCAGCAGCAGGGGTTGTTCTAAAGCTGGAAAACAAGGTAGCAAAGCAGGACAACAAAGGCAACAAATGCACAAAGAATTCAAGTCATGATCATGCACAACTTCAGGCTCAAACACCACCAAACTGACAACACGCAGCACAAAAACAGCAGGTATGCAGTCACTTTTATAGCTTAAATCTCAACCTTAAGCAGCTAAAATGATGGTTAAATGTAGCACCCGAGCGTAAGGTACCACATCCCCCGCACCGGGACCCGACCCGTATATGAAATGGAAGTCCAGACACGTGCCAAATCCACGGCGAACGGGGACACAACACACACGCTATGCTAGGCGGGACTAACCCTTAAACCAATCAGTGCAAGAATCATAAAATCAGAGTTAAATAAAATTCGCGGAAGCAAGAATAACATAACATATACAATGAGCCACCAAGCTCCAAAAATAGATATACAAAAGCATTACATAATATTCAACGGCACTCACGGCCTACAAAAAATCATAACGCTCCAAACATAAACTATGATCATATACAAAATACCAACATGAGTATCAATATGAGTTAAAAGGAAGTGCTAAACATAAATGCAAGACCTAGACGACTTGTATTCCCGCCTAGCACTCCTATACCTGCACCAAATAACTGAAAACAACCGGGTTCAGTCTAAAAGAGACTGGTGGGTATAAAAACGGGGCATAAGTACATAATATCGCATAATTTAAACACATACATGCAAGCCCTAATCCCGTGTGAAGTTTAGTAAGATTTTATCAAGTGGTTAAAACAAAAGGAAACATCAACGGGATCACGACGTTCATATTCATTCATAATTGTTCATAAATGTTCATAAGGGTTTATGGCCCGGCGAGTGGGCGTGCACAATCTCCAACCTACTACTCGTGTAATCATAATTAATTATTCAATAATCCATTATCATACATAAATCTTTTGTGCTCATAAATACATGATCATAATCATTCATATATCCCTTTTTCCTCCGGGTGGTGGACGGGCTTGCAAGACCCGGCCACCGGTTCATACATAGGCCAATGGGGGTACATGAATCCCCCAAGGGCACTCAGCTCCCATTCCCCGCTAAAACTCCTAGCGAGGGCCGGTATCACCGTAGTTTGGTTGGAACTAGTATATGGGATCCCCGTCAGCCCTTGCTTCCTCGGTTAGCCACATATACTAAGTCCCGGGGCCCGTGCAATCATAAATCATAAATATCTCGCCAAACATAAGGTAGGGTTCATAAATAAAAGAAAGGGTCATACGTTTGAAATGATTTACCCGAATTGACTCAATATATATAAATATACGGTTTTGGCTTAAAACTTTGCACATAAGGAATATATAAGGTTGTTTCATCTAATAGAAGAAAACCCACCTTTACCAAAGCAGAAATAAAGGCACAAGCGTCTCAAGGCTCGCCCTCGTCTCCGACCAAACCCGAATCTGTGCAAAAGAAAAGGTATGAGACTCAATGACCACATATGACGCTCGGCAATGAAGTGAATATGACATGAATGCATAAATGATCATGTTATATCATAAAAATGTTCATGTGCACGATTAATAAATTTAAAACATATAATCATTCATTCGTTCATATATTTCATTCAATTTCATAATTTCTTAAATTCATATAAATTTCATAAATTCATAATATTCATAACATTTATAATGCATATCAATTATTCTAAAATTCAATTAATAAGCATAACATATATAATATTCATATTCACATTTAGGAATAAAATAAATAAAACGTTCAATCAAAAGTCAGTAGAATAAATACGCGAAATAGAATTCAATTAATTTCAATAATTAAATTAAATCAAATAATAATTAAAATATATAATAAATAATTATAATATAATATATATAAGTAATCATATATAATAATATACAATATATATATAATATATACATATATATACGTACACACTCACACACACATGCATGCATATATACTTTATTTTATAAACATGCATGCAACACATGCACACACACACACAATTCACAATCAACACACACACACAGACATGTTTATATATATATACACTACGCACAGCAGCAACAGTCCATCAACCAAGCAAACATCAAAGCAGCAGCAGCAACAACTCAAGGAAGACGAAACAGAGATCAAGCAAAACGGGGTGACACCCCCGTGTCACCCACAAAGCTTGGACCGAGACACCCCCGTGTCTTGGTACAGAAATTCCAGGCCTTGCAGCACCCCCGTGCCTCGCCGGAAAGGCAGCAATCGACACCCCCGTGTCGTGCAACAACAACTTCCTCAAACAGACAGCAAAATACGCAGGAAAACAGGGCAAGAAAAGGCAGCCATGTACGAGCAATAAAGGCAACCCAAACATGCAAGAAAAGCTGTAAAAGACTCAGATAAACACACCCTAGAATCCATGAAAGAGACAACAAAAAGGAAGAAGGAAATCTCAGCAAAATTGACAGCAATTCCGACGTGAGAAAAACAGAGCAACCGCGGAAAAAAACAGGGCACGACTGAACTCAACCACTCCGATTCCATTCAAGTCCAAAAGTCCATCAAATGTGCAGCAAAATATCATATATTCAACACATAATCAGTTCCAAAAGTGATCAATCAAGACATGAAAGTGTATGTGACATATACGTGGGATTTTCTGAAAATTGTCATAAATGGTATATCATAAATACCTCAACAACCACGAAATCAATGACCATAAATGATATGAGGATGTCAAAACAATCATTCTCATGCTTGGAATCGATCAAAACCGTTAAGAATCGAAGAAGATCAATAATTTGCTCAAAACCTTCATTCTCGGGAAAAAGCCCAGAAAATCATGAAACCATGCTCAAAATCATGAATGAAAAGATGAAAATGATCAGAATTAATCATATAATACAACCCTTAACTTACCTTGATGATTGGTTGAAGTTTGGATGAGATTTGAGCTCCAAAATCTCCAAGGTTTGAAGGGTTACGGGTCTGGAATTCAGAACAGAAGCTTTGGCTAAGTTTTGGGGTTTGTGAGAGGATAATCTCGGTCAAGGCTGGTTATGTCATGATAGAGGGTTGAGTTAGGGTTTCAAGGAATCAAACCATGGTTAGTTTGGTTATGGTTTGGCCAAGATATGGCTGATTTAGTGTAACAAGGTCCAGTTGGTCTCCGTTTCGTTTTTCGGTTGGATTTCGGAGTTTCAAATGACTTAGAAAAAATGTAAGGCTAAGTTTACTGAACCCGAATTTTCGTTACGAGTTCAGCGGAGTTGACGGAACTCGAATCCGAGTTCCCGAGCTCAAGATATTAAATTCGGAACCAAGGGTACGCTAAGTGCTCGTTAGCTCCCGTTTTGGTTCCTCAAATGAAATTTAATTCGTTAACATAACAAATGAATTCAAAAACATAAATTGAGCATAAAATCATGTTCATAACACATATATGTACAACATATTACAAAATCGTGGCAATTAGATATCATATCATATAAGAACGAAGCACAAAATAAACGAACAAACCTAATCATGCAATTCATGCAAAATGTATAAAATTTCCCATGCACAAATATGATTTGCATGCATGCATATTAATTCCCATGCAAAAATAATTCTCCATGCATGCATATATTAACCTCACGTATAAAACATATATATAAATAAGTAATTAATTAAATCATGATTAATTAACATAACATATAATTAGCATAATCATTAAATTAATAATATAATAATTAAACATATATACATATATATATATAATACGAAATATATATATATAATTAATAATATTAGAATAAAATATTATAATATAATATAATAAAATAATAACAATTATAATAAAATTTAAATATAAAACACGTAAAACAATTAATTCGCGCAAATTAGTAAACACATACATTGTACCTTTACGTCCGAGAAATCGGGGCGTTACAATCTCTCCCCCTTAAAAGAATCCGTCCTCGGATTCACTGCTCGCTCGGAAACAGCTCGGGGTGAAACCTTTTCATCTTATCCTCCGTTTCCCACGTAGCCTCTTCGGTTTTATCACTTCTCCAAAGAACCTTGACTAGTGGAATACGCCGATTTCGAAGTTCCTGAAACTTTCGATCCAAAATCTTAATCGGCTTCTGAACGAAGGTGAGATCCGGTTCTAATTCCACTTCTTCAACCGGTAGAACCTCAGACTCATCTCGATAGTACTTTCGGAGCTGTGAGACATGAAACACGTTATGGATTCCAGTCAAATTCGGCGGCAAATCCAAACGATAGGCCGTATCCCCAATCTTCTCCAAAATCTCATACGGTCCCATATACCGAGGGTTTAATTTTCCTCCCCGTCCAATCCTTGAGAATCCTTTTCGTGGGGAAGCCTTTAAGAAAACCCTATCTCCAATCTCAAACTCCAAATTCTTCCTCCGAAGATCTGCATAACTCTTTTGTCGATCCTGAGCAGCCTTCATCCGTTGTCTAATTATCTGGACCTTATCAATGGCCTCTTGTACAGCCTTAGAGGGTTTTTCCTTCTTTTCCCCTCTTTTAATCCCTTCTTGCTTGGTCCAATTCCATTCCTCCAAGTCAAAGAACAACGGTGATCGACATTTACGTCCATAAAGAGCTTCATAAGGGGCCATTTCAATCGAGGCTTGATAGCTATTGTTGTAAGCAAACTCGATTAACGGCAACTGTTCATTCCATGAACTCTGAAAGTCCAATGCACGTGCCCTCAACAAATCCTCCAGATACTTAATTAACCTTTCTGATTGTCCGTCGGTCTGAGGATGGAAAGCTGTGCTGAATTGAAGCCTTGTTCCCAAACACTTCTGTAATTCTTGCCATAACCGTGAAGTAAATCTGGGATCCCGATCCGAGACAATGCTAATAGGTACACCATGAAGCCTGACAATCTCATCATTGTACCTCTTGGCCAACTTACTCACTTTATCGGACATTCTGATAGCCAGAAAATGAGCTGACTTCGTCAATCTGTCCACAATAACCCAAATTCCATCGAAACCTCCCCTCATTTTTGGTAATCCCGAAACAAAATCCATAGCTATTTGTTCCCATTTCCATTCCGGGATAGGCAAGGGTTGAAGTAGCCCCGATGGCTTTTGATGTTCTGCCTTTACCACTTGACAAGTCATGCAGTGTTTCACGAAGTCGATCACATCCCGTTTCAATCCATTCCACCAATAGAATTGCTTAAGATCCTTATACATTTTATTCCCTCCGGGATGTATCGAATAACCTGATCGATGGGCTTCCTCGAGAATAATCCTTTTTAATTCTTCTGGGACAACAACTCTATTCTTGAATCTTAGAAGTCCCGTATCATCGAACCCAAACGGACACTCTGAATCAGCTCGAGCCTTCTCAGCTAATTTCTGAACTTCGGGATCAATCCTCTGAGCATCAAATAATTTCTGTTTAAGGTCTGGTTGAACCGTAATATTCCGAACACTAGCCCTCAGTCTGAACAACTCATTCTCATCTCCAATTTCCACTTTCACATTGGACACGCTAGCTTTCCGACTAAGCGCATCCGCAACCAAATTGGCTTTGCCGGGATGGTATCGGATAGTACACTCATAATCCGCCAAAAGCTCCATCCAACGCCGTTGTCTCTTATTCAATTCCTTTTGGGAGAATAAGTATTGGAGACTCTTGTGATCGGAAAAGACTTCGAACGAAATTCCATAAAGATAGTGTCTCCACTTACCCAAAGCAAAGATCACTGCCGCTAATTCCAAATCGTGAGTGGGGTAGTTCTGTTCATGCTCTTTCAATTTCCTTGAGGCATAGGCGATCACTCTTCCATTTTGCATCAACACACATCCCAAACCTTCCTTTGAGGCGTCCGTGTAAACTGTATATCCTTCTGTACCTTCAGGAAGTGCTAATACAGGAGCGGTAGTCAACTTCTCCTTTAGAAGTTGGAAACTAGCCTCACATGCCTCGTCCCACTCAAACTTAACCGCTTTCTTAGTCAATCGGGTTAAAGGAGCCACAATCTTTGAGAAATCCTGAACGAATCTTCGATAGTAGCCTGCCAAACCCAAGAAACTCCTTATTTCTGAAGCATTTTTCGGGCTTTGCCATTGAATAACCGTCTCAATCTTAGAAGGATCTACTTCTAAACCTTTCCTTGAAATAATATGACCCAGAAATGCTACCCGATCAATCCAGAACTCACATTTGCTAAACTTAGCATACAACCGATGTTCCCTTAAGGTCTCCAACACAATTCTGAGATGCCTTGCATGATCCTCCGGAGTTCTCGAATAAACCAAGATGTCATCGATGAAAATTACCACAAACTTATCCAAATAGGGCCGGAAAATTCGATGCATCATATCCATAAAAGCAGCCGGAGCATTAGTCAATCCAAAAGGCATCACTACGAACTCGTAGTGTCCATACCGGGTGTTAAATCCCGTCTTCGGAATGTCCTCTTCCCGGATCTTCAATTGATAATATCCTTGTCTCAAGTCCAATTTTGAGTAAACCCCCGATCCTTGTAACATGTCAAATAAATCCTCAATATGGGGCAAAGGATACTTATTCTTTACAGTCATCCGATTAAGCTCCCGGTAATCTATACACATTCTTAAGGTTCCATCCTTTTTCTTAACAAAGAGAACCGGAGCACCCCAAGGTGACGAACTTGGCCGAATATATCCAACCTCGAGCAATTCCTCTAATTGAATCTTTAATTCTTTCAATTCGGCCGGTGCCATCCGATACGGAGTCTTAGAATACGGTGTGGATCCTGGATGTAAGTCAATAACGAACTCGATCTCGCGGTCGGGTGGTAGAGAACTCAAATTCTCCGGAAACACATCAGAGAAATCCTTAACAACCGCGGTATCCTCTAGCTTAACTTGATCTTTTGGCCTATTAAGAAGGTAAGCAATAAATCCCGTTGCTCCTTCTCTCATCAATTTGTGAGCTTCCATATAAGACAAGAGAGATACCGTTCTTGATCCACTACCAATCACCAATTCCTTCCCCAAGATCACCTTCTTCGCAAAACAATCGACATTGGCCCGATGCCTGAACAACCAGTCCATACCCAAGATAACTCCATACCTCTTCATGGGCATAACAATTAAATCAGCCGGATACTCTCTCCCTTCAATCAAAACCGAACACTCCCGAACCAACTGATCTGTCTGAAGACTCCCTCCAAGTGGCGAACTCACCAAATAATAAGAAGAAAGACAGATAACATGTAATATCCCACATCGGGTTGGAGGTGGGCTTGAAGCTGCTTTATAAGCAGTGGATCCCCCCTCCCCTTAGTAGACGCGTTTTCCTGGACAGGCACCCCTTAAGTGGTGGTTTAAATTCTGTCGGGAAAAAGTAAAACCGTGAGGCGCTTGGGGTCTACCCTTGGCCAAAGCGGACAATATCGAACGGCGGGTCTTTGGGCTGTTACAAATGGTATCAGAGCCAGGGACCCGGATTCGGTGTGCCAGCGAGGACGCTGGGCCCCTATGGGGGGGTGGATGTAATATCCCACATCGGGTTGGAGGTGGGCTTGAAGCTGCTTTATAAGCAGTGGATCCCCCCTCCCCTTAGTAGACGCGTTTTCCTGGACAGGCACCCCTTAAGTGGTAGTTTAAATTCTGTCGGGAAAAAGTAAAACCGTGAGGCGCTTGGGGTCTACCCTTGGCCAAAGCGGACAATATCGAACGGCGGGTCTTTGGGCTGTTACATAACAGGCAAGCACAGAGTGGCAACTATATCACAAGAAATAAAGGAATGCGTGGCACCCGGATCAAAGAGTGCATGAATGCTCATGTTATGTATGCATAGGGTACCTTCTACCACGGCTGTGGGATCAATTTCTGCATCTTGTTCCTCACCCTCGAGGGCGTAAGCGCGAGCCTGAATCATTGGCCTTTGAGTTCCTTTCTGAAATCCGGGGTTCTTGTAGGGACATGTCTCCGCCATATGATCGCTTTTCCCACAAATAAGGCACAAATTCAACCTTCTCCGACAATTATTGTAGGTATGGGTCGGTCCCCCGCAATGCATACATGGAGGTATATCCGGGCGTGAATTTGTAGGTGCCGGTGCCATAGGTAGAGCCTTTGGTCGAGTCGGTACGGCCTGAGAACCTTGTCCTCCAAACCTAGGCTTCTTAAACGGACCCTTAGGAGGTGGACTAGCTTGAATCATCGGCCTCTTTCCCGAATTCGATCCGGATCCTCTTCCCATAGGAGCTCTAAACATCGGATCCTTCTTCTTGAATTCCTCCTCTTGAACCAAAGCCCTTTGCACGGTGTCGGCAAATGACTCGAAGTTGTGCCCCGCTTGCCCGTGTCTCAAATCCTCTCTCAATCCCGCTATGAATTTCCTTGCTTTCCTCTTCTCATCCCGGGTGACATGAGGAGCATATTTCCCAAGTCTATTGAATACGGCGAGGTATTGAGTCACCGTACGAGTACCTTGCTTTAACTCCATAAATTCCTGCTCCTTCCTTTCTCTTACCACTTCCGGTACAAAGCACTCCCGGAATTCTCTCTTGAAAACTTCCCAAGTCACTTCCTCTTCATCGACTTCAAGCTTCTCTCTTGTTCGTTCCCACCATTCATATGCATCTCCATCGAGTTGGAAGATAGCAAATTGGGCCTTCTCTTGCGTACTAAACTGTCGGACCCCAAATATCCTTTCCAATCTAATCAACCAACCCTCCGAAACCGCATCGTCAATAGAACCAGAAAACCGAGGGGGGTTGTAACTCAGAAACACCCCATGCGGGTCTCTATTGTTATTATGATTTGGTGGAGGAGCTTGTTGTTCTGCCTGTTGTGGTGGGGGAGCTTGAGCTCTCCGATGCTCCACATAGTTGAAAACCGCTTCCATAAAATTTCCCATATCCACCGGTGGTGCTTGTGGTTGGGGTGGAGGCGTAGGAGATCGATCATGATGACGACGGTGTCCTGGAGATCTCTCACGGTGTCTACGCGGAGGCATTCTGTTCAAGAAACACTGAAATGCATGCTATTTTTAGTCCATGCATGCAAGTGCAAGTGATTCGATCAAAATTCAGGATTTAAAACACACAAGCACATAAACAATGCATATGCAACACATTGACAAGTTGTGCCTAAAGCCGAACGACCTATCTGACTCAACACGACACTAGAGCCCGGGTTTTGCAACCCTAGGCTCTGATACCACTTAAGGATGTAGCACCCGAGCGTAAGGTACCACATCCCCCGCACCGGGACCCGACCCGTATATGAAATGGAAGTCCAGACACGTGCCAAATCCACGGCGAACGGGGACACAACACACACGCTATGCTAGGCGGGACTAACCCTTAAACCAATCAGTGCAAGAATCATAAAATCAGAGTTAAATAAAATTCGCGGAAGCAAGAATAACATAACATATACAATGAGCCACCAAGCTCCAAAAATAGATATACAAAAGCATTACATAATATTCAACGGCACTCACGGCCTACAAAAAATCATAACGCTCCAAACATAAACTATGATCATATACAAAATACCAACATGAGTATCAATATGAGTTAAAAGGAAGTGCTAAACATAAATGCAAGACCTAGACGACTTGTATTCCCGCCTAGCACTCCTATACCTGCACCAAATAACTGAAAACAACCGGGTTCAGTCTAAAAGAGACTGGTGGGTATAAAAACGGGGCATAAGTACATAATATCGCATAATTTAAACACATACATGCAAGCCCTAATCCCGTGTGAAGTTTAGTAAGATTTTATCAAGTGGTTAAAACAAAAGGAAACATCAATGGGATCACGACGTTCATATTCATTCATAATTGTTCATAAATGTTCATAAGGGTTTATGGCCCGGCGAGTGGGCGTGCACAATCTCCAACCTACTACTCGTGTAATCATAATTAATTATTCAATAATCCATTATCATACATAAATCTTTTGTGCTCATAAATACATGATCATAATCATTCATATATCCCTTTTTCCTCCGGGTGGTGGACGGGCTTGCAAGACCCGGCCACCGGTTCATACATAGGCCAATGGGGGTACATGAATCCCCCAAGGGTACTCAGCTCCCATTCCCCGCTAAAACTCCTAGCGAGGGCCGGTATCACCGTAGTTTGGTTGGAACTAGTATATGGGATCCCCGTCAGCCCTTGCTTCCTCGGTTAGCCACATATACTAAGTCCCGGGGCCCGTGCAATCATAAATCATAAATATCTCGCCAAACATAAGGTAGGGTTCATAAATAAAAGAAAGGGTCATACGTTTGAAATGATTTACCCGAATTGACTCAATATATATAAATATACGGTTTTGGCTTAAAACTTTGCACATAAGGAATATATAAGGTTGTTTTATCTAATAGAAGAAAACCCACCTTTACCAAAGCAGAAATAAAGGCACAAGCGTCTCAAGGCTCGCCCTCGTCTCCGACCAAACCCGAATCTGTGCAAAAGAAAAGGTATGAGACTCAATGACCACATATGACGCTCGGCAATGAAGTGAATATGACATGAATGCATAAATGATCATGTTATATCATAAAAATGTTCATGTGCACGATTAATAAATTTAAAACATATAATCATTCATTCGTTCATATATTTCATTCAATTTCATAATTTCTTAAATTCATATAAATTTCATAAATTCATAATATTCATAACATTTATAATGCATATCAATTATTCTAAAATTCAATTAATAAGCATAACATATATAATATTCATATTCACATTTAGGAATAAAATAAATAAAACGTTCAATCAAAAGTCAGTAGAATAAATACGCGAAATAGAATTCAATTAATTTCAATAATTAAATTAAATCAAATAATAATTAAAATATATAATAAATAATTATAATATAATATATATAAGTAATCATATATAATAATATACAATATATATATAATATATACATATATATACGTACACACTCACACACACATGCATGCATATATACTTTATTTTATAAACATGCATGCAACACATGCACACACACACACAATTCACAATCAACACACACACACAGACATGTTTATATATATATACACTACGCACAGCAGCAACAGTCCATCAACCAAGCAAACATCAAAGCAGCAGCAGCAACAACTCAAGGAAGACGAAACAGAGATCAAGCAAAACGGGGTGACACCCCCGTGTCACCCACAAAGCTTGGACCGAGACACCCCCGTGTCTCGGTACAGAAATTCCAGGCCTTGCAGCACCCCCGTGCCTCGCCGGAAAGGCAGCAATCGACACCCCCGTGTCGTGCAACAGCAACTTCCTCAAACAGACAGCAAAATACGCAGGAAAACAGGGCAAGAAAAGGCAGCCATGTACGAGCAATAAAGGCAACCCAAACATGCAAGAAAAGCTGTAAAAGACTCAGATAAACACACCCTAGAATCCATGAAAGAGACAACAAAAAGGAAGAAGGAAATCTCAGCAAAATTGACAGCAATTCCGACGTGAGAAAAACAGAGCAACCGCGGAAAAAAACAGGGCACGACTGAACTCAACCACTCCGATTCCATTCAAGTCCAAAAGTCCATCAAATGTGCAGCAAAATATCATATATTCAACACATAATCAGTTCCAAAAGTGATCAATCAAGACATGAAAGTGTATGTGACATATACGTGGGATTTTCTGAAAATTGTCATAAATGGTATATCATAAATACCTCAACAACCACGAAATCAATGAGCATAAATGATATGAGGATGTCAAAACAATCATTCTCATGCTTGGAATCGATCAAAACCGTTAAGAATCGAAG
The DNA here is from genome assembly GCA_037501455.1 of Lantana camara. Taxonomy (NCBI): domain Eukaryota; kingdom Viridiplantae; phylum Streptophyta; class Magnoliopsida; order Lamiales; family Verbenaceae; genus Lantana; species Lantana camara. The sequence goes on from CM074858.1 coordinate 56,462,261, forward strand.
AAGATCAATAATTTGCTGAAAACCTTCATTCTCGGGAAAAAGCCCAGAAAATCATGAAACCATGCTCAAAATCATGAATGAAAAGATGAAAATGATCAGAATTAATCATATAATACAACCCTTAACTTACCTTGATGATTGGTTGAAGTTTGGATGAGATTTGAGCTCCAAAATCTCCAAGGTTTGAAGGGTTACGGGTCTGGAATTCAGAACAGAAGCTTTGGCTAAGTTTTGGGGTTTGTGAGAGGATAATCTCGGTCAAGGCTGGTTATGTCATGATAGAGGGTTGAGTTAGGGTTTCAAGGAATCAAACCATGGTTAGTTTGGTTATGGTTTGGCCAAGATATGGCTGATTTAGTGTAACAAGGTCCAGTTGGTCTCCGTTTCGTTTTTCGGTTGGATTTCGGAGTTTCAAATGACTTAGAAAAAATGTAAGGCTAAGTTTACTGAACCCGAATTTTCGTTACGAGTTCAGCGGAGTTGACGGAACTCGAATCCGAGTTCCCGAGCTCAAGATATTAAATTCGGAACCAAGGGTACGCTAAGTGCTCGTTAGCTCCCGTTTTGGTTCCTCAAATGAAATTTAATTCGTTAACATAACAAATGAATTCAAAAACATAAATTGAGCATAAAATCATGTTCATAACACATATATGTACAACATATTACAAAATCGTGGCAATTAGATATCATATCATATAAGAACGAAGCACAAAATAAACGAACAAACCTAATCATGCAATTCATGCAAAATGTATAAAATTTCCCATGCACAAATATGATTTGCATGCATGCATATTAATTCCCATGCAAAAATAATTCTCCATGCATGCATATATTAACCTCACGTATAAAACATATATATAAATAAGTAATTAATTAAATCATGATTAATTAACATAACATATAATTAGCATAATCATTAAATTAATAATATAATAATTAAACATATATACATATATATATATAATACAAAATATATATATATAATTAATAATATTAGAATAAAATATTATAATATAATATAATAAAATAATAACAATTATAATAAAATTTAAATATAAAACACGTAAAACAATTAATTCGCGCAAATTAGTAAACACATACATTGTACCTTTAAGTCCGAGAAATCGGGGCGTTACATTAAATGCAAGGGACAAGATCATGGAACAGAGATGGACATATATATATGTAAATTAGGCTTCAAATCATAAGAATCAAGCTCAAAACTCCTCAAAACCAGCAACTAATGATCAGCAAAAATGTAGTAGCAGCAGCAGTTTGTTTCATGCCCTAAAACTCAATCTTAATGCATCTAAAATGAATGAAAACAGGGCAAGAACATCATGTAACAGGGCACCACGAAATCTGATCATTTTCCATGCATTTCATGCAAAAACTCATTAAAACAGCAGCATATTGACAGCAACTTAGGGTTATGATAGCAGTCCGGTGTAGGCCAAAAATCCCCCATTTTTCATTCATAGGCTCAAGAGTATTAATAGTAGAAATTAATATACTCAACAACCATGGATTTAATGCAAAGAAACAAGATATATAGGCATAAATGAACTCAATCTCTAGCTTAGAAGTCAAGATAACACGTAAGAGCATGGATTCAAAATTTGAATTAAAACCTAACTATTCATCCATCTAATCACTTCATGAGTGAAACCTTGAACTCAAGAGATAAAAAGGAGCATATATTGAAGTATAAATCACAAGGAATATGGATCTTACTTCTGATCATTGAGAGACAAATAAAACAAGAAAATCTTGAGCAAATTTGATGAAGAAGATGATGAATAGTGACAAAGTCTCCTCCTTGCTTCTTGTGGCTGCTGAATTTCGATGCTAGGGGGAAGAAATGAGTATAAAATTGGTATAAAATGGCTTAATTTCAGATCTCATGGTCAATGGGGGGCCAACTTTTGAGTTATAGTTCAAAATGGACTGGAAATGGCTTCGTCGGAGGTCCAAACGGCATCGAAAAATTATGAAACTTATTCCATTGTGTCCGAGTCATTGAAAGGAGTTGAACGGAGAAAACGACACTCGAATCCGAGTGCCAGAGCTCAAGTTATAAATTAAAACGTACACAAGGGTACTAAAATGACTCATTTGGACTTTCAAAAAGTTGCAATTAAGTCCAAAGCCAAGTTTCAATTAAGTCCAAAAATTTTAAAAACATTCAATTACATACTTAAACCACGTATATCACATAATTCACAAAATTAGCATGCTCAGGAATTAAATTCAAAATAAGAAAAATTAAATACAGGAGTTAAAACGTGAAAATTCAACAACTAGGGTATATAAATTACTTAAACAATTAATTCAAAGTATAAATTAAATCAAAAGAAGAATTAAAACGTTGGAAAACCTCTCCTGACGTCATACCTGGCTTACCGAAGAAACGGGGTGTCACACTATTATTATACCAGCCGCCAACTAGATCTTGGTGATGGTCTAATTGGAGCTTAGTTATTCCACATCAAGTGAGGGGAAAAGGCACATCCCTCTCAAACTCATGTATATCGTCACTAAGGGTAGCTCCCTGAGATGACACCAGAGGAAAAAGGGATTATATTGTTTATTTCATTAGTAACTACATCTTGATCAAAGTCGTTACTAATATTCTCAGTTTTAAGGAGTAAAGGTTGGAGAACGCCTAACGTGAGGGCATCATATTATTCTAAAAAGGGTTCATGTTTTCTCAAAGAATAGCCTATAATCCCCGTATCCCGTTATCTTAAAACAAATATGAACCCAGAATGGTTATTGATATAATATTTTCCTATTATCGGGTACTAACCAAGGAGTTTCTTGGCTTACCTTATTATGTATATTTATTTAAATATTGCTCTCCAAATTATTACTTTAATCTTTTGCACTTTTCTAACAAAGATCTTCTGAACAAAATTATTTCGGTCAAAACACTAAAGTCCTACTCATATATATATATATATATATATATATATATATATATATATATATATATATATATAGTTCCAACCACCCCACACTTTGTCACTTTGACTAACCCCTCGCTCTTTTCAAATTCATGATTTCATGTATTGCCATCGCTCATTAGCTAGTATCTTGAAGCATAGAGAGTCCATTATCTTGTGCATATTAGATCAGGTTTTCTAGACTAAGCAAAGTTAGACTATAATCCCTTCTAGTTATTGTATTACTCTAGTATCATACTCTTAGATCATTAACAACTTTAATCTGACGGTATTGCTCCTATGTTTTCATAAACTTTAAATTATCCCAATTCTTTTATTCACTACCCCAAACATAAGCAGTTGATCTAAATGTTTCAAATTCCGCTGCCATGTTTTCTTACTCTGATATCGTATAGCATCGTCCGTTCGCCGGCGTGCCTCTCAGGTGCTAGGTCTCACATCCACCTGGGAAGTGCGACGGTGCGGGATTGTATCGTATTTGGGGGGCGCTACATTATGTGCTCATTACTTGTCACCACCACGCATGGATTTAAATGTTTCAAATTTTCCTAAATTCCACTGCATTATCATTGAGAATTCATCATGATCTTAATCAATCATTCGCCGGTGTATTTGTTGAGTGATGGCTTGCACCATTATTTGATGAGTATATCGGTGTGGGGGTTGGAGGGTTCCTCTCCATATATATATATACAAGTGGGGCTCTAGAGCTTGAGTTGGTATCAGAGCATCGGGTTAAGTAAGAAGAGACTTAACCTAGATTGCTCTCATGTTACATCAACGATTGTTCAAGTATTGCATCAGGATCATTCTCATACTGCATCGAGGAAGTCTGTTTGGGGATGCATGGTTCTATTGTCTGGATTTCATATCTATGGTGTTCTCTGTTTAGCTATGGCAGTTGAGCCACACCGTGATCCTAATCAGCAGTAGATGGATGAGGCATTCTTTGACCAGTTTGAGGCTCCATGTACTGTAGTTGTATCTCGCCGTGGAGGCACTCGTTTCTATATTTGGCACAGAGAGAGGAACAATAGCATATTTGCCACCTTTTACGGTTTTGGCCATAACTTATTCGTTTCTTAACCAAATGGCTTGGTTCTTGAGCCTAATTAACCCTAACTTAACCCAATTTCACCCACCCTTGACCCAATTTTCAAACTCAGCATGTGGGAAGAGAGAGAAGCTACTGAAATAGGAGAAACCCGCCACTATTCATCCTTGAGGATTTTGAGCTTGTTTCTTCGTCGTTTCTTCTCTAATTCGAAAAGTATGAATGAATTCTTGCTCCATGATCTTGCCTTTCATTTAAGTTCAATTTGGCTGAATTTGATGGAGATTTGAGCATGTTATGATCTACGAAGTGAATAGTAAGGATTTATGGAAAATTGGATGAATTCTTGGAAATTTTGATGCATCTCTTGATTTAAAACCATATATGTAATCTAAATAACTTATTTATTTCATTTATAAGCATGGAATTCGTGGGAATTTGCAGCTTCTTGATCCTCCATTGATGAAATGAGTTTTTGGGATATATGGGACTGATTTGCTTCCTTGCTTCTCCCGTGTGTGTATGTGTTGTTTGGGGAAGAGTTAGTTGTCATTTTTACTCCCTTTTATTGCCCTTTTACTGCTGTTTTGGTGTTGCTTCATTGCTCTACTGTTGCTGCGTGAAAAGGGAAGAAAACAGCGCCTGGAGCTGCTATTGATTCGCATCTAGAGCGCGCCAAGGTCTTTCTTGGTCGCGGCCGCGACCCAATTTTTGGCTGACTTTGACTTTTGGCTACTGCTGGAGCTGGTGTTGGCTGTGGTAGCGTCCGTGACCTGTTTTGTGCTGAGTTTAGGTCGCGGCCGCGACCTTCTTGGATAGATACTTCGACCTGCTCTTGTGTTGCAGTTTGTTTTCGCTTTGTTCGTGTTTTGCTTGACTCGTTTAGCATGTTTATGACTATTATATGTTAGTAACTTGTTGTATATCATGTTATGTGATTTTATATGAATTTATTATGTAATTTTGGTGCTCGTTTATGTGATATATGACAAGATATGCCTTATATGCTCCGTTATATGCATACATGAACTAATGCTTCAATCCTTTACCTCGCATGTGATTTATGTGCTCAATTCTTCATATGTATGCATTGTGAATGCATTTTATGATATGTTATGTTCGTTGCATGAAATTTATGAGTTCGTTTGACGTAAAGTTTGTGATCTATGAAGTGATATGAATTTATATGCGCTAAGTGTTATTTTGTTTCAACTTATAAGCATCTCTTGCTCTCTTTAGGGACTTTAAATTTATGAATGCTCTTAATATGCTATTATATGATACGTTAGGAGTTTAATTGATGTATTATGAGTTTAATTTGTGAATTATTTGTGTGATAGTTCGTTATCCGCTTCGATATGCCTAAGTGTGAATTTGTGTGAAGTTCATTGCATCATTTGCATTCATATATATATGTGGAGCGTCTAGTTGGTGCATTTTGAGTCTAAGTATGTCTTTGTCCTTTGTTTTGTTCAGAGGTTCATTCCGAGAGTGAGGAGGTGGTCCTTAGGTGTGCTTTGGTTCTCTTTCGTTCGGTGTGGTCAACAAGGTGAGTTTTCTTTATATTAGATATTACGACCTATAACCCTACATGAATTTTGAAGCCCGCATGCGTGAGCGTCATGAAACTCACCAGGAGGTTGGTGGGGGAAGGAGTCCTCGGGCGTGAGCGTCATGAAACTCACGACCCATACTGTATGATCGATGGTTAGGGTAGGTACCACCCTTCCATCACCCGGAGGAGAGGTATGTCTGATTGAATTATGTTTTCGTATGATTTATGATTCCGATTTTGATTATGAACGGGGTTAGGTGATCTGAAACTCGTACTCGCCGAGTTGTGTGTTTGATTAGGAACCTAATTTGTGAAACGGGAGTGGACTTCTAATTAATAAAATTGGTTGATTTTGGCCTTCGGCCTTAAACCATTTCCATTATATAGAGTATCACGGGTTAAATGTTTTGGCATGTAAAAACCACGCCCCGGTTCATGAATTTCCTTACTTTGAATATGCTTTGAATTATATATATGTATGTGTGAGTGTGTTAGCCCCATCACTAGTCTTTAGGACTGACCCTTCCTTGTTGTCTTCTTTTTCCCCTTTTGTTTCTTTGAGTTTGCAGGTGTAGGGTTCGGTTCGAGCTAGGCGGTGGTTTTCTTTTGATTTGTCTGAGTCTTATTTCGAGTCCTTTAGCATTCTAAATTTTTACTTTTCCGTTTTGATATTATGTTTAAGCATGAATATGTATATGAATTACGAGGTATGAATTATGAAATTATGAACCTGTAAGATTTATTTGGCCTGGGATGGGTGTATTTGTATAAGTATGTATTTTAATTGAATTAGTTGGATATTATATGTATGATTGTTGATCGTGTACCTTCCGCATGTGTTTTGATTTTTGTTGCGCAATCTGAATTAGGCTCTAGACCGCCTAGCTTAGGTGTGATTTTGTTTGTCACCCGTTCGCCGTGGCTTGATGCATGTGCGGAGTCTATATTTTGTTACACGTGTTGGGTTATGGTGCGGGGGATGTAGTACTCTGCCCTCCGGGGTGCTACAAGTCATCTTGGGAAAAGTGGGACATCAGAAAAGAAAGTGGAGAAGTTAGTAATGGTTTCGTCAATGGAAGCAAAGAAATTGATTCAGAATGGAGCAATAGGATTCATCTCATATCTCTTAAATAAGCCGAAAGATCAAATCAAGATGGAAGAAGTGGAGGTAGTCAACGAATTTCTAGAAGTGTTTCCCGAACATTTAAACTCGTTACCAACCGATCGTCAACTAAAATTTACAATTGAGACGATACCAAGAGCAGAACCGTTTTCCAAAACGCCTTATAGAATGGCTCCAGCAGAACTTCAAGAATTGAGAAAACAATTGGATGAATTGTTAGAGGCAGGATATATTCGATCGAACACATCACCATGGGAAGCGCCTGTGCTTTTCATCAAGAAAAAAGATGTATCATTGTGTTTGTGCATTGATTAGAGGGAACTCAATAGAATGACAATCAAGAATAAGTACCCACTCCCTCATATGGAAGAGTTATTCGACATACTTCAAGGAGCACGAGCATATTCGAAGTTGGATTTGAGACAAGGATATTACCAACTGAAGATCAAGGAAGCAGATATACCCAAGACTGCTTTCAACAGTCGTTATGGTCATTACGAGTTCATAGTAATGTCATTTGGTCTGACTAACGCACCAGCTGCATTCATGGATATGATGCACCGAATATTCAAACCATTCCTCAACAAGTTCGAGGTAATTTTTATCGACGACATTCTGGTGTTTTCCAAGACACCAGAGGAACATGTTGAGCATCTTTGTTTAGTGCCGAACACTTTGCTGGATCACAAGCTATACGCAAAGTTCAGTAAATGCGAGTTCTGGTTAGAACGAGTTATGTTTCTTGGACATATTATCTCAGGATCAGGAGTTAAAGTCGATCCTTCAAAGATCGAATCAGTTATAGATTCGAAGCCACCAAGGAATCCATCAGAAGTAAGAACCTTTTTGGGATTAGCAAGTTATTACAGAAGATTTGTCAAGGATTTTGCAAAGATGGCAGCACCGCTCACAAAGTTAACCAAGAAGGAAGAAAAGTTTGAATGGACTGACAAGTGTGAGCAGAGTTTTCAAGAATTGAAGAAGAGATTTGTAGCATCCCGGAGCGAAAGGCACTACACCCCCCCGCACCATAGCCCGACATGTGTAACGAAATGAAAACTCCGCACACGCACCAAGCTACGACGAACGGGTGATAAACAAAATCACACCTAGGCTAGGCGGTCTAGACCCTAAATCAGAGTGTACGAAATAAACAAATTCACATGCGAAAGCACCAGGATTTCAAATATTCAAACATACATGCTTTCATATTAGGGATAAAATAAATCAAGTTATACTTACTAAGTCCAAATCAATCAAATTAATTTATACAAAATTCAAAGCTTCAGAATTAATCATAATTTACACATACTTCCGAATTTCAAGACTAAAATGGAAGGTATGCAAAAGACTCTACTAACGACTCGAACACTCGAAAATAAAATACCGCCACCTAGAACAAACCGACAACCTGCACCTGCAACTCAAAAGAACGAAAAGGGGAAAAAGAAAACAAGGACGATGGGTCAGTCCTAATGACTGGTGAGGGGGCTAACACAGTCACACGTACGTATAAATAAGGGCAGAGCATATTCAAATATAAAAGTTCATGAAACGGGGCATGGTTTTCGCAATCTAAAACAATTTAGCACGTGATAATAAATATAGAAAAGATTTGGAGCTAAGAGCCCAAAATAACTAAGGGAAATCCCGTCGGGAGATATATTTTCGCCATCTAAAACAATTCCGAGGGAAATCCCGTCGGGAGATATATTTTCTTTAATCACTATACGACATTTCCGACGGGATTACCCTCGGAATCCCGTCGGAATTATTTTAATTTAATTTCTTTTTTTTGGTTTTAGTCCCTCGGAAGTCCATCAGTATTCCATCGGTTTTTGGATTCCGAGGGAGGGTTTTCCTACGGACTCTTTCCTGTCGGAATTCCCTCAGAAATCACTGTTTCCAACGGAATTCCCCTCTTGTAGGATTTCGCAAAATTTCTTGTGGTGCAAGTTTTAAGCAATTATAAGTCCACTCCCGTTTTACGAACAACAAACATAATCAAAATCAAAAGACTCAGTGAGAACGAGTTAAAACCCACCTAACTCCTTTCAAAACATTAACGGAATCAAAGTAAAGCAAAGTTCATAAACAATCCCACCTTTCACCGTTTGGGGATGAGTTGACGTCCAATCAACCCCGTTCTCCCATCAAAACATGTGAGTCGAGGGATCCTACACTCTCCCAGACGGGTTTTAACCGCCGGTTCTCGAGAAACTGCCTTCCCCTCGAACTCCCGAGGATGGGCAAATTTCCCTACATAAAATTTGGGGTTGTGTTGATGAGAGAGCTCGGCGACCTCATGGTCGACCCGAGAATCACATACCACTTCCCCGAGCCCATTTCTTAAGTCATAGTTCATAATCTTAATAATTTCAAAATTTCAGAATTTTTCGACTTCTAATTCAAAGTCGTAGTCTTGCTATTTTCAAAACGTTCACACACACCAACCTTTTTCAAATCAAATAACATAAAATATGTTACGTATATATAAAAACATTTTTCCAATAATACATAAAAAAAAGGACAAATCCCATAAAATACTAATCAAACACGTATTTACATAGTTATATATATATGTACGTATATTTCATGAGGGCTTAAAAATACATGTAGGGTTGTATGTTACTTAACTAAAAAGGAAGAAAAATCTCACCTTTCCAACGTAGTGGGGCAAAAAGGATAAGAAACGGACACTTACGGGACCTCCTTGCTACCAAAGGAACCAAACTTTGAACAAAGGAAACAACAAACGATACTCTTAGACTCAAAATGTACCAAATAGACGCTCGGCGAATGCATATGATGCTTATAATGCAAATGGAATGTAACATTCAAGGCATATAAGTTCATATTTCACGTTAAATGGAACCATAAATCAAATACTTTCAAGCTAACACATAAATCAATGTGTTATCATATCACTCAAGTCATAATATATACAATAGATTAGCATATTAAACGAATAAAGGAAGTACTAGCTCATTCATGCATATCGAGAAGCATGTAACGCCCCGACTTTTCGGTCGTACAGGTATGGCGTATGTGTTTACCAAATTGCGCGAATTAATTGTTTATAAGTGATTTGTATATTTAATTTTATATTAAATGATAAAATGTTAAATATTTATATCTTTAATTTTATTAATATTAAATTTATATGTAATTCAAATATTTATATCTTTAATTTTTATTAATATTAAATCTATATGTAATGTGTTGACTTGTTTTATTTAAATATGAAATTCAATTTCATTATTTAATATGAAATTCTTTGAATTTGTAAATGCATTGCGTATAAGTGTTGTAAACGAACTTCGTTCTTATATGATTTGATATCGAAATTTCTTGAAAATTTAATATGTTGGAGATATATGTGTTATGAATGTGTATATATTCTCATTTCATGTTTTCGATCTCGTTTGGTGTGGTAACGAATTTATTTTGAGTTGTGGAACCAAATCGGGGGTTAACGGGCAATTAGCACACCCTTGGTTCCTTTTGTCATATCTTCAACTCAGGAACTCGGATTCGAGTTTCATCAACTTTGTTGAACTCGTATCGAAGATTCAGGTTTAATGAACTCAGCCTCATATTTTTCCGAAATCATTTGAACCTCCGAAATTCAACCGAAAAACGAATCGGCCGCAAAACTACCACACTTTACAATTTTAATCATAACTCTCACCTTACTTAATCAAATTAACCATGGTTGGACGTTTTGGAACCCTAATTTAACCCTCTATCAGCCCTAACCAACCCCATTTCGAACCATACCTGATACAAACAGAAAATTCAGCCAAAATCCCCTGACTTCCTGTTTCTTATCGCCACTTTGCAAATCTTGGAGATTGAGAACTCAAATCTCTTCCAACCTTCATCCAATCAACAAGGTGAGTTTAGGGTTATGTTATACATTCATTTATGATCATTTTGAACCATGCATCCCTAATTTTGAGCTAGTTTTCATGGGGTTTTGAAGATATGAGTGAATAGTTTGGTTAAATGGAGAAATGATGAATTCTTGACTTCCTATGGTTTATAACTTGTTTTGATGCTTTATATGTAATCCTTTTTCCTCATTTATGGCTGAGTATACTTGTATTAGTTGGTGGTTAAGAGTTTGGTGAGATTCCATTAATGAACCTTGGAGATTTAGTTGAAATTTAAATTCATTTTTTCCTCCCTCAAGTTATGTACTGCTGATGCTGCATTTTGGGACTGTTTTTGTTTTCAATTGCTACTCCTTTTTACCCTGTTTGTTGCACATACATACCTGATCATGTTGCATGAGGAGTGGAATGGTTGCTGCCCTGTTTTCCTTCCTTTTTTCGCCCTGTTTCATCCTAAACTGCTGTTGTCTGCTACTACTTATTTCCTTGCCTAGTTGCTGTCCGTTTTTAGTTGATTTGTGGGAGCTTTTGTGCCGTTTTGTTGCTGAGTTTGTGCCTTATTGCTTGCTATCTGCTGCTGTGATTTTTCTTGCCTTTGGAACAGGGGAAAGAGCTTGTTTGCTGCCAGTTTTGCGACTGTCATGCATCTCCCTTGGCGGGGAGATTTTGGCCACAAAAGTGCTCGGCCGGGGACTCTTTATGCAGAAGCTCCCCTACTTGAAAGTCCCCGGGAGGGGACTTTTTACGTGCAAAATCTCCCCGGGTGGGGAGATCACCTGCTGTTGCATTTTATTTTAATCCCCTCTTTAATTGTTAAGTGTTTAATTGTTTGCCTTCTTTCTTTTACATGAGTTGGTTGTGCATGCATGAGTGGATTGATGAATTTACATGCTAAATGATCATTTTTTTGTATTTGGGGCTGCATGGGTATGTGTATATATTTGTTAATATTTGCATGCATGTGTGTTGAATTGATTTAATTTTATTAGTGCATGCATGAGTGTGTATGTATATACACGTGTATCTACATATTTATATATGCTTGCATGTTTTGTTACTTGTTAATGTTTGCATGCATGTGATTATTGTTTTATGTATGTTAATATGTTTGTTAGTGCATGCATGGGTAGTATACGTAGATATATTTATAGGTATTGAATTGTGAAGGTGTACGTGTATATATACATACATATATATATATGTTTATTATATATTAAGTATTGTTTGATTTAATTGAATTATAGAATTAAATTGTTACCTATTTCATATTCTTATCTAATTTTCGATCTTGATTTAAATATATTTATTTGTCTATTCGCTAATGGTAAACATGATATAATATGTGTTATGATCGTTATATGAAATTCTTAGATTAATTTGATATGAAATGTGAAATTCATGACTCGAATGAATATGAACGCTTCTAATATCGAATGAATGACTTGTCTATATGATTTAAATGCATTAATAGTGCACATGAAGTGTTCATGACATAATATCATCTTTTATGCGTTCATATCGTGTTCATTACATTGCCGAGCGTCTTATATGGTCATTTGAGTTACACTTCGCTTTCTTTGCACAGATCCGGGTCTAGTTGGAGATGAGGACGAGCAGTGAGGCTCTTCTTGCTATTTCTTTTATCTTTAAAGGTAGGTTTCGCTACTACTTAGTTAAAGGACCTAATATATCCCGATGTGAAACGTTTTAAGCCAAATTAATATATATATACCGAGTCTTTCAAAGAGTCTATGATTTTAACGTTAAGCCCTTTTCTTTATTAAACACCCTACCTAAATGTTTTGGCGAGTATTGATTGATTGCACTGATTGGGGCCTGAGACTTAGCGTACGTGGCTAACCGGGGAAGCAGGGGCTGACGGTGAACCCCGTACACTAGTTTCACCAAACCACAGAGTCCGGAACTCGCTAGGAGATTAGTGAGGAAAGGAAGCTGAGTGCCTTTGGGGAACTCATGAAACCTCTCAGGCCAATGATTGAGGTGGCCGGGCTTTGCAAACCCATCCACCGCCCGGAGGAAAAAGGGAATTATATGAATGATTATGAATGATCAAAAGGTTATGATTGATCGATTGATTGGGCACGAAAGAATGTATGCATGAACACCTATTTAATACTTTAATGATTACACGAGGTGGAGGTTGGAGACTTAGCCTTCTCGCCGGGCTCACATATAACCTATTTATTGATTTAATATGAAAGTTATAATCCTTTTTGATGAATTCTTGTTTTACCCACTTGGGAAACCATTCTAAAACCTCTTTCGGGATTATAACATGCATGAATGTGTTTAAGTTTCTCATTACCTATATATTATGCCCTATTTTACACCCACGATTCTCCTATAGACTGAACTCAGATTGTTTTCAGTTGTTTTGCCCAGGTGTAAGTGGAGCTAGACGGGAATTCGGGTTGGTGTGTCTCTCATTTATTTGTAGCTCTATATTTTGGGTCTTACACGCACTTATACTCATATTTATGACTCTTATGTATTAACTATGATTTGAGCATACATGTTTGAGCCGTGATGGCATGTTAGTATTGTAAATATTCTATTTTTGGAGCTTGAATGCTCAATTTATATATATCTTGATCGTGTGTTGCTTACGCTTTTGCATACTCTTTTTCTTTTAATTTTGTTATTGTTTGGTTTAAGGGTTAGCCCGCCTAGCTTAGTGTGTGTTTTATCCCCGTTCGCCGTGATTTAGCTCGTGTATGGATTATCCATTTCATATGCGGGTTGGGTCTCAGTGCGGGGGATTTGGTATCTTGCGCTCGGGTGCTACATCCTTAAGTGGTATCAGAGCCAGGTTTGCAAAACCCGGGCTCACGTGCCGTGTTACGTCTGTCTAAGTCATTCGGCATTAGGAACTAATTGTCAATGTGTTACATATGCATTTCTTACATGCTTGTGTGCTTATTTCTTGCATTTTGAATAAATTATGTTGTGTTTTCATGCATGGACTAAACATAGCACGTATTTCAGTGTTTCTTCTACAGGATGCCTCCCCGTAGACACCATGATAGATCTCCAGAAAGGAGTCATCGCCATGATCGTTCTACCACTCCACCACCACAACAACCGCCACCGGCAAAAGCTTTTGTAAATTCAGTCATCAATATCATTGATCAAAGGTTACGTGATTATGTCCCTCCGGCACCACCTGCACCGGCACTAGCACTTGCTCAGCAAGGAGGAATTACCGCAGTTTACCGTGAGTTTAGAAACCAAAATCCTCCCAAATTCTACTCAGGGAATGATATGTAAGCCGAACAATGGCTTAAGGAGATTGAACGGACATGGGAGCTTATTCCTTGCTGTCCCCAAGAGAAAGCAAGATGCACTATTGCTCTATTGTAAGGACAAGCTTATTCTTGGTAGGAAACGAACAGGATTCAGTTAGATGCCGTCGGGGTAGAGGTTCATTGGGATGTATTTGTCCGGGAGTTCAAAGGAAAATTCATTCCACTTACTTCAAGGACTAGAAGATTGAAGGAGTTGACTGAATTGAAACAAGGAAACAAGATTGTATCCTAGTATATTGCAGAGTTTGATCGGTTGGTTCGGTATACACCGAATATTTCCAATGATGATGCACATAAAGCTATGTACTTTGTCCAAGGTTTGAGTCCGGACATTCAGAGGGCTATTGAGGCCAGTAATACGAGCACATGGTTGAAAGCCACAACTAAGGCGTTGAGGGTAGAAGACGGAGTAGTGAACCTGAGGAATACTTACCGCTCGAGCCAAGGATCAGATTCAGGATCGAGATATAACCCGGGCAAGAGACCGATGAATCAAGTAGCACCACAAAACAAAGGTCTAAACAAGAAGCCTCGCACATCCGGACCCATTTTCAAACCACCAGCACCACCAGTTAAGAAGGGGGATCGACAAGACATACCACCATATACTTATTATGGTGGACCGACTCACGCCTACAATAATTGCCGAAGAAGATTGGGTTTTATGTCTTATATGCGGCAAGGGAACTCACATGAAAAATACTTACCCCGACAAGAATCAGGGATTTCCAGTTGGAGCTTAAAGGCCTATGATTCCAGCACGTGCTTATGCCCTCGAGGGCGAGGACCAAAATGTATAAGCCGACCCCAACGCCGTGGTGGAAGGTATCGTTTACATATATAACATGAACATACATGCACTTTTCGATCCGGGTGCTACGCATTCCTTTCTTTCTTGTGATCTAGTTGCTCCTCTGTGCTTGCCTGTTATTTGCTTGAATTCTTGCTATTTGGTGAGTTCTCCTCTTGGAGGAAGTTTGTAGACAGATCGGGTTGTCCGGGGTTGTTTAGTGATATTAGAAGGGAAAGATTATCCGGCAGATTTCATCGTGATGCCTATGAAGAAATAGGGGGTAATTTTGGGTATGGATTGGCTATTCAAGCACCGAGTTACTGTTGATTGTTTTGTTAAGAAAGTAAAGTTGGGTGAGAAGTTGATTGTGGGAGTCGGATTGAAGAAGGTACCAGTTTTATCCTTCACGGAAGCTCACAAGTTAGTAAGGGATGGAGCCATGGGATTTATTGCCTATCTCTTTAATAAACCTATGGATAACTCAAGCTTTGAGGAGACCACCATTGTGAAGGAATATCCCGACGTATTTTCAAAAAATTTGGGTTCTCTACCACCAGACCGGGAGATTGAGTTTGTAATTGATTTATATCCGGGGATCAGAACAGTATTCCAAGACTCCTTACAAAATGGCTCCGGCAGAGTTTAAAGAACTGAAGGTCCAACTTGAGGAGTAACTTAAAATTGGATATATTCGACCGAGTTCATCTCCGTGGGGTGCTCCAGTTCTTTTTATCAAGAAGAAGGATGGGACGTTGAGAATGTGCATAGATTACCGGGAACTTAATCGGATGAACATAAACCATAAGTAACCATTGCCCCTCATTGAGGATTTATTCGACATGTTACAAGGTTCGGGGGTTTATTCAAAATTAGATTTAAGACAAGGGTACTATCAGCTGAAAATCCAGGAAGAAGATATTCCAAAGACAGGATTTAACACCCGGTATGGGCATTACGATTTCGCGGTGATGCCTTTTGGTTTGACTAATGCCCCTGCAGCATTCATGGATATGATGCATAGAATTTTCCGTCCCTATCTCGATAAGTTCGCGGTGATTTTTATAGATGACATTCTTGTGTATTCACGGACAGCTGAAGATCATGCTCGGCATCTCAGATTGGTGTTAGACACATTGAGAGAGCACCGGTTGTTTACGATGTTTAGTAAGTGTGAGTTTTGGATCGACCGGGTTGCTTTCCTGGGTCACATTATTTCAAGTAAGGGTTTGGAAGTAGATCCTTCAAAGATTGAAACAGTTACTCAGTGGCAAAGTCTGAAGAATGCCTCAGAGGTAAGAAGTTTCTTCGATTTGATAGGTTATCATCGGAGGTTCATACAAGATTTTTTAAAGATTGCCGCCCCTTTAACACGATTACCTAAGAAAGAAGTTAAATTTGAATGGGACGAGGCATGTGAGGCGAGTTTCCAACTCTTGAAAGAAAAGTTAACCACTGCACCTGTATTAACACTTCTCGAAAGCACTGAAGGATATACAGTTTATACGGACTCCTCGAAGGAAGGTTTGGGATGTGTTTTGATGCAGAATGGTAAAGTGATAGCCTATGCCTCAAGAAAATTGAAGGATCATGAACAAAACTACCCCACTCACGATCTCGAACTTGCAGCAGTGATCTTTGCTTTGGGAAAGTGGAGACATTATCTTTATGGAATTTCTTTCGAGATCTTTTCCGAACACAAGAGTCTCCAGTATCTGTTCTCCAGAAGGAATTGAACAAGAGACAAAGGCGTTTGATGGAGATTTTGGCGGATAATGAGTGTACGATCCAATATCATCCCGGAAAAGCCAATGTGGTCGCGGATGCGCTTAGCAGGAAGGCTAGCGTGTCTAACGTAAAAGTGGAAAGTGTGAATGAGGATAAACCATTCAAATTAAGAGCTAGTATTCGGAATATCACAGTTCAACCGGATCTGCGACAGAGAATATTTGAGGCTCAGAGAGTGGATATCAAGGTTCAGAAATTAGCAGAGAAGGCTCGAGATGACCCAGAATGCCCATTTGGATTTGATGATACGGGACTTTTGAGATTTAAGAGCAGAATTGTTGTACCGGAAGAATTGAAACGGATTATTCTGGAAGAAGCTCATCCGTGAGGATATTCGATACATCCCGGAGGGAATAAGATGTATACGGATTTGAAGAAGTTTTATTGGTGGAACGGACTTAAGAGGGATGGAAATGGCAACAAGTTACCGATTCCGGAATGGAAATGGCAGCAAGTGGCCATGGACTTTGTTTCGGGTCTTCCAAGAGTGAAGGGCAATCTTGATGGAATTTGGGTGATCGTGGATCGGTTGACAAAGTCGGCACACTCCCTTGCTATTCGGATGTCGGATAAAGTGACCAAGTTAGCTAAAAGGTATGTTGATGAAATTGTCCGACTTCATGGAGTACCGGTTAGCATTGTATCAAATCGGGATCCGAGATTCACTTCTAGATTTTGGCAAGAATTACAAAGAAATTTGGGAACAAGGCTTCAATTCAGCACAGCTTTCCATCCTCAGACAGACGGGCAGTCAGAAAGGTTAATTAAATATTTGGAGGATATATTGAGAGCATGTGCATTGGATTTTTCGAGTTCATGGAATGAGCAATTGCCTTTGATTGAGTTCGCATATAACAATAGCTATCAAGCCTCGATTGAAATGGCGCCCTATGAAGCTCTCTACGGACGGAAGTGTAGATCCCCGTTATTTTTCGACTTAGAGGAATGGAATTGGACCAAACAGGAAGGAGTGAAACGAGGGGAGAAGAAGGAAAAGCCTTCTAAGGCCGTGCAAGCGGCGATTGATAATGTAACATCCCGGATTTCGGGGGTAAGGAGAAATAGGTAAATAAAGGGTTAGATGAAAACATCAATTCATTATGCATTCCATTTTATGTGAATTATGTACCTTTATGTTCTGATTTTCGATTAGCATCCTATTATGAGAACTATATCACTATCCACCGAGCCTAAACCTAAACACATTCTTCATGAAACTTTACAAAGCTAGACTTCACATTTTTTGAATTCATATCATAGCTTTTACCATCCCGATATATACTTTGAAAATTGTTTGTCAAAAATTCCTATTAGGTCCCTAGTTACTATTCATCCCTAGATGTAGAAATATTTCGGGACACTTTTACCTATCCAATAATGGGTTCAAATGAATCCTTACGAAATTTTATGAATTGTGATACCATTTCCAAACCCTAATCCTCATTGTAGCTCCCGTAGTAACCAAAACCGGCTTAAAACCCTAGTTTTACCCTAAATTAGAGATTTTCAAATTTTAACGTTTTCCCTATACAATATTATAACCATTACGATCCGTGGATTATTTTATGAATTTCAAGACCTTTTCCAAACCCTAATTCAAACCCTAGCTCGTTTTATAAATGTTTCCTATTTTCCTAAAGTACTATTCTCGCTGTAAAAACTAACTTTCAAACCGTACAACATTTGGTATCCAATATTATACTCAAAATAATCCTCAAATTATTTTATGAATCATGAACACTTTCTCGGAAATTAAATCTCATCCTAGCTTCGTTTTATGTATTTTATCATATTTTTCAAAATTCCGAACCTTTACTACTTTAACTTGAAACGTTTAAACGTTAAGTGTTTATAATCAACGGAAAGCTCTTTCAATTCTCTTTCTTTTGTGATTCTTTTCACTTCAAATTAAAATCTAGAGGTTCTTCTATGATTTTATCATTAATTTCACCCTATTTTAGATTTATTTTATTGTGATGTATTTATTACCTAATATATGTATACTTAAGCTCCTACATCACCTATACACTTGTCCATACACCTAGCAACCCTAGAGAATACACCTAGCTACCCTAAAGCCCTTAGTCACTACCCTAAACAATAGGAAATTGCAACATAAGCCCCTAAATCCCAACTATAAATACCCTAGAGAGCATAACACAAAATTCACACCAAAATCATATCACTCTCTCTCTTCCTCACGGCACAACAACAAAGCTCTCTCTAAGGTGTGTTTTATTTTATTATTTCATACTTTATATTATTTTTTTAGTATAATAATAATAGTTGTATGCTTAGATTTAATTTTATTAGTGCATGCATGAGTGTGTATGTATATGCACTTGTATCTATATATTTATATATGCATGCATGTTTTGTTACTTGTTAATGTTTGCATGCATGTGATTATTGTTTTATGTATGTTAATATGTTTGTTAGTGCATGCATGGGTAGTATACGTAGATATATTTATAGGCATTGAATTGTGAAGGTATACGTGTATCTATATATATATATATATGTTTATTATATATTAAGTATTGTTTGACTTAATTGAATTATAGAATTAAATTGTTACCTATTTCATATTCTTATCTAATTTTCGATCTTGATTTAAATATATTTATTTGTCTATTCGCTAATGGTAAACATGATATAATACGTGTTATGATCGTTATATGAAATTCTTGGATTAATTTGATATGAAATGTGAAATTCATGACTCGAATGAATATGAACGCTTCTAATATCGAATGAATGACTTGTCTATATGATTTAAATGCATTAATAATGCACATGAAGTGTTCATGACATAATATCATCTTTTATGCATTCATATCGTGTTCATTACATTGCCGAGCGTCTTATATGATCATTTGAGTTACACTTCGCTTTCTTTGCACAGATCCGGGTCTAGTTGGAGACGAGGACGAGCAGTGAGGCTCTTCTTGCTATTTCTTTTGTCTTTAAAGGTGGGTTTCTGTACTACTTAGTGAAACGACCTAATATATCCCAATGTGAAATGTTTTAAGCCAAATTAATATATATATACCGAGTCTTTCAAAGAGTCTATGATTTTAACGTTAAGCCCTTTTCTTTATTGAACACCCTACCTAAATGTTTTGGCGAGTATTGATTGATTGCACTGATTGGGGCCCGAGACTTAGTGTACGTGGCTAAACGGGGAAGCACGGGCTGACGTGAACCCGTACACTAGTTTCACCAAACCACAGGGTCCGGAACTCACTAGGAGATTAGTGAGGAAAGGAAGCTGAGTGCCTTTGGGGAACTCATAAAACCCCTCTGGCTAACGATTGAGGTGGCCGGGCTTTGCAAAACCGTCCACCGCCCGGAGGAAAAAAGGGAATTATATGAATGATTATGAATGATCGAAAGGTTATGATTGATCGATTGATTGAGCACGAAAGAATATATGGATGAACACCTATTTAATACTTTAATGATTACATGAGGTGGAGGTTGGAGACTTAGCCTTCTCGTCGAGCTCACGTATAACCTATTGATTGATTTAATATGAAAGTTATAATCTCTTTTGATGAATTCTTGTTTTACCCACTTGGGAAACCTTTCTAAAACCTCTTTCGGGATTATAACATGCATGACTATGTTTAATTTTCGCATTACCTATTTATTATGCCTTGTTTTACATCCACCAGTCTCCTATAGACTGAACCCGGATTGTTTTCAGTTGTTTTGTGCAGGTGTAAGTGGAGCTAGGCAGGAATTCAGGTCAGTGTGTCTCGCATTTGTCTCTAGCTCTATATTTTAGGTCTTACACGCGCTCATACTCTTATTTATGACTCTTATGTATTAACTATGATTTGAGCATACATGTTTGAGCCGTGACGACATGTTAGTATTGTAAATATTCTATTTTTGAAGCTTGAATGCTCAATGTATATATGCCTTGATCGTGTGTTGCTTCCACTTTTGCATACTCTTTTTCGATTAGTTTTGGTATTGTTTGGTTTAAGGGTTAGCCCGCCTAGCTTAGTGTGTGTGTTTTTGTAACACCCGAGCGCAAGGTGCCATATCCCCCGCACCGAGACCCGACCCGAATATGAAATGGATAATCCACACCCGAGCTAAGTCACGACGAACGGGGACAAACACACACTCTCTAGGCTAGGCGGGACTAACCCTTGAACCATAGATAAGAGTAAGGCAAATCATTAAAGCAAAAGCAATAACCGATCATATATATATACCATGAGCATTCGAGCTCCAAAATTGAATTCATGTACAATATTTACAAGCCATCGCGGCTCAAAACATATACGCTCCAAAACCATATTCGAATACAAAATCATATGTCAAACGTATGCAAGTGAGAAGACAACTACAAGAGCTAGAAGCAAATGCAAGACCTATTGACTCGTATTCCTGCCTAGCTCCTTAACATGCACAAAACAACTGAAAAACAAACCGGGTTCAGTCCAAAGGGGACTGGTGGGTATAAAATAAGCATAGTATATAAATATCGCGGAATTTAAACATATACATGCAAGCTATAAACCCGTATAAAGTTTTAGAAGATTTCCCAAGTGGGTGAGACAAAGAAAGACATCCACGGGTTTATAACTATCTCTTTCATTCATAATTAGTTATAGGGTTTCAAGGCCCGACGAGTGGGCATGCAGAATCTCCAACCTTCTCCTCGTGTATTCATAACATGATTTATTAATTTTCATACATATCTTTCGTGCACATACATATCATGATCAAAATCATACATATACACCTTCTTCCTCCGGGTGGTCGACAGGTTTGCAAGACTCAGCCACCTCATACATAATGGCTAGTGAGGTACATGAATCCTCAAAAGCCCGACTAGCGTTTCCTTGTCAAAACTCCTAACGAGGTCCGTTTCGTCGTAAATTTTGGTTGCAACTAGTGTATGGAATCACCGTCGGCCCTTGCCTCCTCGGATTGCCACATACACTAAGTCCCTAGGCCTGTGAACATAACATAATCTCGCCAAAATCATAAGGTAGGATTCGTAAAGGAAAGATTATACGTTGGCAATCATTTACTCGAAAAGACTCAAAATATATACATAATCATATTACTTTGGCATAAAACGTTTCACATAGGGGGATATATGGGTCAATTTATTTATTTAGAAGAGAAACCCATCTTGAACCGACAAAAGAAAACATGAAAGCCTCAAGGACCGGCATCGTCCCCAACGGGATCAAAATCTTTGCAAGAAAGGTGAAATGAGAGTCAAAATGACCAATTAAGACGCTCGACAATGAAATGATCATGATATGGATGTATAAAAGATGATATAATGTGATAAACACGTTCATGTGCACGATTAACATGTTAAAGACATATAAACGATTATTACATTCATTCCAAGAATCATTGAAATTCTTTAAAGTTTATCATATCCATGAATCATACCAAATTACTTCAAAGAATTTGAATAGCAGCCATAACACGTAATATAGCATGTGTACGTAGCATACTAGTCATAACATAAGTAATACATAGCAACTAGGGTTCATCTTTAAGGGAAAAGTCCATGCATGCACACATTAGGATCAAAGACGACATATTGAGGCACATCTCGGAGAAATAGTCGAATGAATTACGCATTCAAGTATCGAGGTAATTCATAATTGAGTGTTCACATATGAGTAATTAAGTAATTTACACATTAAGTATTTAATTAAGGTTCAAACAAAACATAAACGAAAGTATTGAAAATTACACAAACATCCCTTAAAAATTCCATTTTGCGACGTTAATGGGGGTTAACAGATTTCAGGCTAAAAGTGGTAATGGGGGTTAACGGCAACAGGAGCGGTTAATGGGAGTTAACGATTTTTAGGCAAAAAGGGGGTAATGGGCGTCAACAGCGTCAGGCGAACAAACATACACAACACACACCCTTGTTCAAGCTCCATGCTCAACAACCAACACTCCAAGGCAACCAATGATCACATAACCAAGGAAAATTCAATATACAATCATGTATGATCAAGAATTGAAGAAAAAGAAAGGAAAAGGAATGATCAAGAAATTCATCTTCAAGCTCAAGAGACAAGTTCATTAATGGTGGATCATTCAATGCTCAACTACCATAAAAACAAAGTTCATAAATGCAATAAGGAAGTTAAAATGATCACTTTCATGCTTTAAATCAATCAAAAGCTCCAAGGAATCAAAGAGATCAAGATATCAATTCATAACCTAACTATTCATTCATCTCTTCCAAAATCCCATGAAAGCATGCTCAAAATTGGGGATGAATGGATCAAAATGACTCATAATGAATTTATATTACAACCTTAAGCTTACCTTGTGGATTGATGGAGGTTTGGAAGAGATTTGAACTTGAATCTCCAAGGGTTGGCTTGAGCTACGGGAAAACTGGAATGCAGAGGAAAAATGGCTGAATTTCTCTAAGTGAGAGGGCTTGGTTCGGTTAGGGAGGGTAATATTAGATTAGGTGGTTGATTTAGGGTTCCATAGGCTTAAACCATAGTTAATTTGGTCAAGAGGTGAAAGAGTTAGGGCTCATTTAGTACAAGGTGGCAGTTTTGGCTTCAGTTGCGTGTTTCGGTTGAATTTTGGAGGTTGAAATAGCTTTGGAAAAATATAAGGCTAATTTCATCAAACTTGAATTTTCGATGCGAGTTCAACGAAGTTGACAAAACTCGAATCCGAGTTTCCTAGCTAAAGTTATCAAATAAGGAACCAACGGTGCG
The DNA here is from genome assembly GCA_037501455.1 of Lantana camara. Taxonomy (NCBI): domain Eukaryota; kingdom Viridiplantae; phylum Streptophyta; class Magnoliopsida; order Lamiales; family Verbenaceae; genus Lantana; species Lantana camara. Next base: position 56,485,505 of record CM074858.1, read on the forward strand.
CTAATTACTCATTAGCCCCCCGTTTTGGATTCCACAATCAAAATAAATTCCAAAACTCAATCAAACGAATCCGAAAACGTGAAACGAGCTTAAAACCATATTCATAACACATATAAATCCAACATACTAAATTTCCACGAAATTCTAAATTCATTTCACGTTGAAACGGCAAGCAAACAATTCATTCAAGCGCAAATAGTTCAAAATTCATATAAATTCAAATTCAATTATTTTCAAATAATTAAATATTTCACTAATTTAATATAATATGTAATAATAAAAAATAATAACGTAATTAAAATAAATTAAATGCGCACGTAATTATCACATAATTCATACCTGAACGATTTGGGAAAATCGGGGCATTACAACCTCTCCCCCTTAAAAGGAATCCGTCCTCGGATTCACTGATTGTCCGAAAACATCTCAGGATGGAACCTTCTCATCCTATCCTCTGTTTCCCTCATGGCCTCTTCCGTATTATCACTTCACCATAATACCTTAACGAGTGGAATTCGCCGGTTTCTTAATTCTTGAAATTTCCGATCCAAAATCTTAACCGGTTTCTGAACGAAGGTAAGATTAGGCTCAATTTCTACCTCTTCCTCGGGTAGGATCTCGGATTCATCCAGATAATACTTGCGAAGTTGGGAGATGTGAAACACGTTATGGATTCCAGTCAAACTCGGAGGTAGATTCAAGCGATACGCCGTGTCTCCAATTTTCTCAAGAATCTCGTAAGGACCTAGATAACGAGGATTCAACTTACCTTCTTTTCCAATTCTCGAAAACCCCTTTCATGGCGAAGCTTTTAGAAATACCCTATCACCAACTTCAAACTCAAGATCCTTTCTTCGCCGATCCGCATAACTTTGCTGTCTATCTTGAGCTGCTTTTATCCTTTGTTAAATTATTTGAACCTTATCAATCACCGCTTACACAGCCTTAGAAGGCTTCTCTTTCTTTTCCCCTCGTTTCACTCCCTCTTGTTTTGTCCAATTCCATTCCTCAAGATCGAAAAATAAGGGAGATCTACACTTTCGTCCATAAAGAGCTTCATAAGGCGCCATTCTTATCGAAGCTTGGAAACTGTTATTATAAGCAAATTCAATCAGAGATAATTGCTCATTCCACGAACTCGAGAAGTCCAATGCATATGCTCTCAACATATCCTCCAAATATTTAATTAACCTATCCGACTGGCCATCTGTCTGAGGATGGAAAGCTGTGCTGAATTGAAGCCTTGTTCCCAGATTCCTTTGTAATTCTTGCCAAAATCTAGAAGTAAACCTCGGATCTCGATCTGATACAATGCTGACCGGCACACCATGAAGTCGAACAATTTCATCAACATACTTCTTAGCTAACTTTGTCACCTTATCCGACATCCGAATAGCCAGAAAATGTGCCGATTTAGTCAAATGATCCACGATTACCCAGATTCCATCAAAACCACCCTTCATTCTAGGAAGACCCAAAACAAAATTCATCGCCACTTGTTGCCATTTCCATTCTGGGATAGGTAGTGGTTGAAGTAGCCCTGATGGCTTCTGATGCTCAGCTTTCACGATTTGGCAAGTCAAATAATGCCTCACAAAATTAATTACATCCCTCTTAAGACCGTTCCACCAGTAGAACTGCTTCAAATCCTTATACATCTTATTACCTCCAGGATGTATCGAATACCCTGATCTGTGAGCTTCTTCCAAAATAATTCTCTTCAATTCATCTGGAACCACAATCCTGTTCTTAAATCTTAAGAGTCCCGTATCATCAAATCCAAACGGACATTCGGGATCCACTCTAGCTTTCTCAGCTAATTTCTGAACCTCGGGATCTTCTCTCTGAGCCTCAAATAATCTCTGTTGAAGATCTGGTTGTACCGTAATATACCAAATACTTGCTCTTAGCTTGAAAGACTCAGATTCCCCTCCAACTTCCACTTCCACATTAGACACACTCGCTTTCCTGCTAAGTGTATCCGCGACCACAGCTTTTCCGAGATGATATCGGATTGTACACTCATAATCCGCTAAAGTCTCCATCCAACGCCTTTGTCTTTTGTTTAACTCCTTCTCAGAAAACAAATACTGAAGACTCTTGTGGTTATAAAAGATCTCGAAAGGAATTCCATATAAGTAGTGTCCCCATTTCCCCAGAGCAAAGATCACTGCTGCTAGCTCGAGATCGTGAGTGGGATAATTCTGTTCATGATCCTTCAATTTCCTCGAGGCATAGGCTATCAACCTACCATTCTGCATCAAAACACATCCCAGTCCTTCTTTCGAGGTGTTCGTATAAACCATGTATCCTTTCGTGCCTTCATGGAGTGCTAATATCGGTGCAGTGGTCAACTTCTCCTTCAAGAGTTGGAAACTCGCGTCACATGTCTCGTCCCAATAAAACTTGACTTCCTTCTTTGTCAACCGAGTTAAAGGAGCTGCAATCATTGAAAAATCCTTGACAAACCTTCGGTAATACCCAGCCAAACCCAAGAAACTTCTGACCTCGGAAGCATTTTTCGGGCTCTGCCACTGAATAACTGTCTCGATCTTTGAAGGATCTACTTCCAAGCCCTTACTCGAGACAATATGACCTAGAAAAGCAACCTGGTCGATCCAAAACTCACACTTGCTAAACTTCGTATACAACCGGTGCTCTCTCAATGTTCCCAATACCAATCTGAGATATCTGGCATGATCTTCCGGAGTCCTCGAATAAACTAGAATATCATCGATGAAGATTACCATAAATTTGTCCAAATAAGGCCGAAAAGTCCGATGCATCATATCCATAAATGTTGCAGGGGCATTAGTCAAACCGAAAGGCATCACAATGAATTCATAATGTCCGTACCGGGTATTAAATCCTGTCTTTGGTATATCCTCTTCCCGGATTTTCAACTGGTAGTATCCTTGCCTTAAATCCAATTTCGAATAAACCCCCAAACCTTGCAACATATCAAACAAATCTTCGATGTGGGGTAACGGATATTTATTCTTGATAGTCCGCCGATTAAGCTCCCGATAATCTATACACATCCTCAACGTTCCATCTTTCTTCTTAACAAAAAGAACCGGAGTACCACACGGAGACGAACTCGGCCGAATGTACCCAATCTTAAGTAATTCCTCGAGTTGAATCTTCAATTCCTTCAACTCTGCCGGAGCCATTCTGTAAGGAGTCTTAGAATACGGTTCTGATCTCGGATATAAATCTATAACGAATTCAATCTCACGGTCCGGTGGCCAAGAACCCAAATTCTCTGGAAACACATCGGAAAATCCTTAACAACTGCGGTCTCCTTAAAATTAATTTGATCCTTCGGTTTATTGAGAAGATATGCAACGAATCCCGTAGCCCCTTCTCTTATTAGCTTATGATCTTCCATAGAGGATAAGAGTGGTACATTCTTCGATCCCACTTCTCCAATCAACCCTTACCCCAATCTAATCTTCTTCTTAAAACAATCAACTTCGGCCCGGTGCCGGTATAACCAATCCATACCGAAGATTACCCCATATCTCTTTATAGGCATCACGATGAAATCTGTCGGCTACTCTTTCCCTTCTATCACTACCGAAAAAACCCGGACAACCCGATCCGTTGCAAATTTCCTCCAAGAGGAGAACTAACAAAATAACAAGTATTCGCACAAGTAACAGGTAGGCACATAGATCACTAGATATGAAAGAATGAGTAGCACCCGGGTTAAATAATGCATGAATGTTCGTGGTATGAATGTATATGGTACCTTCCACCATGGCTGTCGGATCCACCTCTGCATCCTGCTCCTCGCCCTCAAGGGCATAAGCACGCGCCTGAATTATGGGTCATTGAACTGTAACACCCCGGAGCGGAGGGCGCCACATCCCCCGCACCATAACCCAACACGTGAAACAAAATGGGGACTCCGCTCACGCATCGAACCATGGCGAACGGGTGACACACAAAACTCACCCCTAGGCTAGACGGTCTAGACGCTCAACAGAGTGAGCAAGAAAAAAAAAAAAAAAACAAAAGCGGAAGCAATAGGATCGCATAACATAACAAATTACATGCATCCAACCAAAAGCACAAAATACAATTATTACATGCCTTGCCCACCCCGGGCCAAATGAAAACATACATAAGTTCAAATTTGGAATACAAAGCTTAGCTTATACATATTTATATATAGTACCAAGTATACATAGTACCAGAGAGGGAAATTAAAGATGCATATGCAAAGACTCTTCTACAACTCAAACGACTCCAAAAGAAAAAGACCGCCGCCTAGCTCAAACTCCCCAACGGGGCACCTACAAACTGAAGAGAAAAAGGGGGGGAAAACAAACAATGAAGAGGGGTCAGTCCTAAAGACTGGTGAGGGGGCTAACACACGCACACGTACGTATAAGTAGAGCATAGCATAGCATATCGAAGAGTGTTCATGAACCGGGGTTGGTTTTTGCATTCCAAATCATTTAAACCCGTGATACTACATATATAAAGAAAGATTTAGTGCCGAAGGCCAAAATCCACCAAGTTTTAGAAATTAGAAATCCAATCCCGTTTCACAAACCATAAACGGAAGCGAAAACTTAAACAAAATAACTCGGCGAGAACGAGTCCTAACCCACTAACTCTATAGTAAAGCAAAGCGAAGTCAAAGCAAAAAGCATAAACCAATCCAACCTTTCTCCGGTTGGGGAAGAGAGCGGCCGCTCTCTACCCCCGCACTTACCTTATAGTCAGCGCGCTTTATACGTTAGGGCCGTGAGTTTCATGACACTCACGCCCAAGGACCTCGTCCCCCACCTCCCTCCGAGAGGGTTTCGGGTTGATCCTATAAAGTGGAGAAGTGTCCTGGGGTTGCAACCGGCTACCCCAATGGTCGTCCCGGGTCTCCCGAACCACACAACTCCGGGGCCCAAACTTACACTTACACTTAAACTTATCACAAAACTTATCTCTCCAAAACATAACACGCACACACATTAACCCCTTTTCAAAACAAACAAACGAAAATATAGCTTACTTGTATATAAAAGTAGTTTTCAAACGTCTTGTAACAAAAGGGACCAATTCCCACAAAATACGTATCATGCACATACCTATATACATATATACGTAAAAGTCGCATGCGGGCCTAAAACACATTTAGGGTTGTAGGTCATCATAGCTAAAAGGAAAGAAAACCCCACCTTGCCGACCAACCGAACAAAAGGAACCACCTCTTCAACCTCGAGACAAACCTAAGAACAAAAGCAAAGGGCAAAAGACAAGCTTAGACTCAATATGAACCAATTAGATGCTCGGTGTATGCATATGAACGCAAATGATACATAAGAAGTGAGATGAAGTTAACATTTAGGTCACCTTAATCCATATTGAATCATATCGAAGCATAACTCACATATTCCACGTTAACAAATTCACGAACTTCATATAATCCATATAACATGTCAAATACCAAGTTAAGAGTGCATACATCTCATATAAGAGTAAAGGAATTACAAGTAAGGCAAAACATACAAGGTAGGAAGTCATACTCGTACGTAAGGGAACACTTAGATCACATAAAGCACATTTCACGTCAAACGAATCCATAAACGTAATGCAATACACACGACACTCATAACACATTATTCAATCATGAAACATATTAAAATCAAGCAAAGACAAGTTAAATCATACCACATTACATATATAAACAAGGACATAGCACATTAGGGTCAAGAACGGGGAGGGAATCGAACAAAACAAGCAAGAAAACAAGTTCGGGGCCAAAAAGTTTCTGCACCAAGATCCAGGGCCACGGATTTTTAACAAAGAGGGGATCCACGGCCGTGGTTCCCAGCCCAGAAAGTTTTCCAAATCCGCCATCAAATCCACGGCCCTGGATTTGTTTTAGTGCAAAAATCCACGACCGTGGGTTTGCTCCAGCCCAGAAAAATTCGAGATTTTGGCCCCAAAAACAACAAGAAACCAATCCAAACCCAAGGCAACACATCATACAAAAGTTATGCAACATATATTCAAGAATTCATGTCCGAGATCAGGCAAAAACTGAGCTAAAGTGAATGAAAGAGGAGGAGATGCATCACCACATTCATGCTCTACCAAATTCATCAATGGTATCACCATGAGTCCTCAACCACCAAGCAAACCAAGTTCATAGAAGTCATATAGGATATCTTAGGTTCATACAACATGCTTTATATCAAAAGATTTCACAAGGATTCAAGCAAAATTCATGAAAAAGCATCAAACCCACACTATTCAAGCTATAAGCCATAACTCATGCAAACATGGATGGATTCTTGCAAAATGAAAGGTAAAAGAACCACAAAGACATGGAGAGATCAAATATGGAGTTACCTCTTCAATTGGAGAAGATTTGATGGAGCTTGAGTTGAATTCTTGAAGAAGTGAATAGTGAAACCCCTTTCTTCTCTTCTTCTCTTCTTTCCACACAAAATGGAGCAAATATCTCTTAGGGGAGGGGGGGGGGATTTCGAAATCAGCTGAAAAGGAAGAGAGAGAGAGAGCTTAACTCATGTCATTTAGTCATGGTTTAAGTTTGGTTAAGGTTAAAATGGGTCCCACAAGTGAAAGATTAGTCAAAGGGGTCGCTATGGTGCAAAATGCTCATTTCACGTGAAAAACGGGGGATCAAATGGGCTTGTAAAAATATTAATCCTAATTCCTTGGCTTGCTTTCTTCGTTACGAGTCCAATTCATCTTGCGGAATTCGAATCCGAATTCCCGAGCTCAAGTTATGCCTTCCGAAACACAAGGTGCGCTAAAGCTCGTTAGGCCCTTATGTCTCTTACACATAAAACGGTTCCAAAACCGTATCAAACAAACTCAAAAACAAGTAACGAGGATGTAAGCAAGTTCAAATAACACGTAATTCATGCAAGGCACGTACTCACAAAAATAAAAAACGAAAACAAACACAAACGGAACAAGAACGAAACAAAGAGGCAAGTACGAGCAAATAAGTCACATACGGTTTAATTAAAGGTCACATAATTCAAATAAATCATATAAGGAATATAATAAACATACAATGCACGTAATTAAATAATTAAAAACGTACATAAATCTCTCGTGAAGGCGTACCTGGAATGGCCGGACGAGCGGGATGTTACAACCTCCCCTCCTTCAAAAGGACCTGTCCTCAGGTCCTAGTCGAGATCTAGAGGACTCTCGAATGAACATAACTCCACGCTTCCGCTGCGCTACTCTAATCCAAGAGTTGTAGTCTCCTCGGGACATCACTTTCTCAATTAGAAATGAGGAAGACTTCTCATATCCTGGTTGCTCGGTGGCGCTTGCCAACTCCGAGTAAGTCTCCTTAGTCTTAGCAAACTCTATGTCCGGTTTGCTCCCACTTCCAAATAGAATTCAGAAGTAGTTAGAGAATCCCGCCGGAATGGTTCTCGATCTTCTATCGATAGCACTTTAGACATTGCTACACCAAGTCTACAATGTTTCTTCTTATGCCAACACCATTACCGGCTCTTCAAGTCTCGAACCATGAGTGGAATTAGTCTCGTGACTAAGCACTTCTTGAGACATAGGCTCTAACTTTCCGTCAGTCACGCACAACCGAAGTCTTCCTTAGTACCTCGATTTTAACGGAGAAGTTTGAGTATCCTCGTGTAATTAAGGTAACTCTCTTCAAAAGCCTTATCCACTCGAACCATGCCTCTTCCTTGTCCTTCATGTCACGTGACGCCACTTATGTATCAACGAACCTCCTGTTGAATCCCGATAACACTAGAGACTTATTCCCTGAGGCAAATCTCGGTTCTTCTACCAAAATGCATAGTCGACAATACCCTTGTTGAAACCACACTCAGCAAAGACCACGGAACACTGAAGAAGGACGAACGACTCCTCGAAGCAAGCAAGAAGGGTATTTATCTTCCACAGTTAACCTGTGCAGCTCACGGTAATATATACTCATCCTAAATCCCGTCTTCTTCCTAGATGGGACCAAGGTACTCCACAAAGAAGTACTTAAATGGATGATATTACCTTCTAACAGCTCGCCAACCACGACTTAACTCCAACAACCACGCTAGAGCCCACCTGAAGGAAAACTCAAAACACGAACCAATTCCGGGATAAAGATCACAACAAGCTCGATGTCCTCATTGGGTGGAAACGAATTCCAACCTTCAAAGAAACATCAAATTTGTCTTACTTCGATCTTCGTCTCCTCAAGCTTGGCTCGACCTCTCGGTTAATCCAAAGGAAATCCACAAAGCTTATTGCACTGTCCCGGAATAATCAACCACTCCCATGAAGGATATAAATGGGTTAGCCTTCCATCTATTACCCAAAAATATTGTTGAGCCCTAAAAAGGACCTCCAAAAGCACCCACCTACGCCTACGGTGACACCGTCACCTTAACACGAACTAGGCGCCTTCAAGAAAACCACCGGGAAAGCTCAGCCCTCACAACTCACCGAACACTCGAACACTCACCTCACCAAACTCTCTCCAAGAAGAGAGTCAACACAAAAGAAAAAAGAAAAAGGAAACCACAAGTAAGCAAACAACAATAAGGACACATAAGCACCGAAAAACAATAAGAAAACAAAAGTAACTCGAATTGAAATAAAATGCATGTATGTAGTGCCATGAATGCTTAGTGTAGCTTTCACCAGGGTAGAAATGTTGATCTCGACATCAAACTCCTTGCTTCCACTTGCATTAACTCGGACTTGTCATGGAGTCTTGGAATCAAGGCTCTTTGTAGTCCTTGGATTCTTATTCTTCCGACAACCACTCACTATATGCGTCGGTTCCCCACACTTGTAGTACCTTTTGAGCTTCTTCCAGCAAACTTCTTCCATATGGTTCGGCCTTGACAAAAGGAACATTGAATCGTTTCCATTGGAGAAGGTATCGAATCCATCTTCGTGAGTTGAAGTTTCTTCTTCTTGGTGTCGGTGACATCTTGAAGTCCTTGGGCTTCCTCTCGGACATAGATCTCTTACTTGAGCTCGAACTTGATCCTTGACCTTGTCCCACATAAGAAGTGTGGGACATCATCTTTTGCTTATCCATTTCATCTTGAACCGCTCTTCTAACTTCTTCGGACCAATCATGCACCGGTGGGATTTGGAGAGCTTGTTGAATCTCATCCCTTTGCTCTTGTATGTAGCTCCGAACTTTAGGGCATTCTTGGTTAGATCCCGAACCTTCTAGCTCCATCATAAGCTCATCCATCTCTTCATTTCTTGTTCAAGGTTCTAGAATTCTTGATGTTTTGTAACCATTTCCTTTGGAGGAATGTATTTGTAGCAAAATTCTTGGATGAATTTCTTCCACGTGAGCTCTTCTCCGGACTCCTTTAACCTCGATCTTACTTCCTTGAGCTATTTTGAAGCTTCACCTTGGAGTAAAATGGGAAATACACTTGACTTTGTTTTGTGAAGTCCCGGACAATTCTCCCAAGTCCATAGCATCATGGAAAGCCACTCCTTGGCTTCAGTAGCATCATCTCCAAACCACTTCGACGGATTAAAGTCATCGAACTCCTTGTAGATTGAAGACACTTGTTCCCCTTGTTTCCTTATTGACAGAGTATGTATATGTGGGGATACCATCCTGAAATAAGAAAATATTTCCAAAATATCGATGCATGCAGGGTTTAGTACGTGTTCATGTGAGCAATTACTACAAATAAGTCAAATAATTCACATAATATATGAGAGTGAATCCAAATAATCACATAATCCTAAGCCGAACGACCTAGACAGAGTTGACACGACGCCAGAGCTCCAGTTTTGCAACCAAGAGCTCTGATACCACGCAAGGATGTAACACCCTGGAGCGGAGGGCGCCACATCCCCCGCCCCATAGCCCAACACGTGAAACAAAATGGGGACTCTGCTCAGGCATCGAACCATGGCGAACGGGTGACACACAAAACTCACCCCTAGGCTAGGCGGTCTGGACCCTGAACAATGTGCGCAAGAAAATCATAAAAACAAAAGCGGAAGCAACAGGATCGCATAACATAACAAATTACATGCATCCAACCAAAAGCACAAAATACAATTATTACATGCCTTTCCCACCCAGGGCCAAATGAAAACATACATAAGTTCAAATTTGGAATACAAAGCTTAGCTTATACATATTTATATATAGTACCAAGTATTATAAAAGTTTCATCACAAGTTCAAATACTCATCTACCATGCAATAAAAGTTCTAGGAGACATAAAGGGAGATCTTAAGAACTTATTAGATGCATTAAATCAAAAGAAAACTCAAGTATTACATGAATTCATCAAAAGGGGGCATATAACCTAACTATTCATGCTACAAGCCATAGAAGGATCAAACATGGATGAAATCTTGCAAAGTATAAGTTAAAACGACCACAAAGGGAAGGATATTACAAATATTAACTTACCTTTTGATTTGGAAGAGATTTCATGGAGTATGGAAGAGATTTGGCTTCAAAATCACAAAACATGAAAAAGGGGTTTGTCTACTCTTCTTCATTCTCTTGGAGATCAGCTTTTCCTCGCTCTAGGGGTGGGGAGTTCGAATGGCTGAGGTTGAGGGGACAAAAGGGGCTTAACTCAAGTACATAAAGTCATGGTTTAGGCTTGATTAGGTTTAGGGTGGTCCCACAAATGAAGACTAGTCAACAAAGGTGTCTCTTGGCGCAAGGTGCTTGTTTCGGCCAATTTTCGGAGGTCAAAATGAGATTAGAAAAATATGAATCTAGGTTCCTTGTCTTCCTTTCTTTGTTACAATTCCAACGTATCTTCCAGAATTCAAATCTGAATTCCCGATCTCAAGTTACGCCTTCCGGAACACAAGGTACGCTAAAGCTAGTTAGGCCCTCATGTGCCTAACAAATTAAACGGTTCGAAAACAGTAACAAACGAACTCAAAAACATGCAACGTACGTAAAAACACATTGATAACACACATAATTCATACATAGCACATAGTCACAAAAATCGAAAAGGATAACGGAAGTAAACGGTGCAAGAACAAAGCAAAAAGAGCAAACACGTTCAAATAGGTCATATAAGGCATTAAATAAACATTTAAAGGCATAACTAAATAATTAAATACGCACACAACACTCTCGATACAGCGTACCTGTACGGCCGGACGAGCGGGATGTTACGAACTCCCCTCCTTCAAAAGGACCTGTCCTCAGGCCCGCAACAAGATCTTGAACGACTCTTGGAACGAAGTTCAACTCTAACTTCCTCTACTCCACTCCGATCGGCCTTCAAGTGGCTTCTTAGATTTCTAATCCCGCCCGAATGCTCAGTAGAAAATCTCCAACTCCAAAGGTCTTCTCCTCTAGTCCATGAAGCTCTCGAAACTCATCAGGACAACTGCGCTACGGGAAAATAGGTAAACTCATTAAAATGAGCAACCCCTTGAATCCCATGAAATCTCCTTAATATTAGCAAACCAGACACGAAGTCCTAAATCATCTGCTCCCACTTCCAATTAGAATTCAGAAGTAGTTGGAGAATCCTCCCGGTCTTCCACCGATGGCACTTTAGACATTGCTTCACCAAGTTTGCAACATCTCTTCTTATGCTAATACATCATAACCGGATTTTCAATTCTCGAACCACGAGTGGACTTAGTCTCGTGATGCGACGCCCCAACGGAATCCCCGGATCTAGAGGGCCCCGTGGAGTGCCGCCCGCACGGCCTAGTCAAGGTTTGCTAAGTGCTTACCCTGATTCAGCCGCATAAGCAAAAAATGAAACGACGGTAATCTAGAGTAACAACTCAAAGTGAAAACCAAAACAAGTGAAAACAGCGGAAACGATAACATAACTTAATATAAAAGGTAGTGGTCCTAATACAAGAGTCCAAAACAAAATAAAATAACTGAACTTACATACCGACCCCGAGGAAGATAACGACAAAACAAGTACTAGACAAAAGTGAACGCTTTCGCCCTTATGCGGGGCTTAAGCTTACAAACCATATAGCCATATACATCCCCCGAGGTGGGGTGTTGTACATCAACAACAAAACAGCAGGCAAGACAGCTCTAATGTCTCTAATCCAAGGGCTGTTCACCTAACTTCGGGCCTCGCTCAAAAAGATCTGAAATACGGGTCAAAAGAGAGGAGTAAGTCAAACTGACTTAGTGAGGTAGGCGGAAGAATAAAGAACAGTAAATAATGACAAAACCATAATCGATGCATGAGCAGGCAAGGAACAGTATACATAAGATATACATGCATATGAACGAGCTAAGAACAATCTCTCCCCTTTTATCGCCTAAAACCCAAAATTATAAAATAACTCCAAACACCAGAGTCGGGGTATCCCCCAACTAACAGAGGTTGAGAGTCCCACGTGGCCGTGAGATCATCTCTTCGGCTAATCACTCGAGACTATCACCGAATCTCCGAATGGTAGCGTCAACATGTGGTTGTTACCTCGCACAGCTACGACCGCGGCCCGATACCGCCCAGCCGGTCTGATATTGAGAGTAACCCCATGGCCCAGAACTACCCCGTGGGCGTCCCCACGAGTGCAATCAAACAATAATGGAACAGAATAGCTATTAACAAGAACGGTAGATTCTTTTCAAATAAAACGAAGGATTTGATGCGGTACTTATAAGTAAGAAACCATGTTTACTAACCAAGTCATTTGTCTTAAAACTAATAATTGATAAACAACCATTTACATACATAGGTATAACATGAAAGGAAGAGAAATCAAAATCATCAAATAAAGGTTTTACGAAGGCTGGTATAATAATATAAATATACGTATTTCAGTTTTAAAGGTAAAGTTTCCTCACCGTACTGATTAGCAGCTGGTCCTAGTTCGCCTGACAAAAAGGACAAACACAACTCTAGGTCAAAAAGTGCTAAATCTATAAATCCTAGTCTGACCTTAATACTATCAGTAGAATAAATAAGTTGTAATGATAGTTGCACTTCTCATACGCATGCACAATACAAAGTAAACACATAGATGCATTCCATTAACCAAATTTCAAACAATAATATAACTTTCGTAATAAGGTAAGCCCACAAGTATAGAAGGCATATATTAGTTTTCCAAAAAAGAAAAAAGGGGAAAAAAATCATGTTAAACTACTTATTAATATTATGAGGCAGGTTTAATAAAAAAAATTATATTTTATTATTTAACGTTTTATCTAACCTATTACTCAGATAAATCTGGTTATAATTAAATCTAACCTAATTTGTAATAACAATTAGCAACTAATCTAAAGGCAACGTCTAGGAAATCATTACAATTATTATTATTATTATTAATTTTTTTTTTTAAATTTAGGAATTAATCCTTCTAAGTAGTTTCGGGTGAACAAAAATGATAAATGCAAAAAGGTCTTGATTAAGTCTATATCACTACCTATTTGTTATCCATTTAATAGCTAACTTTCCATTATCTAATATTTAACTAATTAAATAAAAGTTTATGTAATATGAAAAGTGAATCATATAGTGGGTGAGCTTAAGATAATCATTACAAGCAAATTTGATTTATACTTAAAATATTCTAATTAGCAAAACACTATTACTTCATTTACTGGAAATTCAAGCTAATACGTGATTTCTTAATAATTTTGTATAAAATGTATAATTAGTGTAAGCTGATCTAAATATTTATGATTTATTCAAAGATTCTTATGACAAATTCAATTTTTATTCATTTTATTTATTAATCACGTAATAACTCACTAATCACCAACCTTATTTGCAGAAAGATACTACCTAAGCCCATATCAATACAAGTAGTGAAATCATAGTAGTAGATTAAAATATTAAGTGCCAAACTCATACCTAAAATTTCATATAGAGCAATTTTAAGAATATAGGAAAAAAAAAAAAAAAAAAAGGATCCGAGAACGTTCCTTCTTGCCGTGAGTGAGTATATTTGTCTTAACATATTATTTATCTAACTTGCTGAGTAATTTATTACATCTCTTAATAATTACGGGAACATGTGGCAATTGAGTATAGAAGAGGCAAGGTGGATTAATCCATCTACCAATTTATTTACATGTGTTCTTAAGTCAAAATGAAAACTTAATATAGCAGAAAGGTGTCTAAAAAAGTTTCAATAGCTTGTAATCTATTTTACTATTTTATTTTATAATCTATTATATTATTTTATTTTATTAATTAATGATTTTATCTAATAAACATATCTAAAGTGTAGGCAAACCGTGAGATGCTGTGTGACCATTACAAGAAATTCCATAACACTTCCATTTTAAATTTCTAAAATATGGGGCCCTATAATAACCATTTAACCAACCTATAGTTTTAGGCCGTAATTTAAAATAAATCAAACATGCGAACTATTTGTTAAACATATATATTTATATTTATATTTTACAAACATTCCAATAAGATAATTATTATTAAATTAGTCAAATAAATTGCACAGTTAATATGTCAAGTAATATACATGCATGTTATGATATGATATTTTCCTAATTTATAATTTCTCACTTTTCTAAATATCAGGGTGTCACACGTGACCAAACACTTCTTAGAGACATAGGCTCCAACTCTCCGTGAGCACGCACAACCGAAGTCTTCCCTAGTACCTCGATTGCAACGGAGGAGTTTCGAGTACCCTCGGGTAAGCAAAGCTAGTTCCGAAGGCAACTCTCTTCAAAAGCCTTATCCACTCAAACCATACCTCTTCTGTGTCTTTCATGTCACGGGATTGCCACCCAAAGAAAGACGAACCTCCTGTTGATTCCCGATAACATTAGAGACTTATACTCTGAGGTAATTCTCGGTTCTTCTACCTGTACACGTAGCCAACAATACCCTTGTAGAAACCACACTTGGAGCCACCCCCGAAACTCTGAAGAAGCACGAACCTCCAACTCCTGGAGCTAAGCAAAAGGGTATTCTCCTTCCACGCTTAACCCGTGTAGCTCACGGTAGTTTATACTCATCTTAAAGTCCTGTCTTCTTCTTAGATAGGACTAAGCACTCCACGGAGAAATGTTCGAGTTGATGAAAACTACCTTCTAAGAGCCTATCAACCACAATAAGAACTCCAACACCCAAGCTAGAGTCCACGGGTAGGGAATCTTATGAAAAGGGTCCAACTCCAGGATAAATACCACGACCGTCTCAATATCCCTGTCAAGTGGTGATAAATCCTGACTTTCAAGGAATCATCAAGAAGGTCTTACTCCGATCTTCGTCTCTTCAAGATTGGCTCGACCTTTCAGTTACCGTAAAGGTAAGCCACGAAGCTTGTCGCACCGTTCCGGAATAACCAACAACTCCACGAAGGATACTAACGGGCTAGCCTTCGATCTAGTACCTGAAAATATCTTTGAGCCCCAAAAAAGGACCTCCAAAAGCAACCACCAACACCTACGGTAACTCCGTACCTTAACTATAACAAGGCGCCTTCAAAAGAACCACTGGAAAGCTCAACCCTCACAACTCACCAACACTCCCGGGCACTCACCTTGCCAAACTCTCTCCAAAAGAGAGTCTACACAAAAGAAAAAGCCACAAACGAGCAACTAGCAAGAACACTCAAGCACCAAGGAACAACGAAGAGAAGAAAGGAACACAATATTAAAATAAAAATGCATGTATGAAATGCCATGAATGCTTAGTGTACCTTTCACCATAGCGGGAATGTCGAACTCGGTATCAAATTTTTCCTCTTCACTTGAATCAACTCGGACTTAACTCGAAACCTTGGAGCCATGGCTCTTTGTCAGCTTCGAATTCTTACTCTTTGGCCACCCCGTTTGCTAGATGTCCCAAATCTCCACACTTATAACACCTTCCCGATTTCTTCCTACAAACCTGTAACAGCCCAGATCTGGGGCCTAGAAGAAATAGGGTTAGCTAGAAAATGTTTATATAACTACGTTCCTTTATGTTCTAATTCTTGTCAAAATCTTATTATGAGAACCATATCACTATTCATTCACCGAGCCTACACCTTCACATAATCCTTAAGGAAACTTTTGGGGTTAGATTTCATATTTTTCGGGCTCATATTCTAGCTTTTGTAATCATAAAATAACTTTTAAAATTTGTTCGTAAAAAATTCCCTTTAGGTTCCTAGCTTCTAACCGTAGAAATTTATCGGGACACTTTTACCTATCCAATATTGAGCCCATATGAATCCTCGAAAAATTTTATGAATTATGGTATCGTTCCCGCACCCTAATTCTCATTAGAATTTCCATAGTATCCAAAACCGGCCGTAAAACCCTAGTTTAGCCCTAATTTAGATATTTACAAATTTAAACGTTTTCCCTTTTCAATATTATAAACACAATGATCCTTGAATTATTTTATGAATTTTAAGACCTTTTCCAAACCTTAGTTCAAATCTTAGATCGTTTTATAAATTTTTCTTATTTTTCCTAAAGTACTATTCCCGCCGTAAAAACTAACATTTACACCGTACGGCGTTTGATATTCAATATTATACTCAAAATAATCCTCAAATTATTTTATGAATCATGAACACTTTCACAAATTTAAATCTCATCCTAGCTTCGTTTCATGTATTTTATCATATTTTTCAAAATTCCGAAAGTCTACTACTTTAATTTTAAACTTTTAAATATTAAGTGTTTATAACCATCAGAAAGCCCATTCGATCCTCTTTCTTTTGCAATTTTTACCATTTCAAACTAAAGCCTGAATATTCTCCTAAATTTTTATTATCATTTTCACCCTATTTTAGAATTAATTTTATTTAATGTATTTATGATATAATTATGTATACATAAGCACTTACCTCACATATACACCTAAGTATACACCTAAATACCCTAATAAATGCATCTAGCTTACTCAACACCATGACTCACTACCCTAAATTATAATAAATTACAACATAAGCCTTAAATCATACCTATAAATACCCTAGAGAGCTTACACAAAATTCACACAAATCACTTCCTCTCCCATAGTAGCTCACGGAAGCATCTCCTCTTGCCCTCTAAGGTGTGTTTTTCTTTTATTCTTTCATGCTTTATATTATGTTCTTAGTATAATATAGTCATAGCATCCCTAGGATTAATTAAATTATGCTTTAGGAATTTATTTTATGAAATATATGCTATTTATGCTAGTTTTAGGAAATGTAGTAACATATATGAATTTTATTTAATTAAATGCATGAGTTATGATATGATATGATATGAATATGTGTTTAAAAAATTATGATCTTGTTTGATTAAATTCATGCCTAGATTAATTTCTTTAGAATTAATTTTATGATTAAAGTTACATAAAGTGCTACATTATGAGTTTAATTATGTGTTATGGACTTAGAATTTGTTAGATCTGATCATAAGCTAATATGAACACATTCATAAGCCTAAGAACACATTCATAATGTTCTTCATCAATTTTAAGTGCACGTGTGATAGTAGGTGTGTGTGTGAGTTCAATTTTATGTTATAAAGTGTTTAATTTATAAGAAATTGAATAGTAAATGTTTTCAATAGTAATTTTGACTTTTTGGTCAACCCACACTCAATTAATTTCGATAATTATTTAAAAATAATTATAAATTAGATTTTGGAATTTTTAAAGAAAGATTTTACCCGAATTTTCCAAGAACCGGTAAGTTATGAAATAATTTCAAAATCTAACCTACGTCGTCGAATTAAACCCTAGATTTCATACCTAATGTTCTAATTAGGACCATAATGTGATTAATAAATATTTTATTAGTTAAAGACTTCATAATACCTGATTAATTAATTAAATTTCCTTGAACTGTTAAAATTAGGATTTACCGGGAATCCTCTAATGTGCTACATACTATGTACCTTATGTGATTATTTGATTAGAATAATAAGAACCTAGTTCTAAGCCAATAGTAGTTATTACTTTCAGGCGACGAAAAGATCGAAGAGTGGAATCCCTACAATTCCACTTAAATCTCAGCACTAGGTGAGGGTTAAAATGTTTTCAACTAGAATCATGCCTATATACATATGTACCTATATAAAATCTATTTTCAAGCCTACCTATTATTTATGATTTATTATCCTATATATATAGTATCATATTACAATATCCCTCTTTATGAGGAAAATACTTTTATGTCGGAATCAGGATCTTACCCGGACATTATATACTTCAGTCCGATCATTACTAAGAACTGATTCCCGACTAAGCAAGCAAAATATCTTATCATCATTATTATTATGGGCCCCAGCTGTATCCGTAGCGAGCATGTAGCACCCCTACACGTGGAGATGCCACACCCCCGCACTACAGGCCGACCCACCCACGTAATGGATAGTCCGTACATGAATCAACCTGCAGCGAACGGGTGACAATGCAATGAAAGCGA
Organism: Lantana camara; assembly: GCA_037501455.1. NCBI lineage: Eukaryota > Viridiplantae > Streptophyta > Magnoliopsida > Lamiales > Verbenaceae > Lantana > Lantana camara. The sequence continues at coordinate 56,503,865 of CM074858.1, forward strand.
TAAGCTAGGCGGGATTGACTTGTACATGCAACAGAATAAAGCGGAAGCATAATCTACTCAGTATCAAATACAACTATTAAGCATGCTTGGATATTCCTTATTCATCAAATAATTCGTATACTAGTTCACAAATATCAATAAATTATCATCTCCAAATATAAATAACAAGTAATTATGATAATAATTCTAAGGCAACAATAAACAATATGCACCGTGATTGACTCGATTACATGGACTGAACTCGACTCGACTCGATTTGACTCCCGCCTAGCGTGCACCTGCAATAACCTGAAAGGTTGAAGCGTCAGTCTGTGAAGACCGAGTGAGGGGCATAAATTAATATTAGCGCAGATAACATGTAAGTTATATTCTCGGGTAAAGATTTGTAAAAGATAAATGTATAGGTTCAAGAATGAGGTACTCTTCGCCCGAGAATACAACTATCAATATTAAATACTTGTTCATTTTCATGCAATCAATACATGGCCCCAGCGAGTGAGGGCGGTCTCCAACCTTGCTCCAAATGTACATGAAACATGCTTGCTTGGTTGTTAATCAATAGGTGATCATGCAAATCAATTATCATGAAATCGTGCGATAGTGTAATCAAGTAACACGTTCATGGAATGAAAATCATGCAATAACCCGAGGACAGTCCGTGGTGCCGGACCCGTCCCCAGTCTCCTTCTCCCTCCAATGATGGGAAGGTAGCTAGCCTTCACCATCCACGACGTGTTGAGCAGACGGTACATGAATCCCTAAGCCCGGAACTCCTTCCTCCACTAATCTCCTAGCGGATTCAGGGGTCATCCCAATGTGGTGAGGATAGTGCGAGAGTTACCCGTCAGCCCTTGCTTTCCCCGGTTGGCTCAAGCCACTATCCTCGGGCCTAACATGAACGGTCATGCTAACTCGCCTAAAACATGCACGATACATGGCTTGCTTGCTTTTCATGAACATAACTGGCTTGGAGGAAATAACTTGCTTGAAATCATGAATATTTTCATGGAAAATTATAAATATAATTACCTTTTGGCCGAAAGCTCACATAAGGGTTGTATAGGTTCTATATAACTAGGATTAAACCTCACCTGACAGGCGACACAATGACTTGTGGATGCGTGAACGTGCTCATGCTCAACAATCTCCTCCTTGGAGAAGAACTGGACAAGAAAACGGGACATACGTGCATACGTGAGACAATACTCGACAATGGTACCAAATATGATGCACGGCATGATCACATAACGAGATATCGTGCAATGAACAATGTAGCATATAATTATCACGTTATGATATGTAATTGGTCATATAATAACAAATTGAGGTCAATTAAATGTAAAGGAAATGAAATGGAATTGCACATTTTATGCAGAATGTTTCTGCCTGATCAGACGGCTGGGAACGGCCGTTCCGGACGGTAGGTAAAAGTGGGAATGGCCGTTCCCAGTACTGTACAAGCATATGCGGCTGGCTGGGAATGGCCGTTCCGGCCACAGGCCAAAACTTGGAATGGTCGTTCCCATGCTCGCACCCTGTCATTTTCAAATGGGTGGGAACAGCCGTTCCCAGAATGAACTGGGACAGGAAGGGCCGTTCCCGCCATGCAGGAGATACAGAAGCAGGGGACGAAACAGGGGAGGCACGGATTCTCAAGAAAACCCCATAAAACACGTATAATTCCATCCCCAAATGCATAATTTCATGAAAGAATCATGCTAGCATACTTAAAATGCAATAAAATCCAACTTGAACACTCATTCCATGATTTAATCATCAAAATCATAAACTTTTACCCAAACAAGAACTCATAATATATCTTCATAAATCTCAAGATTTATGCATGAAATTCAGGTCTAAAGCATGAAAGCACACTTATATCAACAATTAATCAAGTTACCAAGCTCAAATCTTAACCCTAGCCTCAATCAAATTTATCAAGAAATGACACATATATCCATCTATACCTTGAAATGAAAATAAGTGGAAGCGAATGATGGGAAGATGATGCTTGAGCTTCAATCATGAAATTCCTTAGCAAATTCTAGCTTGAAGATGGTGATTGCCCAATTTTCTTTTCTTCCTTGATGAATGAACCGAGAGAGAGATGGATATGATATGCTTGTATAAAATGAAATGATCATGGAAGAATGAAGAAGAAATATAACGTGAATCATTCCTTGATTTTGATGAATTTATTAAAATTGCAATTAAATCCCTAATGTGTGTAAGTTGTCGAATCGGGTATAACAAGTTTGGAAAACGATCAATTTAGTCCAAGAATGTTTTCATGCAAGTTGGTCCGCTAATTTAAATAAATGAAAATTAAGGTCAATTAGGCACATAGAACAAATTGGGCACTTAATTCACGTAACCATTAAATTCAATATGTACAATAATTCTTGAATTGACACGTTTTCACACATTTTTACGTAATCATGTTGAAATACAATTTATAAAATTAATACAACACGTATAAATTGAATAAACGAAAATAATAAAATAAATCCTAACCCTCGAAACTCACACGTGTCGAGCGTACCTGACTGTCTGGAAATTGGGGCGTTACAGAGCAATTACCCGGAAGGTATCGGGTCGAGGGTATTGTTGGTGTTGCGGACTACCACCAAACTCTTGGTAGTGGTTTAAGTGGAGGTTAGTTACTCCACGCCAAGTTATAAGGGAACACTACTTCCCGCATATTGTTCATGGCCATTAGGGGTAGCTCCCCACGGCACTGGAGTAAGGAGATATTAACATATTGGTTTTATTAAAGTATCGGAGCCTTGATCAGCCCGGTACTGTTTTACCACATTACTTACGGAGTTACGGATGGAGAGGCCTAGCTTGCGGGCATCAAAGTTATTATTACAAACGGTTCATGTTTCTATTAATATTCCTAATTACCTCTATCCCTACTTTTACAATTGTTATTGTGACGCCCCGTTTTCTCGAAGGGCGTCCTTACGACATCAACAAATAAGTCTCTACACTTATGTGTGTTTAATTTAAGAGTTCTTGAATTATGTGATTTAGTATAAATCCAATTTAATATGTGATAATTCGAATTTATTCCATGAAATAATTGTCAAGTTGATTTTAAATCCATCATGTTACTTAACTTGTTTAATTTCGGTTTAATTGAATTCCTTGAGATTAATTGTCAATCATGTGTTTACGAAATGTCGTTAAATTGTACGAAAGGTTTCTAAAATTAAATTGAATTAAACTCTAATTGGTAAATCTTTCTCTTTCATTTTAATTTATAAAATTAATTCGTAGTTTGAATGTTTATTCGTAACTTTACCAATTTGGTTTACGATTATTTGTACGAGATATGTCTCTTTGCTACGCGATAAGGATACCCGGTTGTATTTAGCTTGTGCAGAAGACACATTTCTCCTAATCCCTTTTTTCTCTCTCTCTCTCCTCTCCCACTCTCTCTTTCCCGAGGGTCACTATGCGCGGCTTCGGTTACGAGCCCATAACTCGATCGTTTCTCGACGGAATTCAACAAACGAATAGTCCATTTCGATTATCTCGGCGAGACCGACACAAGAGTACCAATTTCACAGCCTAACGACGAATGGTGGCGGAGTTATGGCCGGATTTCAGTAGCAGCTACGGAGCTGTCAGACCGCCGCCACTTCGCCAGCGTTTCGCGGCGTTTTCCGGCCACCTCCTTGTTACACGCACTGGAGACCCAGAGAGTAGACATCCCGGCGCATCGGTTGACGTCTCTGGCATGGCCATCGGAGAAGTGACGGAGCCGCACGCGCCGCCTGAAGCTCGCGGCGGCGGCGCGGGTTACTGTAGCGGCGCGATTTCGCCGCCTTCCGGCGGTGGTTTTCGACGGGGCTTGATGGTTTCCAAGGTTTTTCGACCCCCTGAGTTCATTTCCGGCATCAATTTCACCAGATCTTGGCCGTAGGTGGTGGTTCCGGCGATGTGTGCGGTGGGAGATTATTCGGCGGCCAACGGGGGCCTTTTCCGGCCATCTTTTGGCCTCAGGCTCTTCACGAAAGTTGTTCAGAACGACGAGAACTAGTGGCTTGTGATCAGGCGACTCCAGATTCTGGCGGTGCAACGGCGGCCCTAGGTCCGAGGATTTTTCCGGCGAGCTACCTTAGGGCTTTCGAAGAGCTCGTCATGGGTAAGACAATGGCTTTTACGGATCGCATTTTGGTTCACCGGTTTGGAAGTAATTTGAGTTTGAAGATTTAGGGTTTTCATGTTCTTTGATTTCAGATCTAGGACACTTGGCTTGGAATTTTCAGAAATTGATCGAGGATTCGGAACGGGCACGAAGACTTCATTCAGGACTGATTTTTCGGGATTTTTCCGGCGACCTTCGGCGGCGGCCCGGCCAAATTCCGACAGCTACAGTGGTGGCGTTCCGGCGGCGTCTGGTCAGAATGTTCGTCTCGATGTGGTGAGTTCAACGCCACTTTCCGTTCGTTAATCGGACACTCGATCTATTTATTACGAATTATTTTGCGTAATTATGATTATTTGAATTAATTGTTTTAAGTGCAAATAAATTGGTTATTGTTGGTTTGTTGATCGAGATGTATTCCAATCGTATACGAAAACATGTATTGAATGAATTGTGATATTCATGAATGTTTCGATTTACAATTTGAATCCCGATGTGATGAATTTATGCTATGTGTTTAGATATGAAGGGGTGTTAGTGTAATATTTAGAAACTGATCTTTTATGTGACTAAATGAACTTGAATGATATTTTAGAAGAACGAACATGTTGTGATTTCTTTATATGAATTTGAGATGTTCTCAATGTTATGTTTGTTGTAAATTGTGTTTCAAATATAAAATTTAGATACATGAAAGATGCTTGAACAACTTGAGACTTTATGCATGATAGGAGTTAGAATTGTAATATCTTGATTTACTCTTACTACTTGAAAATGGTATATTGTGAATTACAATAAATTGATAATTGTCATGTTTGTAAGTAATTAATTCCTAGTTGAATAATTGTATAAACACTTTTATAAATAATTCTAAACTAAGGGGATATATGTAATAATTCTAAACTTTTATAAATGACTTAGGGGATGTAAGGGTAATATTTATGAAACTATGAATGTGACTTAAGCTTGTGTACCAAACATGTTGTGAAGTCGTAAAGTATGATCTTAAGTGAATTAAATGCACTCTTTATTTGTATCAAGCATGCCATCTACGTACAACGACTTTGTATGTTTATATGAACAAGTTGCTCTTACTTATGCACTTTATAACTCGACATGAACTTGATGCTTAATTCTAATATTATAATTGAACCCTGTGACATTGGATGATTTAATATGCATTTTGTGAATACATTGACTTCCTAAATTGATCTTGCATCTTTGGATATGGAATTGCATGTTGGTTGCTTGTAAATATGACCTTGTTGAGCATTGATATGCTTTGAATGACCACGACACCATATCTCAGCACAACATGAACACTTATGCATAACCACGATCATGTTGAGCAACGCCGTGCGTCTTGTTTGGTTCATATAGAGTCTAAGTCTGGGCTTCTGCATGTCTTGTCACAGAGTTTGGTGGTGCCGGTGGGCCCGAGGTTTAGAGTGTTTGGCCCTTCACACTCTCAGACTCTACTTTCACGAGGTGAGGTTTAGGATTTTGTATAGTTATGCGACCTATGGCCTTTATATGCTGATTTCTACCCTTGCATGCGAGTATATCTTATTATAAATACATACGTGTTGGATATGATATGTTTATGCGCTTTTGCGTGCGTCCTGCGTGTGTGGGAGCCTTCGTAGCTTAAATTCCACAGCGTAGGAATATGTATAAAAACCAGTTTTTGAGGCATATGTAAGCTATTTTGGAAAACTCAGTTGTGTTACGATTCTGTAGCGAGTTAGCCATGTTATATGGTATCTGTTCTGTCCTGTTATATTGTGGATCCGAGGAGCTACGGGTAATGGGGCCTCCAGGACGGTTAGGGCTGTCGGAGTTTCAACCATGTGCGTAGTTTCCATTTGAGATATCATTGCGCGACCTTAGGGTGATGAGGGAGGCGTGATATCTTGAGCCTTCGGTGTTTTATCCGGGGATGACTCTTGTGGGTTCGCTACCCTCTTGAGATCGAGTCTATTTTAGACGGTGTTATTATAGATGGTTTTGGGGACTCTACATCCCCTCCATCATTGGTGTAACGGTTGGATTGATTGTGATTTATGTTCTGAGGAGTAAAGGTGGGAAGCTCGTACTCGCCGAGCAGTTGATTATGTTATGTTATGGAATTATGAATCGGGATAGAGTCTTTCTGGAAAATGGTTTCTAAATTTATATCTATATCTTATTCGGGTTCTTTCAAAACGTTTTGGTATGTAACACCTATCCCCGGTTCATGAGTCCATCCTTTTTATTCTGTGCTATGCTCCTTATATATATCTATTGTGGGTGTGCGTTAGCCCCCTCACTCGGTCAAGTTGACTGACCCCTCATTTACACTTTTAGTTGCAGGATTGTTGGCGTTTGCTAGGCGGAAGTGAGTCCTTTGAGTTGCACTTCGTCGGTCTAGTCTTTCCATTTGCATTTGTCTTTTCATACACTTTACTTATGCTTTGTCTTGTAGACTTGAGATTATATTTTACTATTCGGTAGCCCTGCGTGGCACTCTCATTCGGCCCCTTGTGGCACTTGATGATTATTACTTTATGTTGATATTCGGGACTAGGGATTTATGCTAGTTGAACCCGTCACCTGCTTTGCATGTTTTGTTTTAATTGCTTCCGCTATCTATTGTTGTTGGTTTTAATTGCTTCCGCACTCTGAGTTTTGGTCAAGTTAGATCCGCCTAGCCTAGTGTGTGAGTTGGTCTCCCGTTCGCTCTGATTCGGATTCGGGCATGGACTTTCATTTCATGCTCCTGGTCTGGGTCATAGTGCGGGGGATGTGGCATCCTCCGTTTGGGGTGTTACATCCTTAAGTGGTATCAGAGCTCTAGGTTGCAAAACCGAGCTCTTGAGTCGTGTTGAGTCTGTCTAGGTCGTACGGCATAGGAATAACTGCGCATTGCATTTGTTTGACTTGATATTTTGATCCTTCGGAATGAATTATTTCGTGATTATATGATTGTGTGCACATTGTGACTTTGATTATGCAACATCTTATTTTATGTGCTTTATAAATTACAACAAATTGTTGCATTTACGTGATATGCGTGTTACATTTCATTTGCATCTTTAACCCGCATGCATCGATTTTAGTGTTTGAATTTCAGGGTGCCCTATGAGTCAACACTAAGATTTCCTTCCGTCAACACTACCTATTGGTACTATAACGAAAGCACGCCATAATTCGAAGATGAAAGGATTCTTTACCCCGATCAACGTTCATGAAAAGGTTTAGAGTTGAAGGAATGAGAATTGCTATATTGACTTACTATCTTAAAGTCAATTGAAAGATGAAGTTTGATGAATTTTAACCTTGAGGATTTGTTCATCTGAAAGTAGTCACCTTGTTGAGGAAATGAGTCAATGGAGGAGAGTCTGATCAAGTAGAACCGTTTTGAAGGAGCTTGATGAGCTTTCATCTTGATGATTCGTTTATTTGGGAGTAGGGATGGCAACGAGCCGAGCCGGCTCGCGAGCTACACGAGCCGAGCCGAGCCCGAACCCGAACCCTTTATTTCTTGGCTCGTGGCTCGCGAGCCCATATATTTAATTAAAAAAATAATATTTTTAATTTTTATGTATATAAATATTTTATTAATATATAATATTATATATATATTCATTAAATTTAATACAAAATGAATAAAAAATAATATATTTATTATATATATTCATTTAATATATATTATTATATATAAAAATATATTAAATTATTAAAAAAACTAAATTTTTTATTAAAAATAATATTAAAGGCCCGAGCCTCGAGCCGAGCCGAGCCGGGTTCGAGCCTTGGCCGAGCCGAGCCCGAGCCCTGAAAAAAGGCCAAGGCTCGGCTCGGCTCGGCTCGTTGCCATCCCTATTTGGGAGTAGTCACCTTGTTGATGGGAATGAGTTAATGTAGAAGAATCCGATCAAGTTCAAGGGATGTGGATAGGTAATCATGTTACTTAAGCAACGAGCTACAAACCATCGGTGAGTGTCGAAGGTTTTGGTGCCGTTTAGAGTTAACGAACGACAAGACAAGATTGGTTGTTAGCTCTCTGGGTGTCTTCTTTCTACTGAGGTGGAAGATTCTGCTGAGTTGGAAGATTCTACTAGGATGGGAATAGATCACATAGATGCCAAAAGATTTTATTCAAGTTTTAGAATCATATACCATGGATTGCTTTCGGAAATGATTAATACCACTAGCACCGAACTTAGCTCTGAGATAGATTTCTGATTGACAATTGAATTATGGGCAATTCATTGAGGATGTGCAGATCAAGGGTTAACACATAAGTCAGAGTTCTTGAAGGAGATTGCAGATGATTCTAGTTGAGCAAGGATTACGGTCTAGTAAGGGGTTTGGTGATAAACGAGCATTGTTGAGTTACCACTTTATGAAAAGACTCAAGACAAAGAAGTTCAGATGACGAGGGTTGCATCATTGTCGGCTTAATCAACTCCTACCGCTTCATCTTGACTTTCTTGTCAAGACTTTTACACTTTGGTTAACGGTACGCCAAGCATTCATGGCATTTGCATACATGTATCGTTTAAATACTCTTACCTTGTTTTGCTTGATGTGGGTGATGACAATTGCTATTTTAATTGTGATAACTTGGATACCTGATCTAGTATTTATAAATTGAAATTTCTACTTGTTTTGAGCTGTTGCTGAAATGAATGAGTTATGTACTTATGTGAACTATTCATGCTTATGTGATTTACTCTCTTGATTGCTCACTAACTTCTCATATAACATACATACATACTGTAACCCTGTTTTATAGGGATTCCATCGCGATATCCCCCTTGAGTTTAGGTATGAGCGTTGAATCTATACTCAAGGGACACCGATATCAGTTGTATAAGGTACACCAAACATGCATCGCATACTTTTCGTCAAGTGTTACTATGATGTGTGTATGTATGAATAACTGATCAGTGAATTTATGTGCTAGAGAGACCTTAGATTCCCTCTTTTTACGTGTTGGAGAGATGTAGGATTCTCTCTATTTATGTGGTAGAAAGATGCTGGAATCTTTCTAAATTTTGTGAGCGAGAGATATTGGATTCTCTTGTCCTTAGATATTCAGGGATGCTGGATTCTCTTGAATCTAGGGGTTTGACGAATGCTGGATTTTCTCAAACTAGAATGTTGGGAGATGTTGGAATCTGCCCGACTTAGGTTGAGAGACGGGGTTCTCTCAATTATGTGTTTGGGAGACGGGGCTCTCTCTTTTATATGTGCTCGAGAGAATGGGTTCTCTCTCTTGTGGGTGCTGAGGGACGGGGTTCTCTCACTTACGTGTTGAGAGATGGGATTCTCTCTTGTTTGTTGTGGTTTCGTTACGCGTTGATCTGACTACGGGTTGCAAATGGCGAGTCTGAGACGACAACGAGGTTGGGTGCAGTTGCAGCTATCCGATCATGGAAATGACCGATCGAGTTCGAACAACTAGCGGATCAAGTACTCGTACGGACCTCGACGATAACAAGACATCCTAAAGGAGGTTCAGTGTAGATGACCGGGGTAAGCCTCACTATTAGAGTTATGATCTCACGCGAGTTCGGGAGAAGGGTTGGAGCACTACAACTCGAGGATCTACATTTTTGCAGTGGAACCTGGGGACCAGGTTCTCTTAAGGGGGGAAGGTTGTGACCCCCCGTTTTCTCGAAGGGCATCCTTACGACATCAACAAGTAAGTCTCTACACTTATGTGTGTTTAATTTAAGAGTTCTAGAATTATGTGATTTAATATAAATCCAATTTAATATGTGATAATTCGAATTTATTCCATGAAATAATTGTCAAGTTGATTTTAAATCCATCATGTTACTTAACTTGTTTAATTTCAGTTTACTTGAATTCCTTGAGATTAATTGTCAATCATGTGTTTACGAAATGTCGTTAAATTGTACGAAAGGTTTCTAAAATTAAATTGAATTAAACTCTAATTGGTAAATCTCTCTCTTTCATTTTAATTTATAAAATTAATTCAGAGTTTGAATGTTTATTCGTAACTTTACCAATTTGGTTTACGATAATTTGTACGCGATATGTCTCTTTGCTACGTGATAAGGATACCCGGTTGTATTTAGCTTGTGCAGAAGACACATTTCTCCTAATCCCTTTTGTCTCTCTCTCTCTCCTCTCCCACTCTCTCTTTCCTGAGGGTCACTATGCGCGGCTTCGGTTACGAGCCCATAACTCGATCGTTTCTCGACGGAATTCAACAAACGAATAGTCCATTTCGATTATCTCGGTGAGACCGACGCAAGAGTACTAATTTCACAGCCTAACAATGAACAGTGGCGGAGTTATGGCCGGATTTCAGTAGCAGCTGCGGAGCTATCAGACCGCCGCCACTTCGCCGGCGTTTCGCGGCATTTTCCGGCCACCTCCTTGTTACACGCGCCGGAGACCCAGAGAGTAGACATCACGGTGCATCGGTTGACGTCACCGGCGTGGCCATCGGAGCAGCGACGGAGCCGCACGTGCCGCCTGAAGCTCGCGGCTGCGGCGCGGGTAACTGTAGCGGCGCGATTGCGCCGCCTTCCGGCGGTGGTTTTCGACGGGGCTTGATGGTTTCCAAGGTTTTTCGACCCCCTGAGTTCATTTCCGCCATCAATTTCACCAGATCTTGGCCGTAGGTGGTGGTTCCGGCGACGTGTGCGGTGGCAGATTATTCGGCGGCCAACGGGGGCCTTTTCCGGCCATCTTTTGGCCTCGGGCTCTTCACGAAAGTTGTTCGGAACGACGAGAACTAGTGGCTTGTGAACAGGCAACTCCAAATTCTGTGGTTTGGCGGCGGATCACGGCGGCAAAGTGGCGGTGCAACGGCGGCGCTAGGTCCGAGGATTTTTCCGGCGAGCTACCTTAGGGCTTTTGAAGAGCTCGTCATGGGTAAGACAATGCCTTTTACGGATAACATTTTGGTTCACCGGTTTGGAAGTAATTTGAGTTTGAAGATTTAGGGTTTTAATGTTCTTAGATTTCAGATCTAGGACAATCGGCTTGGAATTTTCAGAAATTGATCGAGGATTCGGAACGGGCACGAAGACTTCATTCAGGACTGATTTTTTGGGATTTTTCCGGCGACCTTCGGCGGCGGTCCGGCCAAATTCCGGCAGCTACAGTGGTGGCGTTCCGGCGGCTGGTCAGAATGTTCGTCTCGATGTGGTGAGTTCAACGCGACTTTCCGTTCGTTAATCGGACACTCGATCTATTTATTACGAATTATTTTACGTAATTGTGATTATTTGAATTAATTGTTTTAAGTGCAAATAAATTGGTTATTGTTGGTTTGTTGATCGAGATGTATTCCAATCGTATACGAAAACATGTATTGAATGAATTGTGATATGCATGAATGTTTCGATTTACAATTTGAATCCCGATGTGATGAATTTATGTTATGTGTTTAGATATGAAGGGGTGTTAGTGTAATATTTAGAAACTAATCTTTTATGTGACTAAATGAACTTGAATGATATTTTAGAAGAACGAACATGTTGTGATTTCTTTATATGAATTTGAGACGTTCTCAATGTTATGTTTGTTGTAAATTGTGTTCCAAATACAAAATTTAGATACATGAAAGATGCTTGAACAACTTGAGACTTTATGCATGATAGGAGTTAGAATTGTAATATCTTGATTTACTCTTACTACTTGAAAATGGTATATTATGAATTACAATAAATTGATAATTGTCATGTTTGTAAGTAATTAATTCCTAATTGAATAATTGTATAAACACTTTTATAAATAATTCTAAACTAAGGGGATGTATGTGTAATAATTCTAAACTTTTATAAATGACTTAGGGGATGTAAGTGTAATATTTATGAAACTATGAATGTGACTTGAGCTTGCGTACCAAACATGATGTGAAGTCGTAAAGTATGATCTTAAGTGAATTAAATGCACTCTTTATTTGTATCAAGCATGCCATCTACGTACAACGACTTTGTATGTTTATATGAACAAGTTGCTCTTACTTATGCACTTTATAACTCGACATGAACTTGATGCTTAATTCTAATATTATAATTGAACCCTGTGACATTGGATGATTTAATATGCATTTTGTGAATACATTGACTTCCTAAATTGATCTTGCATCTTTGGATATGGAATTGCATGTTGGTTGCTTGTAAATATGACCTTGTTGAGCATTGATATGCTTTGAATGACCACGACACCATATCTAAGCACAACATGAACACTTATGCATAACCACGATCATGTTGAGCAACGCCTTGCGTCTTGTTTGGTTCATATAGAGTCTAAGTCTGGGCTTCTGTATGTCTTGTCACAGAGTTTGGTGGTGCCGGTGGGCCCGAGGTTTAGAGTGTTTGGCCCTTCACACTCTCAGACTCTACTTTCACGAGGTGAGGTTTAGGATTTTGTATAGTTATGCGACCTATGGCCTTTATATGCTGATTTCTACCCTTGCATGCGAGTATATCTTATTATAAATACATACGTGTTGGATATGATATGTTTATGCGCTTTTGCGTGCGTCCTGCGTGTGTGGGAGCCTTCGTAGCTTAAATTCCACAGCGTAGGAATATGTATAAAAACCAGTTTTTGAGGCATATGTAAGCTATTTTGGAAAATTCAGTTGTGTTACGATTCTGTAGCGAGTTAGCCATGTTATATGGTATCTGTTCTGTCCTGTTATATTATGGATCCGAGGAGCTACGGGTAATGGGGCCTCCGGGACGGTTAGGGCCGTCGGAGTTTCAACCATGTGCGTAGTTTCCATTTGAGATATCATTGCGCGACCTTAGGGTGATGAGGGAGGCGTGATATCTTGAGCCTTCGGTGTTTTATCCGGGGATGACTCTTGTGGGTTCGCTACCCTCTTGAGATCGAGTCTATTTTAGACGGTGTTATTATAGATGGTTTTGGGGACTGTACATCCCCTCCATCATTGGTGTAACGGTTGGATTGATTGTGATTTATGTTCTGAGGAGTAAAGGTGGGAAGCTCGTACTCGCCGAGCAGTTGATTATGTTATGTTATGGAATTATGAATCGGGATAGAGTCTTTCTGGAAAATGGTTTCTAAATTTATATCTATATCTTATTCGGGTTCTTTCAAAACGTTTTGGTATGTAACACCTATCCCCGGTTCATGAGTCCATCCTTTTTATTCTGTGTTATGCTCCTTATATATATCTATTGTGGGTGTGCGTTAGCCCCCTCACTCGGTCAAGTTGACTGACCCCTCATTTACACATTTAGTTACAGGATTGTTGGCGTTTGCTAGGCGGAAGTGAGTCCTTTGAGTTGCACTTCGTCGGTCTAGTCTTTCTATTTGCATTTGTCTTTTCATACACTTTACTTATGCGTTGTCTTGTAGACTTGAGATTATATTTTACTATTCGGTAGCCCTGCGTGGCACTCTCATTCGGCCCCTTGTGGCACTTGATGATTATGACTTTATGTTGATATTCGGGACTAGGGATTTATACTAGTTGAACCCGTCACCTGCTTTGCATGTTTTGTTTTAATTGCTTCCGCTATCTATTGTTGTTGGTTTTAATTGCTTCCGCACTCTGAGTTTTGGTCAAGTTAGATCCGCCTAGCCTAGTGTGTGAGTTGGTCTCCCGTTCGCTCTGATTCGGATTCGGGCATGGACTTTCATTTCATGCTCCGGGTCTGGGTCATAGTGCGGGGGATGTGGCATCCTCCGTTTGGGGTGTTACAGTTATGAACCGTTTTCTATTTGCTATATCCTATTGCCAATACTTTAGATCAAGATCTTCTTGATCATATAAATGTATATATACATATACATATAAACTAATATCCCTTCACTTAGTCACTTTGACTGACTCCTCGCCCTTTTAAATGCATGTTTTCAGGTAGCAATGGAACGACACCTAGAGGTATCTTGAAGCAATAAGGTGTCGAGTATATTAAATCAGGGCTAATCTAAGGACACTTAGTTCTGAGTATGTACATATTATGAATAAGTTGTCCTTACACTTTACCTTAGCATGTACTTCATTATACTCCTTTAATATGAACCATTTCGATCATTAATGATAAGTTCTTACTTATTATGCATCCCCATTAATTTTGCCAAGTTTTAATATCTTCCGCTGTGTTATGCCTTGCGCTCTATTTACGTATCATTTAAACCGTTCGCCGTAGTATTTCCTGAGTGTTAGGTCTAACCTCCACTTAGGAAGTATTGCGGTGTGGGGGTTGTAGTGCTAGGGGAGGCGCTACAACTTAAAGTGGTATCAGAGCACTAGGTTTATGGGACTTAACCGGATAGGTGTTTTGTCACCATACTTGTTGTATTATAAGTTAGAGTCGCTTCAAGATACCAGTAGGACCGTAAGTAAACATGTTATCTTTCTGTATCCTAGTGTGCCTTACCTTTTATATGATTTATGTGATACTATACTCATTGATTGCTATTATTTGGAAATTTTGTCCAAGTGATTATCTGTAAGTCATTCTTAACCATCATGCATCATATTCTTTCTAAAGTTGATTGCAGCTCATAATGTCCCCCCAAAGAACCGCCCAAGATAGTACTCCACCAAGAGAAGGTGCATCCTCAGCTGGAGGAAATTCTGAATTAGTAGATGCTTTAAAGGAAATAGTGCAAACATGTGCCAATGGATCAAAAGGTGACAATGAGAAGTCTCTGGAAAAGTTTCTACTAATGGATCTGCCTAAGTTCTTTGGAGAACCCAATGATGTCAAGGCTGAAAACTGGATAGCAAGTCTTGAGAAAATCTTTGAAGCGATGGGTATTGTCCCTGAAGAACCCGAAAGAGTTCAGTATGTTGTCTTCATGCTAGAAGAAGCGGCCTTAAGTTGGTTGAAGTATATAAAACGAGTTTGGACAGAAAATCAGGCAAATTATAGGTGGAATGATTTTGTAAGAGTATTCTATGACAAATATATTCCTCAGGTGACTAGGGATGCCCGAGAAGCAAAGTTAATGAATCTGGTTCAGGGCGATGCATCGGTGGCTGAATATGAAGCTAAGTTCATTAGACTTATCCAGTATGCCCCACATATCCTACATGATGAACGCCGCAAAACTAAGAGGTTTGTCGATGGTCTTAAATCAGATATTCGATGGGCCTTAGCTCCGTTTGACTTGGAAACTTATATAAAGGCAGTAGAAAAGGCTATGAAAACGGAGGCCACATATAAGGAAGTCCATTTAGCAGATGATCACTCCGAACTACCTTATAAGTCATTCCAGCAATCCAAACGTCCCGCCGAACCATTTAAGTCAACTCCTGGAAAGAGACAAGTGCAATCCTGGCCCAAACCTCAACAGACACCATCAAACCCTCAAGAAGAGACTGTTTGTGAATATTGTCGCAAGAAAGGGCATACTGAGGAGGAATGTAGAAAGAAAGAAGGAGCATGTATATGGTGTGGACACCCTGACCATCGAGTTGAAAACTGTCCAAAGAGGGCAAAGCAGTGGGCCACAGGAAAAGCCGCCGAAGGGACTTTTAAAAAGTCAATAATTGAAGGTCGAACTTATGCTATAGAAGGAAAAGCAGGACCAGATCCTACTGGTAATGTTGAAAGTATGGTACACACCCCAAACACGCCAGTTACTACTTTATATGATCCTGGCGCCATGCATTCAATGCATCACAATTATATGCGCATTTAAATTTTCTACTTGAATGATTATCTTGCGTGTTTAAAGTACCTAGAGTTTTATTTCTAGATTATGAGTAGAATCTGAGGACAGATTCTCTTTAAGGGGGAGGATTGTAACAGCCCAGATCTGGGGCCTAGAAGAAATAGGGTTAGCTAGAAAATGTTTATATAACTACGTGCCTTTATGTTCTAATTCTTGTCGAAATCTTATTATGAGAACCATATCACTATTTATTCACCGAGCCTAAACCTTCACATAATCCTTAAGGAAACTTTTGGGGTTAGATTTCATATTTTCTGGGCTCATATTCTAGCTTTTGTAATCCTAAAATAACTTTTGAAATTTGTTCGTCAAAAATTCCCTTTAGGTCCCTAGCTTCTAACCGTAGAAATTTATCGGGACACTTTTACCTATCTAATATTGAGCTCATATGAATCCTCCAGAAATTTTATAAATTATGGTATCGTTCCCGAACCCTAATTCTCATTAGGATTTCCGTAGTATCCAAAACCGGCCATAAAACCCTAGTTTAGCCCTAATTTACATATTTTGAAATTTAAACGTTTTCCCTATTCAATATTATAACCATAACGATCCTTGAATTATTTTATGAATTTTAAGACCTTTTCCAAACCTTAGTTCAAATCTTAGATCGTTTTATAAATTTTTCTAATTTTTCCTAAAGTACTATTCCCGCCGTAAAAACTAACATTTAAACCGTAAGGCGTTTAATATTCAATATTATACTCAAAATAATCCTCAAATTATTTTATAAATCATGAACAATTTCACAAAAATTAAATCTCATCCTAGCTTCGTTTCATGTATTTTATCATATTTTTCAAAATTCCGAACGTCTACTACTTTAATTTTAGACGTTTAAACATTAAGTGTTTATAACCATCGGAAAGCCCTTTCGATCCTCTTTCTATTGCAATTTTTACCATTTCAAACTAAAGTCTGAATATTCTCCTAAATTTTTATTATCGTTTTCACCCTATTTTAGAATTAATTTTATTTAATGTATTTATGATGTATTTATGATATAATTATGTATACATAAGCACTTACCTCACATATACACCTAAGCATACACCTAAATACCCTAATAAATGCATCTAGCTTACTCAACACCATGACTCACTACCCTAAATTATAGTAAATTGAAACATAAGCCCTTAAATCATACCTATAAATACCCTAGAGAGCTTACACAAAATTCACACAAATCACTCCCTCTGCCATAATAGCTCACGGCAGCAGCTCCTCTTTCCCTCTAAGGTGTGTTTTTCTTTTATTATTACATTCTTTATATTATGTTCTTAGTATAATATAGTCATAGTATGCCTAGGATTAATTAAATTATGCTTTAGGAATTTATTTTATGAAATATATGCTATTTATGCTAGTTTTAGGAAATGTAGTAACATATATGAATTTTATTTAATTAAATGCATGAGTTATGATATGATATGATATGAATATGTGTTTAAACAATTATGATCTTTTTTGATTAAATTCATGCCTAGATTAATTTCTTTAGAATTAATTTTATGATTAAAGTTACATAAAGTGCTACATTATGAGTTTAATTATGTGTTATGGACTTAGAATTTGTTAGATCTGATCATGAGCTAATATGAACACATTCATAAGCCTAAGAACACATTCATAATGTTCTTCATCAATTTTAAGTGCACGTGTGATAGTAGGTGTGTGTGTGAGTTCAATTTTATGTTATAAAATGTTTAATTCATAAGAAATTGAATAGTAAATGTTTTCAATAGTAATTTTGACATTTTGGTCAACCCACACTCAATTAATTTCGAAAATTATTTAAAAATAATTATAAATTAGATTTTGGAATTTTCAAAGAAAGATTTTACCCGAATTTTCCAAGAATCGGTAAGTTATGAAATAATTTCAAAATCTAACCTACATCGTCGAATTAAACCCTAGATTTCATACCTAATGTTCTAATTAGGACCATAGTGTGATTAATAAATATTTAATTGGTTAAAGACTTCATAATACCTGATTAATTAATTAAATTTCCTTGAACGGTTAAAATTAGGATTTACCAGGAATCCTCTAATGTGCTACATACTATGTACCTTATGTGATTATTTGATTAGAATAATAAGAACCTAGTTCTAAGCCAATAGTAGTTATTACTTTCAGGCGACGATAAGATCGAAGAGTGGAATCCCTACAATTCCACTTAAATCTCAGCACTAGGTGAGGGTTAAAATGTTTTCAACTAGAATCATGCCTATATACATATGTACCTATATAAAATCTATTTTCAAGCCTACCTATTATTTATGATTTATTATCCTATATATATAGTATCATATTACAATATCCCTCTTTATGAGGAAAATACTTTTATGTCGAAATCAGGATCTTACCCGGACATTATATACTTCAGTCCGATCATTACTAAGAACTGATTCCCGACTAAGCAAGCAAAATATCTTATCATCATTATTATTATGGGCCCCGGCTGTATCCGTAGCGAGCAATTACCCGGAAGGTATCGGGCCGAGGGTATTGTTGGTGCTGCGGACTGCCACCAAACTCTTGGTAGTGGTTTAACTGGAGGTTAGTTACTCCACGCCAAGTTATAAGGGAACACTACTTCCCGCATATTGTTCATGGCCATTAGGGGTAGCTCCCCACAACACTGGAGTATGGAGATATTATCATATTGGTTTTATTAAAGTATCGGCGCCTTGATCAGCCCGGTACTGTTTTACCACATTACTTACGGAGTCACGGATGGAGAGGCCTAGCTTGCGGGCATCAAAGTTATTATTATAACCGGTTCATGTTTCTATAAATATTCCTAATTACCCCTATCCCTACTTTTACAATTGTTGTGAACCGTTTTCTATTTGCTATATCCTATTGCCAATACTTTAGATCAAGATCTTCTTGATCATATAAATATATATATACATATACATATAAATAATATCCCTTCACTTAGTCACTTTGACTAACTCCTCGCCCTTTTAAATGCATGATTTCAGGTAGCAATGGAACGACACCTAGAGGTATCTTGAAGCAGTAAGGTGTCGAGTATATTAAGTCAGGGCTAATCTAAGGAAACTTAGTTCTGAGTATGTACATATTATGAATAAGTTGTCCTTACACTTTACCTTAGCATGTACTTCATTATACTCCTTTAATATGAACCATTTCGATCATTAATGATAAGTTCTTACTTATTATGCATCCCCATTTATTTTGCCAAGTTTTAATATCTTCCGCTGTGTTATGCCTTGCGCTCTATTTACGTATCATTTAAACCGTTCGCCGTAGTATTTCCTGAGTGTTAGGTCTAACCTCCACTTAGGAAGTATTGCGGTGCGGGGGTTGTAGTGCTAGGGGAGGCGTTACAAAACCTTTTCCGTATGATTCGGGCCTTGACAATTAGAGCATCCATGGGTAAAGGCACCGATTCCCTCTTCGACAATTGAAGCTTCTTTTTCTTTTTGATGTCCTTACTCACTTAAAGTCCTTGAGATTTCTCTTGTGGTACGGGTCTCTTGCCCGAACTCGAACTGGGTCCTTGTTCCATATGAGAGATGGGAGACTTCAATTGTTGGTTACTTAGTTCCACTTGAACCACTTTTCTTACTTCTTCGGACCATTCATGCACCGGTGAAGCTTGAAACATTTGGTGAACATCATCTCTGCGCTCTTGAATATAACTACGGACTTTAGGACAAGAATTGCCCGCTCCTGAACTTTCAAGTTCCGCTATAAGTTCATCCAACATCTTCAATTCTTATTCAAAATCCAAAAATTCCCGAAGTCTTCTAACCATCACCCTTGGGGGAATATATTTGTAGCAAAATTCCCCGATGAATTTCTCCCACGTAAATTCTTCTCCGCATTCTTCAAATTCTGTTCTAATTTCTTTAAGCCACTTTGAAGCTTGGCCTCGGAGTAAACGACAAGTGCAAATCATCTTCTCCTGAGATGTCCCCGAAAGTATACCCCAAATCTAATTAATCTTGAACAACCATTCCTCGGCCTTGACATCGTCGCCTCCAAACCACTTCCGTGGCTCAAACTCCTTGAATCTCTTGTAGATCAAAGAAACTTGCTTCTCTTGTCTTTCTCCCAATAATTCATGTCGATATGAGAATTCCATCCTGAAATAAGAAAAATAATTCCAAAATATCGATGTATGTGGGGTTTAGTGCATGTTTATGTGAACAAACAATGTAAATAAGTCATATAATTCACGTAAAAGTGAGAATGAATGCAAACAAGCACATAATCCTAAACCAAACAACCTAGACAGACCCGACACGACGCTGGAGCTCCGATTTTACAACCGAGGGCTCTGATACCACTTTAGGATGTAGCATCCCGGAGCGAAATGCACTACAACCCCCTCCCCCCGCACCATAGCCCGACACATGTAACGAAATGGAAACTCCGCACACGCACCAAGCGTGGGCACCACATGCTAGTAAGAGTTCTCTGTCAAGGCCAATTAGTAGGCGTCAATGGGATGGACATTGTTACTGGAATTTCTACAATAAACGGAAGGGGAAGAAAGTGGAAGTAGAAGTTGAAAGTGAATAATCAAGTAAGTGGAGGTACAAAGGTTGTTAATTTTGGATCCAGTTTTAGCAATGGGAATTGGAGAGACAACGACTTTATAAGTTAATTGAGCATACTTTGATCAAAGATGGGAATCCTACAAGGAAGACATTTTACTAGGACCTGATTCCTTTGGTTCATGCGAGTGGGCTTGCTGAGTTACTTGCACGGGATGACGACATTATTCCTTTCCCTCATCGAATATTATCCTCAAATAGAAATCTACCTGGAATTGGTAGGTTGAACAAGTCAACTAAAAATAATTATGAGACCAATGATGGTATTGACAGTTCCGCAATGCTATTTCTAATAGAGTGGAAGCTCAACGGTTACTCCCACTATCGAGTCCAGGAAGTGAGGGTGTGAACCAAGCTAAGATTGGATCGACCGGTAGAGCTGAGATAAAAATTAACACAGAAAGTGAGAAGAGATCTCAACCATGAAAGCAACTACTCCACCGAGTAATTACAATACCAGAATTTTGACCTCCGGTGAACGGTACACTTGACCATGCATATCACGTGCATTATTTGTTTTATCAATTGTCGTATATAA
This sequence comes from Lantana camara, assembly GCA_037501455.1. NCBI lineage: Eukaryota > Viridiplantae > Streptophyta > Magnoliopsida > Lamiales > Verbenaceae > Lantana > Lantana camara. The sequence continues at coordinate 56,524,851 of CM074858.1, forward strand.
TTTTGTGTTATTTATTAACTTACTCTTATATGAATACTGAATTGGCGTAATTGACATTTTTCATCTGCTCCATACATGATAATTATAATTGTGTAATTGTTTATTTAATGGTTTACTTGAATTTTATTCCGTGTGCGTGAGTGACGGGGATTCTCTCAGTGTTGCTAAGAGACGGGGTTCTCTTATTACCTGCTCGGGAGATGGGGTTCTCTCGTTGTTTGTTTGAGAGATGGGGCACTCTCATTATTACCCACTACTTGACAACTTGTTTTAGTGGAAGGGTAGATTTTCTTCGAGTGTTAGGCTTCGGAAAGTTGAGGGTCATGACTTCACAGCCTTGAAAGAACCTTGTTGATTGAAGACATCTTTCGAACTAATCCCTGACGGGAAATGGCCAACCCGGGTGTGATAAACACGGAAGGGTGAATCCGAGGACGGATTCTCTTAAGGGAGAGAGAATTGTAACGCCCCAATTTTCCAGACGTTCAGGTACGCGTGTCACACGTGTGATTTTGAGGGTTAGGATTTATTTTAATTCTTTCATTTATTAAATTCCTACATTTTATGATAAATGATATGAATTATATTTCAACGTGTCTACATGAAAATATGTGAAATGCTTGTTAACTTGAGAATTATTTTACATATTGAATTCATTTGTTACATGAATTAATTGCCCAACTTGTTTTAATTGCTTAATTGTCCTTAATTGGTATTTATTTAAATTAGAGGACCAAATCACATGATTATTTCTTGGACCTAATCGATCATTTTCCAAGACTTTTATCCTTGATTGCATGACTTACATCTTTGGAGGATTTAATTGCAAATTGTATCATTTCATCAATTTTAAGAAGCTAAATTACGTACAAAGCTTTTCCTTCATTTCATTATCATACCAAACAAAAATATATCAACACTTTGCTTCTCCGTATCTCTTGATCAACCTCAAAGAAGGAAGAAGAAGGGACTTCATCTTCTCCAAGTTAATTTTTCCATCAAAACTTGAATTTGGGAGCTCTGGATCATCCCCATAACTTCACTTTCCTCTTCTCCTTTTCTTTTAAGGTAAAAATGAAGATATATGCCAACTCTTGCAATTATTGATTGAAGCTAGGGTTATGATTTTTATGTAATAACTTGTTTATGTGATGCTAAAAGCATGATTAGGAGTTTTGAACTTGAATTCCTTGCATATATCATGAGAATCATGGAGTTATTTGATGAACTCATATTTGAAATGATGATGATGATTCTTGGTAATTAATGTGTGATATGATTGTTTATACTAGTTTTATCACACTTTAAGCATGTATATGTATTTCTTTCCATGAATTATAGCATTTAGAGTTGAATTATGATGATTTTTGGTGAGCTTTGGTTATGGTTTGTAGCTCCCCTGTTTTCGCGACACCCCTCCCCTGCTCCAATTCCTCTGATTTTTCTACTGTAACAAGTATTTGAAGTGTAAAGTACTCTCCTTTTTACGGTTCGTCAATATCTATTTTCTTTTGTGAGTTATGGCTGTTTTAATTTGGTGCCGCCAAACTATCGCGAATCTGCGTTAACCCGATTTGAAAGTGAATTGTGGCTTGTTGAATTGGAATTTTTCAAAATTGTTTTATATGGATATTCTTGATATATTATAGATGTTCTCTGCAAAAATTGGTGCCAATCCGATTTGATTTGAGCCCTGAGAAAAATAGCAACATCCCCTGCTGTCCCCTGTTTTCATATTTCGATTTTGGCTTGATTAGAGAGACTAAATGGTGGAAGTTTTTAAAACTGTTTTACTGGTGTATTTCTGGGTATGTTATAAGTATCTCAGCCAATTTTCAGTTCGTTTCGACTTCGTTTGATAAGGGAACGATGACCATATTTCACTAATAGCGCTGCAGGAAATTTTCTGCTTTGTGTCATATTCAAACAAAAACTGGTATTTACTCGGGATGAACTAGAATTTGAGCCTCACATCATTGTAAAGATATGTTTGTCTAGTTTTCTAGGAATTTTACGGTTCGTTAAAATTCATTCCGATGAAGGAGTTATGCTTATTTGAATACAACGTGCGCATGCTGAAAATTTTCTGCATTAGTACCTACAAATGTCACATTTTGCTCCAATGCCTTAATTGATCCCGACGTGCTATTATATGATTAATATCATGCAATAATATGAGTGTATCATGCCACATTCGTGAATGCATGCCATCTCGTTACGTGATCACGCCGTACGTCATAGTTGGTAACATTCTTGAGTTATTGTCTCACGAGTGCACAAATGTTTCCATTTCTTATTCAGTTCTTCTCTAGGGCGGAGATTGTTGATCATGAGCACGTTCACGCATCCATTAGTCGTCATGTCGCCTGTCAGGTGAGGTTTAATTTCTAGTTACCTAGAACCTATATAACCCTTACATAAGATTTCGGCCAAAAGGTATTTATAACTATAATTTTCCTCGAATATACTCATGATTACAAGCAAGTCCCGTTCATTACAAGGAAGCCAAGTATCGTGCATGTTTTAGGTGAGTAAGCATGATTGTTTACTTTGGGCCCGAGGGTAGTGGTTTGAACCAACCGGGAAAGCATGGGCTGACGGGTAACTCTCGTGCTATCCTCACCACATTGGGATGACCCCTGAATCCGCTAGGAGATTAGTGGAGGAAGGAGTTCCGGGCTTAGGGATTCATGTACCCTCTGCTCAACATGTTGTGGATGGTAAAGACCATCTACCTTTCCATCATTGGAGGGAGAAGGAGACTGGGGACGGGTCCGGCACCACGGATTGTCCTCGGGTTATTGTATGATTTCCATTCCTTGATTATATTGCCTGAATACACTATCGCACTAATGCACTGTAATTGAATTGCATGGTCACCTATTGACTAATCAAGCAAACATGTATGATTCACACTTGGGGTAAGGTTGGAGAATGCCCTCACTCGTCGGGCCACGTATTGAATGCATGAAAATGATCAAAGTATTAAATATTGATAGTTGTAATCTCGGGCAAAGTGTATTGTATTATGTTTTGAACTTTTATTACTTTTAGTTATAAAACCTTACCCGAGGTTATAACTTGCATGTTAACTGCGCTAATATTTATTTAAACCCCTCACTCAGTCTTCATAGACTGACGCCTCCACCTTTCAAGTCCTTGCAGGTGCGTGCTAGGCGGGAGTCAGTGTCGAGTCTAGTCTTTGCAGTCGAGTCAAGCACGGTGCATTTTAATTGGTTATTTATTGTTGTATATGAGGTTATTGTTAACATCATTTGTTATGTATTATGAAGATGATAATGTATTGATACATGAGATGTAGTTGGAAATAGCATGCTTTAATAGTTGATATTTGGCATTGGATATGCTATGCTTCCGCTTTAATTCTGTTGCATTTGCGAGTTAGTCCCGCCTATCTAGCTGGTTTATTTTTATTGTCACTCGTTCGCTATAGGTTGGTTCATGTACGGATTACCCGTTTCGTATGTGGATCGACCTATAATGCGGGGGTTTGGCATCCCCACGTGTAGGGGTGCTACATTTAAACTATTCCCTTATCGGGACAACTCTTTCATTGATCATTTACTTCATTTATCATTTATTTAAATATCATATTCATTTATCATTCAAGTATCATATTCATCTCATTTATCGTTTCAAACAATCATATTAATTTATTCAAAGTTTATCATTTATCATTCATCGTTCATCATCGCATCATTTATTCAATGTCTTTCACGGACTTCATTATATTCAAGCATTCTGATTTACTCCGGATGTTCATTCATGTGCAAGCATTATTGTTTCATCGTTATTGGGTCCGACGTTTATGTGCGGATGTGATGCTCGGGAGGTGAGCGCCAACAACATCACTAATACCGGCCGTCACCATTAGACAATTGACCCCGGCTTTAATCGGAGGTTGGTTAAGTCAGGACAATCTATCAGAGAAAGGACCGCAAATCCTTATCTCATTCATTGTTTATCGTCACTTAAGGCTAGCTACCCTGAAGTGACACTGGAGAAGGGTGGTGCATGTGTGTATGTTCAAGATGTTGTTGATCTCGGCCCAACGTCGCTCATCGTTCATTGTTTTCAAGGAGTAAGGGTGGAAGATGCCTAGCTTGCGGGTATAAATCATTTTATAAACATTGGTTCATATTTATCAAAGTTATCCTTTACCTTATCCCATTTTATGAAAATCATATGAACCAAATCATATCATATATGTGCGCGTGTGACATCATCATTTGCATATCAAATATTTTCATAAAGTCTTTATCTTTCAAATCATTCTTCAAGGTAAACTTTATTTATTTCAAATATCCTTTCATTTCAAGAGTATTTCTTTTAAGTACTCCCTCGCTTAGTCACTTTTACTAATACCTCTACCTGTTTTCTGGCCTCATGGTTTAAGGTCTTGCAGCCGCACTCTAGAGGTATCTTGAACCTCTATAATGTCTATTTTGCCCGAGTCAGGACTTATATGTTATTAATCTATTTTGTGTCCTGCATTATGATATATGGCTGCATATGTTCCTAGCTTTATTCTGTAACTTGATACACTTCTACTCTACTCATAATATGCTCCCGTGACATTGTCCAATACTTATAACATATCATTACTTGTCTCTTCTACTGAAACGTGATTGTATTGTTCATCTTATGTTCCCATTACTTGCCACCACCACGCATGGATTTAAAAGTTTCAAATTTTCCTAAATTCCGTTTCATTATCATTGAGCATTCATCATGATCTTCATCAACCGTTCGCTGGTGTTTTTGTTGAGTGATGGCTTACACCATTATTTGATGAGTATATCGGTGCAGGGGTTGGAGCGTTCCTCTCCATATATATATATACAAGTGGGGCGCTATAGATATGTTGTAACTTCGGAAGCTAAATTTTATTTTTGTGAAAATCAGACACGGCCGTGTCCAATTGCAAGGCATTTCTGACACGGCCGTGTCACAATGTGGCAGCCATTAGGGAGTTTCTTTTATTGTTTCGTGGCTTTTTCTTTACCTTTTTCCACCCTGTTTATGACTTGTACGCATTGTTAACTTTTTATACTATATGTTATAGTTTATGTTTTGATTTTGTAAGATGATTTCGATACCGTATATGAACCTTGAACTCATATGCTCAACATGCTACCTCATTTCATATATACATCATTTACATTCATATATATTTGCAGAGTATCTAATTGGTTCATGTGACACCCCGTTTTTGTGGCAAGCCAGGTACGACGTCATCAGAGAGTTTAATTTAGTATTTATGTTATTTATGTGACGTCGCATGCCTATGTGTCAACGTGTAACTCTATTTTAATTACGTTCGCCTTTGAATTTATTTAAAATTGTACCTGGACTCAATTGTCCAATATTTACAAGCTAGGGACCTAATTATAATTAGGGTGTTTGGGGTCGTTCGTGGTTACCTTGCGCTCAGGAATTCGGATTCGAATCCCGACCTTCTCATTGAGTTTATTTTGAGGATTCGGATTCAATGAATTGACCATTTAATTTCTAGAGCCATTTGATTGCCCTACCTTTTTAAAATCTGATCCGAATGGACAGGATACAGTCGACCCTACCAATTTTGGCCGACCCATTTTAGCCCAAGAAAAGGGAGAAATCTCTCCCCTTTCTCCCGATTTGTCACATGAAGCATGGAGCAAAAGAGAAGACGGAGCAGAAAACACCCCTTTTAGCCACCAAACCTTGAGCTCGGGTTTATAAGATCCAACTGTCCGATCAACGGCCCAAGGTAAGATTTGTGCTCTATTCGTTACGTGCTTCGATTTAATATCCCTTTCGTGCCTTGGATTCGTATTATTTGGCTAATTAGGGAAGATAATAAATAGTGTCGGGTTTGGGATTTGTGTGTTTAAGCTCGTTTCGTGAGCTCTTACTTGCGATTATGTGACCTACGTGTCATATACGTCACGTGGCTTGATTAGTGTGTGATATTGGGGTTGTGGTGTGGTGTGAGTGTTTGTTTGGGTGTGTGTTCCGCCATTGGAGGCTGAACTTGGAGCTGCAAATTGGGGGAGAGTAGCCCCCGTGCATGGTTTTGCACTTGGGGGAGGTAACGAGCTTGTTCTTTCTTTGGGCGCCTGCCTGGGGTAATGGGTGTTGCCCCTTTTGTGCAGGCAAGGGGTAACCCCCGTTACCCCTGCTGGGTGGCGGGCCCGAATTAAAGTGACGATATAGCGCAATATTTCAAAAAATTTCGCCACAACCTCATTATCAAAATATTTCCAAAATATTTTAATAAGTAGCGGAACAAATCGAGAAGAATAACTCTAATATATATGTGCATTGATAACATAATTTTAAATCACAGAGCATATAATCATAATATGCAAATAATAATTTTAGTAGCATAACGGTATTACCGTACTGCAAAATTGGTTATCAACGTCACTTTTCCAGCACCTCGATATTTTCTCGTGAAACCAGCAGAGCTTCCCCGTAATATCCCCGATTAAGATTTGGAGTGTGGGCTCCGGCAGTATTTCGCTAAATACTTTGAGAAAACATTTTTCTAGAAAAACACTTTTCTCTAAAACTAGAAAATCCCTATTTTCTAATTAATTAAGTGGATTATATATTAATTATATAACCTCATAATTAAATAAATAATTAATCCTCAATTAGGATTAATTAATCTAGAGAGAGAATTATTTTCGGAAGTTCTTGAAACTGGAAAATGAAAGCTGCAGGCTGAATGAATTTTAAAACCTGAGGAGGCCCTATTTATAGGCTTGATTAAGGGACTTCAGTGCCAATTTTCGGATTTTTGCCGTAGCTCCCAAGGTCCATTCGCCAATCTGATAGCACCACGTGAAAGCTTGGAGTGCACGGGGATATAACGCCGTCGACCACGCGCTATTTGGAGATAGCAAGCGCTCCCACGCACCGCCAGAAGCGTCTTCATGAGCATTGAGCGCGTAGGGCACACGCTGGCACGAGGATGTGCCGCGTGTCGGGTCCGGGCGGCCCAATCGGGCGGTTCAGCCATCATATCGATTCAACCTTGAACCGATTGGTTCAAATGGGTTTGGACCAGTACCGACATGGCGGATCCTAATTCGTCCACGTGTCCGGGTCGGTCAAACCTTGAGCCGACCCTACCCGTTAACCGACCCGTTGACCTGCGCCCTTGACACAATCCGAATCAAATCTGGACCATCCATAGTGTGATGATGCGGCGTCATCTCAGTCGTCCGTGTGGCGTGCCATCCGGTGTCCAGTCAGCACCACTTGCCGCCTGACCCGCTGACGTAGCGTGACATATCAAGTGACACGTCATCAAGCTGCCACGTCACAAAAATGCCTTCTTTTTTTTTTTTTTTAAATTTTATTTTCTCCAAAATAAAATCCGGGCATTTCTAACTCTTTGGAATTTAATTTATTTTCTCAAAGTAAATTCCTTGGCAATTTTCCAACTCTTTGAAAAATAATTTCTCTCTCTCTCCTTTTAATATTTTTTCTTTGATCTTCATTGGGGCTTGAGGGTGGAGCTGCAGGACTAATTAGTTTAAGCTCCAAACGAGTTAATTTATTATCATCCCATGATAATAATTGATTACCATTTAACCATATTTAATTCCACTAAAAAAATATTGTTGCACTGTAAATTTAATTAAATTTTTCACGAATTTCTCAATCTAGGATAATTTTGCATTTTAGTCCTCTGTACAGATATCAATGAAAAATAAATCAATACTACTATCATTTATTTTTCACTTCTAATCTGAAATTTCTTGATTCGCCTTAAGTCCAAATTCCCTGTATGTGAAACACATTCAACATACAACTTCGGTGACGAACACACGAAGTACTTTGGCCAAAGTTTTATTTGAACTTTTGCAAATCTATTTCAGGGATATCTTTAACCTTCCAGCAAGGCTACAGATTCCTCGATCAGTATTTCTCTTTCTCACATTTTATACAATCACCGAACGTACAAAGTATTTTGGCCACCCGTTACCGAGACCTCATTTCTGAGTACATCACAGTGATTAACACTACATGCCTAAAGTTGAAACACTGATAGGATTAAGAGTTCAATGCTTTCGAGATTTTTTTCATTTTAGATAGCAGTATAAAATGAACAATCTCAGTGGTCTAGTTCGATATTTCCAATTTCATTGAAAATCATCAATGTGTTATAATTGGAGAATCCATTTCCCTATCACGAAAGACTAATCATCTTATATAGCACATTATAGTCTCGATAAGAACATTTTCTTATCATACTGACTAGAACTTTAATCACACGTGATTTTTGGTATTTAAAGTCTTTTCCTATGAAACACATTTCATATAAAAATACCATCACACGTCGTTAATCATTAAATTTGTAAAATACTCATAACTTGCTTTAATTTCATTTTTATTAATCCAAAATATTTACAATATAATTGGAGTTTCAGGGCATTAATCCCAACAATCTCCCACTTGCCCTAAATCCAATTGGGTACACATCTAAGGCCCATCCCTTCTACATGAGTGTCAAAATTCTTTTGCGCCAAAGTCTTAATGAAGGGATCTGCCAGATTGTTTACTGAGCCAATTTTCACTACTGCCACTTCTCCACGTTCCACATAATCTCATATAATGTAAAACTTTCTCTCGATGTGCTTTGTATGTTTATGACTTCGATGTTCCATGGAGTTGGCCACCGCTCCAGCATTGTCACAGTACAATGTGATCGGTGTAAGTCCTTGACGACTTCTAAATCCATTAGGAAATTTCGAAACCAATACGCTTCTTTAGCTGCTTCTGAAGCTGCCACATATTCGGCTTCCATGGTGGAGTCAGCAATGCAAGTTTGCTTAATAATCCTCCAACTCATGGCTGCTCCTCCTAGGGTAAACACGTATCCAGACGTCGAAAGCCTGGAATCCAAATCAGATTGAAAATCTTAATCTGTGTACCCTATAGGAATGAGCTCATCACTGTGATAGACAAGCATATAATCCCGAGTCCTTCTCAAGTACTTTAATATATGCTTTACAACTATCAAGTGCTGGGGTCCAGGGTTTGACTGATATCTGCTGACTAGATATATAGCATAACAGATATCAGGCCTAGTACATAACATGGCATATGTAGCACCCCGAAGGGGCCACAACCCCGCACCATCGTACCTCTCAAGTGGCTAGGAGACCTAACACCCAAGAAGCACGCCGGCGAACGGACAAAACAGTACAAGATCAGAGTACTAGAAGCGAACATTGCAGTGGAAATATGAGAAATTTAGAACTTTCAAAACATGAATCAGGAGACACAAGAGGCTAGTAACCAAGTACAAGGACTATACAGGAATTGAGTATTGAAAGAGACATTTCGATAGAGTGTCAAAGGATAATATAACTAGTGTAAACAAGTAATAAAGGACACCGGAGGCTAGATCGATAAATACCTAATTGAACGCTACATTATCATCAAGAGGGTGGAGACCAAGATGGTTCAAAAGAACCTGACCATAAGAGCACAACAAAAGATTTCCTATACTTCAAGATACCAGCCAACAAGCGATCACTGAACCTGAAACCATGAGGTCAGAAAATAGGGTGGAGGTATTAGTCAAAAGGACTAAGTGAGGCATGACTTTTGAAACAATAGAAGTACTTAAAACTCTAGGTTTTTAGAAAAGGATTTACTTCGAAACTATACTTTAAAACTGAAGTTCAGAATCTTTATTTCAGGATCGTACTTTAAAACATTACTTTGAAACAAGATTTCCAAGCAAGCACACACATGCACACACATCAGAGGTGCTGGTTCATATGTACTTTATAAACGGGCAACAGGGTATGGGATATTTTCCAAAAGTATGAACCAGACTTTAAAACCAAAGTTGCCTGCAAGCTAGGCCATATCCATCCTTCACTCCTCAAAAACATTTATAAAGTTGGTATCGAGATCCATTAGGACCCCGACATCCATATTGTCACACCCCGGGTCCGCGAGCCCGTTGGACGTGAGCGCAAGTCTCCAAGCCCACCGAGTATAACCTGAAATTGGGCCTAAACCACTGCCCAAAAGGGATATCCATTAGTTATACTTGGACTCTTTAATTTATAAACTGAACTTAACTCTCATACTTTCCCGATGTGGGATAGGGGTGTCACAATAACCCCTCCTTCAGAATCGCGACGTCCTCGTTGCGGCATGACATATAGCCCATGATCGACTCGTCTGCGTTAGGACTCTAGAGGTGGCTCCTACGGGCTCAAGAGGTGGCTCCCACACATGTAGCACTTTGCCCCGCAGGCTCAAGAGGTGGCTCCCATGTGCGTAGCACTTTGCCCCGTATAGCACTTAGCCCCTGCGGCTGACAAGCAGCTCTTATACCATCTGTCACACCCCGGCTCGGCGAGCCCGTTGGACGCGGGCGCAAGTCTCCAAGCCCACCGAGTATAACCTTAAATTGGGCCTAAACCACTGCCCAAAAGGGATATCCATTGGTTATACTTGGACTCTTTAACTTATAAACTGAACTTAACTCTCATAGTTTCCCGATGTGGGATAGGGGTGTCACACATATACACATGCACCACCCCTTCTCCCCTTATTGTCGCGCCCAGGGAGCTACCCTGCGGTGACGTGCGAAATGGGAGGAATTTACCACCTCTCCCGACCTTCGATGTGGAGTAACCAACCTCCGATTAAACCATCACCAAGGTTAGTACGGCGGCCAGTACCATAGTAGCCATTGGCGCACGCCTCCCTGTCGACTACTTAACCAAGCCACCAGGGCCCAACATAACAAAATTTCCAAAGCTTGCATTCAAAATAACAAAAGTGCATAAGCACACAGAGTTCAAGAGACTGAACCTTTATTCAAGACCGTGTAGCATTGTACACGATATGTATCAGAGATCATTAACTTTAAACTTGAAGTCTTGCCCCAAAACGGGAAAGCGTTTAACTTGAAAGATAAGAATCTTTGAACTCGAATGAGTTGATTTTGAAATCATTTGAATACATAAGAATATTCATGGTTCAAGTTGAAATAGTTTAAACCACACCTACAGAAATAGTATTATGCAGTAATACCAGAGCCACAGTAAATCCGGACTTCACCTGTGATTGGTGAATGATTAAGCTTCTATCCATAAACCATATAGTCAAATAAACAAGTAGGAACAACCTCAAGTCATTCAATAGCACATAACGATATCATATGTACAGGACGAAACATTATCAAAGCATATCATATCATGTGGCGAGATTTCGTGATAATTATTCAACAATCATCAAAGCATGAAGGCATAATTAGATTCATGCAATGCAGTCTCTAATGCACCGACACTCCAAAAAAACGTCTCGTGCAGTGTCGGAGACGTGTCGGACACGGACACGGCTCCGACAAGTGTCCGACACGCCTAATACGTGTCCAGATTAAAAAAATAAAAATGAAAAACCGACACGGTGTCGGACACTCCATGTTGGAGTGTCCAACACGGCTGGGAGCCTGAGACACGGCGGGGGACAAATTGTAAAATTTAAAAAGTTTTCTACCTCTTTTAATAGTTTAAAAATATCAAAACTTATTTTATACTTTTGTCAAAACCCTGAATCTGTGAATCGTTGTTTTCCCCCTTTCTCTTCAATCTCTCTCTATTTCACAAATCACGAGTTCACGACCAAACCCTATTTTCCCAAATTGAAGTCTTGAACTTGAAGGTGTTGAAACTCGGAGGCTCTTGCTTGTTGGTCTCTCTCTTGATTTCCCCCTTTCTCTCTATTATCTCTCTCTTTTTCACAAATCACGACCAAACCCTATTTCCCCAAATTGAAGTCTTGAAGTTGAAGGTGTTGATGCTTGGAGGCTCTCGCTTGATGGTCTCTTTCCTGACAAATACCGAGGTAAATGTTAAATATTTGATGCTTATAGATTCTCAACTCCTCGTACTTAATTACAGAACATACAGATTGATAAACATGAAAATCTTTAGCAATATCAGAAACTCTTCAAAATTAATAAAATACTTGCATACCATGGTTGAAGATTTGCTATAAATTTGAGTTATACTTGATATAGCTATTTCAGTGACCTGTTTCAGTGACCTGTATTGCCAATATTTCTCTTTTCCTGTGTAGCTGATTAAATGGATTATATCAAGAGTTTAGATGCCGATCGGTTTCAAGAGTTTGGCTGATTAAATGGATTATTCTCAAAGTCTGGATAAGAATATAGTGACTTGCTATAAATTATAATTTAATAAGAGAAATACGTGATAAATCTTTAATTTTGTTTTACCAATATTTACTTTAATTTTGTTTTATCTCACATACGTACATATCCTTTGCAGAAGTTTTCCAGAATGGAATGAAATTACCAATTCTCTCAAAATTCTCTGTTTTTTAGTTTATAACAAAATTACTTATTTATGCACTTAATTTCAATTTTTACTTACTGTAACTATCTATTGTGTTTAATTATTGTTGGTTTTTCCTCTTTATATTCTAATTTCATTAAATGGTATGTTTGATTTGAATAGGTGGAAAACTGGAAATTTGAAAATTGATAATGGATAGCGGGGAAGCTGAAAAACCTTATTCTATAATTGATTATGGGTTTCTGTATAAGAATTTGAATGACTTTGTAATTTTTATGTTGATGTGGAATGCTTCTGTAATTTGAATGACTGTAAATCTGTCTTTTTTTTTTCCTTTCGTTCTTTTCGTTTCATTATTTCTAGACTCTAGTTCTTAATAACTGTAATTTGTAATATGAAAGAATATATTATGAATGAATTTTACGTGTGATTTAGAGTATTAAATGTTTTATGAATATCTTTTATTTTATATATATATATATATATATATATATATATATATATATATATAATTTTTTTTATATATAATATAGCCGTGTCGGAGCCGTGTCGTGTCCTAAAATTTTGAAAAAATCCGCGTCGCCGTGTCCGTGTCCGTGCATCATAGAATGCAGTACATAGGAGAGTAATACCATTTAATGCAGAAGAATCATTTAACTAAGAATGGAACATAAGATTGGCGAGAAAGCAAAAAGCTTGAACAAGGAATACTCTTTTTGAAGAAAGGATTCAAGTAAACGATTAGTCTCAGTTGAAAGCTCGTGTCAAGAACTTGAGAATATATTCTTAGGGTCGTAAAACAATCTCATTTAGGAAAGGAATGTGAACTTTGAAACCTACTTTGATCCCCCTGTTTTTGAGAAATTTTGAAAAAGGCTTTGACCGTTGAATTCGTCTCTTTGAAACGATCATTTAGGTTAAAAGTCAAAATTCTTGGTCAAGGTCAAAGTCAATGGTCAAAGTCAAAGGTCAAGGGTCAAAGGTCACTATTCAAGTATACGGTATGTATACTATATGTATACATGTATTTATAGGGTACGTATCGGTATTTGTACTGTATGTATACGGGGATACCTATCGTATTTCTATAGTATTTATACATGGTACATACAGTATTTATACAAGAATATAGGCAGTACTTATACTAGAATACATACGGTATCTATACAAAAGTACATACGTATTTATTTAGAAAATACACTGAGTATTTATACGAAAGTATACATGTATTTATACATATTGGAATCAAATACGTATACGTATATTATACATGTATACCATAACCTATATCAATTGGTCAAGTATAAATATGTAACAAGTAATTAAACATGTAACATGTTAAACTATATGTTATACTTTAATTATTTAACATTAAATAACATGCAACATTAAATTAAATTAGGTAACAAATTAAATTACCTAAGTATGATCATAAAATAAATAAAATGTAACATGTAACATGTCATAATAATTATCACACAATTAAATTGTAACATAATTAAATTATGTAACACATTTCATAATAAACTATACTATAGGAAACATAATTCATAAATTCATGAATATTTAAAGCATAAATTAAATCACATAATTCATGCATAAAATAAAATATATATTAAATCCTAAACCTAGCATAATTAATAAATAAATTAAAACATGAATTAAAACATAATTTAAAACATAAAATAAACTAATTATAACATAACAAAAATAAAAGAAAACATACCTTTCAAGGGGGGAGTGTTAGGAATAGTGCCCTAGAAAGCTGATTATATATCCGCTTTGTACTTTTCCTTATAGTAATCACAGACAATCTTTGAATAAAATAACAAATTGAGGCAACACTTCTTTATATGCTCTTGTTTGGTATGCGTTTACTTTATTTGTGCATGTATGAGAACTCCCCTAATCCTGATGACTTTAGGACTCTACCATTTAGGTGAAATGGTTCATGAAACGAGCCCTATTTCACATAAGTCATGATTAGTAAAATACTCCAAGCCGATGAGTCCTACCGACAGTAGGAGTGTCAACCTGACCTCTCTAAGGCTTGCTTGTGGGATCACGCCCTTAAGAAGGACCACCTTGTTTCATGGAGGTGCAAAGTGTATAGTTGATACGTGCGTGATACATGATGGTGCTTACTTCAATAAGTAAGTTCACTGAGGTGCCCCGTGTGAACACATTCCTAAATGGGAAAGAAAGTTTCTATTTCAGGAAATAGAAACTTCCAGATTAGGAAATATCTCACGAGTCATTGATGTGATTAATTGATCCTTAGACTTGAGGCTCCATGTCACTTTATGAGTTAACTCTGTAGTCTTAGGTATAAGCTTTAAAGGGTGTCGCCTTAGACAACTGATTCGAGGCTTATGCTGGGGCTGCACAAGTGACTCATGAAAGTGAATGAGAATCAAGAAAGGACCTACACTTGCATTTGCAAGGTGATCTCTTATTGTGTAAGTCATTCATATGCCATATGGAGTCCTTGGCCAAGGCTGAAGATCAAGACATCAAGAAAAGGGTTTCTTGGATTGAGATCAAATGGATATGAAATGCACTTAGCTTTAAGACCAGATTATTAGGGTTCTAATTATTCCCTTACCCTAGATCTTGGTTCAGAGATAGTAAGTAGGAGGATTGTATCTCACATGAATCAATGACTTAAAGGTTCTGTCGAATCCGAACATTCCAATTTAGCTAGGGGTTAAACACCTGTTGCTAGACTATGGTCGTTTAATCTGTGGACTAATTAATTAATTAGTGAATTAATTAATTAGGGTCACTGCTAATTGAATTGAGAACGTAGAGGGTCACACACAATAACTTGGTTACATGAGTTGAGGCTTTAAAATGATTAAACGGGTTAATCAAGCCGAGTGGGTTTCCACACATGTGAAACTACACGTGTGGGTCACGTGAGGAGCACGTGTCCTTGGGACACGTGTCTCACACGTGTATATATATATATATTGTATATACATATTAAATAATTAAATGTGTTAATTATTTAATAGACTTTGGTTTAATTTTGAATTAAAAAGAAAGTCTTATTTTGGAGAAAAATAATCTAGTTAATTAATTACGAATTAATTAATTAGATAAATAAGTTATTTATTTATTAATAAAAAAAGTATAATAATATCCAAAAGGGTTTGGATATTTTAGCTCTCTTGAAAGTTGATTTGAATTAAAATTCAAAGTCAAAGTCAAAATTACTTGATGATCAAGTAATAGGAGAGAGGGACCAAAATCCCTAGTCCATAAGGACTAGGATTTTCGGCCACCCCTCCCCAATTATATATAGGGGAGCTCGAGCTCCCCTTAGAGAGTAATTGACAATTCTTTTGGTTCATGAGTTGAACACCATCCTTTCTCCAAGATAAAATAAACCCTAGGTTAAGCCTAAACACTAACTAGAGAACTAGCATCCTTACTAGTTAGATTGTAGTCAAGTTGGTGGACTATCTCTAGAGAGCTTCAAGTTAGAAGTTTTGAAGATTCGAGCTTTACCAAGGAGAGGGGATGAAGCCGCGAGAAGAGCGTTCTTGGGTGGCTTGAAACGCTTCAAGAAAGATTATTGAAAAGTAAGTTTCTAATCTCTACGAATTTGGATACACGATTGCGAGTCCTAGATCCTTTTGTTGGAAAATTTTTAAATTTCCGCTGCTTTCTGATTCCTGTTTTCCACCAAGTGGTATCAGAGCCACCTCATTATTCGTGTTTCGGATTCGTCTCAATTATTCTGAATTTGGTAGAAATTCCTAGGCTTGATGCGATTGAGTATTTGTAATTGTTTTAGAAATCCTGAATTATGAAACTGTATTTTTCCTGAAAGTTTCTAAAAACTGTTTTGTAAAATTCGTTTTGAAAACTGTTTTAGATTTGAAACTGTATAAACTGTTTTTGGATTTCTTGGATTGGTTTTGCTTTTGAACGAAAACACGAAACGAAAACCCGGATTACGACGAACACACGAAACCCCGCGGTCGAAGCATCGCGCGCGCGGGCTTCGTGTGCACCGCCCGCCTGCCCTAGGCGCGCGCAAGGCTTCCCGCCCAGCACCTCCCGCACGCTTGTGCGGGAGCCATCCGGGCGTGCCTAGCCACGCCCGCCCGCATGAGGCGAAAGGGTCGGGCGTTGCAAGGCCGCGCGCGTAAGGCGAAAGCCCTTTTTCGCATACTGGCCTCGTTTTTCTTCGTGATCCGATATTTTTCGTATTTCGTGCAATCCAGTCCCAATTTTATTTATTTTTATTAAAACTTGTTTTTAATTAAATTAATTTATTTTGAATAAAAATTAAAATTCGGATTTTTTAAAGAAATAGAACGGTTTATAATTTTGGGAAAATACATCTTTAATAAAATTATTAATTTTTGGAAATTAATTGGAATTTTATTTGTTTTAGTAGTTTGGGATTTATTGAAAACTTTTATAAATAAGACTCGCACCAAGTCATGTTTTAAGTCATTAGGATTTGAAACGGGAATTTTAATTTATTGGCTAAATTGAAATTCTCGCAAGTTGCATGTTAGGTGATCATGGGTTTAGACTTATGTATGATTTTAATTTATGCACATGGATTGATTAAATTGGGGTTGGAGCCCTATAGTTGAGTTTTTCAATTGAGGTTGGAGTCTCACTTATGTGCGTACTGTTATGTGATTTATTATGTGGCTTTCCATATTACTGTTTTTGAGGCCGGGGTATGCCCCGTGTATTTGTCTAAGGCCAATATGAAGATTGAGCCTTATTACTTTTCAGTACTTTTTTCATTTTTTTGAGAGTAGAATAGGTGGTGAGGTTTTATTTTCATTTTGGAGACAATGCACCCATGGAGTAAGATGGACCACATTCAAGTAACAAGGAGGCCATAAATGAAGACCCCTCAAAATGTTAGTGTAACATCCCGACTGATCAGACTTTCAGGTAACCTGTTATGTGCGCTATTTAATTATTTCTTTAAGTGATTACGTGATATTTATTTGCTAACGTGGATTAATTGAATTTAATTGATACTTAATTGCTTTGGTATGAATTTGTTTGACTTGAACGTTTAACTAATTTGCTTTGTATTTTGTTCGTTTTGGATCCGTATTTAATTCTGATTTCTATGAATTCGTGATATGTGTTAATTATATGCTTCTTGGACTCGGTTATATACTCGTTATGTGTTTTGGTATTTGTTTTGATTGCCTTTTTGGGTTCGTTTTGGAGACGGGACCTAAAGGAGGCTAAAGAGCATTTAGTGCACCTTGGCTTCCGGGACACGTATTTTGAGCTCGGGAATTCGGATTCGAATTCCGACACCTCTGTTGAACTCGTTTCGATGATTCGGGTTCAATGGGACAAGCCTCACATTTTTTTCTAAGTTTATTAAGACCTTCGAATTTCACCCGTAACGAGCCCCTTTCGCTTGAAAGTTACCTTTTGACCTAATAAGCCTTGTGGACCCCACTTAAACCCCAACCAAGCCTTAACCATGAGTTATACTTGAGTTAACCCACTCCCTCAGCCCTTAACCTCCTTGGAACCGAGCCATTCTCTCCCTCAATACCGATCAGCTCTAAGGAAACAAGAAGGAAGAGAAACCCTTTGTCCATTTCCTTAATTTTGAGCTCAAATCTTCATCTTAGCTTCTCAAATTTGAAAGGTAAGTTCATGGTTGCAATCTACACTCTCTCTTCTCTCTTTTATGTGCTCTTGGATTCCTTTCCTTGGTTGATTCATGAAATATGGCAAGCATGTGAATAGTTGAAGTTGGAGGAAATTTGTTGATTCTTGCTCCTTTCTTGTTTCCATGAAATTTGATGATGATTTATGACTTTTAAAGCATAATTCTTGGTATTTATTGCTCCTCCTTTCATTTTTGTTGAGATATGATCAATTTTCCATTAATGAACTCTTGAGATTTGATGATATACTTGATGCATTTCTTCCTCACTCATGCCTTGAATTGCTTGCATTTTTTGAGCTGAAATTGTGGCTACTTGTTGGGCATGAACCTATGTTGAATTGGTGTTATTTTGATGCTTGTTGAGTGTGTTTGCTTTGTCCTAAGAGACTCCTAAGTGCCCCCAACCGAAATGCCCTGTTTTTGCCTCCATTTTCGGACTTGTTTCACCAAAAAATTTTCCAGGCCGAAGGCCTGACACGGCCGCGTCAGTTTACAAAGGAAAATGGACACGGCCGTGTTGAGCTCTCGGCATTGTTTTTCCCGAATTTTTTCGCCTGACACGGCCGCGTCAGTTTACAAAGGAAAATGGACACGACCGTGTTGAGCCCTCGGAAATGTTTTTTTTTTCGAATTTATTTGCCTGACACGGCCGTGTCCGTTTCCCTTTGTTTTCTGACACGGCCGTGTCCAGTAGGGTGGCATCCGAGGAGATTTCTTTCGCCTTTTCGTTGCTTCTTGTTGGTCCTTCTTGCCTCGTTTTTGGTATTTGTGCACGACTAACTTGTCTTATGATGTGCTAAGCCTTATGTGGTGAATTTGTGATTTGATTTACCTCCTCGTTTGTGATATATGTTCTTATATGAATTGTTTGCTCGTAAATGACATAAATGTGGATTCATCTCATATCATTTATATCATAATCATACATATGCATATACCGAGCGTCAATGTGGTTCATATTGAGTCTAAGAGTGTTCCTTGTTGTTTGTCTTGTCCAGAGGATCTTCCTGTAGAGGACGAGCTTGCTCCGTAAGTGTCCGGTTTCCCCTTTTTGTCTCCACTTCGTTCGTTGACAAGGTGAGGTTTTTGTTCTTTTAGTTATTCGACCTACAACCCTATTTGATTTGAGGCCTCGCATGCGAATACGTATATTATATGGTAAATAAGTGTATGATACGTATGTTGTGGGATTTCTCCCATTTGTTATAAGGATTGGAAAACGTTTTGTATAAATATGTAAGCTATTTTGCCTTCATTTGAAAAGTTTAGTTTTGTGCGAGTGTGTGTGTGTAAGCAAGATGTGGCTTTGAGAGATAAGCTTTGAGATATATGTGTGATTTTGTGATCTGTTTGGGCCCCGGAGTGTGGCATGGTAATCTCGTGACGGTCGAGGGGTCGCCGAGCTCTTCCATCAACACCTCCATTTGAGAGTTTCACTTAACGTTGGGAGGTTGAGGAAGGGTGGTTCTCTTGAGCCGGCGGAGGCAACTGCCGAAGGTTTCAAGGTCGTAATTAAACCTTGTCTCGTCTGTGTATGTGGATAGTTAGGGCCGATCAACCCTCCTATCAAACAGTGTTGGGGATGGATTCTGATTTGTTTTGCTCTGCTTTATTTTTTGTGTATGGAAGTTGGAGTGTAACTCGTACTCGTCGAGTTGGTTTAGTTTTGTATGATCTGTGAAACGAGAGTGGATTTCTAAGCACCTAAAACTTGGGATTTGGCCTTTTGCTTTCTCTTTAACCTATGTATATATATATCACGGGGAACTAATTTGGCTTGTAAAAACCACTCTCGGTTCAATGATCCTTCTGTTTTGATTAATTGCTTTGCTCTATATGTATATCGGGTGCGTGAGTTAGCCCCCTCACTAGTCACTAAGACTAACCCTCGTTATTGTTTTTCCCCTTTTTCGTTTCTTTTGAGTTTACAGGTTCTTTCGGGTCAAGCTAGGCGGCAAGTGTCTTTTGGATTTACTTGTGGTTTAGCTTGAGTCTTCATGCATCGTAGTGGATTACTTCTCCTCTTGCTTATGTATTTTGGATTATGTATTCTGATTGCATTTGTGTTGTTTTGGCCGTGGCGGCATTGTATATTTTGTATATAATCTAGCATGTAGCATGAATACTTGACCCTCCCCCATTTTGATTAAGTATATATGTGATCTTGGGAATTATGTTAGATATAAATTGCTTCCGCTACTCTGATTTTAATTTGCGCAGTTTCTGAGGGTCTAGGCCGCCTAGCGAGGGTGTGAGTTTTTTTGTGTGTCTCCCGTTCGCTATGGTTTGATATGCGTGCGAACTCCCTATTTCGTTACTCGTGTTAGACCTTAGTGCGGGGGATGTGGCACCCTTCGCTCCGGGGGTGTTACAGTTAGGGAGGGGAATCTCAATTGTAAAATGTTATAGAGATAGGGCTCGTATTTTGTTACCGCTTTCCCTTATGTGATTTAAACTGTTTATGTGTCATGTATGTTAGAACTTTTGATTGTGGAGTGGCTCCCACATATCACGCATAAGATAGGTAGAACCCATGATCATCTCATGTTAGTATCATGCTAGGACATGTTATCTGTTTATGTGCTTGTTTGAAATGCATTTAAGTTGTACTTGCATTAATCAAGACTAATAAAATTAGATAACGTATATGTCATATATGTTGGTGAGGTCGAACGGAACAACTCTCCGGTTGATTCGAAAATTCCCATTAAATATTAAGCAAATTTCGAATAATAGGTATTTAATTCGAGATGCAAATTTTGAATTAAATTCCTAGCATTCCATCAATAGGTTTTAAGTTTAGTAGGTGAAACTAGTTATTGTCCGCGAGTCGTGGGATAGCTAGTGGAGCTTATTAGTTCTTAGTTACCTAATTGATCATTTTAAATGATCAATATTTCATGATCAATTTTAGCAAGGGCGATGTCCGCGAGTCGTGGGTCGTTCGAGCTAAGTTTTGATCATGATCTTATGATTGATGGGTCTAGCTTAATGCCTAAGTAAATATGGATGTCGCACGAGTTGTGGGTCCATATTGAAAGATAGGTGATGCAAAAACAATTACTAAGAGTTCTAAAGGTGTTAGAATTGGTAAGTTGTACCTACCTAGGGTTTTACTTAGAATGTCCACGAGTCGTGGGTTCGAGGTAAAATACTTAGGATCTTAGTACCCATTGGGAAACGCGTTCCTCTTAGATCTTTGGGAATTATAGATCTTTGAAAAACAGTGGGAGCTACATTAGATTAAAGACCTTATGTTTTGTATATCGTTATAATTCAGCATGCTCACTAGTTCTCTGTCTTACCATTTAGGTCGTAGATTCTGTGATTCTCTACGTGTTTTGAAATGGCAACCAAAAACCCTCTTGTATCGATCCTCGAGTCAAAAGTTGACTGGTCCCAACTATTCTGATTGGCTGAGGAATCTGAAAATCATTTTAGATTCCGAGAAGA
This sequence comes from Lantana camara, assembly GCA_037501455.1. Classification (NCBI taxonomy): domain Eukaryota; kingdom Viridiplantae; phylum Streptophyta; class Magnoliopsida; order Lamiales; family Verbenaceae; genus Lantana; species Lantana camara. Next base: position 56,546,346 of record CM074858.1, read on the forward strand.
GAACTTATGTTCTCTTCGAAGGGGAGCCTAGTCCCGAAGGGGACGCTCCCACTCGGGCCGAGCGGGACGCAATCCAGAAGTGGAAGGATGATAATCTCCAAGCCCGTTGCCTTATATTGGCTAACATGTCTCCGGACTTGCAAAGGCAACATGAGGCCATGGAATTCGCTTGGGAGATTTACGACCATTGAGAGCAACTTTACCGCCCTCACGTACGTGTTATAAGGTATAACACTTCAAAGGAATTGTTCCACTTGAGAATGAGGGAAGGTTCAAGTGTCCATGAATATGGACTCAAGTTTCTCATCCTTACTGAGAAACTTGCTTCCATGGACATGCCACTGAAAGATGAGCTTTCAGTGGACTTGTTGCGATCTTTCAGTGGACTTGTTGCTAGCCTCGCTCCCACCATCATTTAACCCATTTGTCCTTAACTTCAATATGAATCATGCTGCTGCTACTGTAGCTGAGCTGATTAGTCAGCTTGTGACTGCTGAAAGCACGATCAAGAAGGACAATAAGGTTTTGATGGTGAATGTTCCATCTTCCTCTTCTGGGCCTTCTAAAGGTAAGGGCAAGAAAGCCCAAAAGAAGAAGAAGAAACCCCTTAGGCCCACTGGTGGCGTTTCGAAGTGGAAGGCCCAAAAGAAGAAGCGTGATCAGAAAGAGGATGTTTGCTTCCATTGTCGCAAAGCGGGACATTGGAGGAGAAACTGCCCAGAGTACAAGGCTACTCTAAAGAAAGGTATGTTTCTCGTTGAAATAAATCTTTCTATTAATTCTAGTTCTTGGGTACTTGATACCGGTTGTGGAACTCATATCTATAATGATGTACAGATGCTAAGTGAAGTCCAACAACTCAAAGAAGGAGAATGTGTCTTGAAGATCGACGATGGCTCAAATGTTGAAGCTCGAGCTTTAGGCACAATTAGATTAGATTTAGGTAGTTTTGAGTTAGTTTTAAATAAAGTCCTTTATATACCGAGCATTATTCGTAATATAATTTCAGTTCCAATTTTAGATTGTGAAGGTTATGAAACTTATATTAAGAATGGTAAATACTTTATCAAACGGAACAACTCTTTTGTTCACATCGGTATTCTAAGTAATGGACTTTATCTAACTTAGAATATCAATATTATGAATATACAACGAGAAACGAAACGTAAGAGAGATGACAAAGTTTCAGCTCCCTTATGGCACGCTAGATTAGGACACATTTCCAAGAACAGAATTAGCAAGATAAACACTTTAGGATCATTCTCTGAAAATGATCTCAAAGAGTTAACTTCTTGCGAATCCTGTCTCCAAGGAAAGATGTTCGAAGTTCCTTTTAAAGGAACTGTGGAACATGCCACTAAGGTTTTGGATTTGATCCATTCTGATGTTTGTGGACCGCTTAGTGTAAGCACTAGAAACAATCATCAGTATTTCATAACCTTTACCGATGACTTTAGTCGATATGGTTATGTATACTTAATGAAGTATAAATCTGAAGCTTTTGAGAAATTCCTAGAATTTCAAAAGGAGGTTGAGAACCAAAATGGTCACAAGATCAAAGCACTTCGATCTGATCGAGGAGGCGAGTATCTTAGTGAAGAATTCCTTAATTGTAGCACCCCGGAGGGAAGGGCACCACATCTCCCGTACCATAGCCGGACACGTGTAACGAAATGGGAACTCCGCACACGCACCAAGCCATGGCTAACGGAAGACAAACAAAAACACACCTCTAGGCTAGCCGGTCTAGACCGTAATACAGAGAAAGCAACAAAATAAAATCAAAGGCGGAAGCAACAGGATCGCAAATACATTTATAATCATGCAAAATCTCAAATAAAAACAGGCGACGAATTCGTCTAGCATAGATACAAAATACCATCAATCAAACATAAAACGTAAATACATAAATACATGATCATAGGCTTATACATATTTAAAATTCCAAGGCCTAAAGATAATGATGCAGAATGCAAAAAGACTCAAACAACTTGACTCAAAAGACCCCAAAAGACGACCGCCGCCTAGCTCGACCAGAACCCTGCACCTACAACTAAAAGGGGGGAAAAGGAGAGGGGTCAGTCTACAACTCGACTGAGTGAGGGGGCTGAACACACTCACACGATACATAATATAGAGCATAGCACGTACTAAAACAAAAGACTACGAACCGGGAATAGGGTTTTGCACACCAAAATCCATTTTAAAACAAACGTATACATATCATATCAAAATCATAGCTTATCTTTAATTTAAAAGTCCTATCCCATTTCATAATCAACATAACGTACAAAAAGCTCGGCGAGTACGAGCACCAATCCCATCCTGGGCTCCTCATATGAATCAAACATTACAAATCAAACAAAAGTAACATTAAAGAACAAACCTCGTTCTCCGGTGATGGAAGGGTTGCGCGACCCTAGCCATCCATTACGTTATGTATGGGTCATGAGTTTCATGACGCTCACGCCTGAGGATTCCGTCCCCCACCAAACCTCCTAGTGGGTTCCGGGTTGATCCTATCCAACAGGAGAATGTGCACAGGGGTCATAACCGGCGACCCCATGGTCGTCCCGGGTCTCCCTTACCTACATCTCCGGGGCCCATCGAACCAAACAAATCATACCAGAACATATCGTACCATAACTCGCTCGAAACGAAACGTAACTTAATCATAACATACGTACCTTATCAAACATACCATACCTTGCAACTTAGCGTATGCTATAGACGTACCTCTCCGTGTCATCCTAATCCTTAGCTAGCTTGAAAGTACACGGTTTGGAGCATAGCCTCATTGCAAAACGTTTTCGAGCTTACGTATGCTCGTATATATAATTCAAAACATTTAATCATGTAACACCCCCAGAGTGAAGGGTGCCACATCCCCCGCACTAAGGTCCAAAACGAGTAACGAAATGAAAGTTCGCACCCGTATCAAACCATAGCGAACGGGAGACACACCAAAACTCACACCCTCGCTAGGCGGCCTAGACCCTCAAGAACTGCGAGAATTAAAAACCAGAGTAGCGGAAGCAATTAAAGCAATTTTCAAGCTAAACATATATCCCAAGATCACATATACATTTCAAAAGTGGGGAAGGGTCAAGCATTCATGGTAGTTCCTATACAGAATATACAATGCCAGCAGGGCCCAAAAGCGAAAGTGTAATCATAAATATATAATCCAAAATACAACAATAAGAGTAGAAGTAATCCACTACGATGCATGAAGACCCAAGCTAAACCACAAGTAAACCCAAAAGACACTTGCCGCCTAGCTTGATTCGGAAGAACCTGCAAACTCAAGAGAAAGGGGAAAGGGGAAAACAGCAACGAGGGTTAGTCCTAGCGACTAGTGAGGGGGCTAACTCACGCACCCGATATGTATATATAGAGCAAAGAATTTAATCGAAACTGAAGGATCCTTGAACCGAGAGTGGTTTTTGCAAGCCAAAATTAATTCCCGTGATATAGATATACATAGGTTAAAGAAAAGGGAAAAAAAAAAGAACCAATAGCTAAACTCCAAGTTTTAGGTGAATTAAGAATCCGTTCTCGTTCCATAGATCATACAAAGCTAAACCAACTCGGCGAGTACGAGTCACACACATCCCAACTTCCAAATACAAAGATCAGAGCAAAACAAAACAAATCAGAATCCATCCCCACAACGGTTGATAGAAGGGTTGATCGGCCCTAACTATCCGCATACACAGACGAGACAAGGTTTAATTACTTCCTTGAAACCTTCGGCGGTTGCCTCCGTCGGCTCAAGAGAAACACCCTTCCTCAACCTCCCAAGGTTGGGTGAAACTCTCAAATGGAGGTGTTGATGGGAGAGCTCGGCGACCCCTTGGTCGTCCCGAGATTACCATTCCACACTCCGGGGCCCAAACAGATCACGAAAGTCACACAAACATAACTCAAAGCTTATCTTTCAAAGCCACATCTCGCTTACACACACACACACACACTTGCACCAAACTAAACTTTTCAAACGAAAGCAAAATAACTTATATACTTATACAAAACGTTTTCAAAGTCTTATAACAGATGAGGCAAAACCCGCAACATAAGTATCATACACTTATCTACCATATACTATACGTATTCACATGCGAGGTTTCAAATCAAATAGGGTTGTAGGTCGAGTAACTAAAAGAACAAAAACCTCACCTTGGCAACGAACGTAGTGGAGTCAAAAGAGGAAACCGGACACCTACGGAGCAAGCTCGTCCTCAACAGGAAGATCCTCTGAACAAAGCAAACAACAAGGAATACTCTTAGACTAATATGAACCACATTGACGCTCGGTACATGCGTATGTATGGTTATGATGCAAATGATATGAAATGAATCAACCTCTAGGTCATTTAAGAGCATTCAATGCATATTCGGACATAAATCATAAACGAGGCAAGAAGAAACAACAAGAAACAACGGAAAGGAAGCAAAAACGAACGAAACTTAGAGTTCCTAGGAGACACGCCCGTGTCCCCCGGGAAGGGCAAGCTGAGACACCCCTGTGTCTCAGTACAGAACTAAACAACGGAAACCTGGAGGTGACACACCCGTGTCACCAAGAAAAGGCAAACCGTGACACCCCCGTGTCACGGTACAAAAAAACGCAGACGGTTCAAACAGCAAACCCAGCAACCCAAATCAAAACCCAACCCTCAAACTCCAACTACCAAGCAAGGAAAAAATAATAAATGCTAGGAATCAAGTCTTAGGAGCATAATAACATCATCAAATCTCAAGGAAACAAGAAAGGAGCAAGAATCCAACAATTTCTCCCAACTACTACTATTCACATGCTTGCCAAATCTCAACAACCAACCATGGAAATGAACTCAAGAACACATAAAAGAGAGAAGAGAGAGTGAAGATGACAACCATGAACTTACCTTCCAAGTTGGAGAAGCTAAGGTGAAGATTTGAGCTCAAAAATCTGAAAATGGACAAAGGGGTTTTCTCCTTCCTTCTTGCTTCCTTGTGCTGATCAGTTTTGGGAGAGAGAGAGAGGATTGGCTCGGTTTTCAGCACAAAAAGGGGAGAGGAGAGCTTAACTCAAGGTCTAGCTCAAGATTAATGCTTGGTTAAGGTTTAGGTGGGGTCCATAAAGTCATAGTTAGGTCAAAAGGTGTCTCTCAAGCAAAAGGGCTTGTTACGGGCGAAATTCGAAGGCCTTAACGAGCTTAGGAAAATATGAGGCTTCTCCCATTAAACCCGAATCGTCGAAATGAGTCCAACGGAGGTGACGGAATTCGAATCCGAATTCCCGAGCTCAAGATACGCGTCTCGGAACCCAAGGTGCACTAAGTTCTCTTTAGCCTCCTTTAGGTCCCGTCTCCAAAACGAACCCAAAAAGGCAACCAAAACAAATACCAAAACATATAACAAGCATATAAACGAGTTCATAAGGCATATAATCAACACATATCGCGAATTCATAAAAATCAGAATTAATTACGAATCTAAAACGAGCAAAATACATGGTGGAGGAAAGTTAAACGTTCAAGTTAAACAAGTCCATACCAAAGCAATTAAGTTCAAATAACTTTAAATAATCCACATTGACAATTAATATCACATAATCACTTAAAGAACTAACTAAATAGCGCACATAAGAGGTTACCTGAAAAGTCTGATCAGTCGGGATGTTACAAATCATATGACAAAGTCATAAACATATCATATATACACATATCTATTATATAAATATAATAATATAATCGTATGCGGGCTTTAAAACGAACATATAGGGTTGTAGGTCGCATTAACTATAACAAACCTAAAACCTTACCTTGACGTAAAAACCGAACGGACGGCTCAAAGCAACCCACGAGCAACTTCCTTCGAACAATCTAAACACAAGAAACAAGACTAAGACTCCATATGAACCATAGAAACGCTCGACATATGTATAGGGGTGCAAATGATGCAATACACGTCATATAAATTCATACTTAGGCATATTGGAGCAATTAACGAAATATCACACAAATAAATTGAAAATTAAACTCATAACACACCAATTAAATTCATAACATACCAAACAAGCTCATATCCCATCATTAAATAGCATACCATGAGCATTTATAAATTCATACACGTATACATCCATCGAATTCATATCATTTGCGCCACTTAAGATCATAATTAAAATGTTCAAAGTTAGAATACAAAAAAATTCTTATTAATTAATTTAATACGTAATTTTCATAATATAATATATATCTCATACATATATATATATTTCATATGTGCACACACACACACAGAATATATATACAAACATGCATTACACAAACTTATATATTCATAACATATATTTACATACTATATACACCACACTCATGCATGCATTTAATAATTATATATACTATACACCTTTGCATGCATACTATGCATAATATATTAAGTTATATATATATATAACACATCACTCACACACACACACATGCACACACAAGCACTAATTACATATATATATACACATTACATGCAAACACATGCAGCACACACCTAACAAACACACATGCACTCAATACACAAAATATACTACATATATATATATATACACAAACAACGCAGCTGAAAAAGGGCTCCCCGGTCGGGTAAAACCTCCACACAAATCTCCCTGGCCGGGTAAAGAAGATGCAGAAGGTTTCTGCACCAGTGTCCCTGATGGTTGCCGAATCCATCAATTAAATCCTTTACTTACCGTACGAAATATAAAATTGTAATATAGCAGTAAAGGGTCGAACCCAAGGGACTAGATGGATTTATATTCAATGTATCCAAGAGAATATTCAAAAGAGACTTAGAGGGGGAGGGGTGTTATGTAATTAAAACAAACTATTGTTAAAACACAAAATCAGATTTCTTCAAATAACTAAAGCTGAAAGTAAAGAGAGTTGTGAAGCTTGATTATGAGTGAGATGTCTTAGCTAAGTTGTTACTTCATTCCATGCCTGTATCTAATCCTTGATGCAAAGATCGAATCTAATCAAATGGTAGATTAACTTACAATAGACAAGAAGTTTGTCCATATCATCCTTTCTTATTTTTAACTTAATCAAGAGAAGCTCATCAATTAAATTCTTACCACATAGCAGTCCCGCGAACAAGTATCTAGGATTTAACTATATGATAGCATTGAGCACCAAAAGGACATTAATCATGATCCAAAATCTCAAGAAGCTTGGACTTATGAAATCATATTATGCATGCCTCACCATTTTATTGAGTAAACATGGTGGTAAACTCTCAATGATGTGCGGTTCTTGTATACCTCTACAGGACTATTACGTATCAAGTATCAGTATAACCTTGTCAAGTTGTTATCTAGGTATCAATTGATCAGAAAAATGATTCGAAAACAACTCATATAGATACGCTCAAAGCATGCATAAATACCATGGATTAGATTCGCACTCACTTAGATCTCATAAATATTGGCAAGGAATAAAGATACAACCTAACTAAGAAAAATATGTTCAGCCACGAATCATCATGCAAGATAGACAATGAATACGTTGATCATGAGCTGAACTGCAAAACTTAATTGAAATAAAAAAAACAAAACTAAAATACTTCAAGTCCGGAAATGATCACAAGTTTGAGGAAAAAATCCCTCGTTGTTCCTGCTGCTAGCTGCTGCTATTTTATGATTTCTGAATTGTCTAAAAAATCTCCTCTACTTTCCCCCACTTAACTTGCTTAAATAAAAATACTTAAGTCTATCTATTACAAAGATCACGGGGGCAAAATCGCTTTTCAAATCCCAATAAGCATGATTAGGATTCTTGAAACTCCAAAAATGCAGAATCAACTCTTGCATGAAGGCCATGTTAGCTAGATGTTGCATGTGTGACATCTGTCCCAACAGGAGGTTTCAGCCGCACTTTGTTGACCGTGGTCTGCTATGAGTACATTAGCCTTAGGGATGATCGTGCATTGGGGTCATGGCTCATGCATTTTCAACACTTAGCATCTTTTTCTCCATAATTCTGCCAAATCCCTCATTCATCAGCATGTTTCTGCAAAAGCCAAATAAAAGCAAATTAAGTAGAAATCTAATCCAATTCAGGGGGAAACAAAAGAGATTTCCATGTATTTTATGCATACTATCAGTCCCCGCCCGGGGACACTTCCGAGACAGAATCTCCCCGCCCGGGGAGATTACGCAGCAGCAGCCCCTGTTTTCCTCCGTTTCTTCCCTTCTTTTCTCATAGCAGTAGCAGAGCCATGAAGCAGCAACAACACAGCAGTAACAAGGCACCAAAATCACACCAAAACGCAGCAAAAAGAACACTAAAACAGCAGCAACTTTACACGCAGCAGCAAGGATGCAAAAGAATGGAATTTAAACTCATTTCTTCAAGCTTTTCATGAAGTGCAGCTATGGTGGTTCATCATACACACAAATAACATGAAAATCATTCATATAAATGAAACTAATACACCAAATAGATCATATATCCAGCTGCAATTCAAGAACGAAACAAGGATGCTCAAGAATTCAACAAAATTTCATATAAACCTAACTATTCATGTTCTTCAACAAAGCATGCCCAAATCTTCATGGAAATCAGAAAATAAGCACTTAAAAGAAAGAAGAGAAGATGGAGAATCAAATCATGGACTTACCTTTCGAATTTGAGGCGAATCGGAGAAGTATTGAGCTTGAAATTGCAAAATGAATAGTGCAGAAAATCCCTTTCTCTTCCTATCTCGGTTCAGCTGTTCCTGCTCTCTCTCCAGGTCTGATTTCGAAATGAGGATTAGGGAGAGAGATAGTGGGCTTAACTAGGGTTAAGTGAGCTCAAGAATCAACTCATTTGGTTAAGGAATGAGAGAGATATGGCCAAAATAGTCCAAGGTGGCAAATCTGCGAGAGCTGCTCGGTTCGGACAAATTTCGGAGGCTTAAACGGGCTTAGAAAAATAGAAAATCAGGTTCCTTAGCTCCCATTCTTCGTTATGAGTCCAGCGCCACTTCGGGAATTCGAATCCGAATTCCCGATCTCAAGATATGGCCTCCGGAACCCAAGGCGCGTTAAAACTAGTTAGGCCCTCGAATCCCCAACAATTAAAATATGGTTCGTTACCATATCAAACAAGTCCGAAAAATTAAAATGAGCACATAAACAAATTCATAACACGTATAATTCATGCATATTAAATCGGCACGAAATTTCGATCTCAAATCGAACACAAACGCAACACATTTTCAGCAAATAAGCATATTATTCAAATAATAAAATCTAATTTTCAAAGAAATAATAAATAAAATTCTTTAAAATAATAAATAAACGATTTAAAATAAATAAAATTTTATTAAAAAGGTTATTTTTCAATTAGGTCCAAAACATTCAAAAAGTGCCAAATAAGTCCAAGTTCAAATTTTCGATTAAATTCAAAATGAAATAAATCATACAATTAAGCCCTTAATTCACATAGATCACATAATTCACAAAAATTATCATGCTCGGAAATTGAATTCACATATCATAAAATTAAAATAATTTAAATTGCACATTTAGCTCTCTCGTAATTGTGTACCTGGACGACCGAAAAACCGGGGTGTCACGTTAATCATCTCAAAGATAATGGGATTATCTCTCAGTGGACACCTCCGGGAACTCCTCAACTCAATGGAGTTTCTGAGAGAAGGAATGGAACCCTACTCGATATGGTTCGTTCCATGATGAGTTTCACTGACTTACCACCTTCTTTCTGGGGTTATGCCTTAGAAAGTGCAGCAAAGATTTTGAATCTAGTTCCCTCTAAGTCAGTCCCTAAAACGCCCTATGAAATGTAGCATGGTAAAATCCCTAGTTATTCTTACTTAAGAATTTGGGGTTGTCCTGCTTATGTGAAGAGGACAGTGGGAGAAAAGTTAGAATCTCGTTCTAACTTAAGCTACTTTGTAGGTTATCCTAAGGAATCCATAGGATACTACTTCTACGATCAATTTGAGCAAAAGGTGTTTGTTTCCAGAAATGCCACTTTTCTGGAGGAACCGTTCCTTAAAGAAAAGAAAGGCAAGATCATAGATTTAGAGGAAGTACAAAGTGATCCCACCACCCACTGAAGAAACATCCCCTTCTGACCAACCGCAACCAATCATGAATTTCGATACACACGTAAATCCTCCTATAAGGCGTTCTGAACGCACTCCTAGATAGCCGGAGAGATGGTATGAATTCTTCCATGAGATCTCTCAAAAGGATAATGATCCTTTAACATATGAGGAGGCACTTTCAGATTCTGACTCTGAACAGTGGATAGAAGCCATGAAATCCGAAATGGATTCCATGAACTCCAACCAAGTTTGGACCTTGGTAGATTTGCCTGATGGGGTCAAACCCATAGGTTGAAAATGGATCTTTAAGAGAAAGCTTGGAGTTGATGGAAGCATTGCAGCCTACAAGGCAAGACTGGTTGCAAAAGGATTCACTCAAAGACCCGGCGTGGACTTTGATGAAACCTTTTCTCTAGTTGCAATGCAAAAGTCCATTCGGATCATGCTTGCCATTACTGCATATTATGACTATGAGATATGGCAAATGGATGTGAAAACTGCCTTTCTCAATGGTGACATTGATAAAGACATTTATATGGAGCAACCCATAGGTTTCACATTCAGTGGGAGTGAGCAAAAGGTTTGCAAACTCAAAAGATCAATCTATGGATTGAAACAGGCTTATAGGAATTGGAACATTCGATTTGATGAATCAGTCAAAGCATTTGGCTTCATTCAAATTTCGAATAAATCATGTGTGTATAGAAAGGAATTGGAGACCTCAGTACAATTCTTCGTACTTTATGTTGATGACATCCTTCTTATTGGGAATTCGAAGGATGACATGAAAGTAACTAAGTTATGGTTATCGAACCAATTCGAGATGAAAGATCTTGGTGATGCGTCCTATATCCTTGGAATTAAAATCTATCGAGATAGATCTAGAAGGTTAATAGGACTACCACAGTCGATGTACATTGACAAAGTATTGAAGAGATTCAATATGGAGTCAGCAAAGGTTAAGAACCTTCCTATGAGTGTAGGAACATCTCTCTCTAAGCAGATGTGTCCTAAGACTAACCTTGAGAAGGAAAGAATGACTTATACACCTTATGCATCAGCAATAGGTAGCATAATGTATGCAATGTTATGTACTCGACCGGATGTGGCTTATGCACTTAGTGTAACAAGTCGTTTCCAATCTGACCCTGGAGATGGTCACTGGGCTGCCGTGAAGAATATTCTTAAGTACTTGAAAAGTACTAAAGATCTATTCTTAGTTTACGGAGGTCAGAAAGAGCTTACTGTCGAAGGATACTGCGATGCAAGCTTTGCATTTGACTTAGATGATTTTAAGTCAATGTCAGGATACATTTTCTGCCTGAACGGCGGAGCAGTGAGTTGGAAGAGTTCCAAGCAAACTACCACTGTAGATTCGACCACTGAGGCCGAATACTTAGCTGTAAATAATGCAGCTAAGGAAGGTGTTTGGATTAGAAACTTCATTCAAGAGTTAAATGTTGTTCCTAGCATAAAAGACCCCATTACTGTGTTTTGTGACAACACTGGGGCGGTTGCTCAAGCAAGAGAACCAAGATCTCACCAATGGACCAAGCACATTATGAGGAAGTATCACCTAATCCGTGATATTGTCAAAAGAGGAGATGTGCAAATTGAGAGGGTCGCATCAGCAGAGAACGTGGCAGATCCACGTACTAAACCCCTTAGTCGAGAATCTTTCCAAGGTGATCTTCAGAAGATGGGACTTAGAGTAGCTTTAGAATGGCTTTGATGGGCAAGTGGGAGATTGTTAGGAACAGTGCCCTAGAAAGCCGATTGTATATCCGCTTTGTACTTTTCCTTATAGTAATCACGGACAATCTTTGAATAAAATAACGAATTGAGGCAACACTTCTTTATATGCTCTTGTTTGGTATGCGTTTACTTTATCTGTGCATGTATGAGAACTCCCCTAATCCTGATGACTTTAGGACTCTACCATTTAGGTGAAATGGTTCATGAAACGATCCCTATTTCACATAACTCATGATTAGTAAAATACTCCAAGCCGATGAGTCCTACCGACAGTGGGAGTCTCAACCTGACTCCTCTAAGGCTTGCTTGTGGGATCACGCCCTTAAGAAGGACCACCTTGTTTCATGGAGGTGCAAAGTGTATAGTTGATACGTGCGTGATACATGAGGGTGCTTACTTCAATAAGTAAGTTCACTGAGGTGCCCCGTGTGAGAACATTCCTAAATGGGCAACGAAGTTTCTATTTCAGGAAATAGAAACTTCCAGATTAGGAAATATCTCACGAGTCATTGATGTAATTAATTGATCCTTAGACTTGAGGTTCCATGTCACTTTATGAGTTAACTCTGTAGTCTTAGGTATAAGCTTTAAAGGGTGTCGCCTTCGACAACTGATTCAAGGCTTATGTTGGGGCTGCACAAGTGACTCATGAAAGTGAATGAGAATCAAGAAAGGACCTACACTTGCATTTGCAAGGTGATCTCTTATTGTGTAAGTCATTCATATGCCATATGGAGTCCTTGGCCAACGCAGAAGATCAAGACATCAATAAAAGGGTTTCTTGGATTGAGATCAAATGGATATGAAATGCACTTAGCTTTAAGACCACATTACTAGGGTTCTAATTATTCCCTTACCCTAGATCGTGATTGAGAGATAGTAAGTAGAAGGATTGTATCTCACATGAATCAATGACTTAAAGGTTATGTCGAATCCGAACATTCCAATTCAGCTAGGGGTTAAACACATGTTGCTAGACTATGGTCGTTTAATCTGTGGACTAATTAATTAATTAGTGAATTAATTAATTAGGGTCACTGCTAATTGAATTGAGAACCTAGAGGGTCACAAACAACAACTTGGTTACATGAGTTGAGGCTTTAAAATGATTAAACGAGTTAATCAAGTCGAGTGGGTTTCCACACGTGTGGGTCACGTGAGGAGCACATGTCCTTGGGACACGTGTCTCACACGTGTATATATATATATATTAAATAATTAAATGTGTTAATTATTTAATAGACTTTGGTTTAATTTTTAATTAAAAAGAAAGTCTTATTTTGGAGAAAAATAATCTAGTTAATTAATTACGAATTAATTAATTAGATAAATAAGTTATTTATTTATTAATAAATAAAGTATAATAATATCCAAAAGGGTTTGGATATTTTAGCTCTCTTGAAAGTTGATTTGAATTAAAATTCAAAGTCAAAGTCAAAATTACTTGATGATCAAGTAATAGGAGAGAGGGACCAAAATCCTTAGTCCATAAGGACTAGGATTTTCGGCCACCCCTCCCCAATTATATATAGGGGAGCTCGAGCTCCCCTTAGAGAGTAATTGGTAATTCTTTTGGTTCATGTGTTGAACACCATCTTTTCTCCAAGATAAAATAAACCCTAGGTTAAGCCTAAACACTAACTAGAGAACTAGCATCCTTACTAGTTAGATTATAGTCAAGTTGGTGGACTATCTCTAGAGAGCTTCAAGTTAGAAGTTTTGAAGATTCGAGCTTTACCAAGGAGAGGTGATCAAGCCGCGAGAAGAGCATTCTTGGGTGGCTTGAAACACTTCAAGAAAGATTATTGAAAAGTAAGTCTCTAATCTCTACGAATTTGGATACACGATTACGAGTCCTAGATCCTTTTGTTGGAAATTTTTTAAATTTTCGCTGCTTTCTGATTCCTGTTTTCCAACAGGGAGGAGCTCGGTTGTTAGGGGAGTAAATGAGCACGTTTTGAAGGCCTCTCATGCTCTATTTATAGGTGAAGGTTGGGGTCACTTTGCAATTTTTCCAAAATCAATGGATAACATGGGGTTCTTTTCATAATTTCTCTAAAATGGGTTAGTTTCTTTCATAATTGTTGGAAGAGGGGTATTCTGGTAATTACAGCTTTACACTGTGTGTTTTAGGAGCTGAAAAAGTGCCCAAGAGCTAGGAAATAAAATTAGCTTCGAAACGGTTATCACGGGTCAAAATCGGACGTATGGTTTAAAAGTTACAAGTTCCGGAAGATAGGATTTTCTTGAATTTCGAAAATTGATTTAATTATGAAATAAATAATTAGAGTATGATTTGAAGGTCCAAAAAGCTTTCCAAAAGTTTAGGAAAAATCGAGGAACGTTATGGTGATGATCTCAAAGGTTAAATCATCCTATCGAAGGAAATATATCCTACCGACGGAAATTTTTATTTGAAAATAAATTCTTAAATTGCTCTAGACATATAAACGAAACCTCAAAGCATTGAAAAGAGAGTTGAAAAATTCTAAGAAAGTAGGTATAGGTTCTTTGAGGTCTCTTGAATAAAATGGCATAGTGCTGGTTCGGAAAATGAATAGTACTTTTGACAAAAATTCCCAAAATACCCCTAATGATCAAGAAAGGATTTTGAAGCTTGGAAAACATGTTCAGATGACTGAGGAACATGAGTTATGAACCTCTAGGGTTCCAATGAGATGCTAGGACAAGGTAGGCTCGGGAAATAAATAGTAAATTTGGTTCGTGGTAAGGAAATCCCCCTTAAAACACAATACGACTAATGAATGCACATTGTTCACATAAGAATGCAATGCATGAACATTTGTAAAGGTGAACCAAGGTATATAAACGCATTCTTGTCCTCTTTGATTTACTGGTTCCAGCTAGGTCCTGATACGGGCTGTTACAATCTTCCCCCCTTAAAAGGAATATGTCCTCAGATTCGACAACCATTCTAGGGACACCTTAGGGTGATGTTCTTGCATCCTTTTCTCGGTTCCTACCCTACTTTCCAAGTGTCCTGTCCTTTCCTCAGGATCTTTGTTAGGAGATTTTCCAATATATCAAACCAAGTAACTTTATTTCCAAAAATCTTTATCTGGATTAAACCATCGGTTGAGCTTGATCCTCACGGTACTTCCTTCATTACCAAAATTTAGGCTGGCTTAGCAAAGTACCCGACATCTAATGTACATGCCTTCATCATGTTCTCTAGACTCTTTATCATCCCCAGTGACTTTCCATATGTTTGAGGATGGGTTGTTATGATGAAGTCTAAGTTTCTTCCCATAACTCTGGAATACTCTACCGAAATTATGATGTAAACTTTGAATCTCTATCAGCCGCTATATTAGTTGGTGCTCCATGAGATCTCACAATCTCCTCTCGATACCGCTTTGTGAAAGAGTTATCCTTATTTGCTATCTTAACTGAGAAGAAATGTGTTGATTTAATCAATCTATACACTATGACCCTTATACTGTTCTGTCCTCTTCCGTCTTACGGTAAGCTGGTGAAAAGGTCCATAGTTGTTGATTTATCTCCAAGTTTGAATTGGCAGTGTTTATAACTTTTCGCCTGGCTTTGGGTATTTTGCTTTATCCTCTTGACAAGCTAAGCATTTCTTGACATTTTCAGCTTCGTCTCTTTCCATTCCATTCCCTCAGAGGTGTTTTGTGAGATCCTGGTGCATTTTTGTCCCTCCAGGATGTGTCGTATATTATGTCTCGTGTGCCTCATCTTATTCTTCTTCTTGAATTATTGAAGGCACACCAACTCTGCCTTTACACCTCAAAATCCCATCTTCACTAACTTTGGACTTTGATCTCGTTATCCTTGTCCTTGAAATGTAAACATGTCTAGATCCACTCATCATTAGATTGCGCTTTCATCCCTTCCTATTTCAGTGGTGATAGTATATTGGGTTAGCTAGTCTAGCTTTCCAACTTAGTACATCAACTACCACATTAGCTTCTTAGGATGGTACCAGATTATCCAGTTATGGTCCTCGTGAATGAAAGATAGCATAAACTCTTTCGATTTGTGAAAACTTCAAATATAACCCAATAAAGGTAATGCTTCCACTTGATAAGAGCGAAAAATATTCCTGGTAACTCCAAGTCATATGTAGGGTAATTGATCTCATTTGGTTTAAGCTTTCTTGAAGTATGCACTGTTATTTCTCCATATTGCATCAAAATGCTATCTTATCCTTCTTTCGACGCATCTGTATAGGTTGTATAACCTCCGTTCCTTCAAAGAAATTCCTTCACGGTTACCACTTCAAATTGTTTCGAATTTTGAGAGATCCACACTCATCCCTAAACAATTGCGATACGCCCGAGAATTGTGACTCTTTCTCCAGCCAAAATTTGCATTATCTGAACTTGGCTTATGGCTTGTGATCGAGCAAAGTGTCCATCACTAAAGTAAGGAGGTCCCTTTTTTTTTTTTTTTTTTTTTTTTTTTTTTTTTTTTTACTCTTTCAACACGGTTGTTTATAGTACATAAGCCGATCGTTACCTAATTTCTTTGGAGACACTTTATAATATTCCATCTGGCAAGAAGCCTTTACTCTAGATGTATTCCGTGATAATATCAAAATTCATTACTGTTTCTACCCTTGAAGGTTTATCTGCTACTTCCTGAGCCAGAGGTGATATGATCAAAGAGTGTTTATCTTTTCTACCTAAAATTGTATCCATTCAACTTAGTAGTTGACTCGTGCTCCAGCGAAGTGCCCAATACTAGTTGTCATATGAATCATGCATCTTTAGCCATTAAGTACATCAGAATGTTGCCAATGGAGCTCAGGATAACTTGTAAAGATACTATCCAAAAATCCAACACATTCTCAATTATTGTAGGTATAATAGTCAATTCCACGATATCTTTGTAAAATTGGAGTGCCCTTAATTCTGTATGGAAAACGGTCCTGGAACATCCTTCTTTGTCCTTTAATTGGGGCACGCTGCTCATATTCAAATCTAACTTGAAGCATAATCGGGAACCTCGTAGTTTTCCAAATAACTTCTCGATCAGCGGTAGGGGATACCATATTTTTCTTACTATCAGGGAATTCAATTCTCTTCGTATCATTATACCAACTGGATGTTTCACATAACGCGAGCGTTTCCTACAACAACGCGCTATGATAGTTACACCTCAATTTTATAACTTTAATAGGTTACTTCTTCCATCCTCTTGTACTGAGTCGGAGTTGTTCATTATGGTTTTCCTCAATAGTGGTCTTACTTCCCTCATGGCTGATATAGTCTTAACATACTTATGCTCAGGAGGTAATAAGTTTTGGTGTGCAAGGACCCCTTTAAGAACTCATATACTACCTCCATTTCTCTTACAAGAGTTGATCTTTATTGTTTATTCAAAGAGCAGGCTACGTCTCCTCACCAAGATTACCGTTTAACTTCCTAGAACACATACTTCATTTCTTCTACTTCCCAACCTTTATCCTTTCCTTGGATGATCCCATATCTCATTCTAGTAACATGACAGAATTCGATGAGTAGTAGCGTTTAACCTCCGTTAAAGTTATGCGTTTATATACCATTTGTGCAACAAAGCAAATTTCAAAAGGGATTTATTATGATGCTGGTATGAGCAAGTACTCAATAGGAACAAGTATGCACACATATAACTTTGAGGTAATGGATGGATGGCACCAGCGTTATAGAACCTTAACTGGCGTGTTAAGAGAGTGTACCGTACTTCTGGTCATATCAACGAAATCCGAGTTCCCACTTCGTTCCAAAGCAGGTACTTTTGGAAGTCAGGAACAACAATTAAAATATAATGCATGTGGGTCAGAAATGGTGCACAGCATGTCATAGAGGCAATATTCATGAAACATGTATACATGCCACAGAGCACTTATTAACAAATATCAAGTACATATCAAAGTGGAGAACCAAAGCCAATCAACATCCATTATTCAATCATCGATATTCAATTAACAATTATATATCAGGAATCATCAATTATCAATTAGCTAGTACTTATCAACATAGGGAACAACAAGTCATCAATGTTCAGTATTCAAGCAATCAGTATCCAAGTAGCACATAAAACGCATTATATAGGGGCCTTGTCGGTATCTTGAAGTGACTCTAGGACTTGAAGTACGATCGGGCTGGAAGTGTAAATAGGAAGTTTCCACAACTTGGAGATACAAGTAAGACGATGAAGGAGGTAAAAATCTAAAAATCGTAACCTCTAACGAGCGAATGGGTTTTCAGAAGTAGTGAAAGGCTCAATAGAACTCAAGAGTTTTGATGTTGATAAAACTAGACGGTTGACTCGATTGAAAAAGGGTTTTAGTACTACAATTGTAACAAATCACATGCTGGTCGGTCGCCCCAAACAGTGATCAATCACAATTTAAGCACTAAAGACACGAGAATACTTGTGAGACTCTCTGAACCCCAGATTTTCACAACCTGGGGCTCTGATACTAGCTTAGCTGTAGCACCCCAAAGGGGCCACAACCCCGCACCGTCGTATCTCTCAAGTGGCTAGGAGACCTAGCACCCAAGAAGCACGCCGGTGAACGGACAAAACAGTACAAGATCAGAGTACTAGAAGGGAACATTGCAGCGGAAATATGAGAAATTTAAAACTTTCAAAACATGAATCAGGAGACACAAGAGGCTAGTAACCAAGTACAAGGACTATACAGGAATTGATTATTGAAAGAGACATTTCGATAGAGTGTCAAGGGATAATATAACTAGTGTAAACAAGTAATAAAGGACACCGGAGGCTAGATCGATAAATACCTAATTGAATGCTACATTATCATCAAGAGGGTGGAGACCAAGATGGCTCAAAAGAACCTGACCATAAGAGCACAACAAAAGATTTCCTATACTTCAAGATACCAGCCAACAAGCGATCACTGAACCTGAAACCATGAGGTCAGAAAACAGGGTGGAGGTATTAGTCAAAAGGACTAAGTGAGGCATGACTTTTGAAACAATAGAAGTACTTAAAACTCTAGGTTTTTAGAAAAGGATTTACTTCGAAACTATACTTTAAAACTGAAGTTCGGAATCTTTATTTCAGGATCGTACTTTAAAACATTACTTTGAAACAAGATTTCCAAGTAAGCACACACATGCACACACATCAGAGGGTCTGGTTCATATGTACTTTATAAACGGGGAACAGGGTATGGGATATTTTCCAAAAGTATAAACCAGACTTTAAAACGAAAGTTGCCCGTAAGCTAGGCCATATCCATCCTTTACTCCTAAAAAACATTTACAAAGTTGGTATCGAGATCCATTAGGACCCCGACACCCATATACACATGCACCACCCCTTCTCCCCTTATTGTCTCGCCCAGTAAGCTACCCCGTGGTGACGTGCGAAACGGGAGGAATTTACCACCTCTCCCGACCTTCGATGTGGAGTAACCAATCTCCGATTAAACCACCACCAAGGTCAGTACGGCGGCCAGTATCATAGTAGCCATTGGCGCACGCCTCCCGGTCTACTACTTAACCAAGCCGCCACGGCCCAACATAACAAAATTTCCAAAGCTTGCATTCAAAATAACAAAAGTGCATAAGCACACAGAGTTCAGGAGACTGAACCTTTATTCAAGACCGTGTAGTAGTGTACACGATATGTATCAGAGATCATTAACTTTAAACTTGAAGTCTTGCCCCAAAACGAGAAAACGTTTAACTTGAAAGATAAGAATCTTTGAACTCGAATGAGTTGATTTTGAAGTCATTTGAATACATAAGAATATTCATGGTTCCAGTTGAAATAGTTTAAACCTCACCTACAGAAACGGTATTATGCAATAATACCAGAGCCACAGTAAATCCGGACTTCACCTGTGAGTGGTGAATGATTAAGCTTCTATCTATAAACCATATAGTCACATAAACAAGTAGGAACGACCTCAAGTCATCCAATAGCACATAACGATATCATATGTATAGGACGAAACATTATCAAAGCATATCATATCATATGGCGAGATTTCGTGATAATTATTCAACAATCATCAAAGCATGAAGGCATAATTAGATTCATGCAATGCAGTACATAGGAGAGTAATACCATTTAATGCAGAAGAATCATTTAACTAAGAATGGAACATAAGATTGGCGAGAAAGCAAAAAGCTTGAACAAGGAATACTCTTTTTGAAGAAAGGATTCAAGTAAACGATTAGTCTCAGTTGAAAGCTCGTGTCAAGAACTTGAGGATATATTCTTAGGGTCTTAAAATAATCTCATTTAGGAAAGGAATGTGAACTTTGAAACCTACTTTGATCCCCTGTTTTTGAGAATTTTCGAAAAAGGCTTTGACAGTTGAATTCGTTTCTTTAAAACGATCATTTAGGTTAAAAGTCAAAATTGTTGGTCAAGGTCAAAGGTCCAGGGTCAAATGTCAATGGTCAATGGTCACTATTCAAGTATACGGTATGTATACTGTATGTATACAGTACTTATACTGTATTTATACATGTATTTATACGGTATGTATACGATATTTATACGGGGATACCTACCATATTTCTATAGTATTTATAAAAGAATACAAGCGGTACTTATACTAGAATACATATGGTATCTGTAGCACCCGAGCGTAAGGTACCGCATCCCCCGCACCGGGACCCGGCCCGTATATGAAATGGAAGTCCAGACACGTGCCAAATCCACGGCGAACGGGGACACAACACACACGCTATGCTAGGCGGGACTAACCCTTAAACCAATCAGTGCAAGAATCATAAAATCAGAGTTAAATAAAATTCGCGGAAGCAAGAATAACATAACATATACAATGAGCCACCAAGCTCCAAAAATAGATATACAAAAGCATTACATAATATTCAACGGCACTCACGGCCTACAAAAATCATAACGCTCCAAACATAAACTATGATCATATACAAAATACCAACATGAGTATGAATATGAGTTAAAAGGAAGTGCTAAACATAAATGCAAGACCTAGACGACTTGTATTCCCGCCTAGCACTCTTATACCTGCACAAAATAACTGAAAACAACCGGGTTCAGTCTAAAAGAGACTGGTGGGTATAAAAACGGGGCATAAGTACATAATATCGCATAATTTAAACACATACATGCAAGCCCTAATCCCGTGTGAAGTTTAGTAAGATTTTATCAAGTGGTTAAAACAAAAGGAAACATCAACGGGATCACGACGTTCATATTCATTCATAATTGTTCATAAATGTTCATAAGGGTTTATGGCCCGGCGAGTGGGCGTGCACAATCTCCAACCTACTCCTCGTGTAATCATAATTAATTATTCAATAATCCATTATCATACATAAATCTTTTGTGCTCATAAATACATGATCATAATCATTCATATATCCCTTTTTCCTCCGGGTGGTGGACGGGCTTGCAAGACCCGGCCACCGGTTCATACATAGGCCAATGGGGGTACATGAATCCCCCAAGGGCACTCAGCTCCCATTCCCCGCTAAAACTCCTAGCGACGGCCGGTATCACCGTAGTTTGGTTGGAACTAGCATATGGGATCCCCGTCAGCCCTTGCTTCCTCGGTTAGCCACATATACTAAGTCCCGGGGCCCGTGCAATCATAAATCATAAATATCTCGCCAAACATAAGGTAGGGTTCATAAATAAAAGAAAGGGGTCATACGTTTGAAATTATTTACCCGAAATGACTCGATATAAATATATATATGATTTTGGCTTAAAACTTTGCACATAAGGAATATATATAAGGTTGTTTTAACTAATAGAAGAAAAACCCACCTTCAAAAGCGAAAGAAAGGTACAAGCGTCTCAAGGCTCGCCCTCGTCTCCGACCAAACCCGAATCTGTGCAAAAGAAAAGGTATGAGACTCAATGACCACATATGACGCTCGGCCATGAAATGAATATGACGTGAATGCATAAATGATCATATTATATCATAAAAATGTTCATGTGCACGATTAATAAATTTAAAACATATAATCATTCATTCGTTCATATATTTCATTTAATTTCATAAGTTCATAATTTCATATAAATTTCATAAATTCATAATTCATATCAATTAATCTAACATTCAATTAATAAGCATAACACATATAATATTCATATTCACATATAGGGATAAAATAAATAAAACGTTCAAACAATAGTCAGTAGAATAAATACGCGAAATAGAATTCAATTAATTTCAATAATTAAATTAAATCAAATAATAATTAAAATATATAATAAATAATTATAATATAATATATATAAGTAATCATATATAATAATATACAATATATATATAATATATACATATATATACGTACACACTCACACACACATGCATGCATATATACTTTATTTTATAAATATGCATGCAATACATGCACACACACACACAATTCACAATCAACACACACACACAGACATGTTTATATATATATACACTACGCACAGCAGCAACAGTCCATCAACCAAGCAAACATCAAAGCAGCAGCAGCAACAACTCAAGGAAGACGAAACAGAGATCAAGCAAAACGGGGTGACACCCCCGTATCACCCACAAAGCTTGGACCGAGACACCCCCGTGTCTCGGTACAGAAATTCCAGGCCTTGCAGCACCCCCGTGCCTCGCCGGAAAGGCAGCAATCGACACCCCCGTGTCGTGCAACAGCAACTTCCTCAAACAGACAGCAAAATACGCAGGAAAACAGGGCAAGAAAAGGCAGCCATGTACGAGCAATAAAGGCAACCCAAACATGCAAGAAAAGCTGTAAAAGACTCAGATAAACACACCCTAGAATCCATGAAAGAGACAACAAAAGGAAGAAGGAAATCTCAGCAAAATTGACAGCAATTCCGACGTGAGAAAAACAGAGCAACCGCGGAAAAAAAAAACAGGGCACGACTGAACTCAACCACTCCGATTCCATTCAAGTCCAAAAGTCCATCAAATGTGCAGCAAAATATCATATATTCAACACATAATCAGTTCCAAAAGTGATCAATCAAGACATGAAAGTGTATGTGACATATACGTGGGATTTTCTGAAAATTGTCATAAATGGTATATCATAAATACCTCAACAACCACGAAATCAATGACCATAAATGACATGAGGATGTCAAAACAATCATTCTCATGCTTGGAATCGATCAAAACCGTTAAGAATCGAAGAAGATCAATAATTTGCTCAAAACCTTCATTCTCGGGAAAAAGCCCAGAAAATCATGAAACCATGCTCAAAATCATGAATGAAAAGATGAAAATGATCAGAATTAATCATATAATACAACCCTTAACTTACCTTGATGATTGGTTGAAGTTTGGATGAGATTTGAGCTCCAAAATCTCCAAGGTTTGAAGGGTTACGGGTCTGGAATTCAGAACAGAAGCTTTGGCTAAGTTTTGGGGTTTGTGAGAGGATAATCTCGGTCAAGTCTGGTTATGTCATGATAGAGGGTTGAGTTAGGGTTTCAAGGAATCAAACCATGGTTAGTTTGGTTATGGTTTGGCCAAGATATGGCTGATTTAGTGTAACAAGGTCCAGTTGGTCTCCGTTTCGTTTTTCGGTTGGATTTCGGAGTTTCAAATGACTTAGGAAAATTATAAGGCTAAGTTTACCAAACTCGAATTTTCGTTACGAGTTCAGCGGATTTGACGGAACTCAAATCCGAGTTCCCGAGCTCAAGATATTAAATTCGGAACCAAGGGTACGCTAATTGCTCGTTAGCTCCCGTTTTGGTTCCTCAAATGAAATTAAATTCGTTAACCTATCAAATGAATTCAAAAACATAAATTGAGTATAAAATCATGTTCATAACACATATATGTACGACATATTACAAAATCGTGGCAATTTGATATCATATCATATAAGAACGAAGCACAAAATAAACGAACAAACCTAATCATGCAATTCATGCAAAATGTATAAAATTTCCCATGCACAAATATGATTTGCATGCATGCATATTAATTCCCATGCAAAAATAATTCTCCATGTATGCATATATTAACCTCACGTATAAAACATATATATAAATAAGTAATTAATTAAAACATGATTAATTAACATAACATATAATTAGCATAATCATTAAATTAATAATATAATAATTAAACATATATATATATATATATGATACGAAATATATATATATATAATTAATAATATTAAAATAAAATATTGTAATATAACATAATAAAATAATAACAATTATAATAAAAATTAAATATAAAACACGCAAAAACAATTAATTCGCGCAAATTAGTAAACACATACGTCGTACCTTTACGTCCGAGAAATCGGGGCGTTACAGTATCTATACAAAAGTACATACGTATTTATTTAGAAAATACACTGAGTATTTGTACGAAAGTATACATGTATTTATACATATTGGAATCAAATACGTATACGTATATTATACATGTATACCATAACCTATATCAATTGGTCAAGTATAAATATGTAACAAGTAATTAAACATGTAACATGTTAAACTATAGGTTATACTTTAATTATTTAATATTAAATAACATGTAACATTAAATTAAATTAGGTAACAAATTAAATTACCTAAGTATGATCATAAAATAAATAAAATGTAACATGTAACATGTCATAATAATTATCACACAATTAAATTGTAACATAATTAAATTATGTAACACATTTCATAATAAACTATACTATAGGAAACATAATTCATAAATTCATGAATATTTAAAGCATAAATTAAATCACATAATTCATGCATAAAACAAAACATATATTAAATCCTAAACATAGCATAATTAACAAATAAATTAAAACATGAATTAAAACATAATTTAAAACATAAAATAAACTAATTATAACATAAAAAAAATAAAAGAAAACATACCTTTCAAGGGGGGAGGAGCTCGGTTTTTCGGGGAGTAAATGAGCACATTTGGAAGGCCTCTCATGCTCTATTTATAGGTGAAGGTTGGGGTCACTTTGCAATTTTTCCAAAATTAATGGATAACATGGAGTTCTTTTCATAATTTCTCTAAAATAGGTTAGTTTCTTTCATAATTGTTGGAAGAGGGGTACTCTGATAATTACAGCTTTACACTGTGTGGTTTAGGAGCTGAAAAAGTTCCCAAGAGCTAGGAAATAAAATTAGCTTCGAAAAGGTCACTCACGGGTCAAAATCGGACGTACGGTTTAAAAGTTACAAGCTCCGGAAGATAGGATTTTCTTGAATTTTGAAAATTGATTTAATTATGAAATAAATAATTAGAGTATGATTTGAAGGTCCAAAAAGCTTTCCAAAAGTGTAGGAAAAATCGAGGAACGTTTTGGTGATGATCTCAAGGGTTAAATCATCCTATCGAAGGAAATATATCCTACCGACGGAAATTTTTTTTTGAAAATAAATTCTTCAATTGCTCTGGACACATAAACGAAACCTCAAAGCATTGAAAAGAGAGTTAAAAAATTCTAAGAAAGTAGTTATAGGTTCTTTGAGGTCTCTTGAATAAAATGGCATAGTGCTGGTTCGGAAAATGAATAGTATTTTTGACAAAAATTCCCAAAATACCCCTAATGATCAAGAAAGGATTTCGAAGCTTGGAAAACTTGTTCATATGACTGGGGAACAAGAGTTATGAACCTCTAGGGTTCCAATGAGATGCTAGGACAAGGTAGGCTCGGGAAATGAATAGTAAATTTGGTTCATGGTAAGGAAATCCCCCTTAAAACACAATACGACTAATGAATGCACATTGTTCACATAAGAATGCCATGCATGAACATTTGTAAAGGTGAACCAAGGTATATAAACACATTCTTGTCCTCTTTGATTTACTGGTTCCAGCTAGGTCCTGATACGGGCTGTTACAGCATACATGAGGCTTCCGACTGCCGAAGCAAACAAAACATCTTTCATTTCTTCTGTCTCTTCAGGAGTCTTAGGACACCGATCCCGAGATAGATGAACTCCAAGTTTGAAAGATAACGAACCTTTCTTGGAGTTAGCCATATTATATCTTGCCAGCATCTTATCTATATATGCTTCTTGTGATAAACCAATCCTCTTATTCTTATGATCACGATAAAGTCTGATCCCTTGAATATAACTCGCTTCACCTAGGTCTTTCATGTCAAACTGATTTGATAACCAAATCTTAACTGCTGACAATATTCCTGTATCATTCCCAATGAGCAGAATATCGTCCACATATATACTATCATGATTTATCTTGTACACACATGGTTCATCAGGCAGTTGTATAAATCCAAAGGATTTAATTACCTCATTGAATCTGATGTTCCATGATCTAGACGCTTGCTTAAGACCATAAATAGATCTATTAAGTTTGCATACCATTTGCTCCTGATTTCTGGCTACAAAGCCTTCAGGCTAAGCCATGTATATCTCTTCTTGAAGGTGCCCGTTCAAGAAGGCAGTCTTTACATCCATTTGCCAAATCTCATAATCAAAATGAGCAGTAATGGATAGGAGAATTCTTATGGACTTAAGCATTGCTACAGGCGAGAAGGTTTCATCGTAATCGATACCTTCTTTCTGGGTATAATCCTTAGACACAAGCTTGCTTTAAAGGTCTCAACCTTTCTGTCCATTCCCCTTTTTCTCTTGTAGACCCATTTGTATCCAATAGGTTTAATGCCCTTAGGCGCCTCTATAAGTTCTAAGACTTTATTGGAATACATTGAATCTAATTCAGATTCCATGACTCTGACACAACGGTCAGAGTCTATATCATTTATAGCTTCATCATATGTGACAGGATCAGATACGTTAGATTCAACCACTTAGTTTAATCGTAAGTATCTGTCAGGTGCCCTGACAATCCTCCCACTACGACGAGGCTGTTGTGTACTTGTCCCTACATCATATGTTGTAACTGGTAGATCATATGTATCTAACACATTTTCAGTTATTATAAGTTCTTGGAATTCAGAATCTGATGTTGTCATTTCTTCTAACACAATTTTGCTTCTACGCTTGTGGTCATTTACGAAATCATCTTCGAGATATTTAGTATTAGTGCTCACAAACACTTTGTGATCTCTCGGATCGTAAAATATACCACCTCTTGTTCCTTTAGGATAACCTATGTTCTTGATTTCAACTTGTCAAGGTCCTTCCTTAACACATGAGCTGGGGTTCCCCATATCCGAAGATAAGAGACACTGGGCTTTGGCTCTCGCCACAGTTCCTTTGGTGTTTTAAGAACCGACTTAGATGGAACAAGGTTTAATATGTGTGCCATTGTTTCGAGTGTAAAACCCCAAAACGAACTTGGTAGGGTAGCATGTAACAGCCCGAAAACCCGCTTGTCGATATTGTCCGCTTTGGTGGGCTAAGCGACACCACCCTCACGGTTTTGTTTCCCCCGGTGGAATTTAAGCCCGAAGGTGCCCACCCAGGAAAAGGCCTCAACAGGGAAGAGGTATACACCCCCTTATAAGGAAGGATTCGTTCTCCTCTTCTTCCGATGTGGGACAAGGACTTTGAGCTTTACAGTCCACCCCCCTATAAGGGCCCAGCGTCCTCGTCGCTGGCACAACGGACCGGGTCCTAGCTCTGATACCATTTGTAACAGCCCGAAAACCCGTTTGTCGATATTGTCCGCTTTGGTGGGCTAAGCGACACCACCCTCACGGTTTTGTTTCTCCCGGTGGAATTTAAGCCCGAAGGCGCCCTCCCAGGAAAAGGCCTCAACAGGGAAGAGGTATCCACCCCCTTATAAGGATGGCTTCGTTCTCCTCTTCTTCCGATGTGGCACAAGCACTTTGAGCTTTACTGTACGGGTAGATCAGACACTCCACCGTAGAACTCTAATCTTGTATACCGCAAATACATACCCGCCCAAGGGAGTAGTATATATCCAATATACTATAGACGGGTAATGGAGGCCGTGAGAATCCAACACTTTTCATCTCGCTCCCACTTGAATTTTTTAAGATTTGTGGATTATCCTTGATTATTAAATAATCACCTTTGGCATCTTATAATTATTGGAAGTAATTAATCTAATTAATATGCTCCCACTAGGATTATTAAATAATCCTAATAATATTTTAAGGCTTTAATAACTATTTATCAATTAAGCCCAAAAATATTAATCCAATTATGCATGGTGTTTAATCTCTATTAAACATTATTTATCTAATCATATTAAATAAATCATGCATAATTAAAGCAGCATAATATCACATATTATGATGCCATTTTTAAAATTAAAAGCATGCTTGCAAATAATTATCACTCTTAAAATTTTAATGGCCCCTTAAGTAAATATGTTATAAATTATCACATAATTTAAATCATATTTACTGATTCGGCAATTACCAGGAAGACAATTAAATTGTTTCCCAGAAAATTACCATTCCACGCAAATTCCCAGGAAACACTGGAAGGGTCACAATGGTCCCACTTAAAACCCATCCTCCTTAGACAAAATTTACGTGCACAGTATCAGATTTAAAATTATGCATCATATGCTTTATCAATGCAAGTATACATTCAGAGCCCTGCTCTGATACCGGTTGCTGGGTGGCGGGCCCGAATCAGAGTGACGGTATAACGCAATATTTAAAAAAATTTCGCCATAAACTCGTTATCAAAATATTTCTAAAATATTTTAATAAGCAGCGGAACAAATCGGGCAGAATAACTCTAATATATATGTGCATTGATAACATAATTTTAAATCACAGAGCACAAAATCACAATATACAAATAATAATTTTGGCAGCATAACGGTATTACCATACTGTAAAATTGGTTATCAACGGCACTTTTCCAGCACCTCGATATTTTCTCGTGAAACCGGCAGAGCTTCCCTACAATATTCCCGATTAAGATTTGGAGTGTGGGCTCCGGCAGTATTTCGCTAAATACTTTGAGAAAATATTTTTCTAGAAAAACATTTTTCTCTAAAATTAGAAAATCCCTATTTTCTAATTAATTAAGTGGATTATATATTAATTATATAACCACTTAATTAAATAAATAATTAATCCTCAATTTGGATTAATTAATCTAGAGAGAGAATTATTTTTGGAAGCTCTTGAAATTGGAAAATGAAAGCTGAAGGCTGAATGAATTTTAAAGCATGAGAAGGCCCTATTTATAGGGACTTCAGCGCCAATTTTTGGATTTTTGCTGTAGCTCCCAAGGCCCGTTCGCCAATCTGATAGCGCCACGTGGAAGCTTAGAGTGCACGGGACGCAACACCGCCGGCCAAGCGCTATTTGGAGGTTGCATGCGCTCCCACGTGCCGCCAGAAGCCTCTGCATGAGCATGGAGCGCATGGGGCACACGCTGGCACGAGGAAATGCCGCATGTCCGGTCCGGGCGGCCCAACCGGGCGGTTCAACCATCAGACCGGTTTAAGCTTGAACCGGTCGGTTCAAATAGGTTTGGACCAGTACCGACGTGGCGGATCCTAATTCGTCCACGTTTCCGGGTCGGTCAAACCTTAAGCTGACCCTACCCAGTTAATCGACCCGTTGAACCGTGCCCTTGACCCTATCCGAATCAAATCTGGACCATCCATAGTGTGAAGACGTAGCGTTATCTCAGTCGTCTCCATAGCATGCCATCCGGCATCCGTCAGCGCCACTTGGCACCTGACTCGCTGACGTGGTATGACATGGCAGGTGACATGTCATCAAGCCGCCACATCAGCAAAAACGCCTTTTTTTTTAATTTTATTTTCTCCAAAATAAATTTTCGGCCATTTCCAACTCTTTGGAATTTAATTTATTTTATCAAAATAAATTCCTTGGCTATTTTCAAACTCTTTGAAAAATCAGTTCTCTCTCTCCTTTTAATATTTTCTCTTTGATCTTCGTTGGGGTTTTGCGGGGGGACCAGCAGGACTAATTAATTTTAGCTCCAAACGGGTCAATCTATTATCATCCCATGATAATAATTGATTACGTTTAACAATATTTAATTCCACTAAATAAATATTGTTGCACTCTAAAATTAATTAAATTATTCACGAATTTCTCGATCTAGAATAATTTTTCATTTCAATCCTCTGTACAGATATCCATGAAAAATAAATCAATACTACTATCATTTATTTTTCACTTCCAATCTGAAATTTTTTGATTCGCCTTAAGTCCAAATTCTTTGTATGTGAAACACATTCAACATACAACTTCGGTGACGAATACACGAAGTACTTTGGCCAAAGTTTTATTTGAATTTTTGCAAATCTATTTCAGGGATATCTTTAACCTTCCAGCAAGGCTACAAATTCCTCGATCAATATTTCTCTTTAGCACATTTCATACAATCACCGAACGTACAAAGTATTTTGACCACCCGATACCGAGACCTCACTACTGAGTACATCATAGTGATTAACACAAAATGCCTAAAGTTGAAACACTGATAGGATTAAGAGTCCAGTGCTTCCGAAATTTTGTTCATTTTAGATAGCAGTATAAAATGAACAATCTCAGTGGTCCAGTTCGATGTCTCCAATTTCATTGAAAATCATCAATGTGTTATAATCGGAGACTTCATTTCCCTATGACGAAAGACTAATCATCTTATATAACACATTATAGTCTCGATAAGAACATTTTGTTATCATACTGACTAGAACTTTAATGGCATGTGATTTTTGGTATTTAAAGTCTTTTCCTATGAAACACATTTCATATAAAAATACCATCACACTTCATTAATCATTAAAATTTTAAAATACTCATAACTTGCTTCAATTTCAGTTTTATTAATCCAAAATAGTTACAATATAATTTGATTTTCAGGGCATTAATCACAACAACCCCTACCCCCCTTTTCCCCTGTGTCCGTTAATGGGTGTGTGTGTGTTTGTTCTTGGAGGGGGTAACAGGGCATTGGGTGATAGTTTGATTCGTTTTCCTTTCTTTCGTTTGCGTTTTATGTTCATAAAGTGATAATAATTAACATGCGTCCCTATTAATTGATATGATATGAATGTGAAATTGTATATTAAGGTGTGTTTTGTAATTTCGTTAATTGATTTTAGTGATTAAACGTGATATGTATTCATACACGATTAAATGTTATATATTGGCATTTCATTTGTACTTGTTTATATTAATTGTGCACATGAACACGATCACATCATTTCATAACATTATTATAGTTAATGCATATTTAATCATGCCATGACACGTTACACCACTTCATGAACATTGTCGTGCGTCCTACTTGGTTCCAATTTGAGTCGTGTCTCACAAGTACACTGTGTCTTCTTTCTTGTACAGTGATCTCCTCCGTGGAGAAATTTCCACCCTTGTGGTTCTTTCCTTGTACAGTGATCTTCTACTTCCCAACCTTTATCCTTTCCTTGGATGATCCCATATCTCATTCTAGTAACATGACAGAATCCGACGAGTAGTAGCGTTTAACCTCCGTTAAAGTTATGCGTTTATATACCATTTGTGCAACAAAGCAAATTTCAAAAGGGATTTATTACGATGCTTGCATGAGCAAGTACTCAATAGAAACAAGTACGCACACATATAACTTTGAGGTAATGGATGCATGGCACCAGGGTTATAGAACCTTAACTGGCGTGTTAAGAGAGTGTACCGTACTTCGGGTCATATCAACGAAATCCGAGTTCCCACTTCGTTCCAAAGCAGGTACTTTTGGAAGTCAGGAACAACAATTAAAATATAATGCATGTGGGTCAGAAATGGTGCACAACATATCATTGAGCCAATATTCATGAAACACGTATACATGCCACAGAGCACTTATTAACAAATATCAAGTACATATCAAAGTGGAGAACCAAAGCCAATCAACATCCATTATTCAATCAGCGATATTCAATTAACAATTATATATCAAGAATCATCAATTATCAATTAGCTAGTACTTATCAACATAGGGAACAACAAGTCATCAATGTTCAGTATTCAAGCAATCAGTATCCAAGTAGCACATAAAACGCATTATATAGGGGCCTTGTCAGTATCTTGAAGTGACTCTAGGACTTGAAGTACGATCGGGCTAGAAGTGTAAATAGGAAGTTTCCACAAGTTGGAGATACAAGTAAGACGATGAAGGAGGTAAAAATCTGAAAATCGTAACCTCTAATGAGCGAATAGGTTTTCAGAAGTACTGAAAGGCTCAATAGAACTCAAGAGTTTTGATGTTGATAAAACTAGACGGTTGACTCGATTGAAAAAGGGTTTTAGTACTACAATTGTAACAAATCACATGCTGGTCGGTCGCCCCAAACAGTGATCAATCACAATTTAAGCACTAAAGACACGAGAATACTTGTGAGACTCTCTGAACCCCAGATTTTCGCAACATGGGGCTCTGATACTACCTTAGCTGTAGCACCCCGAAGGGGCCACAACCCCGCACCTTCGTACCTCTCAAGTGGCTAGGAGACCTAGCACCCAAGAAGCCCGCCGGCGAACGGACAAAACAGTACAAGATGAGAGTACTAGAAGGGAACATTGCAGCGGAAATATGAGAAATTTAAAACTTTCAAAACATGAATCAGGAGACACAAGAGGCTAGTAACCAAGTACAAGGACTATACAGGAATTGAGTATTGAAAGAGACATTTCGATAGAGTGTCAAGGGATAATATAACTAGTGTAAACAAGTAATAAAGGACACCTGAGGCTAGATCGATAAATACCTAATTGAACGCTACATTATCATCAAGAGGGTGGAGACCAAGATGGTTCAAAAGAACCTGACCATAAGAGCACAACAAAAGATTTCCTATACTTCAAGATACCAGCCAACAAGCGATCACTGAACCTAAAACCATGAGGTCAGAAAACAGGGTGGAGGTATTAGTCAAAAGGACTAAGTGAGGCATGACTTTTGAAACAATAGAAGTACTTAAAACTCTAGGTTTTCAGAAAAGGATTTACTTCGAAACTATACTTTATAACTGAAGTTCGGAATCTTTATTTCAGGATCGTACTTTAAAACATTACTTTGAAACAAGATTTCCAACTAAGCACACACATGCACATACATCAGAGGTTCTAGTTCATATGTACTTTATAAATGGGGAACAGGGTATGGGATATTTTCCAAAAGTATGAACCAGACATTAAAACCAAAGTTGCCCGCAAGCTAGGCCATATCCATTCTTTACTCCTCAAAAACATTTACAAAGTTGGTATCGAGATCCATTAGGACCCCGACACCCATATACACATGCACCACCCCTTCTCCCCTTATTGTCACGCCCAGGGAGCTACCCCGCGGTGACGTGCGAAACGGGAGGAATTTACCACCTCTCCCGACCTTCGATGTGGAGTAACCAATCTCTGATTAAACCATCACCAAGGTCAGTACGGCAGCCAGTATCACAGTAGCCATTGACGCACGCCTCCCGGTCTACTACTTAACCAAGCCGCGACGACCCAACATAACAAAATTTCCAAAGCTTGCATTCAGAATAACAAAAGTACATAAGCACACAGAGTTCAGGAGACTGAACCTTTATTCAAGACCGTGTAGTAGTGTACACGATATGTATCAAAGATCATTAACTTTAAACTTGAAGTCTTACCCCAAAACGAGAAAACGTTTAGCTTAAAAGATAAGAATCTTTGAACTCGAATGAGTTGATTTTGAAATCATTTGAATACATAAGAATATTCATGGTTCCAGTTGAAATAGTTTAAACCTCACCTACAGAAACGGTATTATGCAATAATACCAGAGCCACAGTAAATCCGGACTTCACCTGTGAGTGGTGAATGATTAAGCTTCTATCTATAAACCATATAGTCACATAAACAAGTAGGAACGACCTCAAGTCATCCAATAGCACATAACGATATCATATGTATAGGACGAAACATTATCAAAGCATATCATATCATATGGCGAGATTTCGTGATAATTATTCAACAATCATCAAAGCATGAAGGCATAATTAGATTCATGCAATGCAGTACATAGGAGAGTAATACCATTTAATGCAGAAGAATCATTTAACTAAGAATGGAACATAAGATTGGCGAGAAAGCAAAAAGCTTGAACAAGGAATACTCTTTTTGAAGAAAGGATTCAAGTAAACGATTAGTCTCAGTTGAAAGCTCGTGTCAAGAACTTGAGGATATATTCTTAGGGTCTTAAAATAATCTCATTTAGGAAAGGAATGTGAACTTTGAAACCTACTTTGATCCCCTGTTTTTGAGAATTTTCGAAAAAGGCT
This sequence comes from Lantana camara, assembly GCA_037501455.1. Taxonomy (NCBI): domain Eukaryota; kingdom Viridiplantae; phylum Streptophyta; class Magnoliopsida; order Lamiales; family Verbenaceae; genus Lantana; species Lantana camara. The sequence continues at coordinate 56,580,391 of CM074858.1, forward strand.
TTGACAGTTGAATTCGTTTCTTTAAAACGATCATTTAGGTTAAAAGTCAAAATTGTTGGTCAAGGTCAAAGGTCCAGGGTCAAATGTCAATGGTCAATGGTCACTATTCAAGTATACGGTACTTATACTGTATGTATACATGTATTTATACGGTATGTATACGGTATTTATACTGGGATACCTATCGTATTTCTACAGTATTTATACAAGAATACAAGCAGTACTTATACTAGAATACATAAGGTATCTATACAAAAGTACATACGTATTTATTTAGAAAATACACTGAGTATTTATACGAAAGTATACATGTATTTATACATATTGGAATCAAATACGTATACGTATATTATACATGTATACCATAACCTATATCAATTGGTCAAGTATAAATATGTAATAAGTAATTAAACATGTAACATGTTAAACTATAGGTTATACTTTAATTATTTAATATTAAATAACATGTAACATTAAATTAAATTAGGTAACAAATTAAATTACCTAAGTATGATCATAAAATAAATAAAATGTAACATGTAACATGTCATAATAATTATCACACAATTAAATTGTAACATAATTAAATTATGTAACACATTTCATAATAAACTATACTATAGGAAACATAATTCATAAATTCATGAATATTTAAAGCATAAATTAAATCACATAATTCATGCATCAAACAAAACATATATTAAATCCTAAACGTAACATAATTAATAAATAAATTAAAACATGAATTAAAACATAATTTAAAACATAAAATAAACTAATTATAACATAAAAAAAATAAAAGAAAACATACCTTTCAAGGGGGGAGGAGCTCGGTTTTTCGGGGAGTAAATGAGCACATTTTGAAGGCCTTCATGCTCTATTTATAGGTGAAGGTTGGGGTCACTTTGCAATTTTTCCAAAATTAATGGATAACATGGGGTTCTTTTCATAATTTCTCTAAAATAGGTTAGTTTCTTTCATAATTGTTGGAAGAGGGGTACTCTGATAGTTACAGCTTTACACTGTGTGTTTTAGGACCTGAAAAAGTGCCCAAGAGCTAGGAAATAAAATTAGCTTCGAAACATTTACTCACGGGTCAAAATCGGACATACGGTTTAAAAGTTACAAGCTCCGGAAGATAGGATTTTCTTGAATTTCGAAAATTGATTTAATTATGAAATAAATAATTAGAGTATGATTTGAAGGTCCAAAAAGCTTTCCAAAAGTGTAGGAAAAATCGAGGAACGTTTTGATGATGATCTCAAGGGTTAAATCATTCTATCGAAGGAAATATATCCTACCGACAGAAATTTTTATTTGAAAATAAATTCTTAAATTGCTCTGGACACATAAATGAAACCTCAAAGCATTGAAAAGAGAGTTAAAAAATTCTAAGAAAGTAGTTATAGGTTCTTTGAGGTCTCTTGAATAAAATGGCATAGTGCTGGTTCGGAAAATGAATAGTACTTTTGAAAAAAATTCCCAAAATACCCCTAATGATCAAGAAAGGGTTTCGAAGCTTTGAAAACATGTTCATATGACTGGGGAACATGAGTTATGAACCTCTAGGGTTCCAATGAGATGCTAGGACAAGGTAGGCTCGGGAAATGAATAGTAAATTTGGTTCATGGTAAGGAAATCCCCCTTAAAACACAATACGACTAATGAATGCACATTGTTCACATAAGAATGCCATGCATGAACATTTGTAAAGGTGAACCAAGGTATATAAACACATTCTTGTCCTCTTTGATTTACTGGTTCCAGCTAGGTCCTGATACGGGCTGTTACAGCATACATGAGGCTTCCGACTGCCGAAGCATACATAACATCTTTCATTTCTTCTGTCTCTTCAGGAGTCTTAGGACACCGATCCCGAGATAGATGAACTCCAAGTTTGAAAGATAACGAACCTTTCTTGGAGTTAGCCATATTATATCTTGCCAGCATCTTATCTATATATGCTTCTTGTGATAAACTAATCCTTTTATTATTATGATCACGATAAAGTCTGATCCCTTGAATATAACTCGCTTCACCTAGGTCTTTCATGTCAAACTGATTTGATAACCAAATCTTAACTGCTGACAATATTCCTGTATCATTCCCAATGAGCAGAATATCGTCCACATATATACTATCATGATTTATCTTGTACACACATGGTTCATCAGGCAGTTCGATAAATCCAAAGGATTTAATTACCTCATTGAATCTGATGTTCCATGATCTAGACGCTTGCTTAAGACCATAAATAGATCTATTAAGTTTGCATACCACATGCTCCTGATTTCTGGCTATAAAGCCCTCAGGCTAAGCCATGTATATCTCTTCTTGAAGGTGCCCGTTCAAGAAGGCAGTCTTTATATCCATTTGCCAAATCTCATAATCAAAATGAGCAGTAATGGATAGGAGAATTCTTATGGACTTAAGCATTGCTACAGGCGAGAAGGTTTCATCGTAATCGATACCTTCTTTCTGGGTATAATCCTTTGACACAAGCCTTGCTTTAAAGGTCTCAACCTTTCCGTCCATTCCCCTTTTTCTCTTGTAGACCCATTTGTATCCAATAGGTTTAATACCCTTAGGCGCCTCTATAAGTTCCAAGACTTTATTGGAATACATTGAATCTAATTCAGATTCCATGACTCTGACACAACGGTCAGCGTCTATATCATTTATAGCTTCATCATATGTGACAGTATCAGATACGTTAGATTCAACCACTTAGGTTAATCCTAAGTATCTGTCAGGTGCCCTGACAATCCTCACACTACGACGAGGCTGTTGTGTACTTGTCCCTACATCATATGTTGTAACTGGTACATCATATGTATCTAACACATTTTCAGTTATTATAAGTTCTTGGAATTCAGAATCTGATGTTGTCATTTCTTCTAACACAATTTTGCTTCTATGCTTGTGGTCATTTACGAAATCATCTTCGAGATATTTAACATTAGTGCTCACAAACACTTTGTGATCTCTCGGATCGTAAAATATACCACCTCTTGTTCCTTTAGGATAACCTATGTTCGTGATTCCAACTTGTCAAGGTCCTTCCTTAACACATGAGCTGGGGTTCCCCATATCCGAAGATAAGAGACACTGGGCTTTGGCTCTCGCCACAGTTCCTTTGGTGTTTTAAGAACCGACTTAGATGGAACAAGGTTTAATATGTGTGTCGTTGTTTCGAGTGCAAAACCCTAAAACGAACTTGGTAGGGTAGCATGTAACAGCCCGAAAATCCGCTTGTCGATATTGTCCGCTTTGGTGGGCTAACCGACACCACCCTCACGGTTTTGTTTCTACAGGTGGAATTTAAGCCCGAAGGCGCCCACCCAGGAAAAGGCCTCAACAGGGAAGAGGTATACACCCCCTTATAAGGAAGGCTTCGTTCTCCTCTTCTTCCGATGTGGGACAAGCACTTTGAGCTTTACAGTCCATCCCCCCATAAGGGCCCAGCGTCCTCACTGGCACACCGGACCGGGTCCCAGCTCTGATACCATTTGTAACAGCCCGAAAACCCGTCTATCGATATTGTCCGCTTTGGTGGGCTAAGCGACACCACCCTCACGGTTTTGTTTCTCCCGGTAGAATTTAAGCCCGAACGCGCCCACCCAGGAAAAGGCCTCAACAGGGAAGAGGTATCCACTCCCTTATAAGGAAGGCTTCGTTCTCCTCTTCTTCCGATGTGGGACAAGCACTTTGAGCTTTACTGTACGGGTAGATCAGACACTCCACCGTAGAACTCTAATCTTGTATACCGCGAATACATACCCGCCCAAAGGAGTAGCATATATCCAATATACTATAGACGGGTAATGGAGGCCATGAGAATCCAACTCTTTTCATCTCGCTCCCACTTGAATTTTTTAAGATTTGTGGATTATCCTTGATTATTAAATAATCACCTTTGGCATCTTATAATTATTGGAAGTAATTAATCTAATTAATATGCTCCCACTAGGATTATTAAATAATCCTAATAATATTTTAAGGCTTTAATAACTATTTATCAATTAAGCCCAAAAATATTAATCCAATTATGCATGGTGTTTAATCTCTATTAAACATTATTTATCTAATCATATTAAATAAATCATGCATAATTAAAGCAGCATAATATCACATATTATGATGCCATTTTTAAAATTAAAAGCATGCTTGCAAATAATTATCACTCTTAAAATTTTAATGGCCCCTTAAGTAAATATGTTATAAATTATCACATAATTTAAATCATATTTACTGATTCGGGAATTACTAGGAAGACAATTAAATTGTTTCCCAGAAAATTACCATTCCACGTAAATTCCCAGGAAACACTGGAGGGGTCACAATGGTCCCACTTAAAACCCATCCTCCTTAGACAAAATTTACGTGCATAGTATCAGATTTAAAATTATGCATCATATGCTTTATCAATGCAAGTATACATTCAGAGCCCCGCTCTGATACCGGTTGCTGGGTGGTGGGCCCGAATCAGAGTGACGGTATAATGCAATATTTAAAAAAATTTCGCCATAACCTCGTTTTCAAAATATTTCTAAAATATTTTAATAAGCAGCGGAACAAATCGGGCAGAATAACTCTAATATATATGTGCATTGATAACATAATTTTAAATCACAGAGCATAAAATCACAATATGCAAATAATAATTTTGGCAGCATAACGGTATTACCATACGTACAAATAATTCTAAAAACTACCCGGGCGGGTAGTCTTGTACAGAAGAGTTTCTGCACTCTTTTCTACCCGGCCGGGTAGTTTTTGCCTCTTATTTTCCCCGGCCGGGTACTCCCTCATCCGAACTCTGATTTACCTGATTTTTGAGCCGTTGGAAACCTCTTGAAGTATAATAACACCTCCAATTCGAATCACCTTAATATCTTTTCTCATTTATCAGTTATGAACGTTTGAAAATCGTATCGCTGCTTTGCCGAAACACTGCACTCACCCAACTTCGAACCTTCGTCATTTCCACATCGCTTTGAATCACGATTCGGGCCATATATCATTTGAAAGGCCTGTGTGTCTAGTTTCATTCCCAATAAACAAAACTCCATTCAAAATTCTAGAACTTAAGATTTGTTCAGTTCTTTACAGCTTGTGCATTACTAAAAACTGTCAACTCTCACTAAAAGCTTACCTAATCCGTTTTCTTGCTTTCCCTCCAGTTCCTCGGACTCCATATGTGGTTTGAATGTATTTTATGCTTGCTTAATTGATTATATGTGATATATCTTGATATTTTTATGAATTTTATGCTATGAATTCAATGCATATGCGTGAAATGACAACATGAACGTTATGTGCTACTCTTATGCATGCATGAATGGTTTGCTCCATTTAATTGTTTTGTATGTTGTGATTAGCTTCTTCCATGACTTGCATATTTTGTTAATATCTTATGATATGTGATAACTTGTATATTATGAGATCATAATGTAATTTTGTTAATACATTTAGTAAATTATGATCCAATATGCCTTCAAATGCTCTCTAGCTTGCATGCATGAATTGTTCCTCCATTTATTGGCCTCATATGATAACTTCCCACTTCATTTATAACTCGCATGCATTATAAATATGTTATAGTATGAGTTATGATTAATGTATGAAGCTTATGGCTCGATTTGATACAAAATATGAAAGATATAAAACACATGAATATGAAACCACTATGTATTGAGTATTTGGAATAAATCACTTGATTATATGACATCATAACATGATTTATACTCTTTATGCATCTCATATCATGTACATCACATGCCGTGCGTCCACGTGGTTTCATATTGAGTCAATTCTCACGAGTACGCATTGTTCCCTTTCTTGTACAGTTCATCTCCAGGGCGGAGATATCGTGATCATTTAGCACATAGCCTAGCTTGTATCCTTGTATTGTCGCCATGTTCCAGGTCAGGGTGTTTTCGTTTTAGTTATGTATTAAACCCTACGACCTTACGTGACAAGCTTTGGCCAAAAACCTTATATATATATATATGTGTTACTTTTAAAGTAGAGTTATCGAGTAAACTCTTCTGAAATTATACGTATGGGCGTATATAAGCTTAAAATGGTTTTGCAATAAGGCTATGCTCCAAACCGTGTGTCTTCAGGCTAGCTACGGATTAGGATGACACGGAGAAGTACGTGTATAGCATATGCCGAGTTGCACGGTAAGGTATGTTTTCTTATAGTATGTATCCTAATTATGAAGAAAATTTTTTGGCGAGATTATGCATGTATGTTATGTTCACGGGCCCAGGAATTTAGTACATGTGGCTATCCGGGGAGGCAAGGGCCGACGGTGATCCCATGTGCTGATTCCTTTTATGGTTAACGGCGGTACCGGACCTCGCCAGGAGATTGGCGGGGAAAGGGAGTTGAGTGCCATCTGGGGAGTCATGTAGCCCCTTTTGGTTAATGTATGAGGTGGCCGGGTCTTGCAAGCCTGTCCACCACCCGGAGGAAGAAGGTTGGAACTTATTTTATGCTTATGATTATGTTTATGTATGATAGATATGCACCGTTCGGGAAGGCCGGGACACGGATTGCCCAAACGAATATGTCTTATGATATGATATATGCTCTGTGTGTATTATGATATATTGCATGATCACCTAATTAAAGTATTAATGCTATTTGTCGTGCACAGTCGGAGTATGGTTGGAGATAATGTACGCTCACTCGCCGAGCCTTCATGTTTATGTATGAATTATAAAGCTAATGAATTTAATATGAATTAGTTGTAAAGTTCGAGCATTGTTTATTTATTTTCTTGCCCTTCTTGGGAACTAACTTCCAATAAAACCTTTGCTCAGGATTTATGGCTTGCATGTGCTTGTTTCTATGTTTATGTATTGCTCCTGCTCACTCAGTCTTCTAGAGACTGACCCCTCTTTCCCACTTCTCAGTATCTTGCAGGTTTTGCTAGGCGGAGGTCAAGTTAAATTCTCTTTTGAGTTACACCTGTACACTCGAGTCACATGTTACATTGTTATGATTTAATTGTAATTCCTTTATGTACTTGGGCCTGTGAGCCAATTATGAATTATTATTATTAATATGGATTCGGGACAGGTTGCATGCGTAGTTGAACCCGTGGATAGGATGCATGTTGAAATTTTCTTAGTCATCTTATGATAATGTTATATGTTGGGGCTATTATTGAAATTTACGCTTGGTATTAATGTTTCCACCTTATGTATTCGCGATTTTGATTTAATTGGTTCAGGGTTAGTTTCCGCCTAGCCAGGTTGTTTTTTTTTTTTTTTTTTTTGTGTCTCCCCGTTCGCTATGAGTCCGGTCATGCTTGGATTATCCATTTCATGTGTGGACTAGACTTGTAGTGCGGGGGATGTGGTGCCTATCGTCCCGGGTGCTACACACTCAGTCAGTTGGCTGACCTCTCCCTCTCGTTTTTTTTAGTTCTGTTCTACAGGTCGTTTGGTCGTTAGGCGGGAGTCTGTCGAGGTCTTTGTTCGAGTCTCGGTCATGCTCTCCCTGGATTATTTTATATACTCTTTTCTTGCTTTGTATTTGGGCCTTATAGGCCATAGTGTATTCTTTATTGTTTTATTGAACTCGGGATAGGTTTTTAGGGCCCTAGTCGAACCCGTTTGTATGTTACTAATTTATATTGTTCGGGACAGGTTAGGACAGGTTCTCGAATTAGTTGAACCCGTATTTACATTCTTGTTTAAATTGTAATTACATTGTTAAACTGTGAATATATGATTATCTTGCTTTCGCATTCTTGCTCCTGTTAACTTGTTGCTACAGGGTCTAGTCCTGCCAAACGTAGAATGTTTTTGTTTTGTCTCCGTTCGCTGTGAGCTTGGTTCATATATGGACTTTCCATTTCATGCGTGGATCGGGTTCCTAGTGCGGGGGATGTGGTGCCCTCCGTGTAGGGTGTCACATCATAAAGTGGTATCAGAGCTCTAGGTTGTAAAATCGGAGTTCTAGTGTCGTGTCGTGTCGAGTCTAGGTCATACGGCTTAGGAACTACCTTGAAACGTGTACATTGCATCGTTCTTGAACATTGACACATTCTCCTTTCAAACTTTGTTGAAGTACATGCTACATTTTGCATTAAATCCGTGGCTTTGGTGTTAATTGTGTGACATGAGCATGCACTAATCGCATGCAATTATTTTGAAATAAGTTATGATTTATAGGTTATGAAGATAATATCAAATCACGTCCAATCTCTACGACAACCACAATCTATCACAAGCTCTTCTCTTGGGCATGAAAGATGTAAGGAATGCACTATGGTTATATGCAAGTGTCCGAAACTTATGGCCTTTCCTAAATGGGACTATGGTTCGAGAGGTAGAATTCGGAATAGAAGACCCGATTTGTGGGAATGGATTACAAGCTCTACCATGATTGATGTATACCCCGCAAGATAAGGTTAGGGTACATGATGTTACGCCTACACTATAAGTTAGTCGACCGGATTCAATGGGATCATTTAACCCAAGAATGGAGCGAAGAAAATCTTGAAGGAGATGTTTAGATTCGAGGTTCAAACCAACAAAGAGGCGATAATCTTCAAGAGGATTCAAGGTAAAATAGGTTCGTTGGGTGATGAGTAACAAAGATCGTCAAAGAGGATTCAAAATATAATAAGGCATGTGAATGGTGAGGAATATAAACCATCAAAGAAGAGTTTCAAATAAATCAAGCCCTTAGAAGTTGAGTTGGGAAGAGTTGGAGAAAAACCAAACAACCGTGGTGAATACAAACCTATGGAAGATATGGAGCAACAAATGGAAATGATAAAGAAAGGCAAAGAGCTTTTGGTGGAAAATGTGAAATCAAGTGTAAGCAATTGGAGGACGAGTTCATTCCACCAATTTGAACTCAATAAGGATAAGTCAAGGGAAATTTGATCAACGTAACAATCAAGGTAAAGATTCGGACAACGTTTGGGAATTTATACTTGGGAATAAGTCAAGATATCGACTCCATGGGGGTAGAAGACTTCGGGTTCAAGAAATTTTGATCTCGGGCCATAGAAGCGTACAAATTAATGCAAGAAAATTTTAAAGATTTAGAAGACCATGGGTAAACAAGAGATGGCTAACAAGTTCTGTAACGCCCGAGCGCGAGACGTCACATCCCCCGCACCATGACCCGACCCGTATACGAAATGGATTTCCATACACGTGCCGAATCATAGCGAACGGAGACATACACACTCGCTAAGCCAGGCGGGACTAACCTATAACTTAAACCCCAATAACAACAACAACCAGAGCAATAAAAGATAGCGGAAGCAATCATTCATATATTATATATTAAGCTAAATGCTCTAGGTACCAACATTTATTGTACGATACATATAGGTACCATATCATGTACGCTCCATACATAAACAAAAATCCAAATGTAACAAAATGTAGACATAACTGAGTGTAAAGGAAAGGCTAGACACGATGCAAGACTCTCCCTGACTGGAATCCCGCCTAGCATCCCCTTTCCTGCAAAAACAACTGAAACAACTCCGGGTTCAGTCTTAGACAGACTGGTGGGTATAAAAACAGAGGCATAATATCATAATATTGCGGAATTGAAACACATACATGCAAGTTATAATCCTTATTCGAGGTTTAGAAGCATTTCTCCCAAGCGGGAACATAAAGTACAACGAATAGGATTATAACAATTCATTCGTTCATTAGGTCGTTCATAGCCCGGTGAGAGGGCGTGCATTATCTCCAACCACCACCACGTGTAATCCATTAATCATTCATTCGTTCGTTCATTCATTCATTCATTACATTCTTTCGTGCACATACATTCGATCGTTCATTCAATCGTTCATAAACTCCTTTTTCCTCCGGGTAGGGAACGGGTTTACAAGGCCCGAGCCCTTATTCATTAATGCTAGAGGGGTACATGAATCCCCAAAAGCCGGAACCCCTTTCATCCACTAATCTCCTAGTGAAATCCAAGTTGCCGAAATTATTGGAACTAGTATAAATGGGTTCCCGTTAGCCCATGCTTCCTCGGTTCACCACTACACTAAGCTCCGGGCCCTCATTCATTGTGATCATTCATACACTTCTCGCCAAAACATTTTGGTAGGACATTCATAATAAAGGCTTTTGTTCAAAAACATTTGCTCGTTAAAACTTGGCATAAATACCTATATAGGGTTTTGGCTTAAAACTTACACATTTGGTGTTCGGGTCATATTGTTAACTAATAGAAGAAAAACCCACCTGGTAGACAAAAGAAACCCGACACAGCTCTCACTGCCCGATCTCGTCACCCACTGGATCAAGATCTGTGTGACAAAGGTAGTGTGAGACTCAATCATGACCACATTAGACGCTCGGCTATGCAATATCATGCTATGGAATGCTTAAAATGCAATAATATGTTCAATTATGGTCATGAATATCATAGAATTCAATTAAACACAGAATTCACCAAGTTTCGTTCATTATACGGTAAAACCGTATTCAATCCCGTTCATATCGTTCATACTTTCATACTGTGCATTCATAATTCATCAATAACATACACCAACCATAAAACATTACTTTAACATAATCACGTTACATATAATTCATAATTACGAATAATAAACGCAAAACAAGCAATAAAAGAGTTCCCCCAAAGCTGCCATTTCAAATGACACGGCCGTGTTGAGTTTTCAAAGGAAACGGACACGGCCGTGTCCGAGGTTTAAAATCAGAAGAATTCAAAGTCGAGGGCTTAACACGGCCATGTTGAGTTTACAAAGCATTTGGACACGGCCGTGTCCGAGATTTAAATTCAGAAAAATCAAAGTCGAGAGCCCAACACGGCCGTGTCCATTTTCAGTTCAAAGCTGACACGGCCGTGTCAGCTCGTCGTTCTGCTTTTCGTGGGAAAAGCATGCAAAACAGGGGCAGCAACAAGGAAGCTCTTATATGGCACTTAGACATGCTCATACTTCATAAAACTCATACAAATCATGTAATTCATTCATATATACAAGAAGTCATGCACAAAATTGGCAAAAGATCATTCAAACCAAGTTAATCATCCATGGAAGTTTCAAGCTCCATTAATGGCACAACATGTAATACATACCCAACATGAGATTCAAGATATAGAAATGATGAGGAAGTTATAAGGTTCATATTTCATGCATCAATCCCCAATTAAACCATGAGACACCAAAGTTCAAGATCAAACCCTCTATTCATGCTCAAACTCAACACACAAGAATCCTTCACTCATGCCAAGCTATTCATAGATGAAAAGATAGAGGAGAAGATGGAGATTCTAAATCCTAACTTACGTTGGAAGAAGATGGAGGATTGATCAAGCTTGAGCTCAAAGCTTGGAGGATCAAAAATGGAGGGTTTCTTGGAATTCTCCTCTTCTCTCTTGGATGAGGATTTGATCGATCAAAATGGGAGCAAAGGAGGAGGAATGCTGATATTTAGTGCTAATATGGGTAGAATTCGGGTCGGTTCAAGTCCGGTTCGTTTAGTAAATGGTTCACACAAGTTATAAGAAACGAGGTTGTGAAAAGATTCGTTGTCGAGAGTTCAAACGGTATCGAAACAATACAAGGTCAAGTTTAATGGATAGGTAACGTCGAAACAAGTTCAACGCTGGTTACGGATCTCGATTTCGAGGTCCGGAGCTCAAGATATCGCGAAAACCGTTCAGGGTTGCCTATATTCAAATAGGTCCCTAAACTTTCAAAAAGTGGTAATTAAGCCCAAACTCAATTTCCAATTGAGTCCAAAACATTCAAATAAGTTACAATCAAGCCCACGATTACACGAAACACGTAATTTCATTCAATTAACACCGAATTCATGAAATTCACATTCTCACAATTTCATTCATATATTCATAACACATTTTAGAATTCATATAAATTTTAAACAATTAAATCAAATTAGAAACAAATTCAATTAGTAAAACAAGATATAAACTCATATAATTAAATGTAAATTGCGCACGTAACTCTTACCTGCACGTGTGAAAACACGGGGCGTTACAACCTCTCCCCCTTAAAGAGAATCCGTCCTCGGATTCATTGCTCGGTCGGAAATAACTCGGGATAGAACTTCTTCATTTTCTCTTCCGTTTCCCACGTGGCTTCTTCCGTCTTATCGCTTCGCCATAACACCTTCACCAAGGGAAACCGTCTGTTCCGAAGTTCTTGAAATTTCTGATCCAGAATCTTAACTGGTTTCTGAACAAAAGTGAGATTCGGTTCAAGCTCAACCTCTTCAATTGGTATGATCACTGATTCATCGGGGTAGTACTTCCGAAGTTGTGATACATGGAAGACATTGTGAATACCCGTTAAACTTGGAGGCAAATCCAATCTGTAAGCTGTATCTCCGATTCTCTCCAAAATCTCATAAGGTCCTAAATATCGGGGATTCAACTTTCCTCCTTTTCCAATTCGGGTAAATCCTTTCCGAGGTGAAGCTTTCAGGAATACCCCATTCCCTACTTCAAATTCAAGATCTTTCCTTCGCCTATCTGCATAACTTTTCTGTCGATCTTGAGCTACCTTCATCCGTTGTCGGATAATTTGAACCTTTTCAATAGCATCTTGAATAGCTTTGGAAGGTTTATCTTTCCTTTCACCTCTTTGTACCCCTTCTTGCTTACTCCACTTCCACTCTTCCAAATCGAAAAACAACGGGGATCGACACTTCCTTCCATAAAGAAACTCATACGGTGCCATTTCTATAGAAGCTTGGTAACTATTATTGTAGGCAAACTCAATCAAGGGCAATTGTTCATTCCATGAACTCGAGAAATCCAACGCACACGCCCTTAACATATCCTCAAGATATCTGATTAATCTTTCGGATTGCCCGTCAGTCTGTGGATGAAAAGCTGTACTGAACTGAAGCTTAGTTCCCAAACACTTCTGTAACTCTTGCCAGAACTTGGAAGTGAATCTCGGATCCATGTCTGAAACAATACTTGCTGGCACTCCATGTAACCGAACAATCTCATCACAATACCTCTTAGCCAACTTACCTATCTTATCTGACATCCGAACTGCGAGAAAATATGCTGATTTGGTTAACCTGTCCACGATTACCCAAATTCCATCGAATCCACCTTTCACTCTAGGTAAACCCGATACAAAATCCATCGCTATCTGTTCCCATTTCCATTCGGGAATAGGTAATGGCTGTAACAATCCTGACGGCTTCTGATGCTCAGCTTTCACTAGCTGACAAGTCAGATAATGCTTCACATAATTCACTACGTCTCTCTTCAACCCATTCCACAAATAATACTGTTTCAAGTCCCGATACATCTTGTTTCCACCAGGATGTACCTAATAGATCGTTTTATGAGCTTCATCCAAAATAGCTCTTCTTAACTCCGTTGGAACTACCACTCTGTCCTTAAACCGAAAAATTCCCGTATCATCGAATCCAAACGGACACTCGGAGTCTGATCGAGCCTTCTCAACCAACTTCTGAATCTCAACATCCGTCCGTTGTGCCTCAAATATCTGTTGCCTTAACTCAGGACGTACTGAGATATTACCAATACGAGCCTTTATCTTAACCAATTCCATTGGTTGTCCAATATTTACCTTCAAATTGGATACACTAGCCTTCCTGCTCAATGCATCCGCGACCACATTAGCTTTGCCTGGGTGATACTTAATCACACAATCATAATCCTCGAGAGTCTCCATCCATCTTCGTTGCCTTCTATTCAACTCCTTCTGAGAGAATAAGTTCTGAAGACTCTTATGATCGGTGAAAATCTCAAAAGAAGTTCCATACAAGTAATGTCTCCATTTCCCTAAGGCAAAAATCACCGCTGCAAGTTCAAGGTCGTGAGTGGGATAATTCTTCTCATGCTCGTTCAATTTCCTAGAGGCATAAGCAATTACTCTCCCATTTTGCATCAAAACACAACCTAAGCCTTCATGGGAAGCATCCGTATACACCATAAAACCTTCAATACCATCCGGAAGTGCAAGTATCGGTGCAGAAGTTAACTTATCTTTCAAGAGCTGAAAACTGGCTTCACACTTCTCATCCCATTTAAACCGAACTTCTTTCTTGGTTAATCTAGTTAACGGAGCCGCTATCTTAGAAAAATCCTTAACAAATCTTCGATAATAGCCGGCTAAACCCAAGAAACATCGGATCTCAGAAACATTCTTAGGACTCTGCCACTTAGAAATTGCCTCTATTTTTGAAGGATCCACTTCTAATCCTTTGCTCGAAATAATATGTCCCAAAAAACTCACCCTGTCAATCCAGAACTCGCATTTACTGAATTTGGCATAGAGCTGGTTATCTCTTAAAACTTCCAATACCAATCTCAAATGCCGAGCATGATCCTCTTCTGACCTTGAGTATACCAAAATATCATCGATGAAGATCACAACAAACTTATCCAAATACGGCCGGAAAATCCGATGCATCATGTCCATAAAAGCTACCGGCGCGTTAGTTAATCCAAATGGCATCACCACAAATTCATAATGTCCATACCGGGTATTAAATCCGGTCTTAGGAATATCTTCCTCCTTGATCTTTAACTAATAATATCCCTGCCTTAAATCGAGCTTGGAATACACTCTTGACCCTTGTAGCATATCAAACAAATCCTCTATATTAGGCAATGGATATTTATTCTTTACATTCATCCGATTCAACTCCCGGTAGTCAATACACATCCTTAAGGTTCCATCCTTCTTCTTAACAAAGAGAACCGGCGCGCCCCATGGTGATGAACTTGGCCGAATATATCCATTCTTAAGAAGATCTTCCAACTGAACTTTCAACTCCTGTAACTCTGCCGGTGCCATCCGGTAAGGAGTCTTAGAATAAGGTTCAGATCCCGGATATAAGTCTATTACAAATTCGATCTCTCGATCCGGAGGCAAAGAACCTAAAACTTCGGGAAACACTTCAATATATTCCTTCACCACTTCAGTCTCTTCGAGTCTCGCCTGATCTTTCGGCTTATTCAAGATATAGGCGATAAATCCCGTTGCCCCATTCCTTATCAACTTATGAGCCTCAGTAAACGACAAAAGAGGTGCACTCTCTGCTTCTTTCCTTACTACCACTTCTTCTCCCAACTTGACTGTCTTGGAGAAACAATCAATCCATTCCCAGAATAACCCCATATCTGTTCATCGGCATTACCACCAAATCTGCTCGATATTCTCTGCCTTCAAACCCAAACACACAATCTCTGACCACCCGATCCGTCTCAAGACTTCCACCCAACGGCAAACTCACCACATAACAAGCATATAAGCACGTAACAGGCAAACACAAAGTATCAATTAATTTGCAAGATATAAAAGAATGAGTAGCGCCAGGGTCAAATAATGCATGTATGTTCGTGTTATGGATGCATATCGTACCTTCCACCATAGCATTGGGATTGGCTTCCACATCTTGCTCTTCACCCGCAAGGGCATATGCACGAGCTGGGACCATCGGTCTCTGAGCTCCCGGTTGATAGCCCGGAGTCTTATCTGGACAAGTATTGGCCATATGCGTCGTTTCCCCACAAATCAAACACTGTCCCAACCTCCTTCTGCAAGTATTGTAGGTGTGGGTAGGGCCTCCACAATACATACAAGGTGGCCTATCATGTCGAGGATCAGTAGCAACTGGAGGTGCTTGTGGCTTCGGCGGTGCAGCTCCTGTAGGTTTAAATCTCTTGTTTGGCCCTTGTAACGGCTGAGAGGGAACCACCATAGGCCTCTTCCCTTTTCCAAACACCCCGATCCTTGTCCCATTTGCATACGAGGTAAGGGGTCCTTTTTCTTGTACTCCTCGTCCAATACCAATGCCCTCTGTACAGTTTCAGCAAAAGATTCAAAGTTATGGCCGGCGTGCCCATGCCTCAGATCCTGTCTCAATCCTGCAATAAACCTCTTTCCCTTTCTCTTTTCATCCCTTGTAATGTGAGGTGCATACTTGCCAAGCCGATTGAAAAGAGAAAGATATTGAGCCACCGTTCGGGTCCCTTGCTTTAAATCCATAAACTCTTGTTCTTTCCTTTCTCGAACGACCTCGGGCACAAAAGCTTCTCTAAACTCTCTTACAAACACTTCCTAATTAACTCCTTCTCCTTCCACCTCGAGCTTCTCTCTAGTACGTTCCCACCAATCATATGCCTCCCCATCCAGTTGGAAAATAGCGAACTGGGCTTTTTCTTGATATGTGAATTGTCTAACATTAAAAATCCTCTCAATCCTTGTGAGCCATCCCTCCGATATAGCATCATCCACCGAACCGGAAAACCTTGGAGGATTATAACTCAAAAACAACCCATGATGATCTCTCGGGTTATTTGGAGGAGGTGCTTGATGTTCAGCCTGCGGTTGTACTGGAGGATCCTGAGCCCTTCTATGTTCCACATAATTATATACCGCTTCCATAAAATGCTCCATATTCATAGGCGGTTGTGGAGGATTAGGAGAACGATCTCTATGATGATGACGATCTGGAGACCTTTCCCGATGTCTTCTAGGAGGCATCCTGTTCACTCAAACACTAACATGCGTGCTAGATTTAGTTCATGCGTGACAATGCATTAAATCAATCAATCATTCAAGTCAGAGATCGAAACACCTTATCACATAAAAATGCAAATGCTCCAAATTAACAAGTAATTCCTACAGCCGAACGACCTACTGACTCCACACGACACTAGAATCCTGGTTTTGCAACCTTGGGCTCTGATACCACTCAAAGGATGTAACGCCCGAGCGCGAGACGTCACATCCCCCGTACCATGACCCGACTCGTATACGAAATGGATTTCCATACACGTGCCGAATCATAGCGAACGGAGACATACACACTCGCTAAGCCAGGCGGGACTAACCTATAACTTAAACCCCAATAACAACAGCAACCAGAGCAATAAAAGATAGCGGAAGCAATCATTCATATATTATATATTGAGCTAAATGCTCTAGGTACCAACATTTAATGTACGATACATATAGGTACCATATCATGTACGCTCCATACATATACAAAAATCCAAATGTAATAAAATGTAGACATAACTGAGTGTAAAGGAAAGGCTAGACACGATGCAAGACTCTCCCTGACTGGAATCCCGCCTAGCATCCCCTTTCCTACAAAAACAACTGAAACAACTCCGGGTTCAGTCTTAGACAGACTGGTGGGTATAAAAACAGAGGCATAATATCATAATATTGCGGAATTGAAACACATACATGCAAGTTATAATCCTTATTCGAGGTTTAGAAGCATTTCTCCCAAGCGGGAACATAAAGTACAACGAATAGGATTATAACAATTCATTCGTTCATTAGGTCGTTCATAGCCCGGTGAGAGGGCGTGCATTATCTCCAACCACCACCACGTGTAATCCATTAATCATTCATTCGTTCGTTCATTCATTCATTCATTACATTCTTTCGTACACATACATTCGATCGTTCATTCAATCGTTCATAAACTCCTTTTTCCTCCGGGTAGGGAACGGGTTTACAAGGCCTGAGCCCTCATTCATTAATGCTAGAGGGGTACATGAATCCCCAAAAGCCGGGACCCCTTTCATCCACTAATCTCCTAGTGAAATCCAGGTTGCCGAAATTGTTGGAACTAGTATAAATGGATTCCCGTTAGTCCATGCTTCCTCGGTTCACCACTACACTAAGCTCCGAGCCCTCATTCATTGTGATCATTCATACACTTCTCGCCAAAACATTTTGGTAGGACATTCATAATAAAGGCTTTTGTTCAAAAACATTTGCTCGTTAAAACTTGGTATAGATACCTATATAGGGTTTTGGCTTAAAACTTACACATTTGGTGTTCGGGTCATATTGTTAACTAATAGAAGAAAAACCCACCTGGTAGACAAAAGAAACCCGACACAGCTCTCACTGCCCGATCTCGTCACCCACTGGATCAAGATCTGTGTGACAAAGGTAGTGTGAGACTCAATCATGACCACATTAGATGCTCGGCTATGCAATATCATGCTATGGAATGCTTAAAATGCAATAATATGTTCAATTATGGTCATGAATATCATAGAATTCAATTAAACACATAATTCACCAAGTTTCGTTCATTATACGGTAAAACCGTATTCAATCCCGTTCATATCGTTCATACTTTCATAATTTGCATTCATAATTCATCAATAACATACACCAATCATAAAACATTACTTTAACATAATCACGTTACATATAATTCATAATTACGAATAATAAACGCAAAACTAGCAATAAAAGAGTTCCCCCAAAGCTGCCATTTCAAATGACACGGCCGTGTTGAGTTTTCAAAGGAAACGGACACGGCCGTGTCCGAGGTTTAAAATCAAAAGAATTCAAAGTCGAGGGCTTGACACGGCCGTGTTGAGTTTACAAAGCATTTGGACACGGCCGTGTCTGAGATTTAAATTCAGAAAAATCTAAGTCGAGAGCCCAACACGGCCGTGTCCATTTTCAGTTCAAAGCTGACACGGCCGTGTCAGCTCGTCGTTCTGTGGAAAAGCTTGCAAAACAGGGGCAGCAACAAGGAAGCTCTTATATGGCACTTAGACATGCTCATACTTCATAAAACTCATACAAATCATGTAATTCATTCATATATACAAGAAGTCATGCACAAAATTGGCAAAAGATCATTCAAACCAAGTTAATCATCCATGGAAGTTTCAAGCTCCATTAATGGCACAACATGTAATACATACCCAACATGAGATTCAAGATATAGAAATGATGAGGAAGTTATAAGTTTCATATTTCATGCATCAATCCCCAATTAAACCATGAGACACCAAAGTTCAAGATAAAACCCTCTATTCATGCTCAAACTCAACACACAAGAATCCTTCACTCATGCCAAGCTATTCATAGATGAAAAGATAGAGGAGAAGATGGAGATTCTAAATCCTAACTTACCTTGGAAGAAGATGGAGGATTGATCAAGCTTGAGCTCAAAGCTTGGAGGATAAAAAATGGAGGGTTTCTTGGAATTCTCCTCTTCTCTCTTGGATGAGGATTTGATCGATCAAATTGGGAGCAAAGGAGGAGGAATGCTGATATTTAGTGCTAATATGGGTAGAATTCGGGTCGGTTCAAGTCCGGTTCGTTTAGTAAACGGTTCAAACAAGTTATAAGAAACGAGGTTGTGAAAAGATTCATTGTCGAGAGTTCAAACGGTATCGAAACAATACAAGGTCAAGTTTAATGGATAGGTAACGTCGAAACAAGTTCAATGCCGGTTACGGATCACGATTTCGAGGTCCGGAGCTCAAGATATCGCGAAAACCGTTCAGGGTTGCCTATATTCAAATAGGTCCCTAAACTTTCAAAAAGTGGCAATTAAGCCCAAACTCAATTTCCAATTGAGTCCAAAACATTCAAATAAGTTACAATCAAGCCCACGATTACACGAAACACGTAATTTCATTCAATTAACACCGAATTCATGAAATTCACATTCTCACAATTTCATTCAAATATTCATAACACATTTTAGAATTCATATAAATTTTAAACAATTAAATCAAATTAGAAACAAATTCAATTAGTAAAACAAGATATA
Source organism: Lantana camara (assembly GCA_037501455.1). NCBI lineage: Eukaryota > Viridiplantae > Streptophyta > Magnoliopsida > Lamiales > Verbenaceae > Lantana > Lantana camara. The sequence continues at coordinate 56,599,983 of CM074858.1, forward strand.
AACTCATATAATTAAATGTAAATTGCGCACGTAACTCTTACCTGCACGTGTGAAAACGCGGGGCGTTACAAGTTCAAAACAAACCCGTGATTAAGGAAATGAAGAACAAGTTACCGAGCTAAAAGCTTACCACCACGGTGACAGGTTTAATATGTGTGTGTGCACCTCTACTTGAAATAGTTTCTCTAATGTGTTGTATATTTAAATGGTACGTGCATTGGCATCTTAACCCGACATACATTGATTAGTGTCTATTTGATAGGAAATTTTCTCCACCTCACTCATCAAATGCAATCTCAACCGAGCCATATTGAAGCGAGTTAAAAGGAATTTTGGGTTACAAGGTGTGGATTCAAAAGGAAAGGAATGAATACGGAGGCTCGAGAAAATAGAACCAGAGTATGGAATGAATGAACCAGGTTGCTAGCCCTACCAGTCACTTCAAAGTGAACGTGACCCAGATCATTGATTCATGTGAGATACAATCCTCCTACATCCCATCTCTCAATCAAGATCTAGGGCTAGGGAATAATTAGAACTGTAATAATCTTGATCCTAAAGTTAAGTGCATTTCATATCCATTTGATCTCGATCCAAGAAACTCATTTCTTGATCTCGTTTCGCTGCCTTGGCCAAAGACTCCATTATGGCATATGAATGACTTACACAGTAAGGGATCAACTTGCTAATGCAAGTGTAGGTCCTTTATTGATTCTCACATGCTTTCATGTACCACTTGTGCAGCCCCGGCATAAGCTTTGAATCAGTTGTCTAAGGCAACTCCCTTTAAAGCTTATACCTAAGACTGCCGAGTTAGCCCATAAAGCATCAATGGAACCTTGAGTTTAAGGATCACTTAATCACATTAATGAATCGTGAGATCTTTCCTAATCTGGAAGTTTCCATTTCCAGAAATAGACACTTCCTTTCCCATTTAGGAATCTTCTCACACGGGGCACCTCAGTATACTTACTTAGAATAAGCAATCACCCTCATATATCACGCACGTATCAAAATTACACTTTGCACCCCATGAAACAAGGTGGTCCTTCTTAAGGGCGTGATCACACGAGCAAGCCTCGAATGAGTTAAGTCGACACTCCCATTGTCTTTAGGACTCATCGGCTTGGAGTGATTTCTAATCATGACTTATGTGATATAGTGATGTGAATCATGATGAACCGCGGCCATATCTTGTCCCAAATGAAGAGCTGGACCGATCCACAGCTCAAGAAGATAGCATACAAAAGGACCAAAGTTATGGTGGTCCAATTACAAGAGCTTGGGCCAAAATTATCCAAGAGGAAGTTGGAAATCTCTTAAACCAATTTGCTCAAACTGGACTCCAACCTTCAAGATGGGCTACTGAACCAAATTCAGAGTACTTCAATGTTTTTATGTCCAATTCCTAAAGTCCAAAGTGTGGAAATGATTTAATTCGGCCCTAAGCCTATTATAGTATTATTTGGGCCTTTATTTTATCAGTATTTAGCTGCATATTAGTTTATTTAAGCCCACTTTTGTAAGCCTTCATGGCAAATGGCGGGAATAGCTTGTGTCCTTTAGTATTCTAGTGTCTCTTAAGTTTCCATGCATGCATCTTTATATTCAGCATTGTAACTTGTTTTTCTTTCAATCAAGAAGTAAAATTATTGAATTTTCATTCAAGTGAGATTTTCTCTCAAGTTCTTTGCTGAACGACATTAGGGTTTCAAACCCCTTTCCCGGATAAAGTTATTTCTCGTCTCCTTATAGTCGACGGGGTGCATTACTCACAATCTGATAGTGTTGGTTCTTTGCTCAATATAGCAAACGGGTCACACTCCTCTTATTTTCAACCTTGAATTGGACGATCAGATTCAAGAACTCCAAGTATTGATATAGGGTTTCACAGCAAGTACGTGGAGTTCGTAACGTTTGGTATTTAGAGCTTAGGTTTCCATCCAAGGTTACGTATCCGTATCTTTTATCCTTTGTATAATTTCTTTTCATTATTGTTATATTGCTGCCAAAAAAAAAAAAAAAAAAAAAACGAAAAAAAAAAAAGAGAGCAGCATTGTTTCAGTCATTTTCTTTGTAATCTCAAATCATAAGTCATGTGGATTTGTTTGCTTGTATCTTTTTAGTTGTAACAATTCATTTGTGACAATTTTAGCACCCTTATTGGTTCATTCATCTTAAGGATTATTTGGTTGAGGGATCTGAAATTTCTTGTGTCTTTCTTCAAGAATTGTGAGAAAAGAGTGGTAAAAGGCTTGAGTTGTGAGCACAAAAGAGGGAAAAAGGCATATTTTTTAGTGATACACGAGCGTGAGTGACTCTAAACGAGGGCAAACACGTGAGGGAGTGTTGTGAGGTAATTTTACTAACGATTTTTCTTGCAGGTTTAAAACATGACGGAAGAACGAAATGAACAGCCTCCAATGGACGTTAACTTTGTCCTCCGTGCAATGCAACAACAATTTGATAGGTTGAACGTACAATTTGGTCAGATCCGGGATCGATTGGATCAAAATGATGAACGGGTGACTGAATTACAACAAAATGCTCTCCCGGCTAGGAGACCAAACCAACGACCAGCCGATTTGGGTATCAATCCTCGTGATGGATTTGATGATGAGAAAGATGACTTGGATGAGGCTGCATCAAATGCCTCTTCAAGGAGAGATCATAGACGTCCAAGATACCAACAACAACGAAGAGGAAGAGGGGTAATTGACAATAACCTCAGATCTATCAAGCTTTCTATTCCTTCCTTCAAAGGACAAAATGACCCGGAAGCTTACATTGAATGGGAACGAAAGGTGGAGTTAATTTATGACTGCCACAACTATTCGGAAGGGAAAAAGGTAAAACTTGCGGCCGTATCCTTTACGGACTATGCTATTGTATGGTGGGATCAAGTGGTGATAAGTAGACAAAGAAGTGGTGAGTTCCCTATTGAAACGTGGGATGAGATGAAGGTGGTTATGAGGAAGAGGTTCGTACCTCCTCACTACTATCGGGACCTACACCTTAAGTTGCAAAGTTTGAGGCAAGGGTTCAAAACGGTAGAGGAATACTACAAAGAAATGGAGATGGCAATGATTCGAGCAAATATTGAGGAGGATCGTGAGGCAACCATGGCTCGGTTCATATGTGGTCTCAACCGAGAGATCGCCAATGTAGTGGAACTTCATCACTATGTTGAACTTGAGGAAGTGGTCCATATGGCTATCAAGGTGGAGAGAAAATTTAAGAAAGGACGGACTGTGGTTAAGCGTGATGATTCAAATACCTCTAAACCAAAGTGGAATTCTTCTCCAAAAACAGCCGAAAAGCCTTCAAAACCAAAGGAGGATCCACCTACAACAAAGGGTTCGTTTGAGAAAGGTAACACCTCTACACATCGAAATCGTGATATTAAATGCTTTAAATGTCAAGGAGCAGGCCATATAATGTCTCAATGTCCAAACAAAAGAGCCATGATCTTGTTAGACAATGGAGAACTTGAAACCGAATGTGAGGGTGATAATGGAGGCCTTGAAACATCGGATGAGGCAAGTGATGTTGGCATGCGGTTGTGGGGCAAAGTTTGGTGGTTCTAAGAGCTTTGCACATCCAAGCTCTTGAGGACAAAGATGAACAACAAAGGGAAAACATCTTTTACACACGGTGTCATGTTAAGGAGCGAGTGTGTGGGTTGATCATTGACAGCGGGAGTTGCTCGAACGTGGCTAGTAAATTGATGGTGGAAAGGCTCAGCCTTAAAACCTTGAAGCACCCGAGACCTTATAAGCTCCAATGGCTGAATGAACATGGTGAAATGAAGGTAACAAAACAAGTTCTTATCTCCTTTTCCATTGGCAAATACATGGATGAGGTTCTTTGTGATGTCGTACCAATGCAAGCTGGCCATATATTGCTTGGAAAACCATGGCAATTTGATAGACGAACAGTTCATGATGGCTACAAGAATCGATATAGTTTTACCAAGGATGGGCGAAACATCACCTTGGCACCTTTACCACCAAGCCAAGTGTATGAAGAACAGTGCCAAATTAAGAAATTCATTTCAGCTTCTTCAAAACAAAGTGATTGTAATAGTGAGAAAGAATGTGAAAAAGAAAAAGAAAAAGAGCATGAAAAAGAAAAGGAGAAGGAAAAAGAAAAAGAGTGTAACAGAAAAGAAGAGGGAGAAAAGAAACTAGTTGAAAAGAAAGAAAGAAAAAAAGTGAGTTTCTTTATAAAAGAAAAAGAGATTGAGGGGGTGATAAAAAAAGAAAAGCTTGTGATGATGATGATGTATAAAAATATATTTCTTTCATCTAATGAAACCCCTCCCTTACCTAGTGTTGTTCCTTCTCTCTTGCAGGAGTTTGAGGATGTATTCCCGGAGGAAATACCACCCGGTTTACCTCCTATACGAGGAATGGAACACCAAATCGACCTCATCCCCGGGCTGCCATCCCAAACCGACCAGCTTACCGAAGCACCCCTCAAGAGACAAAAAAGCTTCAAAAACAAGTTGAAGAGTTGCTTGCAAAGGGATATGTGCGTGAGAGCATGAGTCCATGTGTTGTTCCGGTTCTTTTGGTGCCTAAAAAGGATGGTACTTGGCGAATGTGCGTGGATTGTAGGGCTGTCAACAAGATCACGGTAAAGTATCGTTATCCCATACCTCCCCTTGATGATATGATTAATGAATTGCATGGTTCTACAATCTTCACTAAAATTGATTTGAAAAGTGGTTATCACCAAATAAGAATGCAAGAAGGTGATGAATGGAAAACAGCAAAACTAAGCTTGGATTGTATGAGTGGTTAGTAATGCCTTTTTGCTTAACTAACGCACCTAGTACCTTCATGAGATTGATGAATCATGTATTGCGTGTTTATATTGGTAAATTCGTAGTGGTTTACTTTGATGATATACTGATCTTTAGCCGTAATTTTCATAAACATATTGAGCATTTGAGGTTAGTACTTGAGGTACTAAGGCATGAAAAGTTATATGCTAATCTTAAGAAGTGTAGCTTTTGCATGGATAGAGTCGTGTTCCTTGCATTTGTTGTGAGTGCAGGTGGTATAGAGGTAGATGAAGAAAAGGTTAAGGCAATCAAAGAGTGGCCTACACCCAAGACCATCATGGAAGTAAGGAGTTTTCATGGTTTGGTCGGGTTCTATAGGAGATTTGTGCCCAATTTCAGCACCATAGCTGCCCCCTTAACGGAAATCATCAAGAAAAGCATGGGATTTAAGTGGGGAGAAGCTCAAGAAATGGCATTCCAAACATTGAAAGCAAAGCTAAGTTCAACCCCTCTTTTACTTTTACCGGATTTTTCTAAAGCCTTTGAAATCGAATGTGATGCTTCGTGTGTTGGTATAGGTGCTGTGCTCATGCAAGAGAAGAAACCAATTGCATACTTTAGTGAGAAACTCAATGGGGCTGCATTGAACTACTCTACTTACACTATGCCTTAATTAGGGCCTTAGAGACGTGGCAGCATTACTTGTGGTCGAAAGAGTTCATCATTCATACAGATCATGAGTCATTAAAACATTTGAAGGGGCAAGGAAGTTTGAACCGAAGGCATGCTCGCTGGGTTGAATTTATAGAGATGCTTCCTTATGTGATTCGGTACAAGCAAGGTAAAGATAATGTTGTTGCTGATGCCTTATCACGAAGGTACGTTCTTCTCTCTACCTTAAGTGCTAAATTTATGGGATTTGATCATATTAAGGAACTATACTTGAGTGATTCTGATTTTGCTGAAATATTTGCATCTTGTGAACAAAAGCCTTGTGATAAATTTTATGTTCAAGATGGTTATTTGTTTAGAGAAAACATGTTATGCACTCCAAATTGTTCTTTGCGTCAGTTGCTAATCCGTGAGTCCCATTAATGGGACATTTTGGTGTTTTAAAAACTTTGGGCATACTTAAGGAACATTTCTTTTGGCCTCATATGAAACGGGATGTTGAACGTGTAGCACCCCGCACGTGAGGCACCACATCCCCCGCACTATGGCTCAACACGAGTAACGAAACAGCTAATCCGCACCCATATCAAACCATAGCGAATGGGAGACAAACATAAAAACCTTCCTAGGCCAGGCGGAGCTAGACCCTGCAATGATAACCAATCAACCAAAATATAATGCATTGCAAAGCCAAAATTCAAACATACAAACCATAAGTAGAATTTGGGCTCTTCAGGCCTCTTTTAAATTCATAGCAAAACCCAGTAAAAACAATTCAATAACAATTACATAATTATTCAAGTTCATGATACTGCAGAATCGAATCAAACCTAATTTCCATACATATGTGAGTGCAGAGACTCTCCTAACCTAACTTGACCAACTTAAAGACTCCAAACACCTCCGCCTAGCTCGAAAATCCAAAGCCAAACCTGCACACTAAAGTGTTGGGGAGGGAAAGGGTCAGTCTCTAGAAGACTGAGTGAGCAGGAGCGATATATATATATAAAAACATGCACATGCAAGTCATAAATTCCGAACAAGGTTTTATTTGAAATTAGTTCCCTAAAAGGGCAACAGAATGACTAATCAGTGCTCGGATTTTATGACTAATCATATTAATTCATTACATTCATAAATCATACATAAACATAAGGCTCGGCGAGTGAGCGTGCATAATCTCCAACCAAACTCCGACCGTGTACGACAAATATCATTAATATGTTGATTAGGTGATCATGCAATATATCATAATACACGCATACCATAAATCATAACATAAACATATTCGTTTGGGCAATCCGTGTCCCGACTTTCCCGCACGGTGCATAATCATATCATAAACATATTCATAAGCATAAGCATAAATCATAACCAACCTTCTTCCTCCGGGTGGTGGACGGGCTTGCAAGACCCGGCCACCGGTTCATACATAGGCCAATGGGGGTACATGAATCCCCCAAGGGCACTCAGCTCCCATTCCCCGCTAAACCTCCTAGCGAGGGCCGGTATCACCGTAGTTTGGTTGGGACTAGTATATGGGATCCCCGTCAGCCCTTGCTTCCTCGGTTAGCCACATATACTAAGTCCTGGGGCCCTAACAATCATAAATATAAATGTGTCTCGCCAAACATATCAATTCATACATAGGATACATACTATAAGAAATCATACTTTACCGTGTAACTCGGCATATGCTATATACGTACCTCTCCGTGTCATCCGAATCCGTAGCTAGCATGAAGACACACGGTTTGGAGCATAGCCTCATTACAAAACCATTTTTAAGCTTATATACGCTCATACGTATAATTCAGAAGAATTTACTCGATAACTTCATTTGAAAACCATATATATATAATCATAAGGTTTTGGCCAAAGCTTTTCACATAAGGGTTGTAGGGTTTGTTACATAGCTAAAACAAAACCACCCTCACCTGAACCGTGACGAAACAAGGAACGAGTTACCAAGTGCCCGAAGGATCAAGATCTCTCCACCCTGGAGATAAACTGTACAAAAGACAACATGACGTGTTCGTGAGACTCATATTCAAGCTCTCCCATAATGCTACCACATACTTCATATTACATAAGATAGCATATTTCCAAGGTTTGACAACAAGAAGGAATCATATGATATAGAAAATGAGTTACGCGATTCATAAACGACATATAAACACACACATAAACGGCATTAAGCAAAAGCATACCTACAACTCATCCAAATGCCATGAAATTAAACCATAATGCTCCCAACATATAGCAAAACAAGTTCATAGTTCAACACAAAAGGAGATAAAGTCATTCAAAAGGTGAAATAAATCAAAAACCGAAAAGGAAGCAACAAGGACTGCGCAGGGGGAAGGGACACGGGGGTGTCACCTTCCTTAGCTAAACTGAGCCACGACCGTGGCTCAGTACAGACCTGCCCAGAAGGTGTGACACGCCCGTGTCTCACACTTAAGTGTAAATGAGACACGGGGGTGTCACGGTACAGAACTTAAAACGTTCACAGAGTTTTCCGACAAAACTGATCTCATACCAAATCAATCCAAAAGCATACCAAATCAACTCCAAATACTATGAAACTTAATATAAAACATTTTTAGTATGATAGGAACATTTTTCATTTAGAGTGTAAAGGCTAAATCACACGTTATGAGCATCTAAATCATGCAGCAAAACTGGGTCGCCAAAATCGGACATATGAGCCCTATTGATTCAATCAAGCCATGATCAAGTACTTAGGGGTTGAATTTGGAACTGAAACTTTGGGAATGCATGATAACATACTAAAAAACTAATATACTTCATATATATGCGAAATGGCACAATTTAGAACACATTAGGGTGACCAACAACCACACAATTGCAACAGCAACAAGTCTGTCATAGATCATGCATAGGAACAGGCCAAGTCTTTCGGTTTTGAGGCTTAAAATGGATCCAAATACTTAAAACATGAATGTTAACATATAGATCAATGAGTGTACATAATATCCATGCAAATTCACATGAAAAGAAGATCATTTGGTCAAGCAACAAAGCAAAATGAACAGCAGCAGTTCAAAAAACAGGGGAAGCAGTTTGATCATCAAGTTTGGAGTTCCATATCTCATAATTTCATCAAAGGGGCAAGAGATAAAATCCTCCTAACACCATATACTATCAGTTAGGAAAGAAATAGGCCAAGAAAAAAGCTCATATACTCATGTATAAGCAAGAAAATCAGCCACACAAGCAAATAGGTCTCAAGAATAAAATCCCTAAAAGTTCATACCAAACTCATCACCCAAACCCTAATAAAATCTGATCCAAATCATGTTGTAAGTAGATGAAATCAAGCATAATAGAGTATAGAAGACATAAATATTCATACCTTGAAGATTAGAAGAAGAAGGGAGGTGATTTGAGCTCCAAAATCACAAGAATGGCCAAGGGTTTTCTTCTCCTTTCTTCTCTCTTTCTCTCTCGATCAGTTCCAGCAATGAGGGGAGATATTTTGGCTCGGTTTTCAGAGGTAAATGGGAAAGAAAGAGCTTAACTCAAGGTACATAAGTCATGGTTAAGGTATGGTTAGGTTAGAGGAGTGTTAAGGGTCCCACCATGAAGACTAGTCAACAAAAGAAGCTCTTCTTGCACGAGTTGTCCGTTACGGTTGGATTTCGAAGGTCTTAATGATTTCAAAAAGGTATGAGGCTTGTTCCATTGTCTCCGAATCGTCAATACGAAGGCAACGGAGGTGTTGGAATTCGAATCCAAATTCCCGAGCTCAAGATATCATGTACGGAACCAAGGGTGCGCTAATTGCTCGTTAGCCCCCGATTTGGTTCCACAATCAAAATTAAATTCGTTAACACGTCAAATGAATCCGAAAACATAAACCGAGCATATAGGCATGTTCATAACACACATATTTACGACATACTAAATTTCCATACCAATCCGATATCATTACATATAAGAACGAAGTACAAATAGAACACTCATGCGCATGAATAAATTCATAACGTTATAAATTAATTACTAAAACTTAAATTCCATTTTAATTAAATTACAACCAACTAATAACATGTTGAAATTAATTAACAGAATTACCGAAATAGAACATAAACCGAGCATATAGGCATGTTCATAACACACATATTTACGACATACTAAATTTCCATACCAATCCGATATCATTACATATAAGAACGAAGTACAAATAGAACACTCATGCGCATGAATAAATTCATAACGTTATAAATTAATTACTAAAACTTAAATTCCATTTTAATTAAATTACAACCAACTAATAACATGTTGAAATTAATTAACAGAATTACCGAAATAGTTAAGGTAACACGAAACCTTAATTAAGAAATTAAACACTAAATATCAAGTTGAAATAGAATGGATTAAATTAAAGTAACAATAGTTTATAGTTTAAATCAAATATAAACATTTATAAACAATTAATCATATAATTAAATAATTAAATTGCGCAACTTATAAACAAATACGCCACATTATGTTAAACTGAAAAACTGGGGCGTTACAGAACGGACTTGTCATAGATGCGTAACTTGTAGAAATGCTAAATCACGAGTTAAACCTCACGGCCTTTACACACCCCTACCTGTTCCAACGCATCCGTGGATTGATATTTCTTTGGATTTTGTGCTAGGAATGCCAAGAACACAAAATGGAAAGGATTCAATTTTTGTTGTTGTTCATCGATTTTCTAAAATGGCACATTTCATTCCTTGTAATAAAACTGATGATGCAACACATGTGGCTGAATTGTTCTTTCGGGAAGTAGTAAGACTTCATGGAATCCCAAAATCAATTGTAAGTGATCGAGATGTGAAGTTTTTAAGTCACTTTTGGCGAGTATTGTGGGGAAAATTGGGAACAAAACTGTTATTTTCCACCACTTGTCATCCTCAAACGGATGGACAAACGGAAGTAGTGAATCGAACCTTGGGAACTCTTTTAAGAGCTGTGTTTAAAACATATTCAAAGAATTGGGTTGAGTGTATTCCATTTGTTGAATTTGCATATAACCGTTCAATATATTCTTCTACTTCTTTCTCACCCTTTGAGGTTGTTTATGGTTTTAATCCCTTAACTCCTTTAGATTTGCTTCCTTTACCTATGAATGAACTTGTAAGCTTAGATGGCAAGGAGAAAGCTGAACTTGTGAAGAAAATGTATGAGGATGCTCGGCTTCACATTCTCAAAAGAAACAACCAAGCTATGATTCAAGCCAACAAGGGACGAAAGAAAGTTGTTTTCAAGGAAGGAGACTTGGTTTGGGTTCACTTTAGGAAAGAGAGATTCAATCATCAGCGAAAGTCTAAACTTGACCCACGGGGGGACGGACCATTCAAAGTGTTGAAAAGGATCAATTATAATGCTTACAAAATTGATCTCCCGGATACGTATAGTGTAAGTTCCACCTTTAATGTTGCTGATTTATCTCCCTTTCATGCAGATTCAGATTCGGGGACGAATCCTTTTCAAGAGGGGGGAATGATGTGAATCATGATGAACCGCGGCCATATCTTGTCCCAAATGAAGAGCTGGACCGATCCACAGCTCAAGAAGATAGCATACAAAAGGAACAAAGTTATGGTGGTCCAATTACAAGAGCTCGGGCCAAAATTATCCAAGAGGAAGTTGGAAATCTCTTAAACCAATTTGTTCAAACTGGACTCCAACCTTCAAGATGGGCTGCTGAACCAAATTCAGAATACTTCAATGTTTTTATGTCCAATTCCTAAAGTCCAAAGTGTGGAAATGATGTAATTCGGCCCTAAGCCTATTATAGTATTATTTGGGCCTTTATTTTATCATTATTTAGCTACATATTATTTTATTTAAGCCCACTTTAGTAAGCCTTCATGGCAAGTGGCGGGAATAGCTTATGTCCTTTAGTATTCTAGTGTCTCTTAGGTTTCCATGCATGCATCTTTATATTTAGCATTGTAACTTGTTTTTCTTTCAATCAAGAAGTAAAATTATTGAATTTTCATTCAAGTGAGATTTTTCTCTCAAGTTCTTTGCTGAACGACATTAGGGTTTCAAACCCCTTTCCCGGATAACGTTATTTCTCGACTCCTTATAGTCGACGGGGTGCGTTACTTACAATCTGATAGTGTTGGTTCTTTGCTCAATATAGCAAACGGGTCACACTCCTCTTATTTTCAACCTAGAATTGGACGATCAGATTCAAGAACTCCAAGTATTGATATAGGGTTTCACGGCAAGTACGTGGAGTTCGTATCATATAGAGCTCGTTCCATGAACCACTTTACCTAAATGGTTGAGTCCTACAAGTCATATTGATTAAGGGAGTTCTTATACATGCGCAGTTAAAGTAATCAAACAATCAAACAAGAGCATATAAAGAAGTGTTGCCAAAGTTTATTATATCATTCAAAGATTATCTGTGATTGAAAGTACTAAGCGGACTATTACATCGATTTTCAGGGCACTATCCCTAACAATCTCCCACTTGCCCGTCAAAGCCATTCAGGAGCTAATCTAAGTCCTATCATCGCAAGATGACCTTCGAAAGCTTCTCGACTAAGGGGTTTAATAAGTGGATCTGCCACGTTCTCTGCTAATGCGACCCTCTCTATTTGCACATCACCTCGTTTGATGATATCACGGATTAGGTGATACTTCCTCATAATGTGTTGGGTCCGTTGGTGAGATCTTGGTTCTCTTGCTTGAGCAACCACCGCAGTGTTGTCATAAAACACAGCAATGGGTTCTTTCATGCTAGGAACGATATTTAATTCTTGAATGAATTTTCTAATCAAAACACCTTCCTTAGATGCGTCATTTGTAGCAAAGTATTCGGCCTCAATGGTCGAATCTGCAGTGGTTGATTGCTTGGAACTTTTCCAACTCACTGCTCCGCCATTAAGGCTGAAAATGTATCCTGACATTGACTTAAAATCATCTAAGTTAGATGCAAAGCTTGCATTGCAGTATCCTTCGATAATTAGATCTTTGTGTTCTCCGTATACTAAGAACAAATCCTTAGTACATCGCAAGTACTTTAGGATGTTCTTCACGGCTGTCCAGTGACCTTCTCCAGGGTCAGATTAGAAACGGCTTGTTATGCTAAGAGCATAAGCCACATCCGGTCGAGTACATAGGATTGCATACATTATGCTACCTATTGCCGAGGCATAAGGTATATGAGTCATTCTTTCCTTCTCAAGGTTTGTCTTAGGACACCATCTCTTAGAAAGATATGTTCCTAAACTCACAGGAAGAATCTTATTCTTCGCATCCTCCATGCTGAATCGTTTCAGCACTTTGTCTATGTACATCGATTGTGATAGTCCTATCAATCTCTTAGATCTATCTCTATAGATCTTTATACTGAGAATGTAGGACGCATCACAAAGATCTTTCATCTCGAATTGGTTCGATAACCAAGACTTGGTAACTTTTATGTCATCCTTCGAATTCCCAATTAAGGATGTCATCAACATAAAGTACCAAGAATTGTACTGAAGTCTCCAATTCCTTTCTATATACGCAGGATTCATTTGAATTTAGAACGAAGCCAAACGCTTTGACAGCTCTATCAAAACGAATGTTCCAATTCCCATAAGCCTGTTTCAATCCGTAGATTGATCTTTGGAGTTTGCAAACCGTTTGCTCACTCCCACTGAATGTGAAACCTATGGGTTGATCCATATAAATGGCTTTATCAATGTCTCCATTGAGAAAGGTAGTTTTCACATCCATTTGCCATATCTCATAGTCGTAATATGCAGTTATGGCAAGTATGATCCGAATAGACTTTTGCATTACAACCGGTGAGAAGGATTTATCAAAGTCATCGCCGGGCCTTTGAGTGAAGCCTTTGGAAACAACCCTTGCCTTATAAGCTGCAACGTTTCCATCTACTTCGAGCTTTCTCTTAAAGATCTATTTGCACCCTATGGGTTTTACCTCATCAGGCAAATCAACCAAGGTCCAAACTTGGTTGGAGTACACGAAATCCAGTTTGGACTTCATGGCTTGTTTCCACTGTTCAGAATCTGAGTCTGACAGTGCCTCCTCATGTGTTAGAGGATCATTATCCTCTTGAGAGATTTCATGGACAAAACCATACCATCTCTCAGGCTCTCTAGGATAGCGTTCAGAATGCCTTAGAGGAGGATTTTCACATGTATCGAAGTTCATGATTGGCAGTGGGATGTCAGAATGAGACCTGTCTTCTGAATGTAGCGTGGGACTGTCTCGAATTTCTTTGAGTTCTGTGATCTTTCCTTTCTTTTTTTCTAGGAATGGTTCCTCAAGAAAAGTTGCATTTCTTGAAACAAACACCTTTTGTTCAGTTTGATCATAGAAGTAATATCCTATGGATTCCTTAGGTTAACCAATAAAATAGCATAAGTTAGAACGAGCTTCTAACTTATCTCCCACGATCCTCTTCACATAAGTAGGATAACCCTAAATTCTTAAGTAAGAATAACTAGGGATTTTATCATGCCACATTTCATAGGGCGTTTTAGGGACTGACTTGGAAGGAACAAGATTCAAAATCTTAGCTGTACTTTCTAGGGCATAACCCCAGAAAGAAGGTAGTATATCAGTAAAACTCATCATGGAACGAACCATATCAAGTAGGGTTTGATTCCTTCTCTCAGAAACTCCATTAAGTTGAGGAGTTCCCGGAGGAGTCAACTGAGAGATAATACCATTATCTCTGAGATGAGTAAGGAATCCTTCACTAAGATATTCACCACCTCGATCAGATCGAAGTGTCTTGATCTTGTGACCAGTTTGGTTCTCAACCTCCATTTGAAATTCTAAGAATTTCTCAAAAGCCTCAGATTTATACTTCATTAAGTACACATAACCATAACGACTAAAGTCGTCAGTAAAGGTTATGAAGTACTGATGATTTGTAGCACCCGAGCGTAAGGTACCACATCCCCCGCACCGAGACCCGACCCGTATATGAAATGGAAGTCCATACACGTGCCAAATCTACGGCGAACGGGGACACAATACACACGCTATGCTAGGCGGGACTAACCCTTAAACCAATCAGTGCAGGAATCATAAAATCAGAGTTAAAGAAAATTCGCGGAAGCAGGAATTCATAACAAATGTACAATGAGCTAACAAGCTCCAAAAACAGATACACAAGAGCATACGAATATCCAACGGCACTCACGGTCTACAAAATCAAAACGCTCCAATCTATAACAGGATCAAATACAAAAGTAGTAATAGGAGTATGAATATGAGACTAAAAAGAAGTGCTAAACATAAATGCAAGACCTAGACGACGTGTATTCCCGCCTAGCACTCCTATACCTGCACAAAACAACTGAAAACAACCGGGTTCAGTCTAAAAGAGACTGGTGGGTATAAAAACGGGGCATAAGATATATAATATCGCGTAAATTAAACACATACATGCAAGCCCTAATCCCGTGTGAAGTTTTATAAGAATTTACCAAATGGTTAAAACAAAGAAGACATCAACGGGATTACGACGTTCATATTCATTCATAATTATTCATAAGGGTTTAAGCTCGGCGAGTGAGCGTGCACAATCTCCAACCTTCTCCTCGTGTAATCATATCATAATTAGTGGTTATCATACATATCTTTCGTGCACATACATAAATGATCATAATCATACATATACACCTTCTTCCTCCGGGTTGGTGGTGGGTTTGCAAGACCCGACCACCTCCGTCACTGACCAAAAGGGGTTACATGACTCCCCAGATGGCACTCAGTCTCCCTTTCCCCGCCAATCTCCTGACGAGGTCCGGTACCGCTGTAGTTCGGTTGGGACTAGTATATGGGATCCCCGTCAGCCCTTGCTTCCTCGGTTAGCCACATATACTAAGTCCCGGGGCCCGTGTTTATAGCATACATGCAATCTCGCCAAAACATAAGGTAGGGTTTCATATTTAAAAAGGGTCGTACGTTTGAAATCATTTACTCAAAATGACTCGATTTATATAAATATATTATTTTGGCTTAAAACTTTGCACATAAGGGATTTATAGGGTTGTTTAACTAATAGAAGAAAAACCCACCTTTACCAAGTGAAATAAAAGCACAAGCGTCTCAAAGCTCGTCCTCGTCCCTGACCAAACCCGAATCTGTGTAAAAGAAAAGGAATGAGACTCAATGACCACATATGACGCTCGGCCATGAAATGCATATGACGTGAATGTATAAATGATCATTTTATATCATAAAAATGTTCATGTGCACGATTAATAAATTTAAAACATATAATCATTCATTCGTTCCAATATTTCATTCAATTTCATAATTTCATACTAATTGCATAAATTCAAATCATTCATAATATTCAAGAATTCATAAATTCATAAGGCATATCAATTAATCTAAAATTCATTTAAGAAGTATAACACATATTACTCAAATTCACATTTAAGAATGAAATAGATAAAACGTTCAATCAAAAGTCGATAGTTAAATACGCGAACTGGAAATCAATTAATTTCAATAATTAAATCAAATAATATTTCAAATATATAATAAATATATGATATAATAATAAACATATATAATAAATATATATAATATATATATATAACATATAATCACACATATCATAGTACACAACATATATAATATATACATATGTGCACGTACACACTCACACTTTCATGCATGCATAAATACATAAGTATTACATACAATATTATCACAAAACATGCATGCAACTCATGCATTCACACACAATTATATATATATATACCTACACAACCATGCAAACAAAATATAACTTCAACCATTCTGCATGAATTGGAAGCAGCAGCAGTAGCATACACACAGCACATACTTACAGCAAAAGAGCAGCAAAAGCCATGGACAAATATAACAGAAAGACGCAGAAACAATTCAAGAAAAACGGGGTGACACGGGGGTGTCACCCACAAAGCTTATACCGAGACACCCCCGTGTCTCGGTACAGCAAGTCCGGACCAAGCTGCACCCCCGTTCCTCGCTGGAACGGGGTGAAATGACACGCCCGTGACAGCAGCAGCAGCAGCCCAGTTCCGACAGCAAAAATGCAGAAAACAGAGCAAGGAGAAAGCATAGGAAAACAAGCCGCAAACGCAACATTACAAGGCACGAATGGTTGCAAGAATTCACAAGATTACACACCAAAAATCCATGAAAGATGACAGCAAAAAGAAGGAAGAAAAGCAGCAGTTTTGACAGCAGTTTCAGTCCGGAAAAACAGAGCAATTTTCGAAGAAAACAGGGCATGAACGAACTCACTCCTTCTCCATTCATTCAACTCAGTTAAGGCCAACCAAGAAGCATCAAAACATTATATATTCAACACATAAATCAGTTCCAAACATGATCAATCAAAGCATGGAAGTATACGTGACCTTCCCATGGAATTTCTGAAAATTTTCATAAATAATATCTCTTATATATCTCAACAAACATGAAATCAAAGATCATAAATGTTATGAGGGAGTCAAAACAAGTAATATCAGGCTTGGAATCGATCAAAACCGTAAAGAAACGAGGAAGATCAAGATTTTGTACAAAATCCTCTATTTTCGGTAAAATGGCCAAAAAGGATTAAACCATGCTCAAAATCATGAATGGAAAGATGGAAATGCTCAGAATTATTCATATATTACAACCTTAAGCTTACCTTGATGATTGGTTGAAGTTTGGAGAAGATTTGAGCTCCAAAATCTCCAAATGAAGAAGGGTTTCGGGACTGGATTGAGAGCAGTAGCTTTTTGCTGAGGTTTGAGGGTTGTGAGAGGATAATCTCGGTTAAAGCTTGATAAGTCATGATAGAGGGTTGAGTTAGGGTTTCAAAGAATCAAACCATGGTTAGTTTGGTTATGGTTTGAGCAAGATATGGTTGATTTAGTGCAACAAGGTCATGTTGGTCGCCGATTCGTTTTTCGGTTGGATTTCGGAGTTTCAATTGAATTAGGAAAATTATAAGGCTAAGTTTACTAAACTCGAATTTTCGTTACGAGTTCAGCGGAGTTGACGAAACTCGAATCCGAGTCCCCGAGCTCAAGATATTAAATTCGGAACCAAGGGTACGCTAAGTGCTCGTTAGCTCCCGTTTTGGTTCCTTAAATGAAATTAAATTCGTTAACTAATCAAATGAATTCGAAAATGTAAATTGAGCATAAAATCATGTTCATAACTCATATATGTACAACATATTACAAATTCGTGGCAATTTGATATCATATCATAAGAGAACGAAGCACCAAAATGAACAACATGCACATTTTATGAAATTTATGCACAATTTTATAAACTCCATGCACATATAAAATTCCCATGCAAATCATGCAATTTCTCATGCAAAACAAAAATGAAACCATGCAGAACATAATTATAATTTACATGCATGCATATTTAATTTCCCATGCAAAAATTATAATTGGCATGCATAAATAAAATTTCATGCAATATTATATATTGTACGTGTAATATATATATATATAAAGAATCAATTAATTAATTAAAACATGATTAATTAACATAATATATAATTAGTATAATCATTAAATTATAAATAAAACAATTAAACATATATATATATATTACACGAAATATGTATATAATTAATAATATTAACATAAAATATTATAATATAACATAATAAATTAATAACAATTATAATAAATTAAATATAAAACACGTAAAGACAATTAAATTCGCGCAATTAGGTAAACACATACGCTCTACCTTTACGTCCGAAAAGTCGGGGCGTTACAATCTCTCCCCCTTAAAAGAATCCGTCCTCGGATTCACTGCTCGCTCTGAAACCACTCGGGGTGAAACCTTTACATCTTAACCTCCGTTTCCCACATAGCCTCTTCGGTTATCCCACTTCTCCAAAGAATCTTGACTCGTGAAATACGCCGATCTCAAGTCCCTGAAGTTTTCGATCTAATAGCTTAATCGGCCTTTGACCGAAGGTGAAATCCAGTTCTAATTCCACTTCTTCAACTGGTAGAATTTCGGACTCATCTCGAGAATACTTTCGGAGCAAGTGTTTAATTTTCCTCCTCGTCCAATCCTTGAAAATCCTCTTCGTGGGAAAGCCCTTAGGAAAACCTTATCTCCAATCTCAACCTCCAATTTCTTCTTCCGTAGACCTGCATAAATCTTTTGTCGATCCTGAGCAGCCTTCATCCGTTACCTAATTATCCGAACCTTATCCGTAGCCTCTTGTATAACCTTAGGGGGTTTTTCCTTCTTTTCCCCTCTTTTAATCCTTTCTTGCTTGGTCTAATTCCATTCCTTCCAAGTCCAAGAACAACGGTAATCGATCATAAGGGACCATTTCAATCGAGGCTTGATAACCGTTGTAGTAAACCAACTCAATTATCTGTAATTGTTCATTTCACGAGCTGTAAAAGTCCAATGCCTATGCTCTCCACATCCTCCAGATACTTAGTCAACCTTTCTGATTGTCCGTCGGTCTGAGGATGGAAAGCTGTGCTGAGTTGAAGCCTTGTTCCCAAACACTTCTGCAATTCTTGCCATAACCTTGAAGTAAACCTGAGATCCCGATTCGAGACAATACTACTAGGTACACCATGAAGCTTGACAATCTCATCAAAGTATTCCCGATGGCTTTTGATGTTCCGCCTTAACCCCTGAACAAGTCATGCAGTGTTTCACAAAGCTGATAACATCCCGTTCTCATCCATTCCATCAATAAAATTCGCTTAAGATCCTTATACCTCTTGTCCCCTCTGGAATGTAACGAGTACCCTGACCGATGGTTTCCTCAAGAATAATCCTTTTTAACTCTTTCGGGTCAACAACTCTATTCTTAAATCTTGGAAGTCCCTTATCATCAAATCCCAACGGACATTCTGAGTTAGCTAATTTCTGAATCTCGGGATCAATCCTTTGAGCATCAATTAGCCTCTGTTTAAGATCTGGTCGAACTGTAATATTCCGAACACTAACCCTTAGTCTGAACAACTCATTCTCCACTCCAATTCCCACTTCCACTTTGGACACACTAGTTTTCCTACCCAGTGCATCCCTGAACAAAATGGCTTTGCCGGGATGGTATCGGATTGCACACGCATAATTCGCCAAAAGTTCCATCCAATACCGTTGTCTCTGGTTCCATTCTTTATGTAAGAATAAGTATCAGAGATTCTTGTAATCAGAAAAGACCTCGAACGTAATTCCATGGAGATAGTGTCTCTGCTTACCCAAAGCAAAGATCACCGCCACTAATTCCAAATCCTGAGTAAGTAATTCTGTTCATGCTCTTTCGATTCCTTGAGGCATAAGCGGTTACTCTTCTCTTTTGCATCGACACACATCCCAAATCTTCCTTTTTAGGCGTCCGTATCAACTGTATGTCTTTCTGCACCCTCGGGAGGCGCTAATACATGAGAGGTGGTCAACTTCCCTTGAAATAATATGACCCAGAACGCTACCCGATCAATCCAAGACTCGCCTTTGCTAAACCTAGCATACAATCCGATGCTCTCTTAAGGTATTCAACACAATCCTGAGGTACCTAGCATGATCCTCCGGAGTTCTCGAATAAACCAGGATGTCCTCGAGGCAGATTACCACAACTTATCCTTCCACCAAAACTGAACACTCCCGAATCAACTGATTTGTCTGAAGACCACCACCCAGTGGCGTACTCACCAAACAACAAGAAGAGAAAGCAAATAACAGGCAAGCACAGAATAGCAACTAAGTCACAAGGAATAAAGGAATGCGTGACACCCAAATCAAAGAGTGTATGCATGCTCATGTTATGTATGCATAAGGTACCTTCTACCGCAGCTGTGGGATCAATCTCTGTACCTCGTTCTTCACCTTCGGTGGCGTAAGCACGAGCCGGGATCATTGGCCTTTGAACTCGTCTTTGATATCCGGGGATTTTGTAGGGACAAGTATCCACCCTATGGTCGGCTTTTCCACATATGAGGCACAATTTCAACCTCCTCCGACAGTTATGGTAATTATGAGTTGGTCCTCTACAATGTGTACAGGGAGCTTGAGCCAATCGTGCTTCACTCGGACGTTGTTGATCCCTTGTTGGTGCCGGCAAAGCTATTGGAACCGGTGGAGTTGGTCCTCCCAATCTTGGCTTCTTAAACGGACCCTTGGGAGGGGAAGTAGCTTGAACCAAAGGTCGCTTTCCTGAACCTGTTCCAGAACCTTGTCCTCCATACCGAGATTTCTTAAATGAACCCTTAGGAGGCGGACTAGCTTGAATCATCGGCCTCTTTCCCGCACTCGATCCGGAACCTCTTCCCATAGGAGCTCTAACAACCGGATCCTTCTTCTTTCTGATTTCCTCGCCTTGCGTAGTAGACTGTCGGACTCCAGGTATCCTCTCTACTCGAATCAACCAACCCTCTGAGCCCGCATCATCGATAGGACCAGAAAATCGAGGGGGGTTGTAACTCAGAAACACCCCATGAGGGTCTCTATTGTCATTATGATTTGGTGGAGGAACTTGTTGTTCTGCCGGTTGCGGTGGGGGAGCTTGAGCCCTCCTATGCTCGACATAGTTGTAAACCGCTTCCATGAAATTCCCCATATCCATCAGTGGTGCCTGTGGTTGGGGTGGAGGCGTAGGAGATCGATCATGATGACGGCGACGTCTGGGAGATCTCTCACTATGTCTACGTGGAGGCATCCTGTTCACGAAACACTAAAATGCATGCTATTTTTAGTCCATGCATGCAAGTGCAATTAATTCGATCAAGATTCAAGATTTAAAGCACACAAGCACGTAAACAATGCATATGCAACACGTTGACAAGTTGTTCCTAACGCCGAACGACCTAACTGACTCAACACGACACTAGAGCCCGGATTTTGCAACCCTAAGCTCTGATACCACTTAAGGATGATTGTAACGCCCCGACTTTTCGGACGTAAAGGTAGAGCGTATGTGTTTACCTAATTGCGCGAATTTAATTGTCTTTACGTGTTTTATATTTAATTTATTATAATTGTTATTAATTTATTATGTTATATTATAATATTTTATGTTAATATTATTAATTATATACATATTTCGTGTAATATATATATATATGTTTAATTGTTTTATTTATAATTTAATGATTATACTAATTATATATTATGTTAATTAATCATGTTTTAATTAATTAATTGATTCTTTATATATATATATATTACACGTACAATATATAATATTGCATGAAATTTTATTTATGCATGCCAATTATAATTTTTGCATGGGAAATTAAATATGCATGCATGTAAATTATAATTATGTTCTGCATGGTTTCATTTTTGTTTTGCATGAGAAATTGCATGATTTGCATGGGAATTTTATATGTGCATGGAGTTTATAAAATTGTGCATAAATTTCATAAAATGTGCATGTTGTTCATTTTGGTGCTTCGTTCTCTTATGATATGATATCAAATTGCCACGAATTTGTAATATGTTGTACATATATGAGTTATGAACATGATTTTATGCTCAATTTACATTTTCGAATTCATTTGATTAGTTAACGAATTTAATTTCATTTAAGGAACCAAAACGGGAGCTAACGAGCACTTAGCGTACCCTTGGTTCCGAATTTAATATCTTGAGCTCGGGGACTCGGATTCGAGTTTCGTCAACTCCGCTGAACTCGTAACGAAAATTCGAGTTTAGTAAACTTAGCCTTATAATTTTCCTAATTCAATTGAAACTCCGAAATCCAACCGAAAAACGAATCGGCGACCAACATGACCTTGTTGCACTAAATCAACCATATCTTGCTCAAACCATAACCAAACTAACCATGGTTTGATTCTTTGAAACCCTAACTCAACCCTCTATCATGACTTATCAAGCTTTAACCGAGATTATCCTCTCACAACCCTCAAACCTCAGCAAAAAGCTACTGCTCTCAATCCAGTCCCGAAACCCTTCTTCATTTGGAGATTTTGGAGCTCAAATCTTCTCCAAACTTCAACCAATCATCAAGGTAAGCTTAAGGTTGTAATATATGAATAATTCTGAGCATTTCCATCTTTCCATTCATGATTTTGAGCATGGTTTAATCCTTTTTGGCCATTTTACCGAAAATAGAGGATTTTGTACAAAATCTTGATCTTCCTCGTTTCTTTACGGTTTTGATCGATTCCAAGCCTGATATTACTTGTTTTGACTCCCTCATAACATTTATGATCTTTGATTTCATGTTTGTTGAGATATATAAGAGATATTATTTATGAAAATTTTCAGAAATTCCATGGGAAGGTCACGTATACTTCCATGCTTTGATTGATCATGTTTGGAACTGATTTATGTGTTGAATATATAATGTTTTGATGCTTCTTGGTTGGCCTTAACTGAGTTGAATGAATGGAGAAGGAGTGAGTTCGTTCATGCCCTGTTTTCTTCGAAAATTGCTCTGTTTTTCCGGACTGAAACTGCTGTCAAAACTGCTGCTTTTCTTCCTTCTTTTTGCTGTCATCTTTCATGGATTTTTGGTGTGTAATCTTGTGAATTCTTGCAACCATTCGTGCCTTGTAATGTTGCGTTTGCGGCTTGTTTTCCTATGCTTTCTCCTTGCTCTGTTTTCTGCATTTTTGCTGTCGGAACTGGGCTGCTGCTGCTGCTGTCACGGGCGTGTCATTTCACCCCGTTCCAGCGAGGAACGGGGGTGCAGCTTGGTCCGGACTTGCTGTACCGAGACACGGGGGTGTCTCGGTATAAGCTTTGTGGGTGACACCCCCGTGTCACCCCGTTTTTCTTGAATTGTTTCTGCGTCTTTCTGTTATATTTGTCCATGGCTTTTGCTGCTCTTTTGCTGTAAGTATGTGCTGTGTGTATGCTACTGCTGCTGCTTCCAATTCATGCAGAATGGTTGAAGTTATATTTTGTTTGCATGGTTGTGTAGGTATATATATATATAATTGTGTGTGAATGCATGAGTTGCATGCATGTTTTGTGATAATATTGTATGTAATACTTATGTATTTATGCATGCATGAAAGTGTGAGTGTGTACGTGCACATATGTATATATTATATATGTTGTGTACTATGATATGTGTGATTATATGTTATATATATATATTATATATATTTATTATATATGTTTATTATTATATCATATATTTATTATATATTTGAAATATTATTTGATTTAATTATTGAAATTAATTGATTTCCAGTTCGCGTATTTAACTATCGACTTTTGATTGAACGTTTTATCTATTTCATTCTTAAATGTGAATTTGAGTAATATGTGTTATACTTCTTAAATGAATTTTAGATTAATTGATATGCCTTATGAATTTATGAATTCTTGAATATTATGAATGATTTGAATTTATGCAATTAGTATGAAATTATGAAATTGAATGAAATATTGGAACGAATGAATGATTATATGTTTTAAATTTATTAATCGTGCACATGAACATTTTTATGATATAAAATGATCATTTATACATTCACGTCATATGCATTTCATGGCCGAGCGTCATATGTGGTCATTGAGTCTCATTCCTTTTCTTTTACACAGATTCGGGTTTGGTCAGGGACGAGGACGAGCTTTGAGACGCTTGTGCTTTTATTTCACTTGGTAAAGGTGGGTTTTTCTTCTATTAGTTAAACAACCCTATAAATCCCTTATGTGCAAAGTTTTAAGCCAAAATAATATATTTATATAAATCGAGTCATTTTGAGTAAATGATTTCAAACGTACGACCCTTTTTAAATATGAAACCCTACCTTATGTTTTGGCGAGATTGCATGTATGCTATAAACACGGGCCCCGGGACTTAGTATATGTGGCTAACCGAGGAAGCAAGGGCTGACGGGGATCCCATATACTAGTCCCAACCGAACTACAGCGGTACCGGACCTCGTCAGGAGATTGGCGGGGAAAGGGAGACTGAGTGCCATCTGGGGAGTCATGTAACCCCTTTTGGTCAGTGACGGAGGTGGTCGGGTCTTGCAAACCCACCACCAACCCGGAGGAAGAAGGTGTATATGTATGATTATGATCATTTATGTATGTGCACGAAAGATATGTATGATAACCACTAATTATGATATGATTACACGAGGAGAAGGTTGGAGATTGTGCACGCTCACTCGCCGAGCTTAAACCCTTATGAATAATTATGAATGAATATGAACGTCGTAATCCCGTTGATGTCTTCTTTGTTTTAACCATTTGGTAAATTCTTATAAAACTTCACACGGGATTAGGGCTTGCATGTATGTGTTTAATTTACGCGATATTATATATCTTATGCCCCGTTTTTATACCCACCAGTCTCTTTTAGACTGAACCCGGTTGTTTTCAGTTGTTTTGTGCAGGTATAGGAGTGCTAGGCGGGAATACACGTCGTCTAGGTCTTGCATTTATGTTTAGCACTTCTTTTTAGTCTCATATTCATACTCCTATTACTACTTTTGTATTTGATCCTGTTATAGATTGGAGCGTTTTGATTTTGTAGACCGTGAGTGCCGTTGGATATTCGTATGCTCTTGTGTATCTGTTTTTGGAGCTTGTTAGCTCATTGTACATTTGTTATGAATTCCTGCTTCCGCGAATTTTCTTTAACTCTGATTTTATGATTCCTGCACTGATTGGTTTAAGGGTTAGTCCCGCCTAGCATAGCGTGTGTATTGTGTCCCCGTTCGCCGTAGATTTGGCACGTGTATGGACTTCCATTTCATATACGGGTCGGGTCTCGGTGCGGGGGATGTGGTACCTTACGCTCGGGTGCTACATGATTGTTTCGAGTGCTTACACTAAGCGGTCCATAAACATCAGAATGGATCAAATCCAAGGTCTTTGTGGCTCATTCCACACTCCCTTTGAAAGGAGTTTTGGACATTTTTCCATTGAGACAGGATTCGCAGGTAGTTAACTATTTAAGGTCATTTTCAAAGAATGTCCCTAAGGTAGTTAACTTGGTAATTCTGTTCTTGGAAATATGTCCTAATCTAGCGTGCCACAAAGATGTTGAGACTTCTTCATCTCTCTTACGTTTTGTTTCTCATTGTATATTCAAAATATTAGTGTTTTGAGTTAGATAAAGTCCATTGTAAAATGTACCAAGATGCATTGAAAAATCATTCTTTTTAAGGAAAAAGTTACCATTCTTAATAT
This sequence comes from Lantana camara, assembly GCA_037501455.1. NCBI lineage: Eukaryota > Viridiplantae > Streptophyta > Magnoliopsida > Lamiales > Verbenaceae > Lantana > Lantana camara. The sequence goes on from CM074858.1 coordinate 56,625,607, forward strand.
TAATTTCATAACCTTGGCAATCAAGTATTGGAACTGAAATAATATTACGAATAATGTCTGGTACAAAAAGGAGTTTATTTAAAACTAATTCAAAACGACCTAAATCTAATCTAATTGTGCCTAAAGCTTGATCTTTGACCGTTGAGCCATCCCCAATCTTCAAGACACATTCTCCTCCCTTCAGCTGTCGAACCTCACTTAGCATCTATACATCATTACAGATATGAGATCCACAACCGGTATCAAGTACCCAAAAGTTAGAATTAATAGAAAGATTTACTTCAACGAGAAACAAACCTTTCTTTAGAGTAGCCTTGTACTCCTGGCCGTTTCTCCTCCAATGCCCCGGTTTGACACAATGGAATCAAATATCCTTTTTCTGATCACTTTTTTTCTTTTGGGCTTTTTCCCTTCGTGATGCCTCAATTGGGTCTAAGGGACTTCTTCTTCTTTTGGGCTTTCTTGCCCTAGCCCTTGGAAGGCTTAGAAGAAGATGGAGCAGTGACCATCATAACCTTATTGTCCTTCTTGATCGTGTAACACCCCGGAGCACAGAGCACTACATCCCCCACACCATAGCCCTACACGTTTAACGAAATGGGAACTCCGCACATGTATCAAATTACGGCGAACAAAATCACACCTATGCTAGGCGGTCTACACCCTAAATCAGAGTGCGCAATCAAAACAAATCTCCCATGCAGAAGCACCAGGATTCAAACAAACAGATAGCCATGCTCGGAATAAGAATTAAGTGTACAAAACAGAGCGAGTCCGTTTATACAATTACTCTTAAATTCGAATTCATAATCATATACATGTTTCAAGAGTTCAACTATACAAAATAAACTAAATAAAATGCATAAGACTCGCTAGACGACCCAAAACTAGAAAGAAGACCGCCGCCTAGCACAAACTCTCCAAACGGGTACCTGCAACTCAAAGAACAAAAGGGGAAAAAGAAAACAACGAGGAGGGGTCAGTCCCAAAGAATGGGTGAAGGGGCTGACACACGCACATATACATATACGTAAGAGCATAGCATATTCACATTAAAGAGTTCATGAACCGGGGCGTGGTTTTTGCATTCTAAATCATTTTAGCCCGTGATACTAGTTATATAGAAAAGAGTTAAGCCCGGAGGCCAAAATCGACAAATTTTAGTAATTCGGAATCCGCTCCCGTTTCACGAACCATTTTTAAAATCAAAATCACACAACTCGGTGAGCACGAGTTTCAATCCACCTAACTTCGTTCAAAATTCATAAATAATCAAAATTCAAATGAAAACAAAGTCGCACAAACATACCTCATCTCCGGGTGATGGAAGGGTTGTGCACAACCTAACCATCCGCACTAATATGTTAGGGTCGTGAGTTTCATGACACTCACGCCCAAGGATTCCTTCCCCCACCAACCTCCTGGTGGGTTCAGGGGTGATCCTACGTGTGGAGACCGTATTCGGGAGTTACCCGACAACCCAACACCGTCCCGGGGCTCCTTTGTACAAATCTCTGGGGCCCAGTACATAGTTCATAAATCATAAATTTTGAAATTTCATAATTTTCAAGACTTATATTTCAATGTCAAAAGCTCGCCAGTTTCAAAACACATACACCAACCCTTTTTCAAAACAAATAAACGGTATTTTTCAAACATTTCATAACAAATGGGCTAATTCCCACAAAATACGTATCAAACACATATCTAAGTACATATATATATATATATATATATATATATATATATATACGTAATCACATGCGGGCTTAAAATTCAGGTATAACTAAAAAGAAAGAAACCTGACCTTGTCGAGCAAACTGAACGCGAGGAACCAAAAAGACTTCTAAAACACCTCCTCGTCACCCACGGAACGAACCTAAGGACAAAACAAACAACAAAAGACAACCTTAGACTAAAAATGCACCAATTATATGTTGGAAAACAACAGAGTAAACGCAGCAGAAGTTTAAAAAATTTTCCAAAAAGGATCTAAAAGACTTGCAATGTTCATATCGTAACATTGAGACTTAAGAAACTCACACGAATTAAAGCTTTCTTGAAACGTACTGAGCCACCCTCAAACGTTCTTTATGCGGCAAGAAAATCCCCATTTCTTGATTCTTTCTTCGAGATTCCAAAGTAGAAATCCTCTAGAGTAATAATCCACACCAACCTAGATTCAAATCATGTTAGTGATTATGCTAGTACTGTAACATGCATATTAAAGAAATATGAAACAAGAAATAGAGAGCAAGAGAATTATCCCCAAATTCCATAAAGGTTGGATGTGGATCTCAAATCACGTGTAAGCCCTAAATTTTGAACCCCATGTCTAATTTATAACGCGTGGTTCGAAAACCCTAGTCTTGTAGGAGAGGGTCTCCAACTTTGACTTTTCTTCTATTCTTTTTTTCTCTTCAAGTAAAATAATATCTCATCTAAAATAAGATATTTATTTTATAGAAAAAGAGCTCCAAACTAATTTAGGAATATTTAATTATTCTTGTAATAATTAAATATCTCATCCTAATACTTTATTAGAATAATAGAAGATATTTATTTATTCACTTATCTATTCTAATCAAATTAGAACAAGTAAATAATTAAATACTTAGAATTAATTCTCCAATTAATTCTTTCAAGGACTTTAGAATTAATTCACTAATTAATTCTAACGGGCTAAAATTAATTCTCCAATTAATTGTATTTCGGCTATTTAATTAATTCTCCAATTAATTATATTTAGGGATTTATAATTAATTCTCCAAGAAATTATATCATGGCCTTATAATTAATTCACTAATTAATTATATTTGGGCTTGATAATTAATTAACACATGATCGAATTTCTCAAATGGATCATGTCCCAAACAATGCTCTCGATCCACACGTGTACTTTACACTGTGGTCTCATTTCTATCAACTATTTATCTTTCCATAATACCCTTTGAACTCGGTATTTGTGTGTGACCCTCTAGGTTCAATTTCAGTTAGCAGTGAGCCTAATTAATTAACACACTTTATTAATTAATTACCTCACAGATCACACGACCATAGTCTAGCAACATGTGTGTGACCCCTACCCGAAATGTGGATATATATTCGAAAGAACCTTTCAGTCAATGACATCATGTGGGATACGATCCTCCTACCATCCTATCTCTCGATTAAGATCTAGGACATGGGGATATAGAGAGCCTTACTAATCTTAATCTTAAAAACAAACTTCACTTTCATATTCTATTTGATCTAAATCCAAGAAAACCTTATTTTCTTGATGTTTTGATCTAACCACCTTGCGCAAGGATTTTAGGATGGAATCATGAATAACTTGTGTAATAAGAGATCATCTTGCCTACAACAAGTGTAGGTCCTTTTTTGATTCCTACAATTCTCATATGCCACTTGTGTAATCCCAACATAGGCCGTGGTTCAGGTGTCTATATGGCGACACCCTTTTGACCGTATATCAAAGATTACAGAGTTAACTCATATGAGACAATGTGGAATCTCAAGTCTAAGGATTAATTCCTCACGTCATTGACATGTGAGATATTTCCTAATCTGGAAGTTTCAGGAAACTTCCTTTCCCATTTAGGAATCTTCTCACGCGGGGCACTCTCAGTGATGAAGTTCTTTTAACTATCACCCTTATATATTATGAACGCATCAACCCATGTACTTATCACCCCATGAAACCGGGTGATCCTTCTTAAGGACATAACTACACAAGCAAGTCTCAACAAAGGCAAAATCGGCACTCCCACTGTCTGTCGGCCTCATTGACTTGGAGAAGTTTCTAATCCTCGCCTATGGAGTTAAGAACTTGTTTCATGTGTCATTCTCATAATGACAAAGTTCTTAACGGCCTCATCAGATTAGGGGAGTTATAGACATGCACATGTAGTGGAAACACACAAAACACGTATTGACACATAAGAAGTGTGCACCTTGTTCGCCTGTGATTATAATCATTAGTATAATATTCAAAGATTGTCTGTAATATAGGGAAAGTCCCAAAGCATAACAGCTTTCTAGAGTACTATTCCCAACATTAGATGCTCGGCAAATGCATATGGATGCTAATGATAAAGGATGCAATGAGAGAACACTTAGGTCGTAAGATGCCATATTAATTCATACCGGATCAAATTCACATTTTTCACGTTAAACAAATACACAAACTTCACATAACGAACATGACATGTCATATAACATGTTAACAAATCATTCATACCATAAAAGAATCAAAGAGATATCACACGATGCAAGGAAACAAGGTATTCATACACACACGTTAGAGAGCATATAACGTCATATATCACGCATGAAAGTATCGAATTCTCATCAAATAAATCTATGTATCTGGCAGATCGATCCTAACACATCATATTATAACATATCATCTGCACTCATGTGTTTGAATCACATAAGAGAGGCAAAGTATCCAAGATAGCTTAACACATACCATTTAAACGTTCATGCAAGTACATCACATTTTTACTTAATAAACAAAGTCATAAAATCAAATAATTAACGAAACATATTATATACTAAAAGATTAACATATTGGGATCATAATTGGGGTGGGAGAAACCAAATAAAATCGAAGAAGAAGCAAGAAATGAACAACGAAACGGAACCGGGCAAAGAAAGAACAAAACACACGAACCACCACCAAAAAAGAGAGGGGTAACGGGGGTTAACACTCCCATGTATAATGGGAGTAAGCCCCGTTAAGGGAGGCAGTAGCAGAAGCTCCAGGAAGCTATAGAGGTAACGCCCGTTACCTCCATGAAGCTTAAACGGGGTAACGCCCGTGACCGGGCGCAGTGGTTGCATCTTCTCCAAGCTCCAGCCCTGTTTCCTTCGAGCTTTCATGGCAGCAGCAGCAGCAGGGGCAACGAACAGCAGTTAATGGGGGAGGAAAGGCAGTAAAATAAACCATAAAACTCAACAAAAACACTCCACAATCATCATACAAACACACGACAAGAAGAAGGAAACAAATTTCATTCATAAAGCTTCAAATGTCTCCAAGTTCTTCAATGGTGGATCCAAAAAATGAACATGTAATTCAAATTCAAGTTTAAAAATACACAAAGGAAACTATAGTTGTCATATTTTATGCATCAATCTTCAAGAAAACTGAAATTATAGCCATGAATTCAAGAAATGAAATTAATACCTAACTATTCATGTAGCAACCTCAAACATGCTCAAATTATCATGAAACTCAACAAATCTAGACTTAAAAGAAAGGGGAGAAGATGGAGATTTAAATTCCGAACTTACTTTCAAATTTGAGGCGAATCAGATGAGAAATGAGCTTGCAAAGTGAAAATGGAATAGTATTTTTCCTTCTCTCCTTGGAGGCTCGGTTTGGCTGCTTCTCTTGTCTATCTCTCCCTGCTGAAAATGAGGGTATGAAAAGGGTAGGAAAGAGGGTTGAATAAGGTTTAAAAGGGTTCAAAAATGGGTCAATTTGGTTAAGAAACAAGTCGGATATGAGCAAAACGGGCGGGGGTGGCAAATCTATCACACGGGTTGTGTTTCGGGGTAAAATTCGTAGGATCAAACGAGCTTAGAAAAATATGAGGCCAATTTCTCTAGCTTCCAATCTTCGTTACAAGTGCGATGCTTCTTCTTGAATTTGAATCTGAATTCCCGATCCCGAGTTACGCCTTCCGGAACCCAAGGTGCACTAAAACTAGTTAGGCCCTTAAGTCCCTAACAAATAAAATGGTTCGAAAACCATATTAAACGAACTCAAAAACATGCAATGAACAATTAAATACATTCAGAGCACATATAATTCATGTATTACAAGTTTTCACAAAAATTGAAATTAAAACGGGAGCATACGGGCCGAAAAAGAAGTTAAACGGGCAAAACGTTCAAAAAAAATTCACATATAAATCTTAACAAATAATTTCATATAATTCAAGAATTATCATAAAATAATTTAATTAACACATAATCGCATAAATAAATAATTTAAATGTGCATTTAGCTGACTCGTGAAGGCGTACCTATACAGCCGGACTAACGGGATGTTACAAACTCCCCTCCTTCAAAAGGACCTGTCGTCGGGTCCTAAAGCAAAGTCTTGATCGAACCTGGAACATCGTTCAACTCCAAGGATTTACTCTTCCAAACCGTGAAGCTCACGAACCTCATCGACAACTGCATTGAGAGAAAATAGGTTAACTCGTTTAAAATGGGCACCCCTTCAAATCTCTCAAAATCTCTTTAGTAATAGCAAACCGGACACGAAGTCCTTAGTCGTCTGCTCCCACTTCCAAGTAGAATTTGAAAGTAGTTAGAGAATCCTGTCAATTTTCGTTGCTCGGTCTTCAACCGATAACACGATAGATATTGCTATATAAAGTTTGCAATATCCTTTCTCGTGCTACTACATCAAACCGACTCTTCAAGTCCTCGAACAAACTCGAACCAAGAGTGGGATATTTTCATGACCTTGCACTTCTCGAGGCGTAGGCCACACTCTCTCCCTAGAACCCACAACCAAAGCCTTCCTTAATACCTTAATTGTAAACGACATAGCCTCGAATACCCTTGGTTAAGCAGAAGCCGGTGTCGAAGGAACTCGCTTCAACTGTCTCATCCCACTCAAACCGTACCTCTTCCTTGTCTTTTATATCACGGGATGGCTGCCTGTACAAAGACGAATCTCCTGTTGAATCCCGATAGCACTAGGGACTTGTTCTCTGAGGCAATTCTCGGTTCTTGTATCAGAAGGTGTAGTCGATGATACCCTTGCAAAGACCAAGCTCGGCGTAGGCCACCAAAACTCTGAAGAAGAACGAACCACCAACTCCTCAAAGCGAGCAAAGGGTATTCTCATCTTTCATGGTTAACCCGTGTAGCTCAAGGTAGTTTATTCATCTTAAAGTCCAATCTTCTTCCTTGGATAGGACAAGAGCACTCCACGAAGAAGTATTCGAATTGATGAAACTACTTTCTAAGAGCTTATCGACCACATCTTGAACTGCAACACCCATGCTAGAGTCAGCCGGTAGGGAATCTTCGAACAAGGTCAAATTCTGGGATAAAGACCACAAACGTCTCAATATCTCTATCAAGTGGTAATACATCCCAACTTTCAAGGAATCATCAGGGAGGTCTTACTTCAATCCTTATCTCCTCAAGCTTGGCTCAACCCTTCGATTACCCAAAGGTAAGCCACAAAGCTTGTCGCATCATCTCGGAATAACCAACCGCTACACAAGGATATAAACGGGCTATCCTTCGATCTAATACCCGAGAATATCGTTGAGCCCAAAAAGGACCTCCACAAGCAACCACCAAGGCCAATGGTAACACCGTACCTTAACTAGGCGTCTTCAAAGAAACCACCAGGCAAGCTCAGCCCTCACAACTCACCAAACACTCTCGGACACTCACCTTACCAAACTCTCTTCAATAAGTGAGTCTAGACGAAAGGAAAAAGCCACAAGCAAGCAACAAGCAAGAACACACAAGTACCAAGAAATAACGAAGAAAGAAAAGTAACATAAAATTAAGATATAAGATGCATGTATGAAGTGCCATGTATGCATTAGTGTAATGTGCACCATGGTGGAAGTGTCGAGATCGGTGTCAACTTTTTTCTTTTCGAGAGGATCATCTTGTGCTTGAACCGGGATCTTGAAGTCACGGCATTTTGAATTCTTCGAATTCTTGTTGTTCTTCGGATAAACTCTTACTATGTATCAAAATTTTCCACGCTTGAAGCATTCTTTCAACCTATTTTTATGAATCTCACCCATATAATTCGGACTTCGATAATAAGATTATTGAATTGGTTCCGGTGGGGAGACATCAAATCCCTTATTTGGAAATCGAATCTTGTTCTTCATCGTGATGTTCTTGATATCTTGAAATTTCTCAAGAATTTCCTGAAGTTCGGATCTCTTACTCGATCTTTGAACTCAAACCGGGCCTTCATCTCATATAAGTAGTGTGTGAGCTTCCTACAGTTAGTGTGTGAGCTTCCATGTATGTATCTCTCAAACTTGAAGAGATCGTTGAATATTTCCTATGTCCTTGTATATGATGTCGAACTTTAAGACAAACTTCTTCGGAGGCCGATCTCTCAACTCCAATCTAAAATCATCCACCTTCTTCAACCCTTCTTCAAAATTTAAGAATTTTCTTGAAGTCTCTCATCATTAAACTTGGAGGGATGCATGTATAATAGAACTCTCGAACAAAATTTTCCTAGTTGAATACTTTCCCAGATTCTTCAAATTTGGCTTCATTCTCTTGAAATACTTGAAGCTTGATCTTGAACTTTGGATGAGAAAATATACTTCACTTTCCTTGGAACATCCCCGAACAAGTCTTCCAAAATCGTTCCATCTCCTATATCTTTTCTCGATCTTGGCATCATCACTTTCAACTGACTTCATAAAATCAAGATCCCTAGAACGTCTCATAAACAAAATACAATTGCAAAAATATCGACGCATGCGGGGTTTTAGTGCATGTTCATGTGAACAATTAACACAAATAATACAAATAATTCACATAAGAGTGGGAATGAATACAAACAAACACATAACCCTATGTCGAACAACCTAGATAGACTCGACATGACACTAGAGCTCTGGATTTGCAACCCGAAGCTCTGATACCACTTTATGATGTAGCACCCCGGAGCACAGAGCACTGCATCCCCCGCACCATAGCCCAACACGTGTAACAAAATGGGAACTCCACACACGTATCAAACTACGGCAAACGGGAGACAAATAAAATCACACCTATGCTAGACGGTCTAGACCCTAAATCCGAGTGCGCAATCAAAACAAATCTCACATGCGGAAGCACCGGGATTCAAACAAACAAATAGTCATGCTCGGAAAAAGAATTAAGTTTACAAAATAGAGCGAGTCAGTTTATAAAATTACTCTTAAATTCGAATTCATAATCATATACATGTTTCAAGAGTTCAAAGGTACAAAATAAACTGAATAAAATGCATGAGACTCGCTAGACGACCCAAAACTCGAAAGAAGACCACCGCCTAGCACAAACTCTCCAAACAGGTACCTGTAACTCAAAGAACAAAAGGGGGAAAAGAAAACAACAAGGAGGGGTCAGTCCTAAAGACTGGTGAGGGGGCTAACACATGCACACGTATATATACATAAGAGCATAGCATATTCAAATTAAAGAGCTCATGAACCGGGGCGTGGTTTTTGCATTCTAAATCATTTTACCCCGTGATACTAGCTATATAGAAAAGAGTTATGGTCGGAGGCCAAAATCAACAAATTTTAGTAATTAGGAATCCGCTCCCGTTTCACGAACCATTTTCATAATCAAAATCACACAACTCGGTGAGCACAAGTTTCAAATCACCTAACTTCGTTCAACAAATAAATAATCAAAATTCAAACGAAAACAAAGTCACATAAACATACCTCAGCTCCGGGTGATGGAAGGGTTGTACACACCCTAACCATCCGCACTAATATGTCAGGGTCGTGAGTTTCATGGCACTCACGCCCAAGGATTCCTTCCCCTGCCAACCTCTTGGTGGGTTCTGGGGTGATCCTAAGTGTGGACACCATACTCGGGAGTTACCTGACAGCCTAACACACACAAACCAACCCTATTTCAAAACAAATAAACGAAAATATAGCTTACATATACATAAAAGAGTTTTTCAAACGTTTCATAACAAATGGGCCAATTCCCACAAACTACGTATCAAACATATATCTTCGTACATATATATATATACATAATCACATGCGGGCTTAAGATCCAGGTAGGGTTGTAGGTCATATTAACTAAAAAGAAAGAAACCTCACCTTGCCGAGCAAACCGAACGCGATCAACCAAAAGACTTCTAAAACACCTCCTCGTCACCCACGGAACGAACCTAAGGACAAAACAAACAAAAAAAGACAACATTAGACTCAAAATGCACCAATTAGACACTCGGAAAATACATATGGATGCTAATGATGCGTAAAGGATCCAATAAGAGAACACTTAGGTTGTAAGATGCCATATTAATTCATACCGAATCAAATTCACATATTTCACGTTAAACAAATTCACAAACTTCAAATAACGAACATGCCACACCATATAACATGTTAACAAATCATTCATACCATAAAAGAATCAAAGAGATATCACACGAGGCAAGGAAACAAGGTATTCATACACACACGCATGTTAGAGAGCATATAACGTCATATATCACGCATGAAAGCATCGAATTCTCATCAAATAAATCCATAAATCTAGCACATCGATCCTAACACATCATATTATAAAATATCATATGCACTCATGTGTTTGAATCACATAAGAGATGCAAAGTATGCAAGATAGCTTAACACGTACTATTTAAACGTTCATACAAGTACGCCACGTTTTTACTTAATAAACAAAGTCGTAAAATCAAACAATTAACGAAACATATTATATACTAACACATTAACATATTGGGATCATAATTGGGGTGGGAGAAATCAAATAAAATCGAAGAAGAAGTAAGAAACGAACAACAAAACAGAACCGGGCAAACAAAGAACAAAACGCACGAACTACCACCAAAAGAGAGAGGGGTAACGGGGGGTTTAACTCTCCCATGTACAATAGGAGTAACCCCCATTAAGGGAGGCATTAGCAGAAGCTCCAGGAAGCCGTGCAGGTAACGCCCATTACCTCCATGAAGCTTAAACGGGGTAACGCCCGTTACCGGTGTAGTGGTTGCATCTTCTTCAAGCTCCAGCCCTGTTTCCTTCAAGCTTTCATGGCAGTAGCAGCAGGGGCAGTGAACAGCAACTAAGGGGGAAGGAAAGTCAGTAAAATAAACCATAAAACTCAACAAAAACACTCCACAATCATCATACAAACACACGGCAAGAAGAAGGAAGCAAATTTCAGTCATAAAGCTTCAAATATCTCCAAGTTCTTCGATGGTGGATCCAAAAACTGAACATGTAATTCAAATTCAAGTTCAAAGTGACATAAAGGAAACTGTAATGGTCATATTTCATGCATCAATCTTGAAGAAAACTGAAATTATAGCCATGAATTCAAGAAATGAAATTAAGACCTAACTATTCATGTAGCAACCTCAAACATGCTCAAAACATCATGAAACTCAACAAATCTGTACTTAAAAGAAAGAGGAGAAGATGGAGATTGAAATTCCGAACTTAATTTCAAATTTGAGGCGAATCGGATGAGAAACGAGCTTGCAAAGTGAAAATGGAATAGTGCTTTTCCTTCTCTCCTTGGAGGATCGGTTTGGCTACTTCTTTTCTCTGTCTCTCCCTATAGAAAACGAAATGGGAAGGAAAAGGTTAGTAAATATGGTTGAATAAGGTTTAAATGGGTTCAAAAATGGGTCTATTTGGTTTAGAAACGGGTCGGATATGAGCAAAACGGATGGGGGTGGCAAATCTGTCACACGGGGTTGTGTTTCGGGTAAAATTCGAAGGATCAAACGAGCTTAGAAAAATATGAGGCCAATTTCTCTAGCTTCCAATCTGCATTACGAGTTCAAATCTTCTTCCAGAATTTAAATTGGAATTCCCGATCCCGAGTTACGCCTTCCGGAACCCAAGGTGCGCTAAAACTAGTTAGGCCCTTACGTCCCTAACAAATAATGTGGTTCGAAAACCATATCAAACGAACTCAAAAACATGCATAACAAGTTGTTACGAATAATTAAATACATTCATAGCACATATAATTCAAGCAGAACAAGTTGTCACGAAAATCGAAATTAAAATGGGAGCGTACGGGTCGAAAACGAAGTTAAATGGGCAAAAAGTTCAAAAAAATTCACATATAAATCTTAACAAATAATTTCATATAATTCAAGAATTATCATATAATAATGTAATTAACACATAATCGCATAAATAAATAATTTAAATGCGCATTTAGCTCACTCGTGATGGCATACCTATACGGCCGGACGAGCGGGATTTAGCTCACTCGTGAAGGCATTTAGCTCACAAGCTGACTAATCAGCTTAGCTACACTAGCATTTGCATGATTCATGTTGAATCTGAGGACAAAAGGGTTGAATGATGGTGGGAGCGAGGCTAGCAACAGATCCTCAGAAAGCTCATCTCTCAGTGGCATGTCCATGGAAGCAAGTTTCTTAGTAAGAGCAAGAAACTTGAGTCCATATTCATGGACACTTGTACCTTCCCTCATTCTCAAATGGAACAATTCTTTTGAGGTGTTATACCTTGTAACACACTCACGAGGGTGGTAAAGTTGCTCTAAGTGATTGTAAATCTCCCAGGCGAATTCCATGGACTCATGTTGTCTTTACATATGCGGAGACATGTTAGCAAGCATTAGATAACAGGCTTGGAGATTATTATCTTTCCACTTCTGGATCGCGTTCCGCTCAGCCCGGGTCGGAGCTTCTCCTTCGGGAACGGGCTCCGCCTCATAGAGAACCTAAGTTCTCTTTTTTTAATCTAGAATGATTTTTAGATTCGTAAGCCAATCAGAATAGTTGGGACCAGTCAACTTGTTTGACTCGAGGATCGATACTAGAGGGTTTTTGGTTACCATTTCAAAACACGTAGAGAATCACAGAATCTATGACCTAAATGGAAAAACAGAGAACTAAGTGAGCATGCTGAATAATAACGATATACATGAGATTAGGTCTTTAATCTATGTTGCTCCCACTGTTTTTAGAAGATCTATAATTCCCAAAGATCTTAGAGGATACTTGTTCTCCCAATGGGTACTAAGATCCTAAGCACTTTATCTCAAACCCACGACTCGTGGACATTCTTTATAAAGCCCAAGGTAGGTACAACTTACCAATTCCAATTTCGGTGGAATTCTTAGTCTTATTTTTGCATCACTTATCTTTCAATGTGGACCCACGACTCATGCAACATCCATATTTACTTAGGCGTTAAGCTAGACCCATCAATCATAAGATCAAGACAAAACTTAGTTCGAACGACCCACGACTCGCGGACATCGCCCTCCCCAAAATTGATCTCGAAATATTGATCATTAAAATGATCAATTAGGAAACTAAGAACTAATAGGTTTCACATAGTCAACCCCCGAATCATGGACAACAACTAGCTTCCCCTATTAAACTTAGATCCTATTGATGGAATTCTAGGAATTTAATTCAAAGTTTGCACCTAGCATTAAAAACCTATTTTCGAAATTAACTTAATATTTTAAGGGAATTTTCGATTTAACCGGAGAGTTGTCCGGTTTGACCTCACCAACATATATGTTATCCAATTTAATCAGTCTTGATTAATGCAAGTACAACATAAATGCATTTCACACAAGCATTTTATAAATAACATGTCCTAGCATGATACTAACATGTGATGACCATGGGTTCTACCTATTTTTGGGAAAATGAGACAGAAACGCAGCGGAAATTTAAAAATTTTCCGAATAAGTTAGGATCGAATCTTGCAATTCTTATTCCCAAATTCGTAGAGATCAAGAAAGTCACTTAGATAGTAGCTTTCTTGACACGTTCTAGCCGCCCAAGAACGCTCTTCACGCGGCTTGATCCCCAAAAGCTCCTTCGAATCTTTGAAGACTTCACGATGGTAGCCCTCTAGAGAATAAGTCCACCAACCGCGACCACGATCCGAATAGGGAGAATACTAGTTCTATATTCGGTGTTTAAGCTCTAGGGTTCAGTGTATAATTATTGGAGAATGGAGAATTTCGTATCACCCATCAAGGGGCTCGATCCCCTTGTACTTAAAGGGCTAGGGTTCGAAATCCATCTCCTAATGGAGATAGGATTTGCTAACCCACTAGCTTCTTATTTCTTGCTTGGAAAGAAAGCTTTCTAACATTGACCAAAACTCTTAAGTTTTGACCAACTTGATGAGCAAGAAAATACGTAACTCTCTTAGATATTTATTTTTACTTTATTTATTAAACAATAAATAACTTGAAGACTAATAATTAATTAATTCATAATTAATTATTTATCAGACTTTATTTCTCCAAAATAGGACTTTAATATTAATTCAAAATTAAATCAAAGTCCATTAAATAATTAACACATTAATTATTTAATATATACACATATATACACGTAACTCCACATGTCCCCAGGGACACGTGTCATCCACGCATTCCACACGTGAGATTCACACGTGTGGGCCCCACCATTCTCTAAATGGTTCGATCAACTTGTTTAATTGATTCAAGCCTTATCCCACGTAACCTGGTTGTTGTGTACGACCGTCTAGGTTCTTAATTTAATTAGCAATGACCCTAATTAATTAATTCCCTAATTAATTAATCAGTCCGCAGATCAAACGACCACAGTCTAGCAACAGGTGTTTGACCCCTAGTTGAATTAGAATGTCTTGATTCGACAGAACCTTTAAGTCATTGACATATGTGAGATAAAATCCTCCTATATCCTATCTCTCAATCAAGATCTAGGGTAAGGGAATAATTAGAACCCTAATGATCTTAATATTAAAGTTCAGTGCATTTCATATCCATTTGATCTCAATCCAAGAAACTCATTTCTTGATGTCTTGATCCACTGCCTTGGCCAAGGACTCCTAGATGGTATATGAATGACTTACACAATGGGAGATCAACTTGCTAATGCAAGTGTAGGTCCTTTATCCATTCTCATATACTTTCATGTGCCACTTGTGCAGCCCCATTATAAGCTTTGAATCAGTTGTCTAAGGCGACACCCTTTAAAGCTTATACCAAATACTACAGAGTTAGCCCATAAAGTATCAATGGAATCTCAAGTCTAAGGATCACTTAATCACATCAATGACTAGTGTGATATTTCCTAATCTGGAAGTTTCTATTTGCAAACAAGCCCCTAAACTCTTAAAGAGTTCAAAATAGGGCCGTGCAAAGCACAAAATCACATAATTACACACATAAAAAGGTTTAAAAGTGACGTACCTTATTTATAGGACGAGCGGGATGTTACAAACTTCCCTCCTTCAAAAGAACCTGTCCTCAGGTCCTACTGCTGAGTCGAAGAGCTTCGATCTGGACTACCTCAATCAATCTCCCAAAATCGTATAGTCATAACCCTGGTTGTGAAGTTTACCCCTTTGATGCCATCATCTCCCTTCAGGGTTTGGTTGCCTCAGAGATCTGTCTGAACACTTCATTCAATCACCCCTAGGTCACGGCACTCTAAGCTCGACACCGTCGCATCCTCGTCGCTTATTGGCTGAAGTCAGGCCACCCACAACGCAACGGCAGCAAACAAGAGAGAATCCCATCTCTCAACACGCAAGTGAGAGCACCCCGTCTCTCGACACCCAAAAGAGAAAACCCCGTTTCTCAACATATAAGGGAGAGAACCCCGTCTCTCCGGTACAGAATTGAGAGAACCCTGTCTCTCAACCTAAGTCTGGCAGATTTCACACCTCCCAGACATTCTAGTTTGAGAAAATCCAGCACTTCTCAAACCCCTAAATTCGAAAGAATCCAGCATCTTCGAATATCTAGCTCCAAGAGAATCCAGCATCTCTCGCTCACACAAATAGGGAGAATCCTGCATCTCCCTAACACATAAATAGAGAGAGATCTCAACAACTCTCTAGCACACAAGTTCACTTACTCAACAATCAAACAGACATACATCAGAGTAACACTGGATGCAAAACATGTGATGTATGTTTAATGTACCTTATCACAACTGATATCGGTGTCCCTAGAGTATACATACATCATCCATACCTTGACTCAAGGGGGATATCGCGATGGAATCTCTGTAAAATAAGATTACAATATATACGTATATGCATGAAGGGGTTAATGAGCAATCAAAACATTAACCCTAGAGGCACGAATAATTTACACCAGCATGCAATCAAATCAGTTGGCAAGAGTTCACAAACAACAGAAAACTTTAAGTTACGAAATTAAATCAATTAGCCACGTTATTACACACGTTGTCACACATGACAACGTCAAACAAACTAAAATATAATTACTTACGCAATGCATGTGTGCAAATACCGTGAATGCTTAATGTACCGTTCACCGTGGGAGTGAAGTCGTGGTTGACAATTTCTTTATCTTGAAAGGATAATCAAATCCTTAACTGGCCGTAGTTTCAACTTCCCATTTTGCATTCTTTGGTATTTCCTCGCATCCTCCGGTTCAAAAGGGTCTCGAAACGTTTCAATTAGTTTTCGGAGCCAAGTGATCCGTAGGGTTTCCCGAAGTCCCGATAAAATTCGCGAGAAATAGAATTTGCTGCCTCCATCATCGGTAAGGTTTCTTATAACGTGCGTGAAGGGATCAATGGATAATCCTTAATCAGTCCCACTTTGCTACCTTCATTATAACTGATGCTCCCGTCCTCGTAATTTGGTGAAGTTGGCTTTCAAAAACATTGCCATGAAATTCCTTATTTTAAAGTTTTCCCTTTTTCCTTAGTACAGTGTAACTACTCTTGTTGATGTCTTTAAAATTGTCTGACCCTCCCTTGAATGACTCTGAATGGTACAATTGCTTCGATTTCTTCGTTGCTACCTCACGCCATCCAGAGTTAAAAATCCTGGTGTCCTTGTAAAACGTGTTACTCCCGAGCACCTCCAAATAGTTAGGTACAAATCCCAAAGGCACCTCGATAATCAAAAGATCTAATATCTCAATCGTAGACAAATATCTTCTTTCATCCTCCTTATACTCTGAGCTTGTTAGATCAATCGTACACTTCTGATCAACCCCCGTTCGAATTCCAATGAGGCTTCAACTAAGACAGCACTTGGTGAATCAGATAGATAACCACCTAAAATACAATCACGATTCTAATGCATGTGGGGTTAGGGAGGTGAATGGCATATACTCATTAATCAGCAAGAAAAGCAATCGAGCACGTAAGACAAAAAGATCAGAATAATTATAATTCAATCCAATGCATGATGCACGTGCTATGAATGCATGATACCTGTTTCCAATATATTAGCATCGAGCCCTGACTGAATTCTTGTAGAGATTCGTTTGCTCCAAGTAGTCAGAAGATGGAAGTCTCAAATCCTCTTTCATAAATTTGTAGAAGTGGGAAGTATTGTCATGATCAATTACAATTTTGGCGCCAAGGAGTCACCCTACAATTCACAATCTTAATAAATATTTATGCATGGGAGTTAATAAGTGGATATGTCAAGTAATGAAAACAATTAAGAGCACCAACTAAATGCAGATGCAACATATAATTTACAAAGATTTAAAGCATAACAATGATAATTTTATAAAAATCGTAATCATAGTATACACATAATCACATAAGCTCAGACAAATTCATACAGAGACGTCAATATTTCACATTAAACGAATGCAATGCACAAGTACTCCTATGTCGTACGACCTAAACTGACACGACACGACTCCAGAGCACCGGTTTTGAACCTGGTAGCTCTGATACCACTTAAGATGTAACACCCCGAGCGGTGGGGCGCCACACCCCCGCACTATGACCCGACACGTGTACGAAATGGGAAATCCGCACACGTACCAAGTCACAGCGAACGGGTGACAAACCAAAATCCAACCTAAGGCTAGGCGGTCTAGACCCTGTACAGAGTACGCAAGAGAAAACAAAAGCAGAATGCGGAAGCATTTCAAAATATGAACTTTCAAAAAACTTCATGCAACGAACCGAATTCATAAAATCCAGAAAATAAATAAACATCAACTAAACGGGTTCAACTAGTTCCACTCAACTGTCCTAACCTGTCCCGAATGCATACAATCAAAACGGGTTCAACTAATCCAAGCCCTGTCCTAACCTGTCCCGAAAATTCATATATTCAAAACTTAAACATAAATTTGTTCATAGTGGCATAACAAAGCGAATAAATTAAACTTATACATTAAACAAATTAAATCAAATTCAAACGAATGCAAAACCTATACAAATACAAAGACCGACTCAACCCGAACAAAACGAAAGACTTGACTCAACCCGAACAAAACGAAAGACTCGACTCAACCGCCTAGCACCAACGAGCTCCAAAGCAAACCTGTAACTCAAACAAAAGAAGGGGGAAAAAGAAACAACGAGGAGGGGTCAGTCCTAACGACTGGTGAGGGGGCTAACACACGCACCCATACATATACATACGAGCAGAGCATATATCAAATTTAAAAGTTCATGAACCGGGGCATGGTTTTTGCAATCTAAAACATTTTCCCGTGATAGTAAATATATAAAAGAGTTTAAGGCACAGAGGCCAAAATCAACCAATTTTATTAATTATTAATCCATTCCCGTTTCACGAACTATTTTCATAATCGAAATCAAACTAACTCGGCGAGAACGAGTTCCGAACCAACTTACTCCTTTCATAATCATAATCAAAGCGAACAAAACTTACAAAATTCATAAACAATCCTCCATCTCCGGTTGGGGATGAGGATGGCCATCCTCAACCCCGTTCTCTCGTCATAAGTGTTGAGTCGGGGGATCCCGCCCGCTCCTTCGACGGCCAGCCCGAAGCGCTCCGTCGGCATAGGAGATCTACGTCTCCCGTTGGTGGAGTTGTGTTGAGGTGAGAGCCCGGCGACCCCATGGTCGACCCGAGAATCACATACCACTTCTCCGGGGCCCATTTCAAAGTTCATAATTCATAATTCATAATTTTAGTTAATTTCGAAATTTCATAATTTTCCGACATATCTCCAGAGTCGTAATCTCGCTATTTTCAAAATGTTCACACATGTCAACCCTTTTCAAAACAAACAAACGTAAAATACATATACGTATACCAAACCGTTTTTCAAATGATTTCATAACAAAGGGTCAATTCCCACAAAATACATAACCGAACGCATATCTATATACATATATATATATAGTTCACATGCAGGCTTCAAAATACACTTAGGGTTTTAGGTCGCTTTAACTAAAAGAAAGAAAACCTCACCGTACACCGACGAACATGGAAAACACAGGCCAAGAAGTCCCACTGAAGCCCAGAGAGCGGACAGACACTCTCTGGACAACCCCTGAACAACCGAACACACAACACAGACTCAGACTCCAAAAACAACCAAACAGACGCACGGCCATGCTCACGAATACAAATGATGCAACATATAATCCATATTTATTCAATCAAGTCATTCAGAGCATATTACAATTCATAATACATATCAAAAGATACATAGCTTATAAAATTCCTAACATTAGTTACATAGAATAAATTAAGACATGAAGAATTCAAATCATACTATGCACAAAGTCTCACGAAATTAAACATGAATTACATAACAATATATATATATAAATTATACATTGGCATATTTCACGATATAATAACAAATGGCATACTTGATCAATTTATTCAAATTAAATACAACGTATCTTTTCATAATTCATTTCTTACATTTCATAAAATTCATAATCAATTAGTTTTCTAAAATTACACTAACACCCCTTAAACAAGAATTATTCTCAAGTAAGTAATCATATAACGAGGCAATTAAATTCAATAAGTCACGAATCAAGCTTTCATACAACATAATATATTTTCATATATCATACAATTCACAATTTCCATTTCATAGTTCATACAAGGCCGAAATTACAATTAAAACAATTAACGAAAATAAATACAACAACTTCAAAAATTCATATAAAATCAATCGGACATCCGATTGACGAACAGAAAGTGGCGTTGGACTCACCACTACGAAAGGAACTCGCTGACCGAAAGTCACCAAAATGCCGCCACCACAGCCTACCGGACCGCCACGTACAGCCGCCGGACCACCACCTCCGGTGGTCGAAAAATTCCCCGGAAGGACAGAAACGTACGCCTCGACCTGCTCGACAAAAGCCCTCAACCAATTTTAGAAAATACCAAACACGCCGGACTTCGTTGACGAAAAACCGAACTAAATTCCAAGGACGAAAACTGAAATTAAATACAAACCGCTAGACGAAAATAAAATCCGGACATACCGTTGGAAAGCCCGTAACGAGCCCTACGAAAGCCTGAACGTCGAGTTCGTAATAGATCTCTATCCCGGACCAGAACCGTATGAGAAATCTCCCTATAGGATGGCTCCAGCCGAGTTGAAGGAGTTGAAGACGCAATTGGACGAGCTCTTAGAGTGTGGTTACATTCGCCCGAGCACTTCTCCGTGGGGTGCTCTGGTCCTGTTTGTAAAGAAGAAAGACGGGACTTTGCGAATGTGTATTAACTACCGCGAGCTAAACCGGTTAACGGTTAAGAACAAATACCCGCTCCCTCACATTGAAGAGTTGTTCGATCTCCTGCAAGGCTGGAGTGTTTATTCCAAGTTGGATTTAAGGCAAGGGTATTACCAATTGCGTATCCGGGAGAGAGATATACCGAAGACGGGTTTCAACACGAGGTATGGGCATTTCGAGTTTGTGGTCATGCCTTTTGGTCTTACCAATGCCCCAGCCTCGTTTAAGGATATGATGCACCGAATATTCCGGCCTTACCTCGATAAATTCGTGGTCATCTTTATAGATGATATTCTAGTGTATTCGAGGTCCGAGGAAGAGCACGCACGGCATTTGAGTATTGTCTTGTCTACACTACGGGAGCACAGATTGTTCGCCAAGTTCAGTAAGTGCGAGTTCTGGTTGGATCGAGTCTCCTTTTTGGGTCACTTCATTTCAGGGAATGGTATAGAAGTGGATCCTGCGAAGATTAAAACGGTTATGCTTTGGAAGCAACCTAAGAATGCCTCGGAAGTGAGAAGTTTTCTCGGGTTGGCAGGTATTATAGGCGCTTTGTGAAAGATTTCTCGAAGATCGCCTCCCCGTTGACCCGGTTAACTAAGAAAGAGGTGAACTTCGAGTGGAATGAGGCGTGTGAGAAGAGTTTCCAAACCCTTAAGGAGAGATTGACTACTGCACCGGTTTTAACCCTACCCGAGGGTTCGGAAGGCTACTCAGTCTACACCGATGCTTCGAAGGAAGGTCTCGGTTGTGTGTTAATGCAGAATGGTAAGGTTGTAGCCTACGCTTCACGGAAGTTAAAGGATCACGAGAAACTATCCCACTCATGACTTGGAACTCGCGGTAGTGGTGTTTGCCTTGATGAAATGGCGACATTACCTTTATGGTGTTACTTTTGAAGTGTTCACCGACCACCAGAGTCTTAAGTATCTATTTACCCAGAAGGATTTGAACGTAAGACAGAGGAGATGGATGAAGACACTTGAGGATTATGATTGTAAGATTCATTACCATCCGGGTAAAGCCAATGTGGTGGCGGATGCTTTGAGTAGGAAAGCTAGTATCTCAGGTTTGAAAGCAGGTTCTAGTAGACAAGGTTCAGTGATTCTGGTTTCAGAGGCTCATTTGGCTAATATCTCGGTTTAGCCAGTTTTGAAGCAGAGATTGATAGAAGCTCAATCTGTAGATCCCGAGATTCAGAAATTGATAACTAAGTCAAGGATTGATCCTGAAACCAAGTTTGGATTTGATGATTCAGGGTTGTTCAGGTTTACGGCCCGGGTGTGTGTTCCGGAAGATTTTAAGCGGTTGGTACTTGATGAATCCCATAAATCAGCGTATGCAGTACATCCCGGTACCACCAAAATGTACAAGGATTTAAGGACTTTATATTGGTGGAACGGCATGAAGAGAGACGTTGCTAACTATGTTAGAAGATGTCAAACATGCCAAGTGGTGAAGGCAGAACACCAAAAACCGGGAGGAACTCTCCAACCACTTCCAATACCCGAGTGGAAGTGGGAGCAAGTGACAATGGACTTCGTGTCCGGCTTGCCAAGGACCAAAGGAGGTTCCGATGGAATTTGGGTGATTATTGATTGGTTGACGAAGTCGGCACACTTTCTTAAGGTGAAGATGTCCGATAAGGTTCCTAAGTTAGCCCGGTTATATCGGAAGGAGATTGTTAGATTGCATGGTACTCCGGTCAGCATTGTTTCAGATAGAGATCCTCTGTTCACATCTAGTTTTTGGCAGGAATTACAGAAGTGTTTGGGGATGAAGCTCCACTTTAGTACTGCATTCCACCCATAGACGGATGGCCTGTCTGAAAGGCTAATAAGGTATTTCGAGGACATGCTTCGTGCTTGTGCCTTAGATTATCAGGATTCGTGGGATGAACAGTTGGATTTGATTGAGTATGCCTACAATAACAGCTTTCAGTCTTCTATTGGGATGGCACCGTATGAGGCATTATATGGAAGGAAGTGCCGATCCCCTCTCTTTTGGTATATTGACGAGTGGAGATGGACCAAAGATGGAACGCTTGAGAGAGCTAAGAAGCCTAAGAAAATTCAGGATACCATTGAGAGGGTGAAAGTGATTAAACAGAGGTTGAAAGCAGCACAAGACCGGCAGAAAAGCTATGCAGATAGGAGAAGACGACCCTTAGAGTTTGACAAAGGAGATAAGGTCTTTTTAAAGGCATCTCCTAGAAAAGGGTATGCTCGGATTGGTAAAGGTGGAAAGCTTAACCCTCGTTACTTCGGCCCCTTTGAGATCCTTGATCGAGTTGGGGAAGTAGCCTACAGACTTGATTTACCATCGAGTTTGACCGGGATTCACAATGTGTTTCATGTCTCGCAGCTTCGGAAACATTATCCCGATGAGTCTTCTATTCTTCCAGTCGAGAAAGTTCAGTTAGAGCCAGATTTGACTTTTAAGAAGTATCCAGTTCAGGTGTTAGATCGGAAGATGCAAGAGTTGAGGAATAGACAGATCCCTCTTGTGAAAGTCTTGTGGCGTGATCAGGAATCTGAGGAAGCCACTTGGGAGACCGAGGATAAGATGAAACGGTTGTATCCGGATCTTTTCAAGACCTCGCCTCGGACCTGAGGACAGGTCCTTTTGAAGGAGGGAGGTTTGTAACATCCCGACTGATCATACTTTTCAGGTAACCTCTTATGTGTGCTATTTAATTATTACTTTAAGTGATTATACGATATTTAATTGCTAACGTGGATTAATTGAAGTTATTTGAACTTAATTGCTTTGGTATGAATTTGTTTAACTTGAACGTTTAATTTTCCTTCACTTTGTATTTTGCTCGTTTTAGATTCGTATTTAATTCTGATTTTTGTGAATTCGTGATATGTGTTAATTATATGCTTTATGGACTCGTTTATATGCTCGTTATATGTTTTGGTATTTGATTTGGTTACCTTTTCGGGTTCGTTTTGGAGACGGGACCTAAAGGAGGCTAAAGAGCATTTAGCGCACCCTGGGTTCCGGGACGCGTATCTTGAGCTCGGGAATTCGGATTCAAATTCTGTCACCTCCTTTGAACTTGTTTCGAAGATTCGGGTTTAATGGGATAAGCCTCACATTTTTCTAAGCTCATTAAGGCCTTCGAATTTCACCCGTAACGAGCCCCTTATGCTTGAGAGACATGTTTTGACCTAACCTAGCTTTGTGGGACCCTCTTAACTCAACCCAACCTTAACCTTGACTTTTTATCCATGAGTTAAGCTCTCCTCTCCCCCTTAACCTCTGAAAACCGAGCCAAACCTCTCTCTCTCCCACCAAAACCGATTAGCACAAGGAAGCAAGAAGGAAGGAGAAAACCCTTTGCCCATTTTCTTGATTTTGAGCTCAAATCTTCACCCAAGCTTCTCAACTTTGAAAGGTAAGTTCATGGTTGTCATCTACTCTCTCTCTTCTCTCTTTTATGTGCTCTTGAGTTCATTTCCATGGTTGATTGATGAGTTATAGCAAGCATTGGAATAGTAGGTGTTGGGAGAATTTGTTGGATTCTTGCTCCTTTCTTGTTTTCTTGAGATTTGATGATGATATTATGCTCCTAGGACTTGATTCTTAGCATTTATTACATTTCCTTGCTTGGTAGTTGGAGTATGAGTGTTTGATATTAATTGGGTTGCTGAGTTTGGATGTTTGAGTTGTTTACGTTTTTCTGTACCGAGATACGGGGGTGTCTCGGTTTGCCCTTTGTTGGTGACACGGGCGTGTCACCTTCGGGATTCTGTTGTTCGGTTTCTGTACTGAGACACGGGGGTGTCTCAACTTGCCCTTCCAGGGGGGCACGGGCGTGTCCCCTAGGAACTCTAGTTTTTCGCCCGTCTTTGCTTGGTTTTGCTTCCTTTCCGTTACTTCTTGTTGATCCTTCTTGCCTCGTTTTGGTGTGTATGCATGACCAACTTGTTATGTTTTGTGTTAAGCCTTATGTTATGAATTTGTGCTTTGATTTATCTCCTCGTTTATGATGTATGTCCGTATATGCATTGAATACTCGTAAATGATCTAAATGTGGATTCATTTCATATCATTTGCATCATAAACATACATACGCATGTACCGAGCATCAATGTGGTTCATATTGAGTCTAAGAGTGTTTCTTATTGTTTGTCTTGTTCAGAGGATCTCCCTGTAGAGGACGAGCTTGCTCCGTAGGTGTCCGGCTGTCACACTTTTGTCTCCACTACGTTCGTTGACAAGGTGAGGTTTTTGTTCTTTTAGCTACTCGACCTATAACCCTATTTGATTTGAAACCTCGCATGCGAATACGTATAATATATGGTAAATAAGTTCATGATACATATGTTGCGGGACTTCTCCCATTTGTTATAAGAGTTTGAAAATGTTTTGTATAAGTATATAAGCTATTTTGCTTTCGTTTGAAAAGTTTAGTTTTGTGCAAGGGTGTGTGTGTAAGCGAGATGTGGCTTTGAAAGATAAGTTTTGAGGTATGTTTGTGTGACTTTCGTGATATGTTTGGGCCCCGGAGTGTGGTATGGTAATCTCGGGACGACCGAGGGGTCGCCGAGCTCTTCCATCAACACCTCCATTTGAGAGTCTCACCCAACCTTGGGAGGTTGAGGAAGGGTGTTTCTCTTGAGCCGGCGGAGGCAACCGCCGAAGGTTTCAAGGTAGTAATTAAACCTTGTCTCGTCTGTGTACGTGGATAGTTAGGGCCGATCAACCCTTCTATCAACCGGTGTTGGGGATGGATTCTGATTTGTTTTGTTTTGCTTTGATATTCGTATATGGAAGTTGGGATGTGTGTGACTCGTTCTCGCTGAGTTGGTTTAGCTTTGTATGATCTATGGAATGAGAGTGGATTCTTAATTCACCTAAAACTTGGAGTTTGGCATTTGCCCTTTTTCCTTTCCCTTAACCTATGTATATATATATCACGGGAATTAATTTGGCTTGCAAAAACCACTCTCGGTTCAAGGATTCTTCCGTTTTGATTAAATGCTTTGCTCTATATATATATATATCGGGTGCGTGAGTTAGCCCCCTCACTAGCTGCTAGGACTAACCCTCGTTGTTGTTTTTCTCCTTTACCCTTTCTTTTGAGTTTGCAGGTTCTTCCGAGTCAAGCTAGGCGGCAAGTGTCTTTTGGGTTTACTTGTGGTATAGCTTGGGTCTTCATACATTATAGTGGATTTTCCTTTTCCTTACATTACGTATTTTGGATTATGTATTCGGTTTACACTTATGCTATTTTGGCCGTGATGGCATTGTACATTTGTATATAAGCTAGCTTGTTGATTGGAATACTTGACCCTTCCCCATTTTGAATTGTATATATGTGATCTTGGGAATCATGTTTGGTATATGATTTGCTTCCGCTACTCTAATTTTAATTCTCGCAGTTCTTGAGGGTCTAGGCCGCCTAGCGAGGGTGTGAGTTTTGTGTGTCTCCCGTTCGCTATGGTTTGATACGGGTGCGAACTTCCATTTCGTTACTCGTGTTGGACCTTAATGCGGGGGATGTGGCACCCTTAGCTCCGGGGGTGTTACAGTAGTTAACTTGCTATTCTGTTCTTAGAAATATGTCGTAATCTAGCGTGCCATAAAGATGCTGAGACTTCGTCATCTCTCTTACGTTTTGTTTCTCGTTGTAGATTCAAAATATTACTGTTTTGAGTTAGATAAAGTTCATTGTTTAATGTACCAAGATGTATTGAAAAATTATTCTTTTTAAGGAAAAAGTTACCATTCTTAATATTAATTTCATAACCTTCGCAATCAAGTATTGGAACTGAAAAAATATTACGAATAATGTCTGGTACATAAAGGACTTCATTTAAAACTAAAACAGAATGACCTAAATCTAATCTAATTGTGTCTAAAGCTTGAGCTTCGACCATTGAGTTGTCCACAATCTTCAAGACACATTCTCCTCCCTTCAGCTGTCGGATCTCACTTAGCATCTGTATATCGTTACAGATATGAGATCCACAACCGGTATCAAGTACCCAAGAGTTAGACTTAATAGAAAGATTTACTTCAACGAGAAACATACCTTTCTTTAGAGTAGCCTTGTACTCTTGGCAGTTTCTCCTCAAATGCCCCGGTTTGCCACAATGGAAGTAAACGTCCTCTTTCTGATCACATTTCTTCTTTTGGGCTTTTTCCTTCGTGATGCCTCCATTGGGCCTAAGGGACTTCTTCTTCTTTTGGGCTTTCTTGACCTTGCCTTTAGAAGATTTAGAAAAAGATGGAGTAGTTACCATCATAACCTTATTGTCCTTCTTGATCGTGCTTTCAGCAGTCACAAGCTGACTAATCAGCTCAGCTACACTAGCATTTGCATGATTCATGTGGAAGTTAAGGACAAAAGGGTTTAATGATGGTGGGAGCGAGGCTAGCAATAGATCCACTGAAAGCTCATCTCTCTGTGGCATATCCATGGAGGAAAGTTTCTCAGTTAGAGCAAGAAACTTGAGTCTATATTCATGGACAGTTGTACCTTCCTTCATTCTCAAATGGAACAATTCTTTTGAGGTGTTATACCTTGTAACACGTCATGAGGATGGTAAAGTTGCTCTAAGTGGTCGTAGATCTCCTAAGCGAATCCCATGGACTCATGGTGTCTTTGCATATGCGGAGACATGTTAGCAAGCATGAGACAACGGGCTTCGAGATTATCATCCTTCCACTTCTGGATCGCGTCCGGCTCAGCCCGGGTCGGAGCTTCCCCTTCGGGAACGGGCTCCGCCTCGTAGAGAACATAAGTTCTCTTCCCGGAATCTAGAACGATTTTTAGGTTCATAAGCCAATCAGAATAGTTAGGACCAGTCAACTTGTTTGACTCGAGGATTGATACTAGAGGGTTTTTGGTTGCCATTTCAAAAAACGTAGAGAATCACAGAATCTACGACCTAAATGGAAAAACAGAGAACTAAGTGAGCATGTCGAATAATAACGATATACATGAGATTAGGTCTTTAATCTATGTAGCTCCAACTGGTTTAAGAAGATTTATAATTCCAAAAGATCTTAGAGGATACTTGTTATCCCAATGGGTACTAAGATCCTAAGCACTTTATCTCGAACCCACGACTCGTGGACATTCTCAATAAAGCCTAAGGTAGGTACAACTTACCAATTCCATCACTGTGGAATTCTTAGTAATGTTTTTGCATCACCTATCTTTCAATATGGATCCACGACTCGTGCGACATCCATATTTACTTAGGCGTTAAGTTAGACCCATCAATCATAAGATCAAGATCAAAACTTAGTTCGAACGACCCACGACTCGCGGACATCGCCCTTCCCAAAATTGACCTCGAAATATTGATAATTTAAAATGATCAATTAGGAAACTAAGAACTAATAGATTTGACATAGTCCCCCCACGGCTCATGGACACTAACTAGCTTCCTCTATTTAACTTAAATCCTATTGATGGAATGCTAGGAAATTTAATTCAAAGTTTGATTCAAAGTTTGCACCTCGAATTAACACCTATTTTCAAAAATTAGCATAATATTTAATGGGAATTTTTTATTTAACCGGAGAGTTCTCCGGTTCGACCTCACCAACATATATGTTATCCAATTTAATTAGTCTTGATTAATGCAAGTACAACTTAAATGCATTTCACACAAGCACATAGCAGATAACATGTCCTAGCATGATACGAACATGTGATGATCATGGGTTCTACCTATATTATGCGTGATATGTGGGAGCAACTCTACAATCAAAAATTCTAACATACATGCCACATAAAACAGTTTAAATCACATAAGGGAATTGGAAACAAAACGATGCCCTATCTATTACAATAATAGAAATCCTCTCTAACATTTCGAGAGGTCTTCACTTATAGCCTCCATTCTTGCTCGTCATGCGGATCCATCTTACTCCATGGGTGCATTATCTCCAAAATGAAAGAAAAAGACCTCACCACCTATCTCTACTCTCAAATTACAATAAAAGAAAAGACATAAAATAATAAGGTTCAATCTTCATATTGGCCTTAGACAATTACAGGGGGTATACCTCTACCTCAAAAACAGTAATATGGAAAGCCACATAATAAACACATAACAGTACACACATAAGTAGGGCACCTACCCCAATTGAAAAAAACGCAACTATGGGGCTCCAACCCCAATTTAAACCATCCATATGCATAAATTAAAACCATTCATAAGACTAAACCCATGATCACCTAACATGCATAAATTGCAAGAATTTAATTTTAACCATAAATTAAAATTCTCGCCTTAAGCCCTCATGACTTAAAACACGACTTAGATGCAATTCTTGTTCAAGAGCCTTTTCTATAAAACCCGAAAAACAATAAACTAATAAAATTCCAATTAATTTCTAAAAATTAATAATTTTATTCCTTCAATATTTTCAGAAATTAAAGTTCGTAATTTTCCCAAAATTTAAATCTTTTTAATTTCTCAAAATCCCAATTTAAATAATTATTTCAAAAATAATTTAATTTAATAAAACAAAATTTTTATAGAAAAATTAAATCGGGATTTCGAGGATAGAAAATATGAAAACATAAAAACGGGCCCGGAACGCCCCGCCTTGCGACGGAAGCAACGAGCAGCAACGCACGCACTGCACGCGTTCGCGCACCATACGCATGTTGCGGGCAGCGCTGCCAAGAGGGAGGCGGGCGGATGGGAGGGGATGGGCGGCTATCTCGAGCGGTTGCGGGATAGGTGAGCAGGCGTGCCTAGGAGGCATTGCACGTGGCCGCACGACTGTGGCGCGCGGGGTTGGGGTGTGCTACTCATTGGCACTTCTCAATCTCTTATGATCGTCTCGCGTTTCGTTTCGTATCTCAGGTTTCTCAAAAACCAATTCTGTAGCACCCCTTAACACGTGGAGGTACCACACCCCCGCACTATAGATCAATCCACATACGAAACGGCCAATCCGTATATGAATCAACCTATAGCGAACGGGTGACAATGCAATACACAACAAGCTAGGCGGGATTACTAATACATGCAACAAAATAAAGCGGAAGCATAAACTAGTTTCTATCAAATATTTCCATTTATCCAATCATGACATTTCTCATTTTCCAAATAAGATATATTCTAAAGTTACATATCAATACATTATCATCTTCAATTAAACAATAACAATAACTACAATTCTATAATTAACAATAATAATTAAATACACGAACCACGGATGACACGACTACATGAACTGGACTCGACTCGACTCAACTTCCGCCTAGCGTGCACCTGCAATAACCTGAAAGGTGGAGGCGTCAGTCTGTGATGACCGAGTGAGGGGTTTCTATACATATTAGCGCAGATAACATGCAACTCATATTCTCGGGTAAAGATTTATAAAAGATAAATATACCAGTTCAACAATAATATAGCTTCGCCCGAGAATATAACTATCAATATTAAATACTTGTTCTTTTCATGCAATCGATACATGGCTCCGGCGAGTGAGGCCGGCCTCCAACCTAACTCCAATTGAATATGAACATGCTTGCTTGCTTGTTAATCATTAGGTGATCATGCAATTCAATTATCTTGCAATCGTGCGATAGTGTAATCATGTAACACGTTCATGGAATGAAAATCATGTAATATTTATGATTTAATCCTCCAAGTTTTATAAGTCATGCAATTAAGGATGCAAGGTTTACAAATGATCAATTTAGTCCTCTAATGTTTTCATGCAATTAGGTCCTTAAAGAAAAGGAGATGAGCAATTAAGGACAATTGTGCAATTAATACAATTTGGACAATTAACTCACGTAACAATAAATTCAATATGTAACATAATTCCCAAGTTGGCATACATTTCATATATTTTCACGTAATCATGTTGAATACAATTTATAGAAGTTAATAAAACACGTATAAATTAAATAAACAAAAATAACAAAATAAAATCCTACGCTCGAAACCCACACGTGTCGAGCGTACCTGACTGTCTGAAATTCGGGGCGTTATAATTCTCTCCCCCTTAAGAGAATCCGTCCTCGGATTCCATGTCCTAAATTATCGGAAGTTAATTGGCTCTTACGTGTTCATCCCACGCGGGTTAGCTACTCCCCGTCAGGGATTAGTTCGAAAGAGGTCTTCGATCCACAATATCCTCCCATGTGTGAATTCACAACCCTCAACTTTCCGGAATCTAACACTCGAAAGAAAATATAACCTTCCACTAGAACAACTTGACAAGTAGTTGAAAAGACTGAGAGTGCCCCGTCTCTCAAACAATTAATGAGAGAACCCCGTCTCCCGAGCAAGTAACAAGAGAGCCCCGTCTCTTGACAACCCTGAGAGAATCCCCGTCTCTCACGCGCACGAAATAAAAGTTCAAGCGAGCACTTAGATAAATATTTGCAAGTAACACACAAGGATCAAATAAAATTATAATGTATGCAGATAATCGTTCACATAAACAAGTAATAATAATCAAGGAGTCATATACAAAAGCAACGAAATAATAATAAACAATTAATAATAAACAAGGGGTCATGTACCATAATAAAATAATTAGCAATAAGCAAAGAATCATATATGAGAATACCAGTTAACAATAACAATAGATAATTAATAATAAACAGGAGTCACGAACACAAATAACAAGATAATGATAATGATAAAATAATGGTGCACGTGATATGCATGATTAAGTGTACCGTTCACCAAGGATTGAAGTTCTGGAACTAAATTAATTCGGTTGAATACTTGATTCTTTAGTTGAGATTTTTCTTGCTTTACCCCGCTACGGTTCAAAATTCCCATTCTTGATAATTACATCTGCCTTCCTGCTATTCTCTAACATAATCCGTAAATCATCATTAGTCACCACATCTTCATACCCGTTTGAATCTTCAGGTTTACCGGTTGAACTTTCCTTAGATTGATTCCCACATTCACCTTCTGGTTTTGGAATTGAAATATACCCTAGATTTCTTGTCCTGAAGGGATTGTGTATTCAAGCTTAATAGACCAGCTTTGTGCTCCAATCAACCCTTATCCAACCCACAGAGAAAACAGGCGTTACCATTTCCTCGACCTCAGTAATTAAAGTAAACATTTTCCCGAAGCAACATTCTTGACTCCTTATTTGCAATGTGAAAGTTGAGTTCTTATTCCCTTAGTCAAGAACGCGGCGGATGTTTGGCGCAGGAAAGGATCAAAGTTGTAATCCTTTACGAGTAACTCAGCACGTACACTTGCATAGAACCCGAAGAAATCAGATCCTAGTGAAGCTTTTCCTTGTAGGAGTCTTATCTTTGATCAAAGTATGGTCAATTAATTTATAAAAATTGTCGTCTCTTCTATTCCCATTATTAACACTTGATCCGAAATTAATAACCTTTGTAATTCTACTTACTTGGTTATTCGCTTTCCTTTCTACTTCCCACTTTCTTCCCTTCCGCTTATTGTAGACATTCTGATAGCAAGAGGGATTAAGATTCAAGATTTACTATCCAAATTTAGCCGGATCGGATCCCTTCTCCCATTTACTGAGTCAAATGATATCCTGAGACTATCAGAGGACTGTGGACGGTGTACCCACTTTCTGGAAAATGATAATGGAACAAAGGTACTATCGATGATGGGACTTTTCTTTATCTGAGAGGAAGAAAAGTTTAAATTATCGACAACTTCTTTCACATGGTTCTGATAGAGGATTCCAGGAAGAATTGATTCTCTGAGAATTCCCAACTTCTTCGAGTGCTATCTAACTTCAGACTTAAACTTATTTTCAGACCGGCTCTCCCCCTTAAGAAAATAGAAATTTTCTTATCCTTTAGATTCATTCTGTCCTTTCCCACTTGCAAGCTTCTCTGCTGAATCAATTCCCGTAACCTTTTCCTCGTCCTACTTGTTATTAATCAAGATTTTAATTAATGGTTCATTTCCAGTCTGTTCTGTTAAGGACATACTCAACTTGAAGCTCACCAACTGGCACCCCTTTTCTTCTGATATTGAAATTTCCAACATCTTACAATCACCCAGTGCTTTCCAGCGAGTTGACAGTTACAAGGTCAACATCCTAATCTGAAGCATGAAAAGTTCATTCTCTGACTTTCGTTACCTCTCCGAAATACTGATTAATTTCTGAAGGTTGAAGGACCCACTGAACCTTTATCTGCTTGACCTTATCATCATTTCCCTGTTTCCCAAAATTTTCCAATATTTAATTCACACCGACTCCTACTAAATCCTGACTCAATAAATTCTCACCGCCCCCAAACCTTATTAGACTTCAAGTCAACTCGGATGACCCGGTTACAACCATGATACCCAATAATTCAGAAACCTCTTCTTTAAATTCAAGTCAATAGGAATAGGATCGAGGATTGTGCAGAGCAGAGGCAGGACCTATTAACAATAAACACTAAATAATGCATGATGGTTAAAATGTCAATGCACGGCACATACCTATTAGCAACTTAGAATGCAACACGTTTGGCAATTGTATTGACTCACAGAAATACTCATAAACAAAGAAATTTAAATATTTCAACTAATTCAAGCATATATTTAATGCATCAAGTAGATAATCTCAATAATATTCATAACGATATTTTATAATGAGAAGCAATTTAATTAACAATTATGATGCACGTGTTTATGAATGCATTGAAGAACCTCGCATCGTAGAAATGTTGGGC
Organism: Lantana camara; assembly: GCA_037501455.1. Taxonomy (NCBI): domain Eukaryota; kingdom Viridiplantae; phylum Streptophyta; class Magnoliopsida; order Lamiales; family Verbenaceae; genus Lantana; species Lantana camara. The sequence goes on from CM074858.1 coordinate 56,658,516, forward strand.
TCGATCCCGGTGTCCATTCTTGCTTGGCCGAACTGCAACTTGATTCAAGCGGTTGATCAGTCTCTTAAATTTCAAAATCCTCCGGCCTTGATTCATACATTTCCAAAACCTATCACTCACAACTTACTTTGCAATTAAATGCATGTGGGTGAAGCGTGTTCATGTCATATAGTTGTCACATAGTTAATGCCAATAATGAGAATTTAATATAAAATGCAACAACTAATTCATAAATGTTCAAACAAAACAGGTTGTTCACATAGGTTTCAAGCAATTCAAGATAAACAAATTGGCAATGAATACATAAATCAATACAAGGGCACAAGTTATCAAGTATTTGAATCAATTCAAAGAGTTCAAGTAGATCAAGACATTCAGATACGATGCAAGACTCTCAAATTGTCAAATAATTCCTATGCCGTACGACCTAGACTCGACACGACACGACACTAGAACCTCGGTTTTGCAACCGGGCTCTGATACCACCTTAGATGTAGCACCCCTTAACACGTGGAGGTACCACACCCCCGCACTATAGATCAATCCACATACGAAACGGCCAATTCGTACATGAATCAACCTATAGCGAAGGGGTGACAATGCAATACACGACAAGCTAGGCGGGATTACTAATACATACAACAAAATAAAGCGGAAGCATAAACTAGTTTCTATCAAATATTTCCATTTATCCAATCATGACATTTCTCATATTCCAAATAAGATATATTCTAAAGTTATATATCAATACATTATCATCTTCAATTAAACAATAACAATAACTATAATTCCATAATTAACAATAATAATTAAATACACGAACCACGGATGACACGACTACATGAACTGGACTCGACTCGACTCAACTCCCGCCTAGCGTGCACCTGCAATAACCTGAAAGGTAGAGGCGTCAGTCTGTGACGACCGAGTGAGGGGTTTATATACATATTAGCGCAGATAACATGCAACTTATATTCTCGGGTAAAGATTTATAAAAGATAAATATACCAGTTCAATAATAATATAGCTTCGCCCGAGAATACAACTATCAATATTAAATACTTGTTCTTTTCATGCGATCGATACATGGCTCCGGCGAGTGAGGCCGATCTCCAACCTAACTCCAATTGAACATGAACATGCTTGCTTGCTTGTTAATCATTAGGTGATCATGCAATTCAATTATCGTGCAATCGTGCGATAGTGTAATCATGTAACACGTTCATGGAATGAAAATCATGCAATATTTATGATTTAATCCTCCAAGTTTTATAAGTCATGCAATTAAGGACGCAAGGTTTACAAATGATCAATTTAGTCCTCTAATGTTTTCATGCAATTAGGTCCTTAAAGAAAAGGACAATTAATACAATTTGGACAATTAACTCACGTAACAATAAATTCAATATGTAACATAATTCCCAAGTTGGCATACATTTCATATATTTTCACGTAATCATGTTGAATACAATTTATAGAAATTAATATAACACGTATAAATTAAATAAACGAAAATAATAAAATAAAATCCTACGCTCAAAACCCACACGTGTCGAGCGTACCTGACTGTCTGAAATTCGGGGCGTTACAAATTCAATCCAAAATTAAAATACGATTTAAACAGATTTCAACAAAAATAGTTTTTAAAAACGCGATTTAAGAAAACAGTTTTCAGAAACTTTTAGGAAAAATATAGTATCAAATTTCAGGCTTTCTAAAAGAACTCAAGAATACTCAATTCACGTCTAAGCCCAAGAATTTCTACCAAATTCAAAATAATTGAGACGAATCAAAAATAGACCTTGCAAGGTGGCTCTGATACGACTTGTTGGAAGACAAGACAGAAACGCAGCAAAAATTTAAAAATTTTCCCAATAAGTTAAGATCAAATCTTGCAATTCCTATTCCCAAATTCGTAGAGATAAAGAAACTCACTTAGATAGTAGCTTTCTTGACACGTTCTAGCCGCCCAAGAATGCTCTTCACGCGGCTTGATCCCCAAAAGCTCTTTTGAATCTTTCAAGACTTCATGCTAGTAGCCCTCTAGAGAATTAGTCAACCAACCGCGACCACAATCTGAATAGGGAGGATGCTAGTTTTATATTCGGTGTTTAGGCTCTAGGGTTTAGTGTATAATTATTGGAGAAAGGAGAATTTCGTATCACCCATCAAGGGGCTCGATCCCCTTGTACTTAAAGGGCTAGGGTTCGAAATCCATCTCCTAATGGAGATAGGATTTGCTAACTCACTAGCTTCTTATTTCTTGCTTGAAAAGAAAGTTTTCCAACCTTGACCAAAACTCTTAAGTTTTGACCAACTTGATAAGCAAGAAAATATCTAAATCTCTTAGATATTTATTTTTATTTTATTTCTTAAATAATAAATAACTTGAAGACTAATAATTAATTAATTCATAATTAATTATTTATCAGACTTTATTTCTCCAAAATAGGACTTTAATATTAATTCAAAATTAAATCAAAGTCCATTAAATAATTAACACATTAATTATTTAATATATACACATATATACAAGTAACTACACGCGTTCCACATGTGTGATTCACATGTGTGGGCCCCACAATTCTCTTAATGGTTCGATCAACTCGTTTAATCGATTCAAGACTTAACCCACGTGATCGGGTTGTTGTGTGCGACCCTATAGGTTCTTAATTCAATTAGCAGTGACCTCAATTAATTAATTCCCTAATTAATTAATCAGTCCACAGATCAAACGACCGCAGTCTAGCAATAGGTGTTTGACCCCTAGTTGAATTAGAATGTCTCGATTCGATAGAACCTTTAAGTCATTGACATATGTGAGATACAATCCTCCTACATTCCATCTCTCAATCAAGATCTAGGGTAAGAGAATAATAGAACCCTAATAATCTTGATCTTAAAGTTCAGTGCATTTCATATCCATTTGATCTCAATCCAAGAAACTCATTTCTTGATGTCTTGATCCATTGCCTTAGCCAAGGACTCCTAGATGGCATATGAATAACTTACACAATGGGAGATCAACTTCTTAATGCAAGTGTAGGTCCTTTATCCATTCTTATATACTTTCATGTGCCACTTGTGTAGCCCCAGTATAAGCTTTGAATCAGTTGTCTAAGGTGACACCCTTTAAAGCTTATACCAAAGACTACAGAGTTAGCCCATAAAGTATCAATGGAATCTCAAGTCTAATGATCACTTAATCATATCAATGACTCGTGAGATATTTTCTAATCCGGAAGTTTCTATTTCCAGATATAGAAATTTCCTTTCCCATTTAGGAATCTTCTCACACGGGACACCTCAGTGTACTTACTTAGAATGAGTAAGCACCCCCATGCATCATGCACGTATCAGCAATACATTTTGCACCCCATGAAACAAGGTGGTCCTTCTTAAGGGCGTGATCACACGAGCAAGCCTCGAACGAGTCAGGTTAACACTCCCACTGTCTATAGGACTGATCGGCTTGGAGTGATTTCTAACCATGACTTATGTGATATAGGGCTCGTCTCATGAACCACTTCTCCTAAATGGTTGAGTCCTATAAGTCATATTGATTAGGGGAGTTCTTATACATGCGTAGTTAAAGTAAACATACAATCAAACAAGAGCACATAAAGAAGTGTTGCCTTAATTCGTATTATTCAAAGATTGTCTGTGATTCACAAAAGGAAAGTACTAAAGCGGACTATTACATCAGCTTTTAGGGCACTATTTGTGACACCCCTGTCCCACATCAGGAAAGTATGAGAGTTAAGTTCAATATATAAGTTAAAGAGTCCATGTATAACCAATGGATATCCCTTTTGGGCAATGGTTTAGGCCCAATTTCTGGTTATACTTGGTGGGCTTTGAGACTTGCGTTCGCGTCCAATGGGCCCGTGGACCCGGGGCGTGACAGATGGTATCAGAGCTGCTCGTCAGCTGCAGGAGCTAAGTGCTATATGGGGCAAAGTGTTACGCATATGGGAGCCACCTCTTGAGCCTGCGGGGCAAAGTGCTACATGTGTGGGAGCCACCCCTTGAGCCCGTAGAAGCCACCTCTAGAGTCCCAATGCAGACGAGTCGGTCATGGGCTATATGTCATGCCGCGACGAGGGCGTCGCGATTCTGAATGAGGGGTGATTGTGACACCCCTGTCCCACATCGGGAAAGTATGAGAGTTAAGTTCAGTATATAAGTTAAAGAGTCTAAGTATAACCAATGGATATCCCTTTTGGGCAGTGGTTTAGGCCCAATTTCAAGTTATACTCTGTGGGCTTGGAGACTTATGCTCGCGTCCAACGGGCCCGTGGACCCGAGGCATGACAGTATTCCTAACACTTATCTTATGTGTGATATGTGGGAGCCACTCCACAATCACAAGTTCTAGCATACATGCCACATAAAACAGTTTAAATCACATAACGGAATTGGAAATAAAGCGATGTCCTATCTATTACAATAATAGCAATCCTTTCTAACACTTTGGGAGGTCTTCACTTATGGCCTCCATCTTGTTACTTGTGGTGTAGATCATCATACTCCATGGGTGCATTGTCTCCAAAATGAAAGAAAAAGACCCCACCACCTAAATCTACTCTCAAATTACAATAAAAGGAAAAAGACATAAAGTTATAAGAAAAGTTTGTATGGCTCTGATACCATCACTGGCCGGGAGCCCTGTACCCCTGTATAACATATAATGTATAGAACACATCTCTTTTCACAACGAATCTATTCTGGGAATATATCTCTCGTAACACAACTGCCCTAGCGGCCTCCTGCCTTGGCGTGACTTACAAGTTACTCCAAATATTCCCCATTATAGATTCAAGTTACTCAAGATACACTAAACAGAGACACTGGGACCGTAGCAATAGACCATACGACAAAAATTATCTAATTTCTGGTGTACAGGATCCTTATAAAAGGCAAGTACAGGGCATACTCTTAGAAGTACAGGCACCTGAGTGTATATTATAGTAAACCCTTTGAGGGTATCGAAGAACTAGAAGGAGAAAGCTTAAGCAAACATTGGATTTATATATGAAACTTGGTTTACAAAGGAAGTTCCCAAATTTAAGTCTACCCGAAACACTAACGCCCATCCGTCTTATATAGAGAGCAGACTTAAGGCGAATATACAACAATCTAATAAGCTTTGGTATACGGGACGTCATTGCTTATGCTACACACAAACAAACAAAGGAACAATAATAGAGCGGGTGCTCATTGGGCCCCATTGTCCTCAAATTATTATCCTTGAAATAACTTGTTATTTACTTACACGAGAGCAGGCCTAAACAATGGCCGACAAAGACAATCAAGAAAATGACATAAGTAAGGATACAAAAGTCTTCATAGGCTGGTCCACAAAGACTTTTCTTGGTGACAATGACCTTAAAGAGATAAGAATCTCTTTAAGTCACTTTCAAGTTGGAGTTAGTATTCCTACGAGTTTTGGTTATATCCGGCTGGATATGTGTATCTTTCGAAATCATCTGGCTCACCCTCGAGATATTCCTGAACTTCTTCTTCTGGAATTGGTGCTCCTTGCAAGGTTGTTTCTCTGAGTCCATATGCTCACTCTTTTTTTCAATGTTTATCAAATGCTTGATCCATTCTTTTCTGGTCCAATAACCAAAACGAAACTTGGTAAGATTGGATTTATAAGAATTTATTCTGATAGAATTGAGCAGAATCTTTGGATCAACTTCTAAGGCAAACCAATTGGAAATACCCAGACACCAGAAATACGAGTATCCTTCTGCAGGAAGAGTAACTCTATCGATGAAAGTGAAGACTGGTAGGAAAGGATTATCAGGATAAAATTTTCCTGACTCGAGAGAGAGTCCTAAAGCAAGGAGAAATTTTGCTTGGTAGTAAAAGATATGATTTCTAGCAAACATTTTGATTTCATCTGGGTTGGATAACGGAAATGATGTTGGTGGAAATTCTGGGAGAACTGGTTCAGCAGTTATAACAGGTATTTGTGAAGAAGAAGCCATCATGTATATCAGGGGGATTGGTTTGGCAAATGAGATGAGATGGATCTGCTTTGGTCTGGACAAGAGATCTGGGATGAGATTGTATTCTCTTTTTATATGCTTCATGGAGAACTGGTATTTGGCAAACCAGTCCTTGAGTCTTAAAAGTTGTGACTCTGGAAGGGCCTTATTTTTGAATTCCAGTATCTTCGGAAAAGATGAGTTGTCCATAAAAATTGTGAAATGATGACCAATGAGATGGAACTCAAATTTCTTGATTCCATATTTTACGGCCAAGATCTCTTTCTACAGTGTGTGATAATGCTTTTCTGCCTCGCTGAATTGTCCATTTGTATGTCCACAGTAGTATTCTTTTCCATCTGTTTTTTCAATCAGAATTGCTCCCCAGTATTCATCGCTAGCGTCGATCTGAAGGATCCCTTCACCTTTATCTGGAATCTTTACAGGTGGAGGGGTCTGGGAAATTTACTTTAAATTCTTGACAGTTGTCGTCTGTTCCTTATCCCAAATGGGGGCTGTTTTTATGAGCATCTTGGATAGCTGACTCGTGTATCTGGAGCATTGTGGAAGGAAATCCTTAATGTAATTGACTATTCCAAGAAACTGTTGAATTTCTTTGGTAGTCAGATTTTCATCTGGAAATTTGAGAAGCTCTTGTGCAATGTGGGGACCTGGCTCGAATTTTCCTTCTGAGAATTTCATTCCAAGAAACTCAATGGAAGATTGTCCAATGAGACTTTTCTTCTCTGAAAGCATGATTCCGTGTTCTTGGACACTTTCATAAAATTGTGTGAGGAGTGCTTTGTGAGAATTCTCATTTTCTGAGAAAAGGAGAATATCGTCAATGTAGATTAAAGCACTGTAGAGAATGGGCTCAAAGATTCGGGTCATGGCCTTTTGGAATAGTGATGGAGCAACTTTAAGTCCAAATGGCATGACAGTCCATTGGTATTGGGCTTTAGGTATACAGAAAGCTGTTTTGTATCTGTCTTTTGGATCAATACCAAGTTGCCAAAAACCTGCTTTGAGATCGAACTTTGAAAAGATTTGGGCCTGGGCTAAATGAGAGAAAAGTATTTGGGTTCGAGGTAAAGGGAATTTATCATCTGAAAGGAAATGGTTGAGTGGCTTATAATCAATTACAAGCCTCTTTTTACCCCTTACTTGTTCAGCCCTTTTGTTGACATAGAATGCCTGGCAAGCCCAATTGGATGTTGTGGGTTCAATCAACCCAAGTTTTTGCAGTTGAGCACATTCAGCTGTTGCAAGCTTTTCATCATCAGGAGTCATTCCTGGATGTGTAGCTTTCGTCGGATTTATGTCTTCATTCTTCTTGAAGGAGAGTTGAATGAAGAATTCTGAATTTTTCCACAGGGGATGTGGATGAGAGAAATCCGAGGGGGATTCAGCACAGCATCCTTTGAGTTTTGAGGCAAGATCATAGAATTCCTTAGATGCTTCTTATAGTGCATAGATCTTCTGGAGTGTAGTATAAGGTTGGAAACTCCTCTTATACTTGATTCCATTAGGGAGTATGGTTAGCCTTTGCGCTTTATGATAAAGATCAATCCCAATGAGAAGATCTTTCCCGTGTAGCTTGCTTCCAATGATCTTCATCCAAATGATACAATCTGGGAAGAATTGTATCCCAAGAGGATGTTTTGTGATCAACAATGTTTTGAATTGCTGACCATCTGCTGCTTGGAAGTATTCATAGTGGGTTGTCCATGCTTCTTTTGGTAAGATGTCTGGATTCATCATGGACTTCTTGGCTCCTGTATCCATAAATCCAATTGCTTTGATTGGTCTGTCATACTTCGAAGGAAGTATATGGATCTGGATATGAGGAGAAGGAGTGATCTCTTAACTGATGCATTCTGATTGAAGTATTGGGAGGACATGATCATCAGAATCAAGATCAAAGGTATAAGGAACATCATCTGTAACTTCATCTTGGATGACAAAGATGGTTTCTCCTGTTTGTTCATCCTGTTCTGAGAACAAGGATTCTACCTCTGCATCGTTGAGATTAGCGTTTGTGCTTTGTTGGATATGTGAAATCATACTGGCCGATTTTTCCCGACTCTGAGGATAATTTTTTACAAAATATCCTTTCTTGTTGCAAACAAAGCATCTATCTGTGCGCCTGTTTCTGAAAGGTTTCCGTCTGAAATATCTTAGATTTCTTTTTCTTTTCACCTTTCTTTCGGCAAGCTCCTTTTGTTTTGGCTTTCGGCGCGAACACTTGCATTCTTCTTTAGCCTTGCATTTTATCTCCAGATGAGATTTCTTACAAGCTTGTTTCAGAATTGATTTGTTCTCCATTAAGGATTTGAACTTGGTTTGTTGTTCCCAAAGCTCGTCGATTGTGGCAATGGCTATTTGGTGGATCTCTCCAAGAGTAAGTTGATGAACTTCTCTTTTCGACGTTGTTATGGCTCTGTGGAGTTCAGGCTGGATCTCTTGAGGAAGATATGCAATATAGACATGTTTGAGATTTGGATCATTATACACATTAAGAGTATAATAAAGTTCTGACATCCTTTTGAAATGGAAATCCAAATCTGATTTCTTCAAGGAACAACGCTTCATTGGAAAATAGCTTTGCTGGATTATCTTGTTGAAGAGAGTGTTGTCTCCAATGAATTCTTGGTGAAGTGCCCATAAAGCCTACGGGGCTGATGCCTTCACGAATTGAATCTGCCTGTATTCTCCCAATGATTGGAACCATTCTCTCAGTATCCCTGTGAATCTGGATGCGCATTCTTTTAAGATTATAGGGACATGTGATTCTCTGGTTCTTTGGAGATCGATCCATGCTGCAAAAGATTGTAGCCTTTCTTTCTTTTTTTCTATTGGAATATCATCAAAAGTGAACTAAGGACCATTGGTCGGTTTGGATGGTCCAGAATCTGTAGCATGATATTCTGGAAGGGGTTCTTCCATCATTGGTTCATCTTGTTCAGTTGGTGGTTGCTCTTGATGATGTTGCCTTTGATGAGATCCAGAGTTTGGATCATTTGCCATAAGGATTTGAGAAATGTCTGCAACTTCATCATCACTTTCAGCATGTTAGGACAAAGCTTCTTCTGAAGAAACATCAGATTCATCAGACTCAGTATGTTGAGAGGAAGATTCTTCTGATGAGGTTTCTTCATTTCTTTTGGACTCTTCTGAAGAGACTTTTTCGAGAATACTAAGATTAGAAACATTTCCATTCATTAGTGTGGAAGAGGGGTGTTCTTCAACTTTTTCTTTGTTTTTCTCTTGTGAAAAGGAAGGGGTAGTTTGTCTCTCTTTGGAAGACTAAGCAGTAGCTTGTCTCGGTCTCAGCTTTGGAGGAGGTGGTTCAAGAGGAATATCAGACACCATGAAGAATTGTTTGTTGTAATCAGGTGCTGGAGGAGGATCATAAAAAGGTGAGGATAACGGAGGTAGGAATGGAGAAGAGACAGCTGGAGGTAAGAAAGGAGGTGAAGGAGTTGAATATGCAGTTGAATATGTAGGAACTGAATTCCTTCTCCTATCTTGTTCCATGTATTCAAGATCCTTTTTGAGATGTCTGATTTCTCTCTCCTTTTGATCAAATTCCCAACCTGTCTTTCCAAGATTGATAAGCTGCCTGAGTTCTTTATCAAGAAGCTCAATTCTGGAAACTACTCTTCTGTACATTTGATCCAACTCTCTTGAGATAGTATCAACCTTTTGGTTGTTCTGTTGAACATGAGATAAAACCTTATCAACCTTAGAATCAAGTTGAATCAAGGCTTTATTCTGAGCTCTGGCATTTGTGGTTTGTCAGTTCAAAACTTCTTCTCCTTGAGATAGAAAGGAAGTTGTTCCTCCATCAGGGTTGACTGTAGTAGTCTGAATATAAGGACGAATTGCAACCTTGTTCTTTGTTTTTCTTTCCAAAGATGGAAAGTCTGTATCATAGCTTCTAATCATCATACAAGGTTGGCATGGTAACACCGGTGGTGGAAGGCATGGAGGCACGTCTTGCCTACAGCTCTTCTGTTTCTGCTGTTCTGCCTTCAGGATGGCTAACGCCTTATCATAACAAGACAAGGGTCGTGTGACAGATGGTGGATCCGGTTCTGGATCTTCAGGTTTGAATGTCGTACAAGGAAGACCTTTCTTTCTTGCTTTCCTTCGTCTTCTTCTCCAACTGGCTTCACTTTCATCATCGTCGTCGGAGTCTGATTCTTCTCCGCAAGAACATCCAGGGTCACACATGGATGGATCAGCATCCCATACGAAATGGCCATCGACTTTATCTGTGTAAACCTCTTTTCCATCAGGGAAAAAGGAGTTTACTGGCAAATACGCAAGGTTAGGGTATGTTTCTCTACTTCTTGGAACCACTGGCTGAATCATCAGTTGCTTGAAGGTGGAGTTTGAAGATGATGGGGTCTCTTCTTGAGGTTGCTTGAATATGGTTTTGGTTCTACCATCTGACATCTTCTGAAACTCATAAGATGTAGATCTGATGGGCTCATGAGATTATTGGAGTATCTCATAGTTAGTGATCCACTCTGTTGGCATCAACCTCTCCAGTTTCTTTCTGGGAATCTGTCTAGGAACCTACGGTTGGAATATCAGATCCAGAGTCTGCTAGAATCATTAAAGCGTTTGGGGATCCAGATCCTTGTAGATCTAGACCATGATTCTGCAACCTGTAGGCAAGCTGATGATGGAGAGTAGCTGTGACTGTTGTAGCTACTTGCTCTGCAGCACCCGAGCGCAAGGTACCACATCCCCCGCACCGAGACTCAACCCGAATATGAAACGGACACTCCATACCCGAGCTAAATCACGGCGAACGGGGACATACACACACTCTATGCTAGGCGGGACTAACCCTTAAACCATCAAAATCAGAGTTAAACACTAAAGCAGAAACAATAAATGAACATACATCATATATATATATACCATGAGCATCAAAGCTCCAAAAATAGATCATATACACCATTCACATGCCGTCGCGGCCCAAAACAAGTACGCTCCATAACAATATTCATATACAATAATCATAAATAGTGTATGCAAGTGTAAGACCAAAATACAAGAGCTAAAGGCGAATGCAAGACCTAATGACTCGAATTCCCGCCTAGCTCCCTGACACCTGCATAAAACAACTGAAAACCAAACGGGTTCAGTCCAAAAGGGACTGGTGGGTATAAAAACAGGGCATCAATAAAATATACGACGGTATTTAAACATTCACATGCAAGCTATAATCCCAAGTGAGGTTTTTAAAGAATTTCCCAAGTGGGTGAAATAGAGAAATCATCAAATGGGATTATAATGATTCATTTACATTAGGTCATTCTTGGCCCGGCGAGTGGGCGTGCATTATCTCCAACCAACACCTTGTGTAGTTCATTAAACATTCATTCATTCTTTCTTTTCATGCATAACATTCTTTCGTGCACATTCATTAACATTTACACCTTCTTCCTCCGGGTTGGTGGTGGGTTTGCAAGGCCCGACCACCCATTCATTGACCAAAAGGGGTTACATGACTCCCCAGATGGCGCTCAGCGTCCATTCCTCGCTAACTCCTAACGAGGTCCGGTTACGCCGTTCATTGGTGGAACTAGTATGAGGGATCACTGTCGGCCCATGCCTCCCCGGACAGCCACTCACACTAAGTCCCTGGGCCCCATTCGTGCATTCATTCAATTCTCGCCAAAACACTTGGTAGGATTTATAAAATAAAGGCTTTACGTTGCAAACATTTACTCTTGAAACGACTCTATATACATATATTAATTTTGGTCGAAAACTTTACACGTTGAAGGTATATAGGGTCGTATAACTAGATAGTAGAAAAACCCACCTTAAAACGATAAAAGAAGGGCACAAAAGCCTCACGGACCGGCCTCGTCTCCAACGGGATCAAAATATGTGCAAGGAAGGTGAAGTGAGACTCAAAGTGACCATATAAGACGCTCGGCAATGTGATGATCATGATATGAATGCATAAAAGAGTATATTATGTAATGAACAGGTTCATGTGCACTATTAATGTCTTAAGGACATATAAACATTCATTTCATTCCTTCCATGAAGCGTTTAAAGTCGTTCAAGTTCATAACCTTCACATTTAAATCAAATTGATCCAAGAATTTCAAATAACGAACATAACACGTAGTATAACATTTGTACGTATCATACAAGTCATAAAATAAGGAATACATAACAATTAGGGTTCAAACTTAAGAGCAAAATCCATGCATGCACACATTAGGAGCAAAGAAGACACGTTGAAGCATATCTCGGAAAATATTCCACGAAAAATCATAAAATTTCATAACACTCAAGATAATACATGTTAGCATAGCATAGAAGTCATAAAAGAGGTGGAGGAATATAAAACAAGCGAAGAAAAACAAGAAAAACGAAACCAGAGCAATAAAAAAAAACTGGACAGAATCCACCCCCCTGGATTTTTCCAAAGGGAAAAATCCACCCCCATGGATTTGGTCCAGACCTACTGACTCAAATCCACCCCCGCGGATTTTTCCAAAAGGAAAAATCCGCGGGGGTGGATTTGAGTCAGTAGCTAAAAAAAACACTGCAACAGGGTAAAAAAACGAAATGGAAGCTACAAGGCACAAACCAACTCACATCTTAAGCCAAAAGCATACAAATTCAAGTCATAAATTCACATATACATGCCTTAACACAATTAAACTTCAAGAATCCAAGGAATACATTCAAGAATTCAATCTTAAACTTCAATCTTCAATCATCATTAATGGCAAGTCATGAAATCTCCAACAACCAAGCAAACTAAGTCCAAAGTAACATAATTGCATGCATAAAGATCATTTATTACTCAAGAATCACAAAGAAAACTCAAAGAAATCAAGTTGATTCAACAAAAGAGCAAGAAGCCTAACTATTCAACATCTTCTCCAAACTCCATGAAAATATGCTCAAAATTGGGGAAGAATGGATCAAAATGACTCATAATGAATGTATATAACAACCCTAAGCTTACCTTTTGGATTGGATGGAAGATGGAAGAGATTTGAGCTTGAATCTCCAAGGGTGTCAAGAGCTACGGGATTTTCTGGAACAGGGGAGTTTTGGCTGATTTTCTCCAAGTGAGGAGGGTTGGTTCGGTTAGGGGAAGTAAGATCAGGTAGGGGGTTGAGTTAGGGTTCCAAGAAATCAAACCATGGTTAATTTGGTCAAGGTTTGAATGAGATATGGCTCTTTTAGTAAAATGTGGCAGATTTAGCTTCCGTTACATGTTTCGGTTGAATTTCGGAGGTTCAAATAATTTTGGAAAAATATAAAGCTAAGTTCATTAAACTCAAATTTTCAATACGAGTTCAACGAAGTTGACGAAACTCGAATCCGAGTTTCCTAGCTCAAGATATCAAATACGGAACCAAGGGTGCGCTAATTGCTCGTTAGCCCCCGATTTGGATTCCAAAATCAAAATAAATTCATAACTCATGCAAATGAACCCGAAAACATGAAACGATCATATATCCATATTCATAACACATATAAGTCCAACATATTAAATTTTCACAAAATTCCGAATTCATTTCACGTAGAAACAGCAAGCAAACAATTCATACAAGCGCAAATCGTTCAAAATTCATATAAATTCAAATTCAAACATTTTCAAATAATTCAATTATTTCATAATTTCATATAATATAAAATAAAAAAATTAATAATGTAATTAAAATAAATTAAATGCGCACATAATTATCACATAATTCATACCTGAACGACTTGAAAAGTCGGGGCGTTACAATCTCCCCCCTTAGAAGAATCCGTCCTCGGATTCACTGATTGTCCGGAAACAACTCAGGATGGAATCTTTTCATCTTATCCTCCGTCTCCCATGTAGCCTCTTCTGTTTTATCACTTCTCCATAAGACTTTAACTAGTGGGATTTGTCGGTTTCTTAATTCTTGCAATTTTCGATCCAAAATTCTAACCGGTTTCTGAACGAAGGTGAGGTTAGGCTCAAGTTCCACTTCTTCAACGGGTAGGATCTCGGAGTCATCCGGATAATATTTTCGAAGATGAGAAACATGAAATACGTTGTGAATTCCGGTCAAGCTCGGAGGTTGATCTAAACGGTAGGCCGTATCTCCAATTTTCTCAAGAATCTCATACGGTCCTAAATACCGAGGATTCAATTTCCCTCCTTTTCAAATCCTCGAGAATCCCTTACGAGGTGAGGCTTTCAAGAATACCCTATCACCAACCTCAAACTTAAGATCTTTCCTTCGGTGATCGGCATAGCTTTTCTGTCGGTCCTGGGCTGCTTTCATCCGTTGTCTGATTATTTGGACCTTATCAATTGCTTCTTGCACTGTAACGCCCCGAATTTCAGACAGTCAGGTACGCTCGACACGTGTGGGTTTCGAGCGTTAGGATTTTATTTTATTATTTTCGTTTATTTAATTTAAACGTGTTAGATTAATTCCTATAAATTGTGTTCAACATGATTACGTGATAGTTATGTGATATGCATTTCATTTTGAGAATCTTTGTATGAATGGAATTTAATTGTTACATGAATTAATTGTCCAATTTGAATTAATTGCCAAATTGTCCTTAAGTGTTCATTTCCTTTTCTTTAAGGACTTAATTGCATGAAATATTAGGGGACTAAAGTGATCTTTTCCCAAACTTGATACACTCAATTGCATAACTTATGGAGTTAGAGGATTTAATCATAATTATCACATATTTCCCCAAATATATCACGTTATATGCATCTCTTTCTCAATCATCTTCATTTTCATACCAATCATCCCATGTTTGCTTTCTCTCCACCGAACCACCATCCTTCAAGAAAGGAAATGGAGAAATCATCACCTTCAAGCTAGAATTGTTAGGGAAATTCATGATTCAAGCTTAAGCATCCATGATCATCCATCTTTCTTCCTCCAAGTTCATGTAAGTGGAGATATAGGATTTCTTGAATTAACATGTGAAGCTAGGGTTCATGAATTGAATGTGATATGTTGTGTATGAGTTGTTAGAAATATGATTACATAGTTATAGCTTGAAATTCATGCTTAAATCTTGAGGTTTATGAGATTATGTGATGAAGTTATATATTTGCTAAAGTTGGGAATTATGATGATTAAAGCATGGATTGTGTGTTCATATTGTGTTTTATTGTATCCAAAGCATGTATACTTATTTCTCTTCATGGATTATTATGTTTGGGATTGAAATATGTGAGTGGTGTGGAGATTTGTGGTGTTTTCGTGCTCCCCTGTTTCTTCCCCTGTTCTGCTGCATCTTCTGTAAAACGGGAACGGCCCTTCCCGTTCCCTTTGTAAACAGGGAACGACCGTTCCCATATTTTGAATAGTTGCAGGGCGGCAAGGACGGGAACGACCGTTCCCATTTTGGCTTGCAAGCCGGAACGGCCGTTCCCATCTTCGGGGAGCGTTTCGGGACTAGGGAACGGCCCTTCCCATTTTACACTAAAACCTGGAACGGCCGTTCCCAGGCTCCTGGAAGTGCAGAAACATTCTGCACAAAATTATAATTTTGGCCCCTCGTTCCAATGGCTTGTTTGATCCCGAATTGCTATTATATGATTGATTATATGTCGAAACAACATGTTTTCATGCTACATTGTGAATTGCTCGATGTCTCGTGTATGATCATGCCGTGCGTCATTATATGAAGAATATGCTTGAATTATAATCTCATGCACGTACATTGTCCCGTTCTGTGTCCAGTTACTCTCCAGGGCGGAGATTGTGGATCATGAGCACGTTCACGCATTCACGAGTCGTGTGTCGCCTGTCAGGTGAGGTTTAATTTCTAGTTACATAGAACCCGTATATCCCTTATGTGATATTTCGGCCAAAAGGTATTTATATTGATAATTTCCATAAACTATTGACCACGATTTATAGCTACATTTTATCAAGTCATATATTATTTCACGCAAGTCATGTTTCAAGCAAGCAAGCCATGATTGTCCATGTTCATGATTTCAAGCATGTTTAGGCGAGTAGCATGATCGTTCACGATGGGCCCGAGGGTAGTGACTAGAGCCAACCGGGAAAGCCAGGGCTGACGGGTAACTCTGGTGCTATCCTCACCACATTTGGGGTCACCCCTGAATCCACTAGGAGGTTAGTGGAGGAAGGAGCTCCGGGCTTAGGGATTCATGTACCCTCTGCTCACCATGTCGTGGATGGTGAAGGCTAGCTACCTTCCCATCATTGGAGGGAGAAGGAGACTGGGGACGAGTCCGGCACCACGGATGCGCCTCGGGTTATTTCATGATTGTTACTCCATGAATATGTTACCTGATTACACTATTGCACGATGGCACGATAATTGATTGCATGATCACCTCTTGATTAATAAACAAGCAAGCATGTCCATGTTCATTTGGAGTAAGGTTGGAGACCGCCCTCACTCGCCGGGGCCATGTATTGATTGATTGCATGATAAGGAACACGTATTTAATATTGACAGTTGTATTCTCGGGCGAAGCTATGTTTTATTGAACTTGTATAATTATCTTTTATAAACCTTTACCCGAGAATATAACTTGCATGTTATCTGCGCTAATATATATGTAAACCCCTCACTTGGTCTTCACAGACTGACGCCTCCACCTTTCAGGTATTGCAGGTGCACGCTAGGCGGGAGTGAGTCGAGTCGGGTCCAGGTCCAGTTCATGTAGTCGTGTCATCCGTGGTTCGTGCATTTAATTATTAGTGTTAATTCTAGAATTGTAGTTATTGCTATTCTTTGATGGAAAGATGATAATGTATTGATATGGTAGTTTAGATTATGCACTACTTGATAAATGAGATATGTCATGATTGAACTGGAGGAAATAATTGCTATTGTTGAAGTATGTTTCCGCTTTATCATGTCGCATGTTGAAGTTTCCCGCCTAGCTTGTCGTATATTGCATTGTCACCCGTTCGCTATAGGTCGGTTCATGTACGGATTACCCATTTCGTATGTGAATTGATCTATAGTGCGGGGGTGTGGCGCCTCCACGTGTCAAGGGGTGCTACATGCACAGCTTTAGAGGGCTTTTCCTTTTTCTCCCCTCGTTTTACACCTTCCTATTTGGTCCAATTCCATTCCTCTAAATCAAAGAACAACGGAGACCTGCATTTCCGTCCGTAGAGAGCTTCATAGGGCGCCATTTCTATTGATGCTTGAAAGCTGTTATTATAGGCAACTCAATCAAAGGCAACTGCTCGTTCCACGAACTCGGAAAATCCAATGCACATGCTCTCAACATATCCTCTAAATATTTAATTAATCTCTCTGATTGCCCGTCTGTCTGAGGATGGAAAGTTGTGCTGAATTGAAGCCTTGTTCCCAGATTCCTTTGCAATTCTTGCCAAAATCTAGAAGTAAACCTCGGATCTCGATCTGATACAATGCTGACCGGCACACCATGACGTCGGATAATTTCATCAACATATTTCTTAGCTAATTTATTCACCTTATCCGACATCCGGATAGCCAGAAAATGTGCCGATTTCGTCAATCGGTCCACAATCACCCAAATCCCATCTAAACCACCTTTCACTCTAGGAAGATCGAAAATGAAATCCACCGCGACTTGCTTCCATTTCCATTCTGGGATAGGTAACGGTTGAAGTAGCCCCGATGGCTTCTGATGCTCTTCTTTCACAACCTGACAAGTCATGCAATGTTTTACGAAGGTGATCACATCCCGTTTAAGTCCATTCCACCAATAAAATTTCTTTAAGTCCTTATACATCTTGTTTCCCCCAGGATGTATCGAATACCCTGATCGATGAGCTTCTTCCAATATCAACCGTTTTAACTCTTCCGGAACCACAATTCTTGTTTTAAACCTTAGAAGCCCGGTGTTATCGAACCCAAACGGACTCTCTGGATCAATTCTAGCTTTCTGCACTAATTTCTGAACCTCAGAATCCACTCTTTGAGCTTCAAACAATCTCTGCTGAAGATCCGGTTGAACGGTAATATTCCGAATGCTAGCTCTCAGCTTGAAAGACTCAGTTTCATCCGTAACTTCCACTTTTACACTAGACACGCTAGCCTTTCTACTAAGCGCATCTGCAACCACATTAGCCTTTCCGGGATGGTATCGGATTGTACACTCATAATCCGCCAAAGTCTCCATCCAACGCCTCTGTCTCTTGTTTAACTCCTTCTGAGAAAACAAATACTGGAGGCTCTTGTGGTCGGAAAAGATCTCGAAAGAAATTCCATATAAGTAGTGTCTCCATTTTCCCAAAGCAAAGATCACTGCTTCTAGTTCGAGATCGTGAGTGGGGTAATTCTGTTCATGATCCTTCAATTTCCTCGAGGCATAGGCTATCACTTTACCATTCTGCATCAAAACACATCCCAATCCTTCTTTCGAGGCATCCGTATAAACCATGTATCCTTCAGTGCCTTCGGGAAGTGCTAATACCGGTGCAGTGGTCAACTTTTCCTTTAAGAGTTGGAAACTCGTCTCACATGCCTCGTCCCACTCGAACTTAACTTCCTTCTTAGTCAACCGAGTTAAAGGAGCGGCGATCTTAGAGAAATCTTTCACAAACCTTCGGTAGTACCCTGCCAAACCCAAGAAACTCCTGACCTCGGAAGCATTCTTTGGACTCTGCCACTGAATAACCGTCTCGATTTTTGAAGGATCTACTTCCAAACCCTTACTTGAGACGATATGACCTAGAAAAGCAACCCGGTCGATCCAAAACTCACACTTACTAAACTTCGCATATAACCGGTGCTCTCTCAACGTTTCCAATACCAATCTGAGATGCATAGCATGATCTTCCGGAGTCTTCGAATACACAAGAATGTCATCTATGAAAATTACCACGAATTTATCCAAATAAGGCCGAAAATTCCGATGCGTCATATCCATAAACGCTGCAGGGGCATTAGTCAAACCAAAAGGCATTACTACGAACTCATAAGGCCCATACCGGGTATTAAATCCTGTCTTTGGTATATCCTCTTCCCGGATTTTCAACTGGTAGTAACCTTGCCTTAAATCCAATTTCGAATAGACCCCCGAACCTTGCAGCATATCAAATAGATCCTCGATGTGGGGCAACGGATACTTATTCTTGATAGTCATCCGATTAAGCTCCCGGTAATCTATACACATTCTTAATGTCCCGTCTTTCTTCTTAAAGAAAAGAACCGGAGCACCCCACGGAGACGAACTCGGTCGAATATACCCAATCTTAAGTAATTCCTCGAGCTGAATCTTCAACTCCTTCAACTCTGCCGAAGCCATTCTATAGGGAGTCTTAGAGTACGGTTCTGATCCCGGATATAAGTCAATAACAAACTCAATCTCCCAATCCGGCGGTAGAGAACCCAAATTTTCTGGAAATACATCGGGATATTCCTTTACCACGGCCGTCTCCTCAAAACTTGATTGATCCTTTGGTTTGTTAAGGAGATAGGCAATAAATCCCATGGCTCCATCCTTTACTAACTTGCGAGCTTCCATAAATGATAAGAGAGGTACCTTCTTCGACCCAACTTCTCCAATCAACTCTTTACCCAACTTAATCTTCTTCTTAAAACAATCAACTTCAGCCCGGTGTCGGTATAACCAATCCATACCAAAGATTACCCCATACTTCTTCATAGGCATCATGATAAAATCTGCCAGATAATCTTTCCCCTCTATCAAAACTGAACAACCCCGGACAATCCGATCTGTATGCAAACTACCTCCAAGAGGAGAACTCACAAAATAACAAGAATTTGAACAAGTAACAGGTAGGCATATAGAGGCACATAGATCACAAGATATAAAGGAATGCGTGGCACCCGGATCGAATAATGCATGGATGCTCGTGTTATGAATGCAAATGGTACCTTCCACCACGGCGTTTGGATCAACCTCGACATTCTGCTCCTCGCCCTCAAGGGCATAAGCTCGTGCCTGAATCATTGGTCTCTGAGCTCCAGCTTGATATCCTGGAGTCTTGTCCGGGCATGCAAAAGCCATATGATCCCCTTTCCCACAAATCAAACACAATCTCAATCTCTTTCGGCAATTATTGTAAGAATGGGTTGGCCATCCACAATAAGTACACGGGGGCTAATCGTTGCGGGATCCCTTAGGAGCTGGTGGAGCCTGAGGTGCTCGTGGAATTGGAGCAATCTGACCTCCTGTTCGAGGCTTCTTGAAAGGTCCCTTCGGTGGTGGAGCTGGCAAATTCATCGGCCTCTTTCCCTTGTTAAATCCCGAGCCGGATCCTGACCCTTGTCCTTGGCGATAAACTGGCCTCCTAGCATTCACAGAATCTTCAACTTTTAAGGCTTTCGAAGTAGCCTTTGCCCAAGTGCTCGTACTGACTGCCTCAAGAGCTGCCTGGATATCCGGTCGAAGCCCTTGAACAAACTGCATAGCCTTATGAAAGTCATTACCCGCTATATTAGGTGCATAGCGGGATAACCTCTCATACTCCGAAATATACTCGGCCACAGACCTCGATCCCTGCTTCAATTCGGTGAATTCCCTCAGTCTTCGAGTACGTGATGAAGGAGGGATGAATTTATTCTTAAACTCCCTTACAAAGACTTCCCAATTAATCTCTTCTCCCGCTCTGATACCACTTAAGGATGTAGCACCCGAGAGCAAGGTACCACATCCCCCGCACCGAGACTCGACCCGAATATGAAACAGACACTCCATACCCGAGCTAAATCACGGTGAACGGGGACATACACACACTCTATGCTAGGCGGGACTAACCCTTAAACCATCAGAATCAGAGTTAAACACTAAAGCGGAAACAATAAATGAACATACATCATATATATATATACCATGAGCATCAAAGCTCTAAAAATAGATCATATACACCATTCACATGTCGTCACGGCCCAAAACAAGTACGCTCCATAAAAATATTCATATACAATAATCATAAATAGTGTATGCAAGTGTAAGACCAAAATACAAGAGCTAAAGGCGAATGCAAGACCTAATGACTCGAATTCCCGCCTAGCTCCCTGACACCTGCATAAAACAACTGAAAACCAAACGGGTTCAGTCCAAAAGGGATTGGTGGGTATAAAAACAGGGCATAAATAAAATATACGACGGTATTTAAACATTCACATGCAAGCTATAATCCCAAGTGAGGTTTTTAAAGAATTTCCCAAGTGGGTGAAATAGAGAAATCATCAAATGGGATTATAACGATTCATTTATATTAGGTCATTCTTGGTCCGGCGAGTGGGTGTGCATTATCTCCAACCATCACCTTGTGTAGTTCATTAAACATTCATTCTTTCTTTCTTTTCATGCATAACATTCTTTCGTGCACATTCATTAACATTTACACCTTCTTCCTCCGGATTGGTGGTGGGTTTGCAAGGCCCGACCACCCATTCATTGACCAAAAGGGGTTACATGACTCCCCAGATGGAGCTCAGCATCCGTTCCTCGCTAACTCCTAACGAGGTCCGGTTACGCCGTTCATTGGTGGAACTAGTATGAGGGATCACCGTCGGCCCATGCCTCCCCGGATAGCCACTCACACTAAGTCCCTGGGCCCCATTCGTGCATTCATTCATTTCTCGCCAAAACATTTGGTAGGATTTATAAAATAAAGGCTTTACGTTGCAAACATTTACTCTTGAAACGACTCTATATACATATATTAATTTTGGTCGAAAACATTACACGTTGAAGGTATATAGGGTCGTATAACTAGATAGTAGAGAAACCCACCTTAAAACGACAAAAGAAGGGCACAAAAGCCTCACGGACCGGCCTCGTCTCCAACGGGATCAAAATCTGTGTAAAGAAGGTGAAGTGAGACTCAAAATGACCATATAAGACGCTCGGCAATGTGATGATCATGATATGAACGCATAAAAGAGTATATTATGTAATGAACAGGTTCATGTGCACTATTAATGTCTTAAGGACATATAAACATTCATTTCATTCCTTCCATGAAGCGTTTAAAGTCGTTCAAGTTCATAACTTACACATTTAAATCAAATTGATCCAAGAATTTCAAATAACGAACATAACACGTAGTATAACATTTGCACGTATCATACAAGTCATAAAATAAGGAATACATAACAATTAGGGTTCAAACTTAAGAGCAAAATCCATGCATGCACACATTAGGAGCAAAGAAGACACGTTGAAGCATATCTCGGAAAATATTCCACGAAAAATCATAAAATTTCATAACACTCAAGATAATACATGTTAGCATAGCATAGAAGTCATAAAAGAGGTGGAGGAATATAAAACAAGCGAAGAAAAACAAGAAAAACGAAACCGGAGCAATAAAAAAAAACTGGACAGAATCCACCCCCATGGATTTTTCCAAAGGGAAAAATCCACCCCCATGGATTTGGTCCAGACCTACTGACTCAAATCCACCCCCGTGGATTTGACTCAGTAGCTAAAAAAAACGCTGCAACAGGGCAAAAAAACGAAATGGAAGCTACAAGGCACAAACCAACTCACATCTTAAGCCAAAAGCATACAAATTACAGTCATAAATTTACATATACATTCCTTAACACAATTAAACTTCAAGAATCCAAGGAATGCATTCAAGAATTCAATCATAAACTTCAATCTTCAATCATCATTAAAGGCAAGTCATGAAATCTCCAACAACCAAGCAAACTAAGTCCAAAGTAACATAATTGCATGCATAAAGATCATTTATTACTCAAGAATCACAAAGAAAACTCAAAGAAATCAAGTTGATTCAACAAAAGAGCAAGAAACCTAACTATTCAACATCTTCTCCAAACTCCATGAAAACATGCTCAAAATTGGGGAATAATGGATCAAAATGACTCATAATGAATGTATATAACAACCCTAAGCTTACCTTTTGGATTGGATGGAAGATGGAAGAGATTTGAGCTTGAATCTCCAAGGGTGTCAAGAGCTACGGGATTTTCTGGAACAGGGGAGTTTTGGCTGATTTTCTCCAAGTGAGGAGGGTTGGTTCGGTTAGGGGAAGTAAGATCAGGTAGGGGGTTGAGTTAGGGTTCCATGAAATCAAACCATGGTTAATTTGGTCAAGGTTTGAATGAGATATGGCTCTTTTAGTAAAATGTGGCAGATTTAGCTTCCGTTACATGTTTCGGTTGAATTTCGGAGGTTCAAATAATTTTGGAAAAATATAAAGCTAAGTTCATTAAACTCAAATTTTCGATATGAGTTCAACGAAGTTGACGAAACTCGAATCCGAGTTTCCTAGCTCAAGATATCAAATACGGAACCAAGGGTGCGCTAATTGCTCGTTAGCCCCCGATTTGGATTCCAAAATCAAAATAAATTCATAACTCATGCAAATGAACCCGAAAACATGAAACGATCATATATCCATATTCATAACACATATAAGTCCAACATATTAAATTTTCACAAAATTCCGAATTCATTTCACGTAGAAACGGCAAGCAAACAATTCATACAAGCGCAAATCGTTCAAAATTCATATAAATTCAAATTCAAACATTTTCAAATAATTCAATTATTTCATAATTTCATATAATATAAAATAAAAAAATTAATAACGTAATTAAAATAAATTAAATGCGCACATAATTATCACATAACTCATACCTGAACGACTTGAAAAGTCGAGGCGTTACATGCTCTGCTCCAGTGATTTGAATCTGGACTTTCAAGGCGTTGGGAAGATTGGAATCTCTCAATGACATTGTAACGCCCCGGTTTTTCAATTTTATTAATATGTCATATTTGTTTCTAAATTGCGCAATTTAATTATTTAATTATGTGATTAATTATTTTTACGTGTTTCATATTTAATTTTATTATAAATCGTTATAATTTTATTTTATTATATTTTATTTTAATTCAATATTATTTTAAATATTTCGTATATTAAGTATTTATATATATATATATATATATTTCTTTAATTATTGTTAATTTAATGATTAATGTTAATTATGTTGCTAATTATGTATTATGTTAATTAATCATGCTTAACCACATTAATAATTTAATGATTATGCTAATTAAATGTTATGTTAATTAATCATGCTTTAATTAATTAATTACGTGACTTTAATTTATGTTTATAAATTAATTTGATTTATTTAATTAAAATATTTGGGCATGAATTGCATGAACATTGATTTAAATTTTTGCATGGAATTTATATTTGTGCATGAATTGCATGAATGAGCTTGGTTGTTTATTTTGTGCTTCGTTCTTATATGAAATGATATCGAAATGCCACGAATTTGTAGTATGTCGTAAATATATGTGCTATGAACATGCTTATATGCTCGGTTTATGTTTTCGAATTTATTTGATATGTCAACGAATTTAATTTGATTCGAGGAACCAAATCGGGGGCTAACGAGCACTTAGCGTACCCTTGGTTCCGAATTTAATATCTTGAGCTCGGGAACTCGGATTCGAGTTCCGTCAACTCCGCTGAACTCGTAACGAAAATTCGAGTTTAGTAAACTTAGCCTTATATTTTTCCAAAGTCACTTGAACCTCCAAAATCCAACCGAAAAACGAAACGGAGACTGAACTGACCTTGTTGTACAAATATAGCCATATCTTATCCAAACTTTAACCAAATTAACCATGGTTTGATTCTCTTGAACCCTAACTCAACCCCCTAACCGGATATAGCATGCCCTAACCAAACCAATCCTCACACAATCCCTAAAACTCAGCCAAAGTCTCTGGAAATTCAAGCAGTCCCGTAACCCTTCATTCCTTAGAGATTTTGGAGCTTAAATCTCATCCAAACTTCATCCAATCAACAAGGTAAGCTTAGGGTTGTAATATATGTTCATTTCTGTTCATTTCCATTCTTATTCATTTCCATTCTTTCATTCACGAATTTGAGCATGGTTTCAAGAATTTCTGGGCTATATCCGAAAATAGAGAGTTTTGGGCAAATTTTTTATCTCATTCGATTCTTAATGGTTTTGATTGATTCCAAGCTTGAGAATGATTATTTTGACATCCTCATATCATTTATGATCGTTGATTTCTTGGTGGTTGAAGTATTGATGAGTTATCATTTATGACACTTTGAGAAAAATTCACATAAATGTCACGTATGCTTTCTCCTCTTGGTTGTACTCTTTTGGAACTGATATATATGTTGAAATGGTGTTGCTTAGATGAGTATTTATTGTTCTAAACTGGTATGGATGTGTGGAGTTGTTGAGGATCGTTCTTGCCCTGTTTTTGCCGTAAGCCTTGCTCTGTTTTGGCGTGAATATTTGCTGTCAAAAACTGCTGTGATACCTTCTCTCTTTTGCTGTCCATTTTCGTGGCTTCTTGGTGTGTGTAGTGGCTGAGTTCTTGCTGCATTTTATACCTTGTAATGTTGCTTATGTTGCCTGCTTTTCTTGCTGGAATGGTTGCCCTGTTTCTGCGTTAATTACTGCCAAAACAGGGACTGTGCGGGCGAGACACGGGTGTGTCAGTTTTCTTCCTTTCCAGCGGGAACGGGGGTGCTTTGTTGGCCTGGAATTGCTGTACCGAGACACGGGGGTGTCTCGGTCTGGGCTTGGGAGGTGACACGGGGGTGTCACCCCGTTTCTTCTAAACTTTGCCTGCGTTTTCTGTTGCCCGCGTTTGCTTGTGTGTGTTTGCTACTGTGTATATATGTGCAGAGAATGTGTTGCTGTAATTATATATTTGTGCTTTGTGCATGCATGGCTATGTATTTGTGTGTGTGCATGGTTGTGTAATTATGCATGAAGTTGAGTGTGCATGGAATGTTTGCATGCATGAATATATATTCTATATATAGTATGTGCATGCATGGTAATGTATAGGTAATATATTAATGTATATGTTAATATTATAAATATATATATGCATGCATGGTGACCTACGTATACATATATATATTATATACACCTATGATATTATATAATAGTTATATATGTTATTATATTATATATGTTTATTATATTTATTATATATTTTAAATATTATTTGATTTAATTCAATTCTTGAAATTAATTAATTTCCATTTCGCGTATTTAATTACCGACTTTTGATTGAACGTTTTATTTCTTTTATTCCTAATTGTGAATATGAATATTACTTGCTATGGTTATTAAATGAAATTTTAGATTAATTGATATGCATTATGAATGTTATGAATGTTATGAATTTATGAATTTATAAAATTGAATGAAATATATTAACTAATGGTTTGATTATATGTTTTAAATTCTTTAATAGTGCACATGAACATTTTATGACATAATATCATTTGTTACGCATTCATATCATGTTCATGGCATGCCGTGCGTCTCATATGGTTCATTGGAGTCTCGAGTCTCACGAACACGTCATGTTGTCTTTTGTACAGTTTATCTCCAGGGTGGAGAGATCTTGATCGTTCAGGCACTTGGTACTCGTTCCTTGTATCGTCATGGTTCAGGTGAGGGTGTTTTCGTTCTAGTTATGTAACAAACCCTACAACCCCTATGTGAAAAGCTTTGGCCAAAACCTTATGATTATATATATGTACTTTTAAAGTAAAGTCATCGAGTAAATATTGATCGAGTAAACCCTTTTCAAATGACTTATGAAATATGTTATGTTTTTATGAATTGAAATATTTGGCGAGACACATTTATGATTTATGATTGTACGGGCCCGGGACTTAGAATATGTGGCTAACCGAGGAGGCAAGGGCTGACGGGGATCCCATATACTAGTCCCGACCAATTACGGTGAAACGGACTTCATCAAGGAGTTTTTGACGGGGAAACGCTAACCGGGATTTGAGGCCTCATGAACCTCATAGCCGCATTGATATGATTGGGTGGTCGGGCCTTGCAAACCCGTCCACCACCCGGAGGAAGAAGGTTGGAACTGATTTATGTTATGTTATGTTATGTTATGATTATGCACCGTGCGGGAAGGCCGGGACACGGATTGCCCAAACGAATATGATTTATGATATATGATCTGCATGTATTATGATATATTGCATGAACACCTAATCAACATATTAATGATATTTGTCGTACACGGTCGGAGTTTGGTTGGAGATTGTGCACGCTCACTCGCCGAGCCTTATGTTTATGTATGATTTATGAATATAATGAATTAATATGATTAGTCATAAAATCCGAGCATTGATTAATCATTCTCTTGCCCTTTTAGGGAACTAATTTCAAATAAAACCTTGTTCGGAATTTATGACTTGCATGTGCATGTTTTTATATATGTATACCGCTCCTGCTCACTCAGTCTTCTAGAGACTGACCGTCTCCCTCCCCAATCTTTTAGTGTGCAGGTTTGACTTTGGAGTTCGAGCTAGGCGGAGGTGTTTGGAGTCTTTAAGTTGGTTATGTTAGGTTAGGAGAGTCTCTGCACTCATTTATGTATTGGAATTATGTGTGATTCGATTCTTTAGTATCATGGACTTGAATATTTATGTTATTGTTATTGAACTGCTTTTACTGGGTTTTGCTATGAATTAAAAGAGGCCTGAAGAGCCCAATTCTGGTTATAGTTGATATGTTTGAACTTTAGCTTTGAGATGCATTATACTATGTTGATGGGTTCTCATTGCAGGGTCTAGCTCCGCCTGGCTTAGGAAGGTATTTTTGTTTGTCTCCCGTTCGCTATGGTTGGATACGGGTACGGACTTTTCATTTCGTTACTCGTGTTGAGCCATAGTGTAACGCCCCAGTTTTTCAGTTTTAATAATGTGACGTATTTGTTTATAAATTGCGCAATTTAATTATTTAATTATATGATTAATTGTTTATAAATGTTTATATTTGATTCGAACTATAAACTATTGTTATTTTAATCTAGTACATTTTATTTCAACTTGATATTCAGTGTTTAACTTCTTAATTTATGTTTCGTGTTACCTTAACTATTTCTATTTTAACTTAATTCATTTTATTTTACTTTGATATTTAGTGTTTAATTTCTTAATTGAGGTTTCACGTTACCTTAACTGTTTCGGTAATTTCTTTAATTAATTACAACATGTTAATAGTTTGTTTAATTTATTTAATATGGAATTTAAGTTTAGTAATTTATTCATAACTATATGAATTCGTTCATGCGCTTGAGTGTTCTATTTGTGCTTTGTTCATATATGTATTGATATCGAAATGTCGTGAAAATTTAATATGTTGTAAATATGTGTGTTATGAACATGCCTGTATGCTCGGTTTATGTTTTCGGATTCATTTGGCGTGTTTATGAATTTAAATTGATTTTTGGAACCAAGTCGGGGGCTAACGAGCAATTAGCGCACCCTTGGTTCCGTACGTGATATCTTGAGCTCGGGAATTCGGATTCGAATTCTGACACCTCCGTTGCCTTCGTATCGACGATCCGGAGACAATGGAACAAGCCTCATACCTTTTTGAGATCATTAAGACCTCCGAAATCCAACCGTAACGAGCAACTCGTGCAAGAAGAACTCCTTTTGGTTGACTAGTCTTCATGGTGGGACCCCATAACACCTCTTAACCCAACCATACCTTAACCATGACTTACCTACCTTGAGTTAAGCCCTTTCTCTCCTCTTTATCTCTGAAAACCGAACCACATACCTCCATTTCCAGCTTCAACTGAAACGAGAGAGAGAGGAAGAGGAGAAGAAAGAAAACCCTAGGCCATCTTTGTGATTTTGAGCTCAAATCACCACCTTCCTTCACCAAAACTTCAAGGTATGAATATTTATGTCTTCTCTACTCAATTATGCTTGATTTCATCTATTTAAAACATGATTTGGATCAGATTTGATTAGGGTTTGAATTATGAGATTGGTATGAACTTTTAGGGATTTTTGCTCTTGTGACCTATATGTTTGTGTGGCTGAATTTCTTGCTTATATGTGATCATATGAACTTGTTTCTTGGCTTATTTCTTTCCTAACTGATATTATATGATGTTAGGAGGATTTCATCTCTTGACCCTTTTATGAAATTATGAGATATGGAGCTCCAAACTTGATGTTCAAACTGTTTCCCCTGTTTTCGAACTGCTGTGTGAGATTTGGTGTTGTTGCATGATCATATGGCCTCCATTTCGGGTGAAAATGCATGGAGTTGATGTACACTCATTGTTCTATATGTTAGCATTCATGCTTTAAGTATTTGGTTCCATTTGAAGCCTCAAAACCGCAAGACATGGCCTGTTCTTATGCATGATCTTTGACAGAATTGTTGCTGTTGAGTTTGGTAACTTGTTGGTCCTTCTAATGTGCTTTAAATTGTACCATTTTGCATATATATGATGTATATTAGTTGTTTGGTATGTTAGCATGCATTCCCCAAAGTTTCAGATCCAAATTCAAGCCCTAAGTACTTGATCAAGGCATGATAGAACCATTAGGGCTCATATGTCCGATTGTAGCGACCCAGTTTTGTTTCACGGTTTCGATGATCTTAACGTGTGATTTAGCTTTTTCACTCTAAATGAAAAATGTTCATAACATGCCAAATATGTTGCATATTAAGTTTCAGAACATTTGGAATTCATTTGGTATGCCTTTGGATTGAGTTTGTTTGAGTTCAGTTTTGCCGGTTAGGTCTTGCATGCGCCTCAAGTTCTGTACCGTGACACCCCCGTGTCTCATTTACTCATAAGAGGGAGACACGGGCGTGTCACACCTTCTGGGCAGCTCTGTACTGAGCCACGCCCGTGGCTCAGTTGGGCTAGGGTTGGTGACACCCCCGTGTCACTTCCCATGTGCAGTCTTTGTTGCTTCCTTTTCGGTTTTTGATTTGTTTCACCTCTTGAATGACTTTATCTCCTTTTGTGTTGAACTATGAACTTGTTTTACTATATGTTGGGAGCATTATGGTTTAATTTCATGGCATTTGGATGTGCTATAGGCATGCTTTTACTTAATGCCGTTTATGTGTGTTTATATGTCCCTTATGAATAGCATCACTTATTTTCTATAGAATAAGACTTTTTCTTGTTGTCAAACCTTGGATATATGCTATGTTATGTAATATGAAGTATGTGGTAGCATTATGGAAGAGCTTGAACATGTTATATGCTCCTATTTGAGTTCTTGGAATAAATTGGTTGGGAATATGAATTGAATGATAATGAATGACTTGGATATATGAGTTAAATACCTTAATAATTCACATGAACATTTTCATGACTTAATATGATCTTTATGCCTTCATATCACGCTTGTGCATTGCCGTACGTCATATATGGTTCATTAAGAGTCTTGAGTCTCACAAACACGTCTTGTGGTCTTTTGTACAGTTTGTCTCCAGGGTGGAGAGCTTTTGATCGTTCAGGCACTTGGTGCTCGATCCTTGTAACTTCACGGTTAAGGTGAGGGTGGTTTTCGTTTTAGCTATGTAACAAACCCTACAACCCTTACGTGAAAAGTTTTGGCCAAAACCTTATGATTATATGTATATGGTTTTCAAATGAAGTTATCGAGTAAATTCTTCTGAATTATATGGATGAGCGTATATAAGCTTAAAACTGGTTTTGTAATGA
The DNA here is from genome assembly GCA_037501455.1 of Lantana camara. Classification (NCBI taxonomy): domain Eukaryota; kingdom Viridiplantae; phylum Streptophyta; class Magnoliopsida; order Lamiales; family Verbenaceae; genus Lantana; species Lantana camara. The sequence continues at coordinate 56,689,035 of CM074858.1, forward strand.
GGCTATGCTCCAAACCGTGTGTCTTCATGCTAGCTACGGATTAGGATGACACGGAGAGGTACGTATATAGCATATGCCGAATTACACGGTAAGGTATGATTCTTATAGTATGATTGATCGAGTAAACCCTTTTCAAATGGATAATGATGGATATGGTATGATTCTTATGAATCAAATGTTTTGGCGAGAAAAGATTGATTGATTGATTGCACTGATTGGGGCCCAGGGGCTTGGTGTGAGTGGGGACCCGAGGAGGCATGGGCTGACGGTAAACCCTCACACTAGTCCCACTATTGAACAGCGGTACCGGACCTCGTCAGGAGATTGGCGGGGAAAGGGAGCTGAGTGCCATCTGGGGAATCATGTAACCCCTTTTGGCCAATGATTGGGTGGTCGGGCCTTGCAAACCCACCACCAACCCGGAGGAAGAAGGGTGGAACCTAATTATGATTGAATTGATTGATTGACTGATTGATTATCGATTGATAGGCACTGTGCGGGAAGGCCGGGAATCGGATTGCCCAAACAATATATTTAGGATATGATTTATGGTCTGTGTGTATTATGATATATCGCATGACCGCTTAATCAATATATTAATGATATTTGTCGTACACGGTCGGAGTTTGGATGGAGATTGTGCGCGCTCACTCGCCGAGCCTTATATTTATGTATGATTTATGAATGTAATGAATTTAATATGAGTTAGTCGTAAAAGTCGAGCATTGTTTATCTATTTTCTTGCCCTTTTTGGGAACTAAATTCAAATAAAACCTTGCTCGGGATTTATGACTTGCATGTGCATGTTTTATATATATGTATCGCTCCTGCTCACTCAGTCTTCTAGAGACTGACCCCTCTCCCTCCCCACTCTTTTAGTGTGCAGGTTTGATCTTTGGAGTTTCGGGCTAGGCGGAGGTGTTTGAAGTCTTTAAGTGGTCAAGTTAGTTAGGAGAGTCCCTGCACTCACTCATGTATTGAATTTATTTCTGTATCGATTCTATGGTATCATGAATTTGAATAATTATGAAATTGTTAGTGAATTGCTCTTACGGGGTATTGTTATGTTTTAAAAGAGGACTGAAGAGCCCAAATTCCGTTTATGGTTGGTATGATTGAACTTTGGCTTTGCTGCATTATATTTTGTGGATTGGTAACCATTGCAGGGTCTAGCTCCGCCTGGCTTAGGAAGGTTTTTATGTTTGTCTCCCGTTCGATATGGTTTGATACGGGTGCGGATTTACTGTTTCGTTACTCGTGTTGAGCCATAGTGCGGGGGATGTGGTGCCTCACGTGCGGGGTGCTACATCCTTAAGTGGTATCAGAGCCCGGTTGCAAAACCGGTGTTCTTGTGTCGTGTGTGAGTCAGTCTAGGTCGTACGGCTTAGGGACTATATGACAATGGGTGCATTGCATCGATCTTGAATATGGAATTTGGTTTCCTTAAGAATTTCGTTGAATTACTTGTTGCATTTTATATGGATTCTTGTCTTTCGTATTGAATATGTGCCATGAGCATGCACTAATCGCATGCATCCATTCTTGAAATGAGTTATGATTTTCAGGTTATAAAGATGATATCAAACCACGGCCAAGTTCTATGATCACAACAATCTATCACAATTCCTTCGGAGGCACGGAAGATAGGAAGGATGCCGGGGAGGAATGTGGAGAATGCTAGTTGTGGGGCTTTGTAGACTGAGTTGCAATTAACGGTTGAGATTCAGAATGGGAGGTTTGACCTTGGCGATGTGATGGCAAAGGAACATTTGAGGATCTTGCAACCTAAGGAATGAAGGGAACAAAACCTTGAAGATATATTGGTCCCGGATTTGGATCATGGACGAGGTACTAGAAACTAAGAGGAGTAGAGATAACAGGGGTCCGGTAGAGGTTATGCATCAAGGGTCTACAAAGAAGGACTTCGAACTAAGCCTAGTGAGTAGAAGTCGGGTTCTAGAAGGCAAGCATTTGGGAAACACGAATAGAGGGAAGGTGGCGATATGGAGAACAGGATTTGAGTTCATTTTTCCAAATCCAAGCTGAATTATCATGTTGTGAGGTTAAATTGGAAGATATGGAGCAACAAATGGAAACGGGAAAGAAAGGAAATCATGCGCTCAAGTATAAGCAATTGGAGGTGAATTAAATTCACAAAGGATAAGCGCGGAATTCTTGATCGAGGTGACGATTAGAAGTAAAGGTCGAATTTCGAGGAGAAGTTTGGATACTAACTATGTGGACGTGGAAGAATTAAGGATTAAGAAATTGCAATCTCGGATAGTGGAAGATACAAGTTGATTTATAAAGATGCATGGGAATCTCGAAGACCGTGGGAAAGGCAAGGAATAATTACCAAGTCAAAGTAACCGCGGGACTTGGAGTAGCAAGGAAAAGCTGTCGAGCTAACTACTTACCCCATTGGTGACAGGTTCCAAAGCATTCATAGCATGTGCATCATATTTTGCATTAATTATTTATTCTCTTGATCTTATGTTATCCGTAGATTTCTAATTGGTTTCGTTGCCTAAGGTATTGTATAATTGATTGATGTAAACGTGACACATGCATTGCCATCTTTACCGACATGCATTCTAGTGTTTACTTGATAGGAAAATCTGGCACCTCAATTGTCAAGTATATCCTCGCTCGAACCATATCTGAGTTAAGGGAAAGGAAATAATGGTGTGGCACCTGACGAGAAAGACGACTGGGAAATAAAGAACTTTAGGTAAGGGATAGGTTAGTGGAAAGGACCTCCGAAGGAAAGTCAGATTAGATTCTTCTTTGGGGTGATCGGATCGAATAAGAATAGGGAAGAAAGATTGAGGGAGTTCGATATGAAAGAGCAAAATTTTAAGGGGGAGAGCACGACCGAGAGATAAAATGGAGGATGGAAGTAGTGCTCGAATAAATATGTCAATAGCAGCAACGGGGATGCAAATTAAGGAGAATCCGGAAATCCTAATGGTGGCCATTGGAAAATGAATAAGAGGACGGTAATGGTTAAGTTGTTAAGAGAGAAGTGACGATGCCAAATTCGGGGAAAGATTTTTTTTTCGAGATATAAAGAAGAAAGTTTACTGGACGACTCTATGCCTGGAATTCCGAATTGGGAGTGGTGAAATTATATGGGAGTTTCTGTGACCTCCTAAGATGGAATTAACTAAGGGAAAAATGGGATCAAGCTATCATATAAGGGGATGGTGTCGATCAAGATTTATTCAATGAAGTGCGAAAGGGTCCAAGACGATATCATCGAGTTATTAGTTATATCAATGATAACCCAGAAGGAAGCTTAAGTAGAGACCAAATCGAAAAGGGTGATAATTGGAGGATTGGTCTCAAAAATTTCAAGAATCATCAAGAACCTTCTATCTTCGGTTAAGGAAATATGGGACCAGCTATCAAATATAACGTTGAGGGGGATCGAAAGGGAATGAACGGACAATTGGAACGGAAGGTGGAAAAAGATTTGTGTTGAGAGAGACTATAAGAATAAGTCGTAAGGTTGGGATCGAATCATCAAGTTTGCTCAGAGTGGTGATCCTCGGGGATATGTTGAGCACCGATTTTGATAAGGATTGAAGAATTTGGGTAGCAGTACAAGTTAGAAAGGATCTAAGGATATAATCCTTAAGGAATTCATCAATTTTTTCACCAGGGAACCCTGAAGAGGTTCAAGACAAGTTGGGCACCGAGTTACATTCAGGACAGATCATACCTTGGACAACGACACCTCACAAATCTGAATTTTTGCAACTACGGTGAACGGTACTTATAGCATTCATGATACATGCATCCATGCAAATTTAACTTTTATAATTTTTATGTTAAGTGTTTTGATCTGTAATGTGTTAAATTACTTGGAGTAATTGAATGGCAATGTGGGCGACGTTTATTGCTTGCTTTGGGTGCCTTATGTGATTTTAGATTGGGTTTTGCGTGAGTTGCTTGGGAGTATTGGAGACTCCCTTGTTTATTTTCGGTTGAGAGACGGGGTGCTCTCTTGTTTATAAGAGACGGGGATTCTCTTATTTTTGTTTGAGAGACGGGGTACTCTCATTACTTGCGAGAGACGGGGTTCTCTCATTGTTGCTCGAGAGACGGGGCTCTCTCCTTGTTGCTTGTGAGAGACGGGGAATCTCTCATTGTTTGCTTTCAGGCGTGTGTGAATCCGAGGACGGATTCTTTTTAAGGGGGAGAGATTGTAACGCCCCAGTTTTTCAGTTTTAATAATGTGACGTATTTGTTTATAAATTGCGCAATTTAATTATTTAATTATATGATTAATTGTTTATAAATGTTTATATTTGATTCGAACTATAAACTATTGTTATTTTAATCTAGTACATTTTATTTCAACTTGATATTCAGTGTTTAACTTCTTAATTTATGTTTCGTGTTACCTTAACTATTTCTATTTTAACTTAATTCATTTTATTTTACTTTGATATTTAGTGTTTAATTTCTTAATTGAGGTTTCACGTTACCTTAACTGTTTCGGTAATTTCTTTAATTAATTACAACATGTTAATAGTTTGTTTAATTTATTTAATATGGAATTTAAGTTTAGTAATTTATTCATAACTATATGAATTCGTTCATGCGCTTGAGTGTTCTATTTGTGCTTTGTTCATATATGTATTGATATCGAAATGTCGTGAAAATTTAATATGTTGTAAATATGTGTGTTATGAACATGCCTGTATGCTCGGTTTATGTTTTCGGATTCATTTGGCGTGTTTATGAATTTAAATTGATTTTTGGAACCAAGTCGGGGGCTAACGAGCAATTAGCGCACCCTTGGTTCCGTACGTGATATCTTGAGCTCGGGAATTCGGATTCGAATTCCGACACCTCCGTTGCCTTCGTATCGATGATCCGGAGACAATGGAACAAGCCTCATACCTTTTTGAGATCATTAAGACCTCCGAAATCCAACCGTAACGAGCAACTCGTGCAAGAAGAACTCCTTTTGGTTGACTAGTCTTCATGGTGGGACCCCATAACACCTCTTAACCCAACCATACCTTAACCATGACTTACCTACCTTGAGTTAAGCCCTTTCTCGCCTCTTTAGCTCTGAAAACCGAACCACATACCTCCATTTCCAGCTTCAACTGAAACGAGAGAGAGAGGAAGAGGAGAAGAAAGAAAACCCTAGGCCATCTTTGTGATTTTGAGCTCAAATCACCACCTTCCTTCACCAAAACTTCAAGGTATGAATATTTATGTCTTCTCTACTCAATTATGCTTGATTTCATCTATTTAAAACATGATTTGGATCAGATTTGATTAGGGTTTGAATTATGAGATTGGTATGAACTTTTAGGGATTTTTGCTCTTGTGACCTATATGTTTGTGTGGCTGAATTTCTTGCTTATATGTGATCATATGAACTTGTTTCTTGGCTTATTTCTTTCCTAACTGATATTATATGATGTTAGGAGGATTTCATCTCTTGACCCTTTTATGAAATTATGAGATATGGAGCTCCAAACTTGATGTTCAAACTGTTTCCCCTGTTTTCGAACTGCTGTGTGAGATTTGGTGTTGTTGCATGATCATATGGCCTCCATTTCGGGTGAAAATGCATGGAGTTGATGTACACTCATTGTTATATATGTTAGCATTCATGCTTTAAGTATTTGGTTCCATTTGAAGCCTCAAAACCGCAAGACATGGCCTGTTCTTATGCATGATCTTTGACAGAATTGTTGCTGTTGAGTTTGGTAACTTGTTGGTCCTTCTAATGTGCTTTAAATTGTACCATTTTGCATATATATGATGTATATTAGTTTTTTGGTATGTTAGCATGCATTCCCCAAAGTTTCAGATCCAAATTCAAGCCCTAAGTACTTGATCAAGGCATGATAGAACCATTAGGGCTCATATGTCCGATTGTAGCGACCCAGTTTTGTTTCACGGTTTCGATGATCTTAACGTGTGATTTAGCTTTTTCACTCTAAATGAAAAATGTTCATAACATGCCAAATATGTTGCATATTAAGTTTCAGAACATTTGGAATTCATTTGGTATGCCTTTGGATTGAGTTTGTTTGAGTTCAGTTTTGCCGGTTAGGTCTTGCATGCGCCTCAAGTTCTGTACCGTGACACCCCCGTGTCTCATTTACTCATAAGAGGGAGACACGGGCGTGTCACACCTTCTGGGCAGCTCTGTACTGAGCCACGCCCGTGGCTCAGTTGGGCTAGGGTTGGTGACACCCCCGTGTCACTTCCCATGTGCAGTCTTTGTTGCTTCCTTTTCGGTTTTTGATTTGTTTCACCTCTTGAATGACTTTATCTCCTTTTGTGTTGAACTATGAACTTGTTTTACTATATGTTGGGAGCATTATGGTTTAATTTCATGGCATTTGGATGTGCTATAGGCATGCTTTTACTTAATGCCGTTTATGTGTGTTTATATGTCCCTTATGAATAGCATCACTTATTTTCTATAGAATAAGACTTTTTCTTGTTGTCAAACCTTGGATATATGCTATGTTATGTAATATGAAGTATGTGGTAGCATTATGGAAGAGCTTGAACATGTTATATGCTCCTATTTGAGTTCTTGGAATAAATTGGTTGGGAATATGAATTGAATGATAATGAATGACTTGGATATATGAGTTAAACACCTTAATAATTCACATAAACATTTTCATGACTTAATATGATCTTTATGCCTTCATATCACGCTTGTGCATTGTCGTACGTCATATATGGTTCATTAAGAGTCTTGAGTCTCACAAACACGTCTTGTGGTCTTTTGTACAGTTTGTCTCCAGGGTGGAGAGCTTTTGATCGTTCAGGCACTTGGTGCTCGATCCTTGTAACTTCACGGTTAAGGTGAGGGTGGTTTTCGTTTTAGCTATGTAACAAACCCTACAACCCTTACGTGAAAAGTTTTGGCCAAAACCTTATGATTATATGTATATGGTTTTCAAATGAAGTTATCGAGTAAATTCTTCTGAATTATATGGATGAGCGTATATAAGCTTAAAACTGGTTTTGTAATGAGGCTATGCTCCAAACCGTGTGTCTTCATGCTAGCTACGGATTAGGATGACACGGAGAGGTACGTATATAGCATATGCCGAATTACACGGTAAGGTATGATTCTTATAGTATGATTGATCGAGTTAACCCTTTTCAAATGGATAATGATGGATATGGTATGATTCTTATGAATCAAATGTTTTGGTGAGAAAAGATTGATTGATTGATTGCACTGATTGGGGCCCAGGGGCTTGGTGTGAGTGGGGACCCGAGGAGGCATGGGCTGACGGTAAACCCTCACACTAGTCCCACTATTGAACAGCGGTACCGGACCTCGTCAGGAGATTGGCGGGGAAAGGGAGCTGAGTGCCATCTGGGGAATCATGTAACCCCTTTTGGCCAATGATTGGGTGGTCGGGCCTTGCAAACCCACCACCAACCCGGAGGAAGAAGGGTGGAACCTAATTATGATTGAATTGATTGATTGACTGATTGATTATCGATTGATAGGCACTGTGCGGGAAGGCCGGGAATCGGATTGCCCAAACAATATATTTAGGATATGATTTATGGTCTGTGTGTATTATGATATATCGCATGACCGCTTAATCAATATATTAATGATATTTGTCGTACACGGTCGGAGTTTGGATGGAGATTGTGCACGCTCACTCGCCGAGCCTTATATTTATGTATGATTTATGAATGTAATGAATTTAATATGAGTTAGTCGTAAAAGTCGAGCATTGTTTATCTATTTTCTTGCCCTTTTTGGGAACTAAATTCAAATAAAACCTTGCTCGGGATTTATGACTTGCATGTGCATGTTTTATATATATGTATCGCTCCTGCTCACTCAGTCTTCTAGAGACTGACCCCTCTCCCTCCCCACTCTTTTAGTGTGCAGGTTTGATCTTTGGAGTTTCGGGCTAGGCGGAGGTGTTTGAAGTCTTTAAGTGGTCAAGTTAGTTAGGAGAGTCCCTGCACTCACTCATGTATTGAATTTATTTCTGTATCGATTCTATGGTATCATGAATTTGAATAATTATGAAATTGTTAGTGAATTGCTCTTACGGGGTATTGTTATGTTTTAAAAGAGGACTGAAGAGCCCAAATTCCGTTTATGGTTGGTATGATTGAACTTTGGCTTTGCTGCATTATATTTTGTGGATTGGTAACCATTGCAGGGTCTAGCTCCGTCTGGCTTAGGAAGGTTTTTATGTTTGTCTCCCGTTCGCTATGGTTTGATACGGGTGCGGATTTACTGTTTCGTTACTCGTGTTGAGCCATAGTGCGGGGGATGTGGTGCCTCACGTGCGGGGTGCTACACATAGTGCGGGGGATGTGGTGCCTCACGTGTGGGGTGCTACATCCTTAAGTGGTATCAGAGCCCGGTTGCAAAACCGGTGTTCTCGAGTCGTGTTGGAGTCAGTCTAAGTCGAATGGCATAGGGACTATGTGATATTGTGTGCATTGCATCGATCTTGAATATGGAATTTGGTTTCTTTAAGAATTTTGTTGAATTACTTGTTGCATTTTATATGGACTCTTGCCTTTCGTACTGAATACCTGCCATGAGCATGCACTAATCGCATGCATATATTCTCGAAAGGAGTTATAATTTTCAGGTTATAAAGATAATATCAAACCACGGCCAAGTTCTATGATCACAACAATCTATTACAATTCGTTCGGAGGCATGGAGGATAGGAGTTAATCACGGGATGGTTGTAACTCAGAAGATCAATCTATGTGAATCCACGACTTAGGGTACTTCACTTGGATTCAGGGGATTGCCCAACCTAAGGAATGGGGTATATCAACCTTGAAGGTATTTTAGTTCAGGGTTCAGGTAAAATGGACCTGGAGGGAATTAAGCCAAAGGGTTGTCAAATGGCTTCTAAATAAAACTGGTAATTAGAAATCGAGTTTTAGAAGTCAAGATTGGAAATAGGTATCAATAATTAAGAGGAGTCGAGGTAAGATGGGAAACAAGTCGAGAAGGAGTTAGAGAAAGATAAGTAATAGGATAACTACAATCCAGGGAGGGTGATAATGCTAAGGACAGGACTTGAGTTCAGTTTTCCAAATCCAAGCTGAATTGTCATGTTGTGAGGTTAAATTGGAAGATATGGAGCAACAAATGGGAACTATAAAGAAAGGCAAAGACTGGTTGAAGGGCGAATCTCGGGGGTAAATGCAGAGGCAAATTCAGTGGATGTCGAAGAAATCAGGGATCGTGAAATTTCAATTCCGGATAGTGGAAGGTACAAGTGATGCAAAAAGACTCATGGAAAACTTGAAGACCATGGGAAAGGCAAGGAATAATCACTAAGTCAAAGTAACCTCGGGATTGGAGGAACGAAGAAAAGCTACTGAGCTAATAGCTTACCACATTGGTGACAGGTTCCAAAACATTCATAGCACGTGCATCATATTTTGCCTTAATTATTTATTCTTTTGACCTTCTGTTTATCCGTACGTTTCTAAGTGGTTTCGTTGCGCTAATGTGTTGTATAATTGCTTGATGTAAACGTGACACATGCATCGTCATTTTCACCCGACATACATTTTAGTGTTTAATTGATAGGAAGTTCTTTCGCCTCAACTATCAAGTATCAGTTCAACCGAGCCGCATCTGAGTTATGAGGAAGAGAAATAATAGGATGACACGTTATAAGGAAGGTGAATTTGGGAAATAGGAACTTCCATTAAGGGATAGGTTAACGGAAACAAGAATTCAGAAGGAGAAGTGAGACTAGAGTTCCGGACAAGAATAAGAAAGGAGTTTCGGACATCAAGAGAACTGGGGAAGGAGTTGAAAGGCCAAATCCTTGATTTCTATATCAGTTAAACTTCACCTAATGGGAATTACTTATCAAGAATTTTGACAAAAGAAGAATCAATGGAGTTCAACATGTGACAATAGAAATTTAAGGGGGAGAGTACGACCGAGGAACAAATTGGACGATTGAAGGGGTGCTCGAAGAAATATTTAGTGGGAATAATGAAATTGCAAATTAAGGAAGACCTGGAAGTCCTATTAGTGATGATCAGAGATAACTAAGGCGGCTTGAATGGTTAAGTTGTTAAGAGGAGAACTAAGTTATTAAATTCGGGTTGAAGTCCCTCACTAGGTATAATGGAAATGGCTTGGAGAATATTCCTATGTATAGAACATGGATCTGGGGATAACAAAATTATAAGGGAACTTCTGTAAACCCTAAGTCAGAATTGATGGGAGAGAGAGAGTCGAATCAAGCTAGCATAGAATGGAAGGATGGCAATCAAGAGTAATCCAATAGAGTAAAAAGGGGGTTCAATAATGACAATATTATCAAGTCTTCGGTTATTTCCACGATAATTCAGAAGGAAATTTAAGAAGAAACCAAACCGGAAAAGATGATCATTGGAGGATTTACATCAAACTTCAAGAATCATCAAGAACATTCTATCTTCGATTCAAGAAATGTGGAGCTAGATGCTGAATATAACCTTAAGGGGTTAAAAGGAATGAATGGATAACATGAACGGAAGATGGAAAAGGATTCGTGTTAAGGTAGATCCTAATGACAAATACCTCAAGGTAAGGATTGAATCGTCAAGGTTTTCAGGGGTAGTTATTCTCGTGAGTATTTTAAACCCCGATATGGGTAAAATAGTAGCTATGGACCTAACTTCGAGACGGATGGTCTAAGGGTGTTCGGGAGGTCAAACTCGGTTAATTAAAAAGAGTCGGTTGAATGAAGATTAAGAGAAATGATGAAGATTGGAAGCAGTACCCGGCAGAAGGGATCTAAGAAGTATAACCCCTGACAGATTCATCAATTGTTTCATCGGGGTACCCTGAAGAGGTTAAAGACAAACTGAGCACTGAATCTATCTTCGGGACAGATGATACACTTGTGACATCCCGCTCGTCCAATTTGTAAGGTACGCTACGTTTCAATCTTTTAAGGTGTTTAATTGTGTGATTTTATATTTTTCGTGGCCCTATTTTGAACTCTTTTAGAGTTTAGGGGCCCTTTTGTAATTTTCTCTTTTAAGGGGTTTTTCGGTCATTTCTCGTTCGGTCGAGATTTTGACCTCTTTGACCCCTTCAACGCGTCCGGGGCGGCGAAACGAGTCCGTAGACTCTAAGTTTGCCCAATTCGGATGTCGTTAGCTCGTTTGTTTGTTCGTTTTTGCGTACGAGAACCCGAGATATATACTCGGATTTCCTCGTTTTGCGTGCCAAAGATCAGATCAGCCTCAGCATCGTCTTCTCCAGCGATTTTCACTGTTCACACACACTCGAAGGTGCATTTTCACGCACTAGCCCGTTCTCCCTCGTTTCTCGACGGAATTCGACGAATTGATAATGGAAATTTATCAGCTCGACGAGCCCGTCACAACCGTACCAGTTTCGTGGCCTGAAAGTGACCAGCGGCGGAGCAGCGGAGGTCCGACGGTGGCGGGATTGCGCCACCTCCACGCCGGCGGCGTTCCGGCGACCCTCGCCGGCCATCAACCACCCTACCCTACGTTTTTGGACCTTCCCGTTCCATTTCCGACCTCCTTTTTGAGCGAATCGCGGCGGAAGTGGTGGTTCCGGCGATGACGCAGCGGCGCGACTTTGGAGTGGCGGTTCGGCCATTTTCCGGCCGGTTTTGGTGATGACATCTTCACAAAAGTTGTTCCTGAGGTCGAGTCCGATCTACTCGTGGTGGTGGCGGTCAGAGAACCGGCCGGCGGCGGCAGACCGGTGGCGGACCGGGCCTGGACCGGCGGTCCGATTTTCCGACGGTTTTTCCGGCGGTTTGACTTGGGGCTTTCGTAGGGCTCGTTACAAGCTTTCCAACGGTATGCCCGGTTTTCATTTTCGTTTTGCGGTTTGCATTTAATTTCAGTTTCCGTCGTTGGGATTTAGTTCGGTTTTCTGTCAACGAAGTCCCGTGTGTTTGATATTTTCTGAAATTGATTGAGGGCTTTTGTCTAGTAGGCCGAGGCGCTCGTTTCTGTCCTTCCGGGGATTTTTCCGACCACCGGAGGCGGTGTTCCGGTGGCGGCCGGTGGCTGTTCGGCCGGCCGCAGTGGCGGCATTCCGGCGACTTTCGGACAGTAGGTTCCTTTCGTCGTGGTGAGTCCAACGCCACTTCCCGTTCGTCAATCGGATGTCCGGTTGATTTTATATGAATTTTTGAAGTTATTGTATTTTATTCGTTAATTGATTTTAATTGTGCAATTCGATCCCGTATGTGTTATAAATTGAAATTATGAGTTGTATGATACGTGGAAGTATGCTATGATGTATGAATATTTGATTCATGATTTATCGAATTTATCTGTCTCGTTTCACGCCCATCTATTTAAGAATAATTATTGTTTGAGGGGGTGTTAGTGTAATTTTGGAAACTAAATTGATTATGAAATTTTATAAAACATAAGAAACGAATTATGAAAAGATACGTTGTATTTAATTTGAATAAATTGATCAAATATACCAATTGTTGTTATATTGTGAAATATGCCATTGTGTAATTTATATATTTATTGTTATGTAATTCATGTTAATTTCGTGAGACTTGGTGCATGATATGATTTGAATTCTTAATGTTCTACTTTATTTTATGTAATTAATGTTATGAATTTTATAAGTATGCAACTTTTGATATGGAATATGAATTATAATATGCTCTGAATGACTTGATTGAATAGATATGGATTATATGTTGCATCACGTATATTCGTGAGCATGGCCGTGCGTCTTTGTGGTTGTGTTTGGAGTCTGAGTCTTGTGTTCTGTGTGTGTTCAGTCGTTCAGGGTTTCTTCAGGGAGTGTCTGTCAGCTGTTTGGGATCCAGTGGGACGTCTTGGCTTGTGTTTTTCGTCCTCGTCGGTGTAAGGTGAGGTTTTAGGAATTTTGTTTTAGTTACAGCGACCTATAACCCTCTGTGCTCGTTTTCAAGCCTGCATGCGATTATTCTATTATATTTATATAATAGATATGTGTTTATATGATACGTTTATGAATTTGTCATACGATTAAAGGTTTTGAACTGTATATGTACGAGCATATGTAAGCTTGAAATGTTTTGCAACGAGGCTATGCTCCAAACCGTGTGTCTTCATACCAGCTGCGGATTAGGATGACACGGAGAGGTACGTTTATAGCATATGCTAGGTTGCAAGGTATGGTATGCTCCGATAAGGTACGTAAGTATGATTTTGATTCGATATGATAAGTTTGATATGTAGCGAGTTATGATATGATCTGTTCTGATATGCTCTGTTTTGATATGTTGGGCCCCGAGACGTGGGTAAGGGGGACCCGGGACGACCATGGGGTCGCCGGTTATGACCCCTGTGCACGTTCTCATTTGAGATATTCACGTGCGACCTAGGGAGGTTGGGAAGACGTAGTATCTTGAGCCCTCGGTGGATAACCGGGGAAGGCACAGTGTGGGTTCGCTACCCCGTGTGTGTTTGTATCTGTATGAGTAGTGAGGGTTTGCTCCCCGAACTACATGGTGTTGGGGTTGGATTGTTTATGATATTTGTTTGTTTTCTGATTTGATACGTATGATTCGATATGGAAGTAAGGTGGGAGACCCGTACTCGCCGGGTATATGATTATGATCTGTTATGTTGATTATGAAACGGGATAGGAGCTTTCTCTTTTAATAACATGTGAGTTTGCTCAGTTTGTTAAGTTATGAATAAGATACGTATAAGTTTGATTTGATAAGATATGTATAAGTTTGAGTTGGAAATGGTTTTGGAATGCAAAACCCTAGTCCCGGTTCATAATCTTTCTTTTGATACGTGCTCTGCTCCTTATTATGTATAGTGTGTGTGAGTTCAGCCCCCTCGCTCAGTCAGTGGACTGACCCTCGCCCCACCTATGTTTTTAGTTGCAGGTACCAGTTGTTGGAGTTCGAGCTAGGCGGCTTTGAGTCTGGTCTGTCGAGTCTGTGTCGGTCCGTTTGATTTTGTTAAGTATTTTGTTCTGAATTATTTATGAATTTATGTATATAGTATGTTCTATACAAGATGATACTTATGCTTTGATTTTATGAATTTTCGGGACAGGTTAGGACAGGGCTGAGATTAGTTGAACCCGTCTTTGTTGTTTGTTTGAATTCGGGACAGGTTAGGACAGGTTCGTAGAATTAGTTGAACCCGTTTACTTATGTTTATTGATTAAAGTTTTTGTTAGTTCATATTTTGCATCGCTTCCGCATTCGGGTTTTTGCATATTTGGCTTGTACAGGGTTTAGGAACCGCCTAGCTTTGGTTGGTTTTTCGTTTGTCACCCGTTCGCTGTGACTTGGTGCGTGTGCGGACTTTCCATTTCGTACCACGTGTCGGGTCATAGTGCGGGGGTGTGGTGCCCCACCGCTTGGGGTGCTACATCTTAAGTGGTATCAGAGCTACCAGGTTCAGAACCGGTGCTCTGGAGTCGTGTCGTGTCAGTTAGGTCGTACGGCATAGGAATACTTGTGCATTGCATTTGTCTGACGTGAAAATTTGATTTCTCTACATGAATTGGTCTGAGCTTATGTGATTGTGTGCACACTATGATTACGATTTTTGTAAAATTATTATTGTTACGATTAAATTTTATTAAATTACGTATTGCATCTTCATTACTTAAGTGTTCTTAATTGCTTTCATTACTTGACATACCCACGCACTAACCCACATGCATAGATATTTGGTCCATTTGTGAATTATAGGGTGTTGCCTTGATGGCAAAAATTGAAGTTGATCGAGACAACACTTCCTACTGCTACAAATTCGTGAAGGAGGATTTGAAACTCTCATCTTCTGACTACTTGGATGAAAAGCAAATGGACCTCTACAAGAATTTATAACAAGGAATCAATGCTACTGCTATGGAAACGGGTATTATGCATACATGGCACGTGCATCATGCATTGGATTAAATTATGATTGTTTCGAACATTTGTTCTACGTGCTTGACTGCTTTCTTTGCTGGATATGAGTGCACTCCATTCACACCCCTAACCCCACATGCATTAGCTTCGTGGTTGTACTTTAGGTGTTCTCCTACCTGATCCACTATTTGCTGTCTTGGTCGAAGCAACGTTTGAATTCGAACAGGGTTTGACCAGAAAATATACAGTCGAGCCAATAGCTTCAAGATAGGGTGAATGCATGTAAGATAGAATGTTGGGTTGTGGTCAATCTTTCTACACGATGCGATACTCATAGCCTCATAAATGATTTGATGAAAGTCGGGGTATTTCTAGATCCAAGCTGAATTGTCGTGATGTGGGATTACTTGAAAGACAGGAAATAACAAATGGGAATGATAAAGAAAAGTAAAGAAATTCTGGGTGGAATTCGGCCGATCATGTATAAACAATTGGATGAAAAACAAAAAGGGGAGTTCATTTAATTCTACGAACTCCTAAAGAGTGAACTAAGGAAGTTTGATTAAAGTGACAACCATGAAGAAGACTCGGGAAACAATCGGGGAGTAATTACTAAAGAAAATACAGAATGCTAATTCCATGAGCGTAGAAGACTTCAGGTTCAAGAAATCGTACTTCCAAGCCGTGGAAATGTCCAAGTGATGCTAGATAATTCTGAAGATAAAAAGACCGTGGGGAAAAACAAGAAATCTTTTAACTGTTAAGTTGCTTTCAGGATATGTACTTACTACTTGGAGGTGCTCGGGAGTAACATGGTTTATAAGAAAGTCAGCATTTCTAACTCTGGAAGGGGTAAGGTCATCTTTTACAACGACGGTGTACTAAGCAAGACGGTGTAAAGATTCTTCATTTATTTCTCCATGATTGTCCTGAGAGATTTCACATTTGAAAGAATGGTGATTTCCGATTACCGAGGATTCTATTGGGATTTCAAGAGATTACGCGGATCACTATACCCCGAGAATCAAGCGAGACGATCCAAGATCAGTTGAGTACCGGAGAATCTGAAGGAATACTAAAGAATGCAAGTTTGAACGGGAAGTTGGAACTATGGCCAGTTAAGGAATTGATTAACCTTTCAAGTTAAAGAAATTGTCAACCTCGACTCCATTACTACGGTGAACGGTATCTTAAGCATCCATGGCATTTGCACTCATGCATTTCATAAGTAATTATAATTATTTTGCTTGACATATGTGACAATGTGTAATGTTTGATGTTGCTCGAGTGTAATAACGTGACTAACTGCTGTAATTTTCATAACTTTAAAATTGTTGTTGTTGTGAATTTTTGTAAACTATATGGATTACCTGCTTGCGTGAACTATCTGTGCTTCAGTGCTTATAATTTCTTTGGTTACTCACTAATCCTTCATGCACCTACAAGCACATTGTGATTTTATTTTACAGAGATTCCATCGCGATATCCCCCTTGAGTTGAGCATGGATGATGAGTCGATACTCTAGGGACACCGATATCAGTCGGGTAAAGGTACACTACACATGCATTCCATGTTTTGCATCATGTGTTATTTTGATGTGCGTATGTTTGAATGCTGTGAAGTGAATTTGTGTGCTAGAGAGTTGTTGAGATCTCTCTCTATTTACGTGTTAGGGAGATGTGGGATTCTCCCTATTTTTGTGATAGAAAGATGTTGGATTCTTTCTAAATTATGTGAGCAAGAGATGTTGGATTCTCTTGGAGTTAGATGTTTGAGAGATGCTGGATTCTCTCGAATTTAGGGGTTTGAGAAATGCTGGATTTTCTCAAACTAGGTTGTTTGGAAGATGTGGAAGTCTGCCAGACTTAGGTTGAGAGACGGGGTTCTCTCAATTCTGTGCCTGAGGGATGGGGTTCTCTCAATTCTGTGCCTGAGGGACGGGGTTCTCTCTTTTGATGTGCTGGGAGACGGGGCTCTCTCTCTTGCGTGCTGAGAGATGGGATTCTCTCTTGTTTGTCGTGGCTGAGTTTCGTGTGGCCTGATGTTGGTTTGCAATCGACGAGGAAGCGACGATTTCGAGCCTTGGGTGCAGTGGCCTAGTGGGGGATCGAACAAGTTTGAAGCGACCATTGGTCAACTGTTTGAACAAACCTCTGTGACTACGGAACTCTGCAGGGAGTTGATGCAAACAGTGGGAGTAAACTTCATAGCCAGGGCTATGACTCTACACGATTTCAGGAGATGGATTGAAGTATTCCAGTTCGAAGCTTTACGACTCAGTAATAGGACCTGAGGACAGGTCCTTTTGAAGGAGGGGAGTTTGTGACATCCCGCTCGTCCAATTTGTAAGGTACGCTACGTTTCAATCTTTTAAGGTGTTTAATTGTGTGATTTTATATTTTTCGTGGCCCTATTTTGAACTCTTTTAGAGTTTAGGGGCCCTTTTGTAATTTTCTCTTTTAAGGGGTTTTTCGGTCATTTCTCGTTCGGTCGAGATTTTGACCTCTTTGACCCCTTCAACGCGTCCGGGGCGGCGAAACGAGTCCGTAGACTCTAAGTTTGCCCAATTCGGATGTCGTTAGCTCGTTTGTTTGTTCGTTTTTGCGTACGAGAACCCGAGATATATACTCGGATTTCCTCGTTTTGCGTGCCAAAGATCAGATCAGCCTCAGCATCGTCTTCTCCAGCGATTTTCACTGTTCACACACACTCGAAGGTGCATTTTCACGCACTAGCCCGTTCTCCCTCGTTTCTCGACGGAATTCGACGAATTGATAATGGAAATTTATCAGCTCGACGAGCCCGTCACAACCGTACCAGTTTCGTGGCCTGAAAGTGACCAGCGGCGGAGCAGCGGAGGTCCGACGGTGGCGGGATTGCGCCACCTCCACGCCGGCGGCGTTCCGGCGACCCTCGCCGGCCATCAACCACCCTACCCTACGTTTTTGGACCTTCCCGTTCCATTTCCGACCTCCTTTTTGAGCGAATCGCGGCGGAAGTGGTGGTTCCGGCGATGACGCAGCGGCGCGACTTTGGAGTGGCGGTTCGGCCATTTTCCGGCCGGTTTTGGTGATGACATCTTCACAAAAGTTGTTCCTGAGGTCGAGTCCGATCTACTCGTGGTGGTGGCGGTCAGAGAACCGGCCGGCGGCGGCAGACCGGTGGCGGACCGGGCCTGGACCGGCGGTCCGATTTTCCGACGGTTTTTCCGGCGGTTTGACTTGGGGCTTTCGTAGGGCTCGTTACAAGCTTTCCAACGGTATGCCCGGTTTTCATTTTCGTTTTGCGGTTTGCATTTAATTTCAGTTTCCGTCGTTGGGATTTAGTTCGGTTTTCTGTCAACGAAGTCCCGTGTGTTTGATATTTTCTGAAATTGATTGAGGGCTTTTGTCTAGTAGGCCGAGGCGCTCGTTTCTGTCCTTCCGGGGATTTTTCCGACCACCGGAGGCGGTGTTCCGGTGGCGGCCGGTGGCTGTTCGGCCGGCCGCAGTGGCGGCATTCCGGCGACTTTCGGACAGTAGGTTCCTTTCGTCGTGGTGAGTCCAACGCCACTTCCCGTTCGTCAATCGGATGTCCGGTTGATTTTATATGAATTTTTGAAGTTATTGTATTTTATTCGTTAATTGATTTTAATTGTGCAATTCGATCCCGTATGTGTTATAAATTGAAATTATGAGTTGTATGATACGTGGAAGTATGCTATGATGTATGAATATTTGATTCATGATTTATCGAATTTATCTGTCTCGTTTCACGCCCATCTATTTAAGAATAATTATTGTTTGAGGGGGTGTTAGTGTAATTTTGGAAACTAAATTGATTATGAAATTTTATAAAACATAAGAAACGAATTATGAAAAGATACGTTGTATTTAATTTGAATAAATTGATCAAATATACCAATTGTTGTTATATTGTGAAATATGCCATTGTGTAATTTATATATTTATTGTTATGTAATTCATGTTAATTTCGTGAGACTTGGTGCATGATATGATTTGAATTCTTAATGTTCTACTTTATTTTATGTAATTAATGTTATGAATTTTATAAGTATGCAACTTTTGATATGGAATATGAATTATAATATGCTCTGAATGACTTGATTGAATAGATATGGATTATATGTTGCATCACGTATATTCGTGAGCATGGCCGTGCGTCTTTGTGGTTGTGTTTGGAGTCTGAGTCTTGTGTTCTGTGTGTGTTCAGTCGTTCAGGGTTTCTTCAGGGAGTGTCTGTCAGCTGTTTGGGATCCAGTGGGACGTCTTGGCTTGTGTTTTTCGTCCTCGTCGGTGTAAGGTGAGGTTTTAGGAATTTTGTTTTAGTTACAGCGACCTATAACCCTCTGTGCTCGTTTTCAAGCCTGCATGCGATTATTCTATTATATTTATATAATAGATATGTGTTTATATGATACGTTTATGAATTTGTCATACGATTAAAGGTTTTGAACTGTATATGTACGAGCATATGTAAGCTTGAAATGTTTTGCAACGAGGCTATGCTCCAAACCGTGTGTCTTCATACCAGCTGCGGATTAGGATGACACGGAGAGGTACGTTTATAGCATATGCTAGGTTGCAAGGTATGGTATGCTCCGATAAGGTACGTAAGTATGATTTTGATTCGATATGATAAGTTTGATATGTAGCGAGTTATGATATGATCTGTTCTGATATGCTCTGTTTTGATATGTTGGGCCCCGAGACGTGGGTAAGGGGGACCCGGGACGACCATGGGGTCGCCGGTTATGACCCCTGTGCACGTTCTCATTTGAGATATTCACGTGCGACCTAGGGAGGTTGGGAAGACGTAGTATCTTGAGCCCTCGGTGGATAACCGGGGAAGGCACAGTGTGGGTTCGCTACCCCGTGTGTGTTTGTATCTGTATGAGTAGTGAGGGTTTGCTCCCCGAACTACATGGTGTTGGGGTTGGATTGTTTATGATATTTGTTTGTTTTCTGATTTGATACGTATGATTCGATATGGAAGTAAGGTGGGAGACCCGTACTCGCCGGGTATATGATTATGATCTGTTATGTTGATTATGAAACGGGATAGGAGCTTTCTCTTTTAATAACATGTGAGTTTGCTCAGTTTGTTAAGTTATGAATAAGATACGTATAAGTTTGATTTGATAAGATATGTATAAGTTTGAGTTGGAAATGGTTTTGGAATGCAAAACCCTAGTCCCGGTTCATAATCTTTCTTTTGATACGTGCTCTGCTCCTTATTATGTATAGTGTGTGTGAGTTCAGCCCCCTCGCTCAGTCAGTGGACTGACCCTCGCCCCACCTATGTTTTTAGTTGCAGGTACCAGTTGTTGGAGTTCGAGCTAGGCGGCTTTGAGTCTGGTCTGTCGAGTCTGTGTCGGTCCGTTTGATTTTGTTAAGTATTTTGTTCTGAATTATTTATGAATTTATGTATATAGTATGTTCTATACAAGATGATACTTATGCTTTGATTTTATGAATTTTCGGGACAGGTTAGGACAGGGCTGAGATTAGTTGAACCCGTCTTTGTTGTTTGTTTGAATTCGGGACAGGTTAGGACAGGTTCGTAGAATTAGTTGAACCCGTTTACTTATGTTTATTGATTAAAGTTTTTGTTAGTTCATATTTTGCATCGCTTCCGCATTCGGGTTTTTGCATATTTGGCTTGTACAGGGTTTAGGAACCGCCTAGCTTTGGTTGGTTTTTCGTTTGTCACCCGTTCGCTGTGACTTGGTGCGTGTGCGGACTTTCCATTTCGTACCACGTGTCGGGTCATAGTGCGGGGGTGTGGTGCCCCACCGCTTGGGGTGCTACAACACTGAACAACGACAACTCACAATTTTAAAACTTCGTGACTACGGTGAACGGTATTTATAGTATTCATGAAGCATACATTCATGCAAATTCAATTTAATAATTTCTTTGTTATGTGCTTTATTTTCTTACCAAGTTAAACTACGTGAAGTAATTGATGATTAACGTGGATGATATCTGTTACTTGCCTTGGGGTGGCTTGTGTGATTTTGAATTTGGTTTTGCGTGTGTTGCTTGGGAGTATCGGAGACTTCCTTGATTTATTTATTTTTGTTTGAGAGAGGGGGTGCTCTCGTTGTTTCTAAGAGACGGGGATTCTCTTAATTTTTGTTTGATAGACGGGGTACTCTCTTTGCTTGCGAGAGACGGGGTTCTCTCATTGTTGCTCGAGAGACAGGGCTCTCTCCTTGTTGCTTGCGAGAGACGGGGAATCTCTCATTGGTGGTTTTAAGCGTGCAGTGAATCCGAGGACGGATTCTTTTAAGGGGGAGAGATTATAACGCCTCGGTTTTTCAATTTTATTAATATATCATATTTGTTTCTAAATTGCGCAATTTAATTATTTAATTATGTGATTAATTATTTTTACGTGTTTCACATTTAATTTTATTATAAATCGTTATAATTTTATTTTATTATATTTTATTTTAATTCAATATTATTTTAAATATTTCGTATATTAAGTATATATATATATATATATATATATATATATATATATATATTTCTTTAATTATTGTTAATTTAATGATTAATGTTAATTATGTTGCTAATTATGTATTATGTTAATTAATCATGCTTAACCACATTAATAATTTAATGATTATGCTAATTAAATGTTATGTTAATTAATCATGCTTTAATTAATTAATTACGTGACTTTAATTTATGTTTATAAATTAATTTGATTTATTTAATTAAAATATTTGGGCATGAATTGCATGAACTTTGATTTAAATTTTTGCATGGAATTTATATTTGTGCATGAATTGCATGAATGAGCTTGGTTTTTTATTTTGTGCTTCGTTCTTATATGAAATGACATCGAAATGCCACGAATTTGTAGTATGTCGTAAATATATGTGTTATGAACATGCTTATATGCTCGGTTTATGTTTTCGAATTTATTTGATATGTCAACGAATTTAATTTGATTCGAGGAACCAAATCGGGGGCTAACGAGCACTTAGTGTACCCTTGGTTCCGAATTTAATATCTTGAGCTCGGGAACTCGGATTCGAGTTCCGTCAACTCCGCTGAACTCGTAATGAAAATTCGAGTTTAGTAAACTTAGCCTTATATTTTTCCAAAGTCACTTGAACCTCCGAAATCCAACCGAAAAACGAAACGGAGACTAAACTGACCTTGTTGTACAAATATAGCCATATCTTATCCAAACTTTAACCAAATTAACCATGGTTTGATTCTCTTGAACCCTAACTCAACCCCCTAACCGGATATAGCATGCCCTAACCAAACCAGTCCTCACACAATCCCCAAAACTCAGCCAAAGTCTCTAGAAATTCAAGCAGTCCCGTAACCCTTCATTCCTTAGAGATTTTGGAGCTTAAATCTCATCCAAACTTCATCCAATCAACAAGGTAAGCTTAGGGTTGTAATATATGTTCATTTCTGTTCATTTCCATCCTTTCATTCACGAATTTAAGCATGGTTTCAAGAATTTCTGGGCTATATCCGAAATTAGAGAGTTTTGGGCAAATTTTTTATCTCATTCGATTCTTAATGGTTTTGATTGATTCCAAGCTTGAGAATGATTATTTTGACATCCTCATATCATTTATGATCATTGATTTCTTGGTGGTTGAAGTATTGATGAGTTATCATTTATGACACTTTGAGAAAAATTCACATAAATGTCACGTATGCTTTCTCCTCTTGGTTGTACTCTTTTGGAACTGATATATATGTTGAAATGGTGTTGCTTAGATGAGTATTTATTGTTCTAAACTGGTATGGATGTGTGGAGTTGTTGAAGATCGTTCTTGCCCTGTTTTTGCCGTAAGCCTTGCTCTGTTTTGGCGTGAATATTTGCTGTCAAAAACTGCTGTGATACCTTCTCTCTTTTGCTGTCCATTTTCGTGGCTTCTTGGTGTGTGTAGTGGCTGAGTTCTTGCTGCATTTTATACCTTGTAATGTTGCTTATGTTGCCTGCTTTTCTTGCTGGAATGGCTGCCCTGTTTCTGCGTTAATTACTGTCAAAACAGGGACTGTGCGGGCGAGACACGGGTGTGTCAGTTTTCTTCCTTTCCAGCGGGAACGGGGGTGCTTTGTTGGCCTGGAATTGCTGTACCGAGACATGGGGGTGTCTCGGTCTGGGCTTGGGAGGTGACACGGGGGTGTCACCCCGTTTCTTCTGAACTTTGCCTGCGTTTTCTGTTGCCCGCGTTTGCTTGTGTGTGTTTGCTACTGTGTATATATGTGCAGAGAATGTGTTGCTGTAATTATATATTTGTGCTTTGTGCATGCATGGCTATGTATTTGTGTGTGTGCATGGCTGTGTAATTATGCATGAAGTTGAGTGTGCATGGAATGTTTGCATGCATGAATATATATTCTATATATAGTATGTGCATGCATGGTAATGTATAGGTAATATATTAATGTATATGTTAATATTATAAATATATATATGCATGCATGGTGACCTACGTATACATATATATATATTATATACACCTATGATATTATATAATAGTTATATATGTTATTATATTATATATGTTTATTATATTTATTATATATTTTAAATATTATTTGATTTAATTCAATTCTTGAAATTAATTAATTTCCATTTCGCGTATTTAATTACCGACTTTTGATTGAACGTTTTATTTCTTTTATTCCTAATTGTGAATATGAATATTACTTGCTGTGGTTATTAAATGAAATTTTAGATTAATTGATATGCATTATGAATGTTATGAATGTTATGAATTTATGAATTTATAAAATTGAATGAAATATATGAACTAATGGTTTGATTATATGTTTTAAATTCTTTAATAGTGCACATGAACATTTTATGACATAATATCATTTGTTACGCATTCATATCATGTTCATGGCATGCCGTGCGTCTCATATGGTTCATTGGAGTCTCGAGTCTCACGAACACGTCATGTTGTCTTTTGTACAGTTTATCTCCAGGGTGGAGAGATCTTGATCGTTCAGGCACTTGGTACTCGTTCCTTGTATCGTCACGGTTCAGGTGAGGGTGTTTTCGTTCTAGTTATGTAACAAACCCTACAACCCCTATGTGAAAAGTTTTGGCCAAAACCTTATGATTATATATATGTACTTTTAAAGTAAAGTCATCGAGTAAATACTGATCGAGTAAACCCTTTTCAAATGACTTATGAAATATGTTATGTTTTTATGAATTGAAATGTTTGGCGAGACACATTTATGATTTATGATTATACGGGCCCGGGACTTAGAATATGTGGCTAACCGAGGAGGCAAGGGCTGACGGGGATCCCATATACTAGTCCCGACCAATTACGGCGAAGCGGACTTCGTCAAGGAGTTTTTGACGGGGAAACGCTAACTGGGCTTTGAGGCCTCATGAACCTCATAGCCGCATTGATATGATTGGGTGGTCGGGCCTTGCAAACCCGTCCACCACCCGGAGGAAGAAGGTTGGAACTGATTTATGTTATGTTATGTTATGTTATGATTATGCACCGTGCGGGAAGGCCGGGACACGGATTGCCCAAACGAATATGATTTATGATATATGATCTGCATGTATTATGATATATTGCATGAACACCTAATCAACATATTAATGATATTTGTCGTACACGGTCGGAGTTTGGTTGGAGATTGTGCACGCTCACTCGCCGAGCCTTATGTTTATGTATGATTTATGAATGTAATGAATTAATATGATTAGTCATAAAATCCGAGCATTGATTAATTATTCTCTTGCCCTTTTAGGGAACTAATTTCAAATAAAACCTTGTTCGGAATTTATGACTTGCATGTGCATGTTTTTATATATGTATATCGCTCCAGCTCACTCAGTCTTCTAGAGACTGACCGTCTCCCTCCCCAATCTTTTAGTGTGCAGGTTTGACTTTGGAGTTCGAGCTAGGCGGAGGTGTTTGGAGTCTTTAAGTTGGTTATGTTAGGTTAGGAGAGTCTCTGCACTCATTTATGTATTGGAATTATGTGTGATTCGATTCTTTAGTATCATGGACTTGAATATTTATGTTATTGTTATTGAACTGCTTTTACTGGGTTTCGCTATGAATTAAAAGAGGCCTGAAGAGCCCAATTCTGGTTATAGTTGATATGTTTGAACTTTAGCTTTGAGATGCATTATACTATGTTGATGGGTTCTCATTGCAGGGTCTAGCTCCGCCTGGCTTAGGAAGGTATTTTTGTTTGTCTCCCGTTCGCTATGGTTGGATACGGGTACGGACTTTTCATTTCGTTACTCGTGTTGAGCCATAGTGCGGGGGATGTGGTGCCTCACGTGCGGGGTGCTACAGACATGGCAAAGTTGGGGAAGTACGTCAGGCTGCACTTCCGCTGTTGAGCGTAGTCACCATTGTTCCGATGACTGCGTCTTCGTACTTCAGATATCTGGTATCCAGTAAGGCAAGTCTGGCTGTTAATGGAAAACTTTTTCTCCCTTGGTAAGAGAGAACAAGACGGACGGCTCCGAAGTGGAGGTGTGTATATCCTTCCCTTTTCCAGGAAGATATAATCTCTGAAGGGATGGAGAGAGTAACATACTACTCTCGCTTGGAATATGGTAGATCACACTTGTCCAGTCTGGAAGACTGAACAAACTCTTTTGTTTGTGAAGGTCTATTTGAGGAGATCAAAGATCTGATTCCTCTCAGAGAACCTCTTTTTCTATAAATGTTGTATGGACTGACCAGAGGTGGAATAGTCTGTTCTATAATGGCGTTTTCTGGGATAGTGGAATATTCTACAAGATTTTCTATTCTACTGGTAGAGTGACGAGGAAGGGAAAGAGAAGAGGAAACTGAAATCAACTGGTTTGGGGTTGTATCCATTGTTTGGAAGGCTCCTAGTTCTTCTTCTACCAACTCGCTAGTTACGGAAGAAGCAGGCAAGTGCGCCTACGCACAGGCGGGCGGCAGCGGCTAGCACTCCCACGTGGTTACGGGACTTCTGGGTGGACAGGTCGCGCGGGCCTAGGCGTGCTACACCTTAGCACGTCTAGGCTCGTATTTTCGTAACACGATTTCGTATTTCGTATTTTTAGTTCAAAAAATTAAACAATCCAAAAATTAAAAACACGATTCAATCTAATTTGATTCAAAATGATTCTAATCAAAATTTTCGAAAACGTTTTTCAGAGATATTTCGGAAAAAACATGGATTCAATTTTTCTTAGATTTCTAAAAAACTCATGAATACTCAATCGCATCTAAATCTAAGAATTTCTACCAAATTTAGAATAATTGAGGCGAATCACAAATAGGCCTTGGAAGGTGGCTCTGAGACCACTTGTTGGGAAGACGAAACAGAAAGGTAGCAAAAATTTAAAATTTTTCCTAATAAGATAGAATCGAATCTTGCAATTCCTTTTCTCAAATTCGTAGAGATCAAGAAACTCACTTAGATAGAAGCTTTCTTGACACCCAAGAACGCTCTTCATGCGGCTTGTCCCCTAAAGCTCCTTCGAATCTTTCAAGACTTCATGATAGTAGCCATCTAGAGAATTAGTCTACTAACCTCAACCACGATCCGAATAGGGGGGATGCTAGTTCTATATTCGGTGTTTAAGCTCTAGGGTTTAGTGTATAATATTTGGAGAAGGAGAATTTGTCTAACATCCATCAAGGGGTTCGAAACCCTTGTAATAGCCTAAGGGTTTCGAACCCCATCTCCTTTTAGGGATAGGATTTGCTAACCCACTAGCTGTTGTTTCTTGCTTAGAGAGAAAGACTCTTACTTTAACCAAAAGTCTCCTTTTGACCAACTTGTCAAGCAAGACATAATATCTAACTAATTTAGATATTTTGTTTTGCTTTATTTATTTTATAATAAATAACTTGAAGCTAATAATTAATTAATTTTCAATTAATTATTTATTAGACTTTATTTCTCCAAATTAGAACTTCAATATTAATTCATAACTAAATTAAAGTCCATTAAATAATTAATCAAATTAATTATTTAATCTACACCACTTACTGACACATGTCACACGAGGCACGTGTGCCACTTGTGTGGACCCCACCAATCTCCTATTGGTCCGATCAACTCGTTTAATCGATTTTAAGCCTTAACCCATGTGACTGGGTTGTTATGTATGACTATCTGGGTTCTTAATTCAATTAGCAGTGATCCTAATTAATTAATTCCTAATTAACTAATTAGTCCAAAGATCATACGACCATAGTCTAGCAACAGGTGTATGACCCCTAGCTGAATAGGAATGTCTCAATTCGAAAGAACCTTTAAGTCATTGATTCATGTGAGATACAATCCTCCTACATCCCATCTCTCAATCAAGATCTATTACTAGGGAATAATTAGAACCCTAATAATCTTGATCCTAAAGTTAAGTGCATTCATATCCATTTGATCTCGATCTAAGAAACTCATTTCTTGATCTCGATCCACTGCCTTGGCCAAGGACTCCATTATGGCATATGAATGACTTACACAATAAGAGATCAACTTGCTAATGCAAGTGTAGGTCCTTTATTGATTCTCATATGCTTTCATGTGCCACTTGTGCAGACCCAGCATAAGCTTTGATACAATTGTCTAAGGCAACACCCTTTAAAACTTATACATAAGACTGCAGAGTTAGCCCATAAAGCATCAATGGAACCTCAAGTTTAAGGATCACTTAATCACATCAATGACTCGTGAAATCTTTCCTAATCTGGAAGTTTCCATTTCCAGAAATAGAAACTTCATTTCCCATTTAGGAATCTTCTCACACGGGACACCACGGTGTACTTACTTAGAATAAGTTAGCACCCTCATGTATCACTCACGTATCATCAATGCACTTTGCACCTCATGAAACAATGTGGTTCTTCTTAAGGGTGCGATCACACGAGCAAGCCTCGAACGAGTCATATCGACACTCCCACTGTCTTTTGGACTCATCGACTTGGAGTGATTTCTAATCATAACTTATGTGATATAAGGCTCGTTCCATGAACCACTTCACCTAAATGGTTGAGTCCTACAAGTCATATTGATTAAGGAGTTCTTATACATGCGCAGTTAAAGTAATCAAACAATTAAACAAGAGCATATAAAGAAGTGTTACCAAAGTTCGTTATATCATTCGAAGATTGTCTGTGATTTACAACGAAAAGTACTAAGAGGACTATTACATCGGATTTCAGGGCACTATTCCTAACATAACCCCCCCGTTACCCCCTTGAGCTTTGGGTGATAGTTTAATTCGTTTTCCTTTCTTTCGTTTTCATTTCCGGTTTCATTTCTAATGTGTTTTATGTTCATAAAGTGATAATAATTAACATGCATTCGTATGAATTGATATGATATGAATGTGAAAGTGTACATTAAGGTGTGTTTCGTAATTTCGTGAATTTATTTTAGTGATTAAACGTGATATGTATTCATACATGTAACGCCCCGTTTTTAATTTATACATCTTAGGTGGTATCAGAGCCCGGTTGCAAAACCGCGGTTCTAGGGTCGTGTCTCGTGAGTCTAGGTCGAACGGCATAGGATTTATTGATAAATTGAGAGTCCTGCATTTTATTCGGAACTACTTGAACTTATTTGAACTTACCTGAACATCTTTGAGCTACTTGGTTCATGTATTGATACTTCTTATATTTTGTATTATGCCTTATTCATGTTGGATACGATATCGTATTGATATGTGAATGTTGGTATCTATTAGTAAATAGGTAAATATGGTACCTAAAAGTATGGAATGTTATTGCTTCCGCTTTTATTGCTCCGAATTGTTTATTGGCATTAATTGAGGGTACCCGCCTAGCTTTTGAGTTATTATTGTCACCCGTTCGCTATAGTTTTGGTTCATGTACGGATCATCCATTTCGTATGTGGACTGAACTATAGTGCGGGAGTATGGCATCTCGGCGTTCCGGGTGTTACAATACATGATTAAATGCTATTTATTTGCATTTCATTTGTACTTGTTTACATTAATTGTGCACATGAACACGATCACATCATTTCATAACATTCTTATAGTTAATTCATATTGAATCATCCCATGACACGTTACATCACTTCATGAACATTGTCGTGCGTCCTACTTGGTTCCAATTTGAGTCGTCTCTCACAAGTACACTTTGTCTTCTTTCTTGTACAGTGATCTCCTCGGTGGAGACCTTTCCAGCCTCATGGTTGTAACACCCCAAACGGAGGATGCCACATTCCCCGCACTAAGGCCCAGACCCGGTCACGAAATGGAAAGTCCATGCCCGAATCCGAATCATAGCAAACGGGAGACCAACTCACACACTAGGCTAGGCGGATCTAACTTGACAAACTCAGAGTGCGGAAGTAATTAAAACCAACAACAATAGATAGCGGAAGCATTTAAAACAAAACATGCAAAACAGGTGACGGGACCCCACACGGGTTTAAGTCTAAATAGAACATAAACATAACCTTCAAGTGTGAAACATAAATACATAACATAAATAAAGTATGCGATAAATGCATCCTAATACCAACTAGACTGACAAGTGTGACTCAGGAGACTCACTTCCGCCTAGCTCAAGCCAAAAGGAAACCTGCAAACTAAAAGATAAATGAGGTGTCAGTCAACTGACTGAGTGAGGGGGCTAACGCACACCCACAATATATATATACAAGAGCACAACACAGAACAAAAGGATGGACTCATGAACCGAGGATAGGTGTTGCATACCAAAACATTTCAAAATAACCCAAATAGATATAGATATAAGTTTAGAAACATTTTCCAGAAGACTCTATCCCGATTCATGATTCCCATAACATATCATACCATATGCTCGGCGAGTACGAGCTTCCAACCTCAACTCCTCATATCATAACAAAACAGAAATAACATACCAACCTCAACTCCGGGTGATGGTAGGGTTGCGCGACCCTAACCATCCATACAGTCGAAGGGAGTGCTAATGCTAATCAAACCCTCAGGACTCCGTTTCCCAACCAAACCTCCTGGTGGGTCCCGGTACATCCTCTTCATACAGATGGAGCCTACGCACAAGTATATCCCCAACGGCCCTAACCGTCCCGGGGGCTCCTTACTCGTATCTCCTGGGCCCCATAACAGAACAGAACATAACATATACCAACTTTCATGGCAATCTCGCTACATAATCATAACATAACTTAACTTTCCGAAACAGCTTACATATGCCTCAAAAACTGGTTTTTATATATATATTCCTACGTTGCAGGGATATAGCCCGAAGGCACCCGCCCACGAAAGGACATTCCCACGCTACAGGGATATAGCCCGAAGGCACCCGCCCACGCAGGACACACGCATAAGGTCATAAACATATCATATCCAACACATACATATCTATAGTAAGGTATACTCGTATGCAAGGGTAGAAATCAGCATGTAAAGGCCATAGGTCGCATAAATATACAAAATCCTAAACCTCACCTGAGAAACGACGAGATACGAGAACTGAAAAGACTGGTGCAAACTCGATCGGGTTATCTCCGCCCTGGAGATCTCTGTACAACACAAGAATACGGTGTACTCGTGAGGAACGACTCAATATGAGACCAAGTAGGACGCACGGCGATAGCACAAGGCAATGTGAGATGGCATGAAACGATATGATATGTATACGACGAATATAGGATGATATGATATGTCATGGAAATGTTTATGTGCACAAACAACACCAAACTTACAATTCAATTACTCCAATGCTTAAACTCAATTTAATTCAAATTATAAGAATTCATTCCGAATTAATTACTAATTCCTTCATGAAATCACACGTTTCAAACCATAAACACTAACTGTATAAATAATCAAATATTGTTACCCAACTCCATCATTCATCAGTTGTGCAGATTATGAACACTAAAATACAATTACAATTACACAACTGTTTATTAACTTATACTATACGAGATAATTAAGAGTCAAATTGCCATTCCCCATTACAAGATAACTACAATGTGCATTAATTACTACAACAACATCAAATGCAATTTGTAACCGGATAACGATTCCCAACTCAAATAATAACCCATCTTATTAAAATGTATACCAAGCATTTACAAATATCATACATGCATACCTAACCACCGATTACAAGCATACATCAGGATACATAAATATATCATATATCCAGGCTGCATGCACACAACACATACTCAACTCACATATCATTAATTAATTAAATTCAACTCAAGACCTAACAAACTTCGCAAACGTGATATCCCACATTTAAACTTAACCACATAAACACATATATACACTTATATACCACGCACGCAACACCACATGCACAAACCATAATAAACTGTTTAGGCATAATGAGTTCAGAAAACCGATTCTTTTATTTCAGTTGCCAAAATTAATCAAAATTACTACACTATCATAGTAAGGTATGAGCAGATATATCAAATACACAATTAACAATTAATCATACTTAGTATATACATTTACATATATATATATATATATATATATATATATATATATATATATCAGACACGCAGACGCAACTAACACATTAAGTTAATTAACACAAAACCCACCAAATTTAATCAAATAATTACTAAGTACATTTAGCATAACATTCATAATACAGCAAATAAATTCCCAGATCCAAGCACAGATTTCTACGACATATGTCTCAACATATTTCCAGTTATAATCCCAGACTCAAATCAATTTTTACGAAAGCTCAAGCTATCAGCATACAATTTGCATACATATCGAAGGATGTGACACCCCGACTTTCAGACCGTACAGGTATGACGTATGTGCGCATTTAAAATTATTGTTTACGCATTTTATATTTATTCTAATTGTTTATTTGAATTATTTAATTTTAATTCTTATATGAATTATTTGAATTTACATGAAATATTTGAATTATATGTCAAAAATTTGCCTCAAGTGATTTATGATATGAATTTTATCAATTTATGATATGTGAATTTAATTCCCGAACAAGCTAATTTCGTAAATTATGTGATTTATTTGAATTAAGGACTTAATTGTGCGATTTTATTTAATAGTGGACTTATTTGACACTTTTCGAAAGTTTTGGACTTAATTGAAAAA
This sequence comes from Lantana camara, assembly GCA_037501455.1. NCBI lineage: Eukaryota > Viridiplantae > Streptophyta > Magnoliopsida > Lamiales > Verbenaceae > Lantana > Lantana camara. The sequence continues at coordinate 56,721,015 of CM074858.1, forward strand.
TAGCCTTTTTAATAAAACTTAAATTTTATTTATTAATTCTTAAATTTGAATTTTATGATTGGAATAACATGCATATTTGTGGAAATATGATACGTTCGTGTTCGATTTGAGATCGAAATTTCGTGCCTTTTTAATATGTTGGAGTTTTATGAGTCGTGAACTTGAATATGTGCTCGTTACATGCTTTCGGGTTTATTTGTTGGGTTTTCGGGACTCGTTTTGTCGGGGTAACCTAAAGGAGGCTAACATGTACTTAGCGCACCTTGGGGTTCCGGGTAGTGTAACTTGAGCTCGGGAATTCGGATTCGAATTCCGTCACCTCCGCTGAACTTGTTTCGACGATTCGAGTGCAATGGATCAGGCCTTGTAATTTTTCGACCTCGTTTGGTACCCCGAAATAAGCCCGTAACTTTGTCTCGCTCTCATATGACCACCTTTCACTAAATTGCACATAAGTCCCTCATCTTTTGAGCTTTTCACATGAAACCTGGACCCACATGACCCCAACTTGATACTTTACCATCCCTCTCTCCCTCACACCGATACACACAAGGCAAGGAAGAGATTTCAGCCATTTTTGGGAGAAAACACACAGCAACCCGTAACTATTCACCTAGAGGAGATTTTGAGCTCCAATCTCCATTTTCTTCCAACATCTTCAAGGGGTAAGCTTATATTTGATATGTACATGCTTATATGATCATTTTCATCTACGAAATTCAGAATTTGATCCACTTTTGATTGAGTTTTGGAACCTTGAAGTGAATAGTTAGGTATTATGCTCATTTTTGAATCCTATGGCTTTTCTTGAATTGATGCATGAAATATGACTACATGAGCTTCATTTATGAATATATCAACCTAATTTTGTTGGTAGATGGTTGTATGATAAGTTGCCATTAATGCACTTGAGTTTTATTTCACAAAACTTGGAATTTGGTTGATGTTTTGAGCTGTTGCTGCTGCGTGACTGCTGCTGCGTGAGTTAGAGGGTTAATTTGCTGCGTTTTCTTGCATTTTCATGTTGTGTTTTTGCTGTCTTCTTGCTCGATTTGCTGCTACTTCAACCCCTGCATCTCCCCTGCTTTTAAAACTGCTGCTGCTGCGTTAAATGGGCTGCGACGAGCTTTAATTCGAGAGAAAATATTTTTGGAGTCGCGGCCGCGACTCCGAATGAACTGATATTTTTCCTGGCCGCGACTCACATCTCAAAACTGGCTGAAATTTGAGTGGCGACCGCGACGTGTTTGTGGGGAAATTCGGTCGCGCCCACGACCTTGTGCTGCATGATTTTCGTTGCTGCGTTTTATGCCTTTTCCCATACAATTTTTCCTTTCAATTTTGTTATGTTTGTGCATGTGCAGGCTGTGAATATATATATATATATATATATTATTAATTAAATGCATGACTTTTGCATGATTTTGCATGCATATACGTGTATATATATATATATAGATTACCTTATGTCATGCATTTATTTAAGGAATCATTTAATATAAGTTTTATTTAATATATGAATTCTAATGTAATGAATTTTGATCATTTAATTGATTTGATCTCATATAATTCGACCTTGCATGCATGGATTACGTGCTTCCTTAATTACCATTCTACGGCTTTTATTTGTTTATTATAATTTATATGCTATGTGAACATGTTATACTTTGTGTTAGATGTTGTATATTAATTTTACGAATTTATTTGATGCGAGTTTTACGTGATTTGAATTTGAACGCTTTAATTGGCACTTTCTTGTATTTCATTTGCATCATTTGCATTCATGGGCATTGTCGAGCATCTATATGGTTCATTATTGAGTCTAAGTCTTCAGTCTTGTCTTCTTTTGTTTCAGAGCCTCTTCCGGAAGTTCGTGAGCCCGAGTTTTAGATGCTTGTTCGCCCGTTTGCCTTCCTTTTCCACTACTTTTGTAAAGGTGAGGCTAGGATCTTTTATATTAGATAAGCGACCTAAGACTATTACGTGTTATTTTCTTACCCCGTATGCGAATATATATCTTACATATATATATATATATATATATATATATATATATATATATATATATATATATTAAATACGAGTGCTTAAGCTATGTTATGATTTTGTGAAATGAGCTTTAAGTTTTCGAAATTGGTATAAGTATTGGCATAAGTAAGCTATGTTTTGAAATTCGTTATTCGTTTATGATATGTTTGAGCGAGTTGTAGCCTGAAAGATGGGAGTTTGGTTTGATTTGGTTTGTTGGGCCCGGAGACGTGGGTAAGGGAGACCCGGGACGACCACGGGGTCGCCGGTTATGACCCCTGTGCACGTTCTCATTTGAGATATTCACGTACGACCTATGGAGGTTGGGAAGGCATGGTATCTTGAGCCCTCGGTAGGCATATCGTGGGTTAGCTACCCCGTATGTGTTTGGTAATGTAGGTGTTAGGGTTTGATTCCCGATACACCCTGGATGTGAGGTTGGAAATTGTGATTTGAATTCGATTTTATGTTATGATTGATGGAGTAAGGGATAGTCCGTTCTCGCTGGACTTATGTTTTATGTTATGTTCGATAGATTATGAATCGAGATAGGTTTTCCTTTATATTATATGTTCTTTGGAAAATGATTTGGTATGTAAAACCCTAGCCTCGATTCATGACTATCACCTTTGTAATGTGCTTTGCTCTATACGTGTTTAGGTGTGGGTGTGCGTTTAGCCCCCTCACTCAGTCGAGTTTTGACTGACCCCTCTCTTTTCCCACCTTCAGTGCAGGTTGTTCCGAGCTAGGCGGGGAAGTGCGAGTCTTAGTCTTGTACTTGTGTGTCTAGGTCGAGTTGCATTCATACTTCTTACATTTTGGATACTCTTATTATGTATTTGATGTTAGAATTATATTTTGCTGAATTATGGGCTTTTGATGTAGGTATTTACTCGATCTTTTGGGCCGTGAGACCATTGTATATGATGTAGATGTTATTTATAGAGCTCTTTTCGATCCTCATGTTATTGCTTCCGCATTTATATGTTTGTTTTGCACGCTCTGTCCGAGTTTTAGCCCCGCTTAGCCTAAGGAGTGAGTGTAGGTTCCGTTCGCTTAGACTTGGACTCATGTATGGAAATCCATTTCATATGTGGGCTCGGGTTTAGGTGCGGGGGATGTGGTGGCCCACCGCTCCGGGCGTCACAAAGGACGCGTCATTAATCAAAATTCAAGAGTTACGAGTATGAATGCACTTCTTATATGAATCTGAAATCTGGCTTTACATAAAACTCACTGGTATCAACGTTTAAAATGAAACAACAAGTTATCGGTTACCTCTAGTTACAAAAATACCAAATCTGATTAAAACTAAATTAATTAAACACTAATTGTAATAATTGATATGGGAAAAAGGGGAATTACAATTAAAGAGAAGCAACTGGTATTGGCGGTGGCGGAAGGCGGAGTCGCGGCGGAAGTGGTGGTCGGTTGTCGCTTCAGTGGTAGGGAGACTGAGACGGAGAAGAGGAAGAGATGGGAGTTTGTTGCTGGTCCTTCCCTTCTCAGATCTGGAACGAGAGAGAGTCGGAGTGCGCGCCGGAGTGAAGAAATTGGCGGTGTCTCATCGGAGTCTGCCGGAATCCATGGCTGCCCGAAGCTGGGGATGGTGGTCGGCGGAGGCTTTGCAGGCGGGGAGTGTTGCTGGTTGCATCATTCGTCTTCGCGACTGAGAGGGGAAAAACGAAGACGCAGAAGGAAGAAAGGTTGAGTGATGGAGATGACAGGGAGCAGGGTGGTGCTTGTGGTTGTCCAAGGAAGTGGAGACGACGGTGAAGGTGGTGGTTCACTGGTCTGAGGCAGAGTAATGGCGTTGATGGTGGTCGGCGCGGTGCCGAAGTGGTGGTTCTCTAATGGTGGCGGTCGGCCGCGGCGCTCGCCGACGAAAGATGGTGGTCGGCGGAATGCAGCGCCGCTGCTGCTGGTTGAAGACGAAAGGGAGGGAAATGGAAGAATGAATAGCACAGCTGCTAGGGTTTCTCGTATAAATGGAGTCTTTTCTTCCAAAATTGCAATTAAGCCCCTCGAGAGTCTAAGTCTTGCGATTGAGTTCACATAGTTCAATTAGGGTTCAAATAGATCCAATTAGAAATTGTGTAATTATAAAAGCACCCCAAAGATTCAGAGTAGTGTCCAATTAAGTCCAAATTGAATTTCTCATAATTAGAAATAGATCCCCAATTTTAATATATTTCAGAGTAGCCCACATAATTTAAATAAAAGGGCAATTAAGCACAAAACACATATTTCATTTAAGTCCACATATTTTCATAAGGTTGCAATCGAGTCAATTAAGTTATTAAAACAGGAATAAGGCAATTCAAATACGTGCAAGGTTGAATAAATAACGTTCTAATCATACGAAAACGACATCGTATCTTGCTCCGAAAATTCGGGGTGTTACAACCTTCCCCCCTTAAGAGAACCTGGTCCCCAGGTTCCACTACTGAGCTGGAAAAGCTTCGAGTGATAGTGTCTTAACCCTTCTCCAAGAGTTGCGTAAAACTTAGCCTCCGTTGTGAAGTTTACTCTCATTGTCTTTACTGAACTTTCCTCGCGATGTCTAGTTGCCATTGGGATCCATTCGAGTACTGGACCGTTGCTTTCATCAAGTTGTTCATCATTCCCATAAGACGAATAATTGTCACTGCACTCAACTTCGATGGGGTCGCAAACTCGTCACTGCAGACCGTAGCCAGGACAACGAGTAACGCAACCTCAACAAACAAGAGAGAATCCCATCTCTCAGCACAAAAGTTGAGAGAACCCCGTCTCTCGAACACAGAAAGCGAGAGAACCCCGTCTCTCGATCACATAAGAGAGAGCCCCGTCTCTCGAGCAGACAATTGAGAGAACCCCGTCTCTCAGCCTAAGTCAGACAGATTCCAGCATCTTCCAACATTCTAGTTCAAGAAATTCCAACATTTCTCAAACCCCTAAATTCAAGAGAATCCAGCATCTCCCGAATACCTAAGTACAAGAGAATCCAACATCTCTCGTGCACAAAGCTTAGAAAGAATCCAGCATTGTTCTATCACATAAGTAGAGAATTCTGCTACTCTCTAACACATAAATTGAGAGAACGAACATCTCCCAAGCACGTAAAAGAGGGAACCTAAGGTCTCTCTGGCGCACAAATCCACTGATCAATTATTCATACATACACACATCAGAATAACAGTTGACGAAAAGTATGCGATGCATGTTTCGTGTACCTTATACAACTGATATCGGTATCCCTTGAGTATAGATTCAATGCTCATACCTCAACTCAAGGGGGATATCGCGATGGAATCTCTGTAAAACAAGGTTACAGTATGTATGTATGCTATATGAGAAGTCAGTGAGCAATCAAGAGAGTTTAAAATCACAAAGGCATGAATAGTTCACATAAGTACATAATTCATTCATTTCAGCAACGGTTCAAAACAAGTAGAAATTTCAAGTCACAAATACTAGATCAGGTATCCAAGTTATCACAATTAAAACAACAATAGTCATCACCTACATCAAGCAAAACAAGGTAAGAGTATTTAAGCGATGCATGTATGCAAATGCCATGAATGCTAATACCTCAATATTCGGGTTCACCTTGATCTCCGATTTGAAGTCGTTGATCTCGTATTTGTTGTTTGTTAGCTCTCGATCGATCACAATCGAAAACCTTGTGCTCCTTCGACCCACAAGCATAGCACCTCTTCAATCGATCCCGACACCCGTCGTAAGCGTGGTTGGTTCCCCCACAATGGGTACACAGTTGGATTTCTTTCTTCAGCTTTCGAGGGTTCTGTTCTTATGCTTCTTTCCACGAATCTTCTTGGTTCGAGTTCCCTGTTGATCGGATCTCTCTCTCTCACGTATAAATCTGAGCATAAGCCCAGCTCAAGTCTAGGCCCCGACACATTTCTTTCCTTACTTTTTGTCAACCACCTATTTTCAACTCGTAATGCTTTCTCCGTGGCCTTATCCCATGTGCTTGTATCCTCAGCAATTAAGGCTTCCTTGAACTCATCCCGAAGACCTTCCATAAAGTATCTAGCCTTGACCCGATCATTACTCGTAAGGTGGGGCACATGAATGCCCAACCTCTCAAATTCTCCTAGGTAGTCCACAACGGTTCTTTCTCCTTGTTTTAAAGTGACGAATTCTTCGCATCTTCGTTCTTGTAAAATGCCCGGTGCAAACCTCTTTCGTAATTCTCGAACAAACACATCCCACGTCAACTCCTCGCTCGTTGCCTCTAATTGTTGGGCAAGTCTTTTCCACCATTGCCTTGCTTGTCCTTGTAGGAGGAACGTAGCAAGGCGAGCCATATCTTGAGAGTTGCATGGCCATATCTCAAAAATGCTCTCTATTTCCAAAAGCCACTCTTCGGCACTTATATCATTCCCTTCCCGAAATTGAGAAGGATTAAGTGTCCTAAATTCTCGGTACATCATCCCCATTAAAATTCATTGGCGGTACTCCAGTCGAAGATTGTCCCTGGTCGCTCAGATTTGGATGAGACGGTTGATTGTGGTATTGTTGACGCGGCGGCATCCTGAAAATCTCACAAGTTCAATGTCGAAACATGCATGTCGATTAGTAAATGCTCATGCCACGTAATAAATCAATCAAGAACTACCAAGAAATGCAATGCATCAAGTAGTATAAATTCAGCAAAGTGATGAAAATTCGAATGTATAGCTCTTCAAATCATAATGCAGGTGCGAACATTGTTAGGAATAGTACCCTAGAAAGCCGATTGTATATCCGCTTTGTGCTTTTCCTTATTGTAATCACAGACAATCTTTGAATGAAATAACGAATTAAGACAACACTTCTTTATATGCTCTTGTTTGGTATGCGTTTACTTTAGCTGTGCATGTATGAGAACTCCCCTAATCCTGATGACTTTAGGACTCTACCATTTAGGTGAAATGGTTCATGAAACGAGCCCTGTATCACATAAGTCATGATTAGTAAAATACTCCAAGCCGATGAGTCCTACAGACAGTGGGAGTGTCAACCTGACTCCTCTAAGGCTTGCTTGTGGGATCACGCCCTTAAGAAGGACCACCTTGTTTCATGGAGGTGGAAAGTGTATAGTTGATACGTGCGTAATACATGAGGGTGCTTACTTTAATAAGTAAGTTCACTGAGGTGCCCCGTGTGAGAACATTCCTAAATGGGAAAGGAAGTTTCTATTTCAGGAAATGGAAACTTCCAGATTAGGAAATATCTCACGAGTCATTGATGTGATTAATTGATCCTTAGACTTGAGGTTCCATGTTACTTTATGAGTTAACTCTGTAGTCTTTGGTATAAGCTTTAAAGGGTGTCGCCTTAGACAACTGATTCAAGGCTTATGCTGGGGCTGCACAAGTGATTCATGAAAGTGAATGAGAATCAAGAAAGGACCTACACTTGCATATGCAAGGTGATCTCTTATTGTGTAAGTCATTCATATGCCATATGGAGTCCTTGGCCAAGGCAGTAGATCAAGACATCAAGAAAAGTGTTTCTTGGATTGAGATCAAATGGATATGAAATGCACTTAGCTTTAAGACCGGATTATTAAGGTTCTGATTATTCCCTTGCCCTAGATCTTGGTTGAGAGATAGTAAGTAGGAGGATTGTATCTCACATGAATCAATGACTTAAAGGTTCTGTCGAATCCGAACATTCCAATTCAGCCAGGGGTTAAACACCTGTTGCTAGACTATGGTCGTTTAATCTGTGGACTGATTAATTAATTAGTGAATTAATTAATTAGGGTCACTGCTAATTGAATTGAGAACCTAGAGGGTCACACACAACAACTTGGTTACATGAGTTGAGGCTTTAAAATGATTAAACGAGTTAATCGAGCCTAGAGGGTTCCACACGTGTGAAACCACACGTGTGGGTCACGTGACTGGACACGTGTCACTATGACACGTGTGCCACACGTGACTATTTAATTGGATATTAAATAATTAAGTTGTTAATTATTTAATAGACTTTGGTTTAATTTTGAAGTAAAAAGAAAGTCTTATTTTGGAGAAAATAATCTAGTTAATTAATTACGAATTAATTAATTAGATAAAAATAAGTTATTTATTTTATAATAAATAAAGTATAAAATTATCCAAAAATAGTTTGGATATTTTTAGCTCTCTTAAAAGTTGACTTGAATTAGAATTCAAAGTCAAAGTTGGAAAATACTTGATGATCAAGTAATAGGAGAGAGGGACCAAAATCCTAGCCCATAAAGGACTAGGAATTTCGGCACTCCCCTCTCTATAAATAGGGGAGCTCGAGCTCCTTATGGAGCTAATTGACAATTCTTGGTTCATGTGTTGAACACCTTCCTTTATCCAAGATTAAATTAAACCTAGGTTAAGCCTAAACACTAACTAGAGAACTAGCATCCTTACTAGTTAGATTGTGATCAAGTTGGTGGACTTTCTCTAGAGACTTCAAGTTAGAAGTTTGAAGATTTGAGCTTTACCAAGGAGAGGGGATCAAGCCGCGAGAAGAGCGTTCTTGGGTGGCTTGAAACGCTTCAAGAAAGAATAAAAGAAAAGTAAGTTTTCTATCTCTACGAATTTGGATACACGATTGCGAGTCCAAGATCCTTTTGTTGGAAAATTTTTTTTTAAATTCCGCTGCTTTCTGATTCGTGTTTTCCAACAAACATAACCAAATTGTCCTACGCCGTACGACCTAGACAGACACAACCTGACACTAGAGCTCGGTTTTGCAACCTAGAGCTCTGATACCACTTAAGGATGTAACACCCCAAACGGAGGATGCCACATTCCCCGCACTAAGGCCCAGACCCGGTTACGAAATGGAAAGTCCATGCCCGAATCCGAATCATAGCGAACGGGATACCAACTCACACACTAGGCTAGGCGGATCTAACTTGACAAAATCAGAGTGCGGAAGCAATTAAAACCAACAACAATAGATAGCGGAAGCATTTAAAACAAAACATGCAAAGCAGGTGACGGGTTCAACTAGCATAAATACCTAGTCCCTAATCAATTCATAATCCAACATAATAAACAGCATAAGCATCATCATAATATCTACTAACATCCAAATACTAGCTTACTAACCCCACACGGGTTTAAGTCTAAATAGAACATAAACATAACCTTCAAGTGTGAAACATAAATACATAACATAAATAAAGTATGCGACAAATGCATCCTAATACCAACTAGACTGACAAGTGTGACTCAGGAGACTCACTTCCGCCTAGCTCAAGCCAAAAGGAAACCTGCAAACTAAAAGATAAATGAGGTGTCAGTTAACTGACTGAGTGAGGGGGCTAACGCACACCCACAATATATATATACAAGAGCACAGCACAGAACAAAAGGATGGACTCATGAACCGAGGATAGGTGTTGCATACCAAAACATTTCCAAATGACCCAAATAGATATAGATATAAGTTTAGAAACCATTTTCCAGAAGACTCTATCCCGATTCATGATTCCCATAACATATGCTCGACGAGTACGAGCTTCCAACCTCAACTCCTCATATCATAGCAAAACAGAAATAACATACCAACCTCAACTCCGGGTGATGGTAGGGTTCCGCGACCCTAACCATCCATACAGTCGAAGGGAGTGCTAATGCTACTCAATCCCTCAGGACTCCGTTTCCCAACCAAACCTCCTGGTGGGTCCCGGTACATCCTCTTCATATAGATGGAGACTACGCACAAGTATATCCCCGCCGGCCCTAACCGTCCCGGGAGCTCCTTACCCATAGCTCCTGGGCCCCATAACAGAACAGAACATAACATATACCAACTTTCATGGCAATCTCGCTACATAATCACAACATAACTTAACTTTCCGAAACAGCTTACATATGCCACAAAAACTGGTTTTTATATATATATTCCTACGCTGCAGGGATATAGCCCGAAGGCACCCGCCCACGCAGGACACACACACACGTACATTCCCACGCTGCAGGGATATAGCCCGAAGGCACCTGCCCACGCAGGACATACGCATAAGGTCATAAACATATCATATCCAATACATACATATCTATAGTAAGGTATACTCGCATGCAAGGGTAGAAATCAGCATGGAAAGGCCATACGTCGCATAACTATACAAAATCCTAAACCTCAACTGAGAAGCGACGATATACGAGAACTGAAAGGACTAGTGCAAACTCGATCGAGTTATCTCCGCCTTGGAGATCTCTTTCCAACACAAGAATACGGTGTACTCGTGAGGAACGACTCAATATGAGACCAAGTAGGACGCACGGCGATAGCACAAGGCAATGTGAGATGGCATGAAACGATATGATACGTATACGACGAATATAGGATGATATGATATGTCATGGAAATGTTTATGTGCACAAACAACACCAAACTTACAATTCAATTACTCCAATGCTTAAACTCAATTTAATTCAAATTATAAGAATTCATTCCGAATTAATTACTAATTCCTTCATGAAATCACACGTTTCTAACCATAAACATTAACTGTATAAATAATCAAATATTGTTACCCAACTCCATCATTCATCAGTTGTGCAGATTATGAACACTAAAATACAATTGCAATTACACACAACTGTTTATTAACTTATACTATACGAAATAATTAAGAGTCAAATTGCCATTCCCCATTACAAGATAACTACGTTGTGCATTAATTACTACAACAACATCAAGTGCAATTTGTAACCGGATACCGATTCCCAACTCAAATAATAACCCATCTTATTAAAATATATACCAAGCATTTACAAACATCATACATGCATACCTAACCACCGATTACAAGCATACATCAGGATACATAAATATATCATATATCCAGGCTGCAAGCACACAACACATACTCAACTCACATATCATTAATTAATTAAATTCAACTCAATACCTAACAAACTTCGCAAACATGATATCCCACATTTAAACTTAACCACATAAACACATATATACACTTATATACCACGCACGCAACACCACATGCACAAACCATAATAAACTGTTTAGGCATAACGAGTTCAGATAACCAATTCTCTTATTTCAGTTGCCAAAATTAATCAAAATTACCACACTATCATAGTAAGGTATGAGCAGATATATCAAATACACAATTAACAATTAATCATACTTAGCATATACATTTACATATATATATATATATATATATATATATATATATATATATCAGACACGCAGGCGCAGCTAACACATTAAGTTAATTAACACAAAACCCACCAAATTTAATCAAATAATTACTAAGTACATTTAGCATAACATTCATAATACAGCAAATAAATTCCCAGATCCAAGCACAGATTTCTACGACATATGTCTCAACATATTTCCAGTTACAATCCCAGACTCAAATCAATTTTTACGAAAGCTCAAGCTATCAGCATACAATTTGCATACATATCGAAGGACGCGTCATTAATCAAAATTCAAGAGTTACGAGTATGAATGCAATTCTTATATGAATCTGAAATCTGGCTTTACATAAAACTCACTGGTATCAACGTTTAAAACGAAACAACAAGTTATCGGTTACCTCTAGTTACAAAAATACCAAATCTGATTAAAACTAAATTAATTAAACACTAATTGTAATAATTGATATGGGAAAAAGGGGAATTACAATTAAAGAGAAGCAACTGGTATTGGCGGTGGCGGAAGGCGGAGTCGCGGCGGAAGTGGTGGTCCGTTGTCGCTTCACTGGTAGGGAGAGTGAGACGGAGAAGAGGAAGAGATGGGAGTTTGTTGCTGGTCCTTCCCTTCTCAGATCTGGAACGAGAGAGAGTCGGAGTGTGCGCCGGAGTGAAGAAATTGGCGGTGTCTCATCGGAGTCTGCCGGAATCCATGGCTGTCCGAAGCTGGGGGATGGTGGTCGGCGGAGGCTTTGCAGGCGGGGAGTGTTGCTGGTTGCATCATTCGTCTTCGCGACTGAGAGGGGAAAAACGAAGACGACGAAGGAAGAAAGGTTGAGTGATGGAGATGACAGGGAGCAGGGTGGTGCTTGCGTTTGTCCAAGGAAGTGGAGACGACGGTGAAGGTGGTGGTTCACTGGTCTGAGGCAGAGTAATGGCGTTGATGGTGGTCGGCGCAGTGCCGAAGTGGTGGTTCTCTAATGGTGGCGGTCGGCGGCGGCGCTCGCCGACGAAAGATGGTGGTCGGCGGAATGCAGCGCCGCTGCTGCTAGTTGAAGACGAAAGGGAGAGAAATGGAAGAATGAATAGCACAGCTGCTAGGGTTTCTCGTATAAATGGAGTCTTTTCTTCCAAAATTGCAATTAAGCCCCTCGAGAGTCTAAGTCTTGCGATTGAGTTCACATAGTTCAATTAGGGTTCAAATAGATCCAATTAGAAATTGTGTAATTATAAAAGCACCCCAATGATTCAGAGTAGTGTCCAATTAAGTCCAAATTGAATTTCTCATAATTAGAAATAGATCCCCAATTTTATTAAATTTCAGATTAGCCCACATAATTTAAATAAAAGGGCAATTAAGCACAAAACACATATTTCAATTAAGTCCATATATTTTCATAAGGTTGCAATCGAGTCAATTAAGTTATTAAAACATGAATAAGGCAATTCAAATACATGCAAGGTTGAATAAATAACGTTCTAATCATACGAAAACGACATCGTATCTTGCTCCGAAAATTCGGGGTGTTACAACCTTCCCCCCTTAAGAGAACCTGGTCCCCAGGTTCCACTACTGAGCTGGAAAAGCTTTGAGTGATAGTGTCTTAACCCTTCTCCAAGAGTTGTGTAAAACTTAGCCTCCGTTGTTAAGTTTACTCTCATTGTCTTTACTGAACTTTCCTCGCAATGTCTCGTTGCCATTGGGATACATTCGAGTACTGGACCGTTGCTTTCATCAAGTTGTTCATCATTCCCATAAGACGAATAATTGTCACTGCACTCAACTTCGATGGGGTCGCAAACTCGTCACTGCAGACCGTAGCCAGGACAACGCGTAACGCAACCTCAACAAACAAGAGAGAATCCCATCTCTCAGCACAAAAGGTAAGAGAACCCCGTCTCTCGAACACAGAAAGCGAGAGAACCCCGTCTCTCGATCACATAAGAGAGAGCCCCGTCTCTCGAGCAGACAATTGAGAGAACCCCGTCTCTCAGCCTAAGTCGGACAGATTCCAGCATCTTCCAACATTCTAGTTGAAGAAATTCCAACATTTCTCAAACCCCTAAATTCAAGAGAATCCAGCATCTCCCGAATACCTAAGTACAAGAGAATCCAACATCTCTCGTGCACAAAGCTTAGAAAGAATCCAGCATCTTTCTATCACATAAGTACAGAATTCTGCGACTCTCTAACACATAAATTGAGAGAACGAACATCTCCCAAGCACGTAAAAGAGGGAACCTAAGGTCTCTCTGGCGCACAAATCCACTGATCAATTATTCATACATACACACATCAGAATAACACTTGACGAAAAGTATGCGATGCATGTTTGGTGTACCTTATACAACTGATATCGGTATCCCTTGAGTATAGATTCAATGCTCATACCTCAACTCAAGGGGGATATCGCGATGGAATCTCTGTAAAACAAGGTTACAGTATGTATGTATGCTATATGAGAAGTCAGTGAGCAATCAAGAGAGTTTAAAATCACAAAGGCATGAATAGTTCACATAAGTACATAATTCATTCATTTCAGCAACGGTCCAAAACAAGTAGAAATTTCAAGTTACAAATACTAGATCAGGTATCCAAGTTATCACAATTAAAACAACAATAGTCATCACCCACATCAAGCAAAACAAGGTAAGAGTATTTAAGCGATGCATGTATGCAAATGCCATGAATGTTAATACCTCAATATTCGGGTTCACCTTGATCTCCGATTTGAAGTCGTTGATCTCGTATTTGTTGTTTGTTAGCTCTCGATCGATCACAATCGAAAACCTTGTGCTCCTTCGACCCACAAGCATAGCACCTCTTCAATCGATCCCGATACCCGTCGTAAGCGTGGTTGGTTCCCCCACAATGGGTACACGGTTGGATTTCTTTCTTCAGCTTTCGAGGGTTTCTGTTCTTATGCTTCTTTCCACGAATCTTCTTGGTTCGAGTTCCCTGTTGATCGGATCTCTCTCTCTCACGTATAAATTTGAGCATAAGCCCAGCTCAAGTCTAGGCCTCGACACATTTCTTTCCTTACTTTTTGTCAACCACCTATTTTCAACTCGTAATGCTTTCTCCGTGGCCTTATCCCATGTGCTTGTATCCTCAGCAATTAAGGCTTCCTTGAACTCATCCCGAAGACCTTCCATAAAGTATCTAGCTTTGACCCGATCATTACTCGTAAGGTGGGGCACATGAATGCCCAACCTCTCAAATTCTCCTAGGTAGTCCACAACGGTTCTTTCTCCTTGTTTTAAAGTGACGAATTCTTCGAATCTTCGTTCTTGTAAAATGCCCGGTGCAAACCTTTTTCGGAATTCTCGAACAAACACATCCCACGTCAACTCCTCGCTCGTTGCCTCTAATTGTTGGGCAAGTCTTTTCCACCATTGCCTTGCTTGTCCTTGTAGGAGGAACGTAGCAAGGCGAGCCATATCTTGAGAGTTGCATGGCCATATCTCAAAAATGCTCTCTATTTCCAAAAGCCACTCTTCGGCACTTATATCATTCCCTTCCCGAAATTGAGGAGGATTAAGTGTCCTAAATTCTCGGTACATCATCGCCATCAAATTCATTGGCGGTACTCCAGTCGAAGATTGTCCCTGGTCGCTCAGATTTGGATGAGACGGTTGATTGTGGTATTGTTGACGCGGCGGCATCCTGAAAATCTCACAAGTTCAATGTCGAAACAAGCATGTCGATTAGTAAATGCTCATGCCACGTAATAAATCAATCAAGAACTACCAAGAAATGCAATGCATCAAGTAGTATAAATTCAACAAAGTGATGAAAATTCGAATGCATAGCTTTTCAAATCATAATGCAGGTGCGAACATAACCAAATTGTCCTACGCCGTACGACCTAGACAGACACAACACGACACTAGAGCTCGGTTTTGCAACCTAGAGCTCTGATAGCACTTAAGGATGTAACACCCCAAACGGAGGATGCCACTGTGACGCCCCGACTTTCAGGTCGTACAGGTATGACGTATGTGCGCATTTAAATTTATTATTTATGCATTTTATATTTATTCTAATTGTTTATTTGAATTATTTAATTCTAATTCTTATATGAATTATTTGAATTTATATGAATTATTTGAACTATATGTCAAAATTTGCCTTAAGTGATTTATGATATGTGCATTTAATTCCCGAACAAGCTAATTTCGTAAATTATGTGATTTATTTGAGTTAAGGACTAAATTGTACGATTTTATTTATTTTTGGACTTAATTGGAAAGTTGAAGTGGACTTATTTGACACTTTTTAAAAATTTTGGACTTAATTGAAAATAACCTTTTTATTAAAATTTTAATTATTTTTAATTCGTTAAAATTGATTTTTTTTATTTTATTTATTAATTCTTGAATTTGAATTTTATTATTGGAATGACATGCTCTTTTGTTGAAATGTGATGCGTTCGTGTTCGATTTGAGATCGTAATTTTGTGCCTTTTTAATATGTTGGAGTTTTATGAGTCGTGAACTTGAATACGTGCTCGTTATGTATTTTCGGGTTTATTTTTCGGGTTTTCGGGAGTTGTTTTCGTTGGGTGACCTAAAGGGGGCTAAAGTGTAATTAGCGCACCTTGAGTTCCGGGTAGTGTAACTTGAGCTCGGGAATTCAGATTCAAATTCCGTTACTTCCGCTAAACTCGTTTCGACGATTCGAGTGCAATGGATCAGGCCTTGTAATTTTTCGACCTCGTTTGATACCCCGAAATCAGCCCGTAACTTCATCTCGAGCTCATATGACCACCTTTCACCATTTTGCACATAAGTCCCTTATCTTTTGAGCTTTTCACATGAAACCTGGACCCACACTCCACTAACTCAGCCTATTATCACGTCCCATACCTCTCATACCGATCCATACACAAGAAAGGAGAGGAAAATCTGAGTTTTTGGGCAGCAACAGTGAAATCCCGTAACTTTCACCCTAGAGGAGATTTTGAGCTCCAATCTCCATTTTCTTCCAACATCTTCAAGGGGTAAGCTTATATTTGATATGTACATGCTTATATAATCATTTGCATCTGTTAAATTCAGAATTTGAACCACTTTTGATTGAGTTTTAGAACCTTGAAGTGAATAGTTAGGTTTTACTCCATAATTTGAATTCTATGACTTTCCTTGAGTTATGGCTTGAATTGATGCATGAAAGGTGATCTATTATGCTTCATTTATTGCTATTTATACCTGAATTTGGTGGTAGTTGTGATATGGGTGAGATACCATTAATATACTTGAGTTTTGTTGAGATATATGCATGAATTGGTGCTATTTCTTCTCCTTTGCTGCTGTTGTTCGTTTCCAGCTGATTTAAGGAAGTTGTTGTGCTGTTTTGCTGCTGATTTTGCTGCCTTTTCTTGTCCCTTTGAGTTGGTATGTGGTTTGGTTTGGAGAACAGGGCTGAACAGGCGGTGGATGATCTTTTTCCCGTCTCTGAACTGTCTCCCCGGCCGGGGAGATTTTCCTCAAGAAAAGTACCCGGTTGGGTGCGTGATGCAGAGAGTTTCTGCATCAAAGTACCCGGGAGGGTACTTCTGTGAAGAAAATCTCCCCTGGGCGGGGAGATGGATATGTAGCAGCCATGTTTTACTTTTCCCTTTCTCATGTTTAATCCTTTTTCCATCCTATTTTTGCATGTTAAATTGTGGACTTTGCATGATTCCTTACGTGAGTTTGCATGGTTTTTTACATGACTTTGCATGGTAATTATATGATCAATGTATGGTACTAAGTGGTTTTGCATGGACTTTGCATGTATTTATGATTTGTATATATATATATATATTTATATATACTATGATATATATTATATGTAACACCCGAGCGTAAGGTGTCACATCCCCCGCACCGAGACCCGACCCGAATATGAAATGAACGATCCATACCCGAGCTAAATCACGGCGAACGGGGATAAACACACACTCTATGCTAGGCGGGCTAACCCTTAACCATACGAATCAAATAAAATCAATAAAGCGGAAGCAATAAACGAGCAAAGCATATCATATATATACCATGAGCATCCAAGCTCCAAAATATAATTCATATACATCAATGCAAGCCATCTCGGCCCAAAACATGTGTACGCTCCAATAACATATCCATATACAATAATCAAAAGTGTGAGATGTAAGTGTAAGACCAAAATACAGAGCTAGAGATGAATGCAAGACCTAGGACTCGTATTCCCGCCTAGCTCTCTCGACACCTGCACCAAACAGCTGAAAACCAAAAGGGTTCAGTCCAAAAGGGACTGGTGGGTATAAAACATTGGCATAAATATAATATATAACTGAATTTAAACAAACACATGCAGATTATAATCCCAAGCGAGGTTTTAGAAACGGTTCCCAAGTGGGAAAAATAGAGGAATCATCGGAAGGGATTATAATGATCAATT
This sequence comes from Lantana camara, assembly GCA_037501455.1. Classification (NCBI taxonomy): domain Eukaryota; kingdom Viridiplantae; phylum Streptophyta; class Magnoliopsida; order Lamiales; family Verbenaceae; genus Lantana; species Lantana camara. The sequence goes on from CM074858.1 coordinate 56,738,616, forward strand.
TTACAATAGGTCATTAGTGGCCCGGCGAGTGGGCGTGCATCAACTCCAACCAACACCACGTGTGATTCAACAATCATTCATTTATTAAGTCTTTCATGCATATCATTCTTTTGTGCTCAATCAATCGATTCTATTCAATCGGTCATATACACCTTCTTCCTCCGGGTTGGTGGGCGGGCTTGCAAGACCCGGCCACCCAATCATTGGCCAAAAGGGGTTACATGACTCCCAAGATGGCACTCAGCTCCCTTTCCCCGCCAATCTCCTGGCGAGGTCTGGTACCGCCGTTCAATAGTGGGAACTAATGTGAGGGATCACCGTCAGCCCATGCTTCCTCGGATAGCCACTCACACCGAGAACCCCGGGCCCCAATCAGTGCAATCAATCAATCAATACTCGCCAAAACATTTGGTAGGTTTCAAGAAATACGGGCTTTACGTTTGCAATCGTTTACTCGATAAAAGACTCAATATATATATATATATATATATCGTATCACTTTGGCTTAAAGCTTTCCACATAGGGAGATATATCGGGTCGTTTTATCTAAGTAGAAGAGAAACCCACCTTGTACCGACAAAAGAAGATACGAAAGCCTCAAGGATTGGCCTCGTCTCCAACGGGATCAAAATCTGTGCAAGAAAGGTAAAGTGAGACTCAAAATGACCAATTAAGACGCTCGGCAATGAAATGATTATGACATGAGCGTATAAAAGATAAAATTATGTTATGAAATGTTCATGTGCACGATTAAGAAATTTAATTCATATAATCAAGTCATTCCATCATTCATTCACGTTCGTTCAAATCATAATTCACATTTTCAATCAACTTAATTCAAGAATTTCAATTAAATCGTAGCATAAAGTAGATCACATATAAAATTAGGAATTCGATAATTAAATACATTCAATCACATTTACAATTAGAAAATAAACAAGTAATTACATTCAATTAAATTTAGGAAATTAAATAAAACATGAAATAAATAACAATTAAATTCTAAAATTTAAACAAATTAAATCATAATTAATATATATATATATATATATATATATATATATATATCATTATTTAAACTTAATATTAATATATATATATAGATATATATATATATATATATATATATATATACATATATACACGTACGTATGTATGGGTATCATGCATGCAAATATAAAATGAAACTTTACATTTAATCCATGCATGCAATCTACACTTAAGTCATGATTTATGCATGAAAAGGCCATGCATTTCAACCAAATAATTCATGCATGCAGTAGGAAAGGAAAAGAAACAAAATTACAGTTCAACACACAGCAAGGTTCGCGGCTGGAATTTTTTTCAGAAAACAGGGGTCGCGGCCGCGACCCATTTTCTTCATGAAATGGTAGCGGCCGCTACCCTTAATTTCCAGTAATTTTCTCCGAATTAAGGAATACGAGGGCAGCGTACTGTGCAGTCGCGGGCGCGACCCAATTTGCAGGCAAACAAGGTCGCGGGCGCGACCGGCACGACTGCAACAAAACTGACGCAGCAACCAAGCGAAACAGAGCATAACTAAATCCAATTTTCTCCCAACAATATCAGGTAAGTATGGACATGAAAAGAACAATAAAAATCAGCACAAACAAGCCTCAAACCCCTCTCAAAGCAGCAGCAGAAACTGACGAAGGTAGCATCGAAAAACAGAGCAACACAACAACCTTCAATATCTCATGAATGATAGCTTATGAAAGCTTCATCTACCAGCTAAAACATTACCATAAATGCCAAGAAGAGATCAAGACAATCATTTTCAACCTTGGAATCATCCAAAAAGCTCAAGTATGGAAAGAGATCAACCAATTTCAAACCTAAATCTCTATATGTTTATTTCTGTCAAAAGCTCACGAATTCATGCTCAAATTTAGGGATGAATGAATGAAAATAACTCATGATGGATGTACATAACATAACCAAGCTTACCTTGTGGATTAATGGAGGTTTGGAAGAGATTTGAGCTTGAATCTCAAGAGGTTGGCTTGGCTACCGGATTTCTGGAAAACAGAGGAAAGAGGGCTGATTTTCTCTAAGTATGAGAGACTATTTCGGTTGGGGAGGATAATGATCAGCTAGATGGTTGAGTTAGGGTCTCATGGGTTCAAACCATGGTTAATTTGGTCAAGTATGGTAAGAGATATGGCTATTTTGGTGACATGTGGCAGTTTTGGCGCCGTGTAGGTTTTTCGGTTAAATTTCGGAGGTTGAAATGAGTTGGGAAAAATATGTGGCTAAGTTTACTAAACTCGAATTTTTGTTGCGAGTTCAGCGAAGTTGACGAAACTCGAATCCGAGTTTCCTAGCTCAAGATATTAAATTCGGAACCAAGGGTGCGCTAAGTGCTCGCTAGCCCCCCGACTTGGTTCCACGATTCAAATTTAATTCGTTAACATGTCAAATGAATTCGAAAACATAAACCGAGAATAATAGCATGTTCATAACACACATATTTACGTCATATTACAATTGCACGATATTTCGATATCATTTCATATAAGAACGATGCACATTTTCAACGAATTCATACATTAACCAAATAAATGAAATCAAATTCAAATACATATATAACCTAGTCAACGATTCAATTAGAATAGATTAATTAATATGATTAAACATGATTAATTAACATAATACTCAATTAACATTAATCATTAAATTAATCAGCCATTAACGAATTATAAATATATATATATATATATTTATATATATTTAAAATACAAATTATTTTAAAAAGAATTATTGAATTAAAATAAATTATAATAAAATAAAATAATAACAATTTATAATAAAATTAAATATAAAACACGTAAAGACAATTATTTTGCGCACCTTAGTAAACACATATGTCATACCTTTACGTCTGAGAAGTCAGGGCGTCACATTATATGTTATATGTATATATATATATTATATGTTATATAATTAATATGTAATTTAAATGATTTAAATTGAGCTTTTAAATTAATTATGAACCTATGATTTTATATGAATTCTTATGTATGAAATGTGTGATCTAAATTTGATTTTATGATTTAAATTATTTGTTATATTTTAGAAATTACGTTTATGAATTTATTTGATTCGGTTCGTACGTGTTTTGAATTTAAATGACTTAAGAGATGCATTCTTTCATTTCATTTGCATCATTTGCATTCATGAACATTGTCAGGCGTCTAATTGGTACATTATTGAGTCTAAGTCTCGGGTCTTGTCTTCTTTTGTTTCAGAGCCTCTTCCGGACGTTCAAGACCCCGGAGTTTAGGTGGTTGTTCGCTCTTTTGACCCGATTTTCCGCTCTTTTGTTTAAGGTGAGGTTAGGATCCTTTATATTAGATAAGCGACCTAAGACCTATTACGTGTTGTTTTCTTACCCCGTATGCGAATATATACCTTATGTATATATATATTAAATACGAGTGCTTAAGCTATGTTATGATTTTGTGAAATAAGCTTTACGTTTTCGAAATTGGTATAAGTATGGGCATAAGTAAGCTATGTTTTGAAATTCGTTATTCGTATATGTTATGTATGAGCGAGTTGTACCCTGAAAGATGGGAGTTTGGTTTGATTTGGTTTGTTGGGCCCGGAGACGTGGGTAAGGGAGACCCAGGACGACCACGGGGTCGCCGGTTATGACCCCTGTACACGTTCTCATTTGAGATATTCACGTGCGACCTATGGAGGTTGGGGGCGTGGTATCTTGAGCCCTCGGTGGATAACCGGGGAAGGCATATCGTGGGTTAGCTGCCCCGTATGTGTGTAGTAATGTTGGTGTTAGGGTTTGATTCCCGATGCACCATGGATGTGGGGTGGATGTGATTTGAATTCGATTTTATGTTTTGTTTGATGGAGTAAGGGATAGTCCGTTCTCGCCGGACTTATGTTTATGTTATGTTTGATAGATTATAGATCGAGATAGGTTTTCCTTTATATTATATGCAATCTTTGGAAAATGGTTTTGGTATGCAAAACCCTAGCCTCGATTCATGACTATCACCTTTGTAATATGCTCTGCTCTATATGTATTTAGGTGTGGGTGTGCGTTGAGCCCCTCACTCAGTCGAGTTTTGACTGACCCCTCTCTTTTCCCACCTTCAGTGCAGGTTGTTTCGAGCTAGGCGGGGAAGTGCGAGTCTTGGTCTTGTACTTGTGTGTCTAGGTCGAGTTGCATTCATACTTCTTGCATTTTGGATACTCTTATTATGTATTTGATGTTAGAATTATATTTTGCTGAATTATGGGCTTTTGATGTATATACTCGATCTTTTGGGTCGTGAGGCCATTGTAAATGATGTAAATGTTAGCTATAGAGCTCTTTTCGATCCTTATGTTATTGCTTCCGCATTTATATGTTTGTTTTGCACGCTCTGTCCGAGTTTTAGCCCCGCTTAGCCTAAGGAGTGAGTGTAGGTTCCGTTCGCCTAGACTTGGACTCATGTATGGAAATCCATTTCATATGTGGGTTCGGGTTTAGGTGCGGGGGATGTGATGGCCCACCGCTCCGGGCGTCACATCCTTAAAGTGGTATCAGAGCTCTCGGTTGCAAAACCGGAACTCTAGAGTCGAGTCGGGTGAGTCTAGGTCGTACGGCTTAGGACAACGTGGTTATATGCATTTATGTGATTATTTGTTTATCTTCTTGTTAATCGTGCACATGAACATGTACTAACCCTCACGCATATGAATTGGAATCTTTTGTTTTGTAGAAATATGCCTCCCCGAAGACACCACCACCGAGATAGATCTCCGGAACATCGTCACCACCGGGATCATTCTCCACAACATGAAAATAACAATCCACCACCACCACCCCAAATGGATCCGAGAAATTTCATGGACAGATTAGTGGTATATTTGGAACAAAGGGCTCAGGAAAGAAACAATGCACCTCCAGCTGGGAATCATGGAGGAAATCTAATTACAGCTACTCTCCGGGAGTTCAAGAACCAAAACCCACCGGTCTTTGTGGGTGGAAATGACGTACAAGCAGAGGAATGGCTCGTGCAAACCAACAGGGTATGGAATCTCATACTGTGTGGGCCTATGGAGAAGCTACAATGCACACTTACCATGATCCAGGGCCAAGCTTATCTGGTGGTCAAGCTTGCAAGGAAGATTAGAGGCTACCGGGGAGGAGATCACATGGGAGGTGTTCATCCGGGAATTCAAGAATAAATATATTCCCAAGGCTACAAGGAATCGGAGGGTGAGAGAATTTATGGAGCTTAAACAAGGGGGTATGTCCGTCACCGATTATATCAATGAGTTTGAGAGGCTTTTCCGTTATGCCCCAAACATTGCCAACGATGATGAAAGCAAGGCTTCTCAATTCCTCCAAGGACTTCGGGAGGATATGAAAGATGCTTTAGAGGCTTCTAACACGAGCACTTGGGCAAAGGTCACGGATAAAGCTTTAAGGGTAGAAGAGCGTGTTGTGATAAGGAGGAAGAGTACTCAGACCGGACAAGGGTCTAGCTCGGGGAATTTCAACAAGTTCGGAAAGAGGCCGGCATTTCAAACTTTTCAACAAGCCAAGCCTCAAAACAAATAACCTCGACCCGCGGGACCCAATCAACCGAATCGACCCTTAGCACTTCCGGCTCCACCTAAGGTGCAATGTACCTATTGCAAGGGTCCTCATCACGTGGATAATTGCTTCAGGCTTCACAAGAGGTGTTTCATTTGTGGGGCACCGGATGATATGGTGGGCACGTGCCCGAAGAAGAAAGATAATCCGAGGCCTGCAATTCAAGCTAGGGCTTACGCATTGGGTGTTGAGGAAGAGCAAGCTGTGGAAATCGACCCAAATGTCGTGATTGAAGGTACTATAAGCATTCATGGCACTACATTACATGCATTATTTGATCCCGGGGCCACTCATTCCTTTATTTCCCGGGATATTGGTGCTTCTATGTGCTTGCCTGTTTCCTTTTGTCCGTATGATTACGTGGTTAGCTCTCCTCTTGGTGGTAGATTAGTAACTTGCAGGGTTTTTCGGGGTTGTCCGGTTAGCTTCGAAGGCTGAGTTTTCCTCGCAGATTTGATTGAAATGCCGATGCAGAGATATGATGTAATCTTGGGTATAGATTGGTTATCTGAACATGGGGCTCAGATGGATTGCCGGGAGAAGAAAGTTTCTTTCGGTTTAGTGGTGTTTAAGGGCGAGAAGGTGAAGTCAAACCCATTTATTTCTTTTGTTGAGGCGAGTAAACTGGTCCGGGACGGTGCGACAGGTTTTGTGGCTTATCTTTTGAATAGACCGAAGGATCAGGCCAAACTTGAAGAGACGGAGGTCGTGCGAGAGTATATCGATGTTTTCCCTGAGACTTTGGGTTCTCTACCGCCTGATAGGGATATCGAGTTCGTAATCGACCTTTATCCCGGAGCAGAGCCTTTGTAGCACCCCGGACACGTGGAGGTACCACACCCCCGCACTATAGGTCGATCCACATACGAAATGGACAACCCGTACATGAACTAACCTATAGCGAACGGGTGACCAAGAAAAGAAAAGACGAGCTAGGCAGGACTAAACCCCAAAGCAATACAAAACCAATGCATAACAATTAAAAGCGGAAGCATTATTCCATAAATACATATAGGTACCATATTTGTCAGATAGATACGTATAGATACCAAACTAACTATTAATACATTATCATCTCTTATACATGATCAAGTATTCAAAATGTGATAACAATAGACATGACATGAGAAGTAGTAAAATATATACATGATGGTACACTGATAGACTCGTGACAATGCAAGACTGGACCGGACTCCCGCCTAGCACGACCGGCTCTCAAGTACCTGAAAGGTGAAGTATCAGTCTACCGAAGACTGAGTGAGGGCCATAAATATATATTAGCGCAATCACATGCAAGTTATAATCTCGGGTAAGGTTTTATAATTAAAAACATTATACGTTCACAATAATAGAGAACTCGCCCGAGATTACAACTATCAATATTAATTACTGGATCGTTCCATGCAATCAATCAATACATGGCCCCGACGAGTGAGGGCGGTCTCCAACCTTACTCCAAATGTACATGAACATGCTTGCTTGTTTAATATTCAATAGGTGATCATGCAATTCATTTAACGTGCAATCGTGCGATAGTGTAATCATATATAACACGTTCATGAAATGACAATCATGCAATAACCCGAGGCGCATCCGTGGTGCCGGACTCGTCCCCAGTCTCCTTTTCCCTCCGGTTTGATGAAGGGATTGCAAGGCCCCAACATCCAGTCTCATTGAGCATAGGGTACATGAATCCCTAAGCCCGGAGCTCCTTCCTCCACTAATCTCCTAGTGGATTCAGGGGTGACCCCTAATAGGTGAGGATAGCGCCAGAGTTACCCGTCAGCCCTTGCTTTCCCGGTTGGCTCTGGTCACTACCCTCGGGCCCAAACGTAACCGTCATGCTACTCGCCTAAACATGCATGAAACAATACCTGACTTGCTTGCTTGCTTGAACCTGGCTTGAAATGATCAATAATTTATAGAAAGTATAATGTAAATACTATTTTGGCCGAAAACTAGCACATAAGGGTTATAGGGTTCGTTTTACCAAAACAAAACCTCACCTATACCGACAAAGACAAGTAGGCACGACCTACGGGGCTTGCTCCTCGTCCCTACCCTCGTGACCTGTGCAAACACGACACTTATACATGAGACATGACCTAAAATGCACAAAAAGTGATGAACGGCGGAAATGTATCGAGATGATCACGAAAATGCAATGTGGTATGATAACATGTTATTTCACATCATATTAGCGCATATTACGGCAATTCGGGGTCAAGGAAGTCGTTGGATCGAGGGGCTAAAAATGTAATTTTATGCAGTCACATTTGTTCTATCAGCGTGGTGGGAACGGCCGTTCCGGGTTGCCTTTGTAAATGGGAACGGTCGTTCCCATTCCTCCTAAAAACGCACCAGCGTTTTCCCCCTTTAAAACGCGCGCAAGCTGGGAACGGCCCTTCCGGCGTAAGGCCAAAATGGGAACGGCCGTTCCCATGCTCGGCCGCCCAAACCATTTGAAAAGGTGGGAACGCCCGTTCCCACAATGCCTTAAGGCTGGGAACGGTCGTTCCCTGTTTCTGCAAATATGAAGAACAGAGAAAAACAGGGGAGGGCTACGGGAATGCATAACAAAGCAACCAAAGTTCCATTTTCAATCAACCAATTCATGCTTTTCTGGAAATATGATACATATAGGTTCAAGAAGTGATATCATAATACTTAAACACTCAGACCACACAAGATCATCAAGAATTCATGATTCCACACTCATGATCACACTTGATCATTCAAGCTAATTACTCAAGAATTCAAACTATAACTCATGCCATAATTCATGAAATAATCACATAATCATGCTTCCAACTTCAACCAACTCATCTAGCACATAATCTTCAAACCCTAACTAAACCATACTTGAACAAGAATCACAAACCAAGCATATACCCACCTTGAATGAAAGAAATGGATGAAGAAGATGAGGATGGATGATGAAGCTTCACTTCTTGAATATTTCTTGGGGAAATCTTGATGAGATGATTAATTCTCCCCTTCCATGCTTGAGGTTTTTGGTTCGGTAAAACAAAGGAAGCAAATGATCGATTATTTTGAATAAAATGAAGAAGGAAGCTTTGAGATGCAATATACCGTGATATTTGGGAAGTATGTATTATTTGCAATTAAACCCTCCAAGTTATTTAAGTTAATCAATTAAGGATATCAAGTTTGGAAAGTGATCACTTTAGCCCTCAAAGATTTTCATGCAATTTGGTCCCTAAGTTTAAAAGAATGGACGTATAGGGCCAAGTTGACAATTAAATCATTTTCGGTAATTAATTCACGAAATAAACATTTCCAAGTTTTGAGATAAATTATAAGTTTAATATGAATTTCATGAAAGTATTATAAAATAATTTTATAAATTATATTTTGACATAAGATATTAATAAATGAAAATCGGGGCGTTACAGCCTTTCTCGAAGACTCCCTACAAAATGGCTCCTGCGGAGTTAAAGGCGCAGCTCGATGAACTTTTAGCTTGTGGGTACATCCGTCCGAGCATTTCTCCGTGGGGTGCTCCCGTTCTATTTGTAAAGAAGAAGGATGGGACGTTACGGATGTGTATAGATTACCGTGAGCTGAATCGGATGACCGTGAAGAACAAATACCCTTTGCCTCCCATCGAGGAGTTATTTGATATTTTGCAAGGCTCGAAAGTCTACTCCAAGTTAGATTTGAGGCAGGGTTACTATCAGCTACGAATTAGGGAGGAAGATATTCCGAAGACTGGTTTTAATACGCGTTATGGGCACTTCGAATTCGTTGTCATGCCGTTTGGATTAACTAATGCTCCAGCCGTATTTATGGATATGATGCACCGAGTGTTCAGGCGGTTTCTTGACAAGTTCGTGGTTATATTTATAGACGATATTCTGGTGTATTCTAAGTCTACTGAAGAGCACGCTCAGCATCTTCGGATCGTTTTGGAAACTTTGAGGGAACACAAGTTGTATGCAAAATTCAGCAAGTGCGAATTCTGGATCGACCGAGTTGTATTTTTGGGTCATATCATTTCAGGTGATGGGATTGAGGTTGATCCATCTAAGGTTGAGTCCGTGCTTCGTTGGGAGAGACCGAGAAATGCCTCTGAGATTAGAAGCTTTATTGGGTTGGCCTGCTACTACCGAAGGTTTGTTAAGGATTTTTCAAAAATTGCCGCTCTGTTGACTCGTCTGACTAAGAAGGAAGTGAAATTCGAATGGGATGATAAGTGTGAGGCGAGTTTTCAGACATTGAAGGTTAAATTAACTTCAGCACCGGTTCTTACCCTACCCGAGGGTACCGAGGGTTATGCAGTCTATACAGATGCTTCCAAAAAAGGTCTCGGTTGTGTTTTAATGCAGCATGGTAGAGTGGTAGCTTATGCTTCGAGGAAATTGAAGGAGCATGAGAAGAATTACCCTACCCACGATCTTGAATTAGCTGTCGTTGTGTTTGCTTTGATGAAGTGGCGACACTATCTCTACGGTACCACGTTCGAGGTGTTTACAGATCACCAAAGCCTCAAGTATCTCTTCTCTCAGAAGGATTTAAACGTAAGACAGAGGCGTTGGATGGAGTTGTTAGAGGATTATGATTGCACCATTCAGTACCATCCAGGTAAAGCAAACGTGGTAGCCGATGCCTTGAATAGAAAGGTGAGTGTGTCTAATTTGGAAGCAGGTTCTTCAAGTTCGGGTTCAGAGATCTTGGTTTCGGGAACTTGGTTGGCCAATCTTACAGTTATACCAGATTTGAAAGAACAGTTGTTGGAAGCTCAGAATTCAGATGCGGAAATTCAGAGGTTGGTAGCTCGTTCCAAAAACGACCCGAATTCTAAGTTTGGGTTAGATGATTTCGGTTTGTTAAGGTTCGAAGCGAGAATATGTGTCCCAGAAGCGCTCAAGAGGCTTGTACTTGAGGAGGCACATCGTTCGAGGTACTCGATTCATCCGGGAGGTACTAAGATGTATCGGGACCTAAAAGAGAAATTATGGTGGAATGGCATGAAAAGGGACGTCGCGAACTTTGTGAAGCGAAGTCTAACATGTCAAAAGGTGAAGGCAGAACACCAGAAGCCGGGAGGAACTCTCCAACCACTTCCTATTCCCGAGTGGAAGTGGGAGCAAGTGACGATGGACTTCGTGTCCGGCTTGCCTAGAGTCAAAGGAGGGTTTGATGAAATTTGGGTAATCGTCGACAGATTGACTAAGTCTGCCCATTTCCTCAAGGTTCGGATGTCCGAGAAAGTTCCAAAGCTAGCTGAGTTATATGTTCGAGAGATTGTAAGACTACATGGAATTTCGGCTAGTATCGTTTCGGATCGGGATCCACGGTTTACTTCGATTTTCTGGCAGAATCTTCAGAAATGTTTGGGCACCAGGCTCAAGTTTAGCACAGCCTCGCATCCTCAAACGGACAGTCAATCTGAAAGGTTAATTCAGTACTTAGAGGATATGCTTCGATCGTGTGCTTTGGATTTCCAGGATAAGTGGGATGAGCATCTGGCTCTAGTTGAATTTGCTTATAACAACAGTTACCAGGGTTCGATTAAGATGGCACCTTATGAAGCACTTTATGGAAGAAAGTGTAGGTCGCCTTTGTTTTGGGATATCGAGGATTGGAGGTGGACCGAAGAGAATAAGCTCGAGAGGGCCGACCCTAAGGAAAACATTGCTGCTACTATTGAGAAGGTTCATACGATTAGACAAAGAAAGAGGGCAGCTCAGGCTCGACAGAAGAGCTACGCCGATAAGAGAAGAAGGCCCTTAGTGTTTGAGGTCGGAGATAGAGTTTTTCTGAAGGCATCTCCAAGGAAAGGCTTCACTCGAATAGGTAAAGGTGGAAAGCTCAGTCCACGATACCTAGGGCCGTTTGAAATTTTGGAAAGAATTGGAGAAACGGCGTATAGATTGGATCTACCACCGAATTTGACCGGGATACATAATGTTTTTCATGTTTCTCAGCTCCGCAAGTACTATCCCGATGAGGCAACTATCCTTCCAGTTGAAGAGGTTCAGTTAGAGCCGGATTTAACAATAGAAAAGCATCCGGTTGCAATTCAGGACCGGAAGATGCAAGAATTGAGAAACCGACAGATTCCTTTGGTTAGGGTACTTTGGAGGGATCAGAAATCCGAGGAATCGACTTGGGAAACCGAGGAGAAAATGAGGAATTTATATCCGGAGTTGTTTGAGGACTCGGTTCGGACTTGAGGGCAAGTCCTTTTTAAGGGGGAAGGATTGTGACACCCCGACTTTCAGGCCGTACAGGTATGACTTATGTGCGCATTTAAATTTATTATTTACGCATTTTATATTTATTCTAATTGTTTATTTGAATTATTTAATTCTAATTCTTATATGAATTATTTGAATTTATATGAATTATTTGAACTATATGTCAAAATTTGCCTTAAGTGATTTACGATATGTGAATTTAATTCCCGAACAAGCTAATTTCGTAAATTATGTGATTTATTTGAGTTAAGGACTAAATTGTACGATTTTATTTATTTTTGGACTTAATTGGAAAGTTAAAGTGGACTTATTTGACACTTTTTAAAAGTTTTGGACTTAATTGAAAATAACCTTTTTATTAAAATTTTAATTATTTTTAATTCGTTAAAATTGATTTTTTTATTTTATTTATTAATTCTTGAATTTGAATTTTATTATTGGAATGACATGCTCTTTTGTTGAAATGTGATGCGTTCGTGTTCGATTTGAGATCGAAATTTTGTGCCTTTTTAATATGTTGGAGTATTATAAGTCGTGAACTTGAATACGTGCTCGTTATGTATTTTCGGGTTTATTTGTCGGGTTTTCAGGAGTTGTTTTCGTTGGGTGACCTAAAGGGGGCTAAAGTGTACTTAGCGCACCTTGGGTTCCGGGTAGTGTAACTTGAGCTCGGGAATTCGGATTCAAATTCCGTCACTTTCGCTGAACTCGTTTCGACGATTCGAGTGCAATGGATCAGGCCTTGTAATTTTTTGACCTCGTTTGATACCCCGAAATCAGCCCGTAACTTCATCTCGCGCTCATATGACCACCTTTCACCATTTTGCACATAAGTCCCTCATCTTTTGAGCTTTTCACATGAAACCTGGACCCACACTCCCTAACTCAGCCTATTATCACCTCGCATACCTCTCATACCGATCCATACACAAGAAAGGAGAGGAAAATCTGAGTTTTTGGGCAGCAACAGTGAAATCCCGTAACTTTCACCCTAGAAGAGATTTTGAGCTCCAATCTCCATTTTCTTCCAACATCTTCAAGGGGTAAGCTTATATTTGATATGTACATGCTTATATAATCATTTGCATCTGTTAAATTCAGAATTTGAACCACTTTTGATTGAGTTTTAGAACCTTGAAGTGAATAGTTAGGTTTTGCTCCATAATTTGAATTCTATGACTTTCCTTGAGTTATGGCTTGAATTGATGCATGAAAGGTGATCTATTATGCTTCATTTATTGCTATTTATACCTGACTTTGGTGGTAGTTGTGATATGGGTGAGATACCATTAATATACTTGAGTTTTGTTGAGATATATGCATGAATTGGTGCTATTTCTTCTCCTTTGCTGCTGTTGTTCGTTTCCAGCTGATTTAAGGAAGTTGTTGTGCTGTTTTGCTGCTGATTTTGCTGCCTTTTCTTGTCCCTTTGAGTTGGTATGTGGTTTGGTTTGGAGAACAGGGGGTGGATGATCTTTTTCCCGTCTCTGAACTGTCTCCCCGGCCGGGGAGATTTTCCTCAAGAAAAGTACCCAGCCGGGTACGTGATGCAGAGAGTTTCTGCATCAAAGTACCCGGGAGGGTACTTTTGTGAAGAAAATCTCCCCTGGGCGGGGAGATGGATCTGTAGCAGCCATGTTTTACTTTTCCCTTTCTTATGTTTAATCCTTTTTCCATCCTATTTTTGCATGTTAAATTGTGGACTTTGCATGATTCCTTACGTGAGTTTGCATGGTTGTTACATGACTTTGCATGGTAATTATATGATCAATGCATGGTACTAAGTGGTTTTGCATGGACTTTGCATGTATTTATGATTTGTATATATATATATATATATATATATATATATATATATACATATACTATGATATATATTATATGTTATATGTATATATATATATATATTATATGTTATATAATTAATATGTAATTTAAATGATTTAAATTGAGCTTTTAAATTAATTATGAACCTTTGATTTTATATGAATTCTTATGTATGAAATGTGTTATCTAAATTTGATTTTATGATTTAAATTATTTGTTATATTTTAGAAATTACGTTTATGAATTTATTTGATTCGGTTCGTACGTGTTTTGAATTTAAATGACTTAAGAGATGCATTCTTGCACTTCATTTGCATCATTTGCATTCATGAACATTGCCGGGCGTCTAATTGGTACATTATTGAGTCTAAGTCTCGGGTCTTGTCTTCTTTTGTTTCAGAGCCTCTTCCGGACGTTCAAGACCCCGGAGTTTAGGTGGTTGTTCTCTCTTTTGACCCGGTTTTCCGCTCTTTTGTTTAAGGTGAGGTTAGGATCCTTTATATTAGATAAGCGACCTAAGGCCTATTACGTGTGGTTTTCTTACCCCGTATGCGAATATATACCTTATGTATATATATATTAAATACGAGTGCTTAAGCTATGTTATGATTTTGTGAAATAAGCTTTACGTTTTCGAAATTGGTATAAGTATGGGCATAAGTAAGCTAAGTTTTGAAATTCGTTATTCGTATATGTTATGTATGAGCGAGTTGTACCCTGAAAGATGGGAGTTTGGTTTGATTTGGTTTGTTGGGCCCGGAGACGTCGGTAAGGGAGACCCGGGACGACCACGGGGTCGCCGGTTATGACCCCTGTACACGTTCTCATTTTAGATATTCACGTGCGACCTATGGAGGTTGGGAAGGGGTGGTATCTTGAGCCCTCGGTGGATAACCGGGGAAGGCTTATCGTGGGTTAGCTGCCCCGTATGTGTTTGGTAATGTTGGTGTTAGGGTTTGATTCCCAATGCACCATGGATGTGGGGTGGATGTGATTTGAATTCGATTTTATGTTCTGTTTGATGGAGTAAGGGATAGTCCGTTCTCGCCGGACTTATGTTTATGTTATGTTTGATAGATTATGGATCGAGATAGGTTTTCCTTTATATTATATGCTATCTTTGGAAAATGGTTTTGGTATGCAAAACCCTAGCCTCGATTCATGACTATCACCTTTGTAATATGCTCTGCTCTATATGTATTTAAGTGTGGGTGTGCGTTGAGCCCCTCACTCAGTCGAGTTTTGACTGACCCCTCTCTTTTCCCACCTTCAGTGCAGGTTGTTTCGAGCTAGGCGGGGAAGTACGAGTCTTGGTCTTGTACTTGTGTGTCTAGGTCGAGTTGCATTCATACTTCTTGCATTTTGGATACTCTTATTATGTATTTGATGTTAGAATTATATTTTGCTGAATTACGGGCTTTTGATGTATATACTCGATCTTTTGGGTCGTGAGGCCATTGTAAATGATGTAAATGTTAGCTATAGAGCTCTTTTCGATCCTTATGTTATTGCTTCCGCATTTATATGTTTGTTTTGCACGCTCTGTCCGAGTTTTAGCCCCGCTTAGCCTAAGGAGTGAATGTAGGTTCCGTTCGCCTAGACTTGGACTCATGTATGGAAATCCATTTCATATGTGGGTTCGGGTTTAGGTGCGGGGGATGTGGTGGCCCACCGCTCCGGGTGTCACAGCCACATCCCCCGCACTAAGGCCCAGACCTGGTCACGAAATGGAAAGTCCATGCCCGAATCCGAATCATAGCGAACGGGAGACCAACTCACACACTAGGCTAGGCGGATCTAACTTGACAAAATCAGAGTATAGAAGCAATTAAAACCAACAACAATAGATAGCGGAAGCATTTAAAACAAAACATGCAAAGCAGGTGATGGGTTCAACTAGCATAAATACCTAGTCCCTAATCAATTCATAATCCAACATAATAAACAACATAAGCATCATCATAATATCTACTAACATCCAAATACTAGCTTACTAACCCCACACGGGTTTAAGTCTAAATAGAACATAAACATAACCTTCAAGTGTGAAACATAAATACATAACATAAATAAAGTATGCGACAAATGCATCCTAATACCAACTAGACTGACAAGTGTGACTCAGGAGACTCACTTCCGCCTAGCTCAAGCCAAAAGGAAACCTGCAAACTAAAAGATAAATGAGGTGTCAGTCAACTGACTGAGTGAGGGGGCTAACGCACACCCACAATATATATATATACAAGAGCACATCACAGAACAAAAGGATGGACTCATGAACCGAGGATAGGTGTTGCATACTAAAACATCTCCAAATGACCCAAATAGAAATAGATATAAGTTTAGAAACCATTTTCCAGAAGACTCTATCCCGATTCATGATTCCCATAACATATCATAACATATGCTCGGCGAGTACGAGCTTCCAACCTCAACTCCTCATATCATAACAAAACAGAAATAACATACCAACCTCAACTCCGGGTGATGGTAGGGTTGCGCGACCCTAACCATCCATACAGTCGAAGGGAGTGCTAATGCTACTCAATCCCTCAGGGATCCGTTTCCCAACCAAACCTCCTGGTGGGTCCCGGTACATCCTCTTCATATAGATGGAGACTACGCACAAGTATATCCCCGATGGCCCTAACCGTCCCGGGGGCTCCTTACCCATAGCTCCTGGGCCCCATAACAGAACAGAACATAACATATACCAACTTTCATGGCAATCTCGCTACATAATCATAACATAACTTAACTTTCCGAAACAACTTACATATGCCTCAAAAACTGGTTTTTATATATATATATTCCTACGCTGCAGGGATATAGCCCGAAGGCACCCGCCCACGCAGGACACACACACACGTACATTCCCACGCTGCAGGGATATAGCCCGAAGGCACCCGCCCACGCAGGACACACGCATAAGGTCATAAACATATCATATCCAACACATACATATCTATAGTAAGGTATACTCGCATGCAAGGGTAGAAATCAGCATGAAAAGGCAATAGGTCGCATAACTATACAAAATCCTAAACCTCACCTGAGAAGCGACGAGATACGAGAACTGAAAAGACTAGTGCAAACTCGATCGGGTTATCTCCGCCTTGGAGATCTCTTTACAACACAAGAATACAGTGTACTCGTCAGGAACGACTCAATATGAGACCAAGTAGGACGCACGGCGATAGCACAAGACAATGTGAGATGGCATGAAACGATATGACATGTATACGACGAATATAGGATGATATGATATGTCATGGAAATGTTTATGTGCACAAACAACACCAAACTTACAATTCAATTACTCCAATGCTTAAACTCAATTTAATTCAAATTATAAGAATTCATTCCGAATTAATTACTAATTCCTTCATGAAATCACACGTTTCTAACCATAAACACTAACTGTATAAATAATCAAATATTGTTACCCAACTCCATCATTCATCAGTTGTGCAGATTATGAACACTAAAATACAATTGCAATTACACACAACTGTTTATTAACTTATACTATACGAAATAATTAAGAGTCAAATTGTCATTCCCCATTACAAGATAACTACGTTGTGCATTAATTACTACAACAACATCAAGTACAATTTGTAACCGGATACCGATTCCCAACTCAAATAATAACCCATCTTATTAAAATGTATACCAAGCATTTACAAACATCATACATGCATACCTAACCACCGATTACAAGCATACATCAGGATACATAAATATATCATATATCCAGGCTGTACGCACACAACACATACTCAACTCACATATCATTAATTAATTAAATTCAACTCAAGACCTAACAAACTTCGCAAACGTGATATCACACATTTAAACTTAACCACATAAACACATATATACACTTATATACCACGCACGCAACACCACATGCACAAACCATAATAAACTGTTTAGGCATAATGAGTTCAGATAACCAATTCTTTTATTTCAGTTGCCAAACTTAATCAAAATTACCACACTATCATAGTAAGGTATGAGCAGATATATCAAATACACAATTAACAATTAATCATACTTAGTATATACATTTATATATATATATATATATATATATATATGTATATATATCAGCCACACAAACGCAGCTAACACATTAAGTTAATTAACACAAAACCCACCAAATTTAATCAAATAATTACTAAGTACATTTAGCATAACATTCATAATACAGCAAATAAATTCCCAGATCCAAGCACAGATTTCTACGACATATGTCTCAACATATTTCCAGTTACAATCCCAGACTCAATTCAATTTTTACGAAAGCTCAAGCTATCAGCATACAATTTGCATACATATCGAAGGACGCGTCATTAATCAAAATTCAAGAGTTACGAGTATGAATGCACTTCTTATATGAATCTGAAATCTGGATTTACATAAAACTCACTGGTATCAACGTTTAAAACGAAACAACAAGTTATCGGTTACCTCTAGTTACAAAAATACCAAATCTGATTAAAACTAAATTAATTAAACACTAATTGTAATAATTGATATGGGAAAAAGGGGAATTACAATTAAAGAGAAGCAACTGGTATTGGCGGTGGCGGAAGGCGGAGTCGCGGCGGAAGTGGTGGTCGGTTGTCGCTTCACTGGTAGGGAGAGTGAGACGGAGAAGAGGAAGAGATGGGAGTTTGTTGCTGGTCGTTCCCTTCTCAGATCTGGAACGAGAGAGAGTCGGAGTGTGCGCCGGAGTGAAGAAATTGGTGGTGTCTCGTCGGAGTCTGCCGGAATCCATGGCTATCCGAAGCTGGGGGATGGTGGTCGGTGGAGGCTTTGCAGGCGGGGAGTGTTGCTGGTTACATCATTCGTCTTCGCAACTGAGAGGGGAAAAACGAAGACGAAGAAGGAAGAAAGGTTGAGTGATGGAGATGACAGGGAGCAGGGTGGTGCTTACGGCTGTCCAAGGAAGTGGAGACGACGGTGAAGGTGGTGGTTCACTGGTCTGAGGCCGAGTAATGGCGTTGATGGTGGTCGGCACAGTGCCGAAGTGGTGGTTCTCTAAAGGTGGCGGTCGGCGGCGGCGCTCGCCGACGAAAGATGGTGGTCGGCGGAATGCAGTGCCGCTGCTGCTGGTTGAAGACGAAAGGGAGAGAAAGGGAAGAATAAATAGTGCAGCTGCTAGGGTTTCTTGTATAAATGGAGTCTTTTCTTCCAAAATTGCTATTAAGCCCCTCGAGAGTCTAAGTCTTGCGATTGAGTTCACATAGTTCAATTAGGGTTCAAATAGATCCAATTAGAAATTGTGTAATTATAAAAGCACCCCAAAGATTCAGAGTAGTGTCCAATTAAGTCCAAATTGAATTTCTCATAATTAGAAATAGATCCCCAATTTTAATAAATTTCAGATTAGCCCACATAATTTAAATAAAAGGGCAATTAAGCACAAAACACATATTTCAATTAAGTCCACATATTTTCATAAGGTTGCAATCGAGTCAATTAAGCTATTAAAACATGAATAAGGCAATTCAAATATGTGCAAGGTTGAATAAATAACGTTCTAATCATACGAAAACGACATCGTATCTTGCTCCGAAAATGCGGGGTGTTACAGTGGTTCTTTCCTTGGTCTTTCTTGCACATGGAGGTGAGGGTTTTCTTTTATAAACGTCCTACAACCTTGCATGATATAAAGTAAGCCAAATGGTTTTCTTATTAAACTTGCCATACTTTGTATACCGGGTACGTACCGAAAATGTTTTATAAATTGTGTAGTGCCCTGAGCCTGTTTCGCAAGATCCTGTTATTGCCCCCGGCTCTCCTAGTGCTGGGCTAGCCAGTGTAGATTCCTGTACTTGTTCATAGGACCAGGGGCTTGTGTATTGAGTGATCCGGGGAGGAATCGGGCCGACTATGACCTCATGCACAAGTCCCATCCTGTTGGAGCAACCCGGATATCTGTCAGGAGGTTTGGTAGAAGATGGGATTCACATTTGGGGGAGTAATGAACCCGCCAAATCACCTTGTCCTGGATGGCTAGGGTTAGCTAGCTGAACCATCACCGAAGAAAGAGGTTAATCTGTACTTGTTTCCTATTATTGGTAAATAATAAACTCTGGTTCCTGCTTACTTGACTGTTTACCTGCCCTGTTCCTGTCATGTAATAAGTGGAAATGGAGTTTAGGATGGAATAATTACCCGTTCTCGTCGGGTCCCCTAAAATGTAATACATAGATATCCGTAACCTCTGGCATGCCCCCAGTCCCTGTTCAGCACCCGCGCCCGTGGATCGTTAAGGTAAAATGGGCATCAACAGAGGGTATATGGATATCGACACATGCATTGTATATCCTGCTTACCTGATTACATGCTTGGGCGTAAATCCACCCGTACGTGTTAATTGATTCCTGATCCCTGTTACCTGTTTTAATAACAAATCACGTATAATGGGATTACGCCTGTCTGACTGCCTGTTTATATATATATATGCGTGTGTTAACGCCTTCACTCAGTCAGTTGGCTGACCCCTCCCTCTCGTTGTTTTTAGTTCTGTTCTATAGGTCCTTTGGTCGTTAGGCGGGAGTCTGTCGAGGTCTTTGTTCGAGTCTCGGTCCTGTTCTTACTACATTGTTCTGTATACTCTTTTCCTTCTTTGTATTTGGGCCTTGTAGGCCATAGTGTATTCTTTATCGTTTTATTGGACTCGGGACAGGTTTCTAGGGCCCTAGTCGAACCCGTTTGTATGTTATTGATTTGTATTGTTCGGGGCAGGTTAGGACAGGTTCTCGGATTAGTTGAACCCGTATTTACATTCCTGTTTGAATTGTAATTACATTGTTAAATTGTGAATATATGATTGCCTTGCTTCCGCATTCTTGCTCCTATCAACTTGTTGGTACAGGGTCCAGTCCCGCCTAATGTAGAATGTTTTTGTTCGGTCTTCGTTCACTATGAGTTTGGTTCATGTATGGACTTTCCATTTCATATGTGGACCGGATTCATAGTGTGGGGGATGTGGTGCCCTCCGTTTAGGGTGTCACGGTTCATATTGAGTCTAAGAGTGTCTCTCGTTGTTTATTTTGTTCAGCGGACCCTCCTGTGGAAAACGAGGTTGCCCCTTAGCCGTTCTATTGCTCCCTTTTCGTTCCTGCTTTTCTAAGGTGAGGTTTTATTTCTTTTAGTTATCTTGACCTAAAACCCTACGTGTTTTGAAGCCCGCATGCGAAACATGTATACTATATGATAGATACGTGTATGATATGTACTTTGAGGGCTTGTCCCGCTTTTGAAAGACTTTGAAAACGTTTTTATATGTTTATAAGCTATGTTTTGCTTTGTTTTTGAAAAGCTTTTGTTATGTTTGAACTTGTAGCGAGAAATGGTCTTGAAAGATAGACTACTTGTACATGATCTTGTTCTTGACTTGTTTGGGCCCCGAAAATATGGGTAAGGAGCATCCGGGACGGCCATAGTGTCGCCGGACACACCTCTTGTGCGTATTTCCATTTGAGAGAGCACACCCTACCTCGGGAGGTCGAGGGAATTCTCTTGAGCCGACGGCTACCACCTTCGAATAAGCGGGTAGGAGTAATTAGCCCCCGTCTCAGCACGTACTTGACTTGGGAATTGAGGGACACGTCTCTCTTTTCCACTTGAAGCTTTGTTGGACTTGTTCTTATTTTGGTTTGTATATGTCTTGTCTTGAGAAGCCTGGAAAAACTCGTACTCGCCGAGTTACTTGTCGTGTCTTGAATCTATGAAACGAGAATGGATTTCTAAATACTTAAAAATTGGTTGATTTGGCCTCCGACCTTTAACTTCTTTTAAGTATATATATCTATTATCACGAAAAATATTTTAGACTGCAAAAACCATTCTGGGCTCATGGATTACCTCTTGTTTTTGTTAAGTGCTTTGCTCTATACGTATATGGGTGAGTGTGTTAGCCCCCTCACTAGTCATTAGGACTAACCCTAGTTGTTGTTCTTTCTTTCTCCCCTTCTTTTGAGTTGTAGGTACTTCTTTTGGAGTCTTAAGCTAGGCGGCAAGTGGTCTAGTTGTCGTACTTATGTATAGCTATTGTGTGTAGAAATTGCTTGATTTTGAGCGTTAATTAGATTGTAATTTGGTGTCGTTTGATGCGTTTACATGTTTAATTTACCCCGTATTAGGTGATTCTAGAGTTGGAGTCACGAAACGGCGAAACGAGGCGATTTCACGCACTTTTTTAGGAAGAGTGGTAACCCTCATTACCATGCAAGAGTACAAAATTTGTGACTCCCGTTAACTAACACAGGAGCACTACTTGAGGCGAATTAGAGGAGTAATGCTCGTTACTCCAAGGCAGCACAGATCTGGTAACGCCCGTTATCAGACACAGGAGGAGATGAATTCTGGAGAAGGTAGGGTAACGGCCGTTACCCTTTGACTGAAGAGAAGTAGTAACACCCGTTAATACTTATAAAAGCGCAGGCACGATTTAGCTTTGTAACGGGCGTTAACAAGAGATGCATGGGGATAGGTAACGCCCATTACCTATGTTGGCGAGAGAATTTAGGACTGATATTTATGCGTGTTTAGAGGATTATTTTGGTAGAGTTGGGCAAAAGAGTTCAGACCTAGTTGGGAGACAACTGCGGCGGGAGATTTCAAGAGCTTTTAGAGAATTCAGATGAATCAATTGAGACCAATTCCATTTTTCTAGTTTTATTATTGCTTTATTATTCAAACTAATTCCTCCTAATTTCAGTTTTCTTCTACTTTATTAGATTTAAAATTTCCTGAATTGCTAGAATGTTTCTGAGTTCGATTTCTAGACTTTGTTTAGTTTTTGAGACGATGATTTATTTTAATGCAATTCCCTTTAATTTTATGAGTTTTGCTTTAATTATGAGTAGCTAATTCGCTAGGGCTAGGGGAGTGATGATGAATGCATGATAGATGTTTGCTATAATGCTTGAATGACTTGTGTGATTCTTAGTTTGAAAGCGGACTTAAATTGAATTGCAACGGTCCGGCCAACCTTAGCATGTCTCAGAATTGCCTATAGATTGAGAGATTGATGGTGATTTGGATTGTTTTCAATACTTGTGAGTTGTAGGATACAAAGAGATTTGGTCCTAACTTATACAACAGTAATCTTATTCCATGTCGAGCCGCTACAATACTGAATTACACTAGTCTTGTTCTTATGGTTTAATTAACTATTGGTGATTGCGAGAGCAACATTGAACACTAATTAAGCACTTGGTTACACCTTGAGAGAGGGTAATTCAAACATAAGTGACTAGGTTGTAGAATTACACTTGTCAGACGAGTATTTTATTGGCTCTTGACTGTATGATTCATTACTTTCCCTTGCCTGTTTAGTTTACTGATTTTAATTCGTGTGTTTAACCTTTTATTCGCAGTTTAACCCCAGTTAATTGTTAATTTCTGTCTGAGTAGATTAATTGAACCAACAATTGCTTTTCGTTAGGTCTTTAGATTATATAAGAACCTAGAGTAGTGATTGATTTCCCTTCCCTGTGGGTTCGATCCTATTGTTCTGCGCGTATGTTAGTGTACACTTGCACGATTGGTTTTTAACTGTAGTAAACCTTACAACAATAGCTCGAGTATCATGTATATATTGTACCTTGTTTTGTATTTTTGATATTTTGGACATGTATATGAATACTCGTACTTGATGTCTATTCTTTTGGCCCGGGATGGGCATGTGAATATGTAATATGATGTTGATGTTGATTATGGTTACGCTACGTAAGTGGATAGTTTGATATGACTAGTATTTAAATCGCTTCCGCTACTTCTTGTTCTTATGTGCACTTTGATTTAATGGTTCTCAAGCCTTTCTGGCCAAATTTTTTCCTCTCAGCAAAACCACGAAATATCGAAATGAAATCCAAGGGTGTTCCGACAGATGGATGGAGAGCCTTTCTATGAGGCTTGGGAGAGATTTAAAGATTTACAGAAGAGGTGTCCACATCATGGGATTCCCGGTTGGCTACTGATACAGACATTCTATAATGGGATGTTTCCTACTTTTAGAGGAGCTTTAGATGCAGCCGCTGGCGGAGCTTTCTTGGCAAAGTCATAAACAGTTGCTGCTGAACTTTTAGAGAATATGTCTCAGAACGATGTTTTTGTACACGAAGGGAACTCTCCTCAACCGATCAAGGTTGCAGCAGGGGTCTCAGACCTCGACGGCCTGACCGTCATCAATGCTCAAATTGAAGCTCTCACTAACAGATTAGATCAACTCTCTGTGAATGCTATTGGAACACAATTCCAACTAGTGCAGGTAACATGTGATATTTGTAGTGGTCCACATGTGTTTAACATATGTCCCTATTTCAATGTAGGTGAGCAGGTGCAAGAGCAAGTGAATTATGCTAATAATGCCAGCACCTACAACCCTAGTTGGGGGAACTACCCTCAACAAAAAATACCATAGCTTAGACCGCCACTTCAACCTGGGCCTCAAGATTTTCGCCGACCAGGCCTAATCCATACTCCAAGCCGTTATGTGATGCAACCAGAACCTCCACCTTACATTCCTCATACTCAGTCCTTTCCGGAACAGAAGCAGGGTTGGGAGGCTGCACATGAGAAGTTCATAGCAGTGTCTTCGGATAAATATCAGAAATTGGAAACTCAGGTAGAGCAGGTGGTGAATCAGAATAAGAACTTGGAGACTCAGATCTGTTAAATAGCCCAATCACTGAATACCATAGGCGCAAGGATGTTGCCAGATCAAACCGGAAACAATCATAAGGAACAGTGCAAAGCTGTGGCCTTGAGAAGTGGCAAGGAATACGAAGGACCAAGGATGCCTACAGATTCTGATGAAGGTAACACAAATGGAGAGAAGCCGGAAGGAGTAGTTGAGACAAAGGAGGAAAATGTAGAAGAGAACAAGAAAGAGCTCCCTTCAAAGCCAAAGGTGAACGTAGCACCCAAGGAGTATGTGCCGCCGGTTCCCTTTTCTCAAAGATTGCAGAAGCAAAAATTGGAGAAACAGTTTGAGAAGTTCTTAAGCATCTTTAAGGAGTTACATATCAACATTCCTTTTGTCGAAGCATTAGCACAGATGCCGACTTATGTTAAGTTTTTTAAACAAATCCTCTCTAACAAAAGGAAATTGGAAGACTATGCCACAATTGCACTCACTGAGGAGTGCAGAGCTATTATTCAGCATAAGCTTCCACCGAAGCTTAAGGCTCCAGGGAGTTTTTCCATCCCTTGTACCTTTGGCAATTTAACTTTCAATAAAGCTTTATGTAATCTTGGCGCTAGTGTGAGTTTAATGCCTTTATCTATTTGCAGGAAATTAGGGTTGGAAGATCTACAGCCGACTACAGTGTCACTTCAATTAGCTGACCGATCAATCACCTATCCCACCGGAATTAAGAGAATGCCCTTGTGAGAGTCGAAATGTTCTACCTCCCAGTGGACTTTCTTGTGCTTGACATAGAGGAGGACCGGGATATGCCATTGATTCTAGGAAGACCTTTCCTTGCCACAGCTGGAGCGTTGATTGATGTAAAGAATGGATTACTGACCCTAAGAGTGGGGGAAGAGCAAGTGGAGTTTAACTTGTTCAAAACCATGAAGGGACCAGTACTGGAAGAACAATGTTTCATGGTAGATGATATTATTTCAATTTCAGTGCTGCAAGATGACCCCCTTGAATTATGTCTGCAGGGACTGGAAGAGAAAATAGATGGAGAGGAGTTGCTAAAAGAGATTGCTACTTATTCGAGAGAACTTGTGGCAACTCCATTCGTGCCCTTCCGACAAAGGTTTGTTTATGAGGAGTTGGGTTCAGGTAAGCCCACTCCTCCTCCATCTATTGTTAAGGCACCTACTTTGGAATTGAAACCCCTCCCCAATCATCTAAAGTATGCATTCTTAGGCGAATCTGATACATTGTCTATTGTTGTGTCTGCGAAATTATCTGAATTACAATTAGATGCTTTGTTGAGGGTGTTGAGAACTCACAAACGATCAATAAGATGAACTATTTCCGACATTAAGGGAATTAGCCCAGCTATTTGCATGCATAAAATTTTGATGGAGGATGAGCACAAACCCTCTATAGAACACCAACGCAGGCTAAACCCAAATAAGAAAGAAGTTGTTAGGGCTGAGGTAATAAAATTATTAGATGCTGGGATTATTTATCCTATCTCGGATAGTAAGTGGGTTAGTCCTATTCAGGTTGTGCCTAAGAAAGGGGGGATGACTGTAGTTAAAAATGAGAATAATTAATTGATTCCTACTAGGACTATCACGGGATGGAGAGTTTGCATTGATTACAGAAAACTAAAAACTGCGACCAGGAAAGATCACTTTCCCCTTCCCTTCGTTAATCAAATGTTAGAAAGATTAGTCGGGCGTGCATATTAATGTTTTCTGGATGGATACTCAGGTTATAATCAGATAGCTATAGCCCCGGAAGACCAGGAAAAATGCACTTTTACTTGTCCTTATGGTACTTTCGTCTTTAGGAGAATGCCTTTTGGGTTGTGTAATGCCCCTACTACGTTTCAAAGATGCATGATGGCAATTTTTTCTGATTTTATTGAGCGTACCATGGAAATATTTATGGATGATTTCTCTGTATTTTGTTCCTCTTTTGAATCCTGTTTATAGAATTTAACTCAAGTTCTGCAGAGATGTGAAGAGACTAATCTAGTTCTGAATTGGGAAAAGTGTCACTTGATGGTGAAAGAAGGAATTATGTTGGGCCATAGGATTTCGGAGAAGGGAATTGAAGTTGATAAGGCCAAAATTGAAGTGATCGCGAAATTGCCACCACCAACTAATGTTAAGGGAGCTAGGAGCTTCCTTGAACACGCCGGATTTTATCGCCGGTTTATTAAGGATTTCTCCAAATCACCTTACCCCTTTGTAAGCTTTTACAGAAGGATGCTGAATTTATCTTTGATAATGACTGTTTGATTGCTTTTGACAGGTTGAAGAAAGAACTTATTTCAGCACCCATTATGGTGGCGCCAGACTGGAGTCTGCCATTTGAGCTAATGTGTGATGCTAGTGACTTGGCCATAGGAGTTGTCCTTGGCCAACAAAGGGACAAACGTTTACACGTTATTGTATATTCTAGCAAAACACTTAATGATGCGCAACTAAATTATGCCACCACTGAAAAAGAACTGTTAGCCATTGTATATGCTTTTGACAAGTTTTGTTCTTATTTAATAGGTTCAAAAACTGTGGTGTACACTGATCATGCTGCCATTAAGTACCTTTTGTCCAAGAAAGATAGTAAACCGCGCCTCATTAGGTGGATACTGTTACTCCAGGAGTTTGATTTGGAGATAAGAGACAAGAAGGGCACAGAGAACGTGATAGCAGACCATTTATTGCGATTGGAAACTAAGGAAACAGCCGAGCAGAAAGAACAGGTTATAGTGGAGAACTTTTCGGATGAGCAACTATTTAAGGTAGACTCTGGAGTACCGTGGTATGCAGATTTTGTGAATTACTTGGCCATTAAAGTCGTACCTCCTGATTTGAGCTTCCACCAAAAAAGAAAATTTCTTTCCGATGCAAAGTATTACTATTAGGAAGAACCGTTGCTTTATAGACACTGTTCTGATCATCTGGTGCGGAGATGTGTCCCACAGGATGAGATAGAGGAGGTGCTTTATCATTGCCATTCCAGCCCTTATCGAGGCCACACTAGTGCAAGTAAGACTGTTGTGAAGGCGCTATAATCTGGATTTTGGTGGCCTTCATTGTTTAAGGATGCACATGACTTTGTGACTAAGTGTGATTCATGCCAGGGGATAGGTAATATTGGAAAGAGAGATGAGATGCCACTGAGGTATATTCTAGAGATTGAGCTTTTTGACGTCTGGGGAATTGATTTTTTGGGTCCGTTTCCGTCATCCAATGGGAATAAGTACATTCTGGTAGGAGTTGATTACGTATCTAAGTGGGTTAAAGCCATAGCATCACCAACGAACGATTCAAAGGTTGTGTTGAAATTTCTGAAGAAGAATATTTTCAGTCGATTTGGAGTTCCCCGAGCTCTTGTGAGTGACGGAGGCTCTCACTTCTACAATAAGCCTCTAGAGATTCTTTTGATGAAGTACGGCGTTCACCATCGAGTGGCGACCCCGTATCATCCCCAATCGAGTAGGTAAGTGGAAATTTCCAATAGGGAGATTAAACAGATTTTCGAAAAAACTGTAAGTAGCTCGAGGAAGGATTGGGCTTCGAAGTTGGATGATGTCCTATGGCGTATAGGACGGCTAATAAGACACCTATCGGCACGTCCCCATTTAATTTAGTCTATGGAAAACCGTATCATTTGCCATTGGAATTCGAGCATAAGGCGTATTGGGCAATCAGGGCCATTAATATTGATATGAAGCTAGCCGGCGAGAAAAGAGCTTTGCAATTGCATGAATTAGAGGAATTCCGACTCAGAGCATATGAAAATGCCAAACTTTATAAAGAGAGAACAAAGAGGTGCCATGATAAGCATATCCGAGTGAAAGAGGGTGAAGAACGGCAGTTGGTTTTATAATTCAACTCTAGGTTGAAGCTCTTCCATGGGAAATTGAAGTCCCGTTGGTCCGGCCCATTTTGTGTTATTAGGGTTTAGGAGACACATTTATAGTGAATGGACAAAGATTGAAGCCATATCTAGTTGGCAAGCCCATTGAGAAACACACTTCACGTGTGTCAATGCATCCTGCGAATTAATCAGGATCACCAGTCAAGCTAACGACTATAACTTAGAACTAACTTTTCTCTGCTTTTCTTTTCTTTTATTTCTTTGTTGTTGTTTTCTCGTCTTGTTTTCTCGTGATTCTCTATCTGTCTCCTTCGTTTACAGGTTGGTTTGGGAGTTGTTCGGAGTCTGAAGTAAGAACTGATGAGAGGACCGTGCTTTTGAAGATAAGAGCCAATATTGAGGTTCATTTATTTAGTTGTGTTTTGCATGTGCTTGAGATGTGTGAATGATTTGATACTATAAACTGTAAATTGTACATTAAGGTGTGTTTATCTATCATTGCGATGGTGCACTATGCTTTCACTGTCTTTTGTGAGTTGATTATTGTTAATTAACTGATTAAGCACCCGCTATTTTGTGTTTGTGTCCAAATAAAGCTTTTGGCGAGTTAGGTGTAATGGGCGTTACACCCCTCTTGGTTTATTCATGTAACGGACGTTATTAGCGTCAGGAGGATGGGGTAGTTTAGGTAGCGGGCGTTCCAAATTCTTAGAATATTACTCGTAACGCCTGTTCTTGGCCACAGGCGTGTAGACCAGGTGTTACCCACATAAGGTGCAAAAATGTTAACGCCCGTTGCCGGGCCAAAATCGCGAAAACCTGGGGCTTTACTAACACGTTTTTAGGAGAATTTTATTCTAAAACCTACACTCTTGCCCCCACTGTTGGGATTAATGCCCTGAAAATCCAATTACATTGTAAATATTTTGGATTAATAAAACTGAAATTATCGCAAGTTATGAGTATTTTACGAATTTAATAATTAATGACGTGTGATGGTATTTTTATATGAAATGTGTTTCATATGAAAAGACTTTAAATACCAGAAGTCACGTGTCAATAAAGTTCTAGTCAGTATGATAAGAAATTGTTCTTATCGAGACTATAATGTGTTATATAAGATGATTAGTCTTTCGTCATAGGGAAACGAAGTTTCCAATTATAACACATTGATGATTTTCAATGAGTTTGGAAACATCGAACTGGACCACTGAGATTGTTCATTTTATACTGCTATCTAAAATGAACAGAATTTCGGAAGCATTAGACTCTTAATCCTGGCAGTATTTCTACTTTAGGCATGTAGTGATAATCACTGTGATGTACTCAGAAGTGAGGTCTCGGTAATGGGTGGCCAAAATACTTTGTACGTTCGGTGATTGCATGAAATGTGCTGAAGAGAAATATTGATCGAGGAATCTGTAGCCTTGCTGGAAGGTTAGAAGATATCCCTGAAATAGATTCGTGAAAGTTCAAATAAAACTTTGGCCAAAGTACTTCGTGTGTGCGTCACCGAAGTTGTATGTTGAATGTGTTTCACATACAGGGATTTTGGACTTAAGGTGAATCAAGAATTTCAGATTGAAAGTGAAAAATAAATGATAGTAGTATTGATTTATTTTTAATGGATATCTGCACAAAGGAGTAAAATGCAAAATTATTCTAGATCGAGAAATTCGTGAATAATTTAATTAATTTTAGAGTTCAACAATATTTATTTAGTAAAATTAAATATTGTTAAACGGTAATCAATTATTGTCATGGGATGATTATAGATTGACCCGTTTGGAGCTAAAGTTAATTAGTCCTGCAGGTCCCCCCGCAAGCCCCAATGAAGATCAAAGAGAAAATATTAAAACGAGAGAGAGAAATGTTTGTTCAAAGTGTTTGAAAATAGCCAAGGTATTTATTTTGGGAGAATATATTAAATTCCAAAGAGTTGGAAATGCCTGGAATTTTATTTGGAGAAAATAAAATTTTTCGAAAAAAAAAAAGTTTTTTTGCTGACGTGGTAGTGATGACGTGTCATGCCACGTCAGCGGGTCAGCACCACTGGGTGCCAGCATGTTCGACACGTGGACGATGAGGATCGTGCCACGTCAGCACGAAGAAGCGGCCCAGATCATATTGACTGAAAAGTCAACGGGCCGTGGAAGCGGGTCTCCGGGTCGGGTCGTCGGGTAGGGTCGGTCAAAATTGGACCGACCCGAACATGTGGCAGAACGAGGGAGTGCCACGTAGCAGAGGTTCAGACCGTCTGAACCGGCCGGTTCTCTGTTGAACCAGTCCGAACCGCTGGACCGCCGGTCCGACCGGCCGAACCGGACACGTGGCAGGTGCTTGTGCCTGCGTGGGTATCACACGCGCCAAGCACACAGCCGCCACTTGGGCGGCACGTGCGGCGTCTGCTGGGCGCGTGCTTCGCGCCGCTGGACTCGTGGCAGCGCGAGCTCCTGCGTGGCGTCCTCGGATTTGCTGAACTCGGCGGCTAAGGACGCGTGGCAGCCCTCTTTCCTTCGAATTGGCCATTTTACCCTCAATTTGGCCCTATAAATATGGTTGTACATTCTCATTTCAATTAACAGCATTTGGCAATTCCTTTCTTGGCAGACAAATGCCATTCGGCTCTCTCTCTCTCTCTATAATTTAATTAATCCTAATTAAGGATTAATTAATTACTTAATTAGGTGGTTATATAATTAATATATAATCCACTTAATTAATAGAAAATAGGGATTTTCAGGTTTTAGAAAAAAGGGTTTTTTCTAGAAAATATTTTCTCAAGTATTTAGCGAAATACTGCCGGATCCCACACTCCAATTTCTTAATCGGGGATATTACGGGGAAGCTCTTCCGGTTTCACGAAAAGATATCGAGGTGCTGGAAAAGTGCCGTTGATAGCCATTTTTGCAGTACGGTAATACCGTGATGCTGCTCAAATTATTATTTGCATATTGCGATTATATGCTAGATGATTTAAAATTATGTTATCGATGCCTGTATATATTAGAGTTATGCTGCCCGATTTATTCCGCTGCTTTATTAAAATATTTTTTGAAATATTTTGATAGCGAGGTTATGGTAAAATTTTTGAATATTACGTTATACCGTCACCTGCTTCGGGCCCGCCACACACACCAACAACTGGTATCAGAGCGGGGCTCTGATTATATACTCGCATTGATAAATCATAAGATGCATAATTTTAAATCTGATACTGTGCACGTAAATTCTGTCAAAGGAGGCTGGGTTTTAAGTGGGACCGTTGTGACCCCTCCAGTGTTTCTGGGAATTTGCGTGGAATGGTAATTTTCTGGGAATTGATTTGAATAATCTTCCTGGTTAATTACCGAATTAGTAAATATGATTTAAATTATGTGACAATTTAAAACTTATTTATTTAAGGTGCCATTAAAAATTTAAAGCATGATAATTATGTGATAATTATTTGCAAGTATGCTTTTAATTTTAAAAATGGCATGATAATATGTGATATTATGTTGTTTCAATTATGCATGATTTATTTAATATGATTAGATAAATAATGTTTAATAGAGATGAAATACGATGCATAATTGGATTAATATTTTTTGGCTTAAATTAATAAAGAGTTATTAAAGCCTTAGAATATTATTAGGATTATTTAATAATCCTAGTGGAAGCATATTAATTAGATTAATTACTTCCAAAATCAATAAGACGCCAAAAGTGATTATTTAATAATCAAAGATAATCCACAAATTCTATAAAATTCAAGTGGGAGCGAGATGAAAAGAATTGGATTCTCACGGCCTCCATTACCCGTCTATAGTATAGTGGATATATACTACTCCCTTCGGCGGGTATGTATTCGCGGTATACAAGATTAGACTTCTACGGATAGAATGAAATACGGGGAAAGTCAGCTCGACCACGCCTCCGTGGAGTGTCTGATCTACTCGTACGAATTTCTAGGTAATGGTATACGCTTGACTAAGTGATGTATTAACCTCCCTTCGGAGCTATGTTACATTCACTTAGAGGCCAAAGGTTAACGTGGTGGATTAACATAGTTTGGTACGAGTTACCTAGATGGCATGTTAATTAAGATTAATTCTTGCTTTTCTAAGCGGTTTTCGACCCCGCTTCCGGGGAGTCAACTGCGGTTGGATAAGTCACAATGGTGTAAACCAAAAATGCTTATGTGGATTTCATTTATTGGTTAGACGCAAAAGAAATAAAATACAGAATCATAACTTGCACCTTTTTAAATATTTCAGTTTTAAAGCAATGACGACCGCTAGCCCGCTTCAATCAATCCTAAAGGAAAATAGGCTTGAAGGGTCTAATTATGCTGACTGGAAAATGAATCTTGACATCGTGTTTGGTCACGAGAATCTGAAACAAGTGCTCACTGAACCTTGTCCGGGGGTACCGGAAAATACAGCCAATCAGGATATGAGAAATGCTTATGCCAATTGGATCAAGTCCAATGATTTGGCTAGGTCTTATATCCTGGCATCTGTCTCCAATGTTCTCAAACATCAAATGCATGAGATGCCAACTGCTAGGAACATGATGGATCATCTCCATCAAATGTTTGGAGGACATAATCGAGCCAAGAGGCTCGAATTGATGCGAGGCTGTTAGTTACCAAGATGTCTGAGGGATCACCTGCTCAGGATCATGTTATGAACATGATGGCCTGCCTGAACGAAATTGAAAGCCTTGGTGCTAAATTTGATGATCTCAGCAAACAGGATATGATCCTATGCTCTCTGCCAAAGTCGTTCGACACATTCAGGCAAAATTATTCTATGAACAAATTGGAATTTTCTCTGCCTGAATTGATGAACGAACTTAAAGTGGCGGAGGGAGTGATGAAAGCTAAGGGAACTGTTCTCCTGGCTCAGGCGTCGACTTCCACGGCTCCAAAGGCCAACAAGTGGAAAAAGGGAAAGGGAAAGATTCCCAATCCCAAGAAAAAGGTTCAGAAGAAGAAAGGCAAACCCAGCCAGGGAAAATGTTTCCACTGCGGAGAAAATGGGCACTGGAAGAGGAATTGTCCAAAATACTTAGCAAGTCTTCCTGCTAAGCCATCTGGACAAGGTATATTGATATCTTGTTTGATTGAATTATGTTTAGTAGGAAGTTCACCAGATTCCTGGTGTGTGGACTCGGGTTCAACTAATCATATTTGCAATTCGTTGCAGGGGTAACCAGAAAGCTTGAAGATGGCGAGATGCAGCTACTGCTCGGGGATAATACAAGTATATCTGTGTTAGCAGTAGGGATTGTAAATTTGTATTTTGGTGATAGGGTTTTGGTACTGAAAGACACTTTGTATATACCGTGTGTTCGCAGAAATCTAATTTCCGTGAGTTGTTTAATAAATAATGGTTTCAGTGTTTGTTTTGAACAAAACTTTACCATTAAGCAGAATAAAAGGTTTATTTGCTCTGGCACTGTAAAAGATGATCTTTTCTTGTTATACCCCGATAAAAACCCTAATTCCGAACTTAACACCACTACGCTTGACTTACCATCCAAAAGAAAAACTCCTATGCCTAATGAGGCGTACAAGTGGTATTTACGTCTTGGGCATATTAATCCAAAAAGGATCCAAAGACTAATTTCAGATGAATTGTTGAGTCCCTTGGACTTAACAGAACTACCAGTCTGTGAATCCTGCTTGGAAGGTAAGATGACCAAGAGATCTTTTAAATCTAAAGGTAATCGAGCCACAGAATTGCTTGAGTTAATTCATACGGATGTGTGTGGTCCTATGAGTATTCAAGCAAGAGGAGGTTTTGAGTATTTCATCACTTTTACGGATGATTACTCCAGATACGGATACGTTTATTTGATGAGATATAAGTCTGAATCTTTTGAAAAGTTCAAAGAATTCAAGGCTGAAGTTGAAAATCAAATTGGAAAATGTATAAAGGCACTTCAATCAGATCGTGGTGGTGAGTATCTGTCTACAGAGTTTCTAGAATTTCTCACTGCAAATGGGATTAGATCTCAATTATCTGCACTGGGTACACCCCAGCAGAACGGTGTTGCAGAAAGGAGAAATAGAACTCTGATGGAAATGGTAAGATCTATGATGAGTCATGCTACCCTACCAAGTTCGTTTTGGGGCTTTGCACTCGAAACGGTGGCACACATATTAAACCTTTTTCCATCCAAGTCAGTTCCTAAAACACCAATGGAACTGTGGCGAGGGCGAAAGCCCAGTGTCTCCTATCTTCGGATATGGGGAACCCCAGCTCATGTGTTAAGGAAGGATCCTGACAAGTTGGAATCAAGAATAGAGGTTTGCTTGTTTATAGGTTATCCTAAAGGAACAAGAGGTGGTACATTTTACGATCCGAGCGATCACAAAGTGTTTGTCAACACTAATGCCAAATATCTTGAAGATGATTTCGTAAATGACCACAAGGGTAGAAGCAAAATTGTGTTAGAAGAAATGGCAACATCAGATTCTGATTTCCAAGAACCCGTATAACTGAAAATGTGTTAGACACATATGATGTACCAGATACAACATATGATGTAGGGATAAGTACACAGCAGCCTCGTCGTAGTGGGAGGATTGTCAGGGCACCTGACAGATACCTAGGATTAACCCAAGTGGTTGAATCTGACGTATCTGATCCTGTCACATATGATGAAGCCATAAAGGATATAGACGCTGACCGTTGGGTCAGAGCCATGGAATCTGAATTAGATTCAATGTATTCCAATAAAGTTTGGGAACTTGTAGAGGCGCCTGAGGGTATTAAACCTATTGGATGCAAATGGGTCCACAAGAGAAAAAGGGGAGTGGACGGAAAGGTTGAGACCTTTAAAGCAAGGCTTGTGGCAAAGGGTTATACCCAGAAAGAAGGTATCGATTATGACGAAACCTTCTCGCCTGTAGCAATGCTTAAGTCCATAAGAATTCTCCTTTCCATTGCCGCTCATTATGATTATGAGATTTGGCAAATGGATGTAAAGACTGCCTTCTTGAATGGGCACCTTCAAGAAGAGATATACATGGCTCAGCCTGAAGGCTTTATTGCCAGAAATCAGGAGCATATGGTATGCAAGCTTGATAGATCTATTTATGGTCTTAAGCAAGCGTCTAGGTCATGGAACATCAGATTTAATGAGGCAATTAAATCCTTTGGATTTATACAATTGCCTGATGAACCATGTGTATACAAGAGACATCATGATAGTGTTGTAACATTTTTAGTTTTATATGTTGACGATATTCTGCTCATTGGGAGTGACACAAGAATATTGTCAGCAGTTAAAATTTGGTTGTCAAACCAGTTTGACATGAAAGAATTAGGTAAGGCCAGTTATATTCTAGTGATCAAACTTTGTCATGATCGTAAGAATAAGATGATTGGTTTATCACAAGCAGCATATATAGATAAGATGCTGGCAAGATATAATATGGCGAATTCTAAGAAAGGTTTGTTACCTTTCAGATATGGTGTTCATCTGTCTCGGGATCTGTGTCCTAAGAACCCAGAAGAGATAGAAGAAATGAAAGATATTCCGTATGCTTCGGCAGTCGGAAGCCTCATGTATGCCATGTTATGTACAAGGCCGGATATCTATTATGCTGTAGGTCTAGTCAGCAGATATCAGTCAAACCCTGGACCCCAACACTGGATAGCTGTAAAGCATATATTGAAGTACTTGAGAAGAACTCGGGATTATATGCTTGTCTATCGCAGTGATGAGCTCATTCCTATAGGGTACACAGATTCGGATTTTCAATCCGATTTGGATTCTAGGCGTTCGACGTCTGGATATGTGTTTACTCTAGGAGGAGCAGCCGTTAGTTGGAGGAGCATTAAGCAAACTTGCATTGCTGACTCCACCATGCAAGCCGAATACGTGGCAGTTTCAGAAGCAGCCAAAGAAGCGTATTGGCTCCGAAATTTCCTAATGGATCTAGAAATTGTCAAGGACGGACTTATGCCGATCACATTGTACTGTGACAATGCTGGAGCGGTGGCCAACTCCAAGGAACCTCGAAGTCATAAATGTGCGAAGCACATCGAGAGGAAGTTTCACATTATACGTGATTATGTGGAACGTGAAGAAGTGGCAGTGGTGAAAATTGGCTCAGTAAACAATCTGGCAGATCCCTTCACTAAGACTTTGGCACAAAAGAGTTTTGACACTCATATAGAAGGGATGGGTCTTAGATATGTAGCCAATTGGATTTAGGGCAAGTGGGAGATTGTTGGGATTAATGCCCTGAAAATCCAATTATATTGTAAATATTTTGATTTAATAAAACTGAAATTATCGCAAGTTATGAGTATTTTACGAATTTAATAATTAATGACGTGTGATGGTATTTTTATATGAAATGTGTTTCATAGGAAAAGACTTTAAATACCAGAAGTCACGTGTCATTAAAGTTCTAGTCAGTATGATAAGAAATTATTCTTATCGAGACTACAATGTGTTATATAACATGATTAGTCTTTCGTTATAGGGAAATGGAGTTTCCAATTATAACACATTGATGATTTTCAATGAGTTTGGAAACATCGAACTGGACCACTGAGATTGTTCATTTTATACTGCTATCTAAAATGAACAGAATTTCGGAAGCATTAGACTCTTAATCTTGGCAGTATTTCTAATTTAGGCATGTAGTGATAATCACTGTGATGTACTCAGAAGTGAGGTCTCGGTAACGGGTGGCCAAAATACTTTGTACGTTCGGTGATTGCATGAAATATGCTGAAGAGAAATATTGATCGAGGAATCTATAGCCTTGTTGGAAGGTTAGAAGATATCCCTGAAATAGATTTGTGAAAGTTCAAATAAAACTTTGGCCAAAGTACTTCGTGTGTGCGTCACCGAAGTTGTATGTTGAATGTGTTTCACATACAGGGATTTTGGACTTAAGGTGAATCAAGAATTTCAGATTGAAAGTGAAAAATAAATGATAGTAGTATTGATTTATTTTTCATGGATATCTGTACAGAAGAGTAAAATACAAAATTATTCTAGATCGAGAAATTCGTGAATAATTTAATTAATTTTAGAGTTCAACAATATTTATTTAGTAAAATTAAATATTGTTAAACGGTAATCAATTATTGTCATGGGATGATTATAGATTGACCCGTTTGGAGCTAAAGTTAATTAGTCCTGCAGGTCCCCCCGCAAGCCCCAATGAAGATCAAAGAGAAAATATTAAAACGAGAGAGAGAAATGTTTGTTCAAAGTGTTTGAAAATAGCCAAGGTATTTATTTTGGGAGAATATATTAAATTCCAAAGAGTTGGAAATGCCTGGAATTTTATTTGGAGAAAATAAAATTTTTCGAAAAAAAAAAAAAAGTTTTTTTACTGACGTGGCAGTGATGACGTGTCATGCCACGTCAGCAGGTCAGCGCCAAGTGGCGCTGACTGGGCGCCAGCGTGTTCGACGCGTGGACGATGAGGATCGTACCACGTCAGCACGAAGGAGCGGCCCAGATCATATTAATTGAAAAGTCAACGGGCCGTGGAAGCGGGTCTCCGGGTCGGGTCGTCGGGTAGGGTCAGTCAAAATTGGACCGACCCGAACACGTGGCAGAACGAGGGAGTGCCAAGTAGCAGAGGTTCAGACCGTCTGAACCGGCCGGTTCTCTGTCGAACCGGTCCGAACCGCTAGACCGCCGGTCCGACCGACCGGACCGGACACGTGGCAGGTGCTTGTGCCTGCGTGGGTGTCACACGCGCCAAGCACACAGCCGCCACTTGGGCGGCGCGTGCGGCGTCTGCTGGGCGCGTGCTTCGCGCCGCTGGACTCGTGGCGGCGCGAGCTCCTGCGTGGCGTCCTCGGATTTGCTGAACTCGGCGGCTAAGGACGCGTGGCAGCCCTCTTTCCTTCGAATTGGCCATTTTACCCTCAATTTGGCCCTATAAATATGGTTGTGCATTCTCATTTCAATTAACAGCATTTGGCAGTTCCTTTCTTGGCAGACAAATGCCATTCAGCTCTCTCTCTCTCTCTATAATTTAATTAATCCTAATTAAGGATTAATTAATTACTTAATTAGGTGGTTATATAATTAATATATAATCCACTTAATTAATAGAAAATAGGGATTTTCAGGTTTTAGAAAAAAGGGTTTTTTCTAGAAAATATTTTCTCGAGTATTTAGCGAAATACTGTCGGAGCCCACACTCCAATTTCTTAATCGGGGATATTACGGGGAAGCTCTGCCGGCTTCACGAAAAGATATCGAGGTGCTGGAAAAGTGCCGTTGATAGCCATTTTTGCAGTACGGTAATACCGTTATGCTGCTCAATTTATTATTTGCATATTGCGATTATATGCTAGATGATTTAAAATTATGTTATCGATGCCTGTATATATTAGAGTTATGCTGCCCGATTTATTCTGCTGCTTTATTAAAATATTTTTTGAAATATTTTGATAACGAGGTTATGGCAAAATTTTTGAATATTACGCTATACCGTCACTCTGCTTCGGGCCCGCCACACACACTAACACCCACTCCCACAGACGCAAACACGCGCACACCCTAAAGAAAGCAAACAGCGGCAGTTTCCACCACGAACCACCACCGGTCCAGTTCCGTCACGCCGCCGCCATTCTTCGCGCAAGGCCCCCACATTCACACACTCACGCTCTTAATCTCTATCACTCCTGGTAAGTTCTTATCCTTTGTTAGAAAAATTATGCCCTTTAGTAGAATTTGGACCCTAGCATGAGAACTTACGAATTCGGGACAAGTTGGAGTTGCTTTTGTTAAAATTAAAGACCTTTGGCATGTTAGAACTAGGTTTGGAAATTTTGTTGTGAATTTTAGTTTAGTTTAGGAGATTTGTTGTTTACCCTAATTTCTAGTCATACATTGCTATTTAAATCTGGAATTGGCGTAGAATGAAGGTGATTTTGGGCTATAGTTTCAATAAGATGAGGTAATGTTGGTTTGGTTTATGGTAGATTGAAGAATTCTAGCTAAAGCCCCAATCTTAGGATTATGCCCACAAGGTGTTCGATGCATTACCTAAGTGAATTTTTTATTGATAATTGCTTGTTTTGCCTGGTTATTATTGCTAATTTCAGGAAATATGGGTCGTTCAAAGCGTACTCGTGTGGAAGGAGCTTCGAGTTTCGGGACTTCTAGGGCTAGGGCCCAAAGTGAAACGAGAAATGTGGTTTTTGAGGGTTTTGGCAACACATTTCATAGGGTGATTTTGTAACACCCCGCTCGTCCTACAAATAAGGTACGCCCCGTTTCAACTTTCTTGTGTGTTTTAATTCTGTGATTCTGTGCGTTGTGTGGCCCTATTTTCAACTCTTTAAAAGTTTAGGGGCCTTTTTGCAATTTTCTCTTTTAGGGGTTATTCGGTCATTTCTCATTTGATTGAGTGATTCGACCTTTTTGACCCCTTCTTTGCATTTGGGGCATCGAGACGAGTCCGTAGACTTTGAGTTTACCCAATTCTGACTTCGTTAACCCCTTCTTCCGACTGTTTTCGTGTACGAGGACCCGAGATATAATACCCCGAATCCTCGTATTTCGTGCAAACCAGCCCAGCTCTTTCTCTCTAATTCTCCCGCGTCTCTCACCTCCCTCACACACACTCAAGGTGTAAAAATATGCACAAGTCCGTTCTCGCTCGTTTCTCGACGGAATTCGAAGTGTGAGTAGTCAAAATTGATCAACTCGACGAGCCCGACACGTTGGTACAAGAATCGGGTCTTGAAACCCAGCGGTGGTGGCACTACGGCAAGGTACAGGCGTTGGGATTCACGCCCGCCACTTCGCGGCGGTCTCCGGCGGTTTTTCTCAGACACGCGCCCCAGCCCTTGTTAAAGAACCTCCCGACGCAACTCCAGTTCCAGCGGCGTAGCCAGCGGTGGCCGGACGGTGGCACACGTGCCGACTGAAGACCGGCGACCGTGGCGCGTGCACTGTAGCACCTCGCTCCGCCGCGGTTCCGGCGATCCTTTCCGGCGAGAGGGGCTGGTCCCCTGATTCCATTTCCGGTGTCATTTTTGGCCAAGGATGGCCGGAGGTGGCTGAACCGGGGATGAGGCAGCGGCGCGATTTCGGTGGTGGTTGGCGACCTTTTACGGCGAGTTTTTGGAGACAGGACCTTTACAAAAGTTGTTCAGGACATTGAGATGCAGCTGATGGCGTTGGCCCTGACTCGAGCACCGGCCGTTGGCGGTGGACCGGCTGTGAACCGGCGTCGGTTTTTCCGATGAATTTTTTCAGCATTTGGCTAAGGGCTTTCGAAGGCCTCGTTACGGGCTTTCCAACGGTATGTTCGGATTTCGTTTTTGTTTTACGGTTTGTGTTTAATTTCAGTTTTCGTCGTTGGGATTTAGTTCGGTTTTTCATCAACGAAGTCCGGCGTGTTTGGTATTTTCTGAAATTATTGAGGGCTTTTGTCGGGTAGGCCGAGGCGCATGTTTCTGTGCTTTCGGGGAATTTTTCGACCACCGGAGGTGGTGGTCCGGCTGCTGCACGCGGCGGTCCGGCAGGTTCCGGCTGTTGCATTCCGACGCCTTTCGAAAAGCGAGCTCCTTTCATCGTGATGAGTCCAACGCCACTTTCCGTTCGTCAATCGGATGTCCGGTTGATTTTATATGAATTTTTGAAGTTGTATTTACTTTCGTTAATTGTTTTAATTGTAAATTTCGATCTTGTATGAACTATGAATTGAAATTATAAGTTGTATAATACTTGGAAATATGATGCTATATATGAAAGCTTGACTCGTGATTTATGGAATTTATTTGCCTCGTTTTACGCCTATGTACTTGAGGATAATTATTATTTAAGGGGATGTTAGTGTAATTTTAGAAACTAATTGATTATGAAGTTTTATGAAACATAGGCAACGAATCATGAAAGGATATGTTGTGCTTTAATTTAAATGAATTGCTTAAGTATGTTAATTGTTAGAAAACTGTGGAATATGCCTACGCGTAGTTAAATATAAAATTATTATGCCATTTCTATTATCCTTTCGAGAATTGGTGCATGATATGAATGAAATTCTTAATGTCCTAATTTATTTTATGTAATTAATGTTATGAATTTTATAAATTATGCATCTCTTGATATGGAATATGAATTATAATATACTCTGAATGACTTGATTGAATAGATATGGATTATATGTTGCATCATTTGTATTCGTGAGCCTGGCCGTGTGTCTTTTGGTTGTGATTTGTGTCTGAGTCTTGTGTTCTGTGTGTTCAGTCGATCAGGGTTTCTTCAGGGAGTGTCTGTCAACTGTTTGGGTTCCAGTGGGACTTCTTGGCTTGTGTTTTCCGTTCTCGTCGGTGTAAGGCGAGGTTTTAGGATTTTTGTTTTAGTTAAAGGGACCTATAACCCTTTGTGCTCGTTTTCAAGCCTGCATGCGACTATTATATTAAATTTATATAATAGATATGTGTTTATACGATGCGTTTATGATTTTTGTCATACGGTTGAAGGTTTTTGAACTGTATGTACGAGCATATGTAAGCTTGAAATGTTTTGCAACGAGGCTATGCTCCAAACCGTGTGTTTTCATGCCAGCTACAGATTAGGATGACACGGAGAGGTACGTTTGTAGCATATGCTAAGTTGCAAGGTATGGTATGTCTGATCAGGTACGTAAGTCTGTTATGATTTGATAAGTATGATATGCAGCGAGTTATGATCTGATCTGATCTGTTCTGATATGCTATGTTCTGATGTGTTGGGCCTAGAGACATGGGTAAGGGGGGCCCGGGACGACCATGGGGTCGCCGGTTATGACCCCTGTACACGTTCTCATTTGAGATATTCAAGTGCGACCTATGGAGGTTGGGAAGGCGTGGTATCTTGAGCCCTCGGTGGATAACCGGGGAAGGCACAGTGTGCGTTAGCTACCCCGTGTGTGTTTGTATTGGTATGAGTAGTGAGGGTTTACTCCCCGAACTACATGGTGTTGGGGTTGGATTGTTTATGATATTTGTTTGTTTTCCTTTATGATAAGTATGATATGATATGGAAGTAAGGTGGGGGACCCATACTCGCCGGGTATATGAATATGATCTGTTATGTTGATTATGAAACGGGACAGGAGCTTTCTCTTTTATTATGATATGAGTATGCTCAGTTTGTTAAGTTTTGAATAAGATAAGATATGTATAAGTTTGATTTGAAAATGGTTTTGGTATGCAAAACCCTACTCCCGATTCATAGTCTTTCTTTTGATACGTGCTCTGCTCCTTATTATGTATAGTGTGTGTGAGTTCAGCCCCCTCACTCAGTCAGTGGACTGATCCTCGCCCCACCTATGTTTTTAGTTTGCAGGTGCAGGTTGTTGGAGTTTAAGCTAGGTGGCTTTGAGTCGGGTCTGTCGAGTCTTTGTCGGTCTGTTTGATTTGTTAAGTACTTTGTTTCGATTTGTGTAGGAAGCTATGTATATGAATATTTTGCAGGTTGGTACTTATGATTTGTATGTTTGAAATTCGGGACAGGTTAGGACAGGTTCATGGAATTAGTTGAACCCGTTTTTGTTGTATGATTATTCGGGACAGGTTAGGACAGGATTACTTGATTAGTTGAACCCGTTTAATTATGCTTGTTGTTTAAAGTTTTTGAAAATTCGTACCTCTTTGCTTTGCTTCCTCTTCCAGGTTTTGTTTTATCTATTGTACAGGGTTTAGGTACCGCCTAGCTTAGGTTGAATTTTTACACTTGTCACCAGTTCGCTGTGACTTGGTGCGTGTGCAGACTTTCCATTTCGTACACGTGTCGGATTACAGTGCGGGGGTGTGGTGCCCCACCGCTTGGGGTGCTACATCTGAAGTGGTATCAGAGCTACCAGGTTCAGAACCGGTGCTCTGGAGTCGTGTCGTGTCAGTTTAGGTCGTACGGCGTAGGAATACTTATGCATTGCATTCGTCTGATGTGAAATTTTGACTTCTCTGCATGAATTTGTCTGAGCTTATATGATTGTGTGCACACTATGATTACGATTTTTGCAAAATTATCACTTTTATACTTTAAATTTTATTAAATTACGTATTGCATCCGCTTTACTTAAGTGTTCTTAATTGCTTTTATTACTTGACATATCCACGTACTAACCCATATGCATAGATATTTATTCAATTTGTGAATTGCAGGGCGTTGCTTCGACGTCAAATTTTAAATGATCGTGACAATTCTTCCCACTTCTACAAATCTTTGACAGGAGATTCAAAGCAGCCATACTCCAATGAGATATAATGGACCTCTACAAGAATTCAAAACAAGGAATCAATGCTATGGTTATGAAAACGGGCATTATGCATTCATGGCACGTGCATCATGCAATGGAGTAAATTTTAATTATTCCGAACATTTTTTCTACGTGCTTGATTGCCTTCTTTGCTGGATACGAGTGCATGCCATTTACATCCCTAATCCCGCATGCATTAGTTTCGTGGTTATATTTAGGTGACTTCCTTACCTGTTCCAACGAGGGCCGATTTTAGTGGAAGCTGCATTGAGATTTGAATAGGGGTGGATCAGAAAGTCTACGGTTAATTCAACAAACTCCGGGCATAGAGTGGATACAAGGAATATATTTGTATACAAGGGAAACAAGAGACCTTTTAACTAACGAGGTGCCTTCAGGATATATACTTAACTACTTGGAGGTACCCGGGGGTAGCAAATTTTATAAGAAAGTCAGAATTTCTAACTCTGGATGGCGTGAGGTGACAATGAAGAGATCAAGGCACTTGTACCATTTAGAGAATTCCAAGTAGCGAATCAGATTACTATTACAAAGACACCCACCAGAGTAGTTACACTCACATTAAAGAAAAGGGGGAAAATTGTGTAAGCTATGGAATATTGTGCCGAGGTCATTGAAGATCAACTCTACCAAACATTGAGGATAAGGACATCATTTACAACGACGGTGTAATAAACAAGACTGTTTAAAGATTCTTCATTTATCTCTCCCCGATTGTCCCGAGAGATTTTACTGTTGAAATAGCAATTCCCGATTAGTGAGGATTTTATTGGGATTTCAAGAGATTCCACGGATCACTATACTCCGAGAATCAAGTGAGACTGTTGGAAAACACGAATCA
Organism: Lantana camara; assembly: GCA_037501455.1. Lineage (NCBI taxonomy): Eukaryota > Viridiplantae > Streptophyta > Magnoliopsida > Lamiales > Verbenaceae > Lantana > Lantana camara. The sequence goes on from CM074858.1 coordinate 56,782,932, forward strand.
GAAAGCAGCGGAAATTTAAAAATTTTCCAACAAAAGGATCTTGGACTCGTAATCGTGTATCCAAATTCGAAGGAATTAGAAACTTACTTTCTTAATTGTCTTTGTTGAAGCGTTTCAAGCCACCCAAGAACGCTCTTCTCGCGACTTGATCCCCTCTCCTTGGTAAAGCTCGAATCTTCAAACTTCTAACTTGAAGCTCTCTAGAGATAGTCCACCAACTTGACTACAATCTAACTAGTAAGGATGCTAGTTATCTAGTTAGTGTTTAGGCTTAACCTAGGGTTTTGTTTATCTTGGAGAAAGGATGGTGTTCAATGCATGAACCAAAAGAATTCTCGATTAGCTCTAAGAGGAGCTCGAGCTCCCCTATTTATAAGAAGGGAGTGGCCGAAATTCCTAGTCCTCATGGACTAAGGATTTGGTCCCTCTCTCCTATTACTTGATCACCAAGTAATTTTGACTTTGACTTTGAATTCAAATTCAAATCAACTTTCAAGAGAGCTAAATATCCAAACTATTTTTGGATAATTTTATACTTTATTTATTTAAAATAAATAACTTATTTTATCTAATTAATTAATTCACAATTAATTAACTAGATTATTTTTCTCCAAAATTAGACTTTCTTTTTAATTCAAAATTAAACCAAAGTCTATTAAATAGTTAACAAATTAATTATTTAATATATATATAATATATATATATATGACACGTGTCACTCACGTGACCCACACGTGTGGTTTCACAAGTGTGGAACCCTCTCGGCCCGATTAACTCGTTTAATCATTTTAAAGCCTCAACTCATGTAACCAAGTTGTTGTGTGGTACCCTCTCGGTTCTCAATTCAATTAGCAGTGAACCTAATTAATTAATTCACTAATTAATTAATCAGTCCACAGATTAAACGACCATAGTCTAGCAACAGGTGTTTAACCCCTAGCTGAATTGGAATGTTGAGATTCGACAGAACCTTTAAGTCATTGATTCATGTGAGATACAATCCTCCTACTTACTATCTCTCAACCAAGATCTAGGGTAAGGGAATAATCAGAACCCTAATAATCCGGTCTTAAAGCTAAGTGCATTTAATATCCATTTGATCTCAATCCAAGAAACCCTTTTCTTGATGTCTTGATCTACTACCTTGGCCAAGGACTCCATATGGCATATGAATGACTTACACAATAAGATATCACCTTGCAAATGCAAGTGTAGGTCCTTTCTTGATTCTCATTCACTTTTATGAATCACTTGTGCAGCCCCAGCATAAGCCTTGAATCAGTTGTCTGAGGCGACACCCTTCAAAGCTTATACCTAAGACTACAGAGTTAACTCATAAAGTGACAAGGAACCTCAAGTCTAAGGATCAATTAATCACATCAATGACTCGTGAGATATTTCCTAATCTGGAAGTTTCCATTTCCTGAAATAGAAACTTCCTTTCCCATTTAGGAATCTTCTCACACGGGGCACCTCCGTGAACTTACTTATTAAAGTAAGCACCCTCATGTATCACGCACGTATGAACTATACACTTTGCACCTCCATGAAACAAGGTGGTCCTTCTTAAGGGCGTGATCCCACAAGAAAGTCTTACAGGAGTCAGGTTGACACTCCCACTGTCTGTAGGACTCATCGGCTTGGAGCATTTTACTAATCATGACTTATGTGATATAGGGCTCGTTTCATGAACCATTTCACCTAAATGGTAGAGTCCTAAAGTCATCAGGATTAGGGGAGTTCTTATACATGCACAGCTAAAGTAAACGCATACCAAACAAGAGCATATAAAGAAGTGTTGCCTCAACACGTTATTTTATTCAAAGATTGTCTGTGATTACAATAAGGAAAAGCACAAAGCGGATATACAATCTGCTTTCTAGGGTACTATTCCTAACAGAGTCGGTCCAAGACCACTTAGGTACCCGAGAATCTGAGGGAATACTAAAGAATGTAAGTTTGAACGAAGGGTTGGAACCACTGTCAGTCAAGGATTCGATTATCCTTCCCAATTGAAGAATTGCCAACCTCGACTTCATTTCTACGGTGAACGGTACCTTAAACATTCATGGCTCTTGCACCCATGCATTTCATAAGTAATTATATTTTATTTTGCTTGACATATGTGACAACGTGTAATGTTTAATGTTGCTCGATTGTAATAACGTGATTAACTGCTTTAATTTTCATAATTTAAAATTTGTTGTGGTTGTGAATTCTTGTAAACTGAATGGATTACATGCTTGCGTGAACTATTCGTGCTTCAGTGCTTATAATTTATTTTGTTACTCACTAACCCTTCATGCACATACAAGCATATTGTGATTTTACTTTACAGAGATTCCATCGTGATATCCCCCTTGAGTTGAACATGGATGACGAATCTATACTTTAGGGACACCGATATCAGTCGGGCAAAGGTACACTATACATGCATCCCATGTTTTGCATCCAGTGTTACTTTAATGTGTGTATGTATGAATGCTGAGTAAGTGAACTTGTGTGCTAGAGAGTTGTTGAGATGTCTTTATTTACGTGTGGCCTGATGTTGGTTTGCAATCGACGAGGAAGCGACGGTATCAAGCTTTGGGTGCAATGGCCTAGTGGGGGATCGAACGAGTTTGAAGCGACCAACGGTCAAGTGTTTGAACAAACCTCTGTGACTACGAAACTCTTCAGGGAGTTGATGCAATCAGTGGGAGTAAACTTCACAGCCAGGGCTATGACTCTACATGATTTCAGGAGATGGATTGAAGTATTACAGTTGGAAGCTTTATGTCTCAGTAATAGACCTGTAACAGCCCGAAAACCCGCCGTTCGATATTGTCCGCTTTGGATGGGAACCAGACCCCGAAGGGAACCACCCTCACGGTTTTGTTTCTCCCAGGTGGGAACCAGACCCCGAAGGGAACCACCCAGGAAAAGGCCTCTACAAGGGGAGGGGGATCCACCACTTATAAAGTGGCTTCAAGCCCACCTCCAATCCGATGTGGGACAAAGCACCTTTGGCTATTACAGTCCACCCCCCTTAAGAGGGCCCAGCGTCCTCGCTGGCACACCGAATCCGGGTACCCGGCTCTGATACCATTTGTAACAGCCCGTAACAACCTCTGAACCCAACTGAACCTTCTTAGCCCGGCAATCTACGGTAGCACAATGCCTATATAACCATTCCATCCCCAATATAGCTCCGTATCTCTCCATCGGCATAACAATGAAGTCTGTCAGAAACTCCCGGCCTTCAATCACCACTGGAACATCCCTGTAAACCTGATCCGTCTCTCGCCTACTACCGAAAGGAGTACTAACTAGATAGCGCACAGAAGTACACATAGCAGGCAAAGACAAAGTAATAGCAATAGAGTGCGCAAGAAAGGAGTGTGTAGCTCCTGGATCAAATAATGTATGGATGTTCGTGCCATGGATGCAAATAATACCTTCAACTACCGCGGCGGGGTCTATCTCTGCATCCTGCTCCTCTCCAGCGAGTGCATAAGCTCGAGCCCTCACAAGTGGCCTCGGTCCTGCAGGTGGTGGATCCTGACGATCCGGACAACCATCAACCCTGTGCTCGTCACTCCCGCAGATCAAACATAAGCCCAACCGGCGTCTACAGTTATCGTAGGTATGTGTAGGAAGTCCACACCATCTGCAGCCCGGTCTCTGAGGTGGCTGGGGTGGTGCTGAAGCTCTCGGACCTCTCGGTAATGGCCCTGTCGCCTTAAGCTTCTTCCCGGGGTTCTTCTGAGCTGGGGGTGCAGAGTAAATCATCGGCCTCTTCCTTGAGCTCGATCCCTGACCTGCTCTCGAGCCTGAAGCCTGTCCAATCCGTGAAGTAGCTTTCCTAGCACTATCCAAATCCTCAACTTTTAGGGCCTTAGTGGTAGCTTTTGCCCAGGTGCTGGTATTAGCTGCTTTCAACGCATCCTGAATATCTGGCCTGAGTCCCTGGACGAACTGCATCGCCTTGTGAAAGTCATCATTCGCTATGTTGGGTGCGTAGCGAGAAAGTCTCTCGAACTCGGCGATATACTGACCCACAGACCTGCCTCCCTGCTTTAATTCGGTGAACTCTCTCAACCTGTGAGTACGGGAAGCTGGAGGAATATACTTGTTTCTGAACTCCCGTGCAAAGACCTCCCATGTAATCTCGGTCCCGGCTGCCTCCAGAACAATCTACGTGCTTTCCCACCGAGAATAGGCCTCGCCCTGAATAAGAGTAAGAGTACAGCGAGCCTTCTCCTGACTGTCGCAAGGGATAAGCTGCCAAATCCTTTCAATCTCTTTTAGCCACATCTCTGCCTGTATATCGTCTCCCTTATAGAACTTCGGGGGACGCTGGTTCTAAAACTCTCGTAAAATGGCAGAAATGGGGTTCTCCGGAGGTGCTACTGGTGCTGGAGGTGGTGGAGGAACCCTGTCCTGTAACCTCTGATCAATTAGCCCCACTACCGCGTTCATAAAATCCTGGGGCTGTGCCTGGGCGGGTGGAGGAGGTGGTGATCTCTCGCGGCGATGATGTCGGTGGTGATGATGCCTCTGCCTCGAGGATCGGTCACTGGAATGTCTTTCGGGCTCCATCCTGAAATTAGATCACTAAACATGCGTGGCTTGATCAATAAATGCAAATGTGTGCACACAATTTCCATAATATCAAGTAGCACAAGTTCAAGGAAGATCAAGTAGCTCAAATAATGCGAAGAAATAAGTAATTCAGGTAAGTCAACCAAATGCAGACTCCCAAATACCACATAATCCTATGCCGTACGACCTAGACTGACTCGACACGACTCAAGAACCTCGGTTTTGCAACCGGGCTCTGATACCACCTGTAGATGTAGCACCCTAACCCCCTGGGCACCACATCCCCCGCACTATACCCTCGATCCACGTATGAAATGGAAAGTTCATACATAAATCAAAACTATAGCGAACGGGTGACAATAAAAATGACGAGCTAGGCGGGACACTCTCCCCACAACATCAAAGCGTACATGATAATGAAAGCGGAAGCAATTAAATCATTCGTACATATAGGTACCATATTTACCGAATCAATACTTATAGATACCACTTAACTATCAATACATTATCATCTCTTAATAATATACATAACCATGTATCTAAAATACTAATACCGATCAACAACATCAAATATATCAAAAGTAGTATACATGAAGGTACGGTGCTAGACTCATGAAAATGCAAAACTCGAACGACCGGACACCCGCCTAGCACGACCACGCTTAAAGGTACCTGAAAAGTGAAGTATCAGTCTACCGAAGACTGAGTGAGGGGCAATAATTATATATACACACATCACATGCAAGTTGTAGCCTCGGGTGAAGACTTTAGAATAAAATAGATATGTAATTCAAGAAGTTTAATCTTTGCCCGAGATTACAACCACTCATTTTAACATGTTTATTTATCCATGCTTGTCAATGTCATGAACATGTGGCCCTGGCGAGTAAGGGCAATCTCCAACCGAACTCCCAATCGTGAACAATACGTGATCATGCTTGCTGGCTTGATAAATACGTGATCATGCAATTTATTTAGTGCTCACATAAACAATTTCATGCTTGAAATCATGCAATAACCCGAGGATAACCCGACATGCCGGATTAATCCCCAGTCTCCTTCTTCCTCCGGGTGATAGCGAGTTTGCAAGGCTCGACTATCCATGACATGGTGTGTGTAGAGGACATGACCCTCTAGACACGGAACTCCTTCCACCACTAATCTCCTAGTGGCTTCGGGGGTGATCCCAACAATGTGAGGATAATTCAGGAGTTACCCGTCAGCCCTTGCTTTCCCGGTTGGCTCAAGAATTACCCTCGGGCCCACGTGCAATCATGTACTCGCCAAACATGCTTGAAATCATGAATTGCTTGCTTGAAATGTTCATGGTTTTGAAATCATTCATAAATATAATACGTTTTGGCCGAAAACTAGCACATAAGGGTTATAGGGTTCGTTTTACCAAAACAAAACCTCACCTTTTCTTGCAAATATAATAAAGAAGTGTTCTAAGGAGCTTGCTCCCCGTCCACGCCCTCGTGACCTGTGCAATCACGACGTATGAACATGAGACATGAACTAAAATGACCAAAATATGACGAACGGCGGAAATGTGTCGAGACGACCATGAAAATGCAATGTGGTATGATAACATGTCGTTTCACATCATATTAGCACATATTATAGCAATTCGGGGTCAAAGAAGTCGTTGGATCGAGGGGTCATTTTCGTAATTTTATGCAGAAACTTTTGTTCTGCAATCCAGGTGGGAACGGCCGTTCCGGTTCCCTTTGAAAAACGGGAACGGTCGTTCCCATGAGTTCCCCAAAGCGCGCCAATGTTTTTCCATTTAAAAATGCGCCTAACTGGGAACGGCCCTTCCGGCTCCAAGGCCAAAATGGGAACGGCCGTTCCCGCGGTCGGCCGCCTAGTTTATTTGAAAAGGTGGGAACGCCCGTTCCCGTAATGCCTTGGGGCTGGGAACGGCCGTTCCCTGTTTCTGCAACTTACAGAAACAGAGCAAAACAGGGGATGCTCACGGGAAGCAACAAAGCAATCACCAAAAATCCATTTTTGAACCCCAAATGCAATAATTTCTGGGAATATGATGTAAACACACTTATAGCATAACAATATCACACTTAAACACATAAAACCATGAAATATCATCATAAATTCATGCTTCATACTCATGATCAAACTTGGCCAATCAAGCTCAATATTCAACAATTTCATAAACAATTCATGCCATAATTCATGAAATGATCACAATATCATGCTCCTAACTATAATTCAATCATCTAGCATATAATTCTCAAACCCTAAGCATGTCAACTATGAGCAAGAATCATCACTTCCATACAAACCAACCTTGAAAGCTAAGAAATGAAGAAGATGGATGAAGATGATGATCAACTCTCAAAAGCTTGGCTAACTTCTTGAAATCTTGATGATTGATTGAGAAAACTTCTTCCTTTTCTTTCCTTGGAGGAACCGAGAGTGAGAGAGAGCAAAAAGGGTTGGAAAAATTTGATGAAATGATCAAGGAATGTGGGAGAAGAGATGATACGTAATTCATCATCCTTGATTTTTGTGAATTATGCTAATTGCCAATAAATCCTCCAAGGATTCAATCTATGCAATTGAGTATATGAGGTTTTAAAATATGATCAATTAAGTCCCTAAAGAATTGGCAATTAAGTCCCTAGAATTTTAAAGAATATTTAACTAGGGACAATTTGGTAATTTAAAACACTCTCGGATATGGTTCCATGCAATAACTATTTTTCGTGTCATGAAATAATATTTTCAATGATATGAATTCAAAGAATTGATATGAATAATGTTTCATGAATTTTATAAAATATGAATGCCACGTAAGTATATATTATAAAATTAAAGAAATAGAATAAAACCTACACTCAACTCACACGTGGCGTGCTTACCTGTTCATCCGGAAACCGGGGCGTTACAACTCTCCCCCCCTTAGAAGAATCTGGTCCCCAGATTCTTTAGTCTTGCTCGAACAACTCCGGGTGGAACCGTTTCATTTTATCCTCTGTTTCCCAAGTGGCTTCCTCGGTTTTATCGCTTCTCCACAACACTTTAACCATGGGAATCCTCCGGTTTCTCAACTCTTGGAATTTCCGATCCATGATTCTAACCGGCCTCTGAACAAACGTCAAATTTGGTTCCAGCTCAACTTCTTCCACGGGGAGAATCGTGGTCTCATCGGGGTAATATTTCCTTAGTTGTGAAACATGAAACACGTTGTGAATCCCCGTAAGACTCGGTGGTAGGTCCAGTCGATAGGCTACCTCGCCTATTCTTTCAAGAATCTCAAACGGACCTAAGTAGCGAGGATTAAGTTTTCCTCCTTTCCCGATGTGGGACAAAGCACCTTTGGCTATTACAGTCCACCCCCCTTAAGAGGGCCCAGCGTCCTCGCTGGCACACCGAATCCGGGTCCCCGGCTCTGATACCATTTGTAACAGCCCGAAAACCCGCCGTTCGATATTGTCCGCTTTGGATGGGAACCAGACCCCGAAGGGAACCACCCTCACGGTTTTGTTTCTCCCAGGTGGGAACCAGACCCCGAAGGGAACCACCCAGGAAAAGGCCTCTACAAGGGGAGGGGGATCCACCACTTATAAAGTGGCTTCAAGCCCACCTCCAATCCGATGTGGGACAAAGCACCTTTGGCTATTACAGTCCACCCCCCTTAAGAGGGCCCAACGTCCTCGCTGGCACACCGAATCCGGGTCCCCGGCTCTGATACCATTTGTAACAGCCCGAAAACCCACCGTTCGATATTGTCCGCTTTGGATGGGAACCAGACCCCGAAGGGAACCACCCAGGAAAAGGCCTCTACAAGGGGAGGGGGATCCACCACTTATAAAGTGGCTTCAAGCCCACCTCCAATCCGATGTGGGACAAAGCACCTTTGGCTATTACAGGACCTGAGGACAGGTCCTTTAGAAGGAGGGAAGATTGTAACACCCCGCTCGTCCTACAAATAAGGTACGCCACGTTTCAAGTTCCTTATGTGTTTTAATTCTGTGATTATGTGCGTTGTATGGCCCTATTTTCAACTCTTTTAAGAGTTTAGGGGCCTTTTTGTAATTTTCTCTTTTAGGGGTTATTCGGTCATTTCTCGTTTGATCGAGAGATTCGACCTTTTTGACCCCTTCTTTACGTTCGGGGCATCGAGACGAGTCCATAGACTCTAAGTTTACCCAATTCTAACTTCATTAACCCCTTCTTCCGACTGTTTTCGTGTACGAGGACCCAAGATATAATACCCCGAATCCTAGTATTTCGTGCAAACCAGTCCAGCTTTTTCTCTCTCCTTCTCCCGCGTCTCTTACCTCCCTCACACACACTCAAGGTGTAAAAACATGCACAAGTCTGTTCCCGCTCGTTTCTCGATGGAATTCGAAGTGTGAGTAGTCGACATTGATCAACTCGACGAGCCCGACACGTTGGTAAAAGAATCGGGTCCTAAAACCTAGCGGTGGTGGAGCTACGGCAAGGTACAGGTGGCGGGATTCACGCCCGCCACTTCGCGGCAGTCTCCGGAGGTTTTTCTAAGGCACTCGCCCTAGCCCTTGTTAGATAACCTCCCGGCGCAACTCCAGTTCCAGCGGTGTGGCCAGCGATGGCCGGACGGTGGCGCGCGCGCTGACTGAAGACCGATGGCGGTGGCGTGTGCACTGTAGCACCTCGCTCCGCAGCGTTCCGGTGATCCTTTCCGGCGAGAGGGGCCGGTTCCCTACCTTTTCCGGCCCCCTGATTCCATTTCCGACGTCATTTTGGGCCAAGGTTGGCCGGAGGTGGCTGAACCGGCAATGAGGTAGAGGCACGATTTCGGTGGTGGTTGGCGACCTTTTCCGGAGAGTTTTTGGAGATGGGACCTTTACAAAAATTGTTCAGGACATTGAGATGCAGCTGATGGCGTTGGCCCCGACCCGAGAACCGGCCGTTGGCGGCGGACCGGTGGCGGCCCAGCTGTGAACCGGTGTCGGTTTTTTCGATGACTTTTTCCGGTATTTGGCTAGGGGCTTTCGAAGGCCTCGTTACGGGCTTTCCAACGGTATATTTGGATTTCGTTTTCGCTTTACGATTTGCGTTTAATTTCAGTTTTCGTCGTTGGGATTTAGTTTGATTCTTCATCAACGAAGTCCGGCGTGTTTGGTCGGACAGGCCGAGGCGCACGTTTTGGTGCTTTCGGGGAATTTTTCGACCACCAGAGGTGGTGGTCCGACGGCTGCACGTGGCGGTCCGACAGGTTCCGGCGACAGCGTTCCGATACCTTTCGAACAGCAAGTTCCTTTCGTCGTGGTGAGTCCAACGCCACTTTCCGTTCGTCAATCGGATGTCCGGTTGATTTTATATGAATTTTTGAAGTTGTTGTATTTATTTTCGTTGATTGTTTTAATTGTAAATTTCGATCTTGTATGAACTATGAATTGAAATTATAAGTTGTATGATACTTGGACATATGATGCGATATATGAAAGCTTAACTCGTGATTTATGGAATTTATTTACCTCGTTTTACGCCTATCTACTTGAGAATAATTATTATTTTAGGGGATGTTAGTGTGATTTTAGAAACTAATTGATTATGAAGTTTTATGAAACATAGGCAACGAATCATGAAAGGATATGTTCTGCTTTAATTTAAATGAATTGCTTAAGTATGTTAATTGTTAGAAAACTGTGGAATATGCCTACGTGTAGTTAAATATAAAATTATTATGCCATTTGTGTTATCCTTTCAAGAATTGGTGCATGACATGAATGAAATTCTTAATGTCCTAATTTATTTTATGTAATTAATATTATGAATTTTATAAGTTATGCATCTCTTGATATGGAATATGAATTATAATATGCTCTGAATAACTTGATTGAATAGATATAGATTATATGTTGCATCATTTGTATTCGTGAGCCTGGCCTTGCGTCTTTTGGTTGTGATTTGAGTCTGAGTCTTGTGTTCTGTGTGTTAAGTCGATCACGGTTTCTTCAGGGAGTGTCTGTCACCTGTTTGGGTTCCAGTGGGACTTCTTGGCTTGTGTTTTCCGTTATCGTCGGTGTAAGGTGAGGTTTTAGGATTTTTGTTTTAGTTAAAGCGACCTATAACCCTCTGTGCTCGTTTTCAAGCCTGCATGTAACTATTCTATTATATTTGTATGATAGATATGTGTTTATACGATACGTTTATAATTTTTGTCATACAGTTGAAGGTTTTTGAACTATATATGTACGACCATATATAAGCTTGAAATGTTTTGCAACGAGGCTATGCTCCAAACCGTGTGTCTTCATGTCAGCTACAGATTAGGATGACACGGAGAGGTACCTTTATAACATATGTTAAGTTGCGAGGTATGGTATGTCTGATCAGGTACGTAAGTCTATTATGATTTGATATGTATGATATGTAGCGAGTTATGATCTTATCTGATTTGTTCTGATATGTTATGTTCTGATGTGTTGGGCCCCGAGATATGGGTAAGGGGGACCCAGGACGACCATGGGGTCGTCGCTTATGACCCCTGTACACATTCTCATTTGAGATATTCACGTGCGACCTATGGAGGTTGGGAAGGCGTGGTATCTTGAGCCCTCAGTGGATAACCAAGGAAGGCACAGTGTGGGTTAGCTACCCCGTGTGTGTTTGTATTGGTATGAGTAGTGAGCGTCTGCTCCCGGAGCTACATGGTGTTGGGGTTGGATTGTTTATGATATTTTTTTGTTTTCCTTTATGATAAGTATGATATGATATGGAAGTAAGGTGAGAGACCCGTACTCGCCGGGTATATGAATATGATCTGTTATGTTGATTATGAAATGGGAGAGGAGCTTTCTCTTTTATTATGATATAAGTATGCTCAGTTTGTTAAGTTTTGAATAAGATATGATATGTATAAGTTTGATTTGAAAATTGTATAAGTTTGATTTGAAAATGGTTTTGGTATGCAAAACCCTACTCCCGATTCATAGTCTTTCTTTTGATACGTGCTCTGCTCCTTATTATGTATAGTGTGTGTGAGTTCAGCCCCCTCACTCAGTCAGTGGACTGATCCTCGCCCCACCTATGTTTTTAGTTTGCAGGTGCAGGTTGTTGGAGTTCAAGCTAGGTGGCTTTGAGTCGGGTCTGTCGAGTCTTTGTCGGTCTGTTTGATTTGTTAAGTACTTTGTTTCGATTTGTGTAGGAAGCTATGTATATGAATATTTTGCAGGTTAGTACTTATGATTTGTATGTTTGAAATTCGGGACAGGTTAGGACAGGTTCGTGGAATTAGTTGAACCCGTTTTTGTTGTATGATTATTCGGAACAGGTTAGGACAGGATTACTTAATTAGTTGAACCCGTTTAATTATGCTTGTTGTTTAAAGTTTTTGAAAATTCGTACCTCTTTGCTTTGCTTCCGCTTCCAGGTTGTTTTATCTGTTGTACAGGGTTTAGGTACCGCCTAGCTTAGGTTGGATTTTTACACTTGTCACCCGTTTGCTGTGACTTGGTGCGTGTACGGACTTTCCATTTCGTACACGAGTCGGGTTATAGTGCGGGGGTGTGGTGCCCCACCGCTTGGGGTGCTACATCTTAAGTGGTATCAGAGCTACCAGGTTCAGAACCGGTGCTCTGGAGTCGTGTCGTGGCAGTTTAGGTCGTACGATATAGGAATACTTGTGCATTGCATTCGTCTGATGTGAAATTTTTACTTCTCTGCATGAATTTGTCTGAGCTTATGTGATTGTGTGCACACTATGATTACGATTTTTGCAAAATTATCACTTTTATGCTTTAAATTTTATTAAATTACGTATTGCATCTGCATTACTTAACTGTTCTTAATTGCTTTTATTACTTGACATATCCACGTACTAACCCGCATGCATAGATATTTATTCAATTTGTGAATTGCAGGGCGTTGCTTCGACGTCAAATTGTACATGATCGTGACAATTCTTCCCACTTCTACAAATCTTTGACAGGAGATTCAAAGCAGCCATACTCTAATGAGATATAATGGACCTCTACAAGAATTCAAATCAAGGAATCAATGCTATCGTTATGAAAACGGGAATTATGCATTCATGGCACGTGCATCATGCATTGGAGTAAATTTTAATTATTCCGAACATTTGTTCTACGTGCTTGACTGCCTTCTTTGCTGGATACGAGTGCATGTCATTTACATCCCTAATCCCGCACGCATTAGTTTCGTGGTTATATTTAGGTGACTTCCTTACCTGTTCCAACGAGGGCCGATTTCAGTGGAAGCTGCATTGAGATTTGAACAGGGGTGGATCAGAAAGTGTACGGTTAATTCAACCAACTCCGGGCATACAGTGGATACAAGGAATATATTTGTATACAAGGGAAACAAGAGACCTTTTGACTAACGAGGTGCCTTCAGGATATATACTTAACTACTTGGAGGTACCCGGGGGTAGCAAATTTTATAAGAAAGTCAGAATTTCTAACTCTGGATGGCGTGAGGTGACAATGAAGAGATCAAGGCACTTGTACCATTCAGAGAATTCCAAGTAGGGAATCAGATTGCTATTACAAAGACACCCACCAGAGTAGTTACACTGACTTTAAAGAAAAGGGGGAAAATTGTGTAAGCTATGGAATATTGTGCCGAGGTCATTGAAGATCAACTCTACCAAACATTGAGGATAAGGACATCATTTACAACGACGGTGTACTAAGCAAGGCTGTTTAAAGATTTTTCATTTATCTCTCCACGATTGTCCTGAGAGATTTTACCGTTGAAAGAAATAGCAATTCCCGACTACTGAGGATTTTATTAGGATTTCAAGAGATTCCACGGATCACTATACTCCGAGAATCAAGTGTGACGGTCCAAGACCACTTGGGTACCCGAGAATCTAAGGGAATACTAAAGAATGCAAGCTTGAACGAAGGGTTGAAACCACTGTCAGTCAAGGATTCGATTATCCTTCCCAAATAAAGAATTGCCAACCTAGACTTCATTTCCACGGTGAACGGTACCTTAAGCATTCATGGCATTTGCACCCATGCATTTCATAAGTAATTATATTTTATTTTGCTTGACATATGTGACAACGTGTAATGTTTGATGTTGCTCGATTGTAATAACGTGATTAACTACTTAATTTTTATAACTTAAAATTTGTTGTTGTTGTGAATTCTTGTAAACTGAATGGATTACATGCTTGCGTGAACTATTCGTGCTTCAGTGCTTATAATTTCTTTGGTTACTCATAACCCTTCATGCACATACAAGCATATTGTGATTTTACTTTACAGAGATTCCATCGTGATATCCCCCTTGAGTTGAGCATGGATGAGGAATCTATACTTTAGGGACACTGATATCAGTTGGGTAAAGGTACACTATACATGCATCCCATGTTTTGCATCCAGTGTTACTTTAATGTGTGTATGTATGAATGTTGAGTAAGTGAACTTGTGTGCTAGAGAGTTGTTGAGATGTCTCTATTTACATGTTAGGGAGATGTGGGATTCTCCCTATTTATGTGATAGAAAGATGTTGGATTCTTTCTAAATTATGTGAGCAAGAGATGCTGGATTCTCTCGAATTTAGGGGTTTGAGAAATGCTGGATTTTCTCAAACTAGAATGTTTGGAAGATGTGGAAGTCTGCCAGACTTAGGTTGAGAGACGGGGCTCTCTCGATTACGTGGTTGAGAGACGGGGTTCTCTCAATTCTGTTCCTGAGGGAAGGGGTTCTCTCTTTTGATGTGTCGGGAGACGGGGCTCTCTCTCTTGCGTGCTGAGAGATGGGATTCTCTCTTGTTTGTCGCGGCTAAGTTACGTGTGGCCTGATGTTGGTTTGCAATCGACGAGGAAGCGACGGTATCAAGCTTTGGGTGCAGTGGCCTAGTTGGGGATCGAACGAGTTTGAAGCGACCAACGGTCAAGTGTTTGAACAAACCTCTGTGACTACGGAACTCTGCAGGGAATTGATGCAATCAGTGGGAGTAAACTTCACAGCCAGGGCTATGACTCTACACGATTTGAGGAGATGGATTGAAGTATTCCAGTTGGAAGCTTTACGACTTAGTAATAGGACCTGAGTATAGGTCCTTTAGAAGGAGGGGAGATTGTAACACCCCGCTCGTCCTACAAATAAGGTTCGCCACGTTTCAACTTCCTTGTGTGTTTTAATTCTATGATTATGCGCGTTGTGTGGCCCTATTTTCAACTCTTTAAGAGTTTAGGGGCCTTTTTACAATTTTCTCTTTTAGGGGTTATTCGGTCATTTCTCGTTTGATCAAGAGTTCGACCTTGTTGACCCCTTCTTTGTGTTCGGGGCATCGAGACGAGTCCGTAGACTCTAAGTTTGCCTAATTCTGACTTCGTTAACCCCTTCTTCCGACTGTTTTCGTATACGAGGACCCGAGAAATAATACTCTGACTCCTCGTATTTCGTGCAAACCAGCTCAGCTCTTTCTCTCACCTTCTCCAGTGTCTCTCACCTCTCTCACACACTCGCAAGGTGTAAAAACATGCACAAGTGCGTTCTCGCTCGTTCCTCGACGGAATTCGAAGTGTGAGTAGTCGAAATTGATCAACTCGACGAGCCCGACACGTTGGTACAAGAATCCGGTCCTAAAACCCAGCGGTGGTGACACTACGGCAAGGTACAGGCAGCGGGATTCACGCCCTCCACTTCGCGGCGGTCTCCGGCGGTTTTTCTCAGACACGCACCCCAACCCTTGTTAGATAACCTCCCGGCGCAACTCCTGTTCCAGCGGCGTGGCCAGCGGTGACCGAACGACGGTGCACGTGCCGACTGAAGACCGTCGGCGGTAGCGCATGCATTGTAGCACCTCGCTCCGCCGCGTTCCGGCGATCCTTTCCGGTGAGAGGGGCCGGTTCCTTACCTTTTCCGGCCCCCTGATTCCATTTCCGGCATCATTTTGGGCCAAGGATGGTCGGAGGTGGCTGAACCGGTGATGAGGCAGCGGCGTGATTTCGGTGATGGTTGGCGACCTTTTTCGGCTAGTTTTTGGAGACGGGACCTTTACAAAAGTTGTTCAGGACATTGAGATGCAGCTGATGGTGTTGGCCCCGACTCGAGAGCCGGCCGTTGGTGGCGGACCGATGGGGGACCGGCTGTGAACCGGTGTCGATTTTTCCGGTGACTTTTTTCGGCATTTGGCTAGGGGCTTTCGAAGGCCCCGTTACGGGCTTTCCAATGGTATGTTCGGATTTCGTTTTCGTTTTACGGTTTGCGTTTAATTTTAGTTTTCATCGTTGGGATTTAGTTCGGTTTTTCGTCAACGAAGTCCGGCGTGTTTGGTATTTTCTGAAATTAGTTGAGGGCTTTTATCGGGTAGGCCGAGGCGCACGTTTCTGTGCTTTTGGGGAATTTTCCGACCACCGGAGGTGGTGGTCCGGCGGCTGCACGTGGCGGTCCGACAGCGGCATTCCGACGCCTTTCGAACAACAAGTTCCTTTCGTCGTGGTTAGTCCAACGCCACTTTCCGTTCGTCAATCGGATGTCCGGTTGATTTTATATGAATTTTTGAAGTTGTTGTATTTATTTTCGTTAATTGTTTTAATTGTAAATTTCGATCTTGTATGAACTATGAATTGAAATTATAAGTTGTATGATACTTGGAAATATGATGCGATATATGAAAGCTTGACTCGTGATTTATGGAATTTATTTGCCTCGTTTTACGCCTATCTACTTGAGAATAATTATTATTTAAGGGGATGTTAGTGTAATTTTAGAAACTAATTGATTATGAAGTTTTATGAAACATAGGCAACGAATCATGAAAGGATATGTTGTGTTTTAATTTAAATGAATTGCTTAAGTATGTTAATTGTTAGAAAACTGTGGAATATGCCTACGCGTAGTTAAATATAAAATTGTTATGCCATTTGTGTTATCCTTTCGAGAATTGGTGCATGATATGAATGAAATTCTTAATGTCCTAATTTATTTTATGTAATTAATGTTATGAATTTTATAAGTTATGTATCTCTTGATATGGAATATGAATTATAATATGCTCTGAATGACTTGATTGAATAGATATGGATTATATGTTGCATCATTTGTATTCGTGAGCCTGGCCATGCGTCTTTTGGTTGTGATTTGAGTCTGAGTCTTATGTTTTGTGTGTTCAGTCGATCAGGGTTTCTTCAGGGAGTGTCTGTCAGCTGTTTGGGTTCCAGTGGGACTTCTTGGCTTGTGTTTTCCGTTCTAGTCGGTGTAAGGTGAGGTTTTAGGATTTTTGTTTTAGTTAAACGGACCTATAACCCTCTGTGCTCGTTTTCAAGCCTGCATGCAACTATTTTATTTTATTTATATAACAGATATGTATTTATACGATACGTTTATAATTTTTGTCATACGGTTGAAGGTTTTTGAACTGTATATGTACGAGCATATGTAAGCTTGAAATGTTTTGCAACGAGGCTATGCTCCAAACCGTGTATCTTCATGCCAGCTACAGATTAGGATGACACAGAGAGGTACGCTTATAGCATATGCTAAGTTACGAGGTATGGTATGTCTGATCAGGTACATAAATCTGTTATGATTTGATAAGTATGATATGTAATGAGTTATTATCTGATCTGATCTGTTCTGATATGCTATGTTCTGATGTGTTGGGCCTAGAGACATGGGTAAGGGGGGCCCGGGACGACCATGGGGTAGCTGGTTATGACCCCTGTACACGTTCTCATTTGAGATATTCAAGTGCGACCTATGGAGGTTGGGAAGACGTGGTATCTTGAGCCCTCGGTGGATAACCGGGGAAGGCACAGTGTGCGTTAGCTACCCCGTGTGTGTTTGTATTGGTATGAGTAGTGAGGGTTTACTCCCCGAGCTACATGGTGTTGGGGTTGGATTGTTTATGATATTTGTTTGTTTTCCTTTATGATAAGTATGATACGATATGGAAGTAAGGTGGGAGACCCGTACTCGCCGGGTATACGAATATGATCTGTTATGTTGATTATGAAACAGGACAGGAGCTTTCTCTTTTATTATGATATGAGTATGCTCAGTTTGTTATGTTTTGAATAAGATAAGATATGTATAAGTTTGATTTGAAAATTGTATAAGTTTGATTTGGAAATGGTTTTGGTATGCAAAACCCTACTCCCGATTCATAGTCTTTCTTTTGATACGTGCTCTGCTCCTTATTATGTATAGTGTGTGTGAGTTCAGCCCCCTCACTCAGTCAGTGGACTGATCCTCGCCCCACCTATGTTTTTAGTTTGCAAGTGCAGGTTGTTGGAGTTCAAACTAGGTGGCTTTGAGTCGGGTCTGTCGAGTCTTTGTCGGTCTATTTGATTTGTTAAGTACTTTGTTTCGATTTGTGTAGGAAGCTATGTATATGAATATTTTGCAAGTTGGTACTTATGATTTGTATGTTTGAAATTCGGGACAGGTTAGGACAGGTTCGTGGAATTAGTTGAACCCGTTTTTGTTATATGATTATTCTGGACAGGTTAGGATAGATTACTTGATTAGTTGAACCCGTTTAATTATGCTTGTTGTTTAAAGTTTTTGAAAATTCGTACCTCTTTGCTTTGCTTCCGCTTCCAGGTTTTGTTTTATCTGTTGTACAGGGTTTAGGTACCGCCTAGCTTAGGTTGGATTTTTTCACTTGTCACCCATTCGTTGTGACTTGGTGCGTGTGCGGACTTTCCATTTCGTACACGTGTCGGGTTATAGTGCGGGGGTGTGGTGCCCCACCGCTTGGGGTGCTACATCTTTCGAGGACGATTTTCCGCACAAAATTCTTTAAAAGAGATACCTTGATCCACATGGGAGTGTCGGATGAGATACAGACCTTATTTAACAACATTGGTTGGCTGGGATTTTTGGAGACAGATGCATCCACTTATCCGGAGCTCACTGCAGCCTCCTTCACAATAATGAATTGGCACCCGGGTCATGATGAGCCGGTTACATTTTCTTTAGATGTTAGACGCCCATATTCTGTTTCCCTTGGTACATTGAGGGAAGTGTTTGGCTTTCCTCAGGACGGCAAGACTCGACTCCCCACTTGGAGCAATGAGGAGCGGGAAGAGATTTGGAGGTCCTTCCCTTTAAAGCCCAACACACCTCACTATTACGTACGGAACACCAAAGTAATATATTTGGATAGTGTGGTGTGGAGGATCGTGCATAAGATTTTGAGTTGCAGCTTTTGTGCCCGCAATCTTAGCGAGGGCAATATCCAAGCTTCCGAGTTGGCCATCATGCATATGATGCGGGAAGGACGGCGATATAATAGTACCTGGGATTTAACTACAAGAATGTTGGATGCTGCTAATAAGAACACAGGTGATATAGGCCACGGGGCTTATGGGACCATGATCGCCAAGCGTTTCGGATGGAGACCTAAGAAGGCCGAGCCACTAACAATGTATCCATTCCTGGATGAGGACAATTGGAAGCACATGGGCTTAATCATTGAGTGGCAGGAGGAGCCGCTTGAAGGCCGGTTACTGCCATGGTGGCCAAAGAGGGTACGAGACAGGTTTCTGCAAATGTACGCTTGGGGGTAAGACTCCTATGATGAGTTGCCCGATGAGCTAAAGGCCTCTTTTGACTAGATTCCTGATGTGCCGGAAGGAAGGAACAATGTCCCGAGACCAGTTCCTCAGCAGGGGGATGATGAGCCCTTGTCCGTGCGGGCTCTAAACATTAGTATGGCAATGATGCGATTGGATCTTGCTGAGGCAAATGCCAGGATGGCCAGAGTTGCGAAAGGGATTGAATGATCAGAGGCAGGCGATGGTGGATTTCCGAGCTCACGTTGATCAGAGATTTGATACATGGACTACCCATGTAGATGAGCTCACGTTCTACCAGCGCTTGGATGGATATTTCCGAGGCCCTTCCCCACCGCCTGATCAGTGATTGTGTTGGCCTTAGCTCTGTCTTTTATTTCTTTGCTTTTTGGATTCTGTACTATTGCTACTTTGAAATACCCTACTTTTGCCTCAGCCTCTTTGCTTTTTAATGCTGCTGTGCTTTCTCTTATTTCGAATTTGTGACTTGTGTGATAATTGTTGGATGCATGTCGATTGTCATTTGCCCTTGCACTTGACCCGTGTTTTCTAGTCACTTGTTCAGGTTTTAGAATGTAACGCCCCAATTTTCATTAATTAATTTCTTATGTTTCATTATAATTTTATAAGTTACATTTTATTATAATTTCATGAATTCATGTTAAACTTATAATTTATTTCATAACTTGAAAACATTTATTGGATGAAATAATTACCGAGAGTGCTTTAATTACAAACGTGTCCCTACTTATTTATCTTCCTAAACTTAGGGACTAAATTGCATAATTTTCCAAGGACTTGATTGATCATATTTCAAAACTACATATCCTCAATAGCATGACTTGAACACTTGAAGGATTAAATGGCAAATTGTGGCATTTCACACAAATCAAAAATGGATGAATCACGTAATAATCATCTCCAAGCTTCTTCCTTCATTTGCATCCAAAAATTCACCAACACATCCATTTTCTCTTGCTCTCGGTTCTTAAAGTGAAAAGGGAAGAGGAGATTTCATCTTTTCCAATAAGAATTTGAAGAAATCCTTCAAGTTAGAGCACAATCATCATCATCATCATCTATTTCCTCCATTTCCTTAGCTTCAAGGTGGGTGTTTGCATGGTTTGATGGTTCTTGATCAAATATGAAATAGCTAGGGTTTATGATTTGTGTGATAAGTGGATTACATGTTATGTGAAGTAGGAATAGATGATTATAACTTGAATTCAAGCATGAATTCTTGAAGGATTTAAGATTATATATGAATATTAGCATGAACTTGAATCTTGATTTCTTGAGGATTTTCCATGATTTATGGGTTTAAATGGAGTGTTATTGCTTGTTAAACATGTATGTATCATATTTTCCAGAAATCTTGAACTTGTTGAATTAAAACTTGAGTTTTTGGAAGCTTTGTGCTTGTCCCGTAGCCATCCCCTGTTTCTGCTCTGTTTTTCAGTTGCAGAAACTGGGAACGACCCTTCCCGCCTCAAGGCATTATGGGAACGGTCGTTCCCACTCTTTTAATTCAAAATGGGCTGGCGAACCTGGGAACGGCCGTTCCCATTTTGGCCTGCGTGCCAGAAGGGCCGTTCCCAGCCTCAGCGTGTTTTCAAAATATAAAATGTTGGCACGCTTTAGAAGGGCCACGGGAACGGCCCTTCCCATTTTCAAAGGGAACCCGGAACCGCCATTCCCGCATGTCTGACAGAATAAAAGTTACTGCATAAAATCCGATTTTTAGCATGTTGATCCAATGCATTCTTTGATCCCAAATTGCTATTATATGATTGAATACATGTCAAAATAAGATATTTTCATGCTACATTACGTGTTGCTCGTCATCTCGTTACATTTTCGCCGTTCGTCATATTTGGTCCATTTAGAGTCAAATCTCATGTATACATGTATTCCTTGCACAGATCATCTTCTCGTGACGTGGAGCAGGGGTCGTAGGCCGTGTCTCGACTTACATTTTGTTGGTAAAGGTGAGGTTTAGCTATTAGTTATCTAGAACCATATAACCTTTACGTGGATTTCGGCCAAATTACATATACATGTCTTTATAATCGTTTCCCAAGAACAAAGGATTTAAGAACTACCCGTGTATCGTGTTATAAGTCGTGTTCTTTGAAAATAAATCATGTTTCTTGAAACTAATCTGTTCATGATAAGCAAGTCGTGTATCGTGTTATCGTGATTGAACCGTGATCGTGTTTGGCGAATTATCGTGTATCATGCATTATGGGCCCGAGAGTGAGTGTTTGAGCCAACCGGGAAAGCATAGGGCTGACGGGTAACTCACACACCTCTCTCACACCGTGGGGATGCCCCCTGAATCCACCAGGAGGTTTGGTGGAGGAAGGAGTCCCGTACGTGGGAGTCATGCTCCCGACGTACATCGTGTTATCGTGGGTGGTTCAGGCCTTGCAAACCCACCACCAACGGTGAAGGATGAATTTCGTGTTATTGATCGTGTGCACTATAATGACTTGTATGATAACTTAATTAAAAGAAAGTGTAATCCTTGTTCACTGTCGAGGTTGGTTGGAGATCGTGCACGCCCCTCGCCAGGGCCTCTGATGGTTATAATAAACATGATTATCGTGTTAAACTTGATAGTTGTAATCTCGGGCGAGTTCTATGTTATGTCCGCACTTGCATTATTTTAGTTACAAAACCTTACCCGAGATTATAACTTGCATGCTACTTATGTTTATATATATTTATACCCCTCACTCGGTCTTCACAGACTGACGCCTCCACCTTTCAGGTTTTGTTCGTGGCGTGCTAGGCGGGAGTCGTGTCGTGTCCTTCATCCAGCTGAGTCTAGCATGGCTTTACCTCTGATGTATTAGCATATTGGAGTATCATGTTGGTAGTTTTGAGCACTTATAAATGTGAATGTTATTTAGAAGATGATAATGTATTGATATGATGAAACGATGTTATTATGCTTCCGGTTTTGAGTTTCATGTATTGGATTTATTTTGCATTTGAGGGTCTAGTCCCGCCTAGCTAGCGTGTTCTTTTATTTGCATTGTCACCCGTTCGCAATAGGTTGGTTCATGTACGGATTACCCGTTTCGTACGTGGATTGACCTATAGTGCGGGGGTGTGGCATCTCCACGTGTAGGGGTGCTACATGGAAGCTTTGCAAGCACATGACCGGTTCTTCTTTGCTCAGGGGGATTCTTGAACTTTAATTCTTTCATTTACAAGAGGGCATTGCAAAGTTTAAGTGTGGGGGAGTAATGTGAATGTTTGCTAAAATTCTGTATTGAATATTTGCATGTTTAGATGTAGTTTCACTTGTGATTTGCTAAAATTCGAGTAATTTTGAAAATTTTTGAAAATTTTCCCTCATTTTGAACTTTTTCTTTGAAGTTTGATTGTTGAGCTTTTGCTAGAGTAAGTTAGTCTTTTTGAATTGACGAAAATTGCACGAGATTTGATAAGTTAGTGTGTTAGTATGCCCTTATATTTAGAGCACTTTTGAATAAGATAATGTACTTTGCTTAGAAAGATGAGTTGATAATTTCCGAATGAGTCTAAGATTCAATTAGGATGCATTTTAGTCCTATTGAGGTAAAATTTTGAGTTAATGAGAGATTAAGGAAGTGAAATAGGCATTCGTTGTCGGAGGATTTCAAGCTTTTCTTGTAACACCCCGAAGCGAAGGGCGCCACATCCCCCGCACCATAACCCAACACGTGAAGCGAAATGGGAACTCCGTCCACGTATCAAGTCACGGCGAACGGGTGACAAACAAAAAAATCCAACCTAAGCTAGGCGGTCTAGACCCTACTCAGAGCACGCAATAAAACAAGTAATGAATGCGGAAGCACCAGAATCTCATAAAGCAAATGAACATACTCAAGACATATCAAACTTTCGCTTCAATCTATACAAACTTTACAATTTCGAATTGGAGGCATAACTTATACATAATTCAGAAGTAGCCAAAAAGCATAAAGAAACGAAAATGCCATGCATGAGACTAAAGCTATCCTCAAACCCGACTCAAAGACAACCGCCTAGCTCCAACACCTCAGAACGGGTACCTGCAACTCAAATCAGAGGGGGAAAAAGATAGAAATAACGAGGGTCAGTCCTAGAGACTGGTGAGGGGGCTAACACACGCACCCATACATATATGTAAGAGCAAAGCATATACAAAGCTGAAAGGGGTTCGTGAACCGGGCGTGGTTTTTCCATTCTAAAACATTTAACCCGTGGTAATATATATAAAGAAAGAAGTTTGGAGCCGAAGGCCAAATTCAGTCAAGTTTTAGAGTTTAGAAATCCGCCCCCGTTTCACAACCCTAAACGAAGACATAACGAACTGAAAGCTTAAATCCATCACCCTTACTTACTCCATACACCAAGGCGAAACGAAAACAAAACAAATCATAACCCAACTCCACCCCAACACCGTTTTGGGGAGAGAGGTGCCCCTCTCAACCCCTGTTGAAAGCTGAATGAGACGGGGGATCCACCCGCTCCTTCGACGGGTCACTAAGCACACCGCCGGCTCAAGAAGACCCGCCTTCCCCTCGACCTCCCGAGGATGGGCGAAATCTCCCTTTTGTGGAGTCGTGTTGATGAGAGAGCCCGGCGACCCCATGGCCGACCCGGGATCACATACCACTTCTCCGGGGCCCAAACTTTACACTTACACTTATACTTGCACTTATCACACTTACCAGGCGAAGCTTATCCACAAATCTTATCACGCTTACAAACACACACACACTTAACAAATCTTGTCAAAACAAAAGAAAATAGAGCTTATATACTTATAAAAGCGTTTTCAAATTCTTAAGGCAAACGGGACAAATCCCACGAAATACGTATCCAAACACATATCTATATATATACATATATAAGTCGCATGCGGGTTCGAAATTCAATTAGGGTCTTAGGTCATCATAACTAAAAGGAAAGAAAACCTCACCTGGACGAGCAAACCAACCAAAACGGACCAAAAGGAGTCAAACGAACCACTTCCTCAACAACGGGATGAACCTAAGAGCAAAACAAAGAGCAAGAGGCAAACTTAGACTCAAATGAACCATATTGACGCTCGGCGAATACGTATAATTGCATAAAAGATGATATTATGTTATGAACAAGTTCATGTGCACTATTAAGGAATTTAAATCGTATAATCAAATCATTCAATCCTTCGCTCACTTTCATTCGAATTCATAATTACATGTTTCCAATTAATTCAAGAAATTCAAGGCACAAGATTTAACATTTAGACAAATAAGAGCATTGAAGTGAATTAAGTTCGACACACATTCAAACGTACTCAATCTTACACAAAACTCTAATACATACACCCTATTACCTCATATAACATATCTCCAAAGTTTGAAAGCAAGAACAAATCACAAGATGAGGGAAAAGGGTTAAGGAAATCATAAACGCCACCAAAACGCACATAAACGGCATTCAACAAAAGCATGCCTAAATCTCACCCAAATGTTATGAAATCGAGCCACAATACTCCCAACACTTAGTAAAACAAGTTCATAGTTCATCACAAACAAAGATAAAGGCAATAAAGAGGTGAAACAAACCAAAAACCAAAAAGGAAAACCAAGGGCTGCGCAAGGGGAGGGACACGGGGGTGTCCCTCAACTTAACTAAGCTGAGCCACGCCCGTGGCTCAGTCCAGACTTGCCCAGGAATCATGACACGCCCGTGTCTCACATTTCAGTGCAAATGAGACACGGGGGTGTCTCGGTACAGGCCAAAATCGCATACAAAGTTTTACCGACAAAACTGACCCTAAACAAAATTAGTCCAAAAGCATAGCAAATCAACTCCAAATATTATGAAACTTGATATACAACATATTTATCATGTTAGGAACATATTTCATTTAGAACTCAAAGGCTAAGTCACGCGTTAAGGTCACCGAAATCATGCAGCAACTCTGGAGCACCAAAAACGGACATATGAGCTCAATCATGCCATGATCAAGTACTTAGGAGCTGAAAAAGAAGCTAAAACTTTAGGGGATGAACACTAACATGATAAGAAACTAATATACTCCATGTATATGCAAATTGACACGAATTGGAGCACATTAGAACCACCAAGAAATCACAAAATGCAACAGCAGCAGTTCGGTTCGTGCATAGCATACAAACAGGCCATCATGCTTCGATTAGGAGCTGAAAATGGATCTAAAAACTTGCAAGAGCAGGACCAACATATAAACCAATTAGTATACAACATCTCCATGCAAATTCACATGAATTGGAAGTCATTAACTCAAGCAACAAAGCACAAAACGTCACAGCAGTCCCAAAACAGGGGAGCAGTTATTAAGGTTCAAGAACTCAAGTTTGCAGCCATATTAAAGCATGAATTCAGGGCAAAACGAATCACTTTCATAGAACAACATGTATATCACATTACCAAGCATTGGCATACGAAATTGGAGGCAAGAATTCATCCATTTGATCTCAAAAACGTGACAGCAGTTTGGTAAAAATGAGCAGATTTGCAGCAGTTCGGTTTTCAAGTTTCATGGCCAAAAACTCAAGGTTTCAATCATGTTATCAAAGAGAAAACAACCCTAACACATCTAGCATGAAGTAAGAATCAATAATGGAAGCAAAGGAGTTCATATAATCACCAAAGAAGCCTTAAATCAGCCACAAATTCAAGCTAAGGCAAGAAAGCAACAAATGACCTCTAACCCTAACTATTCATGCAAGCTTCCAAACCCTTAATAAATCTGATGCATATCATGAATTTAAAGGATCAAATGAAGCATAGAAGAGAGGAGAATACATAAATATACTTACCTTTAAGGTATGAAGAAGTATGGAGAAGATTAAGCTTCAAAAATCACAAGACATGGAGGAGGGTTCTTCTTTCTCTTCTTCTTCCTTCCTTGGATCTGATATTTTCTCCTTTCTTGGGGGTAAGGAGCACGAAATGCTGCTGATAGGGAGAGAGAGGGATGAATCAAGGTCATGTAAACCAAGGTTAAGGCTTAGGTATGGTTAGTTTAGGCCCACAAACGTGAGACTAGTCAAAGAAGGTGGCTTAAGCACAAGCTGTTCGTTCCGGGCGAAAAACGAGGGTCTAAACGAGCTTATAAAAATATCAAATCAGGTTCCTTGGCTTCATCTCTTCGTTACGAGTCCAACGCATCTTCCGGAATTCGAATCCGAATTCCCTAGCTCAAGATATGGCCTCCGGAACAAGAGGCGCGCTAAAACTAGTTAGGCCCTCATGTCCCTCGTCAAATACTTAAGGTTTAAAAACCTCGATAAACGAACACGAAAACTTAAAACGAGCATGCAAACACATTCATAACTCAGGTATCTCACGCATACCAAAATTTCACAAAAAAACGGAATTGAATTCCGGCACATAACGAGCAAATTACGAGCATGCAAACTTAAACGTTTAAAATCAAAGTTCAAGAATATAAACAATTAATTTCATATTAATTCAAATAATCATATAAGCATTAAAATAACATTTAAATACGTAATTAAATAATTTAAAGCATATAAAACCCTCTCGTTACGGCGTACCTGGAAATCCGAACGATCGGGATGTTACAAACTCCCCTCCTTCAAAAGGACCTGTCCTCAGGTCCTAAGGAGAATCTTGAACGGCTTCGAAGACAAGTCTAACTCCACACCTCCGCTGCGCCACTCTGATCACAACTCCTCTTGAGACCCTATCTCCTTAAATAGCGAACCGGACACAAAGTCCTAGGCGTTTGCCCCTACTTCCCAAATAAAGATTCGGGAGTAGTTGGAGAATTCTCAACCTTGGCACGTAGACATTACTACACAAAGTCCATAACGTCTTTCTTATGCCAGAATATCCGGGTCCCAAAACTCCGAACAACCTCAACCCTGAGTGGGATAAACTCGTGACCTTGCACTCCTTAAGGCGTAGGCTACCGTTCTTCTACGAGCAACACACAACAAAGGCCTTCCTTTATGCCTCGGTTGGAAACAAGGTAGCCTTTTGTACCTTCGGTTAGGCAAGAGCCAATACCGTGGGTAACTCTCTTCAACCGCCTCTTCCCACTCAAAACCGTACCTCTTACTCTGAGGCAATCCTCGGTTCTTCTACGAGGAATATTAACGGGCTAGCCTTCAATCTAATACCCAAAGATATCGTTGAGTCCCTGACGGACCTCCTAAAAGCATCCGCTATCTTCAATGAGAACAAGACGCCTCCAGACAAGCCGACCAACAGCAGTTGACCCTCACAACTCACCAAACACTCACGAACACTCCACACCAAAAGCTCTCCCCACAAAAAGGTTAACACAAAAGAAGATAAAGCACACAATAAGTAAGAATTAAGAAGGGAAAGACATAAACAACAAGCAAAGCTAAGAAGAAAATGAAGCACACTCCAAGCAAGAACTAAAAAGGAAAAAAAAACATATAACGAGCAAAACTGAGAAGGGAAGGAAACACATTACAAGCAAGAGTCACAAAGGGAAGGAAACACATAATGAATAAGAACAAGAAGGAAAACAATTACACAACAATTATAATCAAGACCCACCGAAGAACAAGGAATAAAGCAGTAAGCACGTGGGTTTCCCAAGGTTAAAATATACGTGAAATGAGATGCCATGAATGTTTCGTGTACCTTTCACCGAAGTAGGGGGGTTAAGATTAGCTTGCCCTTGGGTTGGAATCGGAATCCCGGAGTTACGGCTCGTTGAAGGTCTTAGCTTGAATTGGTATGGGCAACTATTTACCATGTGTCCGATCTCACCACACTTAAAGCAAGCACCCAACTTCTTCCGACATTGCCCTTCCACATGATTCGGACCCTTACAAAAAGCACATCGAATTGGAGCCGTTAAGGTAAGCTCCGGATTCGGTTTCGATTGTCATGGTTTCTTCTTCTTCTTGGATGGTTTAACGTCTTGAGAATCATGGGGCTTTTCTTGTGGTGCCGGCCTCTTGCCCAACCTTGAGTTCGAACCGGATCCTTGTCCCAATTGAAGAGTGTGGGATTTCAAATGTTGCTTATCCATCTCGCGTTGAACCACCTTCTTCATTGCCTCCGACCAATGGTTGACCGTTGAAGTAGAGAGGGCTTGTTGAATTTCATCCTTGAGTCCTTGTATGAAATTTTGGGTCTTAAGTCGGTAGTTATTAATAACCGGTGTGGCATACGGGCCCGATCTCTCTAGTTCCTCCAGGTGATTTTCAGCCATCCTTAAGTCTTGTTGGAGATCTCGAAATTCTTGAAGTCTCTTTATTCTTGCACTCGAACGAATGTATTTGTTGTGGAATTCCCGGATAAAATTCTCCCATGTAAACTCTTCCCTGGATCTCTTAAACCACAATCTTGTTTCCTTAAGCCAAATCAAAGCTTGTCCTTTAAGTACATGGGAAGTGCAATTCACTCTATCTTGTGATGTTCCCGATAGAGTATCCCAAATCCATGAAATCTCAGAAATCTATTGCTCGGCTTTCACATCATCGCCTCCAAACCACATAGGAGGGTTGCAATTCCGGAATTCTTGGTATACCGATGGCATTTGTTCTTCTCCCATGGTTGTGCGTTGAGACGACATCCTGAATAAGAACCAAAATTCAAGAAATATCGATGCGTGGAAGGGTTTAGTGCATGTTCATGTAAACAATTAATACAAAAAAAAATCATAAAAGTCACAAAATGATGATGGTGAATGCAAATACTCACATAATCCTAAGCCGAACGACCTAGACAAACCGGACAAGACACTAGAGCTCCGGTTTTGCAACCTAGAGCTCTGATACCACCTAAGGATGTAACACCCCGAAGCGAAGGGCGCCACATCCCCCGCACCATAACCCAACACGTGAAGCGAAATGGGAACTCCGTCCACGTATCAAGTCACGGCGAACGGGTGACAAACAAAAAAATCCAACCTAAGCTAGGCGGTCTAGACTCTACTCAGAGCACGCAATAAAACAAGTAACGAATGCGGAAGCACCAAAATCTTATAACGCAAATGAACATACTCAAGACATATCAAACTTTCGCTTCAATCTATACAAACTTTACAATTTCGAATTGGAGGCATAACTTATACATAATTCAGAATTAGCCAAAAAGCATAAAGAAACGAAAATGCCATGCATGAGACTAAAGCTATCCTCAAACCCGACTCAAAGACAACCGCCTAGCTCCAACACCTCAGAACGGGTACCTGCAACTCAAATCAGAGGGGGAAAAAGATAGAAATAACGAGGGTCAGTCCTAGAGACTGGTGAGGGGGCTAACACACGCACCCATACATATATGTAAGAGCAAAACATATACAAAGCTGAAAGGGGTTCGTGAACCGGGCCTGGTTTTTCCATTCTAAAACATTTAACCCGTGGTAATATATATAAAGAAAGAAGTTTGGAGCCGAAGGCCAAATTCAGTCAAGTTTTAGAGTTTAGAAATCCGCCCCCGTTTCACAACCCTAAACGAAGACATAACGAACTGAAAGCTTAAATCCATCACCCTTACTTACTCCATACACCAAGGCGAAACGAAAACAAAACAAATCATAACCCAACTCCACCCCAACACCGTTTTGGGGAGAGAGGTGCCCCTCTCAACCCCTGCTGAAAGCTGAATGAGACGGGGGATCCACCCGCTCCTTCGACGGGTCACTAAGCACACCGCCGGCTCAAGAAGACCCGCCTTCCCCTCGACCTCCCGAGGATGGGCGAAATCTCCCTTTTGTGGAGTCGTGTTGATGAGAGAGCCCGGCGACCCCATGGCCGACCCGGGATCAGATACCACTTCTCCGGGGCCCAAACTTACACTTACACTTATACTTGCACTTATCACACTTACCAGGCGAAGCTTATCCACAAATCTTATCACGCTTACAAACACACACACACTTAACAAATCTTGTCAAAACAAAAGAAAATAGAGCTTATATACTTATAAAAGCGTTTTCAAATTCTTAAGGCAAACGGGATAAATCCCACGAAATACGTATCCAAACACATATCTATATATATACATATATAAGTCGCATGCGGGTTCGAAATTCAATTAGGGTCTTAGGTCATCATAACTAAAAGGAAAGAAAACCTCACCTGGACGAGCAAACCAACCAAAACGGACCAAAAGGAGTCAAACGAACCACTTCCTCAACAACGGGATGAACCTAAGAGCAAAACAAAGAGCAAGAGGCAAACTTAGACTCAAATGAACCATATTGACGCTCGGCGAATACGTATAATTGCATAAAAGATGACATTATGTTATGAACACGTTCATGTGCACTATTAATGTGACGCCCCGTCTCTTCGGCATTCCAGGTACGGCGTCACGAGAGAGTTTATTTCAGTATTTTGTGAAATTATGTGATT
Source organism: Lantana camara (assembly GCA_037501455.1). Classification (NCBI taxonomy): domain Eukaryota; kingdom Viridiplantae; phylum Streptophyta; class Magnoliopsida; order Lamiales; family Verbenaceae; genus Lantana; species Lantana camara. The sequence goes on from CM074858.1 coordinate 56,813,409, forward strand.
TATCATGCTTACGTGTCAACGTGATATTAATTTTAATTATGTGTGCTTTAGATTTAATTAAATTGTACTTGGACTCAATTGTCCAATATTTGCAATTTAGGGACCTAATTAATTAGGACGTTTGAGCCTTCCTGGCTATTTGAGCTCGGGAATTCGAATTCGAATTCCGACCCTATCATTGAGTTCGTTTCGATGATTCGGATTCAATGAATTACCCTTTTTATTTCTAAAGCCATTTGATAGCCCTATCGTTTTTAATCCGATCCGCGTGGACCGGATACCGTTTGAACCTACCCGTTTTAACCGACCCATTTGCCCGGCCCTAAAAAGGGCCAAGCCTTTCCTTCTCTCCCACTTTGATCGATCAGCAGCAAGGAAGAGAGGAAAAGAGAAGCATTTCTCACCATTTTGGCCAAGAAGCCTTGAGCTCGGGTTTGGGAGATCCAACCGTCCGATCAACGACCTAAGGTAGGATTTGTGACCCTTTCGTTACATGCTTTACTTTAATATCTCTTTCGTGCCTCGGATTGTGCCTACGTGCTTTGTTGGGGAGATGATGAATAGTAACCGGGGTGTGAGTTTTGTGTGTTCTAGGCCGTTTTACGGGTTCTAACGTGGAAATATGTGTTCCATATGTTATATGTGATTTATTGTGTTATTTTTGCATGATTTTAGGGTTGTTTGTGGTTGTGTTTGTGTGTTGGTAGTGTTTCCCGACGCCATTGCTGTTTCTGCTCTGTTTTTTTCGAGCAGGACGGTCCGGAACGGCCGTTTCCGTTTTGGCCTTGGGGCCGGAACGGCCCTTCCCATCCGCGTATGGGAACGGCCGTTCCCGTTCTGTTCTTTGGGTGGGAACGGCCCTTCCCGGGCTGGCGTCTGTGCCGAGAGTGGGAACGACCGTTCCCAGTTTGTGCTGGGAGCGGGAACGGCCGTTCCCATGGCCGGTCCTTGCGCTACTGGATCAAATCCGCGGGGGTGGATTTTTCCTTTTGGAAAAATCCGCGGGGGTGGATTTGAGGCAGTAGGTTTGGAAAAATCCATGAGGGTGGATTTTTCCTTTGGAAAAATCCATGGGGGTGGATTTTGCCATTTCTTCTCTTTGCTTTAATTATGCATTTGTATGATTTTTAAATGCTTTTCTTTTGCATGTTAATTGTTATGACTTGATTTTTATTGCATATTAAAGTGTGAATAATTATGTTATGCTATAATTGCAATTATGTGACATTTTATATATGAACATGAACCATACCTTTTTGCCGAGCGTCTTCTTTCGTATGCTTTAATATGCTCGTGAAATGTGAATTATTGTTAATGCATGCTTGTTATATATTGTATACGTGATCCACGATTTTATGCCAATCATAATCATACGCCGTGCGTCTATTTGGTTCATTCTTGTGTCTAAGTCTTGTTTTGTATTCAGTTTGTTCAGGTACACCCGGGGTGGTGTTTTGTTGGCCGTGTTGATTCCGGGGTGGATCAGTTGTTGTGTCTTCGGCCTCTTCGGTGTCAGGTGAGGTTAGGATATAGTTACACCTTATTGCAATGTGCTCGGTTTTGATTGCATGTGATTAAATAAGCCTTATATGTATGTAAATAAGTGTGAAATATGTATTTGTTGAATATGCCTCGAGTTTGCAAGTATGTTAAGCAATGTACGAGCCTATGTATGCTTGGTTTGGAATGATTTGTTATGATTTGCCACGTGAAGCTATGCTTCCGACCGTATACTTCTCATGAGCCATGTTTGGCAAGGACCGAGTGGATTGAAACGGAAAGTGGTTTGTGTACGTATATATGTATAAGTTATGTCTGTCTGTCTCTGTTGTAGCGGGTTATGATATGATATGTGTTTGTTGGGCCCCGGAGCTATGGGTAAGGAACCCTCGGGACGGCATAGGGCCGTCGAGGTTAAGCCTGTGCATAGTCTCCATATGTCTGCAGAGGATCACCCCTGAACTCACCAGGAGGTTTGGTGAGGGAAGGAATCCTGAGGGTTTGAGTACTCGCAAGGCGCTCCCCTCGTTTGTCTGGATGGTTTGGGCGTATACACCCTTCCATCACCCGGAGTTGAGGATGATATGATATGATTTGATATGTATGTAAGTTTTATGTTTTGATTCTGATATGATGTGTTATGAGGAGATTGGGGGAGTCAGAGCTCGTACCCGCCGAGTTCTATATGATATGATATGTATGTTCTGTTAAGGTTTATGAAACGGGGATAGATTCTAAGTTAAATAAAAAGGGAGTTTTATAAGATAAGCTAAGCTTTGAATATGTTAAGACCTAATAGGTTTTGCTAAGTTTTTCGGTAAGATAAATTGGTTTGTTTGATTTGCTAAGTAAGCCCTTTATATATATGTATATCACGGGAAATAATTTAGTGTGCAAAAACTATCCCTGCGTTCATGAACACTATGAGTTTGATACGTGCCTTGCTCTTATATATATAGTGTGAGTGCGTTAACCCCTCACTTAGTCAAGTTAAGACTGACCCCTCCCCTTTTACCTTTAGTTTGCAGGTTTTGCTTGGAGTTCGTGCTAGGCGGAGTGTGTCTGTCTTCTGGAGTCTGTTCCGTGTCTTTGTCTAGTAGGTGGTCTTGCATTCACATTTCTTTAATTCGGTTTATGTATAAGATAGGTTTGTTTACGCTATTCGGAATTTATTTATGAATATTATGTATATTATTTGAGATTCGGGATTAGGTAATTATGCTAGTTGAACCCGTCAACTGTTCATGAATGTTTGTTTGTTGCATGGCTTGTTTCGCTTCCGCATTCTCGCTTGGTTTGAGTTTTGCTTTCCGGGTCTAAGTTCCGCCTAGCCTAGGTGTGAGTTTGTCAGTCTCCCGTTCGCCACTGTTTGGTTCATGTACGGACTCTCCATTTCGTATGTGGATCGGACTTTGGTGCGGGGGATGTGGTGACCCACCGTGCGGGTGCTACATCCTTAAGTGGTATCAGAGCCCCAGGTTGAAAAACCGGGGTTCAGTGTCAGGTCGTGTCTGTCTAAGTCGAACGGCATAGGACAACTTGATTATGTGTGCATTTGCATTTTGATTTGATAAGCTATGTATGTGAAATTTCAATACTTTGTTGAATTTATATTACGTGAGACATTGCATTTCTTTGATGCTCTACTTGATTTACTACGTGACATGAGCACTCACTAATTGACATGCATATATTTCTATTGTAGTTGTTGAGATTTTCAGGGTACCACCGAGTCAACAACCCTACGGTCGACCTTTTCAAATAACTCCGTGATCTCAAGGACAATCTTTTACCGAGTACTAGTAATGAATCCGATGGCTACGATGTACCAGGAATTTATAGCATTCAAGCCTCCCCAATTTCGAGAAGGAGATGATGTAAAGGCTGAAGATTGGATTTCGGAGATAGAGGGAATTTTTGAAATATGGCCACGAAGCTCTGGAGATAGGGCTCGCCTTGCTACATTTCTCTTGCAAGGACAAGCAAGACAGTGGTGGAAAAGGGTTGCTCAACAACTAGAGACTACGAACGAAGAGTTGACTTGGGATGTATTTATTCGAGAATTCAGAAAGAGGTTTGCACCGGTTATTTTACAAGAGCGAAGACTTGAAGAATTCCTCAATCTGAAACAACGAGATAGATCCGTTGTGGAATACATGGAAGAATTCGAAAGGTTGGGCTTATATGTGCCTCACATTATGGGTAACGATCAGATGAAGGCCAATTACTTCATGGAAGGCCTTCGGAATGAATTCAAGGAAGCCCTAATCGCAAAGGATACGACCACGTGGGATAAAGCTACAAAGAAAGTTTTAAGAGTCGAAACTTGGATCATGATAAAGGATAAGGAAGAAGAGGTATCGGGGTCTAAGGTCAAGTCGGGTTTATGCTCAAGCTTACAAGTAGAAGGAGAATCTCCTCAACATGGAACTCGGGCCAAAAGAATTCGGGGAAAGAAACACAAGACCGGGAATACTTCAAGGTTGGGGAAAAGGCCCCAGTTATGTGCTTATTGTGGAGGTACCACTCATACCTATGAGGCATGTTGGGACAGATTGAAGAGGTGCTACATTTGTGGGTCAACAGAGCACAAGATTTCCGAGTGTGATCGACCGAGAGCTAACAAGCAAAAGGCACGGGATCAACGACTTCAAATTGGAAACTCACAAAAACCCGAAAGTTGAGGTAATTGCATTCATGGCACGAGCATTCATCCTCCATTTTAAATATTACAATTATTTATTTTCGTGCCGTAATTGTTAATTGCCATTAATTGCTATTCATTATTAATTGTTGCTAATTGTTGATGCCACTATGTGTTTAAGTGACGATTAAGTGATGCATCTCATTCGCACTTTGACTCAACATGCATATTTAGTGTTTTATTTTAGGATATTTCTTCATTCAAGTTACCAAGTTGTGTTCAATGGGATTTGGAAGAGATGGGTTGGATAGGGAACAAAAATTAAGGATTTCTTTTGGAGATCGGGTTGAGTTTATGGAGACATGGAAAAGTTGATAAAGAAGAATGATTTGGGAGGTCCCGGTACCAAGTTGAAGAATTTAGGAATTGAGGTATATTTTGAAGAGAAATTTAAGATTTGAGGTAGCTTATTTCACCAAGCAAGGCATGATTTGTTTTGGAATTCGGATTTAAGAATAATGAAGGAAGTTAATTCTTGAAAGTAATTAGAAGAAGACATCAAGATTCTCTACCGGTGGAATTTAAACAAGAATAACAAAGGCTAGAACAAGAATTGATTTGGGAGTTGGGAACGAATCTAATCAACTGCAGTTTCAGGATATGGTGACCGCTTTCCATTTAACCATGTCATGAAGAGAAGAATTTGCTAGGAAATTCTAATCGAGCCTTTATTTGCCTTCAAGAGAAGGAAATTAAAGCATGGTAGAAGGTATTGGTTCGGGAGAGCCTACGGAACATATTACTACGGGAATTGGGTTATGGGATTCACTTCACTGAGTGGAATAGATCACACAAGAAATTACCTCAGGATTTCCAAAGAAAATCAATAGCATTAATCAAGGGACGACGCACTTCCTTATATATTCAAGAGAAGGGTGCTAAGGTGAGGAGTTCGACACCAAATTTGAAGAACACTTATTGGGAAGGAACTAAGATTTCGAGGCAAGACAATTATTGGAAATTCCACAATACACAAATGGAAGAAGAATTCGGGCCATGAGATTTAAAATAAATTATGGAGCACATCAGATCTGCGGGTGAATTATAATGATTAATCAGTTTAAGGAATTCATATATATTGGAGAAACAAGGATAGTTAAGAGTGAAGGATTAAATTCGAAGAACTAGCAAGGATAATTGTCAACCGTGGGATGAAGATTGACTTGATATTTGAAGTGTAAGAGATACCGGGGAATTTCAAGATACAGTCATGAGCAAGGAAAATTGGATTAGAGTTATTTGAGCTAAACAACAACTGTGGGATAAAGATCTGGGTGATATTCGAAGCTCGAGACGTTGGGAATTTCAGAGCATAACCTGGAACCAAGAAATTCTGGCGTCGATCAAATCATCACTAAAGATAAGATTCCAACGCTTTGGTGAACGGTACATTAAACATACATACCACGTGCATCATCCCTCTTTTGTTTTGCTTTGCTTCGGGTGTGTGAGTTGTGAGTTGTTGGTTACCCTCTGGGTGACTTGAGTGTGCGAGTGTTGTTGTTTTACGGTAGGTTGAGGGTCGTGCTTTGCAACGGTCTACTCCACAAGTTCTCAAAGTTCACGTTTGAGGTGATCAACGTTCGAATGTCAACTTCGAACCACAGGTTGAAGGCCCTTCTTGGGTGGAGAGCGAGTGGTTTGAGTTCTTTAACAACTCCACTCGTGGTCCCGGATTGTGGGTTGGTTCGGATTGATTCAAGCGGTGGGAGTTGAATCACTTGTGAGCCTTCTATCGTACGAAAAGTCTGAACTACTCCTAGTCGGGATCAAGTTCGTGTGAAGCTGGAAGTGTGGATCGAACCCCCTTCGTGCTTGGAAGACCTTTCTCGGGCTAACCCTTGACGGAGTGTCGCGAGCCCTGAAATTGGGTGAATACGAGGGAGTTGCTCGTAGTTTTGTTACGAGCGGTAGAACCTGGGGGCCAGGTTCTCTTAAGGGGGGAGATTGTGACGCCCCGTCTCTTCGGCATTCCAGGTACGGCGTCACGAGAGAGTTTATTTCAGTATTTTGTGAAATTATGTGATTTATCATGCTTACGTGTCAACGTGATATTAATTTTAATTATGTGTGCTTTAGATTTAATTAAATTGTACTTGGACTCAATTGTCCAATATTTGCAATTTAGGGACCTAATTAATTAGGACGTTTGAGCCTTCCTGGCTATTTGAGCTCGGGAATTCGAATTCGAATTCCGACCCTATCATTGAGTTCGTTTCGATGATTCGGATTCAATGAATTACCCTTTTTATTTCTAAAGCCATTTGATAGCCCTATCGTTTTTAATCCGATCCGCGTGGACCGGATACCGTTTGAACCTACCCGTTTTAACCGACCCATTTGCCCGGCCCTAAAAAGGGCCAAGCCTTTCCTTCTCTCCCACTTTGATCGATCAGCAGCAAGGAAGAGAGGAAAAGAGAAGCATTTCTCACCATTTTGGCCAAGAAGCCTTGAGCTCGGGTTTGGGAGATCCAACCGTCCGATCAACGACCTAAGGTAGGATTTGTGACCCTTTCGTTACATGCTTTACTTTAATATCTCTTTCGTGCCTCGGATTGTGCCTACGTGCTTTGTTGGGGAGATGATGAATAGTAACCGGGGTGTGAGTTTTGTGTGTTCTAGGCCGTTTTACGGGTTCTAACGTGGAAATATGTGTTCCATATGTTATATGTGATTTATTGTGTTATTTTTGCATGATTTTAGGGTTGTTTGTGGTTGTGTTTGTGTGTTGGTAGTGTTTCCCGACGCCATTGCTGTTTCTGCTCTGTTTTTTTCGAGCAGGACGGTCCGGAACGGCCGTTTCCGTTTTGGCCTTGGGGCCGGAACGGCCCTTCCCATCCGCGTATGGGAACGGCCGTTCCCGTTCTGTTCTTTGGGTGGGAACGGCCCTTCCCGGGCTGGCGTCTGTGCCGAGAGTGGGAACGACCGTTCCCAGTTTGTGCTGGGAGCGGGAACGGCCGTTCCCATGGCCGGTCCTTGCGCTACTGGATCAAATCCGCGGGGGTGGATTTTTCCTTTTGGAAAAATCCGCGGGGGTGGATTTGAGGCAGTAGGTTTGGAAAAATCCATGAGGGTGGATTTTTCCTTTGGAAAAATCCATGGGGGTGGATTTTGCCATTTCTTCTCTTTGCTTTAATTATGCATTTGTATGATTTTTAAATGCTTTTCTTTTGCATGTTAATTGTTATGACTTGATTTTTATTGCATATTAAAGTGTGAATAATTATGTTATGCTATAATTGCAATTATGTGACATTTTATATATGAACATGAACCATACCTTTTTGCCGAGCGTCTTCTTTCGTATGCTTTAATATGCTCGTGAAATGTGAATTATTGTTAATGCATGCTTGTTATATATTGTATACGTGATCCACGATTTTATGCCAATCATAATCATACGCCGTGCGTCTATTTGGTTCATTCTTGTGTCTAAGTCTTGTTTTGTATTCAGTTTGTTCAGGTACACCCGGGGTGGTGTTTTGTTGGCCGTGTTGATTCCGGGGTGGATCAGTTGTTGTGTCTTCGGCCTCTTCGGTGTCAGGTGAGGTTAGGATATAGTTACACCTTATTGCAATGTGCTCGGTTTTGATTGCATGTGATTAAATAAGCCTTATATGTATGTAAATAAGTGTGAAATATGTATTTGTTGAATATGCCTCGAGTTTGCAAGTATGTTAAGCAATGTACGAGCCTATGTATGCTTGGTTTGGAATGATTTGTTATGATTTGCCACGTGAAGCTATGCTTCCGACCGTATACTTCTCATGAGCCATGTTTGGCAAGGACCGAGTGGATTGAAACGGAAAGTGGTTTGTGTACGTATATATGTATAAGTTATGTCTGTCTGTCTCTGTTGTAGCGGGTTATGATATGATATGTGTTTGTTGGGCCCCGGAGCTATGGGTAAGGAACCCTCGGGACGGCATAGGGCCGTCGAGGTTAAGCCTGTGCATAGTCTCCATATGTCTGCAGAGGATCACCCCTGAACTCACCAGGAGGTTTGGTGAGGGAAGGAATCCTGAGGGTTTGAGTACTCGCAAGGCGCTCCCCTCGTTTGTCTGGATGGTTTGGGCGTATACACCCTTCCATCACCCGGAGTTGAGGATGATATGATATGATTTGATATGTATGTAAGTTTTATGTTTTGATTCTGATATGATGTGTTATGAGGAGATTGGGGGAGTCAGAGCTCGTACCCGCCGAGTTCTATATGATATGATATGTATGTTCTGTTAAGGTTTATGAAACGGGGATAGATTCTAAGTTAAATAAAAAGGGAGTTTTATAAGATAAGCTAAGCTTTGAATATGTTAAGACCTAATAGGTTTTGCTAAGTTTTTCGGTAAGATAAATTGGTTTGTTTGATTTGCTAAGTAAGCCCTTTATATATATGTATATCACGGGAAATAATTTAGTGTGCAAAAACTATCCCTGCGTTCATGAACACTATGAGTTTGATACGTGCCTTGCTCTTATATATATAGTGCGAGTGCGTTAACCCCTCACTCAGTCAAGTTAAGACTGACCCCTCCCCTTTTACCTTTAGTTTGCAGGTTTTGCTTGGAGTTCGTGCTAGGCGGAGTGTGTCTGTCTTCTGGAGTCTGTTCCGTGTCTTTGTCTAGTAGGTGGTCTTGCATTCACATTTCTTTAATTCGGTTTATGTATAAGATAGGTTTGTTTACGCTATTCGGAATTTATTTATGAATATTATGTATATTATTTGAGATTCGGGATTAGGTAATTATGCTAGTTGAACCCGTCAACTGTTCATGAATGTTTGTTTGTTGCATGGCTTGTTTCGCTTCCGCATTCTCGTTTGGTTTGAGTTTTTCTTTCCGGGTCTAAGTTCCGCCTAGCCTAGGTGTGAGTTTGTCAGTCTCCCGTTCGCCACTGTTTGGTTCATGTACGGACTCTCCATTTCGTATGTGGATCGGACTTTGGTGCGGGGGATGTGGTGACCCACCGTGCGGGTGCTACAATTAAGGAATTTAAATCGTATAATCAAATCATTCAATCCTTCGCTCACTTTCATTCGAATTCATAATTACATGTTTCCAATCAATTCAAGAAATTCAAGGCACAAGATTTAACATTTAGACAAATAAGAGCATTGAAGTGAATTAAGTTCGACACACATTCAAACGTACTCAATCTTACACAAAACTCTAATACATACACCCTATTACCTCATATAACATATCTCCAAAGTTTGAAAGCAAGAACAAATCACAAGATGAGGGAAAAGGGTTAAGGAAATCATAAACGCCACCAAAACGCACATAAACGGCATTCAACAAAAGCATGCCTAAATCTCACCCAAATGTTATGAAATCGAGCCACAATACTCCCAACACTTAGTAAAACAAGTTCATAGTTCATCACAAACAAAGATAAAGGCAATAAAGAGGTGAAACAAACCAAAAACCAAAAAGGAAAACCAAGGGCTGCGCAAGGGGAGGGACACGGGGGTGTCCCTCAACTTAACTAAGCTGAGCCACGCCCGTGGCTCAGTCCAGACATGCCCAGGAAGCATGACACGCCCGTGTCTCACATTTCAGTGCAAATGAGACACGGGGGTGTCTCGGTACAGGCCAAAATCGCATACAAAGTTTTACCGACAAAACTAACCCTAAACAAAATTAGTCCAAAAGCATAGCAAATCAACTCCAAATATTATGAAACTTGATATACAATATATTTAGCATGTTAGGAACATATTTCATTTAGAACTCAAAGGCTAAATCACGCGTTAAGGTCACCGAAATCATGCAGCAACTCTGGAGCACCAAAAACGGACATATGAGCTCAATCATGCCATGATCAAGTACTTAGGAGCTGAAAAAGAAGCTAAAACTTTAGGGGATGAACACTAACATGATAAGAAACTAATATACTCCATGTATATGCAAATTGACACGAATTGGAGCACATTAGAACCACCAAGAAATCACAAAATGCAACAGCAGCAGTTCGGTTCGTGCATAGCATACAAACAGGCCATCATGCTTCGATTAGGAGCTGAAAATGGATCTAAAAACTTGCAAGAGCAGGACTAACATATAAACCAATTAGTATACAACATCTCCATGCAAATTCACATGAATTGGAAGTCATTAACTCAAGCAACAAAGCACAAAACGTCACAGCAGTCCCAAAACAGGGGAGCAGTTATTAAGGTTCAAGAACTCAAGTTTGCAGCCATATTAAAGCATGAATTCAGGGCAAAACGAATCACTTTCATAGAACAACATGTATATCACATTACCAAGCATTAGCATACGAAATTGGAGGCAAGAATTCATCCATTTGATCTCAAAAACGTGACAGCAGTTTGGTAAAAATGAGCAGATTTGCAGCAGTTCGGTTTTCAAGTTTCATGGCCAAAAACTCAAGGTTTCAATCATGTTATCAAAGAGAAAACAACCCTAACACATCTAGCATGAAGTAAGAATCAATAATGGAAGCAAAGGAGTTCATATAATCACCAAAGAAGCCTTAAATCAGCCACAAATTCAAGCTAAGGCAAGAAAGCAACAAATGACCTCTAACCCTAACTATTCATGCAAGCTTCCAAACCCTTAATAAATCTGATGCATATCATGAATTTAAAGGATCAAATGAAGCATAGAAGAGAGGAGAATACATAAATATACTTACCTTTAAGGTATGAAGAAGTATGGAGAAGATTAAGCTTCAAAAATCACAAGACATGGAGGAGGGTTCTTCTTTCTCTTCTTCTTCCTTCCTTGGATCTAATATTTTCTCCTTTCTTGGGGGTAAGGAGCACGAATGCTGCTGATAGGGAGAGAGAGGGATGAATCAAGGTCATGTAAACCAAGGTTAAGGCTTAGGTATGGTTAGTTTGGGCCCACAAACGTGAGACTAGTCAAAGAAGGTGGCTTAAGCACAAGCTGTTCGTTCCGGGCAAAAAACGAGGGTCTAAACAAGCTTAGAAAAATATCAAATCAGGTTCCTTGGCTTCATCTCTTCGTTACGAGTCCAACGCATCTTCCGGAATTCGAATCCGAATTCCCTTGCTCAAGATATGGCCTCCGGAACAAGAGACGCGCTAAAACTAGTTAGGCCCTCATGTCCCTCGTCAAATACTTAAGGTTTAAAAACCTCGATAAACGAACACGAAAACTTAAAACGAGCATGCAAACACATTCATAACTCAGGTATCTCACGCATACCAAAATTTCACAAAAAAACGGAATTGAATTCCGGCACATAACGAGCAAATTACGAGCATGCAAACTTAAACGTTTAAAATCAAAGTTCAAGAATATAAACAATTAATTTCATATTAATTCAAATAATCATATAAGCATTAAAATAACATTTAAATACGTAATTAAATAATTTAAAGCATATAAAACCCTCTCGTTACGGCGTACCTGGAAATCCGAACGATCGGGATGTTACAAACTCCCCTCCTTCAAAAGGACCTGTCCTCAGGTCCTAAGGAGAATCTTGAACGGCTTCGAAGACAAGTCTAACTCCACACTTCCGCTGCGCCACTCTGATCACAACTCCTCTTGAGACCCTATCTCCTTAAATAGCGAACCGGACACAAAGTCCTAGGCGTTTGCCCCTACTTCCCAAATAAAGATTCCGGAGTAGTTGGAGAATTCTCAACCTTGGCACGTAGACATTACTACACAAAGTCCATAACATCTTTCTTATGCCAGAATATCCGGGTCCCAAAACTCCGAACAACCTCAACCCTGAGTGGGATAAACTCGTGACCTTGCACTCCTTAAGGTGTAGGCTACCGTTCTTCTATGAGCAACACACAACAAAGGCCTTCCTTTATGCCTCGGTTGGAAACAAGGTAGCCTTTTGTACCTTCGGTTAGGCAAGAGCCAATACCGTGGGTAACTCTCTTCAACCGCCTCTTCCCACTCAAAACCGTACCTCTTACTCTGAGGCAATCCTCGGTTCTTCTACGAGGAATATTAACGGGCTAGCCTTCAATCTAATACCCGAAGATATCGTTGAGTCCCTGACGGACCTCCTAAAAGCATCCGCTATCTTCAATGAGAACAAGACGCCTCCAGACAAGCCGACCAACAGCAGTTGACCCTCACAACTCACCAAACACTCACGAACACTCCACACCAAAAGCTCTCCCCACAAAAAGGTTAACACAAAAGAAGATAAAGCACACAATAAGCAAGAATTAAGAAGGGAAAGACATAAACAACAAGCAAAGCTAAGAAGAAAATGAAGCACACTCCAAGCAAGAACTAAAAAGGAAAAAAAAACATATAACGAGCAAAACTGAGAAGGGAAGGAAACACATTACAAGCAAGAGTCACAAAGGGAAGGAAACACACAATGAACAAGAACAAGAAGGAAAACAATTACACAACAATTATAATCAAGACCCACCGAAGAACAAGGAATAAAGCAGTAAGCACGTGGGTTTTCCAAGGTTAAAATATGCATGAAATGAGATGCCATGAATGTTTCGTGTACCTTTCACCGAAGTAGGGGGGTTAAGATTAGCTTGCCCTTGGGTTGGAATCGGAATCCCGGAGTTACGGCTCGTTGAAGGTCTTAGCTTGAATTGGTATGGGCAACTATTTACCATGTGTCTGATCTCACCACACTTAAAGCAAGCACCCAACTTCTTCCGACATTGCCCTTCCACATGATTCGGACCCTTACAAAAAGCACATCGAATTGGAGCCGTTAAGGTAAGCTCCGGATTCGGTTTCGATTGTCATGGTTTCTTCTTCTTCTTGGATGGTTTAACGTCTTGAGAATCATGGGGCTTTTCTTGTGGTGCCGGCCTCTTGCCCAACCTTGAGTTCGAACCAGATCCTTGTCCCAATTGAAGAGTGTGGGATTTCAAATGTTGCTTATCCATCTCGCGTTGAACCACCTTCTTCATTGCCTCCGACCAATGGTTGACCGTTGAAGTAGAGAGGGCTTGTTGAATTTCATCCTTGAGTCCTTGCATGAAATTTTGGGCCTTAAGTCGGTAGTTATTAATAACCGGTGTGGCATACGGGCCCGATCTCTCTAGTTCCTCCAGGTGATTTTCAGCCATCCTTAAGTCTTGTTGGAGATCTCGAAATTCTTGAAGTCTCTTTATTCTTGCACTCGAAGGAATGTATTTGTTGTGGAATTCCCGGATAAAATTCTCCCATGTAAACTCTTCCCTGGATCTCTCAAACCACAATCTTGTTTCCTTAAGCCAAATCAAAGCTTGTCCTTTAAGTACATGGGAAGTGCAATTCACTCTATCTTGTGATATTCCCGATAGAGTATCCCAAATCCATGAAATCTCAGAAATCCATTGCTCGGCTTTCACATCATCGCCTCCAAACCACATAGGAGGGTTGCAATTCCGGAATTCTTGGTATACCGATGGCATTTGTTCTTCTCCCATGGTTGTGCGTTGAGACGACATCCTGAATAAGAACCAAAATTCAAGAAATATCGATGCGTGGAAGGGTTTAGTGCATGTTCATGTAAACAATTAATACAAAAAAAAATCATAAAAGTCACAAAATGATGATGGTGAATGCAAATACTCACATAATCCTAAGCCGAACGACCTAGACAAACCGGACAAGACACTAGAGCTCCGGTTTTGCAACCTAGAGCTCTGATACCACCTAAGGATGTAACACCCCGAAGCGAAGGGCGCCACATCCCCCGCACCATAACCCAACACGTGAAGCGAAATGGGAACTCCGTCCACGTATCAAGTCACGGCGAACGGGTGACAAACGAAAAAATCCAACATAAGCTAGGCGGTCTAGACCCTACTCAGAGCACGCAATAAAACAAGTAACGAATGCGGAAGCACCAGAATCTCATAAAGCAAATGAACATACTCAAGACATATCAAACTTTCGCTTCAATCTATACAAACTTTACAATTTCGAATTGGAGGCATAACTTATACATAATTCAGAATTAGCCAAAAAGCATAAAGAAACGAAAATGCCATGCATGAGACTAAAGCTATCCTCAAACCCGACTCAAAGACAACCGCCTAGCTCCAACACCTCAGAACGGGTACCTGCAACTCAAATCAGAGGGGGAAAAAGATAGAAATAACGAGGGTCAGTCCTAGAGACTGGTGAGGGGGCTAACACACGCACCCATACATATATGTAAGAGCAAAGCATATACAAAGCTGAAAGGGGTTCGTGAACCGGGCGTGGTTTTTCCATTCTAAAACATTTAACCCGTGGTAATATATATAAAGAAAGAAGTTTGGAGCCGAAGGCCAAATTCAGTCAAGTTTTAGAGTTTAGAAATCCGCCCCCGTTTCACAACCCTAAACGAAGACATAACGAACTGAAAGCTTAAATCCATCACCCTTACTTACTCCATACACCAAGGCGAAATGAAAACAAAATAAATCATAACCCAACTCCACCCCAACACCGTTTTGGGGAGAGAGGTGCCCCTCTCAACCCCTGCTGAAAGCTGAATGAGACGGGGCATCCACCCGCTCCTTCGACGGGTCACTAAGCACACCGCCGGCTCAAGAAGACCCGCCTTCCCCTCGACCTCCCGAGGATGGGCGAAATCTCCCTTTTGTGGAGTCGTGTTGATGAGAGAGCCCGGCGACCCCATGGCCGACCCGGGATCACATACCACTTCTCCGGGGCCCAAACTTACACTTACACTTATACTTGCACTTATCACACTTACCAGGCGAAGCTTATCCACAAATCTTATCACGCTTACAAACACACACACACTTAACAAATCTTGTCAAAACAAAAGAAAATAGAGCTTATATACTTATAAAAGCGTTTTCAAATTCTTAAGGCAAACGGGATAAATCCCACGAAATACGTATCCAAACACATATCTATATACATACATATATAAGTCGCATGCGGGTTCGAAATTCAATTAGGGTCTTAGGTCATCATAACTAAAAGGAAAGAAAACCTCATCTGGACGAGCAAACCAACCAAAACGGACCAAAAGGAGTCAAACGAACCACTTCCTCAACAACGGGATGAACCTAAGAGCAAAACAAAGAGCAAGAGGCAAACTTAGACTCAAATGAACCATATTGACGCTCGGCGAATACGTATAATTGCATAAAAGATGATATTATGTTATGAACACGTTCATGTGCACTATTAAGGAATTTAAATCGTATAATCAAATCATTCAATCCTTCGCTCACTTTCATTCGAATTCATAATTACATGTTTCCAATCAATTCAAGAAATTCAAGGCACAAGATTTAACATTTAGACAAATAAGAGCATTGAAGTGAATTAAGTTCGACACACATTCAAACGTACTCAATCTTACACAAAACTCTAATACATACACCCTATTACCTCATATAACATATCTCCAAAGTTTGAAAGCAAGAACAAATCACAAGATGAGGGAAAAGGGTTAAGGAAATCATCAACGCCACCAAAACGCACATAAACGGCATTCAACAAAAGCATGCCTAAATCTCACCCAAATGTTATGAAATCGAGCCACAATACTCCCAACACTTAGTAAAACAAGTTCATAGTTCATCACAAACGAAGATAAAGGCAATAAAGAGGTGAAACAAACCAAAAACCAAAAAGGAAAACCAAGGGCTGCGCAAGGGGAGGGACACGGGGGTGTCCCTCAACTTAACTAAGCTGAGCCACGCCCGTGGCTCAGTCCAGACATGCCCAGGAAGCATGACACGCCCGTGTCTCACATTTCAGTGCAAATGAGACACGGGGGTGTCTCGGTACAGGCCAAAATCGCATACAAAGTTTTACCGACAAAACTGACCCTAAACAAAATTAGTCCAAAAGCATAGCAAATCAACTCCAAATATTATGAAACTTGATATACAACATATTTAGCATGTTAGGAACATATTTCATTTAGAACTCAAAGGCTAAATCACGCGTTAAGGTCACCGAAATCATGCAGCAACTTTGGAGCACCAAAAACGGACATATGAGCTCAATCATGCCACGATCAAGTACTTAGGAGCTGAAAAAGAAGCTAAAACTTTAGGGGATGAACACTAACATGA
The DNA here is from genome assembly GCA_037501455.1 of Lantana camara. NCBI lineage: Eukaryota > Viridiplantae > Streptophyta > Magnoliopsida > Lamiales > Verbenaceae > Lantana > Lantana camara. The sequence goes on from CM074858.1 coordinate 56,829,638, forward strand.
TAAGAAACTAATATACTCCATGTATATACAAATTGACACGAATTGGAGCACATTAGAACCACCAAGAAATCACAAAATGCAACAGCAGCAGTTCGGTTCGTGCATAGCATACAAACAGGCCATCATGCTTCAATTAGGAGCTGAAAATGGATCTAAAAACTTGCAAGAGCAGGACTAACATATAAACCAATTAGTATACAACATCTCCATGCAAATTCACATGAATTGGAAGTCATTAACTCAAGCAACAAAGCACAAAACGTCACAGCAGTCCCAAAACAGGGGAGCAGTTATTAAGGTTCAAGAACTCAAGTTTGCAGCCATATTAAAGCATGAATTCAGGGCAAAACGAATCACTTTCATAGAACAACATGTATATCACATTACCAAGCATTAGCATACGAAATTGGAGGCAAGAATTCATCCATTTGATCTCAAAAACGTGACAGCAGTTTGGTAAAAATGAGCAGATTTGCAGAAGTTCGGTTTTCAAGTTTCATGGCCAAAAACTCAAGGTTTCAATCATGTTATCAAAGAGAAAACAAACCTAACACATCTAGCATGAAGTAAGAATCAATAATGGAAGCAAAGGAGTTCATATAATCACCAAAGAAGCCTTAAATCAGCCACAAATTCAAGCTAAGGCAAGAAAGCAACAAATGACCTCTAACCCTAACTATTCATGCAAGCTTCCAAACCCTTAATAAATCTGATGCATATCATGAATTTAAAGGATCAAATGTAGCATAGAAGAGAGGAGAATACATAAATATACTTACCTTTAAGGTATGAAGAAGTATGGAGAAGATTAAGCTTCAAAAATCACAAGACATGGAGGAGGGTTCTTCTTTCTCTTCTTCTTCCTTCCTTGGATCTGATATTTTCTCCTTTCTTGGGGGTAAGGAGCACGAAATGCTGCTGATAGGGAGAGAGAGGGATGAATCAAGGTCATGTAAACCAAGGTTAAGGCTTAGGTATGGTTAGTTTGGGCCCACAAACGTGAGACTAGTCAAAGAAGGTGGCTTAAGCAAAAGCTGTTCGTTCCGGGCGAAAAACGAGGGTCTAAACGAGCTTAGAAAAATATCAAATCAGGTTCCTTGGCTTCATCTCTTCGTTACGAGTCCAACGCATCTTCCGGAATTTGAATCCGAATTCCCTTGCTCAAGATATGGCCTCCGGAACAAGAGGCGCGCTAAAACTAGTTAGGCCCTCATGTCCCTCGTCAAATACTTAAGGTTTAAAAACCTCGATAAACGAACACGAAAACTTAAAACGAGCATGCAAACACATTCATAACTCAGGTATCTCACGCATACCAAAATTTCACAAAAAAACGGAATTGAATTCCGGCACATAACGAGCAAATTACGAGCATGCAAACTTAAACGTTTAAAATCAAAGTTCAAGAATATAAACAATTAATTTCATATTAATTCAAATAATCATATAAGCATTAAAATAACATTTAAATACGTAATTAAATAATTTAAAGCATATAAAACCCTCTCGTTACGGCGTACCTGGAAATCCGAACGATCGGGATGTTACATTTCTATTGAGCCGTTTTTCACTAAATAACGTAACCTTATTGACCCCGCTGAGCCTAATTGTTGTGCAAAGATTTTTGCAGCCACATTATAAGCCAATGCACAACATAGAAATACCTACCTTGATAATTTTTACACCAAGGCTTGCTCATTTGATTTGTATGGTAATGATCTATCTTTTGACCCCTTTTTATTGTTCTTGTGATTGAAAGTGAGAGGTTATTGTAAGAGAAAGAAAAATGATGAGAAAAGTGTGAAAAAGAAAAGATATGAAGAAGAAAAAAAAAAGAGAAAGAGCAAAAGAAAAGAAAAAGAGAATTACGCAAAGTGTGAATTTGAGAGTGTGGGATTCAATTGAAGAGTTGGGGTGATTTTCGTATTAATGGCGAATGGAAGAGTTTCGTGTTTTGAATAGATTAAATGATGTAAGCTTGGTGAATAGTTACTTGATCCAATTTTCCATAACCTTACCCTAAGCCTACATTACAAGCTCAAAAGACCTACCGATCCTAAGTCTTGATTTAATTCCATTAGTGGAGATAGGTACGAAGAGTGTGTTCCGAAGTTGATGATTAGAACTCAGGAGGAAATTGTGAATTTGTCATTCTAATTTTTGTACATTGTTTCGTTTGACTCACACACTATACAAGGGTATACTTTTCATACTAAATTTTGAGAATTCCATGTCTATGAGTAATTGATTTAATTAGCTAGGCTTGTTTAGGCGAGGGTTTGATGATTGCTCTGAGGAGATGGTTTGATGAGGACGTGTTTTCTTAATTTCTGTATTACTCGGGGACGAGCAATATTCAAGTGTGGGGGATTTTATTGTGTGTAGAAATTACATGATTTTGAGCCTTAATTAGATTGTAATTTGGTGTCGTTTGATGCGTTTACGTGTTTAATTTTCCCCGTATTAGGTGATTCTAGAGTTGGAGTCACGAAACGGCCAAACGAAGCGATTTCATACACTTTTTGAGGAAAAAGTGGTAACCCCCGTTACCATGCAAGAGTACAAAATTTGTGACTCTCGTTAACGAACACAGGAGCACTACTTTAGGCGAATTAGAGGAGTAACGCCCGTTACTCCAAGATAACACAGATCTAGTAACGCCCGTTATCAGACACAGGAGGAGATGAATTCTGGAGAAGGTAGGGTAACGCCCGTTACCCTTTGACTGAAGAGAAGTAGTAACACCCGTTACTACTTATAAAAGCGCAACCACGATTTAGCTTTGTAACGGGCATTAACAAGAGATGCATGGGGATAGGTAACGCCCGTTACCTATGTCGGCGAGAGAATTTAGGGCTGCTATTTATGCATGTTTAGAGGATTATTTTGGCAGAGTTGGGCAGAAGAGTTCAGACCTAGCTGGGAGACAACTGCGGCGGGAGATTTCAAGTGCTTTTAGAGAATTCAGATGAATCAATTGAGACCAATTCCTTTTTTCTGGTTTTATTATTGCTTTATTATTCAAACTAATTCCTCATAATTTCAGTTTTCTTCTGCTTTAGTAGATTTAAAATTTCCTGAATTGCTAGAATGTTTCTGAGTTCGATTTGTAGACTCTGTTTAGTTTTTGAGACGATGATTTATTTTAATTCAATTTCCTTTAGTTTTATGAGTTTTGCTTTAATTATGAATAGCTAATTCTCTAGGGCTAGGGGAGTGATGATGAATGCATGATAGATGTTTGATATAATGCTTGAATGACTTGTGTGATTCTAGTTTGAAAGCGGACTTAAATTGAATTGCAATGGTCCAGCCAACCTTAGCATGTCTCAGAATTACCTATAGATTGAGAGATTGATGGTGATTTGGATTGTTTTCAATACTTGTGAGTTGTAGGATACAAAGAGATTTGGTCCTAGCTTATACAACAGTAATCTTATTCCATGCCGAGCCATTAGAATACTGAATTACACTAATCTTGTTCCTATGGTTTAATTAACTATTGGTGATTGCGAGAGCAACATTGAACAATAGTTAAGCACTTGGTTACACCTTGAGAGAGGGTAATTCAAACATAAGTGACTAGGTTGTAGAATTACACTTGTCAGACGAGTATTGTATTGGCTCTTGACTGTATGATTCATTACTTTCCCTTGCCTGTTTAGTTTACTGATTTTAATTCATGTGTTTAACCTTTTATTCGCAGTTTTACCCTAGTTAATTGTTAATTTCTGTCTTAGTAGATTAATTGAACCAACAATTGCTTTTTGTTAGGTCTTTAGATTGGATAAGAATCTAGAGCAGTGATTGATTTCCCTTCCCTGAGGGTTCGATCCTATTGTGTTGCGCGTATGTTAGTGTGCACTTGCACGATTGGTTTTTAACTGTAGTAAACCTTACAACAATAGCTCGAGTCTCATGCATATGTTGTACCTTGTTATGTGTTTTTGATATTTTGGACATGTATATGAATACTCGTACTTGATGTCTATTCTTTTGGCCCGGGATGGGTATGTGAAAATGTAATATGATGTTGATGTTGATTATGGTTATGCTACATAAATGGCTAGTTTGATATGACTAGTATTTAAATCGCTTCCGTTACTTCTTGTTCTTATGTGCACTTTGATTTAATGGTCTAGACCGCCTAGCTTAGGAAAGCTTTTGATTTGTCACCCATTCGCTACAGTTTGGCACGTGTGCGGACTTCCATTTCGTTACACATGTTAGGCTCTAGTGCGGGGGATGTGGTGCCCACCGCTTGGGGTGATACACTCTATGTATAGTATCACGTGAGAAATGGTAATGCAAAAACCACGCCCCGGTTCATGAACTTCCAACCCTGATATGTGTTGTTCTCCGTATATGTATGTACGCGTGCATGTGTAGCCCGTCATTCAGTCAGTGTGACTGACACCTTCCTCTTTATGTTTTTAGCTTGCAGGTACCGGTCTTTTGGTTCGAGCTAGGCGGCTTGTGGTCTTTTGAGTCTTCTGTAGAATAACTCGAGTCTACATCTCATGTCTGGCTTGTTTCGTGTTTGTACTATGATACTTTTGTAGTTTAGAGATTTCGAATTTGTATTCGTTAGTTTTGGCCCGTTGTGGCAAGTTTGTATATAATTTGATCTAAATGATGTTTAACATTGATCTTATGCCTTGTTTAAGCTTGTTTAAATGTTTCCGCTTTTATATGTTTGATTTATGCGCGCTCTGTCTGAGGTCTAGACCGCCTAGCTTAGGTGTGATTTTTGTTTTTCTCCCGTTCGATGGTGCTTGGTGCGTGTACGGATTCTCCATTTTGTTACACGTGTCGGGCTCTAGTGTGGGGGATGTGGTGCCCACCGCTTGGGGTGCTACATATCTCGTGTTCGAGTCACTGCTAATGCAACTGTATTGGTAGGAAAATTTTACACCTTAATAGTTCAATCCAACTCAAACTCATAATGAGACATAGAATATAAAAAAAAAAAAAAAAAAGAAGGGTTAGGTGAACACAAAACCCCATCAAAAATCAAGACGATTTGGGTTCTTCACAATTTTCTCTTTTATTTCTCTTCATCTTTAATTCTTCATCACTTTTTTCAACTCCACCTTCGACCGCACCTCTCCAACAAATTCTCACCTCTTGGCTCAACAACCCGGGCTCAGGTAACAAACTATCACCTTCATCACTATAGGAAAATGGAGGGTGCCGGGTCGATGGTAAATCTGGTGGCGATCAACAAACACAGAGTCTACTCTCACCAGCTTTTTAGGATCTTCCAGACGAATAAGATACCGATCACGTAAACAATCGGTCCGATCTGGTTCGATCCGATCCCATTTTTAAAACATTGCTAATGTGCATTGCAATACATGACAAATATTTTTACTTAAAAGCAACTTTATTCCGACAACATTGTCCAATAATATAATATGGATGTTTTTCAGAAAGTATTTTATTTTGGAATGGTATTTGAGTTGCAAATGGTATTAAACGCAAAAATTATGTGAACTATATACGTATTTCTTAATTTTTCAAATTTCTAAAAGAAGGGTTAGTGGAAATTAAATAGAGCAGAAATTAAATATAATAATTATTAAATAAGAACACTTGGAAGGAAAGGAGCAGTAAGAGCAAAAAGTGGAGAGAGTCTTGTATTGAAAGCCACATCTCACCGCACTCGATCCTTAATTAAAATAGTAAATGCAAATATTGTAATATTCTTAACTAACTAGACCAATAAATATTGTAATATTCGACTCCCTCCTCAGCTTTTCTCTATTTCCTTTTTTCTTTTTTTTTGGCTGTCAGCTTTTCTCCAATCTGACACCTTGCTAAGGAAAAATAATTACGCAAATTTGGTATTCCAGAATTGCTGATCGCCATTTGAAGTATTAATATTTGTTGATCATTGATTCACTGTAAAATTCCTGTGTATTGTGTTCATCATGTCGGGTTGCCCATCGTCATCATCAGGATCGGAAGAAGAGGATGAAGGAATCGACTCCTATCGAAAAGGAGGCTACCACGCAGTTCGAATCGGCGATTCATTCGCCGCTGGCCGATACATCGCGCAACAAAAGCTGGGATGGGGTCAGTTCTCCACCGTTTGGCTTGCGTATGATACTCAATCATCAGTAAGGATTTCTCTTGAATAGATTTTGCTCGTAGTCCCCTATCGAAATTTATCTTGCCTTTTTGGTTTGTTTTGTAGGTAATACTGTTCAATTCGGGCTTATTTATCGTGTCTGGGTGTTTTTTGTTCACAACTAGTATTAGGATTTTCTTTTTCTGATGATAGTTATAATACTATTAATTGGCCTTCATATGTTTAATTTGTACAATTTGGGACGCTAGCTTGGCATTTTGATGTAGATAGTTGTATTAATTTGTTAATTTCGATTGCATAACTTGCGTGTTACAAATCCTAAGGATCTTGTCGACACTAAATCGTTGAGCTCTTAAAATTGCTTTGCTCAACCCAATTAATACAAAAAATGGGGGAAATGACTCAAAAATAGAGTGCTTATATGTGGGAAGACTTTTTGATGATTGATGACAATTAGATACTTATTAAAAGAAAAACTACATTGGTGTTTAAAAGTGTTAGTGAAATGGCCGAAATAGGAATTGATCTTAGGGAAATTTGCCATTTTTTCCTGAAAGAAACTGAAAATAATGATTTAATTAATGTAGTTCTATTTTTTCAAACGATCTTCCATGGAAAAAGCTTCATTTAACTTTTTCATATTTTTTGAAAGTTCGCATAGCAGTTTCTTTTGCATTTGGGAACTATTAGGAGCATTTCGCTTCTTACTGCTTAGTTTTGTAAATTATTGTTTCATTTCATGACCGTTGTTCTCATTGCACCTTTAATCCCTATCTCAGCCTTGTGTTCTCTAACAGTTACATTTTTGTGGTCGTTTTTGTGATCCACAGAAATACGTTGCCTTGAAGATCCAAAAAAGTGCACCTCAATTTGCTGAAGCTGCTCTTCATGAAATTGAAATCCTTTCTGCTATTGCTACTGGTGATCCCTTGAATGTTAAATGTGTTGTATTTCTAGTAGACCAATTTAAGCATACTGGCCCAAATGGGCAGCATTTATGCATGGTCCTGGAATTTCTTGGTGATAGTTTACTTCGTCTGATCAAGTATAATCGTTATAAAGGTCTTGAACTGAACAAAGTTAGGGAGATATGCAGATATATTTTGACAGCTCTAGATTACTTGCATGGAAAACTAGGACTCATACACACTGACCTAAAACCTGAAAATATTCTCCTTTGTTCTAGCATCAATCCTTCAAAAGATCCAATTAGATCAGGGAGGACTCCCATCCTCGAAAGGCCTGAGGGAAACCCAAATGGTGGAATAACCATAAATAGTATTGAGAAAAAACTAAAACAAAGGGCAAGGAGAGCAGTTGCAAGAATATCAGAAAGGCGATCTTCAATGGGAGGAGTAGGTGCCCTTCCGAAGCCTGCTAGATGCTTGGATGGAATTGAATTGAGGTGTAAAGTTGTGGATTTTGGAAATGCTTGTTGGGCAGATAGGCCAATTGCAGAAGAAATTCAAACAAGACAATACAGAGCTCCCGAAGTTATACTTCAATCTGGTTATTCATTTCCTGCTGATATGTGGTCATTTGGCTGTACAGCATTTGAACTTGCTACTGGCGAGATGATGTTTGCACCGAAGAGTGGACAAGGCTTCAGTGAGGATGAGGTACTGATCTGTAATCTTATGTTTAACATAACGACATGCATTGAAGTGACTCTAATAATGGTCATTTTCCTTATTTTCAGAGATATCTAGTCGGACTTGGAATAGTTTTGTATATTTTAGCACATTATTTCGGTCACTAAATAAGTACATTTAATTTTGGATTTTGCTACTTTCCACTCTTGATATTTATCACATAACTCTATCATAACATGTTTTAAGTTGAAAATCTTTTTCTCGTAAGTGCATAAGATTTTGTCAAGTTGAGGTATTTTGATTATATCAATTGTCTATGGATGTTATAAAGTTGTGATGTTAAGGATAGTTTTGGTGATTGAGTTTGCTAGTTCAGCCATCCCAGTGCCGTACTGAGACAAACTCGAATTAGTAATGGTCCTTTAATCACAGGTTCACCTATTTGCAATGTTAAGTCTCGAATTAGGTTATTAGTAGAAAAACCTTTGATGAGTTACTTTGAAGTCCTAATTGTTTGTAGAGATAATTTCACCAAAAAATATACATTGGATCTGTACCCAACCATTTTAATGGTTCCATGTCTAATTTTTAATGATTACCGTATTTTCCTTGATGCTTATTGATGAATATTTAACTTTATATTGATGACTATAATAGCATTTGTTAGAACTAATATAATAATATATCAATGAAAGTTTTTGCATAAACCTCAGGGGAGTTTGTAGTTAAGTGAAATCTAAGGGTATGCCGGTGTAATTATCTATTATTTGTATTCTATTTTAGTTCTATGAAACTAGTTTGAGTGGAAATATTGACAAGTGTGTTTTTGAAGGATCACCTTGCTCTTATGATGGAGCTCCTTGGAAAGATGCCTCGGAAGGTAAAATGTGTTTCTCAATTTCTGTAAGTTAGTCTATGTGCTAGAAATGCTGATCATTCGTTTTGTGCTTGAATAAAAGATTGCCACCAGTGGACCCCGATCCAAAGATTACTTTGACAGATATGGCGACTTGAAGAGGATTCGAAGGTTGAAGTACGGATCTCTCGACCGACTACTTGTTGATAAATATAAATTATCTGATTCAGATGCTCGTGAATTTGCCAATTTTCTTTGTCCCATACTTGATTTTGATCCAGAGAAGCGTCCCACTGCACAAGAATGTCTAGAGCATCCATGGCTCAATGTATGTAATCAGACGCATGAAGAGGTAAAAAAGTAAATCTAGTGTTAACACAGAATGTTGGATATGACCAAAATGCAATGAAGTTACGCTATTGATGTTACCTCAAATAACTCTTTTAAGTTTTCTAACATGTTGTTAGTTATTTGTGGCTATATTTTAAATATTTACCATGTCTTGGTAGGATTTGATTTTTTTACTAGTTAAGGTGTAATATAGCATTTAATTAGCTCAAAATTACAGAACAACTGGACAATGGTTGATAAGCCATAATTGTTTATTTCGCTTGGATGGTATTTGATAAAAAATAGTGGAGTCTTCTTGCTTAATTTGGCGCTTTGTTTGACAATGATTTCAAAGAGTTATGTGACGTTATTCTTGTACTGGATTTTTGTGATGTTGTTATGAAAGAATTGATTCATAAGGCATATTGATTACTTAACTATCAGTTAATAACTTTGTCATAAAGGGAGTGGCCCAATGAGTACATGGATATTGGCAATATGTTGGATTGTGAATGGAGTACCATGAGACGAAGACCTTGATGAGTTGTGTTCATTCCATGTATCCTTAAGGTTTCCTAACGTCTCTCAAATATATGCATATTTTCTTCGAAAATAATATACGTAATTTTAGGTTGTCCATATTAATCATAGTCCCAGTGATTTATTTCCTTCTCGTTCTGATAGTATTATTTAATGGTCAAATAAATCAAAATTTGTTGTAAACTACCCACTTCGAAAAATGCTACTCTATCCCTCCTAAGCTCCCTAAGGTTCTTAAAAAACTGTTTTGCCGTTATTCATTTTTCCAGTCATATTCCAAACCAAGTCACCATTTTCTTCAACCATTATTTTTGTCGAAGATCGGAAGAAATTTTCTCGTCATGCCTAGATGGGTGTCGAAATTTTGAAAAATAAATTTTAAAACTAATAAATAAACACAAATTGTGCACATTGACAAATAGGGTTGATCCCACAAAAATTAATTGAAAATAATATATTTATGAAATCGAGAGAATAACTCAAAAGTTAAATAGGATTCCAGCCTTTGCGGTTGAGGGTGGGAATCTCGATGTTGGAACCGCTTAGCCGGTGCATAGTTCTGAAATTACCTTCTGGACGCGAGTTGACGGCTTCTTTGACCTATGAACGTTTGAGGAATATCTGTTATTTGTGGGGAATTTTGTTAAAAGGGCATCCAAATCTTTTTTTAGTTAAATAATCCCAAGTTTTTAAGTTTTCATTATATAATTCTTTTTTTATTTATTTTTAATAAAATATATTAAATATAATTATTTTTCACGTCAACATGTTGAGTGATTTTTTTTTCTCGATTTAGAGATTTTTTTTTCTGGATCTTCAAAATTTTTTTTCTTTTATTCTTTAATTTTATATTTTTTATTCACGAAAATCAATAGGATCAACATATAGATTTTTAATTTTTTTTTTATTTTCTTTTATTCTTAAAGATCTTCCTGATCGAGTACTCGATCAACAGAATCGAGTGTTGATCGAGTACTCGATTGAAGATCTTCAAAAGCTTTGAAGATCAACGGGATCGATTAATCGATCCTTTGAATCTTCAAACATCAAATACAGAAAAAAAAAAAAGAAAAGAAAAAGAACACGATAGAAGAAGATCATATTTCTGTATTTATTTCTTTATCATTTTTTTGTTAATCGTGGTTGTAGAAGACGACGACAAACGCAGGCGAGAAGACGACGCAGGCGAAGGCACGAGAATGCAGAGGCGAGAAGACAACGCAGGCGAATGCATGAGAACGCAGACGCAGGCGAGAAGACGACGATTTATGTTTTTCATCGTCGAAGAAGAGAAAATCACTGTTGAAAGAGAGAAGGAGAGAAGACGATGAACGCAAGACCGGTAGAAGACGATGAACGCACGAGAGAAGGTGAAGGAGAGAAACAACGAGAGAAGGAGAGAAGGAGGAGAAATTAAGATTTGATTTGGGTGGGGAGATCTGAAATTTGAAAGATATGTCGTGGTTATCGATATAATATTGAAGAGCCACGTCAGATAATAGAGAAAAAAATAAAGGAAAAAGAAATTGAGGGTTATATCCCTAAAAAAAAGTCTTGGGTGTCCCTTGTGATGGTGCTGGAATTCGTGTTTCCTAAATGCAACAACACTTTAAGATTTATATGAAAAGGGAAAAGACCATCACAGGCGGGGAAACCTCAGGAACTGGGTTTCCTATGGAGCGTGGGTTCTTCCAGCTAGGATAACACCGAGAATGCAAGATATAATGCAACTGATATGAAGCTTGGGAAGATGCGGAGGAATGAATGTATGAACCCAGAACAATGTGTGCAGTAGGTATCGTGGAGATGACTTGGGAGAGAAAGCATGTGTTCTCCCCTATTTATATGTTAGGGGTAAGGGTAAATGGGTAAATTGACCCTGTGGTCCCAAACCTGTGTTGCCCTAACACGTGGCAGCCCTTGAGGGCGTGAGAATGACGTTTCTGAAAAGGAGGCGGTGTGTCAGGTACAGGGTGCGCACTACCTTTGTGTCAGAGGTTGTTGGCGAGGGTCGCGTGAGTGGAGGGTCCCGGATCCGTCTTATGAGGGTTCAGATCCACCACAGCGGTGGGGGATCATCCTCGAGCCGAAGTGACGCTCGAAGAATGCTCGGACGGGATCCTCACGGCTCATGATCTTTGAGCGCCAAAATCCGAGCGACAAGGATATGGCCCTCGTGCGGGTGATTCCTTGAGAAAGGTAACCCTGAGGGCGTAGGTGTGAGCGCCAAACCTGCCAGCTCTGGCCCATTTACCAAAATAGTTGGCCGAGGCCCAATGGCCTGTATTAGTTGGCAAGCGAGTGGGTTGGGTTGGCCCGCGAACCCATTAATGCGAGCGTATAGTCTTCAAGTCAATCGGTGGCGACACGTGGACGGCTCTGATACGTGCGCATTTTTGAGTATCATCATTTTGCCCCCCAAATTCTGTAGTAACGCTCGAGCGTACTATAGAATTTAATAAGAACGGGGCCTTGAATTTTTTAATATCCGAGGGTCAAGCCATTGTTAGAGAAGTGACCGTTTGCCTTCTGTAACGGACACAGTCTGACATCGCATTAATTGATGTCATGTCCGCATTTAATGCGGAGTGGGAATGTGGGCGCGTGCACTCCGGGAGACGTGAGGCGGTTAGCAAAAGTGGGGGGATTTCCTAGGCGGGAAATGATTGCGTTTTGAATTTTCAGCCCTAATCCACGTAAATTCTTCCCTATAAATAGGGGTTTGCAGGGCTTTGGGACCTTTTTCACGCATTCAAACTCTTTCAAGCACATACGCAGCAAGAAATCTCTGTCAGTTCTACAGATTCCGGCGAACTTCTTCTCTTCAAATTTTAGGTAAAAATTCCCTACCCTTCTTCTTATTTTCCCCGTGCTAACATTAGTTTTAGGTTGTGTGAGTGAAACCCTTGAGTGAAGAGCCACTGTCTACCATTGAACTTGTTTCAGAAATCTTCTCCCTCCTTGAGTTCTCTGTTAGAAATCCCGTCTTCAAAAGTTGAAAAGTGAACATCGCCGGAAACCAAGCTGACGATTACGTAAGGGAGATTGAGGAGATGTCGGTGGGGAGCTCTTCCACTCACGGCGATGTCCCCACAGCTGTTCCCCTGGCTAGGGCGTCCCCAGGTGAGGGGATTCCCATGGCGATCTCGGTGGCCCAGGCTCCGGCCGATGCCGGGGAAAAAAGAGATGGACGCTGCCGTTCAAGGGATGAACGAGCGTGCTCCTGGAGGGGTGAACGACCTCTTTGAAGAGATGCATAACGTGATGGAAATGCAAAGGCAGGGGGAGAGAGTATTCCCAGTGTTGAATAGCGCTGTGAGACCCCAAGATCACAGGATCACAGTGGCGGTGATTGCTCCAGAGGGCGAAGCAGGGCCATCCGGACGTCAATTTGAGGCTGAACCCTCCAGAAGGCGCCATAGGAGAGGCAAGGAGCCTGTTACTCGTGTGAGGCAAGATAACCGCCATCAAACTGATAGATCTCCAGATGAGATTGAGAGCATTTTGACGCTCGACGATTTAGGGGATTTGAGGGCGAAAGCTTATTGGGATGAGGCAGTGTTTCCCATGCGACTTCCTGAGGAGGGGGAGAGGGCCAACCGACCGCCGCCTGGGATGATGACGGTATATTGGGATGCAGTCCTGGCTGGGGGTTTGAGGTTCCCTATTGCTCACTCCGCTGTTGTCATCTACCACCATCTAGGGCTTTGCCCTTCACAAATTCTGCCCAACGGCATAGCCTTAATCAACACCTTTATAATAGCGATGAGAGCATTGGGCCATGCGCCCTCGATTGCCAACTTTGACAGTCTGATACAAGTAGCCCGCTCACCACGCTCGTCACCTACAGATGGGTTTTACTACGCCCAAGCCAAATCGGGCTTTAAGATGATAAACTCCCCCTCCTCCTCCTATGGCGAGCATTGGAAGGAGAGGTACTTCTTCGTGGGGGCTCCCGGGGGGATTTTTGGGGTTCACAGACAATGGATGATACATGGCGAGGGTCCTCTGATTAGGGAAAGGATAAGGAATAAAGCCTTTGAGGACTGGGCGATGGGACTAGCCTTCGAGATGAGGAGATGAGGAGATGAGGACTGGGGGGATTTTTGGGGTTCACAGACAATGGATGATACATGGCGAGGGTCCTCTGATTAGGGAAAGGATGAGGAATAAAGCCTTTGAGGACTGGGCGATGGGACTAGCCTTCGAGATGAGGAGTGAGAAAAAGTGGATTAAGGCTGAAACCCTGGTGAAGAACGAGGGAGTGCTGTTTCGTTATGGCTTGTCTTGCCCTCCAGACATGATACTCAACCCTCCAGCTGACATCATGGCCCTCGATGGTTAGATCCTAGGAACTAACTGCTCTGACTCTTAGAATAGCCTTCTAACTTGGTGTGATTGCTGTGTTTTTTGCATCTACGATCCAAGTAACCAACTTCTGACGCTCGTTTCTTCTTATTTGCTGGTGTCCAAATACTATCTCAAGGCATGAATGCTGAAGCTCTTTCCCGCATGTTGGGCGCCCAAGGACCCACCGTCGACCCTCAACACCCGCAACCGCAGCAAAACTGCCCTCCCAATGCTCCGAGGGGGAGGGGAAACCGACGAGGAGCCGGCCGAGGGCATAACAATGCTCGCGGGGGAGCAGGGAATGAGGCTCCCCTCAGAGGCCCTATTGAGGATCTGACAGTGGAGGGTACCCACGAGGCTACTCCTCCGCCGGCGGCCCCCGTGGGCCCAATTTCATTGAGTTCGAGCGGGTCCCGGAACCGCTCAGGCGAGCACATCCGCATACATGAAACCCTTCGTGCCGACCGCCAAGGGAAGAGAAAGAGGCTTCCGGATTCAATTCCCATTTCTGGCAAGGGGAAAGAGGTGGTCGTGGGGCACAGAGGCGAGGGCAGCGACACTTCTTCATCAGAGGATGAAGATTTCTGGAAGATAGGCTGCAAGGGCGACTCCCGCTACAAGCGCCAACGGACTGAGGGTCCGGTGCTTCTGAAAAAGAACGCCTACTCCGTGAACCTCGTTTCTGACATCGTCGGGAAACTCCAGTTTTTCGGCGATCATGATAAGCTGAACGAGCATGACGCCGCTCGTGTTGCTGACGATGCCTGTCATGCCCTTCTGACGGTAAGTCCTTAGTATCCTCTGAAGGTTTTCAACTTCCATTGTTCCCATTCTAACGCTAATCTTTGTTTCTGACTTTCCAGGAGGTAATCCCTAGGTTAAAGAATTTGCAGGGGCGAGCGCAGGCCTACTCCGAGCATAAGGCCAAATACAAGAAACTGTTGCGAATTTCTGACCCCGTTCAGTTGCAAGAGGATTACAACAACATCCACGCCCAACTGACCACCGCCAATATTGACAAGGACAGGCTGAGGGAGAATCTGCAGAAGTCGGACGAGGCCTACCTTACTCTTGACGAGCATCATAGGGAGTTGAAGGTGGAGCGCGACCGGCTGAGGCAACAGAACCGGGAGCTGGGTGAGCAGTTGGCGGAGAGCACTCGCCGAAACGAGGAAGCAAACAAGGCCCTTGCTGACTTGCAGGGCAAAGTACAGGGCTTGGAGGTGAGGGTATCCTGGGAGGCAGTGAAGAAGTTCTTACGATCCAAAGCTTTCGTGTTCGCGGCCAACATCCATTGCTTCGACAATGCACGGCGTTTCTTCCATGAAGCCATCGGGCAAATGGTGAAGCTTGGCTTGGCACTCGAAAGCGCTCGGACTGACGCGCGCTAACGCATGGATCTAGACGAGAACTGCGAGCCCATGGTCCAAGATGGGGATCCCACCGAGAGCCTGGCGGAGCCGGAGTACGAGGAGCTGGTGCAAACGCTCCAACGGGAGTTTATCGCTGCCCACAGGGTAAATCTCGAGCCCCTCCTAATAGAAGACGAGGGCACCGTCATGGACACAGTGGATGTCGAGGAACCTGGTGAGGCCCAAACTTCTGACGCCAATGTGTTGGCCCCTGTTCCCCTTGCGACTGCTCCTCCCGAGCCCGACGCTCCAGCCCAGTGAAGCTCCCTTGGCTATTAATCCCTTGCCCTCGCCAGTTTAAATTCTTTTTCCCTTTTATGAACAATTCTATGTATGTACTTAATCCTCCAGTTATTTCCTGAACACAGGGGGTTCCTTTATATTGCTTTTCCATATATTTGAACTCCTTCTTTACTGCATGAATGTCTGAATACTTTCTCTTATACTTGTGAATGGTGAATGATGTTATATCATTGCGCTCGTCGTTTTTTTTTTTTTTTTTTTTTAACTGGTCTTTCTTGTATGAACGTTTGCGATGAGCGTGTTTTTACGCGAGGGCGTTTTCTTTGAGGGGGCCCTGGCATTCGCCACAACGCACCATCAGTTCAAAGTTTGGCAGCGTCTGGTGATTTGAGGGGCGTAGATACGAACGCGAGGGTGTTTTCCCCGGGGGTTCCCTGGCCGTATCCGTAATGAGGCTCGAATTTGAACTTAGGAAACCTCTGGGGATTTGCCTAAGTAGTGGCCCCATAATGTGCACCCTCGTTTAGGATGCTCCAATGAGTTGTACGCATTTTAGAAATCAACCATAGGGTTTGCTAAGTGTGGGAAAGAATAGAGCACAACCGTGGGGTTAGCGTCGTTTCGAGGGACCAATGAAAGAACTGGTCCAGGATCCAATACTTTATGAGTGTGCTTTTACTCATTAAGCTGAGGGTCATCGGGGTTTTTACGAGCGCGAGCTGGAGTGGCGAGCACTCAACTGGCGTAAATTAAGCATTCTGCTCCCCGTTTTTCGACACGCTCATTTTGTAGGACTTTATATACTTACAAATCATTCAAACTGTTCCGGGTGGATGGTTGTCAACACCTAGATAATGTCGCTTTGAAACGATTGATGTATCGCGTAGGCCGTTCGACGTGGAGGATGCTCGACACGGAGTAGGCCTCTCGTCGCTCAAATCATTTGATCAAATAGGAAAGCAAACAAATAGCAAAAATAAAGAACTAAATACTTACTGTTGTATAAATGTATTTTTGAAATGATTACAGCACGCTTTCCGTCAAAGGAAAGCACTCCATGCCGCAAACGGGCAATTACAAAAGAACTGACGCTTACACGTAGAACCTTCTAAGGTTACATGCATTCCATGGCCTAGGGAGCCGCTCGCCTTGCAAAGTTTCCAATAGGTAGGTATTATTTGCTCGTACCTGGATGACTTTGAAGGGGCCCTCCCAATTGGGGTCCAATTTACCCACATGTTTGGAGACTTCAACTTTTTTGAGGACCAAGTCCCCCAGCTGGAAAGTCCTCTCCTTAACACGTTTGTTGTACTGGCTGGCGATGGTCGCTTTGTATTTGTGGACACGTGCCCAAGCAGTATTCCTCTTCTCATCTAACAAATCTAACTCTAGCGCCCGATTGGCTTCGTTAGCAGCAGGCTCAAAATAGGCAACGCGTGCGGATTCTTGAGCGATTTCCGCAGGTATCATAGCCTCGGAGCCATAGACGAGGGAGTAGGGGGTTTCCCCCGTTGCCGCTCGCGGGGTAGTACGGTACGCCCACAAGGCTCCCTGAAGTTCTTCAGCCCATTCGCCCTTCTTACTCTCGAGCATCGTTTTCAGATGCTGGAGTATGGTTCTATTGGTTACTTCCGCTTGACCGTTGGCCTGAGGGTGGCCCACGGAAGTGAAACGTTGCTCAATCCCAAGTTCGTAGCACCAATCCCGCGTGTCAACGACGATGAATTGGGATCCATTGTCCGAGATGAGTACTCTCGGGATGCCGTATCTACAAATGATGTTCTTCCAAATAAAATCCCTCACAACCTTGAACGTTATTTTCGCGACTGCTTCAGCTTCGGCCCATTTAGTGAAGTAGTCCACAGCGAGTATTACGAATTTCTTTTGTCCGGCCGCCATCGGGAGGGGTCCCACAATGTCAATGCCCCACTGATCAAAAGGCCACGAAACGTCAATAGGAATCATTTGGGCTGCCGGCAAC
The DNA here is from genome assembly GCA_037501455.1 of Lantana camara. NCBI lineage: Eukaryota > Viridiplantae > Streptophyta > Magnoliopsida > Lamiales > Verbenaceae > Lantana > Lantana camara. Next base: position 56,847,036 of record CM074858.1, read on the forward strand.
TGAGGGGTGTTAGAGTGAAATTGGCACTTAGGACATTTCTTGCAGTAGCTAATAGCATCCTGCAGCACCGAGGGCCAGTAAAACCCACTCCTTAAGACTTTCTTTGCCAAGATCCGACCGCCCGAGTGATTCCCGCAACTTCCACTGTGTAAATGTTCTAAAACTTCCTTGGCCTGCGAGGGTCTCAAGCATCTCATCGGTGGGCCCTGGAAGGACCGCTTGAATAGCCGACCCTCGGCGTCCAACGAGAAACGAGGGGCTTTGTTTCTGATCTTCCGAGCTTCAACTTTGTCGCTCGGGCTGGTCCCATCCCGGAGGAATCTGATGATTTTGTCGAGCCAACAGGGCTCGGAGGGGTCAATCATATTCACTTCCTTCGAAGGTCCGCTTCTGCTTATCAGCGGCTCCTCAGTTCTAAGAAACGTAACAGCACGCTCGCTAAATCCATCCAGGACGGATGCGAACTTGGAGAGAGCGTCAGCACGTTCATTTTCTGCCCTTGGGACCTGCAAAAGGTGAAACTCCCTGAACTTGGCAATCACCTCCTTAGCGCTCGCCAGATACTGCACCATGGTGGCTTCTCGAGCCTCATAAGAACCGCTAATTTGACTCGCGATCAACTGCGAGTCCACATATGCAGTGACCCGAGTGGCACCATTTTGGAGCACGATCCTGAGCCCTTGGATGAGGGCTTCATATTCAGCTTCGTTGTTGGTGACTTGGAACGCCAGCTTGATGGCATAGTCAACTTCAGCTCCAAGAGGGTCTCTGAGGGTCACCCCGGCTCCCCCCCCCTTTGTGAGGTCGAAGAGCCATCAGTGTGCAGCAGCCATAGACCATCCTCTGGTGAGGGCTCAGTATCTAAGTTGAAACGTTCCACCAATAGGTCGGCCACGGCCTGAGCTTGTATCGCCGTGCGAGACTCAAAGGTGATGTCGAATTGACTGAGTTCGATTGACCATTTAATTAATCTCCCTGAGACGTCCGGCTTTGCGAGCACTTGTTTGAGGGGCTGATCTGTAAGCACCACGATGGAATGCGCTTGAAAATAAGGCCTTAGCCTCCGAGAGGCGTTAACGAGCGTAAAAGCAAATTTCTCTATTTCCATGTATCTTTTCTCCGCTCCCTGTAGAGTCTTGCTCAAGTAATACACCGGCATATGCTTACGCTCGCGGATCGCCACGAGGACAGCGCTCGTGGCTTCCAAGGAAACTGATAGATAGACAAACAAGTTCTCCCCCGGGTTAGGTTTGGTCAACAAAGGCGCGCTTGAAAGGTATTGCTTCATGTCTTCCAGAGCCTTTTCGCAGTCCTCACTCCAGGTAAAGTTGCGAGCGTTACGCAGAATTTTAAAGAAGGGTAGGTTCCTGTCCGCTGAGCGGGAGATGAACCTATTCAACGAAATGATCTTACCCACAAGCACCTGGACCTCTCTCAGATTGCGAGGGGAGGGTATGTCCAGGATTGCTTTAATCTTTTCTGGATTTGCTTCTATGCCCCGTTGGCTGACCATGTACCCCAAAAACTTGCCACCCCGCACGCCGAATGTACATTTGGAGGGATTCAGTTTCATACCATAACAACGCAAGATGTTGAACGCTCGTTTGAGGTCTTCCAGATGAGAATACTGGTGCTCGCTTTTGACAATCATGTCATCGACATATACTTCCATGGATTTTCCGATCTCACACTCGAACATTCTGTTGACGAGGAGTTGGTACGTCGCTCCTGCATTTTTGAGCCCGAAGGGCATAACCTTGAAGCAATAAACACCCATATGAACCACGAACGCAGTTTTGGGACGATCCTCAAGAGCCATAAATATCTGATAATATCCTTGGAAAGCGTCCATCATGCTCATAAGTTCACACCCAGCGGTCGAATCCACCAACTGATCAATTCTAGGCAGGGGGTACGGATCCTTGGGACACGCCTTGTTGAGGTCCGTGAAGTCATTGCACATACGCCACTTGTTGGCCCTCTTCGGAACGAGCACCACATTGCAAAGCCATTCGGGATATAGAATTTCTTCTATGTACTGAGCGTCAAGCAGTTTATTGACTTCCTCCTCTATAACCTGCTTTCGGAACCCATGAACGTCTCTCTTCTTTTGCTTTATAGGTTTGAAGGCCGGATTCACATTCAGCCGGTGGACAATGACGCTCGGATCTATGCCAGTGAGGTCGGAAGCCTTCCAAGCAAAGACATCAATATTTTCTCACAAGAAGTCAATCATCATAATCTGAGATGGACCGTCGAGGCTGGAACCTATTTGCGTGGTCTTATCTGGATTCCCTGGCTCCAATTCGATGGTCAGGAAGTTCTCCGTAGGTTCCACCCGTACTTCAGGCCTCGGCTGTTCGAGCGCTCGCTTCTTACCGGTAATTCCCCCACTGGTATCTCCCGAGGGTATATGATCCTCGTCTTCCGAGGAGGAAACTCCAATCTCCCCAAGGGGCGAATTCTCAGCATCCCCTGGTCTGTCCATGGCCCTCTTCTTGTTCTTCTTCTTATAGAGCTTGGCCCTCTTGCGCTCAGGGCCATCTTCATCTAATTTGGGGAAGTCAACAGACTTTTTGGTGGAACCTGCTTGGGTAGGCTGTTTGGGCTTGTGGCTCCGAAGGGAAAGTATGTAGCACTCCCAAGCTTCCTTAACATTACACAGTACTTCCCCGGTACCCTCGGGGGTGGGAAACTTAACTTTTTTATGATAGGTGGAAATTACAGCCTTGAAGTCGACGAGGGCTGGGCGCCCAATGATGAAGTTGTATGGTAGGTCCACTTCGAGCACCACATAGAGAACATTTAGAGTTTTTCGCTGTGGGGCCCGACCGAAAGAGGTGGCCAAGCGAATTTGTCCACGAGGGACGATCTCGGAACCCCCAAAGCCGACGAGAGCTGTTCTGAGGGGTTCGAGCGGGATGTTGGTGATGTTCATTTTCTGGAACGTGGAATAAGGTAAAACATTCACGGAGCTTCCACTATCAATCAAGACCCTCTTTACAACATGATTGTGAACGTCTAAGCTAACCACCATGGGGCAGTCAGAGGTTTCACCGACCCCATGGGGTGTTACAATGTGCTTTAAGTCTTTCTCTGTAAAACCTACGCTCTCATCCTTCTTCGAGCGTGATGATTGATCAATAGAGAGCACCGGCTTGGGCTGGGAAGATCTTTGGTCATAGCTCCGAATGTAGCGACGTCGGGAAGCGTTAGAGTCACCCCCCGAGGGTCCTCCGACGATCATGTGGATGACCGCGAATGGTTGATTTTCCATGTCTGAAGCTTTCCCTTTCCCCCTGTCGCTGGGCTCGGTGTGACGGTGACGCGGGCTCCGAGAGCGAGAATGGCTACTCGCCCGCACATGCGTTCGCTCCGCACAGTGCTCGTCATACCTCTCCAACACCTTTACGAACTCCTTAAGGTGCCCCCCAGCGATCAACCTCTGAATCTCTCTTTCTAGCTGATGACATTCACTGGTGTCATGCCCTTTCTGTTTGTGGAAAGCGTAGTATTTTCCCGAGCGCTTCTGAGCCTCGGTTTCTCTCAACTTAGACGGCCTCTTAAACAGCTTTTTATCCGCCATGGCATAAACTTCCGCAATTGGGCGGTTGAGAGGAATGCGCTCGAACTTCCGAGGGGGCGGAGAGTTTCGTCGTGTGGAAACTGGGCTGCGGCGGCGACCCCTGTTAGAATCCGTCCGGTCCTCGGGTACTTTGCTGGGACGAGGGGCGTTCGCCATTTTCTGATCCCTTGCGATGTACATATCCTCGAGAGTAAAGAAAGAGTCCGCAATTTCCCTAATCTCCATCAGCGAGCGTGGCTTTTTCTTGGCCACCTCTTCCACAAATTCCTTGCTGACGTAATGCTTCATGTTGATAGCTCCAAACAGAACATGCCTCAAGAAGTCCATAGAGGGCTTTTCTACCAACAAGATCTCCTTGTTGAATCTTCCCATGAAAGATCGTAAAGTTTCGTTCGGCCCTTGGACCAAACTGTAAAGAGCGGTCGCGGCTGGGGCCGGTGCCTTCAAAGAGTTAAAGTGGCTGATGAAAGCGTCCGTCAAGTCATAATACCCCCGAATCGAGCATGGGGGAAGCTTTTTGTACCAGTCTTGGGCCATTCCCGTGAGAGAGGTGACAAACACCTTGGCCCAATAATTGCTTGGGTGATCATACAAGTGCATAAGATGTACAAAATGATCCAGATGCTCGGCTGGATCTGTGGTTCCATCATACCTGTTGACAGCCGTGGGGATTTTACCTTTCCCCGCACGGGTCATTAGTACCTCCTCGACGAGGGGTGAATCGCCCGTCATGATTCTGTAATCCCTGTCCTCGGGATCTTCATAGCTGGCTTCTCTCCTGCGGCGTGAAATTGGGCTGCGGGGTTGGCGAGCGCCTCTGGCCTTGGACCTCTCGTCCCCATCACGGGGGGCGTGAGACCTTGCTCGAGAGAGCTGCTCTACCACATTCTGGAGCCCTCTAATTTGGTCTTGTACCGCGGCCAGCTGAGGGTCACCAACATTTCTGCGGTTTGCCCTTCCTGTGGCCCTCGATTGGACCTCTTCATTATCTCCGGCCGCCTCATTTCGAGGGGCCCTTTCATCTCCTACAGGTGGTTGTTCTTGCTGGACCCTCGGTGGGGCCTCATTTTCTTGATTCGGCGGTGGTGGAGGCTGTTGGGCCCTTAGCGCGTTTTGGGCCATCGTCAAGGGGTGCGCTGGGAGGCCTCCAAGAGGTGGGGCCATTCGAGCGCCAGCGTGCGAAGGGAAATACGCTGCAGTAAAATGTTCCCAAGCGTTTTGGACTGCCTGGCCCTCGCACTGCCCATACAGCGCCTGAAGCTGCTGGGTGGTGATTTGGGGCATTTCTACCCCTTGTATCTCTCTTGGCAATGACATGGGGAGATTCAGTGTCCCCACTTGGTAAGGTTGGATCATCGGCCCCATCCCGGGCATCATTCCGGGTTGCAAAAAAGGGTATCCCGGTGGAGGCATGGCCATGGGATACGTACCTGAGTAAGGGAAGGAAGCATTGGCGGTGTGAGTTGTAGGCGGAACAACAGAACTGGGCCCTCCCATAGGGTTCCCTCCTGGTGGGAGAGTTGCAGCCGCCGTATCTGGATTCCCGCCTCCATTCCCCGCAGCTGGTGGGTTCACTTCCCCGGCGGGAATATTGCTCTCCGCGTTCTCTTCATTGACTGGAGGAGGAGCGCTTTTGTTTCCGACGGCTCCTGATCTTGTTGCAGTTACCATTTTCAGAGTTAAGAGGTGTTATATCTCAACTAGCCCTCAGAGGAAGAATCTGGTTGTGGTAGTGATGGATTTCCCACAGACGGCGCCAAAAATGATGGTGCTGGAATTCGTGTTTCCTAAATGCAACAACACTTTAAGATTTATATGAAAAGGGAAAAAACCATCACAGGCGGGGAAGCCTCAGGAACTGGGTTTCCTATGGAGCGTGGGTTCTTCCAGCTAGGATAACACCGAGAATGCAAGATATAATGCAACTGATACGAAGCTTGGGAAGATGCGGAGGAATGAATGTATGAACCCAGAACAATGTGTGCAGCAGGTATCGTGGAGATGACTTGGGAGAGAAAGCATGTGTTCTCCCCTATTTATATGTTAGGGGTAAGGGTAAATGGGTAAATTGACCGTGTGGTCCCAAACCTGTGTTGCCCTAACACGTGGCAGCCCTTGAGGGCGTGAGAATGACGTTTCTGAAAAGGAGGCGGTGTGTCAGGTACAGGGTGCGCACTACCTTTGTGTCAGAGGTTGTTGGCGAGGGTCGCGTGAGTGGAGGGTCCCGGATCCGTCTTATGAGGGTTCAGATCCACCACGGCGGTGGGGGATCATCCTCGAGCCGAAGTGACGCTAGAAGAATGCTCGGACGGGATCCTCACGGCTCATGATCTTTGAGCGCCAAAACCCGAGCGACAAGGATATGGCCCTCGTGCGGGTGATTCCTTGAGAAAGGTAACCCTGAGGGCGTAGGTGTGAGCGCCAAACCTGCCAGCTCTGGCCCATTTACCAGAATAGTTGGCCGAGGCCCAATGGCCTATATTAGTTGGCAAGCGAGTAGGTTGGGTTGGCCCGCGAACCCATCAATGCGAGCGTATAGTCTTCAAGTCAATCGATGGCGACACGTGGACGGCTCTGATACGTGCACATTTTTGAGTATCATCACCTTGCACGCAAATTGCCTCTTATTTGTGCCGGATATGTGATCACGTGGATAAGTTCTGCCTGTTGAGGTATGAGGAGAACTCGTAGAACCAGAATCGAGTACCCATTTGGTCCGTGGTTAAGAGAAGAATCAGTGAGAGGGATGGAAATTGATTGTAATTTTCTACTACGGGATTTATCTCAGGATCCAGTCCGACCAGATTTTCACAGAGGTAAAGATTCTAACTCGTATGGTTCCCCCTCCCAGATAGATCATAGCAAAGGCGACTGGAATCAATTTTCTTGGTAGGGAGATCCTAACTTCCCATCTTCTCAGGTGATGTTCATGTGTCCAAAATCTTCCTCACCAGCACCTGAAGCTCCTCTTAATGATAGTCACTCCTCTTCTACTGGCCTTATCACGATTCCAAACCATCAAACAAGCCCTAATCTTACTGAACTCCCCCGTCCAGATGTTCCAAAACAAACTCACACACCTTCTGCCCCTATCGATCAAGCTTCGACGATAATCCTAGCTAACACAATCAGCCATTCTACCTCACTGAACGACCCTAGCTTGCTGGAAGGATCTCGCTTTCCCCGCTGTAGATCAGAGACCAACATTAGCAGCCCCTCTAAACAACGACTCAAACTCATTCACCACAACACTGAGCCTACTCCCGACACTCTCCCTCAACAAGCTACTCCAGTACCGATGACCTCCCTTTAACCCCAAAATGCAGCAACGGTCTCCCTCTCCAATGAACTCTTAACTTATTAACTGTTAGGAATAGTGCCCTTAAAGCAGCTTTTGTGTTTTACTATTTCCTTGTAAAATCACAAACAGTCTTTGAATAATATACGAGATGATGTTGTTCATAGGCAATCACTTCTTTATGTGCTTATTTATGTCTGTTTGGGTTGACTGTGTTTTGCATGTTTTGAAATCCCCTAATCCGATGAAGCCGTTAAGAACTTGGTCCTTATGGGAATGACACATGAAATAAATTCTTAACTCTATAGGCGAGGATTAGAAACTTCTCCGAGTCAATGAGTTCGACAGATAGTGGGAGTGTCGACCTTGACTCCGTTGAGACTTGCTTATGTGATTATGTCCTTTGGAAGGATCATTCAGTTTCATGGAATGATAAGTGCATACAATGATGCGTTCATAATACATAAGGGTGATTGTTACAAGAACTTCATCACTGAGATGTCCCGCGTGAGAACATTCCTAAATGGGAAAGGAAGTCTCCTAGAAACTTCCAGATTAGGAAATATCTCACAGGTCAATAACGTGATTAATAATCCTTAGACTTGAGATTCTGTAATGTCTCAGATGAGCAACTCTGTAATATTTGATATAGGCTCAAAAGGTTGTCGCCATATAGACACTTGAACCACAACCTATGTCGGGATTACACAAGTGATATAGTAGAATTAGTAGAATCGATAAAGGACCTACACTTGTTAAGAATAAGAATGATCTCTTACTGATTGAGTTGTTCGTAGTCCATTAAATATTAAACCCTTGGACAAGGTGGATAAAAGATCAAGACATAAAGAAAATGAGGTTTTCTTGGATTGAGATCTAAATGGATATGAAACGAACTTAACTTTAAAGATCGAGAATATTAAGGCTCTGAGAATATTCCCATGCCTTAGTTCTTGATTGAGAGATGGAGTTGTAGGAGGATCGTATTTCACTGATTGTCATTGATTGAAAGGTTCTTCGATTCATTTCCTTATTAGGCTAGGGGTCACACACCCATTGGTAGATTACGGTAGTGTGACCTGTGAAGTGATTATTTAATTATGGGAATTAATTAATTGCTGTCGCTGCTAATCGAATAATGAACCTAAAGGGTCACACACAAAAGCCAGAATACGAGGGTTATGGTAGGATGTTAATATGATTAACGAATGATCAAATAGTTGATCGAAACGAAGCCACGAACACGTGGGCATTGCCACGTGTCAAGGACACTTGACTACCACGTGTCACGCAGCCTGCGTGGCTGTCACGTGTCACGCACACGTGGCTGTGACGTGGCTTCACTCGTGTGATTAATTTACACACGAAATCTTTTCTAAAATTAATTAATTAAATTGTAATTAATTAATTTTGATCTTTTAATTAATTATGAATTAATTATTCAGACTATTCTCAAATTACTTAACCCAATAAATAATTAATTGGGAATTAAATTATTTATTGAATATTGACTTTTGACTTTAGTAAGTAAAGGTTGAAAAGTCAAACTTTCTATTGTAGGAGAGAGAAGACATCTCTTGCAAGACTTGGAAAATAAGTTAAGAACTTATTATTCCAATTAAATTAGTTAATTAGTGAGCAAGAAACAAAGCCCATTGGTTCTTGGAATGTAACACCCGGAACGCCAGGCGCCACATCCCCCGCACCATAGCTCCAATCCACATATGAAACGGTCAATCCATACATAAACCGAAGCTACGGCTAACGGGAGACAATAAAAAAACGCAAGGCTAGGCGGGTACCCTCAAAACAAACTAACACGACTCAGAGCAATAAAATAGCGGAAGCAAAAGCATTCAATACATATAGGTACCATATTTACATATTTACTTATAGGTACCGACAAATCATATCATTACAATATCCATCCGAGTATAATTCAAGATATACTACAAAAACTAGTATCAATACAAGTACAATGTATGAAGGTGCCGTGCTAGACCCGAATAAAAGACAACGAGACTCTAATTCCCACCTAGCACAACCTGCAAAACTGCAAAGTTGAGGTGTCAGTCCCAACGGACTGAGCGAGGGGTATAAATAATTATATGCGCACCGACATGCAAGTTATAATCTCGAGTAATAATTTTAGAAAACCAAACACAATTATTAGAATGGAAGGTACTATCGCCCGAGGTTACAACTAATTCAATTTATCGATTAGTTCAGTTCAATACAATCAATAGGTGGCCCGGCGAGTGAGGGCAATTCTCCAACCTTACTCCGACCGTGTACAATCAATCAATTATTAGGTGATTAGGTGATCAAGCAATTATTTACTGTGCACAATTAGCAGTTTCAGTGACTCCTTCTTCCTCCGGGTGATGGTGGGATTGCAAGGCCCCACCATCCAATCAGTCTGGGCAGAGGGTACATGAATCCCTAAGCCCGGAACTCCTTCCTCCCCTAATCTCCTAGGGGGTTCAGGGGTCATCCCATTTGGTGAGGATAGCACTCGAGTTACCCGTCAGCCCATGCTTTCCCGGTTGGCTCGAGCCACTATCCTCGGGCCCACAGTGCAATTCAATGACTCGCCAAAACAATCAATCCGTCAATCAATCAATCAATCAATCAATCAATCGGTTTTGCTAAATCAGTTGAAAGTCATAAAGTTCGCAAACTATAGATATATATATACATTTTGGCCGAAATAGTCACATAGGGGTTGTAAGGGTTCCATTTATCTAGAATTTAAACCTCACCTGAGCAAACCAACAAAAAAGAAGCAAGAGAGCACCCTACTGAGCGGCTCCTCGAAATCGGGACCGTGATTGTGCAACAAGGACAAGTGTGAAATAAGACTCGACTCGAATGAACCAATTATGACGAACGGCAAAGTCATGCACCAATATGTTATGAAATAACGATTTAATGAATGTCAAATACGAGCATGATTGTCAATAAACCAAGTATATAACACACACACGTACAGCCATGCACGCAAAACAATATGCATGAAAACAGAGGGTGACACGCCCGTGTCACCAAAATACACTAAGCCGTGACACCCTCGTGTCACGGTACAGCGGACCAAATGCGCGAAAAGGAAGGCGACACGCCCGTGTCACCAAGGTAAGGCAAACCGTGACACCGGTACAGAAAATCCAAACTAACCAACATGCACCCCCGTGTCACCCAACACAAAGCAAAGATGACACGCCCGTGTCATCTGTGCGTAGCAGAAAAACAGGGCAAATTCGGACAACACTAAAATCCAACCAAAACACCAAATCCAATCCAATATAAATGATCAAACACAACATATACATAATATACTTCAACTATACAACGATCAAACCAATAAATATGCATCTATTCACCAAGAATTAGGCCCCAAAACCCCATAATTATTCATATACTCCAACTTACACATATCCTCATGTTTCATGCAAGAAATGAAGGAAATATGAGCTAAACATTCTTCTAATCATGAATACACATGAAAGCATCAAGCTAACATCAAACCCTACTCATATAGCCAATCAAGAAATTCAATCCATTCTCATGTTATACCTTGAAATGAAAGAAGAATGAGATGAGGATGAAGAGATGAAGATGTTGATGCTTCTAGCTTCAAAGTTCCTCAAAATAGCTTGGATTATGAGATGAATTCTTCTCTTTCTCTTGAGGTGTAAAAACCGATCCTTAGTGTGTGTGTATGTGAGGTTCTTGTATGTAATGTATTGTATGAGCAAGTGAAGGAAGAGATACATATACATGATATATTATATCATCCACTAACATGACAAATGCACCCAATTTGCAAACAATTCCCTAGGTTATTTAAATGAATGCAATCAAGTAATATCCCTACCCAAAAGATCAATTAGCTCCAAACCAAGTTATGCAATTAAGTCCATATTTTTATAAAACGATCAAGTAAGTCATATAATACAATTAGGTACGTTATCACTTGATTCGCATAATTCACGTTTAAAGTCAATTCGTATAAATACATAGAAATGTATGATGCACATAATATTATAATGGAATTATAATGAACAAGTAAATAGATAAAAATTAAACCCACAACTCCCGAAGACCCGCACGTGGGGTGCTTACCTGAACTTCCGAAATTTGGGGCGTTACAACTCTCCCCCCCTTAGAAGAATCTGGTCCCCAGATTCATTGGTCGGATGAAAATAACTCCGGGTGAAACTTCTTCATCTCCTCTTCCGGCTCCCAAGTCATTTCCTCGGTCCTGTCACTCCGCCATAACACTTTCACCAAAGGAATATTCCGATTCCTCAACTCTTGAAATTTCCTTTCCAATATTCTGACTGGCTTCTGTACAAAAGATAAATTCGGTTCCAACTCCACTTCTTCAACGGGGAGAATTTCGGTTTCATCCGGATAATACTTCCTGAGTTGAGATACATGAAAAACATTGTGAATTCCGGTAAGATTGGGAGGTAGGTCCACTCGATAAGCCACCTCTCCAATTCTCTCAATAATCTCAAACGGACCTAGGTAACGGGGATTCAACTTTCCTCCCTTTCCAATTCTAGAAAATCCCTTTCGAGGAGATACCTTCAAGAAAACCCGGTCCCCCACTTCAAATTTGAGATCCCTCCGGCGAATATCGGCGTAACTCTTCTGTCTATCTTGTGCAACCTTCATCCGGTGTTATATAATTCGAACCTTCTCAATCATGGCTTCCACAGCCTTCGAAGATTTCTCAAGCTTCCTCCCTTTCTTGACTCCCTCCTGTTTTGACCATTTCCATTCTTCTAGATCAAAAAACAACGGTGATCTACATTTTCGCCCATATAACAATTCATACGGAGCCATACCAATCGTTGCTTGAAAGCTATTATTGTAAGCGAACTCCACCAAAGGAAGTTGATCATGCCACGAAGTTTGGAAATCCAAGGCACAAGCTCGAAGTAGATCTTCCAAGTACCGAATAACCCTCTCCGATTGCCCATCAGTTTGTGGATGAAACGCCGTACTGAACTGAAGCTTTGTACCCAACATCTCTTGCAACTCTTGCCATAACTTTGAAGTAAAACGGGGATCTCGATCCGAAACAATACTCACCGGAATACCATGAAGTCGTACAATCTCCCGGTTGTAAATCTCAGCCAACTTCCGAATCTTGAAAGACATTATGACTGGTAGAAAATGAGCAGACTTGGTCAGACGATCCACAATCACCCAAATACCATCGAATCCACCCTTCACTCTAGGTAACCCGGATATAAAATCCATCGTCACTTGTTCCCACTTCCACTCAGGAATAGGTAACGGCTAAAGAAGACCTCCCGGTTTCTGGTGTTCGGCTTTCACTTTCTGACAGGTGAGACAGTGCTTCACAAACTCTGCTACATCCTTCTTCAACCCACGCCACCAATAATACTGTTTGAGATCCTTGTACATCTTATTTCCTCCAGGATGAATTGAATAAGCTGACTTGTGAGCTTCCTCGAGCAATACCCTTTTCAAGTCATCGGGTACTACTACTCGGTTCTTGAAACGAAGAAGACCGATTTCATCGAACCCAAAAGGACTCTCCGGATCCTCTCTAGCCTTAGAAACCAATCTCTGAACTCCCGGATCCTTTCCTTAAGCCTTAAACATTCTGTACTTTAAGTCCGGATAAATGGAGATATTGGAAACTCGAGCTCTAATCACAATAGGCTCAACTCCCATACTTGCACCTATTCCCAAGTTCAAAACACCCACTTTCCTGCTTAGAGCGTCGACAACTACATTAGCTTTCCTTGGATGGTATTTGATAACACAATCATAATCTTCTAGTCGTTCCATCCATCTCCGTTGCCTCAAATTGAGTTCCTTTTGAGTGAAAAGATATTGGAGACTCTTATGATCGGTGAAAATCTCAAATGACACTCCATACAAGTAATGTCTCCACTTCCCGAGTGCGAAAATCACGACAGCAAGCTCTAAATCATGCGTCGGGTAGTTCTTCTCATGATCCTTCAACTTCCGTGAGGCATAAGCGACAACCTTGCCCTTCTGAGTTAATACACTTCCCAAACCTTCCTTCGACGCGTCAGTATACACAGCATATCCCTCCGAACCCTCTGGAAGGGTTAACACTGGAGCAGAAACCAATCTCTCTCTCAAAACATCAAAGCTCTTCTCACACTTCTCATCCCACTCATATTTCACATCCTTCTTAGTTAACCGAGTCAAAGGAGCAGCGATCTTAGAGAAATCTTGCACGAATCTTCTATAATAACCCGCCAATCCCAAGAAACTTCTGATCTTGGAGGCGTTCTTTGGTTTCTCCCATTTTAACACCGCTTCGATCTTTGAAGGATCAACCTCTAATCCATTCCCCGAAATAATATGACCCAAGAAGGATACCCGGTCGATCCAAAACTCACACTTGCTAAACTTCGCGAATAATTGATGCTTCTTCAACGTCCTTAGAACCAATTTGAGATGCCTTGCATGATCCTTGGCCGAACTAGAGAAAACTAGTATATCATCAATGAAGATTACAACGAACTTGTCAAGAAACGGCTGGAAAATCCTATGCATCATATCCATAAAAGCGGCGGGAGCATTTGTCAATCCAAAAGGCATGACCACGAATTCATAATGCCCATATCTTGTATTAAAACCTGTCTTCGGAATATCCTCTGCTCGAATTCGTAATTGGTAATACCCTTGCCTCAGATCAAGCTTCGAATATACTTTAGACCCTTGGAGTATATCAAACAACTCTTCAATGTGGGGAAGAGGATATTTATTCTTAATGGTCATCCGATTAAGCTCCCGGTAATCAATACACATTCTTAGAGTACCGTCCTTCTTCTTCACGAATAAAACTGGAGCACCCCACGGTGACGAGCTCGGTCTTACATACCCAACTTCCAAAAGACCATCAAGTTGTACTTTTAATTCCTTCAGTTCCGCCGGTGCCATCCTATATGGAGTCTTAGAATAAGGTTCGGCATCCGAATACAAATCAATCATAAACTCTATCTCCCTTTCCGGAGGTAACGAATCCAACCTCTCGGGAAACACTTCGGGAAACTCTTTAACTACTTCGGTTTCCTCTAATTTCACTTGATCCTTCGGTTGATTAAGAATATAGGCTATAAACCCCGTAGCCCCATCGCGAACCAATTTCTGAGCTTCTGAAAAAGATAATAAAGGCACCGTCTTCGAACCCTGACCCGTAACAATCTCAGAGCCCAAACTAACTTTCTTGGCCCGACAATCAATAGTGGCGTAGTGCTTGTACAACCAATCCATACCCAAGATAGAACCATACCGAGACATAGGCAACTCAATGAAATCCGTTGAGAAAACCTGACCCTCAATACTCACCGGCACCTCTCTGAAAACCCGGTTAGTTTCTATACTACCACCAAAAGGAGTACTAACCACGTAGCATGCATCAGAATAAGTAACACACAAGGGTAATTTAATAGAAACATCACAAGAAATGAAGGAGTGAGTGGCTCCCGGATCAAATAAAGTGTGTATGTTGATGCCATGAATGTAAATGGTACCTTCAACAACAGCAGCCGGGTCCCCGTCTGCATCATGTTCCTCGCCTTCCAAGGCATAAGCACGGGCCCGAATCATCGGCCTCTGTCCTCCAAGCGGCGGATTACGTCGATCCGGACAAGTATCCACCATATGATCGGCAGCCCCGCAAATTAGGCATAACCCCAGGCGCCTTCGGCAATTATCATAGTGATGTGTAGGTTGCCCACAGAAAGTACACTTAGGTTTCTCCGGTGGTGGCGGCATAACCGGTGGCTGAGGAGCCTTCTGGACTGGCCCTTGTGGTTTAAACTTCTTCATATGGCCCTTAAGCGGAGGAGGAGTTGTATCAAACACCATCGGCCTCTTGCCGGCATTGTAACCTAATCTTGATACGGAACCTGAACCTTGTCCCGATCTGTAGGAGGATCTCCGTGCGTTGACCGAATCTTCAAGCTTAAGAGCTTTTGTAGTGGCCTACTTCCAAGTACTTGTGTTAACCGCTTCAATCGCCGCTTGAATGTCCGGCCTCAAACCTTGTACGAATTGCATAGCCTTGTGGAAGTCGTCACTAGCAATGTTAGGAGCGTATTTGGACAACCTCTCGAACTCGGCTATATACTCCGAGACTGATCTTCCCCCTTGTTTAAGCTCTAAACTCCTTAAGTCTTCTAGTGCGCGAAGATGGCGGAATAAACTTATTCTTGAATTCTCTTTCGAATACCTCCCATGTAATTTGCTCTTCGGCGGCATCCAAGACGATTTTGGTACTCTCCCACGATGAATATGCTTCCCCTTGGATGAGGGTAAGAGTGCACCGAGCCTTTTCCCGAGACTCGCATGGAATAAGTTCCCAAACCCGTTCAACTTCTTTAAGCCATTGCTCGGCTTGAATATCGTTCCCCTTTTGGAATCTCGGCGGATGTTGATTCTGAAATTCCCTTAAAATAGCAGAGGTAGATGCCTGTTGTGGTAGTGGAGGAGCTGGCGGTGCTGGAGGCATATAATCCCTTAGCCTCTGATCTATGAGTCGCACCATGGAATTTAAGAAATCTTGGGGTTGAGCTGGGGGAGGAGTCCTATCACGCCGATGATGACGTCGATGTCGAGGAGAACGATCACGGTGATGTCGGTCACGAGCCATCCTGAATTTCAAACACTGTACATGCATGTTTGATTAACCAGTGCAATGAGTGTAATTACAACACACAACTGAATCAAACCACGTAGTCACATAATCCACGTACTTCAAATAGAGTCATATAAGTTCAAGTAGGTTGCAAGACTCTCAAACAATCAATTAATCCTATGCCGTACAACTTAGACTTACAAGACACGACACTAGAGTCGCGGTTTTGCAACCGGGCTCTGATACCACCTTGGGATGTAATACCCGGAACGCCAGGCGCCACATCCCCCGCACCATAGCTCCAATCCACATATGAAACGGTCAATCCATACATAAACCGAAGCTACGGCGAACGGGAGACAATAAAAAAACGCCAGGCTAGGCGGGTACCCTCAAAACAAACTAACACGACTCAGAGCAATAAAATAGCGGAAGCAAACGCATTCAATACATATAGGTACCATATTTACATATTTACTTATAAGTACCGACAAATCATATCATTACAATATCCATCCGAGTATAATTCAAGATATACTATAAAAACTAGTATCAATACAAGTACAATGTATGAAGGTGCCGTGCTAGACCCGAATAAAAGACAACGAGACTCTAATTCCCGCCTAGCACAACCTGCAAAACTGCAAAGTTGAGGTGTCAGTCCCAACGGACTGAGCGAGGGGTATAAATAATTATATGCGCACCGACATGCAAGTTATAATCTTGGGTAATAATTTTAGAAAACCAAACACAATTATTAGAATGGAAGGTACTATCGCCCGAGGTTACAACTAATTCAATTTATCGATTAGTTCAGTTCAATACAATCAATAGGTGGCCCGGCGAGTGAGGGCAATTCTCCAACCTTACTCCGACCGTGTACAATCAATCAATTATTAGGTGATTAGGTGATCAAGCAATTATTTACTGTGCACAATTAGCAGTTTCAGTGACTCCTTCTTCCTCCGGGTGATGGTGGGATTGCAAGGCCCCACCATCCAATCAGTCTGGGCAGAGGTTACATGAATCCCTAAGCCCGGAACTCCTTCCTCCCCTAATCTCCTAGGGGGTTCAGGGGTCATCCCATTTGGTGAGGATAGCACTCGAGTTACCCGTCAGCCCATGCTTTCCCGGTTGGCTCGAGCCACTATCCTCGGGCCCACAGTGCAATTCAATGACTCGCCAAAACAATCAATCCGTCAATCAATCAATCAATCAATCAATCGGTTTTGCTAAATCAACTGAAAGTCATAAAGTTCGTAAACTATAGATATATATATACATTTTGGCCGAAATAGTCACATAGGGGTTGTAAGGGTTCTATTTATCTAGAATTTAAACCTCACCTGAGCAAACCAACCAAAAAGAAGCAAGAGAGCACCCTACTGAGCGGCTCCTAGAAACCGGGACCGTGATCTGTGCAACAAGGACAAGTGTGAAATAAGACTCGACTCGAATGAACCAATTATGACGAACGGCAAAGTCATGCACCAATATGTTATGAAATAACGATTTAATGAATGTCAAATACGAGCATGATTGTCAATAAACCAAGTATATAACACACACACGTACAGCCATGCACGCAAAACAATATGCATGAAAACAGAGGGTGACACACCCGTGTCACCAAAATACACTAAGCCGTGACACCCTCGTATCACGGTACAGCGGACCAAATGCGCGAAAAGGAAGGCGACACGCCCGTATCACCAAGGCAAGGCAAACCGTGACAACCCCGTGTCACGGTACAGAAAATCCAAACTAACCAACATGCACCCCCGTGTCACCCAACACAAAGCAAAGATGACACGCCCGTGTCATCTGTGCGTAGCAGAAAAACAGGGCAAATTCGGACAGCACTAAAATCCAACCAAAACACCAAATCCAATCCAATATAAATGATCAAACACAACATATACATAATATACTTCAACTATACAACGATCAAACCAATAAATATGCATCTATTCACCAAGAATTAGGCCCCAAAACCCCATAATTATTCATATACTCCAACTTACACATATCCTCATGTTTCATGCAAGAAATGAAGGAAATATGAGCTAAACATTCTTCTAATCATGAATACACATGAAAGCATCAAGCTAACATCAAACCCTACTCATATAGCCAATCAAGAAATTCAATCCATTCTCATGTTATACCTTGAAATGAAAGAAGAATGAGATGAGGATGACGAGATGAAGATGTTGATGCTTCTAGCTTCAAAGTTCCTCAAAATAGCTTGGATTATGAGATGAATTCTTCTCCTTCTCTTGAGGTGTAAAAACTGATCCTTAGTGTGTGTGTATGTGAGGTTCTTGTATGTAATGTATTGTATGAGCAAGTGAAGGAAGAGATACATATACATGATATATTATATCATCCACTAACATGACAAATGCACCCAATTTGCAAACAAGTCCCTAGGTTATTTAAATGAATGCAATCAAGTAATATCCCTACCCAATAGATCAATTAGCTCCAAACCAAGTTATGCAATTAAGTCCATATTTTTATAAAACGATCAAGTAAGTCATATAATACAATTAGGTACGTTATCACTTGATTTGCATAATTCACGTTTAAAGTCAATTCGTATAAATACATAGAAATGTATGATGCACATAATATTATAATGGAATTGTAATGAACAAGTAAATAGATAAAAATTAAACCCACAACTCCCGAAGACCCGCACGTGGCGTGCTTACCTGAACTTCCGGAATTTGGGGCATTACATGGAAACCCTAGGGGGTTCGAACCACCATGTATAAATACAAGGGGTGGTGCTTCTCTTATTCTTTAAACCGACGTTCTTGAAGCATTAAGTTTTTGAGAAAAATAAAAGAAAGGTGTTCAAAGTAAAATATCCTAGCCAAACACAAGCCGTAGAACTATCATTCTCACTCGCTTGATCGTGTTCTATGACTGTTGTGGATACGCATTGGAGGATTGCCTACTTTGGGATCTAATCAAAGGACGTTCGAGGGACTTTCCGCTTGAAGGGTGTTTAATAGGCGTTATCGACATCACAAGAAGCTTCAATCAACGTGAGTTTCTTGGTACACCCTACAATACGATACGAACATTGCAAGTCTTTTAGATCTACTTTTGAAAAAAATTTTAAACTTCCATTGCGCATACTCTACTGTTTTCCAACAAGTGGTATCAGAGCCACCTTACAACTTTCATATTATATCTTTACTGCTTTTCAAATTTTGACTGAAAATTCTTGAATTTGGATTATTGGTTATGTATTCTTGTTTTTTATTTAAAAACGAATCTGTCGGATCAAAACAGTTTCTTGAAAATCCTGAAAAATTGTTTTCGTATTAATCTGGTTTTAAGCTATTTTAATCTGGATTGTGTTGAACTATTTTAATTCGAAACTGAATTGGTTGAATTTGCGAAATTGCGATACAAAATCAGAACGAGTGTGTAACCGCAGGCGATCGTGAGCGGCCTTAGCACATCATGCGCATGGGCAGCCTCGCCTCGTCCGCCCTCACACGGGCGATGTGACCGGGACTGCCGGGACTACGCGCGTACCCACGTGTGCAGTGCCCAGACGTCGTAGCCAGCCGTCTGTAATGTTCCGCTACCACCGCCCAGGAGCGCCTGCTCGTGGCGGGCATACGAGAGCACGAGGCGTGTGGCCAGGCTCGCGTGCTTGTAGGAACTTTTCCCAGGGCCGTTCCGGAAGCCCTTGCGAGCTGAGAGTGGTGCTGCCTGCTCGCGCGCGCCTTGTGCTCGCTCTTGCGGGCGGCGGCCGCACGCCCCGCCTAGGCGATTCAGAACCCTGTTTTCGTTTCGTATTTCAGTTTCGAAAAATCCCACGTTGTAAAATCTTATTTTAAAATTATTTGTTTTGAAATAATTATAAAATTTGGGATTTTTATGAATTAAAGTCAAGTTCTTATTTTTCAAGAAAAATATTAAATATCACTTTGAATGATATTTTTAACAAAAATTTAATTTTCAATTAATTGAGATTTTGTCAAATTGATCCGGGTTCGGTTTTGAATAAATTCTTGAATAATGAACTAATATTCAAATTACTTAAGTTAGTTGTAACTTGAAGTTAAGGGAATTTTAAATTTAATTGGTAAATTTAAATTCAAGCGGAAGCATGCTAGTTTAAGTGATCATGGATTAGTCTTATGTATGTTTTAAATTCTGCACATGGATGGTTTCAATTGGGGTCGGAGCCCCATAATTATGCGTTTTTCAATTGGGCTTGGAGCCCTATTTATGTGTGTACTATTATGTGGCTTTCCTTATTATTATTTTTGGGTCGGGGTATACCTCGTGTATTTGTCTATGACCAATATGAAGATTGAGCCATATTACTTTATGTTAAGAGAGTAGAACTTAGGAAGTGAAGATTTTTCTTTTCATTTTGGAGACAAGCACCCAAGGAGCAAGAAGGATCCAAAAGGAACACATGAAGAGCGGTGACCATAAGAGAAGACCCCTCAAAATGTTTAGGAGGGTTTCTATTAATGTAATAGATAGGGATTTCTATTAAATTCTGTACCCCTATGTGATATGAACTGTCTTATGTGGCATGAATGTTAGAACTAGTGATTCACTACCAGAAAACGCCCTATAGCAACGGATTTAGCAACGGATTTTGGCCCTATCAGCAACGGATTTCGGCTTAGCAACAGATTTAGCAACGAAAAATTTCCGTTGCGATAACCCTTGTGACTAATCTATAGTAATGGATTTAGTAACGAATTTTTAGCAACGGATATTAGCAACGAAATTAGCAACGAACTTATAGCAACGGATTTAGCAATGAATTACTACCCATGAAAATTAGCAACGGTTTTTTTAGTAACAGATTTACCAACGGATTTTTCGTTGCAAACCAACCAATAATTAATTAATTTTGTGCCTTTTTGCAACAGAATTTTCGTTGCAAAATCAGTCGCAAAAACTAATAATTCAAATTAATAAATTAAAAATTCATTTGTGGGGCGGATCACCCCACCTAACCCCAACGAGCACCACCCAGCCCCGCGCGAGCTAACACAATAATTCCACATATTCACGTTGAGTAGGAATGGAACCCTGGTCCCAAGTGAAGAAGGTTGAACCCCAAACCAGCTGGGCTAACTCCATTATTGTTATTGTTATGTCATTTTTTATATTTAACCACTATCAAATATTCATATACTAATTTAAGTAATTAAATACTTGTTATCATATAGTTTAAATAAAAATATTTTTAAATATATAATTATTTATATTATAATACATATTCCGTTAAAAATTTAAATATTTATTAATTAACTACATGTCTCAAGTTTTAGTTATGAGATAAAAATATAATGTATATCAACTTAAGAATAACTTTTTATGACATACAAAAAAAAGGATGAAAGTTTTACATAACTAAATAATTAGATTTAGTTGGTTGTTGAATAAAGAACTTTTATGTTATATGAAGTATTCACTTATACATTTGTATTATTTAGCAATCGTAGTTGAATAACTTAATGAAAAATTATTTTATTAATATGAAACATTTATATTTGAATTTGTAGAATTATATCTAAATATTGAAGAATTATTGTCTTAAATTCTATATAAACCCCAAGCATGTATATAATAATAATAATAATAATAATAATAATAATAATAATAATAATAATAATAATAATAATAATAATAATAATACCGTATATCAACTTAAGTATAAGTTTTTATGACATGTAAAAAAAAGATGAAAGTTTACATAATTAAATAATTAGATTTAGTTAGTAGTTGAATAAATAACTAATTTTATGTCAATATGAAGTATTCACTTATACATCTGTAGAACAATATCTGTATTTTGAGAAGCTATTGTATTATTTAGCAATCGTAGTTGAATAACTTAATGAAGAATTATTTTATTAATATGAAACATTTACATTTGAATTTGTAGAATTATATTTAAATATTGAAGAATTATTGTGTTAAATTCTATGTAAACCCCAAGCATGTTTACATACATATATATATACATATATATATGTATATAATACTAATGTATATCAACTTAAGTATAAGTTTTTATGACATATAAAAAAAAGATGAAAGTTTACATAATTAAATAATTAGATTTAGTTGGTAGTTGAATAAAGAACTAATTTTATGTCAATATGAAGTATTCACTTATACATCTGTAGAACAATAACTGCATTTTGAGGAACTATTGTATTATTTAGCAATCGTAGTTGAATAACTTAATATAAAGAATTATTTTCTTAATATGAAACATTTATATTTGAATTTATAGAATTATATCTATACATTGAGGAATTATTGTGTTTCGCAACCGTTAGATGTTAAATTAAGAAGTTTTCTTTTAATATAATGAATTTATATTAAAAATTGTAGAATTAAATCTAAATATTAAGAAATTATTGTGTTATGCAATCGTTACATGTTAAATGAAAAACTTTTCTCTTAATATTGAAGTATTTATATGTGAATTTCGAGCGTTATATATGTGAATTTTAAGGAATTATTATGTTAAGCACATCTTTTAATGATTTATAATGTATATTATAAACACATATTATATATATGTACGTATATTATATATAAACATATAATATTAATTATTATTTAATATTTAAGATATAAGATATATATGTCTATATATTATATATATAGATATATAATATTTAATACATATATATATATTATAAATATTTTATATTTATACATAATATACGTATGTATATAATGTTATATGTATTATAAATATTGTATATTTATATATAATATACATATGTATATAATATTATATGTATTATAGATTATATAATATATATACGATATTGATGGGGGCAAAATATGCTTGACCCACGTTTTGACACGTGGCACAGTCAACGCATGACAAGTGGATTCAACGGCCCCCCAGATAAGTCCCTACGAGCGTTCCAGACCTTCACTGGCACAAGGTCACACATAAAGCATGTCATCATTCATAAAGCATATGATCACCCAAGGCTCACTAACAAGCGCTAACTTCACTTCCAGGCGCCCCTCCATTGCTCTAATGAAATCATCCACGAGCTCCATATCCCTTCGGACATACCCTCATACGACGGTAGATTAAGGGGGTCCCGCTCCCCCTCGTTGGACTGCTTGGGCGCTAATCCCTATGCGGATCTCCAAGTCCATCAGTCTCGGTTGACGCGAGCGTGCCTCCCGCCCTCGTTACCAACCCCCCAAAACGACTCTGTGACACCCGTACATGTAGTGGCGCCCCTCCGTTGCTCTAATGAAATCATCCACGAGCTCCATATCCCTTCGGACATACCCTCATACGACGGTAGATTAAGGGAGTCCCGCTCCCCCTCGTTGGACTGCTTGGGCGCTAATCCCTATGCGGATCTCCAAGTCCATCAGTCTCGGTTGACATAAGCGTGCCTCCCGCCCTCGTTACCAACCCCCCAAAACGACTCTGTGACACCCGTACATGTAGCACCCAGAACACCGGGATGCCACACCCCCACACTATAACTCAGTCCACATATGAAATGGATAATCCTTACATGAACCAAAACTATAGCGAACGGGTGACAAACGAAAAAAAAAAACGACTCACTAGCTAGGCGGGACAACCCTCATTTAATACCAACATGCATAAATAATAAACGGAAACATAACATACATTCATTTCCTTAAGTCAAGTTCATTTCCATCCCTTCAATACAAGTCAACTTCCAAAAGTATCATAAAGATCTATAACGATACATATACATAGGCATCCATAATGTACATGAAAATGAGAAAGACAAGTGCTAGACCCATAGAATAAAAGACCTGATACGATCCCGCCTAGCATGCAACCCGCAGACCTGAAAAAGGTGAGGTGTCAGTCTAAGAAAGACTGAGTGAGGGGTATAGATACATATTAGCGCAATTAACATGCAAGCCATAATCTCGGGTAATGTTTTAATAAAAGAAACAATATAAATTAAATATTAGAAAAGATCTCGCCAGAGATTACAACTAAATCCATTTAACGATACAATCATTATCAATTCAATTCAATCAGTAGCCCGGCGAGTGAGGGCAATTCTCCAACCTTACTCCGATAGTGAACATTACCAATAGTTAGGTTATCCATGGTTAAGTGAACATGCAAGTTATTACAGTGCACAATTAGCAGTTTCAATCCTTTTTTCCTCCGGTGATGGTGGGATAAAGGCCCCACCACCCAATCTCATTGGGCATAGGGTTCATGAGTCCCTATGCCTAGAACTCCTTCCTCCACTAATCTCCTAGTGGATTCGGGGGTCATCCCAAAGTTGTTGAGGATAGCGCAAGAGTTACCCGTCAGCCCTTGCTTCCCCGGTTGGCTCAATACACTACCCTCTGGCCCAAAGTGAACATGCTTTACTCGCCCAATCAATCAATCAATCAATCAATCAATCCGTTCCATGAAATCAGTTGAAAATTATAAGGTTTGGAAAACTATAGATATATAGATACATTTTGGCTGAAAACATCACGTAGGGGTTGTATGGGTTCTATATATCTAGAATTAAACCTCACCTATGCCAGAAATTAACAAGAATATAACTATGAAGCTTGCTCCTCATCAACGGGAAGAAGATCTATGCAACAAGGACAAGTGTTCGTGAGACACGACACGTATGAACCATTTCAGACTCACGGCAAAGTCATGGAGCAATATATCATGCAATAACAATCAAGGAATGTCGTGTAGAAGCATAATTATCAATAAAACAAGTATATATATCATATAAGTCACATACGGGAGCTAAGGAAGTGAAAGGAATGCAATAAGAGAGGTTTTGGTGAAGTTTGGTAAAAACGGACAATTTTAGAAAACGTACATGCTGAGGGAAAACTGGAATATCTTGAGTTTTAGAAGCTAGAATTGAGTTTTGTTTGTTGGGAATGAAACTAGACACAAACTACTTTCCGATGATATATGGCTCGTTTTCTATTTCAAAGCGAGGAGAAAATGGCGTAAACTTGAAGTTGAATGATTGCAGTTTGTCAGTAAAGCAGCGACACCAAAAATAATTGATAATATCTCACAATTGCGAAAATATAATGAGGTGATTCCAATTGGAGGTTGTTTTGGACTTCAAGAGCTTTCCTTCGGTTTAAGAATTAGGTCAATCGGAGTTTGTTTGAGGGGTAAATCGGACAAAACAAACTCAGGATTAAAACAGAGGAAGATCCACGGCCGTGGATTTTTCCATGCACAAAAATCCACGCCCGTGGATTCTCTTACCGAAACTCCCAAGTTTCTGGATGAAAATCCACGGCCGTGGGTCAAAATCCACGCCCGTGGATCACTCTCCAGTAGCCTAACGAAGGGAAAATAGGGCAGGCTCGAAATTTGGCTCCTAAATCAATCACACATCAAACCAAGGCAACAATTCAACACAAAACTAACATATAACATGTATATGATTCATGTAAGTCATTTAGGCCACATTTAATCCAAGGAAACAAGCATAGATCATCAAGAGTTCCTCAACCAAACCCTATATAATATCATGTCTTCCAACCTCCATATAATTCAAGATTTCATGAAAGCTTCCAAGTATAAAGGTCCTAAACATGCTTCTAAACTCATATATTCAAGGAATCACACCAAGATCAACAAACCCTAGTCCAGCATGGATTCATGAATTCATACAACTTCAAATTATACCTTGAAATCAAAGGAGAAAAGGATGAAATGGTGATATGATGGTGATGATGCTTCTAGCTTCAGAAATCCTAAAAAATCTAGCTTGAAATGTGAAGAAATCTTCCCTTCTCTTCTTGGTGTTTTGATCGTGTATTAGTATGTGTGTGTGTGAGGTTTTTGATGAAATGAAATGAAATGTAATTGGGGAGAGATAAATGTATATGATATATTATGTATGTAATGTAATGTATAGATATATAACCTATATCTATAAAGTAAAATTAGATATTATGTATATAATATATATATATATATAAATGTGTATGTGTATATATAATGAGAGTGTAAAAGTCTTGCATGATTGTGATTATTGCAACTAGACCCTTATGACTTATTTAATTACATGTTAGAAGTGAGTGGAATGTGGGTGTAAATGCAATTATATTATATAATGATCAAGTGGATGCATATGTATATCACTACTAGAAAACATGAGTTTAGTAACCGAATTTGCAACCGAAAAAGGGCCTTTTCCAACCGAAAAATAGTGTTTTGCAACCGAATTGCAACCAAACAATTCTGTTGCAAAAACCCTGGTTGCAAACTTTAGTAACCGAATTTTGCAACCGAATTTTTTGCAACCGAATAGCAACCGAATATCTGGTTGCAAGTAGCCGCAGACGTGGAACGTGAGCCACGTCACTTTGTAACCAAATATTCGGTTGCAAAAATATGACTAATTTTGCAACCGAATATTTAGTTGCAAAGTTGACGTGGCGCATAATCTTGGCAACCAGATTTTGCAACCAAACTATTTGTTGCAAAGTTTGTTAAAAATGTTTATCAATTTTGCAACCGAAATTCGGTTGCAAAAGATAATTAATTTAAATTTTATTTAATTAATTTGCAATTGAATTTTTTATTACGAAAATAATAAAAATAATAATAATAATGATTTTGCAACCTAAATTTGGTTGCAAAAGGAAATTTATTTTTAAATTTTCATAATCACTTGCAACCGAAATTCGGTTACAAAAAAATAATTATTTATTTGAAAAATAATATTTAAAATTTTTACAAATTCATTTACAAATAGTAGGCCCTATATTTTTTCAAAATCAATAAACAATACCACCAACAATTCAACAATTCAAAATCCATAAATGAATATACCAACAACAAGAATTTATAAATCATTCATCATTATAAAACACCATGATATAGTTAACAATATCTACAAAACTATTTCGTACACCGAATATTATAAAGATCCAAAAAATGAATAAGATGCTTAAAAAAGTGGGATAACCATTCTGAAAGTATAAGTTTCAAAGACTAGACTGAGACAAGTGAAACCAATATAAGCAATTTTCTCCATACAAAAACAATGGAAGCTCACCCAAAAAGAAGAATTTGTTGCACTGGATGGGAATCCATAGTCTTCACAGCTGAACCTTGACTGAAATTCGCCACTACAGCCTTGGGTATGTCATCAGGTCTTGATCTCTTCAATATTTGCTCTGAATCTTCAATAACATAAGTAAAACATGGTTACTATGTAGGTACAAGCCATGCCAGAAGTACACTTGTGTAAGTCCTCAAAGTTTTTACTAGAAGTTTTTTATTAAAAAAAAATATATCTTTGTTGTGAGGATAGTAGCTTAGAAACCTTTCTTCTGGGCAAACACTTCCCACTTTGTTGGAGGTCTAGGCTTTGGAAGCTGAAAACCAAGACACATAAAAGAAACTTCAGTCGTGCAATTATATAAAACTCGAATAAAATCATTAATAGGAGCAAAGGGTACGGATCAGCACACAGATAAAAGGAGAAATTGACCTTTCTTTCCATCATCACATAATCCTCATCTAAACTTTTCAAGACAGTTAAAAGAACCACTGTTTCCAAATATAATAATTTTGCAATAATCAATCATCTTATGCAAGCCATATTATATAATAGACTCTTGAATGTCTTGCAGAAACTTTGACATGCATAGTCTTTACTTCATGCATATATATACAACATAAGCATCAACATGTACTGTGTTTCATTAAATTTAAACACAGTCATTTATGGACACTTACTAGGTAATCAAAAATTCAATTCACGAGTAGAAGTTTCAAACTTCAAAAAATCATCATCATTCATAAAATATTTATAAGTCAATGCACTCATAAAATTCACCTAACAATACATAATCTTGACAATTTTGGAAAAAAAATGCAACATTCAGACAATAGATTACAATTAAAATTAAATCACATCAGCAGGTAATCCAACAGAATTGAGAACATAAAATTAAATAGCATTCCATCATACAATCTAATTACAACATAACCAAGTTAACCCACACTAACCTCATACTGGGAACTGAATTCCCAACAATCTGAACCAATACACCAATCACCTCTTAAATTTTAAGAACTAAAGATTAATACACCTTACATGATCCGGCATAGGGCTAGTAAGACAGAGTATATGGTCCATAAACAACTAAATGTCCAGATTGCATAGTTAAATGTATCACAAGATATAAACTTAATAAGTAGCAGCATTAGGAAACAAACCACTCTTTGAAATAATATCATACCTACAGTATCATGTTATGGAGTGAAGTTTCGAAAAATGTTTCCTATCCTTCATGTTTTGCAAACAAACGTAGGAAAATTATACCAATTTTTTTTAAACATATAAATACAGAAGCTCAAATAACAATAATAGAAGTTCCTCTCAAATTAAGTATGAACTTACACTGGTACAATGACCTTAGTGTTTTCGAACTCTTCGTAAGCAGACACAAAGGCTGAATTTGCAGCTCCAGTCCTTAGAACTGCAAGCACCCAAAATGTGTTCAAATCATCATACTAAGAGTATCGGGTTAACTATATTCCAGAAGCAATGATATGCTCAAATGTAAATGATATATATTTTTAATAAAGTGACCGATCATTGGAATTCTGAGAAAATATTGTCCATCTACTAGTTTCATCAATTTTAGTTCTTTGATTAAGGCCACCATATATTACTGCCATATACACCTGCAATTTTTCATCCAAAGAAGATGCCCTCACTTAGAAATAAACCTAGAACACAGTATATTCAAGTAACCATCTAAGAAATACTGAAAAACATATGACTCATCTACACACTGAGGGAGCATAGAAGCTAGTACATGTAACCTTCAAAGCATAAAACTCATCTTTGACTTCTCAATATGTTATAGAAAGGCTAGGAATTGGACAAACCTTCTGAACATAAGACCTGATTAATAATAATAAGCTCTCTTAGTCTCACAATATTCCCCAACACCAACATGTAAATTGAGATCTAGAAAAGGAATTACCCAAAATAATAAGCTTTCTTAGTCTCACAATATTCCCCAACACCAACATGAGGAAGCATTTATCTCTCTAGCATACCTGCACACAAGTTCTAAATAAGACTTGACGCAGATGAAGAAACGTGAAAACAAGTCCGGAGAACTCAAAAGCACAAACTTGATTCTTTTCTCTTTTGTCACACCAACAGTAGCTCCTCTTTTTCCAATATAGTCCAGAGCAACCTGTATTAGTGTTAGAATTAGATCATTAAATATCAGAGTATTCCATGTCTCCTACTCAAGCTGATCTTCATTGAGTTTCTGACAAAAATTTTCGCTTTAGATCCTAGAGAAGTTGTAGTGCCAGAAGTTGACAAAGATTGGTTCAATAACCAGCCCAATACACAAGCCATTTAAATACTAACTCGATACCAATACTTTTCTGTAGTGCCAGAAGTTGACAAAGATTGATTTAAGTTGTAAGTCACTAATGAATGAAATGAGAAAATTGTGTAATCTGAACTCGATACTAATACTTTTCTGATAAAGAACTTAGAATATGGCTGTCAACCAAACCGACTGTTATGACACACAACATAATAATAGGTACACTGAAAAGCCCTTTTCAAGAAAGAAAAGGTAGCAATAACAACTAATTAGGATATCCTAGCATAGCTGTCAAAGAGAGAACATAGGCAATATTTGTAAATGCTCTCATTACCTTTGGAACAACGTTGGTGATTCTTGATTAAGAACAGAAGTCTTCTTCAATACTATAAACGGAAATTCTGAAGAATTTTATTCCAATTTGAACAAGGTAAATCATTCAAAATTCGGGAGCTCAAAATCGAATTCACACTGGATCACACAAAGACATTTGACTCAATGCATCACAACTTAACAAAACTCTATAATTCAGTATTAACATGGCAAAATCTTAAAAATAAGCATCAAAAGACCATTTCAACCATGGAAGATGGAAATCTCCATATTAATCAAGAACAGCTTCCCACATCCTATTTACCATGCTGAATCAATCCTACGACCACTGGGGATTACAAACACTTTAACCCAGAACTTGATAAATCTACTCATTATAAGTATTTAAATCACTAACCAGCCCAATACACAAGCCATTTATGTTGCTCATCTTGATCCTTTGACTCGATAGCCTTGGATGTAGAGTACACCGGTAAGACAACCCCCACAGAACAGCTGCAAACAACACATTCATTTGATCAATGCACATTAAATTCAATTCAGAAACTAAATGCCTCAACAACATGAGACATGAATAACATTATTTGATAAATAGATAGTATCTGTTAACGTGTAACAGTTACAGTTATGCCATTCTAAATATAGCAGGCAATGTCACACAAACTCCAGATAAATTAAGAGTACAATAATAGACAATTTCATCTGCTGTACTTCTGGCGGTATAGTTTCAGACTATATCGATTGCAACAAACCATCAAATATCTTATCCACACACGACGCAAAAATTCAGTTCTAAGTTATTTCCCCAATTTTGAATTTCTAGTTAACAAACAACGTAGAAATTAAACTTGAAACAACACGATTCAACGTAATAGACGAAGGTCAAAAGAGATTAAAAAAAACATACCTCGCTGGACACGTTCGATCCAAGCAGGTCCATAATCGAGAAACAAAGCAATTCAGAATTCTCGATTTGTCTTTGCCTTCCCACATTCCATAAGAGAGAAATCAAAAAGCACAACGAAAGAGTGATGGGCTGGAGGCGGGGTCGCGATGGGCTGGCGTAGTCGCGGTGGGAGTTTGGGGGAATGGGGTGGGCGATGGCGGAGGGTTGAGGGGTTACGATTTGCGAGTGGCGGGTTGAGGGGTTACGATTTGCGAGTGAGCGGCGACCGGCGGAGGCAGCGATGCTGGGTCGGCGACCGGCGGAGACGATGATGGCTGGGGCGGCGCTGAAGGAGAAGAGGGTAGGGTTCTTACCTTAGGTGAAAATAGGGGAAATGAGCGCTCATGACTTGTGAAGGGGCAATATTCACGTTTTTCCCCCCAATTATTTGAGGTTTTTGTTTTTTTCTTTTTCAAATTTGCAATTAAATTTATAATTAGTGAGAATGATTAGATTTATAATTGCATACTATATCTTTAATATAACTTATAACTACTTAGGATATCATTTCATAGAATTATAATTATGTTATATGGGTTATTATACTTATAGGTATTATATCGTCAATGAATATAATATCATTAAATAGTACGATATGATCATATGATACATAATATCTATTTATCTATCTATCTATAATTATATCAATATAATTAACTACACCTTGTACTATTTAATAGTCTTATAGTTATTTATATATTATTTAGTAAACTTATAATTGAAAATTATAACATTTGATATAACTTATAGCTACCTATAGAATTAATAAGTATGATATTATTAGGCATTATTATATCATATAATTTATAATATCTAACATAAATATAAATATCTCTATGTTATAAAAATTAACATACATAGCCATCTATAATATCATTTAATAGACTTGTAAGTTAAAAAAAAAAAATCAATAGACTTGTAATTATATATTATATTATTTCAAAATAATGGATCACTTGTAACTCATAGGTATTATATTGTCAATGAATACGATATTATTAGATATTGTAAGAGTTCTATACTATTGACAAAGTCCAAAAAAATATAAAAATGTACTATTTATTTAACAATACGTTATATTATTTATGGTCTCATTGTTATTTAGATTAATTAGTAATCTTATTATTTCATATTATATTATTTAATATAATTATATCAGTTAATATAACTATATATATTATATTATTATATGATTTACTACACTTATTGATATTGTATTAGTAATGAAAGTAAGATATTGTTATAGCATGTGATATATAATATCTAACATAAATATAAATACTCTATGTTATAATATCATTTAATAGACTTGTAACTTTTTTTTTAAAAAAATAAAAATAATAGACTTGTAATTATATATTATATTATTTTAAAATAATGGATCGCTTGTAACTATTACATCATATGTTATATTATATCTTAATTGACTTACATTAATTATATTAATCTTGTTGGAATTACAATTACCTTGCACCGATTGAAAGAAAAGGGGTAAATTGCATTGCCCTAAAAGAGGGGATAATCTTATAAATATAATTAACTATACTTTATACTATTTAATAATCTTAAAGATATCTATATATCGTTTAATAGACTTGTAATTACAAATTATATCATTTGATATAACTTACAGCTACCTATAATATTAATAAGTAAGATATTATTAAATATGATTATGTCATATAATTTATAATATCTATTGTAAATGTAATTTATATTTGTATATTATATGATTTAATAGATTATTTTATTATATATTATACTATTTAATAAACTTATAGCTATTATATTATGTCGATCACTTGTAAAATATATTTCCGCATCTTATATAATATCACACATTATATCAATACTAAAAATGTTGTACATATTATATACTACCATATCAATATATAATATCTACCATAAATGTAATATCAGTATATTATAGTATTTAATAGACATATAATTATTTATTATACCATTCGATATCTTTTATAGCGATCATTTGTGGAAATTACGCTAGCATATCATATATAATATCGTGTGTTATGTCATTTCTCAAAATTAAATGTCGTATATGACATATAATATGATATCACTATACAAGTATAACAACTTAATGATTTATAATGTATGTTATATCTTATAAAGCATAACCTTTGAATTTTAATACATAGTTTTTAGTATTTACAACAATATAACGATAATTATTAATTAATATCACCATAATATAATTATATAAGTAATTATAATAATTTAATATCTATTATAGTATATCTATTGTTTGTGGAAATTACTTCGATCTGCACATCATATATAACATTATGTGTTATATCAATACTCAAAATATCTTATATGTTATATGATATCATATCACTATACACGTATAATATCTTAATGATTTATAATGTACGTTATATCTTATGAAACATAATTTTAAACTTTATTACATGATTTTTAGTAATTACAATAATATATTAACAATTATTAACTAATACTACTATAATATGATCATATAGAAGTAATTATAATTAACTAACTTGTTTCCACTTTACAAATATATTATAGCATTTATTATCATTTTAATTAGAAAACTTATATTATACAATGATTAAAGGATTTAAAACTTTTTAGGAGACAAGTAATTAGTAATTATTATGTATATATTAAATATAATAAAAGTAAAAATAAAATAAAATTTGGTAACTGATTTTGCAACCGAATAGCAACATAATTTTTTTAAAAATTATTCTTATTTCATTTTGTAAATAATAATAATAATAAAATTATTGCAACCGAATTTCGGTTGCAAAGCAGTTGCATAAAAAATTTGCAACCGAATTTCAGTTGCAAATTTTACATAAAAATAATTAATTTAATTCAAAATTTTGCAACCGAACTTTCGGTTGCAAAAATATTTTTGAAATTATTTTTAATTACTTTGCAAGTGAAATTTCGGTTGCATTTCGGTTGCAATTTTTGTGCAACCAATTTTGCAACCGAATTATCTGTTGAAAATATTTTGACTAAGTTTGACTATTTTTATTATTTTTTCAACCGAATTAGCAACGGAAAATCAGTTGCAAATAATTTACAACCGAATTAGCAACATAATTTTCGGTTGCAAAGGCAATAAAAAAGGTTGACCATTCAACTTTATTTTGCAACTGACATTGCAACCCAATTTCGGTTGCAAAATTTTTGCAACTGATCTGGCAACCGGAAATTCGGTTGCAAAGCCGAGTAGGCAAATTTTGGTTTTTCGGTTGCAAATTTAGTTGCTAAATCAGTTAGTTTGCAACCGAATTTTTTCGGTTGCAAATTTTCGGTTGCAAAAACGATGTTTTCTAGTAGTGTATATAGTCAAGTATAAAATATCTATCTATGTATGCATGATTCATTTATGTTATATTAATGCAATTAAGTCCACATTATGAAAATATATCAAGTAAGGTCACATATAAGCAATTAGACACGTTATCAATTAATTGACGTAAATTCCACGTTAACGTTTATTTCACATAAGTCCATGTAAACATAATGCATATAATGTTATGAAAATTATAAAGTAACATATAATATCACATGATGATTGAATGGAAAACCGGGGCATTACAGTACAAGCCCGTGCACCTGCCACTGTTCCAAACACTAGCTTTTACCAACTTTTGCACGAGATTCCTCCTAGGTTTCTCCTCGTTGTGACACGTGTTAGGGAAACAATAGAGCAGGACCACACGGAGTAAACTACCAAAGGGTCCCTGGCCCTCAACTATAAATAAGCGACATCTTCTCCTTCACTGTAAGCATTCATTCATACAGAAACTCTTACATTCTTCATCTTCTTTAAGATATCCTGACTTGAGCGTCGGAGAGCCAAACTGGAAATCACCCCCAGTTCCCCAGCTTAGCCTTTTGACTTCGTTGGTGTTTCTCCTAGCAGGTAGAGCCCATTGCTTTTCCGGTGAACCTCTTCGAGCCCCATTCTCCGTTTCCCCATCTCAACAAAATAGAAAGTGATTGGAGTTTGACCCAAGCATAATCAGACACCACCATTTTTGGCGCCGTCTGTGGGAAACCACTCTCAGCTCACCCTTCTCTTTTGCTAGTCGAAGAACAAACACCCTTTGCCTTTCAAACCATGGTTGCCACCAGATCAGGTGCGGTGGGGGGAGGAGATGACCTTCCCCGCGATAACAACGCCAGCATCCTTCCTTCAGTGGCGACCGGCGGAGCGCCACCCACCGGAGGAACGCTTCCGCCCACGGAACCAATAGCGCCACTGCTAGGGCTTCTCGAACCGCCCTCCTCTACCGCAGTAGGAGGCCCTCAGCCTCCTGCTTTCACAAATCCACCCCAAAATCAGTGGCCTAATATCCATACCAATACATGATGCCGCCCCCTGGTACGCGCTCAACCCTACCGTCGTGATGCCCGCGGTTCAACCATACCACGCCGGGCAGGTCCAGCTTCCAGTGGTGGTTCCAAGGGAAATCGAGGGGGTGGAGTTGCCACCCATGACATCCCAGCAGCTGCACGCCATCTACACCCAATGTGAGGTTCAGGCGGCCCAGAGTGCATGGAAAAAGTTCCACTCCCTGTACTTCCCCTCTGGGCAGGCCACTCAGGTTGCCCCTCCTCTAGGAGGGTTGCAGGCTCATCCTCTCATGGTGGCTTAGGCCGCATTGGAGGCGCAACCGCCGCCTCCGCCTGCTAAGGGAAAGGGAGTCCCTGCGCAAGGAGGGGGTGAGCATCCCCAAGTTGATAAGGGCAGAGAGAATCAATCTTGACGAGGAAGCCCACTCCCGAGCATCAAAACGAGGGCCACAAGCTTCCCAGCAAGGGAGCCAAGCAAGAAGGGAAGATCCTAACCTCCTCGTGGCTGTGCAAGACCAGCTGCAGGGGTTGTAGGAAATAGTGTGACAGCTCTCTCGAGCGTAATCTCAAGTCCCCCATGCTGGGGACGAAAGAGCCAATGCCAGAGATGCTCGTCGCCCCACCCGCCAGCAGCATGTTCCACGCCCTTTGGAACAGGAGGAAAACTTTGGATGCTACGGTCATCATCCGCTTGCGAGGGGTTCTCCCCTCGTAGAAGAAGTTTTAATGGCACAAGCCGGCATGGGCAAGGTTCTTACCTCTGTCAACCGCTACGATGGAACCACAGACCTCGCAGAGCATCTAGACCATTTTCTGCACCTAATGCACCTGTACGAGCATTCTAGCCACTATTGGGCTAAGGTTTTTGTCACTTCCCTTATGGGAATGACCCAAGAGTGGTACAAGCGTCTGCCGCCCGGCTCGACCCACTCGTATGGTGAACTCACCGACGCATTCCTAAACCACTTCAACTCGCTAAAGGCGCCTGTCACCGCCCCCACTGCTTTGTACAACTTGATCCAAGACGAGCATGAATCCCTTCGGTCCTTTTTTGCTCATTTCAACAAGGAGGTCCTCTTGGTGGAGAGGCCTTCAATGGATTTTCTGATACATGTACTCTTCAAGGCTTGCAATCATAAACAGTATGTGAGCAAGAAGTTGGCAGATTCAATCGTGAAGAAGCGCCCCACGTCCCTCATGGCAATGAGAGAGATTGCCGAGCCCTACTTCGCGCTCGAGGACATGGGTCCAATGCTCCTAGGCACTCCGAACCCATTAAGAACGAGCGGGGGCGAGAAGAGCCACACCGAGAACGCCGCAAGTCACTGCCTCCCCCACGACGGATCGAGCGCGTTCCTCTCAACAGGCCCAATTCAGAGGTGTACGCTCTTTCAGATAAAAAGCACTTCAAAAGGCCCACGAAGATGAAGGACACGGAGGTGCTAAGGCGCTCGAACAAATATTGCGCCTTCCACAAGCAAAAGGGGCATGACACAGATGAATGCCGTCAATTGAAAGCCGAGATTCAGGGGCTCATTGCCGGTGGCCACCTAAAAGAATTTGCGAAGATGTTAGAGTGCTACGACGAGCGCTGTAACGAGCGTACCAGGGAGAGGAGAAGGACTCTTTCGCGCTCCAGGAGCCCACGAGGGCGAGGACCTACAAAGAGCAGCCACCGTGGCAAGCAAAAGGTCACAAAACAGGAGAATACCCCTTTCGCGGTCATCAACATGATTGCTGGTGGTTTATCAGGAGGGGATTCTAACGCTTCCCGACGTCGATATGTCCTGAGTTAGGATCAACGCCTCTCGGTGTCCAGACAACTCTATTCCATCAAAGAAGCAAGCAATCAACGCTCGAAGGAGAATGAAGTTGTTGGATTTAGTGATAAGGACTTGGAACACATTGTAACACCCCATGGGGTCGGTGAAACCTCTGATTGCCCCATGGTGGTTAGTTTAGATGTCCATAACCACATTGTAAAGAGGGTTTTGGTTGATAGTGGGAGCTCTGTTAATGTTTTGCCTTATGCCATGTAACGCCCCGGTTCCGGATGAACAGGTAAGCACGCCACGTGTAAGTTTGAGCGTAGGTTTATTTTAATTCTTTAATTTCATAATACATTCTTACGTGGCATTTCATATTGTATAAAATTCATGGAACATTGTTTATGTGAATTATGTGATTTCACAACATTAGAAATATTATTTCATGACACGGAAAATATTTATTGCATGAGACATTTACCGAGAGTGTAACACCCCGGAGCAAAGGGCGCCACATTCCCCGCACCATAACCCCACACGTGAAGCGAAATGGGAACTCCGTCCACGTATCAAGCCATGGAGAACGGGTGACAAACAAAAATCCAACCTAAGCTAGGCGGTCTAGACCCTACTCAGAGCGCGCAATAAAACAAATAATGAATGCGGAAGCACCAGAATCTCATAAAGCAAATAAACATACTCAAGACATATCAAACTTTCGATTCAAGTTATACAAACTTTACAATTTCGAATTTAAAGCATAACTTATACATATTTCAGAATTAGCCAAAATGCATAAAGAAAACGAAAATACAATGCATGAGACTCAAGCTATCCTCAACCCCGACTCAAAGACAACCGCCTAGCTCCAACACCTCAGAACGGGTACCTGCAACTCAAATCAAAGGGGGAAAAAGATAGAAATAACGAGGGTCAGTCCTAGAGACTGGTGAGGGGGCTAACACACGCACCCATACATATACGTAAGAGCAAAGCATATACAAAGCTGAGAGGGGTTCGTGAACTGGGCGTGGTTTTTTGCATTCTAAGACATTTAACCCGTGGTAATATATATAAAGAAAGAAGTTTGGAGCCGAATGCCAAATTCAGTCAAGTTTTAGAGTTTAGAAATCCGCCCCCGTTTCACAACCATAAACGAAGACACAAATGAAGATAAAGGCATAAAAGAGGTGAAACAAACCAAAAACCGAAAAGGAAAACCAAGAGCTACGCAGGGGGGAGGGACACGGGGGTGTCCCTCAACTTAGCTAAACTGAGCCACGCCCGTGGCTCAGTCCAGACATTCCCAGGAATCCTGACACGCCCGTGTCTCACATTTCAATGCAAATGAGACACGGGGGTGTCTCGGTACAGGTCCAAAATCGCATACAAAGTTTTACCGGCAAAACTGACCCTAAACAAAATTAGTCCAAAAGCATACCAAATCAACTCCAAATATTATGAAACTTGATATACAACATATTTAGCATGTTAGGAACATATTTCATTTAGAGTTCAAAGGCTGAATCATGCGTTAAGAGCACCGAAATCATGCAGCAACTCTGGAGCGCCAAAAACGGACATATGAGCTCAATTGGTTCAACCATGCCATGATCAAGTACTTAGGGGCTGAATATGAAGCTGAAACTTTAGGGAATGAATACTAACATGATAAGCAACTAATATACTCCATGTATATGTAAATTGACACGAATTGGAGCACATTAGAACCACCGTAATCACAAAATGCAACAGCAGATGTTCGGTTCGCGCATAGCATACAAACAGGGCATCATGTTTCGATTAGGAGCTGAAAATGGATCTAAAAACTTTCAAGAGCAGGGCTAACATATAAACCAATTAGTATACAACATCTCCATGCAAATTCACACGAATTGGAAGTCATTAACTCAAGCAACGAAGCACAAATTCACACAGCAGTTCCAAAACAGGGGGGCAGATTTTTGCAGCAGTTTTCAAGCTCAAAACTCATCATATAAATCAAGGTTTTCAAGGAAAAACCGAGCATATTCATAAAGCAACATGTGTAACACATAACCAAGCATTAACACACGAAATTGGAGGCAAGAATTTATCCATT
The DNA here is from genome assembly GCA_037501455.1 of Lantana camara. NCBI lineage: Eukaryota > Viridiplantae > Streptophyta > Magnoliopsida > Lamiales > Verbenaceae > Lantana > Lantana camara. The sequence goes on from CM074858.1 coordinate 56,885,473, forward strand.
TGATCTCAAAAACGTGACAGCAGTTTGGTGAAAATGAGCAGATTTGCAGCAGTTCGGTTTTCAAGTTTCATGGCCAAAAGCTCAAGGTTTCAATCATGTTATCAAATAGAAAACAACCCTAACACATCTAGCATGAAGTAAGAATCAAGAATGGAAGCAAAGGAGTTCATATAATCACCAAAGAAGCCTCAAATCAGCCACAAATTCAAGCTAAGGCAAGGAAGCAACAAATGACCTCTAACCGTAACTATTCATGCAAGTTTCCATATCCTTATTAAATCTGATGCATTTAATGAATTTCAAGAATCAAATGAAGCTTAGAAGAGAGGAGAACACATAAATATACTTACCTTTAAGAGTTCATGGAGTATGGAAGAGATTGGCTCCAAAAAATCACAAGGTCTTGAAGAGGGCTTTCTTCTTCTCCTCTTCTCTTCTCTCTCGATCTGTTGCAGTACAAATGAGGGGGGGGGGGGGGGGGGTTGGCTCGGTTTTCAGCTGATAAGGGAGAGGGAGAGACTTAACTCAAGTCAAGTTATCAAGGGTTAGGCTTAGGTTGAGTTAAATTGGCCCCACAAGTACATGACTAGTCAAAGAAGGTGGCTTAAGCACAAGCTGTCCGTTCCGGGTGAAAAACGAGGGTCCAAACGAGCTTAGAAAAATACCAAATCAGGTTCCTTAGATTCATCTCTTCGTTACAATTCCAACGCATTTTCCGGAATTCGTATCCGAATTCCCTAGCTCAAGTTAAGGCCTCCGGAACAAGAGGCGTGCTAAAACTAGTTAGACCCTCATGTCCCTCGTCAAATACTTAAGGTTCAAAACCTCAATAAACGAACACGAAAACTTAAAACGAGCATGCAAACACACATGTGTCACGCATATCAAAATTTCACAAAAATCGGAATTGAATTCCGACACATAACGAGCATTTTACGTGCATGCAAACTTAAACATTTAAAATCAAAGTTCAAGAATATAAACAATTAATTTCATATTAATTCAAATAATCATATAAGCATTAAAATAACATTCAAATACGTAATTAAATAATTTAAAGCACATAAAACCCTCACGTTAAGGCGTACCTGGAAATCCGAACGATCGAGATGTTACAAACTCCCCTCCTTCAAAAGGACCTGTTCTCAGGTCCTAAGGAGAATCTTGAACGGCTTCGAAGACAAGCCCAACTCCACACTTCCGCTGCGCCACTCTGATCACAACTTCTCAAGACCCTATCTCCTTAATTGGCGAACCGGACACAAAGTCCTAGTCATTTGCCCCCACTTCCAAATAAAGATTCGGGAGTAGTTAGAGAATCCTCAACCGTTGGCACGTAGACATTACTACACAAAGTCCATAACGTCTTTCTTATGCCATAACAACTCGTTTCCCAAGACTCCGAACAACCTCAACCCTGAGTGGGATAAAATCGTGACCTTACACTCCTTAAGGCGTAGGCTACCGTTCTACTACGAGCAACACACAACAAAGGCCTTCCTTTATACCTCGGTTGGAAACAAGATAGCCTTTTGTACTTTCGGTTAGGCAAGAGCCAATACCGTAGGTAACTCTCTTCAACCGCCTCTTCCCACTCAAAACCGTACCTCTTACTCTGAGGTAATCCTCGGTTCTTCTACGAGGAATATCAACGGGCAAGCCTTCAATCTAATACCCGAAAATATCGTTGAGTCCCTGACGGACCTCCTGAAAGCAACATCCAACTCAACGGGACCTAAGCACCTCCAAACCGCTCATCGGAAGCAGCTCGACCCTCGCAACTCACCTAACACTCTCGAGCACTCAACGTACCAAACTCTCTCCAAAAGAGAGTTAACACAGAAGGAAAAGAAAGCACGCAACAAGGAAGAACTAAGAAGAAAAGGAAACATATACCAAGTAAGAGCCAAGAAGTACCAAGGAATAACTAAGAAGGAACTAAACACTTAGGTTTTCCCAAGATTAAAATATGCATGAAATGAGATGCCATGAGTGTTTTGTGTACCTTTCACCGATGTAGTGGGGTTAAGATTAGCTTGCCCTTGGGTTGGAATCGAAATCCCGGAGTTACGGCTCGTTGAAGGTCTTAGCTTGAATTGGTATGGGCAACTATTTACCATGTGTCCGATCTCACCACACTTAAAGCAAGCACCTAACTTCTTCCGACATTGCCCTTCCACATGATTCGGACCCTTACAAAAAGCACATCGAATTAGAGCCGTTAGGGTAAGCTTCGGATTCGGTTTCGATTGTCGTGGTTTCTTCTTCTTCTTAGATGGTTTAACATCTTGAGAATCATGGGGCTTTTCTTGTGGTACCGGCCTCTTGCCCAACCTTGAGCTCGAACCGGATCCTTGTCCCAATTGAAGAGTGTGGGATTTCAAATGTTGCCTATCCATCTCGCGTTGAACCACCTTCTTCATTGCCTCCGACCAATGGTTGACTATTGAAGTAGAGAGGGTTTGTTGAATTTCACCCTTGAGTCCTTGCATGAAATTTTGGGCCTTAAGTCGGTAATTATTAATAACCGGTGTGGCATACGGGCCCGATCTCTCTAGTTCCTCCACGTAATTTTCAGCCATCCTTAAGTCTTGTTGGAGATCTCGAAATTCTTGAAGTCTCTTTACTCTTGCACTCGAAGGAATGTATTTGTTATGGAATTCCCGGATAAAATTCTCCCATGTAAACTCTTCCCTGGATCTCTCAAAGCACAATCTTGTTTCCTTAAGCCAAATCAAAGCTTGTCCTTTAAGTACATGGGAAGTGCAATTCACTCTATCTTGTGATGTTCCCGATAGAGTATCCCAAATCCATGAAATCTCAGAAATCCATTGCTCGGCTTTCACATCATCGCCTCCAAACCACATAGGAGGGTTGCAATTCCGGAATTCTTGGTATGCCGATGGCATTTGTTCTTCTCCCATGGTTGTGTGTTCAGACGACATCCTGAATAAGAACCAAAATTCAAGAAATATCGATGCGTGGAAGGGTTTAGTGCATGTTCATGTAAACAATTAAGACAAATAAAACCATATAAGTCACAAAATGATGAAGGTGAATGCAAATAATCACATAATCCTAAGCCGAATGACCTAGACAAACTGGACAAGACACTAGAGCTCCGGTTTTGCAACCTAGAGCTCTGATACCACTTTCTGATGTAACACCCCGGAGCGAAGGGCGCCACATCCCCCGCACCATAACCCAACACGTGAAGCGAAATGGGAACTCCGTCCACGTATCAAGCCATGGCGAACGGGTGACAAACAAAAATCCAACCTAAGCTAGGAGGTCTAGACCCTACTCAGAGCACGCAATAAAAAAATAACGAATGCGGAAGCACCAGAATCCCATAAAGCAAATAAACATACTCAAGACATATCAAACTTTCGATTCAAGTTATACAAACTTTACAATTTCAAATTTAAAGCATAACTTATACATATTTCAGAATTAGCCAAAATGCATAAAGAAAACAAAAATACAATGCATGAGACTCAAGCTATCCTCAACCCCGACTCAAAGACAACCGCCTAGCTCCAACACCTCAGAACGGGTACCTGCAACTCAAATCAAAGGGGGAAAAAGATAGAAATAACGAGGGTCAGTCCTAGAGACTGGTGAGGGGGCTAACACACGCACCCATACATATACGTAAGAGCAAAGCATATACAAAGCTGAGAGGGGTTCGTGAACCGGGCGTGGTTTTTTGCATTCTAAGACATTTAACCCGTGGTAATATATATAAAGAAAGAAGTTTGGAGCCGAAGGCTAAATTCAGTCAAGTTTTAGAGTTTAGAAATCTGCCCCCGTTTCACAATCACCCTTACTTACTCCATACACCAAGGCGAAACGAAAACAAAACAAATCATAACCCAACTCCACCCCAACACCGTTTTGGGGAGAGAGGTGCCCCTCTCAACCCCCACTGATAAACTGAATGAGACGGGGGATCCGCCCGCTCCTTCGACGGGTCACTAAGCACACCGTCGGCTCAAGAAGACCCGCCTTCCCCTCGACCTCCCGAGGATGGGCGAAGTCTCCCTTTTGTGGAGTCGTGTTGATGAGAGAGCCCGGCGACCCCATGGCCGACCCGAGATCACATACCACTTCTCCGGGGCCCAAACTTACACTTACACTTATACTTGCACTTATCACACTTACCAAGCGAAGCTTATCCACAATCTTGTCACGCTTACACACACACACACTTAACAAAGCTTGTCAAAACAAAAGAAAATAGAGCTTATCTACTTATAAAAGCGTTTTCAAATTCTTAAGACAAACGGGACAAATCCCACGAAATACGTATCCAAACACATATTTATATATATACATATATAAGTCGCATGCGGGTTTGAAATTCAATTAGGGTCTTAGGTCATCATAACTAAAAGGAAAGAAAACATCACCTGGACGAGCAGACCAACCAAAACGGACCAAAAGGAGTCAAACGAACCACTTCCTCAACAACAGAACGAACCTAAGAGCAAAACAAAGAGCAAGAGGCAAACTTAGACTCAAATGAACCATATTGACGCTTGGCGAATGCGTATGATTGCATAAAAGATGATATTATGTCATGAACACGTTCATGTGCACTATTAAGGAATTTAAATCATATAATCAAGTCATTCAATCCTTCGCTCACTTTCATTCGAATTCATAATTTCACGTTTCCAATCAATTCAAGAAATTCAGGGCACAAGATCTAACATTTAGACAAATAAGAGCATTGAAGTAAACTAAGTTCGACACACATTCAAACGTATTCAATTTTACACAAAACTCTACTACATACACCCTACTACATAATATAATATATTTCCAAAGTTTAAAAACAAGAACAAATCACAAGACAAGGGAAATGCGTTATGAAAATCACAAACGCCACAAAACGCACATAAACGGCATTCAACAAAAGCATGCCTAAATCTCACCCAAATGTTATGAAATCGAACCAAAATACTCCCAACACATAGTAAAACAAGTTCATAGTTCATCACAAATGAAGATAAAGGCATAAAAGAGGTGAAACAAACCAAAAACCGAAAAGGAAAACCAAGAGCTGCGCAGGGGGAGGGACACGGGGGGTGTCCCTCAACTTAGCTAAACTGAGCCATGGCCGTGGCTCAGTCCAGACATTCCCAGGAATCCTGACACGCCCGTGTCTCACATTTCAATGCAAATGAGACACGGGGGTGTCTCGGTACAGGTCCAAAATCGCATACAAAGTTTTACCGGCAAAACTGACCCTAAACAAAATTAGTCCAAAAGCATACCAAATCAACTCCAAATATTATGAAACTTGATATAAAACATATTTACCATGTTAGGAACATATTTCATTTAGAGTTCAAAGGCTAAATCACGCGTTAAGAGCACCGAAATCATGCAGCAACTCTGGAGCGCCAAAAACGGACATATGAGCTCAATTGGTTCAACCATGCCATGATCAAGTACTTAGGGACTGAATATGAAGCTGAAACTTTAGGGAATGAATACTAACATGATAAGCAACTAATATACTCCATGTATATGTAAATTGACACTAATTGGAGCACATTAGAACCACCAAGTAATCACAAAATGCAACAGCAGCTGTTCGGTTCTCGCATAGCATACAAACAGGCCATCATGCTTCGATTAGGAGCTGAAAATGGATCTAAAAACTTGCAAGAGCAGGGATAACATATAAACCAATTAGTATACAACATCTCCATTCAAATTCACACGAATTGGAAGTCATTAACTCAAGCAACGAAGCACAAATTCACACAGCAGTTCCAAAACAGGGGGGCAGATTTTTGCAGCAGTTTTCAAGCTCAAAACTCATCATATAAATCAAGGTTTTCAAGGAAAAACCGAGCATATTCATAAAGAAACATGTGTAACACATAACCAAGCATTAACACACGAAATTGGAGGCAAGAATTTATCCATTTGATCTCAAAAACGTGACAGCAGTTTGGTGAAAATGAGCAGATTTGCAGCAGTTCGGTTTTCAAGTTTCATGGCCAAAAGCTCAAGGTTTCAATCATGTTATCAAATAGAAAACAACCCTAACACATCTATCATGAAGTAAGAATCAAGAATGGAAGCAAAGGAGTTCATATAATCACCAAAGAAGCCTCAAATCAGCCACAAATTCAAGCTAAGGCAAGGAAGCAACAAATGACCTCTAATCCTAACTATTCATGCAAGTTTCCATATCCTTATTAAATCTGATGCATTTACTGAATTTCAAGAATCAAATGAAGCTTAGAAGAGAGGAGAATACATAAATATACTTACCTTTAAGAGTTCATGGAGTATGGAAGAGATTGGCTCCAAAAAATCACAAGGTCTTGAAGAGGGCTTTCTTCTTCTCCTCTTCTCTTCTCTCTCGATCTGTTGCAGCACAAATGAGGGGGGGGGGGTTTGGCTCGGTTTTCAGCTGATAAGGGAGAGGGAGAGACTTAACTCAAGTCAAGTTATCAAGGGTTAGGCTTAGATTGAGTTAAATTGGGCCCAAAAGTACATGACTAGTCAAAGAAGGTGGCTTAAGCACAAGCTGTCCGTTCCGGGCGAAAAACGAGGGTCCAAACGAGCTTAGAAAAATACCAAATCAGGTTCCTTGGATTCATCTCTTCGTTATGAGTCCAACGCATCTTCCGGAATTCGTATCCGAATTCCCTAGCTCAAGTTAAGGCCTCCGGAACAAGAGGCGTGCTAAAACTAGTTAGACCCTCATGTCCCTCGTCAAATACTTAAGGTTCAAAACCTCGATAAACGAACACGAAAACTTAAAACGAGCATGCAAACACATTCAAAACTCACATATGTCACGCATATCAAAATTTCACAAAAATCAGAATTGAATTCCGACACATAACGAGCAATTTACGCGCATGCAAACTTAAACGTTTAAAATCAAAGTTCAAGAATATAAACAATTAATTTCATATTAATTCAAATAATCATATAAGCATTAAAATAACATTCAAATACGTAATTAAATAATTTAAAGCACATAAAACCCTCACGTTAAGCCGTACCTGGAAATCCGAACGATCGGGATGTTACAGAGAGTGTTCCAAATTACCAAATTGTCCCTACTTGATCATCTTTTTAAATTTGGGGACTTAATAGTTCAACATTTCAAGGACTTAATTGAGTATATTTCAAATTGTTGCATACTTGATTGCATGATTTCATAAACCGAAGGATCAAATCGCAATTTGATTATTTCACTCAAATCAAGGAGGATGAAACACGGTATATCATCTTCAAGCTTCCAAAGTCATTTCATTCTTGATCTTTCATCACATTTGCTTCCTCTCATCACCGAGACCTAGCTGCCCAAAAAGGGAAGAGTGATTTCATCATTTACATCTAAGAATTCAGGGAATTTCAAGCTTTGAAGCATCATCATCTTCATCATCATCCTCATCTTTCATTCTTTTTCATTCATGGTTGGTTTTGCATGAATTGGTGATTCTTGATCATGTTTGAGATAGCTAGGGTTTGGGATATATATGTTAGGTGGATTAATTGGAGATGGAAGTATGAATATGTGATCATATCATGAATTATGGCATGATTTATTCATGAAATTCTTGAATATTTGAGTTTGAATGATCAAAAGGAGCATGAGCATGAAACTTTGATTCCTTGATGATTTGCCATAGTTTGAGTGTTATATTATCACCTTTGAACATATGTACATCATATTTCCAGAAAATCATAGCTTGGTTGATTGAAATTAGAATTTTGGTTGCTTTGTTGATCATTCCCGTAGCCATGCTCTGTTTTTGCTCTGTTCTTTCCAGTTGCAGAAACTGGGAACGACCGTTCCCAGCCTCAAGGCATTGTGGGAACGGGCGTTCCCACCTTTTTCAAAAGAAAGTAGGCGGCCGAGCATGGGAACGGCCGTTCCCATTTTGGCCTTGGTGCCGGAAGGGCCGTTCCCAGCCAAAAGGCTGGTTTTTGTTTTAAAATCGTTGGCGCGATTTTGGGATTTATGGGAACGACTGTTCCCATTTACAAAGGGAATCCGGAACGGCCGTTCCCACTTGACTTGCAGAACAAAAGTTTCTGCATAAAATTACATTTTTAGCCCTATGATCCGACGACTTCTTTGACCCCGAATTGCTATGAATACACCTGCACGACTGCACGATAGCTTAATTACATGATCACTTATTAAATGATAAAGCAAGCATGTATTGTACACAGTTGGAGTAAGGTTGGAGATTGCCCTTACTCGCCGGGCCACTTATTGCACGCATTGAAACATGAAAATGATTAAAGTACTTAACATTGGTAGTTGTAATCTAGGGCGAGTTTATGTGATTGTGAACTTATATTACTTTTAATTATAAAACCTTAACCGAGGTTATAACTTGCATGTTAAATTGCGCTAATATATATTTATGCCCCTCACTCAGTCTTCCATGGACTGACACCCCACCTTTCAGGTTGTCGCGGTCGTGTGCTAGGCGGGAGTCTGAGTCGTGTCTTGTCATCCAGCCGGGTCTAGCACTGCACATATTTCCACGATCTTGCTTTTGTCATGTCCTGAGTTAGTACGTTATAGTTCTTGGTATATTTGGGGACTTTTGCTTGTATGATATATAGGAGATGATAATGTATTGATATCTGTTGGTATCTATTAGTATTTATATCGTTGATGTAAATATGGTACCTATATGTATTTATGAATTAGTGCTTCCACTTTTAACTTTTATGTCTTGGTTTTGTATTGCTTTGGGGTATAGTCCCGCCTAGCTCGTCCTTTCTTTTATTTGTCACCCGTTCGCTATAGGTTAGTTCATGTACGGATTGTCCATTTCGTATGTGGATCGGCCTATAGTGCGGGGGTATGGTATCTCTATGTATAGGGGTGCTACATCTTAAGTGGTATCAGAGCCCGGTTGCAAAATCGAGGTTCTAGTGTCGTGTCGTGTCATGTCTAGGTCGAACGACATAGGAACTAATTGGTAATTTGAGAGTCTTGCATATTATTTGAATCTATTTGAATTATCTGAATTAATTAGATTACTTGACAACCTGTGCTTTGCATTGATTTCTGCTATTTATTGTTAATTAATTGATCTTGAATTATTTGAAATTATGTGCTTAACGTGTTTTACTTTAAACATTGATAAATTACCTGCTGCATGTGACACCCCGTCTCTCCGACGAGCCAGGTATGACGTCACGAGAGGTTTCTCCGACGTTTTAATTATTCTTTTGATTTAATTTATACGTTGAATTAATTGTTTAAGTGATTTATATGCTCTAATTGTTTAATTTTCACGTTTAACTTTTGAATTTAATTTTCCTATTTTGAATTTAATTCCCGAGTAAGCTAATTTCGTAAATTATGTGATTTATTTGAGTTAAGGACTTAATTGTGTGATTTTAATTAATATTGGACTTAATTGAAAAATAACCTTTTTAATAAAATTTGACTTATTTTAATTCGTTAAATTTTTTTTTTATTTTAATTTATTTATTATTTCTTGAATTTGAATTTATTTATTAGATTGATATGCCTATTTGATGAAATGAGATGCGTTCGTATTCGAATTGAGATCGGAATTTCGTGCCGTTTTAATATGTTGGAGTTTTATGAGTCGTGAACTTGAATATGTGCTCGTTACATGTTTTCGGGTTTATTTGTTGGGTTTTCGGGACTCGTTTTGTTGGGGTAACCTAAAGGAGGCTAACGTGTACTTAGCGCACCTTGGGTTCCGGGTAGTGTAACTTGAGCTCGGGAATTCGGATTCGAATTCCGTCACCTCCGCTGAACTCGTTTCGACAATTCAAGTGCAATGGATCAGGCCTAGTATTTTTTCGACTTCATTTGATACCCCGAAATCAGCCCGTAACTTTGTCTCGCTCTCATATGACCACCTTTCACCATTTTGCACATAAGTCCCTCATCTTTTGAGCTTTTCACATGAAACCTGGACCCACACCTCACTAACTCAGCCTATTATCACACCATATTGCTTCCAATTCGTTTCATACACAGGAGAAGGGAGAAATATCAGAATTTTGGAGCAGCAATACAATTCCCGTCACTATTCACACCTTGAAGAGATTGAGCTCTAATCTTCATTTTCCTTCACCATCTTCAAAGGGTAAGCTTGTATTTGATATGTACATGATTAAGTGGTCATGTTAAGCTAAGAAAATCTGATTTTCATCCATGTTTGATATAGTTTTGGCTCAACACATGAATAGTTAGGTTTTATTTCCATTTTTGAATTCCATCTCATTCCTTGGGGTTTTGCTTGAATTGGAGCTGGAATATTGGTCATTTACGCTTCATTTATTGTTGTATGTACCTGACTTTGTTGGTAGTTGAGTTATTTGAGAGATACCATTAATATACTTGAGTTTTTGTTGAGTTATAAGCATGAGTTGATGCCATTTCCTTAACTTGCTGCTGCTGTTCGTTTCTAGCTGGTTTAAGGTAGTTGTTATGCTGATTTGCTGCTGTTATTTGCTGCCTTATCTTGCCTTGATGCTGTGGTTGAGGAGTGGTGTGAGTTTCAGGGCTGAACAGGGCTGTTTTTCTTCTCCTTCGCGGCTGAAACTGTCTCCCCGGCCGAGGAGATTTTCTTCAAGAAAAGTACCCGGGCGGGTACGTGATGCAGAATGTTTCTGCATCAGCTGTACCCGGGAGGGTAATTTTATAAAGAAAATCTCCCCCGGGCGGGGAGATGAATCTGTAACCGAAATGTTTTAATATGTTTTCCTATCTATGGCATGGTTGTTGTTTATGAATTTTGCATGGTTGTACGTGGGTTGCATGATGTTGACTGGGAATTTAATGGAACTTTGCATGAATTGTATAATATTGATTTGTAACTTAAAATATATGATTTTGGCTGCTATACGTGGATGTGTATAGTATATATATATAATCTTATAGTTTAATTAAATGTAATTTAAATGATTTAATTTGAGATTGAATTAAATATGGCCCTATGATTTATATGAATTCTTATGTATGAAATGTGATTTTTTTTATGATTTAAATTAATTGTTATATTTTAGGAATCTCATTTATGAATTTATTTGATACGTTTTATACGAACTTTGAACTTAAGTGATTTAGATGATGCATTCTTGCATTTTATTTGTATTCATTTCATTCATTTGCATTCTTATGCATCGCCGTGCGTCTAAGTGGTCCATGATTGAGTCTAAGTCTTAAGTTTATGTTCGTTTTCTCAGAGTTGAGTTCCGGAGGTGTCGGTTCCACCACTTAAGCCTCTTTTTGGTCAACAAGTTCGTTCGTGAGCAATTTTGGTATAAGGTGAGGTTTAGGTTTTGTTTCTTTTTAGTTAATACGACCTACGACCCTATATGCTCGTTTTCAAGCCCGCATGCGAATATATACTATATTTATATTAAATATGTGCCTTATGATATGTTATGAATTTTGTTAATTCAATTTATTATGAATTCTTCGGAAATTATACGTATGGGCGTATATGAGCTTAAAATGGTTTTTGCAACGAGGCTATGCTCCAAACCGTGTAGTGTCAAGCGAACTATGGATCTTCCTCAGCATATTATGAATTTGGAAGACACGGAGAGGTACGTGTATAGCATATGCCGAGTTGCATGGTAAGGTATGTTTCTTTTGGTATGTTTCCTAAGTATGAATCGTATGTTTCTAGGTTTTGCGAGTTAGGTATGAATCCTTATGAATCTTATGAATCCTTATGAATCATACGAATCCCTGGGCCCTGGAGGCATGGGTAAGGGAGACCCGGTGCGGCTGTTGGGGTTGCCGGTTATCACCCCTATGCACGTGCTCCCTAAGGTACGTTGCGGGATCGCTACCCCACGTACAGGTATCGAGTTGCACGATGTGGTCCCGTAACCCGCGTGCAGACTTCCGGAGAAGATGGAGGGAATACGGGAATATGTGTTTTACGAATTTTATGTATTTATGTTTCTTTACAATTCTTATGAATTCTTTGGTTAAAGTTGCCCCGTACTCGCCGGATATTTGAATTCTTAGGTTATTTTGGTTATGAAACGGGATAGGATCTTTCAGTTTCATTAAGGGATTTTTATGTTAAGGTTTGAATCATTATGAATATAAGAATCCCTATGAGTATAATATGAATCCATTTGAATATTTATGAATCGATTTGAATATATATGAATCCTATGTGTTTCTGTATCTATGAATCCTTACGAGTTTTCCAACTTAAGAAGATATGAATATATGTATAAATATGAGTTCTTTTGGTAAATGGCTTTGGTATGTAAAACCCTATTCCCGGTTAATAGTCTTTTGTTTGATGCGTGCTTTGCTCTGTATGTATATATGTGTTGGTGTGCGTTAGCCCCCTCACTCAGTCGGTGGACTGACCCTCTCCTTTCAACTCTTCAGTTTGCAGGTTGGGCGTGCTAGGCGGAGTCTTGAGTCAGTCGGGTTCAAGTCTTCTAGTTCGAGTTGTCTTTTCATTTGCATTCAGTCATGCTTTAGTATATGATTCGATTGTGGAAATTGTAGTAGGTATATGTGTTAGGAATAGTGCCCTAGAAAGCCGATTGTATATCCGCTTTGTGCTTTTCCTTATTGTAATCACAGACAATCTTTGAATGAAATAACGAATTGAGGCAACACTTCTTTATATGCTCTTGTTTGGTATGCGTTTACTTTAGCTGTGCATGTATGAGAACTCCCCTAATCCTGATGACTTTAGGACTCTACCATTTAGGTGAAATGGTTCATGAAATGAGCCCTATATCACATAAGTCATGATTAGTAAAATACTCCAAGTCGATGAGTCCTACAGACAGTGGGAGTGTCAACCTGACTCCTCTAAGGCTTGCTTGTGGGATCACGCCCTTAAGAAGGACCACCTTGTTTCATGGAGGTGCAAAGTGTATAGTTGATACGTGCGTGATACATGAGGGTGCTTACTTTAATAAGTAAGTTCACTGAGGTGCCCCGTGTGAGAACATTCCTAAATGGGAAAGGAAGTTTCTATTTCAGGAAATGGAAACTTCCAGATTAGGAAATATCTCACGAGTCATTGATGTGATTAATTGATCCTTAGACTTGAGGTTCCTTGTCACTTTATGAGTTAACTCTGTAGTCTTAGGTATAAGCTTTAAAGGGTGTCGCCTTAGACAACTGATTCAAGGCTTATGCTGGGGCTGCACAAGTGACTCATGAAAGTGAATGAGAATCAAGAAAGGACCTACACTTTCATTTGCAAGGTGATCTCTTATTGTGTAAGTCATTCATATGCCATATAGAGTCCTTGGCCAAGGCAGTAGATCAAGACATCAAGAAAAGGGTTTCTTGGATTGAGATCAAATGGATATGAAATGCACTTAGCTTTAAGACCGGATTATTAGGGTTCTGATTATTCCCTTGCCCTAGATCTTGGTTGAGAGATAGTAAGTAGGAGGATTGTATCTCACATGAATCAATGACTTAAAGGTTCTGTCGAATCCAAACATTCCAATTCAGCTAGGGGTTAAACACCTGTTGCTAGACTATGGTCGTTTAATCTGTGGACTGATTAATTAATTGGTGAATTAATTAATTGGGGTCACTGCTAATTGAATTGAGAACCTAGAGGGTCACACACAACAACTTGGTTACATGAGTTGAGGCTTGAAAATGATTAAACGAGTTAATCGGGCCAAGAGGGTTCCACACGTGTGAGGTCACACGTGTGGCTCACGTGAGTGACACGTGTCACTGTGACACGTGTCACACACGTGTGTATATATATATATTATATATATATTAAATAATTAATTAGTTAATTATTTAATAGACTTTGGTTTAATTTTGAATTAAAAAGAAAGTCTAATTTTGGAGAAAATAATCTAGTTAATTAATTACGAATTAATTAATTAGATAAAATTAAGTTATTTATTTTATAATAAATAAAGTATAAAATTATCCAAAAATAGTTTGGATATTTTTTAGCTCTCTTGAAAGTTGATTTGAATTAGAATTCAAAGTCAAAGTCAAAAATACTTGATGATCAAGTAATAGGAGAGAGGGACCAAAATCCTAGCCCATAAAGGACTAGGAATTTCGGTACCCCCCCTCCATATAAATAGGGGAGCTCGAGCTCCTTATGGAGCTAATTGACAATTCTTTTGGTTCATGTGTTGAACACCTTCCTTTCTCCAAGATTAAATTAAACCCTAGGTTAAGCCTAAACACTAACTAGAGAACTAGCATCCTTACTAGTTAGATTGTGATCAAGTTGGTGGACTTTCTCTAGAGACTTCAAGTTAGAAGTTTGAAGATTCGAGCTTTACCAAGGAGAGGGGATCAAGCCCCGAGAAGAGCGTTCTTGGGTGGCTTGAAACGCTTCAAGAAAGTATAAAAGAAAAGTAAGTTTTCTATCTTTACGAATTTGGTTACACGAATTGCGAGTTCAAGGTCCTTTTGTTGGGAAAATTTTTTAAATTCCGCTGCTTTCTGATTCGTGTTTTCCAACAAGTGGTATCAGAGCCACCTCGTTAATCGTGTTTCTGATTCGTCTCAATTATTCTGAATTTGGTAGAAATTCTTAGGCTTAGATGCGAATTAGGTATTCATGAGTTCTTTTAGAAAGCCTGAAATACGAAACTGTAATTCTTCCTGAATTTCTGAAACTGTTTTCTTAAATTGTGATTTTGAAAACCGTTTTTGATTGAAATATGTTTAAATCGATTTTTTTTTAATTTTGGATTGTTTTGGTTTTTGAACTAAAAGTATGAAACACGAAATCGCGTTACGAAAACGCGAGCCTGACGTGCTAAGGCGTAGCACGCCAGGCCCGCGACCGCCCGCCCAGCAGTCCCGTAACCGCGCGGGACTGCCCGCCACTGACGTCCGCCAGCGCCTAGGCCCCGCCTAGGCGCGCCTGCCCGCCTGTCCCGCAACCGCGCGGGACAGCCGCCCGCACGCTCCCGCAACCGCGCGGGAGCACCCGCCCGGCATCGGCCGCACGCGAGCAGCAGCAAGCTGCGCGCAGGGCGTGCGCCTAGCGCGCGATGCTGCGCGGCGAGCCTGTGCTCGTTCCGGGCACGGTTTTGGCGTTTTCGTGTTTTTGTGTTTTCGGTCCTTGAAATCCCGATTTAATTTTTCTGAAAAATTTTATTTATTAAATTTGAATTATTTTGGAAATAATTGTTTGAATTGGGATTTTGAAAATTTAAGCGATTTAAATTTGGAAAAATTACAATCTTTATTTTCTGAAAATAATGAAAGAATAAAACTATTAATTTTAGAAATTAATTGGAATTTTATTGGTTTATTGTTTTTCGGGTTTTATAGAAAAGGCTCTTGAACAAGAATTGCATCTAAGTCGTGTTTTTAAGTCATTAGGACTTGAAACGAGAATTTTAATTTATTGGTTAAATTTAAATTCTTGCAAAAGCATGTTAGGTGATCATGGGTTTAGATCTATGTATGGTTTTAATTTATGCACATGGATGGTTTAAATTGGGGTTGGAGCCCTATAGTTGCGTTTTTTCAATTGAGGTTGGAGCCTCACTTATGTGCGTACTGTTATGTGATTTATTATGTGGCTTTCCATATTACTGTTTTGAGGCCGGGGTATGCCCCGTGTAATTGTCTAAGGCCAATATGAAGATTGAGCCTTATTACTTTATGTCTTTTTCTTTTTATTGTAATTTGAGAGTAGAGATAGGTGGTGAGGTTTTATTTTCATTTTGGAGACAATGCACCCATGGAGTAAGATGGACCACATTCAAGTAACAAGGAGGCCATAAGTGAAGACCCCTCAAAATGTTAGGGAGGGGAATCTCAATTGTTAAATGTAATAGAGATAGGGCTCGTATTTTGTTACCGCTTTCCCTTATGTGATTTAAACTGTTTATGTGGCATGTATGTTAGAACTTGTGATTGTGGAGTGGCTCCCACATATCACGCATAAGATAGGTAGAACCCATGATCATTACATGTTAGTATCATGCTAGGACATGTTATCTGTTTATGTGCTTGTTTGATATGCATTTAAGTGTACTTGCATTAATCAAGACTAATAAAATTGGATAACATATATGTTGGTGAGGTCGAACCGGACAACTCTCCGGTTGATTCGAAAATTCCCATTAAATATTAACTAATTTCGAACAAATAGGTGTTTAATTCGAGATGCAAATTTTGAATTAAATTCCTAGCATTCCATCAATAGGTTTTAAGTTTAGTAAGTAAAGCTAGTTATTGTCCGCGAGTCGTGGGATAGCTAGTGGAGCTTATTAGTTCTTAGTTACCTAATTAATCATTTTAAATGGTCAATATTTCGTGGTCAATTTTAGCAAGGGCGATGTCCGCAAGTCGTGGGTCGTTCGAACTAAGTTTTGGTCATGATCTTATGATTGATGGGTCTAGCTTAACGCCTAAGTAAATATGGATGTCGCACGAGTCGTGGGTCCATATTGAAAGATAGGTGATGCAAAAACAATTACTAAGAGTTCTAAAGGTGTTAGAATTGGTAAGTTGTACCTACCTAGGGTTCTTACTTAGAATGTCCGCGAGTCGTGGGTTCGAGGTAAAATGCCTAGGATCTTAGTACCCATTGGGAAACGTGTTCCACTTAGATCTTTGGGAATTCTAGATCTTTGAAAAACAGTGGGAGCTACAATAGATTAAAGACCTTATCTTTTGTATATCGTTATAATTCAGCATGCTCACTAGTTCTCTGTTTTACCATTTAGGTCGTAGATTCTGTGATTCTCTACGTGTTTTGAAATGGCAACCAAAAACCCTCTTGTATCGATCCTCGAGTCAAACAAGTTGACTGGTCCCAACTATTCTGATTGGCTGAGGAATCTAAAAATCATTTTAGATTCTGAGAAGAGAACTTATGTTCTCTTCGAAGGGGAGCCTAGTCCCGAAGGGGAGGCTCCCACTCGGGCCGAGTGGGACGCGATTCAGAAGTGGAAGGATGATAATCTCCAAGCCCGTTGCCTTATGTTGGCTAACATGTCTCCTGACTTGCAAAGGCAACATGAGGCCATGGAATTTGCTTGGGAGATTTACGACCACTTAGAGCAACTTTACCGCCCTCATGAACGTGTTACAAGGTATAACACTTCAAAGGAATTGTTCCACTTGAGAAGGAGGGAAGGTTCAAGTGTCCATGAATATGGACTCAAGTTTCTTGCCCTCACTGAGAAACTTGCTTCCATGGACATGCCACTGAAAGATGAGCTTTCAGTGGATTTGTTGCTAGCTTCGCTCCCACCATCATTCAACCCATTTGTCCTTAACTTCAACATGAATCATGCTGGTGCTACTGTAGCTGAGCTGATTAGTCAGCTTGTGACTGCTGAAAGCATGATCAAGAAGGACAATAAGATTTTGATGGTGAATGCTCCATCTTCCTCTTCTGGGCCTTCTAAAGGAAAGGGCAAGAAAGCCCAAAAGAAGAAGAAGAAACCCCTTAGGCCCACTGGTGGCATTTCGAAGGGGAAGGCCCAAAAGAAGAAGCGTGATCAGAAAGAGGATGTTTGCTTCCATTGTGGCAAAGCGGGACATTGGAGGAGAAACTGCCCAGAGTATAAGGCTACTCTAAAGAAAGGTATCTTTCTCGTTGAAGTAAATCTTTCTATTAATTCTAGTTCTTGGGTACTTGATACCGGTTGTGGAACTCATATCTGTAATGATGTACAGATGCTAAGTGAAGTCCAACAACTCAAAGAAGGAGAATGTATCTTGAAGATCGGCGATGGCTCAAACGTTGAAGCTCGAGCTTTAGGCACAATTAGATTAGATTTAGGTAGTTTTGAGTTAGTATTAAATAAAGTCCTTTATGTACCGAGCATTATTCGTAATATAATTTCAGTTCCAATATTAGATTGTGAAGGTTATGAAACTTATATTAAGAATGGTAAATATTTTATCAAACGGAACAACTCTTCCGTTCATATCGGTACTCTAAGTAATGGACTTTACCTAACTCAAAATATCAATATTATGAATATACAACGAGAAACAAAGCGTAAGAGAGATGACAAAGTTTCAGCTCCCTTATGGCACGCTAGATTAGGACACATTTCCAAGAACAGAATTAGCAAGATAAACACTTTAGGATCATTCTCTGAAAATGATCTCAAAGAGTTGACTTCTTGTGAATCCTGTCTCAAAGGAAAGATGTCCAAAGTTCCTTTTAAAGGAACTGTGGAACGTGCCACTAAGGTTTTGGATTTGATCCATACTGATGTTTGTGGACCGCTTAGTGTAAGCACTAGAAGCAATCATCAGTATTTCATAACCTTTACTGATGACTTCAGTCGGTATGGTTATGTATACTTAATGAAGTATAAATCTGAAGCTTTTGTGAAATTCTTAGAATTTCAAAAGGAGGTTGAGAACCAAACTGGTCACAAGATCAAAGCACTTCGATCTGATCGAGGAGGCGAGTATCTTAGTGAAGAATTCCTTAATCATCTCAAAGATAATGGAATTATCTCTCAGTGGACTCCTCCGGGAACTCCTTAGCTTAATGGAGTTTCTAAGAGAAGGAATCGAACCCTACTTGATATGGTTCGTTCCATGATGAGTTTCACTGACTTACCACCTTCTTTCTGGGGTTATGCCCTAGAAAGTGCAGCAAAGATTCTGAATCTAGTTCCCTCTAAGTCAGTCCCCAAGACGCCCTATGAAATGTGGCATGGTAAAATCCCTAGTTATTCTTACTTGAGAATTTGGGGTTGTCCTGCTTACGTGAAGAGGACAGTGGGAGATAAGTTAGAATCTCGTTCTAACTTATGCTACTTTGTAGGTTATCCTAAAGAAACCATAGGATACTATTTCTATGATCAATCTGAGCAAAAGGTGTTTGTTTCCAGAAATGCCACTTTTCTTGAGGAACAGTTCCTTAAAGAAAAGAAAGGCAAGATCATAGAATTAGAAGAAGTACAAAATGACCCCACATCACCCACTGAAGAAACGTCCCACTCTGATCAACCACAACCAATCACGAATTTCGATACACATGAAAATCCTCCTCTAAGGCATTCTGAACGCAATCCTAGACAGCCGGAGAGATGGTATGGATTCTTCCATGAAATCTCTCAGAAGGATAATGATCCTTCAACATATGAGGAGGCACTTTCAGATTCTGACTCTGAACAGTGGATAGAAGCCATGAAATCCGAAATGGATTCCATGAACTCCAACCAAGTTTGGACCTTGGTAGATTTGCCTGATGGGGTCAAACCCATAGGTTGCAAATGGATCTTTAAGAGAAAGCTTGGAGTTGATGGAAGCATTGCAGCCTACAAAGCAAGACTGGTTGCAAAAGGATTCACTCAGAGACCCGGCGTGGATTTTGATGAAACCTTTTCACCAGTTGCAATGTAAAAGTCTATTCGGATCATGCTTGCCATTGCTGCATATTATGACTATGAGATATGGCAAATGGATGTGAAAACTGCCTTTCTCAATGGTGACATTGACAAAGACATTTATATGGAGCAACCCATAGGTTTCACATTCAGTGGGAGTGAGCAAAAGGTTTGCAAACTCCAAAGATCAATCTATGGATTGAAACAGGCTTCTAGGAATTGAAACATTCGATTTGATGAATCGGTCAAAGCGTTTGGCTTCATCCAAATTTCGAATGAATCATGTGTGTATAGAAAGGAATTGGAGACCTCAGTGCAATTCTTAGTACTTTATGTTGATGACATCCTTCTTATTGGGAATTCGAAGGATGACATGAAAGTGACTAAGTTATGGTTATCAAACCAATTCGAGATGAAAGATCTTGGTGATGCGTCCTATATCCTTGGAATCAAAATCTATAGAGATAGATCTAGAAGGTTAATAGGACTATCACAGTCGATGTACATTGACAAAGTATTGAAGAGATTCAATATGGAGTCAGCAAAGGTTAAGAACCTTCCTATGAGTGTAGGAACATGTCTTTCAAAGAAGATGTGTCCTAAGACTAACCTTGAGAAGGAGAGAATGACTCATACACCTTATGCATCAACAATAGGTAGCATAATGTATGCAATGTTATGTACTCGACCGGATGTGGCTTATGCACTTAGTGTAACGAGTCGTTTCCAATCTGACCCTGGAGATGGTCACTGGGCTGCCGTGAAGAATATTCTTAAGTACTTGAAAAGTACTAAAGATTTATTCTTAGTTTACGGAGGTCAGAAAGATCTTATTGTCAGGATACATTTTCTGCCTAAACGGCGGAGCAGTGAGTTGGAAGAGTTCCAAGCAAACAACCACTGCAGATTCGACCACTGAGGCCGAATACTTAGCTGCAAATGATGCAGCTAAGGAAGGTGTTTGGATTAGAAACTGCATTCAAGAGTTGAATGTTGTTCCTAGCATGAAAGACCCCATTACTGTGTTTTGTGACAACACTGGGGCGGTTGCTCAAGCAAGAGAACCAAGATCTCACCAACGGACCAAGCACATTATGAGGAAGTATCACCTAATCCGTGATATTATCAAAAGAGGAGATGTGCTAATTGAGAGGGTCACATCAGCAGAGAACGTGGCAGATCCACTTACTAAACCCCTTAGTCGAGAAGCTTTCCAAGGTCATCTTCAGAAGATGGGACTTAGAGTAGCTTTAGAATGGCTTTGACGGGCAAGTGGGAGATTGTTAGGAATAGTGCCCTAGAAAGCCGATTGTATATCCGCTTTGTGCTTTTCCTTATTGTAATCACAGACAATCTTTGAATGAAATAACGAATTGAGGCAACACTTCTTTATATGCTCTTGTTTGGTATGCGTTTACTTTAGCTGTGCATGTATGAGAACTCCCCTAATCCTGATGACTTTAGGACTCTACCATTTAGGTGAAATGGTTCATGAAATGAGCCCTATATCACATAAGTCATGATTAGTAAAATACTCCAAGTCGATGAGTCCTACAGACAGTGGGAGTGTCAACCTGACTCCTCTAAGGCTTGCTTGTGGGATCACGCCCTTAAGAAGGACCACCTTGTTTCATGGAGGTGCAAAGTGTATAGTTGATACGTGCGTGATACATGAGGGTGCTTACTTTAATAAGTAAGTTCACTGAGGTGCCCCGTGTGAGAACATTCCTAAATGGGAAAGGAAGTTTCTATTTCAGGAAATGGAAACTTCCAGATTAGGAAATATCTCACGAGTCATTGATGTGATTAATTGATCCTTAGACTTGAGGTTCCTTGTCACTTTATGAGTTAACTCTGTAGTCTTAGGTATAAGCTTTAAAGGGTGTCGCCTTAGACAACTGATTCAAGGCTTATGCTGGGGCTGCACAAATGACTCATGAAAGTGAATGAGAATCAAGAAAGGACCTACACTTGCATTTGCAAGGTGATCTCTTGTTGTGTAAGTCATTCATATGCCATATGGAGTCCTTGGCCAAGGCAGTAGATCAAGACATCAAGAAAAGGGTTTCTTGGATTGAGATCAAATGGATATGAAATGCACTTAGCTTTAAGACCGGATTATTAGGGTTCTGATTATTCCCTTGCCCTAGATCTTGGTTGAGAGATAGTAAGTAGGAGGATTGTATCTCACATGAATCAATGACTTAAAGGTTCTGTCGAATCCAAACATTCCAATTCAGCTAGGGGTTAAACACCTGTTGCTAGACTATGGTCGTTTAATCTGTGGACTGATTAATTAATTGGTGAATTAATTAATTGGGGTCACTGCTAATTGAATTGAGAACCTAGAGGGTCACACACAACAACTTGGTTACATGAGTTGAGGCTTGAAAATGATTAAACGAGTTAATCGGGCCAAGAGGGTTCCACACGTGTGAGGTCACACGTGTGGCTCACGTGAGTGACACGTGTCACTGTGACACGTGTCACACACGTGTGTATATATATATATTATATATATATTAAATAATTAATTAGTTAATTATTTAATAGACTTTGGTTTAATTTTGAATTAAAAAGAAAGTCTAATTTTGGAGAAAATAATCTAGTTAATTAATTACGAATTAATTAATTAGATAAAATTAAGTTATTTATTTTATAATAAATAAAGTATAAAATTATCCAAAAATAGTTTGGATATTTTTTAGCTCTCTTGAAAGTTGATTTGAATTAGAATTCAAAGTCAAAGTCAAAAATACTTGATGATCAAGTAATAGGAGAGAGGGACCAAAATCCTAGCCCATAAAGGACTAGGAATTTCGGCACCCCCCTCCCTATAAATAGGGGAGCTCGAGCTCCTTATGGAGCTAATTGACAATTCTTTTGGTTCATGTGTTGAACACCTTCCTTTCTCCAAGAATAAATTAAACCCTAGGTTAAGCCTAAACACTAACTAGAGAACTAGCATCCTTACTAGTTAGATTGTGATCAAGTTGGTGGACTTTCTCTAGAGACTTCAAGTTAGAAGTTTGAAGATTCGAGGGAGAGGGGATCAAGCCGCGAGAAGAGCGTTCTTGGGTGGCTTGAAACGCTTCAAGAAAGTATAAAAGAAAAATAAGTTTTCTATCTTTACGAATTTGGTTACACGAATTGCGAGTTCAAGGTCCTTTTGTTGGGAAAATTTTTTAAATTCCGCTGCTTTCTGATTCGTGTTTTCCAACAATATGTTATCATTCGGTTAATGAATTATGTATGAATTTATATTTTGTATATTTTGTGGATTTATCTTCTTGGATTTCAATATATGCTTCCGTTTTCTTGTTGTTTTGCGCATTCTGGTCCTGTCTTAGCTCCGCCTGGCTTAGCGAGTGCATGTAGGTTCCCGTTCGCTTAGTCTTGGACTCATGTATGGATTTCTATTTCATATGTGGGTTCGGGGCTAGGTGCGGGGGATGTGGTGGCTCGCCGCTCCGGGCACTACATCTTAAAGTGGTATCAGAGCTCCGGGTTGCAAAACCGGGGTTCTAGTGTCGTGTTGTGTCAAGTATAGGTCGTACGGCGTAGGAACAACGTGCTAATATGTGCATTGCATTAAGATAGGTGACCTTATTGAATTATGTGTTTGAAAATCACTACTTTCTTTTCATTAATTGTTGTAGTTGAATACTTTATGTGCATTAGTTGTTTCATTTACGTGCCATGATCACTTACTAACCGCATGCATCATTGTTTCACCTCCCTTGTGTATTATAGGTTAATATCCTACAACGGTCAATCACTCCTCTCAACTACCATGGCCCCTGAGTTGAAATTGGGATAAAGTAGAGACAAAGACTCTTCATAACCGTTTAGTTCTCACAAAGATAACCAATCCACCAAGGTGAAGGGCAAGATAGCTTGATTTGAAGGAAGTGATCTTATGTTCGTATTGAAGCGCATCATTTTCGAAGAGCAAACCTCATGCACCTATTGTGGAGGACCTAATCCTAGCAATAAGGAGTGTTGGAAAAAGGAGTGGAGGTATAATCAAAAGAAGAAAATGGTGACTCTAAAGATTCGGTTGAAGTTATAACAAGAAATTAAGGGCGTCATTAAAGGAAGAGAATCGGTACCACATTACGTAAATCTCTCCCTTACCTACTTGAGGTATCGGCTTAGAATTCGAGAAGGAAGGACTTTTTAACGATAAATAATCAAGAAGGGTATTGAAGCGAGAAGTGGAACCCGAAATAAGTATTGAATCCAATCCTTAGGAGGTGAAGCGATTGCTTTGCTATTCAACCTGAATATCAAGGCCGAGTAGGTGGTGGTGCACTAAAGCAGGATTGATAGCTCTTCTGTCCTCGGGCGTATAAATATTCAATGGAGGAAGATCTTGTTAGGGAAAACACAACTTGAAATAATTTAAGGAAAATCAAAGATCGACTCATGTTCTTATAATACTAGAAAGGAATTAAAGAAGTCCAAAGAATTAGTTCAAATCTTGGAGGGAATTAGAGAAGATCTTCGAGAAATGGAAATTGGGATCGAGTTTAGAGCTTGGATCAAGAGTATCCGGGAAGCTCTTCATGGTCGAATCTAAGGATATTGAAAGGAAGGAGCCGAGTAAGAAGAATGGAATCGGGAGGTAATTGCATTCATAGCACGAGCATCCATCCCCCATTGTATCCTTATACTTATTTGTTATGTGTGTTACGTATCGCCATTACTTGTTGCTTCCTTGTTTGAATTGTTGATCAACGTGACGCATAGCATGAGCAAACCTAACCCGACATGCATGAGTTTAATGTTTTCATGATAGCTTGCAATTGAGAGAAGTCTTCCTTCGTGATGATGGAAACCGGGGTAAAAAGAAGGTGCAAGAGGAAATTCAAGGGATTTAGAATATTAATAGCAAGGGAGCTAAGAATGCTACGGGAAGAGATAAATACTTTAATGATGATTAATCAAGAGAGTGTTAAGGGGAAGCATTGAAACTATGACCCGGGGACAAGTATTCTATTCGGACTCAGTTCCTAGGAGGTAAACGAGTAACTCCAGGTTCTAGAGGTATATTGAGAGGATTTCATAGTATTATCTAACGTAAGAAGACCAAAGATGGATCTTGGGAATGTTTTAATTTGAGGTCCAAACTAATGATAAGGTGATGGTATTCGTGTGGACCCAAGGTAAATTAGGTTCTTCAAGGGATAAGCAACGAAAGTCGACAAATAAGGTTCGAATATCATAGGGTTAGGGGATGATGAGCATTACGGACTATCAAGGAAGAGTTCCAATTAAACCAATCCACTGGAAATCGAGCTCGGGCAATAGGAGGAAGTAGAAAGAGTTGAAACACCTTGGATATTAATTTTAGGAAGTTTTATGTTCGGGACGGATTGGAGTTTACTTTCCAGATCCAAGCTGAATTGTCGTGTTGTAAGGACGAATTAGGAGATGAAGCAACAAATGGAAACGATAAAGAAAGGTAAAGTAATTTTGGGAAGGAGATCATTTACTCGAGTGTAATCCAGTAGAGGATAAGTCATACAACCCATTCAAACTAGTAAAGAGTGGAATCGGAGGATTTCAATTAAGTTGATAATTAGGCGAAGATTCAGAACCACGACAGTAGATCGATTATCAAAAGAGGCCCAGATATTGATTCTGTGAACATCAAAGAATTGGGATTTAAATTAGACAAGGTATGGGGGATATCCTAAAGGAATTGGGTTGAGAGGCTTTAAGACAACTGGATATCAGGATATGGTGATGGTCGACTGAATTAGAGTGAATCAAGATTAATCGAGTTATGAAAGATTCCGGAGGGGAAATGAGCTTAAATAATCCCCCATGGGAACTAGGAAAAATGGAATGGAATCAACAAGCTAAGGATCCATTCAATAAAATCGAGGTCGAGGAATCCAGGTCACGAATTCTAAGACATCAACCTTGACTCTCCACTCCATCTCATCAATGTGAAGGGCTTCGAGAAATGGTGGACGGTACATATATCATTCATAGCACGTGCATCAAGCATATTTGATTGTTATGGTATTGTTGTGTGTTTACTTTGTGCGTGTGTGCTTGTTGTGTGTTTTTCTCGAGTGTGTGGGTTTTCTCGGTGAGCTGAGGGTCGTGGTTACGACGGTTTTCCGGATCGAGCAAGAAGTGGTGATTTAGAACTCTAGCAAAGGGACTTCTTGAATTAGAAGGTGCACTGTGGAGGTTCGGTAACCACGCCATTCATGTATTTCCGAGCTTTTGAGTAGTTGAAATGAATCAAACGATGGGTGATGAATCAAACTTGGACCCTCCTATCGTGCGAAACATTTTAGTTGCTCCTAGCGCGGATCAAGCGGTGAGGAATTCTCCAACAAGATTTCAAGAAGTGATCAAACCCCTTGTGCGTGAAGACCTTACCGGGCTAACCCTTGTCGGGACGTCATGAACCTCGAACTTGGGTGAATACGGGAAGTTGCTTGAGCTTGAAACTCGAGCAGGTGAACCTGGGGACCAGGTTCTCTTAAGGGGGGAGGATTGTGACACCCCGTCTCTCCGACGAGCCAGGTATGACGTCACGAGAGGTTTCTCCGACGTTTTAATTCTTCTTTTGATTTAATTTATACGTTGAATTAATTGTTTAAGTGATTTATATGCTCTAATTGTTTAATTTTCACGTTTAACTTTTGCATTTAATTTTCCTATTTTGAATTTAATTCCCGAGTAAGCTAATTTCGTAAATTATGTGATTTATTTGAGTTAAGGACTTAATTGTGTGATTTTAATTAATATTGGACTTAATTGAAAAATAACCTTTTTAATAAAGTTTGACTTATTTTAATTCGTTAAAATTTTGTTTTTATTTTTATTTTAATTTATTTATTATTTCTTGAATTTGAATTTATTTATTAGAATGATATGCCTATTTGATGAAATGAGATGCGTTCGTATTCGAATTGAGATCGGAATTTCGTGCCGTTTTAATATGTTGGAGTTTTATGAGTCGTGAACTTGAATATGTGCTCGTTACATGTTTTCGGGTTTATTTGTTGGGTTTTCGGGACTCGTTTTGTTGGGGTAACCTAAAGGAGGCTAACGTGTACTTAGCGCACCTTGGGTTCCGGGTAGTGTAACTTGAGCTCGGGAATTCGGATTCGAATTCCGTCACCTCCGCTGAACTCGTTTCGACAATTCGAGTGCAATGGATCAGGCCTAGTATTTTTTCGACTTCATTTGATACCCCGAAATCAGCCCGTAACTTTGTCTCGCTCTCATATGACCACCTTTCACCATTTTGCACATAAGTCCCTCATCTTTTGAGCTTTTCACATGAAACCTGGACCCACACCTCACTAACTCAGCCTATTATCACACCATATTGCTTCCAATTCGTTTCATACACAGGAGAAGGGAGAAATATCAGAATTTTGGAGCAGCAATACAATTCCCGTCACTATTCACACCTTGAAGAGATTGAGCTCTAATCTTCATTTTCCTTCACCATCTTCAAAGGGTAAGCTTGTATTTGATATGTACATGATTAAGTGGTCATGTTAAGCTAAGAAAATCTGATTTTCATCCATGTTTGATATAGTTTTGGCTCAACACATGAATAGTTAGGTTTTATTTCCATTTTTGAATTCCATCTCATTCCTTGGGGTTTTGCTTGAATTGGAGCTGGAATATTGGTCATTTACGCTTCATTTATTGTTGTATGTACCTGAATTTTTTGGTAGTTGAGTTATTTGAGAGATACCATTAATATACTTGAGTTTTTGTTGAGTTATAAGCATGAGTTGATGCCATTTCCTTAACTTGCTGCTGCTGTTCGTTTCTAGCTGGTTTAAGGTAGTTGTTATGCTGATTTGCTGCTGTTATTTGCTGCCTTATCTTGCCTTGATGCTGTGGTTGAGGAGTGGTGTGAGTTTCAGGGCTGAACAGGGCTGTTTTTCTTCTCCTTCGCGGCTGAAACTGTCTCCCCGGCCGGGGAGATTTTCTTCAAGAAAAGTACCCGGCCGGGTACGTGATGCAGAATGTTTCTGCATCAGCTGTACCCGGGAGGGTAATTTTATAAAGAAAATCTCCCCTGGGCGGGGAGATGAATCTGTAACCGAAATGTTTTAATATGTTTTCCTATCTATGGCATGGTTGTTGTTTGTGAATTTTGCATGGTTGTACGTGGGTTGCATGATGTTGACTGGGAATTTATTGGAACTTTGCAGGAATTGTATAATATTGATTTGTAACTTAAAATATATGATTTTGGCTGCTATACGTGGATATATATATATATATATATATATATATATATATATATATATATAATCTTATAGTTTAATTAAATGTAATTTAAATGATTTAATATGAGGTTGAATTAAATATGGCCCTACGATTTATATGAATTCTTATGTATGAATTGTGATTTTTTTTATGATTTAAATTAATTGTTATATTTTAGGAATCTCATTTATGAATTTATTTGATACGTTTTATACGAACTTTGAACTTAAGTGATTTAGATGATGCATTCTTGCATTTTATTTGTATTCATTTCATTCATTTGCATTCTTATGCATCGCCGTGCGTCTAAGTGGTCCATGATTGAGTCTAAGTCTTAAGTTTATGTTCGTTTTCTCAGAGTTGAGTTCCGGAGGTGTCGGTTCCACCACTTAAGCCTCTTTTTGGTCGACAAGTTCGTTCGGGAGCAATTTTGGTATAAGGTGAGGTTTAGGTTTTGTTTCTTTTTAGTTAATACGGCCTACGACCCTATATGCTCGTTTTCAAGCCCGCATGCGAATATATACTATATTTATATTAAATATGTGCCTTATGATATGTTATGAATTTTGTTAATTCAATTTAATATGAATTCTTCAGAAATTATACGTATGGGCGTATATGAGCTTAAAATGGTTTTTGCAACGAGGCTATGCTCCAAACCGTGTAGTGTCAAGCGAACTATGGATCTTCCTCAGCATATTATGAATTTGGAAGACACGGAGAGGTACGTGTATAGCATATGCCGAGTTGCACGGTAAGGTATGTTTCTTTTGGTATGTTTCCTAAGTATGAATCGTATGTTTCTAGGTTTTGCGAGTTAGGTATGAATCCTTATGAATCTTATGAATCCTTATGAATCATACGAATCCCTGGGCCCTGGAGGCGTGGGTAAGGGTGACCCGGTGCGGCTGTTGGGGTCGCCGGTTATCTGTTAGGAATAGTGCCCTAGAAAGCCGATTAGTCATAATCCGTTTTGGGACTTTCCTGGTATCACAGACAATCTTTGAATAATATACGAATGATTAATATCACAGGCAAACAATTCTTTATATGCCAATACGTGTTTTGTGTGTTTCCATTACGTGCGCATGTATGAGAACTCCCCTAATCCTGATGACTTTAGGACTCTACCATTTAGGTGAAATGGTTCATGAAACGAGCCCTATATCACATAAGTCATGATTAGTAAAATACTCCAAGCCGATGAGTCCTACAGACAGTGGGAGTGTCAACCTGACTCCTCTCAGGCTTGCTTGTGGGATCACGCCCTTAAGAAGGACCACCTTGTTTCATGGAGGTGCAAAGTGTATAGTTGATACGTGCGTGATACATGAGGGTGCTTACTTTAATAAGTAAGTTCACTGAGGTGCCCCGTGTGAGAACATTCCTAAATGGGAAAGGAAGTTTCTATTTCAGGAAATGGAAACTTCCAGATTAGGAAATATCTCACGAGTCATTGATGTGATTAATTGATCCTTAGACTTGAGGTTCCTTGTCACTTTATGAATTAACTATGTAGTCTTTGGTATAAGCTTTAAAGGGTGTCGCCTTAGACAACTGATTCAAGGCTTATGCTGGGGCTGCACAAGTGATTCATGAAAGTGAATGAGAATCAAGAAAGGACCTACATTTGCATATGCAAGGTGATCTCTTATTGTGTAAGTCATTCATATGCCATATGGAGTCCTTGGCCAAGGCAGTAGATCAAGACATCAAGAAAAGGGCTTCTTGGATTGAGATCAAATGGATATGAAATGCACTTAGCTTTAAGACCGGATTATTAGGGTTCTGATTATACCCTTGCCCTAGATCTTGGTTGAGAGATAGTAAGTAGGAGGATTGTATCTCACATGAATCAATGACTTAAAGGTTCTGTCGAATCCGTACATTCCAATTCAGCTAGGGGTTAAACACCTGTTGCTAGACTATGGTTGTTTAATCTGTGGACTGATTAATTAATTAGTGAATTAATTAATTAGGGTCACTGCTAATTGAATTGAGAACCTAGAGGGTCACACACAACAACTTGGTTACATGAGTTGAGGCTTTAAAATGATTAAACGAGTTAATCAAGCCAAGAGGGTTCCACACGTGTGAAACCACACGTGTGGCTCACGTGAGTGACACGTGTCATTGTGACACGTGTCACACACGTGTATAAATATATGTGTATATTTATTTATGTATTAAATAATTAATGTGATTAATTATTTAATAGACTCTGGTTTAATTTTGAATTAAAAAGAAAGTCTTATTTTGGAGAAAAATAATCTAGTTAATTAATTATGAATTAATTAATTAGATAAAATAAGTTATTTATTTTAAATAAATAAAGTATAAAATTATCCAAAAATAGTTTGGATATTTTTAGCTCTCTTGAAAGTTGATTTGAATTAGAATTCAAAG
The DNA here is from genome assembly GCA_037501455.1 of Lantana camara. Taxonomy (NCBI): domain Eukaryota; kingdom Viridiplantae; phylum Streptophyta; class Magnoliopsida; order Lamiales; family Verbenaceae; genus Lantana; species Lantana camara. Next base: position 56,915,491 of record CM074858.1, read on the forward strand.
TCAAAATCAAAATTACTTGATGATCAAGTAATAGGAGAGAGAGAGACCAAAATCCTAGCCCATTAAGGACTAGGAATTTCGTCCCTCCCCTTTCTTATATATAGGGGAGCTCATGCTCCCCTTTAGAGCTAATCAAAAATTCTTTTGGTTCATGTGTTGAACACCATCCTTTCTCCAAGATAAACGAAACCCTAGGTTAAGCCTAAACACTAACTAGAGAACTAGCATCCTTACTAGTTAGATTGTAGCCAAGTTGGTGGACTATCTCTAGAGACTTCAAGTTAGAAGTTTTGAAGATTCGAGCTTTACCAAAAGTGGGGATTAAGCAAAACGATCAGAAGGGATGATGAAACGATTCTGAACCCGACGTGAAGCGAATGAAAAAATCGAACCAAAGAAGATGGCGAAAACCGTTCGTCCATATCCTGAAGGATGAATTTTTTCACGAGGGTTTTGTGACTGGCAGTTTTCTACTTTTGCAAAACTGGTTTTCGAAGGGAGTTTCAATCCTGCTTTTCTCGTTTCATGTTTTTTTCTTTATGTTATATTGTTAAGAACATCTCTAACATGAATTGAATCTAGGTTGGTGTGGATTGCTATCCCGACAATGGATTCTGAAGTAGAAAGAGACTTTCGAGGGACGGGTTGTCAAGCCGCGAGAAGAGCGTTCTTGGGTGGCTTGAAATGCTTCAAGAAAGAATAAAAGAAAAGTAAGTTTTCTATCTTTACGAATTTGGATACACGATTGCGAGTTCAAGATCCTTTTGTTGGAAAATTTTTTAAATTCCGCTGCTTTCTGATTCGTGTTTTCCAACATTATCACCCCTATGCACGTGCTCCCTAAGGTACGTTACGGGATCGCTACCCCACGTACAGGTATCGAGTTGCACGATGTGGGTCCGTAACCCGCGTGCAGACTTCCGGAGAAGGTGGATGGAATACGGGAATATGTGTTTTACGAATTTTATGTATTTATGTTTCTTTACGATTCTTATGAATTCTTTGGTTAAAGTTGCCCCGTACTCGCCGGGTATTTGAATTCTTAGGTTATTTTGGTTATGAAACGGGATAGGATCTTTCAGTTTCATTAAGGGATTTTTATGTTATGGTTTGAATCATTATGAATATAAGAATCCCTATGAGTATAATATGAATCCATTTGAATATTTATGAATCGATTTGAATATATATGAATCCTATGTGTTTTTGTATCTATGAATCCTTACGAGTTTTCCAACTTAAGAAGATATAAATATATGTATAAATATGAGTTCTTTTGGTAAATGGCTTTGGTATGTAAAACCCTATTCCCGGTTCATAGTCTTTTGTTTGATGCGTGCTTTGCTCTGTATGTATATATGTGTTGGTGTGCGTTAGCCCCCTCACTCAGTCGGTGGACTGACCCTCTCCTTTCAACTCTTCAGTTTGCAGGTTGGGCGTGCTAGGCGGAGTCTTGAGTCGGTCGGGTTCAAGTCTTCTAGTTCGAGTTGCCTTTTCATTTGCATTCAGTCATGCTTTAGTATATGATTCGATTGTGGAAATTGTAGTAGGTATATGTTATCATTCGGTTAATGAATTATGTATGAATTTATATTTTGTATATTTTGTGGATTTATCTTCTTGGATTTCAATATATGCTTCCGTTTTCTTGTTGTTTTGCGCACTCTGGTCCTGTCTTAGCTCCGCCTGGCTTAGCGAGTGCGTGTAGGTTCCTGTTCGCTTAGTCTTGGACTCATGTATAGATTTCTATTTCATATGTGGGTTCGGGGCTAGGTGCGGGGGATGTGGTGGCTCGCCGCTCCGGGCGCTACACTGCATTTATATTAAATTTTCGCCGTGAGCATTAATTATGTGACCATTATGTGACATGAGCACGCCTTACCCACATGCATTTATTTCAAAGAAGGTTGTGAGTTACAGTTTGTGGAAATGATATCAAACCACGGCCAATTGCTCGGTAATTTTGGGCTACTATAGGATTTGAGAAGGGTGTGTAAGTTGAGGCCAAAATCAGGGCGTGGAAGGAAAGTCAATTAAGTATCCCCGATCGAAGTACAAGTTGGGAATTACATTTGGGTTCAAATCAATTGGATTCAAATTTCTAACACGACAGCCAGAAAGATCAAAGAACCAGTTATGGAAAACCAACATGTTCGGGATTCTACATTCGGGTAAGACGAGTTTATTTTTCTGATTCAAGATAAATTGTCGTGTTGAGTGAATACATTGAAGGATATGGGGAGCGGTAAATGAAAGCACTCAAGAAAGGCAAAGTACGAATTAGAGAGAGAATACCTAGATTGCCGTTGGAGATTAATTCGAGAGGTTGAAAAAAAAAAAAAAGAAAAAAAGAATAAAATTTCGAAGATGCCTAAATCGGGAGTCTAATAATAAGGAAAAGGGGTATTCTCGGGAAAGGGCTTTAAAGATTGTCGACTATGATGTGGTTGAATTGGAAGATATGGAGCAACAAGTAGAAGCTTTTAAATTTGAGAATTACCAACTTGGATCACCAATTCACAGAGAGTGCTACCCAGGAATTTTAGATTAAGAATCAAGTATGGAAAAAGGTTTGAAGGCAAGTTCATCGAGTTGTGATTCAAGGGATGAGATCCGAAATAAAAGAATTCACTATGGGAATTTTGTACTACCAAAAATGGTGCGTCTACCGGGCAAGGAAGTCTATTTCATTCGAGGACGAGGTGAAGGAAGAATTGAGGGAATTAATTACTCAAGAATCGGAGGTATGGCCAAGTAAGGAATTCAGTTAGTTGGAAGCGAAACTCAAGCAAGAGAAGAAAACAATTCCAGTAATTTAAATCGAGTTGGTAGAATTAGGTAATTCATTCACGGGAAGATTGGGATGCTAGAGATTCTATAGTCGGGTGGATGGAGCTCATTTTTTTTCTTTTCCGAAATCAAGTCGAGCTATCTTATTAAGTGCGCATAGTGGGAAAGGTGGAATATTGCAACAAATGAAAACGACAAAGGATGATAACAAATTTTGGAAGGAAATTAAATGCTCAAAAGTAGGTAAGTAAGAAGATGAGTTTTATAACCGATTCAAATTGTAAAGAGTAGACTTGAAGGATTTCAACCACTGTGGCAACTTGGTGAATCGGAATAATAACTGGAGACTTATGGTTCGAGAGGAGTCAGGAAATTAATTCCATAAGTGGAACAGAAATTGAATTCAAGAGTTCTTGTTTGGGGATCATATAACTACCCAAGTTAACGCAAGGAAAATTTTGGGATTAAGGAGGTAAGTATAGTAAGAGGCATCAAAGATTAACTTTCATGAAAATAAAGTGAGAGACGAGATGGGAAAATAGTATGGTTTGGGATTTCAATTAAAAAAGGGATAAAGGAAGCTTAGCACGCCAGTGGATAGGAAGTTGAAAGACAGTCATGTCAAAGATTTTATCTAGTTGGGTATTTCTAAATCCAAGCTGAATCGTCGTGTTGTGAGGTCACGTTAAAAGACCTGAAGCAACAAATGGAAACGATAAAGAAAGGCAAAGAATTGCTGGGTGGATTTCAGACGATCAAGTTTAAACAATTGGAGGGAGAGTTCACTTAACTATTCAAACTCCTAACGAGTAAACAAGGAGGTTTTAATCAAAAGTGACAACCACGAAAAAAGGATTCGGGCAACAATTGGGGAGTAATTATTAAAGAGTAAGCTAGGTGCTAATTCCATGAGCATAGAAGACTTCGAGTTTCAGAAATCATAATACCGAGCCGTGGGAATGTTCAAGTGGATGTTAGATAAATCTGAAGAATAGAAGACCGTGGGAAACAAGAAATGACAACAGTTCAAGACAAGCTTATAAGTCAATAAACGAGGAATTTCGCGTTGAGATAAAAATTTCCATTACTCCGGTGGCAGGTTCAATGCATCCATAAGCACGTGCATCATACGCTACTTTAATTTTAAATTTCTTTACATATGTGATTTCCCCGATTGAGCTTAATTGTCTCGATGTGTTGAATTATTACTTCCAAGGGTGTTATGTGCATTGGCATATTAATTCAACATGCATATCTAGTGTCTTGATTACAGGATGTATCCAGATCGCCCTTATCATGAACGAGCGCCTAGGTTTTCCCCGTGTTTACCCCCTCCGGTTCAACCTCAGGAGTTTTTCGAGTCCTTGGTTCGTTTAGTGGTTCAGAAGATAAAAGAGTATGTTTCCTCAGCGCCACGAGTCTTATCATCACAGCTGGGCCAAATTTCGATAGCATTTAGGGAATTTCAGAACCAACCATCCTCAAGATCCTTTGAAGGAAATAAGGATCCCACCGGGTCACAACTTAAGAAAATCAAAAGAGAGTGGGAAATAACTCCAAGTAGCTCCCAAGAAAAGGTCTGAGGCACCACCTCGTTGGAGGCAAGAAGGTCTAATCCTCAACCCGGCCAGACCTTAAGTTCAAAATCAGGACAAACTCTCAACAAAGGAAAGCGGACTATCTCTTATCCTACTCTGGCACCTTAAGAAAGGTCTCGCAAGAAAAAGAAATAATCACTTGGATCGAGTTCGGGAGCCCCACGTATCCCAGCTTCAACAACATCTTCCGGGAAGCTTCTTTGCAACTATTGTGGACTTGATAACCACGCTTATGAGGGTTGTAGGAGACGGTTGGGATTATGCCTCTACTGTGGGAGTGACGAGCATCACATAGACACTTGCTCAAGGCTACGAGGGAAATCGACCAGGGGTGGAAGATTACTTGTGCGAGCACGGGAAGGTGTTCATGAGAGGGGAGTGCAAAATGTAAATGTGAATCTGGTCCGGGAAGAAGAAGGTACCAATTATATGCATGACACAACCAACGGTGAACGGTATATTTAACCATGCATACCACGTGCATCACGGATCTTATTGTTATTGAATTTAATTTCTTGTTCGTTGCAAATTAGTTAATTATGAGTGGTAAGTATGTGATTAAAATGGTTTTATTTGTCTATATGATATTTATGAAATTAATATGATTCCATTGGTCTATGTGACATCCATGCCATTGTTTCTTCAATCTGCTCCTTGAATTACTTTCGTGTATGTTGAGAGACGGGGCTCTCTCATTTCCTGTTGAGAGACGGGGCCCTCTCATTTCTTGTTAAGAAACGGGGTTTTCTTATTCCTTGTTGAAAGACGGGGTTCTTTCATTCTTGTTCAAGAGACGAGGTTCTCTTATGGCTTGTGTATCATCCGAAACTTGACAGTGGACCTGGGGACCAGGTCCTTTTAGGGGGGGGGGGGGGAGAATTGTAACGCCCCGGTTCCGGATGAACAGGTAAGCACGCCACGTGTAAGTTTGAGCGTAGGTTTATTTTAATTCTTTAATTTTATAATATATTCTTACGTGGCATTTCATATTGTATAAAATTCATGGAACATTGTTTATGTGAATTATGTGATTTCACAACATTAGAAATATTATTTCATGACACGGAAAATATTTATTGCATGAGACATTTACCGAGAGTGTTCCAAATTACCAAATTATCCCTACTTGATCATCTTTTTAAATTTGGGGACTTAATAGTTCAACATTTCAAGAACTTAATTGAGTATATTTCAAATTGTTGCATACTTCATTGCATGATTTCATAAACCGAAGGATCAAATCGCAATTTGATTATTTCACTCAAATCAAGGAGGATGAATCACGGTATATCATCTTCAAGCTTCCAAAGTCATTTCATTCTTGATCTTTCGTCATATTTGCTTCCTCTCATCACCGAGACCTAGCTGCCCAAAAAGGAAAGAGTGATTTCGTCATTTACATCCAAGAATTCAGCGAATTTCAAGCTTTGAAGCATCATCATCTTCATCATCATCCTCATCTTCCATTCTTTTTCTTTCAAGGTTGGTTTTGCATGAATTGGTGATTCTTGATAATGTTTAAGATAGCTAGGGTTTGGGATTTATATGTTAGGTGGAGTAATTGGAGATGGAAGTATGAATATGTGATCATATCATGAATTATGGCATGATTTATTCATGAAATTCTTGAATATTCGAGCTTGAATGATCAAAAGGAGCATGAGCATGAAACTTTGATTCCTTGATGATTTTCCATAGTTTGAGTGTTTAAGTGTTATATTATCACCTTTGAACATATGTGCATCATATTTCCAGAAAATCATAGCTTGGTTGATTGAAATTAGAATTTTGGTTGTTTTGTTGATCATTCCCGTAGCCATGCTCTGTTTTTGCTCTGTTCTTTCCAGTTGCAGAAACTGGGAACGACCGTTCCCAGCCTCAAGGCATTGTGGGAACGGGCGTTCCCACCTTTTTCAAATGAAAGTAGGCGGCCGAGCATGGGAACGGCCTTTCCCATTTTGGCCTTGGTGCCGGAAGGGCCGTTCCCAGCCAAAAGGCACGCTTTTATTTTAAAATCGTTGGCGCGATTTTGGGATTTATGGGAACGACCGTTCCCATTTACAAAGGGAAGCCGGAACGGCCGTTCCCACCTAACTTGCAGAACAAAAGTTTCTGCATAAAATTACGTTTTTAGCCCCATGATCCGGCGACTTCTTTGACCCCGAATTGCTATTATATGATCCAATATGTACTGAAACAAGATGTTATCATGCCACATTGCATTTTCCTCGCCATCTCGTTGCATTTTCGCCGTTCATCATATTTGGTCTATTTAGAGTCAAGTCTCACGTGTACAAGTCTATTTTGCACAGAACAACTTTGTAGGGACGAGGAGCAAGCCCCGTAGGCCGTGCCCTACTTGTCTTTTGTCGGTAAAGGTGAGGTTTAATTGTTAGTATATAGAACCCGTATAACCGTTATGTGGATTTCAAGCCAAAAGGTATATATATACTTATTTCTAATGTTTTCTAAACTTATACACAATTGCAAGCAAGTCATGTATCATGATTGATTGGTTGATCGTGTTTTGGCGAGAAAAGCATGTCACGTTGGGCCCGAGGGTAGTGGTTTGAGCCAACCGGGAAAGCATGGGCTGACGGGTAACTCGAATATTATCCTCACGACATTTGGGGTCACCCCAGAATCCGCTAGGAGATTAGTGGAGGAAGGAGCTCCGGGCTTAGGGATTTATGTACCCTCTGCTCAATGAGATTGGATGGTGTGGCCTTGCAATCCCACCATCACCGGAGGAAGAAGGAGACTGGGGACGGGTCCGGCACCACGGATTGTCCTCGGGTTATTGTCCTGATTGCATGTATTGATTGTTCTGCCTGAATACACCTTCACGACTGCATGATAGCTTAATTGCATGATCACTTATTAAAAGATAAAGCAAGCATGTATTGTACACAATTGGAGTAAGGTTGGAGATTGCCCTCACTCGTCGGGCCACGTATTGCACGCATTGAAACATGAAAACGATTAAAGTACTTAATATTGGTAGTTGTAATCTCGGGCGAGTTTATGTGATTGTGAACTTATATTACTTTTAATTATAAAACCTTACCCGAGGTTATAACTTGCATGTTAAATTGCGCTAATATATATTTATGCCCCTCACTCAGTCTTCCATGGACTGACACCCCACCTTTCAGGTTGTCGCGGTCGTGTGCTAGGCGGGAGTCTGAGTCATGTCTTGTCATCCAGCCAGGTCTAGCATTGCACACATTTCCATGATCTTGCTTTTGTCAGGTCCTGAGTTAGTACGTTATAGTTCTTGGTATATTTGGGGACTTTTGCTTGTATGATATATAGGAGATGATAATGTATTGATATCTGTTGGTATCTATTAGTATTTATACCGTTGATGTAAATATGGTACCTATATGTATTTATGAAATAATGCTTCCGCTTTTAACTTTTATGTCTTGGTTTTGTATTGCTTTGGGGTATAGTCCCACCTAGCTCGTCCTTTCTTTTATTTGTCACCCGTTCGCTGTAGGTTAGTTCATATACGGATTATCCATTTCGTATGTGGATCGGCCTATAGTGCGGGGGTGTGGTATCTCTACGTATAGGGTTGCTACATACCACGGTCCAAAAAATGAATATTACTAACATCCCGCTCAAGCCCCTCAAAACAGCCCTCATTGGCTTTGGAGGCTCTGAGGTGGTCCTACGAGGACAGATCCGCCTGGCCACCTATTTTGGTCAGGCCCCACAGCGGAAAACGCTCATGGCCACCTACGCTGTGGTGGAGATTGAGATCCTTTACAACATTATTATTGGGCGCCCAGCCCTCGTCGATTCAAAGCGATCATCTCCACCTATCATCAGAAGTTCAAGTTCCCCACCCCCTGTGGAGTTGGGGAAGTTCTCGGCAATGTTCAAGAAGCCTGGGAATGTTACATGTTGTCACTCAGGAAACCTAAGAGTGAGAAAACGTTTCAAATTGGATCCACAAAGAAGTCATTGGATTTTCCCAACCTCAACGAGGATGGCCCCGTGCGGAAGAGGGCCAAACTGAACAAAAAGAAAAGCAAGAAGAAGGACACAAGCGTTGGAGGCAACCCCGAAGCCCCACTCGGTGAGGTTGGTGAGTCTTCCTCTGATGAGGAGACTAACGAGCGTGGGGAAGAAACAACTGGGGAGTAGTTGTCGAGAAAGAAAAGGGCGCTCGAACTCCCTCGCCCTGAGAACCGAATCGAGCCTATAGAGAAATTTCTCACTATTGAGTTGGAACCTAGAAACAAGGATAATACTACTCAGATTGGGTCCAATCTTTCAGGACCCTCGCAGATCATGATGATAGACTTCCTCAGAGAAAACATTGACGTTTTTGCATGGAAAGCATTTGACCTTACTGGGATTGACCCAAGAGTCATGTCCACAGGCTCAATGTGGACCCCTTCTTTAAGCCAATCAAACAAAAGAAGCGAGATGTGCACGATTTTTTAAAGAGGGTTATTGAGGAGGAGGTTAACAAGCTCTTTGAGGCTCAGTATATTGAGCCCATACTATATCCAGAATGGTTATGCAATGTGGTCCTGGTACCCAAGAGTGCTAACAAATGGCGTATGTGCAATGATTTCACTGATCTTAACAAGGCCTGTCCCAAGGATCCTTACCCTTTACCCCGAATTGATCAACTGGTAGAGTTGACTGTCTGCTGCGAACTCATGAGTATGATGGATGCCTTTCAAGGGTATTATCAAATTTTGATGGCCCCTGAGGACCGTCCCAAAACCTTATTTGTTGTCCACTTGGGTGTATACTGCTTCTTAGTCATGCCTTTTGGGCTCAAGAACTCGGGGGCCACCTACCAACGCCTTGTTAACAGGATGTTTGAGAAAGAAATTGGAGGGTCTATGGAGGTATACGTGGACGACATGATTGTTAAGAGTGAGCGCCAGGACTCACACCTTGAGGATCTTAAACTCACATATTCCATCCTGCGCCAGTACGGCATGAAGTTAAATCCCTCAAAATATACTTTCAGAGTAAGAGGGGGAAAGTTCTTGGGCTACATGGTCAGCCAACGGGGGATTGAAGCTAATCCGGAAAAAATCAATGCTAATTTGGACATCCCTTCCCCTCGTAACCTCAGGGAAGTACAAGTGTTGGTAGGGAAAATCATCTCTTTGAACAAGTTCATCTCACGCTCGGCAGACAGGAACCTCCCTTTCTTCAAAATTCTACGCAATGCTCGGAATTTTGCTTGGACTGAGGAATGTGAGAAAGCATTATAGGATATGAAGGCTTACCTTTCGAGTGCACCACTCCTGATAAAGCCAATAGAGGGTGAAAGGTTGTTTATGTATCTCTCCGTCTCCACCGAAGCCACGAGCGCAGTCCTGGTGGCCATACGGGAGCGTAAACATTTGCCCATTTACTATTTAAGCAAAACATTACAAGGGGATGAGAGGAAGTATTTGGAAATCGAAAAGTTCGCATTCGCCTTCATCAATGCATCACGAAGATTAAGGCCATACTTCCAAGCACACTCAATCACTGTCCTCACGGATCAGCCATTAAAACAAGTTTTGTCCAAGCCAGACGTATCTAGGAGACTGATAAAATGGGCCATAGAATTAAGCCAGTTTGACTTAAGCTTCGAGCCTAGGGCAGCCATACAAACGCAAGCAGTTGTGGATTTATTAACCGAGCGGTTTGGGCTAGAGCCGATGATCCTTGACAACCAGGGCCTTTGGATCCTGAACACGGATGGTTCCTCAACCTCTCAAGGGGGAGGAGCAGGGGTAACCCTTAGAGACCCCAATGGAATCGAAATAGACTTCGCAATCAAATTGGACTTGTTGGAAAACATGAATCAGAAAGCAGCAGAATTTAAAAAAAAAAATTCCACCAAAAGGATCTTGGACTCGCAATCGTGTAACCAAATTCGTAGAGATAAGAAACTTACTTTTCTTTTATTCTTTCTTGAAGCGTTTCAACCCACCCAAGAACGCTCTTCTCGCGGCTTGATCCCCTCTCCTTGGTAAAGCTCGAATCTTCAAACTTCTAACTTGAAGCTCTCTAGAGATAGTCCACCAACTTGATCACAATCTAACTAGTAAGAATGCTAGTTCTCTAGTTAGTGTTTAGGCTTAACCTAGGGTTTCGTTTATCTTGGAGAAAGGATGGTGTTCAACATATGAACCAAAAGAATTGCCAATTAGCTCCTAGAGGAGCTCGAGCTCCCCTATTTATAAGAGGGGGAGGACCGAAAATCCTAGTCCTTGTGGGCTAAGGATTTTGGTCCCTCTCTCCTATTACTTGATCATCAAGTAATTTTGACTTTGACTTCGAATTCAAATTCAAATCAACTTTCAAGAGAGCTAAAATATCCAAACTATTTTTGGATAATTTTATACTTTATTTATTTAAAATAAATAACTTATTTTATCTAATTAATTAATTCACAATTAATTAACTAGATTATTTTTCTCCAAAATAAGACTTTCTTTTTAATTCAAAATTAAACCAAAGTCTATTAAATAATTAACAAATTAATTATTTAATATATATATACAATATATATATATATTCACGTGTGTGACACGTGTCACAAGGACACGTGTCACTCACGTGACCCACACGTGTGGAACCCTCTTGGCCCGATTAACTCGTTTAATCATTTTAAAGCCTCAACTCATGTAACCAAGTTGTTGTGTGTGACCCTCTAGGTTCTCAATTCAATTAGCAGTGACCCTAATTAATTAATTCACTAATTAATTAATTAGTCCATAGATTAAACGACCATAGTCTAGCAACAGGTGTTTAACCCCTAGCTGAATTGGAATGTTCGGATTCGACAGAACCTTTAAGTCATTGATTCATGTGAGATACAATCCTCCTACTTACTATCTCTCAAACAAGATCTAGGGTAAGGGAATAATTAGAACCCTAATAATCTGGTCTTAAAGCTAAGTGCATTTCATATCCATTTGAACTCAATCCAAGAAACCCTTTTCTTGATGTCTTGATCTACTGCCTTGGCCAAGGACTCCATATGGCATATGAATGACTTACACAATAAGAGATCACCTTGCATATGCAAGTGTAGGTCCTTTCTTGATTCTCATTCACTTTCATGAGTCACATGTGCAGCCCCAGCATAAGCCTTGAATCAGTTGTCTAAGGCGACACCCTTTAAAGCTTATACCAAAGACTACAGAGTTAACTCATAAAGTGACATGGAACCTCAAGTCTAAGGATCAATTAATCACATCAATGACTCGTGAGATATTTCCTAATTTGGAAGTTTCCATTTCCTGAAATAGAAACTTCCTTTCCTATTTAGGATTCTTCTCACACGGGGCACCTCAGTGAACTTACTTATTAAAGTAAGCACCCTCATGTATCACGCACGTATCAACTATACACTTTGCACCTCCATGAAACAAGGTGGTCCTTCTTAAGGGCATGATTCCATAAGCAAGCCTAAGAGGAGTCAGGTTGACACTCCCACTGTCTGTAGGACTCATCGGCTTGGAGTATTTTACTAATCATGACTTATGTGATATAGGGGTCGTTTCATGAACCATTTCACCTAAATGGTAGAGTGCTAAAGTCATCAGGATTAGGGGAGTTCTCATACATGCACAGATAAAGTAAACGCATACCAAACAAGAGCATATAAAGAAGTGTTTGCCTGTGATATTAATCATTCGTTTATTATTCAAAGATTGTCTGTGATACTAGGTAAGTCCCAAAACGGAGTATGAATAATCGGCTTTCTAGGGTACTATTCCTAACAGGATTTCCACGTCACCAATAACGAAGCGGAGTACGAAGCTCTCGTACAAGGGCTAAAAATTGCTTTTGAAAATGGAGCTTCCAGAATTACCGCTTATGTTGATTCACAATTGATTGCGAGCCAGATCGAAGGAACTTATGAAGCTCGAGAAACCACCATGGTGCAGTATTTGGAAAAGGCAAAATAGATCATTGGGATTTTCAAGGAATTTCACTTACTCCAGGTCACACGAGCAGAAAAACGAGCGCGCTGACGCTCTATCAAAATTTGCTTCAGCATTGGAAGGTACCGGTGAGCACTCTGTCACGTTCCTTACAACTGAAGAGCCATTGATAAAGGAAAAGATCACCAAACAAGTGGTAGTTATGATCGATCCTCACAAGCCCTGTTGGCTCGACGACATAGTCAGATCTATCAAAGATGGCATTTGTCCCACTGACAAGGTGGAGGCACGGAAAATCAGGAACAAGGCCCCTCGATTTTCTCTGGACTCTGAGGGGAGACTATTCAAGAAGTCTTTCGAAGGCCCACCAATGAGATGTTTAAGGCCCTCGAAAGCTAAAGAGACGCTCGAGCATATTCACAGTGGAAGCTGTGGAAATCATTCTGGGGGGCGTATCCTTGCCAAGAAAGTCCTGAGAAGCGGGTTCTATTGGCCCACGATCCTCCAAGACGCCATTGAGTTTTCTAGGAAATGTCCCAAATGTCAGTTTCACTTTTATCTCCCTCAATTGCCAGCTGCCCAGATGATCCCTATAGTTGTGTCGTGGCCCTTTGACCAATGGGGAATTGATATTGTGGGCCCCTTACCCATGGCGGTCGGACAGAAAAAGTTCGCCATCTTAGCCGTTGATTACTTCACCAAGTGGGCCGAGGCTGAGGCCGTAGCAAAGATCACTTTCAGGGTCGTGAGGGACTTCATATGGAGAACATTATCTGCAGGTATGTCATACCGAGGGTACTTATTTCAGACAATGGGTCCCAGTTCATAGTGGCGGATACTCGAGAATGGTGTTCTGAGTTGGGAATTGAGCAACGCATTTCCTTGGGTCATCCACAAGCTAACGGACAAGCGGAGGTCACCAACAGGGTCATTTTGTAGCACCTAAAGACAATGCTTGAAAGCAAGAAAAGCGAATGGGCAGAGGAATTGCAAGGAGCTTTATGGGCTTACCGCACCACTCCACGAGCGGCCACTAGCGAAACACCCTTCGGGCTCGTTTATGGATCAGAAGTAATGATACCCGCGGAGATTGGGCAGGAATCCGCCCGTGTGGCATACTTCGAGCCTAGAGCCAACGAAGAGGGTAGAGCACTAGAGTTGGACCTTCTGGAAGGAAAGAGAGACAAGGCATGGGCACTGATCCATCAGTATAAAGCTTCCGTTGCTCGGCAATACAACAAAAGGGTTAGAGAAAGAACCTTTCAGCTAGGGGACTTAGTCCAAAAGAAAGTGGAAGTCTCAAGACATGTGGACAAGTTAGATCCCAACTGGGAAGGTCCATACAAGATTATACAAGCACGAGCAAACAACACATACACACTCGAAACGCTACAGGGCGAGCGTCTTCCCCGCCCTTGGAACGTATGCAAACTTAGACGATTTTATGTTTGAAATGACTTTGTAAAAAACCCACGATTGGGCTTGATGTATTTACTATTTCTCAGAAAAATTATAATAAAAATTGCCTCAAAACATTTATCTAATTTTCAAATGTGCAGGCGGTCGAAGATTCTCCCTTAGGACCCCGAGCGTAAAACTACGCGGTCCCAGGATGCATGAATCCCTTCTTATCTCAAAAATCAAGGGCCCAAACCTGCGACATGAACTCACGAGCGTGCTTATTCAGTACCTCGGGAAATCCACATAGAGCCCAATCTGCATACACGAGCGTCCTAGTAGGCCCGGGTCGCCTATAAAACAAGCACCCGACGCTCGAAAATGGGACCCGTTGTGAAGTCTGATCAAGTGCCAAGAGAGAATCAGGGGGTCATGAACAATGTCCCAAATACAAGGCACGAGCGTCCCAGTAGGCCTGGGTTGCCTTTAACACGGGCACCTAGCGCTCGAAAAGGGGACCCGTTGCAGAACTTGATCAAGTGTCAAGGGGAATTAAGGGACCAGAAACACCGCCCCTCGCACCAGTGTCGGTTACAGTCTACGAAGGAAGAAACTTTTAGACAAGTTTCTGTAAGTCCTTAACCGGGATACCGATGAAGCAGGATCCTCGTGTTTACCAAGGACACTAAACAAAACCTTAAGCAAATTCTCATAAGTCTTGAAGCGGGGCAACCTCCCAGTAAGACCCTCGTGATTGATTCAAAGACTTGGCAAAATTTTTTAAGTTTCTGTAAGGTTTGAACTAGGGTACCCTCGAAAAGGAACCCTCGAAGTTCACCAAGGACCTACCACCAACCTTTCCCCCTTTTAGGTAAATTTTCGCAGGTCTTGAACAAGGACAGTTTTCAAGTAAGACCCTCGTGATTACTCAAGACTTAGCAAAATTTTCCAAGTTTTACATCTCTTACTTAGCATGTTACTTAGAGTCTTAACATCACAAGATTTTGATAGGACGAGCGCAAAGTAAAAATTTCATAACAAGCATTGTGGGGAATAAAAGACACTTAATTATGGAAAGGAGAATTCTTCATTAATAACGTTCGAGATTACAAATAAGGGCACAAGGGCCCATGGAATTCTTTAGAAGTTTGAAGGGTTACAATGAAATTTTTCATAAAAAGGCAGAGATGAATTTCAAGCAGCGAGAACGACATCCTCCTCCAAATTCACAGCCACATTCTGAGCGGGGGCAACGGAACCTTGCGCTTGTGGAGGAGGAGCAGGGGGACCTGAGCGTCAGGAATTAGAGCCTTCGCAATCGCAAGAGCGTCAGTAGGAGGAACAGGAGCATTTTCAGTAATTGGGACAGAGTCATTCTCCGGAGGCACGGTCTCTTGAGGACCCTCAGGGCGGTTGCAGCATCATTAGCCCCCTCGTGTGGTTCCGCTTGAGGCATCTCTTCCACCGGATGAGCGGCCATGTACTCATCTTGAGTAAGTTCAACTAGGAAGTTGTACTCTGGCTCAGCCAGGTTGGCCTCAAGATCCTTGTTCCTGTCCTCCTCCTCCTCCTCGCACCGCTCGTTGAGCCTCAAGCCCATGTCTGACCTCCCACGAGTGGAAGCCTATGCCAAGCCTCTACAACCAAGTTGAAGGCTTTTTGAGCCTAATCATAACAGTGGAGCGAGGCTGTAAAGCTGAAGGCCTTGGAGTGATAGAATTTTATTTGGGCCTCCTTATTTTCCTACTCGATGTGAAGGGGAATGTCCCTGAGGGTGTCAACGTACTTCTTCTCGGACGCATTGGCTTTGGCGACCCACCCATTTCGGTTATCCATCAGCTTCTTCTGGTTCTCCTGAAGGTTATTGTAATCCGTGCGCCATTTCCTACGAGCCGTCTCAGAATTCTTGAAGTCGTCCTGGAGTTTCTTTATCTCCGCCTCCAATTTTTTATGTTCCGTCTCAAGAGAGAGGAATTTGGCCTTCTCCACGTCCAGTTCCTCCTGGATCTGAGCAGGGTCATTGGCATGCGCCATCTTTTTGTATTTGGCCTTCTCCACGTCCAGTTCCTCCTGGAGGTTTTTGGCCCTCGGCAGCACTTGCTACATTTTCAGAAGAAAAGTAGTAGTTAACACTTAGTATTTGTAAAAGGAAGAGAGTTCTATAGGAAAACAAAGGAAGCTATGGGAAAACTTACAGAAAGGAGGGCATGAACCATGTCAGCGGCAGCCTTCTCCGTTTTTGAGAGAACAATGCTCGATGGTCCCCAGAGAATTGGACCCTTCCGTAGAGCCCCTCTCTAATAGTGCGGGAGGGCGAACGAGCGCTTAGCAAAACTGGACCCTCTTCCGGGGCACGGTCGAGACTCCTGTCCCTCAGGCATTCAAATTCCCACAAATGGTCCTCCTCAGAAGAGGAGGTATCGCCATCGCCCCTCGTGCCCTCAACCACCTGTTTGCCTTTGCCCAGAATGGGGATGTTATCAGGCATCCTTTTCCTCTTTCAAGAAGTGGTGGCGGCATCTCCTTGGGATCCCCTGATGACCACGTTGGAAGTAGGCCTCGGTGGGTTAGCAATTGGAGGAGTAGCTCCCCTTGTGTTGGGAGCGTGAACTGGACGGGTAACTATCCTCGACTCAGTATTGGGCTTGCGATTGTTTCTGTTGGAAAACACGAATCAGAAAGCAACGGAAATTTAAAAATTTTCCAACAAAAGGATCTTGGACTCGTAATCGTGTATCCAAATTCGAAGGAATTAGAAACTTACTTTCTTAATTGTCTTTCTTGAAGCGTTTCAAGCCACCCAAGAACGCTCTTCTCGCGGCTTGATCCCCTCTCCTTGGTGAAGCTCGAATCTTCAAACTTCTAACTTGAAGCTCTCTAGAGATAGTCCACCAACTTGACTACAATCTAACTAGTAAGGATGCTAGTTCTCTAGTTAGTGTTTAGGCTTAACCTAGGGTTTTGTTTATCTTGGAGAAAGGATGGTGTTCAACACATGAACCAAAAGAATTCTCGATTAGCTCTAAGAGGAGCTCGAGCTCCCCTATTTATAAGAGGGGAGTGGCCGAAATTCCTAGTCCTCATGGACTAAGGATTTGGTCCCTCTCTCTCCTATTACTTAAATATCAAGTAATTTTGACTTTGACTTTGAATTCAAATTCAAATCAACTTTCAAGAGAGCTAAAATATCCAAACTATTTTTGGATAATTTTATACTTTATTTATTTAAAATAAATAACTTATTTTATCTAATTAATTAATTCACAATTAATTAACTATATTATTTTTCTCCAAAATTAGACTTTCTTTTTAATTCAAAATTAAACCAAAGTCTATTAAATAATTAACAAATTAATTATTTAATATATATACAATATATATATATTCGCGTGAGTGACACGTGTCATTATCGTGTCATAATGACACGTGTCACTCACGTGACCCACACGTGTGGTTTCACACGTGGGGAACCCTCTCGGCCCGATTAACTCGTTTAATCATTTTAAAGCCTCAACTCATGTAACCAAGTTGTTGTGTGTGACCCTCTGGGTTCTCCATTCAATTAGCAGTGAACCTAATTAATTAATCAGTCCACAGATTAAACGACCATGGTCTAGCAACAGGTGTTTAACCCCTAGCTGAATTGGAATGTTGAGATTCGACAGAACCTTTAAGTCATTGATTCATGTGAGATACAATCCTCCTACTTACTATCTCTCAACCAAGATCTAGGGTAAGTGAATAATCAGAACCCTAATAATCCGGTCTTAAAGCTAAGTACATTTCATATCCATTTGATCTCAATCCAAGAAACCCTTTTCTTGATGTCTTGATCTACTACCTTGGCCAAGGACTCCATATGGCATATGAATGACTTACACAATAAGAGATCCCCTTGCAAATGCAAGTGTAGGGCCTTTCTTGATTCTCATTCACTTTCATGAATCACTTGTGCAGCCCCAGCATAAGCCTTGAATCAGTTGTCTAAGGCGACATCCTTTAAAGCTTATACCTAAGACTACAGAGTTAACTCATAAAGTAATAAGGAACCTCAAGTCTAAGGATCAATTAATCACATCAATGACTCGTGAGATATTTCCTAATCTGGAAGTTTCCATTTCCTGAAATAGAAACTTCCTTTCCCATTTAGGAATCTTCTCACACGGGGCACCTCAGTGAACTTACTTATTAAAGTAAGCACCCTCATGTATCACATACGTATCAACTATACACTTTGCACCTTCATGAAACAAGGTGGTCCTTCTTAAGGGCGTGATCCCACAAGCAAGCCTTAGAGGAGTTAGGTTGACACTCCCACTGTCTGTAGGACTCATCGGCTTGGAGCATTTTACTAATCATGAATTATGTGATATAGGGCTCGTTTCATGAACCATTTCACCTAAATGGTAGAGTCCTAAAGTCATCAGGATTAGGGGAGTTCTCATACATGCACAGCTAAAGTAAACGCATACCAAACAAGAGCATATAAAGAAGTGTTGCCTCAATACGTTATTTTATTCAAAGATTGTCTGTGATTACAATAAGGAAAAGCACAAAGCGGATATACAATCGGTTTTCTAGGGTACTATTCCTAACAATCTCCCACTTGCCCGTCAAAGCCATTCTAAAGCTATTCTAAGTCCCATCTTCTGAAGATGACCTTGGAAAGCTTGTCGACTAAGGGGTTTAGTAAGTGGATCTGCCACGTCCTCTGCTGATGTGACCCTCTCAATTTGCACATCTCCTCTTTTGATAATATCACGGATTAGGTGATACTTCCTCATAATGTGCTTGGTCCGTCGGTGAGATCTTGGTTCTCTTGCTTGAGCAACCGCCCCAGTGTTGTCTCAAAACACAGTTATGGGGTCTTTCATGCTAGGAACAACATTCAACTCTTGAATGAAGTTTCTAATCCAAACACCTTCCTTAGCTGCATCATTTGCAGCCAAGCATTCGGCCTCAGTGGTCGAATCTGCAGTGGTAGTTTGCTTGGAACTCTTCCAACTCACTGTTCCGCCGTTTAGGCAGAAAATGTATCCTGACATTGACTTAAAATCATCTAAGTATGATGCAAAGCTTGCATCGCAGTATCCGTCGACAGTAAGATCTTTCTGACCTCCGTAAACTAAGAATAAATCTTTAGTACTTTTCAAGTACTTAAGAATATTCTTCACGGCAGCCCAGTGACCATCTCCAGGGTCAGATTGGAAACGACTTGTTACACTAAGTGCATAAGCCACATCCGGTCGAGTACAGAACATTGCATACATTATGCTACCTATTGTTGATGCATAAGGTGTATGAGTCATTCTTTCCTTCTCAAGGTTAGTCTTAGGACACATCTTCTTTGAAAGACATGTTCCTACACTCATAGGAAGGTTCTTAACCTTTGCTGACTCCATATTGAATCTCTTCAATACTTTGTCAATGTACATCGACTGTGATAGTCCTATTAACCTTCTAGATCTATCTCTATAGATTTTAATTCCAAGGATATAGGACGCATCACCCAGATCTTTCATCTCGAATTGGTTCGATAACCATAACTTAGTCACTTTCATGTCATCCCTCGAATTCCCAATAAGAAGGATGTCATCAACATAAAGTACTAAGAATTGCACTGAGGTCTCCAATTCCTTTCTATACACACATGATTCATTCGAAATTTGAATGAAGCCAAACGCTTTGACTGATTCATCAAATCGAATATTCCAATTCCTAGAAGCCTGCTTTAATCCATAGATTGATCTTTGGAGTTTGCAAACCTTTTGCTCACTCCCATTGAATGTGAAACCTATGGGTTGCTCCATATAAATGTCTTTATCAATGTCACCATTGAGAAAGGCAGTTTTCACATCCATTTGCCATATCTCGTAGTCATAATACGTAGCAATGGCAAACATGATCCGAATAGACTTTTACATTGCAACTGGTGAAAAGGTTTCATCAAAGTCCACGCCGGGTCTTTGAGTGAATCCTTTTGCAACCAGTCTTGCTTTGTAGGTTGCAATGCTTCCATCAACTCCAAGCTTTCTCTTAAAGATCCATTTGCAACCTATGGGTTTGACCCCATCAGGCAAATCTACCAAGGTCCAAACTTGGTTGGAGTTCGTGGAATCCATTTTGGATTTCATGGCTTCTATCTAGTGTTCAGAGTCAGAATCTAAAGTGCCTCCTCATATGCTAAAGGATCATTATCCTTTTGAGAGATTTCATGGAAGAATCCATACCATCTCTCCGGCTGTCTAGGAGTGCGTTCAGAACGCCTTAGAGAATGCTTTACGTGTGTATCGAAATTCGTGATTGGTTGTTGTTGATCAGAAGGGGACGTTTCTTCAGTGGGTGGCGTGGGGTCACTTTCTACTTCCTCTAATTCCATGACGTTACCTTTCTTTTCTTTAAGGAACGGTTCCTCCAGAAAGTGGCATTTCTGGAAACAAACACCTTTTGTTCAGATTGATCATAGAAGTAGTATCCTATGGATTCCTTAGGATAACCCACAAAGTAGCATAAGTTAGAACGAGATTCTAACTTATCTCCCACTGTCCTCTTCACGTAACCAGGACAACCCCAAATTCTTAATTAAGAATAACTAGGGATTTTACCATGCCACATTTCGTAGGGCATTTTAGGGATTGACTTAGAGGGACTAGATTCAAAATCTTTGCTGCACGTTCTAGGGCATAACCCCAGAAAGAAGGTGGTAAGTCAATGAAACTCATCATGGAACGAACCATATCAAGTAGAGTTCGATTCCTTCTCTCAGAAACTCCATTAAGCTGAGGAGTTCCCGCAGGAGTCCACTGAGAGATAATCCCATTATCTTTGAGATGATTAAGGAATTCATCACTAAGATACTCGCCTCCTCGATCAGATCGAAGTGCTTTGATCTTGTGACCAGTTTGGTTCTCAACCTCCTTTTGAAATTCTAAGAATTTCTCAAAAGCTTCAGATTTATACTTCATTAAGTATATATAACCATATCGACTAAAGTCGTCGGTAAAGGTTATGAAATACTGATGATTGTTTCTAGTGCTTACACTAAGCTGTCCACAAACATCAGTATGGATCAAATCCAAGACCTTAGTGGCACGTTCCACAGTTCTTTTAAAAGGAACTTTGGACATTTTTCCTTTGAGGCAGGATTCGGAAGAAGTTAGCTCTTTGAGATCATTTTCAGAGAATGATCCTAAAGTGTTTATCTTGCTAATTCTGTTCTTGGAAATGTGTCCTAATCTAGCGTGCCATAAGGGAGCTGAAACTTTGTCATCTCTCTTACGTTTAGTTTCTCGTTGTATATTCATAATATT
The DNA here is from genome assembly GCA_037501455.1 of Lantana camara. NCBI lineage: Eukaryota > Viridiplantae > Streptophyta > Magnoliopsida > Lamiales > Verbenaceae > Lantana > Lantana camara. Next base: position 56,936,509 of record CM074858.1, read on the forward strand.
GATATTCTGAGTTAGATAAAGTCCATTACTTAGAGTACCGATGTGAACGGAAGAGTTGTTCCGTTTGATAAAGTATTTACCATTTTTAATATAAGTTTCATAACCTTCACAATCTAAAATTGGAACTGAAATTATATTACGAATAATGCTCGGTACATAAAGGACTTTATTTAAGACTAACTCAAAACTACCTAAATCTAATCTAATTGTGCCTAAAGCTCGAGCTTCAACGTTTGAGCCATCACCGATCTTCAAGACACATTCTCCTTCTATGAGTTGTTGGACTTCACTTAGCATCTGTACATCATTACAGATATTAGTTCCACAACCGGTATCAAGTACCCAAGAACTAGAATTAATAGAAAGATTTATTTCAACGAGAAACATACCTTTTTTTAGAGTAGCCTTGTACTCTGGGCAGTTTCTCCTCCAATGTCCCGCTTTGCCACAATGGAAGCAAACAACCTCTTTCTGATCACGCTTCTTCTTTTGGGCCTTCCCCTTCGAAACGCCACCAGTGGGCCTAAGGGGTTTCTTCTTCTTCTTTTGGGCTTTCTTGCCCTTACCTTTAGAAGGCCCAGAAGTGGAAGATGGAGCATTCACCATCAAAACCTTATTGTCCTTCTTGATTGTGCTTTCAGCAGTCACAAGCTGACTAGTCAGCTCAGCTACAGTAGCACCATCATGATTCATATTGAAGTTAAGGACAAATGGGTTGAATGATGGTGGGAGCGAGGCTAGCAACAAGTCCACTGAAAGCTCATCTTTCAGTGGCATGTCCATGGAAGCAAGTTTCTCAGTAAGGGCGAGAAACTTGAGTCCATACTCATGGACACTAGAACCTTCCCTCATTCTCAAGTGGAACAATTCCTTTGAAGTGTTATACCTTGTAACACGTTCATGAGGGCGGTAAAGTTTCTCTAAGTGGTCGTAAATCTCCGAAGCAAATTCCATGGCCTCATGTTGCCTTTGCAAGTCCGGAGACATGTTAGCCAGCATAAGGCAACGGGCTTGGAGATTATCATCCTTCCACTTCTGGATCGCTTCCCGCTCGGCCCGAGTGGGAGCCTCCCCTTCGGGACTAGGCTCCCCTTCGAAGAGAACATAAGTTCTCTTCTCAGAATCTAAAATGATTTTTAGATTCCTCAGCCAATCAGAATAGTTGGGACCAGTCAACTTGTGTGATTCGAGGATCGATACAAGAGGGTTTTTGGTTGCCATTTCAAAACACGTACAGAATCACAGAATCTACGACCTAAATGGTAAAACAGAGAACTAGTGAGCATGCTGAATTATAACGATATACAAAAGAGAAGGTCTTTAATCTAATGTAGCTCCCACTGTTTTTCAAAGATCTATAATTCCCAAAGATCTAAGAGGAACACGTTTCCCAATGGGTACTAAGATCCTAGGCATTTTACCTCGAACCCACGACTCGTGGACATTCTAAGTAAAACCCTAGGTAGGTACAACCTACCAATTCTAACACCTTTAGAACTCTTAGTAATTATTTTTGCATCACCTATCTTTCAATATGGACCCACGACTCGTGCGACATCCATATTTACTTAGGCGTTAAGCTAGGCCCATCAATCATAAGATCATGATCAAAACTTAGTTCGAACGACCCACGACTCGCGGACATCGCCGTTGCCAAAATTGATCACTAAATATTGATCATTTAAAATGATCAATTAGGTAACTAAGAACTAATAAGCTCCACTAGCTATCCCACGACTCGCGGACAATAACTAGCTTCACTTACTAAACTTAAAACCTATTAATAGAATGCTAGGAATTTAATTCAAAATTTGCATCTCGAATTAAAGACCTATTTGTTCGACATTAGCTTAATATTTAATGGGAATTTTCGAATCAACCCGAGAGTTGTCCGGTTCGACCTCACCACCATATATGTTATCCAATTTTATTAGTCTTGATTAATGCAAGTACACTTAAGTGCATTTCAAACAAGCACATAAACAGATAACATGTCCAGCATGATACTAACATGTAAAGATCATGGGTTCTACCTATCTTATGCGTGAAATGTGGGAGCCACTCCACAATCACAAGTTCTAACATACATGCCACATAAATAATTTAAATCACATAAGGGAAAGCGATAACAAAATACGAGCCCTATCTTTATTACATTTTTTTACAGTTGAGATTCCCCTCCCTAACATTTTGAGGGGTCTTCACTTATGGCCTCCTTGTTACTTGAATGTGGTCCATCTTACTCCATGGGTGCATTGTCTCCAAAATGAAAATAAAACCTCACCACCTATCTCTACTCTCAAATTACAATAAAAAGAAAAAGACATAAAGTAATAAGGCTCAATCTTCATATTGGCCTTAGACAATTACACGGGGCATACCCCGGCCTCAAAAACAGTAATATGGAAAGCCACATAATAAATCACATAACAGTACGCACATAAGTGAGGCTCCAACCTCAATTGAAAAACGCAATTATAGGGCTCCAACCCCAATTTAAACCATCCATGTGCATAAATTAAAACCATACATAAGTCTAAACCCATGATCACCTAACATGCTTTTGCGAGAATTTAAATTTAGCCAATAAATTAAAATTCCCGTTTCAAGTCCTAATGACTTAAAACACGACTTGATGCGAGTCTTATTTATAAAAGTTTTCAATAAATCCCAAATTAACAAAACAAATAAAATTCCAATTAATTTCTGAAAATTAATAATTTTATCAAAGATGTAATTTCCCAAAATATAAACCGTTTCTATTTCTCAAAAATCCCAATTTTAAGTTTTATTCAGAAATTAAAATAAATATTCAAAAATAAAATTTTAAAATTAAAATAAAAAATTGGGACTGGATTGCACGATAAACGAAAAAGATTACGAAAAACGGGGCCCGTACGCGAAGAGAGCCGTGCGCGATGCAGGCGCGCCGCGCGCTGCTGCGCGTGGCTCCTCCCGGTGAAGTGCGGGCGACGATGGGCGGGCGCGCCGAGGCCTCCCGCGCGGTTGCGGGAGGGTGCTGGGCGGTTGCCCTTACGCGCGCCTAGGAGAGGCGGGCGGCGGCGCGTGAAGCCCGTGCGCGCGACGCCTTCGCGCGTGGGGTTTCGCGTGTTCGTCGTAATCCGGGTTTCCGTTTCGCGTTTTCGTTCAAAAGCAAAACCAATCCAAGAAATCCAAAAACAGTTTATACAGTTTCAAATCTAAAATAGTTTTTCAAAAATTAAATTTTGCAAAAAACCAATTTTCAGAAACTTTCAGGAAAAAATACAGTTTCGTAATTCAGGCTTTCTAAAACAATTACAATACTCAATCGCATCAAGCCTAAGAATTTCTACCAAATTCAGTATAATTGAGACGAATCAGAAACACGATTAACGAGGTGGCTCTGATACCACTTGTTGGAAAACACGAATCAGAAAGCAGCGGAAATTTAAAATTTTTCCAACAAAAGGATCTTGGACTCGTAATCGTGTATCCAAATTCGAAGGAATTAGAAACTTACTTTCTTAATTGTCTTTCTTGAAGCGTTTCAAGCCACCCAAGAACGCTCTTCTCGCGGCTTGATCCCCTCTCCTTATTAAAGCTCGAATCTTCAAACTTCTAACTTGAAGCTCTCTAGAGATAGTCCACCAACTTGACTACAATCTAACTAGTAAGGATGCTAGTTCTCTAGTTAGTGTTTAGGCCTAACCTAGGGTTTTATTTATCTTGGAGAAAGGATGGTGTTCAACACATGAACCAAAAGAATTCTCGATTAGCTCTAAGAGGAGCTCGAGCTCCCCTATTTATAAGAAGCTATCATGCACGGACACTCCGAAAATTTACCCCGTGCAGTGTCGGACACGGACACGGTTCAGACACGGCACCGACACGCGTCCGACACGGCAAAATATGTCCAAAAAAAAAAAAAAAAAATCCGACACGCTGGGGACACGGCGCGGACACGTGTCCGACACGGCTCGTACACGGCTTAAGAAACATCCGACACGGCTCGGACACGGCTTAAGAAGTGTCCGACACGGCGACACGAAAAATTAAAAAAAAAATAAATTTTAATTTATATTTCTTGAATATTTGAGGGTATATATATATATATATCTTTTAAAATAATTATATAAATTTGCTAAAAAATGTTTAATATTAATTTAAATTCAATTTTTTCATAATATTATTATATAAAAAATGTATTAATTTTATTTTTAATGATTTTAATGTTGCATTTGAAAATAATATATGTTATTTAAGTTTGTAATATTAAATACTTTTATAATATTTTATTTTATATAAATAAATAAATAAATATATATATATATAATTTATTTATTTATATATAATATAGCCGTGTCGGAGCCTTGTCGTGTCCTAAATTTTTCAAAAAATCCGTGTCGCCGTGTCCGTATCGTATCGTATTCGTGTCGCCGTGTCCGTGTCCGTGCATCATAGATAAGAAGGGAGTGGCCGAAATTCCTAGTCCTCATGGAGTAAGGATTTAGTCCCTCTCTCTCCAATTACTTGATCATCAAGTAATTTTGACTTTGACTTTGAATTCAAATTCAAATCAACTTTCAAGAGAGCTAAAATATCCAAACTATTTTTGGATAATTTTATACTTTATTTATTTAAAATAAATAACTTATTTTATCTAATTAATTAATTCACAATTAATTAACTAGATTATTTTTCTCCAAAATTAGACTTTCTTTTTAATTCAAAATTAAACCAAAGTCTATTAAATAATTAACAAATTAATTATTTAATATATATACAATATATATATATATATTCACGTGAGACACGTGTCATAATGACACGTGTCACTCACGTGAGCCACACGTGTGGTTTCACACGTGTGGAACCCTTTCGGCCCGATTAAGTCGTTTAATCATTTTAAAGCCTCAACTCATGTAACCAAGTTGTTGTGTGTGACCCTCTAGGTTCTCAATTCAATTAGCAGTAAACCTAATTAATTAATTCACTAATTAATTAATCAGTCCACAGATTAAACGACCATAGTCTAGCAACAGGTGTTTAACCCCTAGCTGAATTGGAATGTTGAGATTCGACAGAACCTTTAAGTCATTGATTCATGTGAGATACAATCCTCCTACTTACTATCTCTCAACTAAGATCTAGGGTAAGGGAATAATCAGAAGCCTAATAATCCGGTCTTAAAGCTAAGTGCATTTCATATCCATTTGATCTCAATCCAAGAAACCCTTTTCTTGATGTCTTGATCTACTGCCTTGGCCAAGGACTCCTTATGGCATATGAATAACTTACACAATAACAGATCACCTTGCAAATGCAAGTGTAGGTCCTTTCTTGATTCTCATTCACTTTCATGAATCACTTGTGCAGCCCCAGCATAAACCTTGAATCAGTTGTCTAATGCGACACCCGTGATAAGGAACCTCAAGCCTAAGGATCAATTAATCACATCAATGACTCATGAGATATTTCCTAATCTGGAAGTTTCCATTTCCTGAAATAGAAACTTCCTTTCCCATTTAGGAATCTTCTCACACGGGGCACCTCAGTGAACTTACTTATTAAAGTAAGCACCCTCATGTATCACATACGTATCAACTATACACTTTGCAACTTTCATGAAACAAGGTGGTCCTTCTTAAGGGCGTGATCCCACAAGCAAGCCTTAGAGGAGTCAGGTTGACACTCCCAGTGTCTGTAGGACTCATCAGCTTGGAGCATTTTACTAATCATGACTTATGTGATATAGGGCTCGTTTCATGGACCATTTCACCTAAATGGTAGAGTCCTAAAGTTATCAGGATTAGGGGAGTTCTCATACCTGCACAGCTAAAGTAAACGCATACCAAACAAGAGCATATAAAGAAGTGTTGCCTCAATACGTTATTTTATTCAAAGATTGTCTATGATTACAATAAGGAAAAGTACAAAGAGGATATACAATCGGCTTTCTAGGGCACTATTCCTAACAGTTTCCACGTCCTTGGATTTGCTGGGAAGTACTTGAGCTTGGTCTTGCGTGACCCCCACAACCTGTCCCTCGTTCGGTCCCTCGACCACGAGGGTTCGCTTGGTTTCCCTGTTGTGGCTGACAACGGTTGTTGATGAAATTGGCAATATTGCGCATGTTCGCACCAGTCATGATGATAGCAACGCCTGGAAAGAAGTCAAGAAAAACGAGGGTCAATGCTTGTACAGAAAAATTTTACAAAGTACAATTAAGCAGTTAGTATTCCTATCTAAAGTCAGTCCCTAGAAGCTAACCGTCTCTCTCCAAATTCCGAGCGGGTGGATTTCTGATAAAATAAGGACCATTTGTAATTCCGTAAAGAAACATGACTTCTGCATCATTAGTTAGATCCTTTGCTTGGATTATCCAACCCTCGTCCCTCATGGCACCGACAAGATCTTTAGGCCAGTTTTCTATAAAGGTGTGGGGTAAATGATGCCTAACGATGGGTCCCTCCCCATGAGAAACCCACTCTCGCGGTACCCCAAAATCTTCACCCTCAAGAGCCCTCAAGAAGAAAAACTTCTTCTTCCACTCTACGCCATGGGTTGTGGGGGAATCAATCAATTTCAGGCCGGATTTGGCTTGGATATAGAAAAAGCCCGCCCTTGGGGATGAACGGGCCGAGCGGGCAACCTGGAAAAGGGCATTAAAGTTTCGAAACGAGGGTTGATGTTGGGTACACACCATAATAATTACGAAAACGGTTATTAAAGATAAACTGTTGGGTAAAATTTGGGTAGGGCACAGGTTAAGGTTATTAAGGATATCGGCTACGAGTCCGGGTATGGGAAATCTCAGACCCCCAAACACTACGGAGTCTAAGTAAATGGCCATCTCCCCCAGGGGGAGGGGGGATTATTCGCTCGCTCGTTTTCATTAGGGATCCTCCACTGGAAATGAGGATCCCAATATATTGGGGCCAGCATCGATTATACTTCCTCTAGTGTGATTGTGCTTTGGATATCTTCTGGGGGAACTTCAGTTGCTTGCATGCCAGAACTTTCCCCCCCGTTTGACCCCTTGGCCTTCTTGGATTTTTTGGGTCTCTGGGACTTCCTCCTTTTACCCTTGACGGGGGCTTTCTCCGAGGGCCCAACTTCTCCTTCTGCCTCAGGATTAGGAGCGGAAATTGCCAATATTACAGTGTGGCGATGGGGATGGGTTGCCCTCTCCGTTAGGGCCCACTGTTCCCTTTGCCTTTCCGCTTCTAGGACCATGTCCATCTCTTCAAAAAGATGCTCCACACCCCCGGGATTTCTCTCTTCCATGGTGGAAACTGTCGTGGCCAACTCCTCATCCCTTGGAGAATTAGGAGGGGATGAACTTTGGCTAGCCATTTCTTCCACCTCACGGGTGAATTCCTCAATATGATCTCCAACAATGACTTTTAGAATGCAAAGGGAATGTGGGAAATTCTGAAGGTTTGGGTGTAACACTCAAGCGCAAGGTGTCACATCCCCCGCACCGAGACCCGACCCGAATATGAAATGGACGATCCATACCCGAGCCAAGTCACGATGAACGGGGACAAACACACACTCTATGCTAGGCGGGACTAACCCTTGAACCATAAAATCAGAATTAAACATTAAAGCGGAAGCAATAAACGAACATACATCATGTATATAAGCAATGAGCATCACAGTTTCAAATTTTAAGTCATATACACCCTCAAATGCCATCAAGTCTCAAAATAGGTACGCTCCAATAAAGTTCATATACAATGATCAAAAGGTGCAATATGTGAGTGTAAGACCAAAATACAAGGGCTAAAAGAGAATGCAAGACCTATGACTCGAAATCCCGCCTAGCTCCCTCGACACTTGCACAATACAACTGAAAGCTAAATGGGTTCAGTCCAAAAGGGACTGGTAGGTATAAAAAAAACAGGGCATAAATACAATATACGGCGTTATTTAACAATCACATGCAAGCTATAATCCCAAGCGAGGTTTTTAAAGAATTTCTCAAGTGGGTAAATAGAAATCATCAAAAGGGATTATAACGATTCATTAACATTAGGTCATTATTGGCCCGGCGAGTGGGCGTGCATTATCTCCAACCAACACCTCATGTAATACGTTAGCATTCATTAACATTCATTCATTCATTCTTTTCATGCATATCATTCTTTCGTGCGCATTCAATAACATTTACACCTTCTTCCTCCAGGTTGGTGGCGGGTTTGCAAGGCCCATCCACCCATTCATTGACCAAAAGGGGAACATGACTCCCCAGATGGCACTCAGTGTCCATTCCTCGCTAACTCCTAACGAGGGCCGGTTACGCCGTTCATTAGTGGGACTAGTGTGAGGGATCGCCGTCAGCCCTTGCCTCCTCGGCTCACCACTCACACCAAGTCCCTGGGCCCCATTCATTGTGAACATTCATTCATTCTCGGCAAAACATTTGGTAGGTTCATGAAAGAAAGGCTTTACGTTGAAAACATTTACTCTTGAAAACGACTCTATATACATATATATACTTTTGGCCAAAATCTTTTCACACTGGGAGTATATAGGGCCATTTAACTAAATAGTAGACAAACCCACCTTAAAAGGCAAAAAGGAGAACACACGAGCCTCATTGACAGGCCTTGTCTTCTACGAAATCAAAATCTGTGCAAGAAAGGTGATGTGAGATTCAAAATGACCAAATAGGACGCTCGACAATGTAATGATCATGATATGAATGAAGAAAAGATGCTATAATGTAATGAACACGTTCATGTGCACTATTAAAGTCTTAAAGACATATAAACATTCAATTCATTCATTCAATGAAGCATTCGTATTCAAACGAGTTCATATCTTTCACATTTCACGTCAAAGGAATTTAAATTATATAATCAAGTCATTCACTTTCATTCGAATTCATAATTCCACATTTTCAATCAAATTAATTCAAGAAATTCAAATATAATCATAGCATGTATTAAATCACATTTAAAATTAGAAAATAAACAATCAAACACATTCGATTTAAAATTGGAAATTAAATCAAACTTGAAATAGGTAACAATTAAATCAAATAACATTTAATATTTAATAAACATATATAAATATATATATAAATATATAATATATATATATATATATATATATATGTATACATGCATGCAACGTACAACACATGCAACAACCATTCATGCAATTTTCTCAAAATGCATGCAACATTAACACATGCATGCAACTTCATGCATTAAGCTAATTTCGTAATATGCATGCGATCTCAAAATAACAAGATTCTCTTGCATGCAATCAACATTTCATGCAGGAAACATATGTGTATATATATATAATACGTACGCATGCAACAACAAAACATGCAAGGAAATTTAAAAGGTGACACCGCCATGTCACCAACAGAGAACAAATCGAGACACCCCCGTGTCTCGGTACAGAGAAAACCGACCCTCGTGCACCCCCGTTACAAGCTGAAAAGGGACAGATTGACACCCCCGTGTCGGAACGCAGCAGCTCAACATATACGCAGGCTTATCCCCTGTTTTCTACCTTAAAACACAACAGCAACTCAAGCAACGTTTAGGCAAGATATGCAGCAACAATTGGCATGAAATGCAACAACAAACTAGCTCTAACAATGCCCAAAACTGACAGCAACAAGAACAAGACGTCGCAGCAGCTGACAGCAAAATTCCAGGCCAAAAACAGGGCAAGAAATCACAAGAAAAACAGAGCATGACTGATCCTCTTCAACTTAACTTATTCTGATCAATTTAGGCTATCCAAAATGCAGCAAAACAAGACAAATTCAACATATAAATTCAGCCCCAAGCAAGCTCAAACGCAGCAGCAGCAACACGAAGGAAAAAGGGGGGAAAAACTCCATTTTCATTCAAAATTCATTAGTGGAACTCAACCAATTCTCAACTACCATGTAATCAATGATCATAAATGGGAAGAGGATGTCAAACAATCATACTCATGCTTGGAATCACTCAAAAAGCTCAAGAAATGAAAGAGATCAACCAAAATGCTCAAAACCTAATATATATCCAAGGCAGCATATATATCGATGAAACCACGATCAAAATTAGGGATGAATGAATATAAATGACTCATATTGAATGTACATAACATAACCAAGCTTACCTTGTGGATTAATGGAGGTTTGGAAGGAGATTTGAGCTTGAATCTCTTGGCAGGGCTTGAGCTATGGGAAAAACTGGGAAGCAGATGATGTTTGGCCAATTTCCAGCAAGTGGGAAGGGTTATCTCGGTCTGAGGGGTTAATGGCTGAATAAAGGGTTGAGTTAGGGTTCCATAGAGTTTAACCATGGTTAATTTGGTCAACAAATGAATGAGTTATGATTTATTTGGTAAAAGGTGGCAGTTTTGTTCTCGTTCCGTTTTTCGGTTGAGTTTCGGTGGTTCAAACGGCATTAGAAAAATATAAGGCTAAGTTTATTAAATCGAAATCTTCGATACAAGTTCAACGAAGTTGACGGAACTCGAATCCGAGTTCCTGAGCTCAAGATATCAATTACGGAACCAAGGATGCGCTAAGTGCTCGTTAGCCCTCGATTTGGATTCCAAAATTCAAATAAATTCAAAACTCAATCAAATGTAACCGAAATCATGAAACGAACAAATATTCATATACAAGACACCTATAAGTTCAACATATTAAATTCGCACGAAATTCCGGAATAAATTTAAATAGAAACGAAGCACGTAAATGTCACTCATACACAATGTAACAATAAAATTTATAATATTATAAATAATATAACAATTTCAAATGCGTAAAAATACATGCATGCATTGCGCATGTTCGCACCAGTCATGATGATAGCAACGCCTGGAAAGAAGTTAAGAAAAACGAGGGTCAATGCTTGTAGCACCCGAGCGTAAGGTACCACATCCCCCGCACCGAGACCCGACCCGTATATGAAATGGAAATCCATACACGTGCCAAATCCACGGCGAACGGGGACACAACACACACGCTAGGCTAGGCGGGACTAACCCTTAAACCAATTAGTGCAAGAATCATAAAAATCAGAGTTAAATAAAATTCGCGGAAGCAAGAACTACATAGCATATATACAATGAGCTAACAAGCTCCAAAAATAGATATACAAGAGCATTCAAATATGCACGACACTCACTGCCTACAAAATCATAACGCTCCAATCTATACTAGAATCAAATACAAAAGTAGCAACAAGGGTATGAATATGATACTGAAAAGAAGTGCTAAACATAAATGCAAGACCTAGACGACTTGTATTCCCGCCTAGCACTCCTATACCTGCACAAAACAGCTGAAAACAACCGGGTTCAGTCTAAAAGAGACTGGTGGGTATAAAATCGGGGCATAAGATATATAATATCGCATAAATTAAACACATACATGCAAGCCCTAATCCCGTGTGAAGTTTGATAAAATTTACCAAGTGGTTAAAACAAAAGAAAACATCAACGGGATTACGACGTTCATTTTCATTCATAATTATTCATAAGGGTTTAAGCTCGGCGAGTGAGCGTGCACAATCTCCAACCTTCTCCTCGTGTAATCATATCATAATTATTGGTTGTCATACATATCTTTCGTGCACATACAAAAATGATCATAATCATACATATACACCTTCTTCCTCCGGGTGGTGGACAAGTTAGCTAGACCTGACCACCGAAACATACATAATGGCTAGTGAGGTACATGAATCCTCAAAAGCCCGACTTGCGTTTCCTCGTCAAAACTCCTAACGAGGTCCGTATCATCGTAAATTTGGTTGGAACTAGTATATGGGATCCCCGTCAGCCCTTGCTTCCTCGGTTAGCCACATATACTAAGTCCCGGGGCCCGTGAACATAACATACATACAATCTCGCCAAAACATAAGGTAGGGTTTCATATATAAAAGGGGTCATACGTTTGAAATCATTTACCCAAAATGACTCGATTTATATAAATATATAATTTTGGTTTAAAACTTTGCACATAAGGGATTTATAGGGTTGTTTTAATTAATAGAAGAAAAACCCACCTTTACCAAAGTAGAAATAAAGGCACAAGCGTCTCAAGGCTCGTCCTCGTCCCTGACCAAACCCGAATCTGTGCAAAAGAAAAGGTATGAGACGCAATGACCACATATGACGCTCGGCCATGACGTGAATATGACATGAATGCATAAATGATTATGTTATATCATAAAAATGTTCATGTGCACGATTAATAAAATTAAAACGTATAATCATTCATTCGTTCATATATTTCATTTAATTTCATAATTTCATAAATTCATATAAATTTCATAAATTTACAATATTCATAATATTCATAAATTCATAATGCATATCAATTAATCTAAAATTCATTTAAGAAGTATAACACATATTATTCAAATTCACATTGAGGAATAAAATAAATAATTGGAAACGTTCAAACAATAGTCAGTAGAATAAATACGCGAAATGGAACCAACTAATTTCAATAATTAAATTAAATCAAATAATATTTAGAATATATAATAAATATACATAATATATAATAAACATACATATTATATAATATAATATAACATATATACACATTACACACACGTACACACTCACACACACATGCATGCATATATACTATATATTTCATATATATAATTAAACCCATGCATGAAATATACTACAGTATATTATACAATATATATATATATATATATGTATATCATACACATGCATGCAAATACACACTCACACGTACACAGCCATGCATGCATTCATTCACACACTCACACAAGAAATGCATGCAATTAGATATATATATTCCATATATTACACATGCAATACTTACAAAATCAACAACCATGCATGCACACAACACCAATTAATCAGCAGCCAAGCATGCAACACGCACACACTCTGCACATTAATACGGCAGCAGCATCGGAGAAGACGCAGCAACAGTTCAGAGAAAATGGAGTGACACCCCCGTGTCACCCTCCAAACCTAGACCGAGACACGCCCGTGTCTCGGTACAGAAATCCCAGACCAAGTCTGCACCCCCGTGTCTCGCCAGAAGAGAGGGAAGAGACACGCCCGTTACACGCAGCAGCGCCAGTCTCTGTTTTACAGAAACTGACGCAGAAACAGGGCAAGAAATGGCGCAGGAAAAGCAAGCAACAAATGCAACAATACAAGGCACAAATTACTGCAAGAAACTCAGTTAATCCCACACCAAATAACCATGAAAGACGACAGCAAAAAGGGGAAGGAAAAACAGCAGTTTGACAGCAATTCCTCACGCCAAAAACAGGGCAAAGTTGCGGGAAAAACAGGGCATGCTAGCTCTCAACTCATGCGACTCAGATCAGGTCCAAAAAGCCAACAAATACGCAGCAAAACATCATATATTCAACAAGGAAATCAGTTCCAAACAAGCTCACACAAGAAGGAAGCCATACGTGACAAACATGTGGGATTTTCTCAAAATTTCATAAGTGATATCTCATATATATCTCAACAAACATGAAATCAAAGATCATAAATGTTATGAGGGAGTCAAAACAATTAATATCAGGCTTGGAATCGATTAAAACCATAAAGAAACGAAGAAGATCAAGAATTTGTACAAAAACTCCACTTTTCGGTAAAATGGCCAGAAATGGATGAAACCATGCTCAAACTTGTGAATGGAAAGATGAAAATGCTCAGAATTAATCATGTATTACAACCCTAAGCTTACCTTGATGACTGGTTGAAGTTGGAGAAGATTTGAGCTCCAAAATCTTCAAGGGATGAAGGGTTACGGGTCTGGAGAGAAAACAGTAGCTTTGGCTGATGTTTGGGGATGGTGTGATGATAATCTCGGTCAAGGCTTGAAATATCTAGATAGGTGGTTGAGTTAGGGTTAAAAGGAATCAAACCATGGTTAATTTGGTTGTGGTTTGGCCAAGTTATGGCTGAATTAGTGTAACAAGGTCAAGTTGGTCTCCGTTTCATTTTTCGGTTGGATTTCGGAGTTTCAAATGAATTAGGAAAAATGTAAGGCTAAGTTTACTAAACTCGAATTTTCGTTACGAGTTCAGCGGAGTTGACGGAACTCGAATCCGAGTTCCCGAGCTCAAGATATTAAATTCGGAACCAAGGGTACACTAAGTGCTCGTTAGCTCCCGTTTTGGTTCCTTAAATAAAATTAAATTCGTTAACCTATCAAATGAATTCAAAAACATAAATTGAGCATAAAATCATGTTCATAACACATATATGTACAACATATTACAAAATTGTGGCAAATTGATATCATATCATAAGAGAACGAAGCACAAAATAAACGAACAACCTCAATCATACCATTCATGCATAAATTATAAAATTTACATGCAATTCATGAAATTTTCATGCAAAAATGAAATAAGCTCATGCAGCAAAATATCCCATGCAAAAATTATGATTTTCATGCAAAATATATTAATTTGCATGCATAATAAAATCCTCATGCATAATTTATATATATAGTACGTATATATATATATATATATATATATATATATATATACAAATAATCAATTAATTAATTAAAACATGATTAATTAACATAACATATAATTAGCATAATCATTAAATTAATAATAATAATAATTAAACATATATATATATATATATAATTCGAAGTATATATATATGTATAAGTAATAATATTAAAATAAAATATTATAATATAATATAATAAAATAATAACAATTATAATAAAATTAAATATAAAACACGTAAAAACAATTAATTCGCGCAATTAGGTAAACACATACGCTCTACCTTTACGTCCGAAAAGTCGGGGCGTTACAATCTCTCCCCCTTAAAAGAATCCGTCCTCGGATTCATTGCTCGCTCGAAAACCACTCGGGGTGAAACCTTTACAACTTATCCTCCGTCTCCCACGTAGCCTCTTCGGTTTATTACTTCTCCGGAGAACCTTGACTAATGGAATACGCCGATTTCGAAGTTCCTGAAACTTCCGATCCAATATCTTAATCGGCTTCTGAACGAAGGTGAGATCCGGTCCTAATTCCACTTCTTCCACTGGTAGAACCTCGGACTCATCTCAATGATATTCTCGGAGCTGGGAAACATGAAACATGTTATGAATTCTAGTTAAATTCGGAGACAAGTCCAATGCACATGCTCTCAACAGATCCTCCAGATACTTAATCAATCTTTCTGATTGTCCGTCGGCCTAAGGATGGAAAGCTGTGCTGAATTGAAGCCTTATTCCCAAATACTTCTGCAATTCTTGCCATAACCTTGAAATAAATCTGGGATCCCGATCCGAGACAATACTAACAAGTACACCATGGAGCCTGATAATCTCCTCATTGTATCTCTTAGCCAACTTACTCATTTATCGGACATTCTGGTCGCAAGAAAATGAGCGGATTCCGTCAACCTGTCCACGATAACCCAATTTCCATCGAAACCTCCTCTCACTCTTGGAAATCCCGAAACAAAATCCATAGAATGTTCCCACTTCCTATCCGGGATAGGCAATGATCGAAGTAGCCCCGATGGCTTTTGATGTTCCGCCTTAACCGCTAAACAAGTCATGCAGTGTTTCACAAAGTCGATAACATCCTGTTCTCATCCATTCCATCAATAAAATTCGCTTAAGATCCTTATACCTCTTGTTCCTTCCGGGATGTAGCGAATACCCTGACCGATGAGCTTCTTCAAGAATAATCCTTTTTAACTCTTTCGGGACAACAACTCTATTCTTGAATCTTAGAAGTCCCGTATCATCAAACCCAAACGGACATTCCGAATCAGCTCGAGCTTTCTCAACTAATTTCTGAACCTCGGGATCAATCCTCTGAGTATCAACTAACCTCTGTAAGATCTGGTTGAACCGTAATATTCCGAATACTAGTCCTCAGTCTGAACAACTCATTCTCATCTCCAATTCCCACTTTCACTTCGGACACACTAGTTTTCCTACTAAGTGTATCCGCGACCAAAATGGCTTTGCCGGGATGGTATCGGATTGTACCCTCATAATCCGCCAAAAGTTCCATCCAACGTCGTTGTCCCTTGTTCAATTCCTTATGTGAGAATAAGTATTGGAGACTCTTGTAATCCGAAAAGACTTCGAACGAAATTCCATAAAGATAGTGTCTCCACTTACCCAAAGCAAAGATCACTGCCACTAATTCCAATTCGTGAGTGGGGTAGTTCTGTTCATGCTCTTTCAGTTTCCTTGAGGCATAAGCGATTACTCTTCCATTTTGCATCAACACACATCCCAACCCTTCCTTTTTAGGCGTCCGTATAAACCGTATATCTTTCTGTACCTTCGGGAAGTGCTAATACCTGAGCGGTGGTCAACTTTCCTTGAAATAATATGACCCAGAAACGCTACCCGATCAATCCCAAAACTCGCCTTTGCTAAACCTAGCATACAATCCGATGCTCTCTTAAGGTATCCAACACAATCCTGAAATGCCTGGCCTAATCCTCCGGAGTTCTCGAATAAACCAGGATGTCATCGAGGAAGATTACCATAACTTATCCAAATACCAAAAAGCAGCCGGAGCACCCCAATGGGACGATCTTGGCCGTATATATCCAACTTTGAGTAATACCTCTAATTGAATCTTTAACTCTTCCAAATTAGTCGGATATTCTTTCCCTTCAATCAAAACTGAATACTCCCGAATCAACTGATCTGTCTGAAGACTACCACCCAGTGGCGAACTCACCAAATAACAAGAAGAAAAAGCAAATAACAGACAAGCACAGAGTAGCAACTAAGTCACAAGAAATAAAGAAATGCGTAACACTCGAATCAAAAAGTGCATGAAAGAGTGCATGAATGCTCATGTTATGTATGCATAGGGTACCTTCTACCGCTGCTGTGGGATCGATCTCTGCATCTTGCTCCTCACCTTCGAGGGCGTAAGCACGAGCCTGAATCATTGGCCTTTGAACTCCCTTTTTAAATCCCGGAATCTTGTCGGGACATATATCCGCCCTATGATCAGCTTTTCCACATATTAGGCATAAACCCAACCTCTTCCAGCATTTGTGATAATTGTGAGTTGGCCCTCCACAATATGTACATGGTGGCTTGGATAATCGTGCTTCATTCGGACCTTGTCGATCCCTTGTTGGTGCAGGCAAAGCTTTGAGAGCCGGTGGATTTTGTCCTCCCATTCTTGGCTTCTTAAATGGAATCTTAGGAGGGGAAGTAGCTTGAACCATAGGTCGCTTTCCCGAACTTGCTCCAGAACCTCGCTCCATCAGTGGCCTAAAAATCGGATCTGTCTTCTTATATTCCTCTTCTTGAACTAGAGCCCTTTGTACCGTATCGGCAAAAGACCCGAATTTGTGACCCGCCTGACCGTGTCTCAAATCCTGTCTTAACCCCGCAATAAATTTCCTTGCTTTCCTTTTCTCATCCCGGGTGACATGAGGAGCATATTTCCCAAGCCTATTGAATACTGTGAGATATTGGGTCACCGTACGCGCTCCTTGCTTTAACTCCATGAATTCTTGCTCCTTCCTTTCCCTTACCACTTCCGGTACGAAGCATTCCCGGAATTCTCTCTTGAAAACTTCCCAAGTTACTTCCTCTTCATCGACTTCAAGCTTCTCTCTTGTTCGTTCCCACCATTCATATGCATCCCCATCGAGTTGGAAGATAGCAAATTGAGCCTTCTCTTGTGTAGTAAACTGTCGGACCCCAAATATCCTCTCTAGTCGAATCAACCAACCCTCCGAGACCGAATCGTCGATAGAACCAGAAAACCGAGGGGGGTTGTAACTTAGAAACACCCCATGAGGATCTCTATTGTTATGGTTTAGTGGAGGAGCTTGTTGTTCTGCATGTTGAGGTGGGGGAGCTTGAGCCCTTCTATGCTCAACATAGTTGAAAACCGCTTCCATAAAATTCCCCATGTCCATTGGTGGTGCTTGTGGTTGGGGTGGAGGCGTAGGAGATCGAGCATCATGACGACGATGTCCGGGAGATCTCTCACGATGTCTACGTGGAGGCATCCTGTTCAAGAAACACTAATATGCATGCTATCTTTAATCCATGCATGCAAGTGCAATTAATTCAATCAAAATTCAAGATTTAGAGCACACAAGCACGTAAACAATGCATATGCAACACATTGACAAGTTGTTCCTAAAGCCGAACGACCTAACTGACTCAACACGACACTAGAGCCCGGGTTTTGCAACCCTAAGCTCTGATACCACTTAAGGATGTAGCACCCGAGCGTAAGGTACCACATCCCCCGCACCGAGACCCGACCCGTATATGAAATGGAAATCCATACACATGCCAAATCCACGGCGAACGGGGACACAACACACACGCTAGGCTAGGCGGGACTAACCCTTAAACCAATTAGTGCAAGAATCATAAAAATCAGAGTTAAATAAAATTCACGGAAGCAAGAACTACATAGCATATATACAATGAGCTAACAAGCTCCAAAAATAGATATACAAGAGCATTCAAATATGCACGGCACTCACTGCCTACAAAATCATAACGCTCCAATCTATACTAGAATCAAATACAAAAGTAGCAACAAGGGTATGAATATGATACTGAAAAGAAGTGTTAAACATAAATGCAAGACCTAGACGACTTGTATTCCCGCCTAGCACTCCTATACCTGCACAAAACAGCTGAAAACAACCGGGTTCAGTCTAAATGAGACTGGTGGGTATAAAATCGGGGCATAAGATATATAATATCGCATAAATTAAACACATACATGCAAGCCCTAATCCCGTGTGAAGTTTGATAAAATTTACCAAGTGGTTAAAACAAAAGAAAACATCAACGGGATTACGACGTTCATTTTCATTCATAATTATTCATAAGGGTTTAAGCTCGGCGAGTGAGCGTGCACAATCTCCAACCTTCTCCTCGTGTAATCATATCATAATTATTGGTTGTCATACATATCTTTCGTGCACATACAAAAATGATCATAATCATACATATACACCTTCTTCCTTCGGGTGGTGGACAAGTTAGCTAGACCTGACCACCGAAACATACATAATGGCTAGTGAGGTACATGAATCCTCAAAAGCCCGACTTGCGTTTCCTCGTCAAAACTCCTAACGAGGTCCGTATCATCATAAATTTGGTTGGAACTAGTATATGGGATCCCCGTCAGCCCTTGCTTCCTCGGTTAGCCACATATACTAAGTCCCGGGGCCCGTGAACATAACATACATACAATCTCGCCAAAACATAAGGTAGGGTTTCATATATAAAAGGGGTCATACGTTTGAAATCATTTACCCAAAATGACTCGATTTATATAAATATATAATTTTGGTTTAAAACTTTGCACATAAGGGATTTATAGGGTTGTTTTAATTAATAGAAGAAAAACCCACCTTTACCAAAGTAGAAATAAAGGCACAAGCGTCTCAAGGCTCGTCCTCGTCCCTGACCAAACCCGAACCTGTGCAAAAGAAAAGGTATGAGACGCAATGACCACATATGACGCTCGGCCATGACGTGAATATGACATGAATGCATAAATGATTATGTTATATCATAAAAATGTTCATGTGCACGATTAATAAAATTAAAACATATAATCATTCATTCGTTCATATATTTCATTTAATTTCATAATTTCATAAATTCATATAAATTTCATAAATTTACAATATTCATAATATTCATAAATTCATAATGCATATCAATTAATCTAAAATTCATTTAAGAAGTATAACACATATTATTCAAATTCACATTGAGGAATAAAATAAATAATTGGAAACGTTCAAACAATAGTCAGTAGAATAAATACGCGAAATGGAACCAACTAATTTCAATAATTAAATTAAATCAAATAATATTTAGAATATATAATAAATATACATAATATATAATAAACATACATATTATATAATATAATATAACATATATACATATTACACACACGTACACACTCACACACACATGCATGCATATATACTATATATTTCATATATATAATTAAACCCATGCATGAAATATACTACAGTATATTATACAATATATATATATATATATATATATATGTATATCATACACATGCATGCAAATACACACTCACACGTACACAGCCATGCATGCATTCATTCACACACTCACACAAGAAATGCATGCAATTAGATATATATATTCCATATATTACACATGCAATACTTACAAAATCAACAACCATGCATGCACACAACACCAATTAATCAGCAGCCAAGCATGCAACACGCACACACTCTGCACATTAATACGGCAGCAGCATCGGAGAAGACGCAGCAACAGTTCAGAGAAAATGGGGTGACACTCCCGTGTCACCCTCCAAACCTAGACCGAGACACGCCCGTGTCTCGGTACAGAAATCCCAGACCAAGTCTGCACCCCCGTGTCTCGCCAGAAGAGAGGGAAGAGACACGCCCGTTACACGCAGCAGCGGCAGTCTCTGTTTTACAGAAACTGACGCAGAAACAGGGCAAGAAATGGCGCAGGAAAAGCAAGCAACAAATGCAACAATACAAGGCACAAATTACTGCAAGAAACTCAGTTAATCCCACACCAAATAACCATGAAAGACGACAGCAAAAAGGGGAAGGAAAAACAGCAGTTTGACAGCAATTCCTCACGCCAAAAACAGGGCAAAGTTGCGGGAAAAACAGGGCATGCTAGCTCTCAACTCATGCGACTCAGATCAGGTCCAAAAAGCCAACAAATACGCAGCAAAACATCATATATTCAACAAGGAAATCAGTTCCAAACAAGCTCACACAAGAAGGAAGCCATACGTGACAAACATGTGGGATTTTCTCAAAATTTCATAAGTGATATCTCATATATATCTCAGCAAACATGAAATCAAAGATCATAAATGTTATGAGGGAGTCAAAATAATTAATATCAGGCTTGGAATCGATTAAAACCATAAAGAAACGAAGAAGATCAAGAATTTGTACAAAAACTCCACTTTTCGGTAAAATGGCCAGAAATGGATGAAACCATGCTCAAACTTGTGAATTGAAAGATGAAAATGCTCAGAATTAATCATGTATTACAACCCTAAGCTTACCTTGATGACTGGTTGAAGTTGGAGAAGATTTGAGCTCCAAAATCTTCAAGGGATGAAGGGTTACGGGTCTGGAGAGAAAACAGTAGCTTTGGCTGATGTTTGGGGATGGTGTGATGATAATCTCGGTCAAGGCTTAAAATATCTAGATAGGTGGTTGAGTTAGGGTTAAAAGGAATCAAACCATGGTTAATTTGGTTGTGGTTTGGCCAAGTTATGGCTGAATTAGTGTAACAAGGTCAAGTTGGTCTCCGTTTCATTTTTCGGTTGGATTTCGGAGTTTCAAATGAATTAGGAAAAATGTAAGGCTAAGTTTACTAAACTTGAATTTTCGTTACGAGTTCAGCGGAGTTGACGGAACTCGAATCCGAGTTCCCGAGCTCAAGATATTAAATTCGGAACCAAGGGTACGCTAAGTGCTCGTTAGCTCCCGTTTTGGTTCCTTAAATAAAATTAAATTCGTTAACCTATCAAATGAATTCAAAAACATAAATTGAGCATAAAATCATGTTCATAACACATATATGTACAACATATTACAAAATCGTGGCAAATTGATATCATATCATAAGAGAACGAAGCACAAAATAAACGAACAACCTCAATCATACTATTCATGCATAAATTATAAAATTTACATGCAATTCATGAAATTTTCATGCAAAAATGAAATAAGCTCATGCAGCAAAATATCCCATGCAAAAATTATGATTTTCATGCAAAATATATTAATTTGCATGCATAATAAAATCCTCATGCATAATTTATATATATAGTACGTATATATATATATATATATATATATATATATATACAAATAATCAATTAATTAATTAAAACATGATTAATTAACATAACATATAATTAGCATAATCATTAAATTAATAATAATAATAATTAAACATATATATATATATATATATAATTCGAAGTATATATATATGTATAAGTAATAATATTAAAATAAAATATTATAATATAATATAATAAAATAATAACAATTATAATAAAATTAAATATAAAACACGTAAAAACAATTAATTCGCGCAATTAGGTAAACACATACGCTCTACCTTTACGTCCGAAAAGTCGGGGCGTTACAATGCTTGTACAGAAAATTTTTACAAAGTACAATTAAGTAGTTAGTATTCCTATCTAAAGTCAATCCCTAGAAGCTAACCGTCTCTCACCAAATTCCGAGTGGGTGGATTTCTGATAAAATAAGGATCATTTGTAATTCCGCAAAGAAATATGACTTCTGTATCATTAGTTAGATCCTTTGCTTGGATTATCCAACCCTCGTCCCTCATGGCACCGACAAGATCTTTAGGCCAGTTTTCTATAAAGGTGTGGGGTAAATGATGCCTAACGATGGGTCCCTCCCCATGAGAAACCCACTCTCGGGGTACCCCAAAATCTTCACCCTCAGGAGCCCTCACGAAGAAAAACTTCTTCTTCCACTCCACGCCATGGGTTGTGGGGGAATCAATCAATTTCAGTCCGGATTTGGCTTGGATATAGAAAAAGCCCGCCCTTGGGGATGAACGGGCCGAGCGGGCAACCTGGAAAAGGGCATTAAAGTTTCAAAACGAGGGTTGATGTTGGGTACACACCATAATAATTACGAAAACAGTTATTAAAGATAAACCGTTGGGCAAAATTTGGGTAGGGCATAGGTTAAGGTTATTAAGGATATCGGCTACGGGTCCGGGTATGGGAAATCTCAGACCCCCAAACACTACGGAGTCTAAGTAAATGGCCATCTCCCCCGGGGGGAGGGGGGATTATTCGCTCGCTCGTTTTCATTAGGGATCCTCCACTGGAAATAAGGATCCCAATATATTGGGGCCAGCATCGATATTACTTCCTCTAGTGTGATTGAGCTTTGGATATCTTTTGGGGGAACTTCAGTTGCTTGCATGCCAGAACTTTCCCCCCCGTTTGACCCCTTGGCCTTCTTGGATTTTTTGGGTCTCTGGGACTTCCTCCTTTTACCCTTGGCGGGGGCTTTCTCCGAGGGCCCAACTTCTCCTTCTGCCTCAGGATTAGGAGCGGAAATTGCCAATGTTACAGTGTGGCGATGGGGATGGGTTGCCCTCTCCGTTAGGGCCCACTGTTCCCTTTGCCTTTTCGCTTCTAGGACCATGTCCATCTCTTCAAAAAGATGCTCCACACCCCCGAGATTTCTCTCTTCCATGGTGGAAACTGCCGCGGCCAACTCCTCATCCTTTGGAGAATTAGGAGGGGATGAACTTTGGCTAGCCATTTCTTCCACCTCACGGGTGAATTCCTCAATATGATCTCCAACAATGATTTTTAGAATGCAAAGGGAATGTGGGAAATTCTGAAGGTTTGGGTGTAACACTCGAGCGCAAGGTGTCACATCCCCCGCACCGAGACCCGACCCGAATATGAAATGGACGATCCATACCCGAGCTAAATCACGATGAACGGGGACAAACACACACTCTATGCTAGGCGGGACTAACCCTTGAACCATAAAATCAGAATTAAACATTAAAGCGGAAGCAATAAACGAACATACATCATGTATATAAGCAATGAGCATCACAGTTTCAAATTTTAAGTCATATACACCCTCTAATGCCATCAAGTCTCAAAATAGGTACGCTCCAATAAAGTTCATATACAATGATCAAAAGGTGCAATATGTGAGTGTAAGACCAAAATACAAGGGCTAAAAGAGAATGCAAGACCTATGACTCGAAATCCCGCCTAGCTCCCTCGACACTTGCACAACATAACTGAAAGCTAAACGGGTTCAGTCCAAAAGGGACTGGTGGGTATAAAAAAAACAGGGCATAAATACAATATACGGCGTTATTTAACAATCACATGCAAGCTATAATCCCAAGCGAGGTTTTTAAAGAATTTCCCAAGTAGGTACATAGAAATCATCCAAAGGGATTATAACGATTCATTAACATTAGGTCATTATTGGCCCGGCGATTGGGCGTGCATTATCTCCAACCAACACCTCGTGTAATACGTTAACGTTCATTAACATTCATTCATTCTTTCTTTTCATGCATATCATTCTTTCGTGCGCATTCAATAACATTTACAACTTCTTCCTCCGGGTTGGTGGCAGGTTTGCAAGGCCCATCCACCCATTCATTGACCAAAAGGGGAACATGACTCCCCAGATGACACTCAGCGTCCATTCCTCGCTAACTCCTAACGAGGGCCGGTTACGCCGTTCATTAGTGGGACTAGTGTGAGGGATCGCCGTCAGCCCTTGCCTCCTCGGGTCACCACTCACACCAAGTCCCTGGGCCCCATTCATTGTGAACATTCATTCATTCTCGGCAAAACATTTGGTAGGTTCATGAAAGAAAGGCTTTACGT
The DNA here is from genome assembly GCA_037501455.1 of Lantana camara. Taxonomy (NCBI): domain Eukaryota; kingdom Viridiplantae; phylum Streptophyta; class Magnoliopsida; order Lamiales; family Verbenaceae; genus Lantana; species Lantana camara. Next base: position 56,960,952 of record CM074858.1, read on the forward strand.
TGAAAACATTTACTCTTGAAAACAACTCTATATACATATATATACTTTTGGCCGAAATCTTTTCACATTGGGAGTATATAGGGCCATTTAACTAAATAGTAGAGAAACCCACCTTAAACGGCAAAAAGGAGAACACACGAGCCTCATTGACCGGCCTTGTCTCCTAGGAAATCAAAATCTGTGCAAGAAAGGTGAAGTGAGACTCAAAATGACCAAATAGGACGCTCGGCAATGTAATGATCATGATATGAATGAAGAAAAGATGCTATAATGTAATGAACACGTTAATGTGCACCATTAAAGTCTTAAAGACATATAAACATTCAATTCATTCATTCAATGAAGCATTCGTATTCAAACGAGTTCATATCTTTCACATTTCACGTCAAAGGAATTTAAATTATATAATCAAGTCATTCACTTTCATTCGAATTCATAATTCCACATTTTCAATCAAATTAATTCAAGAAATTCAAATATAATCATAGCACGTATTAAATCATATTTAAAATTAGAAAATAAACAATTAAACACATTCGATTTAAAATTGGAAATTAAATCAAACATGAAATAGGTAACAATTAAATCAAATAACATTTAATATTTAATAAACATATATAAATATATAATATATATATATTTATATATATATATATATATATATATATATATTCATGCATGCAACGTACAACATATGCAACAATCATTCATGCAATTTTCTCAAAATGCATACAACATTAACACATGCATGCAACTTCATGCATTAAGCTAATTTCATAATATGCATGCAATCTCAAAATAACAAGATTCTCATGCATGCAATCAACATTTCATGCAAGAAACATATGTGTATATATATATAATACGTACGCATGCAACAACAAAACATGCAAGGAAATTTACAAGGTGACACCCCCGTGTCACCAACATAGAACAAATCGTACAGAGAAAACCGACCCTCGTGCACCCCCGTCACAAACTAAAAAGGGACAGATTGACACCCCCGTGTCGGAACGCCGCAGCTCAACATATACGCAGGCTTATCCCCTGTTTTCTAGCTTAAAACACAACAACAACTCAAGCAACCTTTAAGCAAGATATGCAGAAAAAATTGGCATGAAATGCAACAACAAACTAGCCCTAACAATGCCCAAAACTGACAGCAACAAGAACAAGACGATGCAGCAGCTGACAGCAAAATTCCAGGCCAAAAACAAGGCAAGAAATCACGAGACAAATAGAGCATGACTGATCCTCTTCAACTCAACTTATTCTGATCAATTTAGGCTATCCAAAACGTAGCAAAACAACACAAATTCAACATATAAATTCAGCCCCAAGCAAGCTCAAACACAGCAGCAGCAACACGAAGGAAAAAGGGGGAAAAACTCCATTTTCATTCAAAATTCATTAATGGAACTCAACCAATTCTCAACTACCATGTAATCAATGATCATAAATGAGAAGAGGATGTTAAACAATCATACTCATGCTTGGAATCACTCAAAAAGCTCAAGAATTGAAAGAGATCAACCAAAATGCTCAAAACCTAATATATATCCAAGGCAGCATATATATCCATGAAACCATGATCAAAATTAGGGATGAATGAATGAAAATGACTCATATTGAATATACATAACATAACCAAGCTTACCTTGTGGATTAATGGAGGTTTGGAAGGAGATTTGAGCTTGAATCTCTTGGTAGGGCTTGAGCTACGGGAAAAACTGGGAAGCAGATGATGTTTGGCCAATTTCCAGCAAGTGGGAAGGGTTATATCGGTTTGGGGGGGGGGGGGGTTAATGGCTGAATAAAGGGTTGAGTTAGGGTTCCAATAGAGTCTAACCATGGTTAATTTGGTCAACAAATGAATGAGTTATGATTTATTTGGTAAAAGGTGACAGTTTTGTTCTCGTTCCGTTTTTCGGTTGAGTTTCGGTGGTTCAAACGGCATTAGAAAAATATAAGGCTAAGTTTATTAATCCCAAATCTTCGATACGAGTTCAACGAAGTTGACGGAACTCGAATCCGATTTCCCGAGCTCAAGATATCAATTACGGAACCAAGGGTGCGCTAAGTGCTCGTTAGCCCCCGATTTGGATTCCAAAATTCAAATAAATTCAAAACTCAATCAAATGTAACCGAAATCATGAAACGAAAAAATATTCATATCCAAGACACGTATAAGTTCAACCTATTAAATTCGCACGAAATTCCGGTATCAATTTAAATAGAAACGAAGCACGTAAATGTCACTCATACACAATGTAACAATAAAATTCATAATATTATAAATAATATAACAATTTCAAATACGTAAAAATACATGCATGCATAAATAATTTATAATTATAAAATGCATGCACTACTATATTCATGCACACGTACACAATTAACATATATATATATATATATATATATATATATATATATATATATATATATATATATATATATATATATATAAATATATTTGATATTAATATTATTAAAATAAAGTAATTAACATTTAATATAAATAAAATTAAATTAAATATATAAACACGTAGAAATAATTATTTCGCGCAATTAAGGAGCACACAAGTTATTCACATAAATTGAAATTCAAATATTGCATATATTTCAATTAATCACTTATTTAACATTTAAATAATGAAATTTAATTATAGAAAACACTAAAAACCAATTAATTTGCGCAAATTAGTAAACACATATGTCATTTTAAAATACTGAAAAGTTGGGGCATTACAAACTCACCCCCTTAAAAAGAATCCGTCCTCGGATTCACTAAATCGATCGAATAAACAATGAGAGATTCCCCGTCTCTCACAAGAAACACGGAGAGAGCCCTGTCTCTCACAAACAACACGGAGAGAGCCCCGTCTCTCACAAACAACAATGAGAGAGCCCGTCTCTCGCAAACAAAGAGAGCACCCCGTCTCTCAAACAAAAATAAGAGAATCCCCGTCTCTTACACACAACAAGAGCACTCCGTCTCTCAAACAAAATAAATAAACAACAAACAAACAAAAATAAAACAAGGAAGTTTCCAATACTCCCAAGCAACTCACGCAAGATCATAATTAAAATCACATAAGGCACTCGAAGCAAGTAACAAATATCGTTCACGTTAACTATCAAATACTCCAATCAAATTGGACAAGGTAAGAAATCAAAGCACATAACATAGAAATTATTTGAATTAAATTTGCATGAATGCATGTATCATGGATGCTACAATTACCGTTCACCGTCGTTGCGTAGTTTAGGGCTATGAGTTTGTTATCCCCTGTATGATCTACCCCGAGAGTGAGCTCAGCATTTACCTTGTCTTTAATTTCTTCAATGTTACCCGGTGAAGCCATGATAAATCCTCTTCGATCTTTAATCATTTCCCATAATCTTCATTCAATCAAACCAACTCTTAATACCCGAGCTTTGATCCCCCATCTACTGTTAGATCACCCATCCCGAAATTAAATCCAATGCTATTTTCCTTTGTCCATATGAAAATCTAACAAACTATCAAAGATAACCGCCCTTAGCGCCCCTAACAGTTCTTTCCCGACCTGAGTATATATGTCACATAATCTCCTACTATCTTCCGTTCAATTTCTCCTTTTTACTCTCTTTAAATTTCTATGGTGGAATTTGATATTCAGCCCTTAACATTCTTTAATCGAAGATAAGATGTTCTTGGTGATCTTGGAACTCTGATTTAGCCTTTCCAAGGTTTGTCCTTGCCGATTTATTGCTTCTTAAATTTCCTTACCACTCATGGAATCAAGCTTCATTGACAATATACTTTTCCATGATAATTTGAATCAGTTTCCTCTTGACAATTCAATTTAGAAATTTTCCCCAAGCTCCTTCATAACTCTTTTGTCTTCAACTCGACTTACATACACAGAACAAATCAACAATCTATCTTCCCCATTCCTCGTGAAAATCTTCAGCCCGAATCCAGTGATCTAGCTCTCATTTTACTGATTATCCCATAAAGTTATCTTATTCATCTCCGCTCGCCAACATAAAAAAAATCCCCAAATCTTCCATAATTACACTTCTGTTATTTTTAGTCCTTCAGTTCTGACCTCAAGTTTTGAATTCGGCTCCTGGTCATGCTCACCCCCTTAAAATTTTTATCGTTGTACATCGAACTCCATCGAACCTTCTTTCCTCGGAATTCCTGATGGAAGTTTTATTGGGAGGGCTTTAAATGACATAACAACCCATAGTCTTAGCTTTTCCACTTCTCCTCTACCGCTGTTAATATTCAAACCCATTTTCTTCATTCTTGTTCGATCCGGGCACTCCAAAGCCAACTCCGGTTGTATTTTTCCTTCTGAAACTTCCTTTCCACCAACCTATCCTTAAAATGGCCCATCCCATTAATTCTTTTCCTCTTAATTCAAATGTGGCCCTTACAAAGAGATATTTGAGAAATGCGATGAAAGAACTCCTTATAAAATAAACACTAAAATGCATGTCGGGTTAAAATGACAATGCACGTGGCACACTTTGCAACAATTAAATATGCAGCACATTAGCACAACAAAATCAAATAAAAACACGTGTACGAACATAAGTAAAGAAGAATAAATAAGTGATGCAAAGTATGATGCACATGCTATGAATGTTTTGGAACCTGTCACCAATGTGGTAAGTTGTTAGCTCGGTAGCTTTTCCTCGTTCCTCCAATCACGAGGTCACTTTGACTTGCTAATCATGCTTCATCTTTCCCACGGTCTTCAAGTTTTCCATGAATCTTTGTGCATCACTTGTATCTTTCCCTGTCCAAAATGACAATTTCATGATTCCTGATCGCTTCGATGTCCACTGAATTAGCATCTAAATTTCTCCTCGGGAATCACCCTTCAACTTTGCCCAAGTTCTCTTACACAGTTGCACCCTAAGGTAGTTCTGAACTCTACTCCTCATCATCACCATGATCAAGACTCCCGTGCTTATCCGTTTCCATTTGTTGCTCCATATTTCCCAATTCCACCTCACCACATGACAATTCAACTTGAATTTAGAAAATGAACTCAAATCCTGTCCTCAGTATTGTCAGCTTCCATGAATTTGTACTTATCACCTTACTTGCCTTTCTTCAATCCCTTCCTGACTCGTCTTCCATCTTAATCGAAATCTAAAACACCCAAATCCGAACTCTTCCCAATCTTGACTTCTACCACTCAAGTTCTATTCAATAGGTTTATTCAGAAACCCTTTCTTAATGTCCCTTGATGCATGACTCGTACCGGATCCATTTTATCTTGACTCTTCAATAATCGAAGCCCTAAACCAATACTTTCAAGATTCATTCCTTAGATTGAACGATCCCGTTGAATCCGATTATTGTATTTTATGTTGAAGGCTACATTTATCAATCTTCGGAGTCAACAACATTCCCAGAACGACTTCTTATCTTATCAAATGCCTCTCTAGTCTTGCATCTCCAGAACGATCCTCCATTCCGACTCTTAGTCATTATCTCTGACTCCATCTATGAAGACCACGCACTCGAATTCGCTACATTCTCCCCGATACATCCTTCCTATCTTCCATGCCTCAGAAAGAATTTGTAATAGAGTGTTGTGGTCGTAGAACTTGGCCGTGGTTTGATATCATCTTCGTAACCTAGAAATCATAACTCATTTCGAGAAAAGATGCATGCGATTAGTGCATGCTCATGGCACATATTCAATACGAAAGGCAAGAATCCATATAAAATGCAACAGGCAATTCAACAAAATTCTTAAGGGAAGCCAAATTCAATGTTCAAGATCGATGCAATGCACACATTATCACGTAGTTCCTATGCCAAACGACCTAAACTGACCCACACGACACGAGAGCCCGAGTTTTGCAACCCTAGTCTCTGATACCACTTAAGGATGTAACACCCGAGCGTAAGGTGTCACATCCCCCGCACCGAGACCCGCCCCGAATATGAAATGGACGATCCATACCCGAGCCAAATCACGACGAACGGGGACAAACACACACTCTATGCTAGGCGGGACTAACCCTTGAACCATAAAATCAGAATTAAACATTAAAGCGGAAGCAATAAACGAACATACATCATGTATATAAGCAATGAGCATCACAGTTTCAAATTTTAAGTCATATACACCCTCAAATGCCATCAAGTCTCAAAACAGGTACGCTCCAATAAAGTTCATATACAATGATCAAAAGGTGCAATATGTGAGTGTAAGACCAAAATACAAGGGCTAAAAGAGAATGCAACACCTATGACTCGAAATCCCGCCTAGCTCCCTCGACACTTGCACAACACAATTGAAAGCTAAACGGGTTCAGTCTAAAAGGGACTGGTGGGTATAAAAAAAACAGGGCATCAATACAATATACGATGGTATTTAACAATCACATGCAAGTTATAATCCCAAGCGAGGTTTTTAAAGAATTTCCCAAGTGGATGCATAGAAATCACCAAAAGGGATTATAACGATTCATTAACATTAGGTCATTATTGACCCGACGAGTGGGCGTGCATTATCTCCAACCAACACCTTGTGTAATATGTTAACATTCATTAACATTCATTCATTCATTCTTTTCATGCATATCATTCTTTCGTGCGCATTCAATAACATTTACACCTTCTTCCTCCGGGTTGGTGGCGGGTTTGCAAGGCCCATCCACCCATTCATTGACCAAAAGGGGAACATGACTCCCCAGATGGCACTCAGCGTCCATTCCTCGCTAACTCCTAACGAGGGCCGGTTACGCCGTTCATTAGTGGGACTAGTGTGAGGGACCGCCGTCAGCCCTTGCCTCCTCGGGTCACCACTCACACCAAGTCCCTGGGCCCCATTCATTGTGAACATTCATTCATTCTCGGCAAAACATTTGGTAGGTTCATGAAAGAAAGGCTTTACGTTGAAAACATTTACTCTTGAAAACGACTCTAAATACATATATATACTTTTAGCCGAAATCTTTTCACATTGGGAGTATATAGGGCCATTTAACTAAATAGTAGAGAAACCCACCTTAAACGGCAAAAAGGAAAACACACGAGCCTCATTGACCGGCCTTGTCTCCTACGAAATCAAAATCTGTGCAAGAAAGGTGAAGTGAGACTCAAAATGACCAAATAGGACGCTCGGCAATGTAATGATCATGATATGAATGAAGAAAAGATGCTATAATGTAATGAACACGTTAATGTGCACTATTAAAATCTTAAAGACATATAAACATTCAATTCATTCATTCAATGAAGCATTCGTATTCAAACGAGTTCATATCTTTCACATTTCACGTCAAAGGAATTTAAATTATATAATCAAGTCATTCACTTTCATTCGAATTCATAATTCCACATTTTCAATCAAATTAATTCAAGAAATTCAAATATAATCATAGCACGTATTAAATCACATTTAAAATTAGAAAATAAACAATTAAACACATTCGATTTAAAATTGGAAATTAAATCAAACATGAAATAGGTAACTATTAAATCAAATAACATTTAATATTTAATAAACATACATATATATATATATATATAATATATATATATATACATATATTCATGCATGCAACGTACAACACATGCAACAACCATTCATGCAATTTTCTCAAAATGCATGCAACATTAACACATGCATGCAACTTCATGCATTAAGCTAATTTCGTAATATGCATGCAATCTCAAAATAACAAGATTCTCATGCATGCAATCAACATTTCATGCAGGAAACATATGTGTATATATATATATAATACGTACGCATGCAACAACAAAATATGCAAGGAAATTTAAAAGGTGACACCCCCGTGTCTCGGTACAGAGAAAACCGACCCTCGTGCACCCCCGTTACAAGCTGAAAATGGACAAATTGACACCCCCGTGTCGGAACGCAGCAGCTCAACATATACGCAGGCTTATCCCCTGTTTTCAAGCTTAAAACACAACAGTAACTCAAGCAATGTTTAGGCAAGATATGCAGCAACAATTGGCATGAAATGCAACAACAAACTAGCCCTAACAATGCCCAAAACTGACAGCAACAAGAACAAGACGACGCAGCAGCTGACAGCAAAATTCCAGGCCAAAAACAGGGCAAAAAATCACGAGAAAAATATAGCATGACTGATCCTCTTCAACTCAACTTATTCTGATCAATTTAGGCTATCCAAAATGCAGCAAAACAACACAAATTCAACATATAAATTCAGCCCCAAGCAAGCTCAAACGCAGCAGCAGCAACACGAAGGAAAAAGGGGGGAAAAACTCCATTTTCATTCAAAATTCATTAATGGAACTCAACCAATTCTCAACTACCATGTAATCAATGATCATAAATGAGAAGAGGATGTTAAACAATCATACTCATGCTTGGAATCACTCAAAAAGCTCAAGAATTGAAAGAGATCAACCCAAATGCTCAAAACCTAATATATATCCAAGGCAGCATATATATCGATGAAACCATGATCAAACTTAGGGATGAATGAATGAAAATGACTCATATTGAATGTACATAACATAACCAAGCTTACCTTGTGGATTAATGGAGGTTTGGAAGGAGATTTGAGCTTGAATCTCTTGGTAGGGCTTGAGCTACGGGAAAAACTAGGAAGCAGATGATGTTTGGCCAATTTCCAGCAAGTGGGAAGGGTTATCTCGGTTTGGGGGGTTAATGGCTGAATAAAGGGTTGAGTTAGGGTTCCATGGAGTCTAACCATGGTTAATTTGGTCAACAAATGGATGAGTTATGATTTATTTGGTAAAAGGTGGCAGTTTTGTTCTCGTTCCGATTTTCGGTTGAGTTTCGGTGGTTCAAACGGCATTAGAAAAATATAAGGCTAAATTTATTAAACCCGAATCTTCGATACGAGTTCAACGAAGTTGATGGAACTCGAATCCGAGTTCCCGAGCTCAAGATATCAATTACGGAACCAAGGGTGCGCTAAGTGATCGTTAGCCCCCGATTTGGATTCCAAAATTCAAATAAATTCAAAACTCAATCAAATGTAACCGAAATCATGAAACGAACCAATCTTCATATACAAGATACGTATAAGTTCAACATATTAAATTCGTACGAAATTTCGGTATCAATTTAAATAGAAACGAAGCACGTAAATGTCACTCATACACAATGTAACAATAAAATTCATAATATTATAAATAATATAACAATTTCAAATGCGTAAAAATACATGCATGCATAAATAATTTATAATTATAAAATACATGCACTACTATATTCATGCACACGTACACAATTAACATATATATATATATATAAATATATTTGATATTAATATTATTAAAATAAAGTAATTAACATTTAATATAAATAAAATTAAATTAAATATATAAACACATAGAAATAATTACTTCGCGCAATGAAGGAGCACACAAGTTATTCACATAAATTGAAATTCAAATATTGCATATATTTCAATTAATCACTTATTTAACAATTAAACAATGAAATTTAATTATAGAAAACACTAAAAACCAATTAATTTGCTCAAATTAGTGAACACATATGTCATTTTAAAATACTGAAAAGTTGGGGCGTTACATTGGGAATCTGGAAAAACTAATGAGGTTCTGAGGAGAATGATTCTATTACACTAAAGTTAGCAAAGGAATGTTAGAAGAAAAAGAAAATCACTTACGGTTGAAAGTTTCTTGAGAATTCTTGTTAATTGGGAATCTCTCTGAAGAATGCTCTGAGGATTCAGAAATACGCTATGAAAGTTTTGAATGCCCAAAAGACTTGAATGATTCGGGATCACCTATTTATAGGGGAAGAAGTGGGTGTGATTTTGGCATTTAATTTCAAAGTGCAATCATATCCCGCCTAGGTAACCGCCCACTTTTGTGAACCGTCTCCCACATCCCGAGATTCACGCGCCGTTTCCTGGAAAGTCTCGCCCACTCTCCCATCAGCATTAAATGCAGGATGACATGAGCCGACAGCTAAAAAGACAGCAATTAATGCATGCCCAGAAGAGGATTTGGCCGTACGCCAACTCCTCCCCCGAGCGTCGCCCTCGGTAATTAAGTAGATTTGAAATTCTACAGCCGTTACCACCAAGGACTGCAGAATTGAGGGGGCAAAATGATGGTGGCAAAATACGCTTGACCCACGTTTTGACACGTGGCACAGTCAACGCATGACAAATGGATTCAACGGCTCCCCAGATAAGTCCCTACGAGCGTCCTAGACCTTCACTGGCACAAGGTCACACATAAAGCATGTCATCATTCATAAAGCACATGATCGCCCAGGCTCACTAATAAGCGCCAACTTCACTGCCAGGCGCCCCTCCATTGCTCTAATGAAATCATCCACGGGCGCCATGTCCCTTCGGATTACCAAAGGGTCCCTGACCCTCAACTATAAATAAGCGATATCTTCTCCTTCATTGTAAGCATTCATTCATATAGAAACTCTTACATTCTTCATCTTCTTTAAGATATCCTGACTTGAGCGTCGAAGAGCCAAACTAGAAATCACCCACAGTTCCCCAGCTTGACCTTCTGACTTCGTTGGTCTTTTTCCTAGCAGCTAGAGCCCATTGCTTTTTCGACGAACCTCTTCGAGCGCCATCTTCCGTTTCCCTATCTCAACAAAATAGAAAGTGATTGGAGTTTGACCCAAGCATAATCAGACACCATCAGATATAGAAATGGAGAGCCTGGGATTGAACCTAGGACCTCAGGAAAAGAAAATTAGCATCCAACCAACTTGGATATAATCCGTTGATGTTTTGTTTCAACGAAATTTTATTTGACTTTTAAATGCACTTAACGGTTTCATCCAAAATTTAACGGTTGGGACAAAAAACGTAACAAAATGAAACCAATGGGACTATTTTTGTCTAATTCTAAAAGAATGAGACCAAAATTGAAAACGGAGTAATCCTGTGGGACCAAAAATGTAATTTGCTCTATTTTTTATTATTCATTTATTTTTATTCCATATAGCAATGAAAAATCCGTTACTAAATTATAAATATTTTATTAATTTTTCTAATCATATGTTTATAACAACGGATTTTCCGTTGCTAATCTTTTTTATATTTATTTATTTTTATTTCTTTTTTTTCCGTCCTTATAGCAATGAAAAATCCGTTGCTAATATTTTTTAAATATTTGTTTATTTTTATTTCTTTTTTTTCTTCTATATAACAACGAAAAATCCATTGCTAAATAGCAACAATTTTTCGTTGCTAATATTTTTTATATTTATTTATTTTTATTTCTTTTTTTCCTTTCATATAGCAACGAAAAATCCGTTGCAACTATTTATAAATATTATATTATTTTTTATTAGGTTTTTATTTTAATAGCAACGGAATTTCCGTCGCTATATATACCAATTTATTTATTTTTTGTATTATTTAATTTTAGCAACGAAAAATCCGTTGCTATTTATTTTCATATATAGCAACGGATTTAGCAACGAAAATTCCGTTGCTAAAGTATTTTGCCACGAATTTTTTTTTTCGTTGCTATATTCGTTGCTAAATAGCAACAATTAATTTTCGTTGCTAAATTTCTATTGCTATATGACAGATTTCTTGTAGTGATTATAGAGTAGCTCCCATAATCACATATAAGGTAGGATACCCATGATCATCGCATAATTAGTATCCTGCTAAGGCGTGTTCTCTGCTAATTGCTTCTGTGATGCACTTTATGTGAAACTGCATTAAACAAGACAATTAAAATTTGGATAACATTATATGTTAGTGAGGTCATTCCGGACAACACTCCGGAAATTCGAAAATCCCCTTTTAAATATTGAGCAATTTGAATAAATAGGTATTTTATCACGGTAATAAAATTCCTAGCATTCTATTAATAGGATTTAGGACTTAATAAGTGAAACTAATTGCTGTCTCACGAGTCGTGGGGTAATTAGTGTAGCTTATTAATTCTAGTCTCCTGATTAATCACTTTAAAGTAATTAATATTTTTTTACCACTTTAGAATGGGCGATGTCTCACAAGTCGTGGGTCGTTCCGGACTAAGTTTGGTTGAGATCTTATGATTGATGGGTCTTGCTCAACACTAAAGTAGATATGGATGTCTCACGAGTCGTGGATCCATGGTTGAAAGATCAGTGATGCAAAAATATTACTAAGAATTTCATGGGGATGGAATCGGAAATCCGTACCTACCTAAAGATTCTTAGACCTTTGGATGTCTCAGGAGTCGTGGGTCCAAAACTAAGAATGCTTGGGATCCTAGTACCCATTGAGAAACAAGTTTCTTCTAAGGTCGTTAGGGATTTATAGACCTTCTAAAAACAGTGGGAGAACATATTTCTAAAGACCTTGATAATATGTATAATCGTTATTATTCAGCATGCTCATGATTTCATTATTTTTCATTTAGGTTATAGTTCTATTATTCTCTATAATTGAAATGGCAACTAAAAACCCTCTAGTATCCATCCTCGAATCAAACAAGTTGTCGGGGCCCAATTACTCTAATTGGCTTTGGAATCTAAAGATAGTTTTAGATTCTGAAAAGAGAAGATATGTTCTCTTCGAGGGAGATCTTGTCGCTGAAGGCGAAGCTTCGACTCGGGCCGAAAGAGAGGTGGTTGCGAAATGGTCTAAAGATAATCTTCAAGCCCGTTGCCTCATGTTGCCCAACATGTCTCCGGACATGCAAAGGCAACCCGAGCCAATGGAAAAAGCTTGGGAGATTTATGACCATCTCGAGCAATTGTACCGCCCCGAAAAGCATGTTTTAAGGTACAACACCTCTAAGGAGCTCTTTCATCTCAGAATGAAAGAAGGTATAAGTGTCTATGAGCACGGTCTAACGTTTCTTCCTTTGAATGAGAAACTGACCTCCATGGAAATGCTATTGAGTGAAGAACTTGTTGTGAACTTGTTGCTCGCATCGCTTCCACCGTCATTCAATCCTTTCATGCTGAACTTCAACATGAATCATCCTCATGCTACTGTAGGTGAGCTAATTAGTCAACTTGTGACTGCTGAAGACACGATTAAGAAGGATCACAAAGTAATGATGATCACTTTCTCTTCTAGGCCTTCCAAAGACAAAGGGAAGAAATTTCCCAAGAAGAAGGGATCTCTTAAACCCGATGGAGGGGTTAAAAAGAGAAAGGCCAAGAAGAAACGAGATCAGAAAAAGGACATTTGCCACCATTGTGGTAAGAAAAGGGCATTGGAAGAGGAACTGCCAAGAGTATAAGGATACTCCCAAGAAAGGTGCGTTTATTATTGAAGTAAATCTATCTATTGATTCTAATTCTTGGGTACTTGATACCGGCTGTGGGGCTCATATCTGTAATGATGTACATATGTTAAGCTCAAGCCATCAGGACGTGTAGATTAGATTTAGGTGTCTTTACTTTAGTTTTGAACAAAGTCCTTTATGTACCTTCTATTATTCGTAATATCATTTCCATTCCAATACTTGATTTTGAAGGTTTTGAAATTTTTCTAGAAATGGAAACTTTTATCTTAAGAAGAATAAAACTTCCATTTTGCTTGGTACATTATCTAATGGACTTTACATAACTAAAGACACTAATATTTTGAATATACAACAATTAAACAAACGCAAAAGAGATGACAATATCTCGGCTTCTTTATGTGTAACATCCCGCTCGTCCGATTTATAAGGTACGCCACGTTCCAACCTTTTTATGTGTGTAATTATGTGATTTTGTGCTTTGCACGGCCCTATTTTGAACTCTTTAAGAGTTTTGGGGCTTGTTTGCAATTTTCTCTTTTAAGGGGTTATTCGGTCATTTCTCGTTCGGTCGAGAGTTCGGACTCCTTGACCCCTTCTCCGCGTTCGGGGCATCGAGACGAGTCCGTAGACTCTAAGTTTGCCCAATTCTGACTTCGTTAACCCCTTCTTCCGTCCGTTTTTGCGTACGAGGACCCGAGATATAATACCCCGGATCCTCGTAATCCGTGAAAAGATCAGATCTCAGCTCCAGTGATCAAACCCGTTCCCGTCACTGTTCACACGCACTCGAGGTGTGTTTACACACACATGCTTGTTCTCCCTCGTTTCTCGACGGAATTCGACGAACCATTAGTGGAAATTTATCAACTCGACGAGCCCGTCACGATGGTACAAGAATCTCGGCCAACCGACGACCGACGGCGATGGAATCGGTGAATTTCAGACACAGCGGCGGCTAGGCGGAACCCCCGCCACTTCGCCGCCTCTTCGCGGCGGTCTCCGGCGACCTTTCTTCAACACGCGCCACCCCATCAGTTAGGAGACATCTCGACGCAACCCCAGTTCAAGCGGCGTGGCCAACAGTGGCCGGACGGCGGTGCACGCGCCGCCCGAAGTGGCGGTGGCGGACGCCCGTTACTGTAGCATGGCGGCTCCGCGGTGTTCCGACGAGTTTCGCGGGCGGAGCTTGACCCTATCCGACCTCTTTCGACCTCCTGAGTCCATTTCTGACCTCAAATCAAGCAACCGGTGACCGTAGGTGGTGGTTCCGGCGGTGACGCAGCGGCAGAAACTTCGGCGGCGATTTGGGCCCTTTTCCGAGCCGGTTTTGGTAGTGGTCGCTTCACGAAAGTTGCTTGGAATGACAAAACATAGCGGATGGCATCGGCGGCATTCTAGGAACAGGCCGTTGGCGGAGGACCGGTGGTGAACCGGCGGTCCGATTTTCCGGTGACTTTTTCCAGGTTTTGGCTAGGGGCTTTCGTAGGGCTCATTACAAGCTTTCCAACGGTATGCTCGGATTTCATTTTCGTTTTACGGTTTGCATTTAATTTCAGTTTTCGTATTAGGATTTGGTTCGATTTTTCGTCAACAAAGTCCTGTGTGTTTGGTATTTTCTGAAATTGATTGAGGGCTTTTGTCTAGTAGGCCGAGGCGCTCGTTTCTGTCCTTCCGGGGATTTTTCCGACCACCGGAGGCGGTGTTCCGGTGGCGACCGGTGGCTGTTCGGCCGGCCGCGGTGGCGGCATTCCGGCGACTTTCGGACAGTAGGTTCCTTTCGTCGTGGTGAGTCCAATGCCACTTCCCGTTCGTCAATCGGATGTCCGGTTGATTTTATATGAATTTTTGAAGTTATTGTATTTTATTCATTAATTGATTTTAATTGTGCAATTCGATCCCGTATGTGCTATAAATTGAAATTATGAGTTGTATGATACGTGGAAGTATGCTATGATGTATGAATATTTGATTCGTGATTTATCGAATTTATTTGTCTCGTTTTACGCCCATCTATTTGAGAATAATCATTGTTTGAAGGGGTGTTAGTGTAATTTTGGAAACTAATTTGATTATGAAATTTTATAAAAACATAAGAAATGAATTATGAAAAGATACGTTGTATTTAATTTGAATAAATTTATCAAGTATGCCAATTGTTATTATATCGTGAAATTTGCCAATGTGTAATTTATATATTTATTGTTATGTAATTCATGTTAATTTCGTGAGACTTGGTGCATGATATGATTTGAATTCTTAATGTCCTACTTTATTTTATGTAATTAATGTTATGAATTTTATAAGTTATGCATCTTTTGATATGGAATATGAATTATAATATGCTCTGAATGACTTGATTGAATAGATATGGATTATATGTTGCATCATTTGTATTCGTGAGCGTGGCCGTGCGTCTTTGTGGTTGTGTTTGGAGTCTGAGTCTTGTGTTCTGTGTGTGTTCAGTTGTTCAGGGGTTTTCCAGGGAGTGTCTGTCAGCTGTTTGAGTTCCAGTGGGACTTCTTGGCTCAGGTTTTCCGTTTCATCGGTGAAAGGTGAGGTTTTCTTTCTTTTAGTTAAAGCGACCTAAAACCCTACGTGTATTTTGAAGCCCGCATGTGAACTATATATATATATATATATATATAGATATGTGTTCGGATATGTATTTTGTGGGAATTGGTCCCTTTTGTTATGAAAGAATTGGAAAATGTTTTGTATATGTATATAAGCTATTTTACGTTTGTTTGGAAAAGCTTCGACAGGTGTGAGTGTGCGTGAATGTGTGTGTGAGTTTAAGCAGGGCATGATTTGCGGATAAGCTTCATATGGTAAGTGTTATATGTGTAAGTGTGTGTGTGTATCTGTGTGATGGGCCCCGGAGATTGTGGGTAAGGGAGACCCGGGACGACCATTGGGGTCGCCGGTTACGACCCCTGTGCACTTCTCCACCAACGGGAGACTTAGTTCTCCTATGCCGACGGAGCGCATTTTGGCTGGCCGTCGAAGGAACCGGGCGGGATCCTCCGGTTCACATGTTTCGTTCTGTGGAGGGTTGAGAGGGGCACCTCTCTTCCCCAATGGTGTGGCGGTGGGATTGTTTATTGGATTTGCTTCTGTTTATGCTTTGAGCAAGTGTAAGTTAAGCGTGAACTCTCCGAGTTAGTTTGATTTCGATTCCGAATTTGGTTCGTGAAACGGGAATGGATTAATAATTAATAAAATTGGTTGATTTTGGCCTTTGGGCCTTAAACTCTTTTATATATTTACTATCACGGGGAAAATGTTTTAGATTGCAAAAACCGTGCCCCGGTTCATGAACTTTTTAATTTGTTATATGCTTTGCTCGTATGTATATGTATGGGTGCGTGTGTTAGCCCCCTCACCAGTCGTTAGGACTGACCCCTCCTCGTTGTTCTTTTTCCCCCTTCTTTTGTTTGAGTTACAGGTTTGCTTTGGGAGCTCGTTGGTGCTAGGCGGTTGAGTCGAGTCTTTCGTTTTGTTCGGGTTGAGTCGGTCTTTGGATTTGTATAGGTTTTGCTTTCGTTTGAATTGGATTTAATTTGTTTAATGTATAAGTTTAATTTATTCACTTTGTTATGCCACTATGAAAAGATTTATGTTTAAGTTTTGAATATATGAATTTTCGGGACAGGTTAGGACAGGGCTTGGATTAGTTGAACCCGTTTTGATTGTATGCATTCGGGACAGGTTAGGACAGGTGAGTGGAACTAGTTGAACCCGTTTAGTTGATGTTTATTTATTTTCTGGATTGTATGAATTCGGTTCGTTGCATGAAGTTTTTGAAAGTTCATATTTTGAAATGCTTCCGCATTCTGCTTTTGTTTTCTCTTGCGTACTCTGTACAGGGCCTAGACCGCCTAGCCTTAGGTTGGATTTTGGTTTGTCACCCGTTCGCTGTGACTTGGTACGTGTGCGGATTTCCCATTTCGTACACGTGTCGGGGCATAGTGCGGGGGTGTGGCGCCCCACCGCTCGGGGTGTTACATCTTGAGTGGTATCAGAGCTACCAGGTTCAAAACCGGTGCTCTGGAGTCGGGTCGTGTCAGTTTAGGTCGTACGGCATAGGAGTACTTGTGCATTGCCTTCGTTTAATGTGAAATATTGACTTCTCTGTATGAATTTGTCTGAGCTTATGTGATTATGTGTACACTATGATTACGATTTTTATAACATTATCATTGTTATGCTTTAAATTTTTGTAAATTATGTGTTGCATCTGCATTTAGTTGGTGCTCTTAATTGTTTTCATTATTTGACATATCCACTTACTAACTCCCATGCATAAATATTTATTCAAATTGTGAATTGTAGGGTGACTCCTTGGCACCAAAACTGTAATTGATCGTGACAACACTTCCCACTTCTTCCAATTGATGAAAGAGGATTTGAGACTTCCATCTTCTAACCACTTGGAGTAAATGAATCTCTAGAAGAATTCAGTCAGGACTCGATGCTAATATAATGGAAACAGGTATCATGCATTCATAGCACGTGCATCATGCATTGGATTAAATTGTAATTATTCTGATCTTTTTGTTCTACGTACTCGATTGTTTTCTTGCTGATTAATGAGTATATGCCATTCACATCCCTAACCCCACATGCATTAGATTCGTGATTGTATTTTAGGTGGTCATCTACCTAGTTCACCAAGTGCTGTCTTAGTTGAAGCCTCATTGGAATCCGAACAGGGGTTGATCAGAAGTGTACGCTTGATCCAACAAGCTCAAAGTATAGGGAGGATGAAAGAAGATATTTGTCTACGAGAGAGATATTACATCTTTTAATTATCGAGGTGCCTTTGGGATTTGTACCTAACTACTTGGAGGTGCTCGGGAGTAACACGTTTTACAAGGACAATAGGATTTCTAACTCTGGATGGCGTGAGGTAGCAACGAAGAAAATGAAGCAATTGTACCATTCAGAGTCACTCAAGGGAGGGTCAGACTATTTTAAAGACATCAACAAGAGTAGTTACACTGTACTAAGGAAAAAGGGGAAAACTTTAAAATAAGGAATTTCGTGGCAATGTTTTCGAAAGCCAACCTCGCCAAATTACGAGGACGGGAGCATCAGTTAAAATGACAGTAGCAAAGTGGGATTGATTAAGAATTCTCCATTGATCTCCTCACGCACGTTATAAGAAACCTTCCCGTTGATGGAGGCAGCAAATTCTATTTCTCGTGAATTTTATCGGGACTTCGGGAAACCCTACGGATCACTTGGCTCCGAAAACTAATTGAAACGGTTCGAGACCCTTTTGAACCAGAGGATGCGAGGAAATACCAAAGAATGCAAAATGGGAAGTTGGAACTATGGCCAGTTAAGGAGTTGATTAACCTTTCAAGTTAAAGAAATTGCCAACCTCGACTCCACTACTACGGTGAACGGTACATTGAGCATCCATGGCATTTGCACTCATGCATTTCATAAGTAATTATAATTATTTTTGCTTGACATATGTGACAATGTGTAATGTGTGAGGTTGCTCGAGTTTAATAACGTGACTAACTGCTGCAATTTTCATAACTTTAAAATTGTTGTTGTTGTGAATTCTTGTAAACTAAATGGATTACCTGCTTGCGTGAACTATCCGTGCTTCAGTGCTTATAATTTCTTTGGTTACTCACTAACCCTTCATGCACCTACAAGCATATTGTGATTTTATTTTACAGTGATCCCATCGCGATATCCCCCTTGAGTTGAGCATGGATGATGAGTCTATACTCTAGGGACACCGATATCAGTCGGGTAATGGTACACTATACATGCATCCTATGTTTTGCATTCGGTGCTACTTTAATGTGTGTATGTATGAATGCTGTGTAAGTGAACTTGTGTGCTAGAGAGTTGTTGAGATCTCTCTATTTACGTGTTAGGGAGATGTGGGATTCTCCCTATTTCTGTGATAGAAAGATGTTGGATTCTTTCTAAATTATGTGAGCAAGAGATGTTGGATTCTCTTGGAGTTAGATGTTTGAGAGATGCTGGATTCTCTCGAATCTAGGGTTTGAGAAATGCTGGATTTTCTCAAACTAGGATGTTTGGAAGATGAGGAAGTCTGCCAGACTTAGGATGAGAGACGGGGTTCTCTCGATTACGTGATTGACAGACGGGGTTCTCTCAATTCTGTGCCTGAGGGACGGGGTTCTCTCTTTTGACGTGCCGGGAGACGGGGCTCTCTCTCTCTTGCGTGCTGAGAGATGGGATTCTCTCTTGTTTGTCGCGACTGAGTTTCGTATGGCCTGTTGTGGGTTTGCAATCGACGAGGAAGCCATGGTACCGAGCCTTGGGTGCAGTGGCCTAGTGGGCGGACCGAACAAGTTTGAAGCGACCAACAGTCAACTGTTTGAATAAACCTCTGGGACTACGGAACTCTGCAGGGAGTTGATGCAATCAGTGAGAGTAAACTTCACAGCCAGGGCTATGACTATACGATTTTGGGAGATGAATTGAAGTATTCTAGTTTGAAACTCTTCGACTCAGCAGTAGGACCTAAGGACAGGTCCTTTTGAAGGAGGGAAGTTTGTAACATCCCGCTCGTCCGTTTTATAAGGTACGCCACGTTCTAACCTTTTTATGTGTGTAATTATGTGATTTTGTGCTTTGCACGGCCCTATTTTGAACTCTTTAAGAGTTTAGGGGCTTGTTTGCACTTTTCTCTTTTAAGGGGTTATTCAGTCATTTCTCGTTCGGTCGAGAGTTCGGCCTCCTTGACCCCTTCTTTGCGTTCAGGGCATCGAGACGAGTCCGTAGACTCTAGGTTTGCCTAATTCTGACTTCGTTAACCCCTTCTTCCGTCCATTTTTGCGTACGAGGACCCGAGATATAATACCCCGGATCCCCGTAATCCGTGAAAAGATCAGATCTCAGCTCTAGCTTCTTCCTCCAGCGATCAAACCCGTTCCCGTAACTGTTCACATGCACTCGAGGTGTGTTTACACACACTTGCTCGTTCTCCCTCGTTTCTCGACGGAATTCGACGAACCATTAGTGGAAATTTATCTGCTCGACGAGCCCATCACGATGGTACAAGAATCTCGGCCAACCGACGACCGACGGCGACGGAATCAGCGAATTTCAGACACAGCGGTGGCTAGGCGGAACCCCCGCCACTTCGCCGCCTCTTCGCGGCGGTCTCCGGCGACCTTTCTTCGACACGCGCCACCCCATCAGTTAGGAGACATCTCGACGCAACCCCAGTTCAAGCGGCGTGGCCAACGGTGGCCGGACGGCGGTGCACGCGCCGCCCGAAGTGGCGGTGGCGGACGCCCGTTACTGTAGCACGGCGGCTCCGTGGTGTTCCGACGAGTTTCGCGGGCGGAGCTTGACCCTATCCGACCTCTTTCGACCTCCTGAGTCCATTTCTGACCTCAAATCAAGCAACCGGTGACCGTAGGTGGTGGTTCCGGCGGTGATGCAGCGGCAGAAACTTCGGCGGCGATTTGGGCCCTTTTCCGGGCCGGTTTTGGTGGTGGTCGCTTCACGAAAGTTGCTTGGAATGACGAAACATAGCGGATGGCATCGGCGGCATTCCAGAACCGGCCGTTGGCGGCGGACCGGTGGTGAACCGGTGGTGAACCGGCAGTCCGATTTTTTGGTGACTTTTTCCAGGTTTTGGCTAGGGGCTTTCGTAGGGCTCGTTACAAGCTTTCCAACGGTATGCTCGGATTTCATTTTCGTTTTACGGTTTGCATTTAATTTCAGTTTTCGTATTAGGATTTGGTTCGGTTTTTCGTCAACGAAGTCCTGTGTGTTTGGTATTTTCTGAAATTGATTGAGGGCTTTTGTCTAGTAGGCCGAGGCGCTCGTTTCTGTCCTTCCGGGGATTTTTCCGACCACCGGAGGCGGTGTTCCGGTGGCGACCGGTGGCTGTTCGGCCGGCCGCGGTGGCGGCATTCCGGCGACTTTCGGACAGTAGGTTCCTTTCGTCGTGGTGAGTCCAATGCCACTTCCCGTTCGTCAATCGGATGTCCGGTTGATTTTATATGAATTTTTGAAGCTATTGTATTTTATTCATTAATTGATTTTAATTATGCAATTCGATCCCGTATGTGCTATAAATTGAAATTATGAGTTGTATGATACGTGGAAGTATGCTATGATGTATGAATATTTGATTCGTGATTTATCGAATTTATTTGTCTCGTTTTACGCCCATCTATTTGAGAATAATCATTGTTTGAAGGGGTGTTAGTGTAATTTTGGAAACTAATTTGATTATGAAATTTTATAAAAACATAAGAAATGAATTATGAAAAGATACGTTGTATTTAATTTGAATAAATTTATCAAGTATGCCAATTGTTATTATATCGTGAAATTTGCCAATGTGTAATTTATATATTTATTGTTATGTAATTCATGTTAATTTCGTGAGACTTGGTGCATGATATGATTTGAATTCTTAATGTCCTACTTTATTTTATGTAATTAATGTTATGAATTTTATAAGTTATGCATCTTTTGATATGGAATATGAATTATAATATGCTCTGAATGACTTGATTGAATAGATATGGATTATATGTTGCATCATTTGTATTCGTGAGCGTGGCCGTGCGTCTTTGTGGTTGTGTTTGGAGTCTGAGTCTTGTGTTCTGTGTGTGTTCAGTTGTTCAGGGGTTTTCCAGGGAGTGTCTGTCAACTGTTTGAGTTCCAGTGGGACTTCTTGGCTCAGGTTTTCCGTTTCGTCGGTGAAAGGTGAGGTTTTCTTTCTTTTAGTTAAAGCGACCTAAAACCCTACGTGTATTTTGAAGCCCGCATGTGAACTATATATATATATATATATATAGATATGTGTTCGGATATGTATTTTGTGGGAATTGGTCCCTTTTGTTATGAAAGAATTGGAAAATGTTTTGTATATGTATATAAGCTATTTTACATTTGTTTGGAAAAGCTTCGACATGTGTGAGTGTGCGTGAATGTGTGTGTGAGTTTAAGCAGGGGATGATTTGCGGATAAGCTTCATATGGTAAGTGTGATATGTGTAAGTGTGTGTGTATCTGTGTGATGGGCCCCGGAGATTGTGGGTAAGGGAGACCCGGGACGACCATTGGGGTCGCCGGTTACGACCCCTGTGCACTTCTCCACCAACGGGAGACTTAGTTCTCCTATGCCGACGGAGCACATTTTGGCTGGCTGTCGAAGGAACCCGGCGGGATCCTCCGGTTCACATGTTTCGTTCTGTGGAGGGTTGAGAGGGGCACCTCTCTTTCCCAATGGTGTGGCGGTGGGATTGTTTATTGGATTTGCTTCTGTTTATGCTTTGAGCAAGTGTGAGTTAAGCGTGAACTCTCCGAGTTAGTTTGATTTCGATTCCGAATTTGGTTCGTGAAACGGGAATGGATTAATAATTAATAAAATTGGTTGATTTTGGCCTTTGGGCCTTAAACTCTTTTATATATTTACTATCACGGGGAAAATGTTTTAGATTGCAAAAACCGTGCCCCGGTTCATGAACTTTTTAATTTGTTATATGCTCTGCTCGTATGTATATGTATGGGTGCGTGTGTTAGCCCCCTCACCAGTCGTTAGGACTGACCCCTCCTCGTTGTTCTTTTTCCCCCTTCTTTTGTTTGAGTTGCAGGTTTACTTTGGGAGCTCATTGGTGCTAGGCGGTTGAGTCGAGTCTTTCGTTTTGTTCGGGTTGAGTCGGTCTTTGGATTTGTATAGGTTTTGCTTTCGTTTGTATTTGATTTAATTTGTTTAATGTATAAGTTTAATTTATTCGCTTTGTTATGCAACTATGAAAAGATTTATGTTTAAGTTTTGGATATATGAATTTTCGGGACAGGTTAGGACAGGGCTTGGATTAGTTGAACCCGTTTTCATTGTATGCATTCGGGACAGGTTAGGACAGGTGAGTGGAACTAGTTGAACCCGTTTAGTTGATATTTATTTATTTTCTGGATTGTATGAATTCGGTTCGTTGCATGAAGTTTTTGAAAGTTCATATTTTGAAATGCTTCCGCATTCTGCTTTTGTTTTCTCTTGCGTACTCTGTACAGGGTCTAGACCGCCTAGCCTTAGGTTGGATTTTGGTTTGTCATCCGTTCGCTGTGACTTGGTGCGTGTGCGGATTTCCCATTTCGTACACGTGTCGGGGCATAGTGCGGGGGTGTGGCGCCCCACCGCTCGGGGTGTTACATTATGGCATGTACATTTAGGGCATATTTCTAAAGATAGGATTGCTAAGTTAACTAATTTAGGATCATTCTATGATAATGAACTTAAAGAGTTAACTCATTGTGAATCATGTCTTAAAGGAAAAATGGAAAAACTCCCTTTAATGGTAAAGTGGAACGTGCCACTAAAGTATTGGATTTAATCCATACTGATGTTTGTGGACCACTTAGTGTAAGTACGAGAAACAATCATCAGTATTTCGTAACCTTCATGGACTACTTCAGTCATTTTGGTTATGTGTACTTGATGAAGTATAAATCCGAGGCCTTTGAGAAATTCTTAGAATTTCAAGAGGAGGTTGAGAACCAAGTCGGTCAGAAGATTAAGACACTTCGATCTGATCAAGGTGGCGAATATCTGAGTGACGAATTCCTTAGTCATCTCAGAGATAATGGAATTATCTCTCAGTGGACTCCTCCGGGAACTACTCAATTAAATGGAGTTTCGGAAAGAAGGAACAGAACCCTACTTGATATGGTTCGTTCCATGATGAGTTTCACTGAATTGCCACCTTCATTCTGGGGTTATGCCTTAGAATCAGCAGTTAAGATTCTGAATCTTGTTCCCTCCAAATCTGTACCCAAAACCCCATTTGAAATGTGGTTTGGAAAAATCCCTAATTATTCTTACTTAAGAATTTGGGGTTGTCCTTCTTACGTGAAGAGGACAGTGGGAGATAAGCTCGAAGCTAGGTCAAGCTTATGCAACTTCATAGGATATCCTAAAGAGTCAATAGGATATTATTTCTACGATCCTCTTGAACAAAGGTCTTTGTGTCAAGAAACGCTACTTTTCTTGAGGACTCGTTCCTTAAAGAAAAGAAAGGCAAGATCGCAGAACTTGAAGAGGTTCGAGACCAAGGTCCCACACCAAGTAAGGAGATTAACGTCCCTCAGTCAATCCTAGAGAGTGATACACACGAAAATCCTCCTCTAGTAAGATGTTCCGAACGTATTCCTAGACAACCAGAGAGATGATATGGTTTTCTCCACCAACCATCTCAAATGGATAACGATCCATTAACTTATGATGAGGCACTGTTAGATTCGAACTCTGAATAGTGGAAAGAAGCAATGAAATCCGAAATGGATTCCATGTACTCTAATCAAGTTTGGATCTTGGTTGATCCACCTAATGGGATCAGGCCCATAGGGTGCAAATGGATATATAAGCGCAAGCTTGGAGTAGATGGAAGTGTGGTAGACTTTAAAGCAAGATTAGTTGCTAAGGGTTTTACTGAAAGACTAGGTGTAGACTTTGCTGAAACCTTCTCACCGGTTGCAATGCAAAAATCCATTTGGATCTTGCTTGCCATTGCAGCATATTATGACTATGAGATATTGCAAATGGATGTAAAAACTGCCTTTCTCAATGGAGACATTGACAAAGACATTTACATGGAGTAACCCATGGGTTTCACATTCAGTAGGAGCGAACAAAAGGTTTGTAAGCTCCAACGTTTAATCTATGGATTGAAATAAGCTTCTAGGAATTGGACCATTCATTTTGATGAAGCGGTTAAATCGTTTGGCTTTATTCAAAATCCGAATGAGTCCTGCGTTTACAAGAAAGAACTGGAAACCTCGGTTCAATTTCTGATACTTTATATAGATGACATCCTCGTCATTGGGAATGCGAAGGATGATATGAAAGTAACAAAGTCTTGGTTGTTGAACTAATTTGAGATGAAGGATCTTGGTAATACATTCTACATTCTCGGTATATAGATCTATCAGGATATATCTAAGTGATTGTTAGGATTATCACAGTCGGTTTACGTAGACAAAGTACTAAAGAGATTTAGTATGGAAGATTCCAAACGTGGGAAACTTCCAATGGGCCTGGAACAGTTCTTTTGAAGAAGCTGTGTCCCAAGACTGAACTTGAAAAGTCCAGGATGTCCAAAATTCCTTATGCATCAGCAATAGGAAGCATAATGTATGCAATTCTATGTACTCGACCGGTTATGGCTTATGCACTCAATGTGACTAGCCGATTCCAATGTGACCCTGGTGAAGGTCAATGGACTACTGTAAAGAACATCTTTAAGTACTTAAGAAGAACTAAGGATTTGTTCTTGGTTTACGGAGGCCAGCAAGATCTTCTCATTAGAGGATACTGTGATGCAAGCTTTGCATCGGACATGGATGACTTTAAATCCATGTCAGGATACATATTCTGCCTGAATGGCGGAGCAGTGAGTTAGAAAAGTTCCAAGCAAGCGACCACTGCAGATTCGACCACTGAGGCCGAATACTTAGCTGCAAATGATCCAGCTAAGGAAGGTGTTTGGGTAAGAAACTTCATCCACGAGCTGGGCGTAGTTCCTAGCATTAAAGACCCCGTTACAGTGTTTTGTGACAACACAGGGGCTGTTGCTCAAGCAAGAGAACCAAGATCTCACCAAAGGACCAATCACATTTTGAGGAAGTATCACTTAATCCATGAAATAATCAAGAGAGGAGATGTGCAAATTGAAAGGGTCACATCGACAGAGAACATGGCAGATCCACTTACAAAAGCCCTTAGTCAACAGGGTTTTGAAGGACATCTTAAGAAGATGGGACTTAGATTAGCACCTGAATGGCTTTGACAGGCAAGTGGGAGATTGTTAGGAATAGTTCCCTTAAAGCAACATTTGTGCTTTACTATTTCCTTGTAAAATCACAAACAATCTTTGAATAATATACGAGATGATTTTGTTCATAGGCAATCACTTCTTTATGTGCTTATTTATGTCTGTTCGGGCTGACTGTGTTTTGCATGTTTTGAACTCCCCTAATCCGATGAGGCCGTTAAGAACTTTGCCCTTATGCGAACGACACATGAAATAAGTTCTTAACTCCATAGGCGAGGATTAGAAACTTCTCCAAGTCGATGAATTCGACAGACAGTGGGAGTGTCGACCTTGACTCCGTTGAGACTTGCTTATGTGATTATGTCCTTTTAAAGGATCATTCAGTTTCATGGGATGATAAGTGCATACGATGATGCGTCCATAATACATAAGCGTGATTGTTACAAGAACTTCATCACTGAGATGTCCCGCGTGAGAACATTCCTAAATGGGAAAGGAAGTCTCCTAGAAACTTCCAGATTAGGAAATATCTCACAGGTCAATGACGTGATTAATAATCCTTAGACTTGAGATTCTGTAATGCCTCATATGAGTTAACTCTGTAATCTTTGATATAGGCTCAAAAGGGTGTCGCCATATAGACACCTGAATCACGGCCTATGTTGGGATTGCAGAAGTGGCATATGTAGAATTAGTAGAATCAATAAAGGACCTACACTTGTTAAGAACAAGAATGATCTCTTACTGATTGAGTTGTTCGTAGTCCATTAAATATTAAACCCTTGACCAAGGTGGATAAAAGATCAAAACATCAAGAAAATGGGGTTTTCTTGGATTGAGATCTAAATGGATATGAAACGAACTTAATTTTAAAGATCAAGAATATTAAGGCTCTGAGAATATTCTCATGCCTTAGTTCTTGATTAGCAGATAGAGTTGTAGGAGGATCGTATTTCACTGATTGTCATTGACTGAAAGGTTCTTCGATTCATTTCGTTATTCGGCTAGGGGTCACACACCTATTGCTAGATTACGGTAGTGTGATATGTGAAGTGATTATTTAATTTTAATTAATTGTTGTCACTGCTAATCAAATAATGAGCCTAAAGGGTCACACACAAATGCCAGAATATGAGGGTTATGGTAGGATGTTAATATGATTAATGAAGGATCAAATAGTTGATCGAAATGAAGCCACGAACATGTGGTCATTGCCACGTGTCAAGGACACGTGACTACCACATGTCACGCAGCCTGCGTGGCTGCCATGTGTCACGTACATGTGGTTGTGACGTAGCTTCACTTGTGTGATTAATTTACACGCGAAATCTTTTCTAGAATTAATTAATTAAATTGTAATTAATTAATTTTGATCTTTTAATTAATTATGAATTAATTGTTAAGACTATTCTCAAATTACTTAACCCAATAAACAATTAATTGGGAATGAAATTATTTATTGAATATTGACTTTTGACTTTAGTAAATAAAGGTTGAAAAGTCAAACTTCCTATTTTAGGAGAGAGAAGACATCTATTGCAAGATTTGAAAAATAAGTTAAGAACTTATTATTCCAATTAAATTAATAATTAAATTAGTTAATTAGTGAGTAAGAAAACTGTAACATCCCGACTGATCAGACTTTCAGGTAACCTATTATGTGGGCTATTTAATTATTTGATTAAGTGATTATGTGATATTTAATTGCTAACGTGGATTTAATTGTTTAAACGTTAACTTTCCTTTGCTTTGTATTTTACTTGTTTTGAATCCGTATTTAATTTTGATTTTTATGAATTCGTGATATGTGTTAATTATATGCTTCATGGACTCGATTATGTGCTCGTTGTATGTTTTGGTATTTGTTTTGCTTGCCTTTTTGGTTCGTTTTGGAGACGGGACCTAAAGGAGGCTAAAGAGCATTTAGCGCACCTTGTGTTCCGGGACGCGTATTTTGAGCTCGGGAATTCGGATTCGAATTTCGTCACCTCCATTGAACTCATTTCGACGATTCAGGTTCAATGGGATAAGCCTCACATTTTTCTAAGTTCAATAAGACCCTCGAATTTCACCCGTAACGAGCCCCTTACGCTTGAAAGCTACCTTTTGACCTAGCAAAGCTTGTGGACCCCACTTAAAACTTAACCAAGCCGTAACCATGATTTATGCTTTGAGTTAACTCCCACATTCAGTCCCAGAACCCCCAATACCGATCCATTCTCTCCCTCTCTCACCAATCTCGTTCAGCAAGCAAGGGAAAAGAAGAGAAGGAAAACCCCTTTGTCCATTTTGTGATTTTTGAGCTCAAATCATCACCTTAGCTTCTCAAATTTGAAAGGTAAGTTTATGTGTAGCACCCGGAACGCTAGGCGCCACATCCCCCGCACTATAGGCTCAATCCACATATGAAACGGGCAATTCATACATGAACCGAAACTATAGCGAACGGGAGACAATAAAAAAACACAAGGCTAGGCAGGTACCCTCAATTAAAACCAAAACAACTCAGAGCAATAAAATAGCGGAAGCAAAAGCATTCAATACATATAGATACCATATTTACATATTTACTTATAGGTACCGACAAATCATACCATTACAATATCCATCGAAATATAATTCAAGATTTACTACAAAATAACAAGTATCAACACAAGTACAATGTATGAAGGTGCAGAGCTAGACCCGAATAAAAGACACGAGACCCTAATTCCCGCCTAGCACGAACCTGCAAAACTGAAAAGTTGAGGTGTCAGTCCAAACGGACTGAGCGAGGGGTATAAATAAATATATGCGCACGTACATGCAAGTTATAATCTCGGGTAATAATTTTTGGAAATCAAACACAATTATTAGAGTAGAAGGTACTATCGCCCGAGGTTACAACTAATTCCATTTACCAATTAATTCAGTTCAATACAATCAATAGGTGGCCCGGCGAGTGAGGGCAATTCTCCAACCTTACTCCGACCGTGTACAATCAATCAATTTGTTAGGTGATTAGGTGATCAAGCAATTATTTACTGTGCACAATTAGCAGTTTCAGTGACTCCTTCTTCCTCCGGGTGATGGTGGGATTGCAAGGCCCCACCATCCAATCAGTCTGGGCAGAGGGTACATGAATCCCTAAGCCCGGAACTCCTTCCTCCCCTAATCTCCTAGGGGGTTCAGGGGTCATCCCAAATGGTGAGGATAGCACTCGAGTTACCCGTCAACCCATGCTTTCCCGGTTGGCTCGAGCCACTATCCTCGGGCCCACAGTGCAATTCAATGACTCGCCAAAACAATCAATCCGTCAATCAATCAATCAATCAATCAATCGGTTTTGCTAAATCATTTGAAAGTCATAAAGTTCGCAAACTATAGATATATATATACAGTTTGGCCGAAATAGTTACATAGGGGTTGTAAGGGTTCTATTTATCTAGAATTTAAACCTCACCTGACCAAACCAACCAAAAAGAAGCAAGAGAGCACCCTACTGAGCGGGCTCCTCGAAACCGGGACCGTGATCTGTGCAACAAGGACAAGTGTGAAATAAGACTCGACTCGAATGAACCAATTATGACGAACGGCAAGGTCATGCACCAGTATGTTATGCGATAACGATTTAATGAATGTCAAATAAAAGCATGATTGTCAATAAACCAAGTACACATCGCATACACGTACAACCAAGCATGCAAAACAATATGCATGAAAACAGAGGGTGACAAGCCCGTGTCACCAAAATACACTAAGCCGTGACACCCCCGTGTCACGGTACAGCGGACCAAATGCGTGAAAAAGAAGGTGACACGCCCGTGTCACCAAAACAAGGCAAACCGTGACACCCCCGTGTCACGGTACAGAAAAACAAAACCCAATAGCATGCACCCCCGTGTCACCCAACACAAAGCAAATATGACACGCCCGTGTCATCTCTACGTGACAGAAAAACAGGGCAACTCGAACAACACTAAGATCCAACCAAAACACTAAATTCAATCCAATATAAATGATCAAACACAACATATACATAATATACTTCAACTATACAACGATCAAACCAATAAATATGCATCAAATCACCAAGAATTAGGCCCCAAAACCCCATAATTATTCATATACTCCAACTTTCACATAACTTCATGTTTTATGCAAGAAATGAAGGAAATATGAGCCAAACATGCTTCTAATCATGACTACACATAAAAGCATCAAGCTAACATCAAACCCTACTCATATGCTCAATCAAGGATTCAAATAATCTCCAATATCTACCTTGAAATGAAAGAAGAGAAATGATGAGGTGAAGATGTGGTGATGTTGATGATCTTAGCTCCAAAGTTCTTCAATTATAGCTTGAGATTAGATGAAATCTTCCTTCCTCTCTCTTGAATGTGTAATGACCGATCCTTAGTGTGTGTGTGTGTGATGTTCTTGTGTGTATGTAATGTATGAGAGTGTTGGAAGAGATGCATATACTAGATATATTATATCATCCACTAAACATAACAATTGTACCCAATTTGCAAACAAGTCCCTAGGTTATTTAAATGAATGCAATCAAGTATCATCCCTATCCAAAAGATCAATTAGCTCCAAACCAAGTCATGCAATTAAGTCCATAATTTCATGAAACGATCAATTAAAGTCACATAGTACAATTAAACACGTTATCACTTAATTCACGAACTTCATATTAAAAGTTAATTCGTATAAATATAGAGAAATGTATAATGCACACAATATTATAAAGAGATCATAATAAGCAAGTAAATGTATAAAATTAAACTCCCAACTCCCGAAGACCCGCACGTGGCGTGCTTACCTGAACTTCCGGAATTTGGGGCGTTACAACTCTCCCCCCCTTAGAAGAATCTGGTCCCCAGATTCATTGGTCGGATGAAAATAACTCCGGGTGAAACTTCTTCATCTTCTCTTCCGGTTCCCAGGTCATCTCCTCCGATTTGTCACCTCGCCATAACACCTTCACCATAGAAATATTCCGATTCCTTAACTCTTGATATTTCCTGTCCAATATTCTGACCGGCTTCTGTATAAAAGATAAATTCGGTTCCAACTCCACTTCTTCAATGGGGAGAATTTCGGTTTCATCCGGATAATACTTCCTGAGTTGAGATACATGGAAAAAGTTGTGAATTCCGATAAGATTAGGAGGTAGGTCCACTCGATAAGCTACTTCCCCAATACTCTCGATAATCTCAAACGGACCTAGGTAACAGGGATTCAACTTTCCTCCCTTTCCAATTCTAGAAAATCCCTTTTGAGGAGATACCTTCAAGAAAATCCGGTCCCCCACTTCAAATTTGAGATCCCTCCGGCGAATATCGGCATAACTCTTCTGTCTATCTTGTGCAGCTTTCATCCGTTGTTGTATAATTCGAACTTTCTCAATCATGGCTTCCACAGCCTTCGAGGATTTCTCAAGCTTTCTCCCTTTCTTTACCCCTTCTTGTTTCGTCCATTTCCACTCTTCCAAATCAAAGAATAGCGGTGATCTACATTTTCGCCCATAAAGCAATTCATACGGAGCCATACCAATCGTTGCTTGAAAGCTATTATTGTAAGCGAACTCTACCAAAGGAAGTTGATCGTGCCACGAGGTTTGGAAATCCAAGGCACAAGCTAGAAGTAGATCTTCCAAGTACCGAATAACCCTCTCCGATTGCCCATCAGTTTGTGGATGAAACGCCGTACTGAACTGGAGCTTTGTACCCAACATCTCTTGTAACTCTTGCCATAACTTTGAAGTAAAACGGGGATCTCGATCCGAAACAATACTCACCGGAATACCATGAAGCCGTACAATCTCCCGGTTGTAAATCTCAGCCAACTTCCGAATCTTGAAAGATATTCTGACCGGTAGAAAATGAGCAGATTTTGTCAGACGATCCACAATCACCCAAATACCATCGAATCCACCCTTCACCTAGGTAACCCGGATATAAAATCCATCGTCACCTGTTCCCACTTCCACTCAGGAATAGGTAACGGCTGAAGAAGACCTCCCGGTTTCTGGTGTTCGGCTTTCACTTTCTGACAAGTGAGACAACGCTTCACAAACTCTGCTACATCCTTCTTCAATCCACGCCACTAATAAAACTGCTTGAGATCTTTGTACATCTTATTCCCTCCAGGGTGAATTGAATAAGCTGACTTGTGAGCTTCCTCGAGCAATACCCTTTTCAATTCATCGGGTACTACTACTCGGTTCTTGAAACGAAGTAGACCGGTTTCATCGAACCCAAATGGACTCTCCGGATCCTCTCTAGCCTTAGAGACCAATCTCTGAACTCCCAGATCCTTTCCTTGAGCCTCAAACATTCTGTACTCTAAGTCCGAATAGATGGAGATATTAGAAACTCGAGCTCTAAACACAATAGGCTCAACTCCCTTACTTGTACCTATTTCCAAGTTCAAAACACCCACTTTCCTACTTAGAGCATCAACAACTACATTGGCTTTCCCGGGATGATATTTGATAACACAATTATAATCTTCTAGTCGCTCCATCTATCTCCGCTACCTCATATTGAGTTCCTTTTGGGTGAAAAGATATTGGAGGCTCTTATGATCGGTGAAAATCTCGAAGGACACTCCATACAAATAATGCCTCCATTTTCCGA
This sequence comes from Lantana camara, assembly GCA_037501455.1. Taxonomy (NCBI): domain Eukaryota; kingdom Viridiplantae; phylum Streptophyta; class Magnoliopsida; order Lamiales; family Verbenaceae; genus Lantana; species Lantana camara. The sequence goes on from CM074858.1 coordinate 56,993,620, forward strand.
GTGCGAAAATCACGGCAGCAAGCTCTAAATCATGTGTCGGGTAGTTCTTCTCATGATCCTTCAACTTCCGTGAGGCATAAGCGACAACCTTGCCCTTCTGAGTTAATACACTTCCCAAACCTTCCTTCGACGCGTCAGTGTACACAGCATATCCTTCCGAACCCTCTGGAAGAGTTAACACTGGAGCAGAAACCAATCTCTCTCTCAAAACATCGAAACTTCTCTCACATTTCTCATCCCAATCGTATTTCACATCCTTCTTAGTTAACCGAGTCAAAGGAGCAGCGATCTTAGAGAAATCTTGCACGAATCTTCTATAATAACCCGCCAATCCCAAGAAACTTCTGATCTCGGAGGCGTTCTTTGGTTTCTCCCACTTCAACACCGATTCAATCTTCGAGGGGTCAACCTCTAATCCATTCCCCGAAATAATATGACCCAAGAAGGACACTCGGTCGATCCAAAACTCACACTTGCTGAACTTCGCAAACAATTGATGCTCTTTCAATGTTCTTAACACCAATTTGAGATGCCTTGCATGTTCCTCGGCTGATTTAGAGAAAACCAAAATATCATCAATGAAGATTACAACGAACTTGTCAAGAAACGGCTGGAAAATCGTATGCATCATGTCCATAAAAGCGGCGGGAGCATTTGTCAATCCAAAAGGCATGACCACGAATTCATAATGCCCATATCTTGTGTTAAAACCCGTCTTCGGAATATCCTCCGCTCAAATTTGTAATTGGTAATACCCTTGCCTCAAATCAAGCTTCGAATATACTTTAGACCCTTGGAGTATATCAAACAACTCTTCAATATGGGGAAGAGGATATTTATTCTTAACGGTCATCTGATTAAGTTCCCGATAATCAATACACATTCTTAGAGTACTGTCCTTCTTCTTCACGAATAAAACTGGAGCACCCCATGGTGATGAGCTCGGTCTTACATACCCAACTTCCAAAAGACCATCCAGTTGTACTTTTAATTCCTTCAATTCCGCCGGTGCCATCCTGTATGGAGTCTTGGAATAAGGTTCGGCATCCGGATACAAATCAATCATAAACTCTATCTCCCTTTCCGGTGGTAACGAATCCAACCTCTCGGGAAACACTTCGGGAAACTCTTTAACTACCTAGGTTTCCTCCAACTTCACTTGATCCTTCGATTGATTAAGAATATAGGCTATAAACCCCGTAGCCCCATCACGGACCAATTTCTGAGCTTCTGAAAAAGATAATAAAGGCACCGTCTTTGAACTTTGACCCGTAACCAACTCAGAACCCAAACTAACTTTCTTGGCCCGAAAATCAACGGTGGCGTAGTGCGTATAAAACCAATCCATACCCAAGATAGAATCATACCGAGCCATTGGCAACTAAATGAAATCCGTTGAGAAAACCCGACCCTCAATACTCACCGGCACCTCTCGAAAAACCCGGTTAGTTTCTATACTACCACCAAAAGGAGTACTAACCACGTAGCATGCATCAGAATAAGTAACACACAAGGGCAATTTAATAGAAACATCACAAGAAATGAAGGAGTGAGTGGCTCCCGGATCAAATAAAGTGTGTATGTTGATGCCATGAATGCAAATGGTACCTTCAACAACGGCAGCCGGGCTCACGTCTGCATCATATTCCTCGCCTTCCAAGGCATAAGCACGGGCCCGAATCATCGGCCTCTGTCCTCCAGGCGGCGGATTACGTCGATCCGGACAAGTATCCACCATATGATCGGCAGCCCCACAAATTAGGCATAACCCTAGACGCCTTCGGCAATTATCATAGTGATGTGTAGGTTGCCCGCAAAAAGTGCACTTAGGTTTCTCCGGTGGTGACGGCATAACCGGTGGCTGAGGAGCCTTCTAGACTGGCCCTTGTGGTTTAAACTTCTTCATAGGGCCCTTAAACTGAGGAGGAGTGGTATCATAAACCATCGGCCTCTTGCCGGCATTGTAACCCGATCTTGACCCGGAACCTGAACCCTGTCCGTCCTAAAGGAAGACCTCCGTGCAACAACCGAGTCTTCAACCTTAAGAGCTTTGGTAGTGGCCTTCTTCCAAGTGCTTGTGTTAACAGCTTCAATCGCCGCTTGAATATCCGGCCTCAAACCTTGTACGAATTGCATAGCCTTGTGGAAGTCGTCGCTAGCAATGTTAGGGGCGTATTTGGACAACCTCTCGAACTCGGCTATATACTCCGAAACTGATCTTCCTCCTTGTTTAAGCTCAGTAAACTCCTTAAGCCTTCTAGTGAGCGAAGATGGCGGAATAAACTTATTCTTGAATTCTCTTTCGAATACATCCCATGTAATTTGCTCCTCGGCGGCATCCAAGACAATTTTGGTACTCTCCCACCATGAATATGCTTCTCCCTGGATGAGGGTAAGAGTACACCGGTCCTTTTCCCGAGACTCACATGGAATAAGTTCCCAAACTCGTTCAACTTCTTTAAGCCATTGCTCGGCTTGAATATCGTTCCCCTTTTGGAATCTCGGCGGATGTTGATTCTGGAATTCCCTTAAAATAACGGAAATAGGTGCCTGTTGTGGCGGTGGAGGAGCTGGCGGTGCTGGAGGCACATAATCCCTTAGCCTCTGATCCATGAGTTGCACCATGGAATTTAAGAAATCTTGGGGTTGAGCTGGAGGTGGTGGAGGAGGGGTTCGATCACGCCGGTGATGACGTCGATGTCGAGGAGAACGATCCCAGTGATGTCGGTCACGAGCTATCCTTAAATTCGAACACTTTACATGCATGTTTGATTAACAAGTGCAATGAGTGTAATTACAACACACAATGTAATCCAACCACATAGTCAAATAATCCAAGTACTTCAAATAGAATCACATAAGTTCAAGTAGGTTGCAAGACTCTCAAATAATCAATTAATCCTATGCCGTACGACTTAGACTCACAAGACACGACACTAGAGCCGCGGTTTTGCGACCGGGCTCTGATACCACCTTGGGATGTAGCACCCGGAACGCTAGGCGCCACATCCCCCGCACTATAGGCTCAAACCACATATGAAACGGGCAATTCATACATGAACCGAAACTATAGCGAACGGGAGACAATAAAAAAACACAAGGCTAGGCGGGTACCCTCAATTAAAACCAAAACAACTCAGAGCAATAAAATAGCGGAAGCAAAAGCATTCAATACATATAGATACCATATTTACATATTTACTTATAGGTACCGACAAATCATACCATTACAATATCCATCCAAATATAATTCAAGATTTACTACAAAATAACAAGTATCAACACAAGTACAATGTATGAAGGTGCAGAGCTAGACCCGAATAAAAGACACGAGACCCTAATTCCCGCCTAGCATGAACCTGCAAAACTGAAAAGTTGAGGTGTCAGTCCAAACGGACTGAGCGAGGGGTATAAATAAATATATGCGCACGTACATGCAAGTTATAATCTCGGGTAATAATTTTTGGAAATCAAACACAATTATTAGAGTAGAAGGTACTATCGCCCGAGGTTACAACTAATTCCATTTACCAATTAATTCAGTTCAATACAATCAATAGGTGGCCCGGCGAGTGAGGGCAATTCTCCAACCTTACTCCGACCGTGTACAATCAATCAATTTGTTAGGTGATTAGGTGATCAAGCAATTATTTACTGTGCACAATTAGCAGTTTCAGTGACTCCTTCTTCCTCCGGGTGATGGTGGGATTGCAAGGCCCCACCATCCAATCAGTCTGGGCAGAGGGTACATGAATCCCTAAGCCCGGAACTCCTTCCTCCCCTAATCTCCTAGGGGGTTCAGGGGTCATCCCAAATGGTGAGGATAGCACTCGAGTTACCCGTCAGCCCATGCTTTCCCGGTTGGCTCGAGCCACTATCCTCGGGCCCACAGTGCAATTCAATGACTCGCCAAAACAATCAATCCGTCAATCAATCAATCAATCAATCAATCGGTTTTGCTAAATCATTTGAAAGTCATAAAGTTCGCAAACTATAGATATACATTTTGGCCGAAATAGTCACATAGGGGTTGTAAGGGTTCTATTTATCTAGAATTTAAACCTTACCTGACCAAACCAACCAAAAAGAAGCAAGAGAGCACCCTAGTGAGCGGGCTCCTCGAAACCGGGACTGTGATCTGTGCAACAAGGACAAGTGTGAAATAAGACTCGACTCGAATGAACCAATTATGACGAACGGCAAGGTCATGCACCAGTATGTTATGCGATAACGATTTAATGAATGTCAAATAAAAGCATGATTGTCAATAAACCAAGTACACATCGCATACACGTACAACCAAGCATGCAAAACAATATGTATGAAAACAGAGGGTGACACGCCCGTGTCACCAAAATACACTAAGCCGTGACACCCCCGTGTCACGGTACAGCGGACCAAATGCGTGAAAAAGAAGGTGACACGCCCGTGTCACCAAAACAAGGCAAACCGTGACACCCCCGTGTCACGGTACAGAAAAACAAAACCCAACAACATGCACCCCCGTGTCACCCAACACAAAGCAAATATAACACGCCCGTGTCATCTCTGCGTGATAGAAAAACAGGGCAACTCGAACAACACTAAGATCCAACCAAAACACCAAATTCAATCCAATATAAATGATCAAACACAACATATAAATAATATATATCAACTATACAACGATCAAACCAATAAATAAGCATCAAATCACCAAGAATTAGGCCCCAAAACCCCATAATTATTCATATACTCCAACTTTCACATAACTTCATGTTTTATGCAAGAAATGAAGGAAATATGAGCCAAACATGCTTCTAATCATGACTACACATAAAAGCATCAAGCTAACATCAAACCCTACTCATATGCTCAATCAAGGATTCAAATAATCTCCAATATCTACCTTGAAATGAAAGAAGAGAAATGATGAGGTGAAGATGTGGTGATGTTGATGATCTTAGCTCCAAAGTTCTTCAATTATAGCTTGAGATTAGATGAAATCTTCCTTCCTCTCTCTTGAATGTGTAATGACCGATCCATAGTGTGTGTATGTGTGATGTTCTTGTGTGTATGTAATGTATGAGATTGTTGGAAGAGATGCATATACTAGATATATTATATCATCCACTAAACATAACAATTGTACCCAATTTGCAAACAAGTCCCTAGGTTATTTAAATGAATGCAATCAAGTATCATCCCTATCCAAAAGATCAATTAGCTCCAAACCAAGTCATGCAATTAAGTCCATAATTTCATGAAACGATCAATTAAAGTCACATAGTACAATTAAACACGTTATCACTTAATTCACGAACTTCATATTAAAAGTTAATTCGTATAAATATAGAGAAATGTATAATGCGCACAATATTATAAAGAGATCATAACAAGCAAGTAAATGTATAAAATTAAACTCCCAACTCTCGAAGACCCGAACGTGGCGTGCTTAACTGAACTTCCGGAATTTGGGGCGTTACAACTCTCCCCCCCTTAGAAGAATCTGGTCCCCAGATTCATTGGTCAGATGAAAATAACTCCGGGTGAAACTTCTTCATCTTCTCTTCCGGTTCCCAGGTCATCTCCTCCGATTTGTCACCTCGCCATAACACCTTCACCATAGAAATATTCTGATTCCTTAACTCTTGATATTTCCTGTCCAATATTCTGACCGGCTTCTGTACAAAAGATAAATTCGGTTCCAACTCCACTTCTTCAATGGGGAGAATTTCGGTTTCATCCGGATAATACTTCCTGAGTTGAGATACATGAAAAACGTTGTGAATTCCGGTAAGATTAGGAGGTAGGTCCACTCGATAAACTACTTCCCCAATAGTCTCGATAATCTCAAACGGACCTAGGCAACGGGGATTCAACTTTCCTCCCTTTCCAATTCTAGAAAATCCCTTTCGAGGAGATACCTTCAAGAAAACCCGGTCCCCCACTTCAAATTTGAGATCCCTCCGGCGAATATCGGCATAACTCTTCTGTCTATCTTGTGCAGCTTTCATCCGTTGTTGTATAATTCGAACTTTCTCAATCATGGCTTCCACAGCCTTCGAGGATTTCTCAAGCTTTCTCCCTTTCTTTACCCCTTCTTGTTTCGTCCATTTCCACTCTTCCAAATCAAAGAATAACGGTGATCTACATTTTCGCCCATAAAGCAATTCATACGGAGCCATACCAATCGTTGCTTGAAAGCTATTATTGTAAGCGAACTCTACCAAAGGAAGTTGATCGTGCCACGAGGTTTGGAAATCCAAGGCACAAGCTCGAAGTAGATCTTCCAAGTACCGAATAACCCTCTCCGATTGCCCATCAGTTTGTGGATGAAACGCCGTAATGAACTGGAGCTTTGTACCCAATATCTCTTGTAACTCTTGCCATAACTTTGAAGTAAAACGGGGATCTGGATCCGAAACAATACTCACCGGAATACCATGAAGCCGTACAATCTCCCGGTTGTAAATCTCAGCCAACTTCCGAATCTTGAAAGACATTCTGACCGGTAGAAAATGAACAGATTTTGTCAGACGATCCACAATCACCCAAATACCATCGAATCCACCCTTCACTCTAGGTAACCCGGATATAAAATCCCTCGTCACCTGTTCCCACTTCCACTCAGGAATAGGTAACGGCTGAAGAAGACCTCCCGGTTTCTGGTGTTCGGCTTTCACTTTCTGACAAGTGAAACAACGCTTCACAAACTCTGCTACATCCTTCTTCAATCCACGCCACCAATAAAACTGCTTGAGATCTTTGTACATCTTATTCCCTCCAGGGCGAATTGAATAAGCTGACTTGTGAGCTTCCTCGAGCAATACCCTTTTCAATTCATCGGGTACTACTACTCGGTTCTTGAAACGAAGTAGACCGGTTTCATCGAACCCAAATGGACTCTCCGGATCCTCTCTAGCCTTAGAGACCAATCTCTGAACTCCCGGATCCTTTCCTTGAGCCTCAAACATTCTGTACTCTAAGTCCGGATAGATGGAGATATTAGAAACTCGAGCTCTAAACACAGTAGGCTCAACTCCCTTACTTGTACCTATTTCCAAGTTCAAAACACCCACTTTCCTACTTAGAGCATCAGCAACTACATTAGCTTTCCCAGGATGATATTTGATAACACAATTATAATCTTCTAGTCGCTCCATCCATCTCCGCTGCCTCATATTGAGTTCCTTTTGGGTGAAAAGATATTGGAGGCTCTTATGATTGGTGAAAATCTCGAAGGACACTCCATACAAATAATGCCTCCATTTCCCGAGTGCGAAAATCACGACAGCAAGCTCTAAATCATGTGTCGGGTAGTTCTTCTCATGATCCTTCAACTTCCGTGAGACATAAGCGACAACCTTGCCCTTCTGAGTTAATACACTTCCCAAACCTTCCTTCGACGCGTCAGTGTACACAGCATATCCTTCTGAACCCTCTGGAAGAGTGAACACTGGAGCAGAAACCAATCTCTCTCTCAAAACATCGAAACTTCTCTCACATTTCTCATCCCAATCGTATTTCACATCCTTCTTTGTTAACCGAGTCAAAAGAGCAGCGATCTTAGAGAAATCTTGCACGAATCTTCTATAATAACCCGCCAATCCCAAGAAACTTCTGATCTCGGAGGCATTCTTTGGTTTCTCCCACTTCAACACCGCTTCAATCTTCGAGAGGTCAACCTCTAATCCATTCCCCGAAATAATATTACCCAAGAAGGACACTCGGTCGATCCAAAACTCACACTTGCTGAACTTCGCAAACAATTGATGCTCTTTCAATGTTCTTAACACCAATTTGAGATGCCTTGCATGTTCCTCGGCTGATTTAGAGAAAACCAAAATATCATCAATGAAGATTACAACGAACTTGTCAAGAAACGACTGGAAAATCCTATGCATCATGTCCATAAAAGCGGCGGGAGCATTTGTCAATCCAAAATGCATGACCACGAATTCATAATGCCCATATCTTGTGTTAAAACCCGTCTTCGGAATATCCTCCGCTCGAATTCGTAATTGGTAATACCCTTGCCTCAAATCAAGCTTCGAATATACTTTAGACCCTTGGAGTATATCAAACAACTCTTCAATATGGGGAAGAGGATATTTATTCTTAACGGTCATCCGATTAAGTTCCCGATAATCAATACACATTCTTAGAGTACCATCCTTCTTCTTCACGAATAAAACTGGAGCACCCCATGGTGACGAGCTCGGTCTTACATACCCAACTTCCAAAAGACCATCCAGTTGTACTTTTAATTCCTTCAATTCCGCCGGTGCCATCCTGTATGGAGTCTTGGAATAAGGTTCGGCATCCGGATACAAATCAATCATAAACTCTATCTCCCTTTCCGGCGGTAACGAATCCAACCTCTCGGGAAACACTTCGGGAAACTCTTTAACTACCTCGGTTTCCTCCAACTTCACTTGATCCTTCGATTGATTAAGAATATAGGCTATAAACCCCGTAGCCCCATCACGGACCAATTTCTGAGCTTCTGAAAAAGATAATAAAGGCACCGTCTTTGAACTTTGACCCGTAACCAACTCAGAACCCAAACTAACTTTCTTGGCCCGACAATCAACGGTGGCGTAGTGCGTATACAACCAATCCATACCAAAGATAGAATCATACCGAGCCATTGGCAACTCAATGAAATCCGTTGAGAAAACCCGACCCTCAATACTCACCGGCACCTCTCGAAAAACCCGGTTAGTTTCTATACTACCACCAAAAGGAGTACTAACCACGTAGCATGCATCAGAATAAGTGACACACAAGGGCAATTTAATAGAAACATCACAAGAAATGAAGGAGTGAGTGGCTCCCGGATCAAATAAAGTGTGTATGTTGATGCCATGAATGCAAATGGTACCTTCAACAACGGCAGCCGGGTTCACGTCTGCATCATATTCCTCGCCTTCCAAGGCATAAGCACGGGCCCGAATCATCGGCCTCTGTCCTCCAGGCGGCGGATTACGTCGATCCGGACAAGTGTCCACCATATGATCGGCAGCCACACAAATTAGGCATAACCCTAAACGCCTTCGGCAATTATCATAGTGATGTGTAGGTTGCCCGCAAAAAGTGCACTTAGGTTTCTCCGGTGGTGACGGCATAACCGGTGGCTGAGGAGCCTTCTAGACTGGCCCTTGTGGTTTAAACTTCTTCATAGGGCCCTTAAACTGAGGAGGAGTGGTATCATAAACCATCGGCCTCTTGCCGGCATTGTAACCCGATCTTGACCCGGAACCTGAACCTTGTCCCGTCCTAAAGGAAGACCTCCGTGCAACAACCGAGTCTTCAAACTTAAGAGCTTTGGTAGTGGCCTTCTTCCAAGTGCTTGTGTTAACCGCTTCAATCGCCGCTTAAATATCCGGCCTCAAACCTTGTACGAATTGCATAGCCTTGTGGAAGTCGTCGCTAGCAATGTTAGGGGCGTATTTGGACAACCTCTCGAACTCGGCTATATACTCCGAAACTGATCTTCCTCCTTGTTTAAGCTCAGTAAACTCCTTAAGTCTTCTAGTGCGCGAAGATGGCGGAATAAACTTATTCTTGAATTCTCTTTCGAATACCTCCCATGTAATTTGCTCCTCGGCGGCATCCAAGACAATTTTGGTACTCTCCCACCATGAATATGCTTCTCCCTGGATGAGGGTAAGAGTACACCGGGCCTTTTCCCGAGACTCACATGGAATAAGTTCCCAAACTCGTTCAACTTCTTTAAGCCATTGCTCGGCTTGAATATCGTTCCCCTTTTGGAATCTCGGCGGATGTTGATTCTGGAATTCCCTTAAAATAACGGAAATAGGTGCCTGTTGTGGCGGTGGAGGAGCTGGCGGTGCTGGAGGCACATAATCCTTTAGCCTCTGATCCATGAGTTGCACCATAGAATTTAAGAAATCTTGGGGTTGAGCTGGAGGTGGTGGAGGAGGGGTTCGATCACGCCGGTGATGACGTCGATGTCAAGGAGAACGATCCCAGTGATGTCGGTCACGAGCCATCCTGAAATTCGAACACTTTACATGCATGTTTGATTAACAAGTGCAATGAGTGTAATTACAACACACAATGTAATCCAACCACATAGTCACATAATCCAAGTACTTCAAATAGAATCACATAAGTTCAAGTAGGTTGCAAGACTCTCAAATAATCAATTAATCCTATGCCGTACGACTTAGACTCACAAGACACGATACTAGAGCCGCGGTTTTGCGACCGGGCTCTGATACCACCTTGGGATGTAGCACCCGGAACGCTAGGCGCCACATCCCCCGCACTATAGGCTCAAACCACATATGAAACGGGCAATTCATACATGAACCGAAACTATAGCGAACGGGAGACAATAAAAAAACACAAGGCTAGGCGGGTACCCTCAATTAAAACCAAAACAACTCAGAGCAATAAAATAGCGGAAGCAAAAGCATTCAATACATATAGATACCATATTTACATATTTACTTATAGGTACCGACAAATCATACCATTACAATATCCATCCAAATATAATTCAAGATTTACTACAAAATAACAAGTATCAACACAAGTACAATGTATGAAGGTACAGAGCTAGACCCGAATAAAAGACACGAGACCCTAATTCCCACCTAGCACGAACCTGCAAAACTGAAAAGTTGAGGTGTCAGTCCAAACGGACTGAGCGAGGGGTATAAATAAATATATGCGCACGTACATGCAAGTTATAATCTCGGGTAATAATTTTTGGAAATCAAACACAATTATTAGAGTAGAAGGTACTATCGCCCGAGGTTACAACTAATTCCATTTACCAATTAATTCAGTTCAATACAATCAATAGGTGGCCCGGCGAGTGAGGGCAATTCTCCAACCTTACTCCGACCGTGTACAATCAATCAATTTGTTAGGTGATTAGGTGATCAAGCAATTATTTACTGTGCACAATTAGCAGTTTCAGTGACTCCTTCTTCCTCCGGGTGATGGAGGGATTGCAAGGCCCCACCATCCAATCAGTCTGGGCAGAGGGTACATGAATCCCTAAGCCCGGAACTCCTTCCTCCCCTAATCTCCTAGGGGGTTCAGGGGTCATCCCAAATGGTGAGGATAGCACTCGAGTTACCCGTCAGCCCATGCTTTCCCGGTTGGCTCGAGCCACTATCCTCGGGCCCACAGTGCAATTCAATGACTCGCCAAAACAATCAATCCGTCAATCAATCAATCAATCAATCAATCGGTTTTGCTAAATCATTTGAAAGTCATAAAGTTCGCAAACTATAGATATATATATACATTTTGGTCGAAATAGTCACATAGGGGTTGTAAGGGTTCTATTTATCTAGAATTTAAACCTCACCTGACCAAACCAACCAAAAAGAAGCAAGAGAGCACCCTAGTGAGCGGGCTCCTCGAAACCGGGACCGTGATCTGTGCAACAAGGACAAGTGTGAAATAAGACTCGACTCGAATGAACCAATTATGACGAACGGCAAGGTCATGCACCAGTATGTTATGCGATAACGATTTAATGAATGTCAAATAAAAGCATGATTGTCAATAAACCAAGTACACATCGCATACACGTACAACCAAGCATGCAAAACAATATGCATGAAAACAGAGGGTGACACGCCCGTGTCACCAAAATACACTAAGCCGTGACACCCCCGTGTCACAGTACAGCGGACCAAATGCGTGCAAAAGAAGGTGACACGCCCGTGTCACCAAAACAAGGCAAACCGTGACACCCCCCGTGTCACGGTACAGAAAAACAAAACCCAACAGCATGCACCCCCGTGTCACCCAACACAAAGCAAATATGACACACCCGTGTCATCTCTGCGTGACAGAAAAACAGGGCAACTCGAACAACACTAAGATCCAACCAAAACACCAAATTCAATCCAATATAAATGATCAAACACAACATATACATAATATACTTCAACTATACAACGATCAAACCAATAAATATGCATCAAATCACCAAGAATTAGGCCCCAAACCCCATAATTATTCATATACTCCAACTTTCACATAACTTCATGTTTTATGCAAGAAATGAAGGAAATATGAGCCAAACATGCTTCTAATCATGACTACACATAAAAGCATCAAGCTAACATCAAACCCTACTCATATGCTCAATCAAGGATTCAAATAATCTCCAATATCTACCTTGAAATGAAAGAAGAGAAACGATGAGGTGAAGATGTGGTGATGTTGATGATCTTAGCTCCAAAGTTCTTCAATTATAGCTTGAGATTAGATGAAATCTTCCTTCCTCTCTCTTGAATGTGTAATGACCGATCCTTAGTGTGTGTGTGTGTGATGTTCTTGTGTGTATGTAATGTATGAGAGTGTTGGAAGAGATGCATATACTAGATATATTATATCATCCACTAAACATAACAATTGTACCCAATTTGCAAACAAGTCCCTAGGTTATTTAAATGAATGCAATCAAGTATCATCCCTATCCAAAAGATCAATTAGCTCTAAACCAAGTCATGCAATTAAGTCCATAATTTCATGAAACGATCAATTAAAGTCATATAGTACAATTAAACACGTTATCACTTAATTCACGAACTTCATATTAAAAGTTAATTCGTATAAATATAGAGAAATGTATAATGCGCACAATATTATAAAGAGATCATAACAAGCAAGTAAATGTATAAAATTAAACTCCCAACTCCCGAAGACCCGCACGTGGCGTGCTTAACTGAACTTCCGGAATTTGGGGCGTTACATTATGGTTGTAATCTAAACTCCCTCTTCTCTCTTTTATGTGATCTTTAGCTCATTCCCTTGGTTGATTCATGAGATAGAGCAAGCATGTGAATAGTAGTAGTTGGAGGAAATTGTTGATTCTTGCTTCCATTCTTGTTCCCTTGATTCTTGGTGTTGATATATGACTTCTAGAGCATGATTCTTGGTAATTATTTCATCTCCTTGCATGGTTGTTGAGGTATGATTAATTTGCCATTAATGAAGCTTGAGGATTGGATGATATAACTTGATGCATTTCTTCCCATTCTTGCCTTGTTTGCTTGCATTTTTGTGGCTGAAGTTATTGCTACTTATTGGGCATGAAATGTTGATGAATTGGTGTCATTTTGTTGCAAGTTGAGTGTGCTTTGAATGGCATAAGATTCTCCTAAGTGCCCCCAACCGAAATCCTCTGTTTTTGCCTTCAAAATTCGGTGTTGCTGCGTTAAAATTTTTCTAGCCCGAACGCCTGACACGGCCGCGTCAGATTACAAAGGAAAATGGACACGGCCGTGTTGAGCTCTCGAAAATGTTTTTTTCGAATTTATTTGCCTGACACGGCCGTGTTCGTCCCCTTTGTATTTCTGACACGGCCGTGTCCAACAGGGTGGCTTCCGGGGAGATTTCTTTCGCCTTTTCGTTGCTTCTTGTTGTTTCTTCTTGCCTCGTTTTTTATGTGTATGCATGCTTAACTTGTTATATGATGTGTTAATCCTTATGTTAAGAATTTGTGCTTTGATTTACCTCCTCGTTTATGATATATGTTCCTATGTGTAATATTTGCTCGTAAATGGCGTAAATATGGATGTATTTCATATCTTTTACATCATAAGCATAAATATGCATGTACCGAGCGTCAATGTGGTTCATATTGAGTCTAAGAGTTTTTCCTGTTGTTTGTCTTGTTCAGAGGATCTTCCTGTTGAGGACGAGCTTGCTCCATAGGTGTCCGGTTTTCCCCTTTTATCTCCACTACGTTCGTTGTCAAGGTGAGGTTTTTGTTCTTTTAGTTATTCGACCTATGACCCTATTTGATTTGAAACCTCGCATGCGAATACGTAAAATATATGGTAAATAAGTGTATGATACTTATGTTGCGGGATTTGTCCCATTTGTTATAAGAGTTTGAAAACGTTTTGTATAAGTATATAAACTATTTTGCTTTTGTTTGAAAAGTTTAGTTTCGTGCAAGTGTGTGTGTGTAAGCGAGATGTGGCTTTGAAAGATAAGCTTTGTGATGTTTGTGTGACTTTCGTGATCTGTTTGGGCCCCGGAGTGTGGTACGGTAATCTCGGGATGGCCGAGGGGTCGCCGAGCTCTTCCATCAACACCTCTATTTGAGAGTCTTACCCAACCTTGGGAGGTTGAGGAAGGGTGTTTCTCTTGAGCCGGCGGAGGCAACCGCCGAAGGTTTCAAGGTAGTGATTAAACCTTGTCTTGTCTGTGTATGTGGATAGTTAGGGCCGATCAACCCTTCTATCAACCGGTGTTGGGGATGGATTCTGATTTGTTTTGCTTTGCTTGGTTCTTCGTACATGGAAGTTTGGAGTGTAACTCATACTCGCCGAGTTGGTTTAGTTTTGTATGATCTATGGAACGAGAGTGGATTCCTAATTACCTAAAGCTTGGGATTTGGCATTTGCTCCTTTTGCCTTTTCTTTAACCTATGTATATCTATATCACGGGAACTACTTTGGCTTGCAAAAACCACTCTCGGTTCAAGGATCCTTCTGTTTTGATTAGCTGCTTTGCTCTATATATATATCGGGTGCGTGAGTTAGCCCCCTCACTAGTCACTGGGACTAACCCTCATTGTTGTTTTTCCCTTTTTCCTTTCTTTTGAGTTTGCAGGTTCTTCCGAGTCATGCTAGGCGGCAAATGTCTTTTGGTTTACTTGTGGTATAGCTTGAGTCCGCATGCAACGTAGTGGATTACTTACCCTCTCACTTATGTATTTTGGATTATGTATCCTGATTACACGTATGCTATTCTGGCCGTGACGATAATGTATATTTTGTATATTTTCTTGCATGTAGCTTGAATATTTGACCCTCTCCCATTTTGATTAAGTATATATGTGATCTTGGGAATTATGTTGGATATGAATTGCTTCCGCTACTCTGATCTTATTTTGCGCAGTTTTTGAGGGTCTAGGCCGCCTTGCGAGGGTGTGAGTTTTGTGTGTCTCCCGTTCGCTACGGTTTGATACGGGTGCGAACTCCCTATTTCGTTACTCGTGTTAGACCTTAGTGTGGGGGATGTGGCACCCTTCGCTCCGGGGGTGTTACATCCTTGCGTGGTATCAGAGCTCTCGGTTGCAAAACCGGAGCTCTGGAGTTATGTTGAGTCTGTCTAGGTTGTTCGGTATAGGGGTATGTGATTATTTGCATTCATCTACATCTCTACATGACTTATTTGTTTTAAATTCGTGATAATTGACTTCATGATCATGAACTGAACCCCATGCATCGATATTTCTTGATTTGTGTATTCTCAGGATGCCTCCAAGAAGGAGAGCAGATAGGGAGCAGACTCCTGATCTTAATCAACCCCCTCCACAAGCACCTCCACCTCCTCCGATGAATGTTGAGAATATTGTGCAGGCTCTTCTTAACCAACTTTAGCAGAATCAGAGAAATAATCCACAATAGGAAGGACAAAGTGGACAAGTAACTCCGGCCTTCAAGGAGTTCAGAAATAACAACCCACCGAAGTGGTATGGAGGAGATGACATACAAGCAGAAGAGTGGTTGTCAGAGGTTGCGGGAATTTGGGAAATTTGCCCCGCTCCTTTGCATGAGAAAGCTGTTTGCACGGCTCGGTTTGTTCAAGGTCCCGCATCCAATTGGCTCAAAGCTATGAGAGCTTGATTGGAGAGAAATGGAGTGGAGTTTGATTGGGAAAGCTTTGTAAGAGAGTTTCATCACAAGTATGTTCCACCTAGTGCTCGCGAGAGAAGACTTCAGCAATTTATAGAATTGAGACAAGGGAACCGTTCGGTTGAAGAGTATATCTTGGAATTTGAAAGACTTGCACCGTATGCTCCACATATCACCAATGATGACACCCAGAAGGCCCGGAATTTCATTCATGGTTTGAGATATGAGATCCAGAATGCTCTTAAGGCGGCTACAGTGGATACGTGGGAGAAGGTTACGAGGAAGGCTATCAAAGTGGAGGCCAATAACACGAGATTGAGGCCGACCTACTCCTCGGGGCAAGGCTCGAGCTCTAATTTGGGGAAGAGGCCTGCATCACATAGTGGGCCTCCGGTTTTCAAACCCCAAGGTCCTAATACTTCAGTTAAGAAAGCTCGACCTCCGCTACCTGCGGCACCAGCTCTACCTGCTCCGATACAGTGTACTTATTGTAAGGGTTCCAATCACACCGAGGAGTCATGCCGGAAGAAATTGAGAAGATGTTATAGATGTGGAGAGCCCGGTCATTTGATTAGTAGTTGTCCTCAAGTAAGAGCACCTCAACCTCGAGCTCCTCAACCATTGAATGTGATGCCCCCGAGAGCACAGATCCAGGCTAGAGCTTATGCTTTGGAGGGCGAGGAAGAGAATGTGGAAGTGGATGCCAACGCCGTTGTTGAAGGTACTATCCACATTCATGGCATTCCATTGCATGCATTGTTTGATCCGGGAGCAACGCATTCATTTATTGCTTCCCGGCTTGTATCTACTCTTCCCTTGCCTGTTGCTTGCCTAGATGATTCTTTTGTTGTTTCTTCTCCTCTTGGTGGTACTTTATCTATGAATTGTGTTTACCGTGGTGGTCCGGTGGTTGTGGAAGATCAAGAGTATCCGGCAGACCTGATCAAGATGCCTATCAAGAAGTTTGGGGTGATTCTGGGCATAGACTGGTTGTACCGTTATGGAGCTATGATGGATTGTTTTACTAAGAAGGTAACTTTGGGTTCTACGGTCTTTGCGGGTCAGAGGTTGAAGACCTGCCCGTTTATCTCCTTTATGGAAGCGAGTAGACTGTTCCGGGAAGGTGCAACGGGCTACGTAGCCTACCTTTTGAATAAGCCAAAGGATCAGGCCAAGCTCGAGGAGACGGAGATCGTGAAGGAATTCCCCGATGTGTTTCCGGAGAACTTGGGATCTTTACCTCTGGATCGGGACGTCGAGTTTGTGATAGATCTCTATCCCGGAGCAGAACTGTATGCGAAATCTCCCTATAGGATGGCTCCAGCCGTGTTGAAGGAGTTGAAGACGCAATTGGACGAGCTCTTAGAATGTGGTTACATTCGCCCGAGCACTTCTCTGTGGGGTGCTCCGGTCCTGTTTGTAAAGAAGAAAGACGGGACTTTGCGAATGTGTATGGACTACCGTGAGCTGAACCAGTTAACGGTTAAGAAAAAATACCCACTTCCTCACATTGAAGAGTTGTTCGATCTCCTGCAAGGTTCAAGTGTTTATTCCAAGTTAGATTTAAGGCAAGGGTAATACCAGTTGCATATCCGGGAGGGAGATATACCGAAGACAGGTTTCAACACAAGATATGGGCATTTTGAGTTTGTGGTCATGCCTTGTGGTCTTACCAATGCCCCAGCCGCGTTTATGGATATGATGCACCGAATATTCCGGCCTTAGCTCGATAAATTCGTGGTCATCTTTATAGATGATATTCTGGTGTATTTGAGGTCCGAGGAAGAGCACGCGCGGCATTTGAGTATTGTCTTGTCTACGCTTCGGGAGCACAAGTTGTTTGCCAAGTTCAGTAAGTGCGAGTTCTGGTTGGATCGAGTTTCCTTTTTAGGTCACTTCATTTCTGGGAATAGTATAGAAGTGGATCCGGCGAAGGGTGAAACGGTTATGCTTTGGAAGCAACCTAAGAATGCCTCGGAAGTGAGAAGTTTTCTTGGGTTAGCAAGGTATTATAGGCGCTTTGTGAAAGATTTCTCGAAGATTGCTTCCCCGTTGACCCGGTTAACTAAGAAAGAGGTTAAATTCGAGTGGGATGAGGCGTGTGAGAAGAGTTTCCAAACTCTTAAACAAAGATTGACTACTGCACCGGTTTTAACCTTACCCGAGGGTTCAGAAGGCTACTCAGTTTACACCGATGCTTCGAAGGAAGGTCTCGGTTGTGTGTTAATCCAGAATGGTAAGGTGCTAGCCTACGCTTCAAGGAAGTTAATGGATCACGAGAAAAATTATCCCACTCATGACTTGGAACTCACGGCAGTGGTGTTTGCTTTGATGAAATGGCGACATTACCTCTATGGAGTTACTTTTGAAGTGTTCACCGATCACTAGAGTCTTAAGTATTTGTTTACCCAGAAAGATTTGAACGTAAGGCAGAGAAGGTGGATGGAGCTACTTGACGACTATGATTGTAACATTCAGTACCATCCGGGTAAAGCTAATGTGGTGGCGGATGCTTTGAGTAGGAAGGCTAGTATTTCAGGTCTGGAAGCAGGTTCTAGTAGACAGGGTTCGGTGGTTCTGGTCTCAGAGTCTCGTTTGGCTAATATTTCAGTTCAGCCGGATTTGAAGCAGAGATTGATAGAAGTTCAATCTGTGGATCCCGAGATTCAGAAATTGGTAACTAAGTCAAGGATTGATTCTGAAACTAAGTTTGGATTTGATGATTCAGGGTTGTTCAGATTTAAAGCTCGAGTTTGCGTTCCAAAAGAACTTAAGCGGTTGGTACTTGATGAAGCCTACAAATCAGCATACGCAGTACATCCAGGTACCACCAAAATGTACAAGGACTTAAGGACTTTATATTGGTGGAACGGCATGAAGAGAGACGTTGCTAACTATGTTAGAAGATGTCAAACATGCCAAGTGGTTAAAGCAGAACACCAAAAACCGGGAGGAACACTCCAACCACTTCCAATACCCGAGTGGAAGTGGGAGCAAGTGACAATGGACTTAGTGTCCGGCTTGCCAAGGACCAAAGGAGGTTCCGATGGAATTTGGGTGGTTATTGATCGGTTGACGAAGTCGGCGCATTTCCTCAAGGTGAGAATGTCCGATAAGGTTCCTAAGTTGGCCCGGTTATATCGGAAAGAGATTGTTAGGTTGCATGGTACCCCGGTCAGCATTGTGTCGGATAGGGATCCTCGGTTCACATCCAGTTTTTAGCAGGAATTACAGAAGTGTTTGGGGACGAAGCTTCACTTTAGTACTGCATTTCACCCACAGACGGATGGCCAGTCTGAAAGGCTAATTAGGTCTCTTGAGGACATGCTTCGTGCTTGTGCCTTGGATTATCAGGATTCGTGGGATGAACAGTTGGATTTGATTGAGTATGCCTACAATAACAGCTTTCAGTCTTCTATTGGCATGGCACCGTACGAGGCTTTATATGGAAGGAAATGCCGATCCCCTCTCTTTTGGGATGTAGATGAGTGGAGATGGACCAAAGATGGAAAGCTCGAAAGGGCTAAGAAACCTAAGGAGATTCAGGATACCATCGAGAGGGTGAAAGTGATTAGACAGAGGTTTAAAGCGGCACAAGACCGACAGAAAAGTTATGCAGATAAGAGAAGACGACCCTTAGAGTTTGAGAAAGGAGATAAGGTCTTTTTAAAGGCATCTCCTAGAAAAGGGTATGCTCGGATTGGTAAAGGCGGGAAGCTTAACCCTCGCTACTTAGGCCCTTTTGAGATCCTTGATCGAGTTGGGGAAGTAGCCTACAGACTTGATTTACCACCGAGTTTGACCGGGATTCACAATGTGCTTCATGTCTCGCAGCTTCGGAAACATTATCCCGATGAGTCTTCTATTCTTCCAGTTGAGAAAGTTCAGTTAGAGCCGGATTTGACTTTTAAGAAGTATCCGGTTGAGGTGTTGGATCGAAAGATGCAAGAGTTGAGGAATAGACAAATCCCTCTTGTGAAGGTCTTGTGGCGTGATCAAGAATCCGAGAAAGCCACTTGGGAGACCGAGGATAAGATGAAACAGTTGTATCCGGATCTTTTCAAGACCTCGCCTCGGACCTGAGGACAGGTCCTTTTGAAGGAGGGAGGTTTGTATCCGTGGATTTAATTGTTTAAACGTTAACTTTCCTTTGCTTTGTATTTTGCTTGTTTTGAATCCGTATTTAATTCTGATTTTTATGAATTCGTGATATGTGTTAATTATATGCTTCATGGACTCGATTATGTGCTCGTTGTATGTTTTGGTATTTGTTTTGCTTGCCTTTTTGGTTCGTTTTGGAGACGGGACCTAAAGGAGGCTAAAGAGCATTTAGCGCACCTTGGGTTCCGGGATGCGTATTTTGAGCTCGGGAATTCGGATTCGAATTCCGTCACCTCCGTTAAACTTGTTCCGACGATTTGGGTTCAATGGGATAAGCCTCACATTTTTCTAAGTTAATTAAGACCCTCGAATTTCACCCGTAACGAGCCCCTTACACTTGAAAGCTACCTTTTGACCTAGCAAAGCTTGTGGACCCCACTTAAAACTTAACCAAGCCTTAACCATGATTTA
Source organism: Lantana camara (assembly GCA_037501455.1). Lineage (NCBI taxonomy): Eukaryota > Viridiplantae > Streptophyta > Magnoliopsida > Lamiales > Verbenaceae > Lantana > Lantana camara. The sequence continues at coordinate 57,013,821 of CM074858.1, forward strand.
TGCTTTGAGTTAACTCCCACTTTCAGCGCCAAAACCCCCAATACCGATCCATTCTCTCCCTCTCTCACCAATCTCGTTCAGCAAGCAAGGGAAAAGAAGAGAAGGAAAACCCCTTTGTCCATTTTGTGATTTTTGAGCTCAAATCATCACCTTAGCTTCTCAAATTTGAAAGGTAAGTTTATGGTTGTAATCTAAACTCCCTCTTCTCTCTTTTATGTGATCTTGAGCTCATTCCCTTGGTTGATTCATGAGATAGAGCAAGCATGTGAATAGTAGTAGTTGGGAGAAATTGTTGATTCTTTCTTCCATTCTTGTTCCCTTGATTCTTGGTGTTGATATATGACTTCTAGAGCATGATTCTTGGTATTTATTGCATCTCCTTTCATGGTTGTTGAGGTATGATTAATTTGCCATTAATGAAGCTTGAGGATTGGATGATATAACTTGATACATTTCTTCCCATTCTTGCCTTGTTTGCTTGCATTTTTGTGGCTGAAGTTATTGCTACTTATTGGGCATGAAATATTGATGAATTGGTGTCATTTTGTTGCAAGTTGAGTGTGCTTTGAATGGCATAAGAGTCTCCTAAGTGCCCCCAACCGAAATCCCCTGTTTTTGCCTTCAAAATTCGGTGTTGCTGCGTTAAAATTTTTCCAGCCCGAACGTCTGACACGGCCGCGTCAGATTACAAAGGAAAATGGACACGGCCGTGTTGAGCTCTCGGAAATGTTTTTTTTCGAATTTATTTACCTGACACGGTCGTGTCCGTCCCCTTTGTATTTCTGATACGGCCGTGTCCAACAGGGTGGCGTCCGGGGAGATTTCTTTCGCCTTTTCATTGCTTCTTGTTGTTTCTTCTTGCCTCGTTTTTTATGTGTATGCATGATTAACTTGTTATATGATGTGTTAAGGCTTATGTTAAGAATTTGTGCTTTGATTTACCTCCTCGTTTATGATATATGTTCCTAGGTGTAATATTTGCTCGTAAATGGCGTAAAGGTGCTTTTACATCATAAGCATACATATGCATGTACCGAGCGTCAATGTGGTTCATATTGAGTCTAAGAGTGTTTCTTGTTGTTTGTCTCGTTCAGAGGATCTTCCTGTTGAGGACGAGCTTGCTCCGTAGGTGTCCGGTTTTCCCCTTTTGTCTCCATTACGTTCGATGTCAAGGTGAGGTTTTTGTTCTTTTAGTTATTCGACCTATGACCCTATTTGATTTGAAACCTCGCATGCGAATACGTAAAATATATGGTAAATAAGTGTATGATACTTATGTTTCCGGATTTGTCCCATTTGTTATAAGAGTTTGAAAACGTTTTGTATAAGTATATAAACTATTTTGCTTTTGTTTGAAAAGTTTAGTTTTTTGCAAGTGTGTGTGTGTAAGCGAGATGTGGCTTTAAAAGATAAGCTTTGTGATGTTTGTGTGACTTTCGTGATCTGTTTGGGCCCCGGAGTGTGGTATGGTAATCTCGGGACGGCCGAGGGGTCACCGAGCTCTTCCATCAACACCTCCATTTGAGAGTCTCACCCAACCTTAGGAGGTTGAGGAAGGGTGTTTCTCTTGAGCCGGCGGAGGCAACCGCCGAAGGTTTCAAGGTAGTGATTAAACCTTGTCTCGTCTGTGTATGTGGATAGTTAGGGCCGATCAACCCTTCTATCAACCGGTGTTGGGGATGGATTCTGATTTGTTTTGCTTTGCTTGGTTCTTCGTATATGGAAGTTTGGAGTGTAACTCGTACTCGCCGGGTTGGTTTAGTTTTGTATGATCTATGGAACGAGAGTGGATTCCTAAATACCTAAAGCTTGGGATTTGGCATTTGCTCCTTTTGCCTTTTCTTTAACCTATGTATATCTATATCACGGGAACTACTTTGGCTTGCAAAAACCACTCTCGGTTCAAGGATCCTTCTGTTTTGATTAGCTGCTTTGCTCTATATATATATCGGGTGCGTGAGTTAGCCCCCTCACTAGTCACTGGGACTAACCCTCATTGTTGTTTTTCCCTTTTTCCTTTCTTTTGAGTTTGCAGGTTCTTCCGAGTCATGCTAGGCGGCAAGTGTCTTTTGGTTTACTTGTGGTATAGCTTGAGTCCGCATGCATCATAGTGGATTACTTAGCCTCTCACTTATGTATTTTGGATTATGTATTCTGATTACAAGTATGCTATTCTGGCCGGGCTTAATGAGTTGTTTAAGTTGGAACTGTCAGGGCTTGGGGGGTCCCTAGCGAATTCATAGCATCAAAGCCCTCATTCGAGCTCCCCTCAAGCATTTTCCTTTCCGAGACTAGGTGTAAGAAGTTTGGTTTCGATAAATTAAAATTAGTTGTTGATATGGATCGAATAAAAGTTGATTCGGTTGGTAAGGGAAGAGGCCTTGGTTTATCACGTCGGAAGGAGGTAAGTGTGATGCTACAGAGCTATTCTATAAACCATATTGATGTTACTGTACAGGATGTGTGTAGCACCCCGAAAGTAGGGTCAGACATTCCCCGCACTAAGACCCAAATCTGGTTAAGAAATGGGAAGTCCATACCCGAGTCTGAATCATAGCGAACGGGGGACCAACTCACACACTAGGCTAGACGGAGCTAAGACTAAACGAACTTAGAGTGCGGGGAAGCAAATAAACAAGTAACAACTTAATAGCGGAAGCATCAACATAATAAGCATAAATCAAGTATACAATTACCATATATGAGCCCACACGGCCTACAAAATCATAAATACCAAGAGTATCCAAAAGTGTGAATCATAAATACATCGATACATAATAAAAGTGTATGTAGACATATGTACTCCAACTCAACCTAAACCGAAAAGTGCAACACAAGAGACTCACTTCCCCACCTAACTCGAGCCTAAAAGAACCTGCATCTAAAAGAGAAAGTGAGGGATCAGTCAACTGACTGAGTGAGGGGGCTAATGCACGCCCACACACTATACATATAGAGCAGAGCATATAACAAAAGTGGACTTATAAATCGGGAATAGGTTTTACACGCCAAAACGTTTCAAAATAAACCTATACTTAAAGAAAACATTTTCTTAAACTCTATCTCGTTTCATAATTCCCAGAACAGCAAAAAATGCTCAGCGAGTACGAAATTCCAACCTTTACTTCTCATATCATAACAAAACCTGTAACACCCGAAACGCGAGGTGTCCCATCCCCCGCACTATAGCCTCGATCCACGTATGAAACGGACAATCCATATATGAATCAAAGCTGTAGCGAACGGAGACAATAAAAAAAACTAACCGAGCTAGGCGGGACTAACCCTTAACCACTTAGAACAATGCAGAAAGATTTATATAAGCGGAAGCATAAGTTTCAAAATCAATCCGTCATATCAATACAATATCATCTCCCATATATACATGACAAATAGTGATGAACATAAGTGGTACAAAAGTGTGTAAAGACAAACATAGGTGCTAGACCCGAAACTACGACTCCGGACGACACAGTTTCCCGCTTAGCACTCCCTTAGCAAAACCTGAAAAAAATGAGGTGTCAGTCTAAGAAGACTGAGCGAGGGGTATATACATATAAGCGCATTTAACACACAAGTCCTAACCTCGGGTAATGAGTTATGAAAACCACAATATAAGTTCAATAAAAAGAGGTAACATCGCCCGAGATTATAACTAACAAGTTTAACAATCAATCAATTACATTTCAGTCAATCAGTGGCCCGGCGAGTGAGGGCAATTCTCCAACCTTACTCCGACAGTGTACAATGATTAGGTTATCAATTATATAGGTGATCATGCAATCAATTACAGTGCACACGTAACAGTTTCAGTCCATCCTTCTTCCTCCAGGGTGATGGTGAGTTAGCTAGACTCAACCATCCAATCAGTGTGAGCAGAGGGCGCATGAAACCCAAAGCCCGTAACTCCTTCCACCACTAATCTCCTAGTGGCTTCAGGGGTCATCCCAAATGGTGAGGATAGAGCTGGAGTTACCCGTCAGCCCATGCTTTCCCGGTTGGCTCAAGCTACTACCCTCGGGCCCACAGTGCAATCAATATACTCGCCAAAACAGTCGGTTCAATACAATACAGTCGTTCAGTGAAAATCAATTAACATTTGAGGAAAGCTATAGATATACGTATACGTTTTGGCTTAAAATCCATATAAGGGTCATATGGTTCTATATAACTAGAAATTAAACCTCACCTGTACAGACAAAAGAAAGCGAGAAAACCGCCTACGGTGCTGGCTCCTCGTCACCAGGAAGCTGGTCTGTGCAAACAATGACAAGTGCAAGTGAGACACGACTCGTATGAACCAATTAAGACGAACGGCAAAATGCAACGAGACGATGTGGAATCATGAATACGGCACAAAATAATCTTGTTTTTGCATGAAATGTATCATATAATAGCAATTTGGGATCAATTAAGGCATTGGAGCAAAATGTGAAATTTGTAGGTACTAATGCAGAGAATTTTCAACATGCGCACATTGTATTCAAATAAGCATAACTCCTTCATCGGAATGAATTTTAACGAACCGCAAAATTCCTAGAAAACTAGACAACCATATCTTTACAATGATGTAAGGCTCAAATTCTAGTTCACCCCGAGTAAATACCAGATTTTGTTTGAATATGACACAAAGCAGAAAATTTCCTGCAGCGCTATTAGTGAAAGATGATCGTCGTTCCCTTATCAAACGAAGTCGAAACGATCTGCAAATTGGTGGAGATATCTACAACATACCTAGAAATACACGAGTAAAACAGTTTTAAAAACTTCCATCATTTAGTCTCTCTGATCAAGCCACAAATCGGTTTTAAATTGGATCAGCGCAGAATCGCGACAGTTTGGCGGCACCAAATTAAAACGGCCATAACTCACAAACGAAAATAGATATTGACGAGCCGTAAAAAGGAGAGTACTCTACACTTCAAATATTTTCTACAGTAGAAAAATCAGAGCAATTGGAACAGGGGAGCAGAGGCAGAAAAACAGAGCAAAAACGAACCACAACAAACGATCAACCAATTCCAATTCTAATCAATCCAAATGCCATAATTCATGCAACATATATATATACAAGTTCAATACTCACTAAAGTTCCACATATTCATGTCCATAACTCATTAATCATCAAGAATCACACATATGAGCTCAATATATCAACTTATGCTACAAGTCCATAAACCTTAATATATGCACATCAAATTCAAGCCATAACCAAGTATTCACACTTCCAACAACTAAAACACAATTCACCCAATTTATATCATAACCCTAGCTATCAAATTCATCAAGAAATCAATCAAGCAAGCTCATATTCACCTTGAAATGAAGAAAGAAGAGTTGATATGCTTGAATGAGGATGATGATGCTTCAATATGAATGATCAACTCAAGAATTAGCTCAAAGTATGGAAATCTCCTCCTTCCCTTCTCTTGGCAATTGATCGATCAAGCAATGGAGCAATATGTGTATGAATATGTCTTGTGTGTAATGGATTAAAATATGATATAAATGAAGATATTAATGCTTCCCACTTTATGAGTCATCCTAATTAATTGTACATAAATCCTCCCATTTTATTAGTTAAGCAATCAAGTACAAGTTAGAGAAGTTAAATAATCAAAGACCAAGCCCTCTTATGCAATTAATCCCATAGTTCAAGGAAATGATCAATTAATGTCACATAATCAATTAATCAATTCTAGTGCATAAATCATGAAATGAAATAATTTTCACAACTTTAGAGAATGGAATTTTATAAAATGATCATGTCACATTTAATTAATGAATGAAAGAATTAAATAATTAATATAAAATCATCAAAACACACACGTGGCGTGCTTACCCGAAATCCGGAAATATGGGGCGTTACAATCCTCCCCCCTTAGAAGAATCTGGTCCCCAGATTCACTGATCGGAAGAGAACAACTCCGGATGAAACCGTTTCATCTTATCTTCGGTTTCCCAAGTAGCCTCTTCGGTTTGATCACTTCTCCAAAGGACCTTAACCATAGGAATTCTCTGGTTCCTTAGTTCCTTAAACTTCGTATCCAAGATTCTAACCGATCGTTGCACGAATGTCAAATTCGGTTCCAATTCCACTTCTTCAACCGGTATGATCTCGGTCCCATCGGGATAGTATTTCCTTAGTTGTAAAACGTGAAATACGTTATGAATCCCCGTGAGACTCGGTGGTAGGTCTAATCGGTAAGCTACTTCACTAATTCTTTCAAGAATCTCGAAAGGACCTAAATAACGAGGATTAAGCTTTCGTCCTCGCCCGATACGAGCAAATCCTTTCCATGGAGATGCTTTCAAGAATACCCGGTCTCCAACTTCGAATTCAAGATCCCTTCGGTGACGGTCGGCGTAGCTCTTTTGTCTATCTTGAGCTGATTTCATCCGTTGTTGAATTTGTTAAACTTTCTCAATCATTTCCCGAACGGCTTTAGAAGGTTTTTCCAATTTCTCATCCTTCTTCACGCCTTCTTGTTTAGTCCACTTCCACTCCGCAAGGTCGAAGAACAACGGAGAACGACATTTCCGGCCGTAGAGTAGCTCGTAAGGAGCCATCCCAATCGAGGCTTGAAAACTGTTATTGTAGGTTAATTCAATAAGAGGTAGTTGCTCATGCCACGAAGTCTGAAAATCCAAGGAACAAGCCCAAAGTAGATCTTCCAAATACCAAATCAATCTCTCGGACTGACCGTCGGTTTGAGGATGAAATGAAGTGCTAAAATTAAGCTTCGTTCCCAACATCCCTTGTAATTCCTGCCACAACTTTGAAGTGAACCTCGGATCCCTATCCGAAACGATACTCACTGGAATCCCGTGAAGTCTAACAATCTCCCGGTTATAAATCTCGGCCAACTTACGAATCTTGAAAGACATCCGAACCGGCAGAAAATGTGCAGACTTAGTTAAACGGTCCACGATTACCCAAATGCCGTCAAATCCACCTTTCACTTTAGGCAACCCGATTACAAAATCCATCGTCACCTGTTCCCACTTCCACTCGGGGATGGGTAACGGCTGTAAAAGACCTTCGGGTTTTTGATGCTCGGCTTTCACTTGCTGACAATTCATACAGTGTCTCACATACTCGGCGACGTCTTTCTTCAATCCCCGCCACCAATAGTATTGCCTTAAATCTTTATACATCTTGTTTCCTCCTGGGTGGACCGAATATGCCGACTTGTGAGCTTCTTCGAGCAATACCCGTTTCAACTCTTCGGGTACGACCACGCAGTTCTTGAAATGAAGAAGTCCGGTTTCATCAAACCCGAATGGACATTCTGGATCCTCCTTTGCTTTGGTTACCAACTTTTGAACTTCCGGATCCTTGGTCTAAACCTCGAACAACCGATATTTCAAATCCGGTTGGATAGTAATGTTAGAAACTCGAGCTTTGATCACAATTGGCTCGATTCTACTCCTTTCTCCCACTTCCAAACTCGATACACTAGCCTTCCTACTAAGTGCATCGGCGACCACGTTAGCTTTGCCGGGATGGTATTTAATAGTACAATCATAATCCTCTAACCGTTCCATCCAACGCCTTTGCCTCATATTCAGATCCTTCTGAGTGAACAAATACTGAAGGCTTTTGTGGTCGGTGAAAATCTCAAAAGAAATCCCGTATAGGTAGTGTCTCCACTTTCCTAGTGCAAAGACCATGGCAGCAAGCTCAATGTCGTGTGTTGGATAATTCTTTTCGTGCTCCTTTAACTTTCGGGAGGCATAAGCTATCACCTTCCCGTTCTGAGTCAACACACCACCCAAACCTTCCTTTGAAGCATCCGTATAGACCGCGTACCCGTCTGAGGCCTCGGGAAGGACTAACACTGGAGCAGAAACTAACTTCTCCTTCAAGAGATTGAAGCTCTTCTCACAAGCTTCGTTCCACTCGTACTTCACCTCTTTCTTTGTTAATCGGGTCAAAGGCGCGACAATTTTCGAGAAATCCTTCACAAACCGTCTGTAATAACCGGCCAAACCCAAGAAACTTCTAATCTCTGAGGCATTCTTCGGCTTCTCCCAACTCATTACCGATTCGATCTTCGAGGGATCTACTTCCAAACCCTTCCCCGAAATCACGTGTCCTAGGAAAGAAACCCTGTCGATCCAGAACTCACACTTGCTGAATTTAGCAAACAACTGATGCTCTTTTAGAGTTTGCAATACCAACTGGAGATGCCTCGCGTGATCCTCAACGGATTTAGAGAATACCAGGATGTCGTCGATGAAAATCACAACGAACTTATCCAAGAAAGGCCTGAATATCCGATGCATCATGTCCATAAAAGCTGCAGGGGCATTAGTTAAACCGAACGGCATCACCACGAACTCGTAATGCCCGTACCGAGTGTTGAATCCTGTCTTTGGAATGTCCTCTGCTCGGATTCACAGCTGATAGTATCCCTGGCGTAAATCAAGCTTCGAGTACACCTTTGATCCCTGAAGGATATCGAATAACTCCTCAATATGTGGGAGGGGATACTTGTTCTTGATTGTCATCCGATTCAGCTCCCGGTAATCAATGCACATTCTCAAGGTCCCGTCTTTCTTCTTCACAAACAAGACCGGTGCACCCCAGGGAGAAGAACTCGGTCTCACGTATCCAACTTCTAATAATGCATCGAGTTGAGTTTTCAATTCTTTTAACTCGGCTGGAGCCATGCGATACGGCATCTTGGAGTACGGCTCTGCATTCGGGTAGAGATCAATTACGAACTCAATTTCCCGCTCCGGAGGTAAAGAATCCAACCTCTCGGGGAAAACCTCGGGAAATTCCTTCACTACTTCCGTTTCTTCCAACTTTGTCTGATCCTTCGGACGGTTGAGAATATAGGCTATGAAACCCGTAGCCCCGTCCCAAACCAATCTCTGAGCTTCTGAGAAAGAAAGTAAAGGAACTGTCTTCGAACTCCGACCCACTGAAATTTCTGAACCCAACTGAATCCTCTTCGCCCGACAATCAACAGTAGCACTATACCGGAATAACCTATCCATACCCTGAATAGCCCCGTAACGAGTCATCGCCATCTCTATGAAATCTGTCAAAAACACTCTGTCCTCGATGATCACCGGCACATCTCTGAAAACCCGATCTGTCTCGAGACTACTAACGAAAGGAGAACTAACCACATAGCAAGAAGTAGTGCACACAACAGGCAAAGATAAAATAAAAGCGCACGTACTCGAAATAAAGGAGTGAGTAGCTCCCGGATCAAATAAAGCATGTATGCTCGTGGTATGAATGCAAATTGTACCTTCAAAAACAGCGGCTGGGTCGACCTCTACATCCTGCTCCTCTCCGTCTAGGGCATAAGCACGTGCCCTAATCATCGGTCTCTGGCCCCCTACAGGTGGTACCCGCGATCCGGACATGTATCCACTCGATGATCGGCGGCCCCACAAATCAGACAAAGCCCTAAACGCCTCCTACAATTGTCGTACGTGTGGTTGGGACCTCCACAGTATCTACATCCTGGCTTCTCAGGTGGCGGTGGCAAAGCAGGTACAGGTGGAGCCTTCTGAACCGGTCCCGCGGGTCGGGACTTCTTCCACTGAGCCCTAGGTGGTGGTGTAGAATAAACCATCGGCCTCTTACCCGGATTGAAACCCGAGCCTGAACCCCTAGAACCCGATCCGGAACCTGAACCCAGACCTGACCGAAAAGTAGGTCGACGTGCAATCACCGAATCCTCGACCTTTAGGGCCTTCCTCGTAGCCTTGAGCCAAGTGCTCGCATCCACCGCTTCGAGGGCGTTTTGCATAGCCCGGTTAAGTCCTTGCATGAACTGCATAGACTTGTGGAATTCGCCATTCGCTATATTGGGTGCATAGCGAGATAACCTCTCAAACTAGGAGAGATACTCCGAAACAGCCTTATCCCCTTACTTCAGTTCGGTGAATTCCTTCAATCTGCGGGTGCGAGAAGACGGAGGAATGAACTTGTTCTTGAACTCCCGGGTGAAAAGCTCCCAGTTTACTTCCTCTCCTGCAGCAGTCAGAATAATCCTCGCGCTCTCCCACCAAGAATAGGCCTCACCCTGGATCAAAGAAATAGTGCAACGGGCCTTCTCGGTAGAGCTGCAAGGAATCAGCTCCCAAACTCTTTCCACTTCCTTTAACCATTGTTCTGCCTGAACATCGTTACCTTTAAAGAATTTAGGCGGGTGCTGGTTCTGACACTCCCGAAAAACGGCTGAAATCTGAGCTCCCGGTGGCACAGGTGGAGCTGGAGGGGCTGGAGGAGCTGGAGGGACATAATCTCTGACCCTCTGAACGATGAGCTGAACCATAGAAGCCACTAAGTCCTGTGGTTGAGCTGGAGGTGGAGGTGAAGGAGTACGATCACGGTGATGATGGCGGTGGTGTCTCGGTGATCGATCACGGCGGTGTCTATCGCGAGCCATCCTGAAATTCAAGACACTAGCATGCATGCTCCATCAATAAGTGCAAATGTGTACAATTAAGGCTCAAGTTACAAGTAAACACATAATTCAAGAACTCAAATAATTCAAATAGGTTCAAACAATTCAAGTATCAATGCAAGACTCTCAAGTTGTAAAGTAATTCCTATGCCGTGCGACCTAGACTCACAAGACTCGACACAAGAAACCCGGTTTTGCAATCGGGCTCTGATACCACCTTAGGATGTAACACCCGAAACGCGAGGTGTCCCATCCCCCGCACTATAGCCTCGATCCACGTATGAAACGGACAATCCATATATGAATCAAAGCTATAGCGAACGGAGACAATAAAAAAAAACTAACCGAGCTAGGCGGGACTAACCCTTAACCACTTAGAACAATGCAGAAAGATTTATATAAGCAGAAACATAAGTTTCAAAATCAATCCGTCATATCAATACAATATCATCTCCCATATATACATGACAAATAGTGATGAACATAAGTGGTACAAAAGTGTGTAAAGACAAACATAGGTGCTAGACCCGAAACTACGACCCCGGACGACACAGTTTCCCGCCTAGCACTCCCTTAGCAAAACCTGAAAAAAATGAGGTGTCAGTCTAAGAAGACTGGGCGAGGGGTATATACATATAAGCGCATTTAACACACAAGTCCTAACCTCGGGTAATGAGTTATGAAAACCACAATATAAGTTCAATAAAAAGAGGTAACATCGCCCGAGATTATAACTAACAAGTTTAACAATCAATCAATTACATTTCAGTCAATCAGTGGCCCGGCGAGTGAGGGCAATTCTCCAACCTTACTCCGACAGTGTACAATGATTAGGTTATCAATTATATAGGTGATCATACAATCAATTACGGTGCACACGTAACAGTTTCAGTCCATCCTTCTTCCTCCGGGGTGATGGTGAGTTAGCTAGACTCAACCATCCAATCAGTGTGAGCAGAGGGCGCATGAAACCCAAAGCCCAAAACTCCTTCCACCACTAATCTCCTAGTGGCTTCAGGGGTCATCCCCAATGGTGAGGATAGAGCCAGAGTTACCCGTCAGCCCATGCTTTCCCGGTTGGCTCAAGCTACTACCCTCGGGCCCACAGTGCAATCAATATACTCGCCAAAACAGTCGGTTCAATACAATACAGTCGTTCAGTGAAAATCAATTAACATTTGAGGAAAGCTATAGATATACGTATACATTTTGGCTTAAAATCCATATAAGGGTCATATGGTTCTATGTAACTAGAAATTAAACGTCACCTATACAGACAAAAGAAAGCGATAAAACCGCCTACGGTGTCGGCTCCTCGTCACCAGGAAGCTGGTCTGTGCAAACAATGACAAGTGCAAGTGAGACACGACTCGTATGAACCAATTAAGACGAACGGCAAAATGCAACGAGACGATGTGGAATCATGAATACGGCACAAAATAATCTTGTTTTTGCATGAAATGTATCATATAATAGCAATTTGGGGTCAATTAAGGCATTGGAGCAAAATGTGAAATTTGTAGGTACTAATGCAAAAAATTTTCAACATGCGCACATTGTATTCAAATAAGCATAACTCCTTCATCGGAATGAATTTTAACGAACCGCAAAATTCCTAGAAAACTAGACAACCATATCTTTACAACGATGTAAGGCTCAAATTCTAGTTCACCCCGAGTAAATACCAGATTTTGTTTGAATATGACACAAAGCAGAAAATTTCCTGCAGCGCTATTAGTGAAAGATGATCGTCGTTCCCTTATCAAACGAAGTCGAAACGATCTGCAAATTGGTGGAGATATCTAAAACATACCCAGAAATACACCAGTAAAACAGTTTTAAAAACTTCCATCATTTAGTCTCTCTGATCAAGCCACAAATCGGTTTTAAATTGGATCAGCGCAGAATCGCGACAGTTTGGCGGCACCAAATTAAAACGGTCATAACTCACAAACGAAAATAGATATTGACGAGCCGTAAAAAGGAGAGTACTCTACACTTCAAATATTTTCTACAGTAGAAAAATCAGAGCAATTGGAACAGGGGAGCAGAGGCAGAAAAACAGAGCAAAAACGAACCACAACAAACGATCAACCAATTCCAATTCTAATCAATCCAAATGCCATAATTCATGCAACATATATATATACAAGTTCAATACTCACTAAAGTTCCACATATTCATGTCCATAACTCATTAATCATCAAGAATCACACATATGAGCTCAATATATCAACTTATGCTACAAGTCCATAAACCTTAATATATGCACATCAAATTCAAGCCATAACCAAGTATTCACACTTCCAACAACTAAAACACAATTCACCCAATTTATATCATAACCCTAGCTATCAAATTCATCAAGAAATCAATCAAGCAAGCTCATATTCGCCTTGAAATGAAGAAAGAAGAGTTGATATGCTTGAATGAGGATGATGGTGCTTCAATATGAATGATCAACTCAAGAATTAGCTCAAAGTATGGAAATCTCCTTCTTCCCTTCTCTTGGCAATTGATCGATCAACCAATGGAGCAATATGTGTATGAATATGTCTTGTGTGTAATAGATTAAAATATGATATAAATGAAGATATTAATGCTTCCCACTTTATGAGTCATCCTAATTAATTGCACATAAATCCTGCCATTTTATTAGTTAAGCAATCAAGTACAAGTTAGAGAAGTTAAATAATCAAAGACCAAGCCCTCTTATGCAATTAATCCCATAGTTCAAGGAAATGATCAATTAATGTCACATAATCAATTAATCAATTCTAGTACATAAATCATGAAATGAAATAATTTTCACAACTTTAGAAAATGCAATTTTATAAAATGATCATGTCACATTTAATTAATGAATGAAAGAATTAAATAATTAATATAAAATCATCAAAACACACACGTGGCGTGCTTACCCGAAATCCGGAAATATGGGGCGTTACAAAACCGAAATACAAAATCAAATCCACCCACTACTTCAATGATGGAGGAGCCACGTGCGGCCCTAACCATCCCGATTTGAACAAACCCACGCGGGGTAGCAATCCCACAACATGTCCTCGTCGGTTTTTACACCGACAGCATAAGGATACCACACCTTCCCTACTCCCGGGGTAGCGCGTGATACCTCGTACGGAGATACACAGGCCGAGCCCTGATGGCCCGATACAGTTCCAGGGATTTGTTAAGAATAGTGCCCTTAAAGCAGTATTGTTATTTTGCTATTTTCTCGTAAAATCACAAACAGTCTTTGAATAATAAATGAATTGATTTTGTTCATAGAAAATCACTTCTTTATGTGCTTATTTATGTCTATTTGGGTTTGACTGTGTTTTACATGTTTTGAACTCCCCTAATCCGATGAGGCCGTTAAGAACTTTGTCCTTATAAGAACGACATAAGAAATAAGTTCTTAACTCCATAGGCGAGGATTAAAAACTTCTCCAAGTTGATGAGTCCGACAGACAGTGGGAGTGTCGACCTTGACTCCGTTGAGACTTGCTTATGTGATTATGTCCTTGAGAAGGATCACTCAGTTTCATGGAGTGATAAGTGCATGCGATGATGCGCTCATAATACATAAGGGTGATTGTTATAAGAACTTCATCACTGAGATGTCCCGCGTGAGAACATTCCTAAATGGGAAAGGAAGTTTCCAGAAGCTTCCAGATTGGGAAATATCTTACTGGTTAATGATTTGATTAATAATCCTTTGACTTGAGATTCTGTAATATCTCTTATGAACTAACTCTGTAATCTTTGATATAGGCTCAAAAGGGTGTCGCCATATAGACACCTGAACCACGGCCTATGTTGGGATTACACAAGTGGCATATTAGAATCGGTAAAGGACCTAAACTTTTTTAAGAATAAGAATGATCTCTTACTGATTAAGTTGTTTGTAGTCCATCAAATATTATACCCTTGGCAAGGTGGATAAAAGATCAAGACATCAAGAAAATGGGGTTATATATATATATATATATATATATATATATATATATATATATATATTCTTGGATTGAGATCTACATGGATATGAAATGAACTTAACTTTAAAAATCAAGTATAAAAAGGCTCTAAGTTCATCCCCATGCGTTAATTTATCGATTGAGAGATGGAGTTAGAGGTGGATCGTATTTCACAGATTGTCATTGACTGAAAGGTTCTTCGATTCATTTCGTTATTCGGCTGGGGGTCACGCACTCATTGCCAGATTATGGTAGTTTGATCTGTGAACTGATTAATTAATTATGAGAATTGATTAATTAGTATCACTGCTAATCGAATAATAAACCTAAAGGGCCACACACAAATGCCAGGTCACGAGGGTTTTGGTAGGAAGTTAATTGGATTAACGAAGGATCAAATTGTTGATCAAAATGGGGCCACGTGTACGTGGACCCCATGCTACGTGTGACGCATATGTGGCTGCACACGTGCGGCTAGTTCCACACGTGAAAGCTTTTCTTGTTTTAATTAATTAAATTGTTAATTAATTAATTTTGGTCAATTAATTAATTGTTAAATTCAATCTAAAAAATAATTAACCCAATAAATAATTAATTGTGAATTTAATTATTTATTGAATATTGATATTTAAGTTTTCTTTTTGTTGAAACGAATATTGATATTTAATTTTATGTAAGATAAAATTGAATAGTCAAACTTCCTAAAGTAGGAAAGAGAAAGATTTCTTGAATTATCTTGGAGAACAAGATATGATCTTATTTTCAATTAAAAGATAATAATTAATTAGTTAATTATTGATCAAAAAATCAAAGCCCACTAGGTTAAGGAATTTAGAGAGGGGCGCCATAGTTTTTATACAAGGGAAGTAATTCCTCCCACTTTGCTTGGGTCACCGCAAGGTAGCTCCCTGGTGCAACAACCGGAGGGAAAAGGATGTTGCATGTATGTATGGGTGTCGAGATCCTAATCTATCTCGATACCAACTCTGTTAAATGTTTTTGGGAGTAAAGGTTGGAGAACACCTAACTTATGGGCAAATTCAGTTTTGAAAGTCTAATTCATACTTTTGGGAAATATACCCTATATCTTATTCCCTTTTCGTAAAGTATGTGCGTAACGCCCCAATTTCCAGATAGTCAGGTATGCTCGACACCTGTGAGTCTCGAGCGTTAGGATTTTATTTTATTACTTTCGTTTATTCGACTTATATGTGTTATATTAATTTTATAAATTGTATCCCAACATGATCACGTGAAAATATGTGAAATACATGTCAACTTGAGAATTATTTTATAAATTGGATTTAATTGTTACATGAATTAATTGTTGAACTTGTTTAATTGCGTAAGGGTCCTTAATTGAAATTATTTTTAAATGTGAGGACCAAATTGCACACTCATCCTTAGGACTTAAATGATCATTCTTTAATCTTTTGATCCTTAATTGCATGAACTTATATCTTTGAGGGACTTAATTACAAATTGTGCATATCATCAACTTTGAGGAGGTGATATCGCGTAATATTTCTCCATTCTTCTTCTACCTTCATTTCATTTCATATCATACAACCATCTTCATCTCCATCTCTCTCGGTCCAACACCAAAGAAGAAGAAAAAAAGGGGGAGTTCACCCTTATCATCATCACTAAGCTAATTTTCATCAAATTAACTACTTTAAAGCTTGAAGCTTCATCATCATCACCATCTCTCATCTCTTTCTTTCAAGGTAGACATGAATATGTGATTTCATAAGAATTTATTAGGAAGCTAGGGTTATGGTTTATGATTGATAACTTGTGTGTTAATTGTTAGAAGCATGATTCTAAGCTTTCAACATGAATTGGTGCATGAATTCTTGGAAATTATGGAGTTATATGATGAGTGAGATAGGAGCTTGAATTTGATAATTGTGATGATCAAGGCATGATATGAGTGTTTATATTGGTTTTTATTGCACTTTAAGCATGAATATATGTTTCTCTCATGATTTATTGCATTTGGGCTTGAATAATATGAGTTTTGAGGAGTTTTGAGTGTGGTTCGTGCTTCCCCTGTTCTTCTGCTGTGTTTCTGCATCTCTTGCGTAACGGGAACAGCCCTTCCCGTTCCCTTTGTACTTGGGAACGACCGTTCCCATGATTGAAATACATGTATGCTGGCGTGAATGGGAACTACCGTTCCCACTTTGGCTTATAGCCGGGAACGGCCCTTCCCATTTTCGGAGAAGAGCTTCGGGGAGATGGGAACGGCCCTTCCCATTTTGAATTAAAGGCCGGAATGGCCGTTCCCATACCCCTGGAGAGGCAGAATGTTTCTGCATAAATTCTAAATTTCTAAATCCTTCTTTAATCATTTATTTGACCCCAATGTACTATTATGTGATCAATATCATGAACTAATATGATTATATCATGCTACATTTATCAATGCACGTCATCTCATTACTTGATCACGCCGTGCGTCATATTTGGTACCATTATTGAGTTATTGTCTCACGTGTACACAATGTCCCGTTTCTGGTCCAGTTCTTCTCCAGGGTGGAGATTATTGATCATTTGGGCACATTCATACATCCTTGAGTCGTCGTGTCGCCTATCAGGTGAGGTTTAATTTCTAGTTACATAGAACCTATACAAACCTTACGTGAGATTTCGGCCAAAAAGGAATTTATATCTATAGTTTCTCCAAAACTCTTAACTAAATTGCAAGCAAGCTATGTTCAAGAAAGAAAGTCATGTATTGTACTGAATCAAGCATGTTTAGTGAGTAATCATGTTCATTTTGGGCCCGAGGGTTCGTGTGTGAGCCAACCGGGAAAGCATAGGGCTGACGGGGTAACTCTACACTCCCCTCATCATGTGGGATCACCCCTGAATCCGCCAGGAGGTTTGGTGGAGGAAGGAGTCCCGTACGTGAGAGTCATGTTCCTGACGTACACCATGTAATGGATGGTGAAGGCTAGCTACCTTCCCATCATTGGAGGGAGAAGGCGACTGGGGACGGGTCCGGCACCACGGGCTGTCCTCGGGTTACTATATTGATTGTACTGATTGAATACACTACCGCACTACTACACTGTAATTGAATTGCATGATCACCTATTAACTAATAAAGCAAGCATATATTGTTCACTATTGGTGTAAGGTTGGAGATTTGCCCTCACTCGTCGGGCCACGTATTGCATGAACTGAATTCAATGAATTGTTAAACTGGATAGTTGTATTCTCGGGCGAAGAATATTCTATGCTTGATCTTATATTATTTTCCTTTTTAAAACTTTACCCGAGTTTATGACTTGCATGATAACTACGCTAATATTTATTTATGCCCCTCTCTCAGTCTTCATAGACTAATGCCTCCACCTTTCAGGTTCTTGCAGGTGCATGCTAGGCGGGATTACAGTAGTGTCTAGTTTTTCATTCAGGTCTTGCACGGTCCATCTTTACCGTTATTATATGTTGGGAAATTGGTGAACATTTATGCTAGTGTTAATATTTGATATATTGTATTGAAGAGCATGTAAGGAGTATTGTATATTCGTTGTGCATGTCGTTTGATTATTAATGTTATGCTTCCGCTTAAGTTATTATGAATGGATTACGTGGTTTGGGGTTAGTCCAGCCTAGCTAGTTGTCATTTTATTATTATTGTCTCCTGTTCGCTATAGTTTAGTTCATGTATGGGTCGTCCATCTCATATGTGGATGGAACTATAGTGCGGGGATGTGGCATCTTTGCTCTTCGGGTGCTACATCTTAGGTGGTATCAGAGCCCGGTTGCAAAACCGAGGTTCTAGTGTCTTATCGTGTCAAGTCTAGGTCGTACGGCATAGGAATTAATTTTTAACTCGAGAGTCTTGCATTTTATTTGAGATTATCTGACCTACTTGAATTCTTTGAATTACTTGAATTACCTGATATCTATGCGTTGCATTGATTCTTGGCAATAATTGTTGATTAATTCATCTTATATTGCTTGAAAATCTATATGTTCAAGGTGTTCGTTCTCAACTTTGTTGAATTAGTTATTGCAATTTGCATCCAATTACTGTGGTTGGTGACAAGTATGCAACATGAGCATGCCTTACCCACATGCATTTATTTTCAAAGGAAGTTGTAAGTTACAGGTTGTGGAAATGGTATCAAACCACGGCCAATCTTTACGACAACCTCAGCATATTACAAGTTCTTCTTCTCCAGCTTGGAAGGATAAGGAAATGTGCCGGAAAATTCATATAAGGATCCGAGAGCCATTGTCTTCTTCCATCGGGCTATGGTTCAAAGGGTAAGATCCGGAAGAGAAGAGTCAAGTGTGGAAATAACTTACAAGATTCGGGAGGTGGAAAAAAAAAAAGAAAAAAAAGAGAAATTCGAAGATGCTTAAACTCGGGGTTTCTAGTAATAGGGAAGAGGTGATCATCGAGGAAATTGATAGTGAAGTAGCTCGGGGTTGATAAGTCACCAAGGTTATCCAATTCAAGAAATAAGCAAAGGAGTATGGGAACAATATACAAGGATTTAGGATTCATGGTTAGCTTAGTTGGAGATTGTGGTTTGAAAGTTAGATCGGAATTTAGGTCAGTCATGAGGGAAGGTTCGCGGTTTTATGGAAGAAGGATGCTCAAGACTCTATGTTCGGGAGGATTGAGTCTATTTTTCCGATCCAAGCTAAATTATCGTGTTGCGAGGCTGAGTTGAAAATCTGGAGCAATAAATAGCAACGGTAAAGAAAGACAAAGTGCCAACCAGGGTGAATACTCGGACCACCGTTGGAGATTAACTCTTTGAGAAATGTCGAGACATCAACGTTATGGTGACAGGTTCAATGCATTCATAAGCACGTGCATCATATGTTATGTTAATTTAATTTGTCTTTTATTTACGTATGATACAATAATCGTTATTGAAGATTACATAATTGATGTGTTAAGTACGTTGTTTAAATTATTTAAATTTCTTTATTTATACGAATATATTTAAATTAACATAATTGCTCCAAAATGTTGCATATTTAAATTACTTACAAGTGTGATACGTGCATTAGCATTTTAACCCAACATGCATTATTTAGTATTTAATTGTTAGGATGACCTCCTCTCTATCCATCTTATGTCCCATGGCCGAGTCCTACCGAAGCAAGAAGGGAAAGGAATATTTACTTGGCATTAGTTATCATCTTTGGCAAATGAGTCATCCGGTTCTACTCAGGGTCCAATAATAATTGGAGAATCCGCGATTGCTTGTTAATCCCTAATTTTGATTTATTCTGGAGTTTGCTCGGGATTGAGGAACTTGTCATTCGTGTGTGTCATGCTCCCTTTTGTCATCATGGGAAAGTTTTGAACAAGTAGACAACTCAATCTGAACCTCAAGAGAATTGGAAGGAAGAGGATATTTGGTTTGAAAATAACAGCACAAGTTTAAGGGATTAGAAAATTATATATTTTTATTTTCTTAAGGGGAGAGCTGGCCGGAAACCAACTTAAAAAGCCGATGTTTAGACCTCACTTGGGAAAGTTGGAACTTCTAGCAGAACTATGTGAAAGAAGCCTTCAATATCTTAAATCTTCTCTCTCACTTATATAAAGATGGAAAAGTCCCCTCATCGATAGTACCTTTGCTTTATTACTGTTCTCAGAATATGGGTTCTTCTGTTTTATGATCCTCTTGTAGTCTCGGGTTATCAGTTGGCTCAATTGTGATACCTCCCCTCTTTGGCAATCCAGGTACGGCGTCACGAGTGAGTTTAATTCTGTAATTTATGTGAATTATGTGATTAGCATGCTTACGTGTCAATTTGAATTTAATTTATTACGTGTGCTTTAGAGTTTAATTAAATGATTTGGACTCAATTGTCCAATATTTGTAATTTAGGAACCTAATTATAATTAGGACGTTTGAGCCTTTGTGGCTATTTGAGCTCGGGAATTCGAATTCAAATTCTGACCCTATCATTGAGTTCGTTCCGATGATTCGGATTTAATGGATATAACCTTTTAATTTTCTAAATCCATTTGATAACCCAACCGTTTTAAAATTCGATCCATTTGGACCGGACACCGTTTGGCCCTAACCGTACCCGACCCGTTTCTTGACTAACAAAACGGGCCAAGCCTTCCTCCTCCCTCACTTTTCAAGTGAAACACACAAGGAAGAGAGAAGAGAAGATTTCTTACCCCTTTTGGCCAAAAAGCTTCCGAGCTCGAGTTTGTGAGATCCAACCGTCTGATCGACGACTTAAGGTAAGATTTGTTACCCTTTCATTACGTGCTTCGATTTAATATCCCTTTTGAACCTTGGATATGTGTTATTTGTCAATTTGGGGAAGATGATGAATAGTACTAGGTTCGGGTTTTGGGTGTTTGGGCTCGTTTGGGGAGTTCTTATGTGCAAATATGTGACCGACGTGTGATATATGCTTCGTGGTATCAATTTCGTGTGATTTGGTGTTGCATGGGTTCGTGTGAGCTTGGGGTTTGTTCCCATTTCCGCCATTGTTACTATTCAAGCATTTTTCTCGCTGACGGTACCCAAACGCCCGTTTCGTGGCCTAGTTCATTTCCCAAACGCCCGTTTGGGCACCCCCTGTTTTCACCCGAGAGCTTTCACACGTCCGTTTTTGCTTTAAGTTCAATTTTAAAATGCCCGTTTCTCCCTCATATGAGCTCCAATTGACCTGATTTTCGAAAATTTGGAAACCTATTGAAGTCTAGAATAACCTCCAATTGGAATAAACTCAATATCATTTCTAGTTTGTGAGATATAATCAATTCATTTTGGTGTCGCCATTTTTCCGAAACTCTATGATCACCCCACTTCAAGCCTGCGCCATTTCCTCCTCACTTTGAACTAGAATTCGAGCCATATATCATTTTAAAGGTCTATTTGTCTAGTTTCATTTCTAAGAAACAAAACTCAATTCCCACTTCTCAAACTCAAGATATTCCAGTTTTCCTACAACCTATGCATTTCGGAAAATTTCCAGCTTTTGCCCAATTTCGTTCAAAACCACTTTTCGTGTTCTTCTTCCACTTTTCTTGTAACGCCCCGATTTCTCGGACGTAAAGGTACGATGTATGTGTTTACTAATTTGCGCGAATTAATTGTTTTTACGTGTTTTATATTTAATTTTTATTATAATTGTTATTATTTTATTATATTATATTATATTATCTTATTTTAATATTATTAATTATATATATATATATATTTCGTATTATATATATATATATGTTTAATTATTATATTATTAATTTAATGATTATACTAATTATATGTTATGTTAATTGATCATGTTTTAATTAATTACTTACTTATATATATATATTATACGTGGGACTTAATATAATTATGCATGAAAATCATATTTTTGCATGGGAATTAAATTATGCATGCATTTCATTTCTGCATGGGATTAATATATTCATGCATGGAGATTATTAAATGTGCATGGAAAATTATATGAATATGCATGAATTGCATGATTGAGTTTATTCGTTTATTTTGTGCTTCGTTCTTATATGATATGATATCGAATTGGCACGAATTTGTAATATGTCGTACATATATGCGCTATGAACATGATTTTATGCTCAATTTATGTTTTTGAATTCATTTGTTATGTTAACGGATTTAATTTTAATTGAGGAACCAAAACGGGAGCTAACGAGCACTTAGCGTACCCTTGGTTCCGAATTTAATATCTTGAGCTCGGGAACTCGGATTCGAGTTCCGTCAACTCCGCTGAACTCGTAACAAAAATTCAGGTTTAGTAAACTTAGCCTTACATTTTTCCTAAGTCATTTGAAACTCCGAAATCCAACCGAAAAACGAAACGGAGACCAACTTGACCTTGTTGCACCAAATCAGCCATATCTTGGCCAAACCATAACCAAATTAACCATGGTTTGATTCTTTGAAACCCTAACTCAACCCTTTATCATGACATAACAAGCCTTGACCGAGATTATCCTCACACAAGCCCCAAAACTCAGCCAAAGCTTCTGTTCCTCATTCCAGTCCCGTAACCCTTCAAACCTTGGAGATTTTGGAGCTCAAATCTCATCCAAACTTCAACCAATCATCAAGGTAAGTTAAGGGTTGAATTATATGATTAATTCTGAGCATTTTCATCTTTTCATTCATGATTTTGAGTAAGGTTTCATCCATTCTGGGCATTTTTTCCGAAAATGAAGGTTTTTGGGCAAATTCTTGATCTTCTTCGTTTCTCAATGATTTAGATTGATTCCAAGCTTGAGATTGATTGTTTTGACATCCTCATATCATTTATGATCATTGATTTCATGGTTGTTGAGGTATTTATGATATATCATTTATGACATTTTTGAGAAATTTCACTTGAATGTCACGTATGCTTCCATGCCTTGATTGATCACTTTTGGAACTGATTTCCTTGTTGAATATATGATATTTTTCTTCTTATTTGTTGGCTTTAACTGAGTTGATTAGATGGAGAAGGAGTGAATCGTTCATGCCCTGTTTTTTTTCGAGTTTTGGCCCTGTTTTGGCACTGATTTTCAGCTGTCATTTTGCTGAGATTCCTTCATGTTGTTGCTGTCCTTTTTAGTGGCCTTTTAGCATGTATTATGGTTGAGTTGTTGCAACAATTTAGACCTTGTTATGTTGCTTTTGTTGCCTTCGTTCTTGTTGGAGTCGGCTGCCTTTTCCTGCTCTGTTTTCTACGCATTTTGTTGTCTGTAATTGGAGTGGCTGCTGGGCGTCACGGGCGTGCCTTTTCTGCCCGTTCCAGCGAGGAACGGGGGTGCTGTGTGGGCTGATCTTTCTGTACCGAGACACGGGGGTGTCTCGGTCCAGGCTTTGAGGGTGACACGGGGGTGTCACCCCGTTTTCCTTGAACACTTCTGCGTCTTCCTGTTGCCTGCTGCTGCTATGGTATCCATGGCTTTTGCTGCTTCTTCTGCTGTGTATTGCTGCTGCATTTCTGGTGCAATGTGTACTTGTGCATGCATGGTTGTGAGTTGTGTGAGCATGGAGTGTTGCATGTGTGTTATATATATAGTATATATATTATATGCATGTAAAATATATAAATACATGCATGGCTGAGTATATATAATTATATTGGTGCTTTGAGTGGTACGTGCATGCATGGCCTTTGTAGTATTATTGCATGCATGTATATTTATATTATATATATATATATATATATATTAGGCTAAGCATGCATGTAGTATATATATATGCATGCATGTGTGTGTGAGTGTGTACGTGAATATATGTATATATTATATATATTGTATATTATTATATATGGTTACTTATATATATATATTATATCATGTATATTTATTATATATTTTAAATATTATTTGATTTAATTTAATTATCGAAATTAATTGAATTCTATTTCGCGTATTTATTCTACTGACTTTTGATTGAACGTTTTATTTATTTTATTCCTAAATGTGAATATGAATATTATATGTGTTATGCTTATTAATTGAATTTATGAATGTTATGAATATTATGAACTTATGAAATTGAATGAAATATATGAACGAATGAATGATTATATGATTTAAATTCTTTAATCGTGCACATGAACATTTTTATGATATAACATGATCATTTATGCATTCATGTCATATTCACTTCATTGCCGAGCGTCATATGTGGTCATTGAGTCTCATACGTTTTCTTTTGCACAGATTCGGGTTTGGTCGGAGACGAGGGCGAGCCTTGAGACGCTTGTGCCTTTATTTCTGCTTTGGTAAAAGTGGGTTTTTCTTCTATTAGTTAAAACAACCTTATATATTCCTTATGTGCAAAGTTTTAAGCCAAAATCGTATATATATTTATATCGAGTCATTTCGGGTAAATAATTTCAAACGTATGACCCTTTCTTTTATTTATGAACCCTACCTTATGTTGGCGAGATATTTATGATTTATGATTGCACGGGCCCCGGGATTTAGTATATGTGGCTAACCGAGGAAGCAAGGGCTGACGGGGATCCCATATACTAGTCCCAAGCAAACTACGGTGATACCGGCCCTCGCTAGGAGTTTTAGCGGGGAATGGGAGCTGAGTGCCCTTGGGGGATTCATGTACCCCCATTGGCCTATGTATGAACCGGTGGCCGGGTCTTGCAAGCCCGTCCACCACCCGGAGGAAGAAGGAGTATATGAATGATTATGATCATGTATTTATGAGCACAAAAGATTTATGTATGATAATGAATTATTGAATAATTAATTATGATTACATGAGGAGTAGGTTGGAGATTGTGCACGCCCACTCGCCGGGCCATAAACCCTTATGAACATTTATGAACAATTATGAATGAATATGAACGTCGTAATCCCGTTGATGTTTCCTTTTTGTTTTAACCACTTGGTAAAGTCTTACTAAACTTCACACGGGATTAAGGCTTGCATGTATGTGTTTAACTTATGCGATATTATATATATTTATGCCCCGTTTTTATACCCACCAGTCTCTTTTAGACTGAACCCGGTTGTTTTCAGTTGTTTTGTGCAGGAATAGGAGTGCTAGGCGGGAATACAAGTCGTCTAGGTCTTGCATTTATGTTTAGCACTTCCTTTTGTTCCATATTCATACTCTTGTTGGTATTTTGTATATGATCATAGTTTATGCTTGGAGCGTTATGATTTTTGTAGGCCGTGAGTGCCGTTGAATATTTGAATGCCCTTGTATATTCATTTTTGGAGCTTGGTGGCTCATTGTATATGCTATGTTATTCTTGCTTCCGCGAATTTCATTTTAACTCTGATTTTATGATTCTTGCACTGATTGGTTTAAGGGTTAGTTCCGCCTAGCACAGCGTGTGTGTTGTGTCCCCGTTCGCCGTGGATTTGGCACGTGTATGGACTTCCATTTCATATACGGGTCGGGTCCCGGTGCAGGGGATGTGGTACCTCACGCTCGGGTGCTACATCCTTATGTGGTATCAGAGCCTAGGGTTGCAAAACCCGGGCTCTAGTGTCGTGTTGAGTCAGTTAAGTCGTTCGGCTTTAGGAATAACTTGTCAATGTGTTGCATATGCATTTTTTACGTGCTTGTGTGCTTTAAATCTTGAATTTTGATCGAATTAATTGCACTTGCATGCATGGACTAAAAATAGCATGCATTTCAGTGTTTCTTGAACAGAACGCCTCCGCGTAGACATCGTGAGAGATCTCCCGGACATCGCCGTCATCATGATCGATCTCCTACGCCTCCACCCCAACCACAAGCACCACCGGTGGACATGGGAAATTTCATGGAAGCAGTTTTCAATTATGTAGAGCATCGGAGAGCTCAAGCTCCCCCACCACCACAAGCAGAACAACAAGCTCCTCCACCAAATCATAATAACAATAGAGACCCTCATGGGGTGTTTCTGAGTTACAACCCCCCTCGGTTTTCTGGTTCTATTGACGATGTGGTCTCGGAGGGTTGGTTGATTAGATTGGAAAGGATATTTGGGGTCCGACAGTTCAGTACGCAAGAGAAGGCCCAATTTGCTATCTTCCAACTCGATGGAGATGCATATGAATGGTGGGAACGAACAAGGGAGAAGCTTGAAGTAGATGGAGAGGAAGTAACTTGGGAAGTTTTCAAGAAAGAATTCCGGGAATGCTTTGTACCGGAAGTGGTAAGAGAAAGGAAGGAGCAGGAATTCATGGAATTAAAGCAAGGGGCTCGTACGGTGACTCAATACCTCGCCGTATTCAATAGACTTGGGAAATATGCTCCTCATGTCACCCGGGATGAGAAGAGGAAAGCAAGGAAATTCATAACGGGATTGAGACAGGACTTGAGACACGGGCAAGCGGGGCACAACTTCGAGTCATTTGCCGACACCGTGCAAAGGGCTTTGGTTCAAGAGGAGGAATTTAAGAAGAAGGATCCGATGTTTAGAGCTCCTATGGGAAGAGGATCCGGATCGAATTCGGGAAAAAGGCCGATGATTCAAGCTAGTCTACCTCCTAAGGGTCCGTTTAAGAAGCCTAGGTTTGGAGGGCAAGGTTCTCAGGCCGCACCGACTCGACCAAAGGCTCTACCTATGGCTCCGGCACCTACAAATTCACGCCCGGATGTACCTCCATGTACGCATTGCGGGGGACCGACCCATACCTACAATAATTGTCGGAGAAGGTTGAACTTGTGCCTCATATGTGGGAAAAGTGACCATATGGCGGAGACATGTCCCTACAAGAACCCCGGATTTCAGAAAGGAACTCAAAGGCCAATGATTCAAGCTCGTGCTTACGCCCTCGAGGGTGAGGAACAAGATGCAGAGATTGATCCTACAGCCGTGGTAGAAGGTACCCTATGCATACATAACATGAGCATTCATGCACTCTTTGATCCGGGTGCCACGCATTCCTTTATTTCTTGTGATATAGTTGCCACTCTGTGCTTGCCTGTTATCTGTCTTTCTTCTTATTATTTGGTGAGTTCGCCACTTGGAGGGAGTCTTCAGACAGATCAGTTGGTTCGGGAGTGTTCGGTTTTGATTGAAGGGAGAGAGTATCCGGCTGATTTAATTGTTATGCCCATGAAGAGGTATGGAGTTATCTTGGGTATGGACTGGTTGTTCAGGCATCGGGCCAGTGTTGATTGTTTTGCGAAGAAGGTGATCTTGGGGAAGGAGTTGGTGATTGGTAGTGGATCGAGAACGGTATCTCTCTTGTCTTATATGGAAGCTCACAAGTTGATGAGAGAAGGAGCAACGGGATTTATTGCTTACCTTCTTAATAGACCGAAAGATCAAGTTAAGTTGGAGGATACCGCGGTCGTTAAGGATTTCTCCGATGTGTTTCCGGAGAATTTGAGTTCTCTACCACCCGACCGTGAGATCGAGTTCGTTATTGATTTACATCCAGGATCCACACCGTATTCTAAGACTCCGTATCGGATGGCACCGGCCGAGTTGAAAGAATTAAAGATTCAATTAGAGGAATTGCTCGAAGTTGGATATATTCGGCCAAGTTCGTCACCTTGGGGTGCTCCGGTTCTCTTTGTTAAGAAAAAGGATGGAACCTTAAGAATGTGTATAGATTACCGGGAGCTTAATCGGATGACTGTAAAGAATAAGTATCCTTTGCCCCATATTGAGGATTTATTTGACATGTTACAAGGTTCGGGGGTTTACTCAAAATTGGACTTGAGACAAGGATATTATCAATTGAAGATCCGGGAAGAGGACATTCCGAAGACGGGATTTAACACCCGGTATGGACACTACGAGTTCGTAGTGATGCCTTTTGGATTGACTAATGCTCCGGCTGCTTTTATGGATATGACGCATCGAATTTTCCGGCCCTATTTGGACAAGTTTGTGGTAATCTTCATCGATGACATCTTGGTTTATTCGAGAACTCCAGAGGATCATGCAAGGCACCTCAGAATTGTGTTGGAGACCTTAAGGGAACATCGGTTGTATGCTAAGTTTAGCAAATGCGAGTTCTGGATTGATCGGGTAGCATTTTTGGGTCATATTATTTCGAGGAAAGGTTTAGAAGTAGACCCTTCTAAGATTGAGACGGTTATTCAATGGCAAAGCCCGAAAAATGCTTCAGAAATAAGGAGTTTCTTGGGTTTGGCAGGCTACTATCGGAGATTCGTTCAAGATTTCTCTAAGATTGCGGCTCCTTTAACCCGATTGACTAAGAAAGCGGTTAAGTTTGAGTGGGACGAGGCATGTGAAGCTAGTTTCCAACTTTTAAAGGAAAAGTTGACCACCGCTCCTGTATTAGCACTTCCCGAAGGTACAGAGGGATATACAGTTTACACGGACGCCTCAAAGGAAGGTTTGGGATGTGTGTTGATGCAAAATGGAAGAGTGATCGCCTATGCCTCAAGGAAACTGAAAGAGCATGAACAGAACTACCCCACTCACAATTTGGAATTAGCGGCAGTGATCTTTGCTTTGGGTAAGTGGAGACACTATCTTTATGGAATTTCGTTCGAGGTCTTTTCCGATCACAAGAGCCTCCAATACTTATTCTCGCAAAAGGAATTGAATAAGAGACAACGGCGTTGGATGGAACTTTTGGCGGATTATGAGTGTATAATCCGATACCATCCCGGCAAAGCCAATTTGGTCGCGGATGCGCTTAGTCGGAAAGCTAGCGTGTCCAATGTGAAAGTGGAGATTGGAAATGAGAATGAGTTGTTCAAGCTGAGGGCTAGTGTTCGGAATATTACGGTTCAACCAGATCTTAAACAGAGATTATTTGATGCTCAGAGGATTGATCCCGAGGTTCAGAAATTAGCTGAGAAAGCTCGAGCTGATTCAGAGTGTCCGTTTGGGTTTGATGATACGGGACTTCTAAGATTCAAGAATAGAGTTGTTGTCCCGGAAGAGTTAAAAAGGATTATTCTTGAGGAAGCCCATCGGTCAGGTTATTCGATACATCCCGGAGGGAACAAAATGTATAAGGATCTTAAGAAATTCTATTGGTGGAATGGATTGAAACGGGATGTGATCGACTTCGTGAAACACTGCATGACTTGTCAAGTGGTTAAGGCAGAACATCAAAAGCCATCGGGGCTACTTCGACCATTACCTATCCCGGAATGGAAATGGGAACAAATAGCTATGGATTTTGTTTCGGGATTACCAAAAGTGAGAGGAGGTTTCGATGGAATTTGGGTTATTGTGGACAGGTTGACGAAATCAGCTCATTTTCTGGCTATCAGAATGTCCGATAAAGTGAGTAAGTTGGCCAAGAGGTACAATGATGAGATTGTCAGGCTTCATGGTGTACCTGTTAGTATTATCTCGGATCGGGATCCCAGATTTACTTCACGGTTATGGCAAGAATTACAGAAGTGTTTGGGAACAAGGCATCAATTCAGCACAGCTTTCCATCCTCAGACCGACGGACAATCAGAAAGGTTAATTAAGTATCTGGAGGATTTGTTGAGAGCATGTGCATTGGACTTTCAAAGCTCGTGGAATGAACAGTTGCCGTTAATCGAGTTTGCTTACAATAATAGCTATCAAGCCTCGATTGAAATGGCCCCTTATGAAGCTCTTTATGGACGTAAATGTCGATCACCGTTGTTCTTTGACTTGGAGGAATGGAATTGGACCAAGCAAGAAGGGATTAAAAGAGGGGAAAGGAAGGAAAAACCCTCTAAGACTGTACAAGAGGCTATTGATAAGGTCCAGATGATTAGACAACGGATGAAGGCCGCTCAGGATCGACAAAAGAGTTATGCAGATCTTCGGAGGAAAAATTTGGAGTTTGAGATTGGAGATAGGGTTTTCTTAAAGGCTTCCCCACGAAAAGGGTTCTCAAGGATTGGACGGGGAGGAAAGTTAAACCCTCGGTATATGGGACCGTATAAGATTTTGGAGAAGATTGGGGATACGACCTATCGACTGGACTTGCCTCCGAGTTTGACTGGAATTCATAACGTGTTTCATGTCTCACAGCTCCGAAAGTACTATCGAGATGAGTCCGAGGTTCTACCGGTTGAAGAAGTGGAATTAGAACCGGATCTCACCTTCGTTCAGAAGCCGATTAAGATTTTGGATCGAAAGTTTCAGGAACTTCGAAATCGGCATATTCCACTAGTCAAGGTTCTTTGGAGAAGTGATAAAACCGAAGAGGCTACGTGGGAGACGGAGGATAAGATGAAAAGGTTTCACCCCGAGTTATTTCCGAGCGAGCAGTGAATCCGAGGACGGATTCCTTTAAGGGGGAGAGATTGTAACGCCCCGATTTCTCGGACGTAAAGGTACGATGTATGTGTTTACTAATTTGCGCGAATTAATTGTTTTTACGTGTTTTATATTTAATTTTTATTATAATTGTTATTATTTTATTATATTATATTATATTATCTTATTTTAATATTATTAATTATATATATATATATTTCGTATTATATATATATATATATATATATGTTTAATTATTATATTATTAATTTAATGATTATACTAATTATATGTTATGTTAATTGATCATGTTTTAATTAATTACTTACTTATATATATATATTATACGTGGGACTTAATATAATTATGCATGAAAATCATATTTTTGCATGGGAATTAAATTATGCATGAATTTCATTTCTGCATGGGATTAATATATTCATGCATGGAGATTATTAAATGTGCATGGAAAATTATATGAATATGCATGAATTGCATGATTGAGTTTATTCGTTTATTTTGTGCTTCGTTCTTATATGATATGATATCGAATTGGCACGAATTTGTAATATGTCGTACATATATGCGTTATGAACATGATTTTATGCTCAATTTATGTTTTTGAATTCATTTGTTATGTTAACGGATTTAATTTTAATTGAGGAACCAAAACGGGAGCTAACGAGCACTTAGCGTACCCTTGGTTCCGAATTTAATATCTTGAGCTCGGGAACTCGGATTCGAGTTCCGTCAACTCCGCTGAACTCGTAACGAAAATTCGGGTTTAGTAAACTTAGCCTTACATTTTTCCTAAGTCATTTGAAACTCCGAAATCCAACCGAAAAACGAAACGAAGACCAACTTGACCTTGTTGCACCAAATCAGCCATATCTTGGCCAAACCATAACCAAATTAACCATGGTTTGATTCTTTGAAACCCTAACTCAACCCTTTATCATGACATAACAAGCCTTGACCGAGATTATCCTCACACAAGCCCCAAAACTCAGCCAAAGCTTCTGTTCCTCATTCCAGTCCCGTAACCCTTCAAACCTTGGAGATTTTGGAGCTCAAATCTCATCCAAACTTCAACCAATCATCAAGGTAAGTTAAGGGTTGAATTATATGATTAATTCTGAGCATTTTCATCTTTTCATTCATGATTTTGAGTAAGGTTTCATCCATTCTGGGCATTTTTCCCGAAAATGAAGGTTTTTGGGCAAATTCTTGATCTTCTTCGTTTCTCAATGATTTAGATTGATTCCAAGCTTGAGATTGATTGTTTTGACATCCTCATATCATTTATGATCATTGATTTCGTGGTTGTTGAGGTATTTATGATATATCATTTATGACATTTTTGAGAAATTTCACTTGAATGTCACGTATGCTTCCATGCCTTGATTGATCACTTTTGGAACTGATTTCCTTGTTGAATATATGATATTTTGCTGCTTATTTGTTGGCTTTAACTGAGTTGATTAGATGGAGAAGGAGTGAATCGTTCATGCCCTGTTTTTTTTCGAGTTTTGGCCCTGTTTTGGCACTGATTTTCAGCTGTCATTTTGCTGAGATTCCTTCATGTTGTTGCTGTCCTTTTTAGTGGCCTTTTAGCATGTATTATGGTTGAGTTGTTGCAACAATTTAGACCTTGTTATGTTGCTTTTGTTGCCTTCGTTCTTGTTGGAGTCGGCTGCCTTTTCCTGCTCTGTTTTCTGCGCATTTTGTTGTCTGTAATTGGAGTGGCTGCTGGGCGTCACGGGCGTGCCTTTTCTGCCCGTTCCAGCGAGGAACGGGGGTGCTGTGTGGGCTGATCTTTCTGTACCGAGACACGGGGGTGTCTCGGTCCAGGCTTTGAGGGTGACACGGGGGTATCACCCCGTTTTCCTTGAACACTTCTGCGTCTTCCTGTTGCCTGCTGCTGCTATGGTATCCATGGCTTTTGCTGCTTCTTCTGCTGTGTATTGCTGCTGCATTTCTGGTGCAATGTGTACTTGTGCATGCATGGTTGTGAGTTGTGTGAGCATGGAGTGTTGCATGTGTGTTATATATATAGTATATATATTATATGCATGTAAAATATATAAATACATGCATGGCTGAGTATATATAATTATATTGGTGCTTTGAGTGGTACGTGCATGCATGGCCTTTGTAGTATTATTGCATGCATGTATATTTATATTATATATATATATATATTAGGCTAAGCATGCATGTAGTATATATATATGCATGCATGTGTGTGTGAGTGTGTACGTGAATATATGTATATATTATATATATTGTATATTATTATATATGGTTACTTATATATATATATTATATCATGTATATTTATTATATATTTTAAATATTATTTGATTTAATTTAATTATCGAAATTAATTGAATTCTATTTCGCGTATTTATTCTACTGACTTTTGATTGAACGTTTTATTTATTTTATTCCTAAATGTGAATATGAATATTATATGTGTTATGCTTATTAATTGAATTTATGAATGTTATGAATATTATGAACTTATGAAATTGAATGAAATATATGAACGAATGAATGATTATATGATTTAAATTCTTTAATCGTGCACATGAACATTTTTATGATATAACATGATCATTTATGCATTCATGTCATATTCACTTCATTGCCGAGCGTCATATGTGGTCATTGAGTCTCATACCTTTTCTTTTGCACAAATTCGGGTTTGGTCGGAGACGAGGGCGAGCCTTGAGACGCTTGTGCCTTTATTTCTGCTTTGGTAAAGGTGGGTTTTTCTTCTATTAGTTAAAACAACCTTATATATTCCTTATGTGCAAAGTTTTAAGCCAAAATCGTATATATATTTATATCGAGTCATTTCGGGTAAATAATTTCAAACGTATGACCCTTTCTTTTATTTATGAACCCTACCTTATGTTGGCGAGATATTTATGATTTATGATTGTACGGGCCCCGGGATTTAGTATATGTGGCTAACCGAGGAAGCAAGGGCTGACGGGGATCCCATATACTAGTCCCAACCAAACTACGGTGATACCGGCCCTCGCTAGGAGTTTTAGCGGGGAATGGGAGCTGAGTGCCCTTGGGGGATTCATGTACCCCCATTGGCCTATGTATGAACCGGTGGCCGGGTCTTGCAAGCCCGTTCACCACCCGGAGGAAGAAGGAGTATATGAATGATTATGATCATGTATTTATGAGCACAAAAGATTTATGTATGATAATGAATTATTGAATAATTAATTATGATTACACGAGGAGTAGGTTGGAGATTGTGCACGCCCACTCGCCGGGCCATAAACCCTTATGAACATTTATGAACAATTATGAATGAATATGAACGTCGTAATCCCGTTGATGTTTCCTTTTTGTTTTAACCACTTGGTAAAGTCTTACTAAACTTCACACGGGATTAAGGCTTGCATGTATGTGTTTAACTTATGCGATATTATATATATTTATGCCCCGTTTTTATACCCACCAGTCTCTTTTAGACTGAACCCGGTTGTTTTCAGTTGTTTTGTGCAGGAATAGGAGTGCTAGGCGGGAATACAAGTCGTCTAGGTCTTGCATTTATGTTTAGCACTTCCTTTTGTTCCATATTCATACTCTTGTTGGTATTTTGTATATGATCATAGTTTATGCTTGGAGCGTTATGATTTTTGTAGGCCGTGAGTGCCGTTGAATATTTGAATGCCCTTGTATATTCATTTTTGGAGCTTGGTGGCTCATTGTATATGCTATGTTATTCTTGCTTCCGCGAATTTCATTTTAACTCTGATTTTATGATTCTTGCACTGATTGGTTTAAGGGTTAGTTCCGCCTAGCACAGCGTGTGTGTTGTGTCCCCGTTCGCCGTGGATTTGGCACGTGTATGGACTTCCATTTCATATACGGGTCGGGTCCCGGTGCAGGGGATGTGGTACCTCACGCTCGGGTGCTACATTTCTTGTACCTTTTCGACCCCGATCTTGTTCCTAACTTGTTATAACATGTTTATGTGTTTATATTTGTTCTATTTATTCATGAATTGGTTAGTATGCGTTCATGAACACCTTGTTTGCTCTTAATTGGATTAATTAGATACTTGAGTGTTTCCTAAGCATGATTATGACTCCATTACATTGTGAGACACATACGTTTGCATGAATTTGATTTGTATATGAACTTTCCCTACCTACTTAGATGCGTAAACATAAGCCGTTCGTCAATGTTGTTCATTTGGAGTCTAAGCTTTGTGTTTTGTCTTTAGTTGGTTCAGGTGCACCCGGGGTGGTGTTTCGTGGTCCGTTCTGATTCCGGGGTGAGTCGTTTGTCTGGTTTTGGTTTTTTCGGTGTAATGTGAGGTTTAGGTTTGTTTCTTTTAGTTAATGCGACCTACAACCCTATATGCTCGTTTTCAAGCCCGCATACGAATATATACTATATGTATATTAAATATGTGTCTTATGATATGTTATGATTTTTGTTAATTTGATTTGATATGAATCCTTCTGAAATTATACCTATGGGCGTATATAAGCTTAAAATGGTTTTGCAATGAGGCTATGCTCCAAACTGTGTGTCTTCATGCTAGCTACAGATTAGGATGACACGGAGAGGTACGTGTATAGCATATGCTAAGTTGAAAGGTACGGTATGCTCTGGTAAGGTACGTAAGTTTTGGTTATGTTTTGTTAAGTGTGTTTTGTAGGGAGTTTATCCCTGAAAGATGGGAGTTTGGTTTGGTTTGGTTTGTTGGGCCCCGGAGTTATGGGTTGGGAGCCCCGGTACGACAAGGGTCGTCGGGTTTGACCTGGGCGTAATTCCATTTGAGATATTCACGTGTGACTCTTGGAGGTTGGGAAGGCATGGAATCTTGAGCCCTCGATGGATAACCGGGGAAGGCATATCGTGGGTTAGCTACCCCGTATGTCTTGGTAATTTGGTGGAGAGGGTTTGGCTCCCGAACACCGTGGTTGTTGAGGTGGGATTGTTTGTGATATTTGTTTGTTTTCTGTTTGTTTCGTATGTTAGGATTTGGAAGTAAGGTTGGAGACCCGTACTCTCCGGGTATTAGATTTGTTTTGTTATGGCGATTATGAAACGGGATAGGAGCTTCTCTTATGTTATTGCGATCTCATTAAGCTTTCTCTGTTTATTATGTATAAGTATAAGTTTGCTACGAGATGACTTTGGTATGTAAAACCTTATCCCGGTTCATAGTCTTTTGTTAATTTGTGTTTTGCTCTATATGTATATGTAGTGTGTGTGGGTAGCCCCCTCACTCAGTCGAGTTATAGACTGACCCTCTCCCTCCCCAATCTTTTAGTGTGCAAGTCTGCTTTGGAGTTTGGAGCTAGACGGAGGTGAGTCAAGTCATTTGAGTGGGTCGGTCTGAGTTAGATTAGTTTACATTTGCATTTGCTTTATTTGAATTCGGATCAATATGTAAGATATGTATACGTATGCTTGTGCTTTTGTTATTTGAATTGCCCTTGCCGGGTTTTGTTATGCGCTTAAAAGAGGCCTGAGGAGCGCAAGTCTGCATGTGATCCGTGTGTTTAATTTCTGCAGGCCCGTGGCCAATGTTTGTGTTGAATTTTGTCTTTCGTTGCTATCTGCTTTGTTGGTTGGTTGCTTGACAGGGTCTACGTTCCACCTAGCTTAGGTGTTTGTTTTGTTTGTCTCCCGTTCGCTACGGCTTGATCCGGGTCCGGACTCTCCATTTCGTTGCTCGGGTTGGACCGTAGTGCGGGGGATGTGGCGCCTCACGTGCGGGGTGCTACATCCTGAAGTGGTATCAGAGCCCCATGTTGCAAAACTGGGGTTCAGTGTCATTTTGTGTCGGTCTAGGTCGTACGACATAGCACAATGTGATTAAATGTGTGCATTTGCATCCGATTTGATATGATATGCATTTGAATCTCTTAACACTTGTTGATTTTACTACGTGCAATGCATTGCATTTCTTAATTGCAATTACCTAACTCGATTACGTGGCATAGTCATATACTAACCGACATACATATATCTATATTGTAAGTTGTGAGATTTTCAGGATACCACGACGACGACAAGGTCTTAATCAACCATTACCTCCACTTTTCTGCAATCAAGAACAACATCACGTTGGAGTACAATCAATGAATCCGATGACAACATTATACCGGGACTTTCGAGCATTCAATCCTCCCCAATTTTGTGAAGCTGATGATATACAAGCAGAAGAATGGATATTCGAGGTTTAAAGTGTCTTCGATGTGTGGCAGCGCAACCCACAAGATAAGGTACGCCTTGTAACTCTACTACTACAAGGACAAGCAAGGCAATGGTAGAGACGAGTTGCCCCACAAATTGAAGCCATGAGCGAAGGATTAACTTAGGGATGTCTTTGTTCATGAGTTTGGGAAGAGGTATACCCCGACTGTTCTACACAATCGAAGAATTGAAGAATTTCTCAACCTCAAACAAGGCAAAGGGACAGTTGTGAAGTATATCAATGAGTTCGAGAAACTAGGCAAATATGTACCTCACACTACGGGCAACGAAGAGATGAAAGTAAGGTGCTTTATGGAAGGCCTTCGGGAGGAGTTCAAGGAAGCTTTAATTGTAAAGAATACGAGCACTTGGGACAAGGCGATTACTAAAGCTTTAAGGGTTGAAATCGGAAAGTGACAGGTGGAAAAGAAGGTGAGGATTCGGAACTGATAGATGAGTTGGGGTTTTGCTCTAACCTACGAGTAGAGGAAAAATCTCAACATCCGGGTATCCAAGCTAAAAGGAAGATCTGTGGGAAGAAGTATAAAGTTGGGAATCCTTCTAGAACACGAAAGAAGCCTCAACCGTGTGCTATTGTGGAGAAAATAATCACGCCTACAACATGTGTTGGGACCGGTTGAAGAAGTGTTATGCATGCGGATAAAAGGATCACATGGTCTCAAAATGTGATTGATCGAGGGATCACAAACAATGGGAACGAAATCAAAGGCATGGACATTAACAAGGTGTTTAGGCTTAACCTAGGGTTTCGTTTATCTTGGAGAAAGGATGGTGTTAAAACACATGAACCAAAAGAATTCTCGATTAGCTCTAAGGGGAGCTCGA
The DNA here is from genome assembly GCA_037501455.1 of Lantana camara. NCBI lineage: Eukaryota > Viridiplantae > Streptophyta > Magnoliopsida > Lamiales > Verbenaceae > Lantana > Lantana camara. Next base: position 57,050,983 of record CM074858.1, read on the forward strand.
GCTCCCCTATTTATAATAAGGGAGGACCGAAAATCCTAGTCCTTATGGGCTAGGGTTTTGGTCTCTCTCTCTCCTATTACTTGATCATCAAGTAATTTTGACTTTGACTTTGAATTCTAATTCAAATCAACTTTCAAGAGAGCTAAAAATATCCAAACTATTTTTGGATAATTTTATACTTTATTTATTTAAAATAAATAACTTATTTTTGTCTAATTAATTAATTCATAATTAATTAACTAGATTATTTTTCTCCAAAATAAGACTTTCTTTTTAATTCAAAATTAAACCAAAGTCTATTAAATAATTAACAAATTAATTATTTAATATATATATACAATATATATATATATATATATATATATATATATATATATATATATATTTACACGTGTGGGACACGCGTCACTCACGTGACCCACACGTGTGGTTTCACACGTGTGGAACCCTCTTGGCCCGATTAACTCGTTTAATCATTTTGAAGCCTCAACTCATGTAACCAAGTTGTTGTGCGTGACCCTCTAGGTTCTCAATTCAATTAGCAGTGACCCTAATTAATTAATTCACTAATTAATTAATCAGTCCACAGATTAAACGACCATAGTCTAGCAACAGGTGTTTAACCCCTAGCTGAATTGGAATGTTCGGATTCGACAGAACCTTTAAGTCACTGATTCATGTGAGATACAATCCTCCTACTTACTATCTCTCAACCAAGATCTAGGGTAAGGGAATAATCAGAACCCTATTAATCTGGTCTTAAAGCTAAGTGCATTTCATATCCATTTGATCTCAATCCAAGAAACCCTTTTCTTGATGTCTTGATCTATTGCCTTGGCCAAGGACTCCATATGGCATATGAATGACTTACACAATAAGAGATCACCTTGCAAACGCAAGTGTAGGTCCTTTCTTGATTCTCATTCACTTTCATGAGTCACTTGTGCAGCCCCAACATAAGCCTTGAATGAGTTGTCTAAGGCGACACCCTTTAAAGCTTATACCTAAGACTACAGAGTTAACTCATAAAGTGACATGGAACCTCAAGTCTAAGGATCAATTAATCACATCAATGACTCGTGAGATATTTCCTAATCTGGAAGTTTCCATTTCCTGAAATAGAAACTTCCTTTCCCATTTAGGAATGTTCTCACACGGGGCACCTCAGTGAACTTACTTATTAAAGTAAGCACCCTCATGTATCACGCACGTATCAACTATACACTTTGCACCTCCATGAAACAAGGTGGTCCTTCTTAAGGGCGTGATCCCACAAGCAAGCCTTAGAGTAGTCAGGTTGACACTCCCACTGTCGGTAGGACTCATCGGCTTAGAGCATTTTACTAATCATGACTTATGTGATATAGGGCTCGTTTCATGAACCATTTCACCTAAATGGTAGAGTCTTAAAGTCATCAGGATCAGGGGAGTTCTCATACATGCACAACTAAAGTAAACGCATACCAAACAAGAGCATATAAAGAAGTGTTTGCCTATGATATTAATCAATCGTATATTATTCAAAGATTGTCTGTGATACTAGGAAAGTCCAAAAACGGATTATGACTAATCGGCTTTCCAGGGCACTATTCCTAACAGGTTCATGAGGCTAAGGGATGATCATCCTTTGCGGTCTGGGTTGTAACGCCCCCACCCGTACCAGAACAAGAGGAGAGCGGCGTCTCAACCCCCGCACTGAAGCACCTCTCAAATAATAGTGTGAGCCATCACTCAAGAAATACTCCAGCGAATGGCTATCTATCAGAACTATACATGTACAACGATGTGGCTATGCAGCGGAAAATCAGAGTATTTTAAAAACTTTTCAAAACATGTGCGTGATGGCATGTAACAAGCAAGAACATATTGATCGTGTAAGAGAGACTCGGCATATCAGAACATATAACAGATTCACATATAAGTACCGATACAGCAGAGTTCAAAATATCTGTAACAGAGTAGCAGAAAGAGTATAACGAAGATACTCAAGTATTCAAAAACATATACAGAAACATAAAGTGATGCAGCCATAAAACATATGCAGGACACAAAAGAGGAAGTAATACTAAGTCCTGACTGAAACAAAAATGACAATCTAGAGCTTCAAGATACCTCTAGACTGCGGCTGCAAGACCTGAAACCACGAGGCAAGAAAACGGGAGAGGTATTAGTCAAAAGGACTAAGCGAGGGAATACTTTAAAGAAAGTACTGAATTAAAGAACTTGAAGTAAAGTTCGAAACTGTTAAATGCAATGCTTTAAAGAAGAACTTGAAACAAGTTCGATTGATAAAACTCTTTGAATGCGATGCTGTAAAAGAATGCACGTTATAAAACATTTTCATGAATGCTATCACACGCGCACACATATGTTGTTGATGGTTCATAGTTCTTTTATAAAACGGGATAAGGGTAAAGTGAACTTTTCCAGATATGAACCATCCTTTATGAAACAGAATTTTGCCCGCAAGCTAGGCTCCTCCATCCTTACTCCAAAAAACATGATTCGGTAGAGTGTCGGACCAGGATCAACGATAATTCCACGTTTAGTGGAGTATCGGACCAAGATCAACAATAACCCCACATATAGTAGAGCATCGGACCAAGGTCAACAACAACTCCGCACATAGTAGACTATCGGACCAAGGTCGACAACAACTCTTACCAACGCATACAAACATGCACCATCCTCCACCGGTTGTCACTTCGGGTAGCTAGCCCTAGGCGACCTGTAAACATGTAATGGGAACAGATTTGCTGTCCGTTCCCAGACAAATTGTCCTGACTTAACAAACCTCCTGTTAAAAGTCGGTGTCAATAGTCTAAGTGTGGCGGCCGGTATTGGTGATGTCGTTGGCGCTCACCTCCCGAGCATCACCTCCACACATAACCGCCGGGCCCAAACTGTAAACTGTATGCTTGCATTTAAGATTAGCAGTGACCAGAGTAACACTCCAGTATGCTAACTATAACATGTGAAACTGTAACTGTAACATATGATGCTGTCTGTAAAACATATGATTCTGTCTGAAAACATGTGATTCTGTCTGTACTTTGAAAACATATGCAAACATGTAACTGTCTTTGAACAAGAATGCAGAACTTTGGAAAACATGTACTGTTGATCAATGTATACTATTAAAGTATGAATGATCCTTTCAAGAGAATGTCCCGATAAAAGGGATAGTTCAAAACGAGGTTTAACTTTGAATTTCAAAACATATGATACGATAGTATAATCGTGGTTCCAGTTGGAAAACATTTATAACTTCACCTCACCTAATAGTAACAAAAGGTAGGTAGACAGATTATGCGGTGCCCTGGGGATCCCAGTGCTCAACTTTAACTCCTGTAGGTGGCGTACTAGAGTGAGCTTAAGAACTAAGACCCACTACTAACCAAGATGCATATGAAATGCAAGAAACAAATGAACAAGGAACATGTAACACAAGAGAGTAATACCATTTAAGGTATTCAAGAAAGGTAACACACAAAGGAATACGTCAAAGTGAGTTACTCTTAACGTTAGACTATGATCTTACTATAACCGAGTAAGCTTTAGTCAAATTATGAATCCTATCGCAAACCTTAGGTAAAGAAACAAGTCCACGAAAGAAAACACATTTTGAAAACACATTTTAGACCCTGGATATGGAAACCCTAGGTGCAAATGTCTATAGAGAAAGCACAAGTTTTAATTTATTTTTACTATTCAAAAGCACTATTCAAAAGTACTATTCAAGATTACTATTCATGATTACTATTCACCGGTTACTATTCACATGTCGGGTCAAAGGGTCGGGTCAAACCCTTACTATACACACACCCACACACACACGGCATGCACACACACACACACACACACCCTAATTAAATTATGATCTTGATTATAACCTATAGTTTCAAGTTCATGTTAATATAATCAAGTGTGATCTAGGTTAAAGGTATAACCTATAGTTAAGAGATCCAATTAAGGCATAAGATCAAGTTATGAAACACTAATCTATCTTAGGTTATAACATGTGACACTATTAAAGTGTATAACATGATCAAGGCACTAATCCATTAATCCAAATCATACCATAAGCTCAATTCATAATTCAAGAGTCATATAACAATGTGACAACATGGCACAACATATCTCATATCATATCATATCATATATCATGAACCTTTAGGCATGTAACATGTAACAATTTAATTCCATATCAACATGTAACAAGTTGTGACATAATAAATTGTAAATCACTATTCCATTAGCTAACATGCATGAACATAATTCAAATTCCATAATCATGCATCAATTCTCATAATATAACAAGCATATCACATGATCATAGCATATACTAGAGCAATTCATAACATATTCAAGCATATACTAAACAATTAAAACATATAAACAACTATCAAAACATATCATGAAAACTATATAATAAATGCATAAAATAAAGTCTTATATGGCTTAGGGAAGACCCTAAGACCCAACCTAAACATAATATAAACATACCATAACATAAAAACATAAACTAAACTAACATAACATAAACAAAACAAACTAACCTAGCTACAAGGGGAGGGGATGCCGACGGCAAGAGGGGAAAGGAGGGAGAGAGGAGTGCTTGTTAACACAAGACTTTGAGCAAGGATTCAAATGCCATGAGAGGGGTATATATAGGTGTTGGGAAGCCCCTCACCTTGCAATTAGAGAGGGCTTAAGGGTAGGAGAGCAAAACAAGAGTTCATCCACTTGTATCTTCTAGAAGCTTTAGGGATGTTGAAGCTAAAAATGGGCTGCTGGGGGTATTTCTGTAATTTCGTCCCCCAAGGCTCGAGGAAAGAAAATTAGCTTCGAAACGCATATTCATTCGTCGAAATCGGATTTACCGTTTGAAAGATACATTCGTTTTAGTGAATAAAAGTTTTGAGCTCGAAACTCGACATGAGTGAAAAACGACTTTCTAGAATGATTTTCAAGTCCGGATTGCTTCCAAAATTCAAGAAATAAATCGAGAAGCGTTTTGAGTCCAAAATCGACTATAAAACGTTTTACCGTTAAAAAGTTGAAAACGTAGGATGAATAGTGAATTCTCACGTACGAACGTACGCTTCAAAATTTCAAGCTAGGGTTTGAATCAAGAGTTGTAAAACATCTCAAAAATCTTGAAATAGCTCAAGTAGTGCAAATCCGAAGAGAAAACATTTTTCGAATGAAACTGTTCGTAAAAGGAATAGTAAACTAGGGTTTTCAAAAACGTTTTCAATAAAACAAAGTTCCGGAATGGATTTCCAAGCCAAGAATGATTTCAAAAGACTCATCTCGATTCAAGGATCGATTCGACTGTAACTTGGGTTGAAAAAGGTATCAGAATCAAAAGCTCATTTTCTGATGAATAGTAACTTTCGTCGGTAAGTTCCAAAAATACCCTTATGGCTCAAGAAAGACTTTCTGAGTTCGGGAAACCAGTTCAAACAATTGGGAAACATGTGTGATGAACCTCTAGGGTTCGAGTAGCAATATGAACAAGGTAGGCTCGGGTTATGAATAGTAAACTGAATCAAGGGGTCAAGAATTCCCCCTTAATGCATGTCAGATCATATACGAGCACAAAGTTCATGTAAGAATGCAATGCACGATGATTCAAAAAGTTGGATCACGGTCTATAAACGCTTTACCACTGCCTTAACTTACTGTTTTCATCCAGGCCCTGTTTTGGGCTGTTACAATCACCCCTCCTTAAAGAGAATCTGTCCTCAGATTCTTCTGCTGTAACTGCAAACAACTCAGGGTGATGTTTCTGCATTTTCTCTTCTGTCTCCCAGGTTGCCTCTTCTGTCCCATGTCCCTTCCAAAGGACTTTAACCAAAGGAATCTTCCTATTCCTCAGCTCTTGAAACTTCCTGTCTAGAATCTTAGCGGGCTTCAAAACATAAGTCAAATCCGGTTCTAACGGTATCTCCTTTATCGGCACAACCTCTATCTCATCCGAGAAACACTTGCGAAGCTGAGATACATGAAATACGTTGTGGATTCCTGTTAGACCTACAGGCAAATCCAATCTATACGCAGTCGGTCCGACTCTCTCTAGTATCTCATACGGTCTAACATATCTCGGGTTTAATTTTCCACCTTTCCCAATTCGGGAAAACCCTTTCCTTGGTGATGCCTTCAGAAATACCTTTTCGCCCACTGCAAATTCCAAATCCCTTCTTCGTCGATCAGCATAACTCTTCTGCCTGTCCTGGGTAGCTTTCATTCTCTGGCGAATGATCTGAATCTTCTCCGTCGCTTCTCTTATCCATTTGGCAGAATTCACTCTGATCGGTCCTTCCTCAGTACATCTCGCTTCATCCAAATCCCAGTATAACGGGGATCTACATTTCCTTCCATACAGAGCTTCATACGGAGCAGCTTTAATAGAAGCTTGATAACTATTGTTGTATGCAAACTCCACAAGAGGTAAACACTCTTTCCAACTTTCCTGGAAGTCCAACGCGCAAGCTCTTAGCATATCTTCCAAGTATTTGATCATCCTTTCTGATTGTCCATCCGTCTGAGGATGCGCTGCAGTACTGAAGTTCAACTTTGTTCCCATCAAAGTCTGAATTTCTTTCCACAAGTGCGACGTGAATTTCGGATCTCTATCCGAGACTATACTGTTCGGGACTCCATGTAATCTGACAATCTCTTGTTGGTACAGCTTTGCCAACGAGCTAACCTTATCCGTCGTCTTTACTGGCAAAAAGTGCGCTGACTTTGTCAATCGATCAATGATCACCCAGATACTATCTTGTCCTCCTCTGACTTTGGGTAATCCAGTGACAAAATCCACCGTGATTTGCTCCCACTTCCAAGTCGGAATCGGTAATGGTTGCAACTTCTCACTCGGCTTCTGGTGCTCAGCTTTAACTTTCTGACAAGTTAAGCACTTCTTGACATAGTTGGCTATGTCTCTCTTCATTCCATTCCACCAGAAATGCGTCTTAACATCTTGATACATCTTAGTACCTCCGGGATGTATCGTGTACTTAGTCTTATGCGCTTCGTCGAGAATCTCTTTCCTCAAAACAGTTGGTACGCATACTCGACCTTTGTACCTCAATATTCCATGTTCATCAACCTTGAACTTGGTCTCATCATCTTTCTCCTTAGATTCGAGACATTTCTTGATCCACTCGTCGTTCTTCTGAGCTTCCAACACTTGTTCTTTCAAAGGTGATATCATCACAACGTTCGCGACTCGAGCTTTAGTTATCACCTCCATTCTCTCTCTTTGTTCAACCTCGGGGTTGGCAGAAATCTGTGCCAAACGAACTTTCCTGCTTAGAGCATCTGCTACAACATTCGCCTTTCCTGGATGGTACTGAATAATGCAGTCGTAGTCCTCCAGAAATTCCATCCATCTCCTCTGTCACATATTCAACTCCTTCTGAGTGAATAGATATCGCAGGCTCTTATGATCAGTAAAGATCTCAAACGTAACTCCATACAGGTAATGTCTCCATTTTCCCAGAGCAAAAATTATCGCGGCTAACTCCAAATCATGTGTCGGGTAGTTGACTTCATGCGTTTTGAGTTTCCTTGATGCATACGCAATCACTTTCCCGTTCTGCATCAAAACTCCTCCTAGTCCTTCTTTCGAAGCATCGGTGTAGACAGTATATCCTTCTTTTCCTTCTGGTAACGCTAACACGGGTGCAGTTGTTAGCATCTCCTTCAACCTTTGAAAACTTTGCTCACACTTCTCAGTCCATTCAAACTTCCCTTCTTTCTTTGTCAACTTAGTGAGAGGTGTAGCTATCTTTGAGAAATCTTGGACAAACCTCCGGTAGTAACCAGCTAATCCCAGAAAACTCCTCACTTCTGAAGGATTCTTCGATGACCTCCAATCCATAATCGTCTCAATCTTCGAGGGATCTACTTCGATTCCAGATCCTGATATGATGTGTCCGAGAAATGTAACTCTCTCAAGCCAGAACTCACATTTACTGAACTTCGCATATAGCTTGTGATCCAGCAAAGTGCGTAACACGATTTGAAGATGCTCAGCATGTTCCTCCGGTGTCTTCGAAAATACCAAAATATCGTCGATGAAGATCACTACAAACTTGTCAAGAAACGGCTTGAATATACGGTGCATCATATCCATGAATGCAGCTGGTGCATTCGTCAAACCAAACGGCATTACTACAAACTCATAATGTCCGTATCGGCTGTTGAAAGCAGTCTTCGGAATATCTGCTTCCCTTATCTTCAATTGATAATACCCTTGTCTAAGATCTAACTTGGAGTAGACCTTCGATCCTTGAAGTATATCGAACAGCTCTTCGATATGAGGAAGAGGATACTTATTCTTGATTGTCATCCTGTTCAACTCCCGATAGTCAATGCATAAACGCAATGATCCATCCTTCTTCTTAACGAAAAGCACAGGCGCTCCCCACGGTGATGTGCTCGGTCGAACATATCGAGACTCAATCAGTTCATCCAATTGCTTTCTCAGTTCATCTAATTCAGCTGGTGCCATTCTGTAAGGTGTCTTTGAGTACGGCTCAGCTCCTGATATCGTCTCGATTGTAAACTCCAACTCTCGGTCAGGGGGTAACGAATCCAAATGCTCAGGAAACACATCTAGGAATTCGTTCACCACTTCCACTTCTTCGATCTTAAGTTGATCTTTCGGTCTATTCAAAAGATAAGCCACAAATCCACTAGCTCCTTTCTGGATCAACTTCTTAGCTTCCATCGAAGGAATCACTGATAACTTCTCAACTTTCCCTTCTGATGTCCCACTTTCATCTTCTTCCAAGATGATCTCTTTCTTGTAACAATCCAACTTAGCTCGGTACTTAGACAACCAATCCATACCAAGTATAACATCGTATCTTATCATCGGTAACTCAATCAGATCCGTCGGGTAACAACGGGTACCAATACATATAGGGCAGCGTTTATATATCCGTGACAAGACAAGTTCCCAAAGGAGAACTCACTTCAAATTTATATGGCAAGTATTCAAGCGGAAACTGTAAATGCGCACATAATTTAGAAGCAACAAATGAATGCGTAGCGCCAGGGTCATACAAGACCTTAACTGGCGTGTTAAGAATGTGCACAATACCTTCCACAACAGACGAAGGATCAACCTCCTCCTTACCATCCAAAGCATAAGCTCTGCCTCTGACCATCGGTTTGTTCGTCGTACCCACCACTCCTTTTCCTTTATCCTGGACCCCAAATCTCCTGATCTTGTGCGGGCAACTATCCATCTGGTGCTCAGGGGAACCACACGCGAAACACTGTCCAGCTTTCTTGCGACAGTTCTCCTCAGTGTTTCCCGTTCGGCGATAATATCGGTAAACAATTTCCTCTGGACCTGGCTGAGGTGCTCTCTGCTGTTGTGGCGCCTTCTGATACTACTGTGGCACTTTCTGCTTCTGTGCTTGCTGTTTCGGTGGAGCATTCTGCTGCTGACGCTGTGGTGTTACCATTGGCCTCTTTCCAGTTCCTTGGGGAAAAGATCCGGAAGGTTGCTTATTACCTTGATAAGGCTTAGGGTTAGAAGGTCCTTGACGGGCAGTAGTTATCTTGATCTCCTTGTGTGCAGCTTCAACCCTTAGCGCTCTATCAACAGCCTGGTTGTAGGTCTCAATAACCAAAGATGCAAGTGCCAACCGAAGTTCAGGCTTCAGTCCATCAATAAACCTCTTCGTCTTGCGACGCTCATCATTCAGAATATGAGGCGCATACTTGATCAGCCTCACAAACCTAGCTTCATACTCCATCACATTCATAGTTCCCTGAACCAGACTCATAAACTCAGCCTCTCGTGCATCACGAGTCACTTGAGGCGTATACTTCTGCTGAAACTCTCTGATAAACTCATCCCAACTTCCTTCAACGTTATTCTCAATCCACATATGCTGAACGTGCTTCCACCAATTGTATGCAGCTCCTTCCATAAGAAAAGTAGCATACCGAACTCGTTCACAATCCTCTGGGTAGATCTCCATAGCCTCGAAAATCTTCTCAAGACTAGTAATCCAATTCTCAGCCTTTATGTCGTTCGGTTCTCCATAGAACTTAGGCGGATTCATCCTCAGAAACTTCTCCAATAACCTTTCATTAGGAGGATTATCTCTCGGTGCACAAGCCCTCATAAATTGTCGTAGCACATCCCTTAATTCCGGAGTTCTTTCTCTTTCAGGGGGTGGTGTGACATCTCTTTGGGGTGGCAGTGGTGGTACACGATTCCGGGGTGCTCTTCTTGGTGGCATGTTGTTACTGAATTCACAAGCATTCAGATACATATATTCGATGCATGACATATAATGATTCACAGAATCCGTAACCACGTATTCACATTCTCACGTAGTCACACATAAGTATGAGAACAACACATTCCCATAACAACATGTCAGCAAAGATTCAAGATCTCTAAACATATCATATAATCAGAAACAATTGTCAGATAACATGTAAACGAGAACAGAAGCTCGGGCAACATATCAACATATCAGAAACGTGTATAACATATCCCAAAACATGATCAACATGTAAAACGGGAACAGAACGTGTACTGTCATATTAACAAGAACTGTAGCATGATCAGAAGCATGATCAACATATCCAGAAGCGTATCCAACATATCAAGAATAATAGCATGCTAACAATAAATGAAATGGCATGATCCTATCAACGGTCCTAATGGTATCTTGAAGCAACTCTAAGACTCATGCAATGACAGTTATGGAAAGCAGTAAACAGATATTCAACATAAAGCCGAAAGTGTTATAACTGTGCAAGGTTTGGTAAAATTTACTACAGGCCACATGTTAACAGTATTAATTCAAAAAAAATGGGGAGGACCCGATACTATCGAGTTGACTCCCTTACAGGCCTTACCAATCCGTCCAACCCTGCTGAAAATAACCTAGTAGGTACCAAGTCATCTGAACCGTCATCCGTGGTGCCAAAAGTCGGGGATCATCTACCAGAGCTATACATCCCCTCATCCAAAAGTCAGTCCTGAACTGTCCCGGCTATACGTCCGCCATCCATAGATCGACATATATGCATCAGTACTATATACAAAAATCTCCCATCAGCAATCAACCCTGATAACTGTGGTCTAAAGAACCCCTGGTGGTGTCATCAGAAACGGCAACGACCTCACCCTGTCCGTGTCCTGCTGGATCATCTCCGCCATCATCATCATCATCAGACCCTCCATCGCCTCCATCAGACTGCTCCTGCATAGGCTCGGGCTCCTGAGAAGCCTGACTGACATCCTGACCCTCGACCTCCTCAACTGCCTGCTCATCGGATAAGTGATAGGCATCATACAGGCGAGCTCTCACACGGGCACGGTAGTGCTGGTGACGCTCCATAGAGGTATCGCGATCGATAGTCATCTGCATAAGATCTGCCTCCAACTCAGCAATACGAGCAGCCCTCTGATCAGCAATATGAGTCATCTCTGCAGCATGCTCACGAGCGATGTCCCTGTCAATCTGGTACTGCAGTGACTGATCCTGATAGCGCAAAGACTCCAACCTGACCTCACGGGTCCTCTGATACTCCTGAAAGTAACCATCTCTCTCAGACTTGAGATAGTGCACAACTCTGTTAGGATAGGAATACCCAGGTCTGCCACTGTTCCTAGACCTACGCCAGGTGTAGAAACGAGTGCCTCCACAGCGAGAAACTGCTACAGTACGCGGGGCCTCAAACTGCTCAAAGAAAGCCTCATCCATCTGCTGATTAGGATCCTGGTGTGGCTGAACTGCCATAGCTATACAGAAGATACCACAGATATGAAATCCAGATAACAGAACCATGCAATCCCCAAATATCCCGTCTCGATGCAATATGAGAATGATCCTGGATGCAATGCGTGAACAATCCATGATGCAACATGAGAGCAATCTAGGTTAAGTCTCTTCTTACATAACCCGATGCTCTGATACCACCTCAGGCTGTAACGCCCCCACCCGTACCAGAACAAGAGGAGAGCGGCGTCTCAACCCCCACACTGAAGCACCTCTCAAATAATGGTGTGAGCCATCACTCAAGAAATACTCCAGCGAACGGCTATCTATCAGAACTATACATGTACAACGATGTGGCTATGCAGCGGAAAATCAGAGTATTTTAAAAACTTTTCAAAACATGTGCGTGATGGCATGTAACAAGCAAGAACATATTGATCGTGTAAGAGAGACTCGGCATATCAGAACATATAACAGATTCACATATAAGTACCGATACAGCAGAGTTCAAAATATCGGTAACAGAGTAGCAGAAAGAGTATAACGAAGATACTCAAGTATTCAAAAACATATACAGAAACATAAAGTGATGCAGTCATAAAACATATGCAGGACACAAAAGAGGAAGTAATACTAAGTCCTGACTGAAACAAAAATGACAATCTAGAGCTTCAAGATACCTCTAGACTACGGCTGCAAGACCTGAAACCACGAGGCAAGAAAACGGGAGAGGTATTAGTCAAAAGGACTAAGCGAGGGAATACTTTAAAGAAAGTACTGAATTAAAGAACTTGAAGTAAAGTTCGAAACTGTTAAATGCAATGCTTTAAAGAAGAATTTGAAACAAGTACGATTGATAAAACTCTTTGAATGCGATGCTGTAAAAGAATGCACGTTATAAAACATTTTCATGAATGCTATCACACGCGCACACATATGCTGTTGATGGTTCATAGTTCTTTCATAAAACGGGATAAGGGTAAAGTGAACTTTTCCAGATATGAACCATCGTTTATGAAACAGAATTTTGCCCGCAAGCTAGGCTCCTCCATCCTTACTCCAGAAAACATGATTCGGTAGAGTGTCGGACCAGGATCAACGATAATTCCACGTTTAGTGGAGTATCGGACCAAGATCAACAATAACCCCACATATAGTAGAGCATCGGACCAAGGTCAACAACAACTCCGCACATAGTAGACTATCGGACCAAGGTCGACAACAACTCTTACCAACGCATACAAACATGCACCATCCTCCACCGGTTGTCACTTCGGGTAGCTAGCCCTAGGCGACCTGTAAACATGTAATGGGAACAGATTTGCTGTCCGTTCCCAGACAAATTGTCCTGACTTAACAAACCTCCTGTTAAAAGTCGGTGTCAATAGTCTAAGTGTGGCGGCCGGTATTGGTGATGTCGTTGGCGCTCACCTCCCGAGCATCACCTCCACACATAACCGCCGGGCCCAAACTGTAAACTGTATGCTTGCATTTAAGATTAGCAGTGACCAGAGTAACACTCCAGTATGCTAACTATAACATGTGAAACTGTAACTGTAACATATGATGCTGTCTGTAAAACATATGATTCTGTCTGAAAACATGTGATTCTGTCTGTACTTTGAAAACATATGCAAACATGTAACTGTCTTTGAACAAGAATGTAGAACTTTGGAAAACATGTACTGTTGATCAATGTATACTATTAAAGTATGAATGATCCTTTCAAGAGAATGTCCCGATAAAAGGGATAGTTCAAAACGAGGTTTAACTTTGAATTTCAAAACATATGATACGATAGTATAATTGTGGTTCCAGTTGGAAAACATTTATAACTTCACCTCACCTAATAGTAACAAAAGGTAGGTAGACAGATTATGCGGTGCCCTGGGGATCCCAGTGCTCAACTTTAACTCCTGTAGGTGGCGTACTAGAGTGAGCTTAAGAACTAAGACCCACTACTAACCAAGATGCATATGAAATGCAAGAAACAAATGAACAAGGAACATGTAACACAAGAGAGTAATACCATTTAAGGTATTCAAGAAAGGTAACACACAAAGGAATACGTCAAAGTGAGTTACTCTTAACGTTAGACTATGATCTTACTATAACCGAGTAAGCTTTAGTCAAATTATGAATCCTATCGCAAACCTTAGGTAAAGAAACAAGTCCACGAAAGAAAACACATTTTGAAAACACATTTTAGACCCTGGATATGGAAACCCTAGGTGCAAATGTCTATAGAGAAAGCACAAGTTTTAATTCATTTTTACTATTCAAAAGCACTATTCAAAAGTACTATTCAAGATTACTATTAATGATTACTATTCACCGGTTACTATTCACATGTCGGGTCAAAGGGTCGGGGTCAAACCCTTACTATACACACACCCACACACACACGGCATGCACACACACACACACCCTAATTAAATTATGATCTTGATTGTAACCTATAGTTTCAAGTTCATGTTAATATAATCAAGTGTGATCTAGGTTAAAGGTATAACCTATAGTTAAGAGATCCAATTAAGGCATAAGATCAAGTTATGAAACACTAATCTATCTTAGGTTATAACATGTGACACTATTAAAGTGTATAACATGATCAAGGCACTAATCCATTAATCCAAATCATACCATAAGCTCAATTCATAATTCAAGAGTCATATAACAATGTGACAACATGGCACAACATATCTCATATCATATCATATCATATATCATGAACCTTTAGGCATGTAACATGTAACAATTTAATTCCATATCAACATGTAACAAGTTGTGACATAATAAATTGTAAATCACTATTCCATTAGCTAACATGCATGAACATAATTCAAATTCCATAATCATGCATCAATTCTCATAATATAACAAGCATATCACATGATCATAGCATATACTAGAGCAATTCATAACATATTCAAGCATATACTAAACAATTAAAACATATAAACAACTATCAAAACATATCATGAAAACTATATAATAAATGCATAAAATAAAGTCCTATATGGCTTAGGGAAGACCCTAAGACCCAACCTAAACATAATATAAACATACCATAACATAAAAACATAAACTAAACTAACATAACATAAACAAAACAAACTAACCTAGCTACAAGGGGAGGGGATGCCGACGGCAAGAGGGGAAAGGAGGGAGAGAGGAGTGCTTGTTAACACAAGACTTTGAGCAAGGATTCAAATGCCATGAGAGGGGTATATATAGGTGTTGGGAAGCCCCTCACCTTGCAATTAGAGAGGGCTTAAGGGTAGGAGAGCAAAACAAGAGTTCATCCACTTGTATCTTCTAGAAGCTTTAGGGATGTTGAAGCTAAAAATGGGCTGCTGGGGGTATTTCTGTAATTTCGTCCCCCAAGGCTCGAGGAAAGAAAATTAGCTTCGAAACGCATATTCATTCGTCGAAATCGGATTTACCGTTTGAAAGATACATTCGTTTTAGTGAATAAAAGTTTTGAGCTCGAAACTCGACATGAGTGAAAAACGACTTTCTAGAATGATTTTCAAGTCCGGATTGCTTCCAAAATTCAAGAAATAAATCGAGAAGCGTTTTGAGTCCAAAATCGACTATAAAACGTTTTACCGTTAAAAAGTTGAAAACGTAGGATGAATAGTGAATTCTCACGTACGAACGTACGCTTCAAAATTTCAAGCTAGGGTTTGAATCAAGAGTTGTAAAACATCTCAAAAATCTTGAAATAGTTCAAGTAGTGCAAATCCGAAGAGAAAACATTTTTCGAATGAAACTGTTCGTAAAAGGTATAGTAAACTAGGGTTTTCAAAAACGTTTTCAATAAAACAAAGTTCCGGAATGGATTTCCAAGCCAAGAATGATTTCAAAAGACTCGTCTCGATTCAAGGATCGATTCGACTGTAACTTGGGTTGAAAAAGGTATCAGAATCAAAAGCTCATTTTCTGATGAATAGTAACTTTGGTCGGTAAGTTCCAAAAATACCCTTATGGCTCAAGAAAGACTTTCTGAGTTCGGGAAACCAGTTCAAACAATTGGGAAACATGTGTGATGAACCTCTAGGGTTCGAGTAGCAATATGAACAAGGTAGGCTCGGGTTATGAATAGTAAACTGAATCAAAGGTCAAGAATTCCCCCTTAATGCATGTCAGATCATATATGAGCACAAAGTTCATGTAAGAATGCAATGCACGATGATTCAAAAAGTTGGATCACGGTCTATAAACGCTTTACCACTGCCTTAACTTACTGTTTTCATCCAGGCCCTGTTTTGGGCTGTTACAATCACCCCTCCTTAAAGAGAATCTGTCCTCAGATTCTTCTGCTGTAACTGCAAACAACTCAGGGTGATGTTTCTGCATTTTCTCTTCTGTCTCCCAGGTTGCCTCTTCTGTCCCATGTCCCTTCCAAAGGACTTTAACCAAAGGAATCTTCCTATTCCTCAGCTCTTGAAACTTCCTGTCTAGAATCTTAGCGGGCTTCAAAACATAAGTCAAATCCGGTTCTAACGGTATCTCCTCTATCGGCACAACCTCTGTCTCATCCGAGAAACACTTGCGAAGCTGAGATACATGAAATACGCCCAAAACCGGGCCTGAGGTGGTATCAGAGCATCGGAGCATCATTATGTTGAGCATCCTGTTTTGGGCTGTTACAAGTGTATCTCATGTTATTGTAAGTGTTTTACTAATCATGACTTATGTGATATAGGGCTCGTTTCATGAACCATTTCACCTAAATGGTAGAGTCCTAAAGTCATCAGGATCAGGGGAGTTCTCATACATGCACAACTAAAGTAAACGCATACCAAACAAGAGCATATAAAGAAGTGTTTGCCTATGATATTAATCAATCGTATATTATTCAAAGATTGTCTGTGATACTAGGAAAGTCCCAAAACGGATTATGACTAATCGGCTTTCCAGGGCACTATTCCTAACAGGTTCATGAGGCTAAGGGATGATCATCCTTTGCGGTCTGGGTCCTGGAGCCCTGTTTCTGCCATAATCTGAAAATTACACAAAAAGCGGTCCTTAGCCAAGAAACACAGAGAAACACGAACTAAATAACAGCAAATCAAAAAGTATTGGGTTGCCTCCCAAAAAGCGCCCTTGTTTAACGTCCTAGGCTAGACAATGGGTTGCATGGCATTTCTTCGATTGAAATCCTTTACATCTTTCATTGGAAAACCTGCATAAAATCATTTCAAATAATGTATGTTCAATATTAACAGGTCTTCCTCATGGCTGTTGAAATCCCCTACATCATAAAGCAACATGTGAGTATAAAGAGAAACTCTCTTCCATTTAGAACTCATTTTATTAGGAAATAGACTAAATAAGGATTGATAAAACAACCACTTAGCTCCATCAAAGCAAGATTTCCTAAAAAGTAAACGAGAGTGAGAGCTAAAAACATCTTTATCATCATAGTTTAGCTCAAAATATGCATCACATGGGAGGGGACTAACGAAATCCATGTCATTTAAAGAGAATAACTCACTAGGAGATTTTATGGAATCAAACATAGCAAATTTAACAATATTTCCATTAAATTCCATTGTGAGTGTGTGATCAAACTCATTGATTTTTGTTTTAGATATATCAAGAAAAGGCTTTCCTAACAAAACATCAAATGAGTTATCAACTACCAAGAAGTCCATGGGAAAGATCATGCCATCAACTTGAATTAAAATACTTTCTAATATGCCCTTAGGATAAACAATTGTTCCATCATCAAGTTCAATGATCATACCTGTTTTTCTCATGGAATTAATATGCAAGTGTGAGCAAATAGACAAAGGCATCAAATTAATTGAGGAACTATAATCACACAAGGCTCTATCGATTCCAATAGTTCCTATTTTGCATAGAAGAGCAAATAAACTTTGGTCATTACTCACTTGAGGTATCTTTTCTTGAAGAATATCAGAGAAATGCTTTCCTATATTTACCTTCCCATAATAAGGCATGCTTTCCTTAGTTGCACATAATTCTTTAAGAGAATTCACATATTGAGGCATAGATTTAATTACATTAAGTAATGGAACATTTACCTCAACATTGTAAAATGCCTTTAGGAACTTTGATTCATCATTTTGGAACTCTGATTCATCTTTTTGAAACTCAACATACCTCTGTGCGGTTGGGTTTAGGCTAATCAATTGTTGAGATTGTACAGTAGGTCTGGACTCCTCGTATGACCTTAAGTCATGGTCATGCCTTCTGCTCAGGTCCGTTGTACAGTCCTGCTCTGTTTCAATTCCAGAAATTTGTACTGCTGTATTATGCTCTGTTTCAGCCCCTGTTTTCTGAAGTGAGTGTTGTCCTTCTTCAAACTCCTACTTACTCTTCAATTCAGCCACAGAAGAAGTTAATTGGCTCAACTCGTTCTTCAAGCTTTGAACGCACGTTTGGAGTTGTTGCATATTGTTCCTTGTCTCTTGTTGATATTATTGCATTTTTTATCTTGTCTCCTGTTGAAATTGTTGTGTATTAATCATAAATGCTTTAAACATTTCTTCAAGAGACGTACCTGAATTGGAAGATGAGGGATATTGTGGTGGAGGTTGAAACGTTGTGCCTACATCACAGTCTTGCTTTGTTGGTTTCGGAAGAAGTTCCTCATCAAGCAAGGGACATCTATCAGTGTGGTGAGGGCCTGTGCACACTCTACATTGCTCGGTTATGGTCCAAAAATGAGAAAAACGATCATTAGGGAACAAAGGACATTCGTTTGTTGGATGGTCACTCGTGCAAATTTCACAAACATCTTTTTGAGTGTATGAAGCCATCAATGACAGCAACTTGATTCCCTGGATTGACTTCTCTGCACAAACAACACTAAGCTAACAAAAGAAAAACAAAACCGATTAGAACCAATCCCCGACAACGGCGCCAAAATTTGATGGTTGTCGAATCCACCAAATAATATTCCTAAACTACCAAACACAATAAATTGTGTATAGTGGTAAAGGGTCGATCCCACAGAGATTAGATGGTCTCGTAAATCTCTTAATAGCCCAGCAAACGAAGCAACAAAAATTAAAGGAGGGGGGAGGTGTTTAATTAAAACAAACTTTTTTAAATACGAAATCAGATTTCTTCAATTAACTAAAACTGAAAATAAAGAGAGTTATGAAGGTTGATTATGATGAGAAATATCCTAGCTAAGTTGTTACTTCATTCCATGCTCGTATCTAATCCTGGATGCAAAAATCAAATCTAATCAACTGTAGATTAACTTACAATAAACAAGAAGCTTGCTCATATCATCCTTTTTTAATTTCAACTTAATCAAGAGAAGCTCATCAATTGAATTCTTACCACATAGCAGTCCCGCGAACAAGTATCTAGGATTTAACTATATGATAGCATTGAGCATCAAAAGGACATTAATCATGATCCAAAATCTCAAGAAGCTTGGACTTATGAAATCATATTACGCATGTCTCACCATTTTATTGAGTAAACATGGTGGTAAACTCTCAATGATGTGTGGTTCTTGTACACCTTTACAAGACTATTACGTATCAGGTATCAGTATAACCTCATCAAGTTGTTATCTAGGGATCGATTGATCAGAAAGATGATTTGAAAACAACTCATATAAATACGTTCAAAGCATGCATAAATACCATAGATTAAATTCGTATTCATTCACTTAGATCTCATAAATATTGGCAAGGAACAAAGATACAACCTAACTAAGACAAATATGTTCAGCCACGAATCATCATGCGAGATACACAATAAGCGCTATGATCATAAACAGAACTTAAGACAAAATCAAAATAAAAACCGAAACTAAACACTTTAAACTTATAAACCGAAAATGATCACAGTTTTGAGGATGAAGCCCCTCGCTATTCTCTGCTGCTAACTGCTGCTACTTTCTAATTTCTGAGTTATCTAAAGTCTCTCTATTCTTCCCCTTAACTAGCTTATATAAAGCTTCCTTAAATCTAGAAATGATAATGATCAAGGGGAACAAATTGGCTTTTACAAATCCCAATAAGCATGATTAGGATTCTTGAAACTTCAAAAATGCAGGATCAACTCTTGGATGTAAGCAATGTTAGCAAGCTGTTGCATGTGTGCCACCTGTCCCAAGAAGAGGAATCAGCCGTACTTGTTGACCGTGGTCTGCTATGCGTACATTAGTCTTAGGGATGATCATGCATTGGGGTCATGGCTCAGGCATTTTCAACACTTAGCATCTTTTTCTTCATAATTCTGCCAAATCCCTCGTTTATCAACATGTTTCTGCAAAAGCCAAATAAAAGCAAATTAAGTAGAAATCTAATTCAATTCAGGGGGAAATTAAAGAGATTTTCATGTATTTTATGCATACTATCACTAAGTGGTACATGTTTGAGTCTAAGTCTTTAGTATTGCGTTTGTTTGTCATAGGGGTGCTTCCGGGAGGAGACGTGCCCGGAGTTTAAGTTGTTTGGGATCGTTTTCTCGCACCACACTACACCTTTGTTCAAAGGTGAGGTTTAGGTTCTTTTCTTTTTAGTTAAGCGACCTAATACCCTTAAATGCTCGTTTTCTAACCTGTATGTGACTATATATTATATATATATAGTTAAATATGTGTAATGTACGATATGTTTATGATCTTGTTATCATGTTTTGGCTTTCGAAAGGGCTATATCTACGAGTATATATGAGCTCATGGTTTTAATGAAAGTTTAATGCTAATGTTCGCAATGTTAACGATTTTTAATGAGCGAGCATGCAATGAATGGTAAGGTAATGTAATGGTAGTGTTGGGCCACGGAGACGTGGGTAAGGGGGACCCGGGTAGGCTATGGGGTCGCCGGTTATGACCCCTGTACACTCTCCATCCAAGGTACTACGTACGACCCTAGGGAGGTTGGGGAAGTCGTGGTGCTCTTGATGCCTTCGGAATGAACCGGGGAGGACTCGTGTGGGTTAACTACCCCTCGAGGAATTTATAATGGCACTCGTATGGTTAATAGCCCTCGAGGAATTTACTAATGGATGGTTAGGGTCTGCAGGCTCTTCCATCACCGAAGGGGAGGATTGAATGTGATTTCTGTTTTGTATAATGTAGTGTAATGTAATGAGAAGTAATGGTGGATGTTTGTACTCGCCGAGCTTAATGAAATGGTTGGATTATGAAACGGGAACAGAGACTTTATATTAATGTCTTTGTTAATGAATATGAAATGTATACGTATATGATATGTAATGTTCTTTGAAAATGATTTGGTATGCAAAAACCTATTCCCGGTTCATAACCTTTATCTTTTATATGCTTTGCTATCTATATGTATAGTGTGTGGGCATGCGTTAGCCCCCTCACTCAGTCGAGTTATGACTGACACCTCTCCTTTTCCCACTTTTAGTTTGCAGGTCTTTTGAGCACGAGCTAGGCGGAGAAGTGGGTCGTTCGAGTCTCACTTTTGGGTTTAGGTCGTGCTAGGTGCATTACATTTATTTTGTCTTGTATTTAATGAATTAATCATGTTATGAATTTTTGTTTTTGAGATATGAATTGTTGTGATATGTAAATTTGATCTTTTGATGTATATTGAATTTTGGGAACTTTACATTTCTAGAACTCCTTGCTTCCGCTATTGGTTTTATTTGTCGCGCGCTCTAGTTAGTTTTAGCTCCGCCTAGCCTAGTGAGTGTGCGGTCTCCCGTTCGCTTGAACCTGGGCTCGTGTATGGACTTCCCATTTCATAAGCGGGTTCGGGTTTAGGTGAAGGGGGGATGTGGTGGCCCGCGCTACGGGTGCTACATCCTAAAGTGGTATCAGAGCTCCGGGTTGCAAAAACGGAGTTCTAGTGTCGTGTTGAGTCTGTCTAGACTCTAGGTCGTACGGCGTAGGACAAAGTGATTATGTGACTTTATGTGCTTATTTGATTCTCTCTTTGTTAATTGTGCACATGAACATGAATTGACCCGCACGCATATATATTGGAAATTCTTGAATTTTTGCAGAAATATGCCTCCAAGAAGACATCACCGTCGAGATAGATCCCCCGAGCGGTGAATTTCTAGTTTCGTTTTAGTAGGGATTTTCCTAGTATGCATTAGGGTTGTGTGAGACGAATTTATTGGTGATTTTATCAAGTTATCCGTTTTATCTCTATTTTTACGACATTGTGTTTGTTCTTATTCTTTGATTATATTAAGAGCTCAAATCTTAGAATTGGTAATTCACATATAGCTAGTTAACTTATTTGGTGGAGTCTAGCCGGATAATTAACGAAGTAGCAAACAATCACTAGGCCGTTAAGTTCGACTTATTTCGTGTTGTGGGATAGAGGGTCTAACTAGGCGAAGTAGGAGTTTCTACCTAGTCGGTTAGGGTTAGTGTTTCTTTAGGGTGTAATGCAATTGCCCAATTGAATCTTAAAAGGAGTTTCTGCTAAGGTTATTGGTTAATTAGAAAACGATTATTAGGAGTTTCTTTTAGTCGTTATAAACAGTAAGAAGAAACGAGGGAACCGGAGGTGTTATCTGGTAACTATAGCTAGCCTAACGAGGAATTAATCACCCTGCCTGTGATCATAGCCTGATGCATGCATAGGAAAATCCCAGCTACTTGTTATTTACTGAATTAATTTAAGAGTCAGCTGAGTTTAGTTGTTAATTATTTGTTTATTTAGTCTCGTTTTGTTCATTGCATTAGTAGTTAGTCATATATCTCAACCCCCCTATTTTAATTGTTTCCTTGGTATATAAAAAGTTATAAATTCATCCAATCCTCGTGGTTCGATACCCGTTACCGCTATTTTACAATTTATTTGTGTGCAAGATTCGGGACTTTATTATTGGTGGTTTCGACACCCATCAATTTTTGGCGCCGTTGAGAATTAACAACGCCCAAACTCTACCATTCCACAACTTAATTAGGTGCACCTCTCTCCAAATGATTTGTACTTGGTCTCCAATTGGCCACTCCTGTTCATATGGTTATGTTGCTTCAAATATAATCAAAACCTCTTAATTTCCGCAAGTCAGTGTCTTTCCTATCAAGAAGCACGAGACCAATTAATTAAACCAATTCATGTGGCAACATATACAATCTAAGCTCAATAATCGGGCAATTATGCAACGTATCAGTCGTCATCATCGGGATCACTCTCCTCATCAAGAGAATAACAATCCGCCACCACCACCACAAATGGATCCGGGGAACTTATGGAAAGGCTCGTGGTATTTTTAGAGCAACGAAATCAAGAAAGGAATAATGCCCCGCCGACCGATAATCATGGAGGAGGCCTTATTACAACCACCCTTAGGGAATAGACGCTTGAGAGAGTTCATGGATCTCAAGCAAAGGGAAATGTCGGTAACGGATTATATTAATGAGTTCGAGAGGCTTTCTCGGTACTCCCCAAGTATTGCCAATGATGACGAGAGTAAGGCCTCGCAATTCCTTCAAGGGCTTCAAGAAGATATGAAGGATGCATTGGAAGCTTCAAATACTAGCACGTGGGCGAAGGTGACGGATAAGGCCTTGAGAGTTGAAGACCGGGTGGTTATGAGAAGGAAGAATTCACATGTTGGCCAAGGTTCTAATTCGAATTCTCACTCAATTCTTGGAAAGAGACAGGTGTACGAAATTCATCCTTTTCCGAATCCTCAAAACAAGCAATCTAATCCGGTGAATCCAAATCCTCCTATGGCTATCAAGGGTCCTGAGTGTGTGCATTGCCGATGAACAAATCACTTGTCGGAGAATTGTTGGAAACTTCACAAGAGGTGCTTCGGATGTGGGTCACCTGAGCATATGTTAGATCGATGCCCACACAAGAGGCCAGATTATGTGCCGGGAGGAAATCCAAGACCCGCGATTCAAGCTCGGGCGTACGCTTTGGGTGGAGAAGGAGAAAGAGTGGCCGAGATTAATCAAAATGCCCCGGTGGAAGGTACACTTGCATACATGGCATAACATCACATGCATTGGTATTCATTTATTTTCGGGATGCATTATTGTGATTGTTGTTGGTTGTTGTTTTAACTTCTTTGCATGCCCTATTACTTGCGCATGACTTTGTTATGAGTTCTTTTGAGAGTTCTTGGTGAGATTTCTTTGACGGGAGTGTTTGGTAAGCTTGAGGGTCGAGTTTTCCTTGTCAACTTGTTAGAGCCATCGAGAAGAGGTAAGATTTGAAGTGCAAGATCAAAAAAGGCAAGAGATCCAAAATCGAAGTGTCAACATGTAAGATCGATGAGAAGTTGTATACGGAGTGGTTCGAGGTCCCAAGCCGAACCTGAGGACAGGTCCTTTTTAAGGGGGAGAGTTTGTGACACCCCGCTCGTTCACACGTACAGGTTTGTACCACGTGTGAGTTTATTTTCCGTAATTATATTTATTTTCATTTTATTTGATGTATTCATATTTATTTCTAATTGTTTCTTATATGAATTATTTGAAATTATATGAAAAATGTGATTTAAATGCCTTAAGTGGAACTATGATGTGAATTCGTGTGAATTATGAATTTATGATATGTGAATTTTACTCCCGAGCATGCTAATTTCGTGAATTATGTGAAATACGTGATTTAAGGATGTAATTGTATGATTTTAAAATTATTGGACTTAATTGGAATTTCGAATTTGGACCTAATTGCAACTTTTTAAAAGTTTTGGACTCATTTGAAAATGAGTCATTTTAGTACATGTATGCACGTTTTAATTTATATCTTGATCTACAGCACTCGGATTCGAGCTCTGTCTTCGGCGTTCAACTCCTTTCGACGACCCGGACGCAATGGAACAAGTTTGGTAATTTTTCGTTGTCGTTTCGACCCCCGACGAAGCAGATTTCAGCCCCACGTACCCTAAAACACCCCTATGACCTATATTGAGCTATAAGACCTATCCCTAATCATTTCCTTGACTTATTTACACCCTAAATCATCCTTCTCTCTCTCATTTGCTGCTGATATCGATCCATACCAAGAAAGAAGGAGAAAATTGAAGCAAGAAAAAAAGAAAGAAGGGAAACCTCCATCTTTGGCCATTCTTTGAGCTCAATCCATCCGATCCTTTGCTTCTTCATCAAGATCAGGGTATGAATCTTAATCTCCATGTTCTTGTGATTATTTTGCCCTACTTGAATCATTTATTTTGTTAGAAAATCCATGATTAAGCCATACTTGATGAATAGTTAGGTTAAAAATATAATTCTTGAATATCTATGCTAGCATGTACGTGTGTGGCTGATTTGCATGATTCTTGAGCCTGATTTGTGTGATTTAGCTACTGTTTCATAACCCTACATGCTGCTACTCGTACTACTTTGTTTCATGAAGAAAAACAGGGGATTTTTGGTATAAAATGAACTGTTGTCATAGCTTTTTGTTGCTTCGGTTATGCTGCTGATTTTGAGAGTTCTTGCATGAGTTTTATGGATGAATTTCATGGAAATGATCTGAACTTGGCTGCCCTGCTGTGCTGCGTTGTTCCCCTATTTTTCCCTTCTTTTTCAGCTATCATAATTGGTGAATTTGTGCTTAAATAAACTGCTGTCATGGGCTTCTAGTTGCTTCGTGACTGAGCTGCTATCTTTGGGATGTTGTGGCTTGAATTTATGCATGAAATTGGTCCTTAAACTGCTGCTTGTTGCCTGCACTTTTGCTGCTACGTTTCCCTGCATTCCTCCCCTGTTTTAAGCTGCTTCTGATGCAGTCTGTTGTTGCTGTTATGTGTCTCCCCGGGCGGGGAGAATTTACAAAGAGATATCCCCGGTCGGGCACTTTTATGCAGGAACGTTGTGCAGCTTTTCTCCTGTTTTTTCTGTGTATGTATGTGTTGTGTTGCTTCCTTCTCATGCATGGTTGTTGCATTCCACGAATTGAAGGGTGCTTGTGCATGAGATGTGTTGTGTGTGTACACACCTGCGTGTGTGTGTGTGTGCATGTAATGCAAATATGGAATTGATTTTGCATGCCTGTGCTTGTGTTGTGTTTTGCATGCATGTGTGTATATAAATATATATATATATATGTTTTTATATTATAATTATATATGTGTACGTGAGTGCATGCATATTATATATATATATATGTAGTATGTAATTTTAATGCATGTTTGTTTGTACGTGTATGGATATATATATATATATATATATATATATATATATTATAATGTAATTTATGTATTATGTTTTTAATTATGGAAATGGTTATATTAAATTTATATATGTTATGATTTTAAATAATTCGATCTCGCATGCACGATTTTCGTAATTCATTTCATGCTCTTTAAATGCCTTCTTTTAATTGCTCATGACTTATATGTTATGAAAACATGTGATATTATATTTTAAATGTCTTGAATTAATTTTATGGATTCATTTTATATGAATTTTATTTGTTATGAACTTGAACGTTTTAAATGTCACCTTATGCCACTTTCCTTGCATTCATTGCATCCATATGCATCGCCGTGCGTCTCAGTTTTACATGTTTGAGTCTAAGTCTTTAGTATTGCATTTGTTTGTCACAGGGGTGCTTCCGGGAGGAGTCATGCCCGAAGTTTAAGTTATTTGGGATCGTTTTCTCGCACCACACTACACCTTTGTTCAAAGGTGAGGTTTAGGTTCTTTTCTTTTTAGTTAAGCGACCTAAGACCCTTAAATGCTCGTTTTCTAACCCGTATGTGACTATATATTATATATATAGTTAAATATGTGTAATGTACGATATGTTTATGATATTCTTATCATGTTTTGGCTTTCGAAAGGGCTATATCTGCGAGTATATATGAGCTCATGGTTTTAATGAGAGTTTAATGCTAATGTTCGTAATGTTAACGATTTGTAATGAGCGAGAATGCAATGAAAGGTAAGGTAATGTAATGGTAATGTTGGGCCCCGGAGAGGTGGGTAAGGGGGACCCGGGTCGGCCATGGGGTCGCCGGTTATGACCCCTGTACACTCTCCATCCAAGGTACTACGTACGACCCTAGGGAGGTTGGGGAAGTCGTGGTGCACTTGATGCCTTCGGAATGAACCGGGGAGGACTCGTATGGGTTAGCTACCCCTCGAGGAATTTATAATAGCACTCGTGTGGTTAATAGCCCTCGAGGAATTTACTAATGGATGGTTAGGGTCTGCAGGCTCTTCCATCACCGAAGGGGAGGATTGAATGTGATTTTTGTTTTGTATAATGTAGTGTAATGTAATGAGAAGTAATGGTGGATGCTTGTACTCGCCGAGCTTAATGAAATGGTTGGATTATGAAACGGGAATAGAGACTTGATATTAATGTCTTTGTTAATGAATATGAAATGTATACGTATATGATATGTAATGTTCTTTGAAAATGATTTGGTGTGCAAAAACCTATTCCCGGTTCATAACCTTTATCTTTTATATGCTTTGCTTTCTATATATATAGTGTGTAAGCGTGCGTTAGCCCCCTCACTCAGTCGAGTTATGACTGACACCTCTCCTTTTTCCACTTTTAGTTTGCAGGTCTTTTGAGCACGAGCTAGGTGGAGAAATGGGTCGTTCGAGTCTCACTTTTGGGTTTAGGTCGTGCTAGGTGCATTACATTCATTTTGTCTTGTATTTAATGAATTAATCATGTTATGAATTTTTGTTTTTGAGATATGAATTGTTATGATATGTTAATTTGATCTTTTGATCTATATTGAATTTTGGGAACTTTACATTTCTAGAACTCCTTGCTTCCGCTATTGGTTTTATTTGTCGCGCGCTCTAGTTAGTTTTAGCTCCGCCTAGCCTAGTGAGTGTGTGGTCTCCCGTTCGCTTGGACCTGGGCTCATGTATAGACTTCCCATTTCATATGCAGGTTTGGGTTTAGGTGCGGGGGATGTGGTGGCCCGCGCTCCGGGTGCTACATCCTAAAGTGGTATCAGAGCTCCGGGTTGCAAAACCGGAGTTCTAGTGTCGTGTTGAGTCTGTCTAGGTCGTACGGCGTAGGACTTTGTGATTATGTGACTTTATGTGCTTATTTGATTCTCTCTTTGTTAATTGTGTACATGAACATGAATTGACCCGCACACATATATATTGGAAATTCTTGAATTTTTGCAGAAATATACCTCCAAGAAGACATCACCGTCGAGATAGATCCCCTGAGCGTCGTCATCATCGGGATCACTCTCCTCATCAAGAGAATAACAATCCACCACCACCACCACAAATGGATCCGGGGAACTTTATGGAAAGGCTCGCAGTATTTTTAGAGCAACGAAATCAAGAAAGAAATAATGCCCCGCCGACCGATAATCATGGAGGAGGCCTTATTACAGCCACCCTTAGGGAATTCAAGAATCAAAACCCACCGGTTTTCATTGGTGGGAACGATATTCAAGCCGGAGAATGGTTGGTGCAAACGAATAGAATATGGAATCTTATACCTTGTGGACCGGATGAGAAACTTCAATGCACCCTCACCATGGTCCAAGGACAAGCTTATGATTGGTGGTTAAGTGTTCAAGGGAAATTGGTGGCCTCTGGGGAAGAAATTACTTGGGAAGTGTTCGTCCAAGAGTTCAAGAGCAAGAATGTTCCGAAAGCTACCCGGAATAGACGTTTGAGAGAATTAATGGATCTCAAGCAAAGGGAAATGTCGGTAACGGATTATATTAATGAGTTCGAGAGGCTTTCTCGGTACGCCCCAAGTATTGCCAATGATGACGAGTGTAAGTCCTCGCAATTCCTTCAAGGGCTTCAAGAAGATATGAAGGATGCATTGGAAGCTTCAAATACTAGCACGTGGGCGAAGGTGACGGATAAGGCCTTGAGAGTTGAAGACCGGGTGGTTATGAGAAGGAAGAATTCACATGTTGGCCAAGGTTCTAATTCGGATTCTTACTCAATTCTTGGAAAGAGACAGGTGTACGAAATTCATCCTTTTTCCGAATCCTCAAAACAAGCAACCTAAACCGGTGAATCCAAATCCTCCTATGGCTATCAAGGGTCCCGAGTGTGTGCATTGCCGACGAACAAATCACTTGTCGGAGAATTGTTGGAAACTTCACAAGAGGTGCTTCGGATGTGGGTCACCTGAGCATATGTTAGATCGATGCCCACGCAAGAGGCCAGATTATGTGCCGGGAGGAAATCCAAGACCCGCGATTCAAGCTCGGGCGTACGCTTTGGGTGGAGAAGGAGAAAGAGTGGCCGAGTTTTCCTTGTCAACTTGTTAGAGCCATCGAGAAGAGGTAAGATTTGAAGTGCAAGATCAAAGAAGGCAAGAGATCGAAAATCGAAGAGTCAACATGTAAGATCGATGAGAAGTTGTATCCGGAGTGGTTCGAGGTCCCAAGTCGGACCTGAGGACAGGTCCTTTTTAAGGGGGAGAGTTTGTGACACCCCGCTCGTTCACACGTACAGATTTGTACCACGTGTGAGTTTATTTTTCGTAATTATATTTATTTTCATTTTATTTGATGCATTCATATTTATTTCTAATTGCTTCTTATATGAATTATTTGAAATTATATGAAATATGTGATTTAAATGCCTTAAGTGGAACTATGATGTGAATTCGTGTGAATTATGAATTTATGATATGT
Organism: Lantana camara; assembly: GCA_037501455.1. NCBI lineage: Eukaryota > Viridiplantae > Streptophyta > Magnoliopsida > Lamiales > Verbenaceae > Lantana > Lantana camara. The sequence continues at coordinate 57,080,295 of CM074858.1, forward strand.
GAATTTTATTCCCGAGCATGCTAATTTCGTGAATTATGTGAAATACGTGATTTAAGGATGTAATTGTAAGATTTTAAAATTATTGGACTTAATTGGAATTTCGAATTTGGACCTAATTGCAACTTTTTAAAAGTTTTGGACTCATTTAAAAATGAGTCATTTTAGTACATGTATGCACGTTTTGGACTCATTTGAAAGTTTTGGACTCATTTGAAAATCTACCTTCCACTGGAACAAGTTGACAAGTAGCCAGAAATAGTGAGAGCGCCCCGTCTCTCAACAACTAACGAGAGAACCCCGTCTCTCGAGCAAGAAGCAAGAGAACCCCGTCTCTTGACAACCCTGAGAGAATTCCCGTCTCTCACGCACACGAAGTAAAGTTCAAGCGAGCACTTAGGTAAATATTTACAATTAACACACAAGGTGCAAGTAGAAATTATCAGTTATGCACTTATTATTCACATAAAACAATTAATAGTAAGCAAGGAATCATATACAAGAATAACAAAATAATAATAAAATAATGGTGCACGTGGTATGCATGATTAAGTGTACCGTTCACCAAGGATTGGGCTGAATACTTGATTCTTTAGTTGAGATTTTTCTTGCTTTGTACCGCTACGGTTTGATATTCCCATTCTTGATAGTCATCTTAGTTCCAGTGCTATTTTCTAACATAATCCCTAAACCATCATTAATCACCACATCTTCATACCCGTTTTGAATCTCAGATTTACCGGTTGCACACTTCTTAAATTAATTATCACATTCACTTTCGGGTTTTGGAATTGAAAACAACCCTAGGTTTCTTGTCATGGAGTGGTTGTATGTTCAAGCTTAGAGGACTGACTTTGTGCCCCAAGCAAGCTCTTATTCTATTATAAAATAACACGGCGGAACCATTAATGCCATTAGTATCTTTGGTTTCACGACTATTTTTAGTCAAGTTGTTTACCCTGTCCATTTCATGAAGGTTTCCATTTAAGGCGGATGTTTGCTGTGGAAAAAGAACAAGGTCGTCATCCCTTGAGAGTAATTCAGCAAGCAAACTTGCATAGAAACCGAAGGAATTAGGTCCTAGTGAAACGTCTTTCATTTGACTGCTGGAATCTGATGATATACCCAACAACTTTGCAAAAGATCTTGAAAGAGATGATCGATTGGCTTCAATCTTATCAAATGCGTGGGTATAGAAAGAGACATAAATTCCACGACAACTTGGTACGTTCATGAAGGCGACGCAGGCAACACGCTTGAAGGGACAACTTGCATAGAGTTCTAGATCATCCCTACTGCCCTATTTATAACCAAGAAAATCTTTAATCCCAAACAGACTCCAAACATTAACCAGGTTGAATCCTTTTCTACTCACTGAGCCAACTGCTTTCCTGAGACTATCAGAGGATCATAAACGGTGTACCTTCATCCTTGAGAAGGGTGATAAAGCAAAGGTACTGTCGATGATGGGACTTTTCTTTATGTAAGAGGGAAAAAAGACTTGAGGTATTGAAATTCCTTCACATGATTCCGATAAAAGGCTCCAGGACGAATTAATTTTCTTGAAATTTCCCGACCGACTCTCCCCCTTAAGAAATTGGAAATTTCTAATTCTTTAAATTTGTCGGTCCTTTCCCCACTTGCAAGCTTCTCTGCTGGTTCAAATCCCGTAACCTTTTCCTCGTCGTACTTACTGTTAATCAAGATTTTGATTAATGGTTCTTTTATAGTCCTTTCTGTTAACGACATGCTCAACTTGAAGCTCACCGATTGTCACTACTCTAATCTGATACTGAAATTTTCCAACATCCCACAATCCAACAAAACATGATCAGCCATTAAAGTTCTTGAGGTGATGGTTGTAGATTCCTGCTATCCGTGAAATGCAATATTCCTGTACTTGCCACCTAATGCTTCCAGAGAGTTGACATTTGCAAGATCAACACCATGACCTGAAGCAAGAAAAGTTCATTCTTGCACCACTATATCCCCAAGATGCCGACTAATTTCTGAAGATCAAAGAACCCACTGAACATTTATCCGCTTGAATTTATCAACATTTCCTAGATCCCAACATTCTTTCCAAATATATATCTTTCTATAATAGGTATACACAATCATATAAAGAGTAATCCAACCCATCAAATGTAAATAATTCGTAAAATTGGACATTCTTTTTCCTTAACCCACTTGAATGGAAGTTCCTCACTGTTTCCCGCTCTGAGTGAACGAAATATGACAGTATACCAATAACGAGTTCCTCAATGCCTGTGCAAATTGCGGATCCTCAGAATATCTTTGGACTTCGAGTACAATCAAACGACCCGGTTACAACATGATACCCAATAACTAAGAGATCTCCTTCTTTAACTCGAATCGGTAGGTATGGATTGAAGAAATAATTGGGCATAGGATAGGGAGAGCCTATTGCAATAAATACTAAATGATGCATGCCGGTTAAAAATGTTAATGCACATATTATACTTACAATCAATTTAAAATGCAACACGTTGAAATAATTATATAAATTTTATAGATATGCATATAAAAAAAAGAATTTAAATAATTTGAACACGTATTTACCACATCAATTAGGTAATCTCGAGTAACAACTATGATAACATATATAAATGAGAGGCAATTAGAGTCATACATATATGATGCACGTGCTTATGAATGCAATGAACCTGTCACCGTAGAAATGCTAGTTTTTAATCCGGCACTCATTCCAATCACCACTTTGCTTTTCCTTATTATTCCCATTTATTGCTCCATAGCTTCCTTCCAAGCTAAAGAAAAGAACTTGTAGCGTGCTCAGGCGTTGTATAGTTTGGCCGTAGTTTGATGGCATTTCCATAACCTGTCACTCACAACTTATTTCAAAAATAAATTCATGCGGGTAAGGCATGCTTGTGTCACACAATTGTCACATAATTGATGTTGATAACAAGAATTTAATATAAGTACAACAAGTAATTCATCAATGTTTGAAATAGAACACGTTGATCACCTAAATTTTTAACAATTCAAAATCAATTGATTGACAATTAATAGCATGAATTAATGCAAAGCACAAGTTATCAAGTAATTCATTTAATTCCAATAAATTCAAGTAAGTTCAAGTAGATCAAGAAATTCAAATAATATGCAAGACTCTTAAATTGTCAAGTAATTCCTATGCCGTACAACCTAGACTTGACTCGACAGGACACTATTTCCAACCGGGCTCTAATACCACTTAAGATGTAGCACCCCTACACGTGGGGATGCCACACCCCGCACTATAGGTCGATCCACATACGAAACGGGTAATCCGTACATGAACTAACCTATAGCGAACGGGTGACAATGCAAATAAAATGACAACCTAAGCGGGACTAATTCATGCGTGCAATAGAAATAAAGCGGAAGCATAACCTGTTCAATAACAAATACCACTATTGTCATGCTATAACATTCATCATTTGTCAAGTAACTCGTATACTAGTTCATATATCAATACATTATCATCTCCAAATATAAAACAATAACATTAACCACAACTTCGTATGCAATAATAAATAACTAAATACACGGATCGTGCTTGACTCGACTACATGAACTGGACTCGACTCAACTCCCGCCTAGCGTGCACCTGCAATAACCTGAAAGTTGGAGGCGTCAGGCTGTGAAGGCCGAGTGAGGGGTTTAAATAAATATTAGCGCAGATAACATGCAAGTTATATTCTCGGGTAAAGACTTAGAAAGATAAATGTATAAGGTTAATAATGATTTATCTTCGCCCGAGAATACAACTGTCGATATTAAATACTTGATCCTTTTCATGCAATCAATACATGGCCCCGACGAGTGAGGGCAGTCTCCAACTGTACTCCAAATGTTCATGAAACATGCTTGTTTTGTTAACTAATAGGTGATCATACAATTCAATTAACGTGCACTAATGGGAAGGTAGCTAGCCTTCACCATCCACGACGTGTTGAGCAGAGGGTACATGAATCCCTAAGCCCGGAACTCCTTCCTCCACTAATCTCCTAGCGGATTCAGGGGTCATCCAAAATGTGGTGAGGGTAGCGCCAGAGTTACCCGTCAGCCCATGCTTTCTCGGTTGGCTCCAGCCACTACCCTCAGGCCCAACGTGAACAATTTTGCTTACTCACCTAAAACATACACGATACATGGCTTACTTGATTTTCGTGAACATGACTTGCTTGTAATAAACGTAACTTAATTGAAATCATGTGTATTTCATGGAATGTTATAGATATAAATACCTTTTGGCCGAAAGCTCACGTAAGGGTTGTATAGGTTCTTTATAACTAGAAATTAAACCTCACCTGACAGGCGACACACGACACATGGATGCGTGAACATGTTCATGATCAACAATCTCCGCCCTGGAGAAGAACTGGATAAGAAAACGGGACAATGTACGTGCATGAGACAATAATTCAAGAATATTACCAAATAAGACGCACAGCGTAATCAAGTAACGAGATGACATGCATTTACGAATGTAGCATGATAGATTCATATTATTCCATGTAATTGATCATAAAATCACAATTTGGGGTCAATAAAACCATTGGAATTGAAAGTGAAAATTGGAATTTTATGCAGAATGTTTCTGCCTCTCCAGAGGCCTGGGAATGGCCGTTCCGGCCCTTAGTTCAAAATGGGAAGGGCCGTTCCCAGCTCCTCGAAGTTGCTCCCCGAAGATGGGAACGACCGTTCCGACGTACAAGCCAAAACGGGAAGGGCCGTTCCCGTCCTCGCCACCATGCACACAATTCAAACTTGGGAACGGGAAGGGCCGTTCCCGTTACGCAGACAATACAGAAGCAGGGGAAGAAACAGGGGAAGCTACGAATCATCAACCAATCTCAACAAACTCATATAATTCAATCCCATATGTTATAATTTATGAAAGGAAATATGTATACATGTTTAAAGTGCAATAAAACCCAACATAAACACTTGTTTCATGCCTTGATCATCACAATCATCATTTCAAGCTCAAATATCAACATAGCACATAACTCCATATTTCTCAATACTTATGCATGAATTTCAAGTCTAAAAGTTAGAATTATAATCCTAACATCATGTAAACAAGTTATCACATGGAAATCATAACCCTAGCTTCAAGAATTGTTATCAAGAAATCACATATATGCTCATATATACCTTGAGGTGAAAATAAATGGAAGAAGATGATGGAAATGAATGATTGAGCTCTAAAACTCCTAATTTTCTCTGAAAAACTTGATGAATTTGATGAAATCTTCTCTTCCCTTCTTCATAGTTTGGCTCGGTGGAAAGAGGAAGCAAAGATTGATATATTTTTTTTTTTTTGCATGAAAATGAAAGGAAAGTTGGAGAAGAGATGCATATACCGTGATATATTTTGGGAAAATGTAGTATTTGTGATTAAATCCTCCATGTTCTTTAAATTATGCAATCAAGGATAAAAGGTTGTGAAATGATCAATTAGATCCAATAATGTTTTCATGCAATTTGGTCCTTTAATTTTGAATAAATGTCAATTAAGGCCAAATAAACAATTAGACAAGTTAGACAATTAATTCATGTAACAAATGAATTCAATATGTAAAAGAATTCTCAAGTTGGCACGTATTTCATATATTTTCACGTAATCATGTTGAGATACAATTTGTAAAATTAATGTAACATGTATAAATTGAATAAGCGAAAATAATAAAATAAAATCCTAACGCTCGAAACTCACACGTGTCGAGCGTACCTGACTGTCTGGAAATTGGGGCGTTATACAGATGATGCTTTTCCTTATGAAGTCCTTGACAACACAGAAAGTGATTTTGGCAACGGCTTCTGCCTCCGCCCATTTTGTGAAGTAGTCTACTGCTAGGATAATAAACTTCTTTTGTCCTACTGCAATCGGTAGAGGCCCCACAATGTCAATGCCCCACTGATCAAAAGGCCAAGCAACATCTATGGGAACCATTTGAGCCACAGGTAGTTGTGGGATGTTAGAATGGAACTGACATCTTGGGCATTTCTTTGAGAACGCGATCGCATCTTGCAGTACCGTGGGCCAGTAGAAGCCACTCCTCAAAACTTTCTTGGCGAGGACACTCCCGCCAGAGTGATTCCCACAATTTCCACTATGAATATGCTCCATAACCTCTTTAGCCTGCGAGGGCCTCAAACATTTTAGTGGAGGACCCTGATACGAACGCTTGAAAAGCCTCCCCTCATGATCAAGAGAAAACCGGGGCTTTGTTCCTGGCCCTCTTTGCTTCTACCCCATCCGTTGGGCTGACACCATCCCTGATGAACCTAACGATATCATCAAGTCAGCAAGGCTCGGATGGGTCAATCATGGTTACTTCATGAGCGTAGGACCTTTCCTTTATCAGGGGCTCTTCTGTTTTGAGAAAGGTAATGGAGCGGTCACTCGTCCCCTCGAGGGCGGAGGCGAACTTGGATAGGGCGTTAGCACGCTCATTCTCTGCCCTCGGGACCCGTAATAAATTAAACTCTCTAAACTTGTCGATGATTTCCTTAGCTTTTCTCAGGTATTGCACCATTGTGGCTTCTCGAGCCTCATATGTTCCTTCAATCTGGCTCGCGATCAACTGTGAATCAACGTTGGCAGTGATTCGAGAGGCTCCATTTTGGAAAGCGATTTTCAGCCCTTGGATAAGAGCTTCTTATTCTGCTTCATTGTTGGTAATTTTGAAATCCAATCTGATAGCGAAATCTAACTCGACTCCATGGGGGGTCTCTAAGGGTCACCCCTGCTCCCCCTCCCCCCCTCCCCGAGGGGTCGATGAGCCATCTGTGTGCAGGAGCCATAAGCCGTGATCCTCTATAGGTAGGGGTCTACCTAAAACGTTCAACTAGCAGATCAGCCACTACCTACGCTTGTATGGCTGTCCTCGGCTCGTAATTGATGTCAAACTGGTTCGGCTCAATCGCCCATTTTATTAATCTTCCTGAAACATCAGACTTTGATAGGACTTGTTGCAACGGTTGATCTGTGAGCACTGTAATAGAATGGGCTTGAAAATACGGTCTTAACCTTATTGACGCATTTATGAGGGTGAACATGAACTTTTCAATTTCCAAATATTTCTTTTCTATGCCCTGTAAAGTTTTACTCCAATAATAAATTGGTAGGTGCTTGCGCTCTCGTACGGCCACGCGGACCGGGCTCGTTGCTTCCCGGGAAACCGAGAGGTAGAAGAACAGTCTTTCATTCTTGACGGGTTTCGTTAGAAATAGCTCACACGAGAGGTATGCCTTCATATCCTGATGCTTTCTCACACTCTTCTGTCCACGCGAAGCGTGATATGAACCTGTTAAGAGAGATTATCTTCCCAACAAAAACCTGTACTTCTCTCACGGTCCGAGGGGAATGGATTTCCATGGGGTCCTTGATTTTTTTGGGATTGTCCTCAATTCCGTGTTGGCTGACCACATATCCCAGAAACTTGCCTCCTCAGACTCCAAAGGTACACTTGGAGGTATTCAATTTCCTGCCATACTGGCGCAGTATATCAAAGGTTCGTTTAAAATCCTCCAGGTGGGAATTATCTCGCTCACTTTTAACGATCATGTCTTCCATGTACACCTCCATGGAACCGTCTATCTCATGCTCGAACATTTTGTTAACCAGGCACTGATATGTTGCCCCAACATTTTACAGTCCAAACAGCATGACCAAGAAATAGTACACCCCGAGATGCACGACAAAGGAGGTTTTTGAACGATCCTCGGGGGCCATAAAAATCTGATAATATCCCTGGAATGCGTCCATCATGCTCATTAATTCGTAGCCCGCCGTTGAGTCTACCAGCTGGTCAATTCAGGGCAAGAGGTATGGGTCCTTGGGGCACGCTTTGTTGAGGTCTGTGAAATCATTTCACATTCGCCATTTGTTGGAACTTTTTGGTACAAGAACAACATTACACAACCATTCTGGGTACAGAATGGGCTCGATGTATTGAAATTCGAGGAGCTTGTTTACCTCCTCCTCAATAACTTTCTTTTAGAACCCGTGGACATCTCTTTTCCTTTGTTTGATGGGCTTGAAAGCGGGGTCCACGTTGAGTCTGTGGACGATGACACTGGGGTCAATCCTAGTAAGATCGGAAGCTTTCCATGCAAAAACATCAATGTTTTCCCTCAAAAACTCGATCATCATGATCTGAGAGGGCCCAGTGAAACTCGAACCAATTTGGGTTGTTTTATCTTTGTTTGGTGGCTTTAACTCACTGGTCAAATTTTTTTTCGTGGGCTCTATCCATGCCTCTGGACGAGGAGTTTCAAGCGCTCTTTTCTTTACTGTAAGGCGGTTATCCCCACCCTCGGGCTCGTCCTCGTTTGCACCTTCGTCTGAGGAGGATGCTTTCATTGCTCCGAGCGGGCCACCCTCGAAGTGGTCATTTCCTCTCGCTATTTTCTTTTTGTTCTTCTTCTTGTAGAGCTTTTCTCTCTTCCTTGTGGGACCATTCTCATCTAGATTGGGGAAATCTACAAACTTTTTGGTGGACCCAATTTGAAAAGTCTTCTCAGTTTTTGGCTTCTTAAGGGATAGCATATAACATTCCCATGCCTCGTTGACATTGCAGAGGATCTCACCAATCCCATCGGGGGTAGGGAATTTGATCTTCTGATGGTAAGTGGAGATGATCGCCTTGAAATCCACAAGGGTCGAGCGCCCGATTATGATGTTGTAAGGGATCTCGATCTCCATAACAGCGTAGGTGACCATCAAAGTCTTTCGCTATGGGACGGGACCTAGTGAGGTGGCTAAGCGAATTTATCCACGGGGGACAACCTCCGAGCCTCCAAAGCCAATGAGGGCTATTTTGAGGGGCTCGAGGGGAATGTTTGTGATATTCATTTTCTGGAAAGTAGACTAGGGGAGAATATTTACTGAGCTTCCACTATTGATAAAGACCCTCTTTACAACGTGGTTGTGTACATTAATACTAACCACCATGGGGCAGTCAGAGGTTTCACTATCCCCATAAGGTGTTACAATATGCCCTAGATCCTTATTGCTAAACCCTATCGCTTCATTCTCTTTTGAGCTAGGGACGCTCGTTTCTTTGATGGCTTATACTTGTTTTAGGGCCGAGGGACGCTGGTCGTAGCTTCGCATGTAGCGGCGGAGGGAGGCGTTGGAATCTTCCCCTGAGGAGCCCCCAGCAATCATGTGGATGATCGAGAACGGGGCATTTTCTTTCTCAGACATTTTCTGTTTGCCCCTGTTACTGTTCTCTGTTTGACGCCCTTGGGGGCTTCTCGAGTGAGTGGGACTCCTTCTTCTGATCACGGCCCGCTCGTTACAGTGCTCATCGTATCGTTCTAGGACCTTGACAAACTCTTTTAGGTGGGCTCCAGGAACAAGCCTTTGTTTCTCGCTTTCCAATTGGCAGCATTCGTCCGTGTCGTGCCCCTTGTGCTTGTGGAAAGCGCAATACTTTCCAGAGCACCTTTGAGTTTCTATTTCTTTCATTTTTTGTGGCCTCCTGAAGAGCTTCTTATCAAAGAGGGAATAAACCTCAGAGATAGGCCGGTTGAGGGGGATACACTTGTGTTTGAGAAGGGGAGGCGATGATTGTTGGGAAAACGAGACAGAAACCCAGTGGAAATTAAAAAATTTTCCCAATAAGTTAGGATCAAATCTTGCAATTCCTATTCCCAGATTCATAGAGATCAAGAAACTCACTTAGATAGTAGCTTTCTTGACACGTTCTAGCCGCCCAAGAACACTTTTCACGTGGCTTGATCCCCAAAAGCTCCTTCGAATTTTTCAAGACTTCACGATAGTAGCCCTTTAGAGAACTAGTCCACTAACCGTAACCACAATCCGAATAGGGAGGATGCTAGTTCTATATTCGGTGTTTAGGATCTAGGGTTTAGTGTATAATATTTGGAGAAGGAGAAATTGTGTATCATCATCCATGGGGTTCGAACCCTATTTATTTATAGGCAAGGGGTTCGAACCCCTCTTCCTTGTTGGCCAAGAATCCAAAACTCTTTTGGAAAGGGATTTCTTGCTTGGAGACCAAGTTTCTTACTTTGACCAAAAGTCTTCTTTTGACCAACTTGTCAAGAAAGAATAATATCTAACTCTCTTAGATATTTTATTTTACTTTATTTATTAAATAATAAATAACTTGAAGACTAAAAATTAATTAATTCATAATCAATTATTTATTAGACTTTAATTCTCCAAATTAGGACTTTAATATTAATTCAAAATTAAATCAAAGTCCATTAAATAATTAACACATTAATTATTTAATATATACACGTAAAACCACGTGACTACACGTGTCCCCAAGGGCACGTGTCATACACGCCTCCCACGCATGTGCTTCATACGTGTTGGCCCTACCATTCTCTTAATGGTTCGATCAACTCGTTTAATCGATTCAAGCCTTAACCCACATGACTGGGTTGTTGTGTGTGACCCTCTAGGTTCTTAATTCAATTAGCAGTGACCCTAATTAATTAATTCCCTAATTAATTAATCAGTCCACAGATCAAACGACCATAGTCTAGCAACAGGTGTTTGACCCCTAGCAGAATAAGAATGTCTCGATTTGACAGAACCTTTAACTCATTGACATATGTGAGATACAATCCTCCTACGTCCCATCTCCCAATCAAGATCTAGGGCAAGGAAATAATTAGAACCCTAATAATCTTGATCTTAATGCTAAGTGCATTTCATATCTATTTGATCTCAATCCAAGAAACTCTTTTCTAGATGTCTTGATCCACTGCCTTGGCCAAGGACTCCTAGATGGCATATGAATATCTTACACAATAAGAGATCATCATCTTGCTAATGCAAGCGTAGGTCCTTTATCGATTCTCATATACTTTCATGTGCCACTTATGCAGCCCCAGCATAGGCCTTGAATCAGTTGTCTAAGGAGACACCCTTTAAAGCTTGCACCTGAGACTACAGAGTTAGCTTATAAAGTATCAATGGAACCTCAAGTCTAAGGATCACTTAATCACATCAATGACTCGTGATATATTTCCTAATCTGGAAGTTTCTATTTCTAGATATAGAAACTTCCTTTCCTATTTTGGAATCTTGTCCCACGGGATACCTCAGTGTACCTACTTAGAATAAGTAAGCACCCCCATGTATCACGCATATATCAACAATATACTTTGCACCCCATTAAATAAGGTGGTCCTTCTTAAGGGCGTGATCACAAGAGCAAGCCTCGAACGAGTCAGGTTGATACTCCCTCTCTCTGTAGGACTCATCGGCTTCGAATGATTTCTAATCATGACTTATGTGATATAGGGCTCATCTCATGAACCACTTCGCCTAAATGGTTGAGTCCTATAAGTCATATTGATTAGGGGAGTTCTTATACATGCGCAGTCAAAAGTAAACACACAATCAAAGAAGAGCATATAAAGAAGTGTTGCCTTAATTCGTATTATTCAAAGATTGTCTGTGATTTACAAAAAGAAAGTACTAACGCTGACTATTACATCGGCTTTAAGGGCACTATTCCTAACAATCTCCCACTTGCCCGTCAAAGCTATTCTGGAGCTAATCTAAGTCCCATCTTCGCAAGATAACCTTCGAAAGCTTCTCGACTAAGGGGTTTAGTAAGCGGGTCTGCCACGTTCTCTACTGATGTGACCCTCTCAATTTGCACATCACCTCTTTTGATGATATCACGGATTAGGTGATACTTCCTCATAATGTGCTTGGTCCGTTGGTGAGATCTTGGTTCACTTACTTGAGTAACCGCCCCAGTGTTATCACAAAACAAAGTAATGGGGTCTTTCATGCAAGGAATAACAGTCTTGAATGAAGTTTCTAATCCAAACACCTTCCTTAACTGCATCATTTGCAGCTAAGTATTCGGCCTCAGTAGTCAAATCTGCAGTGGTTGTTAGGAATAGTGCCGTTAAAGCAGATGTTTCCTTTACTATTTCCTTGTGAAATCACAAATAGTCTTTGAATAATAAACGAGATGATTTTGTTCATAGGCAATCACTTCTTTATGTGCTTATTTATGTCTGTTTGGGTTGACTATAATTTGCATGTAATGAACTCCCCTAATCCGATGAGGTCGTTAAAAACTTTGTCATTTTGGGAACGACACATGAAACAAGTTCTTAACTCCATAGGCGAGGATTAGAAACTTCTCCAAGTCAATGAGTCCGACAGACAGTGGGAGTATCGACCTTGACTCTGCTGAGACTTGCTTATGTGATTATGTCCTTTTGAAGGATCACTCAGTTTCATGGAGTGATAAGTGCATACATTGATGCGTTCGTACTACATAACTGTTACAAGAACTTCATCACTGAGATGTCCCGCATGAGAACATTCCTGAATGGGAAAGGAAGTTTCCTGAAACTTCCATATTAGGAAATATCTCACAGTCCAATGACGTGATTCATTAATCCTTAGAATTGAGATTCTGTAATATCTCATGTGAGCTAACTCTATAATATTTGATATAGGCTGAAAAGGGTGTTGCCATATAGACACCTGCACCACGGCCTATGTTGGGATTACACAAGTGGCATATAGAGAATTAGTAGAATCAACAAAGGACCTACACTTGTTAAGAACAAGAATGATCTCTTACTGATTGAGTTGTTCGTAGTCCATTAGATATTAAACCCTTGGCCAATGTGGATAAAGATCAAGACATCTAGAAAATGGGGTTTTCTAGGATTGAGATCGAAATGGATATGAAACGAACTTAACTTTAAAGATCAAGAATATTTGGGCTCTGAGAAAATTCCCATGCCTTAATTCTTGATTGAGAGATGGAGTTGTAGGAGGATCGCATGTCACTGGTTGTCATTGACTGAAAGGTTCTTCGATTCATATCGTTATTCGGCTAGGGGTCACACACCCATTGCTAGATTACGGTAGTGTGATATGTGAAGTGATTAATTAATTAGTGAATTAATTAATTGTTGTCACTGCTAATCGAATAATGAACCTTAAAGGGTCACACACAAATGCCAGAACAGAAGGGTTATGGTAGGATGTTAATATGATTAACTAAGGATCAAAATAGTTGATCGAAATGGGCATAGCACGAGGCTGATGCCACGTGTCACGGGGCTAACGTGGCTACCACGTGTCATGTACACGTGGCTTCAGGCGTGTCCCATTTCGTGTGATTTATTTCACACGCGAATTCTTTTCTAGAATTAATTGATTAAATTGTAATTAATTAATTTTAGTCTTTTAATTAATTAGTCAATTAATTGTGAAGACTATTCTCAAATAAACTTAACCCTATAAATAATTAATTGGGAATTAATTTATTTATTGAATATTGACTTTTAACTTTAGGAAAGTTGAAAAGTCCAACTTCCTATTGTAGGAGAGAGAAGAATATTCTTGCAAGACTTGGAGATAAGTTGGGAACTTATTTTCTCCAATTAAATCAATAATTAAATTAGTTAGTTAGTGAGCAAGAAAACAATCTAATTGGTTCTTGGAAACCCTAGGGATTTGAACCAACCTAGTATAAATACTAGGGATGGTGCTTCTCTTATTCTTTAGACCAACACTCACGAAGTGTTACATTTTTGAGAAAACTAAAAGAAAAGTTTTCAAAGCAAAAATTATCCTAGCCATTAACACAAGCTATAGAACTAGCTTGATCGTGTTCTAGGACTGGTGTGGATACGCTTTGGAGGCTTTCTACTTTAGAGTCTAAATCGAAGGATCGTTCGAGGGACTTTCCGCTTGAAGGGTGTTTGTTAGGCGGTAACAACATCACAAGAAAGCTTCAATTAAAGTGAGTTTCTTGTTATTCCCGACGTCACAGTACGAAAATTGAAAGATAACGATTAAACTTGTGAAAAAATTTTAAACTTCCGCTGCTCAACTCTTTCGTGTTTTCCAACAGTGGTCATTTGCTTGGAACTTTTCCAACTCCCTGCTCCACCGTCAAGGTAGAAAATATATCCTGACATTGACTTAAAATTATCTAAGTCAAATTCAAAGCTTGCATCGCAGTATCCTCCGATTACCAGATGTCATGCCCCGGTTCCGTGGGCCCGTTGGACGTGAGCGCAGAGCCCACCGAGTATAACCTGAAATTGAACCTAAACATCTGTCCAAAAGGGATATCCATTGGTTATACTTGGACTCTTTAACTTATATACTGAACTTAATCCTTATACTTTCCCGATGTGGGACAAGGGTTTCACAATTACCCCTCCTTCAGAATCGCGACGTCCTCATCGCCGCATGACATATAGCCCATGACCGACTCGTCTGCGTTGGGACTCTAGAGGTGGCTCCTACGGGCTGAAGAGGCGGCTCCCACACATGTAGAACTTTGCCCCGCAGGCTAAAGAGGTGGCTCCCATGTGCGTAGCACTTTGCCCCGTATAGCACTTAGCTCCTGTGGCTGACGACCGGCTCTGATACCATCTGTCATGCCCCGGGTCCACGGGCCCGTTGGATGCGAGCGCAAGTCTCCAAGCCCACCGAGTATAACCTGAAATTTGACCTAAACAACTGTCCAAAAGGGATATCCATTGGTTATACTTGGACTCTTTAACTTATATACTGAACTTAATCCTTATACTTTCCCGATGTGGGACAAGGGTGTCACACCAGATCTTTCTGTCCTCCGTATACTAAGAATAAATCCTTACGGCATGATTGGTATGATGGAATGAGGTTGGAATGGAATGGGCATTACCGAGTCCATTCCTAAACCTATGATTGGTACCAAAACATGATTAGGAATGCTCATTCCCGCGGTAATACCCATTCCCATAAGCATGGGATTACCCATTCCTTTGGTCCCCCATGGTATTAGCCATTCCCAATGTTTAAAATTTATTATTATTTTTATATTGTCATCAAATATTTATTAAATGCATATTATATTTTATTATTTTTATAAATAAAAATTCAATACTATTAATCATGTTGAAAATTTAATAAATTATATTAAATATATGTAAATATAAATATATTAAATATTTAAAAAACATGTTCAAAATTGATCTGGCTCAAATCTGGTCGATCTGACGTGGTCGATCTGGCTGTCAGATATGGGTCAATCAGTCAAGTATTTGTTTAAGTGGGCTCTTTATCGACCTGAAAGCACTTTAACACACGTGAGCTAAGTACCAGCTTGGGGGACTTGGGGTTTTACCCAAGTTTGGCACTCCGACGCTCAAGTCAGTAATAGAGCTCTTTAGAGAGAGAGAATAAATGCAATTTAATGCGGAGTAAAGGCTTACCAACTACTGTTCAAGGGGCGAGTATTTATAGCCTTGGCCAAATAACACAGTAATGCATGTACCGCAAGTGTCCATTAATAGCGCTGCCAGTCGTCGATCTGGGTGTCAGACGATGGAGCGGGCTAAAGTTGGATCGATCGTACCTTATTTCCCCATTGGGTAAAGACTGTGACTAGCAGGCATTGAATGCGCTGCAGTACGCCTGTCCTAGGGAATGATAAGGTTACACGTGTTCCGACAAGGGTGCTTTACAGTATTCAGGTGTCCGGTGACGTATGTAATCGATCTGCAGATCGATTTTGCCTACCGGGTTCCTCAGTTCTGTTTGGGTTTTCCTCAAGGGAGTAGACGACAGATCGAGAGATACGTTACTTAGATCGAGGTCGACGGACTCTTCAGATCGTTAGTAGGTTAGTCACGATCTGGTGAATAGATCTGGCGATCTGGTTTGTCCAAGGTGGCGCAAAGGTCTACGTGGCACCAACTGGGGGCGGCGACGTAGCCATGTACTATTATGCCATGTCAGAGGCCCCCCAAATTACCAGTGTGAAATTTCACAGTGGTGATTTCATCAATCTGGCATGGAGTAAGGGGACCGTCGCAGCCGTTAGAATCGAATGGACACCTTAATGATTAGGCGCGCCTTTTAAGTTTGTTGATCTGACACCGCATTTAATGCGACGCGACCTTTGACGGAGGTAGCGTTACCGGGGTAATTATGGCGTCGTTCCGTATTTCGAGATATTGTTTTTTCATCTTTTATAAATAGGAGGTAGCCCCCTCTCCCATTTTCACTATTTTCACACACAAGTCACCGAGCTGCTCCGATCTGCACCCCGTGTATGCCCACTCTTGAGGCTTTTTCGATCGGTTCTTGAGGTAAAAGTCCTTTTCTTTTCCCCGTCTTCTATGGCGTGTGATCAGATCGAAAGGAGAGGAGAATCAGGTGAAGCTGCTTTTACGCCGTCCCCCGAGTGGGAGGTCGACCAGAACATCCCCCCACTCCCAGACGCAAGTTTCAAGTCCCTCACGGGATCTGGTGGTACGGCCAACCCTGGAGGACCTATATCGACCTCAAGAAGAAGAGGTGTGATGAGGGTGGTGGATGAGCCGGAAGAGGTCCAGGAGGTCGAGGAAGAAGAGGAGGTTCAAGAGCAGGCGAATCCTCTGGCGGTGGAGCAGCCACGCCATGTCTACCGCACTCTAACCCATGTGACGTAGAGGGCAACAAAGATAACCCCTTCGGAGTTCGCGGAAGGGGTGAGAAAGCTGGGTTTGGGCCCCCAGTATGTGGTTCGAATGCCAATGACTGGGGAGACGGTGGGCAAACCCCTGAGGCCAAGATCGATTGGGCTGTATTACCACGCAGTCAAGTACGGTCTGCATCTTCCTTTGCCACGGATCATTTCCGATCTCCTTGTCTGATTCAATATGTGTCCTGCCCAGCTAACCCTAAATTCGTTCTCCTTGATTCACTGCATGATGATAACCGTGAAGTGCTTGGGGTTCGTGCCAGAGTTCGAAGATTTCGGAGAGTTGTTTACTTTGAATAGTACTGTAAAATCTGGCCCTGGTTACTTTAACCTTCAATCGAAGCCCAATCGGAAGATGTTATCGATCCCATCGACGTCGCATGGGGTGGACTGGAAGTCCAAGTTCTTCTTCGTCGACCTACCCATCACCCCGTCGTTCCGAACTACTTGGGGCTCTGATGATCCGAAGCGTATTCCAACTAGATCGACCTCCTGGCTCCATGACCATTTCGATCTGCTTCCTAGCTTGGGCCTTCTTGACCACACAAACCTGACGAGGATGGGGCATCTGGTTGAAGCGGGCATTATCCTTAGGAACCGTCGAAGGAACTTCCGTCTTGGTATGCTCCTACTTCGACCGGACCCCACCTCGATCAGGGTCCCTTTTAAACTTGTGAATTTTCTTCTCATAATTATCGATCTAATTTCTTTCTATATCGATCTGCAGATCTCCGCGTACTAATCATATCTCGAGCTTCAATGATGAGGGCACGACGTCAGAGGGAGGCCTCAGCTGCTGAGATGCAGCCCGTGGTTGACAAGGCCCGCTCGATTCTCAATGCCCTTCCGGAGGCACAGCGGGTTCATCAGGAGGGGTTCAGGAAGGAGTTGTAGGACCAAGCAGCCCCCCAGATCGATCAGAACGTGGCGGCGCAGCCAGTTCGTGGCCAGGAGTACGTCGATCTGGCTGGGCCTTCAGGGGGTCAGGAAGAGGTCGATATAAATTTAGATCATTTAGACATTTATTTTGATGAAGCCATTGACCCTTATGCCCAGTTTGTTCAGGCAAGGCACGTTGTGGGGAAGAGGCCCTTTAGTGAGACAGCCCGCCAGGTCGAAGAGTCTGAGGAATCGGATGAAGAGGCAGAGTTGATGGCTTTCCCAACGACCCCACTCCCCCAGTGGCCAGCTGGACTCGAGCTAGAGAAAGTGGATGGATCAAAGCGTCATCTTGCTTTCGGTACCCCGGACATCGACCTGATATCGGCCTTGTTCAACACTAGATGCATCATCGATGAACAGAAGAAGCTCTCCTTCACGAGATCTTTCGACTAGAAGAGGGCTAAGGCAGCCAGGGGACTTTTTTGTGTAAGTACTTTTCCTTATTTCTTTCCCCGTCGATCTCACTTAAATTCGATCTGACCGTCGGCCCTTCCTCGGGATGTCCTCCCCGTACTAGTTAATTCAATCCAGGAGGCGGAGGTCTTTAAAGCCAGTAAGCTAAGGTACAAGGAGAAGTACCAAACGGCAAAGGCCCAGCTCGCCTTGATGAACCCTGATGCTTTCCTGCAGCTCGAAGATGAACTCCGCAAAGCTAGAGAGGAGAAACGGGTCCGGACCGAGGAGAAGGAGACAATGGAGGCCCAACTGCAGAGTTCCCGTGAGGCCCTTGTAGAGGCGGAGAAGAGCCATGAGCTGCAGCTGGTGGGGATGAGGGAGGAGTTCGCCAAGCAGCTCGAGGATGCTAAGGTTGCTTCAAAGGAAGAGGGTAGGCAGGAGGTTTTCGACCTGGCCCGAACGAGGATCCAGAAGGCTGCCTCCGACCTGCAGCGGTATAAGCTTGAGATCGAGCGTTATGCTGTGCGGGAGTTCATGGAGGGCTCGGGTTTCGAGGAGGCCAGCCTGATCATGGGCGAGGGCGACCTGGCGGAAGGGTTCCAAATCTGCGTGAACCAGCTCAAGGCCCAAAACATCTTCCCCCCAGAGTTCAATTTTGACACAATAGGCCCTCTTCTAGCCGATCCTGGAGCCTCTGACCAGCCAGAGGAAGAAGAGCCCGTTCAGATTGACTGGGCGACTCACAAGTATGGCCATGCCATTGAGATCGCGAAGGCCAAGAGATCGAAGAGCCGGGTGGAGTGCAAACTACCACAGCCAGTTGAGGTTGAACACATCCTTTCCCCACTCCGTGAGCTCGTCGGGCAGCGAAGCCGATCTGGTATGGAAACCTCTGCTCCAGTTGAGCTTGACTGAACTCCTACTTTAACCTTGAATTCCAAAACATTACATTCGACCTATTAGCCGGGTTGTGGCTAGGCGAATATTTTGCTTTAATTTAGTTGTTTAAAAAATTGCCCATCGAGCCACGTCGCGTGGTGAGCTCGATGCACTAGGTATAAACGATCTCTCTTGAATGAATAAATTATGTTTCCCATACTTGTGTTTTATTTTAGAAATTGAGTACTTATTCGATCTCGTATGCGTGCGATTTGTCGATCTAGGTTTAGCTTGCCCTTCTCGTTAGCTAGATTTTTTTATCGCGTTCGGATCGATTGGTGGAGCTTTCTCTCGATCTCAGTTGGATATTTATCTAATCTCGTTGGGCGTTCGCGTTTTTCCTTAGTCATTTTTCCATTCGCTGTATTCTCGTTGGATCGATAGCGATCTTTGAGACGCATTAATCTCTAGACCTCTCTGGATCTAAATTGATCTTATCGGATCTCTGGATCATCAATTTTTGAAAATCATTAATCTCTGGACCTCTCTGGATCTAAATCAATCTCATCGGATCTCCGGATCGTTAGGTTCGTTAGGATTTTTAGTATCTCTATGGGTCTTAGAAGACCTCATTGGATCTCGATCTCTAACAATGATTTAGCGGCATTGAATACGTTAGGATTTTTAGGATCTCTTCGGGTCTAAAAACGACCTCGTTAGATCTCGATCTCTAGCGGAGATTTGAAAGCATTAGATACGTTAGGATTTTTAGGATCTCTTTGGGTCTAAAAACGACCTCGTTGGATCTCGATCTCTAACGGAGATTTGAAAGCATTAGATATGTTAGGATTTTTTAGGATCTCTTTGGGTCTTGAAACGACCTCGTTGGATCTCGATCTCTAACGGAGATTTGAAAGCCTTAAATATGTTAGGAGTTTTTAGGATCTCTTTGGGTCTTGAAAACGACCTCATTGGATCTCGATCTCTAACGATCGGATGGGGGGGGCCTCCTCGACTCATGACCGTAGGTCGAATGAGAGCTTAGTCGAGGGGATAGTGACCTGGTGTGGGGTTACGGATTGACTCCAATCGGATGTCCCAAAACATGTAAATTCATTTACTGAACAGAGATCGATTCTTAGGCGAATTCGACCTCTTTAACCATTACAAATTGAAATAATTTTGAAGGCTAAGTGTAAAATTTCTTCAAGTTGTGCGCATTCCACGGTCTGGGTAATGGCTCCCCGGCCATGTCTTCGAGACGGTAGGCCATGTTTTTCCCGATCTCCGTGACGCGATAGGGTCCTTCCCAGTTAGGCTCAAGTTTTCGGACATGTTGCAAGACTTCGACCTTCTTTAACACTAGGTCGCCGATCTGAAACGATCTGGGCTTCACGTGTTAGTTGTATGATCGAGTTATCGCTGCCTTGTACTGTTTAAGCTTCTGATAGGCACGCTCTCTGCTTTCTTCGATCACATCTAGATCTTCAGCTCTGATCTCTGTATTCTGGTCGAGCTGATACTGCGACACACGAGTTGTTTCGTGTAATAACTCCGATGGGATGACGGCTTCGGATCCGTAAACCAACGACTATGGGGTTTGCCCAGTGGCTGTCCGCAGGGTAGTTCGATAAGCCCATAGTACACCGTCAAGCTCGTCCGCCCACGCTCCTAGTTTTGCGTCGAGGCGGGTCTTGAGATTCTGAATAATGATTCGGTTGGTGACTTCGGCTTGGCCATTTGCTTGTGGATGACCAACAGTAGTGAATCTGAGGTCGATCCCGAGGTCTCGACAATAGCTCTTGGTATTTTCAGATCGAAATTGAGGACCATTGTTACAGATGAGTACCCTCGAAACCCCAAAACGGCATATTATATTCCTCCAGAGGAAATTTCTTATCACTGCATCAGTAATTTTGGGGACTACCTCGGCCTCAACCCACTTTGAGAAGTACTCGACGCATACTATGACAAACTTTTTCTGTCTGGGTGCCAAGGGGAAGGGACCGATGATGTTGATCCCCCATTGGTCGAAGGGCCAGCATACATCGATCGGTATCATGGATGCCGGATGAGTGTGGATTAGGTTGCCGTGTTTTTAGCACTTGGGGCATTTCCTAGAGTGGATCTTCGCGTCCCACACCATAGTTGGCCAGAAATACCCACTTCTTAAGATCTTTCGAGCTAGAGCTCGCCCTTCGGAGTGATTTCCGCAGCATCCCTCATGGACTTCTTCTAGGACATCTCGGGCTTGGCTAGGTCATAGGCACCCTAGAGGGGGACCCGTGAAGGACTTTTTGAACAACCTGCCTTCGCGATCTATCATGTACAGCAAAGACCGATATTTAACTCTTCTAGCCTCAGTTCAATTTTGGGGCAAAAGCCCGTCTTTGAGGTAAGCGATCAGATCGTCCATCCAGCAAGGCTCGGGCGGATCGATGGTGGCAATCTCGACCTTTCCTTCGTCGATCGCCCGGCCACCCGAGACCATGAACGAGATGGTTGCATCTTTTGTTCCTTGGAATCCATTTGCCAGCTTTGACAGGGCATCAGCTCGACCGTTCTCCTTGCGGGGAACTTGTTCAATTTTGAATTCTTTTAGCTTCGAGGCCAGCTCTTTCACCATTTTGAGATACGCTGCCATGGACTCTTCCTGCGCCTCGTATGTGCCATTGACTTGGCCGGCGGCGAGCTGAGAGTCAGTTACCACGGATAGCTTGTCGATCTTATTTTCCGTGGCGTATCTTAGTCCTGCCACGAGCGCTTCGTACTCAGCCTCGTTGTTAGTTGCTTTAAAATCGAGTTTAATGTCGAAATCGAGCTGGAGTCCCTCTGAGCTTGTAAGGGATATGCCCACTCCCCCTCCCTGAGAGGTCGATGAGCCATCCGTGTATATGGTCCAGCTTGGCGAGGTGAAAACGATCTCCATTGAGCTGGTGTTCTTTTCGACTAGGAAGTCAGCCAGAACTTGAGCTTGCTGGGCGGCTCGAGGTTGGTAGGTGATGTCATGCTGACTCAACTCGACCGCCCATTTCATCATTCGAACCGACACATCGGGTTTGGACAAGACCTGCCTAAGTGGTTGATCCGTTAGGACGATTATGGGATGAGCTTGGAAGTACGGACGTAGCTTCCGGGTTGCATGTGTGAGAGCGAACACAAACTTCTCGATCTCGAGATAATTCCGTTCTGCTCCGTGTAGGATCTTGCTTAGGTAGTAGATCGGTAGGTGTTTTCGATCTCGGATGGCGACCAAGACTGAGCTGAAGGTCTCGTTAGAAAGGGATAGGTAGAGGTACAAGGTCTCACCCTCATTTGGCTTTGCCAGCAATGGTGAAGAGGCCAGGTACTCTTTCAATTGATCTAACGCTCGATCACATTCTTCATTCCATTCGAATTTCTTGAGATTCCTCAAAACCTTAAAAAACGGGAGGTTGCACTCGGACGATCGCGATATGAACCGGTTGAGAGAGATTATTCGACCCACCAGGGACTGTACCTGGTTGATGCATCGAGGTCGAGGGATGATCTGGATCACTTTGATCTTTGCAGGATTGGCTTCGATGCCCCATTGGCTCACCATGTATCCTAGAAACTTTCCCCCTTCGACCCCGAACATGCACTTGTCGGGGTTGAGCTTCATCCAGTATTGCCATAAGATCTCAAACGATCTGCATAGATGATCTAGATGATGGTACGCCCAGCGGCTCTTCACGATCATGTCGGCGACGTAGACCTCCATGGTCTTCCCGATATCGTCTTTAAACATCAGGTTGACCAGTCTTTGGTACGTGGCTCCTGCATTCTTCAATCCGAAGGGCATGACCTTAAAGCAGTATATTCCCTTCACCATAATGAAGGTCGTGTGCTTTCGATCTTCGGGGACCATAGAGATCTGGTAATAGCCTTGGAAAGCATCCATCATGCTGAGCATCTCACATCCAGCTGTCGAGTCGACGAGCTGATCGATGCGTGGCAGCGGATATGGATCTTTCGGGCAAGCCTTGTTGAGGTCGGTGAAGTCGTTGCACATTCTCCATTTCCTGTCTATTTTTGGCACAAGGACAACAATGCACAACCAGTCAACGTATTGAGCTGGGGCAACGTATCCTGCGTCGAGGAGCTTATTGACCTACGCCTCAATGATATCATTCCTTGCTCGACTTTGAGGTCTTAGCTTTTCTTTGATCAGTTTAACTGACGGATCGATCCCGAGCCGGTGGCATATCACTTTCGGATCGACACCGATCAGATCTCTGGCCGCCCATGCGAAGATGTCCGAGTTATCCCGCAAGAACTCTATCATCATGATCTCATGTTGGGGGTGCATGTTCGCCCCAATCTTGGTGGCCTTGCTGCTATCTCCGGGGACAAGGGCAATCTCCTTAAGCTCTTCGGCAGGTTCGAGTCACTCGCTAGCCTTCCTCTTTCGAGCTGTCGGGGATCTCTCGGCCTCGCTTTCCCTTATGGGGAGCTCGATCTCCCTATCGGCGTAGGTCTGGAGGTCGAGATCTGCAGCTACCTCTTTTCCAAATGGCTTTTTCAAAACGATGGCGTAGCAGGCCCCGCGACCCCATTTGGGGTGGGCATTTTCAGCTTCTGGTGATACGTCGAGATGATCGCCTTGAATATTATGAGGCCAGGTCGTCCGAAGATCATGTTATACGCTAGGGGCATGTTGACGATGACGTACTCAACCTCTTGGGTCACCCTCTTGGGGGATGTTCCCATCAAGGTGAGGAGTCGGATGTGCCCTAG
This sequence comes from Lantana camara, assembly GCA_037501455.1. Classification (NCBI taxonomy): domain Eukaryota; kingdom Viridiplantae; phylum Streptophyta; class Magnoliopsida; order Lamiales; family Verbenaceae; genus Lantana; species Lantana camara. Next base: position 57,103,793 of record CM074858.1, read on the forward strand.
CGGAATAACTTCCGATCCCCCGAACCTAGAGAGCGGTGTTCGAATCGGATCGAGTTTTAGATTATGCAATTTTATTTTTACAATAGCCGAGTAAGGGATAATGTTCTAGCTACTTCCATTATCGACTAGGCATTTGGTTACATCATAATTAGCCACGCCTAAGGTCACCACCATCGGACAATTAGGCGCTCCGCCTTCCCGATGGGGGCCCAGACGGCTATCACTCTCGCTAAAACTAACCTCCTGCCTCTCCCACTCTCTACCCTGATCGATCTGGAAGACCTCTTCGTGTGGGCCATTGAACTCCCGAGCTGCTCACCTGATGTTCCTCTTCCGAGCTGCAATGGAGTCACCGCCCTCATTCCCCCCGGCTATCATATAGATCTTGCCGTTGGTGGGGGGATTGTCCTCAGCTCTTTCCAGCGGCTCCTTCCTAGATCTTTTCGGGGGAGACCTCGACCTGGAGCGATCGCGGTCGTTAGGTCGTCCCGCCCTCTCAGAGTAGTGGTCAATTTTTCGAACAAAATCCTTCAAGTACCCTCCTTGGATGAGTCTTTCGATCTCATCACGGACGGCATTGCATTCTACGGTGGTGTGGCCCCATTATTGATGGTAGCCGTAGAATTTTCCAGATTTTTCAGCCTTCGGGCCCTCTCGGATGGGCTTTGGTTTCTTCAGAAGGCTCTGATCCATGACCACATAGATCTGGTCGATGGGCTTGGTCAATGGGACATAGTTTCATCGGTCGACCTGGGTCGGTGGGTCGACTTTCCCCTTGATTTTCTTCTGCTCGTTCCCCTTCTGGTTGAGGGGCGAGCCTGACCCGATAGCCTGCCGCTCGGATCGAGGCGGGGGTCTGTGCGCGAGAGCTATCTCCTCTACGCGCATGAAGCCATGGGCGATGTCCTGTATCTCCGTCAGGTTGCGGGGTCCGGCCCTGACAATCTCGTCTGCCCATAGGTGATTGCGGAGAGCTCGATGGACCACAGAGAGCAGGGTGTCCATCATCGGGTTCTCGACCCGAACTACTTTCCTGGAAAAGCGAGTCATGAAATCTCGTAGGGACTCCCCCTCCCTCTGGTAGATGATGTTGAGATAAGAGGGCGGGAGCTTCTCCCCGGTCATAGAGGAGAAGTGGGCCGTGAACCGATCTACGAACCGGTTGTAGGTTGTTATGCACCGCGGTGGCAAGCGGATGAAGCAGTCCTGATCTGGGCCCGTCAATGTGGTGACGAAGAGTTTGGCCCAAATTTTGTTGTGGGTGGGAGTGCAGCAACAAGCGATTTTCGAAGGCTGTCACATGTTTTTCGGGATTTGTGGTCCAGTTATACATGCGCAGGCCTGTCAGAATTCGATCTCCATCACAGGTCGTGCGGAGAATGTCCTCGCAGAAGGGGGAAGCTTCCTCCCTATCACTGCGATAGCGGAGAGGGCGTCGGTTCATCCCTTCTCTCAGGTAGACCTGCCTCTGGGTGATCTGAGATCCTCGATCTCCCAGGCAGTCTTGGACCCGTCTCCGTGGTAGGTCCGCGTGACGATCAGGCTCATTTTCAATGGGAGCCGCGGCTATCCGGGCCGCCTCCTCCCTCGCAGATCGAGCGGGGATCCTTGTTCGGAGGTCGTCGAACTCCTCGTGGTTTTCGTCAACTGCGCGCTTGCCGCGATTGTTGCGGCTAGGGTTATCAAACTCCCCATGGCCCTCACGCGGGACCTCCTTACTCATCGCGGGGGGAGGTGGCGGTGGAGCGAACCCTTGGACCTGGCCCGCTCTGATCTGGGGACTAAGACCCCAAATGATGTGGGCGGGACATCCGTCGAGCGGTTGGAACACGTAGGGAACTGGGTTCCCGTATGCTTGGGGGGGGGGCCCAATGCATTGCCCAACACAGGGCTCGGGATGGTGGTGGTTGGGCTGGCCCTTGGTAGCTCGGGGCGCCTAGGTTAGCGGCCCTCCGTCTGAGCGCGCTCGATCTCGACCCGCCACCGGTCGAGGAAGGTATCCAGGTCCGCCTGGGTGATGGTGATCCTGGGAGTGGCCTTCGGCGGAGGCTGGGGAATGTTAGTGATAGGCCCGACCGGAGGGACAGCGGAGATGTTTCCAAGAGGCGCGTTGTAGTCATGCCTGCCTTTGGCAACCTCCTCCATGTCCTCGTCACGGTTGGTGTTCCTTGTGTTAACCATGGTGTTGGAAAGGGGATGAAAGGGCTTTTATCTAGGTCGATGCGAAAGGAAGATTTCCCACAGATGGCGCCAAACTGATCTGGCTCAAATCTGGTCAATCTGAGGTTGTCGATCTGGCTGTCAGATATGGGTTAATCAACCAAGAATTTGTTTAAGTGGGCTCTTTATTGACCTGAAAGCACTTTAACACACGTGAGCTAAGTACCAGCTTGGGGGACTTGGGGTTTTACCCAAGTTTGGCACTCCGACGCTCAAGTCAGTAATGAAGCTCTTTAGAGAGAGAATAAATGCAATTTAATGCGGAGTAAAGGCTTACCAACTACTATTCAAGGGGCGAGTATTTATAGCCTTGGCCAAATAACACAATAATGCGTGTACCGCAAGTGTGCATTAATGCTGCTGCCAGTCGTCGATCTGGGTGTCGGACGATGGAGCGGGCTAAAGTGGGATCGATCGTACCTTATTTCCCCTTTGGGTAGAGACTGGGACTGGCGGGCATTGAATGCGCTGCAGTACGCCCGTCCTAGGGAATGAGAAGGTTACATGTGTTCCGACAAGAGTGCTTTACAGTATTCGGGTGTGCGGTGACGTATGTAATCGATCTACAGATCGATTTTGCCTACCAGGTTCCTCAGTTTTGTTTGGGTTTTCCTCAAGGGAGTAGACGGCAGATCGAGAGACATGCTACTTAGATCGAGGTCGACGGACTCTTGAGATCATTAGTAGGTTAGTCACGATCTGGTCTGTCCAAGGTGGCGCAAAGGTCCACGTGGCACCAACCGGGGGACGGCCACGTAGCCATGTACTATTATGCCATGTCAAAAATATTATTTTATTTATAAAATTTTATAAATTTAAATATTTTATAAAGAACGAATTTTGATATTTATATTAAAATTTATTTTTAAACGTCAAGAAATATATTAAATACAATAAATAATAATACATAATCTATGCATGCATAGAGAAATAGTAAGTATTTATATATTTACGTTTGATATATATAGTACATGTAATAAATGTCATATATATAATACGTACGTTCGATATAAAATAGTAATAATATATTTATATATGAAAATATATAGTTACTCAAAATAAAAAATTTAAAATATTTATTTAATATAAAAATATTTTTAATTATATATATTATTATTATTATTATTATTATTATTATTATTATTATTATTATTATTATTATTATTATTATTATTATTATTATTATTAATAATGAAATAAGTTGAAAATTTTTATTTCATTCCTAACTTTATTACTTGGTGTACCAATCATAGCAATGTCATAATAAAGTCATTCCATTCCTTTGATCATTTCTTTACAAAGTTCATTCCTTTCCTGCCTCATTCCATTCATGCATACCAATCATGTTGTTAGTGCTTTGTATGTACTTTAGGATATTCTTCACGGCAGTCCAGTGACCTTCTCTAGGGTCTAGTTGGAAACGACTCGTAACACTAAGTGCATAAGCTACATCCGGCCGAGTACATAGCATTGTATACATTATGCTACCTATTGCCGAGGCATAAGGCACATGAGTCATTCTTTCCTTCTCAAGGTTGGTCTTAGGGCACATCTTATTCGATTCGCATTCTCCATACTAAACCGTTTCAGTACTTTATCTATGTACATCGATTGTGATAGTCCTATCAATCTCTTATATCTATCCCTATAGATCTTAATACCGAGAATGTAGGAAGCATCACCAAGATCTTTCATCTCGAATTGGTTTGATAACCAAGACTTGGTAACTTTCATGTCATCATTCGAATTCCCAATTAGAAGGATGTCATCAACATAAAGCACCAAGAATTGGACTGAAGTCTCCAATTCCTTTCTATACACGTAGGACTCATTCAAATTTTGAGTGAAGCCAAACACTTTGACTGCCTCATCAAAACGAATGTTCCAGTTCCTAGAAGCCTGTTTCAATCTGTAGATTGATCATTGGAGTTTGCAAACCTTTTGCTCACTCCCACTGAATGTGAAACCTATAGGTTGATCCATATAAATGTCTTTATCAATGTCTCCATTGAGAAAGGAAGTTTTCCCATCCATTTGCCATATCTCATAATCGTAATATGTAGCTATGGTAAGTATGATCCGAATGGACTTTTGCATTGCAACCGGTGAGAAGGTTTCATTAAAGTCCACACTGGGCCTTTGAGTGAAGCCTTTGGCAACGAGCTTTGCCTTATAGGCTACAATGTTTCCATCTACTCCGAGCTTTCTCTTAAAGATCCATTTGCAACCTATGGGTTTTACCCCATCAGGCAAATCAACCAAGGTCCAAACTTGGTTGGAGTACATGGAATCCATTTCGGACTTCATGGATTGTTTCCACTGTTCAGAATCCGATTCTGATAGTGCCTCCTCATATGTTAGGGGATCATTATCCTCTTGACAGATTTCATGGAGAAAACCATACCATCTCGCAGGCTGTCTAGGAGTGCTTTCAGAACTCCTTAGAGGAGGATTTTCATGTGTATCGAAGTTCGTGATTGGTTATGGGGTATCAGATTGAGGCGTCTCTTGCGTGGGTGGCGTGGGATCATCTCAAACTTCTTCGAGTACCGTGATCTTGCCTTTCTTTTCTTCTAGGAACGGTTCCTCAAGAAAAGTTGCATTTCTTGAAACAAACACCTTTTGTTCAGTTTGATCATAAAAGCAGTATCCTATGGATTCCTTAGGAAAGCCAATAAAGTAGCATAAGTTAGAACGAGCTTCTAACTTATCTCCCATTGTCCTCTTTACATAAGCAGGACAACCCCAAATTTTTAAGTAAGAATAATTAGGGATTTTACCATGCCACATTTCATAGGGCGTTTTAGGGACTGACTTGGAAGGAACAAGATTCAGAATCTTGGCTGCACTTTCTAGAGCATAACCCCTAAAAGAAATTGGTAAGTCGGTGAAACTTATCATGGAACGAACCATACCAAGTAGGGTTCGATTCCTTCTCTCAGAAACTCCATTAAACTGAGGAGTTCCCAGATGAGTCCGCTGAGAGATAATTCCATTATCTCTGAGATGATTAAGGAATTCTTCACTAAGATACTCGCCACCTCGATCAGATCAATGTGCCTTGATCTTGAGACCAGTTTGGTTCTCAACCTCCTTTTGAAATTCTAAGAATTTCTCAAAAGCCTCAGATTTGTACTTCATTAAGTACGCATAACCATAACGACTAAAGTCGTCAGTGAAGGTTATGAAGTACTGATGATTGTTTTGGGTGCTTACACTTATCGGTTCACAAACATCAGAATGGATCAAATCCAAGGTCTTTGTGGCTCGTTCCACACTTCCTTTGAAAGGAGTTTTGGACATCTTTCCTTTGAGACAGGATCGTGGGAAGTTAACTGTTTAAGGTCATTTTCAGAGAATGTCCCTAGGGTAGTTAACTTTCTAATTTTGTTCTTGGAAATATGTCCTAATCTAGAGTGCCACAAAGATGCTGAGACTTCTTCATCTCTCTTACGTTTTGTTTCTCGTTGTATATTCAAAATATTGGTGTTTTGGGTGAGGTAAAGTCCATTGTTCAATGTACCAAGATGTATTTAAAAATCATTCTTTTTAAAGAAAAAGTTGCCATTCTTAATATTAATTTCATAGCCTTCACAAAAAGGACTTTATTTGAAACTAATTCAAAACGACCTAAATCTAATCTAGTTGTGCCTAAACCTTGAGCCTCAACGCTTGAGCCATCTCCAATCTTCAAGACATATTCTCCTCCTTTGAGCTGCCAAACCTCACTTAGCATCTGTAAATCATTATAGATATGAGATCCACAAACGGTATCAAGTACCTAAGAGTTAGAATTAATAGAAAGATTTACTTCAACGAGAAACATACCTTTCTTTAGAGTAGCCTTGTACTCTTGGCAGTTTCTCCTCCAATGCCCCGATTTGCCACAATGGGAGCAAACGTCCTCTTTCTGATCACGTTTCTTCTTTTGGGCTTTTCCCTTCGTGATGCCTCCATTGGGCCTAAGGGACTTCTTCTTCTTTTGGGCTTTCTTGCCCTTCCTTTAGAAGGTTTAGAAGAAGATGGAGCAGTGACCATCATAACCTTATTGTCCTTCTTGATCGTGCTTTCAGCAGTCATAAGCTGACTAATCAGCTCAGCTACACTAGCATTTGCATGATTCATGTTGAAGTTAAGGAAAAAAGGGTTGAATGATGGTGGGAGTGAGGCTAGCAACAGATCCACTGAAAGCTCATCTCTCAGTGGCATGTCCATGGAGGCAAGTTTCTCAGTAAGAGCAAGAAACTTAAGTCCATATTCATGGACACTTTTACCTTCCTTCATTCTCAAATGGAATAATTATTTTGAGGTGTTATACTTTGTAACACGTTCATGAGGACGGTAAAGTTGCTCTAAGTGGTCGTAAATCTCCCAAGCGAATTCCAAGGACTCATGCTGTCTTTCCATGTCCGAAGATATATTAGCAAGCATGAGACAACGGGCTTGGAGATTATCATTCTTCCACTTCTGGATCGCGTCCTGCTCAGCCCGGGTCGGAGCTTCCCCTTTGGGAACGGGCTCCGCCTCGTAGAGAACATAAGTTCTCTTCTTGGAATCTAGAACGATTTTTAGATTCCTAAGCCAATTAGAATAGTTGGGACCAATCAACTCGTTTGACTCGAGGATCGATACTAGAGGGTTTTTGGTTGCCATTTCAAAATAAGTAGAGAATCACAGAATCTACGACCTAAATGGAAAAACAGAGAACTAAGTGAGCATGCTGAATAATAACGATATACATGAGATTAGGTCTTTAATCTATGTAGCTCCCACTGTTTTTTGAAGATCTAAAATTCCCAAAGATCTTAGAGGATACTTGTTATCCCAATGGGTACTAAGATCCTAAGAACTTTATCTCGAACCCACGACTCGCGGACATTCTCAATAAAGCTGAAGGTAGGTACAACTTACCAATTCCAACGCTGTGGAATTCTAAGTAATGTTTTTACATCACCTATCTTTCAATATGGACCTACGACTCGTGGGACATCCATATTTACTTAGGCGTTAAGCTAGACCCATCAATCATAAGATCAAGATCAAAACTTAGTTCGAACGACCCACAACTCGTGGACATCACCCTTCCCAAAATTGACCTCGAAATATTGATCATTTAAAATGATCAATTAGGAAGCTAAGAAGTAATAGATTTCACATAGTCACCCCATGACCCATGGAAAGTAACTAGCTTCCTCTATTAAACTTAAATCCTATTGATGGAATGCTAGGAATTTAATCCAAAGGTTGCACCTCGAATTAAACACCTATTTTCAAAAATTAGCTTAATATTTAATGGGAATTTTTGATGTAACCGGAGAGTTGTCCGGTTCGACCTCACCAACATATATGTTATCCATTTTAATTAGTCTTGATTAATGCAAGCACAACTTAAATGCATTTCACACAAGTACATAGCAGATAAAATGTCCTAGCATGATACTAACATGTGATGATCATGTTTACCTATCTTATGGGTGATATGCGGGAGCCACTCCACAATCACAAGTTCTAACATTCATGCCACATAAACAGTTTAAATCACATAAGGGAATTGGAAATAAAACGATGCCCTATCTATTACATTAATAGAAATCCTCTCTAACACTTGGAGAGGTCTTCACTTATGGCCTCCATCTTGTCACTTGTTTTATGGATCCATCTTACTCCATGGGTGCATTATCTCCAAAATGAAAGAAAAAGACCTCACCTCCTATCTCTACTCTCAAATTATAATAAAAAGAAAAATACATAAAGTAATAAGGCTCAATCTTCATATTGGCCTTAGATAATTACACAGGGTATACCCCATCCTCAAAAACAGTAATATGGAAAGCCACATAATAAACACATAACAGTACGCACATGTAACGCCCCGACTTTTCGGCCGTATAGGTATGACGTATGTGTTTATGTAATTGGACAAATTAATTGTTTATCTGTTCTAATTTCATTATTTATTTCATTATCCTTTATACGTTGAATTCTTTGTTATTCATTTTGGAATTTATTTGAGTTTTTGAACGTATTTGCTTATATGACTTTGAATGAGCTTCGTTTGATTTTTGTGTTTCGTGGAAATTTGGTATGAGTGAAATATATGCCTTACGATCATGTTTATATACTTGTTGCATGAATTTGGTCTTGTATATTTGAGATTTGGGTTCATTTGTGTGATCAGAACCGAAAAGGGGCTAAATCATTTAGCGCACTTGGGTTCCGGGCGGCTTATCTTGAGCTCGGGAACTCAAAATCGTGTTTAGTCACCTCCATTGGACTCGTATCGACTATTTGGGTCCGATGGAACAAACCTCATATTTTTCTAAGATCATTTGGATTCCGGAATTTCAATCGAAACGAGCATCTTGCGACTAAAATGACAACCATTGACTATTCTTAAGCCACGGGCCTACAATAACACCCCTAGACCCTAAACTTATGACCTATCCAACTTTCTACACACTCTCTCTCTCCCTCATAAGCCCCCTCCCCCCCCCCCCCCAACCGAACCAACCCCTCTCTCTCACTCAAAATATTCAGCAAAAAGAAGAGAGGATAGAAGAAGGAGAAGAACTATTCACCCAAGAGAGATTTGAGCTCATCTCTTTTCCATCTTCCACCATTTCTTGAAGGTAAGATTATATTTGTGTAGTATATCTCCTTGTGGTTATTTGAAGATAGATTATGCTTGATTTCACCAAGTTTTGCTTATGGATTGATGACGATGATGAATTACAGTTCTTACATTTTTTATGATTCAACTTGGTTTCCTTGTATTTTCTTTGAGCTTATGAGTACAAATTGGTGCCAAGACATGTATTTATGATTGTATGGACTTATGTTGCATGGTTGTTGAAGATTTAATGTCTTGCCATTAATGAAGGTTGGGGAAATGGTTTTGATGATGAATTCTTGATGCCTTCCTTGGGTTGTTGATGTTTAAATGTGATATAGCATGTATGTATGAGCTTATGGCCTGAATTGGTATGCTTTTGGTTGAGTTTTGAGTTGGTTGTATGCATTTTGGCTTTCCTCTCGAGCATGCCCCGTTTTTACATCGAATTTTTGCTTCTGGACTGAATCCAAGGCCGTGGATTTTTCTTCTAAAACCAATCCATGGGTGTGGATTTGAGGGCAGATTTTGGGGATTTTTGGGAACAAGATCCGCGGCCATGGATCCTGTTAGCTTTCCCGCTTTGTTCGTTTTTCATTTTCTCGTGTCTCGTTGCTTGTTTAATCTTTCCCTAACCCTTTTTTATGATTCCTAAGCTTTGTTAACATGCAATTGTACGTGTTTTGATTGTTATATGGAATTATGACTTGAATTGAAATGAAGTGTGGCAGTTATGAACGAATGAACTTGATATTGCCACGTATTGGATGAATTACTTGATTATGTGACTTCATGACATCATTTTACTACTTATAAATCTCACATCATGTGCATAACACTACCGTGCATCGTATATGGTCATTTTGAGTCTCATACTACCTCTCTTGCACAGATTTGGGTTTGGTCGAAGACGAGGCCGACCCTTGAGACTCCTGTTTTTCTTCTTTTGCCTCTTCAAGGTGGGTTTTCTCTTCTAATAGATATGATGACCCAATATGCCCCTTATGTGAAAAGTTTAAGCCAAAATTAGTATACTTACATATCGATTCTTTTATTGATTAAATGTTTTCAAATGTAAGCCTTTCATTTGTATAATCCTACCTATGATTTTGGCGAGACATGATTATGAATGCACGGGCCCAGGGACTTAGTACATGTGGCTAGTCCCAACCAACTACGGTGATACGGGCCCTCGCTAGGAGATTCGCAAGGAATGGGAGCTGAGTGCCTTTGGGGGATTCATGTACCCCCTTTGGTCAATGTATGAGGTGGCTGGGTCTTGCAAGCCCGTCCACCACCCGGAGGAAAAAGGTGTTTGTGTATGATTATGATCATGCTTATGAATTTTCACAAAAGTTATGTACGATAACCAATGAATTATGTTTATGATTACACAAGGTGTTGGTCGGAGATTGTACACGCACCCTCACCGGGCCATGAAAACCCTTATGAATGAATATGATAGCCGTAATCCCGTTGATGCTCTTCTTTGTTTACCCACTTGGGAAATTATTGTAAAACTTCACACGGGATTAAGGTTTGCATGTATATGTTTAAATTCCCCGATATTATGTATCTTATGCCCTGTTTTATAGCCACCAGTCTCCTTTAGACTGAACTCGGTTTATTTTCAGTTGTGTTGTGCAGGTTAAGGGAGTGCTAGGCGGGAATAAGAGTCTTCTAGGTCTTGCATTGGTGTTTAGCATTTCCTTCTACACTCATACACTTTTATTGTTATTAATTTGTGTATGCTTATATTTATGTGGGGCACTTAAGGTTTTGTTAGGCCGTGTGGGCCATTGATTAGTATATAATTGTATATGTTTGGATATTTTGGAGCTTGGATGCTCATTGTAAATGTTAAATGATGTTTTGCTTCCGCTTTCAATATTTTTACTCTGATTTATATTATCTTGTTCTTGTATGGTTTAAGGGTTAGCTCCTGCCTAGCGTAGCGTGTGTGTTGCGTCCCCGTTCACCGTGATTCGGCACGTGTATGGACTTTCCATTTCATATGCGGGTTGGGTCTCGGTGCGGGGGATGTGGTGCCTTGCTCTCGGGTGCTACATCCTTAAGTGCTATCAGAGATTAGGGTTGTAAAACCCGGGCTCTCGTGTCGTGTTGAGTCAGTCTAGGTTGCACGGCTTTAGGCAACATGTTGCTTATGCATTTCTTATATGCTTGTGTGCTCTAACTTTTGATTTTTATTTGAACTAATTGCCTTCTCATGCATGGACTAAAAATAGCACGTATTTCAGTGTTTCTTTGATAGGATGCCTCCAAGAAGAGACAGACATAGATCTCCGGATCGACGCCATCATCATAACCGATCTCTGTTACCACAACAACAAGAGCCATAACAACCACAGTTGCCTCCAATGGATATGGGGAATTTTATTGATGCGGTCTTTAATTATGTTGAACATCGTAGAGATCAAGCACCACTACCACCACAACAAGCTGAACAACAAGTACCTCCACCAAACCATCGGGATCCACATGGGGTATTTCTAAGCTATAATCCCCCTCGGTTTTTAGGATCTATAGATGATGCGGTCTCGGAAGGATGGTTGACATGGATAGAGAGGATTTTTAGTGTTCGGCAATTCACTACGCAAGAGAAAGCTCAATTTTCCATTTTTCAATTGGCCGGTGAAGCTTTTGATTGGTGGGAAAGAGCAAGAGAAAAGTTAGAGGTTGATGGTGAAGAAGTTACTTGGGATGTATTCAAAAGGGAGTTTCGGGAGTGCTTTGCGCCCGAAGTTGTGAAGGAAAGAAAGAACAGGAGTTCATGGATTTAAAGTAGGGCAACCGTTCAGTGGCCCAATATCTTGCAGCTTTTAACCGACTCGGGAAGCATGCTCCTCATATCACCCGAGATGAGAAGAGGAAAACTAGAAAATTTATCGCCGGGTTAAGGCAAGATCTGAGGCATGGTCATGCCGGTCATAATTTTGAGTCATTCGCCGACACGGTTCAAAGGGCTTTGGTTCAAGAGGAGGAACACAAGAAAAAGGATCTGATTATCAAATCTTATGTGGGACAAGGATCGGCGTCCGGCAAGAGGCCTATGGTTCAAGTTGCTCCGCCACCCAAGGGTCCTTTCAAGAAACCACGAATTGGAGGACAAGCCCCACAAACTCCAAAGGCTTTACCAGCGGCACCGACACCTACAACATCACGCCGAAATTTACCCCCATGCCTTCATCGTGGAGGACCCACCCACACCTACAACAACTGCCAAAGAAGATTTATGCCTCATTTGTGGAAAGGGTGATCACATGGCGAATGTTTATCCAGATAAGACTCCGGGATTTCAAGTTGGAGTTCCAAGGCCACTGATCCAAGCACGTGCTTATGCCCTTGAGGGTGAGGAACAGGATCCTGAGGTTGACCCAACCGCCGTGGTGGAAGGTACCATATGTATTCATAACATGAGCATTCATGCACTCTTTGATCCGCGTGCCATGCATTCCTTTATTTCTTGTGATCAAGTTGCTACTCTATGCTTGCCTGTTATCTGCTTATCTTCTTTTTACTTGGTAAGTTCTCCTCTTGGGGAAGTCTTCAAACGGATCGGGTTATCCGAGATTGTTGAGTGGGTTTGGAAGAAAAGGATTACTTGGCTGATTTCATCATGATGCCTTTGAAGAAGTACGGGGTTATTCTGGGTATGGATTGGTTGTTCAGGTATTGGGCTAAGGTTAATTATTTTTCAAAGAAGATTGAATTGGGTTAAGAGTTAATTGTTGGTGTTGGTTCAAACACGGTACCTCTTTTGTCATTTACAAAAGCTCATAAGTTGGTAAGAGACGGAGCTACGGGATTCGTTGCTTATCTTCTTAATAAGCCGAAGGATCAAGCAAAGTTTGAGGATACCGCAGTTGGTAAGGATTTCCCCAATGTTTTTTCGGAGAATTTGGGTTTGTTGCCACCGGATCGTGAGATTGAATTTGTTATAGACTTGTATCCGGGATCCAAGCCGTATTCTAAGACCCCTTACCGTATGGCACTGGCCGAGTTAAAGGAATTAAAGATTCAACTAGAAGAGTTGATTAAGATTGGGTATATTAGGCCAAGTTCTTCACCTTGGGGTGCACCGGTTCTCTTTGTCAAGAAGAAGGATGGGACTCTAAGAATGTGTATAGATTACCGGGAGCTAAATCGGATGACCATGAAAAACAAGTATCCTTTGCCCCACATTGAGGATTTATTTGATTTGTTGCAAGGTTCGGGGGTTTATTCAAAGTTGGATTTGAGACAAGGATACTACCAATTGAAAATCCGGGAAGAGGATATTCCGAAGACGGGATTCAACACCCGGTATGGGCACTATGATTTCGTGGTGATGCCTTTTGGATTAACTAATGCCCCAACTGCATCCATGGATATGATAGCATCGGATTTTTTGTCCCTATCTTGACAAGTTTGTAGTTATATTTATTGATGATATTCTTGTTTATTCGAGGACTCTAGAAGATCATGCTCGACACCTCAGAATTATGTTGGACACTTTAAGAGATCGTCGGTTATATGCTACGTTTAGCAAATGTGAGTTTTGGATTGACCAGGTAGCTTTTCTAGGCCACATTGTCTCGAGTATAGGTCTAGAAGTAGATCCTTCAAAGATTGAGACAATTACTCAGTGGCAAAGTCCGAAGAATGCCTCAGAGATAAGATGTTTCTTGGGTTTAGCTGGCTATTATCAAAGATTCGTACAGGACTTTTCAAAGATAGCCATTCCTTTGACCCGATTAACTAAGAAAGAAGTTAAATTTGAGTGGAACGAGGCGTGTGAGGCTAGCTTTCAGCTCTTGAAAGAAAAGTTGACAACTGCACCTGTGTTAGCACTTCCCGAAGGTACAGAAGGATATATAGTTTATATGGAGACCTCAAAGGAGGGTTTGGGATGTGTTTTGATGCAGAATGGAAAAGTAATTGCCTACGCCTCGAGGAAGTTGAAGGATCATGAATAGAACTACCCCACCCACGATCTCGAGCAAGCGGCTGTGATCTTTGCTTTGGGTAAATGGAGACACTATCTCTATGGAATATCTTTCGAGATCTCTTCAGACCACAAAAGTCTCCAGTATTTATTCTCTCAGAAGGAGTTGAACAAGAGACAACGGCGTTGGATGGAAATTTTAGCAGATTATGAGTGTACAATCCGATACCATCCCGGCAAAGCCAACGTGGTCGCGGATGGGCTTAGTAGGAAGGCTAGCGTGTCCAATGTGAAAGTGGAAAATAGAGATGAGGATGAATCATTCAAGTTAAGGGCCAGTATTCAGAATATTACGGTTCAACCAGATCTTAAGCAGAGATTGTTTGATGCACAGAGGGTCGATCCCGAGGTTCAGAAATTAGCAGAGAAGGCTCAAGATGATCCAGAATGTTCGTTTAGGTTTGATGACACGGGACTTCTCAGGTTTAAGAACAGGATTGTTGTGCCAGGAGAGTTGAAACGGATTATCCTTGAAGAAGCACATCGGTCAGGGTATTCGATACATCCTTGAGTGAACAAAATGTATAAGGATTTAAAACAATTTTATTGGTGGAATGGATTGAAACGGGGTGTGATCAATTTTGTGAAACATTGTATGACTTGTCAAGTGGTGAAAGCAGAGCATCAAGAGCCATAGGGGCTACTTCAACCATTACCGATCCCAGAATGGAAGTGGCAATAGATTGCTATGGATTTCGTTTCAGGTTTTCCAAGAGTGAAGGGTGGACTTGATGGAATTTGGGTAATTATAGACCGTTTGACAAAGTTGGCTCATTTTCTTACCATCCGGATGTCCAATAAGTTGAGTAGGCTAGCCAAGAAGTACGATGAGATTGTTAGACTTCATGGAGTTCCGGTTAGTATTATGTCAGATCGGGATCCAAGGTTTACTTCAAGATTTTGGCAAGAGTTGTAGAAGTGTTTGGGAACGAGACTTCAGTTTAGCACCGCTTTCCATCCTCAGACAGACGGGCAGTCCGAGAGGTTGATCAAGTATTTAGAGGATATGTTGCGAGCATGTGCATTGGATATTCAGAGCTCGTGGAATGAGCAGTTGCCATTAATCGAGTTTGCTTACAACAATAGCTATCAAGCCTCAATAGAGATGGCACCTTATGAAGCTCACTACGGACGGAAGTGTAGGTCCCCGTTGTTCTTTGATTTGGAGGAGTGGAATTAGACCAAGCAAGAAGGCGTGAAAAGAGGTGAGAAGAAGGAAAAACCCTCTAAAGCCGTTCAGGATGCAGTAGATAAGGTCCAACTAATTAGACAACGGATGAAAGCAACTCTGACAGACAGAAGAATTATACTGATCTTCGGAGGAAGAACCTTGAGTTTGAGGTTGGAGATATAGTCTTTCTAAAGCCTTCTCCACGCAAAGGGTTTTCAAGGATCGGGAAAAGAGGAAAGTTAAATCCTCGATATTTGGGTCCGTTTCAAATTTTGAAGAAGATTGGAGATACAACTTACCGCCTGGATTTGCCTCCTAACTTGACCGGAATTCATAATGTATTCCATGTTTCACAACTCCGGAAGTACTACCGAGATGAATCCGAGGTTCTACCGGTTGATGAAGTGAAACTAGAGCCAAATCTAACCTTCGTTCAGAAGCTAGTTAAGATTTTGGACTGGAAGTTTCAAGAACTCAGAAATCGACGTATCCCACTAGTCAAGGTTCTTTGGAGAAGTGATAAGACCAAAGAGGCTACATGGGAGACGGAGGAGAAGATGAAGAAGTTCCACCCCAAATTGTTTCCAGGCGAGCAGTGACTCCGAGGATGGATTCTTTTAAGGGGTAGAGGTTGTAACGGCCCGACTTTTCGACCGTACAGGTATGACGTATGTGTTTATGCAATTGCATAAATTAATTGCTTATTTGTTCTAATTTCTTTATTTATTTCATTATCCTTTATACGTTGAATTCTTTGTTATTCGTTTTGGAATTTATTTGAATTTTTGAACGTATTTGCTTATATGACTTTGAATGAACTTTGTTTTATTTTTGTTTTTCGTGGAAATTTGGTATGAGTGAAATATATGCCTTACGATCATGTTTATATGCTCGTTAGATGACTTCATTCTTGTATATTTGAGATTTGGGCTCGTTTGTGTGATCGGAACCAAAAAGCGGCTAAAAAGCATTTAGCGCACCTTGGGTTCCGGGCGACGTATCTTGAGCTCGGGAACTCGGAATCGAGTTCTGTCACCTCCATTGGACTCATATCGACTATTCGGGTCCGATGGAACAAACCTCATATTTTTCTAAGCTCATTTGGATTCCCGAATTTCAACCGAAACAAGCATCTGGTGCCTAAAATGACAACCATTGACTATTCTTAAGCCACGGGTCTACAATAACACCCCTAGACCCTAAACTCATGACCTAGCCAACTTGCTACAATCTCTCTCTCCCTTATCATCCCCCCCTCCCAACAGAACCAACCCCTCTCTCTCACTCAAAATATTCAGCAAAAAGAAGAGAGGATAGAATAATGAAGAAGAACTATTCACCCAAGAGAGATTTGAGCTCATCTCTTTTCCATCTTCCACCATTTCTTGAAGGTAAGCTTATATTTGTGTAGTATATCTCCTTGTGTTTATTTTAAGATAGATTATGTTTGATTTCATGAAGTTTTGCTTGTGGACTGATGAAGATGATGAATAGTATAGTTCTTGCACTTTTGATGATTCTACTTGGCTTCCTTGGATTTTCTTTGAGCTTATGAGTACAAATTGGTCCCAAGATATGTATTTATGATTGTATGGACTTATGTTGCATGGTTGTTGAAGATTTAATGTCTTGCCATTAATGACGGTTGGGGAAATAGTTTTGATGATGACTTCTTGATGCCTTCCTTCGGTTGTTGATGTTTAAATGTGATATAGAATGTATGTATGAGCTTATGGCCTGAATTGGTATGCTTTTGGTTGAGTTTTGTGTTGGTTGTATGCATTTTGGCTTCCCTCTCGAGCATGCCCCGTTTTTACTTTGAATTTTTGCTTCTGGACTGAATCCACGGGAGTGGATTTAAGGGCAGATTTTGGGGATTTTCGGGAACAAGATCCACGGCTTTCCCCCTTTTTATGATTGCTAAGCTTTGTTAACATGCAATTGTACCTGTTATGATTGTTATATGAGAATTATGACTTCAATTGAAATGAAGTGTGGAAGTTATGAACGAATGAACTTGATATTGCCACGTATTGGATGAATTACTTGATTATGTGACTTCATTACGTCATTTTACTACTTATGCATCTCATATCATGTGCATAACATTACCGTGTGTCATATATAGTCATTTTGAGTCTCATACTACCGCTTTTGCACAGATTTAGGTTTGGTTGGAGACGAGGCCGACCCTTGAGACTCCTGCTTTTCTTCTTTTGTCTCTTCAAGGTGGGTTTTCTCTTCTAATAGATATGATGACCCAATATGCCCCTTATGTGAAATGTTAAGCCAAAATTAGTATACTTACATATCGAGTCTTTTCTTGAGTAAATGTTTTCAAATGTAAGTCTTTCGTTTATATAATCCTTCCTATGATTTTGGCGAGACATGATTATGAATGCACGGGCCCAGGGACTTAGTACATGTAGCTATCCGGGGAGGCAAGGGCCGACGGTGATCCCATGTACAAGTCCCAACCAACTACGGTGATATCGGCCCTCGCTAGGAGATTAGCGAGGAATGGGAGTTGAGTGCCTTTGAGGGATTCATATACTCCCCTTTGGTCAATGTATGAGGTGGCCGGGTCTTGCAAGCCCGTCCACCACCCGGAGGAAAAAGGTGTATGTGTATGATTATGATCATGTTTATGAATGTGCAGAAAAGTTATGTATGATAACCAATCAATTATGTTTATGATTACACACGATGTTGGTTGGAGATTGTGCACGCCCCCTCGCCGGGCCATAAAAACCCTTATGAATGAATATGATAGTCGTAATCCCGTTGATGCTTTTCTTCGTTTACCCAGTTGGGAAATTTTTGTAAAACTTCACACGGGATTAAGGCTTGCATGTATATGTTTAAATTCCGCCGATATTATGTATCTTATGTGTAGCACCCCAACGGAAGGCCCCACATCCCCCACACCGGGACCCAACCCGCATATAAAATGGAGAGTCCATACACGAGCCAAATCACGGTTAACGGGGACTCACTCACACACTAAGCTAGGCGGGAACTAGAACCTTCGAAACCAATTAAACAAGCTCAAGAATTAAATGCGAATGCGGAAGCAAAATATAAGGTCAATCACAATGTAGGCAACAAGTGATGGGTTTAACTAACATAAATACCTAGTCCCGAATTTTCAAACATAAATCATAAAATACAACTATAATAGTTCGTACATTCAATGCATAACTTAATCAATTTACAATATGCGTATTAAGAATCCAACTGAACCACACGACTCGACAAACTCAACCTCCAGCTTAGCACTCCAAAACCTGCAAAAGAACTGAAAACAAAGTCGGATTCAGTCTATAGGAGACTGGTGGGTATAAAACAGGGCATTATATAATATTATCGTAGAATTTAAACACTCACACCTGCAAGCTATAATCCCGTGTTAGGTTTTTGAGATATTTCCCAAGTGGGTGAAAACAAAGAAAACAACACTCGGGATTACAACCTTCAATTCCATTATTCATAATCATAGTCGTTCATAAGTCAATACGTGAGCCCTAGCGAGTGGGCGAATATCTCCAGCCTACTCCTCGTGTGTGCTTATCAATTCAATCTTTATATTAGTGATCATGCACATTCATACATATTCGTTCATAATCAATTATAATCATTATCATTCATAAACATAAACACTTACACCTTCTTCCTCCGGGTGGTGGACGGGGTAGCAAGACCCGACAACCGGTCCATACATAGGTCAATGGGGGTACATGAATCCCCCAAGGGCACTCAGCTCCATTCCTCGCTAAACCTCCTAGCGAGGGCCGGTATCACCGTAAATGTGGTGGGACTGGTACAAGGGATCACTTGTAGCACCCCTTACACGTGGAGGTGCCATACCCCCGCACTATAGGTCAATCCACATACGAAACGGGCAATCCGTACATGAACTAACCTATAGCGAACGGGTGACAATGCAATAAACGACAAGCTAGGCGGGATTATACATGCAACGAGTGAAAGCGGAAGCATAAACTCTTCACTATCAAATATAATTATTAAACAGGTCAGGACATTTCTCGTTTGCCAAGTAAAACAAAATATGTTCTAGCTTTACATATCAATACATTATCATCTCCGCATACAAATAACAAGTAACTATAATAACAGTTCTAAACAACGATAAACAATATGTACCGTGATTGACTCGACTACACGGGCTGGACTTGACACGACTCGACTCCCGCCTAGCGTGCACCTGCAAGAACCTGAAAGGTGGAGGCGTCAGTCTATGGAAGACTGAGTGAGGGGCATAGATATGCGCAAATAACATGCAAGTTATAACCTCGGGTAAGGTTTTGTAACTAAAATAATATAAGTGCAAGAATAACATAAAACTCGCCCGAGATTACAACTATCAAGTTTAACACGATAATCACGTTTATTATAACAATCAGTAGCCCTGGCGAGGGGCGTGTACGATCTCCAACCAACCTTGACAGTGAACAAGAATTACATTTTCATTTAAATAGGTTACCACACGAGTCATTATAGTGCACACGATCAATAACACGAAATTCTCCTTTCTCCAATGGTGGTGGGTTTGCAAGGCCCGAACCACCCACGATATCACGTTGCACGTCGGGAACATGACTCCCATGTACGGGACTCCTTCCTCCACCAAACCTCCTGGTGGATTCAGGGGGCATCCCCACGGTTTGAGGGAGGTATGTGAGTTACCCGTCAGCCCTATGCTTTCCCGGTTGGCTTAAACACTTACCCTCGGGCCCATAATACATAATACACGATAATTCGCCAACACGATCACGGTTCAATCACGATAACACGGTACATGGCTTGCTTGTAACACGATACACAACTTACTTGTAACACGATACACGACTTGCTTTCAGGAACATAACTTGCTTTCAATGAACATGGTTTACTTTTAAAGAACACGATTTGAGAGTTTAGAAACACTTATAAATATATATGTTTATACCATTTGGCCGAAAAGTCACATAAGGTTATACGGTTCTAAGTAACTAGCAATTAAACCTCACCTGACAGGCGACACGATGACTCATGGATGCGTGAACGTGCTCAGTTGATCATAATCTCCTCCTCGGGAGAGTAACTGGACAAGAAACAGGACATGGTGTACTTGTGAGACAATAACTCATCAATGTTACCAAATAGGACGCACGGCTTAACTATATCACGAGATGACATGCATTCACGTATGTAGCATATAAATATCATGTTATGACATGTAATTGATCATATAATAGCATATTAGGGTTAATTAAATGATTAGAGAAGGAATTGGAATTTCCATATTTATGCAGAAAGTTTCTGACCTTCCAGAGGCCTAGGAACGGCCGTTCCGAACTTTAGTTCAAAACGGGAAGGGCCGTTCCCAGCTCCCCAATTACAAAGGGAACGGGAAAGGCCGTTCCCGTTTCACAGAAGATACAGAAACTGAGCAGAAGAACAGGGGAAGCTCGGATCTTCAACAAAACCCCACAAAACACTTATAACTTCAACTCCAAATACAAGAATTCATGAAAATAACATATATTCATGCTTAAGGTATAATAAAAACCAATATAAACTCATAAATCATAACTTGATCATCATAATCACCAACTTTAGCTCACATATGAATTCACCATATAATCTCATAATTCTCAAGATTTCATGCATCAATTCAATTCAAGAACTTAAAATCGTACTTCTAGAAATTAAAACAAATAATATCTAATTCAAATCACAACCCTAGCTTTGTATATAAATTTCAAGAAATCATGTATGCTTCCATCTCTACCTTCAAAGAAATTAGAAGATGAAGATGAAGTTGAGATGAGGATGATGACGCTCCAAAGTTCATAATTCTTCCAAAGATTAAGCTTGAAAATGATGAAGTCTCTCTCTCTTTTCTTGGAGGTTTTGGCTCGGTGAAGGAGGAAGCAAAATGATATGTTTTTGATGAAAATGAAATGATTGTGGAAGAATGAAGAATATATCACGTAATTTCATTTCTTGATTTTGGTGAAATATGTTATTTGTAATTAAATCCTCCAAGTCTATAAGTTATGCAATCAAGTATAAAAGATTTGGAAAATGTTCAATTTGGTCCAAGGGTATTTTCATGCAATTTAGTCCTCACCTTTAAATAAATGGTCAATCAAGGGCAATTAAGCACTTAAATCATGTTTGGCAATTAATTCATGTAACAAACAAATCCAATTCATGCCATAATGCTCAAATTGATACATATTTCACATAATCATATTGAAATATAATTTATATAATTTATCATAAAACGTAGGAATTTAATAAACGAAAGGATTAAATAAATCCTAACTCTCAGAAAATCACACGTGTCGTGCGTACCTGAATGTTTGGAAAATTGGGGCGTTACATCACCGTCGGCCCTTGCCTCCCCGGATCGCCACTTGCATTAAGTCCCTAGGCCCGTGTGTTCAATCATTTCCACGCCAAAAATCATAAGGTGGGAATACATAAAAGAAGGGCTTTACGTTGGAAAATCATAGACTCTTTTGAAAAGACTCTATATATATACATATATATAATATTTTGGCTTAAAACTTCCACATAAGGAATATATCGGGTCATCATAGCTAATAGAAGAGAAACCCACCTGTTACACCTTACCGACAATACCAAAGAAGAAAGACTTGAGGTGTCCTATGAACCCGGCATCTCCGCTATGGAGAAAACTGTACAAGAAACTACGTAGTGCATTCGTGAGACTCAAGACTCCAAATGAACCATATATGACGTACGGCAATGCATTAACGTGATATGAGATGCATAAGAAGTAATAACATGTTATGAAAATGTTCATGCGCACAATTAATGCCTTAGAAACACATAAACGAGCAATTCATTCAAGTATTTTCAAGAAATGAAGGTATCATACTCATTTGTTTCATATCCTTTCATGAATCATGCCAAGTCAAGTCATTCGATCAATTTCAATTAATAAACGAAGGTTTCACGTTCATTCATTTCGTAATTCATAGCAATTTAAGTAAAGAATTCCAAATAACAATTTATAACTCAAATGCAACAAATTATAAATTACACGAATTATAGGCATTCAAATCATTCCATAAATTAAATCCATAATTCATAGCATAACATTCTACAATTTAAAGGTCACACTTCATGAACTATAAGAACAAACTTAAACTTTCTCGAAGTTGAACCCTAGCATACAGTTGAATCACAACAAAGGAACGAATCTGACCACCATATATGGCGGCCACAACTAAAATTATACTTGATAGGGAGAATAGTATATAAAACCTTTACATGAAGATATAGTATATGTAAATCTTAAAGCGTAGAGAACTCTTTAAATAGACAAGCCGCGAGCGAAATATTGAGGACGTGATATGGTTACTGCGGTGTGAATCATGTGAATGCAAAATTAGATATAACACCATCAATCACAATGGCTCTGGCCTGTTCATTTTATCTTAAAATTAGAGCAGGAACTTGAACAATTTATTCAATCACATTCGGGTAGGCAATCATTATGTTATCACAGATTGAATATTATTTGCAAGAAATATATACACACGCACCTGCATGATATATTATAAATATATATTCATATTTGCAAGGCATAACACAAACAATATCACATGCAAATCTCATCCCACTAATTAAATTCATATAAAATCAATACATATATATTGCTGCAGGCCTAAATAGATTAATAAGAACATGCATTTAATACTTAAAACATGCATCTCTTATGTAAGTACCATGCACAAGGAAAGGAAAAGCAATTAAATCATCCACTGGCCTGTACCCCCATCTACCCGCCCAGGGGAATTTTCGCACATAGGGTACTTTTAAGGCAGAATGTTTCTGCACAGAAGGTACCTGGCCGGGTATTTTCATGAGCAAAATCTCCTCGGCCGGGGAGACACTCCAGAGACGAGAAAAATGGTGGAAACGCCCCTGTTCAGCACTGCTTCTCCTCCCAAACAAATACCAATTCAAGGAGACATATTAAGGCATGAAAAGAAGCAGCAAATCAGCACTAAACTCCATCAAACTGAGCTAAAACTGACAGCAAGAGAAGGACAAGGAAAAAGGATCAAATTCATGTATATACTCATCCAAAACCTCAAGAACATTAATGGTATCTCACCCATATCACAACTACCATCAAAGTCAGGTCTAAGTAGCAATAAATGAAGCATAAATGATCAATATTCTAGCTCTAATTCAAGAAGAAACAACAAGAAAGTCATGAAATTCAAATATGGCATAAAACCTAACTATTCACTTCAAGGATCAAAAACTCAATCAAAAATGGATCAAATTCTGAATTTACTAGATGAAAATGATCATATAATCATGTAGATGTCAAATATAAGCTTACCCCTTGAAGATGATGGAAGAAAATGGAGATTGGAGCTCAAAATCTCTCTTGGGTGAATAGTTAGGGATTGCAGTTCATTCCCCAAAAATGGCTGAATTTCTTCCCCTTGCCTTGTGTGGATCGATGTTAGGGAGAGAGGGATGATAGAGTCTTAAGTGAGGGTCATGTGGGTCCAGGTTTCACTCCATTTGGTTAACTATGGTTCAAGTTATGGTTAAAATGGTTGGAGGTGGTCATTTAGGAGGGTTCATCATGTTTCGGGCAAAATTCGAAGGTCGAAACAAGCTTAGAAAAATATGAGGCTTCTCCATTGAACCCAAATCTTCGATACGAGTTCATCGGAGGTGACGGAACTCGATTCCGAGTTCCCGAGCTCAAGATAACACATACGGAACCAAGGGTGCGCTAATTGCCCCGTTAGCCCCCGATTTGGTTCCACAACTCAAAATAAATTCGTTACCACGTTAAACGAGATCGAAAATATAAAACAAGCATACAGACATGTTCATAACAAATAAATCTATGACATACTGAATTTTCACAGAATTTCGATATCAAATCATACAAGAACAACGTACAATTAAAACACTCATGCTCAAACGTAACAATTTCATAACATATCCAAATTAAATAAACACATTTATATATCATTTTTTAAAATTAAAATTCAAAGTCAACAATTATGATTGTAATTAATTAATATAATTAAAAACATGATTAATCAACATTAATTCTTAATTATCAATTTAAATAAATAATTAACAAAATAAACTATAATAAAATAAAATAATAACAATTTATAATAAAATTAAATATTTAACACTTATAAACAATTAATTCGCGTAATCTAGTAAATACTTATGTCATATTTGTACAAATGAAAAATCATGGCGTTACATTATGCCCTGTTTTATACCCACCAGTCTCCTTTAGACTGAACTCGGTTTGTTTTCAGTTGTGTTGTGCAGGTTAAGGGAGTGCTAGGTGGGAATAAGAGTCGTCTAGGTCTTGCATTGGTGTTTAGCATTTCCTTCTACACTCATACACTTTTATTGTTATTAATTTGTATATGCTTATGTTTATGTGGGGCACTTATGGTTTTGTTAGGCCGTGTGGGCCATTGATTAGTATATAATTGTACATGTTTGGATATTTTGGAGCTTGGATGCTCATTGTAAATGTTAAATGATGTTTTACTTCGGCTTTCAATATTTTTACTCTGATTTATATTATCTTGTTCTTGTATGGTTTAAGGGTTAGCTCCAGCCTAGCATAGCATGTGTGTTGTGTCCCTGTTCGCCATGATTCGGCAAGTGAATGAACTTTCCATTTCATATGCGGATCGGGTCTCGGTGCGGAGGATGTGGTGTCTTGCGCTCGGGTGCTACAACACATAAGTGGGGCACCGACCACAATTAAAAAACGCAACTATGGGGCTCCAACCCCAATTTAAACCATTCATGTGCATAAATTAAAACATTTCATAAGACTAAACCCATGATCACCTAACATGATGCATAAGTTGCAAGAATTTAAATTTAACCTATAAATTAAAATTCTCGCTTTAAGCCCTAATGACTCAAAACACGACTTAGATGTAATTCTTATTCAAGAGCCTTTTCTATAAAACCCGAAAAAATAATAAACTAATAAAATTCCAATTAATTTCTGAAAATTAATAATTTTATTCTTTCAGTATTTTCAGAAAATAAAGTTCGTAATTTTCTCAAAATTTAAATCGTCTTAATTTCTCAAAATCACAATTTAAACAACTATTTCATAAATAATTCTAATTTAATAAAACAAAACTTTTAGAAAAATTAAATCGGGATTTCGAGGATCGAAAATATGAAATACAAAAATGCGAAGAATCGAGCCCGGAACGCCCCGGACTCGCGTTGTTGGAAAACAACAGAGTTAAAGCAGCGGAAGTTTAAAAATTTTTCCAAAAGGGATCGTGATCTTGCAATGTTCGTTTCAAAACTTAATGGATATCAAGAAACTTACAATAATTGAAGCTTCCTTGAAACGTTTTGAGCCGCCCTCAAACGTTCTTTAAGCGGCATGAATATCCCCGTTTCTTGATTCTTTCTTTGAGATTCCAAAGTAGAAATCCTCTAGAGTATTAATCCACACCAACCTACATTCAAATCATGTTGATGCGTATGCTAGTACTGTAACATGCATATTAAAGAAACAGAAACGGGAAAATAGAGCAAGAGAATTGTCCCCAAAATTCCATGAAGGTTGGACGTGATCTCCAAATCACTTGTAAGCCAAAAAATCAAACCCCTAGTCCCTTTTATAGGCTAGGGTTCGAAACCCTAGTACCATGCAGGAGATGGTCTCCTACTTTGACTTTTCTCCTATTCTTTCTTTCTCTCTAAGTAAATAATGTCTTATCTAAAATAAGATATTTATTTTCTAGATAAAGAGCTCCTAACTAATTTAGGATTATTTAATTATTCTAGTAATAATTAAATATCTTATCCTAATACTTTATTAGAATAGTAAAATAGAAGATATTTATTTATTTCTTTATTCTAATCAAATTAGAACAAGTAAATAATTAAATACTCAGAATTAATTCTCCAATTTCTCCAATTAATTTTATTTGACTATATAATTAATTCTCCAATTAATTATATTGGGGATATATAATTAATTCTCTAATTAATTATATCATGGCTTTATAATTAATTCACTAATTAATTATATTTGGGCTTGATAATTAATTCTCCAATTAATTAACACATGATCCAATTTCTCAAATGGATCACACGTCCCAAACAATGCTCTCGATCCACACGTGTACTTTACACCGTGGTCTCGTTTCGATCAATTATTTGATCTTTTCATAATACCCTTTAAACCCGGTATTTGTGTGTGACCTTCTAGGTTCAATTTCAGTTAGCAGTGAGCCTAATTAATTAATACACTTTATTAATTAATTACCTCACAGATCATACGGCCATAGTCTAGCAACAGGTGTGTGACCCCTACCCAAAATGTGAATGTATATTCGAAAGAGCCTTTCAGTCAATGACATCATGTGGGATACGATCCTCCTACCATCTTATCTCTCAATTAAGATCTAGGGCATGGAAATATGGAGAGCCCTACTAATCTTAATCTTAAAACAAAGCTCCCTTCATATTCCATTTGATCTCAATCCAAGAAAACTTTCTTGTTTTGATCTAACCACATTACGCAAGGATTTTAGGATGGAATCATGAATGACATATGTAATAAGAGATCATCTTGCCTACACCAAGTGTAGGTCCTTTATTGATTCCAACAGTTCCCATATGCCACTTGTGTAATCCCAACATAGGCCGTGTTTCAGGTGTCTATATGGCGACACCGTTTTGAGCCTATATCAAAGATTACAAAGTTAGCTCATATGAGACAATGTGAAATCTCAAGTCTAAGGATTAATTCCTCACGTCATTGACATGTGAGATATTTCTTAATCTGGAAGTTCTAGTAAAGTCCTTTCCTATTTAGGAATCTTCTCCCGTGGGGCACTCTCAGTGAACTCGTCTTTACAACAAGCACCGTTGTGTATTGTGTACGCATCAACTTATGCACTTTACACCCCATAAAACAAGATGATCCTTCTTAAGGACACAACTACATAAGCAAGTCTCAACAGAGGCTAAGTCGACACTCCCACTGTCTGTCGGCCTCATTGACTTGGAGAAGTTTCTAATCCTCGCCTATGGAGTTAAGAACTTGTTTCATGTGTCATTCCCATAATGATAAAGTTCTTAATGGCCTCATCAGATTAGGGGAGTTCTTGACATGCACACGTAATAGAAACACACAAAGCACATATTGGCACATAAGAAGTGTTCGCATGTGATTACAATCATTCGTATATTATTCAAAGATTGTCTGTGATATAGGAAAAGTCCCAAAGCATTACAACTTTCTAGGGAACTATCCCAACAATCTCCCACTTGCCCGTAAAAGCCTTTCAGGTCTATTCTACGTCCCATCTTCCCAAGATGTACCTTTAGAGCCTTATTGACTTTGGGCATTTCCAAAGTGGATCTGCTATATTATCTGCTAATGTGAATGTTTCTAATTTGCACATCGTTAAGGAAACACGATTTCCTTATTAACGTGATTCATAATCAACCATATGGTCCCTTGGTGAGGTCTTGGTTCTCTTACTCGAGCAACCATCCATTTCATCATACTATATGATAATGGTGTTGTTTCATGCTAGGAACTTCATCTACCTATTAGATGGAGTTTCTTACCCAAACACTTAACTTAGTGGTATTCAATATGACTAACTATTCAACCTTAGGGGTTGAATCTATAGTGTCTTTCGATTGGAACTCTTTCCAAAGCATTGTTCTGCCTTCCAGGAAGAATGTGTATCCTCTTATAGATAAATAATTATCTATGCGTTGATGCAATGATTACATCAAACAATGCTTTAATGACAAGATCTTGCTGGACTCTTAAAACATATCCTCATTTATTCTAAAGTACTCTGAGGGTATTTTTACAGCAATCCAGTGACCTTCTCTAAGGTTACATTTAGAATTGGGCCCATCGCACTATGTGGTAGCCAAATCTCGTCAAGTACATAATTTCCCATACACTATGCACCGTTTTCCTGAAAAGGGTTTTGGATATTCTAAATTTCAATTGGGGTTAGAGCCCTACTTATGTACGTATTGTTATGTGTTTATTATGTGGCTTTCCTTATTATTGTTTTTGGGCCAGGGAATACCCCGTGTATTTGTCTATGGTCAATATAAAGACTGAGCCATATTACTTTTTGTTAAGAGAGTAATCTCATATTCAGTGGGAGTATGCATAAGGTATGCAAACCCCTAAGTCTATCTGTAGATTGATAAAGGCTTCTAGGAGTTCAAGAATTCGATTCCATAGGGTAGTCAAATCGTTTGACACAGATGGAAGTCGAAGAAGTCTTAAGTGTACGTGTGAAAGTTAATGATGTTAGCTTCAACTTTTGGTACTTTAGATATGGCATCACTCTCATTAAGAATGCGAAGGATGACATGAAAGTCACCAAATTTGTTTAGGAAACAATTTGACTTGAAAGATCTTAGTGACTATCCTAAATTCTCTACATTGAGATCTATAGAGATAGATGTAAGAGAATAAATGGATTGTCACAAAGATGAGTACATAACCACGGTACTAAAATAGTTTAGTATGGGCAATGGAACATCTCTTTTGAAGAGAATGTGTCCTAAGATAACTTTAAGAAAGTTTCTTCGAGTTCCGTGATCTTGCCTTTCTTTTCTTCTAGGAACGGTTCCTCAAGAAAAGTTACATTTTTTGAAACAAACATCTTTTGTTTAGTTTGATCATAGAAGTAATATCCTATGGATTCCTTAGGATATCCAACAAAGTAACATAAGTTAGAACAACCTCAAATTCTTAAGCAGGACAACCCCAAATTCTTAAGTTAGAACGAGCTTCTAACTTATCTCCCACTGTCCTCTTCACATAAGCAGGACAACCCCAAATTCTTAAGTAAGAATAACTAGGGATTTTACCATGCCACATTTCATAGGGCGTTTTAGGGAATGACTTGGAAGGAACAAGATTCACAATCTTGGCTGTGCTTTTAGGGCAAAACCCTAGAAAGAAGGTGGCAAGTCAGTGAAACTCATCATGGAGCGAACCATATCAAGTAGGGTTCGATTCCTTCTCGCAGAAACTCCATTAAGCTGAGGAGTTCCCAGAGGAGTCCATTAAAAGATAATACCATTATCTCTGCGATGACTAAGGAATTCTTCACTTAAGATACTCGCCACCTCAATTAGATCGAAGTGTCTTGATCTTGCGACCAGTTTGGTTCTCAATCTCCTTTTGAAATTCTAAGAATTTCTCAAAAGCCTCAGATTTGTACTTCATTAAGTACACATAACCATAACGACTGAAGTCGACAGTGAAGGTTATGAAGTACTGATGATTGTTTCGAGTGCTTACACTAAGCTGTTCACAAACATCAGAATGGATCAACTCCAAGGTTTTTGTGGCTCGTTCCACACTCCCTTTGAAAGGAGTTTTGGACATCTTTCCTTTGAGACAAGATTCGCAAGAAGTCAACTGTTTAAGGTCATTTTCTGAGAACGTCCCTAAGGCAGTTAACTTGCTAATTCTGTTCTTGGAAATATGTTCTAATCTAGCGTGCCACAAAGATGCTGAGACTTTATCATCTCTCTTACGTTTTGTTTCTCGTTGTATATTCAAAATATTACTGTTTTGAGTTAGATAAAGTCCTAATGTACCAAGATGTATTGAAAAATTATCACGCGCTGGCGTCGCGCGCAGCCGATAGCACAAGCCGCCAGAGCATGCTCGCGCAGCGTGTGTCGCGCCCAGCAGTTCTAAGCGGAGAGGGCGGCGTGCGGGCGACCGGGTTCCCGTTGTTCGTTTTCATATTTCATTTGATCCAATCCCAATTTAATTTTCTTAAAAATCTGTTTTATTAAAATTAATATTGTTTTTTAAATAACTGTTAAAATTGGGATTTTTGTGAAATTAAAACGGATTTGATTTTGAGAAAATTTGCATAGTTATTTTTGAAATAATGAAGAGATAAAATTATTAGTTTTTGGAAATTAATTGGAATTATATTGATTTAATTTTTCTTAGATTAATTGAAAGAATTCATGAACAAGAAATTGCATCTAAGTCTTGTTTTTTAGTTATGAGAACTTGGAAGCAAGAATTTTAATTTATTGGTAAATTTAAATTCTTGCAATTTTAGAATATTAGGTGATCATGGGTATGTTTTAACTTATGCACATGGATGGTTTAAATTTAGGGTTGGAGCCTCATACTTGAGTTTTTCAATTGGGGTTGGTGTCCCACTTATGTGCATACTGTTATGTGTTTATTATGTGGCTTTCCATATTACTGTTTTTTAGGCCGGGGTATGCCCCGTGTATTTGTCTATGGCCAATATGAAGATTGAGCCATATTATTTTATGCAAAGAGTGTAGATTTTAGAAAGTGAAGTTTTTATTTTACTTTGAAGATTTTCACTCATGGAGTAAAATGGATACACATATCAAAGTAACAAGGAGGCCATGAAGTGAAGTCCCCTCAAAATGTTAGGAAGGTTTCTACTATTGTAATAGACAGAGCATCGTTTTGTTTCCCATCCCCTGATGTTATTTAAATTGTTTTATGTGGCATGAATGTTAGAACTTGCGATTGTGGAGTGGCTCCCACATATCACGCATAAGATAGGAAAACCCATGATCATCTCATATTAGTATCATGCTAAGACATGTTATCTGCTAATTGCTTGTGTGTAATGCATTTATGTGAAACTGCATTGCATTACACAAGACTAATTAAAATGGATAATTGTACATGTTGGTGAGGTCAAATTGGACAACTCTCCAGTATTCGAAATCCCATAAATATTAAGCAACTTCGAAAAATAGGTATTTTGTATAAAGTGAAAACTTTAAACAAAATTCCTCGCATTCCATCAATAGGATTTAAGTTTAATAGGGGAGCTTAGTTGTTGTCCATGAGTCGTGGGGTGGCTATGTGAAACCTATTAGTTCTTAGTTTCCTGATCAATTACTTTAAGTAATTGATATTTCATGGTTATTTTGGAAAGGGCGATGTCCGCGAGTCGTGGGTCGTTCCGAACGAAGTTTAATCATGAT
The DNA here is from genome assembly GCA_037501455.1 of Lantana camara. Classification (NCBI taxonomy): domain Eukaryota; kingdom Viridiplantae; phylum Streptophyta; class Magnoliopsida; order Lamiales; family Verbenaceae; genus Lantana; species Lantana camara. The sequence continues at coordinate 57,134,873 of CM074858.1, forward strand.
CTTATGATTGATGGGCTCTGGTTAACGCTTAAGTAAATATGGATGTCGAACGAGTCATGGGTCCTTATTGAAATATGGGTGATGCAAAAATATTACTAAGAGTTCCATAGTGATGGAATTGGCAAGTTGTACTTACCTAAGGCTTTATTGAGGATGTCCGTGAGTCGAGGGTCCAAGATAAAATGCTTGGGATCTTAGTACCCATTGGGAAAACAAGTTTCCTCTAAGATCGTTGGGATTTTAAGATCTTCTAAAAACAGTGGGAGCTACATATGATTAAAAGACCTAAATCCTATGTATTACGTTATTATTCTACATGCTCACATCTTCTATGCTTAGCATTTAGGTTGTAGTTCGGTGATTCTCTACAATATGAAATGCAAACCCATTCGTATCCATCCTTATGTCAAACAAGTTGACTAAGTCCAAACTAACTCTAATTATTTATTAAACTTTAATTCTCCAAATTAGGACTTTAATATTAATTCAAAATTAAATCAAAGTCCATTAAATAATTAACACGTTAATTATTTAATATATACACATAAAACCATGTGACTACACATGTCCCAAGGACACGTGTCATACACGCCACCCACACGTGTGCTTCACACGTGTGGGCCCCACCATTCTCTTAATGGTTTGATCAACTCGTTTAATCGATTCAAGCCTTAACCCACGTGACCGGGTTGTTGTGTGTAACCCTCTAGGTTCTTAATTCAATTAGCAGTGACCCTAATTAATTAATCAGTCCACAGATCAAACGACCATAGTCTAGCAACAGGTGTTTGACACCTAGCTGAATAAGAATGTCTCGGTTCGACCGAACCTTTAAGTCATTGACATATATGAGATACAATCCTCCTACATCCCATCTCTCAATCTAGATCTAGGGTAAGGGAATAATTAGAACCCTAATAATCTTGATCTTAATGTTAAGTGCATTTCATATCCATTTGATCTCAATCCAAGAAACTCATTTCTTGATGTCTTAATCCACTGCCTTGGCCAAGGACTCCTAGATGGCATATGAATGACTTACACAATAAGAGATCATCATTTTGCTAATGCAAGCGTAGGTCCTTTATCGATTCTCATATACTTTCATGTGCCACTTGTGCAGCCCCAGCATAAGCCTTGAATCAGTTGTCTAAAGTGACACCTTTTAGAGCTTACACCTAAAACTACAGAGTTAGCTCATGAAGTATCAATGGAACCTCAAGTCTAAGGATCACTTAATCACATCAATGACTCGTGAGATATTTCCTAATCTGGAAGTTTCTATTTCTAGATATAGAAACTTCCTTTCCCATTTAGGAATCTTCTCACACGGGATACCTCAGTGTACCTACTTAGAATAAGTAAGCACCCCTACGTATCACACACGTATCAACAACACACTTTACACCCCATGGAACAAGGTGGTCCTACTTAAGGGCGTGATCACATGAGCAAGCCTCGAACGAGTCAAGTTGACACTCCCACTATCTGTAGGACTCATCGGCTTGGTGTGATTTCTAATCATGACTTATGTGATATAGGGCTCATCTCATGAACCACTTCGCTTAAATGGTTGAGTCCTATAAGTCATATTGATTAGGGGAGTTCTTATACATGCGCAGTCAAAGTAAACACACAATAAAAAAAGAGCATATAAAGATGTGTTACCTTAATTCATATTATTCAAAGATTATCCGTGATTTACAAAAGGAAAGTACTAAAGCTGACTATTATATCGACTTTCAGGGAACTATTCCTAACAATGATTTGCGGTGTTCCCTGTGAGTGTCCTCCCGCCCTCGATCCCCTTTGTGCTGGTTGGATGATCTTAGTACATTTGACTTGTACATGTCCTCAAGCGCAAAGAACGGTTCAGCGATCTCCCTCATGGCCATGAGGGATTTTGGCCTCTTCTTGATAATAGATTTAGAAAATTCATTGCTCACATAATGTTTGTGGTTGATGGCCTTGAAGTCCATAGAGGGTCGCTCGACCAAGAGCACTTCTGTGACACCCCGACTCACAGTCGGTACAGGTAAATTATGTGATTTAATATTATTTGCATTTTAAATTATTGTATATGAATCGTATGAATTTATTTGAACTAATTATGTACGTGAATTACTTGAATTAATTGAGTCGGCCTTGCTTGAACCCGTAATTGTTGAACCGAACCAACTTGAACCGGAAAACATTGAACCGAACCGGTTCAGCACTTAAAGGCTGAACCATTCTTTCCCTTCCTTCATTACGTGATCAACAGTAGCAATTCATAACCAAGGAAGCCAAGAAAACCCCAATTGGATCCTCCAACTTCTCAAGCCAAGATCTCACTCGATTTTTCATCTTTTCTCGAACTTAAGTATGTTTCGGTTTCCCCTCGTCTTGCTCGTCGTTTCTATGGTTTAAATTCTGAGTTTGGAGTGAGTTTTGTATGCCTTTGCTTCCCTACGTGAATAGTAAGGGTTTAGCTAAAAACTTGAATATGTGCTCTATGCTTGATATATTTGAATTATAGCTTCATATATGAGTTGTATATGTTGTATGTGTTGTATTTATTGCATAAAACTTCATGGTAGTTGAGCAATTAATGTGATCATAGGTTAAGCTTGAATTTGCATCCTTGGAGTTATGGCTTTAAATTCAGTTTTTCTTGAGTTATTTGGGTGCCTTTATGTCAAGCTTGATTTATATGAATTATTTGTGCACTTTGGTAAGTTGTGGCAACTTGTTGGTGTTGGGTCTCGGCCATTTCTGGCCATTTTTTGAAGCTCCCCTGCTGCTGTAATGTCTTATTCTGCTTCAGCTTTTCGAACCAGGCCGGAACGGCCGTTCCCGTCCCAGTTATAAATTGGGAACGGCCCTTCCGGGCCATTTTAAGATATTCTGCTGAGAATGGGAACGACCGTTCCCAGTTTGTACTGGGAATGGGAAGGGTCGTTTCCATGATCAAAAATTTTGCAAAAGTTACAAACGCGCGGGGAGAAGATCGGGTAGTTGGGAACAACCCTTCCCGTTTTGAACTGAAGTTCGTAACGGCCGTTCCCATCCTCCAGAAACTTTTAGCGAGAGCGGGAACAATCGTTCCCTACAGTGAAAGGGCCGTTCCCACTCCTTCCCGAGACCTGGGAGCTGCCACTGCTTCTTTTTGTTTAAATTATGCTCTTTTATGGCTTTAATTGCTAATATTTTGCATGTTGGATGTTATAACTTGGTTTGAATTGCATGATAAATTGTAAATAAATGTGATATGCTATAATTATGAATTGTATGTCATATTTTACACCTTTTTCATTTGATCATGAATCATGCATTTTGCCGAGCGTCTTGTTTGGTTCATATAGAGTCTAAGTCTTAGCCTTTCGTGTTTTCTTTTCAGAAGAGGTTCCCGTCAATGAGCCCGAGACGTAGTTTGTTCACGTCCACTCATTTTTGTCAAGCACAGGGTGAGGTTTAGGACTTTTGTTAGATAAATGACCTAAAGCCTTATGTGATGTTTTCGAGCCATGCATGTGACTATATACTATGTATATAGATAAGTATGTGTTGATTAGAATATGTTTATGACCTTGTGAACAAGTTTGATTTTTGGAAAGTTACTAAATCAGCATATGTAAGCTAAGTTTTGAAAAGTCTTTTCGGTTTAAGTTTAGCGAGATTGCCATGAAAGATTTGGTATGAATGAGATGAGTTTGTGTTTGTGGATCCAAGGAGATACGGGTAAGGAGCCCTCGGGACGGTTTGGGCCGTCGAGGTAAAGCCTGTGCGTAGACTCCATCCGAGGTATCACACGCGACCTCGGGAGCTAGGGAAGGTATGATATTTCGATGCCTTCGGTGTGAAACCCGGGGAGGACACATTGTGGGTTAGCTACCCCTCGTGAGTTTGTATATGATATGGATGGTTAGGGCCACCGGTGGCTCTTCCATCATTGGAGTAGTGGATGATATGTTTTGATTTATTCTGAGGAGTAAAGGTTGGAAGCTCGTTCTCGTCGAGCATTTTGATGTGTTATGTTTGGGAAGTATGAATCGGGATAAAGTTGTGAAAAGGATTTTAAGTATATATATATTTGTTTTGAAAGCTTTAGTTTGTAAAACCTATTCCGGTTCATAAGTCCACCCTTTTGTTATGTGCTTTGCTTTATATATATAGGGTGCGGGTGTGCGTTAGCCCCCTCACTCAGTCAGTTTACTTACCCCTCGTTTATCCTTTTAGTTGCAGGTTTTGGGGACTTGAGCTAGGCGGAGAAGTGTGTCTTCCTTATGCACTTGTCGTTCTAGGTCTTGTTAGGTGCATTTTTATACTTGCACGAGTTATCATTTTGTATATGTACAGCTATGGTTTGTAGTTTAAATACTTATATTTTTGCTTGAGATGTGATGGCTTTTGTACAGGGATTATATGTTGGTACCTATATGTAAATACATTATGGTTATGTATGTCTTGGTACCTACACGTATATATGTGATGATTTTCTAGTTGTTGCTTTTGTTTATTCGCTTCCGCATACTCTGGTTTGGTTTTGTTTAGCTCCGCCTAGCCTAGAGAGTGTCTTTGGTCTCCCGTTCGCTATGATTCGGATTTGGGTACGAACATTCCATTTCGTATTCAGGTTTGGATTATGATGCGGGGGATGTGGCCCTACGTGTGGGTGCTACAACTTCTTTATTGAATCGAGCGAAAAAGAAACAAAGCGACTCATTCTCACCTTGGGCCAAACCGTACAAAGTCGTGGGTGCGGTGACTCGAGCCTTCAGGGAGTTGAAGTGGTTCAGGAATGCATTGGTGAGGTCTTCATATCCCCTGATCGAGTGGGGTGGCAACCGCTTGTACCATTCTTGGTCCATACCGACGCGAGACGTGACGAACACCTTGGCTTAATAGTGACTAGAATGCTCATAAAGGTGCATAAGGTGCAGAAAATGGTCTAAATGTTCTGCAGGGTCAGTGGTTCCATCATAGCGATTGATAGAAGTGGGGACTTTGCCCATGCCAACTTGGGTCATCAAGACTTCCTCAACGAGGGGGAAGCCCCTCGCTAGGTGATGGTGGTATCCTCCCTCGATGTCGTAGTTCTCATAATTCTCCTCCTGCTCGTGGTGATGTGGAGCGTGATTCCTGTTGGCGGGGCGGTGAGCGTCTCTGGCCTTGGCTCTCTCGCTGCCGCTCGAGAGAGCTGCTCCACCATGTCCTGAAGACCCTACAGCTGGTCTTGGACAGCCGCGAGTGGGTCTGGGTTTTCCCCATCTGCTTTGCTGCCTCTCTTTGAGGCCTGTGAGTGTTCCTCCTCATCAATATCAATCCTATTTACCGGTTCCTTTCCTCGATTAGCCTGGGGTTGCGCTTGCGTTCCTCTACGGTGGCGGCGGCCGCGCCGGGGGGGGGGGGGGGGGGGGAGGGGTGTTTTTTCCTGGGCAAGAAGTGGTGGTGGTGGCTGAGCCTGCAGCACGGCTTGATCCGCCATAATCGGATGAACTTGCCATCCCCCCATGGGAGGGGCAATCTGAGCGGCTTGCCCGGTGGGGAAGTAGGTCGCAGTGAAGTTTTTCCAGGTATTCTAGGCAGCCTGAACCTCACATTGCATATAAATGGCTTGAATCTACCTTGGAGTCATGGGGGGTATCTCCACCATGGGAAGTTGCATTTGCCCCGCATGATAAGGCTGGATGACATGCACCATGTTGGGTGGCGTAAGCATGTAGCCCAGTGGCGACATCATCATAGAGTAACCGCCTGGAGGAGCGGCGGTGGCAGGCGGCTGATTCAGGGGAAGGTTCGAGCCAGAGCCCCCCTAATCCTCCGGTGGGGGCTAAATCTTGGTTGTTCTCCGGTTGAGACCCAATGGGTCCTCTCAACGGCGGGACTATTCCGGTGTTAGGCAGGGAGCCTGTAACCTCAACAGTAGGCACGCCGCCATCACCGTCGTGCGGAGGGTCGCCTCCTCCCCCTATGGCTCTAGATCTTGTAGTCACCATAGTGAACCAGAGTGTTTGTCTCTTGTTGAGAGTGAAATTCGCATGGATTTAAGCGTTGATTAGAGTATATTTTTGTGTCGTTTGATGCGTTTATGTGTTTATTTTGCTCCATTTAGGTGTTTTAGAGGTTGGAGTTAAGAAACGGCGATGCAAGGCGAATTCACGTATTTTTGGAGAAAAAAGGAGTAACTCCCGTTACCCCTTGGATGAGCATTATTGTTAACCCCCGTTAACGGACACAAGAGCATACCTTTTGGCAAAATATGGGAGGAACGCCCGTTACTCCCAGGCAGTACAACTCTGGTAATTCCCGTTACCAGAGGTAGTAGGAAGAGATTCTTCGCGTAGGAGGGGTAATGGGCAGAAGGAAAGTGGTAACGCCCCGTTACCACCTATAAAAGCGTTATTGTGATTTCACGCTAGTAACGGACGTTAATGGAATTTGTGCATCAAACGTTAACACCCGGTACCGGTGTCGGCGAGGTAGATTTTGGGGCTGCTATTTATTTACGTTTTGGAGTCTTTTTTGGGCGACGGTCTTCCGTTCGTGGCCTAGTTTGGAGAGCTTGGAAGAGTTGGTCAGAGAATTTCGAGAAGACGAAAGGATCGAGTTCTTAAACAATTTCAATTTTTTCGTTTTATTTATTGCTTTAGTCATCAAACTAATTCCTCTAAGTTTGGTTTTAATTTGTTTTTCATGTTAGATTTATTTTTCCAGAGTTTATTGAAGAGACTTTGTTTAGACTTGATGAACATTATGAGTTTTGAGTTAATTATGAGTAGCTAATTCTCTAGGGCTAGGGGAGTAATGATGAATGCATGATAAGTGTTTGATATGATGCTTGAATGACTTGTGTTAATTCTTAGTTTGAAAATTGATTCGAATTGAATTGCGATGGCCTGATCACCCTTAGCCTAATCTAGAATTACCTGAGAATTGAGAGATTGATGGTAATTGAGATAGTTTTCATAACTAGTAGATTTTAGGAATGCAAAGAGATTTGGTTCTTAATCTATACAACGGTAAATCTTTTTCCATGCCAAGCCGCTAGAATTTGATTTGCACTAATTTTGGTCTTGTGGATTTAATTAATTCATTAATGATTGTGAGAGCAAAGTTGAGCTTAATTGAGCACTTGGTTATACCTCGAGAGAGGATAATACAAATTTAAGTGACTAGGTTGTTGAATTGCACTTGTCAAATGAGTATTATATTGAATCCTGAATGCATAGTAATTACTCTCCAGCCTGTTTAAGTTATTGAGTTCAATCTAAATGTGTTTAATTCTGTTAATTACTTTACTTTAGTCAATCGTTTAGTTTAGTTTTAGTAGATTAATAAACAACTTGATTTCGTGCGGTATTTAGATTAGAAACGGATATTGAGTAGTGATTGATTTCCCTTCCCTGTGGGTACGATCCTATTGTGCTACGCGTATATTCAGTGTACACTTGTATGATTGGTTTAACTTAAAATCATACAACAAGTTTTTGGCGCCGATACCGGGGAAGGCGGTTCAAATCAATATTGCTTAAATATTTTGATCTAGTGCTTTAGACCATTACATTACTTTGTGTTCTGATCTCAGTCATTGTGGAATTGAGCTAAGGTTTTTCTTTGCTTTTGTGCAGGTTTACAGTACGTGCGACGATCTCAAGATTCGGAACTAGTTTCCTACGATCCGGAAATTGAGAGATCACTCAGCGCTATTAGGAAGAAGAAAAAGCAAGGCAAGAAAACCCCAACCGAACCAATGGATGTAGATCCAAACAATGCAAGAGGCGGAGGGGTTGTAGATCCACCACAACAACCTCCTCCTGCGATTAGAGATTACAACTTGCCAAATGCAGGAGCAATCCAGACCGCTGCCCGCCCCCCGATTGCAGTAAACAACTTTGAGATCAAACCAGCTATAATCAACTTGCTACAGAACAATCCGTTTTCAGGATTACCACTGGAGGATCCGACCTCACATCTTGAGTACTTTCTGGAGGTGTGTGATACCTTCAAGATTCAAAATGTCACCACCGATGCTATCCAAGTCAGACTTTTCCCATTCTCACTAAGGGAAAGAGCCAAAGCACAGTTGAGTACGGTGCCCAATGAATCCTTCCTAAGCTGGGATACACTTTCTCAGGCCTTCCTAGCTAAGTTTTTCCCTCTTAGTAAGACCGCAAAGTACAGGAATGATATTCAAAGTTTCCGACAATTGGACGGGGAATCTTTCTATGAGGATTGGGAGAGATTTAAAGATTTGCAGAAGAAATGCCCTCATCATGGCATTCCCAGCTGGCTATTGATTCAGACATTTTACAATGGGATGTCCCCTACTTTCAGAGGAGTGATAGATGCCGCAGTTGGCAGAGTATTTCTGTCAAAATCTGAAGCGGTTGCAAATAAACTGTTAGATAATATGTCACAAAATGATGTTTTTGTGTATGAGAGGAGTCATTCTCAACCTAGCAAAGTGCAAGCAGGAGTCATCGAGCTAGATGGCCTAACCGCCATCAATACCAAGTTCGAGGCCCTCAACAAGAAATTGGATCAACTATCTATAAATGCAGTTGGGACACAATCCCAACCAGTTCAGGTAACTTGTGAAATTTGTAGTGGTCCACATGCGCTTGACATGTGTCCTCATACCAATGCAGGAGAACAGGTACAAGAGCAAGTGAATTTTGCAAACAATTCCAAACCAGCGAATGATCCTTACTCAAACACTTACAACCCTGGATGGAAGAACCATCCTCACTTTTCTTGGTCTAATAATCAGATTGTCCAACAACCTCCTCAACCGAGACCGCAGTTTCAGCCTAGGCAGCAGTTCCAACCAAGACCACCAGCTCCATTTAATGCTATGTCACCTCAACAGGAACAGAAGCAAGGATGGGAGACTGCACTTGAGAATTTCATAGCCGTGTCTAGGGGTCGATATCAGAAGTTGGAAACACAAGTGGAATAGGTGGTAAATCAAAGTAGGAATTTGGAAACCCAGATTGGTCAGATTGCCCAATCTTTGAATATAAGAGGCCCAAGAATGCTGCCAAGTCAAATCGAAAACAATCCTAAGGAAATTAGGAGTGAAGGAGCTCAAACCGACTACTATGACACTCCAACTAGCTGACGGATCGGTGAAATAACCGATAGGAATTCTTGAAGATGTGTTGGTAAAAGTCGGAAAATTCTGCATCCCTAATGATTTTATAGTCCTTGATGTTGAGAGCAATGAAGGTTCGCAATTGATCCTTGGAAGGCCATTTCTAGCCACGGTTGGAGCGGATATGGACGTTTAAAATGGACGTCTCGCATTCAAAATAGGGAATGAAAGAATAGAGTTTAGAATTTTTAGTTCCATGACACTACCACCAGTACCGGGTGAATGTTGTATGATCGGGGCTATAAGTGAGACCATGGATGGAGTGGTATTTTTCACGCCAAAAAGGGATTCGATTAATTGGGAAAGGAAATCGAAGTCTCGAAATTCAATAAGAGAGAATGTGTCAGAAGTAGATACGTGGAAATCAAGCTCCGGCGTTGTGATTAGAAAGAACGAGGTCACTCCTTGTGACTCGTATCCCTAATCCGGTTTTTAAAGTCAAGCTAACGACTATAACTTAGAACTAATTTTTCCTTCCCTCTTCTTTTTCTTTTCTTTGTTTTCATTCCTTCTGTTCTCGTTTTTCTCGTGTTAATTTGGGTTCTCTCTCTCATTTTGTAGGTTAGCTGATGCATTGTTAGGAGTTGAAGATAGAATGGATGCAAGGACCGTGATTTGAGTTTTTAATGATAACATTGAGGTCCATTTATTTTTGTGTGTTGCTTTTGCTTGAGATTGATTTGCTTGTGGGGAGAATGAATTAGTGCGATTTATTGTAATATGTGCTTGAAATGATTATATGTTTCGAGAATGGTGTACTATGGTATGATTGATTATCATGAGTTAATTTATGTTAATTAACGTGATTAAGCACCATCCGAGTTATGTTCGTGTCTAACTCATGTTTTTGGGCGGAATTAGTAGGAAAGGGCGTGACCCTTTTCTAGGTGTTTTTAGTAACGCCCGTTAATGAAGTCAGGAACCTTAAGCATAGTTGGTAATGGGCGTTACGCTTTTGCAGAGTACTTTGAGTAACGCCCGTTAATAGGCACAGTCGTTGGGGACAATAAAGGGTAACGGGCGTTACCCCTGGTAAGCATTAACTTAGTAACGCCCATTACCGGTGTCGTATCGAGAATCCTTTAGGGACTAGGAAACACGTTTTTAAGGCTCAATTCTTTTCCTTTTCCAATTAGGATCTTCCTCCCCCACACAAACCTATAAATACTCAGCCTCCCTCACAAACACACAAGCATCCACAAGAGACATACACCACCTTAGAAGAGCATCAATATCTTCCCTTGGCTAATTATCATCAACATTTCTCTTGAGTCTTGGTAAGTTAACATCTCCCTCTCTTACTATGAATTTGGATTTAATTCTTCCAATCTAAGTATGGAACCCGAGGATTAATTGCATGTTAGCATGAATTTTGATGGAATTGATGAATATTGAGAGAGCATGCATGCTAGGGTAAGGGTTAGTGATAGGAAGTGAATTTGAACTTGAATTTAGTGAATTGTTGTTGACCCCCTCTAATTAGCCTTTGAATCCGAATTTTGGAGAACTTCGAGCTTAGATTGAGATACTCTAGGGTGGTTTTGATTTGAGTTGGGCAGGTTGAAGAATTTTGACTAAAACTCACACCCTAGGACTTTGCACATAAGCTGTTTGATAAACTGTCGAAGTGAAATGTGATTGATATTTATGTGCTTTCCTTTGCCATATTTGTTTATTTCAGGTATCATGGGACGTACTAAGTGTCCTCGTACCATTGAACCTTTCACTACCTCGTCCCTCTTGGATTATCAATCGAGGGATTCGGTCAATATAATTGTGAATACTATAGGCAATCCGTTTGAAGGAATTTGACGAGGAATATCGTATCCACTCGGTTCTTGAAGGAAGTATGGATGGAGAAACTTGAGGCTTGGGCAGAGGTGAAGAGACTGTTTAACAACATCGGTTGGTTACCTTTTCTTGCTAAGAAAGATCTTACATATGCTGAGATGACTGCCGCCTTCTTCACCACGATGAACTTTAACCCATTGGATAACACATTGACCTTCACTTTAGATGACCGGGAAACTCAGATTTGGAATATGGATCGAATAAGGGAAATTCTACGCTTTCCAGCTCATGCTACTGCTTCATTGCCTAAGTGGGATGAGGCTCAAAGAGAGGCGGTGTGGAGATCCTTCGCACTGCGTAAGGGTGCCCCATATTATTCCCCACGGAACACAAAGGATAGCTACTTAGATTCATTGGCTTGGGTGATAGTGCATAGGAACATGGCTACAGGATTCTATGCTCGATACGGGAGTGACAGCCACATTACTGAGATGGAGCTAGGGATCATCTATATGATAAAGGAAGGAATCAAATTCGATTGCACGACTGAGTTCCTCTGGTTGCTTCAAGAAGTCACAGGGAGAGCTACCGGGACGATTGCCCACGGTGCGTTTGTGACTATGTTTGCCCGTGAGGTGGATTGGAGGCCAAGGGGATTGTTGCCCATTGATTTTGGTTTTGATATTGTTGTCCAGTATCTGGAGAATATGGGCTTAGCTATTGAATGGGAGAGTGGACGCTCAAGAATGAAATCTTGCCATGGTGGCCAATCCGGGACAGAGATAGGTTATGGCAGATGTACAGTTGGGGTAAGGCTCGTTATGAGGAGCTCTCTGATGTGCAGAAGGAGCTCTTAGATCAGATTCCCAATAGGCCGGATAATGAGTTTGATATCCTCTGTAATGTTGCACAGATTGTGGTTGATGAAGCTGATGATGATGCTCTGGCTAGTGTGAGGAGTCTTAGGATGAAGTTGGTTGGATTGAGAGTTGATGTGACCGCCATGACCGCAAGGATTGAAGATTTAGCTTAGTATGTGGATGAGCGATTTGATGAATGGCAAGCTCAGGTTGATGACAAGTTTGAGAGGTTCTACGCTCGTCTTGATCAGTATTTCAGAGGACCCCAGCAGCCCCCTGAGCCTTGATCGTTTTGTCATTATGTTTCCCTTGCTTTATTGACATTCTATTTTGGTCATGTACTTATTGCTAGATTTTGTGATACTCTTGCTACTCTTAGTTCTTTTCTTATGTTTTGAACTCCACGAATTATTTTTATGCAATGTGTCTTTTCTTTACTTGAATTCGTAACTTGTGTGTTTATTGTTAGATGCATGTTGATTATCAATTGCTTTTGCACTTGATCCGTGTTTTCTAGTCACTAATCTCAGGTTTTGGAAGCTTTGCTAGCATGTTGTCGGATCTTTAATTGCTAAGGGAGTTTTCTTGAACTTTAACTCTTTATTTGCATGAGGACATTGCAAAGACTAAGTGTGGGGGAGATATGGTTATGATTATGGGATTTAGTTGGATATTTGCATGAGTACATGTCTTGTTAACCTTGTGAATTGTTAGGAATTGAGAAATTGCGATAATTTTGAAAATTTTCCCCCGTTTTAAACTTTTTCTTTGAAGTTTGATTGTTGAGCTTTTGCTAGAATGAGTTAGGCTATTTGCATTGAGGAAAATTTGCATGAGATTGGATAATTTAGTGTGTTAGTATGCCCTTATATTTTGAGCACTTTTGAATGGGATAATGTACTTTGCTTAGAAAGATGAATTGATAATTTTCATATGAGTCTAAGATTTGATTAGGATGCATTTTAGTCCTATTGAGGTGAAATTTTGAGTTAAGGAGAGATTCAGGAAGTGAAGTAGGCATTCGTTGTCGGAGGATTTTAAGCTTTTCTTTTTAGCCTTTTTTCACTAAATAACGTGATCTTATTGACCCCGCTGAGCCTAATTGTTGTGCAAAGATTTTTGTAGCCACATTATAAGCCTAATGCACAACAAAAGAAACTACCTTATTAATTTTACACCAAGGGTTGCTCATTTGATTTGTAGTGAATATTTGTCTTTGGATCCCTTTTGATTGTTCATGTGATTAAAACCGAGATATATATGTAAGGAAAGAAAAAGAATAAGAGAAAGTGTGAAAAAGAAAAGATATGGGGAAAGAAAAAAAAGAGGCAAGAGCAAAAGAAGAAAGAAAAGAAAAATTTGTGCAAAGTGTGAAATTAGAAGAGTGGGATACAAGTGTTCAAATGTGGGGGAAGTGTTTAATGGCGAATGAAAGCGTCATGCGAAAAGATTAAATGATGTAAGCTTGGTAAGTAGTCACTTGATCCAAAAATTCCATAACCTTACCCAAAGCCTACATTACAAGCTCGTAAGACCTACCAATCCGAAGTCTTGATTTAAATCCATTAGTGGAGATAGGTGCGAAGAGTGTACTCTGAAGTTGATGATTAGAACTTAGGCGAAAATTGTGAATTTTTCAATCTAACCTTTGTACATTGTTTCGTTCGAATCACACACTACACAAGGGTATACTTTTCATACTATGTTTGATGATCTTGTGTTCATAAGTACTTGATTTGATGAGTTAGACTTGTTTAGGCGGAGATTCGATGATTGCTTTGAAGTCGAGGTTTGATGGGGATGTGTTTTCTTATTTTCGTATTACTTGAGGACGAGCAATAGGCAAGTGTGGGGGAATTTGTTAAGTGTGAAATTCGCATGGATTTAAGCATTGATTAGAGTATATTTTTGTGCCATTTGATGCGTTTATGTGCTTATTTTGCTCCATTTAGGTCTTTTAGAGGTTGGAGTTAAGAAACAGCGATGCAAGGCGAATTCACGTATTTTTGGAGAAAAAAGGGGTAACGGGATGAGCATTATTGTTAACCCCCGTTAACGGACACAGGAGCATACCTTTTGGCGAAATATGGGAGGAATGCCCGTTACTCCCTGGTAGTACAACTCTGGTAATGCCCGTTACCAGAGGCAGTAGAAAGATATTCTTGTCGCTGGAGCGTTACCCCTGGGCAGAAAGAAAGTGGTAACGCCCGTTACCACCTATAAAAGCGTTATTGCGATTTCACGCTAGTAACGGGAGTTAATGGAATTTGTGCATGGAACGGTAATGTAGCACCCGGGATGCTAGGCGCCACATCCCCCGCACTATAGTTCAATTCACATATGAAATAGACAATCCATACATGAACCAAAGCTATAGCGAATGGGAGACAATAAAAAAAACGACAATAGCAAGGCAGGACTAACCCCAAACCAAACAATCAATTCAGAGCAATAAAAGCGGAAGCATAAAATTTCATTGTCATATATCAAGCATCAAGTGTCCAAAAGCATGCTATCTATTCCATACATATCAATATAATATCATCTCCAAAATATTCCATAAAACATGCCAACATATTCTATAAGTATCAATACATGAACATAAGATGAAGGTGAAGTGTGCTAGACCCAAATTAAAGACAAGACTCGACTCTAATTCCCGCCTAGCACGCATCTGTAAAAACTGAAAGGTTGAGGCGTCAGTCTACAACAGACTGAGTGAGGGGTATATAAATATAAGCGCACCTACATGCATGTTATAATCTCGGGTAATATTTTTGTGAAAACAATACAATTCAAGAAAATAAGAAGTAATATCACCTGAGGTTACAACTATCAAGTTTAATAATTGTTCCAATTTCAGTCAATCAGTGGCCCGACGAGTGAGGGCAATTCTCCAACATTACTTCGACTGTGTACAATAATTAGGTTATCAATATTTTAAGTGTTCAAGGAAGTTATTACAGTGCAATACATTCAGTAGCATTTTCAGTCCCTTCTTCCTCCGGGTGATAGTGGGTTTGCAAGGTCCGACCATCCAACCAGTGTGAGCAGAGGGTACATGAATCCCTAAGCCCAGAACTCCTTCCTCCACTAATCTCCTAGTGGATTCAGGGGTCATCCCAAAATGGTGAGGATAGCGCTAGAGTTGACCATCAGCCCATGCTTTCCCGATTGGCTCAAGCTACTACCCTCGGGCCCACAGTGCAATACGGTATACTCGCCAAAATACGGTCAATTCAGTACAGTAGACTTGGTGAAGTTTGAAATCATTTGAGGTTTATGAAGGTCTATAGATATATTAATACATTTTGGCCAAAATTCACATAAGGGTTGTAAGGGTTCTATATATCTAGAAATTAAACCTCACCTGTGTGACCAAAATAAACAAGGATACAGCTCACCGGGTCTGTTCCTCGTCACCAGGAAGTTGGTCTGTGCAAGAAGATAATTGTCCACGAGACACGACTCAAATGTACCAATTATGGAATGATATTATCATTTTCATGCATAAAATGAGCATATAATAACACGTATCGATCACTTATGGCATTAGAAACGGATTTGGAAAACTCAATTTTATGCAGAAAATTCATGAAACCCCTTGGAGCATGGGAACGGCCATTCCGGTTTTGAACTAGAAATAGGAAGGGCCGTTCCAGGCTCCCCGATTCAATCCCGCACGTCTGTAAGTTTTTGGAAATTTTTGAGGCTGGGAACGGCCGTTCCGGCCACAGGCCAAAATGGGAAGGGTCGTTCCCATTCTCGCGCGCCAGCTATCAGGGTTGGGAGCGGCCGTTCCCAGAATGAACTGGGACGGGAAGGGTCGTTCCCGTTACGTAGCAGAGGCAGAAACAGGGGATTACAGGGGCATGCTCGAACCAAATATCAATACCAACAAACAATTATAATTCCAACTCCAAATGACATAAATCGCGCAATATACATACTAGCATGCTTATAGATAAATAAAATCCAATCCAATCACTTATATCAAGCTCAAATCATCAAAAATCATCAATTAAAACCCATATATCAACTCATGCTCCAAGTCCATATACTTCAATATATATACATCAAATTCAAACCATGATCAAGTATTCATACTTCCAACAACTAAAACACAATTCATCCAATTCATATCATAACCCTAGCTACCATATTGAATTCAAGAATCCATCAAACTCTCCAAAGTTACCTTGAATGAAAGAAATGGAAGAAGAGATGAAGATATGACGATGATGATGCTCCAATGTATACAAAACCCACAAAATATAGCTTGAATGATGAACTTCCCCTTCTCTTCTTGGTAGGGTTTTTGATCGATGGAAATGGAAGCAAATATATGAAATGTTTGTATGAGAGAAGGAAATGGTACGTGATGCTGCTATAAGGAAGAAAGAGATGCTCCAATTTGCTATTAAGTCCTCCAAATTATTAAGTCATGCAATGGAGTCCAATTCCATAATAAATGATCAATTTAGTCCAATAACTTATTCATGCAATTAAGTCTACAAATTCCAGAAAATGATCACATAAGGACGTAAAAGAAATTAACTCATGCTAGGGAATTGATTCACGTTTCAATCAAATTCAATTTATGCAATAAATATCAATTTAGTATGAATTTCATAAAAACATTTGAAATAAAATTTTATAAAAATTATGTCATGACATATAAAATTGAAGGAATGATCAAATAAATTTTAAATTCTAACTCTCAACGCACACGTGGCGTTCATACCTGAAAAGCCAAAAGCTGGGGCGTTACAATCCTCCCTCCTTAAAAGAATCTGGTCCCCAGATTCTTTGATCGAAAGGAAACAACTCTGGATGGAATCGTCTCATCTTGTCTTCGGTCTCCCACGTGGCTTCTTCGGTTTTATCACTTCTCCAAAGAACCCTAACCATGGGAATCCCCCGGTTTCTCAATTCCTGAAACTTCTGATCCAATATCTTAACCAGTTTCTGAACAAAGGTTAGATTCGGTTCCAATTCCACTTCTTCAACTGGAAGGATCTCGGTTTCATCGGGGTAATATTTTCTCAGCTGAGATACGTGAAATACATTGTGAATCCCCATGAGGCTCGGTGGTAGATCCATCCGATAGGCAACTTCTCCAACTCTTTCAAGAATTTCGAAAGGACCTAAATAACGAGGATTAAGCTTACCTCCTTTCCCAATCTAAGCAAATCCTTTACGTGGAGACGCCTTCAAGAATACCCGGTCTCCAACTTCAAATTCGAGATCCCTTCTACGACGGTCAGCGTAGCTCTTTTATCTGTCCTGAGCTGATTTCATCCTTTGTTGTATCAGTTGAACTTTCTCAATCATCTCCCTCATGGCTTTAGAAGGTTTCTCTAACTTCTCACCCTTCTTAACGCCTTACTGTTTGGTCCATTTCAATTCCTCCAAGTCAAAGAACAACGGAGAACGACATTTCTGATCATAAGTAGCTCATACGGTGCCATTCCAATTGAGGCTTGAAGACTGTTATTGTAAGCAAATTCAATCAAAGTTAGCTGATCATGCCAAGAAGACTGAAAATCCAAAGAACAATCTCGAAGTAAATCCTCGAGATATCTTATTAACCTCTCGGACTGACCGTCTGTTTGTGGATGAAATGATGTACTGAACTGAAGCTTCGTACCCAACAACTCTTGTAACTCTCGCCACAACTTGGAAGTAAACCGAGGATCTTTGTCGGAAATAATGCTAATCGGTATCCCGTGAAGTCGAACAATCTCCCTGTTATAAAGCTCGGCTAGCTTGCGGATCTTATAAGATATCTTGATCGGCAGAAAATGTGCAGACTTAGTCAAACGGTCCACAATCACCCAAATACCGTCGAACCCTCCATTCACTTTAGGTAACCCGGACACAAAATCCATCGTCACCTGTTCCCATTCACTTGTTGGAAAAACAGAATCAGAAAGCAGCGGAAATTTAAAAATTTTCCAACAAAAGGATCAAATCTCGCAATCATGAATCCAGGGTAAGGGAATAATCAGAACCCTAATAATTTGGTCTTAAAGCTAAGTGCATTTCATATCCATTTGATCTCAATCCAAGAAACCCTTTTCTTGATGTCTTGATCTACTGCCTTGGCCAAGGACTCCATATGGCATATGAATGACTTACACAATAAGAGATCACCTTGAAAATGCAAGTGTAGGTCATTTCTTGATTCTCATTCACTTTCATGAATCACTTGCGCAGTCCCAGCATAAGCCTTGAATCAGCTGTCTAAGGTGACACCCTTTAAAGCTTATACCTAAGACTACAGAGTTAACTCATAAAGCGACATCGAACCTCAAGTCTAAGGATCAATTAATCACATCAATGACTCGTGAGATATTTCCTAATCTGGAAGTTTCAATTTCCTGAAATAGAAACTTCCTTTCCCATTTAGGAATCTTCTCACACTGGGCACCTCAGTGAACTTACTTATGGAAGTAAGCACCCTCATGTATCACGCACGTATCAACTATACACTTTGCACCTCCATGAAACAAGGTGGTCCTTCTTAAGGGCATGATCCCACAAGCAAGCCTTTAGAGGAGTCAGGTCTCCCACTGTCTGTAGGACTCATCGGCTTGGAGTATTTTACTAATCATGACTTATGTGATATAGGGCTCGTTTCATGAACCATTTCACCTAAATGGTAGAGTCCTAAAGTCATCAGGATTAGGGGAGTTCTCATAGAGGAGTTCTCATATCCAATTTCGAGTAGACTTTAAATCCCTGAAGTATGTCAAATAGCTCCTCGATATGTGGAAGGGGATACTTATTCTTGATCGTCATCCGGTTCAACTTCCTATAGTCTATACACATTCTCAAAGTTTCGTCCTTCTTCTTTACGAACAAAACCGGTGCACCTTAAGGAGAAGAACTCGGTCTAATATACCCAATCTCCAACAACGCATCAAGTTGAGTTTTCAACTCTTTCAACTCGGCCGGAGCCATCCGATACGGAGTCTTGGAGTATGGCTCTGCATTAGGGTACAAATCGATCACAAACTCAATTTCCCAATCTAGAGGTAAAGAATCCAATTTCTCAAGAAAGACCTATGGAAATTCCTTCACTACTTCCATTTCTTCCAACTTAATCTGATCCTTGGGCTTGTTGAGAATATATGCAATAAAACCCGTAGCTCCCACTCGGACTAATGTCTGAGATTCGGTGAACGAAAGTAGAGGCACAGTCTTAGAACTCCAACCTACTATCAAATCTAACCCTAACTGAACTCTCTTTGCCCTGTAATCAACCGTGGCACAATGTCTGTACAACCAATCCATGCCCAAAATAGATCCGTAGCGAGTCATCGGCATCTCAATGAAGTTTGTCAGGAAAACTCGACCCTCGATACTCATCGGAACCTCTCTGAACAGCCGGTCAGTTTCTATACTACTACCAAAAGGAGAACTAACCACATAACATGCAAGAGAGCGAATAACAGGCAAAGGCAAAGAAACAGATATAGCACTCGAG
This sequence comes from Lantana camara, assembly GCA_037501455.1. NCBI lineage: Eukaryota > Viridiplantae > Streptophyta > Magnoliopsida > Lamiales > Verbenaceae > Lantana > Lantana camara. The sequence goes on from CM074858.1 coordinate 57,154,152, forward strand.
AGAAAGGAGTGTGTAGCTCCCAGATCAAATAAAGTATGAATGTTCGTGCCATGTATACAAATGGTACCTTCAACTACCGTGGCTGGATCAATATTACCGTCCTGCTCCTTTCCGTCCAGAGCATAAGCACGAGCTCAAATCAGTGGTCTCTGACCCCTTGCTGGCGGATTCCTACGATCCGGGCATCCATCTACCATGTGCTCGGCGCTCCCACAAATCAAATACAAGCCCAATCACCTCCTGCAGTTATCAAATGTATCTGTAGTTTGTCCACAGAAGGTACATGCAAGCCTCTCGGGTGGTGGTGGCAAAGCTGGCACAGCTGGAGCTCTAAACACTGGTCCCGCGGGTCGGGGCTTCTTCCCGGGGCCCTTCGGAGCTGGTGGTAAAGAAGAATAAGTCATAGGCCTCTTGCCCGAACTAGAACCCAAACCAGAACCTCTGAAACCCGATCCGAAACCTGAACCCGAACCTGAGCGATAGGCAGATCGCCTTGCATTCACTGAATTCTCAACTTTCAATGCCTTTGTAGTAGCCTTCAACCAGGTGCTCGTATTAACCGCCTCTATCGCTGTCTGAATATCCGGTCTAAGGCCCTGAACAAACTGCATCGCCTTATGGAAATCATCACTCGCTATATTAGGGGCATAGCGGGACAATCTCTCAAACTCAACGATATACTCTGAAATAGACCTGCCTCCCTGCTTCAATTCAGTGAACTCCTTCAATCTGTGGGTACGAGAAGATGGAGAAATAAACTTGTTACTGAACTCCCGGGTGAAAACCTCCCAAGTTACTTCCTCACCGGCGGCATCTAATGTAACACCCCGCATTTTCAGAGCAAGATACGATGTCGTTTTCATGCGATTAGATTGTTATTTATTTAACTTTGCATGTGCTTGAATTGATTTATTTCATGCTTTAATTATTAATTGACTCAATTGCAATCTTATAAAAATATATGGACTTAATTAAAATATGTGTTTTGTACCTAGTTGTTCTTTAAATTAAATTATGTGGGCTAATTTGGAATTAATAACAGTTGGGGATCTATTTCTAATTATGCGAAGTTCAATTTGGGCTTGATTGGACTTTATCTTTAATTCTGGGGGTGCTTTTATAATTATCGAAACTTTAATTGGGCTTGATTTAAATCATACTTAAATCTGCGGACTTAATTGCTTGACTCTAACTCTCGAGGGACTTATGTGTAATTTCGGAGAAATGGCCTTCTAATACCCCGAGAAACCCTATCAGCCCTTTCATTTTTCATTTCATCTTCTCCCTTGGAACTTCATCAGCTGCGCGAGCTCTTCTCCCGCCCCAGATCCCCTTTCGGTTTCATCAAGCAGCAACAGTGGCGCCACCCTCTCCGACAGCCACACCACTGCTGCTGACCACCATTTTTCGCCGGCACCTCGCACCACGCCACAGCGCCACCCTGTTTCTCCTTCCTTCCCATACGCACTCAGCAGCAGCGAGAACAGCTCCACCACCAAGTTCTGTCGCGACTCAGCCCTCCGCCACTGTGAAGCCGCCGTCGACCTCCTTTTCTTTTGGATCTTGGCCAAGGAGCAGCAACAAGCTATCTCATTCTCCTTCTACCTCCTGGAGAAGCAGCGGCGCGACAGCTTCGCCCTACACCGCCCATCACCATTTTCGCTGGTGACAAACGGCCAGTCAGCACCAACCCCTTTCTCCTTCCTTCTCATCTCCAGAACGAAGGGGCCAAGTACTCTTTCCGCCGCCGGTCGTCTTCTTCGGTGACCCTCTGCCACACCGACACCACCATTTCCTCATCCCCAGATCTGAAGAAAGGGAGCTAGGACCTCCATCTTTCTCTCTCGTTCTAGACCTAAAAAGGGAGAGACCTTGAGGCCGCACCACTCAAGATCTACCCCGCTCACCATCCTGTTCGCCCCAGACCACCGTCGGGAGCTTTCCCGATGCCGCATCAGCCTCCAACAAATCTCCAGGCTCCTTCTCTTCAACAAAGTTGCAAAATAGAGGAACCAAGTCCTCCCCTGCCTGATCCAAACACCATTTGCAGCCACCGATTCTCTTCTTCCTTTATTTTCAGATTTTCACTTCGTAAGCCTCAGTCGTTTCTATCATTTCTCATTTACATCTATTTGCAACTAGATATTAGTAATTTAACATGTAAATTATGGGATTTAGCATTTTCTGATGTAGTAAATGTTGGATTGAATTGGCACTTATGTTGTAATTGATTACCAATTAACTTAGATATCTGATATGAATTGTGAGATATGTGTATGTATCTTGTATTTGCTTCATCGTAAAACTTTGATGTATATTATGTAAATCTTGAACTGATATTAATAACTAAATTGTTTAAAGGTATAACTGAATATATGTTATTATCTACTAAATTTATGATTTAATGGGTGATTTGGTTTATGCTATTGTTACTAGGTTGTCGTGGGTGGAATTCCATTTATGAATATTTGTCTAAATTGGAATGTGGGACTAGGGCCTATTAATTGGATTCCTGTAAATTATTTTGAGCTGGGTTGGTGAATGAATGTTGTATGTGAATATATATATATATACACGAATATATATATATATATATATATATATATATATATATATATTGAGTTAATATGTAAGATAACCCGTTTTATAGAGTTAGTGCTAATACCGTGTTGTAACCGTGTTCCTTGATTGAATTAATTACCTTGCATATGTAATTATAAGTATGGTTTGGAGTAGGGAAGTTTTAATTAGATTGAATCTTGAATTATCAAAATTGACAATGTGTGCGCAACGGTGGGTTTGAAATAAAGCTTGGATCTTGAATAAATTGTGTCGGTACAAGAGGAGTAAGTGTTATGCTTTAGATTGAATTTATCATATAAATTAAGTGTAATTGTTTGTAATTTAGTTGGGTGATCTGAGTATGAGGTTATTGAATATAATATGACTTTGGTTGATTCTTAAACTTGCTCGTACATTTTGTTATCTTCAATTATGCATTTATGATTCGCACATGACCTCAATACATGTTTATTTATTACGTGAGATATTAAATGTGCATAAGAACACATTCGTGACATGTCATACCATTTTATAATTTCTGTATTCATGACACATTATCTCATACCATTGCTGTGCGTCCTACTTGGTATCATATTGAGTCGTGTCTCACGAGTACACTGTATTTCCTTTATGTACAGTGATCTCCAGGGCGGAGACAGCCTGGTCAAGTACGCACCCGTCTTGTCAGTTCCCGTATCTTGACACTTCTCAGGTGAGGTTTAGGATTTTGTGTAGTTATGCGACCTATGACCTTTATATGCTGATTTCTACCCTTGCATGCGAGTATACCTTACTATAGATATGTATGTGTTGGATATGATATGTTTATGACCTTATGCGTGCCTCCTGCGTGGGCGGGTGCCTTCGGGCTATATCCCTGCAGCGTGGGAATGTACGTGTGTGTGTCTTGCGTGGGCGGGTGCCTTCGGGCTATATCCCTGCAGCGTGGGAATATATATGAAAACCAGTTTTTGAGGCATACGTAAGCTATTTTGGAAAAATCAGTTGTGTTATGATTATGTAGCGAGATTGCCATGAAAGTTGGTATATGTTATGTTCTGTTCTGTTATGGGGCCCAGGAGCTACGGGTAAGGAGCCCCCGGGACGGTTAGGGCCATCGGGGATATACCTGTGCGTAGCCTCCATCTGTATGAAGAGGATGTACCGGGACCCACCAGGAGGTTTGGTTGGGAAACGGAGTCCTGAGGGTTTGAGTAGCATTAGCACTCCCCTCGACTGTATGGATGGTTAGGGTCGTGCAACCCTACCATCACCCGGAGTTGAGGTTGGTATGTTATTTCTGTTTTGTTATGATATGAGGAGTTGAGGTTGGAAGCTCGTACTCACCGAGCATATGATATGATATGTTATAGGAATCATGAATCGGAATAGAGTTTCTAAAAATTCTTTCTAAGTATATATATATATATAACCCTGTGATTTGCCTAATTAGCACCAAAAACCCTATGTTTCAACAATTAGCATATAAAACCCTGTGAAATTTTAAATTCTCTCACCGCCCCCTTTAACCCTCATACGGTACTGAAGGACCTAAAATTTCTCTTTTACCCTTGTTGGAATTACCCAATGGTAAACCAATAGTCAGACTTCATTTTCATCCCAAAGAAATCACAGCAGTTCTTCAAGCGCGGAAGAAAACCCTAGGTGCGAAGTTTTTCAATCTGAGCTAAGGAGTGTAATTCTTCAATTCTTGAGTTACCGTGAGTGTTGAGGAGATCCATTCCAAGAATTTGCACCGATTATATTCTCCGTTAAAGGTAAAGTAAGTGTTTTTACAATTTGTTTGAAATTTTCTGGAAAAAAATTCGAAATTTTTTGAATTTTTTTGAAATGATATTGAAGTTCTTAATTTTTTGTGCGTTTCTGGAAAATATGCCTCCAAGTCTCTTGGTTTTTCTGATTTTGTTGTCCCTGCATTCTGAAACCTTTTCCCTTTCTCTGTAGGATGAGTAGTAACAAAATGCACCAGATGTACATGAACTTGGAGGGTATATTTGCTAGGATAAAGAAAAAGAATTAGAAGATGATGTACGTGAATGGGAGGAGGGAGTATGGTGGGAAGTACAACCTGGATTACATTAATCTCAATAGAGTGTACGATATATATATATATATATATTGGTATGCAACACCTATTCCCGGTTCATGAGTCCACCCTTTTGATATGTGTTGTGCTCTGTATATATATATTGTGGGTGTGCGTTAGCCCCCTCACTCAGTCAGTTGACTGACACCTCATTTATCTTTTAGTTTGCAGGATTCCTTTTGGCTTGAGCTAGGCGGAAGCGAGTCTCCTGAGTCATACTTGTCAGTCTAGTTGGTATTAGGATGCATTTGTCGCATACTTTATTTATGTTATGTATTTATGTTTCACACTTGAAGGTTATGTTTATGTTCTACTTAGACTTAAACCCGTGTGGAGTCAGTAAGCTAGTATTTTGATGTTAGTAGATATTATGATAATGCTTATGTTGTTTATTATGTTGGATTATGAATTGATTTGGGACTAGGTATTTATGCTAGTTGAACCCGTCACCTGCTTTGCATGTTTTGTTTTAATTGCTTCCGCGCTCTGAGTTTGTCAAGTTAGATCCGCCTAGCCTAGTGTGTGAGTTGGTCTCCCGTTCGCTATGATTCGGATTCGGGCATGGACTTTCCATTTCCTGACTGGGTCTGGGTCTTAGTGCGGGGGATGTGGCATCCTCCGTTTGGGGTGTTACATCTAACACAATCCTAGCACTCTCCCACCATGAATATGCCTCGCCCCGGATTAATGAAATGGTACAACGGGCCTTCTCTTGGGACTCACAAGGAATGAGCTCCCAAATTCTTTCAGCCTCTCTTAGCCACTGCTCGGCATGAATACCATTTCCTTTAAAGAACTTGGGTGGGTGCTAGTTCTGAAACTCTCTAAATATAGCTGAAATCTATGCCCACGGCTGTGGTGGTGGAACTGGTGGTGCTGGAGAAACATACTCCTGGAGCCTCTGATCAATAAAACCAACTACTGCATTCATAAAGTCCTGTGGCTGAGCCTGAGGAGGTGGAGGAGGAGGTGGTGATCTCTCACGGCGATGATGACGATGATATCGATGTCCTGGAGAACGATCACGGTGATGTCTATCGCAAACCATCCTGAAATCAAGTCACTAGTATGCATGTTCAATTAGTAGGTGCAAATGTGTGCAAATAATTCTCAAAGTGCATATAAATCATATATTCAAATAATTCACATAAGTTCAAATATTTCAAATAGGTTCAAATATTTCAAATAACAATGCAAGACTCTCAAGTTGACAATTAATTCCTATGCCGTGCGACCTAAACTCACAAGACACGACACTAGAGACCTGGTTTTGCAACCGAGCTCTGATACCACCTTAGGATGTAGCACCCGGAAAGCTAGGCACCACATCCCTTGCACTATAGTTCAATTCACATATGAAATAGACAATCCATACATGAACCAAAGCTATAGCGAATGGGAGACAATAAAAAAAACCGACAATAGCTAGGCGGGACTAACCCCAAAACCAAACAGTCAATTCAGAGCAATAAAAGCAGAAGCATAAAATTTCATTGTCCAAAAGCATGCTATCTATTCCATACATATCAATACAATATCATCTCCAAAATATTCCATAAAACATGCCAACATATTCTATAAGTATCAATACATGAACATAAGATGACGGTGAAGTGTGCTAGAGCCAAATTAAAGACAAGACTCGACTCTAATTCCCGCCTAGCACGCATCTGCAAAAACTGAAAGGTTGAGGCGTCAGTCTACAACAGACTGAGTGAGGGGTATATAAATATAAGCGCACATACATGCATGTTATAATCTCGGGTAATATTTTTGTGAAAACAATACAATTCAAGAAAATAAGAAGTAATATCGCCCGAGGTTACAACTATCAAGTTTAATAATTGTTCCAATTTCAGTCAATCAGTGGCCCGACGAGTGAGGGCAATTCTCCAGCATTACTTCGACTGTGTACAATAATTAGGTTATCAATATTTTTAGTGTTCAAGGAAGTTATTACAGTGCAATACATTCAGTAGCATTTTCAGTCCCTTCTTCCTCTGGGTGATGGTGGGTTTGCAAGGCCCGACCATCCAATCAGTGTGAGCAAAGGGTACATGAATACCTAAGCCCGGAACTCCTTCCTCCACTAATCTCCTAGTGAATTCAGGGGTCATCCCAAAATGGTGAGGATAGCGCTAGAGTTACCCATCAGCCCATGTTTTCCCGGTTGGCTCAAGCTACTACCCTCGGGCCCACAGTGCAATACGGTATACTCGCCAAAATACGGTCAATTTAGTACAGTAAACTCGATGAAGTTTGAAATCATTTGAGGTTTATGAAAGTCTATAGATATATTAATACATTTTGACCAAAATTCACATAAGGGTTGTAAGGGTTCTATATATCTAGAAATTAAACCTCACCTGTGTGACCAAAATAAACAAGGATACAGCCCGTAAGAGACAATTGTCCGTGAGACACGACTCAAATGTACCAATTAGGACGAACGACGTGATCATTAACAATATAACGTGCATTGACAATTTATGGAATGATATGATCATTTTCATGCATAAAATGAGCATATAATAACACGTATTGATCATTTATGGCATTAGAAACGGATTTGGAAAACTCAATTTTATGCAGAAAATTCATGAAACCCCCTGAAGCATGGGAACGGCCGTTCCGATTTTGAACTGGAAATGGAAAGGGCCATTCCCAGCTCCCCGATTCAATCCCGTGCATCTGTAAGTTTTTAGAAATTTTTAAGGCTGGGAACGGCCGTTCCGTCCACAGGCCAAAATGGGAAGGGTCGTTCCCATTCTCGCGCGCCAGCTGTCAGGGGTGGGAACGGCCGTTCCCAGAATGAACTGGGACGGGAAGGGTCGTTCCCGTTACGCAGCAGAGGCAGAAACAGGGGATTACAGGGGCATGCTCGAACCAAATATCACTACCAACAAACAATTATAATTCCAACACCAAATAACATAAATCACGCAATATACATACTAGCATGCTTATAGATCAATAAAATCCAATCCAATCACTTATATCAAGCTCAAATCATCAAGAATCATCAATTAAAACCCATATATCAACTCATGCTCCAAGTCCATATACTTCAATATATATACATCAAATTCAAGCCATGATCAAGTATTCATACTTCCAACAACTAAAACACAATTCATCCAATTCATATCATAACCCTAGCTACCATATTGAATTCAAGAATTCATCAAAATCTCCAAAGTTACCTTGAATGAAAGAAATGGAAGAAGAGATGAAGATATGATGATGATGATGCTCCAATGTATACAAAACCCACAAAATATAGCTTGAATGATGAACTTCCCCTTCTCTTCTTGGTAGGGTTTTTGATCGATGGAAATGGAAGCAAATATATGAAATGTTTGTAGGAAATGGTATGTGATGCTATAAGGAAGAAAGAGATGCTCCAATTTGCTATTAAGTCCTCCAAATTATTAAGTCATGCAATGGAGTCCAATTCCATAATAAATGATCAATTTAGTCCAATAACATATTCATGCAATTAAGTCCCCAAATTCAAGAAAATGATCACATAAGGACATAAAAGAAATTAACTCATGCTCGGGAATTGATTCACGTTTCATTCAAATTCAATTTATGCAATAAATATCAATTTAGTATGAATTTCATAAAAACACTTGAAATAAAATTTTATAAAAATTATGCCATGACATATAAAATTGAAGGAATGATCAAATAAATTTTAAATTCTAACTCTCAACGCACACGTGGCGTTCATAGCTGAAAGGCTGAAAGCTGGGGCGTTACAGGTAACGCACGTTTCCGGTGTCGGCGAGGCAGATTTTTGGGCTGCTATTTGTTTGCGTTTTGGAGTCTTTTTGGGAGGGGGGTCTTCCATTCGTGACCTAGTTTGGAGAGCAGGGACACAGAGCTTGGAAGAGTTGTTCAAAGAATTTTGAGAAGACGAAAGGATCGAGTTCTTAAACAATTTCAGTTTTTCCGTTTTATTTATTGCTTTAGTCATCAAACTAATTCCTCTAAGTTTGGTTTTAATTTGTTTTTCATGTTAGATTTGTTTTTCCAGAGTTTATTGAATGTTTAGAGTTTGGTTTATGAGACTTTGTTTAGACTTGATGAACATGAATTTCTTTAATGCAATTTCCTTTAGTTTTATGAGTTTTGAGTTAATTATGGGTAGCTAATTCTCTAGGGCTAGGGGAGTGATGATGAATGTATGATAAGTGTTTGATATAATGCGTGAATGACTTGTGTTAATTCTTAGTTTGAAAACTGATTCGAATTGAATTGTGATGGCCTGATCACCCTTAGCGTAATCTAGAATTACCTGAGAATTGAGAGATTTATGGTAATTGAGATAGTTTTCATAACTAGTAGATTTATGAATGCAAAGAGATTTGGTTCTTAATCAATACAACGGTAAATCTTTTTCCATGCCAAGCCGCTAGAATTTGATTTGCACTAGTCTTGGTCTTGTTGATTTAATTAATTCATTAATGATTGCGAGAGCAACGTTGAGCTTAATTGAGCACTTGGCTATACCTCGAGAGAGGATAATACAAATTTAAGTGACTAGGTTGTAGAATTGCACTTGTCAAACGAGTATTATATTGAATCCTGAATGCATAGTCATTACTTTCCAGCCTGTTTAAGTTATTGAGTTTAATCTAAGTGTGTTTAATTCTGTTAATTGCTTTACTTTAGTCAATCGTTTAGTTTAGTTTTAGTAGATTAATAAACAACTTGATTTCGTCCGGTCTTTATGTAGCACCCGAGCGCAAGGTACCACATCCCCTGCACCGAGACCCGGCCCGAATATGAAATGGACAATCCATACCCGAGCTAAATCATGGCGAACGGGGACATACACACTCGCTAAGCTAGGCGGGAGCTAACTATCGTAACCAAAAAGACCATAAAATAGAAATAGTGTCAATGCGGAAGCAAGGTGCATACGTAAATATCAAGATAATCAAAGAGCAACGGGTTCAACTAGCATAGATACCTAATCCCGAAATTCAACAAAATCATAAAATATCAATTCCAGATTCTCTCTATTCCTGTAAGCTTATCTTGAATTCACGATAATAGTAATAATCAATACGAATCATACATCTTCATATATAAACAAATCATGATTCAATATGCACAAGGACAGACTCTGACTTAACCGAAAGACTTAATAGACTTGACTTCCCGTCGAGCACTCCAAACCTGTAAAAACACTGAAAACAATTTGGGGTCCAGTCTATACGAGACTGGTAGGTATAAAATGAGGCATAAGTAACATATACAACAATATTTAAACATTCACATGCAAGTTATAATCCCAAATGAGGTTTTTAGAGCATTTCCCAAGTGGGTGAATTACATAAGTCATCAAAAGGGATTATAACGTTCATTTTTCATTAGGTCGTTTGTGGCCCGGCGAGTGGGCGTGCATTATCTCCAACCAACACCTCGTGTAGTTCATTAAACATTCTTTCTTTCTTTCTTTCATTTATACATAACATTCTTTTGTGCACATTCATGAACATTTACACCTTCTTCCTCCGGGTGATGGCCGGGTGATCGGCCCGAACCATCCATTCATTGACCAAAAGGGAAACATGAATCCCCAGATGGAACTCAGGGTCCATTCCTCGCTAACTCCTAACGAGGTCCGGTTACGCCGTTCATTGGTGGGACTAGTGTGAGGGTTCACCGTCAGCCCATGCCTCCTCGGGTCACCACTCACACCAAGTCCCTAGGCCCCATTCTGTGCATTCATTCATTTCTCGCCAAAACATTAGGTAGGATTCATAAAATAAGGGCTTTACGTTTAAAATCATTGACCTTTGAAAATGACTCTATATATATATATACTAGATTTTGGCCGAAAACTTTACACATTAAAAGGTATATAGGGTCATTTATCTAAATAGTAGAGAAACCCACCTGTACACCTCTTACCAACAATATCAAGAAGAAAAGGAGACTCGAAAGTGTCCTATGAACCCGGCATCTCCGTCCTGGAGAAAACTGTACAAAAGACAATATAACATGTTCGTGAGACTCAAGACCCCAAATGAACCATATATGACGCACGGCATGCAATGAACATGTTATGAATTCATAAGAGATACTATTATGTAATGAACACGTTCATGTGCACTATTAATGTATTTACATCATATAAACAAGTCATTCATTCGTTCAAGGAAACGTTCATATTCATTCAAGCTCAATCCCTACACATTTCATAACAAATCAATTCAAGAATTCAAATTAACGATCATATCACATACTATAACACGTTTACAATTATAGAATAGCCAAATAATTACATTCAAATCTAGATTGGAAATTAGAAAGGAGTATGAAATAAGTAACAATTTAATTTCCATAATTCCATTAAATCAAATTATACTTAATATATAATAAATATATATATATATAATCATGCATAAAATATTAAATTACATGCATGCAAATATTTATTTATATATATACATAACATGCATGCAACCATATTTGTATATATATATTCCTACGTCAAACCATGCATGCAAATATTTATATTTAACCAAATGCATGCAAATATTATAATCAAATATGCATGCAATATTTATATATGTACGTATAATATGCATGCAATTAAATGTATTAAACATATACTATATACATAACATATATATAGGTATATCTCACGTAATACATATAATTACCATGCATGCATTAATAAATACAAGAAAGCCATGCACACAACAAATTACATGCATGCACGTCAATTAACTAAATGCACATATACACCAACAAACAAAGAAAGAAGGAAAGCAACGCAGCACAAGAAGAAAGAAGGAACAGAAGCAGCAAAGGAAAAGGAAAGAAAAAGAAGCAGCAGCTACTGCAACAAAGCTACTCGGCCGGGCATTTTTTTTTCACAAAAATCTCCCCGATCGGGGAGAGGTATAACAGACGCAGCAGTAGCTCCTTACCAAGCTTATTCCCCTGTTTTCATTACATATATACGTAGCAGCAATGAAGGCAAGAAATCAGTATCAAAATAGGCTAACTAGACTCCCAAAACTGACTGAAATTAACAGCAACTAAGCAAGGAATTAGCAGCAGTTGACAGCAACAATTCAAGCCCAAAAACAGGGGTAAAACGTCATAAAACAGAGCAGCAACTTCACACACACTTCCACCATCAAACAAGCAACGAATAAGGCAAAGAAGAGCAGCAAATGACAGCAATTTCAGTCTCAAAACATAGCAGCAGCATTTCAGTCCGAGAAGAAGGCAAATGACTTCAAGTTTCAACCAATTTCTCCAAAGTTCATGAATGGATTCTCATTGAATTCTCAACTACCATAAAATACATTACCATGAATGCAAAGAGGGAGTTAAAGTAACCATATTCATGCTTTGAATCAACCAAAATCATCAAGAATTGAAAGAGATCAACATATATGCTCATAACCTAACTATTCACTAAGTCAGCCAAAAACCCATGAAAACATGCTCAAAATTGGGGATGAATGGATCAAAATGACTCATAATGAATGTACAATACAACCCTAAGCTTACCTTGTGAATTTGATGAAGTTTGGAAGAGATTTGAGCCTTGAATCTCCCAGATTTGGCAAGGTTTCGAGAATAGAACTGGAACAGGGATCTTGGGCTGATATTTCTCTTGTTTGCTGAGTATGGTTCGGTTAGGAGAGGGCATGAAGTGATAGTGGCTTAACTAGGTTTCCGTAGCCTCCAACCATGGTTAATTTGGTCAAAGTTTGAATGAGTTATGGCTCTTTTGGTAAAATGTGGTAGTTTTGGCGTCCGTTGCATTTTTCGGTTGAATTTCGAAGGTTCAAATGGTCTTAGAAAAATATGAGCCTAAGTTCATTAAACTTGAATTTTTGTTATGAGTTCAGCGAAGTTGACGAAACTCAAATCCGAGTTTCCTAGCTCAAGATATCACATACGGAACCAAGGGTGCGCTAATTGCCCGTTAGGCCCCGATTTGGTTCCACAATTCAAAATAAATTTGTTACCACGTCAAACGAAGTCGAAAATATAAAACGATCATATAAACATGTTCATAACACATAAATCTACGACATACTAAATTTTCATGAATTTTCGATATCCCATCATATAAGAACGAAGCGCGTTTAAAACACTCATGCGCAAACTTTAACAATTCATAAAATTTAAAATTAAATTCTATTTTAAATTAAATAATAGTCAACGATTTAAATGATAAAATTAATTAGTCTAATTAAAGACATAATTAATTAACATTAACTCTTAATTATCAATTAAATAAATTAATTAACGAAATAAAATAAAATAAACTAATAACAATTTATATTAAAATTTAATATTTAAAATACTCATAAATAATTAATCACATAATTAAATAATTTAATTGTGCAATTTATAAACACATATGGCATATTTATACAAATGAAAAACCGGGGCGTTACAAACTCTCCCCCTTAAAAGAATCCATCCTCGGATTCACAGCACGCCTAAAAGCAATTAATGGGGAAACCCCGTCCCTCGCAAGCAACAAGGAGAGAACCCCGTCTCTCGAACAACAATGAGAGAACCCCGTCTCTCAAAACTAACAAAGAGAGAACCCCGTCTGTCCAAAGCAACAAAGAGAGAACCCCGTGTCTCAAAAGCAGAAATTACATCAAAGAATAAACACCAAGAAGCAAAGATTTCAAAACGTGAATTACAATAATGAATAATCACGTACGTCACACAGGGACACGTAATAAACATCAATTACAACATAACAAGGAACAACAAAAGTAATCAATTAGCAAGGTATATAGCATTTAGAAATCAATTAAATTAAATTGCATGTATGCATATGCCATGAATGTTTTATGTACCGTTCACCGTAGCCAAGAATTTTGAAGTTGACTAATCCATGGTCCAATTGTATAATTTGACCCAATAGCTGGCTTGGCTCTTGACTTATCTTATTCAATTTGGCGGATTCCTTGGAATTCAATTAACTCTTAGAATAGTGCTCCCTTCCTTCTCTAACTCCTCACTCTTAACCTCTGATTCTTCTTTCGACGAGCCCAACTCTTTACTTGACCGACCACTGACGTATCCCGCATATCTTCCAGATGTCCATCCTTATATCAAATTGGAATTTACTATCATGACCATGCCCTGATCTACCCCAAACTCATCACGACGAATGATTGTTAATACTTCAAAAGTTTATGGAAATATGACTTTTCTTTTCCTAGGTAGTTGAGGAAATTCGATGCTGACCCAACTTGCAATCTCTAATCTATCTTCACTCCCTTAGGATCCATAGGACAGTAAGTGCATAGCTTTTCTTAAATAACCTGGCTTAATTCTTCATTGAAGGCTTGGTTAACATTATCTTCGGTATCTGACCCCACATTTCTTGAATCGAAGATAGAATGTTCTTGATGATTCTTGAAGTTTGATGTAATTCCTCCAATGATCATCCTTTTTGGTTTGGTCTCTGCTTAAGTTTCCTTCCAAATTACCATTGAAATAACCGATGATTTAACAATATTATCCTTATTGGGCCCCTTTGTACTTCATTGGATTAATCTTGATTGACATCATCCCATTATATGCTAACTTGATTCAATTTTCTCTTGTCAATTCTGACTTAGGAGTTCACAGAAGCTTCCTTATAATTTTGTCATCCCCATATCAAAATTCCATACATTAAAATATTCCCCAAGCCATTTCCTTTATACCTAGTGATAAACTTCAACCCGGATTTAATAACTTAGCTCTCCTCTTAACAGCTTAACCATTCAAGCCGTCTTATTCACTTTTGATCACCACCATTAGGACTTCCAGGTCTTCCTTAATTTGCAATTTCATTGTTCCTACTAAAATATTTCTTCAGACTCAATTTTAACCTTCCAATTTATCTCTTAGTCATGCTCTCCCCCTTAAATTTTCTGTCCTTACATGTCGAACTCCATCAATCCTTCTTTTATCGAAATTCTTGATGAATAATTTCCATTAGGGAGGATTTTAATCAAAATGGCAACCCCAAGGTTTTGCCTTTTAATTCCTCTTCTAATTTTCTTGATGTCCGCAACCACTTTCCTACTCTTGTCCAATCCAAACACCCCACAGTCAACTCTAATCTCACTTCTTCTTTATGAATTCCCGTTTCCATCAACCTATCCCTTACTTGAAATTCTTTATTTCTCCAAAGTCATCTTCCTTATAACGTGTCATCCCATTATTTTCTTTCCTATTAACTCAGATGTGGCTCGGTTGAAATGATACTTGATAGTGAGACGAAAGAACTTCCTATCAAATAAACACTAAAATGCATGTCGAGTTAAAATGACGATGCATGTGGCACACTTGCCACAATTAAATATGTAGCACATTAGAGCAACGAAATCAAATAGAAATACGCGCATGAACATGAGTAAAGAAGAATAAATAATTGATGCAAGGTATGATGCACGTGCTATGAATGTTTTGGAACCTGACACCAATATAGTAAGTCGTTAACTCGGTAGCGTTTCCTCTTTCCTCCAATCACGGGCTTACTTTGACTTGCTGAGTATTCCTTGCCTTTCCCATGGTCTTCAAGATTTCCAAGAATCCTTGTGCACCACTTGTATCTTCCACCGTCCGGAATTGCAATTTCTTGATCACAAATTCTTCTACGTCCACGGCGTTAACATCCAAATTTTCCTCGAAAATTGACCCCTACTACTAGTCATCGCCTTGTTCAAGATTCCCGTGCTTATCCTTTATGAGTTTAGATTGGGAATAGAGCTTGCTTTCCAATTGCTCCCACTTGAGCGCATGATTTCCTTCCAAAAGTATTTGCCTTTCTTTACCGTTTCCGTTCGTCGCTCCAATTCACCCTCACAACACGACAATTGAGCTTGGATTTGGAAAACGAATTCAAATCTTGTTCGTAGTATTATTACCTTCCAAGAACTTGTATTTTCCACGCTACTTGGCTCCTTCCAATCCCTTCCCGACTCGTTTTCCATTTTAGTTGAAATTTAGGGCTCCCGGACTCACTTCTTCCCGATCTTGACCTTTGCAACCTCTTTCTAACCATTAAATTTATTTAGAAATTCCTCTTTGACGAATCTTGATGCTTAATTCCCGCTGCATGTGTTTTAACTTGAATCTTCACAACCCTCGCTATCTCTTCCATAATCCGAACCCTGAGTCAAAGCACCCTCAAGGTTCATTCACTCTATTCTTTAAGTTGAATGACCCTATTGAATCCAATTGTGGCATCCAATGTAAGAGAGCCGCATATGTCAATCTTTAGAGTCATGAATATTCCCCGATCAACTCTTATTTCTTCCATTGTCCCTCTATACTTGCATCTCTAAAGTCGAACTTCCATTCTAGCTCCTAGCCCTTGAACTCTAGCTCTATCTATGAAGACCACGCATCTCGAATTCTCTAAATCTTTCCCCGATACATCCTTCCTATCCTCTAGGCCTTAGAAAGAACTTGCAATAAGGCGTTGTTAGCTTGATATTTGGCCGTGGTTTGCTATTATCTTCATAACCTATAAATCAGAACTCATTTCAAGGATATATGCATGCGATTAGTGCATGCTCATGGACGTATTTTACACGAAAAGCACTGATCCAATGCAGGAATGCAACAGATAAGTCAACAAAATTCAAAAAGGAAGGCAATTCATATTCAAGATTGATGCGATGCACACATTGTCACATAGTTCCTAAGCCGAGCGACCTAGACTGACTCAATCACGACATGAGAACACCGGTTTTGCAACCGGGCTCTAATACCACTTAAGGATGTAGCACCCCAGCACAAGGTACCACATCCCCCGCACTGAGACCCGGCCTGAATATGAAATGGACAATCCATACCCGAGCTAAATCACGACGAACGGGGACATACACACTCGCTAAGCTAGGCGGGAGCTAACTATTGCAACCAAAAAGACCATAAAATAGAAATAGTGTCAATGCGGAAGCAAGGTACATACGTAAATATCAAGATAATCAAAGAGCAACGGGTTCAACTAGCATAGATACCTAATCCCGAAATTCAACAAAATCATAAAACATCAATTCCAGATTCTCTCTATTCCTGTAAGCTTATCTTGAATTCACGATAATAGTAATAATCAATACAAATCATACATCTTCATATATAAACAAATCATGATTCAATATGCACAAGGATAGACTCTGACTTAACCGAAAGACTTAATAGACTTGACTTCCCGTCGAGCACTCCAAACCTGCAAAAACACTGAAAACAATTCGGGGTTCAGTCTATACGAGACTGGTGGGTATAAAATGAGGCATAAGTAACATATACAACAATATTTAAACATTCACATGCAAGTTATAATCCCAAATGAGGTTTTTAGAGCATTTCCCAAGTGGGTGAAATATATAAGTCATCAAAAGGGATTATAACGTTCATTTTTCATTAGGTCGTTTGTGGCCCGGCGAGTGGGCGTGCATTATCTCCAACCAACACCTCGTGTAGTTCATTAAACATTCTTTCTTTCTTTCATTCATTCATGCATAACATTCTTTTGTGCACATTCATGAACATTTACACCTTCTTCCTCCGGGTGATGGCCGGGTGATCGGCCCGAACCATCCATTCATTGACCAAAAGGGAAACATGAATCCCCAGATGGAACTCAGGGTCCATTCCTCGCTAACTCCTAACGAGGTCCGGTTACACCGTTCATTGGTGGGACTAGTGTGAGGGTTCACCGTCAGCCCATGCCTCCTCGGGTCACCACTCACACCAAGTCCCTGGGCCCCATTCTGTGCATTCATTCATTTCTCGCCAAAACATTAGGTAGGATTCATAAAATAAGGGCTTTACGTTTAAAATCATTGACCTTTGAAAACGACTCTATATATATATATATACTAGATTTTGGCCGAAAACTTTACACATTAAAAGGTATATAGGGTCATTTATCTAAATAGTAGAGAAACCCACCTGTACACCTCTTACCAACAATATCAAGAAGAAAAGGAGACTCGAAAGTGTCCTATGAACCCGACATCTCCGCCCTGGAGAAAACTGTACAAAAGACAATATAACGTGTTCGTGAGACTCAAGACCCCAAATGAACCATATATGACGCACGGCATGCAATGAACATGTTATGAATTCATAAGAGATACTATTATGTCATGAACACGTTCATGTGCACTATTAATGCATTTACATCATATAAACAAGTCATTCATTCGTTCAAGGAAATGTTCATATTCATTCAAGCTCAATCCCTACACATTTCATAACAAATCAATTCAAGAATTCAAATTAACGATCATATCACATACTATAACACGTTTACAATTATAGAATAGCCAAATAATTACATTCAAATCTAGATTGGAAATTAGAAAGGAGTATGAAATAAGTAACAATTTAATTTCCATAATTCCATTAAATCAAATTATACTTAATATATAATAAATATATATATATATAATCATGCATAAAATATTAAATTACATGCATGCAAATATTTATTTATATATATACATAACATGCATGCAACCATATTTGTATATATATATACCTACGTCAAACCATGCATGCAAATATTTATATTTAACCAAATGCATGCAAATACTATAATCAAATATGCATGCAATATTTATATATGTACGTATAATATGCATGCAATTAAATGTATTAAACATATACTATATACATAACATATATATAGGTATATCTCACGTAATACATATAATTACCATGCATGCATTAATAAATACAAGAAAGCCATGCACACAACAAATTACATGCATGCACGCCAATTAACTAAATGCATATATACACCAACAAACAAAGAAAGAAGGAAAGCAACGCAGCACAAGAAGAAAGAAGGAACAGAAGCAGCAAAGGAAAAGGAAAGAAAAAGAAGCAGCAGCTACTGCAACAAAGCTACCCGGCCGGGCATTTTTTTTCACAAAAATCTCCCCGATCGGGGAGAGGTATAACAGACGCAGCAGTAGCTCCTTACCAAGCTTATTCCCCTGTTTTCATTACATATATACGTAGCAGCAATGAAGGCAAGAAATCAGTATCAAAATAGGCTAACTAGACTCCCAAAACTGACTGAAATTAACAGCAACTAAGCAAGGAATTAGCAGCAGTTGACAGCAACAATTCAAGCCCAAAAACAGGGGTAAAACGTCATAAAACAAAGCAGCAACTTCACACACACTTCCACCATCAAACAAGCAACGAATAAGGCAAAGAAGAGCAGCAAATGACAGCAATTTCAGTCTCAAAACATAGCAGCAGCATTTCAGTCCGAGAAGAAGGCAAATGACTTCAAGTTTCAACCAATTTCTCCAAAGTTCATGAATGGATTCTCAATGAATTCTCAAATACCATAAAATACATTACCATGAATGCAAAGAGGGAGTTAAAGTAACCATATTCATGCTTTGAATCAACCAAAATCATCAAGAATTGAAAGAGATCAACATATAAGCTCATAACCTAACTATTCACTAAGTCAGCCAAAAACCCATGAAAACATGCTCAAAATTGGGGATGAATGGATCAAAATAACTCATAATGAATGTACAATACAACCCTAAGCTTACCTTGTGGATTGGATGAAGTTTGGAAGAGATTTGAGCCTTGAATCTCCCAGATTTGGCAAGGTTACGAGAATGGAACTGGAACAGGGATCTTGGGCTGATTTTTCTTTTGTTTGCTGAGTATGGTTCGGTTAGGAGAGGGCATGAAGTGATATTGGCTTAACTAGGGTTCCATAGCCTCCAACCATGGTTAATTTGGTCAAAGTTTGAATGAGTTATGGCTCTTTTGGTAAAATGTGGCAGTTTTGGCGTCCGTTGCATTTTTCAGTTGAATTTCGAAGGTCCAAATGGTCTTAGAAAAATATGAGGCTAAGTTCATTAAACTCGAATTTTTGTTACGAGCTCAGCGATGTTGACGAAACTCGAATCCGAGTTTCCTAGCTCAAGATATCACATACGGAACCAAGGGTGCGCTAATTGCCCGTTAGGCCCCGATTTGGTTCCACAATTCAAAATAAATTCGTTACCACGTCAAACGAAGTCGAAAACATAAAACGAGCATATAAACATGTTCATAACACATAAATCTACTACATACTAAATTTTCATGAATTTTCGATATCCCATCATATAAGAACGAAACGCGTTTAAAACACTCATGCGCAAACTTTAACAATTCATAACATTTAAAATTAAATTCTATTTTAAATTAAATAAAAGTCAACGATTTAAATGATAAAATTAATTAGTGTAATTAAAGACATAATTAATTAACATTAACTCTTAATTATCAATTAAATAAATTAATTAACGAAATAAAATTATAAAATAAAATAAAATAAACTAATTACAATTTATATTAAAATTTAATATTTAAAACACTCATAAATAATTAATCACATAATTAAATAATTTAATTGCGCAATTTATAAACACATATGGCATATTTATACAAATGAAAAACCGGGGCGTTACACTTTAGATTAGAAAATGATATTGAGTAGTGATTGATTTACCTTCCCTGTGGGTACGATCCTATTATGCTACGCGTATATTCAGTGTACACTTGCACGATTGATTTAACTTAAAATCAAACAACATCTCTCAACTAGCAAGGAAGGAAAGAAGGAGAAGAAGGTTGGTTTACCACAGACGGCGCCAAAAATGATGGGGTCTAATCCAAGGTGGCAAACTCCAACACTTTACGATTTGTTTATGGGGGGGGAGGGGGGAAACTGTGATGGTAAGCTCAGACAAAGGTTGCCGGAGATGATGGGGTTCTACCTGCTAGGAACAAACACAAAAAGGTCAGAAGGCCAAGCTGGGGGAACTGGGGATGGTCCCCTGTTTGGCTCTCCGACGGTCAAGTCAGTATCAGATGATGTAGAAGACGAAGATAAACAGAGCTCAAGTATGGAAGCTTGCTTACAGAGTAAGATGATTTCTGGGTATTTATAGTTGAGGGTCAAGGCCCTTTTGGTAATTGCCCTCATGTGGTCCTGAGTTGATGTTGCCTAGACACGTGGAGCAATGAGGAGTCTCTGAAAGAGACCTCCTGCAAAAGCCTGTGAAAAGGTTGGTGGCGGCAACAGTGACTGGTGCGCGGGCATGTACTATGTGCCAGAGAGCCTTTTGAGGTTATTACCGAGGGCCAGCAGTGCTCGGGTTTGGGTAAGGTCTTTATGGGCTCGCTTGGTCCAAGGGGACGCCTGGGCCCAAAAGTGTGATGATGGAGAGTAACCTTACTCTTGTGCGGTCAAGGGATCCTTTCGAGCGTCAATTTAGGAATAGTCTCATGGGTGGAGTGGCGCTCGTATTTGGAATCTAGTTCCCATGCTTGGGAGGACCAGGGTCCCTTAGGAGGTTGGGGGCGGTCATTTCCCCGAGGGGAACACCTCAGCATGTGGGATGGTTTAGAGCGTTCTTGAAGAACCACGTTGTGAGGCGGAGATTGAGCCACGTGGCACTTACGTGGCTCTAGCATATTTTAGCCTCATCAAATTGTAAGTCTTGAATCAAAGGTTAATTTATTATGGAATTCTGATAAAACTGGTTTTATAATCTCCAAAAAAATTTAAATTTTCGTTGCGTTGGGGCTGACGAATTCCAACATTTCCATAGAGCTGATTAGTGAATTTCTCACGCTTCAATCTCGGTTTTGAATGGAGAAAATTCTTACTCTCAATTTCTCATTTCCTATTTCATTCAATACACAGATTATAATACTAGCATACTCACTAATCTGATTTAAATCTAGAACTGGTGTAGATACATTGTAGAGGACTTCTACTTTGGAGTCTCGAAGGAAAGAACCGATCAAAAAATGGGAAAATTCTTTACCGCATGAAAAACGTTTAAGGGCTGCTCAAAACGTTTCAAGAAAACTTCTAACAAAGTAAGTTACTGAGTAACTTTCTGAGATATAGTTTGAAATAAAAATTGCAAGCAAACAATCCTTGTTGTAAAATTTTTAAATTTTCACTGTGTTTCGAACTCGTTTTCCCAACATATATCATCTACATAAAGCACCAAGAGTTGGACTAAAGTCTCCAATTCTTTCTTATACACGCAGAACTCTTTTGTGTTCTAAATAAAGCCAAATGATTTAACTGTATCATCAAATCGAATGTTTCAACTCCTAGAAACCTATTTCAATTCATAGATTGAACTTTGGAATTTGCAAACGTTTTACTCACTCCCACCAAATGTAAAACTCATAGGTTATTCCATGCAAATATCTTTATTAATGTTTCCATTGAGAAAAACAGTTTCCACATCCATTTGTCATATCTCATAGTCATAATATGGAGCTTTGGCAAGTATGATTCGAATGAACTTTTGCATTGAAACCAGGGAGAAGGTTTCATCAAAGTTCACGCCATGTCTATAAGTGAAGCCTTTAGCAACTAATCTTCTTTATAGGCTGCAACGTTATCATCTACTCCAAACTTTCACTTGTACATCTATTTGCACCAGGTGGATCAACCAAGGTCCAAACTTGGTTTAAGTACATGAGGTCCATTTCCAATCTCATGGTTTGTTTTCACTGTTCAGAGTCCAAATCTGACAGTGCTTCCTTATAAGTTTGTGGATCATTATCCGCTTGAAAGATTTCATGGAAAAATTCATACCATCTCTCAAGCTGTCTAGGTATGCGTTGAGAACGCCTTAGTTGAGTCTTATTAGATGGGATCGTTTGTTCAGTTTATGGTGTAGAGTTTTGTCGAATTTTTTCGAGTTCTGCGGTCTTACCTTTCTTCTCTCTTAGAGAAGAACCGTTGAAGGGATTCAATCCGCGAGAAAAACCTTTAATGGACAGTTTGAACGTTTTAAGAAAATTTTATTTAATTAAGTTTGTTGAGTCTTTGTTGATTGATTTGAAATAAAAATTGCAAGTAAACTATTCTTGTTGAATTTTTTATTCAAATTTTCTAATCTGTTATGTACGTGTTTTTCCATATATATATATATATATGAAGTTGTGAGTTGGTGTTATACATAATTATTTATTATATGCAGGGGCGACTCCAGAATTATCGGACAGTGGGGTCAAAATAATTTAATGACTAATAAAAATATATATGTTATTAAAATATAAAATATATTTAAAATATTTATTTTAAATTATCTTAAAATTTTAACTACTAATAAAAATATATATTATTAAAAAATAAAATATTTTATTTAAAATATTTATTTTACAATTATCCTCTACAATTTTTTATTTGTACTAGATACATCAATCTCTAAGGGGATGTTTGCAAACTCTACGTAGGAAATAAAATAGGAGTGAAAGCGGCAAAAAAAAATTTAAAAGTAAAAGGAGTGAGTGTTTGAAAAAAAAACAATGATAAGCAGAAAAATAATAAGTGCAAACAAAAGTGGATAATCAATATAAATTTACCTTGAAATACTTTGAACATTTTTGGGTTAAGTATTATAGTAATATAAAAATTATTATAAATTATTTTAATTTTGTATAAGATTATTTGTAATTAATCAAACATAAAATTATTATATATGTACCTTTATTTATAAATTTTTAAAAATTAAGAAAAGAGTAAATTTACCTTGTAATTGCATATTTTTTACTTACGAAACTTTTTGAAATTACGAAATTCTGATAAAAAAAAAGAAAAGAAAAATATAAACAACAGAAAAAGAAAAGATGTAATGAACATATAAACCATAAAATTGTATTTGTATGTAAAAAGGTTAATTTAAGAATATTACTATTTTAATAAAATATTATTGTCAAAATAGAATTTTAAATAAATTAAGAAAAAACCGTATAACTTATAAGCAGAATCTAAAATCTACCCATGGATTCTAGCTTATTTCTGCTTAAATTAAGCGGAAATTGGTTTCGAAATACTCCAAAACTCATCTTATTTATATTTGTACACAACTCTAAAATTTATGGGGTCAATACATTTTTTCCATTTTTTGAGTGGGGTCAAAAAGCTTATTTTTAAATTACAAATCTAAAAACATATAATATATATATATAACAAAAAAAAAATGAGTGGAGTCAACTGACCCCACAAGCTTGGCTGTGGCGTCGCCCCTGATTATATGAATATATATATTTAAAATTGGATTTGCATTTTTAACTGATAAAATTTCATCATTTTATATTGAATTCATTTAATTCAGATTTTGAATATTTATAATCGAATATTATGGGATGAATATATCAAAATTTTGAATCGATTTAAATTAAAATCCCCGTATCAAAATTTTGAATCGATTTTTAATTTATTTATCCATGAGTGTAATGGGCCGATAAATCCTTAGAGTTTTCACATGATTTGATCGAATATACAGGTCTTGGGAGGGTGTTGGCCCAAACCCGCCCGATTGCCAATTGCCAATTGCCATGCCTAAACCCTAGACGGGCTGCCTCTCATATACCATTTATTCCATTTATCTCTCTTTCTCTTTCTCCCCACATACTCCACACAGTCGGCGGTGGCGGATTTCCGAACCGTAAGCTGTGTTTCATTTTGATTCTCCACGCTTACGAATACATTTTGAATTCTCTGATCTATTTAGTTGATTTTTTTTGCAGGAAAAACCAGTAAAGATGAGTAAAGGCGCAGCGGCGGCGGCCAAAGGTGGGAAGAAGAAGGGGGCAAGCTTCGTGATCGATTGCTCGAAGCCGGTGGAGGATAAGATTATGGAGATCACTTCTCTGGAGAAGTTCTTACAGGAGAGAATTAAGGTCGGTGGAAAAGCTGGAGCACTTGGTGATTCTGTTACCGTAACCCGTGAGAAGAACAAAATCACCGTCACCGCCGATTCCGCTTTCTCGAAGAGGTGATCCTACTTTTTTTTTTTTTTTTTTTTTTTTCAATGATGTGAACATGGGAAATTCTTTTTGCTCATTTAACTACAAGGATGCTGTTTCGAGTTTTGTTTGTTGTTCCTTTATATTGTTGAATTTGTTATCGTCTGCATTGTTTCCAGAGCATTAAAAATTGGTTATGGTGTGTTTCTGTGATGCTCTGTGTTGTTTGAGTTCTTGTTGGTTGATAGACGTGGAGATTTGTTACTTTTTGTAAATATTAATCCATCTGAACCCTGGATTTACTGAGAAGAAGCAAGGAAACGTAGTTCTTAAAAGTTGTTTTAGTTGCATTTTCCTCTATACTTTAAACAATGAACAGTTGTAGTATAACCTAGTGTGGCCATGCAATTTAGTTGTGTTTATCCTAACAAAGTCAGCGAACAGTGTATTTCACATGGCTATCATCTTCTGCAGAATTTGTTTGATTTAGTTTTTGGGAGATTTCATGTTGGGCCATGTTGAATTACAGGCTTAGGGATGAATATTTAGGGATACATTGACAATCTGCTGCTCATGTATGACTGTTTGTCACTTTGTTTACAGATACCTGAAGTATCTCACAAAGAAATACTTGAAGAAGCACAATGTGAGGGATTGGCTTCGCGTGATTGCTGCCAACAAAGACAGGAATGTTTATGAGCTGCGCTACTTCAACATTGCCGAACAAGAAGGAGAAGAAGAGGATTAAATTCCTGCTTTTGTTCACATTCCTCTTTTGTGTCACAACCACTTTTTGGGTCATTTTGGGTCAATTTATTTTACTGGTTCTGTTTACCATCTTGAATTTTACGGACTCCCTAGTTTGCATCTTTGTTTAATGTGATATTTTATTAATCTAGCAGAAATAGAGAGCATTGCAGTTCATCTGCAAATTAAGTTTATCCCATCGATGTTTTAGTCAATATTTGTTGCTTGTAAGGATTTTCTTTTTGAAAGTTTTACAGTAGATTGCAGGCAGTAATCTAAGGCCGTTTTTACTTCAATGGGTTCGAATCCATTGGAATTGGTTTAGGAACAGCATTTTTATTTGGCTACTTTGACAAGAGTCATTTTTACTTTGATGGATATGCCTTATTATTTAGCCCAATATTTATTACGATTTACCTCTCTAGATTGCAAGCCAATGGATTGAGAAGGCTCAACAATCCGAGAATATCAAAAAATGTTCAAATATCTGCCTTCATTTTGGGACTGTTACACAACTCATGATTCCTTCACAAATCTGCCTCTTACCTACTCCATGTTTCTCCTTCCTCTCATAAAAATCCCTTCTCGCTCAAGGTTTTTGATCTTATACCCTCTCTTGAGCAATTGGGTTATTATAATTGTGAGTGTCAGGATCTTCAAACCCTTCTAATTCTTTTCTTTTTGGTTATGCTCGAAAATGATTTGACTTTTGGGTATTTTGTTGAGTTCAATTGTTTGTTGTCATAGCTTGTATTGAATTTTTGATTTAGAATTTGTTGTAAAATCTATCATGGGTTTTGTGTTTGTTTTTTTAGTCAAAGGGCAGGTTTTGTTTAATTATTTATTTTTCCTAATTTTCAGGAAAGAAAGCACCTTGAAGTTGCTCGTGCGCATATGAACCATGGAATATGAATCAGTGTCGATTATATACTGTATATAGAGTTTATTACACCAAAAACTCTGTGATATACCTAATTACAATTCAAAAACTTATGTTTCAACAATTAGCATATAAAACCCTATGATATTTTTTATTTTCTTACCGCCCCTTCAACCCTCAAACCGTCATAAATGACATGAAATGTCATTTTTGCCCATAATAAAATTACCCTATCTTTTTCTTCTTCATCAAAAAGCCACATCATTATATTTTTTTTTCTTTTCTTCTTCCTCCTCCACCCATCCCGCCACCAGCAACACTAACACTGCCGCCGACAATGTTGTATCATAACTTCCGGAAAACGCACATACCAAAGAAAATGCACGCACGCACGCATACAGTAGAAATCAGACGCCATCGCCGGGCGCACCACCACCAGAAGCTGCCATCGCCACCGCAACACAAAATTCACACCAAACATGTACACTAAACACACACTCAACATCAGATCAGAAATAATATACACAAAAATGCACACAACCGCACACAAAAATCTAGATCTAGATATTGGTGGGGTGTGGGAGATTGCGGTGGTGGTGCGGCGGACGGTGGCAAATGTGTGCACCTGGTGGTGGTGCATGCAACAAAAAAAACACAAACACTTCTAGATCGGAAATTTTGGGTGGGGGGGAGAGGGTTCGCCATCGGTAGTTGCGATGCAGGCCAGGAGGTGGTGGTGTGCGCCGGTTGTTAATGGCGGCGGCAATGGTTGTTGCGTAAGCAAGGTGATGGTGGCAACGTCGTAAGCCGGCAAATTGGGGTGGCGGCGCGACGCAGCGATTGCGGTGGCGCAGTGGTTTTGCGAAAGAGGTGGTGGTGCGCCGTTGTTGGAGGTATGGTGGATCTGCAAGTCTGTTGGCGGGCGGCGTAGGGATGGGCAAGAAAGGAGAAGCCGGCAGCGGTGGAGGTGGGCAAGAAAGGAGAAGACGAAACGGGGAAGAGAATGGAAAAAAAAAAAGGGAAATATTAAAAATGGAATTTTATTATTATTTTTGATATTTTTTTTAAAAGAAGAAAAATAAAATTAAAAAATAATAAAAATATGGATAAATCACTTTTAATTTTTAATATTTAAAAATATTTCAACCGTTGATTTTAATTGAGAAGATCGAACGGTCAAAATTTAAATAGAGTTTGATGGGTCTAAATTTAGAAGATCAGATTTTAATCACTTTCAATTTGTTTGATGTGGGGAAACAGATTAGTACTCGCCAGAAAAGCTGAGGGTTCAACTTGTTAGGACAAACACCAGGAACAAACAGTCAAAAAACCAAGTTGAGTGAACTGGGAGGGAAGCCCAGTTTGGCTCTCCGACGCTCAAGTCAGATGATGATCTGAAAGAGGTGAAAAAAAATAATTGTAGAGTTTCAGTAATGGGGGAATGCTTACAGTGGAAGGGATGAAGTCCCTTATTTATAGTTGAGGGTCAAGGACCCTTCGGTCATTTGCACATTATGGTCCTGCCCTAATGTTGCCCTAACACGTGGAGTAATGAGGAGAAACCTAGGAGGAATCTCCTGCAAAAGCTGGTGAAAAGTTGGTAGCGGGCAACAATGGCAGGTGCGCAGATGTGTACTGCGTGTGAGAGAGCAGTTTTGGGTTGGTAACAAGGGCTGGGCGCACGCTCTTGTTTACCATGAGCCTGAAGGGCTCGCAGATCCAAGGGTAGACCCGGGCTAAGGCTGTGCAATGAGGGGAGTTTCGACCCTCTGTTCTCCTGCATACGTAGGCTCGTCCGAGGGGAATGAGCGCTCGAGAAACAATTCCTTGGGGAATTGGGACATGCTTGGAAGTAGGGAGGACGCTCGTCTGAGAGCGGTTATGAGGGCCACATGTCTCATGAGGAGGAGGCCACATGTCTGTTCATAGACCAAGCGCGATCTTTGTTCTTACCTTCTGGCAAGCGAGGGTAGGTTCCACTCGGGGGCGGCTAGCTTGGGGATCAAGAGGCCACGCGTCTAATGTTGGTGGTGCCACGTGTGTTGGAAAACACGAAAGAGTGCGTAGCGGAATTTTAAAATTTTTCCAAAAGTTTAATCGTTGTCTTGTAATTTTCGTGCTGTAACGTTGGGAATAACAAGAAACTCACTTTAATTGAAGCTTTCTTGTGATGTAGTTACCGCCTAACAAACACCCTTCAAGCGGAAAGTCCCTCGAACAGTCCTTCGAATTAGACTCCAAAGTAGAAGGCCTCCAAAGCGTATCCACACCAGACCTAGAACACTATCAAGCTAGTGAGAATGCTAGTTCTATGGCTTGTATTAATGGCTAGGATAATTTTTGCTTTGAAAACTTTTCTTTTGGTTTTTCTCAAAAACTTAACACTTCGTGAGTGTTGGTCTAAAGAATAAGAGAAGCATCTCTACTAGTATTTATACTAGGGATTTTCGAACCACTGTTTCCTAAGCCTAGTGGGCTTCTTTTCTTGCTCACTAATTAACTCATTTAATTATTTAATTTAATTGAAATAATAAGGTCTTAACTTATTCTCCAAGTCTCGCAAGAGAAGACTTCTCTCTCCTACAATAGGAAGTTGGACTTTTCAACTTTCCTAAAGTTAAAAGTCAATATTCAATAAATAAATTAATTCCCAATTAATTATTTATTGGCTTAAGTCTATTTGAAAATAGTCTTAACAATTAATTCAATAATTAATTAAAAGACTAAAATTAATTAATTAAAATTTAATTAATTAATTCTAGAAAAGAATTCACGTGTAACATAATTACACAAATGGAACCACGTACGTACCACTTGTGCATGACACGTGGCAGCCACGCAGACTACACATGACCCGTGGCAGTCACGTGTTCTTGACACGTGGCAATGCCCACGTGTTACATGCTCCATTTCAATCAATAATTTAATCCTTCGTTAATCATATTAACATCCTACCATAACCCTCGTGTTCTCACTACTAGAAAAACGGGTTTTTGTGACGCCAAAAAGCGTCACGAAAAATGGGTTTTTGTGACGCTTTCGATTTTGTGACGCTATGTAAAAGTGTCACTTGTATAGCCGTCACAATATGATATTGTGACGCTGCTATTATGACGGTTTAATGCGTCATTATAGACGTGATGTTGCGACGCTTTTCAGCGTCACATGTATTGATATTGTGACGCTTTTCAGCGTCATATTTAATATTTAACTATCGTAACTAACTATTAATAAGACGTTTAAAAGCGTCACAATAGACTTTAATATGACGCAATAAAGCGTCATTAAAAAGTATGATATGCCTGTATATAATTTTATTATGACAAAAAATAGCGTCACAATAAATGATATTATGACACAATAAAGCGTCATCAAAATGTTTGTTATGACGAAATTTAGCGTCACAATATCTTATATTATGGTGTAATAAAACGTCACATTAAGTGATAATAGAACGAAATAAAATTTCATTAAAACTTATATTTTTCGGAATAATTATAATTCTATTCTAGTAATTTAGTCTCAACAAACAAATGTAAATAACAACATAATTAAAAAAACCAAATCAAATAACATAATAGTAATATGTTCACGAAATTTTCATTCCAAAATAATATTAGGTACAATTTGGACCTAATATATGATATTGGCCATGTGCAACAAAAATGACAAAAGATTTAAATATCAATACCACTTATAGTACTTGGTATATCTGTGTATTACAAAACAAGTCTTCACAAGTGACCGGTGTCAATCTTGAGTCATAGCAACCTACATAAAAATTCACTTTTAGTCAATAGAAAATACGAAGTGTCAGTTTATTTACATAAAAGATCTTTAAAAGGCTTTACATAATCTAAATAACACTTCTGTTATTGTGATTACGATTGACATGGTCTGCCAATCATGGCTAGCAAAGGAACTTCAATCTTCTAACAAGCCAAAAAAAGGAAAAGAATATTCAAAATCACAAGTTTAGCAACATAAACTTCAACCCATTAGTCATCCAGACATAATACCCTACAATGAATGAAATATTGTATTTCCATCCTTTGCCTAGTCAGCAAGTAATTGCATGTATCTATAAACATTAGTTTATAAACATTTCATTTAACTGATGCAGGGACATGAATATTTGAAGGAGGACATGGGCAAAGAAGAGGCAACATTTTTTTTTTTCCAGTAGCACTTTGAAGCATATATTAATTTATTTTGTGCAGAATGAAAAATACTAGTCCAAAAATATTAGTCCTACATATATTTTCTGGAGAAGGGAAAATATTAGTCCAAAACATATTTTTTTCCCGGGGAAGTTTGAGTAATCAAACCAAACCCAAGGATGCTAGAGTAATTATCCCTATATTCAGGTAATGATTTGAAGAATATATCATAAAATACATAGTGACCTGGCTTGACCCATGGAAATGGGTTATAGAACCAAACAAAAAAAAGTTGATCCAACAAACTACAACTCATAAATCATCGATTTTAGCATTGAAATCCAAAACTCATACCTTAATTTAGATGATTCTAACAACACAAATCAATCACAGGCAGAACCCCGAGAAATTCGTATCTCCAGAAGCATAACGAGAAACAAAAGCTGCAAAGGAAGCACTTGAAAGAACTTTTATAGTACAAAAAGCAGGAGAAAGTGTCAAAGAGAGAGAGATTGAAACATAAGCTGTAAAAGACTAGAATAGTTAAACCAAAGTGAATAGGAACATTTGCTGCGTAGTTTAATGATATATATATATATATGTAGGAAAGCTGACCTAGTCAACAAAATATCTGATTTAGTATTTGTGTGTTAGAAATTGACAATAGTCCAATGCACAAGTATCACATCTAACTTCTTTCTTTCTTTCTTTCTTGTGGCACTTGAACTAATTAACACGTATTATCTATCAACACAAGAAATACAACTACAAACATTTGCCTCTATTGTCACTATATACATCATCAGCTAATACCTCCCTTAAAAATGAATGCATCTTTGCATATATATAACTGGCTTCCAAAGTTATGATATATTATGATTTCGATCACCATAAAAAACATTAAGGATATATAAACAAATAATTAATAATTAAGCAACTAAATATGATATAAACATTAAGCAATTAATATGATATGTACTGCAGAAGCTGGTCTACAATGGATGAATGGAAGCAAAGTTGGTGAGGAGTTCACAGAAACAAAAAATTAAAGTAGGCCAGCTTTGACAGCAAAATTGGGTTTTCATAAATGTTATGGTTACTCAAAACTTGCTCTCTGAGTTCCAGATTTGACAGCAATTATTAAACCAACTTCCTAGTGCAAATAACTTTAAATAACTTAACTGAAATAGTTGAATATTGCGTTCTTTATAAACTCAAACATTTAGAATATTCACATTTTTGTCAAAATTAAGAAACTGAGATTAAATTATATATATATAAATCAAGAATATGTACCTATCAACATGGTTGGTGCACACAGTAACACCTACTCTTTCTATAAATACCTTTTCTTCTGGCTTATAGATAGAATCATACACATTCCCATGAATGATCATCTTGTGGACTAGCTTCTTTTCAAGTTTTCAGGTCAGAATATGATAATTATTTCATCTTTTTTATATTCTTCTCTTTTCATTATCACCATAAACTGAATATTAGTACATTTATTTCAAGTTTCAGGTCAGAATTTTTGTATTTGTTACATAATCACATGAAGTCCATCACACAACCTATCCATTGAAGAGAATTAATAGAAGAAAAGAAAGTACAGACATTGCTTTAATTACATTTATGTCCAATTAGCATTACATCCTTCCCATCACATGCACCAATAGCCATGGCCACTAAATCAGACATAAATCAGACACCTAATTTTGCTAAGGAGTATAGTCAAGTACATGCTTTCTGAAGTAACCATATTTCAATCACACCTAACAATGCATTTGAATATGCACATTCCCATTTAAAACTGCTGTCAGTTAAAAAAAGAGGATCCAACATTTCAGCTGTCACATCTTCTAACTATATGATACTTTCTAAATGTATGTCATTAATAATATAGCATCAGGTATTAACTGGAAATATAAGTCAATATGTAAAAACTTACCTATATTCTCGTCTTGTTCATGGAGCAGTCTCGTTGATTGTGATTGGCATTCCAGGATACAGACCAATCACACTCTTAGAACTGCAGGATATGTCGCCAGTGACAGATTAAGACCAGAAAATCCTATAAATGCTTGAAAATGCCTGCACTGAATCATATTACTCTATCCTTCTTTTGAAATTAACGATGAAAAACTTTCAGAAGAGGAAAAAGGTAATTGGTTCGAGCACAATAGGAAAACTAGAAAAACAAATTCCATAGATATCAAAAGTAGTGTAAACTTTAAACTTACCAATAGAAGAACGACTGAGTAACATCTGATTGAGTTGCATCTGTTTTACACCACTCGTCATAATAAAAATGTAAGTTTTGCCCATAAGGGTGCCTTGGGTCGATTTGATCAAATAAGCAGCAACAAAAATAAGTGCTCCAGAAAGTACTGGCATAATCCACATTTAATGACAACGTTTTGATCAAGCCTCTTGACTTCATAAATGGGGATACTGTTATCTCCTTTGTTGTTAATATTGTAGAGTGATTCACACAACCTGGGTCAAATGAAGACAACGATCCCATTTTTGATCAATTCATCCATTGGAAACATACATATTCATACATTTGAATTCTTGTTTTAGTATGACAATATGATTTTAGTTAGTATAGATATACAACTGCAAGACACTATATAACAATATAAAAAGCTCAACAAGACATCACTTTTTTTGATAAAATCTTACATGAAAAATATCCAGGGTAGAACACGAATCCGTGAGAAATAAAATGTAACATGTGTTAATTTCTTCAAATTCCCCAAAATCACTACCAAAATACAATTTTCATAGCATTTAAAGTAACACACAAACAAAACCAAAAAAAAACCAAATATCACCCAAGTGCTCGATCAAAATATTTACATGCCTACTTTTTGTTTCAATTACAATCTTCAATTGAAACCCATAATTGGGCTGATGGAATTAGGATGCTAAAACTTGCCGGAAGATTTCATCATGCCCATAAGTAACTGAAGAAACAAGGAAATTCATCTTACCGTTCCTTTTCACGCTATCGACAAACCAGCCAATTGTTACAAGGAACAAACCATTTGTCGGTTCATGTTTCAGAGCATGCCCAAATTTACGTCCACGCAGGCTGTAATAAATGTTAAGAATAACAAAACTAAAGCAAGGCTTATCAAGACACAGAAATAACCAAGTTCTGTTGATCAGATTTTTACCTTGTAATACAAATTAGTAGAATTACACCAACAAGCCTAATTAACACGAAAACATTTAAAAACAATAAACACTGCACCAAGAAAGGATATCTGAACCACCAAATGAGTGCACTGAGGATGGAGATGGGGACTGTATTGACCTCCCAATCTCTCTGTTGCTTCCTTGACCTGTTTCCTTGCTTCTACACATCAAATTGTAAAGAATCATTGAGAGGATAAATTAACTCAGCAAATCTGCATCGACAGTCGATAGGATTAATGTCATTATTAGCTGAATACGAATCATATCTCCTTCCGAGATGCAAAAATAACTTTCTAAATGTATAACAACTTTCTAAACTCCATGAGAGTAGTATCTATCTGAATCATCAACAGAAATAGAATAATCATGTTAAAGACTAATACATTAACATGTAAAGGATAAACAACAAAATTGACATTCAGAATTAGGGGAAATCTGTCTATGATTATCTTCATTTTATACAAAAAAGCCTCAGGAATTCAATAAAACAATACCTTACGTGCTTCTTCCTCATCTCTATCCAAAGTCGTACAGGGCATTTCATGCTTAGCCCTTACTTCATCCTCAAAAGTGTCTACCTGTGGGTCAACTAAATATAATCCGACATATTTCCCAAAAGAAAGATAACTGGATCATGGTGACACTAATAAAGCACATGAATAAATACACCAAAATGCACAATCAGAATAGCAACAAATAGGAAATGATAATTGTTAAATCCATAAGATGGTCTTTGAGATGTCAATACCCGTGAATAAGTATAAAGATCAATCATACTTTCTCGAACCACCCAAACTCCACCAACAGAATAATATTCTAAAACGTCACGCATCATAAAACACAAATCAGATAAACCCATTCTTTATTCCATAATGTTCTTGCAGCTTCTCCTCCAACAATAGCAACAGGTTCGTAACATTATCCACATCAAAATCAGTTTGCAAAGAGTTTCCAAGCTTTCCCCCCAGCAGTTTCCTGCAAATAAGAACTTCAATTTTGGCAACAGTTACAATGGAAAGTGAATTGATAATTGATAAAGGTTTTTGAGATGTCAATGGAAAGAGTATATTTATGTTTGTGTGTTCTTTAAATTTGTAACAAATGCTAGAAATAGGGGATGCACATGCAAACCTCTAGCGTGTCACCAATGTTGCAAACAAACATTCCAGGTGCTAGTATTGTTGATATCCATTCCCCTTCCCTGCTTTTTCCCTTCAGTAATTCAAGAAGATTTGATATTAAACTTTATTCAAGTTAAAATTTTGAAAAAAGAGATGGAATGGGTAAACAGGAAGTTATATCATCATCATCTTGATTAACTAATGTCATTACGCTAAACTTGCAAAAAAGAGCAAAACGATCATCGCTCTAAAGTATCAGAAAATACCAATTAATAGAAATCCAAATACCCAAAACATTCAAAAATCTCATGCTGCAAATAACACAAAAGACGAACCCCAACCAAACATAGAACATTAGTTCAAAAGCCCCAACACAGACATGCACCTAAGACAGCATATTAGAAGCTTTCATTCACTCATCTCACTAAATGCATATTTCCTGGTTGTTAAACAAT
Source organism: Lantana camara (assembly GCA_037501455.1). NCBI lineage: Eukaryota > Viridiplantae > Streptophyta > Magnoliopsida > Lamiales > Verbenaceae > Lantana > Lantana camara. Next base: position 57,189,209 of record CM074858.1, read on the forward strand.
TTGCTACACCAAAGATATGATTCAAATTCTTGGATTATATCATTTCAACAGCAAAATAAACAACCACAGAAGAAACAAAACAAAATACAATTAGTTTTTGCACCTAGGAAATGGGTAGTTCGCAGGATGATCAAAATTGACTGACCTTGCGATAAATTATCTTCAGCGCAAAGGGCCTTCAGACCTTCGTTGTTGTCTCAATTCTTGGGAATCTTGTAAATGCCATGTACTTCGAGCAAGGAAACAATCACTCCTCCAGATGTGAAAACCAAAGTGGGGAAAATATCTCTTGGTTTAGGGTTGAATTCTTACTTTAAAGAGGAGGATGCGGCCGGCGGTGGAGGTTGGTGGCGGAGGTCGACGCGTCGTCGTCGGTGGAGTCAAAACCCAGAAAGATACTCGGATTCTCAAAACCCAGAAGGATCGACTTCTTCCGATTCAGTGGCTTCTGCAATTTCTTCTCTTCACGTGAAAATTTTGGCAATTTGGAAAGTGTCGTGTTGAGATTGAAGATGAAATTGGGAAGTGAAGGTTCCCTCCCGATTTTCTTCCCAAATTTCTTCCCTCCTGATTTTCTTCCCCAAATTTCTTCCCTCCCTTTTCTGTGTAAGGAGTCCCTCGGTTTTTTCAGCTGAAAACAACACACAAATATCCATATATTTAACTATATTAAGACGCTTTTAATATGAAGCGTCGTGATAATACATGATAGCGCCTCAATATCTTCAATCTATTATGACGCTAAGTACAAAAATGTCTTAACAATTTCAATTCATTTAATAATAAATTCAATATGTAAATTAAATTAAATATAAAATGGCAATTAATGGAAAAGCGTCATAATAGGTCATTTTTTGTGACGGCAAAATAAAAACGTCATATTAGGGCGTCATTATAGGCTGTTTTTCTAGTAGTGTCTGGCATTTGTGTGTGACCCTTTAGGTTCATTATTCGATTAGCAGTGACGACGATTAATTAATTCCCTAATTAATCAATCACTTCACAGATCACACTACCGTAATCTAGCAATAGGTGTGTGACCCCTAGCCGAATAACGAAATGAATCGAAAAACCTTTCAGTCAATGACAATTAGTGAAATACAATCCTCCTACCACTCCATCTCTCAATCAAGAACTAAGGCATGAGAATATTCTCAGAGCCAAATATTCTTGATCTTTAAAGTTAAGTTCATTTAATATCCATTTCGATCTCAATCCTAGAAAACCCCATTTTCTAGATATCTTGATCTTTATCCACTTTGGCCAAGGGTTTAATATTTAATGGACTACGAACAACTCAATCAGTAAAAGATCATTCTTGTTCTTAATAAGTGTAGGTCCTTTATCGATTCTACTAATTCTACAAATGCCACTTGTGTAATCCCAACATAGGCCGTGGTTCAGGTGTCTATATGGCGACACCCTTTTGAGCCTATATCAAAGATTATAGATTTAGCTCATATGAGACATTACAGAATCTCAACTCTAAGGATTAATGAATCAAGTCATTGACCTGTGAGATATTTCCTAATCTGGAAGTTTCAGGAAACTTCCTTTCCCATTTAGGAATGTTCTCACGTGGGAGATCTCAGTGATGAAGTTCTTGTAACAATCACCCTTATGTATTATGAACGCATCAACGTATGCACTTATCACTCCATGAAACTGAGTGATCCTTCTAAAGGACATAATCACATAAGCAAGTCTCAGCAGAGTCAAGGTCGACACTCCCACTGTCTGTCGGACTCATTGACTTGGAGAAGTTTCTAATCCTCACCAATAGAGTTAAGAACTTGTTTCATGTGTCGTTCCCATAACGATAAAGTTCTTAACGGCCTCATCGGATTAGGGGAGTTCAATACATGCAAGACACAGTCAACCCAAACAGACATAAATAAGCACATAAAGAAGTGATTGCCTATGAACAAAATCATTTCGTTTATTATTTAAAGATTGTTTGTCATTTTACAAGGAAATAGTAAAGCAACATCTGCTTTAAGGGCACTATTCCTAACAATCTCCCACTTGCTCGTCAAAGCCACTCAGGTGCTAATCTAAGACCCATCTTCTGAAGATGTCCTTCGAAAGCCTGTTGACTAAGGGCTTTAGTAAGTGGATCTGTCATGTTCTCTGTCGATGTGACCCTTTCAATTTGCACATCTCCTCTCTTGTTGATATCATGGATTAAGTGATACTTCAAAATGTGCTTGGTCCTTTGGTGAGATCTAGGTTCTCATGCTTGAGCAACCGCCCCTGTGTTGTCACAAGACATTATGTCGGGGTCTGTAATGCTAGGAACTACACCCAACTCATGGATGAAGTTTCTTACCCAAACACCTTCCTTAGCTCCGTCGTTTGCAGCAAAGTATTCGGCCTCAGTGGTCGAATCTGCAGTGGTCGCTTGCTTGGAACTTTTCCAACTCACTGCTCCACCGTTCAGGCAGAATATGTATGCTGACATGGATTTAAAGTCATCCACATCTGATGCAAAGCTTGCATCACAGTATCCTCTGATAACAAGTTCTTGCTGGCTTCCGTAAACCAAGAACAAATCCTTAGTTCTTCGCAAGTACTTAAGGATGTTCTTTACAGCAGTCCAGTGACCTTCACCAGGGTCAGATTGGAATCGGCTAGTCACGCTAAGTGCATAAGGCACATCCGGTCGAGTACATAGCATCGCATATATTATGCTTCATATAGCTGATGCATAAGGAATTTTGGACACCCTGGACTTTTCAAGTTCAGTATTGGGACACAGCTTCTTCGAAAGAACTGTTCCCAGGCCCATTGGAAGTTTCCCAGGTTTGGATTCTTCCATACTAAACCTCTTTAGTATTTTATCTATGTAAACCGACTGTGATAATGTAACGCCCCAGTTTTTTTTTAGTAAGTAGTACAGCATGACGTATGTGTTTACCAAATTGCACGAAATAATTATTTATACGTGTTTTATATATATTTAATTTAGTTTTAAAAATATTAAACGTTAATTATGTTAATTATTATATCCTAAGTTATTTAATATTAAATATTTAATTAATTTCGTCCATTTACATTAATTGGATTAATTAGTGCATGCATTTTATATTTTAATTAGTGCATGCATTTTATATTTATAAGAATATACGAATTTAAATTCTATATTATTTGTAATGTTATGAATTTTCTTGTTGCATTGCTTATGAGTGACATTTACGTGCTTCGTTTTTATATAAATTGATACCGAAATTTCGTGCAAATTTAATATGTTGGACTTATACGTGTCTTGTATACGAATATATGTTCGTTTTGTATTTTCGGGTTCATTTGCATGAGTTTCGGATTTATTTTAATTTTTGAATCCAAGTCGGGGGCTAACGAGCAATTAGCGCACCCTTGGTTCCGTATTTGATATCTTGAGCTCGGGAACTCGGATTCGAGTTCCGTCAACTTCACTGAACTCGCAACGAAAATTCGAGTTTAGTGAACTTAGCCTTATATTTTTCCAAAGTCATTTGAACCCCCGAAATTCAACCGAAAAACAAAACGGCGACAAAACTGACCATGTTATACTAAAATGACCCTAACTCATCCAAACTTTCACCAAATTAACCATGGTTTGATGCTATGAAACCCTAACTCAACCACCTAGCTTGTTATATCATCCCTTAACCGAACCAACCCTTCCACAAACCCCAAATCTCAGCCAAAGCTACTGCCTTCCAGTCATTCCCGCAACCTTGCCTTCCTTGGAGATTTTAGAGCTCAAATCTCTTCCAACTTTCATCCAATCAACAAGGTAAGCTTAGAGTTGTAATATATGTTCATTCCTGATCATTTTCATCCTTTCATCCCTGAATTTGAGTCAGTTTTCATGAAGATATGGCTGATTGCATGAATAGTTAGGTATAGAGCATTTTTTATGATCTCTTTCGATTCTTGATGGATTTGAGTGATTCCAAGCTTGAATATGATTGTTTTGACATCCTCTTCTCATTTATGATCATTGATTACATCGCAGTTGGAGTATTTATGAGATATCATTTATGGCTCTTTGAGAAAATTTCATTTGAATGGTCACGTATGCCTTCTTTCCGCGTTTGAGCTCTTTTGGAACTGATTTATACGTTGAATTGGTGGTGTTTTGTTGCACATTTGATAGCCTAATTGACCTGAACATGTAGAGTTAAATGAGATCAGCCATGCCCTAGTTTTTTCGTGGATTTTTGCCCTGTTTTGGACTGGATTTTCTGCTGTCAGCTGCTACGGTTCTTCTTGCTTATTGCTGGCAGTTTTAGTGGGTTGCTAGGGCTGAATTGTTGATGTATTCATGCCTTGTATTGCTGCATATCCTGCTTGTTTGTTGCTTTAGCTGTTACTGCGTTTTAAGCAAGGAAAACAGGGGTTGTTGTTGAGTTGCTACTGCGTCTGCCTCTGTGGTACATCTCCCCGGCCGGGGAGATTTTGAACCTGAAAGTACCCGGCCGGGGAGCCCTTTTACAGAAACTCCACTGCATGGAGTCCCCGGGTGGGGACTTTTGGCGTGAAAAATCTCCCCGGGTGGGGAGATGATCTGTACCGAGCTGTTGCCGCTTCTTTTTCCTTCTTCTTCATTATTTTGCTACGTCTGTTTCCTTGTTGTTGCTGGTTGCTGCTGTTACTTGTTTTCCTCCTTTCTTTGCACTAATGCTTGTAATGCATGAAGGAAATGGTGGGTTAATGGTTGCATGTAAATAAGCTTCAGACCTGCATTTGTAAAATTGAATGTTTCATGCATGAAATTGGTTAGGCTTTAATGAGCTGCATGAATGGAGTTTGCTTTGCATGAAATTGCATACATAATTAATACTTTAGATTGCATGGATGTGTTGTACGTATGCATGTATATATATATGTAATTAAATAGAATTTGCATGCATGTGTTATATATATATATATATATATATATATATATATATATATATTTTATATATGTTTAGTAAATATTAAATATTGTTTGAATTAATTGATTATAGAATTTAATTGTTACCTATTTCATGTTTTATTTAATTTCCGATTTTAAATTGAATGTATTGAATTGTTTATTTTCTAATTGTAAATGTTATTTAATAAGTACTATGATCATGTTTGAATTCTTTGATTAAATTGATTGAAATGTGAATTTATGAATTTGAATGAAAGTGAACGAATGATTGAATGACTTGTTTGTATGATTTAAATTCCTTAATAGTGCACATGAACATTTTTATAACATAATCTTATCTTTTATACATTCATATCATGATCATTACATTGCCGAGCGTCTTATATGGTCATATTGAGTCTCACTTCACCTTTCTTGCACAAATTTTGATTCCGTTGGAGCCGAGGCCGGTCAGTGAGGCTCTTGTGTTCTCCTTTTTGCCGTTTAAGGTGGGTTTCTCTTCTAATTAGATAAATGACCCTATATACCTCTAATGTGAAAAGATTTCGGCCAAAAGTATATATATGTATATAAAGTCGTTTTCAAGGGTCAATGATTTTAAAAGTAAAGCCTTTCTTTCATGAACCTACCTAATGTTTTGGCGAGAATGAATGAATGAATGCACAGAATGGGGCCTAGGGACTTGGTGTGAGTGGTGACCTGAGGAGGCAAGGGCTGACGGTGATCCCTCATACTAGTTCCACCAATGAACGGCGTAACCGGACCTCGTCAGGAGTTAGCGAGGAATGGACGCTGAGTGCCATCTGGGGAGTCATGTTCCCCTTTTGGTCAATGAATGGGTGGTTGGGCCTTGCAAACCCGCCACCAACCCGGAGGAAGAAGGTGGAAATGTTATTGAATGTGCACGAAAGAATGATATGCATGAAAAGAAAGAAAGAATGAATGTTTAATGAATTACACAAGGTGTTGGTTGGAGATAATGCACGCCCACTCGCCGGGCCACTAATGACATAATGTAAATGAATCGTTATAATCCCTTTTGATGATTTATATTCAGCCACTTGGGAAACTCTTTAAAAACCTCACTTGGGATTATAGCTTGCATGTGACTGTTTAAATACCGTTGTATATTATATTTATGCCCTGTTTTATACCCACCAGTCCCTTTTGGACTGAACTCATTTGGCTTTCAGTTGTGTTGTGCAGGTGTCAAGGGAGCTAGGCAGGAATCCGAGTCATAGGTCTTGCATTCGCTTTTAACTCTTGTATTTTGGTCTTACACTTACATATTGCACTTTTGATCATTGTATATGAATATTAATGGAGCGTACATGTTTTGAGCCTTGATGGCATTGGATGATGTTATATTTTACTTTTGGAGCTTTGATGTTCATGGTATATATATATATATATGTATGTTATATGTTCAGTTTATGCTTCCGCTTTAATGTTTACTTTGAATTTTATGGTTTAAGGGTTAGCCCTCCTAGCATAGCGTGTTTGTTTGTCCCCGTTCGCCGTGACTTAGCTCAAGTATGGATCGTCCATTTCATATTCGGGTCGGGTCTCGGTGCGGGGGATGTGGTACCTTGCGCTCGGGTGCTACATCCTTAAGTGGTATCCGAGCTTCGGGTTGCAAAACTCGGGCTCTCGTGTCGTGTGGGTCAGTCTAGGTCGTTCGGCATAGGTACTACGTGATAATGTGTGCATTGCATCGATCTTGAACATGAAATTGTCTTTCTTTTTAATCTTGTCGAATTACTTGTTGCATTTTATATTGAATCCGTGCCTTTCGTGTTGAATATGTGCCATGAGCATGTACTAATCGCATGCATATATCTCCGAAAGGAGTTATGATTTACAGGTTATAAAATAATAATAATAATAATAATAATAATAATAAAATAATATCAAACCACGGCCAAGTTCCACGATGAAGACGATCTATTGTAAGCTCTTCCTGAGGCATGGAAGATAGGAGGGATGCACCGGGGAGGAATATGGAGAATTCGAGATGTGCGGCCTTCCTATATGGAGCTAGGGTTCAAGGGTTGGGAGCTGGAATGGAAGGTTTCACTTTAGGGATGCAATGGTAGAGAGACACTTGATAAGTTAAGAATTGATCGGGGAAAAACATTTATGACTCCGAATATGGGTATATACGGCTCTCGTACATAAGATGCCATAATTGGATTCAACGGGATCGTTCAACCTAAGGAATGAAGTAAATGAACCTTGAGGGTAATTTGGTTCAGGGTTCGGATCATTGAAGAGGTACCGAGGACTGAGAGAAGTTAAGGTAAAATAAATTCGATGGGAATTGAGCACCAAGAGTTGTCAAAGAAGGGTTTCTAAATAAATCTGGAAATTAGAAATCGAGAGTGTAGAGGTAAAGATCGAGAAGAGTTTAAATTTAGGTGCTCTGGAATGCGATTAAGATAGAAACGAGTAGGGAAGGGAGTAGAGAAAGGCAATTGATGGAGTAAATACAAATTTTGGAAAGGTGATGACATTGAGGACGGGAATTGAGTTCATTTCCAAACCCAGGCTGAATTGTCGGGTTGGGAGGTCGAATTGGGAAATATGGAGCAACAATTGGAAACGGTAAAGAAAGGCAAAGACTCTTTGGGAGGAAATCATGTGCCCAACAATAAGCAATCGAAAAATGAGTTTATTTCACTAATCTCAACTCATAAAGGATAAGCACGGGACTCTTGGTCACGGTGATGGCGAGAAGTAAGGCTCAGAATTACATTAAGGTTCAATTTTGTAAGAGAATTTGGGCAATGTTGAAGGGTGATTCTCGGAAGGAAAATGCAGAGGCCAAGTCAGTGGATGTCGAAGAAATCAGGGATCGTGAAATTGCAATTCCAGACAGTGGAAGATACAAGTGATGCGAAAAGATTCATGGAAAACTTGAAGACCGTGGGAAAGACAAGACATGATTAGCAAGTCAAAGTAATCTCGTGATTGGAGGAACGAGGAAAAGCTACCGAGCTAACAGTTTACTATATTGGTGACAGGTTCCAAAATATTCATGGCACGTGCATCATATTTCACATCAAATTATTATTTTCTTTAATTATGGTTGTGCGCGTATTCCTATTTGATTTTATTGCTCTAATGTGCGGTATATTTAATTGTCGTAAGTGTGCCACGTGCATCATCATTTTAACCCGACACGCATTCTAGTGTTTATTTAATAGGAATATCTTTCATCCCACTTATCCAGTATCTCTTCGATCGGGCCACATCCGAGTTAAGAGGAAAAGAAATAATGGGATGGTACGTTACAAGGAAGGTGATGTTGGAAAAATAAAGAATTTCAAGTGAGGGATAGGTTAATGGAAACGGGAATTCATAAAGAGAAGCAAGATTAGAGTTGATTGCGGGGTATTTGGATCAGACAAGAATAGGAAAGGGGTTTAGGATATCAAGCGAATTAGAAGGGAAGTTGAAAGGCAAAACTTTGGGGTTGCCCTTTTGATTAAATCCTCCCTAATGGAAATTATTCATCCAGAATTTCGACAAAAAAAGAATTGATGGAGTTTAACATGTGACAATAGAAATTTAAGGGGGAGAGCACGACCGAGAAACAAATTGGAAGATTGAAATGGTGCTCGAAGAAATATCTTCGTAGGAATAACAGAATTGCAAATTAAGGAAGACCTGGAAGTCCTAATGGTAGTGATCGGAAATAAATAAAAGAACCTTAACGGTTAAACCGTTAAAGTGAGCGTTAAGTATTAAGTTCGTGTTGAAGGCCACCACAGGATATTGAGGAGATGGTTGTTGAGCATTTCTACACATGGGATTTAAATTTTGGGAAATAATGGAATTATGGAAGAGCTTCTGCGAGAACATTAAATCTCCTCAGGGAACATAAATTAAATCAATTTAATATGTTCGTGATGGGAACCGTAGAGGGTAATTTGACTAAGTATTGGAGGAGTTCGGACATCACTTAATAAAATAAAACCCTACTGCATCGTCAGTTGTTTTTCCATAACAAGTTAGAAGGAATTTGAGCAGAAAGGAATCAGAAAGAAGTGACTAGGAGAGGACTTGAATTGAATCTCAAGAAGTATCAAGGAAGTTTTCCCTCGATTAGAGATTTGGGTGGACCGAAATTTAATGCACGTTTAATGGCTCTAAGAGGATGAAGGGATGAGGAAATGATCCACGAAGAGATTAATCCAAAATTTTGGGGAACCGATGATCACAATCCGGTTTGGAAAGAACTCGTCGAGAAGGATGTGATTATTAATCAAAAAGGTTATTGAATTTCAGGAGTTTCACCAAATTATAGAAGGAGGCATGAACCGTGAAGAAGACCGGTCCGAAATCTTAAGATGTAAGGTAAAACTCGTTTGGAAGGGCAGATTGATTGGACCAGGGTCAACGTATAACCGAGAAATGGAAGAAGGTAAGAAGATATAAGAATGAGAGTGGAATTAAGAATAGGACCAGTCGAGAGCCTTATCAGCTTCTCAGGTGGACACGTTGAGGATATTAAAAACAAGCCAAGAGTCGAGCTAGCTTTTGGGTTCAGACCATACCTTGGGACCATGAAGGCTTTAGCTTCAAATCCATTTCCACGGTGAACGGTACCTCAGACATCCACGGCATATGCATACACGCATTGTTAATTTAAATAATTTTGATAATCTGTGCTTTGACTCCTTGATGTGTTAACTATAGTTGTATAATTGATGTTGGATGTAAGTAAGTGATGATTGTCCCCTGGCGTTATGTGATTGTTTTGATTAAGTTGTCGTAATTGGATATTTTGATGTTTTCTCCTTGGTATTTGCTCTTCGTTATGGCTGTATTTTGTATTTTGAACTTCGTTACCTGCTTTTGAGAGACGGGGTTCTCTCATTTTTGTTCGAGAGACGGGGTTCTCTCGTTGCTGCTTTGGAGAGACGAGGTTCTTTCATTTTTGTTCAAGAGATGGGGTTCTCTCGTTGTTGCTTTTGAGAGACGGGGTTCTCTCATTGTTGTTTGAGAGACGGGGATTCCCTCTTTGTTGCTTGTGAGGAACGGGGTTCCTTCATTAATTGTCTTCAGACAGACAGTGAATCCGAGGACGGATTCTTTTAAGGGGGAGAGGTTGTAACGCCCCAGTTTTTTTTAGTAAGTAGTACAGCATGACGTATGTGTTTACCAAATTGCGCGAAATAATTATTTATACGTGTTTTATATATATTTAATTTAGTTTTAAAAATATTAAACGTTAATTATGTTAATTATTATATCCTAAGTTATTTAATATTAAATATTTAATTAATTTCGTCCATTTACATTAATTGGATTAATTAGTGCATGCATTTTATATTTATAAGTATATACGAATTTAAATTATATATTATTTGTAATGTTATGAATTTTCTTGTTGCATTGCTTATGAGTGGCATTTACGTGCTTCGTTTTTATATAAATTGATACCGAAATTTCGGGCAAATTTAATATGTTGGACTTATACGTGTCTTGTATATGAATATATGTTCGTTTCGTACTTTCGGGTTCATTTGCATGAGTATCGGATTTATTTTAATTTTTGAATCCAAGTCGGGGGCTAACGAGCAATTAGCGCACCCTTGGTTCCGTATTTGATATCTTGAGTTCGGGAACTCGGATTCGAGTTCCGTCAACTTCACTGAACTCGAAACGAAAATTCGAGTTTAGTGAACTTAGCCTTATATTTTTCCAAAGTCATTTGAACCCCCGAAATTCAACCGAAAAACAAAACGGCGACAAAACTGACCATGTTATACTAAAATGACCCTAACTCATCCAAACTTTCACCAAATTAACCATGGTTTGATGCTATGAAACCCTAACTCAATCATCTAGCTTGTTATATCATCCCTTAACCGAACCAACCCTCCCACAAACCCCAAATCTCAGCCAAAGCTACTGCCTTCCAGTCATTCCCGCAACCTTGCTTTCCTTGGAGATTTTAGAGCTCAAATCTCTTCCAACTTTCATCCAATCAACAAGGTAAGCTTAGGGTTGTAATATATGTTCATTCCTGATCATTTTCATCCTTTCATCCGTGAATTTGAGTCAGTTTTCATGAAGATATGGCTGATTGCATGAATAGTTAGGTATAGAGCATTTTTGATGATCTCTTTCGATTCTTGATGGATTTGAGTGATTCCAAGCTTGAATATGATTGTTTTGACATCCTCTTCTCATTTATGATCATTTATTACATGGTAGTTGGAGTATTTATGAGATATCATTTATGGCTCTTTGAGAAAATTTCATTTGAATGGTCACGTATGCCTTCTTTCCGCGTTTGAGCTCTTTTGGAACTGATTTATACGTTGAATTGGTGTTGTTTTGCTGCACATTTGATAGCCTAATTGACCTGAACATGTAGAGTTAAATGAGATCAGCCATGCCCTGTTTTTTCGTGGATTTTTGCCCTGTTTTGGACTGAATTTTCTGCTATCAGCTGCTACGGTTCTTCTTGCTTATTGCTGGCAGTTTTAGTGGGTTGCTAGGGCTGAATTGTTGCTGCATTTCATGCCTTGTATTGCTACATATCCTGCTTGTTTGTTGCTTTAGCTGTTACTGCGTTTTAAGCAAGGAAAACAGGGGTTGTTATTGAGTTGTTGCTGCGTCTGCGTCTGTGGTACATCTCCCCGGCCGGGGAGATTTTGAACCTGAAAGTACCCGGACGGGGAGCCCTTTTATAGAAACTCCACTGCATGGAGTCCCCAGGCGGGGACTTTTGGCGTGAAAAATCTCCCCGGGCGGGGAGATGATCTGTACCGAGCTGCTGCCGCTTCTTTTTCCTTCTTCTTCATTATTTTACTGCGTCTGTTTCCTTGTTGTTGCTAGTTGCTGCTGTTACTTATTTTCCTCCTTTCTTTGCACTAATGTATGAAGGAAATGGTGGGTTGATGGTTGCATGTAAATAAGCTTCAGATCTGCATTTGTTAAATTGAATGTTTCATGCATGAAATTGGTTAGGCTTTAATGAGTTGCATGCATGGAGTTTGTTGTGCATGAAATTGCATACATAATTAATACTTTAGATTGCATGCATGTGCTGTACGTATGCATGTATATATATATGTAATTAAATAGAATTTGCATGCATGTGTTATATATATATATATATATATATATATATATATATATATATATATGTTTAGTAAATATTAAATATTGTTTGAATTAATTGATTATAGAATTTAATTGTTACCTATTTCATGTTTTATTTAATTTTCGATTTTAAATTGAATGTATTGAATTGTTTGTTTTCTAATTGTAAACGTGATTTAATAAGTACTATGATCATGTTTGAATTCTTTGACTAAATTGATTGAAATGTGAATTTATGTATTTGAATGAAAGTGAACGAATGATTGAATGGCATGTTTGTATGATTTAAATTCCTTAATAGTGCACATGAACATTTTTATAACATAATCTTATCTTTTATACATTCATATCATGATCATTACATTGCCGAACGTCTTATATGGTCATATTGAGTCTCACTTCACCTTTCTTGCATAGATTTTGATTCCGTTGGAGACGAGGCCGGTCAGTGAGGCTCTTGTGTTCTCGTTTTTGCCGTTTAAGGTGGGTTTCTCTTCTAATTAGATAAATGACCCTATATACCTCTAATGTGAAAAGATTTCGGCCAAAAGTATATATATGTATATAGAGTCGTTTTCAAGGGTCAATGATTTTAAAAGTAAAGCCTTTCTTTCATGAACCTACCTAATGTTTTGGCGAGAATGAATGAATGAATGCACAGAATGGGGCCCAGGGACTTGGTGTGCGTGGTGACCCGAGGAGGCAAGGGCTGACGGTGATCCCTCACACTAGTTCCACCAATGAACTGCGTAACTGGACCTCGTTAGGAGTTAGCGAGGAATGGACGCTGAGTGCCATCTGGGGAGTCATGTTCTCCTTTTGGTCAATGAATGGGTGGTTGGGCCTTGCAAACCCGCCACCAACCCGGAGGAAGAAGGTGGAAATGTTATTGAATGTGCACGAAAGAATGATATGCATGAAAAGAAAGAATGAATGAATGTTTAATGAATTACACAAGGTGTTGGTTGGAGATAATGCACGCCCACTCGCCGGGCCACTAATGACATAATGTAAATGAATCTTTATAATCCCTTTTGATGATTTCTATTCACCCACTTGGGAAACTCTTTAAAAACCTCACTTGGGATTATAGCTTGCATGTGACTGTTTAAATACCGTTGTATATTATATTTATGCCCTGTTTTATACCCACCAGTCCCTTTTGGACTGAACCCGTTTGGCTTTCAGTTGTGTTGTGCAGGTGTCAAGGGACTAGGCGGTAATTCGAGTCATAGGTCTTACATTCGCTTTTAACTCTTGTATTTTGGTCTTACACTTACATATTGCACTTTTGATCATTGTATATGAATATTAATGGAGCTTACATGTTTTGAGCTTTGATGGCATTGGATGATGTTATATTTTACTTTTGGAGCTTTGATGTTCGTGGTATATATATATATATATATATATGTATGTTATATGTTCAGTTTATGCTTCCGCTTTAATGTTTACTTTGAATTTTATGGTTTAAGGGGTTAGCCCGCTTAGCATAGCGTGTGTGTTTATCCCCGTTCGCCGTGACTTAGCTCGAGTATGGATCGTCCATTTCATATTCGGGTCGGGTCTCGGTGCAGGGGATGTGGTACCTTGCGCTCGGGTGCTATAGATAATCCTAACAATCTCCTAGATCTATCCCGATAGATTTTTATCCCGAGAATGTAGGATGCATCACCAAGATCCTTCTCTCATGACATGAAAGTAACAAAGTCTTGGTTATCGAACCAATTTCAATGAAAAGGATGTCATCTACATAAAGTATCAAAAATTGAACCGAGGCTTCCAATTCTTTCTTGTACACGTAGGATTCATTCGGATTTTTAATAAAGCCAAACGATTTGACTGCTTCATCAAATCGAATGTTCCAATTCCTATACGCTTGTTTCAATCCATATATTGATCTTTGGAGCTTACAAACCTTTTGTTTGCTCCCACTGAATGTGAAACCCATGGGTTGCTCCATGTAAATGTCTTTGTCAATGTCTCCATTGAGAAAGGCAGTTTTCACATCCATTTGCCATATCTCATAGTCATAATATGCAGTAATGACAAGCAAGATCCGAGTGGACTTTTGCATTGCAACCGGGGAGAAGGTTTCATCAAAGTTTACACCTGATCTTTGAGTGAAACCCTTAGCAACTAATCTTGCTTTAAAGGCTTCCACGCTTCCATCTACTCCAAGCTTGCGCTTATATATCCATTCACACCCTATGGGCCTGATCCCATCAGGTGGATCAACCAAGGTCCAAACTTGGTTAGAGTACATGGAATCCATTTTGGATTTCATTGCTTCTTTCCACTGTTCAGAGTCCAAATCTAACAGTGCCTCCTCATAAGTTAATGGATCATTATCTATTTGAGATGTCTGGTGGAGAAAACCATACCATCTCTCTGGTTGTCTAGGAATGCGTTCAGAACATCTTACTAGAGGAGGATTTTCGCGTGTATCACTTTCTGCGATTGGCTGAAGGACGTTATTCTCCGAACTTGGCATGGGACCTTGGTCTCAAACCTCTTCGAGTTCTGCGATCTTGCCTTTCTTTTCTTTAAGGAACGAGTCCTCAAGAAAAGAAGCATTTCTTGACACAAAGACCTTTTGTTCAAGAGGATAGTAGAAATAATATCCTATGGACCCTTTAGGATATCCTACGAAGTTGCATAAGCTGTTAGGAATAGTGCCCTTAAAGCAGATGTTCACTTTACTATTTCCTTGTGAAATCACAAACAGTCTTTGAATAATAAAAGAGATGATTTTGTTCATAGGCAATCACTTCTTTATGTGTCTATTTATGTCTCTTTGGGTTGACTATGTTTTGCATGTATTGAACTCCCCTAATCTGATGAGGCCGTTAAGAACTTTGTCGTTATGGGAACGGCACATGAAATAAGTTCTTAACTCCACAGGCGAGGATTAGAAACTTCTCCAAGTCGATGAGTCCGACAGACAATGGGAGTGTCGACCTTGACTCTGCTGAGACTTGCTTGTGTGATTTTGTCCTTTTGAAGGATCACTCAGTTTCATGGAGTGATAAGTGCATACGTTGATGCGTTCATAATACATAAGGGTGATTTTGTTACAAGAACTTCATCACTGAGATGTCCCGCCTGAGAACATTTCTAAATGGGAAAGGAAGTTTCCTGAAACTTCCAGATTAGGAAATATCTCACAAGGTAATGACATGATTCATTAATCCTTAGACTTGAGATTATGTAATGTCTCATATAAGCTAACTCCATAATCTTTGATATAGGCTCAAAAGGGTGTCGCCATATAGACAACTGAACCACGGCCTATGTTGGGATTACACAAGTAGCATATGTAGAATTAGTAGAATCGATAAAGGACCTACACTTGTTAAGAACAAGAATGATCTCTTACTGATTGAGTTGTTCGTAGTCCATTAAACATTAAACCCTTGGCCAAGGTGGATAAAGATCAAGATATCTAGAAAATGGGGTTTTCTAGAATTGAGATCGAAATGGATATGAAACGAACTTAACTTTAAAGATCAAGAATATTTGGGCTCTGAGAATATTCCCATGCCTTAGTTCTTGATTGAGAGATGGAGTTGTAGGAGGATCGTATTTAACTGATTGTCATTGACTGAAAGGTTCTTCGTTTCATTTCGTTATTCGGCTAGGGGTCACACACCCATTGCTAGATTATGGTAGTGTGATCTGTGAAGTGATTGATTAATTAGGGAATTAATTAATTGCTTTCACTGCTAATCGAATAATGAAATTAAAGGGTCACACACAAATGCCAGAACACGAGGGTTATGGTAGGATGTTAATATGATTAACAATGGATCAAAATAGTTGATCGAAATGGGCATGAGACGAGGTTGATGCCACGTGTGACGCGGCCAACGTGGTTTCCACGTGTCACGTACACGTGGCTTCGCGCGTGTCCCATTTCATGTGATTTATTTCACACGCGAATTATTTTCTACAATTAATTAATTAAATTGTAATTAATTAATTTTGGTCTTTTAATTAATTATTTAATTAATTGTTAAGACTATTCTCAAATAAACTTAACCCAATAAATAATTAATTGGGAATTAATTTATTTATTGAATATTGTCTTTTAACATTAGGAAAGTTGAAAAGTCCAACTTGCTATTGTAGGAGAGAGAAGGTTATTCTTGCAAGACTTGGAGAACAAGTTGGGAACTTATTTTCTCCAATTAAATTAATAATTAAATTAGTTAATTAGTTAGGAAGAAAACAAAGCCCATTAGGTTTTAGAAACCCTAGGGGCTCGATCCGCACTTGTATAAATATAAGGGGTGGTGCTTCTCTTATTCTTTAGACCAACACTCACGAAGTGTTAAGTTTTTTGAGAAAAATAAAAGAAAAGTTTTCAAAGCAAAACCCTAGCCATTAACACAAGCTATAGAACTAGCATTCTCACTTGCTTGATCGTGTTCTAGGACTGGTGTGGATACGCTTTAGAGGCCTTCTACTTTGGAGTCTAATTTGAAGGACCATTCGAGGGACTTTCCGCTTGAAGGGTGTTTGTTACGCGGTAACATCACAAGAAAGCTTCAATTAAAGTGAGTTTCTTGTTATTCCCAACGTTACAGTAAGAAAATTGCAAGACAACGATTAAACTTGTGGAAAAATTTTAAACTTTCGCTGCTCAACTCTTTCGTGTTTTCCAACAAGTGGTATCAGAGCCACCTTGCAACGTTCGTATTGTATCTTTACTGCTTTATGAATTTTGATAAAAATTCTTGAATTTGAGTATATGTTGTGTATTCATGGTTTTTATTTGTAATACGAGGTTGCCGGATCAGTCCTGTTTCTTGAAAATTTTATGAAAATTCTTTCCTGATTAATCGGGTTTTAAGCTGTTTAAATTCAGATTATTTAGAATTGTTTTAATTCGAAACGAAAATTGGAATTTTGGAAATTACGAAACGAATCCGGAACGGGGAGTATCGCGCGCGGTTTTGCGTGTTTCCGTGCATGGGGCGGCATCACCTTGTCTCTCCCGCCCGGGCAGCGAGCGAACCGCGCACTAGGCGCTGTGCACTGCTGCGCCGCGCTACTGTCGGCTTGACTAGGCGTCCCGTGCGGGCTGTGTGCATGGGACGGCCTGCTCGTGCGCGCCTTGTGAGCGTGCTTGCGGGCTGTCCCGGGACGCCTTTTTCGTATCGTGTTTTCGGTTTTGCTAAAATCCCGTTTTATAAAATCTGATTTTATTTTAAAATTTGATTTTAATTTTATAAAATTATTTATTTGAAATAATTATAAAATTTTGGATTTTATGAATTAAGGTCAAGTTCTAATTTTTTCGAGAAAATAATAAATATCACTTTGAATGATATTTTTGACAAAAATTTAATTTTGAATTAATTTTTGTTTTGTCAAGATCCGGTGATTCGATTTTGAATAAATTCTTGAAAAATGAACTATATTCAAATTACTTAAGTTAGCTGTAACTTGAAGTCAAGAGAATTTTAAATTTAATTGGTAAATTTAAATTCAAGCGGAAGCATGCTAGTTTAGGTGATCATGGGTTAGTCTTATATATGGTTTTAAATTCTGCACATGGATGATTTCAATTGGGGTCGGAGCCCCATAGTTGCGCGTTTTCAATTGGGGTTGAGCCCTACTTATGTGTGTACTGTTATGTGTTTATTATGTGGCTTTCCTTATTATTGTTTTTGGGCCGGGGTATGCCCCGTGTACTTATCTGTGGTCAATATGAAAATTGAGCCATATTACTTTGTGTAAAGAGAGTAGAACTTAGGAAGTGAGGTTTTTATTTTAATTTTGGAGACAAGCACCCATGGAATAAGAAGGATCCACAAGGAGCAGTTGAAGAACGGTGGCCATAAGAAGATCCCTCAAAATGTTTAGGAGGGTTCTATTAATGTAATAGATAGGGCGTTTTATCCATTAAATTATGTACCCCTATGTGATATGAATTGTCTTATGTGGTATGAATGTTAGAACTAGTGATTTTGGAGTGGCTCCCAAATTCACATATAAGATAGGATACCCATGATCATCACATAATTAGTATCATGCTAGGACATGTTATCTTTTAATTGCTTCTGTGATGCACTTTATGTGAAACTGTATTAACAAGACAATTAAAATTTGGATAACATTATATGTTGGTGAGGTCATTCGAAAATCCCATTTAAATATTGAGCAAAATTCGAATAAATAGGTGTTTTATCACGGTAATAAAATTCCTAGCATTCCATCAATAGGATTTAAGACTTAATAAGTGAAACTAATTGCTGTCTCACGAGTCGTGGGGTAATTAGTGTAGATAATTAACTCTTAGTTTCCTGATTAATTATTTTAAATAATTAGTATTTCTTGACCATTTTAGAATGGGCGATGTCTCACGAGTCGTAGGTTGTTCCGGACTAAGTTTGGTTGAGATCTTATGATTGATGGGTCCTGCTCAACACTAAAGTAGATATGGATGTCTCACGAGTCGTGGGTCCATGATTGAAAGATTAGTGATGCAAAAATATTACTAGGAATTACATGGGGATGGAATTGACAATTCGTACCTACCTAAAGATTCTTAGACCTTTGGATGTCTCACGAGTCGTGGATCCAAAACTAAGAATGCTTGGGATCCTAGTACCCATTGAGAAAATAAGTTTCTTCTAAAGACCTTGATAATATGTAATCGTTATTATTCAGCATGCTCATGTTTTCTCTGTTTTTTTTTCCATTTAGGTTGTAGTTCTGTGATTCTCTATAATTGAAATGGCAACCAAAAACCCTTTGGTATCCATCCTCGAACCAAACAAATTGACGGGGCCCAATTACTCTGATTGGCTTCGGAATCTAAAGATAGTTTTAGATTCTGAAAAGAGAAGATATGTTCTCTTCGAGGGAGAGCCAGTCGCTGAAGGCGAGGCTCCGACTCGGGCCGAAAGGGACGCGATTGTGAAATGGTCTGAAGATAATCTTCAAGCCCGTTGCCTCATGTTGGCCACCATGTCCCCGGACATGCAGAGGCAACACGAGTTAATAGACAGCGCTTGGGAGATTTACATCCATCTCGAGCAATTGTACCACCCCAAAGAGCGTGTTCTAAGGTACAACACCTCTAAGGAGCTCTTTCATCTCAGAATGAAAGAAGGTACAAATGTCCATGAGCACGGTCTCAAGTTTCTTGCTTTGAAAAAGAAACTGACCTCCATGGAAATGCCACTAAGTGAAGAACTCGTTGTGGATTTGTTGCTCGCATCGCTTCCACCATCATTCAATCCTTTCGTGCTAAACTTCAACATGAATCATCCTCATGCTACTGTAGCTGAGTTGATTAGTCAGCTTGTGACTGCTGAAGACACGATCAAGAAGGATCACAAAGTAATGATGGTCACTTCCTCTTCTAGGCCTTCTAAAGGTAAAGGGAAGAAAGTTCCCAAGAAGAAGGGATCTCTTAAACCTGATGGAGGGGTTGAAAAGAGAAAGGCTAGGAAGAGAAAGGATAAGACAGAGGACGTTTGCCACCATTGTGGCAAGAAAGGGCATTGGAAGAGGAACTGCCAAGAATACAAGGATACTCTAAAGAAAGGTGGGTTTATTGTTGAAGTAAATCTATCTATTGATTCTAATTCTTGGGTACTTGATACTGGCTGTGGAGCTCATATCTATAATGATGTACAGATGCTAAATGAGATCTGGCAGCTTGAAGAAGGAGAATGCATCTTAAAGGTTGGGAATGGATCAAGCGTTCAAGCCCAAGTCATTGGGACGTGTAGATTAGATTTAGGTGTCTTTACTTTAGTTTTGAACAAAGTCCTTTATGTACCTTCTATTATTCGTAATATCATTTCCATTCCAATACTTGATTGTGAAGGTTATGAGACTTTCTCTAGAAACGGAAACTTTTATCTTGAGAAGAATAAAACTTCCGTTTGCTTGGTACATTATCTAATGGAATTTATACAACTAAAGACACCAATATTCTAAATATACAACAATTAAACAAACGCAAAAGAGATGACAAGATCTCGGCTTCTTTATGGCACACACGTTTAGGCCATGTTTCCAAGGATAGGATTGCTAAGTTAACTAATTTAGGATCATTCTATGATAATGAACTTAAAGAGTTAACTCATTGTGAATCATGTCTTAAAGGAAAGATGGCCAAAACTCCCTTTAATGGTAAAGTGGAACGTGCCACCAAAGTATTGGATTTAATCCATACTGATGTTTGTGGACCACTTAGTGTAAGCACGAGAAACAATCATCAGTATTTCATAACCTTCATAGACGACTTTAATCGTTTTGGTTATGTGTACTTAATGAAGTATAAATCCGAAGCCTTTGAGAAATTCTTGGAATTTCAGAAGGAGGTCGAGAACCAAACTGGTCACAAGATTAAGACACTTCGATCTGATCGAGGTGGTGAGTATCTAAGTGACGAATTCCTTAGTCATCTCAGAGATAATGGAATTATTTCTCAGTGGACTCCTCCAGGAACTCCTCAATTAAATGGAGTTTCGGAGAGAAGGAACAGAACCTTACTTGATATGGTTCGTTCCATGATGAGCTTCACTGAATTGCCACCTTCATTCTTGGGTTATGCCTTAGAATCAACAGTTATGATTCTGAATCTTGTTCCCTCCAAATCTGTACCCAAAACCCCATTTGAGATGTGGTTTGGCAAAATCCCTGATTATTCTTACTTAGCAATTTGGGGTTGTCCTGCATAGGTGAAGAGGAAGGTGGGAGATAAGCTTGAAGCTAGATCAAGCTTACGTAACTTCGTAGGATGTCCTAAAGAGTCAATAGGATATTATTTCTACGATCCTCTTGAACAAAAGGTCTTTGTGTCAAGAAATGCTACTTTTCTTGAGGACTCGTTCCTTAAAGAAAAGAAAGGCAAGATCGCAGAACTTGAAGAGATTCGAGACCAAGGTCCCACGGCAAGTTTGGAGAATAACGTCCCTCAGCCAATCGTACAGAGTGATACACGTGAAAATCCTCCTCTAGTAAGACGTTTGAACGTATTCCTAGATAACCAAAGAGATGGTATGGTTTTCTCCACCAAACATCTCAAATGGATAATGATCCATTAACTTATGAGGAGGCACTGTTGGATTCGGACTCTGAACAGTGGAAAGAAGCAATGAAATCCGAGATGGATTCCATGTACTCTAACCAAGTTTGGACCTTGGTTGATCCACCTGATGGGATCAGGCCCATAGGGTATGAATGGATATATAAGCGCAAGCTTGGAGTAGATGGAAGCGTGGCAGCCTTTAAAGCAAGATTAGTTGCTAAGGGTTTCACTCAAAGACCAGGTGTAGACTTTGATGAAACCTTCTCCCCGGTTGCAATGCAAAAGTCTATTCGGATCTTGCTTTCCATTGCTGCATACTATGACTATGAGATATGGCAAATGGAAGTGAAAACTACCTTTCTCAATGGAGACATTGACAAAGACATTTACATGGACCAATCCATGGGTTTTGCATTCAGTGGGAGCGAACAAAAGGTTTGTAAGCTCCGAAGATCAATCTACGGATTGAAACAAGCTTCTAGGAATTGGAACATTCGATTTGATGAAGCAGTCAAATCATTTGGCTTTATTCAAAATCCGAATGAGTCCTACGTGTACAAGAATTAATTGGAAACCTCGGTTCAATTTCTGATACTTTATGTAGATGACATCCTTCTCGTTGGGTATACAAAGGATGACATGAAAGTAACATAGTCTTGGTTATCGAACCAATTTGAGATGAAGGATCTTGGTGATGCATCCTACATTCTCGGGATAAAGATCTATCGGGATAGATCTAGGAGATTGTTAGGATTATCACAGTTGATTTACATAGACAAAATACTAAAGAGGTTTAGTATGGAAGAATCCAAATGTGGGAAACTTCCAATGGGCCCGGGAACAGTTCTTTCGAAGAAGCTGTGTCCCAAGACTGAACTTGAAAAGTCCAGGATGTCCAAAATTCCTTATGCATCAGCTATGGGAAGCATAATGTATGCGATGCTATGTACTCGACCGGATGTAGCTTATGCACTTAGCATGATTAGCCGATTCCAATCTAACCCTGGTGAAGGTCACTAGACTGTTGTAAAGAACATCCTTAAGTACTTGAGAAGAACTAAGGATTTGTTCTTGGTTTACGGAGGCCACCAAGATCTTGTCATTAGAGGATACTATGATGCAAGCTTTGCATTAGACATGGATGACTTTAAATCCATGTCAGGATACATATTCTGTCTGAATGGCGGAGCAGTGAGTTGGAAAAGTTCCAAGCAAGCGATCACTGCAGATTCGAGCACTGAGGCCGAATACTTAGCTGCAAACGATGCTGCTAAGGAAGGTGTTTGGGTAAGAAACTTCATCCACGAGCTGGGTGTAGTTCCTAGCATTAAAGACCCCATTACAGTGTTTTCTGACAACGCCGGGGCGGTTGCTCAAGCAAGAGAACCAAGATCTCACCAAAGGACCAAACACATTTTGAGGAAATATCACTTAATCCGTGATATCACCAAGAGAGGAGATGTGCAAATTGAAAGGGTCACATCGACAGAGAACATGGCAGATCCACTTACTAAAGCCCTTAGTCAGCAGGCTTTCGAAGGACATCGATGAAGATAGGTCCTAGATTAGCACCTGAGTGGCTTTGATGGGCAAGTGGGAGATTGTTAGGAATCGTGCCCTTAAAGCAAATGTTTGCTTTACTATTTCCTTGTGAAATCACAAACAGTCTTTGATAATAAACGAGATGATTTTGTTCATAGGCAATCACTTCTTTATGTGCTCATTTATGTCTGTTTGGGTTGACTGTGTTTTGCATGTATTGAACTCCCCTTATCCGATGAGGCCGTTAAGAAATTTGTCGTTATGGGAACGACACATGAAACAAGTTCTTAACTTCATAGGCGAGGATTAGAAACTTCTCCAAATCCATGAGTTTGACAGACAGTGGGAGTGTCGACCTTGACTCTGCTGAGACTTACTTGTGTGATTATGTCCTTTTGAAGGATCACTCAGTTTCAAAGAGTGATAAGTGCATACGTTGATGCGTTCATAATACATAAGGGTGATTGTTACAAGAACTTCATCACTGAGATGTCCTACGTAAGAACATTCCTAAATAGGAAAGGAAGTTTCCTGAAACTTCCAGATTAGGAAATATCTCACAGGTCAATGACGTGATTCATTAATCCTTAGAATTGAGATTATGTAATATCTCATATGAGCTAACTCTGTAATCTTTGATATAGGCTCAAAAGGGTGTCGCCATATAGACACCTGAACTACGGCCTATGTTGGGATTACACAAGTGGCATATGTAGAATTATCAGAATCAACAAAGGACCTACACTTGTTAAGAACAAGGATGATCTCTTACTGATTGAGTTGTTCATAATCCATTAAACTTTAAACCCTTGGCCAAGGTGGATAAAAGATCAAGACATCTAGAAAATGGGGTTTTCTAGGATTAAGATCGAAATGGATATGAACAAACTTAACTTTAAAGATCAAGAATATTTGGTCTCTGAAAATATTCTCATGCCTTATTTCTTGATTGAGAGATGGAGTTGTAGTAGGATCATATTTCACTCATTGTCATTGACTGAAAGGTTCTTCGATTCATTTTGTTATTCGGCGAGGGGTCACAGACTCATTGCTAGATTACGGTAGTGTGATCTATGAAGTGATTAATTAATGAGGGAATTAATTAATTGTTGTCACTGCTAATCGAATAATGAACCTAAAGGGTCACACACAAATGCCAGAAAACGAGGGTTATGGTAGGATGTTAATATGATTAACGAAGGATCAAAATAGTTGATCGAAATGGGTATGAGATGAGGTTGATGCCACGTGTCAAGTACACGTGGCTGCCACGTGTCACACGGCCAACGTGGCTGCCACGTGTCACGTACACGTGGCTTCACGCGTGTCCCATTTCATGTGATTTATTTCACACGTGAATTCTTTTCTAGAATTAATTAACTAAATTGTAATTAATTAATTTTGGTCCTTTAATTAATTATTGAATTAATTGTTAAGACTATTCTCAAATAAACTTAACCCAGTAAATAATTAATTGGGAATTAATTTTTTTATTGAATATTGACTTTTAACATTAGGAAAGTTGAAAAGTCCAACTTCCTATTGTAGGAGAGAGAAGCTTATTCTTGCAAGACTTGGAGAATAAGTAGGGAACTTATTTTCTCCAATTAAATTAATAATTAAATTAGTTAATTAGTGAGCAAGTAAACAAAGCCCATTAGGTTTTAGAAACCCTAGGGGCTCGATCCGCACTTGTATAAATACAAGGGGTGGTGCTTCTCTTATTCTTTAGACCAACACTCACGAAGTGTTATGTTTTTTGAGAAAAATAAAAGAAAAGTTTTCAAAGCAAAACCCTAGCCATTAACACAAGCTATAGAACTAGCATTCTCACTTGCTTGATCGTGTTCTAGGACTGGTGTGGATACGCTTTAGAGGCCTTCTACTTTGGAGTCTAATTCGAAGGACCGTTCGAGGGACTTTCCGCTTGAAGGGTGTTTGTTAGGCGGTAACAACATCACAAGAAAGCTTCAATTAAAGTGAGTTTCTTGTTATTTCCAACGTTACAGTACGAAAATTGCAAGACAACGATTAAACTTGTGGAAAAATTTTAAACTTCCGCTGCTCAACTCTTTCGTGTTTTCCAACATAAGCTTCATCTAGCTTCAAGCTTATCTCCCACTGTCCTCTTCATGTAAGCAGGACAGCCCCAAATTCTTAAGTAGGAATAACTAGGGATTTTGCCAAACCACATCTCAAATGGGGTTTTGGGTACAGATTTGGAGGGAACAAGATTCAGAATCTTAACTGTTGATTCTAAGGCATAACCCCAGAATGAAGGTGGCAATTCAGTGAAGCTCATCATGGAACGAACCAATAGGGTTCTGTTCCTTCTCTCCGAAACTCCATTTAATTGAGGAGTTCCCAGAGGAGTCTACTGAGAGATAATTTCATTATCTCTGAGATGGCTAAGGAATTCGTCACTTAAATACTCGCCACCAAGATCAGATCGAAGTGTCTTAATCTTGTGACCGGTTTGGTTCTCAACCTCCTTTTGAAATTCCAAGAATTTCTCAAAGGCTTCGGATTTATACTTCATTAAGTACCCATAACCAAAACGACTAAAGTCCTCTATGAAGGTTATAAAATACTGATGGTTGTTTCTCGTACTTTGTAGCACCCGAGCGCAAGGTACCACATCCCCGCACCGAGACCCGACCCGAATATGAAATGGACAATCCATACCCGAGTTAAATTACGGCGAACGGGGACAACACACACGCTATGCTAGGCGGGGCTAACCTGTAACACCCCAAAACGGAGGATGCCACATCCCCCGCACTGAGACCCAGACCCGATCATGAAATGGAAATCTATGCCCGAATCCGAATCACAGCGAACGGGAGACCAACACACAGGCTATGCTAGGCGGATCTAACTCGACAAACTCAGAGCGCGGAAGCAAATTAAACATTCAACATCAGATAGCGAAAGCATTTAAAGCAACATTCAAAACAAGTGATGGGTTCAACTAGCATAGATACCTAGTCCCGAATATCAGAGTATCAAACATAATCTAATAATCATCAAGTGCTACACAGGGCCGAATACGAATGCCACACAGGGCTACAGAAAGGTAAAGTATAATCTCAAGTCTACAAGTCATAACATAAGTAAAGTGTATGAAAGTCAAATGCAACTAAGAAGACTAGACCGACGAAGTGTAACTCAAGGACTCACTCCCGCCTAGCAAATGCCAAAAGACCTGCAACTAAAAGTTTAAATGAGGGGTCAGTCAACTTGACCGAGTGAGGGGGCTAACGCACACCCACGATATGTATATATAGAATCACAACACAAATTAAAGTAGGAATCATGAACCGAGTATAGGTGTTGCATACCAAAACATTTTGAAAGTACCCTAAAAGATAGATATATAAGTTTAGAAAACATTTCAGAAACTCTATCCCGATTCATGATTCCTAAACAGAACACATGCTCGGCGAGTACGAGCTTCCCACCTTTACTCCTCAAAACATAAATCAAAATCAATCCACCCTCTACACCAATGATGGAGGAGATGTACAGTCCCCAAACCATCCAGGATAAACCGTCTAAAATAGACTCGATCTCAAGGGGGTAGCGAACCCACAAGAGTCATCCCCGGCCTTAGCCGAAGGCTCAAGATATCACGCCTCCCTCATCACCCTAAGGTCGCGCAATGATATCTCAAATGGAAACTACGCACATGGTTGAAACTCCGACGGCCCTAACCGTCCCGGAGGCCCCATTACCCGTAGCTCCTCGGATCCACAATAGAACAGAACAGAACAGATACCAATCTTTCATGGCAAATCTCGCTACAGAATCGTACCACAACTGAATTTTCCAAAATAGCTTACATATGCCTCAAAAACTGGTTTTTATACATATTCCTACGCAATGGAATTTAAGCCCGTAGACACCCACCCACGCAGAACCCACACGATGGAATTTAAGCCCGTAAGCACCCATCCACGCAGAACCCACGCGATGGAATTTAAGCCCGTAAGCACCCATCCACGCAGAACGCACGCAAGGTCATAAACATATCATATCCAACATGTACGTATTTATAGTAAGGTATACTCGCATACAAGGGTAGAAATCAGCATGTAAAGGTCATAGGTCGCATAACTATACAAAATCCTAGACCTCACCTCGTGAAAGTAGAGTCTGAGAGTGTGAAGGGCCAAACACTCTAAACCTCGGGCCCACCGGCACCACCAAACTCTGTGATAAGACATATAGAAGCCCAGACTTAGACTCTATATGAACCAAACAAGACGCACGGCGTTGCTCAACATGATCGTGGTTATGCATAAGTGTTCATGTTGTGCTTGGATAAGGTGTCGTGGTCATTCAAGGCATATCAATGCTCAACAAGGTCATATTTACAAGCAACCGACACGTAATTCCATATCCAAAGATGCAAGATCAATTTAGGAAGTCAATGTATTCACAAAATGCATATTAAATCATCCAATGTCACAGGGTTCAATTATAGTATTACAATTAAGTGTCAAGTTCATGTCAAGTTATAAAGTGCATAAGTAAGAGCAACTTGATCATATAAACATACAAAGTTGTTGTAAGTAGATGGCATGCTTGATACAAATAAAGAGTGCATTTAATTCACTTAAGATCATACTTTACAACTTCACAACATGTTTGGTACACAAGCTCAAGTCACATTTATAACTTCATAAATATTACACTTACATCCCCTAAGTTATTTATAAAAGTTTAGAATTATTACACATACATCCCCTTAGTTGATTACTAAGCATAATTGTTCGTTTAAGGTGTTTATATAATTATTCAACTAGGAATTAATTACTTACAAGCATGACAATTATCAATTTATCTTAATTCATAATATACCATTTTCGAGTAGTAAGAGTAAATCAAGATATTACAATTCTAACTCCTATCATGCATCAAGTCTCAAGTTGTAACGCCCCAGTTTTCAGTAATAATAATGTGACGTATTTGTTTATAAGTTGCGCAAATTAATTATTTAATTATATGATTAATTGTTTATAAGTGTTTATATTTGATTTAAACTATAGACTATGGTTATTTTAATTAATTCATTTTATTTTACTTTGTTATTTAGTGTTTAATTTCTTAATTAAGGTTTCGTGTTACCTTAACTATTTCGGTAATTTCGTTAATTAATTTCAACATGTTGCTAGTTGGTTGTAATTTAATTAAAATGGAATTTAAGTTTTAGTAATTCATTTATAACAATATGAATTCGTTCATGCGCATGAGTGTTCTATTTGTGCTTTGTTCTTATATGTAATGATATCGGAATGTTATGGAAATTTAGTATGTCGTAAATATATATGTTATGAACATGCCTATATGCTCGGTTTATGTTTTCGGATTCATTTGACGTGTTAATGAATTTAATTTGATTTGTGGAACCAAGTCGGGGGCTAACGAGCAATTAGCGCACCCTTGGTTCCGTACGTGATATCTTGATCTCGGGAATTCGGATTCGAATTCCGACACCTCTGTTGCCTTCGTATCGATGATTCGGAGACAATGCAACAAGCCTCATACCTTTTTGAAATCATTAAGACCTCCGAAATCCAACCGTAACGGACAACTTCTGCAAGAAGAGCTCTTTTTGTTGACTAGTCTTCATGGTGGGACCCTTTTTACTTAACCTAACCTAACCATACCTTAACCATGACTTTTGTACCTTGGGTTAAGCCTTTCTCCTACCCCTTTTACTCTGAAAACCGAACCAAACATCTCCCATAGCTGCTGCTGCTGAACGAGAGAGAGAAGAAGAGAAGAAAGGAAGAAAACCCTTGGCCCTTTGTGATTTTGAGCTCAAATCTCTTCCCTCCTTCACCAAATCTTTAAGGTATGAATATTTATGTCTTCTCTACTCTTTTATGCTTGATTTCATCTACTTAAATCATAATTTGAATCAGATTTGATTAGGGTTTGGGTGATGAGTTTGGTATAAACTTTTAGGGATTTTTGCTCTTGTGACCTATTTGCTTGTGTAGCTGATTTCCTTGCTTATACATGATCATATGAGCTTGTTTCTTGATCTATTTCTTTCCTAACTGATAGTATATGATATTAGGAGGATTTTATCTCTTGACCCTTTGGTGAAATTATGAGATATGGAGCTCCAAACTTGTTGATCAAACTGTTTCCCCTGTTTTCCGGACTGCTGCTGTTCATTTTGCTTTGTTGCTTGACCAAATGATCTTCTTTTCATGTGAAATTGCATGGATATTATTTACACTCATTGTTATATATGTTAACATTCATGTTTTAAGTATTTGGTTCCATTTGAAGCCTCAAAACCGAAATACATGGCCTATTTTTATGCATGCTTCATGACAGACTTGTTGCTGTTGTGTTTGGTAACTTGTTGGTCATTCTAATGTGCTTTAAATTGTGCCATTTTGCATATATATGATGTATATTAGTTTTTTAGTATGTTAGCATGCATTCCTCAAGATTTCAGATCCAAATTCAACCCCTAAGTACTTGATCATGGCTGATTGAACCAATAGGGCTTTTATGTGCGATTTTGGCGACCCAGTTTTGCTGCATGATTTAGATGATCTTAACGTGTGATTTAGCCTTTGCACTCTAAATGAAAAATGTTCCTAACATGATAAATATGCTGTATATTAAGTTTCATAGAATTTGGAGTTGATTTGGTATGCTTTTGGATTGATTTGGTATGGGTTCAGTTTTGCAGGTAAAACTTTGTGAACGGTTAAGTTCTGTACCGTGACACCCCCGTGTCTCATTTACACTTAAATGTGAGACACGGGAGTGTCACACCTTCTGGGCAGCTCTGTACTGAGCCACGGTCGTGGCTCAGTTTGGCTAAGGAGGGTGACACCCCCGTGTCCCTTCCCTTGCGCAGTCCTTGTTGCTTCCTTTTCGGTTTTTGATTTGTTTCACCTCTTTAATGACTTCATCTCCTTTTGTGATGAACTATGAACTTGTTTTTCTGTATGTTGAGAGTATTGTGGTTTAATTTCATGGCATTTGGATGGGTTGTAGGCATGCTTTTGCTTAATGCCGTTTATGTGTGTTTATATGTCGTTTATGAATTACGTAACTCATTTTCTATATCATATGATTCCTTCTTGTTGTCAAACCTTGGAATTATGCTATCTTATGTAATATGAAGTATGTGGTAGCATTATGGGAGAGCTTGAATATGTTCTATGCTCCTATTTGAATTCTTGAATTAATTTGATTGGAGATATGAATTGATGATTTTGAATGAAAATGAATGAATGAGTGAATGACTTAATATGATCTTTATGCCTTCATATCATGCTTGAGCATTGCCGTGCGTCATATATGGTTCATTTAGAGTCTTGAGTCTCACGAACACGTCTTGTGGTCTTTTGTACAGTTTATCTCCAGGGTGGAGAGATCTTGATCCTTCGGGCACTTGGTAACTCGTTCCTTGTTTCGTCACGGTTCAGGTGAGGGTGGTTTTGTTCTAGCTATGTAACAAACCCTACAACCTTTATGTGAAAAGCTTTGGCCAAAACCTAATATAGATATATATGGTTTTCAAAGGTAGGTACCAAGTATGTATTGATCGAGTAACCCCTTTTTAAATGATTTATGAATTATGATATATACTTATGAATTGAAATGTTTTGGCGAGACACATTTATGATTTATGATTGTACGGGCCCCGGGACTTAGTATATGTGGCTAACCGAGAAAGCAAGGGCTGACGAGGATCCCATATACTAGTCCCAACCAAACTACGGTGATACCGGCCCTCGCTAGGAGGTTTAGCGGGGAATGGGAGCTGAGTGCCCTTGGGGGAGTCATGAAACCCCATTGGCCTATGTATGAGGTGGCAGGGTCTTGCTAACCTGTCCACCACCCGGAGGAAGAAGGTTGGAACTGATTTATGATTTATGTTATGTTATGTTATGTTTATGCACCGTGCGGGAAGGCCGGGACACGGATTGTCCAAACGAATATGATTTATGATATATGGTCTGCATGTATTATGATATATCGCATGAACACCTAATCAACATATTAATGATATTTGTCGTACACGGTCGGAGTTTGGTTGGAGATTGTGCACGCTCACTCGCCGAGCCTTATGTATATGTATGATTTATGAAAGTAATGAATTAATATGATTAGTCATAAAATCCGAGCATTGATTAATCTTTCTCTTGCCCTTTTTGTGAACTAATTTCAATTAAAAACCTTGTTCGGAATTTATGACTTGCATGTGCATGTTTCTATATATGTATATCGCTCCTGCTCACTCAGTCTTCTAGAGACTGACCCTCTCCCTCCCCAATCTTTTAGTGTGCAGGTTTGACTTTGGAGTTTCGGGCTAGGCGGAGGTGTTGGAGTCTTTAAGTTGGTCGAGTTAGGTTAGGAGAGTCTTTGCACTCACTCATGTATTGGAATTATGTCTGACTCGATCCTTTGGTATCTTGGACTTGAATATTTATGTAATCGTTATTGAGTTGCTTTTACTGGGTTCTATTATGTTTTAAAAGAGGCCTGAAGAGCCCAAATTCCGTTTATGGTTTGTATGTTTGTACTTGGACTTTACGATGCATTATACTTTGTGGATTGGTTTTCATTGCAGGGTCTAGCTCCGCCTGGCTTAGGAAGGTTTTATGTTTGTCTCCCGTTCGCTAGGGTTTGATACGGGTGCGGATTTACTATTTCGTTACTCGTGTTGAGCCTTAGTGCGGGGGATGTGGTGCCTCACGTGCGGGGTGCTACATCCTTAAGTGGTATCAGAGCCCGGTTGCAAAACCGGTGTTCTTGAGTCATGTTTGAGTCAGTTAGGTCGCACGGCATAGGAACAACCTGTTAATATGTACATTGCATCGACTTGGCATGAATATTTGATACTAATTGTTGGGAATTGCTTAATACATGTATACAATCTACTCTCTTATTTAGTTGTTTTAAATGTTGCAATTTGCATTCTATGGGCATTGATTCATTTAACTACGTGCCATAAGCATACACTAATCTTCATGCATCCATATTTGAGTTGATCTTTCTTATATAGGCTACTATCATACAAACAAAGCTACAATTCACACCAACTACAATTGGCAAAGTAACTTGAAGGCCGACTGTTCAAATTCCATGGCGTGCACAATGGGACTACCTATCATGGCTCGTATCATGGGAGGAAGCTTGGATCACGGGAAGGTTCATCAATCATGCCCTACCTACAAACCTTGAAGGTTCTCAACATACAAGAATAGCAAAGACTCAAGTTCTAACTTGAGGAATGCGTGAGACAACGAGAGGAGTGTGGAATTCTTCACCACCCCGGTTTTGAAGACATTTAATACAAGATTGAATGCTCCAAGGTTCACCGTTGAAGCTTCGAGTTTGGAAGGGTTGGATGATTGGAAGACCAAATTAGGAAGCTTCAAGGGATCGGATACAAGATGTGTCAAAAGGGTTCGACTCAACTTAGATGCAAGGATTGGGAGCCGTTAATCATAAAGCTCACTATGAGGTCAACTATGGAAGCTCACTTGATACGAATATAAGCGTGGGACAACAAATGGACGCAAGGCAAAGATACTTATGAGCATCGAGGGATACAAATCGTGTCGTCTTCTCAGAACCTTGGAACATGGAGACATCAAGAAGCAAGCAAGAATGGAAAGCGTTATCATGGGTGAATTATGCGCGTAGATCGGAAACAAAGGATAAGCTAAAGGAACTTTAATCGGAGAGGACATCAAGATGAAGATTCGGACAACCTTGGGAGGTCGATGCTTGGAAGTACGTTGAGATGTAAACTCTATTGACAAAGAAGACATTGGGTTCAAGAATAGCACGTTCGGGCCATGGGATATACAAATGGATGAAGAAGATTAGGGAGATTCGAAAACCATGGAAAGCTAAGGAGTTATCAATGTCTCCAAAGAAAGTTACAATTATGGGGATGAGGAACACGTCGTCAAGCTAAAAGCTTACCACTTCGGTGACAGGTTCTGCATATTCATGGCATGAGCATCATGCATCGATTTAAATTAATTGCTTTCTTTATCTATATGCACGTTTAGGTTTAATTAATGTAATTGCTCTAACGTGTTGCATCGTTGCATCTTTAATTGTTTACTGTGTGCATTGGCATGTTAATCCAACATGCATGGTTTAGTGTTTAACTGATAGGGAATGGCTCCACCTTGTTCATCAAGCGATTCTTTGATCAAGGCTTGCTCGAATCAAGATGAGAAGAATAGTTGGGTTATATCTTTGGAGTTCCGGCCATATAGCTTGGCTAGCACAATCTTCACCAAAGAAACTAAGTTGAAGAGTTTTGGAGAAACCTTAATCTCAGAGGCGAAGTAACGAATTTAACTAAAACTTCCAAATAATGGAGCATTGGTTAGGAAATAATGTAACTCCTTTTCGATCCTTGAAGGGATTAGCTTTAGTTGAAAGAATAGAAATGCAAGAGGGGATCATATTAGTCTAGATTTCAAGAAGAGCGAGAAAGAAAAAAGTTGGGGATTAGAAGGAAGTAATTATTGAAGGGTTTGAATTGAACCTTAGGAGTGAATTAAAGAAACAAAAGTGGCTAAGCAAAAATTTCAATGAAAAAAGGATTCATGGAGTTTGACATGTGAGAGCAAAAATTTTAAGGGGGAGAGCACGACCGAGAGATGAATTGGAGGATGGGAGTGGTGCTCGAATGAATATGTTAGGAGTAATGACGGGGATGCAAATTAAGGAGAATCTGGAAATCCTAAGGGTGGTGATTAGGAATGAATAAGATGGCGGTTATGGTTAAGCTGTTAAGAGAGAAGCTACCTATGGAATTCTGATCTGGAGGTGAGGGAATCATAAGAGAGTTTCTATGAACTTCTAAGTTGGAATTAACAAGGGAAAACCGAATCAAGCTATCATATAAGGGGATGGTGTCGATCAAGACTTAGTCAACGAAGTACGAAGGAGTCCAAGACAATATTATCGAGTTATTAGTTAGATCAAAGGTAATCCAGAAGGACACTCAAGAAGGGACCAAATAGAAAAGGATGATAATTGGAAGGTTACTTCAAGCTTCATGAATCCTCAAGAACCTCCTGTCTTCGGTTAAGGAAATATGGGACCAGTTATTGAATATAACATTGAGGGGGGTCAAAAGGGAATGAATGGATATTTGGAACGGAAGGTGGGAAAAGACTTGTGATGAGAGAGACTATAAGAATAAACGTCGTAAGGTTGGGATCGAATTATCAAGTTCGCCCAGAGTGGTTATTCTCGGGGAATATGTTGGGCACCGATTTGGCTAAGGATTGAAGAAGTTGGGTAGCAGTACAACTTAGAAAGGATCTAAGAATATACTCCTTAAAGAATTCATCAATCGCTTCACCGGGGAACCCTGAAGAGGTTCGAAACAAGCCGGGCACTGAGCTACATTCGGGACAGATCATACCTTGGACAAAGACAACTCACAAATCTGAATTTTGCAACTACGGTGAACGGTACTTATAGCATTCATGATACATGCATCCATGCAAATTTAACCTACATTTTTTTTTTTATTAGGTGCTTTGATCTTATACTGTGTTAAATTACTTGGAGTAATTGGAATCAATGTGGATGGTATTTATTACTTGCGTGGGGTGCCTTTCGTGATTTTAAATTTGGTTTTGCGTGAGTTGCTTGGGAGTATTGGAGACTTCCTTGCTTTATTTTCGGTTGAGAGACGGGGTGCTCTCTTTGTTTGTAAGAGACGGGGATTCTCTTATTTTTGTTTGAGAGACGGGGTACTCTCTTTACTTGTGAGAGACGGGGTTCTCTCATTGCTGTTCGAGAGACGGGGCTCTCTCCTTGTTGCTTGTGAGAGACGGGGAATCTCTCATTGTTTGTTTTCAAGCGTGTTGTGAATCCGAGGACGGATTCTTTTTAAGGGGGAGAGATTGTAATGCCCCAGTTTTCAGTAATAATAATGTGACGTATTTGTTTATAAGTTGCGCAAATTAATTATTTAATTATATGATTAATTGTTTATAAGTGTTTATATTTGATTTAAACAATAGACTAAGGTTATTTTAATTAATTCATTTTATTTTACTTTGTTATTTAGTGTTTAATTTCTTAATTAAGGTTTCGTGTTACCTTAACTATTTCGGTAATTTCGTTAATTATATTCAACATGTTGCTAGTTGGTTGTAATTTAATTAAAATGGAATTTAAGTTTTAGTAATTCATTTATAACAATATGAATTCGTTCGTGCGCATGAGTGTTCTATTTGTGCTTTGTTCTTATATGTAATGATATCGGAATGTTATGGAAATTTAGTATGTCGTAAATATATGTGTTATGAACATGCCTATATGCTCGGTTTATGTTTTCGGATTCATTTGACGTGTTAATGAATTTAATTTGATTTGTGGAACCAAGTCGGGGGCTAACGAGCAATTAGCGCACCCTTGGTTCCGTACGTGATATCTTGAGCTCGGGAATTCGGATTCGAATTCCGACACGTCCGTTGCCTTCGTATCGACAATTCGGAGATAATGGAACAAGCCTCATACCTTTTTGAAATCATTAAGACCTCCGAAATCCAACAGTAACGGACAACTCGTGCAAGAAGAGCTCCTTTTGTTGACTAGTCTTCATGGTGGGACCCTTTTTACTTAACCTAACCTAACCATACCTTAACCATGACTTTTGTACCTTGGGTTAAGCCTTTCTCCTACCCCTTTTACTCTGAAAACCGAACCAAACATCTCCCATAGCTGCTGCTGCTGAACGAGAGAGAGAAGAAGAGAAGAAAGGAAGAAAACCCTTGGCCCTTTGTGATTTTGAGCTCAAATCTCTTCCCTCCTTCACCAAATCTTTAAGGTATGAATATTTATGTCTTCTCTACTCTTTTATGCTTGATTTCATCTACTTAAATCATGATTTGAATCAGATTTGATTAGGGTTTGGGTGATGAGTTTGGTATAAACTTTTAGGGATTTTTGCTCTTGTGACCTATTTGCTTGTGTAGCTGATTTCCTTGCTTATACATGATCATATGAGCTTGTTTCTTGACCTATTTCTTTCCTAACTGATAGTATATGATATTAGGAGGATTTTATCTCTTGACCCTTTGGTGAAATTATGAGATATGGAGCTCCAAACTTGTTGATCAAACCGCTTCCCCTGTTTTCCGGACTGCTGCTGTTCATTTTGCTTTGTTGCTTGACCAAATGATCTTCTTTTCATGTGAAATTGCATGGATATTATGTACACTCATTGTTCTATATGTTAACATTCATGTTTTAAGTATTTGGTTCCATTTGAAGCCTCAAAACCGAAATACATGGCCTGTTTTTATGCATGCTTCATGACAGACTTGTTGCAGTTGTGTTTGGTAACTTGTTGGCCATTCTAATGTGCTTTAAATTGTGCCATTTTGCATATATATGATGTATATTAGTTGTTTAGTATGTTATCATGCATTCCCCAAGATTTCAGATCCAAATTCAACCCCTAAGTACTTGATCATGGCTGATTGAACCAATAGGGCTTTTAAGTGCGATTTTGGCGACCCAGTTTTGCTGCATGATTTAGATGATCTTAACGTGTGATTTATCCTTTTCACTCTAAATAAAAAATGTTCCTAACATGATAAATATGTTTTATATTAAGTTTCATAGCATTTGGAGTTGATTTGGTATGCTTTTGGATTGATTTGGTATGGGTTCAGTTTTGCCGGTAAAACTTTGTGATCGGTTAAGTTCTGTACTGTGACACCCCCGTGTCTCATTTACACTTAAATGTGAGACACGGGCGTGTCACACCTTCTGGGAAGCTCTGTACTGAGCCACGGTCGTGGCTCAGTTTGGCTAAGGAGGGTGACACCCCCGTGTCCCTTCCTTTGCGCAGTCCTTGTTGCTTCCTTTTCGGTTTTTGATTTGTTTCACCTCTTTAATGACTTCATCTCCTTTTGTGATGAACTATGAACTTGTTTTGCTATATGATGAGAGTATTGTGGTTTAATTTCATGGCATTTGGATGAGTTGTAGGCATGCTTTTGCTTAATTCCGTTTATGTGTGTTTATATGTCGTTTATGAATTACGTAACTCATTTTATATATCATATGCTTCCTTCTTGTTATCAAACCTTGGAATTATGCTATCTTATGTAATATGAAGTATGTGGTAGCATTATAGGAGAGCATGAATATGTTCTATGCTCCTATTTGAATTCTTGAATTAATTTGATTGGAGATATGAATTGATGATTTTGAATGAAAATGAATGAATGAGTGAATGACTTAATATGATCTTTATGCCTTCATATCATGCTTGAGCATTGCCGTGCGTCATATATGGTTCATTTAGAGTCTTGAGTCTCACGAACACGTCTTGTGGTCTTTTGTACAGTTTATCTCCAGGGTGGAGAGATCTTGATCCTTCGGGCACTTGGTAACTCGTTCCTTGTTTCGTCACGGTTCAGGTGAGAGTGGTTTTGTTCTAGCTATGTAACAAACCCTACAACCTTTATGTGAAAAGCTTTGGCCAAAACCTAATATAGATATATATGGTTTTCAAAGGTAGGTACCAAGTATGTATTGATCGAGTAACCCCTTTTTAAATGATTTATAAATTATGATATGTACTTATGAATTGAAATGTTTTGGCGAGACACATTTATGATTTATGATTGTACGGGCCCCGGGACTTAGTATATGTGGCTAACCGAGGAAGCAAGGGCTGACGGGGATCCCATATACTAGTCCCAACCAAACTACGGTGATACCGGCCCTCGCTAGGAGGTTTAGCGGGGAATGGGAGCTGAGTGCCCTTGGGGGAGTCATGAAACCCCATTGGCCTATGTATGAGGTGGCCGGGTCTTGCTAACCTGTCCACCACCCGGAGGAAGAAGGTTGGAACTGATTTATGATTTATGTTATGTTATGTTATGTTTATGCACCGTGCGGGAAGGCCGGGACACGGATTGTCCAAACGAATATGATTTATGATATATGGTCTGCATGTATTATGATATATCGTATGAACACCTAATCAACATATTAATGATATTTGTCGTACACGGTCGGAGTTTGGTTGGAGATTGTGCACGCTCACTCGCCGAGCCTTATGTATATGTATGATTTATGAAAGTAATGAATTAATATGATTAGCCATAAAATCCGAGCATTGATTCATCTTTCTCTTGCCCTTTTTGTGAACTAATTTCAATTAAAAACCTTGTTCGGAATTTATGACTTGCATGTGCATGTTTCTATATACGTATATCGCTCCTGCTCACTCAGTCTTCTAGAGACTGACCCTCTCCCTCCCCAATCTTTTAGTGTGCAGGTTTAACTTTGGAGTTTCGGGCTAGGCGGAGGTGTTGGAGTCTTTAAGTTGGTCGAGTTAGGTTAGGAGAGTCTTTGCACTCACTCATGTATTGGAATTATGTCTGACTCGATCCTTTGGTATCTTGGACTTGAATATTTATGTAATCGTTATTGAGTTGCTTTTACTGGGTTCTGTTATGTTTTAAAAGAGGCCTGAAGAGCCCAAATTCCGTTTATGGTTTGTATGTTTGTACTTGGACTTTACGATGCATTATACTTTGTGGATTGGTTTTCATTGCAGGGTCTAGCTCTGCCTGGCTTAGGAAGGTTTTATGTTTGTCTCCCGTTCGCTAGGGTTTGATACGGGTGCGGATTTACTATTTCGTTACTCATGTTGAGCCTTAGTGCTGGGGATGTTGTGCCTCACGTGCGGGGTGCTACATCCTTAAGTGGTATCAGAGCCCGGTTGCAAAACCGGTGTTCTTGAGTCGTGTTTGAGTCAGTTAGGTCGCACGGCATCGGAACAACCTGTTAATATGTACATTGCATCGACTTGGCATGAATATTTGATACTAATTGTTGGGAATTGCTTAATACAATCTACTCTCTTATTTAGTTGTTTTAAATGTTGCAATTTGCATTCTATGGGCATTGATTCATTTAACTACGTGCCATAAGCATACACTAATCTTCATGCATCCATATTTGAGTTGATCTTTCTTATATAGGCTACTATCATGCAAACAAAGCTACAATTCACACCAACTACAATTGGCAAAGTAACTTGAAGGCCGAGTGTTCAAATTCCACGGCGTGCACAATGGGACTACCTATCATGGCTCGTATCATGGGAGGAAGCTTGGATCACGGGAAGGTTCATCAATCATGCCTTACCTACAAACCTTGAAGGTTCTCAACATACAAGAATAGCAAAGACTCAAGTTCTAACTTGAGGAATGCGTGAGACAACGAGAGGAGTGTGGAATTCTTCACCACCCCGGTTTTGAAGACATTTAATACAAGATTGAATGCTCCAAGGTTCACCGTTGAAGCTCCGAGTTTGGAAGGGTTGGATGATTGGAAGACCAAATTAGGAAGCTTCAAGGGATCGGATACAAGATGTGTCAAAAGGGTTCGACTCAACTTAGATGCAAGGATTGGGAGCCGTTAATCATAAAGCTCATTATGAGGTCAACTATGGAAGCTCACTTGATACGAATATAAGCGTGGGACAACAAATGGACGCAAGGCAAAGATACTTATGAGCATTGAGGGATACAAATCATGTCGTCTTCTCAGAACCTTGGAACATGGAGACATCAAGAAGCAAGCAAGAATGGAAAGCGTTATCATGGGTGAATTATGCGCGTAGATCGGAAACAAAGGATAAGCTAAAGGAACTTTAACCAGAGAGGACATCAAAATGAAGATTCGGACAACCTTGGGAGGTCGACGCTTGGAAGTACGTTGAGATGTAAACTCTATTGACAAAGAAGACATTGGGTTCAAGAATAGCACGTTCGGGCCATGGGATATACAAATGGATGAAGAAGATTAGGGAGATTCGAAAACCATGGAAAGCTAAGGAGTTATCAATGTCTCTAAAGAAAGTTACAATTATGGGGATGAGGAACACGTCGTCAAGCTAAAAGCTTACCACTTCGGTGACAGGTTATGCATATTCATGGCATGAGCATCATGCATCGATTTAAATTAATTGCTTTCTTTATCTATATGCACGTTTATGTTTAATTAATGTAATTGCTCCAACGTGTTGCATCGTTGCATCTTTAATTGTTTACTATGTGCATTGGCATGTTAATCCAACATGCATGGTTTAGTGTTTAACTGATAGGGAATGGCTCCACCTTGTTCATCAAGCGATTCTTTGATCAAGGCTTGCTCGAATCAAGATGAGAAGAATAGTTGGGTTATATCTTTGGAGTTCCGGCCATATAGCTTGGCTAGCACAATCTTCACCGAAGAAACTAAGTTGAAGAGTTTTGGAGAAACCTTAATCTCAGAGGCGAAGTAACGAATTTAACTAAAACTTCCAAATAATAGAGCATTGGTTAGGAAATAATGTAACTCCTTTTCGATCCTTGAAGGGATTAGCTTTAGTTGAAAGAATGGAAATACAAGAGGGGATCATATTAGTCTAGATTTCAAGAAGAGCGAGAAAGAAAAAAGTTGGGGATTAGAAGGAAGTAATTATTAAAGGGTTTGAATTGAACCTTAGGAGTGAATTAAAGAAACAAAAGTGGCTAAGCAAAAATTTCAATGAAAGAAGGATTCATGGAGTTTGACATGTGAGAGCAAAAATTTTAAGGGGGAGAGCACGACTGAGAGGTGAATTGGAGGATGGGAGTGGTGCTCGAATGAATATGTTAGGAGTAATGACGGGGATGCAAATTAAGGAGAATCTGGAAGTCCTAAGGGTGGTGATTAGGAATGAATAAGATGGCGGTTATGGTTAAGCTGTTAAGAGAGAAGCTACCTATGGAATTCTGATCTGGAGGTGAGGGAATCATAAGAGAGTTTCTATGAACTTCTAAGTTGGAATTAACAAGGGAAAACCGAATCAAGCTATCATATAAGGGGATGGTGTCGATCAAGACTTAGTCAACGAAGTACGAAGGAGTCCAAGACAATATTATCGAGTTATTAGTTATATCAAAGGTAATCCAGAAGGACACTCAAGAAGGGACCAAATAGAAAAGGATGATTATTGGAAGGTTACTTCAAGCTTCATGAATCCTCAAGAACCTTCTGTCTTCGGTCAAGGAAATATGGGACCAGTTATTGAATATAACATTGAGGGGGTCAAAAGGGAATGAATGGATAATTGGAACGGAAGGTGGGAAAAGACTTGTGATGAGAGAGACTATAAGAATAAACGTCGTAAGGTTGGGATCGAATTATCAAGTTCGCCCAGAGTGGTTATTCTCGGGAATATGTTGGGCACCGATTTGGCTAAGGATTGAAGAAGTTGGGTAGCAGTACAACTTAGAAAGGATCTAAGAATATACTCCTTAAAGAATTCATCAATCGCTTCACCGGGGAACCCTGAAGAGGTTCAAAACAAGCCGGGCACTGAGCTACATTCGGGACAGATCATACCTTGGACAAAGACAACTCACAAATCTGAATTTTCCAACTACGGTGAACGGTACTTATAGCATTCATGATACATGCATCCATGCAAATTTAACCTACATTTTTTTTTTATTAGGTGCTTTGATCTTGTACTGTGTTAAATTACTTGGAGTAATTGGAATCAATGTGGACGGTATTTATTACTTGCGTG
The DNA here is from genome assembly GCA_037501455.1 of Lantana camara. NCBI lineage: Eukaryota > Viridiplantae > Streptophyta > Magnoliopsida > Lamiales > Verbenaceae > Lantana > Lantana camara. Next base: position 57,230,441 of record CM074858.1, read on the forward strand.
GGGTGCCTTTCATGATTTTAAATTTGGTTTTGCGTGAGTTGCTTGGGAGTATTGGAGACTTCCTTGCTTTATTTTCGGTTGAGAGACGGGGTGCTCTCTTTGTTTGTAAGAGATGGGGATTCTCTTATTTTTGTTTGAGAGACGGGGTACTCTCTTTATTTGTGAGAGAGGGGGTTCTCTCATTGCTGTTCGAGAGACGGGGTTCTCTCATTGCTTTTCGAGAGACGGGGCTCTCTTCTTGTTGCTTGTGAGAGACTGGGAATCTCTCATTGTTTGTTTTCAAGCGTGTTGTGAATCCGAGGACGGATTCTTTTTAAGGGGGAGAGATTGTAATGCCCCAGTTTTCAGTAATAATAATGTGACGTATTTGTTTATAAGTTGCGCAAATTAATTATTTAATTATATGATTAATTGTTTATAAGTGTTTATATTTGATTTAAACTATAGACTATGGTTATTTTAATTAATTCATTTTATTTTACTTTGTTATTTAGTGTTTAATTTCTTAATTAAGGTTTCGTGTTACCTTAACTATTTCGGTAATTTTGTTAATTAATTTCAACATGTTTCTAGTTGGTTGTAATTTAATTAAAATGGAATTTAAGTTTTAGTAATTCATTTATAACAATATGAATTCGTTCATGCGCATGAGTGTTCTATTTGTGCTTTGTTCTTATATGTAATGATATCGGAATGTTATGGAAATTTAGTATGTCATAAATATATGTGTTATGAACATGCCTATATGCTCGGTTTATGTTTTCGGATTCATTTTACGTGTTAATGAATTTAATTTGATTTGTGGAACCAAGTCGGGGGCTAACGAGCAATTAGCGCACCCTTGGTTCCGTACGTGATATCTTGAGCTCGGGAATTCGGATTCGAATTCTGAAACCTCCGTTGCCTTCGTATCGATGATTCGGAGACAATGGAACAAGCCTCATACCTTTTTGAAATCATTAAGACCTCCGAAATCCAACCGTAACGGACAACTCGTGCAAGAAGAGCTCCTTTTGTTGACTAGTCTTCATGGTGGGACCCTTTTTACTTAACCTAACCTAACCATACCTTAACCATGAATTTTGTACCTTGGGTTAAGCCTTTCTCCTACCCCTTTTACTCTGAAAACCGAACCAAACATCTCCCATAGCTGCTGCTGCTGAACGAGAGAGAGAAGAAGAGAAGAAAGGAAGAAAACCCTTGGCCCTTTGTGATTTTGAGCTCAAATCTCTTCCCTCCTTCACCAAATATTTAAGGTATGAATATTTATGTCTTCTCTACTCTTGTATGCTTGATTTCATGTACTTAAATCATGATTTGAATCAGATTTGATTAGGGTTTGGGTGATGAGTTTGGTATGAACTTTTAGGGATTTTTGCTCTTGTGACCTATTTGCTTGTGTAGCTGATTTCCTTGCTTATACATGATCATATGAGCTTTTTTGTTGACCTATTTCTTTCCTAACTGATAGTATATGATATTAGGAGGATTTTATCTCTTGACCCTTTGGTTAAATTATGAGATATGGAGCTCCAAACTTGTTGATCAAACTGCTTCCCCTGTTTTCCGGACTGCTGCTGTTCATTTTGCTTTGTTACTTGACCAAATGATCTTCTTTTCATGTGAAATTGCATGGATATTATGTACACTCATTGTTCCATTTGAAGCCTCAAAACCGAAATACATGGCCTGTTTTTATGCATGCTTCATGACAGACTTGTTGCTATTGTGTTTGGTAACTTGTTGGTCATTCTAATGTGCTTTAAATTGTGCCATTTTGCATATATATGATGTATATTAGTTGTTTAGTATGTTAGCATGCATTCCCCAAGATTTCAGATCCAAATTCAACCCCTAAGTACTTGATCATGGCTGATTGAACCAATAGGGCTTTTATGTGCGATTTTGGCGACCCAGTTTTGTTGCATGATTTAGATGATCTTAACGTGTGATTTAGCCTTTTCACTCTAAATGAAAAATGTTCCTAACATGATAAATATGTTGTATATTAAGTTTCATAGCATTTGGAGTTGATTTGGTATGCTTTTGGATTGATTTGGTATGGGTTCAGTTTTGCCGGTAAAACTTTGTGAGCGGTTAAGTTCTGTACCGTGACACCCCCATGTCTCATTTACACTTAAATGTGAGACACGGGCGTGTCACACCTTCTGGGCAGATCTGTACTGAGCCACGGTCGTGGCTCAGTTTGGGTAAGGAGGGTGACACCCCCGTGTCCCTTCCCTTGCGCAGTCCTTGTTGCTTCCTTTTCGGTTTTTGATTTGTTTCACCTCTTTAATGACTTGATCTCCTTTTGTGATGAACTATGAACTTGTTTTGCTATATGTTGAGAGTATTTTGGTTTAATTTCATGGCATTTGGATGAGTTGTAGGCATGCTTTTGCTTAATGCCGTTTATGTGTGTTTATATGTCGTTTATGAATTACGTAACTCATTTTCTATATCATATGCTTCCTTCTTGTTGTCAAACCTTGGAATTATGCTATCTTATGTAATATGAAGTATGTGGTAGCATTATCGGAGAGCTTGAATATGTTCTATGCTCCTATTTGAATTTTTGAATTAATTTGATTGGAGATATGAATTGATGATTTTGAATGAAAATGAATGAATGAGTGAATGACTTTGTAACGCCCCGACTTTTCGGACGTAAAGGTAGAACGTATGTGTTTACCTAATTGCGCGAATTAATTGTTTTTACGTGTTTTATATTTAATTTTATTATAATTGTTATTATTTTATTACATTATATTATATTATCTTATTATAATATTATTAAATTTTATATATATGTCTCGTATATATATATATGTATAATTATATATGTTTAGTTATTATTATTATTTGCTAATGATTATGCTAATTATATATTATGTTAATTAATCATGTTTTAATTAATTACTTATTTATATATATGTTTTATACGTGAGATCAATATGCATGCATGGGGAATATTAATATATGCATGCATGCAAATCATATTATGCATGGGAGTTTAATATATGCATGAATTTTAATTCTTGCATGAGAAATTTTGCTGCATGAATTTGTTTCATTTTGCATGGGAATTGCATGGAAATTTTATAATTTATGCATGAATTATATGATTGAGTTTGTTCGTTTATTTTGTGCTTCGTTCTCTTATGATATGATATCAAATTGCTACGATTTTGTATTATGTCGTACATATGTGTGTTATGAACATGATCTTATGCTCAAATTATATTTTTTGAATTCATTTGCTATGTTAACGAATTAAATTTCATTTAAGGAACCAAAACGGGGGCTAACGAGCACTTAGCGTACCCTTGGTTCCGAAATTAATATCTTGAGCTCGGGAACTCGGATTCGAGTTCCGTCAACTCCGCTGAACTCGTAACGAATATTCGAGTTTAGTAAACTTAGCCTTATAATTTTCCCAATTCATTTGAAACTCCGAAATCCAACCGAAAAACGGAACGGAGACCAACTTGACCTTGCTACACTAATTCATCCATAACTTGAGCAAACCATGACCAAATTAACTATGGTTTAATTCCTTTTAACCCTAACTCAACCACCTATATAGATATTTCAAGCTTTAACCGAGTTAACCCTCTCATCATCCCCAAATCTCAGCAAAAAGCTACTGCCTCTCCTCCAGTCCCGAAACCCTTCTTCATTTGGAGATTTTGGAGCTCAAATCTTCCCCAAACTTCAAGCAATCATCAAGGTAAGTTAAGGGTTGTAATATATGATTAATTCTGAGTATTTCCATCTTTTCATTCATGAAGTTGAGCATGGTTTTCTCATTTCTGGACATTTTTCCCGAAAATGAAGTTTTTGTACAAATTCTTGATCTCTTTTGATTCTCAACGGTTTTGATTGATTCCAAGCCTGATTTAATTATTTTGACATCCTCATATCATTTATGATCTTTGATTTCGTGGTTGTTGAGTTATTCATGAGATATCATTTATGACAATTTTGAGGAAATCCCACGTATATGTCACGTATGCTTCCTTTCTTGTTTGAGCTTGTTTGGGACTGAATTACTTGTTGAATTTATGATGTTTTGCTGCATATTTGTGACCTTAAAATACCTGAACATGTTGGTTGAAGATTCATTTGGCCATGCTCTGTTTTTCCGCGAACGTCTTGCCCTGTTTTGGAACTGATTTGAGCTGCTGCGTTGCGTGCTTCTTGCTGATTACTTTCATGGTTTGTTGGGTTGTATTGTGGCTGAATTCTTGCTGTAAATCATGCCTTGTTTTGTTGCTCGTATGGCCTGCTTTTCCTGCGTGTTTGGTTGTGCTTTTCTTGCCCTGTTTCTGCGTCTATGGCTGGCCGAGAACTGGAGTTGCTGCTGTGCGTCACGGGCGTGCCAGTCATGGCCTCTCCAGCGCGGAACGGGGGTGCAAGGTTGGCCTGGGACTTCTGTACCGAGACACGGGGGTGTCTCGGCCTAAGCTTTGTGGGTGACACGGGGGTGTCACCCCGTTTTTCTTGAATTGTTTCTGAGTCTCCTGGACTGTTGCTGCTGCTGCTTTGTTTGCATGGTGTGTGTATGTATTTGTGTTGTATTTGCATGAGTATGATATGTAATATATATATATAGGTTGTGTAATATGTGTGTGCGTATATGCATGGCTTTGTGTTGTAATTGCATACATATGTGTAATATATAGTATATATGTATTGCATGTAGTTTTTACATTTAGCATGCATGGGTTGTGATTTGTGTGTGTACGTGCATGTGTTGCATGCATGTATATAATATATATAGTATATAATATGTATATTATATATGGTATATATATAATTATGCATGTAATATATGTAATATATATGCATGCATGTTGTGTGAGTATGTACGTGAATATATATATTATATATATTATATGTTATATGTTATTATATATTTAGTATATTATGTATATATATATTATATTATATGTATATATATTTATTATATATTTCAAATATTATTTGATTTATTTAATTAATGAATTAATTGATTTCTATTTCGCGTATTTATTCGACTGACTTTTGATTGAACGTTTTATTTATTTTATTCCTAGATGTGAATATGAATGTTATATGTGATATGGTTATTAATTGAATATTAGATTAATTGATATGCATTATGAATTTATGAATTTATGAATATTATGAATGATTTGAATTTATGAAATTTATATGAACCTATGAATGTTATGAATTTATGGAATTTATATGAATTTATGAAGATTATATGAATGGTATGAATTTATGAAATTATGAAATCAAAGGAAGCATATGAATAAATGATTTGAATTAGATGTTTTAAATTCCTTAATCGTGCACATGAACATTTTTATGATATAATATGATCATTTAAGCATTCATGTCATGTGCACTTCATTGCCGAGCGTCATATGTGGTCATTGCGTCTCATACCTTTTCTTTTGAACAGATTCGGGTTTGGTCAGAGACGCGGGCGAGCCCTGAGACGCTTGTGTCTTATTTTGCTTTGGAAAAAGGTGGGTTTTTCTTCTAATAGTTAAAACAACCCTATAAATCCCCTATGTGCAAAGTTTTAAGCCAAGATAATATATTTATATAAATCGAGTCATTTTGGGTAAATAATTTCAAACGTATGACCCCTTTTTAATTGCGAAACCCTACCTTATATTTTGGCGAGACACATTTATTATTTATTACAGAACGGGCCCCGGGACTTAGTATATGTGGCTAACCGAGGAAGCAAGGGCTGACGGGGATCCCATATACTAGTTCCAACCAACTACGGTGATACCGGCCCTCGCTAGGAGTTTTAGCGAGGAATGGGAGCTGAGTGCCTTTGGGGGATTCATGTACCCCCATTGGCCATTGATTTATTCGGTGGTCAAGTCTAGCTAACTTGTCCACCACCCGGAGGAAGAAGGTGTATATGTATGATTACGATCATTTATGTGTGTGCACGAAAGATATGTATGATAACCACTAATTATAATATGATTACACGAGGTGAAGGTTGGAGATTGTGCACGCTCACTCGCCGAGCTTAAACCCTTATGAATAATTATGAATGAATATGAACGCCGTAATCCCGTTGATGTTTTCTATTGTTTTAACCGCTTGGTAAATTCTTATCAAACTTCACACGGGATTAGGGCTTGCATGTACATGTTTAATTTATGCGATATTATATATCTTATGCCCCGTTTTTATACCCACCAGTCTCTTTTAGACTGAACCCGGTTGTTTTCAGTTGTTTTGTGCAGGTATAGGAGTGCTAGGCGGGGATACAAGTCGTCTAGGTCTTGCATTTATGTTTAGCACTTCTTTTCAGTCTCATATTCATACTCTTGTTACTACTTTTGTATTTGATCCTGTTATAGATTGGAGCGTTTTGATTTTGTAGGCCGTGAGTGCCATTGCATATTCAAATGCTCTTGTATATCTGTTTTTGGAGCTTGTTAGCTCATTGTACATTTGTTATGAATTCCTGCTTCCGCGAATTTTCCTTAACTCTGATTTTATGAATCCTGCACTGATTGGTTCAAGGGTTAGTCCCGCCTAGCATAGCGTGTGTGTTGTGTCCCCGTTCGCCGTAGATTTGGCACGTGTATGGACTTCCATTTCATATACGGGTCGGGTCTCGGTGCGGGGGATGTGGTACCTTACGCTCGGGTGCTACATCCTTAAGTGGTATCAGAGCTTAGGGTTGCAAAACCCGGGCTCTAGTGTCGTGTTAAGTCAAGTTAGGTCGTTCGGCTTTAGGAACAATTTGTCAATGTGTTGCATATGCATTGTTTACGTGCTTGGGTGCTCTAAATCTTGAATTTGATCGAATTAATTGCACTTGCATGCATGGACTAAAGATAGCATGCATTTTAGTGTTTCTTGAACAGGATGCCTCCACGTAAACATAGTGAGAGATCTCCCGGACATAGTCGTCATCGTGATCGATCTCCTACGCCTCCACCCCAACCACAAGCACCACCGATGGATATGGGGAATTTTATGGAAGCGGTTTTCAACTACGTAGAGCATAGGAGGGCTCAAGCTCCCCCACCGCAACAGGCAGAACGACAAGTTCCTCCACCAAATCATAATGATAATAGAGATCCTCATGGGGTATTTCTGAGTTACAACCCCCCTCGATTTTCTGGTCCTATCGATGATGCGGCCTCGGAGGGTTGGTTGATTCGAGTAGAGAGGATACCTGGAATCCGACAGTTTTCTATGCAAGGGGAGGAAATTAAAAAGAAGGATCCGGGTGTTAGAGCCCCTATGGGAAGAGGATCCGGATCGAATTCGGGAAAGAGGCCGATGATTCAAGCTAGTCTGCCTCCTAAGGGTCTATTTAAGAAACCTCGGTTTGGAGGACAAGGTTCTGGAATAAGTTCAGGAAAGCGACCTTTGATTCAAGCTACTTCCCCTCCTAAGATTCCGTTTAAGAAGCCAAGATTGGGAGGACCAACTCCACCGGTTCCAATAGCTTGGCCTGCACCAACAAGGGATCAACAACGTCCGAATGAAGCACGATTATCCAAGCCACCATGTACATATTGTGGAGGGCCAACTCACAATTATCACAAATGCTGGAAGAGGTTGGGTTTATGCCTAATATGTGGAAAAGCTGATCATAGGGCGGATATATGTCCCGACAAGATTCCGGGATTTAAAAAGGGAGTTCAAAGGCCAATGGTCCAGGCTCGTGCTTACGCCCTTGAAGGTGAAGAGCAAGATGCAGAAATCGATCCCCCAGCCGCGGTAGAAGGTACCCTATGCATCCATAACATGAGCATGCATACACTCTTTGATTTGGGTGTCATGCATTCCTTTATTTCTTGTGACTTAGATGCTATTCTGTGCTTGCCTGTTATTTGCTTTTTCTTCTTGTTCTTTGGTGAGTTCGCCACTGGGTGGTAGTCTTCGGACAGATCAGTTGGTTCGGGAGTATTCAGATTTGATTGAAGGGAAAGAATATCCGGCTGATTTGGAAGAGTTAAAGATTCCATTAGAGGTATTACTCAAAGTTGGATATATACGGTCAAGATCGTTTCTTTAAGGGAGCATCGGACTGTATGCTAAGTTTAGCAAAGGCGAGTTTTGGATTGATCAGACAGCATTTCTGGGTCATATTATTTCAAGGAAAGGTTTGGAGGTAGACCCTTCTAAGATTGAGACGGTTATTCCATGGCAAAGCCCGAACAATGCTTCAGAAGTAAAGCGTTTCTGGGGTTTGGCAGATTACTATCGAAGCTTTGTACAGAATTTTCGAAGATTACAGCTCCTTTAACCCGATTGACTAAGAAGGTGGTTAAGTTTGAGTGGGACGAGGTATGAGGATAGCTTTCAACTTTTAAAGGAAAAGTTGACCACCGCTCCTGTATTAGCACTTCCTGAAGGTACAGAAAGATATACAGTTTATACGGACGCATCAAAAGGAAGTTTGGGATGTGTGGCGATGCAAAATGGAAGAGTGATCGCCTATGCCTCAAGGAAACTGAAAGAGCATGAACAGAACTACCCCACTCACGATTCGGAATTAGTGACAGTGATCTTTGCTTTGAGTAATGAAGGGGACTTGGAAGTATTAAATACAGTGGATTTGCTGCTCAAGGCATTTAGAAACATGGAAGTGGTTAAAATTAATGGCAGAGAACAGGTAGTAATAAATGAAGACGAGGAAAGGTGAGAGACCTGAAGGAGAATTACGGTAAGGAAATTTTCGAAGCTGTGACATCAGCTCTGTTTGAGGTAAACGAATACAACCCGAGTGGATGTTACATTATTTTAGAAATGTGGAACTACAAGGAAGGTAGAAGAGCTAACCTGAAAGAAGGTGTTGAGGTTTTATTGAAGCAATTCTATTGATGGGATTTGGGTTATCGTGGACAGGTGGACAAAATCCGCTCATTTTCTTACAATCAGAATGTCCGATAACTGAATAAGTTGGCCAAGAGATACAATGATGAGATTATCAGGCTCCAGGGTGTACTTGTTAGTATTGTCTCGGATCGGGATCCCAGATTTACTTCAAGGTGATGGCAAGAATTACAGAAGTGTTTGGAAACAAGGCTTCAATTCAGCACAGCTTTCCATCCTCAGACCGACAGACAATCAGAAAGGTTAATTAGGTATCTGGAGGATTTGTTGAGAGCATGTGCATTGGATTTTCGAAGTTCGTGTAATGAACAGTTGCCGTCAATTGAGTTTCTTGCTACAATAGCTATCAAGCTTCGATTGAAATGGCCCTTATGAAGCTCTTTTATGGACGTAAATGTCAATCATCGTTGTTCTTGGACTTGGAGGAATGGAATTGGACCAAGCAAGACGGGATTAAGAAAAAAGAAAGGAAGGAAAAACCCTCTAAGGTGGAACAAGAGGCTATTGATAAGGTCCAGATAACTAGACAACGAATGAAGGCCGTTCAGGATCGACAAAAGATTTATGTAAGTCTTCGGAAGAAGAAATTGAAGGTTGAGATTGGAGATAAGGTTTTCGTAAAGGATTCTCAAGGATTGAACGGAGGATAAGATGTAAAGGTTTCACCCCGAGTTGTTTCCGAGCGAGCAGTGAATCCGAGGACGGATTCTTTTAAGGGGGAGAGATTGTAACGCCCCGACTTTTCGGACGTAAAGGTAGAACGTATGTGTTTACCTAATTGCGCGAATTAATTGTTTTTACGTGTTTTATATTTAATTTTATTATAATTGTTATTATTTTATTACATTATATTATATTATCTTATTATAATATTATTAAATTTTATATATATGTCTCGTATATATATATATGTATAATTATATATGTTTAGTTATTATTATTATTTGCTAATGATTATGCTAATTATATATTATGTTAATTAATCATGTTTTAATTAATTACTTATTTATATATATGTTTTATACGTGAGATCAATATGCATGCATGGGGAATATTAATATATGCATGCATGCAAATCATATTATGCATGGGAGTTTAATATATGCATGAATTTTAATTCTTGCATGAGAAATTTTGCTGCATGAATTTGTTTCATTTTGCATGGGAATTGCATGGAAATTTTATAATTTATGCATGAATTATATGATTGAGTTTGTTCGTTTATTTTGTGCTTCGTTCTCTTATGATATGATATCAAATTGCTACGATTTTGTATTATGTCGTACATATGTGTGTTATGAACATGATCTTATGCTCAAATTATATTTTTTGAATTCATTTGCTATGTTAACGAATTAAATTTCATTTAAGGAACCAAAACGGGGGCTAACGAGCACTTAGCGTACCCTTGGTTCCGAAATTAATATCTTGAGCTCGGGAACTCGGATTCGAGTTCCGTCAACTCCGCTGAACTCGTAACGAATATTCGAGTTTAGTAAACTTAGCCTTATAATTTTCCCAATTCATTTGAAACTCCGAAATCCAACCGAAAAACGGAACGGAGACCAACTTGACCTTGCTACACTAATTCATCCATAACTTGAGCAAACCATGACCAAATTAACTATGGTTTAATTCCTTTTAACCCTAACTCAACCACCTATATAGATATTTCAAGCTTTAACCGAGTTAACCCTCTCATCATCCCCAAATCTCAGCAAAAAGCTACTGCCTCTCCTCCAGTCCCGAAACCCTTCTTCATTTGGAGATTTTGGAGCTCAAATCTTCCCCAAACTTCAAGCAATCATCAAGGTAAGTTAAGGGTTGTAATATATGATTAATTCTGAGTATTTCCATCTTTTCATTCATGAAGTTGAGCATGGTTTTCTCATTTCTGGACATTTTTCCCGAAAATGAAGTTTTTGTACAAATTCTTGATCTCTTTTGATTCTCAACGGTTTTGATTGATTCCAAGCCTGAGTTTAATTATTTTGACATCCTCATATCATTTATGATCTTTGATTTCGTGGTTGTTGAGTTATTCATGAGATATCATTTATGACAATTTTGAGGAAATCCCACGTATATGTCACGTATGCTTCCTTTCTTGTTTGAGCTTGTTTGGGACTGAATTACTTGTTGAATTTATGATGTTTTGCTGCATATTTGTGACCTTAAAATACCTGAACATGTTGGTTGAAGATTCATTTGGCCATGCTCTGTTTTTCCGCGAACGTCTTGCCCTGTTTTGGAACTGATTTGAGCTGCTGCGTTGCGTGCTTCTTGCTGATTACTTTCATGGTTTGTTGGGTTGTATTGTGGCTGAATTCTTGCTGTAAATCATGCCTTGTTTTGTTGCTCGTATGGCCTGCTTTTCCTGCGTGTTTGGTTGTGCTTTTCTTGCCCTGTTTCTGCGTCTATGGCTGGCCGAGAACTGGAGTTGCTGCTGTGCGTCACGGGCGTGCCAGTCATGGCCTCTCCAGCGCGGAACGGGGGTGCAAGGTTGGCCTGGGACTTCTGTACCGAGACACGGGGGTGTCTCGACCTAAGCTTTGTGGGTGACACGGGGGTGTCACCCCGTTTTTCTTGAATTGTTTCTGAGTCTCCTGGACTGTTGCTGCTGCTGCTTTGTTTGCATGGTGTGTGTATGTATTTGTGTTGTATTTGCATGAGTATGATATGTAATATATATATATAGGTTGTGTAATATGTGTGTGCGTATATGCATGGCTTTGTGTTGTAATTGCATACATATGTGTAATATATAGTATATATGTATTGCATGTAGTTTTTACATTTAGCATGCATGGGTTGTGATTTGTGTGTGTACGTGCATGTGTTGCATGCATGTATATAATATATATAGTATATAATATGTATATTATATATGGTATATATATAATTATGCATGTAATATATGTAATATATATGCATGCATGTTGTGTGAGTATGTACGTGAATATATATATTATATATATTATATGTTATATGTTATTATATATTTAGTATATTATGTATATATATATTATATTATATGTATATATATTTATTATATATTTCAAATATTATTTGATTTATTTAATTAATGAATTAATTGATTTCTATTTCGCGTATTTATTCGACTGACTTTTGATTGAACGTTTTATTTATTTTATTCCTAGATGTGAATATGAATGTTATATGTGATATGGTTATTAATTGAATATTAGATTAATTGATATGCATTATGAATTTATGAATTTATGAATATTATGAATGATTTGAATTTATGAAATTTATATGAACCTATGAATGTTATGAATTTATGGAATTTATATGAATTTATGAAGATTATATGAATGGTATGAATTTATGAAATTATGAAATCAAAGGAAGCATATGAATAAATGATTTGAATTAGATGTTTTAAATTCCTTAATCGTGCACATGAACATTTTTATGATATAATATGATCATTTAAGCATTCATGTCATGTGCACTTCATTGCCGAGCGTCATATGTGATCATTGCGTCTCATACCTTTTCTTTTGAACAGATTCGGGTTTGGTCAGAGACGCGGGCGAGCCCTGAGACGCTTGTGTCTTATTTTGCTTTGGAAAAAGGTGGGTTTTTCTTCTAATAGTTAAAACAACCCTATAAATCCCCTATGTGCAAAGTTTTAAGCCAAGATAATATATTTATATAAATCGAGTCATTTTGGGTAAATAATTTCAAACGTATGACCCCTTTTTAATTGCGAAACCCTACCTTATATTTTGGCGAGACACATTTATTATTTATTACAGAACGGGCCCCGGGACTTAGTATATGTGGCTAACCGAGGAAGCAAGGGCTGACGGGGATCCCATATACTAGTTCCAACCAACTACGGTGATACCGGCCCTCGCTAGGAGTTTTAGCGAGGAATGGGAGCTGAGTGCCTTTGGGGGATTCATGTACCCCCATTGGCCATTGATTTATTCGGTGGTCAAGTCTAGCTAACTTGTCCACCACCCGGAGGAAGAAGGTGTATATGTATGATTACGATCATTTATGTGTGTGCACGAAAGATATGTATGATAACCACTAATTATAATATGATTACACGAGGTGAAGGTTGGAGATTGTGCACGCTCACTCGCCGAGCTTAAACCCTTATGAATAATTATGAATGAATATGAACGCCGTAATCCCGTTGATGTTTTCTATTGTTTTAACCGCTTGGTAAATTCTTATCAAACTTCACACGGGATTAGGGCTTGCATGTACATGTTTAATTTATGCGATATTATATATCTTATGCCCCGTTTTTATACCCACCAGTCTCTTTTAGACTGAACCCGGTTGTTTTCAGTTGTTTTGTGCAGGTATAGGAGTGCTAGGCGGGGATACAAGTCGTCTAGGTCTTGCATTTATGTTTAGCACTTCTTTTCAGTCTCATATTCATACTCTTGTTACTACTTTTGTATTTGATCCTGTTATAGATTGGAGCGTTTTGATTTTGTAGGCCGTGAGTGCCATTGCATATTCAAATGCTCTTGTATATCTGTTTTTGGAGCTTGTTAGCTCATTGTACATTTGTTATGAATTCCTGCTTCCGCGAATTTTCCTTAACTCTGATTTTATGAATCCTGCACTGATTGGTTCAAGGGTTAGTCCCGCCTAGCATAGCGTGTGTGTTGTGTCCCCGTTCGCCGTAGATTTGGCACGTGTATGGACTTCCATTTCATATACGGGTCGGGTCTCGGTGCGGGGGATGTGGTACCTTACGCTCGGGTGCTACAGACTTAATATGATCTTTATGCCTTCATATCATGCTTGAGCATTGCCGTGCGTCATATATGGTTCATTTAGAGTCTTGAGTCTCACGAACACGTCTTGTGGTCTTTTGTACAGTTTATCTCCAGGGTGGAGAGATCTTGATCCTTCGGGCACTTGGTAACTCGATCCTTGTTTCGTCACGGTTCAGGTGAGGGTGGTTTTGTTCTAGCTATGTAACAAACCCTACAACCTTTACGTGAAAAGGTTTGGCCAAAACCTAATATAGATATATATGGTTTTCAAAGGTAGGTACCAAGTATGTATTGATCGAGTAACCCCTTTTTAAATGATTTATGAATTATGATATGTACTTATGAATTGAAATATTTTGGCGAGACACATTTATGATTTATGATTGTACGGGCCCCGGGACTTAGTATATGTGGCTAACCGAGGAAGCAAGGGCTGACGGGGATCCCATATACTAGTCCCAACCAAACTACGGTGATACCGGCCCTCGCTAGGAGGTTTAGCGGGGAATGGGAGCTGAGTGCCCTTGGGGGAGTCATGAAACCCCATTGGCCTATGTATGAGGTGGTCGGGTCTTGCTAACCTGTCCACCACCCAGAGGAAGAAGGTTGGAACTGATTTATGATTTATGTTATGTTATGTTATGTTTATGCACCGTGCGGGAAGGCCGGGACACGGATTGCCCAAACAAATATGATTTATGATATATGGTCTGCTTGTATTATGATATATCGCATGAACACCTAATCAACATATTAATGATATTTGTCGTACACGGTCGGAGTTTGGTTGGAGATTGTGCACGCTCACTCGCCGAGCCTTATGTATATGTATGATTTATGAAAGTAATGAATTAATATGATTAGCCATAAAATCCGAGCATTGATTAATCTTTCTCTTGCCCTTTTTGTGAACTAATTTCAATTAAAAACCTTGGTCGGAATTTATGACTTGCATGTGCATGTTTCTATATATGTATATCGCTCCTGCCCACTCAGTCTTCTAGAGACTGACCCTCTCCCTCCCCAATCTTTTAGTGTGCAGGTTTGACTTTGTAGTTTCGGGCTAGGCGGAGGTGTTGGAGTCTTTAAGTTGGTCGAGTTAGGTTAGGAGAGTCTTTGCACTCACTCATGTATTGGAATTATGTCTGACTCGATCCTTTGGTATCTTGGACTTGAATATTTATGTAATCGTTATTGAGTTGCTTTTACTGGGTTTTGTTATGTTTTAAAAGAGGCCTGAAGAGCCCAAATTCCGTTTATGGTTTGTATGTTTTTACTTGGACTTTACGATGCATTATACTTTGTGGATTGGTTTTCATTGCAGGGTCTAGCTCTGCCTGGCTTAGGAAGGTTTTATGTTTGTCTCCCGTTCGCTAGGGTTTGATACGGGTGCGGATTTACTATTTCGTTACTCGTGTTGAGCCTTAGTGCGGGGGATGTGGTACCTCACGTGCGGGGGGGTACACAAGTTGTTCAAGCATCTTTCATGTATCTCAATTTTATATTTGAAACACAGTTTACAACAAACATAACATTGAGAACGTCTCAAATTCATATAGAGAAATCCCAACATGTTCGTTCTTCTAAAATATCATTCAAGTTCATTTAGTCACATAAGAGATTAGTTTCGAGATATTACACTAACACCCCTTCATATCTAAACATAGTATAAATTCATCACATCGGGATTCAAATTGTAAATCGAAACATTCATGCATATCACAATCCATTCAATACATGTTTTCGTATACGATTGGAATACATCTCGATCAACAAACCAACAATAACCAATTTATTTGCACTTAAAACAATTAATTCAAATAATCACAATTACGAAAAATAATTCGTAATAAATAGATCGAGTGTCCGATTAACGAACGGAAAGTGGCGTTGAACTCACCACAACGAGAAGAACATTCTGACCAGACGCCGCCGGAAGGCCACCACTGTAGCTACCGGAATTTGGCCAGACCGCCGCCGAAGATTGGCAGAAATATCGAAAAATCAGTCCTGAATGAAGTCTTCGTGCCCGTTCCGAATCCTCGATCAATTTCTGGAAATTCCAAGCCAATCGTCCTAGATCTTAGATCTAAGAATACGAAAACCCTAAAATCTTCAAACTCAAATTACTTCCAAACTGGTGAACCAAAATGCGATCCGTAAAAGGCATTGTCTTACCCGTGACGAGCTCTTCGAAATCCCTAAGGTAGCTCGCCGGAAAAATCCTCGGAGCTAGCGCCGCTGTTGCACCGCCACTGTGCCGCCGCTATCTACCGCCAATTGGCCGAATCAGGAGTCGTGTGATCAAAGACCACTAGTTCTCATCGTTCCGAACAACTTTCGTGAAGAGCCCGAGGCCAAAAGATGGCTGGAAAAGGCCCCCGTTGGCCGCCGAATATTCTGCCACCGCACACGTCGCCCGAACCACCACCTACGGCCAAAATCTGGTGAAATTGATGCCGGAAATGAACTCAGGGGGTCAAAAAACCTTGGGAATTGAAGAGGGTCGCTGAAAAAGACCGCCGGAGGCGGCAGAATCGCGCCGCTACAGTGACGCGCGCCGCGGCTGCGAGCTTCAGGCGGCGCGTGCGGCGCCGTCGCAGCCCGGATGGCCATGCCGCCGACGTCAAACGATGCTCTGGGAAGTCCTCTTACTGGGTCTTCGGCGCGTGCATCGAGGAGGTGGCCGGAAACTGCCGCGAAAGGCCGGCGAAGTGGCGGTGGTCTGATACCTCCGCCGCTGCTACTGAAATCCGGCGATAACTCCACCACTATTCATCGTTAGGCCGTGAAATTGATACTCTTGCGTACGTCTCGCCGAGATAATCAAAATGGACTATTCGTTTGTTAAATTCCGTCGAGAAACGATGTAGTTATGGGCTCGTAACCGAAGCCGTGCATAGTGACCCCGGGAGAGAGAGTGAGAGGGGAGAGAGAGAAGAGAGAGAGAGAGAGAGAAAAAGGAGATTGGGAGAAATGTGTCTTGTGCACAAGCTATATACAACCGGGTATCCTTATCGCGTAGCAAAGAGTAATAGCACGTACAAATAATCGTAAATAAAATTGGTAAAGTTACGAATAAACATTCAAGCTCCGAATTAATTTTATAAATTAAAATGAAATAGAGATTTACCAATTAGAGTTTAATTCAATTTAATTTTAGAAACCTTTCGTACAATTTAACGACACTTCGTAAACATATGATTGATAATTAATCTCAAGGAATTCAAGTAAACCGAAATTAAACAAGTTAAGTAACATGATGGATTTAAAATCAACTTAACCATTAATTTTAGAATAATCCGAATGATCACATATTAAATTGGATTTACATTGAATCACATAATTCAAGAACTCCTAAATTAAACACACACAAGTGTAGAGACTTACTTGTTAATATCGTCAGGACGCCCTTCGAGAATACGGGGCGTCACATAACCCTTAAACCATAAAATACAAAGAAAAAAACATTAAAGCGGAAGCATTCATTGATCAATCACCGAATGGATAACAAATGACGGGTTCAACTATCCCCAGAAGCCTGTCCCGAATCAATATCATAAAATCATAATCATAATTATAACATAACATTTATCCACTCGTATACAATTTAATCGAATTATAAAAATGTGTATGAAGTGACCTAGACTTAACTAACACATTTTACAAACCCGACTTCCCGCCTAGCAAACCAAACCTGCAAGAAAACTGAAAATAAACCGGGTTCAGTCTATACGAGACTGGTGGGTATAAAACGGCATAAGTATAGTATAAGACGATATTTAAACATTCACATGCAAAGTTATAATCCCAAATGATGTTTTTAGAGCATTTCCCAAGTGGGTGAAATAAATAAGTCATCAAAAGGGATTATAACGTTCATTTTTCATTAGGTCGTTTGTGGCCCGGCGAGTGGGCGTGCATTATCTCCAACCTACACCTCGTGTAGTTCATTAAACATTCTTTCGTTCTTTCTTTCTTTCATGCATAACATTCTTTTGTGCACATTCATGAACATTTACACCTTCTTCCTCCGATTGATGGCCGGGTGATCGGCCCGAACCATCCATTCATTGACCAAAAGGGGAACATGACTCCCCAGATGGCACTCAGCGTCCATTCCTCGCTAACTCCTAACGAGGTCCGGTTACGCCGTTCATTGGTGGGACTAGTGTGAGGGATCACCGTCAGACCATGCCTCCTCGGGTCACCACTCACACCAAGTCCATGGGCGCCATTCTGTGTATTCATTCATTCTTTCTCGCCAAAACGTTTGGTAGGTTTATAAAATAAAGGCTTTACTTTTAAAATCATTGACCCTTGAAAATGACTCAATATACACATATACTTTTGGCAGAAATCTTTACACATTGGGAATATAGAGGGTCATTTAACTAAATAGTAGAGAAACCCACCTGTCCTTAGCTTACCAACCAAAACTAAGAAGAAACAAGTGGACCCGGAAGTGTCCTAAGAACCAGGCAAGTCTCCGCCCTGGAGAAAACTGTACAAAAGATAATATAGTGTACACGTGAGACTCAAGACTCCAAATATACCAAATACAACGCACGACAATGTAATGAATATGATATGAATACATAAGAGATGATATAGTATCATGGAAACCTTCATATGCACAATTCATTACTTAAAGTCTGTTGCAAAACAAGAATCAGAAAGCAGCATAAATTTAAAAATTTTCCAAAAAAAGGATCGAATACTCGCAATCGTGTATCCAAATTCGTAGAGATTAGAAACTTACTTTTCAATAATCTTTCTTGAAGCGTTTCAAGCCACCTAAGAACGCTCTTCTCGCGGCTTGATCCCCGCTCCTTGGTAAAACTCGAATCTTCAAAACTTAACTTGAAGCTCTCTAGAGATAGTCCACCAACTTGACTACAATCTAACTAGTAAGGATGGTAGTTCTCTAGTTAGTGTTTAGGCTTAACCTAGGGTTTAATTTATCTTGGAGAAAGGATGGTGTTCAACATATGAACCAACTGAAATCAATCACTCTCTAAGGGGAGCATGAGCTCCCCTATATATAGGAAAGGGAGTGGCCGAAAATCCCTAGTCCTTATGGGCTAAGGATTTTGGTCCCTCTCTCCTATTACTTGATCGTCAAGTAATTTTGACTTTGACTTTGAATTCTAATTCAAATCAACTTTTAACAGAGCTAAAAATATCCAAACCCCTTTTGGATAATTTTATACTTTATTTATTAAATAAATAAATAAATAACTTATTTTTATCTAATTAATTAGTTCATAATTAATTAACTAGATTAATTTTCTCCAAAATAAGACTTTCTTTTTAATTCAAAATTAAACCAAAGTCTATTAAATAATTAACACATTTAATTATTTAATATATATATATACACGTGTGAGACACGTGTCCCAAGGACACGTGCTCCTCACGTGAAACCACACGTGTGGAAACCCACTCGGCTTGATTAACTCGTTTAATCATTTTAAAGCCTCAACTCATGTAACCAAGTTATTGTGTGTGACCCTCTAAGTTCTTAATTCAATTAGCAGTGACCCTAATTCATTAATTCGCTAATTAATTAATCAGTCCATAGATTAAACGACCATAGTCTAGCAACAGGTGTTTAACCCCTAGCTGAATTGGAATGTCTCGATTCGACAGAACCTTTAAGTCATTGATTCATGTGAGATACAATCCTCCTATTTACTATCTCTCAACCAAGATCTAGGGTAAGGGAATAATTAGAACCCTAATAATCTGGTCTTAAAGCTAAGTGCATTTCATGTCCATTTGATCTCAATCCAAGAAACCCTTTTCTTGATGTCTTGATCTTCTGCCTTGGCCAAGGACTCCATATGGCATATGAATGACTTACACAATAAGAGATCACCTTGCAAATGCAAGTGTAGGTCCTTTCTTGATTCTCATTCACTTTCATGAGTCACTTGTGCAGCCCCTGCATAAGCCTTGAATCAGTTGTCTAAGGCGACACCCTTTAAAGCTTATACCTAAGACTACAGAGTTAACTCATAAAGTCACATGGAACCTCAATTCTAAGGGTCAATTAATCACATCAATGGCTCGTGAGATATTTCCTAATCTGGAAGTTTCCATTTCCTGAAATAGAAACTTCCTTTCCCATTTAGGAATGTTCTCACACGGGGCACCTCAGTGAACTTACTTATTGAAGTAAGCACCCTCATGTATCACGCACGTATCAACTATACACTTTGCACCTCCATGAAACAAGATGGTCCTTCTTAAGGGCGTGATCCCACTAGCAAGCCTTAGAGGAGTCAGGTTGACACTCCCACTGTCTGTAGGACTCATCGGCTTGGAGTATTTTACTAATCATGACTTATGTGATATAGGGCTCGTTTCATGAACCATTTCACCTAAATGGTAGAGTCCTAAAGTCATCAGGATTAGGGGAGTTCTCATACATGCACAGCTAAAGTAAAAGCATACCAAACAAGAGCATATAAAGAAGTGTTGCCTTAATTCGTTATTTTATTCAAAGATTGTTTGTGATTACAATAAGGAAAAGCACAAAGCGGACATACAATCGGCTTTCTAGGGTACTATTCTTAACAATCTCCTACTTGCCCGTCAAAGCCATTCTAAAGCTATTCTATGTCCCATCTTCTCAAGATGACCTTGGAAAGCTTCTCGACTAAGGGGTTTAGTAAGTGGATCTGCCACATTCTCTGCTGATACGACCCTCTCGATTTGCACATCTCCTCTTTTGATAATATCACGGATTAGGTGATACTTCCTCATAATGTGCTTGGTCCGTTGGTGAGATCTTCGTTCTCTTGCTTGAGCAACCGCCCCAGTGTTGTCACAAAACACAGTAATGGGGTCTTTCATGTTAGGAACAACATTCAACTCTTGAATGAAGTTTCTAACCCAAACACCTTCCTTAGCTGCATTATTTGCAGCTAAGTATTCGGGCGTCAGTGGTCGAATCTGCAGTGGTAGTTTGCTTGGAACTCTTCCAACTCACTGCTCCGTCGTTTAGGCCGAAAATGTATCCTGACATTGACTTAAAATTATCTAAGTCAGATGCAAAGATTGCATCGCAGTATTCTTCGACAGTAAGATCTTTCTTACCTCCGTAAACTAATAATAAATCTTTAGTACTTTTCAAGTACTTAAGAATATTCTTCACGGCAGTCCAGTGACCATCTCCAGGGTCAGATTGGAAACGACTTGTTACACTAAGTGCATAAGCCACATCCGGTCGAGTACATAACATTGCATACATTATGCTACCTATTGCTGATGCATAAGGTGTATGAGTCATTTTTTCCTTCTCAAGGTTAGTCTTAGGACACATCTTCTTAGAGAGAGATGTTCCTACACTCATAGGAAGGTTCTTAACCTTTGCTGACTCCATATTGAATCTCTTCAATACTTTGTCAATGTACATCGACTGTGATAGTCCTATTAACCTTCTAGATCTATCTCGATAGATTTTAATTCCAAGGATATAGGATGCATCATCAAGATCTTTCATCTCGAATTGGTTCGATAACCATAACTTAGTTACTTTCATGTCATCCTTCGAATTCCCAATAAGAAGGATGTCATCAACATAAAGCACTAAGAATTTTACTGAGGTCTCCAATTCCTTTCTATACACACATGATTCATTCGAAATTTGAATAAAGCCAAACGCTTTGACTGATTCATCAAATCGAATGTTCCAATTCCTAGAAGCCTGTTTCAATCCATAGATTGATCTTTGGAGTTTGCAAACCTTTTGCTCACTTCCACTGAATGTGAAACCTATGGGTTGCTCCATATATATTGTAACGCACGGACGAGGGCATCCACGCCTATCCCGCGCTACATACCTAGCTTGTATATAGAATGGCTATCCATATACCCACCAAGCGCGAAGCAAGCGGTGACAAACGGACATCCTAGCTAGGCGGTGCTAGACTCACAAAGCGAGTAATAAACACAAGTAATGCGGAAGCTTAAATCAAATTGTGCTCATAATCATAAAAGTAATATCCAACAAGTATTGACCATCACGGTCCAACAAGAAATGCTCAAAATACGGAAATGTAAATCCCTCCTAATGACCATCACGGCGCAAACTAACATAAAATCATCATACGGAATAAAACCATAAATCTCGGAACATAACATAAGTCATAAAGTAAAGTACGCTACAAGCGTAAACAAGTACAAGCTAGACTCAAGACAAGACTCTCAAAAGACCCCGCCTAGCTCGACTCCAAAACGCGACCTGCGGACACGAAAGGTAAAGGAGATCAGTTCAAAGGGAACCGGTGAGGAGAAGTTTACATAATACATTAAAAGAGTTCAATACATGCTAAACCAAGGATTGTTCATGATCCGAATGAGTTTTCCAAAACAATGCAAGTTTTCAAAATATACGGATCATAAACTACAAAACACCCGGCTCGGCGAGAACGAGCACTACAACCAAACTTCTGAATCAAAACCAAAACAAACCAATCCATCCTCAACGCCGTGATGTCGAGGGATGCAGCCCTCGAACATCGGTCCAAAACATTGGGAAGTGAGTCCATGAAACTCCACATTCCACCCTCGAGTATACCTTAGCCCCAACACTCAGTTGGAACCAAAAATATCTCTTCCAAGTAGGAACTTCGTAAGAGGTAACCGTCGGCCCTTGCCTTCCTGGTATCCCTACTTACTCCATCCCCGAGCTCTCAAATCCAAATCCAACCATGCAAGCGTCCCTGCAAGGTACCAAATCTCCATGCCACTTTCATAGCATGAGCCAAAACATCTCGCTACACACGTGTGTACATAATATCCAATAAAGTTCCAAATACATTTTGGGTATCTATCCCATATACCAAAACTCATACTTTACTTGTAAACCGCTGATCTTAAGCAAATATCAATACTACGAGCAAAGCTCACAAACTTGGCTTATAGAGCCTATACATACATTTTGAAAACAGAGATTAAAACCATCAAACATGAAAGGCTTTAGGTGTCCACAGTTTTGGAAACATTTTCACATAATAGCTCCTCACCTTCACCAAGAACTTCGAAGGCCAACCACGAGCAACAAGCTACTCGACCGGAGACTCACCACCTAACAAGACAACATACTAACAAAGGTAAGACACGACTCAAAACCAATTAAGACGACGCACGACTTCAAGAAAGAGTAAACATGCTCATGGTATGCAACTGAATGCCCCAGTATATCGTAAGTTCAATAATAATGATCAACAACATCATATAAGTCATATAATAAGCGTTCAAGTCATAAGGTAAGCAAATAACAACATGTGAACCATACTTAGCACAATTTCACGCGTAATCGAGGCATGTAAGACATTACAATGCATGAAAACATGATTCCAAGTCATATATATCATATTAGGGGTGTAAGAAGTGCAAAGGAGGTGAAAACGAAGCAAAACGAACAAGATCACAAAAATCCAATTTTTGACCCGAGGGCCTTGACGCGGGAATGTCACCTCCAAGAACAAAAGTAACACGGTGGTGTCACATGCTACTGTAGCAAAACGAAATTATTAACACCAAATAATATGCCCAGAACATTTAGGCAAGAATATGCATCAAGAATTCCAACAATTTGCACATATGAACTTCATCTTCTTCATGTATTCAAAGCTCAAACTCAGCAATGGTGAAATCTTCAATCATGCAAGAAACTTAAGGAAATTAATCACATTCTTCATAAAAACACATAAGGAACAAGAATCCGTCAACAAATCAACCTAAAACAAGCTGGAACAAGAACATGTAAAAATCTGCATAAAAGCTTCAAAGATCAACAATGGTGGTTTCTTCAAACAAGCATGAAAATGAGAAATTCTTACACCAAATCGTTCCTAGTAACATAAGAAACACATTTCCATCAGTAAATTCAGATTTAATTTATCTAACATGAACCCTAGATTTCAGATTCAAGCTTCAAGTTCAAAGGAGAAGACCCACATAAGCATTCAAGCATTTCTTACCTTAAGAGCTGAAAATCGAAGAGGGAGTCTTGTTCTTTAGTCTTGAATCTCCAGGTTTAGTCTTCACTCTTGTCTCTTGAAGATGGCTGAAAGGTGTTCTTGGTGTTCTTGAGAGAATATGAATAGGTTTGAGAGAATTTGTGTTTGATTATTGTGAAATAACGTAAAATGAGGCTTAGGGTGTTAAAATCTGAATTGGCCAATTGGGTCAGCCATATGGGTCACGAACCGGGTCAATTGGAGCGGGTTAGGAGTGAAATTGGGTCTCAAATTGGGTTGATTTCGAAATTGGGTCGCAGGTCAACAATTAAAGGCTTAAAAGGTTGACTTTTGTAAATTGGCCATAACTTCTTCGTCCAAACTCCAAATCGAGCGATTCAAAAACCCACGAACTCATAATCGAATTATCTACTCAATTTCATTAAGTTCTATCCAGTTCCAGGCTTGGAAAATAAATTTACCATTCAGTCCCTAACTTATGCTTTAATGTCCATATAAGCACATTGTTTCTTTTAAATCACGAAGCATGCTTTCAAAACCCAATAAACACAATACGAGCATATAATTATCAGGTCAAATAGCCACATATAGCATGCAAATAATATATTTCAAAAAAGCACGAACATGATAAATGAATTAAGGCATAAATTCACATAACTCAAGCTTGAAGGATAAATCGTTCACTCTCGTAACCAAAACTTACCTTATTCGAGAAACGGGGCGTCACATAAATGTCTTTATCAATGTCACCATTCAGAAAGGCAGTTTTCACATCCATTTGCCATATCTCATAGTCATAATATGCAGCAATGGCAAGCATGATCCGAATAGACTTTTGCATTGCAACTGGTGAAAAAGTTTCATCAAAGTCCACGCCGGGTCTTTGAGTGAATCCTTTCGCAACCAGTCTTGCTTTGTAGGCTGCAATGCTTCCATCAACTCCAAGCTTCCTCTTAAAGATCCATTTGCAACCTATGGGTTTGACCCCATCAGGCAAATCTACCAAGGTCCAAACTTGGTTGGAGTTCTTGGAATCCATTTCGGATTTCATAGCTTCTATCCATTGTTCAGAGTCAGAATCTGAAAGTGCCTTCTCATATGATAAAGGATCATTATCCTTTTGAGAGATCTCATGGAAGAATCCATACTATCTCTCCGGATGTCTAGGAGTGCGTTCAGAACGCCTTAGAGGAGGATTTACGTGTGTATCAAAATTCGTGATTGGTTGTTGTTGATCAATAAGGGACGTTTCTTCAGTGGGTGGTGTGGGATCACTTTGTACTTCCTCTAATTCTATGATCTTGCCTTTCTTTTCTTTAAGGAACGGTTCCTCAAGAAAAGTAGCATTTCTGGAAACAAACACCTTTTGCTCAGATTGATCATAGAAGTAGTATCCTATGGATTCCTTAGGATAACCTATAAAGTAGCATAAGTTAGAACGAGATTCTAACTTATCTCCCACTGTCCTCTTCATGTAAGCAGGACAACCCCAAACTCTTAAGTAAGAATAACTAGGGATTTTACCATGCCACATTTCATAGGGCCTTTTTGGGACTGACTTAGAGGGAACTAGATTCAAAATCTTTGCTGCAATTTCTAAGGCATAACCCCAGAAAGAAGGTGGTAAGTCAGTGAAACTCATCATGGAACGAACCATATCTAGTAGGGTTCGATTCCTTCTCTCAGAAACTCCATTGAGTTGAGGAGTTCCCGGAGGTGTCCACTGAGAGATAATCCCATTATCTTTGAGATGATTAAGGAATTCTTCACTAAGATATTCACCTCCTCGATCAGATCGAAGTAATTTGATCTTGTGACCAGTTTGGTTCTCAACCTCCTTTTGAAATTCTAGAAATTTCTCAAAAGCTTCAAATTTATACTTCATTAAGTATACATAACCATATCAACTAAAGCCATCATTAAAGGTTATGAAATACTGATGATTGTTTCTAGTGCTTACACTAAGCGGTCCACAAACATCAGAATGGATCGAATCCAAAACCTTAGTGGCACGTTCCACAGTTCCTTTTAAAGGAACTTTGGACATCTTTCCTTTGAGACAGGATTCGCAAGAAGTTAACTCTTTGAGATCATTTTCAGAGAATGATCCTAAAGTGTTTATCTTGCTAATTCTGTTCTTGGAAATGTGTCCTAATCTAGCGTGCCATAAGGGAGCTGAAACTTTGTCATCTCTCTTACATTTAGTTTCTCGTTGTATATTCATAATATTGATATTCTGAGTTAGATAATGTCCATTACTTAGAGTACTGATGTGAACGGAAGAGTTGTTCCGTTTGATAAAGTATTTACAATTCTTAATATAAGTTTCATAACCTTCATAATCTAAAATTGGAATTGAAATTATATTAAGAATAATGCTCGGTACATAAAGGACTTTATTTAAAACTAACTCAAAACTACCTAAATCTAATCTAATTGTGCCTAAAGCTCGAGCTTCAACATTTGAGCCATCGCCGATCTTTAAGACACATTCTCCTTCTTTGAGTTGTTGGACTTCACTTAGCATCTGTACATCATTACAGATATGAGTTCCACAACCGGTATCAAGTACCCAAGAACTAGAATTAATAGAAAGATTTATTTCAACGAGAAACATACCTTTCTTTAGAGTAGCCTTGTACTCTGGGCAGTTTCTCCTCCAATGTCCCGCTTTGCCACAATGGAAGCAAACATCCTCTTTCTGATCACGCTTCTTCTTTTGGGCCTTCCCCTTTCGAAATGCCACCAGTGGGCCTAAGGGGTTTCTTCTTCTTCTTTTGGGCTTTCTTGCCCTTACCTTTAGAAGGCCCAAAAGAGGAAGATGGAGCATTCACCATCAGAACCTTATTGTCCTTCTTAATCGTGCTTTCAGTAGTCACAAGTTGACTAATTAGCTCAGTTACAGTAGCACCAGCATGATTCATATTGAAGTTAAGGACAAATAGGTTAAACGATGGTAGGAGCGAGGCTAGCAACAAGTCCACTGAAAGCTCATCTTTCAGTGGCATGTCCATGGAAGCAAGTTTCTCAGTAAGGGCGAGAAACTTGAGTCCATATTCATGGACACTTGAACCTTCCCTCATTCTCAAGTGGAACAATTCCTTTGAAGTGTTATACCTTGTAACACGTTCATGAGGGCGGTAAAGTTGCTCTAAGTGGTCGTAAATCTCCCAAGCGAATTCCATGGCCTCATGTTACCTTTGCAAGTCCGGAGACATGTTAGCCAACATAAGGCAACAAGCTTGGAGATTATCATCCTTCCACTTCTGGATCGCGTCCCGCTCGGCCCGAGTGGGAGCGTCCCCTTCGGGACTAGGCTCCCCTTCGAAGAGAACATAAGTTCTCTTCTCAGAATCCAAAATGATTTTCAGATTCCTCAGCCAATCAGAATAATTGGGACCAATCAACTTGTTTGACTCAAGGATCGATACAAGAGGGTTTTTGGTTACCATTTCAAAACACGTAGAGAATCACAGAATCTACGACCTAAATGGTAAAACAAAGAACTAGTGAGCATGCTGAATTATAACGATATACAAAATATAGGGTCTTTAATCTAATGTAGCTCCTACTGTTTTTCAAAGATCTATAATTCCCAAAGATCTAAGAGGAACGCATTTCCCAATGGGTACTAAGATCCTAAGCATTTTACCTCGAACCCACGACTCGCGGACATTCTAAGTAAAACCCTAGGTAGGTACAACTTACCAATTCTAACGCCTTTAGAACTCTTAGTAATTGTTTTTGCATCACCTATCTTTCAATATGGACCCACGACTCGTGCGACATCCATATTTACTTAGGCGTTAAGCTAGACCCATCAATCATAAGATCATGATCAAAACTTAGTTCGAACGACCCACTACTCGCGAACATCGCCCTTGCCAAAATTGATCACGAAATATTGATCATTTAAAATGATCAATTATGTAACTAAGAACTAATAAGCTCTACTAGCTATTCCATGACTCGCAGACAATAACTAGTTTCACTTACTAAACTTAAAACCTATTGATGGAATACTAGGAATTTAATTCGAAATTTGCATCTCGAATTAAACACCTATTTGTTTGAAATTAGCTTAATATTCAATGGGAATTTTCGAATCAACCGGAGAGTTGTCCGGTTCGACCTCACCAACATATATGTTATCTAATTTTATTAGTCTTGATTAATGCAAGTACAACTTAAATGCATTTCAAACAAGCACATAAACAGATAACATGTCCTAGCATGATACTAACATGAGATGATCATGGGTTCTACCTATCTTATGCGTGATATGTGGGAGCCACTCCACAATCACAAGTTCTAACATACATGCCACATAAACAGTTTAAATCACATAAGGGAAAGCGGTAACAAAATACGAGCCCTATCTCTATTACATTTTACAATTGAGATTCCCCTCCCTAACATTTTGAGGGGTCTTCACTTATGGCATCCTTGTTACTTGAATGTGGTCCATCTTACTCCATGGTTGCATTGTCTCCAAAATGAAAATAAAACGTCACCACCTATTCTACTCTCAAAAAAATGAAAAAGTACTGAAAAGTAATAAGGCTCAATCTTCATATTGGCCTTAGAAAAATACACGGGGCATACCCCGGCCTAAAAAACAGTAATATGGAAAGCCACATAATAAATCACATAACAGTACGCACATAAGTGAGGCTCCAACCTCAATTGAAAAACCCAACTATAGGGCTCCAACCCCAATTTAAACCATCCATGTGCATAAATTAAAACCATACATAAGTCTAAACCCAGGATCACCTAGCATGCAACTTGCGAGAATTTAAATTTAGCCAATAAATTAAAATTCTCGTTTCAATTCCTAATGACTTAAAACATGACTTGATGCGAGTCTTATTTATAAAAGTTTTCAATAAATCCCAAATTACCAAAACAAATAAAATTCCAATTAATTTCTGAAAATTAATAATTTTTATTAAAGATGTATTTTCCCAAAATATAAACCGTTTCTATTTCTCAAAAATCCCAATTTTAAGCTTTATCCAAAATTAAAATAAATTAAATTAAATTTTAATAATAAAAAGAAGATAAATTTAAAATCGGGACTGGATTGCACGAAATACGAAAAATTGGATTGCGGTAGAGAAAACAGGGCCCGAACGCGAAATCAGACCGCACGCTGTGTGCGCACACCGCAGCACGCGGTCCTCTAGCCCAGCTTACGGGCGATCTCGGGTGGGCACGCCCGTGCGGTTGCGGGAGGGTGCTGGGCGGTGTCGCCCATGCGCGCCTGGGCAAGCGGGCGATGGGGCTCGAAGCCCACGTGCGCGACGCCTTCGCGAGCGGGGTTTCGTGTGTTCGTCGTAATTCGGGGTTCCATTTCGTGTTTTCGTTCAAAAACAAAACCAATCCAAGAAATCCAAAAACAGTTTATACAGTTTCAAATCTAAAACAGTTTTTAAAACAAATTTTACAAAACAGTTTTCAGAAACTTTCAGGAAAAATATAGTTTCGTAATTCAGGCTTTCTAAAACAATTACAAATACTCAATCGCATCAAGCCTAAGAATTTCTACCAAATTCAGAATAATTGAGACGAATCAGAAACACGATTAACGAGGTGGCTCTGATACCACTTGTTGGAAAACAGGAATCAGAAAGCAGCGGAAATTTAAAAATTTTCCAACAAAAGGATCGAATACTCGCAATCGTGTATCCAAATTCGTAGAGATTAGAAACTTACTTTTCAATAATCTTTCTTGAAGCGTTTCAAGCCACCCAAAAACGCTCTTCTCGCGGCTTGATCCCCTCTCCTTGGTCAAGCTCGAATCTTCAAAACTTCTAACTTGAAGCTCTCTAGATATAGTCCACCAACTTGACTACAATCTAACTAGTAAGGATGCTAGTTCTCTAGTTAGTGTTTAGGCTTAACCTAGGGTTTAATTTATCTTGGAGAAAGGATGGTGTTCAACATATGAACCAAAAGAAATCAATCACTCTCTAAGGGGAGCATGAGCTCCCCTATATATAGGAAACGGAGTGGCTGAAAATCCCTAGTCCTTATGGGCTAAGGATTTTGGTCCCTCTCTCCTATTACTTGATCATCAAGTAATTTTGACTTTGACTTTGAATTCTAATTCAAATCAACTTTTAAGAGAGCTAAAAATATCCAAACCCCTTTTGGATAATTTTATACTTTATTTATTAAATAAATAAATAACTTATTTTTATCTAATTAATTAATTCATAATTAATTAACTAGATTAATTTTCTCCAAAATAAGACTTTCTTTTTAATTCAAAATTAAACCAAAGTCTATTAAATAATTAACACATTTAATTATATAATATATATATATACACGTGTGAGACACACGTCCCAAGGACGAGTGCTCCTCACGTGACCCACACGTGTGGTTTAACACGTGTGGAAACCCACTCGGCTTGATTAACTCGTTTAATCATTTTAAAGCCTCAACTCATGTAACCAAGTTGTTGTGTGTGACCCTCTAGGTTCTCAATTCAATTAGCAGTGACCCTAATTAATTAATTCACTAATTAATTAATCAGTCCACAGATTAAACGACCATAGTCTAGCAACAAGTGTTTAACCCCTAGCTGAATTGGAATGTCTCGATTCGACAGAACCTTTAAGTCATTGATTCATGTGAGATACAATCCTCCTACCTACTATCTCTCAACCAAGATCGAGGGTAAGGGAATAATTAGAACCCTAATAATCTGGTCTTAAAGCTAAGTGCATTTCATATCCATTTGATCTCAATCCAAGAAACCCTTTTCTTGATGTCTTGATCTTCTGCCTTGGCCAAGGACTCCATATGGCATATGAATGACTTACACAATAAGAGATCACCTCGCAAATGCAAGTGTAGGTCCTTTCTTGATTCTCATTCACTTTCATGAGTCACTTGTGTAGCCCCTGCATAAGCCTTGAATCAGTTGTCTAAGGCGACACCCTTTAAAGCTTATACCTAAGACTACAGAGTTAACTCATAAAGTGACATGGAACCTCAAGTCTAAGGATCAATTAATCACATCAATGACTAGTGAGTTATTTCCTAATCTGGAATTTTCCATTTCCTGAAATAGAAACTTCCTTTCCCATTTAGGAATGTTCTCACACGGGGCACCTCAGTGAACTTACTTATTGAAGTAAGCACCCTCATGTATCACGCACGTATCAACTATACACTTTGCACCTCCATGAAACAAGGTGGTCCTTCTTGAGGGCGTGATCCCACAAGCAAGCCTTAGAGGAGTCAGGTTGACACTCCCACTGTCTGTAGGACTCATCGGCTTGGAGTATTTTACTAATCATGACTTATGTGATATAGGGCTCGTTTCATGAACCATTTCACCTAAATGGTAGAGTCCTAAAGTCATCAGGATTAGGGGAGTTCTCATACATGCACAGCTAAAGTAAAAGCATACCAAACAAGAGCATATAAAGAAGTGTTGCCTCAATTCGTTATTTTATTCAAAGATTGTCTGTGATTACAATAAGGAAAAGCACAAAGCGGACATACAATCGGTTTTCTAGGGACTATTCCTAACAAAGTCATGTAAACAAGTCATTCATTCCTTTCAAGAAGCGTTTAAAGCCATTCAAGTTCATAACCTTCACATTCAAATCAAGTTGATCCAAGAATTCCAAATAACGGTCATAACACATAGTATATGTAACACCCCCACCCGTACTGGAACAAGAGGAGAGCGGCGTCTCAACCCCCGCACTGAAGCACCTCTCAAGTAATGGTGTGAGCCATCACTCAAGAAATACTCCAGCGAACGGTTGTCTATCTCAGAACTATACATGTACAACGATGTGGCTATGCAGCGGAAAATCAAAGTATTTTAAAACTTTTCAAAACATGTGTGTGATGGCATGTAACAAGCAAGAACATATCAATCGTGTAAGAGAGACTCGGCATATCAGAACATGTAACATACTCACATATAAATACCGATACAGCAGAGTTCAAAATATCGGTAACAGAGTAGCAGAAAGAGTATAACAAAGATACTCAAGTATTCAGAAACATAAAGTAATGCATCCATAAAACATATGCAGGACACAAAAGAAAGTAATACTAAGTCCTGACTGAAACAAAAATGACAATCTAGAGCTTCAAGATACCTCTAGACTGTGGCTGCAAGACCTGAAACCACGAGGCAAGAAAACGGGAGAGGTATTAGTCAAAAGGACTAAGTGAGGGAATACTTAAAAGAAAGTACTGAGTGATAAAGAATTTGAAGTAAAGTTCAGAACTGTTAAATGTAAGGCTTTAAAGAAGAACTTGAAACAAGTTCGCTTGATAAAACTGTTTGAATGCAATGCTGTAAAAGTATGCACGTTTTAAAACACTTTCATGAATGCTATCACACGCGCACACATATGTTGTTGATGGTTCATAGTTCTTTCATAAAACGGGATAAGGGTAAAGTGAACTTTTCCAGATATGAACCATCCTTTATGAAACAGAATTTTGCCCGCAAGCTAGGCTCCTCCATCCTTACTCCAGAAAAACATGATTTGGTAGAGCATCGGACCAGGATCAACAATAATTCCACGTATAGTAGGGTATCGGACCAAGATCAACAATAACCCCACATATAGTAGAGCATCGGACCAAGGTCAACAACAACTCCGCACACAGTAGACTATCGGACCAAGGTCAACAACAACTCTTACCAACGCATACAAACATGCACCATCCTCCACCGGTTGTCACTTCGGGTAGCTAGCCCTAGGCGACCTGTAAACATGTAATGGGAACAGATTTGTTGTCCGTTCCCAGACAGATTGTCCTGACTTAACAAACCTCCTGTTAAAAGTCGGTGTCAATTGTCTAAGTGTGGTGGCCGGTATTGGTGATGTCGTTGGCGCACACCTCCCGAACATCACCTCCACACATAACCGCCGGGCCCAAATTGTAAACTGTATGCTTGTATTTAAGATTAGCAGTGACCAGAGTACCACTCCAGTATGCTAACTATAACATGTGAAACTGTAACTGTAACATATGATGCTGTCTGTAAAACATATGATTCTGTCTGTAAAACATGTGAAACTGTCTGTAAAACATATGATTCTGTCTGTAAACTGTACTTTGAAAACATGTGCAGATCATGTAACTGTCTTTGAACAAGAATGCAGAACTTTGGAAAACATGTGTTGTAGATCAAGGTATACTATTAAAGTATGAATGATCCTTTCAAAAGAATGTCCCGATAAAAGGGATAGTTCAAAACGAGGTTTAGCTTTGAATTTCAAAACATATGATACGATAGTATAATCGTGGTTCCAGTTGGAAAACATTTATAACTTCACCTCACCTATAGTAACAAAAGGTAGGTAGACAGATTATGCGGTGCCCTGGGGATCCCAGTGCTCAACTTTAACTCCTGTAGGTGGTGTACTAGAGTGAGCTTAAGAACTAAGACCCACTACTAACCAAGATGCATATGAAATGCATGAAACAATGAACAAGGAACATGTAACACAAGAGGGTAATACCATTTAAGGTATTCAAGAAAGGTAACACACAGGAATTCGTTAAAGTAAGTTACTCTTAACGTGAGACTATGATCTTGCTATAACCGAGTAAGCTTTAGTCAAATTATGAATCCTATCGCAAACCTTAAGTTAAGAAACAAGTCCACGAAAGAAAACACATTTTGAAAACACATTTTAGACCCTGGATATGGAAACCCTAGGTGCAAATGTCTATTACGAAAGCACAAGTTTTATTTCACTTTTACTATTCAAAAGTACTATTCCAAATTACTATTCACAGGTTACTATTCACATGTCGGGTCAAAGGGTCGGGTCAAACCCTTACTGTACACACACACCCACACACACCATGCACGAACACACACACACACACACATACGGCATGCACACACACACATACACCCTAATTAAATTATGATCTTGATTATAACCTATAGTTTCAAGTTCATGTTAATATAATCACGTGTGATCTAGGTTAAAGGTGTAACCTATGGTTAAGAGATCCAATTAAGGCATAAGATCAAGTTATGAAACACTATTCTATCATAGGTTATAACATGTGACACTATTAAAGTGTATAACATATGATCAAGGCACTATTCCATTAATCCATATCATACCATAAGCTCAATTCATAATTCAAGAATCATATAAAAATGTGACAACATGTCACAACATATATCATATCATATCATATATCATGAACCTTTGGGCATGTAACATGTAACAATTTAATTCAATACCAACATGTAACAAGTTGTGACATAATTAATTGTAAATCACTAATTCATTAGCTAGCATGCATGAACATAATTCAAATTCCATAATCATGCATCAATTCTCATAATATAAAAATCATATCACATGATCATAGCATATACTAGGGCAATTCATAACATATTCAAGCATATACTAAACAATTAAAACATATAAACAACTATTCAAACATATCATGAAAACTATATAATAAATGCATAAAATAAAATCCTATATGCCTTAGGGAAGACCCTAAGACCCAACCTAAACATAATATAAACATACCATAACATAAAAACATAAACTAAACTAAAACATAACATAAACTAAAGCATAAAAAATAAAACAAACCTAGCTCTAATGGGGGGGAGGCCGACGGCAAGAGGGGGAGAGGGAGAGAAAGAAATGGTGTTGTCAACACAACTTTGAGCAAGAATTCTAATGGCATGAGAGGGGTATTTATAGTTGTGAAGAAGCCCCTCACCTTCCAAAGAAAGATGGCTTAAGGGTAGGAGAGCAAAACAAGAGTTTATCCACTTGCATCTTCTAGAAGCTTTAGGCATTATGAAGGTAAAAATGGGACTTCTGGGGGGTATTTCTATAATTTCGTGGCCAAGACTCGAGGATAAGTGGCTGGAAGTGTAACCATTCCGTCCGGGTAAAAATTAGCTTCGAAACGCATATTCATTCGTCAAAATCGGATTTACCGTTTGAAAGATACATTAGTTTTAGTGAATAAAAGTTTTGAGCTCGAAACTCAACACGAGTGAAAAACGACTTCCTAGAATGATTTTCAAGTCCGGGTTGTTCCCAAAATTCAAGAAATAAATCGAGAAGCGTTTTGAGTCCAAAATCGAATATAAAACGTTTTACCGTTAAAAAGTTGAAAACGTAGAGTGAATAGTGAATTCTTACGTACGAACGTACGCTTCAAAATTTCAAGCTAGGGTTTGAATCAAGAGTTGTAAAACATTTCAAAAATCTTGAAATAGCTCAAGTAGTGCAAATCCGAAGAGAAAACATTTTCCGAATGAAAACCGTTCGTAGAAGAAATAGTGAACTAGGGTTTTCGAAAACATTTTCAATAAAACAAAGTTCCATAATAGATTTCCAAGCCAAGAATGATTTCAAAAGACTCGTCTCGACTCGAGGATCGATTCGACTGTAAACTTGGGTAGAAAAGGTATCAGAATCAAAAGCTCATTTTTGGATGAATAGTAACTTTGGTCGGTAAGTTCCAAAAATACCCTTATGGTTCAAGAAAGACTTTCCGAGCTCGGGAAACAAGTTCAAACGATAGAGAAACATGTGTGATGAACCTCTAGGGTTCGAGTAGCAATATGAACAAGGTAGGCTCGGGTTATGAATAGTAAACTGTATCAAAGGTCAAGAATTCCCCCTTAAAACATGTCAGATCATATACGAGCACAAAGTTCATGTAAGAATGCAATGCATGATGATTCAAAAAGTTGGATCACGGTCTATAAACGCTTTACCAATGCCCTTAACTTACTGTTTTCATCCAGGCCCTGTTTTGGGCTATTACAGTATAGCATGTACACGTATCATACAAGTCATAAAATAAGGAATACATACCAATTAGGGTTCATACTTAAGAGCAAAGTTCCATGCATGCACACATTAGGAGCAAAGAAGACACGTTGAGGCATAACTCGTAAAATATTCCACGAAAAATCATAAAATTTCGTAACACCCAAGATAATACATGTTAGCATAGCATAGAAGTCATAAAAGAGGTGGAGGAAGATCAAACAAGCGAAGAAAAACAAGAAAAAAACGAAACCAGAGTAACAAAAATAGGCAGGGCAGAATCCACCCCCATGGATTCTGGTCAGAAACTCACTGACTTAAACCACCCCCATGGATTTTTCCAAAGGGAAAAATCCACCCCCGTGAATTTGTGTCAGTGGCCAAAAAAAACACACAAACAGGGCATGCACGAAAGGCAGAGGAAACGAAGCATGTTACCAACTTAAAACTCAATGAAATGCATACAAATTCAGGCCATAATCTCATACATACATGCCAAAACCGAAGCTAAATCATGAGAATGGAAGAGATGCTCACATAGGTTCATGTTCTTCAAGTTTCAAGCAAAATCATTAATGGTGACTTCCAAATAACTCATCTATCATGCAATGCAAATTTAAGGAGACATAAATGGAGGTCTTAGGATCATATATCATGCTTCATACTAAAAGAATTCACGAGGTCTCAAGCAAGAATCATCAAAGTTTCACAAACCCTTACTATTCATCATCTTCTCCAATCCTAACTCAAATCATGGTGAAATCATGTAAAATCTAGCATAAAATGATTACAAGGAGATATACTACACAAATATGAGCTTACCTTCAAGAAAGGATGAGAAATGGTAGGGAGATGAGTTCAATTCCCCAAGGTTTACACTATTCCTTCTTCTTCTTCTTCTTCTTCTTCTTCTTCTTCTTCTTCTTCTTCTTCTTCTTCTTTTTGGCTGATATTTTTGGGTTGTGAGGGGGGAAGGGATCTCGGTTTTGGGGCTGAAAAGGGGAGAGAGAGAGTGTACAAGTGGGTTTAGGTCTTTGAGTAGGGTCTAGGTGTGTTATTTTAGGTCCGTAGTTTAGGTAGAGTCAATGGTTTGTCGTTTTAGGCGTAAGGTGTTCGTTTCGGTTGAAATTCAGGAATCCAAATGGTCTTAGAAAACTATGAGGCTTGTTCCATCGGATCCGAATCGTCGATACGAGTCCAATGGAGGTGACGGAACTCGATTCCGAGTTCCCGAGCTCAAGATATCACATACTGAACCAAAGGTACGCTAATTGCTCGTTAGCCCCCGTTTTGGTTCCAAAACTCAAAATAAATTCAAAACTCAAACAAAGCATCCGGAAACATACAACGAGCAAAAAGATATGATCATAATACACATAATTCACTCATACCAAGTTTTCACGAAAAAACGAAAGTCAAATCGAATAGAAACAACACTCAAACACAATCACATAGGCATAAACGTTTCAAGAATTCATTTTCAAAATTAAACTAATACGAGAAATAATAATTGAAATTATCTATACTATATTATTAAGCGTCAAGGGCAGATGTGGTGTCTTGGACTTTTTCCTTTTCTGCCCCTAACTTTTTAACTTTTTCTTTTCTTTTTATTTATTTACGTATTATCTTTGAACTCCTTTGTAACCGTTTAGTCTATTTCTTTTCTCTTTTTTATTTTTATTTATTAATTATTTCACTTTTCTCTCACTCTATTTCAATTCTTTTTTTTTTCTTTAATGTATAGTTTTTGTCTTTTTCTCTTTACATTTTATATTTTTTATTTATGTATAGTTTCTTTTGCATTCTTTTTTTATTAATTTATTTATTTATTTTATCACCCCAACATCTTCTTAATTTTTTTTTTCTCTTACCCACTTCAATTCCTTTTCTTTTTTTTTATTTTATGTAATTCTTTCCCTCATATTTTATGCTATAAATTATATAGAAATTTTATTTTTTTTTAATTTATTAATAAACTCTTTTTCCTTTTATTTATTTAGAAAAGAGTCCACTCCACTTTCAACCTCGCAATAAACCCGTCCCAAAATTAAACCACAACTCCACGTCCAATAGTAAAACTGTTGCATGAGTAATTTTAAAGATGCAGATAATCTCAAAATATAATCTCAAAAATCTTCAAACAGATAAACAGAATGAAAAATTGATAGAGAAAATTAGCAAAATCACAGATTCGAGTGTAGCATAGCACTGTGTGACGACCTGCGATCGTTTGAAGTTTTCTCACTGGGTCCACCCAAGCTCGGCCTGCGAATAGGCCCAGCCCATGTGAACTTGCTGCTGTCAAATCCTTTCTTTGGTATGGTTTCATATCCTTCCTCGGCATTGTTCTTTTTTTCTTTTTTTTTTTCTCCCTTCCAGGGTCGTCCTCCAACTGCTGCAGGTACCAGCCCAATTATATAATTCATGAGGCATTTACCAGCCCAATTTTGTTGGATAGCTCTCTTTATTCTATTGTTTTTTTTTTTGGCAGAAGAGGGCCTAATATCATCCACTCGGACACCGGGAATTATAACCTGCTTTTTATCAACCTTTCACTTTCGTATATCGTTGCATTTACTATATTAGGGAAAAAGAGAACCATATAAGTGATGAAAATTCATTAATTGGAGTGGTCTATTCAAACAATCCTAGACTCTTTTTTCATATTTTAAATTAATTTTAGTTATTTTTAAATTCCAATTCAAACTTTTTTCATGTATTTTGATATTCTTTTTACCTTTTTTCTCATATATTTAAATTTCTCTTTTCTTCTGTAATTTCTTTAATTTTATTTATAAAAAAAAAACTCACATGTCTCTTTTTCACCCCACGTAAATTCCTAATAAATCTCATCTATGTAACTGAATTCTCTTCTTCAATTTCAAACCAAGCTCTCTTCTTCTATTTAATTTAATTAATTTATTTGTTTTAAAAAAACCAAACTCAGCTCACATAAAACGCTAACAAATATCCCACACGTTCTCTTTTATTTTATTTAATCGAACTCTCTTCTTGAATTTTAAACCAAATTCTCTTCTTTTATTAAATTTTATTTTAATTTATCTATTTAAAAAAAAAAAATTTCATCTCACATAAAATTCTAATTAATCTCACATATATATAGAGATATTTTATTTTAATATATTTCATATACAAAAATTGCACCCACGTAATAACCAATTTCCAACAAGTCACATGCCCATGTTTTTCACCGTTGCTTGATTAAACTCCACGTTCACGTCCATTACTAACTCAGCTTTAATTTTTGTTGAGAAAATGGGAGGAATGGGATCAGAATGACACGGGTAGTCCCTGTCCTTAAAGTGTTAATCGCCCCTACTCTCTGAGTTTGCTAAAGGTTGCAGGCGATTTACTTTTAGGATGTATGTCAAGCTGGAAAATTATGAATTCGGACAATAGCAATTTGCCAGAATTCAGGTGAGTTTTTGCTGTGTTCTTCAGGTAAGGGAAGAAGCTGTTTATAGCTCTCAAGTGTTGGCCAAAAATAAAACTGCAATGGGAATATTGAATGGATTAATTTCAGGTGTAATGACCTGAAATTCAATCCCAATGAATGCCCACTACTCAGCTGTTACAGATGCCAACGGACTGATTGGATGTATCTGGACATTGGTTCAAAAGTCTGAACTTTTGGACTGGACTAGGCCGGCTCTGGCTCAAAAAGTAAGGCTCTGGGCTCGGAGGCGAGGCTCCAAGCTCCTAGCGACGATGCGCACGTGCGAAGTGCAAAGTGCGCCATCAAACGCCACATTCGCCCATGCCCGGCCCCGGGCCCGGTCCCGTGCCCGTGCCCGTGCCCGTGCCCGTGCTCGTGCGCGTGCACGGGCGGTGCGGTGCACCGCACCGCGAGTGAGCCCATTAGTCCTCGCTTGGGTCCCATAATTTAATAACACATACAGCATTTTAATATATAAAGCTGTCTGCCTAGTGTTATTTTTCCAATGTGGGGCACAATAACCAATGCATATTTTCCAAACAACCTTTGATATGCCTTTGCATAATTAATGATTAATCCTCCAACAATTAATCATATATATATTAATTCTCCAACAACTAATATATATATATATGCATAACATATTCAACAATCCCCCACTTGTTTGGAAAACTACTCTTTTACCAGACAAGTCCCTGAAGATTTTGTCAAAGATCACATGCCTAGAGGAAGGTGTGACGAACATTGAACCTTCCCTTAGTGTAAATAACTCAAAACTGCACCGAAGTTGACGGTGTCCGTAGATTGAACCTCAACTCCTTCGTGATGCAATCGGAGTTATCACACGCATGTTTTCTTTCTCATACAGCAAGCACTCTACTGCTTTACGCTTATAAAGCCATACGCCATATCCCATTTCATGAACCATTAAGAGAGTAAACCACAACTCTCTATAAGAAGCGGCTTCACTTCTTGTTCATATAGGCAAAATGTTTCTCGAGCACTAGTTGCATTAGTGCAGCATTTTGTTAAGAGCGTAGCTCAACCTTGTCACTTTGCAACTCACTGAGCTATCTTTTACTACATATGAGACCACTTTGATAGCTCTAACCAACTCGTGACTTGTTTTTCCCTTTGAACCTATAACCAGGGGTAACCTAGATTATAGGTAGGGTTACCATCACTTATGGTTCGGGTGGTTTAAGTCCCATATCTCTAGTAGTTGTAGCTACTAAGTCTCTCGTCAGAGGCTTAGTAAATGGGTCAGCCAAATTCTTATTTGACCTCACATAGACAATTGTTATGATACCATCTTGTATCAATTGTCTCACAAATGCATGTCTAAGACCAATATGTCTAGACTTACCATTATAGGTACCACTATACGCTTTTGTAAGCGTAGCTTCGCTGTCACAACACAACGAAATTGGAGGCATTGGACTCGGCCATAGATCTATGTCTAACAACATATTTCTAATCCAATCAGCCTCTTGTCCAGCTTGTGCCAAAGCTATGAACTCAGATTCCATGGTAGAGTGAGAGATTATTGTCTGTTTCTTGCTTGCCCAAGAAACAGCCCCACCGGCAAGAGTGAAAACCCACCCACTTGTGGATTTATTATCTCCCACGCTAGTTATCCAACTCGCGTCTGAGTGCCCTTCCAATACACTAGGGAATTTGTTATAGAACAAACCAAAGCTAATAGTTCTCTTAAGGTACCCAAGTACCCTACTAATAGCTTTCCAATGATCAGCATTGGGACTGCTAGTGTATCTGCTAAGTTTTGAAACTGTAAATGAAATATCTGGTCTAGTGCAATGCATTGCGTACATAAGGCTTCCAATGGCACTTGCATACTCAAGCTGTGCAATAGCTCTACCAGTATTTTCTTTAAGTTTCAGTCCATTGTCAAATGGAGTATTCACCTCCTTGATCTCGAGGTGATTAAACTTAGTCAGAACTTTCTCAATATAATGAGATTGGTTTAGTGAAAAACCCCCACTATGTTTTTTAACTTTAATGCCTAAAATGGTATCTACTTCACCTAAGTCTTTCATCTTAAAGACCGAGGATAGATACTTTTTAGTCTCGTTTACTCCAATCATATTCGTTCCGATGATCAATATATCATCGACATATAGATAGACTATCACCATATAGTCAGCCGTACTTTTGGAGTAAATGCACCTGTCAGCACTGTTATACTTGAATCCGAATTTCAAGATAGCAGTGTCAAACTTCTCGTGCCACTGTTTTGGTGCTTGTTTTAGACTATACAGGGATTTGACT
This sequence comes from Lantana camara, assembly GCA_037501455.1. Lineage (NCBI taxonomy): Eukaryota > Viridiplantae > Streptophyta > Magnoliopsida > Lamiales > Verbenaceae > Lantana > Lantana camara. The sequence continues at coordinate 57,271,653 of CM074858.1, forward strand.
AACCTACACACTTTATTTTCTGTTCCCGGTGCTATAAAACCCTTAGGTTGTTCCATATAGATTTCTTCTTTTAAATTTCCATTTAAAAATGCTGTCTTTACGTCTATTTGATGAACATTCAGATCGTAAAGAGAGGCTAAGGCAAGAAGAATTCTAATGGAAGCAACTCGAGCCACCGGTGCATAAGTGTCAAAGTAGTCAATCCCTTCTACTTGTCTAAATCCTTTGGCAACTAATCTAGCTTTAAAAGCTGAGATAGTGCCATCAGTGTTTCGTTTTCTTCTAAATACCCACTTGCACCCAATGGGTTTAGAACCACGAGGCAAGTCTGCTAATACCCAAGTATTATTACCCAAGATCGAATCCATTTCATCGTTTACAGCTTTCTTCCAAAAAGAAGCATCTCGAGAAGCCATAGCTTCTGAAAATGTTTTAGGATCCGTCTCAAGTGAAAATACATATGGTATTTCACTTACCATTTTATTATCTTGGTCCCCCTCCACCAAGAATAATAAAGCATCAGAAGAGATAAAGTCTTTATCTAAACTTTTCTCTTTTCTTGGTCTAGTACTCCTTCTAGGCTCAACTTGTTGTTTAGGAACATCGTTTTCCACAACAGGCCTTATAGGACCTCTAGGCTCAATTTGGAGTGGCACAGATTCGTTTCCAACATCTTTTGAAAACGTATTTTCGAAGAATTCCACGTCCCTGGATTCAGTTATCACGTTAGACTCCAAATCGAGAAGTCTATAGGCCTTGCTATTAAGAGCATATCCAATGAATACACTTTTAATAGCTCTAGCCCCTAACTTAGTCCGTTTAGGATCAGGAACCCGAAAGTAAGCCACACACCCCCACACTTTGAAATAACTTATGTTGGGTTTTCTGCCTTTCCATATTCCATAGGGACTAGACTTCACAACAGTACTAGGCATCCTATTTAGAATATGGCACGCAGACAGAAGGGCTTCACCCCATAAGTTGTGAGGTAAATTTGCATGATTTAACATACAATTTATCATATCCAGAAAGGTATGATTTTTCCTTTCAGCTACACCGTTCTGCTGGGGTGTATAACCGGCAGTTGTTTGATGTATGATACCACTGTTAGGAATAGTGCCCTAGAAAGCCGATTGTATATCCGCTTTGTGCTTTTCCTTATTGTAATCACAGACAATCTTTGAATGAAATAACGAATTGAGGCAACACTTCTTTATATGCTCTTGTTTGGTATGCGTTTACTTTAGCTGTGCATGTATGAGAACTCCCCTAATCCTGATGACTTTAGGACTCTACCATTTAGGTAAAATGGTTCATGAAACGAGCCCTATATCACATAAGTCATGATTAGTAAAATACTCCAAGCCGATGAGTCCTACAGACAGTGGGAGTGTCAACCTGACTCCTCTAAGGCTTGCTTGTGGGATCACGCCCTTAAGAAGGACCACCTTGTTTCATGGAGGTGCAAAGTGTATAGTTGATACGTGCGTGATACATGAGGGTGCTTACTTTAATAAGTAAGTTCACTGAGGTGCCCCGTGTGAGAACATTCCTAAATGGGAAAGGAAGTTTCTATTTCAGGAAATGGAAACTTCCAGATTAGGAAATATCTCACGAGTCATTGATGTGATTAATTGATCCTTAGACTTGAGGTTCCTTGTCACTTTATGAGTTAACTCTGTAGTCTTAGGTATAAGCTTTAAAGGGTGTCGCCTTAGACAACTGATTCAAGGCTTATGCTGGGGCTGCACAAGTGACTCATGAAAGTGAATGAGAATCAAGAAAGGACCTACACTTGCATTTGCAAGGTGATCTCTTATTGTGTAAGTCATTCATATGCCATATGGAGTCCTTGGCCAAGGCAGTAGATCAAGATATCAAGAAACGGGTTTCTTGGATTGAGATCAAATGGATATGAAATGCACTTAGCTTTAAGACCGGATTATTAGGGTTCTGATTATTCCCTTGCCCTAGATCTTGGTTGAGAGATAGTAAGTAGGAGGATTGTATATCACATGAATCAATGACTTAAAGGTTCTGTCGAATCCGAACATTCCAATTCAGCTAGGGGTTAAACACCTGTTGCTAGACTATGGTCGTTTAATCTGTGGACTGATTAATTAATTGGTAAATTAATTAATTGGGGTCACTGCTAATTGAATTGAGAACCTAGAGGGTCACACACAACAACTTGGTTACATGAGTTGAGGCTTGAAAATGATTAAACGAGTTAATCGGGCCAAGAGGGTTCCACACGTGTGAAGTCACACGTGTGGCTCACGTGAGTGACACGTGTCACTGTGACACGTGTCACACACGTGTGTATATATATATATTAAATAATTAATTAGTTAATTATTTAATAGACTTTGGTTTAATTTTGAATTAAAAAGAAAGTCTAATTTTGGAGAAAATAATCTAGTTAATTAATTACGAATTAATTAATTAGATAAAAATAAGTTATTTATTTTATAATAAATAAAGTATAAAACTATCCAAAAATAGTTTGGATATTTTTAGCTCTCTTAAAAGTTGACTTGAATTAGAATTCAAAGTCAAAGTTGGAAAATACTTGATGAACAAGTAATAGGAGAGAGGGACCAAAATCCTAGCCCATAAAGGACTAGGAATTTCGGCACCCCCCTCCCTATAAATAGGGGAGCTCGAGCTCCTTATGGAGCTAATAGACAATTCTTGGTTCATGTGTTGAACACCTTCCTTTCTCCAATATTAAATTAAACCCTAGGTTAAGCCTAAACACTAACTAGAGAACTAGCATCCTTACTAGTTAGATTGTGATCAAGTTGGTGGACTTTCTCTAGAGACTTCAAGTTAGAAGTTTGAAGATTCGAGCTTTACCAAGGAGAGGGGATCAAGCCGCGAGAAGAGCGTTCTTGGGTGGCTTGAAACGCTTCAAGAAAGAATAAAAGAAAAGTAAGTTTTCTATCTTTACGAATTTGGTTACACGATTGCGAGTTCTAGGTCCTTTTATTGGGAAAAATTTTTAAATTCTGCTGCTTTCTGATTCGTGTTTTCCAACAAGTGGTATCAGAGCCACCTCGTTAATCGTGTTTCTGATTCGTCTCAATTATTCTGAATTTGGTAGAAATTCTTAGGCTTAGATGCGAATTAGGTATTCATGAGTTCTTTTAGAAAGCCTGAAATACGAAACTGTAATTCTTCCTGAATTTCTGAAACTGTTTTCTTAAATTGTGTTTTGAAAACCGTTTTGATTGAAATATGTTTAAATCGAATTTTTTTTAATTTTGGATTGTTTTGGTTTTTGAACTAAAAGTATGAAACACGAAATCGCGTTACGAAAACGCGAGCCTGACGTGCTAAGGCGTAGCACGCCAGGCCCGCGACCGCCCGCCCAGCAGTCCCGCAACCGCGCGGGACTGCCCGCCACTGACGCCCGCCAGCGCCTAGGCGCGCCTGCCCGCCTGTCCCGCAACCGCGCGGGACAGCCGCCCGCACGCTCCCACAACCGCGCGGGAGCACCCGCCCGGCATCGCCCGCACGCGAGCAGCAGCAAGCTGCACACGTTGCGCGCAGGGCGTGCGCCTAGCGCGCGATGCTGCGCGGCGAGCCTGTGCTCGTTCCGGGCGATTCCGGGCACGGTTTTGGCATTTTCGTGTTTTCGTGTTTTCGGTCCTTGAAATCCCGATTTAATTTTTCTGAAAAATTTTATTTATTAAATTTGAATTATTTTTGAAATAATTGTTTGAATTGGGATTTTGAAAATTTAAGCGATTTAAATTTGGAAAAATTACAATCTTTATTTTCTGAAAATAATGAAAGAATAAAATTATTAATTTTGGAAATTAATTGGAATTTTATTGGTTTATTGTTTTTCGGGTTTTATTGAAAAGGCTCTTGAGCAAGAATTGCATCTAAGTCGTGTTTTAAGTCATTAGGACTTGAAACGAGAATTTTAATTCATTGGTTAAATTTAAATTCTTGCAAAAGCATGTTAGGTGATCATGGGTTTAGATCTATGTATGGTTTTAATTTATGCACATGGATGGTTTAAATTGGGGTTGGAGCCCTATAGTTGCGTTTTTCAATTGAGGTTGGAGCCTCACTTATGTGCGTACTGTTATGTGATTTATTATGTGGCTTTCCATATTACTGTTTTTGAGGCCGGGGTATGCCCCGTGTAATTGTCCAAGGCCAATATGAAGATTGAGCCTTATTACTTTATGTCTTTTTCTTTTTATTGTAATTTGAGAGTAGAGATAGGTGGTGAGGTTTTATTTTCATTTTGGAGACAATGCACCCATGGAGTAAGATGGACCACATTCAAGTAACAAGGAGGCCATAAGTGAAGACCCCTCAAAATGTTAGGAAGGGGAATCTCAATTGTTAAATGTAATAGAGATAGGGCTCGTATTTTGTTACCGCTTTCCCTTATGTGATTTAAACTGTTTATGTGGCATGTATGTTAGAACTTGTGATTGTGGAGTGGCTCCCACATATCACGCATAAGATAGGTAGAACCCATGATCATTACATGTTAGTATCATGCTAGGACATGTTATCTGTTTATGTGCTTGTTTGATATGCATTTAAGTGTACTTGCATTAATCAAGACTAATAAAATTGGATAACATATATGTTGGTGAGGTCGAACCGGACAACTCTCCGGTTGATTCGAAAATTCCCATTAAATATTAAGCTAATTTCGAACAAATAGGTGTTTAATTCGAGATGCAAATTTTGAATTAAATTCCTAGCATTCCATCAATAGGTTTTAAGTTTAGTAAGTAAAGCTAGTTATTGTCCGCGAGTCGTGGGATAGCTAGTGGAGCTTATTAGTTCTTAGTTACCTAATTAATCATTTTAAATGGTCAATATTTCGTGGTCAATTTTAGCAAGGGCGATGTCCGCGAGTCGTGGGTCGTTCGAACTAAGTTTTGGTCATGATCTTATGATTGATGGGTCTAGCTTAACGCCTAAGTAAATATGGATGTCGCACGAGTCGTGGGTCCATATTGAAAGATAGGTGATGCAAAAACAATTACTAAGAGTTCTAATGGTGTTAGAATTGGTAAGTTGTACCTACCTAGGGTTCTTACTTAGAATGTCCGCGAGTCGTGGGTTCGAGGTAAAATGCCTAGGATCTTAGTACCCATTGGGAAACGTGTTCTTCTTAGATCTTTGGGAATTCTAGATCTTTGAAAAACAGTGGGAGCTACATTAGATTAAAGACCTTATCTTTTGTATATCGTTATAATTCAGCATGCTCACTAGTTCTCTGTTTTACCATTTAGGTCGTAGATTCTGTGATTCTCTACGTGTTTTGAAATGGCAACCAAAAACCCTCTTGTATCGATCCTCGAGTCAAATAAGTTGACTGGTCCCAACTATTCTGATTGGCTGAGGAATCTAAAAATCATTTTAGATTCTGAGAAGAGAACTTATGTTCTCTTCGAAGGGGAGCCTAGTCCCGAAGGGGAGGCTCCCACTCGGGCCGAGCGGGACGCGATTCAGAAGTGGAAGGATGATAATCTCCAAGCCCGTTGCCTTATGTTGGCTAACATGTCTCCGGACTTGCAAAGGCAACATGAGGCCATGGAATTTGCTTGGGAGATTTACGACCACTTAGAGCAACTTTACCGCCCTCATGAACGTGTTACAAGGTATAACACTTCAAAGGAATTGTTCCACTTGAGAATGAGGGAAGGTTCAAGTGTCCATGAATTTGGACTCAAGTTTCTTGCCCTTACTGAGAAACTTGCTTCCATGGACATGCCACTAAAAGATGAGCTTTCAGTAGATTTGTTGCTAGCTTCGCTCCCACCATCATTCAACCCATTTGTCCTTAACTTCAACATGAATCATGCTGGTGCTACTGTAGCTGAGCTGATTAGTCAGCTTGTGACTGCTGAAAGCACGATCAAGAAGGACAATAAGGTTTTGATGGTGAATGCTCCATCTTCCTCTTCTGGGCCTTCTAAAGGTAAGGGCAAGAAAGCCCAAAAGAAGAAGAAGAAACCCCTTAGGCCCACTGGTGGCATTTCGAAAGGGAAGGCCCAAAAGAAGAAGCGTGATCAGAAAGAGGATGTTTGCTTCCATTGTGGCAAAGCGGGACATTGGAGGAGAAACTGCCCAGAGTACAAGGCTACTCTAAAGAAAGGTATCTTTCTTGTTGAAGTAAATCTTTCTATTAATTCTAGTTCTTGGGTACTTGATACCGGTTGTGGAACTCATATCTGTAATGATGTACAGATGCTAAGTGAAGTCCAACAACTCAAAGAAGGAGAATGTGTCTTGAAGATCGGTGATGGCTCAAACGTTGAAGCTCGAGCTTTAGGCACAAATCTAGGTAGTTTTGAGTTAGTATTAAATAAAGTCCTTTATGTACCGAGCATTATTCGTAATATAATTTCAGTTCCAATATTAGATTGTGAAGGTTATGAAACTTATATTAAGAATGGTAAATATTTTATCAAACGGAACAACTCTTCCGTTCATATCGGTACTCTAAGTAATGGACTTTACCTAACTCAAAATATCAATATTATGAATATACAACGAGAAACAAAGCATAAGAGAGATGACAAAGTTTCAGCTCCCTTATGGCACTCTAGATTAGGACACATTTCCAAGAACAGAATTAGCAAGATAAACACTTTAGGATCATTCTCTGAAAATGATCTCAAAGAGTTGACTTCTTGCGAATCCTGTCTCAAAGGAAAGATGTCCAAAGTTCCTTTTAAAGGAACTGTGGAACGTGCCACTAAGGTTTTGGATTTGATCCATACTGATGTTTGTGGACCGCTTAGTGTAAGCACTAGAAGCAATCATCAGTATTTCATAACCTTTACTGATGACTTTAGTCGGTATGGTTATGTATACTTAATGAAGTATAAATCTGAAGCTTTTGTGAAATTCTTAGAATTTCAAAAGGAGGTTGAGAACCAAACTGGTCACAAGATCAAAGCACTTCGATCTGATCGAGGAGGCGAGTATCTTAGTGAAGAATTCCTTAATCATCTCAAAGATAATGGAATTATCTCTCAGTGGACTCCTCCGGGAACTCCTCAGCTTAATGGAGTTTCTGAGAGAAGGAATCGAACCCTACTTGATATGGTTCGTTCCATGATGAGTTTCACTGACTTACCACCTTCTTTCTGGGGTTATGCCCTAGAAAGTGCAGCAAAGATTCTGAATCTAGTTCCCTCTAAATCAGTCCCCAAAACGCCCTATGAAATGTGGCATGGTAAAATCCCTAGTTATTCTTACTTAAGAATTTGGGGTTGTCCTGCTTACGTGAAGAGGACAGTGGGAGAAAAGTTAGAATCTCGTTCTAACTTATGCTACTTTGTAGGTTATCCTAAGGAATCCATAGGATACTACTTCTATGATCAATCTGAGCAAAAGGTGTTTATTTCCAGAAATGCTACTTTTCTGGAGGAACCGTTCCTTAATGAAAAGAAAGGCAAGATCATAGAATTAGAAGAAGTACAAAGTGACCCCTTACCACCCACTGAAGAAACGTCCCACTCTGATCAACCACAACCAATCACGAATTTCGATACACACGAAAACCCTCCTCTAAGGCGTTCTGAACGCATTCCTAGACAACCGGAGAGATGGTATGGATTCTTCCATGAAATCTCTCAAAAGGATAATGATCCTTTAACATATGAGGAGGCACTTTCAGATTCTGACTCTGAACAGTGGATAGAAGCCATGAAATCCGAAATGGACTCCATGAACTCCAACCAAGTTTGGACCTTGGTAGATTTGCCTGATGGGGTCAAACCCATAGGTTGCAAATGGATCTTTAAGAGAAAGCTTGGAGTTGATGGAAGCATTGCAGCCTACAAAGCAAGACTGGTTGCAAAAGGATTCACTCAGAGACCCGGCGTGGATTTTGATGAAACCTTTTCACCAGTTGCAATGCAAAAGTCTATTCGGATCATGCTTGCCATTGCTGCATATTATGACTATGAGATATGGCAAATGGATGTGAAAACTGCCTTTCTCAATGGTGACATTGACAAAGACATTTATATGGAGCAACCCAAAGGTTTCACATTCAGTGGGAGTGAGCAAAAGGTTTGCAAACTCCAAAGATCAATCTATGGATTGAAACAGGCTTCTAGGAATTGGAACATTCGATTTGATGAATCGGTCAAAGCGTTTGGCTTCATCCAAATTTCGAATGAATCATGTGTGTATAGAAAGGAATTGGAGACCTCAGTGCAATTCTTAGTACTTTATGTTGATGACATCCTTCTTATTGGGAATTCGAAGGATGACATGAAAGTGACTAAGTTATGGTTATCGAACCAATTCGAGATGAAAGATCTTGGTGATGCGTCCTATATCCTTGGAATTAAAATCTATAGAGATAGATCTAGAAGGTTAATAGGACTATCACAATCGATGTACATTGACAAAGTATTGAAAAGATTCAATATGGAGTCAGCAAAGGTTAAGAACCTTCCTATGAGTGTAGGAACATGTCTTTCAAAGAAGATGTGTCCTAAGACTAACCTTGAGAAGGAAAGAATGACTCATACACCTTATGCATCAGCAATAGGTAGCATAATGTATGCAATGTTATGTACTCAACCGGATGTGGCTTATGCACTTAGTGTAACGAGTCGTTTCCAATCTGACCCTGGAGATGGTCACTGGGCTGCCGTGAAAAGTACTAAAGATTTATTCTTAGTTTACGGAGGTCAGAAAGATCTTACTGTCGGAGGATACTGTGATGCAAGCTTTGCATCTGACTTAGATGATTTTAAGTCAATGTCAGGATACATTTTCTGCCTAAACGGCGGAGCAGTGAGTTGGAAGAGTTCCAAGCAAACAACCACTGCAGATTCGACCACTGAGGCCGAATACTTAGCTGCAAATGATGCAGCTAAGGAAGGTGTTTGGATTAGAAACTTCATTCAAGAGTTGAATGTTGTTCCTAGCATGAAAGACCCCATTACTGTGTTTTGTGACAACACTGGGGCGGTTGCTCAAGCAAGAGAACCAAGATCTCACCAACGGACCAAGCACATTATGAGGAAGTATCACCTAATCCGTGATATTATCAAAAGAGGAGATGTGCTAATTGAGAGGGTCACATCAGCAGAGAACGTGGCAGATCCACTTACTAAACCCCTTAATCGAGAAGCTTTCCAAGGTCATCTTCAGAAGATGGGACTTAGAGTAGCTTTAGAATGGCTTTGACGGGCAAGTGGGAGATTGTTAGGAATAGTACCCTAGAAAGCCGATTGTATATCCGCTTTGTGCTTTTCCGTATTGTAATCACAGACAATCTTTGAATGAAATAACGAATTGAGGCAACACTTCTTTATATGCTCTTGTTTGGTATGCGTTTACTTTAGCTGTGCATGTATGAGAACTCCCCTAATCCTGATGACTTTAGGACTCTACCATTTAGGTGAAATGGTTCATGAAACGAGCCCTATATCACATAAGTCATGATTAGTAAAATACTCCAAGCCGATGAGTCCTACAGACAGTGGGAGTGTCAACCTGACTCCTCTAAGGCTTGCTTGTGGGATCACGCCCTTAAGAAGGACCACCTTGTTTCATGGAGGTGCAAAGTGTATAGTTGATACGTGCGTGATACATGAGGGTGCTTACTTTAATAAGTAAGTTCACTGAGGTGCCCCGTGTGAGAACATTCCTAAATGGGAAAGGAAGTTTCTATTTCAGGAAATGAAAACTTCCAGATTAGGAAATATCTCACGAGTCATTGATGTGATTAATTGATCCTTAGACTTGAGGTTCCCTGTCACTTTATGAGTTAACTCTGTAGTCTTAGGTATAAGCTTTAAAGGGTGTCGCCTTAGACAACTGATTCAAGGCTTATGCTGGGGCTGCACAAGTGACTCATGAAAGTGAATGAGAATCAAGAAAGGACCTACACTTGCATTTGCAAGGTGACCTCTTATTGTGTAAGTCATTCATATGCCATATGGAGTCCTTGGCCAAGGCAGTAGATCAAGACATCAAGAAAAGGGTTTCTTGGATTGAGATCAAATGGATATGAAATGCACTTAGCTTTAAGACCGGATTATTAGGGTTCTGATTATTCCCTTGCCCTAGATCTTGGTTGAGAGATAGTAAGTAGGAGGATTGTATCTCACATGAATCAATGACTTAAAGGTTCTGTCGAATCCGAACATTCCAATTCAGCTAGGGGTTAAACACCTGTTGCTAGACTATGGTCGTTTAATCTGTGGACTGATTAATTAATTGGTGAATTAATTAATTGGGGTCACTGCTAATTGAATTGAGAACCTAGAGGGTCACACACAACAACTTGGTTACATGAGTTGAGGCTTGAAAATGATTAAACGAGTTAATCGGGCCAAGAGGGTTCCACACGTGTGAAGTCACACGTGTGGCTCACGTGAGTGACACGTGTCACTGTGACACGTGTCACACACGTGTGTATATATATATATATTAAATAATTAATTAGTTAATTATTTAATAGACTTTGGTTTAATTTTGAATTAAAAAGAAAGTCTAATTTTGGAGAAAATAATCTAGTTAATTAATTACGAATTAATTAATTAGATAAAAATAAGTTATTTATTTTATAATAAATAAACTATAAAATTATCCAAAAATAGTTTGGATATTTTTAGCTCTCTTAAAAGTTGACTTGAATTAGAATTCAAAGTCAAAGTTGGAAAATACTTGATGAACAAGTAATAGGAGAGAGGGACCAAAATCCTAGCCCATAAAGGACTAGGAATTTCGGCACCCCCCTCCCTATAAATAGGGGAGCTCGAGCTCCTTATGGAGCTAATAGACAATTCTTGGTTCATGTGTTGAACACCTTCCTTTCTCCAAGATTAAATTAAACCCTAGGTTAAGCCTAAACACTAACTAGAGAACTAGCATCCTTACTAGTTAGATTGTGATCAAGTTGGTGGACTTTCTCTAGAGACTTCAAGTTAGAAGTTTGAAGATTCGAGCTTTACCAAGGAGAGGGGATCAAGTCGCGAGAAGAGCGTTCTTGGGTGGCTTGAAACGCTTCAAGAAAGAATAAAAGAAAAGTAAGTTTTCTATCTTTACGAATTTGGTTACACGATTGCAAGTTCTAGGTCCTTTTGTTGGGAAAATTTTTTAAATTCCGCTGCTTTCTAATTCGTGTTTTCCAACAACCACTTTCTTCGCAAAGTGTATCAAAGGCATTCAAATAATATTCCATGCCTCGATCAGAACGTAGAACCTTAATCTTCTTCTCAAGTTGGATTTCTACTTCTGATTTGTATTTTGCAAAAGAACTAAGAGCTTCATCTTTAGTTCTTAACAAATACACATAGCAAAAACGACTAGCATCATCAATAAAAGTAATAAAATACCTTTTACCACCTCTAGTTAAAATTCCATTTAACTCACAAATATCAGTATGAATTAAATCTAATATTTGTGATTCTCTTTTAACACTTGGAAAAGGCTTTCTTACAATTTTTGATTTTGCACATATTTCACACTTATCCAATTCGTTTTTACCAATATCAATTAATCTCATTGCATGCATATTTTTCAAATTCTTTGCACTAACATGTCCTAATCGACTATGCCATAAAGAAATTGAAGAAATCATATAAGCAGAAGAAGAAATCATATTATTGATAGACATCTTATACATCCCATTACAAGCATAGCCTTTTCCAACAAATTCACCATTTTTCATGATGATGACTTTGCCAGATTCAACAGAAATTTTAAAACCTTTCTTATCTAACAAATCAACAGAAATTAAACTTTTCCTAACATCTGGTACAAACAAGACATTAATCAAAGTTAATTTCTTCCCGGAGGTAAAGTTGAGTTCGACAGATCCTTTGCCTCCAACACTGGCTTTGGAGTTGTTTCCCATCTGAACCTCTTGCCCAACAGTTTCTTCAAAGGTCTTGAAAAGCCTTCGATCGTTGCAAATGTGAACGGTAGCTCCAGAATCTAACCACCAGCCAGAAAGTTCACTTGCCATGTTGATTTCAGAAATCATAGCCACATCGAGGCTAAGATCAGTCACCATGGCAACTAGGTTCTCCTCAACCATATTTGCAACTCCGGATCCACTCTTCCGTTGTGGGCATTCTCTCGCATAATGTCCTGTTTCTCCACAAACATGACACTTGCCTTTTCTTTTGTTAGTAGCATTAGAAGGTTTAGGCTTCTGTATGGTTTTCTTAAATTGTCCAGAATTCTTTTTAACACCAAAATGTTTCTTTTTAGAAGAATTTCCAGATTCAACAAAATTCACACTCGATTGTCCTTAAACCAAATTCTTTCCATCGCGTTTCCGAGCCTCCTCTTCAATACGCAGATGTTTTTGAATTTGTTCCAAGGACAAATCCTCAGATTTATGCATCAAACGCTTTGCATAATCTTTCCAGGCTGGAGGAAGTTTTGCAATGATTGCACCAACCTGGAATGTCTCTGGAAGGACAATTTTAACCATTCTGAGTTTGTTAACGATTACTTGGAGCTCATGCACTTGCTCCAGAATCAGTTTGTTGTCAACCATCTTGAAATCCAAATATTTAGAAACTAAATATTTGTTAGTACCTTCTTCCTCAGCCTTGTCTTTGTATTCCAAGGCCTCCCAAAGCTCTCTAGGCGACTTCACGTTTGTGTATAGATCATACATCCTGTCAGAAAGTGTGTTGAGGATGTGACCACGAGCCAACTCTTCATCTTCAGCCTTTTTCCTCCTTTGCTGTTGAAGAGTCTCCACAATCTCTTGGTGGATCTGCATAGCATTCCTGGAAGGACCTGTTGCTGCAGTGTTGGGAGGAGCAGCAACTCCTGTTGTCGGAGGATTGGCAGGAGGAGCACCACCTGCTTCAGTGGTTGGTGGATCCAAATCAACAGGCTGCTGGGGAGCAGGAGGATCTTCTGGAATTGGTGGCAGGCTAGGATCCAGAATATAGGCCAGCTTCAACACGGTAAGCAGGAACTTCATCTTGTCTTGCCAGCGGCTGAAATTGTTTCCATCGAAGCGATCCAATTTCTGCTGGTTCATGATGCGGAAGGATTTTGATTCCATCTTCACACGAATTAACACTTTAAGATTGTTGAGAAAATGGGAGGAATGGGATCAGAATGACACGGGTAGTCCCTGTCCTTAAAGTGTTAATCGCCCCTACTCTCTGAGTTTGCTAAAGGTTGCAGACGATTTACTTTTAGGATGTATGTCAAGCTGGAAAATTATGAATTCGGACAATAGCAATTTGCCAGAATTCAGGTGAGTTTTTGCTGTGTTCTTCAGGTGAGGGAAGAAGCTGTTTATAGCTCTCAAGTGTTGGCCAAAAATGAAACTGCAATGGGAATATTGAATGGATTAATTTCAGGTGTAATGACCTGAAATTCAATCCCAATGAATGCCCACTACTCAGCTGTTAATGCGCACGTGCGAAGTGCAAAGTGCGCCATCAAACGCCACATTCGCCCGTGCCCGTGAGCGGGCGGTACGGTGCACCGCACCGCGAGTGAGCCCATTAGTCCTCTCTTGGGTCTCATAATTTAATAACACATACAGCATTTTAATATATAAAGCTGTCTGCCTAGTGTTATTTTTCCAATGTGGGGCACAATAACCAATGCATATTTTCCAAACAACCTTTGATATGCCTTTGCATAATTAATGATTAATCCTCCAACAATTAATCATATATATATTAATTCTCCAACAACTAATATATATATATATGCATAACATATTCAACAATTCTCAAAACAGAGATCCGGTTCTGGTTACAAAATTACTTCAGATATAATTAGTTTATATGTGCGTGGCTTTGTGACGATGAAGTTTGTGTTTGCTATAAGGGTCCAGTCGTAGTAATCTGTTTAAGAAAACTGTTTTCCTGTGCAACATTTTCTGGAATAGCTTGGGTGTCTTGCGAGTGCAACCTTTTCTGGAGTAGCTTGGGTGTTTTGTGAGTGCCGATTTTTATCGGTGGGTCTTTGATTTCTGAATCGGTTACTGGTGGCCCTGGATTCATGAACACAATTTTTTCATAGAATTAGATGTTCATAATTCAATGATTATGTTTCGCTTTTATTTGTTTTCTTTCAATTTTTTCTCTAATTCCATGAGTTCTAATTAATGTCTTGAGATCAATATTGTTAATTTGAAGATGAATCAGGATTAAGTGTATGATATCAATTTGCATCATTTTTTTTGAAAGTTGAGTATCCTGGAGGAGTGAGATTTCAAGTTGAGTATTCTAGAAGACGTAGATTTCTGGAGTATCTTGGGTGTCTTGCACGTGCCGTTTTTTCCACAGTGCGTGAATAGATATAGAATTAGATTTTCATGATTCAATTATTTTCGTTATTATTAATTTTCTTTCAATTTTTTCTCTAATTCCATGTCGTGAGATTAATATTGCTAATTTTGAGATTAATCATTATTGAGTGTTAGAAGTCAATTTGCCATCATTTTTCGGAAGTTGAGTATTCTGGAGGAGTGAGAGTTTTTTTTAGGTTTAGCTCATTTAAAATGATTGGGATTTTGATCGAATACATTACGTAGTTTAAGTTATTTTAAGGCTTTAATTTAATTGAATTTTTATCTCTACAGACAGAAGTTCTTTTGCCAGCTTTAATTTTATTGAATTTTTATGTGTATGGAGAGAGCTATGCATGAGGCTTATGTTTCATCTAAAAGATTGGAATATCTTCTATTGCTGAATTAATGATTGGGTTTTGTTTTTGGATAAATTGGAGCAAGTTGATGTTAATTCAATTCGTTGGCTTTAACATTTTTCATCAAGTTTTCATGTCCAAAGTGACAGACTTATCTTTAAATTCAGTTACATTTAGCATTATCCCATATGCGAGCGTATTATTCTGATTTTCTTATTCATTCAAAATGAATTAATGATTGCATTTTCTTTAATATGAATCATCTGGATTTTAATATTAATTTTTGTAGGAAGATATATGGATCAATCACTTCCAACTAGAGAAGGAGCAGCTTATGGAAGTTCAACAGACATAATCACTCAGCAGCAGGAGCAATGGAGAATACATGATCGACACCGTCGCCATGCCATGAATAATGACCAAAGATCTGCTCACCTAACTCAACGAAGGAGAAACTACCATCGAAGAAGAACACAAATTATTACAGAAAATAGAAACACAGGTACAATAGTTTTGTTTTCTAAGTAGTATAACGATAAAAAAAAAAAATTTGGTATCATATTTAAATTATTAAAATTGTGTGCATGAACACAATCATACAATGAAAAAATGCCGCAGAAATAGTTTAGAAATAATGAAAAAATTACGAGAGATAAAATATGAGTCTAATAAAGTTCTGGAGTTAGTTTAAAATTAAAGTCAGTTGTTATTAAATCAATATCTATTTTCAATTTATTTTTTAAAATTAAAATTATTTCAATATTTTTAGTTATTTTTTTATATTATTTTTATCTTTTACATAAAAATTATCTTTATTAATCAAAATAATAATTACAACTAGCAATTTCGCACATTCGATGCATGTGCAAATAAAAATATTATAAATGGTTAAATATATTAAAATTAATTTTTTAGTAATATATATTCTACAATTAATTTTAATATAACAAGTAAATTACGATAAAAAAAAGAACCATAAAATAGTGTCATATTATTAATTAAAATTAAAAATTAAAAACATAAGCGAAAAGAGATAATAAAAATTATATAAAACAGAAAAGACAAGAGTTGAAGTGATAAGAGAGAAAAAAGAAGCTAGAAAGAAGTGAGGATTATGAAATAAAATAATTAAAAAAGAAAACAGAAAAAGAAAAGAACCAAGAGTCATGACACCATGATTGATTCTGACGCTTAGTATAGATTAAAATTTAAAAACATAAATGAAAAGAGATAAAAATTATATTAAAAAAGAAAAGAAAAGAAAAGAGTTGAAGTGATCCGATGAAGTTAGAAAGACGTGGGAATTATGAAATCAAATAAATAAATAAATAAGAGAAGAGATCAAGAGTTCATGACACCATAATCGGGCACTTAATATAATAGTATAGACATATAAATTTTAAAATATTTATGGTTCCCCCAATTTACAGATTTACCTTCCCCCTCCCCAATTTTTAAACAAAATTAAAACTCCCTACTAATAATAACTCGGAATTTCGCACATTCAATGCATGTGCAAATAAACAATTATTAATATTTAAATATATTAAAATATATTTTTTATTGATATATATTGTATAATTATTTTTAATATAATAATTAAATTATGATAAATAAATAGCATAAGATATTGTCATATTAATAATTAAAACTAAAAATTAAAAAACATAAGTGAAAAGAGACAAAAATTATATAAAAAGAAAAGAAAAGAAAAGAGTTGAAGTGATAAGAGAGAAAAAAGAAGTTATAAAGACGTGAGGATTATGAAATAACATAAATAAAAAAGAAAAGAGAAAAAAAAAAGACCAAGAGTCCATAACACCACCATTGATTTGAAATAACATAAATAAAAAAGAAAAGAGAAAAAAAAAAGAACAAGAGTCCATGACACCACCATTGATTTGACTGTTAATATAATAGGATAGATTACAAAGTAAAAACGTAAATAAGAAGAGATAAAAATTACATAAAAAAAAGAAAAGAAAAGAGATGAAGTGATCTGAGAGAAAAAAAAGAAGTTAGATAGACTCCTGAGAATTATGAAATAAAATAAAAAAAGAGACCAAGAATGCATGAGACCACAATTGGCGCTGACGCTTAATATAATAGTATAGATAACTTCATAAGAATAATAAATAACAAAAAAATATTTCATATATTACACTTTGTAATTGTTTTTAAATAAATTTACACCACTTTTTTAATTTACATCACTTTTTTTATTTAAATATGATTTACATTTTGTAGATGTTCGAGAGGAATGGAGAACAATTCAGCGTGAGCGCTTGGCTCAACGCAGGAGAAATTATCGCACTAGAAGAATACAAAATAGTGCAGTTGAGAATACAAGTGGTACATATATAGACTTTATTATAACATGCCGACTAAATATAGATTACGTAGAATAACAATATCATTGGCTAGATTATACTGTGTAAAGGATTATAAATGTACATGTTTTCCACATTAAACATGTTTTCTTATTTTGTAAAGAAAATAATTATAATTTAATATGGTCGCACATTTATGATAGCAAATTTCATAAAGGATTTTACAAATATGATATTTTGGTTTTATTATCTTTATTTATTTATTAATATATTTCTGCATAACCAGCATACTATTTCTCAAAATAATTTGTTGGTCTCAAATTTAATTGTGATCAACAGGTAACGAATCAACTATGTTGATGCAAACTATAAATGTCCATCCCGACTCGAATAGTTCCAATACATCTTTGTTTCATGGAGGTAGTACAATTGGTGATAATATCAATGAAGAACAATCAGGTAAAAATAAAATTTATAAATGAATTGCAATTACTAATATTCATAGCAAAACATGGTTAAATTATTTTTTAAAAATAATCTTTCAATAAAAAATTGCTAGCTTCAACCATTTTCAATACTAGCTTCTAATTGAAACCTTATTCTACACGATAGTAAACTGTGTGAACTATAAAATCTAATATAACACTAATAGAATTAATTTGCTGGTATATGAAATACAACAGATCTCCATTCAAATGTTCGACAAACATGCACTTTAGAACCAATAACTTATATGGTTGGTTCGTCTACACATGAACGGGTGGTACGAGCCGCAATCCCATTCCTAATCAAATTCCGGGTAAGACAAGTTTGAACATTCAAATCCATTTATTAATAATATTTTCATTTGCTTTTATGTGGAATAATCTAACATACATGCCCTAGATATTTTATTGTATATGTTCCACCATACTTAGATTTACATATATGTTCGTTTCAATATATATATTCCTTTTGGTTAAAATTTTCACGACATAGATTATCTCGATATTTGTATTTAATAAATGATGATGAGCTAAGACAAAAAATTCTTTTTGTGCAAGTTTTCATGATATTAATTATCTTCATATAATAACAAAAGAAATAATTTAAAAACACACAAACAAACTAATATTAAACCATATATCTCCTAAAGTAATCTAATATTTGTGTTAGTAATATGTAATGCTTTTAGTGGTAATTATTATTCAAAATTTATAATTTAAAAATATTTTGTAAGGAACAATACATATAATTACATATTTTGTGTTAGTAATATAACCTATAATAAATGAGTAAAAAAGAATGCTATAAGTTCTTATAAATTAACTAAAATAAACATTTGGTTCAAGAGAAAATTATATAGCTAATGATATTAGTGAACTTTGTCTACCCAGAATTTCACACTCCAAAAGCAATTTAACATTATATTTCATTTCAGATTTATCATATCAAAGTTAATGAACTATATCACAACTAAAATTATTATTTAGTTAAAACAAGGCTTACAATATTGAGATATCTACAAAAATATGTTAGTTAATTATTGAGAGTATAATGCATTAAACTATATATTTAATATATTCTACCAAGAACTAATATGTTATAGAGTATATTCGAATATTCTACCAAGAATTAATAGACACTTATGTTAAATTTATTTTTAAAGGTCATGCAACTACTTAGCCACCTGATCTATGATGAATATATTAGTTTATTTTGTAATATTTACATAGACCTATATATAATATTATTTACTATTAAGAAATTACTATATATGCATATATAGTGAATTCAAAATATATATATTAAAAAATATAAAACCATGTAAATCAATTAATATTACTCAATTAAGTCATATAGGGCATCAACATTGTTAATTCCTTTGACACAGTCTTATATACGTCAATAATTTAAACCAACAATTTTTTTAAGTACATTGTGAGCTCAATCACCAATCTCTTCTCGACTCAACTGTCAACAATGTAGGTAGAGGAAATAGAGGAACTAATCACCAACATGTTCTGTGCCGTACATATCGTTATTATAATGTGGCAAGAAACTTCACTGAAAGGAATGGATACGCAAGATTTATATTGTCTATGCCAAAAATATGCAAGTATTGTGGGGCAAAACTATTTCACGGTGAAACATCACAACTTTGTTGTCGAAATGGAGGAATATCATTACAACCAATAATGACACCAGTTGCGTTACGTGAAATATTTACTGCACAAATTTCAGAAGGAAGGCATTTTAGGCAATATGTTCGAGCTTACAATCATGTGTTGTCATTTACATCCATTGGTGTTCACATAGGCGAAAATCTCATGCAAGGCGGACAAGGATTGTATACATTTCGTGCTCATGGATCTATTTATCATCGTATTGGAAGTTTGCTTCCAATACCCCATCATAGACCAAGGTATTTGCAGATGTGGATAGTAGATTCAGAGCACGAAATAGATAATCGTCTTTTAGAGAATCATGAGTTGGATCGGAATTTACTCATGAAGCTACAGAACATACTCGATGAGTGTAACCCATTTGTCCGTGTCTTCAGACAACTGGGTAAACGCTCGGATATACCCCAATGTCGGCTTATCCTCAAACAACAGCCACCTAACCAACATCAGTACAACCTTCCCACAACATCTCAGGTTGCTGCTGTGATAGTCGATAATGAGGATATTCAAAACTTGAATAATAGGGATATTGTTATCCAATCTGTGGATGGTCGTCTTATGAATATCCAAGATGTTGTCGGGTATTATGATCCTTTACAATATCCTCTACTTCTTCCTTATGGCACGTATGGTTGGGACATCAATACACGTACTATTGATGGGAGACTTTTAACATGTCGAGACTTTTGTGCTTATATGCTTTAGGTAATATTCAATATCTATCTTCTTAAAATTTTAGCTTGATAACGGAAAAGACAAAATTACTTCTACATGATCATTTAATAATTCTAAAATAATTAATTTTCAGATTCGAGAAAATGATCAATCGCTCTTACTTTATGGAGGTCGACTTTTGCAGCAATACGTGGTTGATAACTATGTAAAAATCGAAACTCAAAAATTGAGATGGATACGCCAACACCAACATAACATTCGTTCAGAACTATACCAGGGTATCCAAGATTGTTTAGATGGTGGAGAAAATAACGCAGGTACATAAAAAGTACTCATTATAAACTGTGTACAATATTAATTTGTTGGATAATAATAAGAAAAATATTATTTTCCAGGGAATATTGGGCAAAGAATAGTACTTCCATCATCTTTTACAGGCGGCCCGTATGATATGTACCAACGATATCAAGATGCGATGGCTTTGGTACAAACCTTTGGAAAACCGGACTTGATGATCACCATGACTTGCAATCCGAATTGGATTGAGATAAAAAATGAGCTCAAGTTAGGACAAGTTCCTCAAGATCGTCCGGACTTGCTAACACGTATATTCAGATCAAAGTTTGAAGAGTTTAAGAAAGATATAGTGGATAGAGGAGTTCTAGGAAAAGTTCGTGCTTACTCATATGTTATCGAGTATAAAAAACGAGGTTTGCCGCACGTTCATCTCTTAGTCATCTTTGAAAATAGTGACAAGTTGCGAACACCTGAGGATTTTGACAGTGTCGTACGTGCTGAGATACCTAATAAAGACGAAGAACCTGCGTTGTATGAAGCTGTTATGAAACATATGATTCACGGGCCATGTGGTGATCATAATCAACAGAGTGTGTGCATGAAAGAGGGTAAATGCAAAAAAAGGTTCCCAAAGCCATTTATATCGCACACTGCACGGGGAAGTGATTCATATCCATTGTATAGAAAACGAGAGGGTATGTCAGTTCCACTAAATAATACGTCTGGGACAATGGTTGACAATGGATGGGTTGTTCCTTACAATCCATGGCTTCTTTTGAAGTATGATTGCCATATTAATGTTGAAGTTTGTGGAGGAATCAAGGGTGTGAAGTACATATATAAATACATCCATAAGGGTTCAGATCGAGCATCTATGGAGTTACGTAGAGAAATGCATGATGAAATTCAACAATTTGTAAATGGAAGATGGATTTCTGCACCAGAAGCATTTTGGCGAATATATGAATTCATTATGTATAGGATGTATCCTTCGATAATAAGACTGCAGATACATTTACCAAATCAGCAGCCAATTAACATTACTGCATCACAAAGTGTTCGAGATATCTTGGAAAATGAAAATAATTCAAAGACCATGCTAATTGAGTTTTTCAAGATGAATTGTGATCCTGCCTTGACTGGAAAGTATCTATATCAAGAATTCCCAGAATACTACAGATAGGTTCCGGCACAAAAAAAGTGGATTCCACGCACGAGCAGGAATAAAGTTATTGGAAGGATATATATGGTGTCGCCTTCTGAAGGCGAAAGATTTATGAGCTCATACTTCTTAATCATGTGCGAGGTCCACGATCCTTTGAGGAATTACTTACTGCAAATGGTATAATGTACAACACATTCAAAGAGGCTGCTTTAAAGCGGGGACTTCTTAAAGAAGATGACTATGTACACCAATGCTAGCAAGAAGCATGTTCTGTTAGGATGCCATCTTCGTTAAGAAGATCATTTATTTCAATTTTGGTCTCCTGTGAACCAACTGTGGTTTGACAATTGTGGGAGGAATTTTATCCGTATATGCTTGAAGATTATACTAGATCAAGTTCTGCAAACCCTCATAGTCTAATCAACAGATTGTTGCTCACTTTAAGAAGACTATTGCATTCTTACGGTAAAAATCTTTCAGATTTTGATTTACCTTCAATTCGTGATGATTTTGTGAGTGATACTCCGCTTCCAAGGAGAATCGAAGACGAACTCTCCGTTGAAATACCGGAAGAAGATTTGCAATATGTTGAAAAATTAAATGACCACCAAAAATTGGCATTTGATAAAATCATGAGAACTGTATTGCAAAATCAATCTGGAATCTTTTTCATAGATGGGCCTGGGGGATCTGGAAAGACATTTCTGTATCGAGCGTTATTAGCTCATTTGAGAAAAAGTGGTCACATTGTTATTGCAACAGCAACTTCTGGAATAGCAGCAACTTTATTACCTGGTGGAAGAACTGTACATTCACAATTTAAAATTCCACTAAAACCATCAGCTGTGAGCTATTGCAAGCTTAAAAAGCATACTGATCTTGCAGAACTAATTAGGCGTGCTAAAGCTATAGTGTGGGACGAAGCACCAATGGCAAACCGTTACGCTTTTGAGGCTGTTGATAGGACTTTCAGGGATATCACAGAGAATGACTTGCCATTTGGTGGTAAAGTTATGATTATGGGTAGAGATTTCAGACAAGTATTGCCAATTGTTAAAGGAGGATCAATCGGTCAACAGATATCATCAAGTGTTTCAAGATCAACATTTTGGGATGGTGTTCAGATTCTACGTCTACAACAAAATATGCGATCCCAACGTGATTTTGAGTACTCACAGTTTCTTTTGGGTATAGGCAATGATACAGAACATTCAATTAACGGTAATTTTATAAAATTGCCTCAATCAATGGTGATACCATGGGAATGTGACCAATCGCTTTATGATTTGATCGATTTTGTTTTTCCAAATATGATTAACCATGCAAATGATGCCAGTGACATGGTGGGAAGAGCAATTTTAACTCCGAGAAATATGGATGTGGACAAGATCAATGAGATGTTGATTGAAAAATTTCCTGGTGAAGAGAAGGTGTACACATCTTGGGATTCTGTTGATGGTGATAACAATAATCTCTTCTCAGATGAGTTTTTAAACTCGCTTAGTCCGAGTGGTTTGCCACCACACAAAATTGTTCTAAAAGGGGGGTCCCCTATTATGCTTTTGAGAAATGTTGCTCCTGAGCTTGGACTTTGTAATGGAACTCGATTAATCTGTCGCAATCTTGTTAGAAACTTCATCGATGCTGAAATCATGACAGGTCCACATCAAGGAGCGCGATGCTTTTTACATCGAATGCCTTTGAAAACTGAAGAAAACTCTGGATTACCATTTGTCATGACCCGTGCACAATTTCCAATAAGATTGAGTTTTGCTCTAACCATAAATAAATCTCAAGGTCAGACAATTCCAAACATTGGAATATATTTGCGTAATCATGTCTTCAGTCACGGACAATTATATGTTGCATTATCTAGAGGAATTTCACAACAGACAACCAAAGTTTTGGTTAAGAGTGGGAAGCAAGACCGACGATCGGGCATATATACTAGAAATGTTGTATATCGAGATGTTTTACTAGCATCGCATCAGTGACTCATAAAGCCTTCCTCATGTGACTAAGAGTAAGGAATCAAATACAACTATTTACATATTTATATCTATTTTGGTAATATTAAATGAGGGTATCTAAAGTAACATTATCTAAAGTAATGGTCATATTTCCACTTTGTGTTTGTAGGTAGATGTTTCCCCTTCAAAAAATGGATATTCCACTTTGTGTTTGTAGGTAGACAAATCTATGAGGAAGTAACAACATTAATTTATTATTAATTTCTCATGAATTTTTACAATTTAACTACTTATATATTCTTTTTTTATCTAAAAAATGCAGGTCAATGGCTGGAGTTAGTGGTAGTAAATTATAAGTATAGCTAATGTTTGTATATATATTTTGAATTGCAATAGTCTTGACATACGGTATTCTATTTATAGTTTTTTTTAATGAAGTACATTGTTATATTTGTAGTTTGCATTTGATTGGAATATATAGTTTTCACTATGAACAAAGAATTATTTAATTTTTTCTATTATTTTTTTTATCATAGAATATCGAATAAACATTATTTTTATTTTGCACACGCAACGATTGTGCCCCGGTTGCTAGTATAAAATTAATTAATTGCATATATTGATAAACATATACGTTATCCTTGAATAACGGAAAAACTGGGGCGCTACATTCGAATTCAAATCATATAAAAACGACATGCAAACAAATCACACATGCGCAAGTAGTTCAAGTAGTCGTATAAATTTCAATTCAAATATTTCATATATTTCAATTAATCACATACTTAACAATCATATAATAAAATTAATTAAATAAAACACCCAATTAATTCACACAAGTAGATAAACACATACGTCATTCTAAAATACGGAAAAGTTGGGGCGTTACATACTTACACTAAGTGGTCCACAAACATCAGTATGGATTAAATCCAATACTTTAGTGGCGCGTTCCACTTTACCATTAAAGGGCGTTTTGGCCATCTTTCCTTTAAGACATGATTCACAATGAGTTAACTTTTTAAGTTCATTGTCATAGAATGATCCTAAATTGGTTAACTTAGCAATCCTATCTTTAGAAATATGCCCTAAACGTGCGTGCCATAAAGAAGTCGAGATCTTGTCATCTCTTTTGCGCTTGTTTAATTGTCGTATATTCAAAATATTAGTGTCTTTAGTTGTATAAAGTCCATTAGACAATGTACCAAGTAAAACGGAAGTTTTATTCTTCTTAAGATAAAAGTTTCCATTTCTAGAGAAAGTCTCAAAACCTTTACAATCTAGTATTGGAATGGAAATTATATTACGAATAATAGAAGGTACATAAAGGACTTTGTTCTAAACTAAAGTAAAGACATCTAAATCTAATCTACACATCCTAATGGCTTGGGCTTGAACGCTTGATCCATTCCCAACCTTCAAGACGCATTCTCCTTCTTCAAGCTTCCAGACCTCATTTAGCATCTGTACATCATTACAGATATGAGCTCCACAGCCGGTATCAAGTACCCAAGAATTAGAATCAATAGATAGATTTACTTCAACAATAAACACACATTTCTTTAGAGTATCCTTGTATTCTTGGAAGCTCCTCTTCAAATGCCCTTTCTTGCCACAATGATGGCAAACGTCCTCTGTCTGATCCTTTCTCTTCCTGGCCTTTCTCTTTTTAACCCCTCCATCAGGTTTAAGATATCCCTTCTTCTTAGGAACTTTCTTCCCTTTGCCTTTAGAAGGCCTAGAAGAGGAAGTGACTATCATTACTTTGCGATCCTTCTTGATCGTGTCTTCAATAGTCACAAGCTGACTAATCAACTCAGCTACAGTAGAATAAGGATGATTCATGTTGAAGTTTAGCACGAAAGGATTGAATGATGGTGGAAGCGATGTGAGCAACAAATCCACAGCGAGTTTTCACTCAGTGGCATTTCCATGGAGGTCAGTTTCTCGTTCAAAGCAAGAAACTTGAGACCGTGCTCATGGACACTTGTACCTTCTTTCATTCTGAGATGAAAGAGCTCCTTAGAGGTGTTGTACCTTAGAACACGCTCTTTAGGGAGGTACAATTGCTCAAGATGGTCATAGATCTCCCAAGCATTTTTCATAGACTCGTGTTGCCTTTGCATATCCGGAGATATGTTGGCCAACATGAGGCAACGGGCTTGAAGATTATCTTCAGACCATTTCGCAATCGCCTCTCTTTCGGCCCGAGTCAGAGCCTCGCCTTGAGCGACAGGCTCTCCCTTGAAGAGAACGTATCTTCTCTTTTCAGAATCTAAAACTATCTTTAGATTCCGAAGCCAATTAGAGTAATTGGGCACCGTCAACTTGTTTGATTTGAGGATGGATATCAAAGGGTTTTTGGTTGCCATTTCAATTGTAGAGAATCACAGAACTACAACCTAAATGGAAAAATAGAGAAATCACAAGCATCCTGAATAATAACGATATTATATTATCAAGGTCTTCAGAAATATATTCTCCCAATGTTTTTAGAAAGTCTAGAAATCCCAACGACTTTAGAAGAAACTTATTTTCACGATGGGTACTAGGATCCCAAGCATTCTTAGTTTTGGAACCATGACTCGTGAGACATCCAAAGGTCTAAGAATCTTTAGGTGGGTACGAATTACCGATTCCATCCCTATGGAATTCCTAGTAATATTTTTGCATCACTAATCTTTCAATCATCAACCCACGACTCGTGAGACATCCATATCTACTTTAGTGTTGAGCAGGACCCATCAATCATAAGATCTCAACGAAACTTAGTTCGGAACGACCCACGACTCGTGAGACATCGCCCATTCTAAAATGGTCATGAAATATTAATTATTTAAAATAATTAATCAGGAAACTAAGAGTTAATAAGCTACACTAATTACCTCACGACTGGTGAGACAGCAATTAGTTTCACTTATTAAATCCTAAATCCTATTGATGGAATGCTAGAAATTTTATTATCGTGATAAAACACCTATTTATTCGAATTTTGCTCAATATTTAAATGGGATTTTCGAATGACTTCACCAACATATAATGTTATCCAAATTTTAATTGTCTTGTTAATGCAGTTTCACATAAAGTGCATCACAGAAGCAATTAGCAGATAACATGTCCTAGCATGATACTAATTACGTGTGATCATGGGTATCCTATCTTATATGTGATTTTGGGAGCCACTCCATAATCACTAGTTCTAACATTCATGCCACACAAGACAATTCATATCACATTGGGTTACAGAATTTAATGGAAAAATGCCCTATCTATGGCATTAATAGAAACCCTCCTAAACATTTTGAGGGGTCTTCTTATGGCCACCGTTCTTCAAATGCTCCTTGGGGATCCTTCTTATTCCATGGGTGCTTGTCTCCAAAATGAAAATAAAACCCCACTTCCTAAGTTCTACTCTCTTTACATAAAGTAATATGGTTCAATTTTCATATTGACCATACACAAGTACACGGGGCATACCCCGGCCCAAAAAACAATAATAAGGAAAGCCGCATATTAAACACATAACGGTACGCACATAAGTAGGGCTCCAACCCCAATTGAAAACGCGCAACTATGGGGCTCCAACCCCAATTGAAATCATCCATGTGCAGAATTTAAAACCATGCATAAGACTAACCCATGACCACCTAAACTAGCATGCTTCCGCTTGAATTTAAATTTACCAATTAAATTTAAAATTCCCTTGACATCAAGTTACAATTAACTTAAGTAATTTGAATATTGTTCATTATTCAACAATTTATTCAAAATCGAATCACCGGATCATGACAAAACCACAATTAATTCAAAATTAAATTTTTGTCTAAAATATCATTGAAAGTGATATTTATTATTTTCTCGAAAAAATTAGAACTTGACTTTAATTCATAAAATCCCAAATTTTATAATTATTTCAAATAAATAATTTTATAAAATTAAAATCAAAATTTAAAATAAAATCAGATTTTACAAAACAGGATTTTACGAAACTTAGAAAACACGAAACAAAAACGAAATCCCGGGACAAATCGAACGAGGCGCTCGGGGATCGCCCACAAGCGCGAGCGAGCAGGCAATCGCCCGCACACACAGCCCGGTGAAGTTCAGGACGGACCGGCAACAGCCACGCCCAGATCAAGGGAATAGCGTAACAGCAGTGCCTAAGTGCGCCTAGGCGCGCCCCGCGTCTGCTGCGCACGGGTCTCGGTAAGGTGGGGCGGCGACTCGTACGTGGTGCCGTTTTCGCATGCGGGTAAACCCGTTCCCCTTTGTTCTCATCTTGTAATTTCAGCAAATTCAAGTAATCCAATTTCGAATTAAAACAGTTAAAATCAATCTGAGTTAAAATAGTTTAAAACCAAATTTTACGAAAACAATTTTTCACAAATTTTCAAGAAACAGTTTTGATCCGGCAACTTCGTATTTCAAACAAAAACCATGAATACACAAAATATACTCAAATTCAAGAATTTTCATCAAAATTCATGAAGCAGTAAAGATACAATACGAACGTTGCAGTGTGGCTCTGATACCACTTTTTGGAAAACACGAAAGTGTGAGCAGCAGAAGTTTAAAATTTTTCCAAAAGTTTAATCGTTATCTTGCAATTTTCGTACTGTAACGTTGGGAATAACAAGAAACTCACTTTAATTGAAGCTATCTTGTGATGTTGTTACCGCCTAACAAACACCCTTCAAGCAGAAAGTCCCTCGAACGGTCCTTCGAATTAGACTCCAAAGTAGAAGGCCTCCAAAGCATATCCACATCAGACCTAGAACACGATCAAGCTAGTGAGAATGCTAGTTCTATGGCTTGTGTTAATGGCTAAGGATAATTTTTTCTTTGAAAACTTTTCTTTTGGTTTTTCTCAAAAACTTAACACTTCGTGAGTGTTGGTCTAAAGAATAAGAGAAGCATCTCTACTAGTATTTATACTAGGGATTTTGGAACCACTTAGAGTTTTCTAAACCTAGTGGGCTTCTTTTCTTGCTCACTAATTAACTCATTTAATTATTTAATTTAATTGGAATAATAAAGGTCTTAACTTATTCTCCAAGTCTAGCAAGAGAAGACTTCTCTCTCCTACAATAGGAAGTTGGACTTTTCAACTTTCCCAAGGTTAAAAGTCAATATTCAATAAATAAATTAATTCCCAATTAATTATTTATTAGGTTAAGTTTATTTGAGAATAGTCTTAACAATTAATTCAATAATTAATTAAAAGACTAAAATTAATTACTTAAAATCTAATTAATTAATTCTAGAAAAGAATTCACGTGTAATATAATTAGACAAATGGAACCACGTACGTGCCACGTGTGCATGACACGTGGCAGCCACGCAGGCTACACGTGACACGTGGCAGTCACGTGTTCTTGACACGTGGCAATACCCACGTGTTACTTGCTCCATTTCGATCAACAATTTAATCCTTCGTTAATCATATTAACATCCTCCCATAACCCTCGTGTTCTGGCATTTGTGTGTGACCCTTTAGGTTCATTATTCGATTAGCAGTGACAGCGATTAATTAATTCCCTAATTAATCAATCACTTCACAGATCACACTATCGTAATCTAGCAATGGGTGTGTGACCCCTAGCCAAATAACGAAATGAATCGAAAAACCTTTCAGTCAATGACAATTAGTTTAATACGATCCTCCTACAACTCCATCTCTCAATCAAGAACTAAGGCTTGGGAATATTCTCAGAGCCAAATATTCTTGATCTTTCAAGTTAAGTTCGTTTCATATCCATTTCGATCTCAATCCTAGAAAACCCCATTTTCTAGATATCTTGATCTTTATCCACCTTGGCCAAGGGTTTAATGTTTAATGGACTACGAACAACTCAATCAGTAAGAGATCATTCTTGTTCTTAACAAGTGTAGGTCCTTTATCGATTCTACTAATTCTACATATGTCACTTGTGTAATCCCAACATAGGCCGTGGTTCAGGTGTCTATATGGCGACACCCTTTTGAGCCTATATCAAAGATTATAGAGTTAGCTCATATGAGACATTACAGAATCTCAAGTCTAAGGATTAATGAATCACGTCATTGACCTGTGAGATATTTCCTAATCTGGAAGTTTCAGGAAACTTCCTTTCCTATTTAGGAATGTTCTTACGTAGGACATCTCAGTGATGAAGTTCTTGTAACAATCACCCTTATGTATTATGAACGCATCAACGTATGCACTTATCACTCTTTGAAACTGAGTGATCCTTCAAAAGGACATAATCACACAAGTAAGTCTCAGCAGAGTCAAGGTCGACACTCCCACTGTCTGTCGGACTCATTGACTTGGAGAAGTTTCTAATCCTCGCCTATGGAGTTAAGAACTTGTTTCATGTGTCGTTCCTATAACGATAAAGTTCTTAACGGCCTCATCGGATTAGGGGAGTTCAATACATGCAAAACACAGCCAACCCAAACAGACAAAAATAAGCACATAAAGAAGTGATTGCCTATGAACAAAATCATTTTGTTTATTATTCAAAGATTGTTTGTGATTTTACAAGGAAATAGTAAAGCAACATCTACTTTAAGGGCACTATTCCTAACAACGTGTCCAAACGTAGGCCCTGCGTGATTTGGTCCCATCATTTTGCCCCCCAATTCTATAGTCCTTAGTAATAAGGGCTGTAGAATTTCAAATTTCTTCAAATGTCGAGGGTGACGCTCGTGTAGAGCGCTTGCGTATTGCGAAATCTTCTTCTGATAGGAATTAAATGAAGTCCTTTCATTTGACCGCTCGAAGAGTCCCGCATTTAATGCTGATGGGCGAGTGGGTGCGACTTTTCAGAAAACGATGCGAAAACCTCGGGAAACGGGTGACGGTTCCCAAAAGTCGGCGGTTACCTAGGCGGGAAATGATTGCTCTTTGAATTTAATATCCTAAAACCGCATTGATTCCCCTCTCTATAAATAGGGGATTCAGAATCAACATCTTCTTCTTCTTCTTCTTCACTAGAACAACTTTCAGAGCAATTTGCAGCAAAAATTTCCAGGGCAACCTTCAGAGAATTTCTCCCCACTTTCTAGTTCTTCAAAAACTTTAGGTAATCTCTTGCTCCTTCTGACTTTCTGACTTGCTAACCCTAGTATCGTTAGGATCAACCCTCTGAAACTTCATTTGCCCCCCATAATCTTCATATCCTCCTCACCTTTGTCTAATCAACACGTTGAGGAACTTGTCCTTGAACTGGAGGACAATGCAAGCCAAAACTCCTCCCCACATGATCATACTCCTCATCATGAAACTACGGATGAAGATTTAGATGCGGCGGTGTCTGCTATGGGGGAGAGAGATCCCGGAGGGGTTGAACACCTCTTTGAGGAGATGGATCTGGTGATGGAGGCGGAGAAGCAAGGGGTGACGTTGCCATTGACAGAGAGTACCACACATCCTCACCGCCATACGGTGACTGTGGCTATTTCTGCCCCTATTCCTGAAGGTGAGGGTGTTGGGCCGTTGGATGAACCTCCTACCAAGCACAGAAAGAAGACAAAGAAATCAAAGAAATTCACCGAGGGCTCGGGCTCGGGAATGCAAGCGACTGAGAGAACACCAGATGAGACTCCCATTACCCTAACACTAGGGGATCTGGTTTCGATGAGGGCTCCAAGGTACTAGGACGAGTGCTACACGTACAGAATCCCAGAGCCCCACGGAAGAGCTAACAATCCCCCTCCAGGGCAAATGGCAGTTTACCTAGATGCTGTAACATTTGGGGGAATTAAGGTTCCCCATTTCTGTCCCTGTTGCAAGTATCCTCAACCTCTTGAACCTGAGTCCTTCCCAGATAGTCCCCAATGACATAGATTTGATTACCTCTTTTGTTCTTGATAAAGTTCACCGAGAACGAGCCACCTATCCACAATTTTAACAGCCTTTTTCAAGTAGTCTGATCACCACGCTCATCTCCTCAGACGGGTTTTTACGTACAAGCCAAATCCAACTTGAGGTTGATAGATGCGCCCTCGATATCGTATGGGAGGAGAATTTCTTCTTCGTGAGGGCCCCTGAGGGTAAGGACTTTGGTGTGCCTCGAGAGTGGATAGATCATGGGGATAGGCCTCTGGTGAGATCACGCTTAGATCCCTCGTTCCCCATATCCTGGGCCCAAGAACTAGCAGCGGCTCTAAGGAGCGCACGGTGGCTCCAAGCGTTTTGAGTGGCTTGGACTTCACACTGAGTATAGATGGCTTGCAGTTGCTGGGGTGTCATTGAGGGTAGCTCCACTCCTTCAATCTCCTTTGGGATGACAACCGGAAGCTGTACCCGGCCGGCATGGTAAGGTTATACCATGGAGAGCATGGGGGATGGAGCCATGGTGTACCCCGGCGGAGGCATCATGAGCAGATACCCTCCAGGGTGAACTGGTTGACTGGAGGGAATGTTTTGTGGGGCCGGGAGCCCAGATCCTCCTGTCACTGCGGCCGGGAGCTGCTCAGTGGTGGTTCCCGGCAGAGGAACGGTTGGCTCCGCCGTGAGGGGAGCTCCTCCCCCTGGTGGTGCACCTCCAGTAACATCTGGGAGGGGGAGGTCATCACCGCCTCCTACTGCACCGAACCTTGTAGTAACCATGGTGAAGACAATGGAAAGGGGGTGTTTGCTGTTCAACTATCAAACATAAAGGGAAGAGATGTGGTTTCCCACAGACGGCACCAAAAATGATGGGTCTGAATATAGGAGATCAGATTTCAATCACTTTCAATTTGATTGATGTGGGGAAACAGATTAGCACTCACCAGAAAAGCTGAGGGTTCAACCTGCTAGGACAAACACCAGGAACAAACAGTCAAAAAACCAAGCTGGGGGAACTGGGAGCGATGCCCAGTTTGGATCTCCGACGCTCAAGTCAAATAATGATTTGAAAGAGGTGAAACAAAGTAAATGCAGAGTTACAGTAATGGGGGAATGCTTACAGTGGAGGGATGAAGTCCCTTATTTATAGTTGAGGGTCAGGGACTGTAGCACCCGAGCGCAAGGTACCACATCCCCCGCACCGAGACCCGACCCGAATATGAAATGGACGATCCATACTCGAGCTAAGTCACGACGAACGGGGACAAACACACAAGCTATGCTAGGCGGGCTAACCCTTAAACCATAAAATCAGAGTGATTACAAATGCGGACGCAATAACTGGCCATAATATAAACAATGAGTAATCAAACTCCAAAAATAGTCCATATACATTATCAAATGTCGTCAAGGCTCAAACAACCAATACGCTCCATTATTAATCAATACAATGATCCAACGTGCAAGATGTGAGTGTAAGACCTATGACTCGAAAATATACAAGGGCTAAAAGACGAAAGTAAGACCTATGACTCGAAATCCCGCCAAGCTCCCTTGACACCTGCACAACACAACTGAAAGCCAAACGGGTTCAGTCCAAAAGGGACTGGTGGGTATAAAAGCAGGGCATAATATAATATACGACATTATTTAAACAATCACATGCAAGCTATAATCCCAAGTGAGGTTTTGAAGAATTTCCCAAGTGGGCGAATAGAAATCATCAAAAGGGATTATAACAATTCATTAACATTAGGTCATTATTGGCCCGGCGAGTGGGCGTGTATTATCTCCAACCAACACCTCGTGTAATTCATTAACACTCATTAACATTCATTCATTCATTCTTTTCATGCATTTCATTCTTTCGTACGCATTCAATAACATTCCACCTTCTTCCTCCGGGTTGGTCGCGGGTTTGCAAGGCCCATCCACCCATTCATTGACCAAAAGGGGAACATGACTCCCCAGATGGCACTCAGCGTCCATTCCTCGCTAACTCCTAACGAGGTCCGGTTACGCCGTTCATTAGTGGGACTAGTGTGAGGGTTTCCCGTCAGCCCATGCCTTCTCGGGTCCCCACTCACACCAAGTCCCTGGGCCCCATTCATTGTGAACATTCATTCATTCTCGCCAAATCATTTGGTAGGTTCATGAAAGAAAGGCTTTACGTTAAAAACATTTACTCATTAAAACGACTCTATATACATATATATGCTTTTGGCCGAAAACTTTTCACATTGGGGGTATATAGGGTCATCTATCTACATAGAAGAGAAACCCACCTTAAACCGCAAAGAGGAGAACACAAGAGCCTCTCGGATCTGCCTCGTCTCCAACGGAATCAAAATATGTGCAAGAAAGGTGAAGTGAGACTCAATATGACCAAATAGGACGCTCGGCAATGTAATGATCATGATATGAATGAAGAAAAGATGCTATAATGTAATGAACACGTTCATGTGCACTATTAAAGTCTTAAAGACATATAAACATTCAATTCATTCATTCAATGAAGCATTCGTATTCAAACGAGTTCATATCCTTCACATTTCACGTCAAAGGAATTTAAATCATATAATCAAGTCATTCAATCATTCGTTCACTTTCATTCGAATTCAATTCAAGAATTTCAAAGCACAAGATCCAACATTTAGGCAAATAAGAGCATTGAAGTAAATTAAGTTCGACACACATCCAAACGTATTCAACCTTTCAAAAAACTCTACTACATACATCATATTACATAATGTAACATATTTCCAAAGTTTGAAAACAAGAAGAAATCATATGATAAGGGAAATAGGTTACGGAAATCATAAAAGCCACAAAACGCACATAAACGACATTCATCAAAAGCATGCCTAAATCTCACCCAAAGATTAAGAAATTAAACCACAATACTCCCAACACATATTAAAACAAGTTCATAGTTCATCACAAATGAAGATAAAGGCATTAAAGAGGTGAAACAATCAAAAACCGAAAAGGAAAAGACAAGAAATGCGCAGGGGGAGGGACACGCCCGTGTCCCTCAACTTAAGTATACTGAGACACGGGGGTGTCTCAGTACAGACAAGCAAAAAGGGTGTGACACGGGGGTGTCACACAATAGAAGGCAAATGAGATACGGTGGTGTCTCGGTACAGACCCAAAAATGAAAACAAGGTTTTACCAACAAAACAAGCCTTATACAAAATCAGTCCAAAAGCATACCAAATCAACTCCAAATATTATGAAACTTAATACACAACATATTTAGAATGTTAGGAGCATATTTGATTTAGAGTGCAAAGTCCAAATCACACGTTAAGAGTACCGAAACCGAGCAGCAAGTCTGGGGAGCCAAAATCGCACATATGAGCCCGATTAGTTCAATCATGCCATGATCAAGTACTTAGGGGCTGAATTTGGATCTAAAACCTTGGGGAATGCATGCTAACATACTAAACAACTAATATACATCATATATATGCAAAATGGCATGAATTGAAGCACATTAGAATGACCAACGAACCACAAAATGCAACAGCAATAGGTCTGTCATGGATTATGCATAAAAACAGGTCATGTATTTCGGTTTTGGGGCTTAAAATGGATCCAAAGGCTTGTAATATGAATCCTAACATATAAAACAATGAGTGTACATCATCTCCATGCAAATTCACACGCAAAGAAGGCTATTTGATCAAGCAACAAGGCATAATTCCACACAGCAGTCCCGAAACAGGGGAGGCAGTTTTGATCATCAAGTTTGGGGCTCTAAATCACATAATTTCATCAAAGGGTCTTAAGAGAAAATCATCCTAACATCATCTAGTATCATTTAGGAAACAAATAGACCAAGAAACAAGCTTATATCATCATGTATAAGAAAGGAAATCAGCTACACAACTAGATAAGTCACTAGAGCAAAAATCCCCAAAAGTCCTTGTTCATGCTCCTACCCAAACCCTAATCAAATCTGATGCAAAACAAGTATTAAAGGTATAAAAACTTGTATAAAAGGGTAGATAATACAAAAATATACATACCTTGAAGATTTGGAGAAAAAAGATGATGACTTGAGCTCAAAATTCACAAAAGGGGCAAAGCTTTCCTCTCCTCTGCTCTTCTCTTTTCTCTCGATCAGTTGCAGCACAAATGAGGGGGGGTTCGGCTCGGTTTTCAGCTGATAAGGGAGAGGGAGAGACTTAACTCAAGTCAAGATATCAAGGGTTAGGCTTAGGTTGAGTTAAATTGGCCCCACAAGTACATGACTAGTCAAAGAAGGTGGCTTAAGCACAAGCTGTTCGTTCCGGTTGAAAAACGAGGGTCCAAAATAATTTATAAAATTAACAAACCAATCTCAAGAGTTTCCTTTCTTCTTCACGAGTCCGACGCATCTTCCGGAATTCGAATCCGAATTCCCGAGCTCAAGTTATGGCCTCCGGAACACAAGGTGCGCTAAAACTAGTTAGGCCCTCATGTCCCTCGTCAAGTACCAAAGGTTTAAAACCTCGACAAACGAACACGAAAACATAAAACGAGCATGCAAACACATTCATAACTCACATAATTCAAGTATACCAAGTTGGCACAAAAATCGGAATTGAAAACGGAGTTAAACAAATCAAAAACGGTTCGAAAAGGATTTACACGTTTAAAACTTCAACCTAAAAACTTAATATCATTATTCAAAAATTCCCAAAACTCAATCAATTAAATCTGAAAACATGAAACGAACATATATTCATACACAAGACACATATAAGTCCAACATATTAAATTTGCACAAAATTTCGGTATCAAATTAATTAGAAACGAAGCACGTAAAGGAGGCTCATAAACAATGCAACAATAAAATTCATAATATTATAATTAATGAAAAATCACATACGTATATAATTTATAAATACATGCATGCATAATTAATTAACATGAATTGCATAAGTTCATGCAAATTTATTAAACAATTCATACCATAGTTAACATAAATATATAAATATATTTGATATTAATAACATTAAAATAAAGTAATCAACATTTAATATGCTTAAAATAAAGTTAAATATATAAAACACGTATAAATAATTATTTTGCGCAATTTGGTAAACACATACGTCATGCTGTACTACCTAAAAACTGGGGCGTTACAACCTCACCCCCTTAAAAGAATCCGTCCTCGGATTCACTATCTGCCTGAAAACAATTAATGAAGGAACCCCGTTCCTTACAAGCATCATGGAGAGAATCCCTGTCTCTCAAACAACAATGAGAGGACCCCGTCTCTCAAAAGCAACAAAGAGAGAACCCCATCTCTCAAAAACAACAAAGAGAGAACCCCGTCTCTCACAAACAACAAAGAGAGAACCCCATCTCTAAAAAATAACAAAGAGAGAACCCCGTCTCTCACAAACAGATAACGAAGTTCAAATACAAAATACAACCACAACGAAGAGCAAACCTCAAGGAGAAAGCATCAAAATATCCAATTACGACAACTTAATCAAAACAACCACATAAAACCAGGGAACAATTATCACTTATTTACAACCAACATCGATTCTACAACAATTGTTAACACATCAAAGAATCAAAGCACAGATTATCAAAATTATTTAAATTAACAATGCGTGTATGCATATGCCATGGATGTTTAGTGTACCGTTCACCAATGTTTTGGGAATCTTCCATAGTAGTGATCCGATTTGACACTCGATTCTTTGTTAGAAATTCTTTCAACTAACCATGCCTCAAAATCCTGATATGTTCGATACTTGAATGACCAAACACTCTCCCATCCACGATTAGTTTTCTCTTCTTTACTAATCATGTGGTAGCTCGACTGCTAATTCCCAATCCTCGGATGAATTAACTTCTCTTATCTAATACCTTTGTTACTAATTCCTTATAATTTCTTTCTCGGTCCTATTGTTTCCAAGGTATGAGATTCGTTACAACATAACCCCTCTTTAACCTTGGGATATTTGAGTTCATGTGTGTCCGGTAATAAGAAAATAACGGCGTTGATCTTGCAATCAAGGTTTCCATCGATCATCCTTTACCCCGTCCTGTCCATTGAATTTTCAGACTCTCTTTGAATCTATATCTTCATCTCCCGAAGCATTTGTCCCTTCCAATATTATTCCCAAAATCCTTTACCACATTGATCTCGAAGTCCACCGGTGTTAAAGTCTCCCAATTCGTCCCTTGTTCTTGCTTTGTGGAGTCTCGTTACTTGTTAATTCTTGCATTTCCATTATTCCTTTTTGAAGTGATCCGTTCGGGTATAACTGTGAATTTGATCTTTCTCAGTCGGCCCTCCCCCTTAAAATTTTCTATTCTTATCCGATGAACTCATTCCATTGCTTCTTGGGTCCAACATTCTCAACCTCTTCGGCTTAGCTTCCTTGGACTAGGAAATCCTAGTCATGCCACGTTTGATGATCTCACTCGCCTTCACTTTGAAGTGATTAAGTAAGGAGAGCAACTCACTTCTTTCCTTCCTATTTCCGGCCCTATTTTTCCCGAGCCTTGGAATTCCCACTTTCCTTTTTAATCAACCGGTGCAACCCAAAATTCTCCTTTTCTTGATTCGAATATGGCTCGGTTGAAAACAATTTGATGAGTGAGGTGAAAGAAACTTCCTATCAAGTAAACACTTAATATGCATGTCGGGTAAAGATGTCAATGCATGTGTCACGTTTGCAATAAGCAAATATACCGCACATTAGAGCAACGAAATCAATTAAAAATGCACGCACGAACATAAGTAAAGAAGAATAAATAATGGATGCGAATTATGATGCACGTGCTATGAATGTTTTGGAACCTGTCACCAATGTGGTAAGTTGTTAACTCGGTAGCTTTTCCTCGTTCCTCCAATCACGAGGTCGCTTTGACTTGCTAATCATGCTTCGTCTTTCCCACGGTCTTCAAGTTTTCCATGAATCTTTGTGCATCAATTCTCTAAAAAAAATTACCCTGACTGTATTTTCGAATCCTACTTCGAGTTATCACCCGGATCAAGATTCCTTTGTTTATCCTTTACGAGTTTAGATTGGGAATAGAACTTGCTTTCCAATTGCTCCCACTTGCGTGCATGCTTTCCTTCCAAAACGTCTTTGCCTTTCTTTACCGTTTCCATTCGTTGCTCCATATTTCCCAATTCACCCTCACAACACTGTAATTCAGCTTGGATTGGGAAAACGAACTCAAATCTTGCTTGTAGTATTATCACCTTCCATGAAATTGTATTTTCCACGCTACTTGGCTCCTTCCAATCCCTTCCCGACTCGTTTTCCCATCTTAGTTGAAATTTAGGGCTCCCAGACTCACTTTTGCCCGACCTTGAACTCTTTTCTATCCATTAGGTTCAGTTAGACATTCTCATTTTTACGACTCTTGATGCATAACTACCGTCGAACGTATTTTAGCTTGAATCTTCACAATTCTCTCTATTTCTTCCATAATCCGAACCCTGAGTTAAGGTACCTTCAAAGTTCGTTCACTCCATTCCTTAATTTGAATGACCCCGTTGAGCCCAATTATGGCTTCTTTTGTAAGAGAGCTGCATATGTCAATCTTCAGAGTCATAGATATTTCCCGATCAATTCCTATTTCTACCAATGTCCCTCTATAGTTGCATCTCTTAAGTCGAACTTCCAATTCAGCTCCTATCCCTTGAACTCTAGCTCTATCTATGAGGACTACACCTCTCGAATTCTTTATATCTTTCCTAATGCATCATTCCTATCCTCCATGCCTCCGAAGGAACTTGCAGTAAGGCGCTGTTAGCATGATACTTGGTCGTGGTTTGATAGTATCTTCATAGACTGTAATTCATAACTTATTTCGGAGATATATGCATGCGATTAGTACATGCTCATGGCACATATTCAACACGAAAGACACGGATTCAATATAAAATGCAACACGTAATTCAACAAGATTAAAAAGCAAGATAATTTTATGTTCAAAATCAATGCAATACACACATTTTCATGTAGTTCCTATGCCGAACGACCTAAACTGACCCACACGACACGAGAGCCCGAGTTTTGGAACCCTAGGCTCTGATACCACTTAAGGATGTAGCACCCGAGCGCAAGGTACCACATCCCCCGTACCGAGACCCGACCCGAATATGAAATGGACGATCCATACTCGAGCTAAGTCACGACGAACGGGGACAAACACACACGCTATGCTAGGCGGGCTAACCCTTAAACCATAAAATCAGAGTGATTACAAATGCGGAAGCAATAACTGGCCATAATATAAACAATGAGCAATCAAACTCCAAAAATAGTCCATATACATTATCAAATGTCGTCAAGGCCCAAACAACCAATACGCTCCATTATTAATCAATACAATGATCCAATGTGCAAGATGTGAGTGTAAGACCAAAATACAAGGGCTAAAAGACGAAAGTAAGACCTATGACTCGAAATCCCGCCTAGCTCCCTTGACACCTGCACAACACAACTGAAAGTCAAACGGGTTCCGTCCAAAAGGGACTGGTTGTGATGCCCCGCTATTTCGGATTTTCAGGTATGACTTGTGTGCTCTTTAAGTGCGCGTTTAAATTATTTTAATTACTTGATTATATGATTTATATTTATTCTTATTTGAAATTCTTTAAAAATTTGAACTATTTGAACTGAAATTATATGAATTTCTTGAATATTTGCGCATGCGTTAAATGTTTACGTGTCGTTTCCGTATTTAATGAATTCGAAACTTTGTGGAATTTTAATATGTTGGATTTATGTGTGTCTTGAATATGAATATATGCTCGTTTTATGTTTTTGGATTTGTTTGATTGTGTTTTGAATTTATTTTGTGCATTTGGAACCAAAACGGGGCTAACGGGAAATTAGCGCACCTTTGGTTCCGTACGTGATATCTTGAGCTAGGAAACTCGGATTCGAGTTTCGTCAACTTCGTTGAACTCGTATCGAAAATTTGAGTTCAATGAACTTAGCCTTATATTTTTCTAATATCATTTGAACCCCCGAAATTTAACCGAAACTCTCAACGGGAGCCAAATCTACCACACATTGCCAAAAATGCCATAACTCCCTCATACCTTGACCAAATTAACCATGGCTTGAACCTATGTGACCCTAGTTAACCCCACTATCTCCCCATACACCCCCATACCGAACCAACCTCAGAAACTAAGCCAAAATCAACCAAACTTGCCCTGCTCTCCAGAAAATCCCGTAACCCTTGCCCTCCTTGGAGATTCAAGCTCAAATCTCCATTTTTCCTCCATTCAATCCACAAGGTGAGTTTAGGATCATGTTATACATTCAATATGGGTCATTTTAAGCTTTGCATCCCCAATTTTGATCATGTATTGATGGGGTTTTGGATATATGGATGAATAGGTAGGTTATATGCCAATTTGTTGATCTCTTTCATTCCTTGGTTGTTTTGGTTGATTCCAAGCTTGAATATGGTTGCCATGACACCTTCTTTGCATTTATGGTGAAGTATTAGATGGTAGTTGAAGCATTCATGAGTTACCATTAATGTATATTTGAAGTTTTTACATGAAATGATCATCCTTACCTCCATATCATGTTTCAACACTTTGGGAGCATGTTTGTGTGTTGTTGTGGAGTGGTTTTCTTGCATATTGGTGATCTTAACTTACCTAAGTATGTTGGTTGGAGATTGAATGGTGTTGCTCTGTTTTTCTGTTGCATTTCTTTCTTTTTTTTTTTTTGCTACAGACTCAAATCCACGGGGGTGG
The DNA here is from genome assembly GCA_037501455.1 of Lantana camara. Classification (NCBI taxonomy): domain Eukaryota; kingdom Viridiplantae; phylum Streptophyta; class Magnoliopsida; order Lamiales; family Verbenaceae; genus Lantana; species Lantana camara. The sequence continues at coordinate 57,312,471 of CM074858.1, forward strand.
ATTTTTCCTTTGGAAAAATCCGCGGGGGTGGATTTGAGTCAGTAGGTCTGGACCAAATCCATGGGGGTGGATTTTTCCCTTTGGAAAAATCCATGGGGGTGGATTCTGTTCAGTTTTTTTTTATTGCTCCGGTTTCGTTTTTTCTTGTTTTTCTTCGCTTGTTTTATATTCCTCCACCTCTTTTATGACTTCTATGCTATGCTAACATGTATTATCTTGAGTGTTATGAAATTTTATGATTTTTCGTGGAATATTTTACGAGTTATGCTTTAATGTGTCTTCTTTGCTCCTAATGATGCGCATGCATGGACTTTGCTCTTAAGTTTGAACCCTAATTGCTATTTATTCCTTATTTAATGACTTGTACGATATGTATACATGTTATACTACGTGTTATGATCGTTATTTGAATTTCTTGGACTAATTTAGTATGATTTATGGAGATGTTGAACTTTAACAAATTTGAACGCTTCGTGAAAAGAATGGAATGAATGTTTATATGTCTTTAAGACATTAATAGTGCACATGAACGTGTCCATTACATAATATCATCTTTTATGCATTCATATCATGATCATTTTATTGCCGAGCGTCTTATTTGGTCATTTTGAGTCTCACACCACTTTGTTCGCACAGATCCGGGTCCGGTTGAAGGTGAAGACGATCCTTGAAGCTTCTACTCCTTTTATTTTATCTTTGAAGGTGGGTTTCTCTTCTACTTAGTTAAATGACCTCATATACCTATTATGTGTAAAGATTTTGGCCTAAAATTATATATATATATATATAGAGTCCTTTTTATCGAGTCTATGATTTTGAACGTAAAGCCCTTCTTTTATGAACCCTACCTAAATGTTTTGGCGAGAAATGATCGAATGCACAGAATGGGGCCCAGGGACTTAGTGCTAGAGGCTATCCGGGGAGGCATGGGCCGACGGTGATCCCTTTCACTAGTCCCACCAATCTAACGACGTAACCGGACCTCGTTAGGAGTTAGCGAGGAATGGACATTGAGTGCCATCTGGGGAGTCATGTAACCCCTTTTGGTCAATGCATGGGTGGCCGGGTCTTGCAAACCTGTCCACCAACCCGGAGGAAGAAGGAGTATATGTTATGTATGTGCACAAAAGAATAGTATGCATGAAAAGAATGATTGAATGAATGTTTTAATAAAATACACAAGGTGTTGGTTTGAGATAATGCACGCCCACTCACTGGGCTACTAAAGACCTAATGAATTTGAGTGTTATAATCCCGATTGATGATTTCCTTATTTCACTCACTTGAGAAATGTTTTGCAAACCTCATTTGGGATTATGGCTTGCATGTACTTGTTTAATTATCGTTTTATCTATATTTATGCCCTGTTTTATACCCACCAGTCCCCTTTGGACTGAACCCGGATTGTTTTCAGTTTTTGTTGTGCAGGTGTAAGGGGAGCTAGGCGGGAATTCGAGTCTAGAGTCTTGCATTTGCTTCTAGCTCTTGTATATTTTGTTTACACTTGCATACTCATACTTATGGTCTTAGTATTTTATCCATGACTTGGGAATTGTATATTTTGGGCCTTTTAGGCATGTGACTTATGATATATTCTTTTGGAGCGTGATGCTCAATGTACAGCTTATATGTTATTTATGCTTCAGCTTTATTGTCTATTCTTATATTTCTTGGTTTAAGGGTTAGTCCCGCCTAGCATAGAGTGTGTGTATGTCCACGTTCGCCGTGATCTAGCTTGAGTATGGATTATCTATTTCATATTCGGGTGGGGTCTCGGTGCGGGGGATGTGGTACCTTGCGCTCGGGTGCTACACTGGTGGGTATAAAAGCAGGGCATAATATAATATACGACAGTATTTAAACAATCACATGCAAGCTATAATCCCAAGTGAGGTTTTGAAGAATTTCCCAAGTGGGCAAATAGAAACCATCAAAGGGGATTATAATAATTCATTAACATTAGGTCATTATTGGCCCGGCGAGTGGGCGTGCATTATCTCCAACCAACACCTCGTGTAATTCATTAACATTCATTCATTCATTCTTTTCATGCATTTCATTCTTTCGTGCGCATTCAATAACATTCCACCTTCTTCCTCCGGGTTGGTGGCGGGTTTGCAAGGCCCATCCACCCATTCATTGACCAAAAGGGGAACATGACTCCCCAGATGGCACTCAGCGTCCATTCCTCGCTAACTCCTAACGAGGTACGGTTACGTCGTTCATTAGTGGGACTAGTGTGAGGGTTTCCCGTCAGCCCATGCCTCCTCGGGTCCCCACTCACACCAAGTCCCTGGGCCCTAATCATTGTGAACATTCATTCATTCTCGCCAAATCATTTGGTAGGTTCATGAAAGAAAGGCTTTACGTTAAAAATATTTACTCATTAAAACGACTCTATATACATATATATGTTTGTGGCCGAAAACTTTTCACATTGGGGGTATATAGGGTCATCTATCTACATAGAAGAGAAACCCAGCTTAAACCGCAAAGAGGAGAACACAAGAGCCTCTCGGATCGACCTCGTCTCCAATGGAATCAAAATCTATGCAAGAAAGGTGAAGTGAGACTCAATATGACCAAATAGGACGCTCGGAAATGTAATGATCATGATATGAATGAAGAAAAGATGCTATAATGTAATGAACACGTTCATGTGCACTATTAAAGTCTTAAAGACATATAAACATTCAATTCATTCATTCAATGAAGCATTCGTATTCAAACGAGTTCATATCCTTCACATTTCATGTCAAAGGAATTTAAATCATATAATCAAGTCATTCAATCATTCGTTCACTTTCATTCGAATTCAATTCAAGAATTTCAAAGCACAAGATCCAACATTTAGGCAAATAAGAGCATTGAAGTAAATTAAGTTCGACACACATCCAAACGTATTCAACCTTTCAAAAAACTCCACTACATACATCATATTACATAATGTAACATATTTCCAAAGTTTGAAAACAAGAAGAAATCATATGATAAGGGAAATAGGTTACGGAAATCATAAACGCCACAAAATGCACATAACCGGCATTCATCAAAAGCATGCCTAAATCTCACCCAAAGGTTAAGAAATTAAACCACAATACTCCCAACACATAGTAAAACAAGTTCATAGTTCATCACAAATGAAGATAAAGGCATTAAAGAGGTGAAACAATCAAAAACCAAAAAGGAAAAGACAAGAAATGCGCAGGGGGAGGGACACGCCCGTGTCCCTCAACTTAAGTATACTGAGACACGGGGGTGTCTCAGCAAAGACAGGCAAAAAGGGTGTGACACGGGGGTGTCACACAATACAAGGCAAATGAGACACGGGGGTGTCTCGGTACAGACCCAAAAATGAAAACAAGGTTTTACCGACAAAACAAGCCTTATACAAAATCAGTCCAAAAGCATACCAAATCCACTCCAAATCTTATTAAACTTAATATACAACATATTTAGCATGTTAGGAGCATATTTCATTTAGAGTGCAAAGTCCAAATGACACGATAAGAGCACCGAAACCGAGTAGCAAGTCTGGGGCGCCAAAATCGCACATATGAGCCCGATTAGTTCAATCATGCCATGATCAAGTACTTAGGGGCTGAATTTGGATCTAAAACCTTGGGGAATGCATGATAACATACTAAACAACTAATATACATCATATATATGCAAAATAGCATGAATTGAAGCACATTAGAATGACCAGCGAACCACAAAATGCAACAGCATTAGGTCTGTCATGGATTATGCATAAAAACAGGTCATGTATTTCGGTTTTGGGGCTTAAAATGGATCCAAAGGCTTGTAATATGAATCCTAACATATAAAACAATGAGTGTACATCATCTCCATGCAAATTCACACGCAAAGAAGGCTATTTGATCAAGCAACAAGGCATAATTCCACACAGTAGTCCCGAAACAGGGGAGGCAGTTTTGATCATCAAGTTTGGGGCTCTAAATCACATAATTTCATCAAAGGGTCTAAAGAGAAAATCATCCTAACATCATCTACTATCAGTTAGGAAACAAATAGGCCAAGAAACAAGCTCATATCATCATGTTTTGCAAGGAAATCAGCTACACAACTAGACAAGCCACTAGAGCAAAAATCCCCAAAAGTCCTTGTTCATGCTCCTACCCAAACCCTAATCAAATATGATGCAAAACAAGTATTAAAGGGATAAAAACTTGTATAAAAGTGTAGAGAATACAAAAATATACATACCTTGAAGATTTGGAGAAAAAAGATGATGACTTGAGCTCAAAATTCACAAAAGGGGCAAAGCTTTCCTCTCCTCTACTCTTCTCTTTTCTCTCGATCAGTTGCAGCACAAATGAGGGGGGGGTTTGGCTCAGTTTTCAGCTGATAAGGGAGAGGGAGAGACTTAACTCAAGTCAAGATATCAAGGGTTAGGCTTAGGTTGAGTTAAATTGGCCCCACAAGTACATGACTAGTCAAAGAAGGTGGCTTAAGCACAAGCTGTTCGTTCCGGTCGAAAAACGAGGGTCCAAAAGGGTTTATAAAATTAACAAACCAAGCTCAAGAGTTTTCTTTCTTCGTCACGAGTCCGACGCATTTTCCGGAATTCGAATCCGAATTCCCGAGCTCAAGTTATGGCCTCCGAAACACGTGGTGCGCTAAAACTAGTTAGGCCCTCATGTCCCTCATCAAGTACCAAAGGTTCAAAACCTCGACAAACGAACACGAAAACATAAAACGAGCATACAAACACATTTATAACTCACATAATTCAAGTATACCAAGTTGGCACAAAAATCGGAATTGAAAACGGAGTTAAACAAATCAAAAACGGTTCGAAAAGGATTTAAACGTTTAAAACTTCAACCTAAAAACTTAATATCATTATTCAAAAATTCCCAAAACTCAATCAATTAAATCCGAAAACATGAAACGAACATATATTCATACACAAGACACATATAAGTCCAACATATTAAATTTGTACGAAATTTCGGTATCAAATTAATTAGAAACGAAGCACGTAAAGGAGGCTCATAAACAATGCAACAATAAAATTCATAATATTACAATTAATGAAAAATCACATACGTATATAATTTATAAATACATGCATGCATAATTAATTAACATGAATTGCATAAGTTCATGCAAATTTATTAAACAATTCTTACCACAGTTAACATATATATATAAATATATTTGATATTAATAACATTAAAATAAAGTAATCAACATTTAATATATTTAAAGTAAAGTTAAATATATAAAACACGTATAAATAATTATTTCGCGCAATTTGGTAAACATATACGTCATGTTGTACTACCTAAAAACTGGGGCGTTACAGGGACCCTTCGGTCATTTGCACATTGTGGTCCTGCCCTAATGTTGCCCTAACACTTGGCGTAATGAGGACAAACCTAGGAGGAATTTCCTACAAAAGCTGGTGAAAAGTTGGTGGCGGGCAACAGTGGCAGCTGCGCGGATGTGTACTGCGTGTCAAAGAGCCGTTTTGGGTTGGTAACGAGGGCTGGGCGCACGCTCGTGTTTACCATGAGCCTGAAGGGCTCACAGATCCAAGGGTGGACCCGGGCTAAGGCTGTGCAATTAGGGAAGTTTTGACCCTCTGTTCTCCTGCATGCTTAGGCTCGTCCAAGGGGAATGAGCGCTCGAGAAACAATTCCTTGGGGAATTGGGACATGCTTGAAAGTAGGGAGGACACGCTCATCGGAGAGCGGTTATGAGGGTCACATGTCTCAGAGGAGGCCACGTGTAGCGCCTGCCCAGCACTACAACCCCGCACCGCAATACTCCCTGAGTGGAGGTTAGACCCAACACTCAGGAAATACTACGGCGAACGGTCAGGATAACATATGAATGGAGTACGTGACACAGTGCAGCGGAAGATAAAGAGATTCAACTTTACCAATGAACGGGGTGGATAACATACAATGAGCAAGGATTATCATTATTGATCAAAGTAGTTTGCAAAAGAGTGCAACAGGTTGACATGCAAGGACAAAGTATGAGATGGTTTGTTTCTGCAGAGAGTAGGCTCAAGACAATGTACTCTTAGAATCAGATCCAACCTACGGTTGTAGTGCTTCAAGAAACCTCTAGTTGTCGTTCATTGATTCCTGAAATCATGCATTTTAAAAATAGGCGAGAGGGTTAGTCGAAGTGACTAAGTGAAGGGGGGTATGAGGGTTTACAGATATATGTATATATATATATATATATTTATATTTATATGATCAAGAAGATCTTGATCTATAATATTAACAATAGGATATGGCAAATAGGAAACGGTTCATAATAATTGTAAAACAGGGATAGGGGTAGTTTGGAATATTTGTAGAAATATGAACCGTTTGTAACAAGAACATTATTGCCCGCAAGCTAGGCCTTTCCACCAATAACTCCTTGAAAAGTTGGTAAAATAGTATCGGGCTGATCAGGCTTCGATACTTCAATAAAATCAAGAATATTAACTCCGCTACTCCTTGATGTCAATAGGGAATCAAACCCTAGAGACCACGAACTAGATTCGGGAGGCAGCTATCTCTCCCTCATCCCTTGGCGTGGAGTAACTAACCTCCAGTTAAACCACTACCAAGAGGTGGTGGCAGTCCGCAGCACCAACAATACCCTCGGCCCGATACCTTCCGGGTAATTGCTCGCTACGATTACAGCCGGGGCCCGTAACAGGAATCGAGAACAATATTTTGCTTGCATAATCCGGAATCAATGTTTTGATAAAATGGACTTGAAATATATAATGTTCTAGAAAAATGTTGATTCCGGCAAGAAAGTATTTTTCCCTTAAAAGGGATAGTGTAGTAAAGTAATATATATATATATATATATATATATGGCAGTAAATCAATATGATGGGTAGGCTTGAAAATAGTTTTTATATAGATACGTATGTATAGGCATGATTCCAGTTGAAAACATTTTAACCCTCACCTATACCGGTAGTCAGACATTGTAATGTGGATTCCAGTGCGCCTGAAAGTATTAACTACTATAGGCTTAGAACTAGGTTCCTTATATTAATCAAATAAGCACATAAAACACACAATGTTCATGCATAAAAGGATTACACATACTCTAATCAATTAAACACATAAACTATATCATGTTAGAGAATTCTCGGTAAACTCTAATTTTAACCGTTTAAGGGAAATTAAGTAATTAATCAGGTTTCATGAATTCTTTAACCACTTAAATATTTATTAATCACATTATAATCCTTATTATAACATTAGAAATGAAATTTAGAATTTAATTTGACAATGTAGGTTATATTTTGAAAATAATTCACAATTTACCGATTTTTTGGAAAATTCGGATAAAATCTTTATTTAAAAATTCCAAAACTAATTTTATAATTATTTTAATAATATTTTCGAAATTATCAGCTTATGGGTTGACCAAAAAGTCAAAGTTACTATTGAAAACATTTACTATTCAATTTCTTATGAATTAAACACGTTATAACACAAAATCGAACACACACACTCACACACTATCACAAGTGCACTTAAAATTATTCAAGAACAACATGAACATGTTCTTGAGCCTATTTGAATATTCAAAGAAGGTATGTAACACACTTGATCATATTCATATTTATAACATAGAATTTGAAGCATAATATAGCAAAATATATTAATTCTCTATGAAAAATAATTCTAAATAAATTATTCTTGACATGAATTTAATCAAACAAGATCATAATTATTTAAACACATATTCATATCATATCATATCATAACTCATGCATTTAATTAAATAAAATGCACATATCTTATCACATTTTTCCTAAACTAGCATAAATAGCATATATTTCATAAAATAAATTCCTAAAGCATAATTTAATTAATCCTAGGCATGCTACTATTATTTTTATACTAAGAACATTATATAAAGCATGAAATAATAAAAGAAAAACATACCTTAGAGAGAAGGTGTAACACCCGAGCGCAAGGTGCCACATCCCCCGCACCGAGATTCGACCCGAATATGAAATGGACGATCCATACCCGAGCCAAATCACGGCGAACGGGGACAAACACACACTCTATACTAGGCGGGACTAACCCTTGAACCATAAAATCAGAATAAATATTAAAGCGGAAGCAATAAACGAACATACATCATATATACATTCAATGAGCATCAAAACTCCAAAAATAAGTCATAAAAATTACTAATTGCCGTCACGGCTCGAAACAACCAATACGCTCCATTTTTAAACAATACAATGATCCAACGTGCAAAATGCGAGTGTAAGACCAAAATACAAGGGTTAAAAGACGAAAGTAAAACCTATGACTCGAAATCCCGCCTAGCTCCCTTGACGCCTGCATAACACAACTGAAAGCCAAACGGGTTCAGTCCAAAAGGGACTGGTGGGTATAAAAGCAGGGCATAATTATAATATACAACGGAATTTAACAATCACATGCAAGCTATAATCCCAAGTGAGGTTTTTAAAGGATTTCCCAAGTGGGCAAATAGAAATCATCAAAAGGGATTATAACAATTCATTAACAATAGGTCATTAATGGCCCGGCGAGTGGGCGTGCATTATCTCCAACCAACACCTCGTGTACTACATTAACATTCATTAACATTCATTATCATTCATTCATTCTTTCTTTCTTTCTTTTCATGCATATCATTCTTTCGTGCGCATTCAACAACATTTACACCTTCTTCCTCCGGGTTGGTGGCGGGTTTGCAAGGCCCATCCACCCATTCATTGACCAAAAGGGGAACATGACTCCCCAGATGGCACTCAGCGTCCATTCCTCGCTAACTCCTAACGAGGTCCGGTTACGCCGTTCATTGGTGGGACTAGTGTGAGGGTTTCCCGTCAGCCCATGCCTCCTCGGTTCCCCACTCACACCAAGCCCCTGGGCCCCATCCATTGTGAACATTCATTCATTCTCAAGCTTGGAATCATTCAAATCCATCAAGAATTGGATGAGATCGAAAGAAATGCCCAAAAACGTCTTTATTCAAGATCAGCCGAAAAATGCATGAAACCATGATCAAATTTGGGGATAAATGAATGAAAATGACCAGGAATGAATATATAATACAACCCTAAACTTACCTTGTTGATTGGATGAGGATTGGATGAGATTTGAGCTCCAAAATCTCCAAGGGAACAAGGGTTACGGGATGGAAACTGGAGGGCAGAAACTTTGGCTGAGATTTGTGAATTGTGAGAGGGTTGGTTCGGTTAGGGCTTAGTACATCAGGTTAGGTGGTTGAGTTAGGGTTCTATAGCATCAAACCATGGTTAATTTGGTCAACAAATGAATAAGTTATGGCCATTTTAGTGCAACAAGGTCAGTTTCGTCGCCGTTTCGTTTTTCGGTTGAAATTCGGAGGTTCAATTGACGTTAGAAAAATATAAGGCTAAGTTTACTAAACTCGAATTTTCGTTACGAGTTCAGCGAAGTTGACGGAACTCGAATCCGAGTTCCCGAGCTCAAGATATTAAATACGGAACCAAGGGTGCGCTAAGTGCTCGTTAGCCCCCGACTTGGATTCCAAAATACAAATTAAATCCGAAACACAAGCAAATGAATTCGAAAATACGAAACGAATAAATATTCATATACAAGACACGTATAAGTTCAACATATTAAATTCGCACCAAATTCCGGTATCAATTCAAGTAGAAACGAAGCACGTAAACGCGATCAAACAATAAAAGTCATAACATTAACAAAAATAACCAACTAAATTCATTTATAATATATTACATATAATATGCATGCATACGTATATAATATATACAATAATTACATGCATGCAATATATATGAGTTATAAATATAAAATGCATGCAATTATAATATTTAAGTATTACATGCATGCATAATTAAATCCATGCACACACGTACACAAATATATATATATATATATATATATTTATATTATATAAAGTAATTAATATTAATAACATTAAATTAAATAATTAACATCTAATATAATTAAAATAAAATGTAAATACATAAAATACGTAAAAATAATTACTCGCGCAATTAAGGAGCACACAAGTTATTCACATAAATTCAAATTCAAATTTTGCATATATTTCAATTAGTCACTTATTTAATAATTAAACAATGAAATCTAATTATGGAAAAAACTAAAGACCAATTAATTTGCGCAATTAAGTAAACATATACGTCATGCTGTACTAATAAAAGAATTGGGGCGTTACAGAAGGAGAGGGAATGGCGTGAGAATTGGGAGAGAGGGAGTGATTTTGTGTGTTGATTTGTGAGGTGTAAATGAGGCTTAAGGGGGGTATTTATAGGTAGTCATTAGGGGTCTCTAAGCAATAAATGAAAGTTTATGGAAGATGTGGTTGCTTATGATTTCAACAAATGCTTGGTAATAAATTAGGAGATGTGGTTAAATTACATGTTAAACAAATGCTAGGTAATTAACTAAGTAATGTGGAGAAATTACATTCATTTGTTTAATCCTTCTAGAAGACCATGTGGTCATGGATGATGTCATTTTGATTAAAAATAAATATAAAATAATATAAAATTTATTCAAGAGTCGAGAGGTAAAAGATTGAAGTAGTGAATTAATAAAAGAATGGGTGAAAAATGAGCTTTGTTTTGATTATAAATGTGAAATATTTAGAGCTTTCGTTTATAAATTATAAATATTAAAGATGATGAAAATCATAGGAAAATTATATAAACGAAGCTATGATAGAGTTTAAAGATGGAAAAAATCATTATAATGTAGAAGAAAATTCAAGGATCGTTTCAAGTATAATTTCGACTATTGAATAAAAGCTAATTTGTTCAAAATAAAATGATGATTTTTAGAAAGGAAAATATTTATAAAATATGCTATGGTGAGATCGAGTTTTTGGTAAATGCATGAAAATTCATAAAATAATTTAAGGATCGTTTTGGTTATAATTTTGAATATCAAAAAGTAGATGAGTAGGGATTTATTGATGATCGAATCATAAGCTAGGGTTTTTGCCGGTTTTTGATACTACGGGAGCTAGGATGGGACTTATGGTTTACGGAGAGTATCACGATCCTCGAAATAATGTGAGGATTCTTTTGATTAAAATATTGGGTAATGAAAGTATTTCGGGAAATGTAAGAATATTTTGGAGCTATAGGGGTATTTTCGTAATTTCCAACTTGCCCCTGTTTTGGGCTGTTACAATCCTTCCCCCTTAAAAAGAATCTGTCCTCAGATTCTCCTCATGTTTCATAATAACTTTAAATAATGTTGATATCCTCCATTTATGATAAGACAGGTTTCCAAAGGAGGACTTATTTTAAACACATAAGGTAATTGTTCAAGTAAGAAATTTGAATGCGCACATAAATGATGCAATGAATGCATGGCGCCAGGATCAGTAACTGGCGTGTTTAGAATGCATACCTTTAACAACTTTGGGGATGACAATTTTAAGCTACAACCACCCTTATAGAGATAATATAATTCATGGTAGTTGAGAATGATGTGCAGATGATCACAAAATTAAAATTTCCAAGTAATAGCAATTAAAAGACACAACATCCTTAGCGAAGGTAAAGCATATATAGAGGCACAGGAAATTAATAAGTTAGTTTTCGGTCCTACTGGTATCTTGAAGCAATTCTTAAGATTTGAACGAATTAGAAAGTATAAGTGAAGTGCTTCCATGAGTTAGGAATACTAGTATGATGAAGGAGATGTAGATCTTGTAACCAAATCTACCAAGAATTTGATAATTGAAGGATTTGATAGAACTCGGGATTTTGGTGCGGATTAATACTGTATGCTTGACTTGATCAAGGAAGGGTTTAGTACTACAATTGTAACAAATCACACGCTGGTCGGCCGCCCCAACAGTGATTGATCACAATTTAAGCACTAAAGACACGAGAGTACATATGAGACTCTATGAATGATGAACCCCAGATTTCCGCAACCTGGGGCTCTGATACCACTTTAATTGTAGCGCCTCCCCAGCACTACAACCCCGAACCGCAATACTCCCTGAGTGGAGGTTAGACCCAACACTCAGGAAATACTACGGCGAACGGTCAGGATAACATATGAATGGAGTACGTGACACAGTGCAGCGGAAGATAAAGAGATTCAACTTTACCAATGAACGGGGAGGATAACGTACAATGAGCAAGGATTATCATTATTGATCAAAGTAGTTTGCAGAAGAGTGCAACAGGTTGACATGCAAGGACAAAGTATGAGATGGTTTGTTTCTGCAGAGAGTAGTCAAGACAATGTACTCTTAGAATCAGATCCAACCTACGGTTGTAGCGCTTCAAGATACCTTTAGTTGTCGTTCATTGATTCCTGAAATCATGCATTTTAAAAATAGGCGAGAGGGTTAGTCAAAGTGACTAAGTGAAGGGGGGTATGAGGGTTTATAGATATATGTATATATATATATTTATATTTATATGATCAAGAAGATCTTGATCTATAATATTAACAATAGGATATGGCAAATAGGAAACGGTTCATAATAATTGTAAAACAGGGATAGGGGTAGTTTGGAATATTTGTAGAAATATGAACTGTTTGTAACAAGAACATTATTGCCCGCAAGCTAGGCCTTTCCACCCATAACTCCTTGAATAGTTGGTAAAATAGTATCGGGCTGATCAGGCTCCGATACTTCAATAAAATCAAGAATATTAACTCCGCTACTCCTTGATGTCAATAGGGAATCAAACCCTAGAGACCATGAACTAGATTCGGGAGGCAGCTATCTCTCCCTCATCCCTTGGCGTGGAGTAACTAACCTCCAGTTAAACCACTACCAAGAGGTGGTGGCAGTCCACAGCACCAACAATACCCTCGGCCTGATACCTTCCGGGTAATTGCTCGCTACGGTTACAGCCGGGGCCCATAACAGGAATCGAGAATAATATTTTGCTTGCATAATCCGGAATCAATGTTTTGATAAAATGGACTTGAAATATATAATGTTCTAGAAAAACGTTGATTCCGGCAAGAAAGTATTTTTCCCTTAAAAGGGATAGTGTAGTAAAGTAATATATATATATATATGGCAGTAAATCAATATGATGGGTAGGCTTGAAAATAGTTTTTATATAGATACGTATGTATAGGCATGATTCCAGTTGAAAACATTTTAACCCTCACCTATACCGGTAGTCAGACATTGTAATGTGGATTCCAGTGCGCCTGAAAGTATTAACTACTATAGGCTTAGAACTAGGTTCCTTATATTAATCAAATAAGCACATAAAACACACAATGTTCATGCATAAAAGGATTACACATACTCTAATCAATTAAACACATAAACTATATCATGTTAGAGAATTCTCGGTAAACTCTAATTTTAACCGTTTAAGGGAAATTAAGTAATTAATCAGGTTTCATGAATTCTTTAACCACTTAAATATTTATTAATCGCATTATAATCCTTATTATAACATTAGAAATGAAATTTAGAATTTAATTTGACAATGTAGGTTATATTTTGAAAATAATTCACAATTTACCGATTTTTTGGAAAATTCGGATAAAATCTTTATTTAAAAATTCCAAAACTAATTTTATAATTATTTTAATAATATTTTCGAAATTATCAGCTTATGGGTTGACCAAAAAGTCAAAGTTACTATTGAAAACATTTACTATTCAATTTCTTATGAATTAAACACGTTATAACACAAAATCGAACACACACACTCACACACTATCACAAGTGCACTTAAAATTATTCAAGAACAACATGAACATGTTCTTGAGCCTATTTGAATATTCAAAGAAGGTATGTAACACACTTGATCATATTCATATTTATAACATAGAATTTGAAGCATAATATAGCAAAATATATTAATTCTCTATGAAAAATAATTCTAAATAAATTATTCTTGACATGAATTTAATCAAACAAGATCATAATTATTTAAACACATATTCATATCATATCATATCATAACTCATGCATTTAATTAAATAAAATGCACATATCTTATCACATTTTTCCTAAACTAGCATAAATAGCATATATTTCATAAAATAAATTCCTAAAGCATAATTTAATTAATCCTAGGCATGCTACTATTATTTTTATACTAAGAACATTATATAAAGCATGAAATAATAAAAGAAAAACATACCTTAGAGAGAAGGAGAGGGAATGGCGTGAGAATTGGGAGAGAGGGAGTGATTTTGTGTGTTGATTTGTGAGGTATAAATGAGGCTTAAGGGGGGTATTTATAGGTAGTCATGAGGGGTCTCTAAGCAATAAATGAAAGTTTATGGAAGATGTGGTTGCTTATGATTTCAACAAATGCTTGGTAATAAATTAGGAGATGTGGTTAAATTACATGTTAAACAAATGCTAGGTAATTAACTACGTAATGTGGAGAAATTACATTCATTTGTTTAATCCTTCTAGAAGACCATGTGGTCATGGATGATGTCATTTTGATTAAAAATAAATATAAAATAATATAAAATTTATTCAAGAGTCGAGAGGTAAAAGATTGAAGTAGTGAATTAATGAAAGAATGGGTGAAAAATGAGCTTTGTTTTGATTATAAATGTGAAATATTTAGAGCTTTCGTTTATAAATTATAAATATTAAAGATGATGAAAATCATAGGAAAATTATATAAACGAAGCTATGATAGAGTTTAAAGATGGGAAAAATCATTATAATGTAGAAGAAAATTCAAGGATCGTTTCAAGTATAATTTCGACTATTGAATAAAAGCTAATTTGTTCAAAATAAAATGATGATTTTTAGAAAGGAAAATATTTATAAAATATGCTATGGTGAGATCGAGTTTTTGGTAAATGCATGAAAATTCATAAAATAATTTAAGGATCGTTTTGGTTATAATTTTGAATATCAAAAAGTAGATGAGTAGGGATTTATTGATGATCGAATCATAAGCTAGGATTTTTGCCGGTTTTTGATACTACGGGAGCTAGGATGGGAATTATGGTTTACGGAGAGTATCACGATCCTCGAAATAATGTGAGGATTCTTTTGATTAAAATATTGGGTAATGAAAGTATTTCGGGAAATGTAAGAATATTTTGGAGCTATAGGGGTATTTTCGTAATTTCCAACTTGCCCCTGTTTTGGGCTGTTACACCACGTGTCCGTTCATAGACCAAGTGCGATCTTTGTTCTTACCTTCTGGAAAGCGAGGGCATGTGCCGCTCGGGGGCGGCTTGCTTGGGGATCAAGAGGCCACATGTCTAATGTTGGTGGTGCCATGTGTCCAAACGTGGGCCCTGTGTGATTTGGTCCCATCAGAGTTATTGTATTTATATAAAAAGTTAAGGGTATATTAGTCTTTTTACCCTCAATTATCAAAGAAAATAACATGTACAGTCGCAAATTTGGCACGTGTACTACAAACTACAGTTCCAAGGTTTTCCATGCTAATTTGTTTATTTTATAGGATTTTGATTGAAAATTTTCATATCTCAGGGTCTAACTTGCTAATTAGGCATTTCACAGGGGCTATATATGCAAAAAACTCCATGTACATATGCAAACTTGCACTTTCCGAGCAACAAATCAAGAAATTTACATAACACCCAAAATTTCGGGTGCAACGAGAGGGAATATCCAGTCTGATAAAACTAGGGCTACGTAAATAGGGGAAGACCCATCTAAATCAACGGGAATTTTGGGGATGAAATTTTCAGGAAGGAGATGGGCAAAAATACAAATTTGGTCCTGTAAGTTTGCAAATTTTGTAACTTAGTCCTACCCATTTCAAAATTTACAATTAAATCCTGTAAGTTTGTAATTTTGGCAATTTCGCTCCTGTCCGTTTTGAAATTTGCAATTAAGTCCTGTAAGTACTAAAATTTTGCAATTTATGTCCCATTTTCGCATAAGAATTTATTAGTTGCCGGAATTTGCCACGTGACTCATTTCTTTGCTGACTTGGCAGGATAACATGACGAAAATATCTGACTTGTATAAAAAAATTATTATAGATTTGTCATATCTAATAAAAGAAAATTTAAATAAAAAAATAAAATTATATTTGAATAAAAATGTCATGTCGTCCAATGGAGCCTATAAGAAGGTGACTCGCCTAGACAACTGACTCCTTTTCAATAAAAAAGAATAACCAAACCAACCCAACTAGCTGGTCAATCTTAGAAATCTTATCGGCCAACAAATCGGTCCCACGAAAATCTGTACGTACTTATTCCAGTCCAGGACAAGTGAGATCTTCTGATTTACGTGCATGGAGCAACTTAAACAAAAAAAAATATGTCTCGATTTGAATTTAGGCACGGCCAGCGCCGTCTGAATTCGGACTTAAATTGCAAAATTTTAGAATTTACCAGATTTTATTGCAAATTTCGAAACGAACAAAACCAAAATTGCCAAAATTACAAACTTACAGGACTTAATTACAAACTTTGAAACGAACAGGACTAAATTGCTAAAATTGCAAACTTACAGGACCAAATTTACATTTTTACCGAGGAGATGGACAAGAATACAATTGTAATTTGATGGAAGAAATAAAAAACAAAAGTGACTTTTCATCTCAACTCAAGGTAATGGTGTATTTAACACACCCATTTGAAAGTGGCTAATTAGAAAGCTCTTTTTATTTGTAGTCTTGGGGCTCTGGAAAAATGATTAAAAACTTCCCTATCACATTAAAAGGTGGGAAAGGGGGGTTTACCTAACCAAACCCCTCTTTCCAGCCAAAGTAAAGACGCCATAAGTGAGTTTTTTTTGCTTGGTTAAGTGATGTACGGTGGTGGGTGTTGGTCTGAGAATTTTGGCCTGCTCTGCTTTTTAGGTGGTGTTTTAAATTGTTTTCATATCTTTCTAGATTTGTAAACATACACCATGATCTCCTGTTCTTAATTATCTTGGTTTTTGTTTCCATTTCATGGATCTTGGTCCACATTTTGGGGCATTTATACTATTAAATAAAAGATTGTTTGCGTACCTATTATTGAGATCATTTGAGCCATTTTTACGTATGTTTTTTGCTTTTCTATTTTTTTCGAGATATTCTTTGAAACAGCACAATGTTCGGATCTTTTGAAATTGTTGTGGGTGGCGATAAAAGCGTTTGTGAAAAAAGCTCTAGCTTTCTTAGTATTTGCTCATTGGGAAAAAGGGGAAGTGAATGCCAAAGCGAGTTAAAATTCCTTTACCAGTAAAAGAGACTATACGTGTGTTGCATACTGCGACAAAATTTGCTATTTTATGTCTTTGGAAGTTATGCTTGGGAGCAAATGAGATTGCCCTGTTTGAGGTCATAGTACCCGGGGCTTCCCAGGAGCTCTTGGTGATGCTAGAAATTGGGACTGCTGAAAAAACAAAGGTGAAAGTGACTGAGTTATTAAAACTAGAATCTGTAGAGAGAGGATGGATTGCTTTGATTCATCTTTGGAATTCAAATATATTAAAAGACTAAATTGATTTGAATTTATTCAGGACAAGATTCCGCTTTCTTGGTTCTTTAATTAATTGGTCTGTACATGAAATACAGAAACTAGAGATATTGATTCTTGTTCGTATTTTTTGCATTCGTCATGAACAAATTAATTTATTTAACCTTTTAGGCTCAAAATATTGTAATACTGTTTTTCTGTTGAAAATCTGACTACCCTGTCATTTTCATGTTTAGTATAAGATAATTGTGAATTTGGGGCTTGATTGGCTAAATTGGTTCCTCCATTCGGAGTGCTATCAAGCCACTCTTATGATACCCCCTACCCCATACAACCAAATATTCTATATAAGCTTTTCCTAAATCTGATCTCTTCAAAGTGAGGTCAGGGTGCTGAAATTCTCAAATTCCTTCGAAAATATTAACTTGTTCATTTCCTTGGATTATTCAAGCAATGTATTTCTCAACAGTTTTCTCCTAAAAATTGGATAAGATGATCTTACATTTAATATCAACAGCTAAAGATGTACACAACAAGAATGGCAATCTCAAAGCAACAGCTAGAACAAAACTATACCTACTATTCACTTAGTTAAAGTACAGCAGCCCCATGCTGAACTCAGACATCATCATCGGAACTTGGTATGAGGCGTCATTTTCATACACAGAACTCTCCGCCGGTGCAAGTGAGTTGCAGCACCCATCACAAACAAACAATCTCGGCACTGTCTTAGAATCTTCAATCCCACTGCAGTGTGTATGCTGCCATGTCTCGCAAACATCGCACGCCACCATTCTTTCTCCATCATCATCCATTGCCCCACACTTGCATTTAACTGTCCATTTCTCATTCCCCCCCTCATATCTCAGATCGCTATCCGAATCCAAGCCCCATCCCCTCACCCATATCTCTCCACCTGACTCAATCAAGCCAAAAAGAACTTCCTCATCTCGCAGTTCTTCCATATCAACAATCTCAGTCACAAACAATTTCTCCATCACACAGTAACTGTCCCTCAATGTGGTCTGCACAGCTAACTTCAGATCACCAATTGTAGAATAGAGAGGAACAGATACATACTCTCCATGCGAAAAGTGATCATAAGAAACATCATCGGAATCATTTAAATCAATTGAGCTCCGTGTTAATCTGCAAATGAACCTCAGATAATCATCAGCCTCATCTCTGAACGGCCAATCCTTCACAAAATGCTTACTGTGAAGAATCACTTCAGCAGCCAATTTTACTGAATCAGACTCGGTATATCCCAATAGGACATTTTTATACAGATAGGCAATATCATTGGAAACACTTCTTACAAGCCCTATAGTAATTGACTGTGGATTGACTCTTTTGGGGTAGATATCTTTGACCGCCTTTAAATCTTGAATAGAATATTCCAATACCTTGGTAGATCTGTTCACTGCACGGCGAACAATGTAGTTGCCTATGATTACATTGTTCATCACTTTCAGCACATGGTCAATTAAGCCCGTATCACCAATATGAAGACGGGCTGCATCACGAGCCTCCTGTCTAGTCATTCCACAATTGCTGGAATAATGTGATGCTGCTCTTTTTTCTTTCAAGGCCTCGACAATGACTTCTGCAACATGCTCAAGTCTTCTAACTGGCCACCTACTATCCAAATTAGCAGCAAGATTGGAAAACTTTCTGCACTTTGCATGCTTTCCCTTTGCGGATGGACTTTTTCTAAAAGCTTGTTTTGTTGAAAATTTTAGCTTACATCTCTTAATAGGGCTAACAAAGACTAAATTTTTTCCAGACCATGATCGGGTTCTAATAGTAGTCGGAGAAGAATCCCTAGCTTTAGATTGGAGAGTAAGCATAAATTTGAATAAGTCTCTCATTGTAACTAAAGAGGCCCCACTTATATCTCGGTAATGTTGGATAATTGGCTTGATATCTGCACATCCATTTGTGAGATTTATGAGATCATCTGCTACTTGATTAAGTTCAAGGGAGCTGATAATATCCATTGCTCTTTCATAATTATGCTCCTTCACTCCAAAACTCCCATGGCTGAACCGATATCCCCATCGACCGAACCAGGACTGCCCATAAGCAACTCCATATAGCAACCGGAGATCCATCTTTTCCTTTTTTGACAAATCTTCAACTGAAATTTGCCTACCGTAACAGACAAATAACCAAATATATATCAAATGTTTTGTCAAACAATATTCATCTGAATTAATAGTTCTTTATTGGAGGAATTTCACACTAATCCCATCCTCATAACAATGATATGCTCATCATATATCTGAGAAGATTAGAAGAAAGAAACTAACATCTTCTTACCAATACTCAGAATACTGATATACATGTTTTTATAAGGAGATCAACATCTTATAGTTCCATCTGATCAGATTTTCTATTAATTGACTCTCAAAAATCCATGTTTCAGAGCCTTCATCGTAATCTAATCACCTCATGTGAACATACATCGTATATTTGAAGATCTGAATTAATAAAAATGAAATAATTTTAAAATCTCAAAAAATGTTAAGATAATTTCGTAATGACACTACTTTGAATTCTTGTGTAATCAAAGATCAGTACACCAGAAACTGTAAATTCTATAACACTGTTCAGAATAGTATACAGCTTAGAAGTGATCACTCAGATGCCAAAATTTTTTCGATTCAGTACTTTCTTCCTAATCAATTCCCATCATATGATCACACCATGATCTACGATATGATTAAACAGCAAATACAGAATCATCGAGTCACGCACAAAAGGATGAGAAATTCATTCCAACAGTTACCAATTGAGTAAGTGGCACATGCTACCAGTTACAATCATTGTTGATTTTATTGAATTAACAACTACAAAGAAATATAAGGCATAATTAGAGTTATTGATTTCAAGTTACCGGACATGAAGAGCTGTGCAGATACGATCCCAGAGATCCATCATTTCTCTGCCACAAATGTACTCAGAACCCCCTTCAATTCCATTAATGCAAATAAGATGTCCATATCCATTGCAGTGAATCAAACCATGCAACAGATGCGTTTGCAGATCAAAAGCATTCTTATCAAGAGGCCTATTCCACTCATCATTTACTGGAATTATCAAATGATACCTCCTTTTAGACACGAAATGATGGCTCCATCCTGTAATCACAATACACCCATAATGTTAAGAAAAATTTTAAAAGCCCAGATCAAGTTTCCTACTCACCTACCCATATGCAGATTAAACAACAATAAAGAAAAGGGTATCCAATTTTCCCACTCACCTGCGCACCGGCAGTAATCGCAAAAGGGCGTATTAGAACCCGCAGCATTTTCTTCTACAGTGTAGAGAGGAAGCACAGTTCCTCTGTCCTCATACACCAAAAAAGTGCACCAGATCGGCATGCTCGCAAAATCATGATCCTCAGGCTCCGCGCAGTGATCAAGAAACTGGCGGATGTTATCCCGAAATGCGCCAGAGAACGAAACGGGAAATTCGGGCTCTGCAAATGAGTGGAAGCCGTAAAACTTTGTGGGTGATTTGTTTCTCTTCGCTCGAGATTGGAAAACTGGAGCTGCCATTTCTTGACTTCAAGTCATTACTCTTTACCTCTCTGTTACGCTTTAAGAGAAATATAAAAGAAGGTTAAGCTCGAGGGTTTATAACAGTTATTTGAGAGATGAAGTCAGCAGCAGCGGAGTTCCGTTTTCAAAATTTAGTTAGATGAACTGCATCGCGCGCTTGATTCTAAAAGCGGGTGGGCTTGGGGCTAATGTGGGGTTGGTTTGCATTTCACGAAATTGTTATTGAAATCACGAATATTTTGCATTTACATTTTCCGGCGTCTGTGATGTAGAATCAGGACGAAAAAATCTAGGCCGTTCAGTGATAGCTAATCAATAGTTTCTTTCATTATTTAATAGAATGTTTGAAGGGATATATAATTGTGAGTACCTAAGAACTTTAAAATTTATTATAAACTCTCCGATCTTTAAATTATTTGTAAACTCCTATTACACTTAATTTTTCTTCTACTCCCAAATCTGCATGAAAATATCATAATATATTCTACTATGTGTAGCACTCGGAGCGGTGGGTCACCATATCTTTCGCACTTAGACTCAAACCCGTATATAAAGTGGAAAGTTCATATACGTGTCCGAGTAAAAGTGAACGGGAGACCTACACACACTCTAGGTTAGATGGAGCTAAAACGAACTCAAAGCGCGTAATAACAAAACAAGGATAGCGGAAACATACATACAATTCAACCAGGAGCCAAGAATGATTACATAATAAATACCCTCACGACCAAATAACAACATATCGATAACCGTAAAATCCATAAGATACATAACTTAATCAATTCAAATACAATAATCCAAAAGTATGCAAAATGAGATGCAACTCGGCCTAAACAAACTCAAAAGACTTAACCGACACGCTCCTTCGTGTAGCTCGAACCGAAACCTGCAAACTAAAGGATGAAAGGAGAAGGTCAGTCCACCGACTGAGTGAGGGGGCTAACGCATACCCACACACTACATAATATAGAGCAGAGCACGTATTAAACGAAAAGATTATGAACCGGGAGTAGGGTTTTGCATACCAAAATTCATTTTCGAAGCATATGTATACATAACATATTCATAACATAACTTAACTTAACTTTAAAGTCCTATCCCGTTCCATAATCAAACATAATATAAATAAGCTCGGGGAGTACGAGCACATACCCCACCCTTCATACCACATTCGTATCATATCAAATCATAAAACATATCAGAACATAACTTACCAACCTTTACTCCGGTGATGGAAGGGTGTATATACCCTAACCATCCGTTCGTATATGTGTGGGTCGTGAGTGCATGATTCTCACGCCCGAGGATTCCATTCCCTAACCAAACCTCCTGGTGGGTTCCGGGGTTGATCATATCGTATGGAGGCTATGCTCAGGCTTATCCCGACAGTCCGCTTCCGTCTCGGGTGTCCTGACTCATGGTCTTTAGGGCCCAACATTAACATTACGTTTATATCATATCATATCATATTCATTCGTACTTAACATAACTCGCTCATAACATAACGTAACGTACCTTATCATTCATACCTTATATGATGCCCCGTCCTACCGGCCGTACAGGTATGACGTTACGTGTGAGCTACTTTTACATTTAAATTATTTATTTATGCTTTTATATGTTGACATTATGATGTATGATTTATATGCTTGGATTTTGATCTCTTTTGCCTCTTTGACTCTGATATGATTCGCTCAACTTTGAATTTTACTCCGAACTTGATGAATACGTGATATATTTGAAATATATGATTTGTGAACTTGTCAATGTGTTGAATATATGATTTTGGGACTTACTGATTAAGGTCTTGGACCTTTTTGGTGATTTTTGAGAGTTTAGGCCCTTAGGTGCAAATTAGGGCACTTTAGGGTCCGATTCTTGTAACATGAGCTCGGGAATTCAGATTCAAATTCTGACACCACCGTTGGTTCGACGCTTCGGATCCAACGGAACAAGCCTCATATTTTTCTAAGCCCGTTTGAGCCCCAAAACTCTAAAATTTGATCTGAACGGATTGGATCCTCAACCTTACCCCGTTTTGGCTAAGGCTTGACCTATTTTTGAGCCCTTATTCAGCCAAATTAAGCCCCTAATCCCTCTCATTTCTCCCATATATCGGTTCAAGCAAGAGGAAAGGAAAGCAAGGAAAAAAAAGGAAAGCAAGGAAAAAAAAAGGAAAGCCTTTCACACACTTTGGCCATTTTGAGCTCATACCATCTTCAAACTTCTCCATCTCCTGAAGGTAAGTGTACTTTTGGATTCTCCATTTCTTTGTGCATCTTTTGATCCATGAATAATTTGTTTTGAGCTTGGTTTACTTAGGTTATGGAGATTGGTATGAATAGTAAGGGTTTTGTCAAAAATGTGAAGTATGTGCATATCCTTGAGTTATTTGAAGATCTTAGGTTTGTTTGATGATCTCTCACGCTTCTTTGTCACATTTATGAACTTATATTAAATGGTATTTGTGTATTAAATGTTTTACCTTAATGCTCTTAAGGTTTTTGACATGAAAAGCTTAGAATATGTTGAGCTATACGCATAATTCCTTTGTTGCCTTAGTATGTGCTGGTTTCTAGGGGTTGATTTGTGCTTGTTTTTTGCCATCTTTTGGAGAATTTCTTGCTGACTTTGTTGCCTAAGCTTATGCCCTACTACTGTGTATTGTTTGCCCTGCTTTTGCTACATTTGAACTGCTGTTGCTGCTTTTTTTTTTTTTTCCCCCGAACAAGACAACCTCGTGCTACCGTGCAAGGTTTGTGCACAAACCGCTCGAAGCCGTGCATTAACATTCGAATTTCTTGAATTTTTACTGCCCGACCATGCAGCTTTTGTGAAGAAAATGTGCGAGCCCATACAACCATGTTCAAACTTATTATTATTTTTTATTTAATCTTGCTATGCACGGCCATGCAAGGTTTGTGAAGAAACCTCGTGCGATCGTGCATGCATGTGTAGTGTGTGTATGTGTTTGTTTAATTTTTTGTTGCATTTCGTTGCCTTTTCCCCGCCCCGTTTATGACTCCTATGTATTGTGAACTTGTTATATTATATATTATGCTTTATGTTTTGAATTTATGATGTGATTTCAATACTTGTATACGAACTATGAACTTGAATGCTCTAAGAGCTACCTCATATCATTTCATTTGCATCACTTGCATTCATATGCATTTGCCGAGCTTCTATATGGTTCATATTAAGTTTTAGAGTGTCTTTTGGTGTTTGTTTTGTTCAGAGGAGTAGCCCGTTGGTGACGAGGTGGTTCCTTAGGCGTTCTTTGACCTATATTCAAAAGAATAAATGATTCCGCTACGTTATGAAGGCGATGTTTTCTTTCTTTTAGTTAATATGACCTATAACGCTATACGTGTTTTAAGCCCGCATGCGACTTATGTATATGTTAGGAATAATGCCCTGAAAGCCGATGTAATAGTCTGCTTAGTACTTTTCCTTTTATAAATCATAGACAGTCTTTGAATAATAAACGAACCAAGGCTACACTTCTTTATATGCTCTTGTTTGATTGTGTGTTTACTTTAGCTGTGCATGTATAAGAACTCCCCTAATCAGTATGACTTATAGGACTCAACCATTTAGGTAAAGTGG
Source organism: Lantana camara (assembly GCA_037501455.1). Classification (NCBI taxonomy): domain Eukaryota; kingdom Viridiplantae; phylum Streptophyta; class Magnoliopsida; order Lamiales; family Verbenaceae; genus Lantana; species Lantana camara. Next base: position 57,337,093 of record CM074858.1, read on the forward strand.
TTCATGAGACGAGCCCTAAGTCACTTAAATCATGAATAGAAATCACTCCAAGCCGATGAGTCCAAAAGACAGTGGGAGTGTCGATATGACTCGTTCAAGGCTTGCTCGTGTGATCACGCCCTTAAGAAGGACCATCTTGTTTCATGGGGTGCAAAGTGTATTGATAGATACGTGCGTGATACATGGGGGTGCTTACTTATTCTAACTAGGTACACTGAAGTGTCCCGTTTGAGAAGATTCCTAAATGGGAATATCTTACGAGTCATTGATGTGATTAAGTAGTCCTTAGACTTGATATTCCATCTGTAACGCCCCGAATTTCTATTCAATCATTATGTGATATTATATGTTACTTTATAATTTTATAACATTATATGCATTATGTTTATATAAACTTATATGAATTATATGAACTAAGTGATTTAATTGAATTAAATGTCCTTAATTGCTCTCCTGTGTAAATTCTTGAACTTAATTGGAAAACATGACTTGGAGCTAAGTGGTCTTTTGTGTAGAGATGAGACTTAATTGCATGCATTTAAGTTGTAGAGGGACTTGTTTGCAAAATGTGGTGATTCATCTAATTCTTGGAAGACTTTAGATTAATTAGCTTTATATCACATTTTATACATTTCCTTCAATACATTATATATTAGAGCAAATTTCTTCACACACACACACACAAGAAACCGATCAAAACACCAAGGGAAGGGAAGGAAGATTCATCTCATTTCCAAGCTATAAGTTGAAGAAGTCTTGAAGCTAGGAGCATCATCATCATTATCTCTTCACTTCATCTCATTTCTTGTTTGAATTTAAGGTATAGCATAAACTTGGATAAATTTCTTGATTTACATAGAAGTAGGGTTCATGGATTATTTGAGGAATTCTTGCATTATTTGAGTTAGAAGCATGATCTTGATCATTTAGCTTGCCAACTTGGATGAATTCTTGAAGAAATGGGAGGTTGATGGCATGAATTGATATGGGTTTTGAATGATGAATTCTTGATGATTGATGTATGTTTTATGGTTTATATGCTACCTAAATGATGTCTTTAAGTTATATACATGTTATATGATTATTTTGGAGCATTTTGGTTGAGTTTGCTTTGGGTTTTCATCCCTTTTCTTCCTTCCCCGAAGCTACCCCTGTTTTGCCCCTTTTTCCAGCCCTGAAACTGTGACACCCCGATTTCTCGGCCGTACAGGTACGCGCGCCACGCGTGTGACTTTTAGATTTAGGATTTACTTGATTCCTTTTTCTACCTAATTGCGTTATTTTAATTCTCTTGACTTGAATACCTGCAATTATATGATATAAATTTTCTAGTCTTTGTGAAATTTATTACGTGAATTGTATATTTGTTTCCCCGAGCATGATTAAGTGTTTAAATAAATTTCAATTGCAAGAATTATGCCTAATTGTCCTTAAATGAATTTATTGTTAACCTTTTTGGACCTAATTGCTAATGTGATATGGATTAATTTGTAACATTCATATTATTGTGGACTTGAGTGCATGCATTTGAATTCTTGGAGGACCTTTTTGCAATTTTTCCCTTTCTTGCACCCACTAATACCGATCCAAACACTCAACCACACACACAACTCTTGTTCTTCATTTCTTCCACAAGAACCAAGCCAAACCCTTCCTTTTCTTCCCTTCTCCATTTCGTTGATCATCAAGCAAGGAAGCAACAAGATTTCTAACCAACTTTGAGCAAGGATTTCAAGCTTCAAACCATCCCTTTCCTTCCTCCATTCCTTTTCCTCTTGAGGTGAGTTCTAGCTTTGAGTTTGGTTGATGAGGTTTTTGGAGTTTTTGTTAGGGCTTTTGATTCTTGCTTAGTTCTTGGATTAATATGAGTTATATATGATGATTTTGAGTTGTTACATGCTCATATATCTTGAGATACATGAAACTTGGACCATATTTGATCACTTGGCATTTTGGGGTTTCTTGATGCATAATTTGATGAATCAAAGCATGGTATATTGGTTTTCTTTGTGACCTAATGTTGTATTTGAGTTATATACTTGTTGTTTGGTGTTTTGGGTGCTTGTGGTTGAGTTTTGGGGGGTTTGGTTTTCTTCTCCCGCGAGCTTTCCCTGTTTTTTTTGCGTTTTTGGCTGTTCTGGAGGGCTACCCGGCCGGGTAGTTTTTGCCCACAAAAGTACCCGGGCGGGTAGTGTGTTACAGAAGGTTTTCTGCGCCTGCTCTCCCCGGCCGGGTAAATTTCTGCCTTGTTTTTACCTGGCCGGTTACTCTCTCGTACGAACTTTGATTGACCTGATTTTTGAATAGTTTGAAACCTCTTGAAGTCTACTACAACCTCCAATTGGAATCATCTCAATATCTTCTCCCATTTGTGAGATATAATCAATTCTTTTTGGTGTCGCCACTTCACCCGAAATCTGCTTTCATCCAAGTTTAAACTTACGCCATTTTCTCCTCGCTTTGAACCAAATTTCGTGACATATATCATTTTAAAGGTATATGTGTCTAGTTTCATTCCCAAGAAGCAAAACCCAATTTTAATTTATAGAACTCAAGATATTTCCATTTTCCTACAGCTTGTGCATCCCCGAAAACTGTCAGCTTTTCCTAAACTTCGCCAAAACCGTTCTTCTTGCATTCCTTTCACCCCTTTGGCTCCCGTATGTGACTTATATGAATTATATGCTTACTTAGTTGGTATTTATGCTCTTATGTGACACTCATTGGTCTTTGCTTGCCTAAACTTGATTGTATGAACTCGTGCTTTGTATATGAATTGAATTCGTCTGAGTAATTGAGCATGTGAACACGATCACACCATTCCATGAAATTATTATGCTTTATTTCATATTGAAACACGTCATGACAAGTTTTATCATTTCATAAACATTCTTGCCGTGCGTCCTACTTGGTTCCATTTTGAGTCGTGTCTCACAAGTACACTGTATCTTCTGTCTTATTCAGTGATCTCCTTGGTGGAGACCTTCCGGTTTCGTGGTCCTTCTCCTGCTTCTTTCTTGCACTTGGAGGTGAGGGTTTTTCTTTTTAAATGACCTATAACCTTGCATGCTGTAATTAAGCCAAATGGATTTAATATTCAAATTATCCATATCTTTTTATATCGGCTATGTACCGGAAATGTTTTATAAATCCTGAATGTGTTACCCTGAGCCTGTTTTGCGAGATCTTGCCTGTGCCCCCGGCTCTGCTAGCGCTGGACTAGCCGGAGTGGCTCCTGTTCCTGTTCCTGGGGCCGAGGGGCTTGTGTATTGAGGGAACCGGGGAGGCATCGGGCCGACAGTGAACTCTTGCGCAGGTCCCATCCTGTTGGACTATCCTGATATCCACCAGGAGGTTTGGTGGAAGAAGGAGCTCCAGATCTGGGGAGTCATGAACCTACAGATCATTCCTGCCTGGATGGCTAGGGCTAGCTACCCGAACCATCACCGGAGAAGGAGGTTTAATTGTACTTGTTTTCCTGTATTGATAATTATACAATCCTGAGTCCTGCCTGCCTGACTGTTTAATTGCTCCTGTTCCTGTTCATGTAATAAGTGAAAACGTGGAGTCCAGGATGGAATAAATACCCGTTCTCGTCGGGTCCCCTAAAATATTAAACATAGATATCCGTAACCTCTGGTATGTCTCAGTCCCTGTTCAGCACCGGAGCTCGTGGATCATAAAGGTAAAGTGGGCATCAACAGGGGCGTATGGATATCGACACATGCATATTATATCCTGTTTACCTGACCTGCATGCTTGAACATAATTCCACCCGTACGTATTAATTTACTTCTAACTCTTATTCCTGTTTCCTGTTTTAATAACGTACAGTGGAATTATGTCTGCCTGATTGCCTGTTTATATATATATGTGTGTGTGTTAACCCCTTCACTCAGTCAGTTGGCTGACCCCTCCCTCTCGTTGTTTTTAGTCTTGTCTTACAGGTTCAGTGGTCGTTAGGCGGGAATCTTTTGAGGTCTTTTGGTCGAGTCTTGGTCCTGCCTGCACGACATCTTAGTGTTGTTTCATTTCCTGTATTGAATTAGGCCATGTAGGCCATATTATATCTTTACTGCTTTCTTTAACTCGGGACAGGATTCTAGGGCCCCAGTTGAACCCGTTTGTATGTATTACATTGTATTGAATCCGGGACAGGTTAGGACAGGTGCTTGTGCATTAGTGGAACCCGTATTTACATTCTAGTTATTACATTGAATGTGATTGAATGTTGCCTTGCTTCTGCACCCTTGTTTCTATTGCTTGTTGGTATAGGGTGTAGCACCCGGAACGCTAGGCGCCACATCCCCCGCACTATAGGCTCAATCCACATATGAAACGGGCAATTCATACATGAACCGAAACTATAGCGAACGGGAGGCAATAAAAAAACACAAGGCTAGGCGGGTACCCTCAATTAAAACCAAAACAACTCAGAGCAATAAAATAGCGGAAGCAAAAGCATTCAATACATATAGATACCATATTTACATATTTACTTATAGGTACCGACAAATCATACCATTACAATATCCATCCAAATATAATTCAAGATTTACTACAAAATAACAAGTATCAACACAAGTACAATGTATGAAGGTGCAGAGCTAGACCCGAATAAAAGACACGAGACCCTAATCCCCGCCTAGCACGAACCTGCAAAACTGAAAAGTTGAGGTGTCAGTTCAAACGGACTGAGCGAGGGGTATAAATAAATATATGCGCACGTACATGCAAGTTATAATCTCGGGTAATAATTTTTGGAAATCAAACACAATTATTAGAGTAGAAGGTACTATCGCCCGAGGTTACAACTAATTCCATTTACCAAATAATTCAGTTCAATACAATCAATAGGTGGCCCGGCGAGTGAGGGCAATTCTCCAACCTTACTCCGACCGTGTACAATCAATCAATTTGTTAGGTGATTAGGTGATCAAGCAATTATTTACTGTGCACAATTAGCAGTTTCAGTGACTCCTTCTTCCTCCGGGTGATGGTGGGATTGCAAGGCCCCACCATCCAATCAGTCTGGGCAGAGGGTACATGAATCCCTAAGCCCGGAACTCCTTCCTCCCCTAATCTCCTAGGGGGTTCAGGGGTCATCCCAAATGGTGAGGATAGCACTCGAGTTACCCGTCAGCCCATGCTTTCCCGGTTGGCTCGAGCCACTATCCTCGGGCCCACAGTGCAATTCAATGACTCGCCAAAACAATCAATCCGTCAATCAATCAATCAATCAATCAATCGGTTTTGCTAAATCATTTGAAAGTCATAAAGTTCGCAAACTATAGCTATATATATACATTTTGGCCGAAATAGTCACATAGGGGTTGTAAGGGTTCTATTTATCTAGAATTTAAACCTCACCTGACGAAACCAACCAAAAAGAAGCAAGAGAGCACCCTACTGAGCGGGCTCCTCGAAACCGGGACCGTGATCTGTGCAACAAGGACAAGTGTGAAATAAGACTCGACTCGAATGAACCAATTATGACGAACGGCAAAGTTATGTACTAATATGTTATGCAATAATGATTTAATGAATGTCAAATACGAGCAAGATTGTCAATAAACCAAGTATATAACACATACACGTACAACCATGCACGCAAAACAATATGCATGAAAACAGAGGGTGACACGCCCGTGTCACCAAAATACACTAAGCCGTGACACCCCCGTGTCACGGTACAGCGGACCAAATACGTGCAAAAGAAGGTGACACGCCCGTGTCACCAAAACAAGGCAAACCGTGACACCCCCGTATCACGGTACAGAAAAACAAAACCCAACAGCATGCACCCCCGTGTCACCCAACACAAAGCAAATATGACACGCCCGTGTCATCTCTGCGTGACAGAAAAACAGGGCAACTCGAACAACACTAAGATCCAACCAAAACACCAAATTCAATCCAATATAAATGATCAAACACAACATATACATAATATACTTCAACTATATAAGGATCAAACCAATAAATATGCATCAAATCACCAAGAATTAGGCCCCAAAACCCCATAATTATTCATATACTCCAACTTTCACATAACTTCATGTTTTATGCAAGAAATGAAGGAAATATGAGCCAAACATGCTTCTAATCATGACTACACATAAAAGCATCAAGCTAACATCAAACCCTACTCATATGCTCAATCAAGGATTCAAATAATCTCCAATATCTACCTTGAAATGAAAGAAGAGAAATGATGAGGTGAAGATGTGGTGATGTTGATGATCTTAGCTCCAGAGTTCTTCAATTATAGCTTGAGATTAGATGAAATCTTCCTTCCTCTCTCTTGAATGTGTAATGACCGATCCTTAGTGTGTGTGTGTGTGATGTTCTTGTGTGTATGTAATGTATGAGAGTGTCGGAAGAGATGCATATACTAGATATATTATATCATCCACTAAACATAACAATTGTACCCAATTTGCAAACAAGTCCCTAGGTTATTTAAATGAATGCAATCAAGTATCATCCCTATCCAAAAGATCAATTAGCTCCAAACCAAGTCATGCAATTAAGTCCATAATTTCAAGAAACGATCAATTAAAGTCACATAGTACAATTAAACACGTTATCACTTAATTCACGAATTTCATATTAAAAGTTAATTCGTATAAATATAGAGAAATGTATAATGCACACAATATTATAAAGAGATCATAATAAGCAAGTAAATGTATAAAATTAAACTCCCAACTCCCGAAGACCCGCACGTGGTGTGCTTACCTGAACTTCCGGAATTTGGGGCGTTACAACTCTCCCCCCCTTAGAAGAATCTGGTCCCCAGATTCATTGGTCGGATGAAAATAACTCCGGGTGAAACTTCTTCATCTTCTCTTCCGGTTCCCAGCTCATCTCCTCAGATTTGTCACCTCGCCATAACACCTTCACCATAGAAATATTCCGATTCCTTAACTCTTGATATTTCCTGTCCAATATTCTGACCGGCTTCTGTAGAAAAGATAAATTCGGTTCCAACTCCACTTCTTCAATGGGGAGAATTTTGGTTTCATCCGGATAATACTTCCTGAGTTGAGATACATGAAAAACGTTGTGAATTCCGGTAAGATTAGGAGGTAGGTCCACTCGATAAGCTACTTCCCCAATACTCTCGATAATCTCAAACGGACCTAGGTAACGGGGATTCAACTTTCCTCCCTTTCCAATTCTAGAAAATCCCTTTCGAGGAGATACCTTCAAGAAAACCCGGTCCCCCACTTCAAATTTGAGATCCCTCCGGCGAATATCGGCATAACTCTTTTGTCTATCTTGTGCAGCTTTCATCCGTTGTTGTATAATTCAAACTTTCTCAATCATGGCTTCCACAGCCTTCGAGGATTTCTCAAGCTTTCTCCCTTTCTTTACCCCTTCTTGTTTCGTCCATTTCCACTCTTCCAAATCAAAGAATAACGGTGATCTACATTTTCGCCCATAAAACAATTCATACGGAGCCATACCAATCGTTGCTTGAAAGCTATTATTGTAAGCGAACTCCACCAAAGGAAGTTGATCATGCCATGAAGTCTGAAAATCCAAAGCACAAGCTCGAAGTAGATCTTCCAAGTACCGAATAACCCTCTCAGATTGTCCATCAGTTTGTGGATGAAACGCCGTACTAAACTGAAGCTTGGTACCCAACATCTCTTGTAACTCTTGCCATAACTTTGAAGTAAAACGGGGATCTCGATCCGAAACAATACTCACCGGAATACCATGAAGCCGTACAATCTCCCGGTTGTAAATCTCAGCCAACTTCCGAATCTTGAAAGACATTCTGACCGGTAGAAAATGAGCAGATTTTGTCAGACGATCCACAATCACCAAAATACCATCGAATCCACCCTTCACTCTAGGTAACCCGGATATAAAATCCATCGTCAACCTGTTCCCACTTCCACTCAGGAATAGGTAACGGCTGAAGAAGACCTCCCGGTTTCTGGTGCTCGGCTTTTACTTTCTGACAGGTGAGACAGTGCTTCACAAACTCTGCTACATCCTTCTTCAACCCACGCCACCAATAATACTGTTTGAGATCCTTGTACATCTTATTCCCTCCAGGGTGAATCGAATAAGCTGACTTGTGAGCTTCCTCAAGCAATACCCTTTTCAAATCATCGGGTACTACTACTCGGTTCTTAAAACGAAGAAGACCGGTATCATCGAACCCAAATGGACTCTCCAGATCCTCTCTAGCCTTTGAGACTAATCTCTGAACTCCCGGATCCTTTCCTTGAGCCTCGAACATTCTGTACTTTAAGTCCGGATAGATGGAGATATTAGAAACTCGAGCTCTAAACACAATAGGCTCAACTCCCTTACTTGTACCTATTTCCAAGTTCAAAACACCCACTTTCCTACTTAGAGCATCAGCAACTACATTAGCTTTCCTGGGATGATATTTGATAACACAATCATAATCTTCTAGTCGCTCCATCCATCTCCGCTGCCTCATATTGAGTTCCTTTTGGGTGAAAAGATATTGGAGGCTCTTATGATCGGTGAAAATCTCGAAGAACACTCCATACAAACAATGTCTCCATTTCCCGAGCGTGAAAATCACGGCAGCAAGCTCTAAATCATGTGTTGGGTAGTTCTTCTCATGATCCTTCAACTTCCGTGAGGCATAAGCGACAACCTTGCCCTTCTGAGTTAATACACTTCCCAAACCTTCCTTCGACGCGTCAGTGTACACAGCATACCCTTCTGAACCCTCTGGAAGAGTTAACACTGGAGCAGAAACCAATCTCTCTCTCAAAACATCGAAGCTTCTCTCACATTTCTCATCCCAATCGTATTTCACATCCTTCTTAGTTAACCGAGTCAAAGGAGCAGCGATCTTAGAGAAATCTTGCACGAATCTTCTATAATAACCCGCCAATCCCAAGAAACTTCTGATCTCGGAGGCGTTCTTTGGTTTCTCCCACTTCAACACCGCTTCAATCTTCGAGGGGTCAACCTCTAATCCATTCCCCGAAATAATATGACCCAAGAAGGACACTCGGTCAATCCAAAACTCACACTTGCTGAACTTCGCAAATAATTGATGCTCCTTCAATGGTCTTAACACCAATTTGAGATGCCTTGCATGTTCCTCGGCTGATTTAGAGAAAACCAAAATATCATCAATGAAGATTACAACGAACTTGTCAAGAAACGGCTGGAAAATCCTATGCATCATGTCCATAAAAGCGGCGGGAGTATTTGTCAATCCAAAAGGCATGACCACGAATTCATAATGCCCATATCTTGTGTTAAAACCCGTCTTCGGAATATCCTCCGCTCGAATTCGTAATTGGTAATACCCTTGCCTCAAATCAAGCTTCGAATATACTTTAGACCCTTGGAGTATATCAAACAACTCTTCAATATGGGGAAGAGGATATTTATTCTTAACGGTCATCCGATTAAGCTCCCGATAATCAATACACATTCTTAGAGTACCGTCCTTCTTCTTCACGAATAAAACTGGAGCACCCCATGGTGACGAGCTCGGTCTTACATACCCAACTTCCAAAAGACCATCCAGTTGTACTTTTAATTCCTTCAATTCCGCCGGTGCCATCCTATATGGAGCCTTAGAATAAGGTTCGGCATCCGGATACAAATCAATCATAAACTCTATCTCCCTTTTCGGCGGTAACGAATCCAACCTCTCGGGAAACACTTCGGGAAACTCTTTAACTACCTCGGTTTCCTCCAACTTCACTTGATCCTTCGATTGATTAAGAATATAGGCTATAAACCCCGTAGCCCCATCACGGACCAATTTCTGAGCTTCTGAAAAAGATAATAAAGGCACCGTCTTCGAACTTTGACCCGTAACCAACTCAGAACCCAAACTAGCTTTCTTGGCCCGACAATCAACGGTGGCGTAGTGCGTGTACAACCAATCCATACCCAAGATAGAATCATACCGAGCCATAGGCAACTCAATGAAATCCGTTGAGAAAACCCGACCCTCAATACTCACCGGCACCTCTCGAAAAACCCGGTTAGTTTCTATACTACCACCAAAAGGAGCACTAACCACGTAGCATGCATCAGAATAAGTAACACACAAGGGCAATTTAATAGAAATATCACAAGAAATGAAGGAGTGAGTGGCTCCCGGATCAAATAAAATGTGTATGTTGATGCCATGAATGCAAAAGGTACCTTCAACAACGGCAGCCGGGTTCACGTCTGCATCATATTCCTCGCCTTCCAAGGCATAAGCACGGGCCCAAATCATCGGCCTCTATCCTCCAGACGGCGGGTTACGTCGATCCGGACAAGTATCCACCATATGATCGGTAGCCCCACAAATTAGGCATAACCCTAGACGCCTTCGGCAATTATCATAGTGATGTGTAGGTTACCCGCAAAAAGTGTACTTAGGTTTCTCCGGTGGTGACGGCATAACCGGTGGCTGAGGAGCCTTCTGGACTGGCCCTTGTGGTTTAAACTTCTTCATAGGGCCCTTAAACTGAGGAGGAGCGGTATCATAAACCATCGGCCTCTTGCCGGCATTGTAACCCAATCTTGACCCGAAACCTGAACCCTGTCCCGTCCTAAAGGAAGACCTCCATGCAACAACCGAGTCTTCAACCTTAAGAGCTTTGGTAGTGGCCTTCTTCCAAGTGCTTGTGTTAACCGCTTCAATCGCCGCTTGAATATCCGGCCTCAAACCTTGTACGAATTGCATAGCCTTGTGGAAGTCGTCGCTAGCAATGTTAGGGGCGTATTTGGACAACCTCTCGAACTCAGCTATATACTCCGAAACTGATCTTCCTCCTTGTTTAAGCTCAGTAAACTCCTTAAGTCTTCTAGTGCGCGAAGATGGCGGAATAAACTTATTCTTGAATTCTCTTTCGAATACCTCCCATGTAATTTGCTCCTCGGTGGCATCCAAGACAATTTTGGTACTCTCCCACCATGAATATGCTTCTCCCTGGATGAGGGTAAGAGTACACCGGGCCTTTTCCCGAGACTCACATGGAATAAGTTCCCAAACTCGTTCAACTTCTTAAAGCCATTGCTCGGCTTGAATATCGTTCCCCTTTTGGAATCTCGGCGGATGTTGATTCTGGAATTCCCTTAAAATAACGAAAATAGGTGCTTGTTGTGGCGGTGGAGGAGCTGGCGGTGCTGGAGGCACATAATCCCTTAGCCTCTGATCCATGAGTTGCACCATGGAATTTAAGAAATCTTGGGGTTGAGCTGGAGGTGGTGGAGGAGGGGTTCGATCACGCCGGTGATGACGTCGATGTCGAGGAGAACGATCCCGGTGATGTCGGTCACGAGCCATCCTGAAATTCGAACACTTTACATGCATGTTTGATTAACAAGTGCAATGAGTGTAATTACAACACACAATGTAATCCAACCACATAGTCACATAATCCAAGTACTTCAAATAGAATCACATAAGTTCAAGTAGGTTGCAAGACTCTCAAATAATCAATTAATCCTATGCCGTACGACTTAGACTCACAAGACACGACACTAGAGCCGCGGTTTTGCAACCGGGCTCTGATACTACCTTGGGATGTAGCAGCTGGAACGCTAGGCGCCACATCCCCCGCACTATAGGCTCAATCCACAAATGAAACGGGCAATTCATACATGAACCGAAACTATAGCGAACGGGAGACAATAAAAAAACACAAGGCTAGGCGGGTACCCTCAATTAAAACCAAAACAACTCAGAGCAATAAAATACCGGAAGCAAAAGCATTCAATACATATAGATACCATATTTACATATTTACTTATAGGTACCGACAAATCATACCATTACAATATCCATCCAAATATAATTCAAGATTTACTACAAAATAACAAGTATCAACACAAGTACAATGTATGAAGGTGCAGAGCTAGACCCGAATAAAAGACACGAGACCCTAATCCCCGCCTAGCACGAACCTGCAAAACTGAAAAGTTGAGGTGTCAGTCCAAACGGACTGAGCGAGGGGTATAAATAAATATATGCGCACGTACATGCAAGTTATAATCTCGGGTAATAATTTTTGGAAATCAAACACAATTATTAGAGTAGAAGGTCTATCGCCCGAGGTTACAACTAATTCCATTTACCAATTAATTCAGTTCAATACAATCAATAGGTGGCTCGGCAAGTGAGGGCAATTCTCCAACCTTACTCCGACCGTGTACAATCAATCAATTTGTTAGGTGATTAGGTGATCAAGCAATTATTTACTGTGCACAATTAGCAGTTTCAGTGACTCCTTCTTCCTCCGGGTGATGGTGGGATTGCAAGGCCCCACCATCCAATCAGTCTGGGCAGAGGGTACATGAATCCCTAAGCCCGGAACTCCTTCCTCCCCTAATCTCCTAGGGGGTTCAGGGGTCATCCCAAATGGTGAGGATATCACTCGAGTTACCCGTCAGCCCATGCTTTCCCGGTTGGCTCGAGCCACTATCCTCGGGCCCACAGTGCAATTCAATGACTCGCCAAAACAATCAATCCGTCAATCAATCAATCAATCAATCGGTTTTGCTAAATCATTCGAAAGTCATAAAGTTCGCAAACTATAGATATATATATATACATTTTGGCCGAAATAGTCACATAGGGGTTGTAAGGGTTCTATTTATCTAGAATTTAAACCTCACCTGACGAAACCAACCAAAAAGAAGCAAGAGAGCACCCTACTGAGCGGGCTCCTCGAAACCGGGACCGTGATCTGTGCAACAAGGACAAGTGTGAAATAAGACTCGACTCGAATGAACCAATTATGACGAACGGCAAAGTTATGTACCAATATGTTATGCAATAATGATTTAATGAATGTCAAATACGAGCAAGATTGTCAATAAACCAAGTATATAACACCTACACGTACAGCCATGCACGCAAAACAATATGCATGAAAACAGAGGGTGACACGCCCGTGTCACCAAAATACACTAAGCCGTGACACCCCCGTGTCACGGTACAGCGGACCAAATGCGTGCAAAAGAAGGTGACACGCCCGTGTCACCAAAACAAGGCAAACCGTGACACCCCCGTGTCACGGTACAGAAAAACAAAACCCAACAGCATGCACCCCCGTATCACCCAACACAAAGCAAATATGACACGCCCGTGTCATCTCTGCGTCACAGAAAAACAGGGCAACTCGAACAACACTAAGATCCAACCAAAACACCAAATTCAATCCAATATAAATGATCAAACACAACATATACATAATATACTTCAACTATACAACGATCAAACCAATAAATATGCGTTAAATCACCAAGAATTAGGCCCCAAAACCCCATAATTATTCATATACTCCAACTTTCACATAACTTCATGTTTTATGCAAGAAATGAAGGAAATATGAGCCAAACATGCTTCTAATCATGACTACACATAAAAGCATCAAGCTAACATCAAACCCTACTCATATGCTCAATCAAGGATTCAAATAATCTCCAATATCTACCTTGAAATGAAAGAAGAGAAATGATGAGGTGAAGATGTGGTGATGTTGATGATCTTAGCTCCAAAGTTCTTCAATTATAGCTTGAGATTAGATGAAATCTTCCTTCCTCTCTCTTGAATGTGTAATGACCGATCCTTGGTGTGTGTGTGTGTGATGTTCTTGTGTGTATGTAATGTATGAGAGTGTTGGAAGAGATGCATATACTAGATATATTATATCATCCACTAAACATAACAATTGTACCCAATTTGCAAACAAGTCCCTAGGTTATTTAAATGAATGCAATCAAGTATCATCCCTATCCAAAAGATCAATTAGCTCCAAACCAAGTCATGCAATTAAGTCCATAATTTCAAGAAACGATCAATTAAAGTCACATAGTACAATTAAACACGTTATCACTTAATTCACGAATTTCATATTAAAAGTTAATTCGTATAAATATAGAGAAATGTATAATGCACACAATATTATAAAGAGATCATAATAAGCAAGTAAATGTATAAAATTAAACTCCCAACTCCCGAAGACCCGCACGTGGCGTGCTTACCTGAACTTCCGGAATTTGGGGCGTTACATAGGGTCTAGACCCGCCTAACACAGGATAGTTTTTGTTCTGTCTCCGTTCGCTGTGAGCTTGGTTCATGTATGGACTCTCCATTTCATGTGTGGACCGGGTTTACAGTGCGGAGGATGTGGGGCCCTCCGTTCAGGGTGTCACAGGAACAGTACCCGGCCGGGTACTTTTTGTGCATAAAAAGTACCCGGGCGGGTAGTTTTATGCCGAAAAGCTTCTGGACAGCTTTACCCGGTCGGGGAACTTTTCCATTGAATTTTACCTGGCCGGGTACTCCCTCATTCGAACTCCAAATGACCTGATTTTTGAACCATTGGAAATATCTTGAAGTCTAGAACAACCTCCAATTGGAATCATCTCAATATCGTTTCTAGTTTGTGAGATATAATCAATTCTTTTTGGTGTTGCTGTTTTACCGACAAACTGCACTCGCCTAACTTCAAGCTTACGCCATTTTCTCCTCGCTTTGAACTAGAAAACGAGCCATATACCATTTTAAAGGTCTGCTTGTCTAGTTTCATTCCCAACAAACAAAACCCAATTCCAATTTATATAACTTTAGATATTCCCATTTTTCCACAACATGTGCATTTTCGGGAATTGTCGGTTTTGGCCAAACTTCACCAAAACCCTTCTTATTGCTTTCCTTTCACTTCCTTGGCTCCCGTATGTGACTTATATGTGTTATATACTTGGTTTATTGATCATCATGCTCTTACTTGACATTCCTTAAATTGCTATTGCATGACCTACTGGTGCACGAATTTGCCGTTCGTCTTAATTGGTTCATAAGAGTCAAGTTTCATGTACACTTGTCTTTGTACGCAGATCACGTTCCCGGTGACGAGGAGCACGCTCCTTAGGGTGTTTCCTTGCTTCTTTTGGTTGGTAAAGTAAAGGTGAGGTTTAATTTCTAGATATATAGAACCCTTACAACCCTATGTGATCTTTCGGCTAAAATGTATATACATATATCTATATATCTTTCTCAAAACCTTTATAGACTATAAATGATTTATCGTGACATATTGAACTTGTCGTGATTGATTGATTAATTGTTTTGGCGAGTAAAGCATGTTCACTTTGGGCCCGAGGGTAGTGTATTGAGTAATCCGGGGAGGCATCGGGCCGACGGTGATCTCTTGCACTATCCTCACTTATTGTTGGGGTCACCCCTGAATCCACCAGGAGGTTTGGTGGAAGAAGGAGCCCGCCGGGCATAGGGACTCATGAACCCTATGCCCAGATTGATTGGGTGGTGGGGCCTTGCAATCCCACCATCGCCCGGAGGAAGAAAGATGGATTGATTGAAACTGTCTAATTGTGCACCGAATTGATTGCTTGATCACTTAATTGATAAAACTGAATTATTGTACACTGTCGGAGAAAGGTTGGAGAATTGCCCTCACTCGCCGGGCCACTGATTGAAATGAATTGAAATTGATTATATTGTTAAATTGAATAGTTGTAATCTCGGGCGAAGATATTTCCTTTATTAAACCTATATTATTTCATTTGTAAAAGCTTTACCCGGGATTATAACTTGCATGTTAATTGCGCTAATATTTATTCATAAACCCCTCACTCAGTCTTTCATAGACTGACACCTCACATTTTCAGGTATTGCAAGTTGAGTGCTAGGCGGGATTGAGTCAAGTTTTACTTCTTTTGGGTCTAGCATTGTCTTTCTCTTGTTTATGTACATTATAAAGACCTTATAGCCTTAAGAGCTGTTTTGGTACCTATGTATATATTATGATTTATACTTGAGACTTTGAGCATGTAAATGGAAATATTGTTTTGGGACATGTTAATATGAAACGGAAATGGGATCATGAAGTGAATGTACATTGTTATGCTTCCGTTTGTTATGCATTGTTGTATATTTGAGGGTTAGCCCGCCTATCTAGTGTTCATTTTTTTTATTGTCTCCCATTCGCTATGGTTTAGTTCATGTATGGGTCGTCCATCTCATATGTGAATTGAGCTATAGTGCGGGGATGTGGCATCTTTGCGCTTCGGGTGCTACACCATCGATGCTTTGTGCGCTAATTCTGCAGTCTTAGGTATGAGCTTTAAAGGATGTCGCCTTAGACAACTGACTGAAAGCACATGCTGGGTCTGCACAAGTAGCACATGGAAGCATATGAGAATCGATAAAGGACCTACACTTGTGAAAGCAAGTTAATCTCTTATTGTGTAAGTCATTCATATGCCATAATGGAGTCCTCGGCCAAGGAGGTGGATCGAGATCAAGAAATGGGTTTCTTGGATCGAGATTAAATGGATATGAAATGCACTTAACTTTAAGATCAAGATTATTAGGGTTCTGATTATTTCTTTGCCCTAGATCTCGATTGAGAGATGGGATGTAGGAGGATTTTATTTCACATATGTCAATGACTTAAAGGTTTTTTCGAATTAAGAAATTCTTATTCAGCTAGGGGTTACACACCTGTTGCTAGATTATGGTAGTGTGATCTGTGAACTAATTAATTAATTAGGGTCACTGCTAATTGAATTAAGAACCTAGAGGGTCACAAAAAAATGCCCAGTCACGAGGGTTAAGGCTTGAATCGATTACACGAGTTGATCGAACCAATAAGTGATTGGTTGGGAACCACACGTGTGGGACACGTTGTAACATCCCGGTCGTCCAGCCGTACAGGTATGTCTTTATGAGTGGGCTAAGTGCATTTTAAATTATTTATTTATGCTTTTATGTGTCTATTTTATTGTTTAAATGCTTATTCTTGATTTATATGAATTATTTTTTAAGTGGTTTTAAATGAATTTTGAACGTTTACGTTCGTTTGCTTTCGAATTTGAACCATACGTGTTTGTTTTCGATTCTGATTTTTGTAATGATTTACTATGCATGAATTTTACATGTTATGAACTTATTTTCAGGTTCGTTTCTCATTTTTGAGTTCGTTTGATATGGTTTTTAAAACCGTTTTGTATGTTAGGGACTCGAGGGCCTAACACGTTTAGCGCACCTTGCGTTCCGGAAGGCGTAACTTGGGCTCGGGAATTCGGATTCGAATTCCGGAAGAGATGCTGGACTCGTAATAAAAATTGGAAGATTTTAAACCTACTTTGTATTTTTGTAAGCCTATTTGAGCCTCCGAATTTTGCCCGAAACCCGAACCTCGCGCAGATTCGCCACCCTTCACCGTTTTGACCGTAATTTACTCGTTTTAACTCCGTTTGACCCGATTCTTGAACCTATTTCTTCCTAACACCTAACCCTACCCTCCCACTTGCTCACTTCGGCCCTAAACCCCAGGAAAACCGAGAGAGAAAAGGGAGAAAGGAAGAAAAAGGGGATTCTCGGCACTATTCACCCTTGGAGGATTTTGAGCTCGTTTCTTTGTCATTTCTTCTCCGATTCAAAAGGTAGGAATGAATTATTTCTCTCCATCTTCTTTAATTTCATTTAAGTCCCATTTTGCTGAATTTGATGGAGATTTGAGCATGTTATGATCTATGAAGTGATTAGTAAGGGTTTTATGAATTTTGATGAATTCTTGTGATATTTTTATGCATCTCTTGATATGAATCTATATATGTGATCTAGATAGATTATATATTCCATTTCTAAGCATGGAATTTATGGAAATTCGCTGCATCTTGATCCACCATTTATGAAAATGAATTTTGACGCTTTTATGCCTGATTTGCTCTCCTTGTTGCTGCGTGAACTTTGCTGCTGTTGTTGTGTTGTTTTACTACCTTTTCTTGCTGATTTTTGATGTTGTTTTGATGCTACTTTGGCCTGGAAAGAGTCCCCAGCTGCTGCTACAAAAATGGAGGAGAAACAGGGGCTGCTGCTGTTCATTTTCGCGACTGCTCTACCGTGACCGAAATCAGGCCATTCTTGGTCGCGGCCGTGACCCAATTTTGGCCTAGTTTCGACCTGTGAAGGCTGGAGGAGCTTCTGGAGGTGGTGGTCGCGGTCGTGACCACCTTTGTGCTGTTTTTTGGTCGCGGCCGTGACCCCTTTTTGGGGGAACTTTCGGACTGCTGCACGGCTTGAGTTGCTGTTGCATTTTTTCATTGTTTGTATGACTTTATTAGCTTTTTTATGATTAATATATGATGTTATCTTGTTATATATCATGTTATCTTCTCTAATATGAATTTATTAGGTAATTTCGGTGCTCGTTTACGTGATATGTGACAAGATATGCCTTAAATGCTCTCACACGTGCACACATGAACTAATACTTTGTTTCTTTGCCTTGCATGTTATTTCTTTACACTTTTTATGATATGTATGTATTGTTAGCTCATTATATGATCTATTATGATCGTTGCATGAAAGTTTTGAATCCGTTTGGCGTAAAATATGTGTTCTATGACTTAATATGAATTTATATGCACTAAGTGCTATTTTATTCCAACTCATATGCATCTCTTACTCTCTTTAGGAACTTTAAATTTATAAAGCTCTTAATATGCTATTATATGATATGTTAGGGGTTTAATTGATGTATTATAAGTTTAATTTATGAATTATTTGTGTGATAGTTCGTTATCCGCTTTGATATGCCTAAGTGTGAATTTGTGTGAAGTACATTGCATCATTTGCATTCATATGCATTTACCGAGTGTCTAATTGGTGCATTTTGAGTCTAAGTATGTCTTGTAGCACCCCTCACGATAGGCGCCACAACCCCCGCACTACAAGTCTAGCCCACACAAGAAATGGATAGTTCAAGTATGGGCCGGACTCATAGCGAACGGGTGACAAAACAAAATATCCTGGCTAGGCGGAATCTAACCCTGAACCAATTAAATCAGAATACCAAAGCATATTGCGGAAGCATCAGAGCCAAACATGAATTTCAATAATGGCTACAAGCCCAATATATATCCTGAACATAAATTAAAGCAAACATGCAACCTAACAACGGGTTCAACTAAACACGCAAACCTGTCCCGAATCAAATCCAATAATCAAAATTGGCACCGAGGCCTAAATTCATAAAGATATACAATTAGATTCATAATAATGTGAAATGTGACTCAAGTGAGCAAGTGACTCGAACAACCATGATAAGACTCGACTCCCGCCTAGCTAAACCTGCAAGAGCTGAGAGAGTGAAAAGAGGGATCAGTCTCTAGAAGACTGAGTGAGTAGGGGCTATACATATAATATAGAAACATGCGCATACAAGCCATAAATCCCGAGCAAAGTTTTATTTGAAGTTAGTTCCCTCGAAGGGCTAGAAATTAAGTAAGCAATGCTCGAACTTTACGACTAATTCATATTGAATTCATTTAAGTTCATAATTCATACATAAACATCAAGGCTCGGCGAGTGAGCGTGCATTATCTCCAACCAAACTCCGACCGTGTACGACAAATATCATCAATATATTAAATAGGTGATCATGCAATATATCATAATACACACAGATCATATATCATCTCCTAAATTATATTCGTTTGGGCAATCCGTGTCCCGGCCTTCCCGCACGGTGCCTATCAATCATAACATATTCATAATCATAATCATAATCATAATCATAATCATAATCATAAAGTAAGTTCCAACCTTCTTCCTCCGGGTGGTGGACGGGTTAGCAAGACCCGAACACCGGTCCATACATAGGCCAATGGGGTTACATGAATCCCCCAAGGGCACTCAGCTCCCATTCCCCGCTAAACCTCCTAGCGAGGGCCGGTATCACCGTAAATGTGGTGGGACTAGTACAAGGGATCACCGTCGGCCCTTGCCTCCCCGGATAGCCGCTTGCACTAAGTCCCTGGGCCCGTGCAATCATAATCATATCCATAATCATATTCTCGCCAAAACATTTGATTCATAAGAATCATACCATATCCATAATCCATTTGAAAAGGGTTTACTCGATCAATCAATATTTACTCGATCAATAATTTACTCAATCAATCAGTATTTACTCGATAACTCTCCTTTTAAAAGTAACATATATATAATCATAAGGTTTTAGCCAAAGCTTTTCACATAAGGGTTGTAGGGTTTGATATGTAACTAGAACGAAAACACCCTCACCTGGAATACCACGAGACAAGAAACATGAGCAATACGGGTGCCTATTCAATTTGGATGTCTCCGCCCTGGAAACAAACTGTACAAGAGAAGGAACAATGTGTACTCGTGAGAAACGACTCAATATGAAACCAATTAGGACGCACGGCATTAACATGAGGTGCTCGTGAAATGCTATATCATGATTCAATATACAATGGATCATAAAATGTCATGAGTTGATGTGATCATGTTCATGCACACCATTAAGTTCATTTTAAACACATAAATGATTCAATCAATCAATCAATTCATAATAAATTACAATACATGTTAACAATAAATAAGGATCAATTAGGCATGTATATAATGCATATAAGTCACATAAGGGGTCGAGGAAGTGCAAGAAAGGCGATAGAACGAGTTTTGGCAAAGTTTAGCAAAAGTTAGGAAAAGTTGACAATTTATGAAAATACGCAAGCTGTAGAAAATTGGGTATAACTTGAGTTTGAGAAACTGGAATTAAGTTTTGCTTGTTGGAGGTGAAACTAGACACATATATGTTTTCAAGGATATGTGGCACGAATCATGGTTCAAAGCGAGGTGAAAATGGCATAGGTTTGAAGTTGGACGAACGCAGATTGTCGAAGAAGTGGCGACACCAAAATGAATTGATCATATCTCAAAAATGTAAAAAGATATTAAGATGATTCCAATTGGAACATCTTCTAGACTTCAATAGGTTTCCTTGGGTTCAAAAATCAGGTCAATCCGAGTTCGTATGAGGGAGAACGAAGCAAAACAATCTTAGGCTGAAACAGGGGAGGGTCCAAAGTTTCTGCATCAAATCCACCCCCGTGGATTTTTCCAAAAGGAAAAATCCACCCTCGCGGATTTAGGTCAGTGGCGAAAAACACACAACAAGCAGGGCAAAACTCATGAAAGACCATATAAACATCAAATTAACACACATAGGTAAGTTAAGGTAGCAAGAATGCATGCATTACAATCCATTAAGACAACCAAAGATGCAACCAATCAAGCAAGGAATGAATATGGAACAAGTTCATGCAAACTCTTCACTTTTCACAAATGGCAAAGTCATGAATTCTAATCCACTATCCAAACTAAGTTCATACATATCACATATGATGTGTTAGGAGTAAAATACATGCTTCATACCAAAAGAATTCACAAGAAAGCAAGCTAGAATCATCTATTTTCTCCCAACCCGTCACTATTCATGCCATATGCCCAAACATGCTCAAATCTTGGAGAAATCATGGAATATGGAACTTAAAATGATTACCAAGTGATACATAACACAAATATGAGTTTACCTTTCAATTTGGAGAAGAAAAGGCGGGGAGATGAGCTCAAAACTCCCATGGCCAAAAAGGGTTTCTTCTTCTTCTTCTTTTCTTCCTTCTTCTCCTTCTCTCTCCATAAAACTGAAAATGTCTAAGTGTGGGGGGGGTTAGGGTGTCGGTTTGGGGCAGAAAAGGGTGAGGGAGAGAGTGTGCAAGTGGGCTAGGGTCAATGGGTAGGGTCTAGGTGCGTAATAATAGGTCCGTGACTTAGGTATAGTCTTGATCGGTCAATTTAAGCGCGAGTTGCTCGTTCCGGTTGAAATTTGAGGATCCAATTGGTCTTAGAAAAATATGAGGCTTGTCCCATTATCTCCGATTCGTCGATTCGGATCCAATGGAGGTGACGGAACTCGATTCCGAGTTCCCGAGCTCAAGATATACCGCCTGGAACACAAGGTACACTAAATGCTCTTTAGCCCCCTTTTCGGTTCCGATCACACAAACGAACACAAAATTCAAACATGCAAGAACAAAATCATGCAAAGAGCAAATAAACATGATCTTAAAGCACATAATTCACTCATGCCAAGAATCCACGAAAAACAGAAATCAAATCGAATGAGAACGACACTCAAACAAGAGCATATACGCAAATACGATCAAGAGTTCATAATCAAACAATAAAACTTAACAAAAGAATCCATAATTAAAAATCATATATAATTAATTAAATTATGCACTTTAGTAACCACATACGTCAAGCTTAAATCACAGAACTGGGGCGTTACAAACTCACCCCCTTAAAAAGAATCCGTCCTCGGATTCACTAAAACTAAAGCAAACACAGAGAGAGTCCCTCGAAAGAAACACAGAGAGAGTCCCTCGAAAGCAACAAAGAGAGAACCCCGTCTATCAAACAACAAGAAGAGAGAACCCCGTCTCTCAAACAACAAGGAGAGAGAACCCCGTCTCTCAAACAACAAGGAAAGAGAACCCCGTCTCTCAAACAACAAGAAGAGAGAACCCCGTCTCTCAAACAACAAGAAGAGAGAACCCCGTCTCTCAAACAACAAGGAGAGAGAACCCCGTCTCTCAAACAACAAGGAAAGAGAACCCCGTCTCTCAAACAACAAGAAGAGAGAACCCCGTCTCTCAAACAACAAGAAAACAAGGGAGCCTCCAATACTCCCGAGCAACACAACCCAAACATAAGCAACAACAACAACAAAGAGCAAATAACAAGGAGGAGGTAACAATGGCAATTACAACAATTAACATCAAACAAGACACGTAGGGCCAAGTAATATATATATAAGGCAAGCACATTATTCATCAATTATACGAGGCAATTATCATGAAAAGAGACCAAGGCACACAACAACAAAATTATTGAATTAAATTGCATGTATGTATATGCCATGAATGTTTATGATACCGTTCACCGTAGCCATGAGGTTGAAGGTTGATAATTCATAAAGTAGTTGGAGGATCCGATTTGACTCCCGAGCAATTCTTGAAGTTTCCTTTTTCTCTTGAGAAGTTGAGTTCGTAAAGGTATTAATCCCTTCCGCTATTACTTCCATGGCTTCATCTAATTGAATCTTGAAATGATAGCAAGTGCTAAACCTTTCCATGAAGCCTTCGTGAAGGGCTGATCGACCACTAGGTAAAGTTGGTGTGTCGTACATTAATCACATCCCTTCAATACTTAGCGGCGTCCTTTGCTAATCTCCGAATTTATTTTATCTTCGACCTTTATAAGTGCACTTCACTTCTGTTTCTTTAATTCACTCCTAAGGTTCAATTCAAACCCTTCAATAATTACTTCCTTCTGATCCCCAACTTTTCTCTTTCTTGCTCTTCTTGAAATTTGGACTAATTTAATCCCCTCTTGTATCAAAATTCTTGATAAGCCGTGTCTGGTAGAGAGGTTATCGCCATAAACCCAAATTCGTTGCCCCTCCAATTTCTCACCTAATTCTCTTAATTCTTGGAATACTATTCTCTAGTCTTGTTCTTCCTATAATCCCCGAGGTTAACCCAAAACTTTCTCGCTCCCTAAGATTCCAGCTCCATTCGTCCTTTATCCCTCATATGAAGTTTTTGTTACTTGTTGTTTCTTGTATTTCCATTCTTTCAACTAAAGGTAATCTCTTCAAGGATCGAAAAGGATTTACATTATTTCCTAATCAATGCTCCCTTATTTGGAAATTTTAGTTGAATTCGTTACTTCGCCTCTGAGATTAAGGTTTCCCCAAAACTCTTCAACTTAGTTTCTTCGGTGTAGATTGTGCTAGCTAAGCTATATGCCCGGAACTCTTGCTTTCATTCAATTCGACATGATTGATAGGGTTAAACATCCGCTTTTGCTCTACTCCGGTTCTAATTTCCAAGCCTCCAAATTCATTTTTCCTTTTTAACTCCCAAGATATAACCTAACTATTCTTCTCGTCTTGATTCGAGTAAGCCTTGATCAATGAATCACTTGATGAACAAGGTGGAGCCATTCCCTATCAATTAAACACTAAGCCATGCATGTTGGATTAACATGCCAACGCACATAGTAAACAATTAAAGATGCAACACATTGGAACAATTATACAAATTAGAGATGCGCATATGAATAGAGAAATTGAAATAATTAAAGCGATGTATGATGCATGTGCTTATGAATGCATAGAACCTGTCACCGTAGTTGTAAACTTTAACTTGGCATATTTCTTTGTTTCTCAATTTGCAGGTTTGTCTTGAATTAGTTATTCACCTCTTCTTTACCCACGGTCTTCCAAATCTTCAAAGTTTCCATGTATCAACTTATGGATCTCCCAAGTCCGAGATTGAAATCTCTTGAACCCAAATTCTTCAACACCCATGAAGTTGGTATCTTGACTTCTCTCGAAGAATCAATCTCCAATTGTTGTCCTAATCCTTACCATAGTTATTCCTTTGATCAAAACTTCTCTGGTTTATTCTTTATGAGTTCGAATAGTTGTATGAGCTCATCCCCTAATTGTTTACATTTAAGTACATAATTTCCCTCCAATAGCTCTTTGTTCTTTTTCATCGATCTAAATCCCAAGCTATATTATTCTTCATATTTTCTTTCGCCTCTTTCTCAAGTTAGATGATCTTTACTGCTTCTCAACCACGAACCTACTTTACTTTAATTCTCTTGAAGGTCATCGCCTCCATGTTGATAGAAACCTCGAGTCTAAAACATCTTCGAGATTTCTCTTCTTTGGAATCTGGTTGACAAATCTTCGTAGTGTAAATAAACATGTTGATCTTGTGAAACCAAATCATTACACACCACAAATCTCGTCTCATTATGGATTCACCATCAGTAATAGAGCTTGCAAACTTCTCCTTCGAACTGACCTCTTATTCTGGACTCTGTCACTCGAGCCCTAACCTCATTTTAGAAAAGGTTTGACTCTTAAATTTCTGTAGAAATCCCCAAGGCATTCCTTACAGCTTTCGAGCTAGAGAGAAGAGCTTGTGGTAGCCTGTTGTTGTCGTAAAGATTGACCGTGGTTTGATATTATCTTCATATCCTACGAATCACAACTCATTTTGAAAATAAATGCATGCGATTAGTATATGCACATGCTACATAATTATCACCAAAAGAATGGATTCAATGCAAAATGCAACAAATAATCTAATAAAATTTGAAAAAAAATCACAATTCAGTGTTCAAGAATGATGCAATGCACACATTGACAATTAGTTCCTATGCCGTGCGACCTATACTCGAGACAGCATGACCCAGAGCACCGGTTCTGAACCTGGTAGCTCTGATACCACTTAAGGATGTAGCACCCCTCACGATAGGCGCCACAACCCCCGCACTACAAGTCTAGCCCACACAAGAAATGGATAGTTCAAGTATGGGCCGGACTCATAGCGAACGGGTGACAAAACAAAATATCCTGGCTAGGCGGAATCTAACCCTGAACCAATTAAATCAGAATACCAAAGCATATTGCGGAAGCATCAGAGCCAAACATGAATTTCAATAATGGCTACAAGCCCAATATATATCCTGAACATAAATTAAAGCAAACATGCAACCTAATAACGGGTTCAACTAAACACGCAACCTGTCCCGAATCAAATCCAATAATCAAAATTGGCACCGAGGCCTAAATTCATAAAGATATACAATTAGATTCATAATAATGTGAAATGTGACTCAAGTGAGCAAGTGACTCGAACAACCATGATAAGACTCGACTCCCGCCTAGCTAAACCTGCAAGAGCTGAGAGAGTGAAAAGAGGGATCAGTCTCTAGAAGACTGAGTGAGTAGGGGCTATACATATAATATAGAAACATGCGCATACAAGCCATAAATCCCGAGCAAAGTTTTATTTGAAGTTAGTTCCCTCGAAGGGCTAGAAATTAAGTAAGCAATGCTCGAACTTTACGACTAATTCATATTGAATTCATTTAAGTTCATAATTCATACATAAACATCAAGGCTCGGCGAGTGAGCGTGCATTATCTCCAACCAAACTCCGACCGTGTACGACAAATATCATCAATATATTAAATAGGTGATCATGCAATATATCATAATACACACAGATCATATATCATCTCCTAAATCATATTCGTTTGGGCAATCCGTGTCCCGGCCTTCCCGCACGGTGCCTATCAATCATAACATATTCATAATCATAATCATAATCATAATCATAATCATAATCATAATCATAAAGTAAGTTCCAACCTTCTTCCTCCGGGTGGTGGACGGGTTAGCAAGACCCGAACACCGGTCCATACATAGGCCAATGGGGTTACATGAATACCCCAAGGGCACTCAGCTCCCATTCCCCGCTAAACCTCCTAGCGAGGGCCGGTATCACCGTAAATGTGGTGGGACTAGTACAAGGGATCACCGTCGGCCCTTGCCTCCCCGGATAGCCGCTTGCACTAAGTCCCTGGGCCCGTGCAATCATAATCATATCCATAATCATATTCTCGCCAAAACATTTGATTCATAAGAATCATACCATATCCATAATCCATTTGAAAAGGGTTTACTCGATCAATCAGTATTTACTCGATCAATAATTTACTCAATCAATCAGTATTTACTCGATAACTCTCCTTTTAAAAGTAACATATATATAATCATAAGGCTTTGGCCAAAGCTTTTCACATAAGGGTTGTAGGGTTTGATATGTAACTAGAACGAAAACACCCTCACCTGGAATACCACGAGACAAGAAACATGAGCAATACGGGTGCCTATTCAATTTGGATGTCTCCGCCCTGGAAACAAACTGTACAAGAGAAGGAACAATGTGTACTCGTGAGAAACGACTCAATATGAAACCAATTAGGACGCACGGCATTAACATGAGGTGCTCGTGAAATGCTATATCATGATTCAATATACAATGGATCATAAAATGTCATGAGTTGATGTGATCATGTTCATGCACACCATTAAGTTCATTTTAAACACATAAATGATTCAATCAATCAATCAATTCATAATAAATTACAATACATGTTAACAATAAATAAGGATCAATTAGGCATGTATATAATGCATATAAGTCACATAAGGGGTCGAGGAAGTGCAAGAAAGGCGATAGAACGAGTTTTGGCAAAGTTTAGCAAAAGTTAGGAAAAGTTGACAATTTATGAAAATACGCAAGCTGTAGAAAATTGGGTATAACTTGAGTTTGAGAAACTGGAATTAAGTTTTGCTTGTTGGAGGTGAAACTAGACACATATATGTTTTCAAGGATATGTGGCACGAATCATGGTTCAAAGCGAGGTGAAAATGGCATAGGTTTGAAGTTGGACGAACGCAGATTGTCGAAGAAGTGGCGACACCAAAATGAATTGATCATATCTCAAAAATGTAAAAAGATATTAAGATGATTCTAATTGGAACATCTTCTAGACTTCAATAGGTTTCCGTGGGTTCAAAAATCAGGTCAATCCGAGTTCGTATGAGGGAGAACGAAGCAAAACAATCTCAGGCTGAAACAGGGGAGGGTCCAAAGTTTCTGCATCAAATCCACCCCCGTGGATTTTTCCAAAAGGAAAAATCCACCCTCGCGGATTTAGGTCAGTGGCGAAAAACACACAACAAGCAGGGCAAAACTCATGAAAGACCATATAAACATCAAATTAACACACATAGGTAAGTTAAGGTAGCAAGAATGCATGCATTACAATCCATTAAGACAACCAAAGATGCAACCAATCAAGCAAGGAATGAATATGGAACAAGTTCATGCAAACTCTTCACTTTTCACAAATGGCAAAGTCATGAATTCTAATCCACTATCCAAACTAAGTTCATACATATCACATATGATGTGTTAGGAGTAAAATACATGCTTCATACCAAAAGAATTCACAAGAAAGCAAGCTAGAATCATCTATTTTCTCCCAACCCATCACTATTCATGCCATATGCCCAAACATGCTCAAATCTTGGAGAAATCATGGAATATGGAACTTAAAATGATTACCAAGTGATACATAACACAAATATGAGTTTACCTTTCAATTTGGAGAAGAAAAGGCGGGGAGATGAGCTCAAAACTCCCATGGCCAAAAAGGGTTTCTTCTTCTTCTTCTTTTCTTCCTTCTTCTCCTTCTCTCTCCATAAAACTGAAAATGTCTAAGTGTGGGGGGGGGTTAGGGTGTCGGTTTGGGGCAGAAAAGGGTGAGGGAGAGAGTGTGCAAGTGGGCTAGGGTCAATGGGTAGGGTCTAGGTGCGTAATAATAGGTCCGTGACTTAGGTATAGTCTTGATCGGTCAATTTAAGCGCGAGTTGCTCGTTCCGGTTGAAATTTGAGGATCCAATTGGTCTTAGAAAAATATGAGGCTTGTCCCATTATCTCCGATTCGTCGATTCGGATCCAATGGAGGTGACGGAACTCGATTCCGAGTTCCCGAGCTCAAGATATGCCGCCTGGAACACAAGGTACACTAAATGCTCTTTAGCCCCCTTTTCGGTTCCGATCACACAAACGAACACAAAATTCAAACATGCAAGAACAAAATCATGCAAAGAGCAAATAAACATGATCTTAAAGCACATAATTCACTCATGCCAAGAATCCACGAAAAACAGAAATCAAATCGAATGAGAACGACACTCAAACAAGAGCATATACGCAAATACGATCAAGAGTTCATAATCAAACAATAAAACTTAACAAAAGAATCCATAATTAAAAATCATATATAATTAATTAAATTACGCACTTTAGTAACCACATACGTCAAGCTTAAATCACAGAACTGGGGCGTTACATGTCTTTTGTCCTTTGTTTTGTTCAGAGGTTCATTCCGAGAGTAACGAGGTGGTCATTAGGTGTGCTTTGGTTTGCTTCCATTCGGTTTGTTCGACAAGGTGAGGTTTTCTTTCTTTTAGATAATACGACCTATAACCTTATGTGAATTTTGAAGCCCGCATGTGACTTAAGTATATATATGTATATAGATACGTGTTTGATATGTATTTTGTGGGAATTGGCCCTTTTGTTATGAAATATTTGCAAACGCATTTATGTATACATAAGATATGTTTTCGTTTATTTGTTTTGAAAAAGGGTTGGTGTGCGTGTTTTGAAATAGCGAGTTATGATTTGAAAATGAGTTTGAATTTTGAATATTTAGAACTTTCGAACATTATGAACAATTAGAAGGGCCCCAGAGATTTGTGCAAAGGAGCCCCGGGACGATGTTGGACCGTCGGGTCACTCCCGAGTATGGTCTCCATACTTAAGGATCAACCCTGAACCCACCAGGAGGTTTAGTGGGGGATGGACTCTTCGGGCGTGAGCATCATGAAACTCACGACCCATACAGTGTGAACGAAAGGGATGGAAAATGGATGGAGTCCTTGGGCGTGAGCGTCATGAAACTCACGACACATAAGCGTCATGAAACTCACGACCCATACAGATATGGCAAATGGATGTGAAAACTGTCTTTTTTAATGGAGACATTGATAAAGACATTTATATGGATCAACCCATAGGTTTCACATTCAGTGGGAGTGAGCAAAAGGTTTGCAAACTCCAAAGATCAATCTATGGATTAAAACTGGCTTCTAGGAATTGGAACATTCGTTTTGATGAAGCAGTCAAAGCGTCTGGCTTCGTTCAGAATTCGAATGAGTCCTGTGTGTATAGAAAGGAATTGGAGACTTCAGTACAATTCTTAGTACCCTATGTTGATGACATCCTTCTAATTGGGAATTCGAAGGATGACATGAAAGTTACCAAGTCTTGGTTATCGAACTAATTCGAAAAGAAAGATCTTGGTGATGCGTCCTCCATTCTCACAATAAAGATCTATAGAGTTAGATCTAAGAGATTGATAGGACTATCACAATCGATGTACATAGACTAAGTGCTGAAATGATTCATCATGGAGGATGCAAAGAATAAGATTTTTCCTAAGTCAATGTTAGGATACATTTTCTACCTTAACGGCAGAGCAGTGAGTTGGAAAAGTTCTAAACAATCGACACTGCAGATTCGACCACTGAGGCCGAATACCTAGCTGCAAATGATGGCGTTAAGGAAGATGTTTAGAATAGAAACTTCATTCAAGAATTGAATGTCGTTCCTAGCATGAAAGACCCCATTACTGTGTTTTGTGACAACACTGGGGCAGTTGCTCAAGCAAGAGAATCAAGATCTCACCAACGGACCAAGCACATTATGTGGAAGTATCACCTAATCCGTGATATCATCAAACGAGGTGATGTGCAAATAGAGAGGGTCGCATCAGCAGAGAACGTGGCAGATCCACTTGCTAAACCCCTTACATCAGCTTTTGAGTGGCTATGACAGACAAGTGGGAGATTGTTAGGAATAGTGCCCTGAAAGTCGATGTAATAGTCTACTTGGTACTTTTCCTTCTGTAAATCATAGACAGTCTTTGAATAATAAATGAACCAAGGCTAAACTTCTTTATATGCTCTTGTTTAATTGTGTGTTTACATTAGTTGTACATGTATAAGAACTCCCCTAACCAATATGACTTATAGGACTCAACCATTTAGGTGAAGTGGTTCATGAGACAAGCCCTAAATCACTTAAGTCATGAATAGAAATCACTCCAAGCCGATGAGTCGAAAAGACAGTGGGAGTGTCGATATGACTCGTTCGAGGCTTGCTCATGTGATCACGCCCTTAAGAAGGACCATCTTGTTTCATGGGGTGCCAAGTGTATTGATAGATACGTGCGTGATACATGGGGGTGCTTACTTATTCTAAGTAGGTACACTGAGGTGTCCCGTGCGAGAAGATTCCTAAATGGGAAAGGAAGTTTCTATTTCTAGAAATAGAAACTTCCAGATTAGGAAATATCTTACGAGTCATTGATGTGATTAAGTAGTCCTTAGACTTGAGATTCCATCGATGCTTTGTGGGCTAACCCTGCAGTCTTAGGTATGAGCTTTTAAGGATGTCGCCTTAGACAATTGACTCAAAGCACATGCTGGGTTTGCACAAGTGGCACATGAAAGCATATGAGAATCGATAAAGGACCTACACTTGTGAAAGCAAGTTGATCTCTTATTGTGTAAGTCATTCATATGCCATAATGTAGTCCTTGGCCAAGGTAGTGGATTGAGATCAAGAAATGGGTTTCTTGGATCGAGATCAAATGGATATGAAATACGCTTAACTTTAAGATCGAGATTATTAGGGTTCTGATTATTCCCTTGCCCTAGATCTCGATTAAGAGATGGGACGTAGGAGGATTTTGTTGGGAAACACGAATCAGAAAGCAGCGGAATTTAAAAAATTTTCCAACAAAAGGATCTTGGACTCGCAATCGTGTAACCAAATTCGTAGAGATAGAAAACTTACTTTTCTTTTATTCTTTCTTGAAGCGTTTCAAGCCACCCAAGAACGCTCTTCTCGCGGCTTGACAACCCGTCCCTCGAAAGTCTCTTTCTACTTCAGAATCCATTGTCAGGATAGCAATCCACACCAACCTAGATTCAATTCATGTTAGAGATGTTCTTAACAATATAACATAAAGAAAGAAACATGAAACGAGAAAAGCAGGATTGAAACTCCCTTCGAAAACAGTTTTGCGAAAGTAGAAAACTGCCAGTCACAAAACCCTCGTGAAAAAATTCATCCTTCAGGATATGGACGAATGGTTTTCGCCATCTTCTTTGGTTCGATTTTTTCATTCGCTTCACGTCGGGTTCAGAATCGTTTCATCATCCCTTCTGATCGTTTTTGCTTAATCCCCACTTTTGGTAAAGCTCGAATCTTCAAAACTTCTAACTTGAAGTCTCTAGAGATAGTCCACCAACTTGGCTACAGTCTAACTAGTAAGGATGCTAGTTCTCTAGTTAGTGTTTAGGCTTAACCTAGGGTTTTATTTTATCTTGGAGAAAGGAAGGTGTTCAACACATGAACCAAGAATTGTCTATTAGCTCTAAAGGGGAGCATGAGCTCCCCTATATATAAGAAAGGGGAGGGACGAAATTCCTAGTCCTTAATGGGCTAGGATTTTGGTCTCTCTCTCTCCTATTACTTGATCATCAAGTAATTTTGACTTTGACTTTGAATTCTAATTCAAATCAACTTTCAAGAGAGCTAAAAATATCCAAACTATTTTTGGATAATTTTATACTTTATTTATTTAAAATAAATAACTTATTTTATCTAATTAATTAATTCATAATTAATTAACTAGATTATTTTTCTCCAAAATAAGACTTTCTTTTTAATTCAAAATTAAACCACAGTCTATTAAATAATTAATCACATCAATTATTTAATACATAAATAAATATACACATATATTTATACACGTGTGTGACACGTGTCACAATGACACGTGTCACTCACGTGAGCCACACGTGTGGTTTCACACGTGTGGAACCCTCTTGGCTTGATTAACTCGTTTAATCATTTTAAAGCCTCAACTCATGTAACCAAGTTGTTGTGTGTGACCATCTAGGTTCTCAATTCAATTAGCAGTGACCCTAATTAATTAATTCACTAATTAATTAATCAGTCCACAGATTAAACGACCATAGTCTAGCAAAAGGTGTTTAACCCCTAGCTGAATTGGAATGTTCGGATTCGACAGAACCTTTAAGTCATTGATTCATGTGAGATACAATCCTCCTACTTACTATCTCTCAACCATGATCTAGGGTAAGGGAATAATTAGAACCCTAATAATCTGGTCTTAAAGCTAAGTGCATTTCATATCCATTTGATCTCAATCCAAGAAACCCTTTTCTTGATGTCTTGATCTACTGCCTTGGCCAAGGACTCCATATGGCATATGAATGACTTACACAATAAGAGATCACCTTGCAAATGCAAGTGTAGGTCCTTTCTTGATTCTCATTCACTTTCATGAGTCACTTGTGCAGCCTCAGCATAAGCCTTGAATCAGTTGTCTAAGGCGACACCCTTTAAAGCTTACACCAAAGACTACAGAGTTAACTCATAAAGTAACATGGAACCTCAAGTCTAAGGATCAATTAATCACATCAATGACTCGTGAGATATTTCCTAATCTGGAAGTTTCCATTTCCTGAAATAGAAACTTCCTTTCCCATTTAGGAATGTTCTCACACGGGGCACCTCAGTGAACTTACTTATTAAAGTAAGCACCCTCATGTATCACGCACGTATCAACTATACACTTTGCACCTCCATGAAACAAGGTGGTCCTTCTTAAGGGCGTGATCCCACAAGCAAGCCTTAGAGGAGTCAGGTTGACACTCCCACTGTCTGTAGGACTCATCGGCTTGGAGTATTTTACTAATCATGAGTTATGTGATATAGGGCTCGTTTCATGAACCATTTCACCTAAATGGTAGAGCCCTAAAGTCATCAGGATTAGGGGAGTTCTCATACATGCGCACGTAATGGAAACACACAAAACACGTATTGGCATATAAATAAGTGTTTGCCTATAATCAATCGTATATTATTCAAAGATTGTCTGTGATACAAGAAAAGTCCCAAAGCAGATTACGTCAAATCGGCTTTCTAGGGCACTATTCCTAACAATCTCCCACTTGCCCGTTAAAGCCATTTAGGTATTCTAAGTCCCATCTTCTCAAGATGCACTTTGAGAGCCTATTGACTTTGGGCGTTTCCAAAGTGGATCTGCTATATTCTCTGCTGATGTGACCCTCTTGTTTACACATCTCTTAGGAAACACCTTTTCCTTATAAAGTGATTCGTAATCACGTGTTCAGTCTCTTGGTGAGGTCTTGGTTGTCTTACTTGAGCAACCATCCATTTTATCATACAATATGATAAAGGAGTTGTTTCATGCTAGGAACCTCATCTAACTGGTTAGATGGAGTTTCTTACCCAAACACTTAACTTAGCGTTATATAATACGACTAAGTTCTCAACTACGACAGTCGAGTTTTGCAATGTCCGTCCTTGGAACCCTTTCCAACACATTGCATTACCATTCTGGTAGAAGTTGTATCCTTTCAATGATTTCATAATCATCTATGTTTGATGAACGGTTACATCAAATATCCTTCTAACAACAAGATCTTATGGGCTCTGTAAACTAATATATATCCTCATTTCTTCTCAAGTACTCTGAGGACATCCTTTACAGAGATCTAATGACCTTCTCTGAGGTCATATTAGATTCGGCCTACTACGCTTAGTGTTGCGCCATATCTAATTTAGTACATAACTTTTCATACATTATGCACCCTTTCATTTAAAGGGATTTTGGGCATTCTAACTTTCTCAAAGTTTATCTTAGGACACATACTCTTCAAAAGAGACGTTCCATTGTCCATACTAAACTCCTTTTAGTACCGTGGTTATGTACTCATTTTGTGATAATCCTTTTATTCACTTAGATCTATCTTCTATAGATCTGAATGTCGAGAATATAGGATAATCACTAAGATCTTTCATGTCAAATTGTTTCTTAAACAAGAATTGGTAACTTTCACGTCGTCCTTGACATTCCTAATGAGAAGGATGTCGTTTTCTAAAGAACCAAAAATTGACTCTTACATCACTAACTTTCCTATGTACACTTTTGAGACTTATTCGACTTCCATCTGTGTCAAACGATTTGACTATCCTATGGAATCGAATTGTCTAATCCTAGAAGCCTTTATCAATCCACAGATTGACTTTAGGGATTTGCATACCTTATGCATACTCCCACTGAATATGAGATTTATAGAAATACCTTATTTCAGTCTCTTTCAATCTCATATTGAACAAGATAGTTCTCATATTCATTTATCATATCTCATAGTCAGAATATGAGGATACGGTAAACATAATCCAAATGGACTTTTGCATTTCAACCGTCAAGAAGGTTGTAATGCTTTCATTTACTCGAAGCTCTAGGAGCTTGATCCTATCAGGTGGATCAACCAAGGTTAAAACTCGGTTTAAGTATATGGAATCCATATTGGATTTCAAGGCTTGCTTACACTACTCAGATTCCAAATCTGACAGTGTCTTCTCTTCAAGTAATTCATTGGCTATCTAGGAACGCGTTCTAAACGCATCTTAAGAGAAGGGTTTCACACGTGTACATACTCTAAAATTTGGCTAAGTTTTATCAGATGGGCTCGTTTCTTCTATATGTGGCATGGATATTTTTCCTCAAATTTCTTTGAGGTCTGCTTGCTTGCCTTTCTTCTTCTATAGGAACGATTCCTTAAGAAAGGTACATTCCTTTGAGACAAACAACCTTTGTGCAAGGGAATCGCAAAACTGATATCCAATATCATTGTATAAACAACCTTTAGTATGCCACTTTGCATAGTGCAACTGAAGGACTGATTTTGGAAGGTACTAAATTCAAAATCTCTAACTGCATATTCTAGGAGTTTATTCCTAGAATGATTATAAGTCAGTAAAGCTTGATATGGAATGGACCATATCCTATAAGGTTTCATTCCCTCATTCGGAAACACTAAGGTGTTCTCGAATTAGTTTACTGAGAGATAATCCTATTATCTCTAAGATGAGTAAGGAATTAGTTGCTAAGATATTGGCTATCTCGATCATATCGATTTACCTATAACTTATGACTACTTCGGTTCCTAACCTCCTTTCGAAATTCTAAGAATTTCATATAAGTTTCGAATTTGTACTTTAACAAGTACATTCATTCATAATGATTAAACTGACGATTGTATCTAGTGCTTACATTAAGCATCTTACACTCATCAGCATGGATCGAAATCCACTATAATTTTGGAACGTTCCATATTTCTTATAAACGGGATTCAGGAATGCTTCCCTCATGACAGGATTCACAGGAAGTCAACACTATAGGTTCATTTTTATAGAATGATCCTAAGGTGTCTGGCTTGCTAATCCTTTTATATCTCAACGTTCCAAAGTAATTCGAAGCTTTGTCATCTCACTTACTTTTGTTATCTCGTTGTATGTTCAGAACATTAGTGCCTTGAGTCTTTGCACAACGGCTTATGCAGAATTGACTTAAGACTAGTGAATTCTATTCCTAGTAGAATTACTAAAGGAGGTAACATTTCAAAGTACTCATACTCTTTGCAGTTCCCTTTCAAAGTCCTTATTTGCTACCATAGAAGCAAACGTCCTATTTGATCTCTAGTGTCTTTTGGGCGTACCCCTTACATGCCCCTCCATTGGGCTCTTAAGGGTTTCTTCTTCTTTAGGCCTTCAAGCCTTTAACTTAGGGAGTTTTAGAAGAAGAATTAACCATCTCAACCTTTTATTCCTTCTTAAGGATGCTCTCAACCATTATCAACTTAAATGATTAACTATGCTACATTAGCATCATTCTAGTTGAGCATAAAGGGTTTGAATGATAGTCGAAGCAATGTAAGCAATCAGTGCATTGAGAACTCTTTTCTCAGTTGATGATCGAGACCATAAGATCTTCAATTAAGATCTTTAGACCTTGTTCGTGTGCACTTGTTTCCTCATTTGGAATATTGAATAATTCCATAATGTTATACCTTGTAACATTTTTATGAGGTGGTTCAATTGCTTTTAAGTGGTTTGGAAAAATCCATTCACCTCAGATTGCTTCTCTTTTGGCCCGGGTCGACTTTTCACAATTGAAAACTTCGCCCTTTAGAGAACGCCTTTCTCTAGTCGGATTCTAAAATGAATTTTAGGATCCGAAGCCATTTAGAGTTAGTCAGGACTTAGTCAACTTATTTGACTTAAGGATGAATACGAATGGGTTTGCATTTCATATTGTAGAGAATCACAGAACTACAACCTAAATGCTAAGCAGAGAAAATGTGGGCATGCTGAATTATAATGATATACAAAAGATAAGGTCTTTAATCTAATGTAGCTCCCATTGTTTTTCAAAGATCTATAATTCCCAAAGATCTAAGAGGAACACGTTTCCCAATGGGTACTAAGATCCTAGGCATTTTACCTCGAACCCACGACTCGCGGACATTCTAAGTAAGAACCCTAGGTAGGTACAACTTACCAATTCTAACACCTTTAGAATTCTTAGTAATTGTTTTTGCATCACCTATCTTTCAATATGGACCCACGACTCGTGCGACATCCATATTTACTTAGGCGTTAAGCTAGACCCATCAATCATAAGATCATGACCAAAACTTAGTTCGAACGACCCACGACTCGCGGACATCGCCCTTGCTAAAATTGACCACGAAATATTGACCATTTAAAATGATTAATTAGGTAACTAAGAACTAATAAGCTCCACTAGCTATCCCACGACTCGCGGACAATAACTAGCTTTACTTACTAAACTTAAAACCTATTGATGGAATGCTAGGAATTTAATTCAAAATTTGCATCTCGAATTAAACGCCTATTATTCGAAATGAGCTTAATATTTAATGGGAATTTTCGAATCAACCGAAGAGTTGTTCGGTTCGACCTCACCAACATATATGTTATCCAATTTTATTAGTCTTGATTAATGCAAGTACACTTAAATGCATTTCAAACAAGCACATAAACAGATAACATGTCCTAGCATGATACTAACATGTAATGATCATGGGTTCTACCTATCTTATGCATGATATGTGGGAGCCACTCCACAATCACAAGTTCTAACATACATGCCACATAAACAGTTTAGATCACATAAGGGAAAGCGGTAACAAAATACGAGCCCTATCTCTATTACATTTAACAATTGAGATTCACCTCCCTAACATTTTGAGGGGTCTTCACTTATGGCCTCCTTGTTACTTGAATGTGGTCCATCTTACTCCATGGGTGCATTGTCTCCAAAATGAAAATAAAACCTCACCACCTATCTCTACTCTCAAATTACAATAAAAAGAAAAAGACATAAAGTAATAAGGCTCAATCTTCATATTGGCCTTAGACAATTACACGGGGCATACCCCGGCCTCAAAAATAGTAATATGGAAAGCCACATAATAAATCACATAACAGTACGCACATAAGTGAGGCTCCAACCTCAATTGAAAAACGCAACTATAGGGCTCCAACCCCAATTTAAACCATCCATGTGCATAAATTAAAACCATACATAGATCTAAACCCATGATCACCTAACATGCTTTAGCTAGAATTTAAATTTAACCAATAAATTAAAATTCTCGCTTTAAGCTCTAATAGCTTAAAACACGACTTAGATGCAATTCTTGTTCAAGAGCCTTTTCAATAAAACCCGAAAAACATTAAACTAATAAAATTCCAATTAATTTCTGAAAATTAATAATTTTATTCTTTCAATATTTTCAGAAAATGGAGATTGTAATTTTTCCAAAATTTAAATCGCTTAAATTTTCAAAATCCCAATTCAAACAATTATTTCAAAAATAATTCAAATTTAATAAATAAAATTTTTTAGAAAAATTAAATCGGGATTTCAGGGACCGAAAACACAAAAACACGAAAATGCCAAAACCGTGCCCGGAACCGCCCGGAACGAGCACAGGCTCGCCGCGCAGCGTCGCGCGCTAGGCGCACGCCCTGCGCGCAACGCGCGCAGCTTGCTGCTGCTCGGGTGCGGGCGATGCCGGGCAGGTGCTCCCGCGCGGTTGCAGGAGCGTGCGGGCGACTGTCCCGAGCGGTTGCGGGACAGGCGGGCGGGCGCGCCTAGGCGGGGGCCTAGGCGTTGGCGGGCAGTCCCGCGCGGTTGCGGGACTGCTGGGCGGGCGGTCGCGGGCCTGGCGTGCTACGCCTTAGCACGTTAGGCTCGCGTTTTCGTAAAGCGATTTCGTGTTTCGTACTTTTAGTTCAAAAACCAAAATAATCCAAAATTCAAAAACGATTTAAATTAATTTCTATCAAAACGGTTTTCAAGAAACACAATTTAAGAAAACAGTTTCAGAAATTCAAGAAAAACTATAGTTTCGTAATTCAGGCTTTCTAAAAGAACTCAAGAATACCTAATTCGCATCTAAGCCTAAGAATTTCTACCAAATTCAGAATAATTGAGACGAATCAGAAACACGATTAACGAGGTGGCTCTGATACCACTTGTTGGGAAACACGAATCAGAAAGCAGCGGAATTTAAAAAATTTTCCAACAAAAGGATCTTGGACTCGCAATCGTGTAACCAAATTCGTAGAGATAGAAAACTTACTTTTCTTTTATTCTTTCTTGAAGCGTTTCAAGCCACCCAAGAACGCTCTTCTCGCGGCTTGACAACCCGTCCCTCGGAAGTCTCTTTCTACTTCAGAATCCATTGTCAGGATAGCAATCCACACCAACCTAGATTCAATTCATGTTAGAGATGTTCTTAACAATATAACATAAAGAAAGAAACATGAAACGAGAAAAGCAGGATTGAAACTCCCTTCGAAAACAGTTTTGCGAAAGTAGAAAACTGCCAGTCACAAAACCCTCGTGAAAAAATTCATCCTTCAGGATATGGACGAACGGTTTTCGCCATCTTCTTTGGTTCGATTTTTTCATTCGCTTCACGTCGGGTTCAGAATCGTTTCATCATCCCTTCTGATCGTTTTTGCTTAATCCCCACTTTTGGTAAAGCTCGAATCTTCAAAACTTCTAACTTGAAGTCTCTAGAGATAGTCCACCAACTTGGCTACAATCTAACTAGTAAGGATGCTAGTTCTCTAGTTAGTGTTTAGGCTTAACCTAGGGTTTTATTTTATCTTGGAGAAAGGAAGGTGTTCAACACATGAACTAAGAATTGTCTATTAGCTCTAAAGGGGAGCATGAGCTCCCCTATATATAAGAAAGGGGAGGGACGAAATTCCTAGTCCTTAATGGGCTAGGATTTTGGTCTCTCTCTCTCCTATTACTTGATCATCAAGTAATTTTGACTTTGACTTTGAATTCTAATTCAAATCAACTTTCAAGAGAGCTAAAAATATCCAAACTATTTTTGGATAATTTTATACTTTATTTATTTAAAATAAATAACTTATTTTATCTAATTAATTAATTCATAATTAATTAACTAGATTATTTTTCTCCAAAATAAGACTTTCTTTTTAATTCAAAATTAAACCAAAGTCTATTAAATAATTAATCACATCAATTATTTAATACATAAATAAATATACACATATATTTATACACGTGTGTGACACGTGTCACAATGACACGTGTCACTCACGTGAGCCACACGTGTGGTTTCACACGTGTGGAACCCTCTTGGCTTGATTAACTCGTTTAATCATTTTAAAGCCTCAACTCATGTAACCAAGTTGTTGTGTGTGACCATCTAGGTTCTCAATTCAATTAGCAGTGACCCTAATTAATTAATTCACTAATTAATTAATCAGTCCACAGATTAAACGACCATAGTCTAGCAACAGGTGTTTAACCCCTAGCTGAATTGGAATGTTCGGATTCGACAGAACCTTTAAGTCATTGATTCATGTGAGATACAATCCTCCTACTTACTATCTCTCAACCATGATCTAGGGTAAGGGAATAATTAGAACCCTAATAATCTGGTTTTAAAGCTAAGTGCATTTCATATCCATTTGATCTCAATCCAAGAAACCCTTTTCTTGATGTCTTGATCTACTGCCTTGGCCAAGGACTCCATATGGTATATGAATGACTTACACAATAAGAGATCACCTTGCAAATGCAAGTGTAGGTCCTTTCTTGATTCTCATTCACTTTCATGAGTCACTTGTGCAGCCTCAGCATAAGCCTTGAATCAGTTGTCTAAGGCGACACCCTTTAAAGCTTATACCAAAGACTACAGAGTTAACTTATAAAGTAACATGGAACCTCAAGTCTAAGGATCAATTAATCACATCAATGACTCGTGAGACATTTCCTAATCTGGAAGTTTCCATTTCCTGAAATAGAAACTTCCTTTCCCATTTAGGAATGTTCTCACACGGGGCACCTCAGTGAACTTACTTATTAAAGTAAGCACCCTCATGTATCACGCACGTATCAACTATACACTTTGCACCTCCATGAAACAAGGTGGTCCTTCTTAAGGGCGTGATCCCACAAGTAAGCCTTAGAGGAGTCAGGTTGACACTCCCACTGTCTGTAGGACTCATCGGCTTGGAGTATTTTACTAATCATGAGTTATGTGATATAGGGCTCGTTTCATGAACCATTTCACCTAAATGGTAGAGCCCTAAAGTCATCAGGATTAGGGGAGTTCTCATACATGCGCACGTAATGGAAACACACAAAACACGTATTGGCATATAAATAAGTGTTTGCCTATAATCAATCGTATATTATTCAAAGATTGTCTGTGATACAAGAAAAGTCCCAAAGCAGATTACGTCGAATCGGCTTTCTAGGGCACTATTCCTAACAGATTTTATCTCACATATGTTAATGACTTAAAAGTTCTTTCGAATTGAGATATTCTTATTCAGCTAGGGGTCACACACCTGTTGGTAGAATATGGTAGTGTGATCGGTGAACTAATTAATTAATTGGGAATTAATTAATTAGGGTCATTGCTAATTGAATTAAGAACCTAATGTTAGGAATAGTGCGCTTAAAGTCGATTGTATATCTTCTTTAGTACTTTCCTTTTGTAAATCACAGACAACATTTGAATAATAAACGAACTTTGGCAACACTTCTTTATATGCTCTTGTTTGATTGTGTGATTACTTTAACTCCGCATGTATAAGAACTCTCCTAATCAATATGACTTATAGGACTCAACCATTTAGGTGAAATGGTTCATGGAATGAGCCCTATATCACATAAGTCATGATTAGAAATCACTCCAAGCCGATGAGTCCTAAAGACAGTGGGAGTGTAGACTTGACTCGTTCGAGGCTTGCTCGTGTAACAGCCCGAAAACCCGTATGTTGATATTGTCCGATTTGGTGCCTAAAATTGACACCCTCACGATTTTTTTCCTCCCAATGGCTAAGATCACCATCCGGGAAAAGGCCTCAACAGGGGAAAGGTATCCAAAGGAAAAGGAAAGTCAAGACTAGAAATACAGGACTGCCAATGAAATAGCTCCAAAGACGGATGTCAGTAAAGAATTTAGAAAACTCGACACTAGTGGAATTGGCTCTAGCAGCTTCAGTGATTTGGTTGATCAATTACCCTTGGAATTTTATAATTACTATCATGGAAGCAACACTGATGTGCCACATTTATCGAGGTAATTCCTTTCAAATATTTGCTGTTGCTTATATTTACGCTCGTGGGATAGTAGATTTAACCTTTCTAAGATGTGCTGCTTGATGATAGTTGCTTGATACCTTTGA
Organism: Lantana camara; assembly: GCA_037501455.1. Lineage (NCBI taxonomy): Eukaryota > Viridiplantae > Streptophyta > Magnoliopsida > Lamiales > Verbenaceae > Lantana > Lantana camara. The sequence goes on from CM074858.1 coordinate 57,379,135, forward strand.
TTTGCTTTCCGTTTTACCATATAGAGACCAAATCTATGAGTATATAATATAACTGGAGATTTTACTAGTAATTTTATATTCATAGATGTCCAAAATATTTGCAAAAGTCGAAACTTGAAGTACTTGTTCATTTGTTTTGTGAATTTTGTAGATGCCATCGAATTAAAAAAGAAGACATACCTTGCATAAGTTACTCATTACTGTCAAAGTTGTTGCCTATGAAAAGCCCAAATAAGAATAATGTCAGTGTGAACTATGACTTAAGACGTACCTTCAATAATTTATATGGGTTCTTTGATGTAGATAACAAAGTGAATGAAACATTGGTTTATCTTCTGCCATTCGATATAATTCAAATTGGTGGTCAGAGGTCAATCATGAGTTTTTCATTGTACTAGCAGAGTCTATTTCATTAGGTTTGATTAGGGCTGGAGAGTTCAGGTTGTGGAAGTCGGGGGGGCCTCTCCCAATCCAATCAGGAAATTTCCATATTTCATTGAGTTTCCAACCAGGTTTCATAGCTCAAAGTCTTTGAGTGATAACTATATACAACATCTCTAATTATATGTTACCATTGAGCTCATTGTACTTACTAAATAAAACAGTCTTCAGCGGAATTAACGTATTTAAAGAATTAAAAGATTATAAAAGGAGATGATCAGGAAAATTAAGCGGGTAGATGTCAGATAAAGAATAAATATTATAGCATGTCTTACAAAACAACCAATGAATTTTGACATGGACCTAATACTATTTATACGTCAAAAACAAATATATATTTATATATATATATATACACACACAACTCATTTAATTGCTAATCTCTATTACATGGACAGGATCAACATAACATGGGAGATATCATCATGAGTGCTCTCAAGTTCACGTTGAAGCTTCTTGCTCTCCGGTAAGTTCTCCAAAGCCTCACTAATCTCCATTACAACCCCACAACCATCAATAGTCTCCATTTTATGTTGAACTTTTTGCTCTCTTGTGGTTGTGTGTCTCCGAAAGCATCATTTATCTCTATTACCACCACATCAATGGGCTTCACCTGTACAACTCCCGTGTCTATAACATGTTGGTGTTGTTGCTTCTCAGGTGATGTTGTTAATTCCGCTTTTCCAAAACACGTTTTTCGAAAAACCTCATCAACAAACAAATATTTTCTCCATACATTTAATAACTACTTGTGCTGCAGTGAGTGATTTGATGATCTCTTGGAGGTCAGCTTCTGTGGACTTTAATGAGTAACTTTTCTGTAAGTTATTTAGGTCATTTGCTGTAGTTTTGGAATTTTCTAAGTGGATTTGAGCTGCTAGTAATTGGTCGGCTTTCATGTCCTTAATTGAAGCGGATAACACTTTTAGAGCCTTGCTTGATTCCGTGTTAATATTGGCACTAGTCGATCGGATTTTCAATTGGAATTCTGACGCTACCTGCAAGTGAAATCAAATTTATTAGCTAAAAGATTGAGTAAACTTTTATCAAACTAGTTCTGATTATGAGTGCATAATTACCTGATCATGAGGCGATTTTGTGTTTAAGAATGATGCATGCAGATGCAGTGCCTCAATCTGGCAAACACACTCTCTCGTAAGGGTCTCAATTTTCAAGTACACGCTCCATGGATGTTGAAACTTGAATCGGCCGTGACGAGGCTCCCAGTAATTAAAAGAACACCACATGACTAATAATATGAGTAATATAGACAAATAAATTAGGGGCAAATTTACTAACAAAAGACTCATCTATTGTTTGTGAGTTTAGCTTAGCTTTGTAGCCTTGAATATATGACTCACCATTTTCGCTACATAATTCATTTCCAAATCCTATTTTATGAAATAAGACAACACACCAAAAAAATTAGAATCTTTATTAAAGAAATTAAGTCTATCTTCTTTTATCAACTGGCCAGTGGTATATTAAAATGAAAAGAAATAAATGGATTGATGTTCCAGAAACTGTACCTTGTACAAAATCAGAAAGCTTTTCGATATTTCGAATGATGTCTTCGTACAAATCTTGGCACAGGAATATGTAAATTACTCTACATGTTGCTCCTCCGATAAGCACCATTGACAGTCGTCTGTGAGATATTTGTAAAATCTTAACAACTACAACTTGAGAACTCGAGAAGGCAACTAAGGTGAAAGTTAATATGAATATTGTAACCCCATAGTCGTATCTTGTTTCACAATCGGAATAAAATGTGTAAATGTAGATAATGTAGTTGCAGTCACAAAAAAGTGTTATTATCTGTTCTTGTAACGCCCCAACTTTTCAGTATTTTAAAATGACATATGTGTTTACTAATTTGCACAAATTAATTGGTTTTTAGCGTTTTCTATAATTAAATTTCATTGTTTAATTGTTAAATAAGTGATTAATTGAAATATATGCAATATTTGAATTTGAATCTATGTGAATAACTTGTGTGCTCCTTAATTGCGCGAAATAATCATTTCTACGTGTTTATATATTTAATTTAATTTTATTTATATTAAATGTTAATTACTTTATTTTAATAATATTAATATCAAATATGTTATATATATATATATATAGGTTAATTGTGTACGTGTGCATGAATATACTAGTGCATGCATTTTACATTTATAAATTATTTATGCATGCATGTATTATAAATTATATATGTATACGTATGCATGCATTATTATTTATAATATATTATATACGGATTTAATTGCATATTATTGTAAATATTATGAATTCTATTGATACATTGCGTATGAGTGACATTTACGTGCTTCGTTTCTATTTAAATTGATACCGGAATTTCGTACGGATTTAATATGTTGAACTTATACGTGTCTTGTATATGAATATATGTTCATTTCGTATTCTCGGATTTATTTGCATGTGTTTCGGATTTAATTTGAATTTTGGAATCCAAATCGGGGGACTAACGAGCACTTAGCGCACCCTTGGTTCCGTATTTAATATCTTGAGCTCGGGAACTCGGATTCGAGTTCCGTCGACTTCACTGAACTCGTAACGAAAATTCGAGTTTGGTGAACTTAGCCTTATATTTTTCTAATGCCATTTGAACCTCCGAAATCCAACCGAAAAACGGAACAGCGGCCAAACTGACCTTGCTGCACTAAAATGACCATAACTTATTTATTTGTTAACCAAATTAACCATGGTTAGACTCTATGGAACCCTAACTCAACCCCTTATTCAGCCATTTACCCCCCAAACCGAGATAACCCTTCCCACTTGGAGTAAATTGGCCAAATATCTTCTGCTTCCCAGTTTTCCCGTAGCTCAAGCCCTACCAAGAGATTCAAGCTCAAATCTCCTCCGAAACCTCCATTAATCCACAAGGTAAGCTTGGATATGTTATGTACATTCAATATGAGTCATTGCAATTCACTCATCCCTGATTTTGATCATGGTTTCATGGGGTTTGTAGGCTGAGTTCGAAATAAGAGTTTTGGGGCAAATTTGTTGATCTCCTTCGATTCTTCATGTATTTGATTGATTCCAAGCCTGAGAATGATTGTTTTAACACCCTCTTCTCAGTTGTGAGCATTGATTGCATGGTAGCTGAAGTATTTTTGAGATATCAATTATGGAACGTGGGGAAAAACTCCATGTATTGTCACGTACGACTGCTTTACATGGTTGAGCCCTTTTGGAACTGATTTGTGTGCTGTTTTGGAGTCTTTTTACTGTATATTTGTGACCTTAACATACCTGAACATGTTGGTTGAAGATTGATTTGGTGTTGCTCTGTTTTTCGTCGAGTTATACCCTGTTTTGGCCTGAAAATGTTGCTGTCAAAACTGTCACGTTACTCCTTGCTTTTGCTGTCAGTTTTCATGGTTTGTGGGATTTGTTTTGGCTGAATTCTTGCTGCATTTCATGCCATTTATTGCTGCATATATTGCCTAATTGTTGCTTGAGTTGTTGCTGCGATGGAAGCTAGAAAAACAGGGCATAAGTCTGCGTTATGTTGTGTTGCTGCGTTCCGACACGGGGGTGTCAATCTTCTTCTTTTCAGCGTGGAACGGGGGTGCAAGACTGGTCTGAAACCTCTGTACCGAGACACGGGGGTGTCTCGGTTTGTTCTATGAGGGTGACACGGGGGTGTCACCTTGTAATTTCATGCATGATTGTGCGTACGTGAAACTGCTGCTGCTTCTTTCTTCTTTTTGTTGTCTCCTTGGTTGATTAGTGTGAGTGTTGCTGTGCATGTAAATGAGTTTCAAATCTGCAAATTGTTAGATTAAATGTTTCATGCATGAATTGGTTAAGCTTATGAATATCATGCATGAGTGTGGTTGTTGTTGGATAGAAATTGTAATGCATGCATGTTTCACATATATAGTTATATATAAACTGCATGCATGAATTGTTGTTGCATGTACTGTACGTTGCATGCATGTATATATATATATGTTTATATATGTTTATTAAATATTAAATGTTATTTGATTTAACTGAATTATAGAATTTAATTGTGACCTATTTCATGTTTTATTTAATTTCCAATTTCAAATTGAATGTGTTTAATTGTTTATTTTCTAAATTTAAATGTGATTTAATCCGTGCTATGCTCCTACTTGAATTCTTGAATTAAATTGATTGAAAATGTGGAATTATGACTTCGAATGAAAGTGAACGAAAGCTCGAATGACTTGATTATATGATTTAAATTCCCATAACGTGGAATGTGAAGGATATGAACTCGTTTGAATACGAATGCTTCATTGAATGAATGAATTGAATGTTTATATGTCTTTAAGACTTTAATAGTGTACATGAACATCTTATGATATAATATCATCTGTTACGCATTCATATCATGTTCATTGCATGCCGTGCGTCTTATATGGTTCATTGGAGTCTCGAGTCTCACGAACACGTCATGTTGTCTTTTGTACAGTTTATCTCCAGGGTGGAGAATCTTGATCAACTAGGCACTCGGTAACTCGTATCCTTGTATCGCCATGTTCCAGGTGAGGGTGTTTTCGTTCTAGTTACATATTAAACCCTACAACTTTATGTGACCAGCTTTGGCCAAAACCTTATATATATATATATGTCACTTTTAAAGTAAAGTTATCGAGTAAATATTGATCGAGTAAACCCTTTCAAATGAATTATGAAATATGTTATGTTTCTTATGAATTGAAATGTTTTGGCGAGATTATGCATGTATGTTATGTTCACGGGCCCAAGAATTAGTACATGTGGCTATCCGGGGAGGCAAGGGCTGACGGTTATCCCATGTGCTGATTCCCTTATGTTAACGGCGAAACAGACCTCGTCAAGGAGGTTGTGACGAGGAAACGCTAACCGGGCTTTGAGGCCTCGTGAACCTCATAGCCACAATGATATGTTTAGGTGGTCGGGCGTTGCAAACCCGTCCACCACCCGGAGGAAGAAGGTTGGAACTTATTTTATGTTTATGATTATGTTTATGATTGATTTGCACCGTGCGGGAAGACCGGAACACGGATTGCCCAAACGAATATGTTTTATGATATGATATATGATCTACGTGTATTATGATATATTGCATGATCACCTATTTAAAGTATTAATGATATGTGTCGTACACAGTCGGAGTTGGTTGGAGATGATGCACGCTCACTCGCCGAGCCCTTATGTTTATGTATGAATTATGAATGTAATGAATTAATATGATTAGTCGTAAAATCCGAGTATTGCTTGGTTATTCTCTTGCCCTTTGGGAACTAATTTCAAATAAAACCTTTCTCGGGATTTATGACTTACATGTGTATGTTTTATATATATGTATATCGCTCCTGCTCACTCAATCTTCTAGAGACTGACCCTCTCCCTCCCCAACACTTTAGTGTGCAGGTTTGGCGTTGAAGTTCGAGCTAGGCGGGGTTGTGTTGAGTTCGAGTCGATCAAGTTAAGTTAGTAGCGTCTCTGCATTCACTTATGTATTTAAATGGTGTATGATTCGACCCTGTGTCATTATGAACTTGAATCTTATGTAATTGTTATTGTATTGCCTTGTCGGGCTTGTTAGGAATTAAAAGAGGCCTGAAGGGCCCAATTCTGCTTATGGTTTGTGTGTTTGAACTTTAGTTTTCCGATGCATTATATTTTGTTGATTGGTTATCATTGCAAGGTCTAAGTTCCGCCTGGCTTAGTAAGGTTATTTTGTTTGTCTGCCGTTCGCTATGGTTGGATACGGGTGCGGACTTTCCATTTCGTTACTCGTGTTGAGCCATAGTGCGGGGGATGTGGTGCCTTACGTGCGGGGTGCTACATCCTTAAGTGGTATCAGAGCCCGGTTGCAAAACCGGTGTTCTCGAGTCGTGTTTGAGTCAGTCTAGGTCGTACGGCATAGGGACTACGTGATAATCTGTGCATTGCATCGATCTTGAATATGGAATTGGGCTTCCCTTAAGAATTTTGTTGAATTACCTGTTGCATTTTATATGGATTCTTGCCTTTCGTATTGAATATGTGCCATGAGCATGCACTAATCGCATGCATCTATTCTCGAAATGAGTTATGATTTCTAGGTTACGAAGATGATATCAAACCACGGCCAAGTTCTACGACCACAACACTCTATTACAAAAATTTTTCTGAGGCACGAAAGATAGGAAGGATGCATCGGGGAGAATATAGCGAATTCGAATGCGTGGTCTTCATAGATGGAGTCAGAGATAATGACTAAGAGTCGGAATGGAGGATCGTTCTGGAGATGCAAGACTAGAGAGGCATTTGATAAGATAAGAAGTCGTTCTGGGAATGTTGTTGACTCCGAAGATTGATAAATGTAGCCTTCAACATAAAATACAATAATCGGATTCAACGGGATCGTTCAATCTAAGGAATGAATCTTGAAAGTATTGGTTTGGGGCTTCGGTTATTGAAGAGTCAAGATAAAATGAATCCGGTACGAGTCATACATCAAGGGACATTAAGAAAGGGTTTCTGAATAAACCTATTGAATAGAACTGGAGTAGTAGAAGTCAAGATTGGGAAGAGTTTGGATTTGGGTGTTTTAGATTTCGATTAAGATGGAAGACGAGTCAGGAAGGGATTGAAGAAAGGCAAGTAAGGTGATAAGTACAAATTCATGGAAGGTGACAATACCGAGGACAGGATTTGAGTTCATTTTCTAAATCCAAGTTGAATTGTCATGTGGTGAGGTGGAATTGGGAAAAATGGAGCAACAAATGGAAACGGATAAGCACGGGAGTCTTGATCATGGTGATGATGAGAAGTAGAGTTCAGAACTACCTTAGGGTGCAACTGTGTAAGAGAACTTGGGCAAAGTTGAAGGGTGATTCCCGAGGAGAAATTTAGATGCTAATTCAGTGAACATCGAAGCGATCAGGGATCGTGAAATTGCAATTCTGGACTGGGAAAGATACAAGTGATGCACAAAGATTCATGGAAAACTTGAAGACCGTAGGAAAGATGAAGCATGATTAGCAAGTCAAAGTGACCTCGTGATTGGAGGAACGAGGAAAAGCTACAGAGCTAATAACTTACCACATTGGTGACAGGTTCCAAAACATTCATAGCATGTGCATCATACTTTGCATCACTTATTTATTCTTCTTTACTTATGTTCGTGCGCTTGTTTTTATTTGATTTTGTTGTGCTAATGTGCTACATATTTAATTGTTGCAAAGTGTGCCACGTGCATTGTCATTTTAACCCGACATGCATTTTAGTGTTTATTTTTTTTAAGGAGTTCTTTCATCGTATTTCCCAAGTATCTCTTTGTACGGGCCACATCTGAATTAAGAGGAAAAGAATTAATGGGATGGGGCGTTTTAAGGATAGGTTGGTGGAAAGGAAGTTTCAGAAGGAAAAATACAACCGGAGTTGGCTTTGGAGTGCCCGGATCGAACAAGAATGAAGAAAAGGGGTTTGAATATTAACAGCGGTAGAGGAGAAGTGGAAAAGCTAAGACTATGGGTTGCTATGTCATTTAAAGCCCTCCCAATAAAACTTCCATCAGGAATTCCGAGGAAAGAAGGTTGGATGGAGTTCGATGTACAACGATAAAAATTTTAAGGGGGTGAGCATGACCAGGAGGCGAATTCAAAACTTGAGGTCGGAACTGAAGGACTAAAAATAACAGAAGTGTAATTAAGGAAGATTTGGGGATTTTTTTTTTATGTTGGCGAGCGGAGATGAATAAGATAACTTTATGAGATGATCAGTAAAATGAGAGCTAGATCACTGGATTCGGGCTGAAGATTTTCACGAGGAATGGGGAAGATAGATCGTTGATTTGTTCTGTGTATGTAAGTCGAGTTGAAGACAAAAGAGTTATGAAGGAGCTTGGGGAAAATTTCTAAATTGAATTGTCAAGAGGAAACTGATTCAAATTATCATAGAAAAGTATATTGTCAATGAAGCTTAATTCCATGAGTGGTAAGGAAATTTAAGAAGCAATAAATCGGCAAGGACGAACCTTGGAAAGGCTAAATCAGAGTTCCAAGATCACCAAGAATATCTTATCTTCGATTAAAGAACTGTTAGGGACGCTAAGGGTAGTTATCTTTGGTAGTTTGTTAGATTTTCATATGGACAAAGGAAAATAGCATTGGATTTAATTTCGGGATGGGTGATCTAACAGTAGACGGGGGATCAAAGCTCGGGTATTAAGAGTTGGTTTGATTGAATGAAGATTATGGGAAATGATTAAAGATTGAAGAGGATTTATCATGGCTTCACCGGACATTGAAGAAATTAAAGACAAGGTAAATGCTGAGCTCACTCTCGGGGCAGATCATACAGGGGATAACAAACTCATAGCCCTAAACTACGCAACGACGGTGAACGGTACTTGTAGCATCCATGATACATGCATTCATGCAAATTTAATTCAAATAATTTCTATGTTATGTGCTTTGATTTCTTACCTTGTCCAATTTGATTGGAGTATTTGATAGTTAACGTTAACGATATTTGTTACTTGCTTCGAGTGCCTTATGTGATTTTAATTATGATATTGCGTGAGTTGCTTAGGAGTATTGAGAACTTCCTTGCTTTATTTTTGTTTGTTTGTTGTTTGTTTATTTTGTTGGAGAGAAGGGGTGCTCTCGTTGTGTGTAAGAGACGGGGATTCTCTTATTTTTGTTTGAGAGATGGGGTGCTCTCGTTGTGTGTAAGAGACGGGGATTCTCTTATTTTTGTTTGAGAGACGGGGTGCTCTCGTTGTGTGTAAGAGACGACGATTCTCTTATTTTTGTTTGAGAGACGGGGTGCTCTCTTTGCTTGCGAGAGACGTGGCTCTCTCATTGTTGTTTGTGAGAGACGGGGCTCTCTTCGTGTTGTTTGTGAGAGATGGGGCTCTCTCCGTGTTGCTTGTGAGAGACGGGGAATCTCTCATTGGTTGTTCGATCGATTTAGTGAATCCAAGGACGGATTCTTTTTAAGGGGGGTGAGTTTGTAATGCCCCAACTTTTCAGTATTTTAAAATGACATATGTGTTTACTAATTTGCGCAAATTAATTGGTTTTTAGCGTTTTCTATAATTAAATTTCATTGTTTAATTGTTAAATAAGTGATTAATTGAAATATATGTAATATTTGAATTTGAATCTATGTGAATAACTTGTGTGCTCCTTAATTGCGCGAAATAATCATTTCTACGTGTTTATATATTTAATTTAATTTAATTTATATTAAGTGTTAATTACTTTATTTTAATAATATTAATATCAAATATGTTATATATATATATAGGTTAATTGTGTACGTGTGCATGAATATACTAGTGCATGCATTTTACATTTATATATTATTTATGCATGCATGTATTATAAATTATATATGTATACGTATGCATGCATTATTATTTATAATATATTATATACGGATTTAATTGCATATTATTGTAAATATTATGAATTCTATTGATACATTGCGTATGAGTGACATTTACGTGCTTCGTTTCTATTTAAATTGATACCGGAATTTCGTGCGGATTTAATATGTTGAACTTATACGTGTTTTGTATATGAATAAATGTTTGTTTCGTATTCTCGGATTTATTTGCATGTGTTTCGGATTTAATTTGAATTTTGGAATGCAAATCGGGGGCTAACGAGCACTTAGCGCACCCTTGGTTCCGTATTTAATATCTTGAGCTCGGGAACTCGGATTCGAGTTCCGTCAACTTCTCTGAGCTCGTAACAAAAATTCGAGTTTAGTGAACTTAGCCTTATATTTTTCTAATGCCATTTGAACCTCCGAAATCCAACCGAAAAACGGAACGGCCGCCAAACTGACCTTGCTGCACTAAAATGACCATAACTTATTCATTTGTTGACCAAATTAACCACGGTTAGACTCTATGGAACCCTAACTCAACCCTTTATTCATCCATTTACCCCCCAAACCGAGATAACCCTTCCCACTTGGAGTAAGTTGGCCAAATATCTTCTGCTTCCCAGTTTTCCCGTAGCTCAAGCCCTACCAAGAGATTCAAGCTCAAATCTCCTCCCAAACCTCCATTAATCCACAAGGTAAGCTTGGATATGTTATGTACATTCAATATGAGTCATTGTCATTCACTCATCCCTGATTTTGATCATGGTTTCATGGGGTTTGTGGGCTGAGTTCGAAATAAGAGGTTTGGGGCAAATTTGTTGATCTCCTTCGATTCTTCATGGATTTGATTGATTCCAAGCCTGAGAATGATTGTTTTGAGATCCTCTTCTCAGTTGTGAGCATTGATTGCATGGTAGCTGAAGTATTTTTGAGATATCAATTATGGAACATGGGGAAAAACTTCATGTATTGTCACGTATGACTGCTTTACACGGTTGAGCTCTTTTGGAACTGATTTGCGTGTTGTTTTGGAGTCTTTTTGCTGCATATTTGTGACCTTAACATACCTGAACATGTTGGCTGAAGATTGATTTGGTGTTGCTCTGTTTTTCGTCGAGTTATACCCTGTTTTGGCCTGAAAATGTTGTCGTCAAAACTGCCGCGTTACTCCTTGCTTTTGCTGTCAGTTTTCATGGTTTGTGGGATTTGTTTTGGCTGAATTCTTGCTGCATTTCATAACATTTATTGCTGCATATATTACCTAATTGTTGCTTGAGTTGTTGCTGCGATGGAAGCTAGAAAAATAGGGCATAAGTCTGCGTTATGTTGTGCTGCTGCATTCCGACACGGGGGTGTCAATCTTCTTCTTTTCAACGTGGAACGGGGGTGCAAGGCTGGTCTGAAACCTCTGTACCGAGACACGGGGGTGTCTCAGTTTGTTCTATGAGGGTGACACGGGGGTGTCACCTTGTAATTTCATGCATGATTGTGCGTACGTGAAACTGCTGCTGCTTCTGTCTTCTTTTTGTTGTCTCCTTGGTTGATTAGTGTGAGTGTTGCTGTGCATGTAAATGAGTTTCAGATCTGCAAATTGTTAGATTAAATGTTTCATGCATAAATTGGTTAAGCTTATGAATTGCAAGCATGAGTGTGGTTGTTGTTGGATAGAAATTGTAATGCATGCATGTTTCATGTAACGCCCCGATTTTCAGATAGTCAGGTACGTTCGACACGTGTGGGTTTCGAGCGTTAGGATTTTATTCTATTATTTTGTCTATTCACTTTATACGTGTTATATTAATTTTATAAATTGTATTTCGACGTGAATACCTGAAAATATATGAAATACGTGTCAAATTGAGAATTCTTGTATGAATGGAATTTAATTGTTACATGAATTAATTGTCCAAATTTGTATTAATTGCATAATTGTCCTTAATTGTTCATTTCCCTTTCTTTAAGGACCTAATTGCATGAATATGTTAAGGGACCTAATTGATCATTTCCAAACCTTAGATACTCAATTGCATAACTTATAGAACTTTAGGGACTTGATCATAAATATTACATATTTTCCCCAAATATATCGGTATACACATCTCTTCCTCAATCATCATCTTCATTTCATGCCAATCATCCCATATTTGCTCCCTTGCTCTACCGATCCAAACCTCAACCATGAGAAGGAGGGATTTCATCATTTCTTGCCAAGATCTTTGAGGAATTGAAAGGCTTGAGCTATCATCTTCATCACATCTCCATCTTTTCTTCTCCTTCTTTCATTCAAGGTAGAGATGGATATATATATGAATTCTTGGGAATTATATGTGAAGCTAGGGTTTGAGATTAAGTAGAATATTATGTGCTTTAATTGTTAGAAGCATGATCCTAAGCTTTAGACTTGAATTTCATGCATGATTCTTGAGATTTATGGAATTATATGTTAATTGGATATTTGAACTTGAAGGGAGAATTGTGATGATCAAGGCATGAAACATGTGTTTATATTGGGTTTTATTACCTCTCACGCATATATATATATTTTCCTTCATGAATTATAATGTTTGGAATTGAATTATGAGTGTTTGTGGAGATTGGGTGTTCATTTCGTGCTTGCTCTGTTCTTCTCCCCTGTTTTCTGAACCTTCTGCGTAACGGGAATGGCCCTTCCCGTTCCCTTTGTAATTGGGGAACGACCGTTCCCATTTATTTGAAAGATGTGCTTGGCGGCGAGGACGGGAACGACTGTTCCCACTTTGGCTTGCGAGCCGGAACGGCCGTTCCCATCTTCGGGGAGCACTTCGAGATTGGGGAACGGCCCTTCCCATTTTTGTACTAAATCCTGGAACGGCCTTTCCCAAGCCTCTGGAAGTGCAGAAACTTTCTGCATAAAATTACAATTTTAGCCCCTCGATCCGATGGCTTATTTGACCCCAAATTGTTATTATATGAATGATTACATGCCAAAACGTGATATTTGCATGCTACATTGTTTATTGCATGATGTCTCGTACTTGATCACGCCGTGCGTCTTATATGGAATAATATGCTTGAATTATAGTCTCATGCACGTACATTGTCCCGTTTCTTGTCCAGTTATTCTCCAGGGTGGAGATTGTCGAGCATGATCACGTTCTCGCAATCACGAGTCGTGTGTCGCCTGTCAGGTGAGGTTTAATTTCTAGTTATACAGAACCCGTATAACCTTTACGTGATTTTTGGCCAAAGGTAGTTATATTTATAATTTCATGAAATCATTTATCATTTCAAGTTATGTTATTGTTCATGAATTAAGCAAGTAGGTTATGTTAGTGTTCACGAATCAAGCATGCCATGTTCATGAAAGCAAGTAAGTGCGTTCTCCTGGCCAGGTCCTCCTTAGTGAGGGCGCTGGGCTGGTCTTCGGGCTGGTGGTTGTCCGTCCAACTACAGGAAGAACAATACCCTATCGTGTACGTGTGTTATCTTGGCCAGGTCCTCCTTAGTGAGGGCGCTGGGCTGGTCTTCGGGCTGGTGGTTATCCGTCCAACCACAAGAAGAACAAAGCCCTATCGTGTACCTGTGTTCTCCTGGTCAGGTTCTCCTTAGTGGGGATGCTGGGCTAGTCGCAGGGCTGGTGGTTGTCCGTCCAACCACAGGAGGAACAAACCCTATCGTGCTACAAGCAAGCCATGTATTGATTGCATGATCTCCATTCTATGAACGTGTTATATGATTACACTATCGCACGATTTCACGATAATTGAATTACATGATCACCTAATGATTAACAAGCAAGCAAACATGTTTCTCGATTGCATGAAAAGAACAAGTATTTAATATTGATAGTTGTATTCTCGGGCGAAGCTATATTATTATTGAACTTGTATATTTATCTTTTACAAATCTTTACCCGAGAATATAACTTGCATGTTATCTGCGCTAATACGTATTTAAACCCCTCACTCGGTCTTCACAGACTGACGCCTCCACCTTTCAGGTATTGCAGGTGCACGCTAGGCGGGAAGTTAGTCGAGTCCAGTCCTGGTAGTCAAGTCTTGCACGGTGCATTTTATTTAATTGTTTATTTATTGTTTAAGGGATTTAGGTTATTGTTATTGTTTATTTGGAGATGATAATGTTGAGAAATATAGTAAAGCATGTTTAGATTGATAAATGAAACATCGTGACTTGGTAAATGGAAATGCTTGATAAAGATTAGTTTATGCTTCCGCTTTAATTTTGTTGCATGAGTTAGTTTTCCCGCCTAGCCTATTGAGTTATTGCATTGTCACCCGTTCGCTATAGGTTAGTTCGTGTACGGATTGGCCATTTCGTATGTGGATTGACATATAGTGTGGGGGTGTGGTACCTCCACGTGTCAGGGGTGCTACATTTCACATATATAGTTATATATAAACTGCATGCATGAATTATTGTTGCATGTAATGTACGTTGCATGCATGTATATATATATATATGTTTATATATGTTTATTAAATATTAAATGTTATTTGATTTAACTGAATTATAGAATTTAATTGTGACCTATTTCATGTTTTATTTAATTTCCAATTTCAAATTGAATGTGTTTAATTGTTTATTTTCTAAATTTAAATGTGATTTAATCCGTGCTATGCTCCTACTTGAATTCTTGAATTAAATTGATTGAAAATGTGGAATTATGACTTCGAATGAAAGTGAACGAAAGCTCGAATGACTTGATTATATGATTTAAATTCCTATAACGTGGAATGTGAAGGATATGAACTCGTTTGAATACGAATGCTTCATTGAATGAATGAATTGAATGTTTATATGTCTTTAAGACTTTAATAGTGTACATGAACATCTTATGATATAATATCATCTGTTACGCATTCATATCATGTTCATTGCATGCCGTGCGTCTTATATGGTTCATTGGAGTCTCGAGTCTCACGAACACGTCATGTTGTCTTTTGTACAGTTTATCTCCAGGGTGGAGAATCTTGATCAACTAGGCACTCGGTAACTCGTATCCTTGTATCGCCATGTTCCAGGTGAGGGTGTTTTCGTTCTAGTTACATATTAAACCCTACAACTTTATGTGACCAGCTTTGGCCAAAACCTTATATATATATATATATGTCACTTTTAAAGTAAAGTTATCGAGTAAATATTGATCGAGTAAACCCTTTCAAATGAATTATGAAATATGTTATGTTTCTTATGAATTGAAATGTTTTGGTGAGATTATGCATGTATGTTATGTTCACGGGCCCAAGAATTAGTACATGTGGCTATCCGGGGAGGCAAGGGCTGACGGTTATCCCATGTGCTGATTCCCTTATGTTAACGGCGAAACAGACCTCGTCAAGGAGGTTGTGACGAGGAAACGCTAACCGGGCTTTGAGGCCTCGTGAACCTCATAGCCACAATGATATGTTTAGGTGGTCGGGCGTTGCAAACCCGTCCACCACCCGGAGGAAGAAGGTTGGAACTTATTTTATGTTTATGATTATGTTTATGATTGATTTGCACCGTGCGGGAAGACCGGAACACGGATTGCCCAAACGAATATGTTTTATGATATGATATATGATCTACGTGTATTATGATATATTACATGATCACCTATTTAAAGTATTAATGATATGTGTCGTACACAGTCGGAGTTGGTTGGAGATGATGCACGCTCACTCGCCGAGCCCTTATGTTTATGTATGAATTATGAATGTAATGAATTAATATGATTAGTCGTAAAATCCGAGTATTGCTTGGTTATTCTCTTGCCCTTTGGGAACTAATTTCAAATAAAACCTTTCTCGGGATTTATGACTTACATGTGTATGTTTTATATATATGTATATCGCTCCTGCTCACTCAATCTTCTAGAGACTGACCCTCTCCCTCCCCAACACTTTAGTGTGCAGGTTTGGCGTTGAAGTTCGAGCTAGGCGGGGTTGTGTTGAGTTCGAGTCGGTCAAGTTAAGTTAGTAGCGTCTCTGCATTCACTTATGTATTTAAATGGTGTATGATTCAACCCTGTGTCATTATGAGCTTGAATCTTATGTAATTGTTATTGTATTGCTTTGTCGGACTTGTTAGGAATTAAAAGAGGCCTGAAGGGCCCAATTCTGCTTATGGTTTGTGTGTTTGAACTTTAGTTTTCTGATGCATTATATTTTGTTGATTGGTTATCATTGCAAGGTCTAAGTTCCGCCTGGCTTAGGAAGGTTATTTTGTTTGTCTCCCGTTCGCTATGGTTGGATACGGGTGCGGACATTCCATTTCGTTACTCGTGTTGAGCCATAGTGCGGGGGATGTGGTGCCTCACGTGCGGGGTGCTACAGTTCTTTTCCATAAAAATGTAATTTGGGGAAGTATGTATATACTATATACCTAGAAGGAAGATGGAGAGGCCAAGAACAATAACTTCTCCTTTCTCACCAAACTTGCTGGTGACATACATTGTTCCAACACCTAATGCACCAGCCAACAAGGTAGCACCTCCTCTGTAGCACCTCAAGCGGTGGTCACTACATCCCCGCACCATGACTTGAGACGTGTAACAAAATAAGGACTCCGCACACGTGCCAAGTCATAGTGAACGAGAGACAAACCAAAAACTAAACCTAAGCTAGGTGGAACGTAGACCTTGCACAACACAGTACTCGACAAATATACGAAAGTGTGATCGTGCCAAACGAAATTCAAAACATTTCAAACAATTGACGGGTTCAAACTAGCATAATTTCTAATCCCGAAAATCATAACATAACATAAATCATACATGTAAACGGGGTTCATACTATCCATAGAAGCCTGTCCCGAATTCATATCAAAATTAAACAAAACATACTTATACAAATGGTTAATCATGTCGAACAAGTGTATTCTGAGTACAAAATACAAGATGCGAAATGCAGACTAAACAAAAGACCTACTCGAACGGTCTCCACAAACTGGCAGACTCCACCTAGCTCGAACTCTAAAATAAACCAGCAAGGCTAAAAACGTAAAGAGGGAGGGTTCAGTCACACTTGACTGAGCGAGGGGTTAATACACGTACACTATACATATATACAGAGCAAAGCAAGTCAAACGTAAATGTTTGTGAATTCGGGATTAGTTTTTGCACTCCAAAACATTTGCCCGTGATAATATATATAGGATAGTTTGAGAAAACAAAGCAAAACAAGGCTTAGCTTTACAAAACAAGGTTTACGTACATGCCAAAACAAACGTGACAAAATAAACTTAGCATGCATATCAAGAACATTTTATTAGGTTGTTAATATTCCAACTTTATCTTAATTTAAGAATTTACCCCCATTTCACGAGCTCAAAGCAAAAGAAACAAGACTCGGAGGGCACGAGTTCAAACCACCCAAGCTCCTCAAGACAAAACTTGCAAAACAACGAAATAAACAAAATAAGACATACCAAGCAAAGGACGACATGTCAAACCTCAAGTCAAGGTGATGGAAGGGTTGCGTGACCCTAGCCATCCATGAACGGACGAGGGGAGTGCTCAATGCTTCTTAAACCCTCAGGACTCCATCCCCTAACCAACCTCCTGGTGGGTTCCAGTACATCCTTAACATGTAACGTACGCCGGGGCCCCATCAAGCAAGACAAATCATGTACAAGGTAAGTCAAGTCCTAAGCCCGCTACAAACGTGCATAACAAGACATATCATATGTGCTACAAGCATACTTATCATATACACACACATATACGTACATACCATATGCATACGAACCGAACATACACTCTTACACACATCACATGCTGGAGACAAAATACAAGACTTAGACTCAAGATTGAACCACATAGAAGCATGACGTATGTTCATGCATATAGGAGATACAATCACGTAGGCATAACATATATTCGCATCAACTATGTGCAAAGAAAGACATTAAATAGCCCAAAATATTTATTTATAATCATATAACACTTTCATGTGCACAATTAATACATATCACAAGGTGGAGATACGTAACAAGGGACATATGTGCTTCGTGCAAATAATTCACATTAGTTAAGCAATATAAAATGTATATAAGAACAAGTACATACACATAAACATGATATAACAAGTTAGGAACAAGTTTGGAGGTGAAAAGGTGCAAGAAAAGCGGAAGAAGAACACGAAAAGTGGATCCGAACAAAAATTGACAAAAACTGGAAATATTTCGAAACAGACAAGTTGTAGGAAAACGATCATAAATTGAGTTTGAGAAATGCGAATTAAGTTTTGTTTCTTGAAAATGAAAACACAGATATATCTTTCCTATGGTATATAGCTCGAATCATGGTTCAAAGCGAGGCGAAAATGGCGTAGTTTTGAAGTTGAACAAAAGTAGAATTCTGGCGAAGTGGCGACAAAATTCAAATGCTTATATCTCACAAACGACAACGAATTTTAAGGTGATTCCAATTGGAAAATGTTCTACACTCAAACAAGTTTCTACAGTTAAAAATTTAAGCGAAACGGAGCACATATGAGGGCATCGCGGCCGCGATAAAATTGCACTGGAAACTAATCGCGGCCACGAATGCAAGATAGAAACTCTCTCGGCATGACAGTTGCGGCCGCGACACTTTCATGCCTAAAAATGGTCTCGGCCATGACACTTTCATGCCTAAAAATGGTTGCGGGCGTGACCAAGCTTTTAAGCCATGGCAACTGCTACGCGGGGAGGTTTCCAACCTCCCAGAAAACCATCCCAAATCCCAAGAAACGGCACAAAACTAACATATAACATCAAATAACACATATAGAACACAATAAAGCAAAAATCGGACTCTGAAACGAGCCCGAACCCCCAAAATACAAAACCCACACTATTCATCTTCTATCCCAAATAGGCACATAATCACAAAACCACGCCATAAAAAGCACGTAGAAGTAAAGCACGTAACGAGAGGAATAAAATCTTACCTTAGATCGTTGATAGGGCGAGCGGGGGCAAGGTTCTTGAGCTCGAAAGGGGTGGGGAGGCTTTCTTCCTCTCTTCTTCTTCTCTCCCTTCTTTCTCTTGGGGACCAATCAAAATGGGAAAGAAAGGGGGTTCGCTCCCCTCTTCTAGTGCCAAGAAAGGGGTCGGTTCACACGGGTAGGGTCAAATGGTATTCGGTCCTTTCGGATCGGATTTTAAAACGGTAGGGCTATCAAACGGCTTTAGAAAAATACGAAGTTAATATCATCGAATCCGAATCGTCGAAATAAACTCAAGGAAGGGGTTGAAATTCGAATCCAAATTCCCGAGCTCAAGATTGCCACGAAGTCCAAAACACCCTAATTACAATTAGGTCCCTAATGTTTCAAATATTAGGCATTCGAGCCCAAACAATTAATTAAATTCTAAAGGAATACAACTTAAATAAATTACACGTTGACACTTAAAGCATGCGAATTCACATAAATCACAAAAATACTAAATTAGACTCTCTCATGATGCTGTACCTGAAACGCAGAAGAAACGGGGCGCTACATCCTCTATTTGTGAATTTCGATATGGTTCCAGCAGAAAACCAAAAGTAGTAAAGGAAAAAATTATTATCTACTTGTTATTATCAAGAAAATAAAATAATCAAGTGAGCATATAATATTTACCGATTGTAAACTCGAAAACAACTATGACGATTAAAACAGCAAACATTCCAGTTGATCCAAAAAACATCATCGCCGGGTTTGAAGTAATAGAACAGGAGCAATCCCAACTTTAATACATGTTAGGAATAGTGCCCTAGAAAGCCGATTGTATATCCGCTTTGTGCTTTTCCTTATTGTAATCACAGACAATCTTTGAATGAAATAACGAATTGAGGCAACACTTCTTTATATGCTCTTGTTTGGTATGCGTTTACTTTAGCTGTGCATGTATGAGAACTCCTCTAATCCTGATGACTTTAGGACTCTACCATTTAGGTGAAATGGTTCATGAAACGAGCCCTATATCACATAAGTCATGATTAGTAAAATACTCCAAGCCGATGAGTCCTACAGACAGTGGGAGTGTCAACCTGACTCCTCTAAGGCTTGCTTGTGGGATCACGCCCTTAAGAAGGACCACCTTGTTTCATGGAGGTGCAAAGTGTATAGTTGATACGTGCGTGATACATGAGGGTGCTTACTTTAATAAGAAAGTTCACTGAGGTGCCCCGTGTGAGAACATTCCTAAATGGGAAAGGAAGTTTCTATTTCAGGAAATGGAAACTTCCAGATTAGGAAATATCTCACGAGTCATTGATGTGATTAATTGATCCTTAGACTTGAGGTTCCTTGTCACTTTATGAGTTAACTCTGTAGTCTTAGGTATAAGCTTTAAAGGGTGTCGCCTTAGACAACTGATTCAAGGCTTATGCTAGGGCTGCACAAGTGACTCATGAAAGTGAATGAGAATCAAGAAAGGACCTACACTTGCATTTGCAAGGTGATCTCTTATTGTGTAAGTCATTCATATGCCATATGGAGTCCTTGGCCAAGGCAGTAGATCAAGACATCAAGAAAAGGGTTTCTTGGATTGAGATCAAATGGATATGAAATGCACTTAGCTTTAAGACCGGATTATTAGGGTTCTGATTATTCCCTTGCCCTAGATCTTGGTTGAGAGATAGTAAGTAGGAGGATTGTATCTCACATGAATCAATGACTTAAAGGTTCTGTCGAATCCGAACATTCCAATTCAGCTAGGGGTTAAACACCTGTTGCTAGACTATGGTCGTTTAATCTGTGGACTGATTAATTAATTAGTGAATTAATTAATTGGGGTCACTGCTAATTGAATTGAGAACCTAGAGGGTCACACACAACAACTTGGTTACATGAGTTGAGGCTTGAAAATGATTAAACGAGTTAATCGGGCCAAGAGGGTTCCACACGTGTGAAGTCACACGTGTGGCTCACGTGAGTGACACGTGTCACACACGTGTGTATATATATATATTAAATAATTAATTAGTTAATTATTTAATAGACTTTGGTTTAATTTTGAATTAAAAAGAAAGTCTAATTTTGGAGAAAATAATCTAGTTAATTAATTACGAATTAATTAATTAGATAAAAATAAGTTATTTATTTTATAATAAATAAAGTATAAAATTATCCAAAAATAGTTTGGATATTTTTAGCTCTCTTAAAAGTTGACTTGAATTAGAATTCAAAGTCAAAGTTGGAAAATACTTGATGATCAAGTAATAGGAGAGAGAGGAACCAAATCCTTGTCCAATAAGGACTAGGTTCGGCCGCCCCTCCCCTTTCCTATATATAGGGGAGCTCATGCTCCCCTTTAGAGCTAATAGACATTTCTTGGTTCATGTGTTGAACACCTTCCTTTCTCCAAGATTAAATTAAACCCTAGGTTAAGCCTAAACACTAACTAGAGAACTAGCATCCTTACTAGTTAGATTGTGATCAAGTTGGTGGACTTTCTCTAGAGACTTCAAGTTAGAAGTTTGAAGATTCGAGCTTTACCAAGGAGAGGGGATCAAGCCGCGAGAAGAGCGTTCTTAGGTGGCTTGAAACGCTTCAAGAAAGAATAAAAGAAAAGTAAGTTTTCTATCTTTACGAATTTGGTTACACGATTGCGAGTTCTAGGTCCTTTTGTTGGGAAATTTTTTTAAATTCCGCTGCTTTCTGATTCGTGTTTTCCAACAAGTGGTATCAGAGCCACCTCGTTAATCGTGTTTCTGATTCGTCTCAATTATTCTGAATTTGGTAGAAATTCTTAGGCTTAGATGCGAATTAGGTATTCATGAGTTCTTTTAGAAAGCCTGAAATACGAAACTGTAATTCTTCCTGAATTTCTGAAACTGTTTTCTTAAATTGTGATTTTGAAAATCGTTTTGATTGAAATATGTTTAAATCGAATTTTTTAATTTTGGATTGTTTTGGTTTTTGAACTAAAAGTATGAAACACGAAATCGCGTTACTAAAACGCGAGCCTGACGTGCTAAGGTGTAGCACGCCAGGCCCGCGACCGCCCGCCCAGCAGTCCCGCAACCGTGCGGGACTGCCCGCCACTGACGCCCGCCAACGCCTAGGCCCCGCCTAGGCGCGCCTGCCCGCCTGTCCCACAACCGCGCGGGACAGCCGCCCGCACGCTCCCGCAACCGCGTGGGAGCACCCGCCCGGCATCGCCCGCAAGCGAGCAGCAGCAAGCTGCGCGCAGGGCGTGCGCCTAGCGCGCGACGCTGCGCGGCGAGCCTGTGCTCGTTCCGGGCGATTCCGGGCACGGTTTTGGCGTTTTCGTGTTTTCGTGTTTTCGGTCCTTGAAATCCCGATCTAATTTTTCTGAAAATTTTTATTTATTAAATTTGAATTATTTTTGAAATAATTGTTTGAATTGGGATTTTGAAAATTTAAGCGATTTAAATTTGGAAAAATTACAATCTTTATTTTCTGAAAATAATGAAAGAATAAAATTATTAATTTTGGAAATTAATTGGAATTTTATTGGTTTATTGTTTTTCGGGTTTTATTGAAAAGGCTCTTGAACAAGAATTGCATCTAAGTCGTGTTTTAAGTCATTAGGACTTGAAACGAGAATTTTAATTTATTGGCTAAATTTAAATTCTTGCAAAAGCATGTTAGGTGATCATGGGTTTAGATCTATGTATGGTTTTAATTTATGCACATGGATGGTTTAAATTGGGGTTGGAGCCCTATAGTTGCGTTTTTCAATTGAGGTTGGAGCCTCGCTTATGTGCGTACTGTTATGTGATTTATTATGTGGCTTTCCATATTACTGTTTTTGAGGCCGGGGTATGCCCCGTGTAATTGTCTAAGGCCAATATGAAGATTGAGCCTTATTACTTTATGTCTTTTTCCTTTTATTGTAATTTGAGAGTAGAGATAGGTGGTGAGGTTTTATTTTCATTTTGGAGACAATGCACCCATGGAGTAAGATGGACCACATTCAAGTAACAAGGAGGCCATAAGTGAAGACCCCTCAAAATGTTAGGGAGGGGAATCTCAATTGTTAAATGTAATAGAGATAGGGCTCGTATTTTGTTACCGCTTTCCCTTATGTGATTTAAACTGTTTATGTGGCATGTATGTTAGAACTTGTGATTGTGGGGTGGCTCCCACATATCACGCAAAAGATAGGTAGAACCCATGATCATTACATGTTAGTATCATGCTAGGACATGTTATCTGTTTATGTGCTTGTTTGATATGCATTTAAGTGTACTTGCATTAATCAAGACTAATAAAATTGGATAACATATATGTTGGTGAGGTCGAACCGGACAACTCTCCAGTTGATTCGAAAATTCCCATTAAATATTAAGCTAATTTCGAACAAATAGGTGTTTAATTCGAGATGCAAATTTTGAATTAAATTCCTAGCATTCCATCAATAGGTTTTAAGTTTAGTAAGTAAAGCTAGTTATTGTCCGCGAGTCGTGGGATAGCTAGTGGAGCTTATTAGTTCTTAGTTACCTAATTAATCATTTTAAATGGTCAATATTTCGTGGTCAATTTTAGCAAGGGCGATGTCCGCGAGTCGTGGGTCGTTCGAACTAAGTTTTGGTCATGATCTTATGATTGATGGGTCTAGCTTAACGCCTAAGTAAATATGGATGTCGCACGAGTCGTGGGTCCATATTGAAAGATAGGTGATGCAAAAACAATTACTAAGAGTTCTAAAGGTGTTAGAATTGGTAAGTTGTACCTACCTAGGGTTCTTACTTAGAATGTCCGCGAGTCGTGGGTTCGAGGTAAAATGCCTAGGATCTTAGTACCCATTGGGAAACGTGTTCCTCTTAGATCTTTGGGAATTCTAGATCTTTGAAAAACAGTGGGAGCTACATTAGATTAAAGACCTTATCTTTTGTATATCGTTATAATTCAGCATGCTCACTAGTTCTCTGTTTTACCATTTAGGTCGTAGATTCTGTGATTCTCTACGTGTTTTGAAATGGCAACCAAAAACCCTCTTGTATCGATCCTCGAGTCAAACAAGTTGACTGGTCCCAACTATTCTGATTGGCTGAGGAATCTAAAAATCATTTTAGATTCTGAGAAGAGAACTTATGTTCTCTTCGAAGGGGAGCCTAGTCCCGAAGGGGAGGCTCCCACTCGGGCCGAGCGGGACGCGATTCAGAAGTGGAAGGATGATAATCTCCAAGCCCGTTGCCTTATGTTGGCTAACATGTCTCCGGACTTGCAAAGGCAACATGAGGCCATGGAATTTGCTTGGGAGATTTACGACCACTTAGAGCAACTTTACCGCCCTCATGAACGTGTTACAAGGTATAACACTTCAAAGGAATTGTTCCACTTGAGAATGAGGGAAGGTTCAAGTGTCCATGAATTTGGACTCAAGTTTCTTGCCCTTACTGAGAAACTTGCTTCCATGGACATGCCACTGAAAGATGAGCTTTCAGTGGATTTGTTGCTAGCTTCGCTCCCACCATCATTCAACCCATTTGTCCTTAACTTCAACATGAATCATGCTGGTGCTACTGTAGCTGAGCTGATTAGTCAACTTGTGACTGCTGAAAGCACGATCAAGAAGGACAATAAGGTTTTGATGGTGAATGCTCCATCTTCCTCTTCTGAGCCTTCTAAAGGTAAGGGCAAGAAAGCCCAAAAGAAGAAGAAGAAACCCCTTAGGCCCACTGGTGGCATTTCGAAGGGGAAGGCCCAAAAGAAGAAGCGTGATCAGAAAGAGGATGTTTGCTTCCATTGTGGCAAAGCGGGACATTGGAGGAGAAACTGCCCAGAGTACAAGGCTACTCTAAAGAAAGGTATCTTTCTCGTTGAAGTAAATCTTTCTATTAATTCTAGTTCTTGGGTACTTGATACCGGTTGTGGAACTCATATCTGTAATGATGTACAGATGCTAAGTGAAGTCCAACAACTCAAAGAAGGAGAATGTGTCTTGAAGATCGGTGATGGCTCAAACATTGAAGCTCGAGCTTTAGGCACAATTAGATTAGATTTAGGTAGTTTTGAGTTAGTATTAAATAAAGTCCTTTATGTACCGAGCATTATTCATAATATAATTTCAGTTCCAATATTAGATTGTGAAGGTTATGAAACTTATATTAAGAATGGTAAATATTTTGTCAAACGGAACAACTCTTCCGTTCATATCGGTACTCTAAGTAATGGACTTTACCTAACTCAGAATATCAATATTATGAATATACAACGAGAAACAAAGCGTAAGAGAGATGACAAAGTTTCAGCTCCCTTATGGCACGCTAGATTAGGACACATTTCCAAGAACAGAATTAGCAAGATAAACACTTTAGGATCATTCTCTAAAAATGATCTCAAAGAGTTGACTTCTTGCGAATCCTGTCTCAAAGGAAAGATGTCCAAAGTTCCTTTTAAAGGAACTGTGGAACGTGCCACTAAGGTTTTGGATTTGATCCATACTGATGTTTGTGGACCGCTTAGTGTAAGCACTAGAAGCAATCATCAGTATTTCATAACCTTTACTGATGACTTTAGTCGGTATGGTTATGTATACTTAATGAAGTATAAATCTGAAGCTTTTGAGAAATTCTTAGAATTTCAAAAGGAGGTTGAGAACCAAACTGGTCACAAGATCAAAGCACTTCGATCTGATCGAGGAGGCGAGTATCTTAGTGAAGAATTCCTTAATCATCTCAAGGATAATGGGATTATCTCTCAGTGGACTCCTCCGGGAACTCCTCAGCTTAATGGAGTTTCTGAGAGAAGGAATCGAACCCTACTTGATATGGTTCGTTCCATGATGAGTTTCACTGACTTACCACCTTCTTTCTGGGGTTATGCCCTAGAAAGTGCAGCAAAGATTCTGAATCTAGTTCCCTCTAAATCAGTCCCCAAAACGCCCTATGAAATGTGGCATGGTAAAATCCCTAGTTATTCTTACTTAAGAATTTGGGGTTGTCCTGCTTACATGAAGAGGACAGTGGGAGATAAGTTAGAATCTCGTTCTAACTTATGCTACTTTGTAGGTTATCCTAAGGAATC
Source organism: Lantana camara (assembly GCA_037501455.1). Classification (NCBI taxonomy): domain Eukaryota; kingdom Viridiplantae; phylum Streptophyta; class Magnoliopsida; order Lamiales; family Verbenaceae; genus Lantana; species Lantana camara. The sequence goes on from CM074858.1 coordinate 57,404,898, forward strand.
CATAGGATACTACTTCTATGATCAATCTGAGCAAAAGGTGTTTGTTTCCAGAAATGCTACTTTTCTGGAGGAACCGTTCCTTAATGAAAAGAAAGGCAAGATCATAGAATTAGAAGAAGTACAAAGTGACCCCATACCACCCACTGAAGAAACGTCCCACTCTGATCAACCACAACCAATCACGAATTTCGATACACACGAAAACCCTCCTCTAAGGCGTTCTGAACGCACTCCTAGACAGCCAGAGAGATGGTATGGATTCTTCCATGAAATCTCTCAAAAGGATAATGATCCTTTAACATATGAGGAGGCATTTTCAGATTCTGACTCTGAACAGTGGATAGAAGCCATGAAATCCGAAATGGACTCCATGAACTCCAACCAAGTTTGGACCTTGGTAGATTTGCCTGATGGGGTCAAACCCATAGGTTGCAAATGGATCTTTAAGGGAAAGCTTGGAGTTGATGGAAGCATTGAAGCCTACAAAGCAAGACTGGTTGCAAAAGGATTCACTCAGAGACCCGGCGTGGATTTTGATGAAACCTTTTCACCAGTTGCAATGCAAAAGTCTATTCGGATCATGCTTGCCATTGCTGCATATTATGACTATGAGATATGGCAAATGGATGTGAAAACTGCCTTTCTCAATGGTGACATTGACAAAGACATTTATATGGAGCAACCCATAGGTTTCACATTCAGTGGGAGTGAGCAAAAGGTTTGCAAACTCCAAAGATCAATCTATGGATTGAAACAGGCTTCTAGGAATTGGAACATTCGATTTGATGAATCGGTCAAAGCATTTGGCTTCATCCAAATTTCGAATGAATCATGTGTGTATAGAAAGGAATTGGAGACCTCAGTGCAATTCTTAGTACTTTATGTTGATGACATCCTTCTTATTGGGAATTCGAAGGATGACATGAAAGTGACTAAGTTATGGTTATCGAACCAATTCGAGATGAAAGATCTTGGTGATGCGTCCTATATCCTTGGAATTAAAATCTATAGAGATAGATCTAGAAGGTTAATAGGACTATCACAATCGATGTACATTGACAAAGTATTGAAAAGATTCAATATGGAGTCAGCAAAGGTTAAGAACCTTCCTATGAGTGTAGGAACATGTCTTTCAAAGAAGATGTGTCCTAAGACTAACCTTGAGAAGGTAAGAATGACTCATACACCTTATGCATCAGCAATAGGTAGCATAATGTATGCAATGTTATGTACTCGACCGGATGTGGCTTATGCACTTAGTGTAACGAGTCGTTTCCAATCTGACCCTGGAGATGGTCACTAGGCTGCCGTGAAGAATATTCTTAAGTACTTGAAAAGTACTAAAGATTTATTCTTAGTTTACGGAGGTCAGAAAGATCTTACTGTCGGAGGATACTGTGATGCAAGCTTTGCATCTGACTTAGATGATTTTAAGTCAATGTCAGGATACATTTTCTGCCTAAACGGCGGAGCAGTGAGTTGGAAGAGTTCCAAGCAAACAACCACTGCAGATTCGACCACTGAGGCCGAATACTTAGCTGCAAATGATGCAGCTAAGGAAGGTGTTTGGATTAGAAACTTCATTCAAGAGTTGAATGTTGTTCCTAGCATGAAAGACCCCATTACTGTGTTTTGTGACAACACTGGGGCGGTTGCTCAAGCAAGAGAACCAAGATCTCACCAACGGACCAAGCACATTATGAGGAAGTATCACCTAATCCGTGATATTATCAAAAGAGGAGATGTGCTAATTGAGAGGGTCACATCAGCAGAGAACGTGGCAGATCCACTTACTAAACCCCTTAGTCGAGAAGCTTTCCAAGGTCATCTTCAGAAGATGGGACTTAGAGTAGCTTTAGAATGGCTTTGACGGGCAAGTGGGAGATTGTTAGGAGTAGTGCCCTAGAAAGCCGATTGTATATCCGCTTTGTGCTTTTCCTTATTGTAATCACAGACAATCTTTGAATGAAATAACGAATTGAGGCAACACTTCTTTATATGCTCTTGTTTGGTATGCGTTTACTTTAGCTGTGCATGTATGAGAACTCCCCTAATCCTGATGACTTTAGGACTCTACCATTTAGGTGAAATGGTTCATGAAACGAGCCCTATATCACATAAGTCATGATTAGTAAAATACTCCAAGCCGATGAGTCCTACAGACAGTGGGAGTGTCAACCTGACTCCTCTAAGGCTTGCTTGTGGGATCACGCCCTTAAGAAGGACCACCTTGTTTCATGGAGGTGCAAAGTGTATAGTTGATACGTGCGTGATACATGAGGGTGCTTACTTTAATAAGTAAGTTCACTGAGGTGCCCCGTGTGAGAACATTCCTAAATGGGAAAGGAAGTTTCTATTTTAGGAAATGGAAACTTCCAGATTAGGAAATATCTCACGAGTCATTGATGTGATTAATTGATCCTTAGACTTGAGGTTCCTTGTCACTTTATGAGTTAACTCTGTAGTCTTAGGTATAAGCTTTAAAGGGTGTCGCCTTAGACAACTGATTCAAGGCTTATGCTGGGGCTGCACAAGTGACTCATGAAAGTGAATGAGAATCAAGAAAGGACCTACACTTGCATTTGCAAGGTGATCTCTTATTGTGTAAGTCATTCATATGCCATATGGAGTCCTTGGCCAAGGCAGTAGATCAAGACATCAAGAAAAGGGTTTCTTGGATTGAGATCAAATGGATATGAAATGCACTTAGCTTTAAGACCGGATTATTAGGGTTCTGATTATTCCCTTGCCCTAGATCTTGGTTGAGAGATAGTAAGTAGGAGGATTGTATCTCACATGAATCAATGACTTAAAGGTTCTGTCGAATCCGAACATTCCAATTCAGCTAGGGGTTAAACACCTGTTGCTAGACTATGGTCGTTTAATCTGTGGACTGATTAATTAAATAGTGAATTAATTAATTGGGGTCACTGCTAATTGAATTGAGAACCTAGAGGGTCACACACAACAACTTGGTTACATGAGTTGAGGCTTGAAAATGATTAAACGAGTTAATCGGGCCAAGAGGGTTCCACACGTGTGAAGTCACACGTGTGGCTCACGTGAGTGACACGTGTCACTGTGACAAGTGTCACACACGTGTGTATGTATATATATTAAATAATTAATTAGTTAATTATTTAATAGACTTTGGTTTAATTTTGAATTAAAAAGAAAGTCTAATTTTGGAGAAAATAATCTAGTTAATTAATTACGAATTAATTAATTAGATAAAAATAAGTTATTTATTTTATAATAAATAAAGTATAAAATTATCCAAAAATAGTTTGGATATTTTTAGCTCTCTTAAAAGTTGACTTGAATTAGAATTCAAAGTCAAAGTTGGAAAATACTTGATGATCAAGTAATAGGAGAGAGAGGAACCAAATCCTTGTCCAATAAGGACTAGGTTCGGCCGCCCCTCCCCTTTCCTATATATAGGGGAGCTCATGCTCCCCTTTAGAGCTAATAGACATTTCTTGGTTCATGTGTTGAACACCTTCCTTTCTCCAAGATTAAATTAAACCCTAGGTTAAGCCTAAACACTAACTAGAGAACTAGCATCCTTACTAGTTAGATTGTGATCAAGTTGGTGGACTTTCTCTAGAGACTTCAAGTTAGAAGTTTGAAGATTCGAGCTTTACCAAGGAGAGGGGATCAAGCCGCGAGAAGAGCGTTCTTGGGTGGCTTGAAATGCTTCAAGAAAGAATAAAAGAAAAGTAAGTTTTCTATCTTTACGAATTTGGTTACACGATTGCGAGTTCTAGGTCCTTTTGTTGGGAAAATTTTTTAAATTCCGCTGCTTTCTGATTCGTGTTTTCCAACAATACAGTGGGTAATTCTTCGTCCGTCTTCTTGTGCAATTTGCATGATTTGAAAGAGGATGGCTTTGAATTTTTTCATGATTTTCTGAACTTCAATTTTCTTCATGTTTTGCATGATCATGGAGAGAGTTAAAAGAGAGAACTAAAAAGCAAAAAGCTTGCATGTGAACAAGTTTGGGTTCGTGATATGTAATTTATAGTTAGCCTTGATTATGTATCAAAGAATTATAAGATTGTTAATTTCCTAATATTCATTATTACAAATCTATAAGGGTTGTTTAACAAAATATTTTTGAATCTATTTACATTCATTAAACAAAAGGTACTTTCTTAATTTGTGACTTGCAATTTATAACAAGATTGCCACTTAAATTTAATGATAAATTCTTTTATTTTCTTAGGGTTAATTACATCTAGACCCCTTCCGAGTTTAGTATATTACAATTAGACCCCTGTTAGTCATTTTATTAGAGTTTGACCCCTTCTAAAATTTCGAAATTACTAAACGGTGAAGAAAAGATACAATTTCGTTAAATATTTCACGGAATATTCCAAATAATTGTGAAATAACCATTATATTCAAAATAATTGTGTAACGCCCCAGCTTTTGGCCTTCCAGGTATGAACGTCACGTGTGAGTTTGAGAGTTAGAATTTAAATTAATTTGATCATTTCTTTAACTTTTCATTCCATGACATAAATTTTTATAAAATTTTATTCCATGTGTTTTTATGAAATTCATACCAAATTGATAATTATTGCAAAAATTGAATTAATTGGAACGTGAATTAATTCCCGAGCATGATTTTTAATTTCTTTTATGTACTTATTTGATCATTTTCTTGAATTTGGGGACTCAATTGCATGACTTTTGCATTGGACTTAAGTGATCATTTATTATGGAAGTGGACTCAATTGCATGACTTAACAACTTGAGGGATTTAATAGCAATTTGGAGCATCTTTTCCCCTCATATTGCAGCAATCACGTACCATTTCCCCACATTTCATACAAACATTTCATATATTTGCTTCCATTTCCATCGATCAAAACCCTACCAAGAAGAGAAGGGGAAGTTCATCATTCAAGCTATATTTTGTGGGTTTTGTATACATTGGAGCATCATCATCATCATCATCATCATCATATCTTCATCTCTTTTCACCTCTTTCTCATTTTAAGGTAAGATGGAGATTTTATTGAAATTCTTGAATTGAATATGGCAGCTAGGGTTATGATATGAATTGGTTGAAGTGTGTTTTGGTTGTTGGAAGTATGAATACTTGATCATGGCTTGAATTTGATATCTATATGTTGGAGTTTATAGACTTGGAGCATGAGTTGATATATGAGTTTTAATTGATGATTCTTGATGATTTGAGCTTGATATAAGTGTTTGGATTGGATTTTATTGATCTATAAGCATGTTAGTATGTATATTGCTTAATTTGTATCATTTGGAGATGGAATTATGGATCATTTATGCTTTGTGGTTTTGGTACGTTTTTCCCCTGCATACTGCCTTGTTTCTGCTGCAACTACATATTGGGAACGACCCTTCCCGTCCCAGTTCATTCTGGGAACGGCCATTCCCACCCCTGCCAGCTGTCCCGCGAGACTGGGAATTGCCCTTCCCAGTTTTGTCTTACAGCCGGAACGACCGTTCCCAGCCATGAACTGTAGCACCCCAACCGGAAGGCGCCACATCCCCCGTACTATGAGCCTGATCCACACATGAAATGGAAAGCCCATACATGAACCTAGCTCACAGCGAACGGGGACTCACTCACTCCATAGGCTAGGCGGGAACTAAAACTTCCACAGCAAAATAAAACAATTCCAATAATACAACCAAAATTACGGAAGCAATAATACCATGCATGAATTCCAATAATAACCCCAAACTTAAAACATTTCATGACATAATTGAGTTGCAACATGCATCCTAACAACGGGTTCAACTAGGTATGCAATATGTCCTTAATTCATAATCAAGAATCATAAATGGCACTCGGGCCCGAATACATCAAGAGATACAACCAAAACATAATAATGTAAATGTGACTCAAGTGTACAAGTGACTTGGACAAGAAACTAGGACTCAACTCCCGCCTAGCAAAATCTGCAAGAAACTGGAAAAGTGGGAAGGAGGGGTCAGTCTCTAGAAGACTGAGTGAGCAGGAGCGATACATAAATATAGAAACATGCGCATGCAAGTTATAAATCCCGAGCAAAGTTTTATTTAAAGTTAGTTCCCAAGAGGGAAAAAGAATAACTAAGCAATGCTCGGACTTTACAACTAATCATATTAAATTCATTGAGTTCATAATTCATACATAATCAATAAGGCTCGGCGAGTGAGCGTGCATTATCTCCAACCAAACTCCGACCGTGTACGACAAATATCATTAATACATTAAATACGTGATCATGCAATATATTATAATACACACAGATCAAATATCATAACATAAGACATAGGCATTTGGGAAATCCGTGTCTCGGCCTTCCCGCACGGTGCATAACAATCATAATCATAACGTAATCATAATCCTAATATAATTCCAACCTTCTTCCTCCGGGTGGTGGACGGGTTAGCAAGACCCGACCACCGGTCCATACATAGGCCAATGGGGGGTACATGAATTCCCCAAGGGCACTCAGCTCCCATTCCCCGCTAAACCTCCTAGCGAGGGTCGGTATCACCGTAAATGTAGTGGGACTAGTATAAGGGATCATCGTCGGCCCATGCCTCCCCGGATAGCCACTTGCACTAAGTCCCTAGGCCCGTGCATTCATAATCATGTTCATAATCATATTCTCGCCAAAACATTTGATTCATAAGAAACATAACATATTTCATAATTCTGGAGAAAAGGGTTACTCGATCATAATTTACTCGATGACTCTACTTTGAAAATATCATATATATATATATACATAAGGTTTTGGCCAAAACTTACCACATAAGGGTTATAGGGTTTGTTACATAGCTAAAACAAAAACACCCTCACCTGGAATACCACGAGACATAAGTAATACGGGTGCCCATTCAAATCGGAAGTCTCCGCCCTGGAAACGAACTGTACAAGAGAAGGAACAAGGTGTACTCGTGAGAATTGACTCAATATGAGACCACATAGAAGCACGGCATGCTATGCACATGATATGAGATACATAAGAAGCATGAATCATGTTATGAGGTCATATAATCGAGTAATTCATTCTAAACGTTCAGTACATGGTGGTTTCATATTCATGTGTTTCATATCTTTCATAAATCCTACCAAATTAATTCAAGGAATTCAAATGATACACATAATACATAGTATACCATGTATACAATTCATATAAGTTATTAAAAAGAAGCAAGATGTCACTTAGGGTTCAAACATGAAACATCAAAGCATATGTGTACCATTTAAATTCATTTAAGTTCATATCTTTCATATATCATTCCAAAGCAATCCAAGAATTCCAAATAACAAGCATAACACGTCATATAACACGTATACATATCATACAAGTCATAAAATAAGAAATAAGAAGCAATTAGGGTTCATCTTGGAAGCAAAAGACCCATGCATGCGCACATTAGGAGCATTAATGACATATTGATACATAACTCGGAAAATATTCGACGAAAAATCATGAAACTTCAAAACACATAAGTTAACACATTATATGAAATGCTAATGAAGTGATTGAACAAAAAACGAGCTAAATAATCCATGCAATTAACGTTTGAAATCATAAATTTCATGCAAAAAGTGTGAGGGTCGCGGGCGCGACCCATTTCCTTCATGAAATGGTAGCGGCCGCTACCCATGCAAAATTCGGATTTTTCAGCAATTATTCCATGAATACGTGAGCAAGACAAATTTAGGTCGTAGGGGCGACCTAAAATACATGAAATTCAGGTCACGGGCGTAACCTGAAAGAGCAATCAAAGCACGCACAAACGAGTCACGGCCGCGACCAAGATTGTTCTTGGTCCGATCGCGGCCGCAACTTGCTCAAGTCTGGAGCAGAACGTAGCAAAAACAGAGCAGAAACGAGGCCAAGCTTTAACCAACATATTTAAGTAAGTCAAGGCAGTAAATACACATTAAAACCAAGCTAAAACAACACTAGATCATGCTCCTAAGGCAATCGAACGGGAGATGAAGGTAAGATGATCATTTCATGAAATTACTTCAAAACTCCATTAATGGTAGCTCATGAATGCTTCAACTATCACATAATACATCACAGTAAATGTAAAGAGGAATTCAAGACAATCATATTCATTCTTGGAATCAACCTAAATCATCAAAGAGTGAGAGAGATCAACACATGTATCCAAAACCTAACTATTTCTTCTCTTCAGCCATAAACCCATGAAATCATGCTCAAAATTGGGGATGAGTGGATCAAAATGACTCATATTGAATTTATAACATAACCCTAAACTCACCTTGTGAATTGGATGAAAGATGAAAGAGATTTGAGCTTGAATCTCCAAGGTTGGGCATGGTGACGGGAATGAACTGGAGCAGGTCTTGGGGCTGATTTTTCTCTTGTTTTCTGAGTGTATCTCGGTTGGAAGAGGGTATGGGCAGATAGTGGGTGTAAATAGGGTTCCATAGCCCATGGTTAATTTGGTCAAGGTTTGAGGGAGATATGGCATTTATAGTAAAGGGTGGCAGATTTGCATTCGTTTAGGTTTTCGGTTGAATTTTGGGGGTCCAAATGATCTTAGAAAAATATGAGGTTAAGTTTATTGAACCTAAATTTTCGTTATGAGTTCAACGGAGTTGACGGAACTCGATTCCGAGTTCCCTAGCTCAAGATATCACATACGAAACCAAGGGTGAGCTAAGTGCCCCTTAGCCCCCGGTTTGGTTCCAAACATACCAAATAAATTTAAAACCCAATCAAACGAATCCGAAAATATAAAATGAGCATACGCACACATTCATGATACACATATCTACAACATATTAAATTTCCACAAAATTCCGAATTAATTTCATACAGTAACGGCACTCACCTTGTCATGTAAATGCAAATTGATCAAGAATTCATATAGTTTCAAAATTCAAATAAAATTTAAGAATCCATTTAAATATTTAATAAAAATATAACGAAATGCATATAGTGGAAAATTAATGAAAATTACAATTAGTAATTAGCAAAAATGATTAATTAAGTAATTAAATAATTTAAACGCGCAATTAAGGAGCACACAAGTTATTCATATTAATTCCAATTCAATTATTGCATATATTTCAATTAATCACATATTTAACATTTAAATAAAGAAATTTAAATATAGAAAACACTTATAGCCAATTAATTCACGCAAATTAGTAAACACATACATCACATTAAAATACGAAAAGTTGGGGCGTTACATGAACAAATTGCAAATTCTTTACAGACGCACAGGATTGAATCGGGGAGCCGGGAACGGCCCTTCCCTTTTCCAGTTCAACACCGGAATGGCCGTTCCCATGCTCTAGAGGGTTTTATAAATTTTCTGCATGAAATTTAGTATTCCAAATCCGTTTCTAATGCCATAATTGATCGATACGTGTTATTATATGCTCATTTTATACGTGAATATGATCATATCATTCCATGAATTGTCAATACACGTTATAATATTCATGATCACGCAGTTCGTCCTAATTGGTACATATGAGTCGTGTCTCACGAACAATTATCTTTCTTGCACCGACTAGCTCCCTAGTGACCGTGAGCTGTTTCCTTGTTTATTTTGGTCACACAAGTGAGGTTTAATTTCTAGATATATAGAACCTTTACCACCCTTATGTGGATTTTGGCCAAAATGTATTAATATATCTATAGATTTTCATAAACCTCAAATGATCTCAAAATTCACCGAGTCTACTGTACTAAATTGACCGTATTTTTGGCGAGTATACTGTATTGCACTGTGGGCTCGAGGGTAGTGGCTTGAGCCAACCGGGAAAGCATGGGCTGACGGGTAACCCTAGCGCTATCCTCACCATTTTGGGATGACCCCTAAACCCACTAGGAGATTAGTGAAGGAAGGAGTTCTGGGCTTAGGGATTCATGTACCCTCTGCTCACACTGACTGGATGGTTGGGCCTTGCAAACCCACCATCACCCGGAGGAAGAAGGGACTGAAACTGCTACTGAATGTACTGCATTGTAATAACTTGCTTGATCACCTAAATTATTGATAACCTAATTATTGTACATAGTCGGAGTAAGGTTGGAGAATTACCCTCACTCGCTAGGCCACTGATTGGATGAAATTGAATTAATTGTTAAACTTGATAGTTGTAAACTCGGGCGATATTATATCTTATTTTATTGAATTGTATGGCTTTACAAGATATTACCCGAGATTATAACTTGCATGTATGTGTGCATATATTTACTTATACCCCTGACTTAGTCCGTTGTAGACTGACGCCTCAACGTTTCAGTTTTTGCAGGTGCGTGCTAGACGGGAATTAGTGTTGAGTTTATCTTTAATTTGGGTCTAGCACACTTCACCTTCATAGTACTTTAATGTATTGATACTTATGATATGTTGGCATGTCTTATGGAATATTTTGGAGATGATAATGTATTGATATGTATATGGATAGATAGTATGCTTTTGGATACTTGATATTTGATAATGAAAATTATGCTTCCGCTTTTATTGCTCTGAATTGATTGTTTGGTTTGGGGTTAGTCCCGCCTAGCTATTGTCGTTTTTTTATTGTCTCCCGTTCGCTATAACTTTGGTTTATATATGGATTTTACATTTGATATGTGAATTGAACTATAGTGCGGGGGATGTGGTACCTAGTGTTCCGGGTGCTACATCCTAAGGTGGTATCAGAGCCCGGTTGCAAAACCGGGTCTCTAGTGTCGTGTCTCGTGAGTCTAGGATGCATGGCATAGGAAGTAATTGTCAACTTGAGAGTCTTGCATTGTTATTTGAATTATTTGAACTTATCTGAATTATTTGAATTATGTGATTTATGTGCAACTTGGGAATTATTTGAACACATTTGCACTTACTAATGGAACATGCATATTAGTGACTTGATTTCAGGATGGCTCGTGATAGACATCATCGTGATCGTTCTCAGGGATATCGACATCATCGTCATTATCGCCGTGAGGGATCACCACCTCCTCTTCCTCCACCTCCTCAGGCTCAGCCCCAGGATTTTATGAACGTAGTGGTTGGGCTTATTGATCAGAGGCTCCAGGAGTATGTTCCTCCAGCACCACCCATTCCACCACCACAGCCGGGGGCACATATTTCAGTTATATTCAGGGAGTTTCAGAATCAACACCCACGAAAGTTCTTTAAGGGAAATGAGATTCAGGCCAAGCAGTGGATAAGAGAGGTTGAGAGAATTTGGGAGCTCTTTCCTTGTGAGTCCCAAGAGAAGGCCCGATGCACCATTTCTTTGATTCAGGGCGAGGCATATTCTTGGTGGGAGAGTGCAAGGATTATACTAGATGCCGCCGGTGAGGAAGTTACTTGGGAGGTTTTCCCCCGGGAGTTCAGAAACAAGTTCATTCCTCCATCTTCTCGCACCCGAAGATTGAAGGAGTTCACTGAATTGAAGCAGGGAAGCAGGTCTGTTTCGGAGTATATTGCCGAGTTTGAGAGATTGTCCCGCTATGCCCCTAATATAGCGAGTGATGATTTCCATAAGGCGATGCAATTTGTTCAGGGCCTTAGACCAGATATTCAGACAGCGATTGAGGCGGTCAACACGAGCACTTGGTTGAAGGCTACCACAAAGGCATTGAATGTCGAGGATTCAATGAATGCAAGGCGATCTACTTATCGCTCAGGTTCGGGTTCAAGCTTTGGATTGGGTTTTAGAGGTTCAGGTTCGGGCAAGAGGCCTATAACTTATTCTTCTCCACCACCAGCTCCGAAGGGCCCCGGGAAGAAGCCCCGACCCGCAGGACCCGTGTTTAGAGCTCCAGCTGTTCCAGCTTTGCCACCACCACCCGAGAGGCCTGCATGTACCTTCTGTGGTCAGACTATACATACCTTTGATAACTGCAGGAGGCATTTGGGTTTATGTTTGATTTGTGGGAGTTCCGAGCACATGGTAGATGGATGTCCAGATTGCAGGATTCCGCCACCTGGGGGTCAGAAGCCACTGATTAGAGCTCGTGCTTATGCTCTGGACGTAGAGGAGCAGGATGCTGAGATTGATCCAGCAGTGGTAGTTGAAGGTACCATTTGCATACATGGCACGAACATTCATACTTTATTTGATCCAGGAGCTACATACTCCTTTCTCTCGAGTGCTATATCTATATCTTTGCCTTTGTCTGTTATTCGCTCTCTTGCATGTTGTGTGGTTAGTACTCCTTTCATTGGTAGTATAGAAACTGATCGGGTGTTCAGAGAGGTTCCGGTGAGTATCGAGGGTCGAGTTTTCCTGACAGACTTCATTGAGATACCGATGACTCGCTATGGATCTATTTTGGGCATGGATTGGTTGTACAGACATTGTGCTACTGTTGATTGCAGGGTAAAGAGAGTTCAGTTGGGGTCAAATTTGACAGTGGGTTGGAGTTCTAAGACTGTGCCTCTACTTTCGTTCGCAGAAGTTCAGAAATTGGTCTGAGAGGGAGCTACAGGTTTCATTGCATATATTCTTAACAAGCCTAAGGATCAGATTAAGTTGGAAGAAATGGAATTAGTGAAGGAATTTCCCGAGGTCTTTCCTGAGAAATTAGATTTTTTACCTCCAGATCGGGAAATTGAGTTTGTGATTGATTTGTACCTTAATGCAGAGCCATACTCCAAGACTCCGTATCGGATGGCTCCGGTCGAGTTGAAGGAGTTGAAGACTCAACTTGATGCGTTGTTGGAGATTGGGTACATTAGGCCGAGTTCTTCTCCCTGGGGTGCACCAGTTTTGTTCGTAAAGAAGAAGGATGGAACTTTGAGAATGTGTATAGACTATAAGGAGTTGAACCGGATGACGATCAAGAACAAGTATCGCCTTCCGCATATCGAGGAGTTATTTGACATACTTCAGGGATCTAAAGTTTATTCGAAATTGGATTTAAGAAAGGGATACTACCAGCTGCGAATTCGAGCAGAGGATATTCCTTAGACAGGATTTAATACTCGGTATGGGCATTATGAGTTCGTGGTGATGCCATTTGGTTTGATGAATGCCCCTGCAGCTTTTATGGATATGATGCACCGAATTTTCAGACCTTTTCTGGATAAGTTTGTGGTAATTTTTATTGATGATATTCTGGTATTCTCTAAGTTTGCCGAGGAGCACGCGAGACATCTTCAGTTGGTATTGAGGACTTTAAAGGAACATCAGTTATTTGTAAAATTCAGTAAGTCTGAGTTTTGGATCGATAGGGTTTCTTTCTTAGGTCATGTGATATCGGGTAATGGTTTGGAGGTTGATCCTTCGAAGATTGACTCAGTTTTAAAATGGGAGAAACCAAAGAATGCCTCGGAGATTAGAAGTTTCTTGGGATTGGCAGGTTATTACCGGAGGTTTGTAAAGGATTTCTCAAAGTTAGCGGCTCCTTTAACCTGGTTGACAAAGAAGGATGTGAAATTCATTTGGGATGAAGAATGTGAGAAGAGTTTTACTTTCTTGAAAGAGAAGTTAGTCTTAGCTCCAGTGTTAGCCCTTCCGGAAGGTTCAGAAGGGTATGCTGTCTATACGGATGCTTCTAAAGATGGCTTGGGTTGTGTGTTGACTCAGAAAGGAAAAGTAATTGCTTATGCATCCCAGAAGTTAAAAGAGCATGAAAAGAATTATCCGACACATGATCTTGAGCTTGCTGCTGTGGTCTTTGCACTTGGAAAGTGGGGACATTATTTATACGGGGTGTCTTTCGAGATTTTCACTGACCACAAAAGCCTCCAGTATTTATTCACTCAGAAGGATTTGAATATGAGGCAACGGCGTTGGATGGAACGGTTGAAAGACTATGATTGCACTATTAAATACCATCCCGGCAAGCCAATGTGATCGCCGATGCACTTAGTAGGAAGGCTAGTGTATCGAACTTAGAAGTTGGAGAAAGTAGTGGAATTGAGCCAATTGTTATAAAGGCTCGAGTTTCTAATATCTCTATTCAGCCCGACTTGTAACACCCCAAACGGAGGATGCCACATCCCCCGCACTAAGACCCAGACCTGGTCACGAAATGGAAAGTCCATGCCCGAATCCGAATCAAAGCGAACGGGAGACCAACTCACACACTAGGCTAGGCGGATCTAACTCGACAGACTCAGAGCGCGGAAGCAATTTAAACAATCAAACAAGATAGCGGAAGCATTTAAGTCAACATTCAGAACAAGTGACGGGTTCAACTAGCATAGATACCTAATCCCGAATATCAGCATATATAACAGGTGACGGGTTCAACTAGCATAGATACCTAGTCCCGAATCTCAAATCATCGCAACGTAATAAACCAATATAAGTATCAGCAGAATAGCTAATTACATCCAAATGCTAGCATACTAACCCCACACGGGTTTAAGTCTAAGTAGAGAATAAAACATAATCTCCAAAAGCGAAATAAGAATACATAACATAAATTGAGTATGTGACAAATGCATCTTAACACCGACTAAACCAACAAGTGTGACCCAGAAGACTCACATCCGCCTAGCTCAAGCCAAAAGAAACCTGCAACTAAAAGATAAAATGAGGTGTCAGTCAACTGACTGAGTGAGGGGGCTAACGCACGCCCACTGTATATATATAGAGCATAGCACATATCAGAAGGGTGGAGTCATGAACCGGAGATAGGTGTTGCATACCAAAGATATTTCCAAAAGTACCCAAAAGATAGTTATAAGTATAAGCTTTAGAAAACATTTCAGAAACTCTATCTCGATTCATGATTCCCAGACAGAACATAACACATGCTCGGCGAGTACGAGCTTCCAACCTTTACTCCTCAGAACATATCAAAACATAAAATACAAAATCAATCCAACCGTCACACCAATGGTGGAGGAGATGTACCGTCTCCAAACCATCCATAACAGACATACCCTCAAGGGGTAGCGAACCCACAAGAGTCCTCCCCGGCTGTACACCGAAGGCTCAAGATATCACTCCTCCCCTATCTCCCTGAGTCGTACGAAGATATCTCAAATGGAACTACGTACAGGTATATCCCTGACGGCCCTAACCGTCCCGAGGGGCTCCTTACCCATAGCTCCTCGGATCCACATAAATACATACATACAGATGCCAATATTTCATGGCCAACTCGCTACATAAGCATAACATAACATAACTTTTCAAAACAGCTTACATATGCCTTCATATCTAATTTTCCAAAAACAGAGCTGATTCACAAGGTCATAAACATATCGTATCCAACACATATGTATTTATAATAGATATACTCGCATGCAAGGGTTGAAATCAGCATATTAAGGCCATAGGTCGCATAACTATACAAAATCCTAAACCTCACCTCGTGAAAGTAGAGTCTGAGAGTGTGAAGGGCCAAACACTCTAAACCTCGGGCCCACCGGCACCACCAAACTCTGTGACAAGACATACAGAAGCCCAGACTTAGACTCTATATGAACCAAACAAGACGCACGGTGTTGCTCAACATGATCGTGGTTATGCATAAGTGTTCATGTTGTGCTTGGATAAGGTGTCGTGGTCATTCAAGGCATATCAATGCTCAACAAGGTCATATTTACAAGCAACCATCATGCAATTCCATATCCAAAGATGCAAGATCAATTTAGGAAGTCAATGTATTCACAAAATGCATATTAAATCATCCAATGTCACAGAGTTCAATTATAATATTAGAATTAAGCATCAAATTCATGACGAGTTGTAAAGTGCATAAGTAAGAGCAACTTGATCATATAAACATACAAAGTTGTTGTACGTAGATAGCATGCTTGATACAAATAAAGAGTGCATTTAATTCACTTAAGATCATACTTTACAACTTCACAACATGTTTGGTACACAAGCTCAAGTCACATTCATAGTTTCATAAATATTACACTTACATCCCCTAAGTTATTTATAAAAGTTTAGAATTATTACACATACATCCCCTTAGTTGATTACTAAGCATAATTGTTCGTTTAAAGTGGTTATACAATTATTCAACTAGGAATTAATTACTTTCAAGCATGACAATTATCAATTCATCATAATTCATATTATACCATTTTTGAGTAGTAAGAGTAAATCAAGATATTACAATTCTAACTCCTATCATGCATCAAGTCTCAAGTTGTTCAAGCATCTTTCATGTATCTAAATTTTATATTTGAAACACAATTTACAATAAACATAACATTGAGAATGTCTCAAATTCATATAGAGAAATCACAGCATGTTCGTTCTTCTAAAATATCATTCAAGTTCATTTAGTCACATAAGAAATTAGTTTCTAAATATTACACTAACACCCCTTCATACTTAACAAATAGCGTAAATTCATCACATTGGATTCAAATTGTAAATCGAAATATTCATACATATCACAATCCATTCAATACATGTTTTTGAATATGATTGGAATACATCTCGATCAACAAACCAACAATAAACAATTTATTTGCACTTAAAACAATTAATTCAAATAATCACAATTACGCAAAATAATTCGTAATAAATAGATCAAGTGTCTGATTAACGAACGGAAAGCGGCGTTGGACTCACCGCGTCGAGAAGAACATTCTGACCAGACGCCGCCGGAAGGCCACCACCGTAGCTGCCGGAATTTGGCCGGACCGCCGTCGGGCCGCCGCCGAAGGTCGCCGGAAAAATCCCAAAAAATCAGTCCTGAATGAAGTCTTCGTGCCTGTTCCGAATCCTCGATCAATTTCTGGAAATTCCAAGTCAATCTCCTCCAATTTCAGATCTAAGAACACGAAAACCCTAAAATCTTCAAACTCAAATTACTTCCAAACCGGTGAACCAAAATGCGATCCGAAAGAAGCGTTGTCTTACCCATGACGAGCTCTTCGAAAGCCCTAAGGTGGCTCGCCGGAAAAATCCTCGGAGCTAGCGCCGCCATTGTGCCGCCTCTGCACAGCTGCGATCCGCCGCCAAACCGCCGAATCTGGAGTCGCGTGATCACAGGCTACTAGTTCTCGCCGTTCCGAACAACTTTTGTTAAGAGCCCGAGGCCAAAAGATGGCCGGAAAAGGTCCCCGTTGGCCGCCGAAGTTTCTGCCACCGCCCACGTCGCCGGAACCACCACCTACGGCCAAGATCTGGTGAAATTGATGTCGGAAATGAACTCAGTGGGTCAAAAAACCTTGGAAACCGTCAAGCCCCGTCGAAAACCACCGCCGGAAGCAGCGGAATCGCGCCGCTACAGTAACTCGCGCCGCCATAGCGAGCTTCAGGAGGCGCGTGCGGCGCCGTCGCGGCTCCAATGGTCGCGTCGCTGACATCAAACGAAGCGCCTGGAAGTCTACTTCCTGGGCATGGGGCGAGTGCATCAAGAAGATGGCCGGAAAGCGCCGCGAAGGCCGGCGAAGTGGCGGCGGTCTGACATCTCCACCGCTGCTACTGAAATCCGGCCATAACTCCACCACCGTTCGTCGTTAGGCCATGAAATTGGTACTCTTGCGTACGTCTCGCCGAGATAACCGAAATGGACTATTTGTTTGTTGAATTCCATTGAGAAACGAACGAGTTATGGGCTCGTAACCGAAGCCGCGCATAGTACCCGTGGGAGAGAGAGTGGGAGAGGAGAGAGAGAGAGGAGAGAGAGAGAGAGAAAAGTTATTGGGAGAAATGTGTCTTGTGCACAAGCTATATACAACCGGGTATCCTTATCGCGTAGCAAAGTGAAATATCGCGTACAAATAATCGAAAATAGAATTGGTAAAGTTACGAATAAACATTCAAGCTCCGAATTAATTTTATAAATTAATATGAAAGAGATAGATTTACCAATTAGAGTTTAATTCAATTTAATTTTTAGAAACCTTTCGTACAATTTAACGACACTTCGTAAACACATGATTGATAATTAATCTCAAGGAATTCAAGTAAACCGAAATTAAACAAGTTAAGTAACATGATGGATTTAAAATCAACTTAACCATTAATTTTAGAATAATCCAAATGATCACATATTAAATTGGATTTATTTTAAATCACATAATTCAAGAACTCTTAAATTAAACACACACAAGTGTAGAGACTTACTTGTTAATATCGTCAGGACGCCCTTCGAGAATACGGGGCGTCACAGGACTTGAAGCACAGGTTATTCGAGGCTCAGACTAGTGATTCAGAAGTTCAGAAATTGGTAGCTAAAGTAAGAGCTGATCTGGAGTGTCCATTCGGGTTCGATGAAACCAGTCTTCTTCGTTTCAAGAACCGAGTGGTAGTACCCGAAGAGTTGAAACGGGTATTGCTCGACGAAGCTCACAAATCGGTTTATTCTATCCACCCTGGAGGAAACAAAATGTATAAGGACTTGAGGAATATTATTGGCGGTGTGGATTGAAGAAAGATGTGGTCGAGTATGTGAAGCATTGTATCACTTGTCAGAAAGTGAAAGCCGAGCATAAAAAACCAGGAGGTCTTCTACAGCCGTTGCCTATTCCCAAGTGGAAGTGGGAACAGGTGACAATGGATTTTATGTCTGGGTTACCTAAAGTGAAAGGAGGGTTCGACGGTATCTGGGTGATTGTAGACCGTTTGACTAAGTCTGCACATTTTGTAGCACCCGAACACAAGGTACCACATCCCCCGCACCGAGACCGGACCCGAATATGAAATGGACAATCCATACCCGAGCTAAATCACGGCGAACGGGGACATACACACTCGGTAGGCTAGGCGAGAGTTAACTTTCGCGACCAAGGAAACAATAAAACAGAAATATTACCAATGAGGAAGCAAGGTACATACGTAAATATCAAGATAAGCAAAGAGCAACAGGTTCAACTAGCATAGATACCTAATCCCGAAATTCAATAAAATCATAAGACATCAAACCCAGATTCTTTCTATATCTGTAAGCTTATCTTGAATTCATGATAAAAGTAACAATCAATACGAATCTTACATCTTCATACTTAAACAAATCACGATTCAATATGCACATGGACCGACTCTGACTTAACCGAAAGACTTAATAGACTTGACTTCCCGCCTAGCACTCCAAACCTGCAAGAACACTGAAAACAATCCGGGTTCAATCTATACGAGACTGGTGGGTATAAAACGAGGCATAATAGCATATACAACAATATTTAAACATTTACATGCAAGTTATAATCCCAAATAAGGTTTTAGAGCATTTCCCAAGTGGGTAAAATAAAGAAGTCATCAAAAGGGATTATAACGTTCATTTTTCATTAGGTCGTTTGTGGCCCGGCGAGTGGGCGTGCATTATCTCCAACCAACACCTCGTGTAGTTCATTAAACATTCATTCATTCATTCTTTCTTTCATGCATTACATTATTTTATGCACATTCATGAACATTTACACCTTCTTCCTCCGGGTGATGGCCGGGTGATCGGCCCGAACCATCCATTCATTGACCAAAAGGGGAACATGACTCCCCAGATGGCACTCAGCGTCCATTCCTCGCTAAATCCTAACGAGATCCGGTTACGCCGTTCATTGGTGGAACTAGTGTGAGGGATCACCGTCAGCCCATGCTTCCCCGGGTCACCACTCACACCAAGTCCCTGGGCCCCATTCGTGCATTCATTCATTTCTCGCCAAAACATTTGGTAGGATTTATAAAATAAGGGCTTTACGTTGCAAACATTTACTCTTTAAAACGACTCTATATATATATATTCATTTTGGTTGAAAACTTTTCACATTGATGGTATATATAGGGTCACATAACTAAATAGAAAAAAAAACCCACCTGTTACACCTTACCGAACAATACCAAGAAGAAAAGAACGCTTGAAAGTAACCTATGAACCCGGCATCTCCGCCCTGGAGAAAATTGTACAAAGGACAACGTAACGTGTTCGTGAGACTCAAGACTCCAAATGAACCATATAAGACGCACGGCATGTCATGCACATGATATGAGATGCATACGAGGTATAAATCATGTTAAGAAGCCAAACTACCAAGTATTTCATTTAACATGTTCCATACATGAAGGTTTCATATTCAAACGTTTCATAGTTCACAGCAATTCAAGTCATGAATTCATATAACATTTATAGCTCAAAGATTACAAGTTTACAATTGGAGAATACACAAATAAAGACATTCAAGTCATATTCGGAAATTAAATAACACGAAATAGATAACAATTAAATTCTAAAATTAACCCTATAAATAATTCATAACATATATATAATATATATAAATACATTTATATATATATACACTTACCAGCATGCATTTAATAATATATATATATATATATTTGCATGCACATTACCTAATATATATATATATATATAAACTTCATGCATGCATTCACGAGTACGCACTCAAACCATGCACAACACCTAATGTATATTATATATACACAAAATTCATGCATTAAAATATATGTTATATTCATATTCATTTGCATTAACATTACAAAATATAAACATGCACCACCAAAGTATACATGCAGCCATGCACACACACATGCACCAAAGAAGTGGGGGAAACAATACTAGTTGTTATATTCAGCTCCTTACTTGTATGGTTCTAAAGTATTCTTTAAAACATCAAAGAATGCTGGACGTTTGTGGTGTCAGGGGAATGATTCATTAGTCTCGTTAAATGAAAATGGCAGAGAAGTGGAAGTTGCTGTGAATAGTGAGAATGACGCTAACTCTAAAGACTCTAGCAAGAGATCACCTCAAGCAGGATTTGAAGCTCCTGGCTTGGATGAACTAAGGGAAACATAGCAGAAGGCATTGAAAGACTTGGAAGTTGCACGGACGAACATAAATACAAACACACATGCACCTAATAAACTCAAACCAAGAAAAAACGCAGCAGCAGTAGGCTCCCCGCCCGGGGAGATTCCATACACAAAACTCCCCTGCAAGGGAAAGTCCCCGCCCGGGGACTTTGCAAGGGCAAACTCTCCCCGCCCTGGGAGAGTGGTGCTGCGGGAAAAGTGCAACAACAACTGTTAGAGTAGTGCCCTAGAAGAGCCAAATAGTTTAGGCCTCTTTTTGTAAACTACTCTTATTAGCAGCAATTTGTGAATGAAATAATAAATGTAACGTTTCATAATCGTTTAATTCTATGTGGCCAATTCATCATATCTCATTCAAGTTTATTAATTGCATATTATAACTGTTTGTGTATGGATGAAACCCCAAGGTCACATTAAGCTACGGGACTTGACCTCGCATAGGGATGGAGGTTATGAAACAAGTCTCTATGGCGTGACCTAAACCAACTCCAAGTCGAAGAGTCTAATAAGCATGGGGATGTTGACTTGACTCATTTGAGACTTGCTCATACGACGTGCCTTTTAGAAAGGTTACTTTGTTTCATAAGTATTGAATGTAGAGACATTCACATGCGTATGGGGGTGCTTGTTAGGGAATAAGTACACTGAGGATCCCGACGGGGACACCTCAATGGGGTAAGGCTTTTATGCCTTAATGATGAGGTTGGTTCCCTAGTTATGGTAGTGTCTAAATGGTCCTTAGAATTGAGGCTCCATTGATGCTCTGTGCATGACAAGGGCAATGGTTGATATGCGCCTAGAGATTCATGGGTTCCATGAATCTCGTTATGGTTATATGTTGGCATTGGTCGAATCATGTATGGGGGCATATGAGATGCCAACATAGAATCTATCGCTCGTCTAGAAGAACGAGTGAATCACCCATGAATTCTATTGTAGTACATTCCACTTAAATCCTTGCGCAAGGTAGTGAGATCTAAATTAGGAAATGAGTTTCCTAGAGTGCTAGATCAAATGGAATTGCTATTAGAATTAATTCATAGCATTAGGACTAATAGGGTTCTATCATTCCCATGCCCTAGGTCCTAATCGGGGATTGGACGATAGAAGGATCTTATCTCACAGTATCCATGAGACTGAAAGGTTCACAACATAAACTTCACCTGTTGGATGGGTGGTCATGAGCTTGTCACTAGACATCGATCATGATCTGTAGGTACTGATTAATTAAAAGGAGTTTTAATTAAACAGTGATTAATTGAAAGAGTTCAATTAAATCAATAAGATAAATGGTTATCTAAAATACTACATTAAGAATGTGGGCCTACTACTATTCATTGGTGAACCTAAGGGGTCACACAATGACTCGAATTGAACAACACGATTATCTGAAGATCAATGGAGATTGATCGATAAATTAAAAGAGTTTGATTTACAATATGAGAGAGTAATTAATTAATAATTGTATTAATTAATTTATGCTTAATTGTTAAGCTATTGAGAATAGATGTTAAAGGGTTAACATTAATTTAAATAAGTGTATTTAAATTAATTGGACTTGAAATTTAATTAAGAGTAATTAATTTTTAAGTCCACCAATTTAATTAGATTGGACTTGTGATTTAATTAATGCAATTAAATTAAGTCCATTAATTAAAATGAGTATTGGGTCTTTAATTAATTAGTAGGAATTAAATTAAGGCCCATGACCAGCCCATAGGGTTTTTGACCTAGGGTTATGTATTAAAAGCAAGATTTGGAGGAGAAAAGAAACATCGTTGTTTTTCTTCTTTTCTGCTTTCTCTCCAAGTCTCTCTCTTCTCTCTCTTTTCTCAATACAGTATTGAGAATACTATTAGATAATCAATATCTAATTAGTGTTCTAGTGTGCTAATTGATTAGTTATTCAATTACGAGTCGTGGACTACCTTAGAGGAATTCCGCGTGGGATTCTTGGAAGAAGATCGAATAGAAGAGAACCGGATAGGTTTTGGAAAACCTTCACATCATCGTCATCAACTGGAAGCAAAAGAGGTATTTGATTCTTCTTTGATTTAAATCGTAAATCTTTAATCAAAGGTGATCTTGTTTGGAATTCCAATAAATTGGTTTTATAATCCCTAAAAATTTCAATTTCCGCTACGTTAGGGTTGACGAATTCCAACAGTGGTATCAGAGCCATACTTTGATTGATTTACGATTTTTAGTTCCTTGTATTAATTTGATTAATTTGTTGATGCGTGTCATGCTTGTTTTAAGTTGATATTCGTTTGGGCATGAGTTTTAAAATTGAAGAAAAGTTCTTGTTTTAAAACTTATATGAAATTATGAGATTTTTGAATATATTGAAAAACGGTGTTTCATAATTCAAGAATTATAATTTTTTTTTATTCAGGTTTTATTTTAGAATCGTTTTAAAATAATATTGGTGTGAACACGATGCACCGGGGGCGAATTCTGTTGCTGCGTGATGTGGGCGAATTCTGCAGAATTCTGCTACTGCAGAATTAGGGCAGCGGGAATGGGCTTGTTTGAAGCCCAATCCGCAGGCCTCCTCACATTGCTCATCCAAGGTCAGCGTGAATGGGCTTGCTTGAAGCCCAGTTCTCTGCCCTCCTCACGTGGATGATCGGGTTGGGCCGTTATTTAGC
This sequence comes from Lantana camara, assembly GCA_037501455.1. NCBI lineage: Eukaryota > Viridiplantae > Streptophyta > Magnoliopsida > Lamiales > Verbenaceae > Lantana > Lantana camara. The sequence continues at coordinate 57,428,280 of CM074858.1, forward strand.
CAAGCCATGGCACAGGCCAGCGGTCAACAACGAGCGGCCCAGCGCTTGAATGAAGGCCGAGTCCGCCCACAGAGTTGGGCCCGCAACCGGACAGCCCACGATTGGGCTTTTATAGCCCAAGCTCTTTTATTTTGCAAAAATGAAAGGTTTGGGATTTGAACCCCGGACCTCCATTGTGGAATTAGAGCAACCATACCACTTTGCCCCAAATCAATTGTTGGTTTATTCTCAGTAAAGTTTAACTTTATTTTATGGGTCACTATTTTAAAATTGTTTTAAAACTAAATCCTTTTTTTAATTAATTTTGTAAAATTGTTTTACTTGAGAATTAATTATTTTTGCCCAAAATAGAATTGTTAAAATAGAAGCATGGTTTTATTAGATAGAGATCTAATGGGAATTAAGTTGGATTAGAGAATTCAATTTAATTAAAATTGAAGGATTAATTTAATTAGTGAATTAAAAGATAATCCTTGGTCAATAAATAATTTTAGAAATTATTTAAAGACTTTAAATCGCATAATGACTATTTACTTGGTAAATTTATTTTATGTTATGCATTGGATGTATGGTTGGATCAATCATGGGCTTTATTTGCGCTATGTATGGTTTTATTTTATTTATGCATTTTGATATTGGTTTTAAACGAGAGCCTGCGAGCCTCTTATTCAATTGTTGTAAGCATTGTTTTTTATTTTCTCCCCCTTAAAATGTAATCCCCCTTTATTTTGTAAAGAGAGTAGTTTTAGGGTGAGATCTCTAATTAGATTAGGAGATGGAGAAACAAGACGGAGCAAGCAACGGAATAAGAAGTCCATCAAGGCCCCAAAAGTGTTTGGGTGCATTTATTTTAATGTAATAGAATAGGATTCTATTTGAGTGCTCTCTTTGTGTGTTTAATTCCGTTTGATGCATGAATAGAACCATGGTCCATAAAATGGCTATTATGGACCATGCATAGGAGGCCCATGATTATCCATATTATAGGAGCATGCTAGGCTTTTATTATCTTGTTATGAATGTTATCTTTATATGCTTAAATGTGTTCATGCATTAATTAAAGATAAAATAAGATAATAATTACAATTGATGTGTCTTGGTAGAATTTTTGAAATTCTTATACCCCGAACCGTCTTAGATAGTCTCAGACAATATAAATATTAAATCCAAATGGAAATTGAAGGATAAAATTCGATTTTATAAATTTTCAAGCATTCCGTCAATAGAATTATTTGTTTTAGAATTAATCAAATCATTAAGTATTGGCCACGAGGCGTGGGATACGAAATGACGAGATTAATTGAACTAAAATAATTCTTTGCATAAAAGATGCAATTTTTCAAAGTCAAAATTATGGTATTGGCCACGAGGCGTGGGATATTCGTAATGGCGATGGAGAAATCTTAGGGATTGACGGGTCGGATTTAAATACTAATTAGTATAGATGTCGCACGAGTCGTGGGTCTATATGAAAGGTAATGCAAAATAATATTAAGAGTTGTATAGAGATACAATTGATGATAAGATCGTCTACCTTGAGGCTTAAAGTCGGATGTCTCACGAGTCGTAGGTTCGGTGATAAGTGCTTGGGGGTCTTAATACCCACTATTTGAAAAATATGATTTTTCAAAATTCTATAAGGGGGTCAAAGGAGTTTGATTAAAATAGTGGGAGACTACATTTGATAAAAGTCCATATCATTTATAATTGTTATTATTTCATATCCGTCACTCATACCACGTTTTCTGCTTACATGTAGATTTTCTGCTAAAATCGTGATGTCTAAAAATCCACTTAGTGCTATCCTTGAGGCCAATAAATTGACTGGCTCGAATTATGCTGATTGGCTTTGCAATCTCAAGATTGTCTTGGATTCCGAAAAGAGGAACTATGTTTTGACACAGTCTCCTCCCGATGTCATACCTGATGACATGGCAGCCGATGAGAGGGAAACTGCTCTCCAGTGGCAAGAAGATGATCTATAGGCTAGATGTCTAATGCTTGCCACTATGTCTCCAGAGTTGCAGAGGCAGCATGCTGAGATGCGCCACTCGGCTGAGATCCATCTTCACTTGGAACAGATTTACAAGCCGATCAATAGGATTGATAGCATCTAATGAGTTATTCTCCCTAAAGATGGCTGAAGGATCAAGTGTTCATGAACACTGTATTAAGGCTTTAGGCCTTATTGAAAAGCTTGCAAGTCTCGAGGTGATCATGGATAATGAGCTTTACGTAGATTTGATCTTAACCTCTCTGCCACCTTCGTTCAAACAGTTCATAATAAACTTCAATATGAATGGAGCTAAAGTCTCAGTTGAGGAACTGATGAACATGCTCGTAACTGCCGAGCGAACTATGAAGAAGGATAAGGTTGTTTTCTTAGTAGGTTCATCTTCATCCCAAACTAAGGCTGCAAAGCCGAAGAAGGGTAAAGGAAAGGGTTTCCAAAAGAAGAAAAAGACTCTTAAGCCCACCGGTGGGGTTAAGAAAACGAACACTAAGAAGAAGGCCAATCAAGCTGAGGATCAGTGCTTCCATTGCAAGAAACCAGGGCATTGGAAAAGGAACTGTAAGGAGTACTTAGCTACCCTTACAAAAGGTATAAATCTCATCGAAATTAACCTTTCATTCAATTCTAATAATTGGGTATTGGACTCTGGATGTGCTTCTCACATCTGTAATACGTTACAGGGAATGAGCAACGTCCGTGAGGTTGATGAAAGAGAACATGTTCTTCGAGTGGGCAATGGAGCAAGAGTTGCAGCAAAAGCCATAGGACATGTTAGGTTAATGTTAGGAGATGGTTTTATTTTAGTATTGAACAGTGTTTTATTTGTTCCTGAGTTAGTTAAAAATATTATTTCCATTCCTGTACTAGACTTGGAAGGTTTTTCCTTCTCTATTACTAATGCTATGCTTTACATATTGAAGAATGGTTCTTCACATGCATTAGGGTCTTTACAAAATGGTTTGTATTTAACTAATACTAATTTAAATCTCCTAAATATCGAACGAGATAACAAACGAAAATCAAATGACCAAACTTCAGCAAAGATTTGGCATGCTAGACTTGGACATATCTCCAAGAATAGGCTTTTAAAAGTGGGAAACTTAGGATCATTCAGTACGGATGATCTAAACGAGTTAACCACTTGTGAATCCTGTTTAAAGGGAAAGATGACCAAGTCCCCTTTTAAAGGGCATGTAGAGCGAAGCCAAAATCTTTTGGATTTGATCCATACAGATGTTTGCGGACCACTAAATGTTAGTACCCGAAACGGCTGTAATTACTTCATCACATTTACTGATGATTTCAGTAGATAAGGGTATGTGTACCTGATGAAGCATAAGTCTGAGGCCTTTGAAAAGTTTATAGAGTATAAAACAGAGGTTGAGAACCAGACAGATCGCAAAATTAAGGCTCTTCGATCAGATCGAGGTGGCGAGTATTTAAGTGATCTCCTTCTTGGTTATTTGAAAGATAATGGGATTATCTCACAATGGACTCCGCCCGGGACTCCTCAGTTAAATGGGGTGTCCGAGTGACGAAATCGGACTTTATTGGATATGGTCCGATCCATGATGAGTTTCACGGATCTTCCAATATCGTTTTGGGGTTATGCCCTTGAAACGGCTGCGAAGATAATTAATTTAGTTCCTTCCAAATCTGTGCCCGAAATACCATATAAGATGTGTTTCTCAAAACCTCCTACTTATTCATACCTTAGAGTTTGGGGATGTCCCGCATACGTCAAAAGACTAGTGGGAGACAAATTGGATTCCAGATCCAGTTTGTGTAAATTTGTAGGATACCCTAGAGAGTCTATGGGTTACTATTTTTATGATCCCTCGGAACAAAAGGTGTTTGTTTCGAGGAATGCCACTTTTCTAGAAAAGGAGTTTCTAGTTGAAAAGTCAGGCAAGATAGCAGAACTTAGTGAAGTTCAAGATGAACCTACAAATGATCAAGCAATGGAACCTACCTCTTTCCCACAACGAGAAGTAAACACAAGCCCTCGCAGATCCGCGAGGACGATTAGATTGCCTACATCCATTTGGATACTTTAGCCATAGCTGTGTACTATGATTATAAAATATGGCAGATGGATGTGAAAATGACTTTTCTAAATAGAGATTTAGATAAAGATAATTGTATGTAACAACCAGAAGGTTTCACATCCAGTGGGAGCGAACAGAAAGTCTGCACACTCCAGAGATCCATATATAGACTCAAACAGGCGTCTAGAACTTGGAACATCCGTTTTGATGAGACAGTCAAATCGTTTGGCTTTATCAAGAACGAGTATGAACCATGTGTTTACAAGAAAAACAGTGGGCGAGTCGTACAATTTTTGGTGTTGTATGTAGATGATATCTTACTCATTGGGAATGAGAAAGATGTGCTGCAAACAACAAAGACTTGGTTGTCTACTCAGTTTTCCATGAAGGACTTGGGAGAAGCTTCCTTTATTCTCGGTATAAAAATCTATAGAGATAGATCACAGAGATTAATAGGTATGTCCCAAGTTCAGTACATAGACAAAGTACTGAAACGGTTCAGTATGGAGGAATCTAAGAGAGGATTCCTGCCAATGAGACATGGGTTGATCCTCTCTAAATCAATGTGCCCTAACACAGAAGAAGAGAAGGATAGGATGTCTCGTATACCCTATGCATCTGCAATAGGGAGCATAATGTATGCTATGTTATGTACTAGACCTGATGTCGCGTACGCTTTGAGCGTTACAAGTCGATTTCAGTCAAACTTTGGTGAGAGTCACTGGTCTGCCGTGAAATCCATCCTTAAGTACTTGAAAAGGACTAAGTATTTATTTCTTGTATACGGCGGAAAGGGAGAACTGAAATTAGAAGGATACACCGACTCAAGCTTCCAGTCGGATGTAGACGACTTTAAATCCACTTCCGGATTCATATTTCGGTTAAATGATGGTGCAGTAAGTTGGAAAAGTTCCAAACAGGAAACTACTGCCGACTCCACTTGTGAAGCGGAGTATATAGCTGCATCAGAGGCAGCGAAAGAAGGTGTGTGGATGAAAAACTTCATCCAAGAGTTGGATGTAGTGCCTAGCATTGCTGACCCGATCGTTGTCTTCTGTGACAATAACGGAGCTATTGCACAATCAAAAGAACCAAGAGCTCATCAACGGTCAAAGCACATCCTAAGAAGATTTCATCTAATTAGAGAAATCGTAGAAAGAGGCGACGTTATCGTGGAACGTGTACCCTCGGCAGAAAACGTGGCAGACCCGCTTACTAAACCTCTTAGCCAAAAGGTCTTTGAAGGACATCTCCAGGAGATGGGTCTTAAGGCTATGGGCAATTGGCTCTGAGGGCAAGTGGGAGATTGTTAGAGTAGTGCCCTAGAAGAGCCAAATAGTTTAGGCCTCTTTTTGTAAACTACTCTTATTAGCAGCAATTTGTGACATTAATGAAATAATAAATGTAACGTTTCATAGTCGTTTAATTCTATGTGGCCAATTCATCATATCTCATTCAAGTTTATTAATTGCATATTATAACTGTTTGTGTATGGATGAAACCCCAAGGTCACATTAAGCTACGGGACTTGACCTCGCATAGGGATGGAGGTTATGAAACAAGTCTCTATGGCGTGACCTAAACCAACTCCAAGTCGAAGAGTCTAATAAGCATGGGGATGTTGACTTGACTCATTTGAGACTTGCTCATACGACGTGCCTTTTAGAAAGGTTACTTTGTTTCATAAGTATTGAATGTAGAGACATTCACATGCGTATGGGGGTGCTTGTTAGGGAATAAGTACATTGAGGATCCCGACGGGGACACCTCAATGGGGTAAGGCTTTTATGCCTTAATGATGAGGTTGGTTCCCTAGTTATGGTAGTGTCTAAATGGTCCTTAGACTTGAGGCTCCATTGATGCTCTGTGCATGACAAGGGCAATGTTTGATATGCGCCTAGAGATTCATGGGTTCCATGAATCTCGTTACGGTTGTATGTTGGCATTGGTCGAATCATGTATGGGGGCATATGAGATGCCAACATAGAATCTATCGCTCGTCTAGAAGAACGAGTGAATCACCCATGAATTCTATTGTAGTACATTCCACTTAAATCCTTGCGCAAGGTAGTGAGATCTAAATTAGGAAATGAGTTTCCTAGAGTGCTAGATCAAATGGAATTGCTATTAGAATTAATTCATAGCATTAGGACTAATAGGGTTCTATCATTCCCATGCCCTAGGTCCTAATCGGGGATTGGACGATAGAAGGATCTTATCTCACGGTATCCATGAGACTGAAAGGTTCACAACATAAACTTCACCTGTTGGATGGGTGGTCATGAGCTTGTCACTAGACATCGATCATGATCTGTAGGTACTGATTAATTAAAAGGAGTTTTAATTAAACAGTGATTAATTGAAAGAGTTCAATTAAATCAATAAGATAAATGGTTATCTAAAATACTACATTAAGAATGTGGGCCTACTACTATTCATTGGTGAACCTAAGGGGTCACACAATGACTCGAATTGAACAACACGATTATCTGAAGATCAATGGAGATTGATCGATAAATTAAAAGAGTTTGATTTACAATATGAGAGAGTAATTAATTAATAATTGTATTAATTAATTTATGCTTAATTGTTAAGCTATTGAGAATAGATGTTAAAGGGTTAACATTAATTTAAATAAGTGTATTTAAATTAATTGGACTTGAAATTTAATTAAGAGTAATTAATTTTTAAGTCCACCAATTTAATTAGATTGGACTTGTGATTTAATTAATGCAATTAAATTAAGTCCATTAATTAAAATGAGTATTGGGTCTTTAATTAATTAGTAGGAATTAAATTAAGGCCCATGACCAGCCCATAGGGTTTTTGACCTAGGGTTATGTATTAAAAGCAAGATTTGGAGGAGAAAAGAAACATCGTTGTTTTTCTTCTTTTCTGCTTTCTCTCCAAGTCTCTCTCTTCTCTCTCTTTTCTCAATACAGTATTGAGAATACTATTAGATAATCAATATCTAATTAGTGTTCTAGTGTGCTAATTGATTAGTTATTCAATTACGAGTCGTGGACTACCTTAGAGGAATTCCACGTGGGATTCTTGGAAGAAGATCGAATAGAAGAGAACCGGATAGGTTTTGGAAAACCTTCACATCATCGTCATCAACTGGAAGCAAAAGAGGTATTTGATTCTTCTTTGATTTAAATCGTAAATCTTTAATCAAAGGTGATCTTGTTTGGAATTCCGATAAATTGGTTTTATAATCCCTAAAAATTTCAATTTCCGCTGCGTTAGGGTTGACGAATTCCAACAACAACAGCCCCGTACCCCTATTTCCCATTCTCCATGGCAGCAGCAACGGAACAACAAGCAAAGCAACAGCTAAGGCAACAACAACATTCCAGAAACACCACACAAACGCAGGCTAAACACACAAAACATCACAGCAGCGGCAATGGAGGAAAAACAGCCACAAAATTCCCAAAACTCACATATTCATCAATGTGAAATCTTGTACACATCATATAATTCAAATTCAAGTCCATGAATATCTAAAGGGATCTAAAGTGCACGTATTTCATGCATCAAACCTCAAGAAATTTTGAGAATTAAACAAGGAATTCAAGAAATGCAAATTAAACCTAACTATTCAACATCACCTTCAATTCATGCCCAAAACTCAATGATAAACAGCAAAGAGGCACTTAAAAGAAATAGGATAAGATGGAGGATAAAACCACGGGCTTACCTTTCGAATTCGAGAAGGATCGAAGAAGATACGGGCTTGAAATCACCAAGTGTGAATAGTGACGGGTTTCTCCCTTCCTTTCTCTTTTCCAGCTCTGTCTCGGTCCTTGTGCAAGGGGAATGTGAAATATCTGAATATAGGAATGTAGAGGGCTGTTTTAGGGTTATATAGGTTCAAGAATCAGGTCATTTAGTTAAGAAACGAATAAGTTATGGGCAAAATGGTAAAACATGGCAAATCTGTGCGAGGCTCTCGATTCGGGTAAGTTTCGGAGGTCTAAACGGGCTTAGAAAATTATGAGGTTAGGCTCTATAGCTCCCAAATTTCGTCCCGAGTCCAGCGCCACTTCCGGAATTCGAATCCAAATTCCCTAGCTCAAGATATCACATACGGAACCAAGGGTGCACTAATTGCTCGTTAGTCCCCGATTTGGTTCCACAATTCAAAATAAATTCGTTACCACGTCAAACGAAGTCGAAAACATAAAACGAGCATATAAACAAGTTCATAACACATAAATCTACAACATACTAAATTTTCATGAATTTTCGATATCAAATCATATAAGAACGAAGCGCCTTTAAGTCACGCAAGAACAATACATTAACAATTCATAACATTTCAAATTAAATAAACAAATTTAAATTCTATTTTTAAATTAATAAAAGTCAACGGTTATTAGAAATTAATTAATTAGTATAATTAAAGATATAGTTAATTAACATTAATACTAATTACCAATTAAACAATTTCCAATTTAACAAAATAAAATAAAATAAAATAAAATAATAACAATTTATATTAAAATTAATTATTTAAAACACTTATAAACAATTAATCACATAATTAAATAATTTAATTGCGCAATTTATAAACACATATGGCTTATTTGGATAAATGAAAAACCGGGGCGTTACACATTTTCTGCCGGTCAGGATGTCTTATAAGATTCTCAAGCTAGCCTAGATTTATAACAGGGAGATTGTTCGACTTCATGGGATTCCGGTTAGTATTGTTTCAGATAGAGATCCTCGGTTCACTTCTAAGTTGTGGCGAGAGTTACAAGAGTTGTTGGGTACGAGGCTTCAGTTCAGTACATCATTTCACCCACAAACAGACGGTCAGTCCGAGAGATTAATAAGATATCTTGAGAATTTACTTCGAGCTTGTTCTTTGGATTTTCAGTCTTCTTGGCACGATCAGCTACCTTTGATTGAATTTACGTACAATAACAGTTTTCAAGGTTCTATTGGAATGGCACCGTATGAGCTACTCTATGGTCAAAAATGTCATTCTCCATTGTTCTTCGACTTGGAAGAATGGAAATAGACTAAACAGGAAGGCGTTAAGAAGGGTGAGAAGTTGGAAAAACCTTCTAAGGCCGTTCAAGCTATGATTGAGAAAGTTCAATTAATACAACAACGAATGAAATCAGCTCAGGACAGACAAAAGAGCTACGCCGACCGTCGTAGAAGGGATCTCGAATTTGAAGTTGGAGACCGGGTATTCTTGAAAACGTCTCGACGTAAAGGATTCGCTCGGATTGGGAAAGGAGGTAAGTTTAATCCTCGTTATTTAGGCCCTTTTGAGATTCTTGAAAGAGTTGGAGAAGTTTCCTATCAATTGGACCTACCACCGAGCCTCACGTGGATTCACAATGTATTTCACGTATCTCAGCTAAGAAAATATTACCCCGATGAAACCGAGATCCTTCCAGTTGAAGAAGTGGAATTGGAACCGAATCTAACCTCTGTTTAGAAACCGGTTAAGATATTGGATCAGAAGTTTCAAGAACTGAGAAACCGTAGGATTCCCATGGTTAAGGTTCTTTGGAGAAGTGATAAAACTGAAGAAGTCACGTGGGAGACCGAAGACAAGATGAGACGGTTCCATCTGGAGTTGTTTCCTTCCGATCAGTGAATCTGGGGACCAGATTCTTTTAAGGAGGGAGGATTGTAACGCCCCAGCTTTCGGTCTTCCAGGTATGAACGTCACCTGTGAGTTTGAGAGTTATAATTTAAATTAATTTGATCATTTCTTTAACTTTTCATTCCATGACATAAATTTTTAGAAAATTTTATTCCATGTGTTTTTATTAAATTCATACCAAATTGATACTTATTGCATAAATTGAATTGATTGGAACGCGAATTAATTCCCGAGCATGATTTAATTTCTTTTATGTCCTTATTTTATCATTTTCTTGAATTTGGGGACTCAATTGCATGACTTTTGCGTTGGACTTAAGTAATCATTTATTATGGAAGTGGACTCCATTGCATGACTTAACAACTTGAGGGATTTAATAGCAATTTGGAGTATCTTTTCCCCTCATATTGCAGCAATCACGTACCATTTCCCCTCATTTCATACAAATATTTCATACATTTGCTTCCATTTCCATCGATCAAAACCCTACCAAGAAGAGAAGGGGAAGTTCATCATTCAAGCTATATTTTGTGGGTTTTGTATAAATTGGAGCATCATCATCATCATCATCATCATCATCATCATCATATCTTCATCTCTTTTCATCTCTTTCTCATTTTAAGGTAAGATGGAAATTTTGTTGAAATTCTTGAATTGAATATGGCAGCTAGGGTTATGATATTAATTGGTTGAAGTGTGTTTTGGTTGTTGGAAGTATGAATATTTGATCATGGCTTGAATTTGATGTATATATGTTGGAGTTTATGGACTTGGAGCATGAGTTGATATATGGGTTTTAATTGATGATTCTTGATGATTTGAGCTTGATATAAGTGTTTGGATTAGATTTAATTGACCTATAAGCATGTTAATTTGTATATTGCTTGATTTGTATCACTTGGAGATGGAATTATGGATCATTTATGCTTTGTGGTTTTGGTACGTTTTTCCCCTGCATATTGCCCTGTTTCTGCTACAACCGTATATTGGGAACGACCCTTCCCGTCCCAGTTCATTCTGGGAAGTGCCGTTCCCACCCCTGCCAGCTATCCCGCGAGACTGGGAACGACCCTTCCCAGTTTTGGCTTACAGCCGGAACAGCCGTTCCTAGCCATGAACAAATTCCAAATTCTTTACAGACGCGCAGGATTGAATCGGGGAGCCGGGAACGACCCTTCCCATTTCCAGTTCAACACTGGAACGGCCGTTCCCATGCTCCAGAGGGTTTTATGAATTTTCTGCATGAAATTTAGTATTCCTAATCCATTTCTAATGCCATAATTCATCGATACGTATTATTATATGCTCATTTTATACATGAATATGATCATATCATTCCATGAATTGTCAATGCACGTTATAATATTCATGATCACGCCGTTCGTCCTAATTGGTACATTTGAGTCGTGTCTCACGGACAATTGTCTTTCTTGCACAGACCAGCTTCCTAGTGACGAGGAGCAGGCCTCATGAGCTGTGTCCTTGTTTATTTTGGTCACACAGGTGAGGTTTAGTTTCTAGATATATAGAACCTTTACAACCCTTATGTGGATTTAGGCCAAAATGTATTAATATATCTATAGATTTTCATAAACCTCAAATGATTTCAAAATTCACCGAGTCTACTATACTGAATTGACCGTATTTTTGGCGAGTATACTGTATTGCACTGTGGGCTCGAGGGTAGTGGCTTGAGCCAACCGGGAAAGCATGGGCTGACGGGTAACTCTAGTGCTATCCTCACCATTTTGGGATGACCCCTGAACCCACTAGGAGATTAGTGGACGAAGGAGTTCCGGGCTTAGGGATTCATGTACCCTCTGCTCACACTGACTGGATGGTTGGGCCTTGCAAACCCACCATCACCCGGAGGAAGAAGGGACTGAAACTGCTACTGAATGTATTGCACTATAATAACTTGCTTGATCACCTACATTATTGATAACCTAATTATTGTACACAGTCGGAGTAAGGTTGGAGAATTACCCTCACTAGTCTGGCCACTGATTGACTGAAATTGAATTAATTGTTAAACTTGATAGTTGTAACCTCGGGCGATATTATATCTTATTTTATTGAATTGTATGGTTTTACAAGATATTACCTGAGATTATAACTTGCATGTATGTGCGCATATATTTACTTATACCCCTCACTCAGTCCGTTGTAGACTGACGCCTCAACCTTTCAGTTTTTGCAGGTGCGTGCAAGTTTGTCTTTAATTTGGGTCTAGCACACTTCACCTTCATATTACTTTCATGTATTGATACTTATGATATGTTGGCATATCTTATGGAATATTTTGGAGATGATAATGTATTGACAAGTATATGGATAGATGGTATGCTTTTGGATACTTGATATTTGATAATGAAAATTATGCTTCCGTTTTTATTGCTCTGAATTGTGTTTGGTTTGGGGTTAGTTCTGCCTAGCTATTGTCGTTTTTTTATTGTCTCTCGTTCGCTATAGCTTTGGTTCATGTATGGATTGTCCATTTCATATGTGAATTGAACTATAGTGTGGGGGGATGTGGTACTTAGCGTTCCGGGTGCTACAAATTGTGAAATAATTATTTGTTTAACCGTTTATTTATTCTACAAAAACTTGATTTTTTTCCCCTACTTTTATAAAACATGATCTTAGAACCAAACATAATGGTCATTTCACATTATTTGGAATATAACGTGACATATTTAATGGAATCGTACATTTTCTTCAGCGTTTAGTAATTTTGAAATTTTAGAAGGGGTCAAACTGTAATAAAATGACTAACAGGGGTCCAATTGTAATATACTAAACTCGGAAGTGATCTAGATATAATTAACCCTTTTTTTTAATGATAAATTCTTACTAGTATTGTTTCCCTTTTAGGTATAATTAACCCTTTTAGGGATTTTTGTTCTTGTGACCTATTTGCTTGTGTAGCTGATTTTCTTGCTTATACATGATCATATGAACTTGTTTCTTGACCTATTTCTTTCCTAACTGATAGTATACGATATTAGGAGGATTTTATCTCTTGACCCTTTGATGAAATTATGAGATATGGAGCTCCAAACTTGATGATTAAACTGCTTCCCCTGTTTTTCGTACTGCTGCTATTCATTTTGCTTTGTTGCTTGATCAAATGATCTTCTTTTCATGTGAATTTGCATGGATCTTATGTACACTCATTTCTCTATATGTTAACATTCATGTTTCAAGTATTGGGATCCATTTTAAGCCTCAAAACCGAAAGACATGGCCTATTCTTATGCATGATCTATGACAGACTTGTTGCTGTTGCAATTGTGTGGTTGTTGGTCACCCTAATGTGCTTTAAATTGTGCCATTTTGCATATATATGAAGTATATTAGTTTTTTAGTATGTTAGCATGCATTCCCCAAGGTTACAGATCCAAATTCAACCCCTAAGTACTTGATCAAGGCATGATTGAACCAATAGGGCTTTTATGGGCGATTTTGGCGACCCAGTTTTGCTGCATGATTTAGATGCTCATATAGTGTGATTTAGCCTTTGTACTCTAAATGAAATATGTTCCTTACATGCTAAATATGTTGTATATTAAGTTTCATTGCATTTGGAGTTCATTTGGTATGCTTTTGGATTGAGTTTGTATGAGTTCAGTTTTGCCGGTAAAACTTTGTGTGTGGTTTGGTTCTTTACCGTGACACCCCCGTGTCTCATTTACACTAAAGTGTGAGACACGGGCGTGTCACACCTTCTGGGTAGGTCTGTACTGAGCCACGGTCATGGCTCAGTTTGGCTAAGAAGGGTGACACCCCCGTGTCCCTTCCCTTGCGCAGTCCTTGTTGCTTCCTTTTCTGTTTTTGATTTGTTTCACCTCCTTAATGACTTTATCTCCTTTTGTGTTGATCTATGAACTTGTTTTGCTATATGTTGGGAGCATTATGGTGTAATTTCATGGCATTTGGATGAGTTGTAGGCATGGTTTTGCTTAATGCCGTTTATGTGTGTTTATATGTCGTTTATGAATCGCGTAACTCATTTTCTATATCACATGCTTCCTTCTTGTTGTCAAACTTTGGAATTATGCTATCTTATGTAATATGAAGTATGTGGTAGCATTATGGGAGAGCTTGAATATGTTCTATGCTCCTATTTGAATTCTTGAATTAATTTGATTGGAGATATGAATTGATGAATTTGAATGAAAATGAATGAATGAGTGAATGACTTGGTTATACGATTTAAATGCCTTAATAGTGCACATGAACACTTTCATGATATAATATCATCTTTGTGCATTCATATCATGCTTGAGCATTGCCGTGTGTCATATGTGGTTCATTTAGAGTCTTGAGTCTCACGAACACGTCATGTTGTCTTTGGTACAGTTTATCTCCAGGGTGGAGAGATCTTGATCCTTCGGGCACTTGGTAACTCGTTCCTTGTTTCGTCACGGTTCAGGTGAGGGTGTTTTTGTTCTAGCTATGTAACAAACCCTACAACCCTTATGTGAAAAGCTTTGGCTAAAACCTTATGATTATATTTATATACTTTTAAAGTAAAGTCATCGAGTAAATTCTTCTGAAATTATACGTATGGGCGTATATAAGCTTAAAATGGTTTTGCAACGAGGCTATGCTCCAAACCGTGTGTCTTCATGCTAGCTACGGATTAGGATGACACGGAGAGGTACGTGTATAGCATATGCCGAGTTACACGGTAAGGTATGTTTTCTTATAGTATGTATCCTAGGCATGAAAGCAAATGTTTTGGCGAGATTATGCAATTATGATATGATCACGGGCCCCGGGACTTAGTATATGTGGCTAACCGAGGAAGCAAGGGATGACGGGGATCCCATATACTAGTCCCAACCAAACTAAGGTGATACCGACCCTCGTTAGGAGGTTTAGCGGGGAATGGGAGCTGAGTGCCCTTGGGGGAGTCATGAAACCCCATTGGCCTATGTATGAGGTGGTCGGGTCTTGCTAACCCGTCCACCACCCGGAGGAAGAAGGTTGGTTATGATTTGTGATTATGCTTATGAATATGTTTATGTTATGATTATGCACCGTGCGGGAAGGCCGGGACCAGGATTGCCCAAACGAATATGTTTATGATATGATTTATGGTATGTGTGTATTATGATATATTGCATGATCTCCTAATCAACATATTATTGATATTTGTCGTACACGGTCGGAGTTTGGTTGGAGATTGTGCACGCTCACTCGCCGAGCCTTATGTTTATGTATGATTTATGAATATAATGAATTAATATGATTAGTCATAAAATCCGAGCATTGGTTAATCATTCTCTTGCCCTTTTTGGGAACTAATTTCAAACAAAACCTTGTTCGGAATTTATGACTTGCATGTGCATGTTTTTATATATGTATATCGCTCCTGGTCACTCAGTCTTCTAGAGACTGACCCCTTTCCCTCCCCAATCTTTTAGTGTGCAGGTTTGACTTTGGAGTTTCAAGCTAGGCGGAGGTGTTTGGAGTCTTTAAGTGGGTCGAGTTAGGTTAGGAGAGTCCCTGCACTCACTCATGTATTGGAACTATGTATGATTCGATTCTATAGTATCCTGAACATGAATATTTATGAAATTATTATTGAATTGACTTTACTGGGATTTGCTATGATGTAAAAGAGGCCTGAAGAGCCCAAATTCTGCTTATGGTTTGTATGATTGAACTTTGGCTTTGCTATGCATTATATTTTGTTGTATGGTTATCATTGCAGGGTCTAGCTCCGCCTGGCTTAGGAAGGTTTTTATGTTTGTCTCCCGTTCGCTAGGGTTTGATACAGGTGCGGATTTACTATTTCGTTACTCGTGTTGAGCCTTAGTGCGGGGGATGTGGTGCCTCACGGGCGGGGTACTACATCCTTAAGTGGTATCAGAGGCCGGTTGCAAAACCGGTGTTCTTGAGTCGTGTTTGAGTCAGTTAGGTCGCACGACATAGGAACAACTTGTTAATGTGTACATTGCATCGTTTTGGCATGAATATATGATACTTATTGTTGGAAATTGCTTAATACAAGTATACAATCTACTCTCTTATTTAGTTGTTTTAAATGTTGCAATTTGCATTCTATGTGCATTGATTCATTTAACTACGTGCCATAAGCATACACTAATCTCCATGCATCCATATTTGAGTTGATCTTCCTTACATAGGCTACTATCATGCAAACAAAACTACAATTTACACCAACTACAATTGACAAAGTAACTTGAAGGCCGAGTGTTCAAATTCCACGGCTTTCACAATGGAACTACCTATCATGGCTCGTATCATGGGAGGAAGCTTGGATCACGGGAAGGTTCATTAATCATGCCCTACCTACAAACCTTGAAGGTTCTCAACATACCAGAATTGCAAAGACTCAAGTTTTAACTTGAGGGATGCGTGAGACAACGAGAGAGGTGTGGAACTCTTCACCACCCCGATTTTGAAGACACTTAATGCAAGATTAAATGCTCCAAGGTTCACCGTTGAAGCTCCGAGTTTCGAATGGTTGGATGATTGGAAGACCAAATTGGGAAGCTTCAAGGGATCGGATACAAAATGTGTTAAAAAGGTTCGACTCCACTCAGATGCAAGGATTGGGAGCC
This sequence comes from Lantana camara, assembly GCA_037501455.1. Lineage (NCBI taxonomy): Eukaryota > Viridiplantae > Streptophyta > Magnoliopsida > Lamiales > Verbenaceae > Lantana > Lantana camara. Next base: position 57,444,570 of record CM074858.1, read on the forward strand.
GTTAATCATAAAGCTCACTATGAGGTCAAATATGGAAGCTCACTTGATACGAATATAAGCGTGAGACCACCAATGGACGCAAGGCAAAGAGACTTATGAGCATCGAGGAATACAAATCGCGTCGTCTTCTTGGAACCTTGGAACATGGAGACATCAAGAAGCAAGCAAGAATGGAAAGCGTTATCATGGGTGAATTATGCGTGTAGATCGGAAAACAAAGGATAAGCTAAAGGAACTTTAACCGGAGAGGACATCAAGATGAAGATTCGGACGACCTTTCGAGGTCGATGCTTGGAAGTACGTTGAGGTGTAAACTCCATTGACAAAGAAGACCTTGGGTTCAAGAATAGCACGTTCGGGCCATGGGATATACAAATGGATGAAGAAGATTAGGGAGATTCGAAAACCATGGAAAGCTAAGGAATTATCAATGTCTTCAAAGAAAGTTACAATTATGGGAATGAGGAACACGTCATCAAGCTAAAAGCTTACCACATCGGTGACAGGTTCTGCATATTCATGGCATGAGCATCATGCATCAATTTAAATTAATTGCTTTCTTTATCTATATGTACGTTTATGTTTAATTAATACGATTGCTCCAACGTGGTGCATCGTTGCATCTTTAACTGTTTACTATGTGCATTGGCATGTTAATCCAACATGCATGGCTTAGTGATTAATTGATAGGGAATGGCTCCACCATGCTCATCAAGTGATTCTTTGATCAAGGCTTACTCGAATCAAGACGAGAAGAATAGTTGGGTTATATCTTGGGAGTTCCGGGCACATAGTTTAGCTAGCACAATCTACACCGAAGAAACTAAGTTGAAGAGTTTTGAAGAAACCTTAATCTCAGAGGCGAAGTAACGAATTCAACTAAAATTTCTAAACAAGGGAGCATTGGTTAGGAAATAATGTAAGTCCTTTTTGATACTTGAAAGGATTACCTTTAGTTAAAGAATGGAAATACAAGAGGGGATTAAATTGGTCTAGATTTTAAGAAGAGTAAGAAAGAGAAAAGTTGGTGATTGGAAGGAAGTAATTATTGAAGGGTTTGAATTAAACCTTAGGAGTGAATTAAAGAAATGGAAGTGGCTCATCAAAAATTTCATTGAAAGAAGGATTCATGGAGTTCGACATGTAAGAGCAAAATTTGTTAAGGGGGAGAGCACGACCGAGAGGTGAATTGGAGGATGGGAGTGGTGCTCGAATGAATATGTTAGGAGTATGATAGGGATGCGAATTAAGGAAAATCTGGAAGTCCTAAGGGTGGTGATTAGGAATGAATAAGAAGACGGTTATGGTTAAGCCGTTAAGAGAGAAGCTACGTATGGAATTCTGATCTGGATGTGATGAAATCATAGGAGAGTTTCTATGAACTTCTAAGTTAGAATTAACAAGGGAAAACCGAATCAAGCTATTATATGAGGGGATGGTGTCGATCAAGATTTATTCAATAAAGTATGACGGGGTCCGAGACAATATTATTAAGTTAGCGATTATATCAACGGTAATCCAGAAGGAAACTTAAGAAGGGATCAAATAGAAAAGGATGATAATTGGAAGATTACTTCAAATTTCAAAGAATCATCAAGAACCTTCTATCTTCGGTTAAGGAAATATGGGACCAGTTATCGAATAAAACATTGAGGGGGTCAAAGGGAATGAACGGATGATAGGAACGGAAGGTGGGAAAAGACTTGTGTAGAGAGAGACCATAAGAATAAACATCGTAAGGTCGGGATCGAATCATCAAGTTTGCTCAGAGTGGTTATCCTCGGGGATATGTTGAGCACCGATAAGGATTGCAGAAGTTGGGTAGCAATACAAGTTAGAAAGGATCTAAGAATATACTCCTTAAAGAATTCGTCAATCGCTTCACCGGGGAACCCTGAAGAGGTTCAAAACAAGCTGGGCACTGAGTTACATTCAGGACAGATCATACCTTGGACAACGACAACTCACAAATCTGAATTTTGCAACTACGGTGAACGGTACTTATAGCATTCATGATACTTGCATTCATGCAAATTTAACCTACATAATTTTTATGTTAGGTGCTTTAATCTTGTATTGTGTTAAATTACTTGGAGTATTTGAATATCAATGTGGGCGACATTTATTACTTGCGTTGGGTGCCTTACGTGATTTTAAATTTGGTTTTGCGTGAGTTGCTTGGGAGTATTGGAGACTTCCTTGCTTTATTTTCGGTTGAGAGACGGGGTGCTCTCTCTTGTTTAGAAGAGACGGGGATTCTCTTATTTTGTTCGAGAGACGGGGTACTCTCTTTGCTTGCGAGAGACGGGGTTCTCTCATTGTTGTTGGAGAGACGGGGTTCTCTCATTGCTGCTCGAGAGACGGGGCTCTCTCCTTGTTGCTTGTGAGAGACGGGGAATCTCTCATTGTTTGTTTTCAGGCGTGTTGTGAATCCGAGGACGGATTCTTTTAAGGGGGAGAGATTGTAACGCCCCAGTTTTTCAGTAATAATAATGTGACGTATTTGTTTATAAATTGCGCAATTTAATTATTTAATTATAGGATTAATTGTTTATAAATGTTTATATTTGATTTAAACTATAAACTATTGTTATTTTAATTTAATTCATTTTATTCTACTTTGATATTTAGTGTTTAATTTCTTAATTAAGGTTTCATGTTACCTTAACTATTTCGGTAATTCTGTTAATTAATTTCAACATGTTATTAGTTGGCTTTAATTTATTTAAAAAGGAATTTAAGTTTTAGTAATTAAATTTATAACGTTATGAATTCATTCATGCGCATGAGTGTTCTATTTGTGCTTCGTTCTTATATGTAATGATATCGAAATGTCGTGAAAATTTAATATGTCGTAAATATGTGTGTTATGAACATGCCTATATGCTCGGTTTATGTTTTTGGATTCATTTGACGTGTTAACGAATTTAATTTTGATTGTGGAACCAAATCGGGGGGCTAACGAGCAATTAGCGCACCCTTGGTTCCGTACGTGATATCTTGACCTCGGGAATTCGGATTCGAATTCCGACACCTCCGTTGCCTTCGTATCGACGATTCGGAGACAATGGAACAAGCCTCATACCTTTTTGAAATCATTAAGACCTTCGAAATCCAACCGTAACGAGCAATTCGTGCAAGAAGAGCTCCTTTTGTTGACTAGTCTTTATGGTGGGACCCTTAACACTCCTCTAACCTAACCATACCTTAAACCATGACTTATGTACCTTGAGTTAAGCTTTTTCTTTCCCCTTTACAACTGAAAACCGAGCCAAAATATCTCCCCTTGCTGCTGCAACTGAACGAAATGGAGGAAGAGAAGAAAAGGAGAGAAAACCCTTGGCCATTCTTGTGATTTTGAGCTCAAATCACCTCCCTTCTTCTTGTAATCTTCAAGGTATGAACATTTATGTCTTCTCTACTCTATTATGCTTGATTTCATCTACTTACATCATGATTTGGATCAGATTTGATTAGGGTTTGAGTGATAAGTTTGGTATGAACTTTTAGGGATTTTTGTTCTTGTGACCTATTTGCTTGTGTAGCTGATTTTCTTGCTTATACATGATCATATGAACTTGTTTCTTGACCTATTTCTTTCCTAACTGATAGTATAAGATATTAGGAGGATTTTATCTCTTGACCCTTTGATGAAATTATGAGATATGGAGCTCCAAACTTGATGATTAAACTGCTTCCCCTGTTTTTCGTACTGCTGCTGTTCATTTTGCTTTGTTGCTTGATCAAATGATCTTCTTTTCATGTGAATTTGCATGGATCTTATGTACACTCATTGATCTATATGTTAACATTCATGTTTCAAGTAATGGGATCCATTTTAAGCCTCAAAACCGAAAGACATGGCCTGTTCTTATGCATGATCTATGACAGACTTGTTGCTGTTGCAATTGTGTGGTTGTTGGTCACCCTAATGTGCTTTAAATTGTGCCATTTTGCATATATATGAAGTATATTAGTTTTTTAGTATGTTAGCATACATTCCCCAAGGTTTCAGATCCAAATTCAACCCCTAAGTACTTGATCAAGGCATGATTTAACCAATAGGGCTTTTATGTGCGATTTTGGCGACCCAGTTTTGCTCCATGATTTAGATGCTCATAAAGTGTGATTTAGCCTTTGAACTCTAAATGAAATATGTTCCTTACATGCTAAATATGTTTTTTATTAAGTTTCATTGTATTTGGAGTTCATTTGGTATGCTTTTGGATTGAGTTTGTATGGGTTCAGTTTTGCCGGTAAAACTTTGTGTGTGGTTTGGTTCTGTACCGTGACACCCCCGTGTCTCATTTACACTAAAGTGTGAGACACGGGCGTGTCACACCTTCTGGGTAGGTCTGTACTGAGCCACGGTCGTGGCTCAGTTTCGCTAAGAAGGGTGACACCCCCGTGTCCCTTCCCTTGCGCAGTCCTTGTTGCTTCCTTTTCTGTTTTTGATTTGTTTCACCTCCTTAATGACTTTATCTCCTTTTGTGTTGATCTATGAACTTGTTTTGCTATATGTTGGGAGCATTATGGTGTAATTTCATGGCATTTGGATGAGTTGTAGGCATGGTTTTGCTTAATGCCGTTTATGTGTGTTTATATGTCGTTTATGAATCGCGTAACTCATTTTCTATATCATATGCTTCCTTCTTGTTGTCAAACTTTGGAATTATGCTATCTTATGTAATATGAAGTATGTGGTAGCATTATGGGAGAGCTTGAATATGTTCTATGCTCCTATTTGAATTCTTGAATTAATTTGATTGGAGATATGAATTGATGAATTTGAATAAAAATGAATGAATGAGTGAATGACTTGGTTATACGATTTAAATGCCTTAATAGTGCACATGAACACTTTCATGATATAATATCATCTTTGTGCATTCATATCATGCTTGAGCATTGCCGTGCGTCATATGTGGTTCATTTAGAGTCTTGAGTCTCACGAACACGTCATGTTGTCTTTGGTACAGTTTATCTCCAGGGTGGAGAGATCTTGATCCTTCGGGCACTTGGTAACTCGTTCCTTGTTTCGTCACGGTTCAGGTGAGGGTGTTTTTGTTCTAGCTATGTAACAAACCCTATAACCCTTATGTGAAAAGCTTTGGCCAAAACCTTATGATTATATTTATATCCTTTTAAAGTAAAGTCATCGAGTAAATTCTTCTGAAATTATACGTATGGGCGTATATAAGCTTAAAATGGTTTTGCAACGAGGCTATGCTCCAAACCGTGTGTCTTCATGCTAGCTACGGATTAGGATGACACGGAGAGGTACGTGTATAGCATATGCCGAGTTGCACGGTAAGGTATGTTTTCTTATAGTATGTATCCTAGGCATGAAAGCAAATGTTTTGGCGAGATTATGCAATTATGATATGAACACGGGCCCCTGGACTTAGTATATATGGCTAACCGAGGAAGCAAGGGCTGACGGGGATCCCATATACTAGTCCCAACCAAACTACGGTGATACCGGCCCTCGCTAGGAGGTTTAGCGGGGAATGGGAGCTGAGTGCCCTTGGGGGAGTCAGAGTCATGAAACACCATTGGCCTATGTATGAGGTGGTCGGGTCTTGCTAACCCGTCCACCACCCGGAGGAAGAAGGTTGGTTATGATTTATGATTATGCTTATGAATATGTTTATGTTATGATTATGCACCGTGCGGGAAGGCCGGGACCAGGATTGCCCAAACGAATATGTTTATGATATGATTTATGGTCTGTGTGTATTATGATATATTGCATGATCTCCTAATCAACATATTATTGATATTTGTCGTACACGGTCGGAGTTTGGTTGGAGATTGTGCATGCTCACTCGCCGAGCCTTATGTTTATGTATGATTTATGAATGTAATGAATTAATATGATTAGTCATAAAATCCGAGCATTGGTTAATCATTCTCTTGCCCTTTTTGGGAACTAATTTCAAACAAAACCTTGTTCGGAATTTATGACTTGCATGTGCATGTTTTTATATATGTATATCGCTCCTGCTCACTCAGTCTTCTAGAGACTGACCCCTTTCCCTCCCCAATCTTTTAGTGTGCAGGTTTGACTTTGGAGTTTCGAGCTAGGCGGAGGTGTTTGAAGTCTTTAAGTGGGTCGAGTTAGGTTAGGAGAGTCTCTGCACTCACTCATGTATTGGAATTATGTATGATTCGATTCTATAGTATCCTGAACATGAATATTTATGAAATTATTATTGAATTGACTTTACTGGGATTTGCTATGATGTAAAAGAGGCCTGAAGAGCCCAAATTCTGCTTATGGTTTGTATGATTGAACTTTGGCTTTGCTATGCATTATATTTTGTTGTATGGTTATCATTGCAGGGTCTAGCTCCGCCTGGCTTAGGAAGGTTTTTATGTTTGTCTCCCGTTCGCTAGGGTTTGATACGGGTACGGATTTACTATTTCGTTACTCGTGTTGAGCCTTAGTGCGGGGGATGTGGTGCCTCACGTGCGGGGTGCTACATTTAAAGTTGCTGGGCTGAAACTTGTCTTACTTATCATCAATTCCTTTCTCGTTTTCTAAGGTGGAACCGTGACATATATTCTTATTATTATGAATGTTAATAATGATATTAATTGTATGAATGCAGTTTTATGTTTCTAAGTCTCTTAAAAGTTAAAACTAACAAGTCCTTTCTTGGAGCATATATATTACAAAAACATCTTTTGCTTTATTGAGAATTGACAACTGATAAATACACTTTCTCCAAACTCAAATACAATGTCAATGGCCTCACTCTCTTTTCTTCCTTAATTATCACTCACTCTCCTTAATTTCCGTATTTTCCTTTTCCTTGCATTGTAATATGCCGAATATTTCTCAATACATTGTAATATGTAGAATATTTTTCAATATGGAATCTCCTGATGATTAAAATTTCATTCAATATTATTAGTACCTAGGCATATGTGATCATGGTGGTTCTCTTTTTGCTTCTCTTAATTAAAATATAAAGTATACAGGTTCTAAAATCAGTTTATTAATCTTATTTAATTTGAGTTTATTGGTCATATTTAATCTCATTTTATTTGAATCTCACTATATTTCAATTTATTTCAGATGGATCCGGAGCGTCGATATTGATGGTAATGACAAAGAAGGGGACACTGCTAATAATAGTTAGTTTGTTGGATTATGAAAGAACTTACTTGATGTCCTACTTGTTTGTCAGTTTGTTTGTTCTACTTGATTTAGTTTTTTGATGTTCCGCTGTAATTTGAAGTTTGAAAGCACTTCTGTTGTCAGTACTTTGTGTTTTGAAATTCAGCAAAAAAAAATTCCAGAAGAAAGGAGAAAAAAAGCCAAAAATAAAAAATGAAAAAACCAGGTCGGGTCAGGTTATTCGGGTGGGTCAGGTCATCGGGTGACCTGAAAAAAAATCAGGTCAACCTGAACCCAACCCGAACCTGATAGGTTCAGGTTAGGGTTGGGGGTTTCGGGTTCATTTCGGGTTTGGGTTGAGACTTTTTATGTAATACGCCTACCTCAACCAGACCTACCCGAATTGACACCCCTACTCTCTAGTCTGACACCAAACCTTGATGCAAGTATATTGTCTCCTTTCCATGTATTCCTCTGCATGCGGGAGGTTAGACTAAGTTACCTAATATGTAGTCGGACTTATCAGATAATATTGGAAGACGAGAACCTCGCTCCCCTATGCGTAGTGTAATTACGTTCCTTCCAAATACACCAAAAAACCAAAGCCAGGAATGATGAAATTTACTTGATTAGCACAACTAAACTGTGTAGATGAAACCTAGCTCTGCAACATCATGACCGGTGACCCATTAGTCAGAAAACTAACATGGGGGAAAATCTTCCCAAAATATGGCCAGACCTCCTCCATCTTGTCCTCGTTGACGAAAAGTTGCTCCATGCTTTCTAATTGAACGCACCAGTTGTACTTGAAAAGAAAAACCATCCCTTTTCGATGTAGTCTCTCATCAACTGGTATCTGGTCATACACTATTTGCCAGAGGGATATCGAAAATTGAAGGGGCCAGGTTCGAGCTCCACAACAATTTTAGTAACTCTAATCAGGGTGTTCTTTCCTCTTGTGGACATACTCCCAAGCTCATCATCCGGCCACTCAAACCGCATAGTCTGAATTAATTTAGACATATCCTCCCCCACGATAGTAACCAAAAACTGAGTATCTCATACATTGTTAAGCCAGTACAATATAACGTGCTCATTACGACCCTCGTGTATATCTGACTAATATCCCTCTCCTTCTGTTGCTTATATTTAGTGCATTTATTGAATGGTTATCGAGAATGATTTCTGCGGTTCTTGGGCTTTCTAGGTGTATTTTTAAATGACGTTGTAACTTCCTATATTGACTCAAACTATAGAAATTATCCTAAGATTAATGGATGAAGTTTTTTTTCTTAAAAGTTAAAGTTTAATGCTATTAATAAGATAGAAGGGTTTTCAAAAAATTATGACTATTAATAATTTTAGTAGATAGATTATACATATATCTTTTTTAAATTGTTGGAACAAACTCAGAGGATTTAGTTGATTAACCGAATATTTCGGTTCATGTCATGCATAAAATGTACATTTTGATACGGTAGTGCGTAAATTAAACAACTATGACGATAAGAAAAAACATAATTATTGGGGTAAATTTTATGCCCATACCATAACGACCAACTACTATACTTATTGTTTTGTGATTAATACTATTGAAAAATGTTATAAATCGTGTTCCAAATAAGGACCTCAATTGGTAATAATTTTTGTGCAATTTAAATGAGATAGGTGGACGAACAGTTAGAGGTGGTCAAGGTTCATATTGCCGGTAATAGTAACATTTTGACAAGTTGCCCTGTACTTAAGAACACTGGATAGAACACTCGGAGCTCTTTTGAAAGGGGAATTATCGTGTTGGTGGGAGAGAGTGGGACAGTAGCCTTAAAAGTAGTAGTTGTAACACCCCGTCTGCTCGGCAATCCAGGTACGACGTCTCGGGAGAGTTTAATTAAGTAATTATGTGATTCGTATGCCTTACATGTCAATTTGCAAATTATTTTAGTTATGTGCGCATTAGAATTTAATTAATGTACGTGGACTCAATCGTCCAATATTTGCAAATTAGGGACCTAATTCTAATTAGGGTGTTTGAGCCTTCGTGGCTACCTTGAGCTCGGGAATTCGAATTCGAATTCCGACCTTGTCATTGAGTTCGTTTCGAGGATTCGGATTCGATGAAATTAACCTTATAATTTTCTAAAGCCGTTTGATACCCCTACCATTTTAAAATCCGATCCGAGTGGACAGGATCCTTTTTGACCCGACCCGTTAAACCGACCCGTTTCAGCCCCTTTATGGCTGAAAATATCTCCCCTTTTCCTCTCACTTTGGATCGATCAAAACACATGGCAAGAGAGAAGAGAAGAAAGCCGTTGGCCATTCAAGCTTTGGCTCAAGCTTGTGCTCCATCCAACCATCCGATCGAAGAACCAAGGTAAGATTTGAATTTCTCTCTTCGAGTGTGTAGTTTCTTCCCGATTGAATTCCATCTTTCTTGCTTGGATCCATGCTATTGGAGAAGATGATGAATAGTATGCTTGTATGAAAATTTGATCTCTTGCCTTCATACTTGAATTATATGATCTAAACTTGATGTATGTTCTTCTCTTGAGCTCTCTTTTTGCATAAATGTTGGAATTTTCATTGTTGGGTGAGCATTGCATATAACTCCATTAATGGAGCTTGAAGAAGATGAAATGGCAACTCATTCAATTCTTGATTTCATGCTTTGAATTTAAGATATGTGTTAGAGCATGTTTCCATGAACTTGTGTCTTGATTTTCATTGCATTTGGTTGAGTTTTGAGGTGGCTTTGATCATTTTTGGTTTCCTCCATGTTTAGCCCCTGTTTTTGCTTCTTTTTCTCATCCAGAAGGACTACTCGGGCGGGTAGTTTTGTGTGTTAAAAGTACCCGGGCGGGTAGATTTAGTGCAGAAAGTTTCTGCACTGTTTTCCCCGACGGGGTAGATTTCTGTCTTGTTTTTCCCAGGCCGTTTACCCCCTCATATGACCTCGGATTGAGCTGATTTTTGGATATGTTTAACCTTATTAAGTATAGAACAATCTCCAATTGGAATCACCCCAAAATTCGTTCTAGATTGTGAGTTATAATCGTTTTAATTTGGTGTCGCCACTTGGCCGAGATTCTGCATTCGTTCAAGTTCACACCTACGCCATTTTCGCCCCGCTTTGAACCATGATTCGAGCCACCTACCATTTTAAAGATCTATGTGTCTACTTTCATTTACATCAAACAAAACTTAATTGCCATTTCTAAAACTCAAGTTATGATCATATTCCTACAGCTTGTACATCTTGGAAAACTGTCAGCTTTAGCCCATTTTCACTCGGAATCTCGTTTTGTGTTCTTATTCTTTTTTTTCTCGTACCTTTCCACATCCGAACTCATTCCTAACTTGTTTTAGCATGTTTAAGTGTATGTATTTGCTCTTTTTATGCATTTTATGCTTCTTAAGTAATGTGAGTTGTTTGCGCGAATCGCTTATGCGCCTTGTTATGTTTTTAGATGCTTCATTATGCATTAATTGTGCACATGAACATGCTTTAATGCATATTATGAATTTTTTAAGCTATGATATGGGTGTTTTTGCACGTCTTGTATGAATTTGATACGTGTATGAGCTTTTGACTAAGTATTTGCATCTCTTACGTGACTAAGCATAGGTCGTGCTTCTATATGGTTCGTCCTCGAGTCTAAGTTTTGCATATTGTCTTCAGTTTGTCCAGGTGCACCCGGGGTGGTGTTTCGTGATTCGAGTTGATTCCGGGGTGAATCATTTGTCTCATTCTTGGCCACGTCGGTGTAAGGTGAGGGTTAGGATCTTTTCTTTTAGATAAGCGGCCTATGGCCTTAATGTGATGTTTTCTCACCCCGCATGCGAATATATATACTATATGTATATTAAATATGTGTCTTATGATATGTTATGAATCTTGTTATTCGATTTCATATGAATTCTTCTGAAATTATACGTATGGGCATATATAAGCTTAAAATGGTTTTGCAATGAGGCTATGCTCCAAACCGTGTGGTGTCAAGTGAACTATGGATCTCCTTTAGCATCTTATGAATTTGGAAGACACGGAGAGGTACGTGTATAGCATATGCCGAGTTGCACGGTAACGTATGTTTCTTATGGTATGTTTCTTAAGTATGAATCGTATGTTTCTAGGTTTCCGAGTTAGGTATGTTTCATATGAGTCTTATGTTTCTTATGAATCTTATGAATCACTGGGCCCCGGAGGTGTGGGTAAGGGAGACCTGGTGCGGCTGTTGGGGTCGCCGGTTATCACCCCTGTGCACAAGCTCCTTTGAAGTACCTACGCGCGACTCTGAGGGAGATGGAGAAGGTGTGGTGCTTTGAGCCTTCGGCTGAGGCCGGAGAAGGTACGTTGTGGGTTCGCGACCCCACGTATATTGAGTTGCACGATGTGGGCCTGTAACCCGCGTGCAGACTTCCGGAGAAGGCTGGAATACGGGAATATGAATCTTTGAATTTATGAATCTTATGAATTTATGAGTTTATGCTACTTTATGAATCTTTTGAGTCTTTTGATTAAGGAGTAAGGTTGGAGACCCGTACTCGCCGGGTATTTGAATTCTTTTGTTACGTTGATTATGAAACGGGATAGGAGAGTTTGTTTTCAATATGAGATTTCTACGCTATGTTATGAATCGATCTGAATAAAAGAATCCTTATGAGTTACAATATGAATCCCTATAAGTTTTTAATATGAATCCATATGCGTACTTGAATCTATGAATCTTTACGAGTTTTCAAACTTAAGAATATACGAATATATGAATAAGTATGAGTACTTTTGGAAAATGGCTTTTGTAACGCCCCAGTTTTTCAATTATGTATTTCATGATATTTGTGAATTATTTGATCAAGTGTTTACATGAAATTTTATCATCTTGTAATTTATGGCATGATTTATATTTAATTGATTTACGTCATTTAATTTTCTTGATTTGAATACTAACAATTATGATTTAAATTATAACTTCATGAATTCAATTTCGTGAGTGTGTATTTAATTCTCCAAACATGATTTAAGTGATTTAGCATAACATATATATATTCAACTCCATTTCATCATATTCTTTTAGAGCTATATATATATGTGTTTATATAATCATCAACCATGCATGCCAAGTTGAAGCATCCCTAACTTGTAAATTCCTAAGAGGCAAGGGCTTGTGTGCAAATAACTTTTAATTAGCAAGACTTTTCTCCCCACTTGAATTATATAATGTATACATATATATATATATATCTATATATATATCTTGACTCATGTATATATCTTATCCATCCCCCACACTTCATTTATCCATTTTTCATCTAAGATTACACACACCTAAACACACTTAATCACGATCAAAACACCATGGAAGAGGAGGAGGAGATTTCATCATTCTAGCTTGGTTTCAAGGGTAACTTGCATACTTTGAAGCATCATCATCATCACTCCATCATTTCTTCTCCTTTCTTTCATTCAAGGTAGAGCTTGAGACTTTGTTGAATTCTTGATGTTATGATTGAAGAAGGGTTTGAGATTTATAATGCAATTCTTTGGTTAATTGTGATTAGAAGCATGATCTTGATCTTTATACTCCAAAGCTTGCATGAATTCATGAATAATGTGAGACTTAGATATCATGATATATATGGGGTTTGGAAGATGAATTCTTGATGAAATATGCTTGGTTCCTTGGATTAATTGAAGTCTAATTGATATATGTGAGATATATGCTTGATATATGATAGTTTTGGGGTGAATTCTTGTCTTGGTTTGATGTGGGAAGGCTTGGGAGCCAATTCCCGTAGGTATGCCCTGTTTTCCCCTGTTTTTTCGCCCAATTTGCTTCAACACGGCCGTGTCCAACCTAGTTCATTCTCAACACGGCCGTGTTGGGAGTTCGAGTTGGAATATTTCTGCACAACACGGCCGTGTCATCTTTCAGGCCAATATTGACACGGCCGTGTCGACTTCGTTTGAACTCCGATTGACCTGATTTTTGAACCGTTGGAAAGCTCTTGAAGTCTAGAACAACTCCAATTGGAATCATCTCAATATATTTTCCCATTTGTGAGATATTATCAATTATTTTTGGTGTCGCTGCTTTACCGACAAACTGCATTCATCCAATTTCAAGCTTATGCCATTTTCTCCTCGCTTTGAACTAGAAAACAAGCCTTATATGCTCGGAGAGCTCTATGTGTCTAGTTTCATTTCCAATAATAAAAAAATTTATTCCAACTTCTACATCTCAAGATATTACAGTTTTCCTACAGTATGTGCATTTCCGAAAATTGTCGGTTTTTGCCAAACTTCACCAAAACCCTTCTTATTGCTTTCCTTTCACTCTCTTGGCTCGCATATGTGAATTATATGTTGTATATACTTGATTAATTGATAAGCATGCTCTTACTTGACACTTCTTGGTACGTAATTGCTCAAACTTTATTGTGTAATTCCATGCCCTATATGAATTGAACTTGAAATTATTGAATGATATGAATATGTGACTCCTTGAGATTTATTTCATCTCTTAGATATTGATTGGTTCTCATACATGATAAGTGTCACTTGATTGCTAGTTTTACGTATTTACATGAGCATTGCCGTGCGTCATACTTGGTTTCATATTGAGTCTTGTCCCACAAGTTCACGTTATTTCCTTTCTTGTCCAGTTTTCTCCAGGGCGGAGATCTTTGACCGTTTGGGAATTTCCTTGTATCCTTGTTTTGGTCCATCGCTCGTCAAGTGAGGTTTAATTCTAGATACTTAGAACCTTTACAACCCTATGTGTGTTTTCGGCCAAAAAGTATATATATATTTATAGTTTTCAAATCTTATTGTTTTACAAGGGATTTCATGAATTGAACGGATTGATTGATTGAATATTTTGGCGAGTAACTATTGTTCACGTTGGGCCCCGAGGGTAGTGTATTGAGCCAACCGGGGAAGCAAGGGCTGACGGGTAACTCCTGCACTACCCTCACCATTGTGGGATCACCTCTGAATCCACCAGGAGGTTTGGTGGAGGAAGAAATCCCATGAGTGGGAGTCATGTTCCCGACGTACACCATGATTGGATGGTTGGGTCTTGCAAGCCCACCATCATTGGAGGGAGAAGGAGACTGGGGATGGGTCCGGCACCACGGGCCATCCTCGGGTTATTGCATTGACTGCACTCATTTATTAAATTGATTGAATACACTACTGCACTTCTACACTATAATTGAATCGCATGATCACCTGATAATTAAATCAAACACTTTTGGAGAAAGGTTGGAGAATTGCCCTCACTCGCCGGGCCACGTATTGAATTGATAGTGATTGAATTATTAAATTGTTTAGTTGTAAACTCGGGCGAGAATTACTTTAATATTTGAACTTATATTGTTTCTTTTATGAAAACTTACCCGAGATTATAGCTTGCATGGTAATTGCGCTATATTTATTTAAACCCCTCACTCAGTCTTTGGTAGACTGACACCCTCACTTTTCAGGTACTTACAGTCGTGTGCTAGGCGGGAGTCCGAGTTGTGTCTTTTGTTCAGTTGAGTCTAGCATCGCATTTTCATGTTCTTGGTATTTCCGGCTTTATCATGTTAGGGTTCCTGTTAGTTTTGGAGACTTATGCATGTATAATATGTTGGAGATGATAATGTATTGATATATGAGCTAGAATAGGATGAGCTTTTGGATATTTGGTATATGATATTGAAATGTTAGTGTTTATACTTCCGCTTTCGAATTTTCATGTATTGGATTTAATTGAATTGGGGTCTAGTCCCGCCTAGCTTTTGAGTTTTTTTTATTGTCTCCCGTTCGCTATAGTTTCGGTTCATGTATGAATTGCCCGTTTCATATGTGAATTGAGGCTATAGTGCGGGGGATGTGGCGCCTAGCATTCCGGGTGCTACAGCTTTGGTATGTAAAACCCTATTCTCGGTTCATAGTCTTTTGCTTAATACGTGCTTTGCTCTATATATAGATACGTGTTGGGTGTGCGTTAGCCCCCCTCACTCAGTCTAGTTGTAGACTGACCCCTCTCTTTCCCCCCTCAGTTGCAGGTGCTAGGTTTGGGTTCGTGCTAGGCGGCGGTCTTCTTTTGAGTCGTTCGGGTCGAGTCTTTACATTCTGCATCTTCATTATTTTTGCCTTTTCATTCTGAGGTTATGTATAAGTTTGTAATTTGATTCAAATCTGATATGTATATGATTAGAATTGCCCTCGCTGGGCCTTACCTTATGTCCCAAAAGTTGGCTTGTGTGCCCAAGTTTGCATGTGGCGCGTATGCTTTAATTTCTGCTGGCCCGTGGCCTTGCTTGTGTGTATCTTGATCCTGTGCTTCCGCTTTTGGTTTTCAATTTATTGCGCGCTCTGTTTCAGGGTCTAGACTGCCTAGCTTAGGTGTGTTTTATTTGTCACCCGTTCGCCATAGCTTGGTGCGTGACCGGAGCTCCCATTTCGTCACACGTGTCGGGCTATGGTGCGGGGGATGTGGTGTTCCTCGCTCGGGGTGCTACAATAGTGGTATATGGAATTAGGAAATTTGGAGATGATTTATTTTAACTTAAAAAATAATTAGTACTACTGTACTAGCAATCATGCACACTCTATGCTTGTGCGAAAAAGAAAATATTACTATTAAAATACATTAAAAGTAATTTTTTATATTATTAATAATTAAATAATTATTTAATAGGTCTGATACTTAATATAATAACATAGATAAAAATAAAATAAAAATACGAAAAAGGTCAAAATCATATCAGACAAAATAATAATAAAAAATTAAAAAGATCACGAGAAAAGATCAAAGAATATGAAAAATATTAACCTGATGCAAGATATTGGAGTTCAGACATAATAGATAAATAAATTTAAAAAAAAAAAAGAAGAGATAAAATTGAGGTTAAGAGATAATATGTAAATAAATTAAAAGAAAAGAAATAGTTTAAAAGTTAGGAAAGAAAAGAAAAGAGTACAAAAGAGAAAATATTTTAAAAGTGAGGGGCAAAAAGAAAAGAGTCCAAGAGTCGAATACACCTAGACGGTTTTTATCTACCCTGATGCTTAATATAATAGCATAGATAAATTTACTAGTTTTATGTTATAATTAATTAATTGATAATAATAACTATTTTTTTATATCAATACAGTTGATGAGACACAAAACCTCGCTCGGATCACAGCCGTCCACATGTCGCCATCTATTGACCTAAAACTTATACGCTTGCACTAACGGGCTCGCACGCATACGCAGCCCATCCACTTGATGATTAAGCCCAGGTCTACGTGCCTCGGCCCACTATTCAAGCGGGGGATTCAGGCTAGAGAACCCAGCGCTCGTGATACGGTCCTCTCATGGGCTATCCTCCCGGGGAAACGTCCCACGAGGGAACGTTCTACCTCGCGCTCGGTTATCCAATGCTCGTTGGTCATTAGTCAAGGGGACCCCCTCGTGCCTCCCTTCGAGCGTCATCCACGCTCGAATATGATCAACCCCTATTAAGGCATCCGTACGCCCGCAGGACAGGGTTTGAGCTTCCCAACACTCAACGCTCGCCAACAACCTCTGACACTATGGCAGTGTGCACCTCGTACCTGGCACGCCGCTTGCTTTTCAGAGCCGTCACTCTCATATCCTCTCAGGCCGCCACGTGTTAGGGCAACACAGGTTTGGGACCACACGATCAGATTACCCAATCTACCCTCACCCTTAACCTATAAATAGGGGGAAACACATGCTTTCTTCCTCAAGTGATCTTCTCCATTAACACACACATTGAACTGGTATATTCCTCCATTAATCTGCATCTTCCCAAGCTACACCCTACCTTCAACACAGTTGCATCACCACCGCATTTTACACTCTTGGTGTTATCCTAGCTGGAAGAACCCACGCTCAAAAGGAAACCCAGTTCCTGAGGCTCCTACGCCTGTGATGGTCTTTCCCTTTTTACACAAATATTGAAAGTGTTGTTGCATTTTAGGAAACTCACATTTTCCTGCACCATCATTTTTGGCGCCGTCTGTGGGAAACCATCATCCTCTTCATCTTCATCAGATTCTTCTTAAGCTAGTTGAAAAGTAACACCGGCGACATTCACTATGGTAACTGCAACAAGGTCAGGCGCGGTGGACTAGAGGGGGGCTCTTCCTCCCATTAATGTGGAGAACGTCGAAAACCCTACCCCCGCCGGAGGTGCGCCCCCACCAATCGCCGGAGACACAGAGGCAGCTGCTGCAACACTCCCTCCAGGGGGGAACGAGGCTGGCTCCCTTCCTCCTCCTCCTACCTCCGGGCCCAATGCTCCAACCTCCCATCCCGGCATGTATCCCATAGCCATGCCACCACAGGGATACGCTTATCTACAGCCTGGGATGATGCCTATGATCCAGCCCTACCAGGTAGGAACACTGAATCTCCCATTGTCGCTGCCTAGGGAGATACAAGGGGTGGAAATGCCCCAGATTACTACTCAGCAACTCCAGGCGATCTACGCACAATGCGAGGGTCAGGCGGTCCAGAACACTTGGGAATACTTCACTGCGGCCTATTTCCCTTCACAAGCTGGCGCTCGAATCGCCCCACCCCTTGGAGGGCTCCCGGCTCACCCATTGACGATGGCACAAAATGCGTTGAGGGTCCCAGCAACCTCCCTCGCCACCTGTCCAGGAAAATGAGGTTCCTCCGAGGGCCCAACCAGAGCAGCAGCCTGGTGCAAATGAGAGGGCCAGGGATAATGAAGAGGTCCAATCAAGGGCCACAGAAAGGACAAACCGCGGAAACGTCGGAGACCCTCAGCTTGCCGCTGTGCAGGACCAGCTTAAGGGGCTCCAGAATGTGGTTGAGCAGCTCTCTCGAGCAAGGTCTCAAGTCCCCCGAGATGGGGACAAGAGGTCCAGGGCCAGAGACGCACGCCGGCCGCGTAGCCCAATTTCTCGCCACAGAAGGGAAGCCAGCTACGAAGATCCCGACGACAGGGATTACCGAATCATGACCGGCGATTCGCCCCTCATTGAGGAGGTATTGATGACTCATGCGGGGAAGGGCAAAATCCCCTCGTCTGTCAACAGGTATGATGGAACCACCGATCCAGCCGAGCATCTGGATCACTTTGTGCATCTGATGCATTTATATGATCACCCTAACAACTATTGGGCCAAGGTGTTCGTCACTTTCCTCACTGGAATGGCTCAAGACTGGTACAAAAAACTTCCCCCGCGCTCAATTCGAGGGTATTA
This sequence comes from Lantana camara, assembly GCA_037501455.1. Taxonomy (NCBI): domain Eukaryota; kingdom Viridiplantae; phylum Streptophyta; class Magnoliopsida; order Lamiales; family Verbenaceae; genus Lantana; species Lantana camara. The sequence goes on from CM074858.1 coordinate 57,462,929, forward strand.
TGACTTGACCGATGCCTTTGTAAGCCATTTCAATTCTTTAAAAGTACCGGCCCCGGCCGCAACCGCCCTTTACAGCTTGGTCCAGGGGCCGAACGAGACCCTCCGGTCTTTCATGGGAAGGTTCAACAAGGAGATCTTGTTGGTAGAGAAGCCCTCGATGGACTTCCTGAGGCACGTTCTGTTTGGAGCCATCAATATGAAGCATTATGTCAGCAAGGAATTTGTAGAAGAGGTGGCCAAGAAAAAGCCACGCTCGCTGATGGAGATAAGGGACATAGCTGACTCGTTTTTCACCCTCGAAGATATGTATCTTGCGAGGGACCAGAAAATAGCGAACGCCCCTCGCCCCAGCAAAGCCCCCGAGGACAGGAGATTCAACCAGGGGTCGCCGCCGCAGCCCTATTCCCACTCTTCGAAATTCTCCTCCTCCGCGTAAGTTTGAGCGCATCCCCCTCAACCGCCCAATCGCCGAAGTTTATTCCATGGCGGATAAAAAACTGTTCAAGAGACCGCCAAAATTGAGAGAAACGGAGGCCTAAAAGCTCTCGGGAAAGTACTGCGCTTTCCATAAGCAGAAAGGGCATGACACCAACGAGTGTCGTCAGCTTGAAGGTGAGATTCAGAGGCTCATCGTTGGGGGACACCTCAAGGAGTTCGTGAAGGTGTTGGAAAGGTATGATGAACATTGCGCTGAGCGAGCGCATGCCAGAGGAAGGAGTCGTTCACGCTCGCGGAGTCCACGCCACCATCACACACAGCCAAGTGACCGTGGCAAAGGGAAAGCCTCAGACATGGAAAACCAGCCCTTCGCGGTCATCCACATGATTGCTGGAGGATCCTCGGGGGGCGATTCTAACGCTTCCCGATGCCGTTACGTTCGGAGCTACGATCAAAGATCTTCTCAGCTCAGGACAGTGCTCTCCATCGACAGCTCCTCGCGCTCGGAAAAGGATGAGAGCGTAGGTTTCACAGAAAAGGATTTAGATCACATTGTAACACCCCATGGGGTCGGTGAAACCTCTGACTGCCCCATGGTGGTTAGCTTAGACGTTCATAACCACGTTGTAAAGAGGGTTCTAATTGATAGTGGAAGCTCTGTGAACGTTCTCCCTTATTCCACGTTTCAAAAGATGAATATAACAAGCACTTCACTCGAACCCCTCAGAACAGCCCTCGTTGGCTTTGGGAGTTCCGAGATTGTCCCTCGCGGACAAATTCGCTTGGCCACCTCATTTGGTCGTGCCCCACAGCGAAAAACTTTGAATGTTCTTTATGCAGTGGTCGAAGTAGATCTCCCATACAATATCCTCATCGGACGCCCAGCGCTCGTAGACTTTAAGGCGGTAATTTCAACATATCACCAGAAGGTCAAGTTCCCTACCCCCGAGGGAACAGGCGAAGTACTGTGCAATGTCAAGGAGGCTTGGGAATGGCTAACCCGGAGAAAATCAAGGCAATCCTTGATATCCCCTCCCCTCGGAATGTGAGGGAAGTTCAAGTGTTGGTGGGAAAGATTATCTCATTAAACAGATTCATCTCCCGCTCGGCAGACTGGAACCTACCCTTCTTTAAAGTTTTACGCAACGCTCGTAACTTCGCCTGGAGTAAGGAATGCGAGGAGGCTTTGCAGGATATGAAGCGATACCTCACGAGGGCGCCATTGTTGACCAAGCCTAGCCCAGGAGAAAGCTTAATTATTTACCTTTCAATCTCAACAGAGGCTACAAGCGCTGTCTTAGTGGCTGTCCGTGAGCGTAAGCACTTGCCGGTCTACTATTTGAGCAAAACTTTGCAAGGGGCAGAGAAAAGATACATGGAAATAGAGAAATTCATTTTTGCGCTCGTTAATGCTTCTCGAAGGTTAAGACCTTATTTTCAGGCTCATTCTATCACAGTACTCACGGATCAACCTCTCAAACAGGTGCTCGCAAAGCCAGATGTCTCAGGGAGATTAATTAAATGGGCGATTGAACTTAGTTAGTTTGACATCGCGTTCGAGCCTCGCACGGCGATACAGGCTCAGCTGTGGCTGACCTATTGGTGGAGCGCTTCAACTTAGATACTGGGCCCTCGCTGCAGGAGGGACTGTGGCTTCTGCACACTGATGGCTCCTCGACCTCACAAGGGGGGGGGGGGGGAGCAGGAGTGACCCTCAAAGATCCTCACGGTACTGAAGTTGACTACGCTATTAAACTAGCGTTTCAAGTCACCAATGACGACCCGGAATATGAGGCTCTAATCCAAGGGCTTAGAATAGCCCTCCAGAATGGCGCCGTTCGGGTCACTGCATATGTCGACTCACAGCTGATCGCAAGTCAAATCGATGGTACTTATGAGGCTCGAGAAACCACTATGGTGCAGTACTTGGCGAGCGCTAGAGAAGTTATATCAAAGTTCAAAGAATTTCATTTGCTGCAGATCCCGAGAGGGGAAAACGAGCGGGCAGACGCTCTTTCTAAGTTTGCATCCGCCTTGGAGGGCTCCTGCGAGCGCTCTGTCACATTCCTCAGAACGGAGAGGCCGCTGATTCGCGATACGGGATCCTCAGATGAAGTCAATATGCTAGATCCCTCCGAGCCTTGCTGGCTTGACGACATCATTAGATTTTTAAGGGATGGAGTCTGCCCGAGCGACAAAGTGGAAGCACGAAAGATTAGAAGTAAAGCCCCTTGCTTCTCTCTCGACAGAGAGGGACGGCTATTCAAGCGGTCTTTCCAGGGTCCACCGCTAAAGTGTCTGAGACCCTCGCAAGCCAAGGAGGTGTTGGAACATGTGCATAACGGGAGCTGTGGGAATCATTCTGGCGGTCAAATCCTGGGAAAGAAAGTCTTGAGGAGTGGGTTCTACTGGCCCTCGGTGTTGCAGGATGCCATTAGTTACTCTAAGAAATGCCCTAAGTGCCAGTTTCATTCTAACACCCCTCAATTGCCGGCGGCTCAAATGATTCCTATTGATGTTTCGTGGCCCTTTGATCAGTGGGGCATTGATATTGTGGGACCCCTCCCAATGGAGGTCGGACAAAAGAAATTCGTAATACTCGCTGTGGATTACTTCACTAAGTGGACCGAAGCTGAAGCAGTCGCGAAAATAACGTTCAAGGTTGTAAGGGACTTCATTTGGAAGAACATCATTTGCAGATATGGCATCCCGAGGGTGCTCATCTCGGACAATGGTTCCCAGTTCATCGCCGCCGACACACGGGATTGGTGCTACGAACTTGGGATTGAGCAACACTTCACTTCTGCGGGCCATCCTCAAGCCAACGGTCAAGCTGAAGTGACCAACCGTACCATACTCCAACATCTGAAAACGATGCTCGAAAGTAAGAAGGGGGAATGGGCTGAAGAACTTCAAGGGGCCCTGTGGGTGTACCGTACTACCCCGCGAGCGGCAACAGGAGAAACCCCTTACTCCCTCGTTTATGGCTCCGAGGATATGATACCTGCGGAGATTTCTCAAGAGTCCGCCCGCGTTGCCTTTTTCGAGCATGCTACCAATGAAGCCAACCGAGCGTTCGAATTGGATTTGTTAGACGAAAGGAGGGATACCACTTGGGCTCGAATCCATAAGTACAAAGCGACCGTAGCCCACCAGTACAACAAACGAGTCAGAGAAAGGACTTTCCAGCTGGGGGACCTGGTCCTCAAGAAAGTTGAAGTCTCCAAGCATGTGGGAAAGTTGGACCCCAATTGGGGAGGCCCCTTCAAAGTCATTCAGGTACGAGCGAACAAAACCTACCTGCTAGAGACTTTGCAAGGCGAGCGTCTCCTGCGACCGTGGAATGCATGTAACCTTAGACGGTTCTACGTGTAAGAATCAGCTCTTGTAATCGCCCGCTCGGGGCTCATTGTACTTTCTTTGGACAGAAAGCATGATAATTGTTGTCTTTTATTGCAAGCTTAATGATAAGTATCTTACCCCTTTATCATTACTATGTCATGCACTTACTTTTCCTTTTATTTTTAAAGTGTGATGATGAATCGCGCTAGGAACCCACTCTGCGTCGAGCGTCCACGACGCTGATCGGCCTAGTGGGCATTCTGGTAACTTCAGGTTAGCATTATTCGTGTTCTGAGAACACCATACGCCAAGCACGTAAGAAGCTCACACGAGGGTAAATCCTAGAAACGAGCGTGTCAAAAGAAGGATGCTAAACACTTAATTTACACCAACTGGATGTTTATCACTCCAGTTCGCGTCTGTAAATCCCCCAACGACCCTCCCTTCGATAGGTAGAAGCACGCTCGTTGCAGCAAGACTGCAACGAGCGCATCTGATCGCAGGTACCTTAGGACAAGGCTAACCTTACAACTACGCTCGCTCCATTTCCTTAAGCAAATCTCACAGTTGGCTTTTAAATTCGCTCGAATCATTGGGACGCTTAAAATAGAAGTATGCATTGCATTTCTAAGGCCAATACTTAGTTAAAGCTGAAGATTTACTAAGTTCAAATTCGAGCCCAGTTGCGGTTATGACCGAGGTACCCTCGAAGCGTCTCACAAAACGGCCTGTCCTTACAGAGTCCTAAACTAAAAGGAAATACTTCCGTGTACATACAGTAACATCACAGATATTTGAGTGCCAAAATAAACATGCCCACAATCATCAAACATAAAGAGGCAACCATGCCTAACGTTCAAAGAAGAAGGAAATCAAACGTCAACAGAGCAGATATTCAAGGAAAGATGGAAAACAAGTTCAAAAACACCACCAAACGGGCAAAATTTAAGTATAAAAAGTTAAAGTGTTCATAAACATAGATGGAAACTAAAATAGCTGAGCAGTAAAATAGTAGAGAGAGGATCTTCAAGGGGCTTGACTCTCGGGCTCAGGAGGGGCAGTTGAAAGAGGGACTGGGGCCAGCACACGGGCATCGGAAGTTTGCGCATCACCAGGATCCTCGCCACCTTGAGCGTCAATGGTAATGCCATCATCCTCTATTTGTAGGGGCTCGGGATTTATGGGGTTGGCCGCCATGAACTCACCCTGGAGCATCGCCACCAGCTCCTGATACTCGGGCTCAGCCAGTTCCTCCGAGGGATCCACGTTACGAACTACGGGCTCGCAGTTCTCGTCTAAATCCATGCGGAGGCGGTCGTCGGAGCGAGCACTTTCAGGGGCTAACCCTAGTCTGACCATCTGCCCAATTGCTTTGTAAAAGAAGCGCCTGGCGTTGTCAAAGCAATGGAGGTTGGTGGCAAAACCGAAGGCCTTGGAGCGCACGAACTTCATCACTGAGTCCCATGCCACCTTCGACTCAAGGCTGGCCACCTTCTCTTGCAAGTCCGCGAGGGACTTCTTGATTATATCGTTCTGGTGAGTACTCTCGGCCAATTGTTGTCCCAATTCCCCATTCTGGACCCTCATCTGGTCGCGTTCCTCTTTCAGCTTATTGTGACGATGGTTGAGGGTCAGGAAGGCATCGTCTGATTTTGTCAAGGCTTCTTTCAGCTTATCCTTCTCAAGGTTGGCTCCAGTCAGTTCAGCGCTGACATTGTTGTAATCCTCCTGCAACTGACCGGGGTCGGAGACGCGTAGCAGCTTCTTATATTTGGCCTTATGTTGGGAGTAGGCCTGTGCTCGAGCCTGCAAGTTCTTCAGCCTTGGGATTACCTCCTAGAAAGCGAAAATCGAGGGTCACTATTAAAAGTGGAGACAGAGTAGACTGATGTTTCGCACAGCAAATGGAAGACTTACCGTCATGAGGGCATGGTAAGCATCGTCCGTAACTCGAGCGGCGTCGTACTCTTTCAACTTTTCATGGTCGCCGAAGAACTGGAGTTTCCCGACGATGTCGGAGACTAAGTTAATGGAATACGCGCTCTTCTTCATCAGTACCGGACCCTCGATCCGTTGGCGTTTGTAACGAGCATCCCCCCGACAGCCAACCTTCCAAAAATCTTCTTCCTCCGACGAGGAGGTATCGCCGCCTTCGCCCCGGTGGCCCACGACCACCTCCTTGCCTTTGCCCGAAATGGGAAGTGAGTCGGGCAGCCTTTTTCTCTTCCCTTGACGGTCGGCCCTCAAGAGATCATGTATTTGGACCGCTGTCCCCGAGCGGTTGCGGGAGGTGCTTGAGCTCAGGGCAATGGGCCCTTCTGGGCCTTCTGGAGCGGCCGGAGGGGGAGTAGGATCCCGAGCGCCGTCAGCGGTCAGGTCTTCGATGGGACCGACGAGCGGAACTTCATTTTTCGTGCCCCTTCCACCATTTCCTCGCCCTGCCCTTCGGCGGGCTCCTCTTCCCCTCGGAGCATTGTGGACTTGTGCATGTTGCTGTGGTTGTTGAGGGTTAGCACCTCCCCTCTAGGCGCACATTATCTCAGCAAGAGGTTCGACATCCATTCCTGCTGTTAGTATTTGGATATCTGCAAAACAAAAGGTGCGAGCGTCAGAAGTTGGATGTTTGGATAACAATTACAAAGCGTAATAAGTGAAGATAAGTCAGTGAAACTATTCTAGAGGTTAGAGCAGTTAGTTCCTAGAATCTAACCGTCGAGCGCCATGATTTCGGCCGGAGGATCTATTATCATGCTCGGGGGGCAGGATAGGCCATAACGGAATAACACTCCCTCGTTCTTCATCAAGACCTCAACTTTGATCCACTTCTTCTCACTCCTCATCTCGAGGGCCAACCCCTTTGCCCAGTCCTCAAAAGCCTTATTCCTTATCCTCTCCCTAATCAATGGTCCCTCGCCATATGTCAACCACTGTCGGTGAACCCCAAAAATTCCCCCTGGAGCACCCACGAAAAAGTACTTCTCTTTCCAATGCTCGTCGTAGGAGGTGGATGGAGAGTCTATCATCTTAAAGCACGATTTGGCCTGGGCATAATAAAACCCATTTGTAGGAGACGAGCGTGGTGAGCGGGCCACTTGTATCAAACTATCAAAGTTGGCAATCGAGGGTTCGTGGCCTAGGGCTCTCATCATTATTACAAAAGTGTTGATTAAGGCTATGCCGTTTGGCAGAATTTGCGAAGGGCAAAGCGCTAGATGATGGCAGATGGTGGCGACAGCGGATGGGATTGGAAACCTCAGGCCCCCGGCCAGGACAGCATCCCAGTAAACCGCCAACATCCCGGGTGGCGGTCGATTGGCTCTCTCTCCTTCCTCGGGAAGTCGAAAAGGAAATACTGCTTCATCCCAGTACACTTTCGCCCTCAACTCCTCCAAATCATCGAGCGTCAGAATACTCTCAATTTCATCGGGGGACCTGTCAGTTTGGTGGGGGTTATCTTGCCTCACTCGCGTTGCAGGGTCCTTTCCCCTCCTTTGACGTCTTCTGGAAGGTTCAGCCTCAAATTGACGCCCGTATGGCCCTGCACCACCCTCGGGGGCCGCGACGGCCACTGTAATCCTTTGATCTTGGGGTCTCACAGCACTGTTAAGCACAGGGAACACCTTCTCTCCCTGCCTCTGCATCTCCATAACATTACCCATCTCGTCAAACAAATCATCTACCCCTCCAGGAGCTCGCTCGTTCATCCCTTGAACAGCGGCATTAACTTCTTCATCCCCAGCTTCAGCCGGAACCCTAGCCACTGGAATGGCGGTTGGAATCTCATCGCCTGGAGAGACTCTGTCCATGGGGATCACTATGGGAACATTACCATGAGGGTAGGAGCTCCCCATGGACATCTCATCTATCTCCCTCACGTAATCGTCTGCTTGGTGTTCTGCCATGCCTGCCCTTTGATTTTCTTGAAGGCGTAGCTTTTTCCAGAAAATTCAGTGAAGAAGGAAGTCTCTGTTAGGAATAGTGCCCTAGAAAGCCGATTGTATATCCGCTTTGTGCTTTTCCTTATTGTAATCACAGACAATCTTTGAATGAAATAACGAATTGAGGCAACACTTCTTTATATGCTCTTGTTTGGTATGCGTTTACTTTAGCTGTGCATGTATGAGAACTCCCCTAATCGTGATGACTTTAGGACTCTACCATTTAGGTGAAATGGTTCATGAAACGAGCCCTATATCACATAAGTCATGATTAGGAAAATACTCCAAGCCGATGAGTCCTACAGACAGTGGGAGTGTCAACCTGACTCCTCTAAGGCTTGCTTGTGGGATCACGCCCTTAAGAAGGACCACCTTGTTTCATGGAGGTGCAAAGTGTATAGTTGATACGTGCGTGATACATGAGGGTGCTTACTTTAATAAGTAAGTTCACTGAGGTGCCCCGTGTGAGAACATTCCTAAATGGGAAAGGAAGTTTCTATTTCAGGAAATGGAAACTTCCAGATTAGGAAATATCTCACGAGTCATTGATGTGATTAATTGATCCTTAGACTTGAGGTTCCTTGTCACTTTATGAGTTAACTCTGTAGTCTTAGGTATAAGCTTTAAAGGGTGTCGCCTTAGACAACTGATTCAAGGCTTATGCTGGGGCTGCACAAGTGACTCATGAAAGTGAATGAGAATCAAGAAAGGACCTACACTTGCATTTGCAAGGTGATCTCTTATTGTGTAAGTCATTCATATGCCATATGGAGTCCTTGGCCAAGGCAGTAGATCATGACATCAAGAAAAGGGTTTGTTGGATTGAGATCAAATGGATATGAAATGCACTTAGCTTTAAGACCGGATTATTAGGGTTCTGATTATTCCCTTGCCCTAGATCTTGGTTGAGAGATAGTATGTAGGAGGATTGTATCTCACATGAATCAATGACTTAAAGGTTCTGTCGAATCCGAACATTCCAATTCAGCTAGGGGTTAAACACCTGTTGCTAGACTATGGTCGTTTAATCTGTGGACTGATTAATTAATTAGTGAATTAATTAATTGGGGTCACTGCTAATTGAATTGAGAACCTAGAGGGTCACACACAACAACTTGGTTACATGAGTTGAGGCTTTAAAATGATTAAACGAGTTAATCGAGCCTAGAGGGTTCCACATGTGTGAAACCACACGTGTGGGTCACGTGACTGGACACGTGTCACTATGACACGTGTGCCACACGTGAATATTTAATTGGATATTAAATAATTAAGTTGTTAATTATTTAATAGACTTTGGTTTAATTTTGAATTAAAAAGAAAGTCTTATTTTGGAGAAAATAATCTAGTTAATTAATTACGAATTAATTAATTAGATAAAAATAAGTTATTTATTTTATAATAAATAAAGTATAAAATTATCCAAAAATAGTTTGCATATTTTTAGCTCTCTTAAAAGTTGACTTGAATTAGAATTCAAAGTCAAAGTTGGAAAATACTTGATGATCAAGTAATAGGAGAGAGGGACCAAAATCCTAGCCCATAAAGGACTAGGAATTTCGGCACTCCCCTCTCTATAAATAGGGGAGCTCGAGCTCCTTATGGAGCTAATTGACAATTCTTGGTTCATGTGTTGAACACCTTCCTTTCTCCAAGATTAAATTAAACCCTAGGTTAAGCCTAAACACTAACTAGAGAACTAGCATCCTTACTAGTTAGATTGTGATCAAGTTGGTGGACTTTCTCTAGAGACTTCAAGTTAGAAGTTTGAAGATTCGAGCTTTACCAAGGAGAGGGGATCAAGCCGCGAGAAGAGCGTTCTTGGGTGGCTTGAGACGCTTCAAGAAAGAACAAAAGAAAAGTAAGTTTTCTATCTTTACGAGTTTGGTTACACGATTGCGAGTTCAAGGTCCTTTTGTTGGGAAAATTTTTTAAATTCCGCTGCTTTCTGATTCGTGTTTTCCAACAAGTGGTATCAGAGCAACCTCGTTAATCGTGTTTCTGATTCGTCTCAATTATTCTGAATTTGGTAGATGCGAATTAGGTATTCATGAGTTCTTTTAGAAAGCCTGAAATACGAAACTGTAATTTTTCCTGAATTTCTGAAACTGTTTTCTTAAATTGTGATTTTGAAAACCGTTTTGATTGAAATATGTTTAAATCGAATTTTTTAATTTTGGATTGAACCGGGTTTTGGAGAAACCCAAAATACGAAACGAAACACGAAAAAGGACGAGCCTAGGCGTACTAGCACGTCGCACGCCCAGGCCCGTCGCCGCCGCCCAGCCCTCCCGCAACCGCGCGGGAGGCCCTCCCGCCCGCGCCTAGGCGCGACCGCTCGCCTGTCTCGCAACCGTCCCACAACAGAGCGGGATGCCCAGGCCGAGATCGCCCGCCATCGGGCGGGCACTGCTGCGCGCGACAAGCGCACGAATCGCGCGCCCAGCGTGCGCACGCGGGCGGCACTTGCCGCACGCTGTGCACGCAGCTTGCGCGCGCGCGCACGCGCGCACCTGATGCCGCACGGCAGTGCCCTCCTTTGGGCGGATGCTTTCGGGCCTAATTTCGTGTTTTCGTGTTTCGTGTTTTCGGTCCGAAAAATCCCGATTTAATTTTATCTTAATTTTATCTTTTAAAATCAGTTTTGCTAAAATAAAATTATTTTAAAATTTTGATTAAATTGGGATTTTTGAGAAATTAAAGCGATTTGGATTTTGGGAAAATTATGAATTTTATTTTCTGAAAATAATGAAAGAATAAAATTATTAATTTTGGAAATTAATTGGAATTTTATTGGTTTGTTGTTTTTCGGGTTTTATTGAAAAGGCTCTTGAACAAGAATTGCATCTAAGTCGTGTTTTAAGTCATTAGGACTTGAAACGAGAATTTTAATTTATTGGCTAAATTTAAATTCTCGCAAAAGCATGTTAGGTGATCATGGGTTTAGATCTATGTATGGTTTTAATTTATGCACATGGATGGTTTAAATTGGGGTTGGAGCCCTATAGTTGCGTTTTTCAATTGAGGTTGGAGCCTCACTTATGTGCGTACTGTTATGTGATTTATTATGTGGCTTTCCATATTACTGTTTTTGAGGCCGGGGTATGCCCCGTGTAATTGTCTAAGGCCAATATGAAGATTGAGCCTTATTACTTTATGTCTTTTTCTTTTTATTGTAATTTGAGAGTAGAGATAGGTGGTGAGGTTTTATTTTCATTTTGGAGACAATGCACCCATGGAGTAAGATGGACCACATTCAAGTAACAAGGAGGCCATAAGTGAAGACCCCTCAAAATGTTAGGGAGGGGAATCTCAATTGTTAAATGTAATAGAGATAGGGCTCGTATTTTGTTACCGCTTTCCCTTATGTGATTTAAACTGTTTATGTGGCATGTATGTTAGAACTTGTGATTGTGGAGTGGCTCCCACATATCACGCATAAGATAGGTAGAACCCATGATCATTACATGTTAGTATCATGCTAGGACATGTTATCTGTTTATGTGCTTGTTTGATATGCATTTAAGTGTACTTGCATTAATCAAGACTAATAAAATTGGATAACATATATGTTGGTGAGGTCGAACCGGACAACTCTCCGATTGATTCGAAAATTCCCATTAAATATTAAGCTAATTTCGAACAAATAGGTGTTTAATTCGAGATGCAAATTTTGAATTAAATTCCTAGCATTCCATCAATAGGTTTTAAGTTTAGTAAGTAAAGCTAGTTATTGTCCGCGAGTCGTGGGATAGCTAGTGGAGCTTATTAGTTCTTAGTTACCTAATTAATCATTTTAAATGGTCAATATTTCGTGGTCAATTTTAGCAAGGGCGATGTCCGCGAGTCGTGGGTCGTTCGAACTAAGTTTTGGTCATGATCTTATGATTGATGGGTCTAGCTTAACGCCTAAGTAAATATGGATGTCGCACGAGTCGTGGGTCCATATTGAAAGATAGGTGATGCAAAAAACAATTACTAGGAATTCTAAAGGTGTTAGAATTGGTAAGTTATACCTACCTAGGGTTCTTACTTAGAATGTCCGCGAGTCGTGGGTTCGAGGTAAAATGCCTAGGATCTTAGTACCCATTGGGAAACGTGTTCCTCTTAGATCTTTGGGAATTCTAGATCTTTGAAAAACAGTGGGAGCTACATTAGATTAAAGACCTTATCTTTTGTATATCGTTATAATTCAGCATGCTCACTAGTTCTCTGTTTTACCATTTAGGTCGTAGATTCTGTGATTCTCTACGTGTTTTGAAATGGCAACCAAAAACCCTCTTGTATCGATCCTCGAGTCAAACAAGTTGACTGGTCCCAACTATTCTGATTGGCTGAGGAATCTAAAAATCATTTTAGATTCTGAGAAGAGAACTTATGTTCTCTTCGAAGGGGAGCCTAGTCCCGAAGGGGAGGCTCCCACTCGGGCCGAGCGGGACGCGATTCAGAAGTGGAAGGATGATAATCTCCAAGCCCGTTGCCTTATGTTGGCTAACATGTCTCCGGACTTGCAAAGGCAACATGAGGCCATGGAATTTGCTTGGGAGATTTACGACCAATTAGAGCAACTTTACCGCCCTCATGAACGTGTTACAAGGTATAACACTTCAAAGGAATTATTCCACTTGAGAATGAGGGAAGGTTCAAGTGTCCATGAATATGGACTCAAGTTTCTTGCCCTTACTGAGAAACTTGCTTCCATGGACATGCCACTGAAAGATGAGCTTTCAGTGGATTTGTTGCTAGCTTCGCTCCCACCATCATTCAACCCATTTGTCCTTAACTTCAACATGAATCATGCTGGTGCTACTGTAGCTGAGCTGATTAGTCAGCTTGTGACTGCTGAAAGCACGATCAAGAAGGACAATAAGGTTTTGATGGTGAATGCTCCATCTTCCTCTTCTGGGCCTTCTAAAGGTAAGGGCAAGAAAGCCCAAAAGAAGAAGAAGAAACCCCTTAGGCCCACTGGTGGCATTTCGAAGGGGAAGGCCCAAAAGAAGAAGCGTGATCAGAAAGAGGATGTTTGCTTCCATTGTGGCAAAGCGGGACATTGGAGGAGAAACTGCCCAGAGTACAAGGCTACTCTAAAGAAAGGTATCTTTCTCGTTGAAGTAAATCTTTCTATTAATTCTAGTTCTTGGGTACTTGATACCGGTTGTGGAACTCATATCTGTAATGATGTACAGATGCTAAGTGAAGTCCAACAACTCAAAGAAGGAGAATGTGTCTTGAAGATCGGCGATGGCTCAAACGTTGAAGCTCGAGCTTTAGGCACAATTAGATTAGATTTAGGTAGTTTTGAGTTAGTATTAAACAAAGTCCTTTATGTACCGAGCATTATTCGTAATATAATTTCAGTTCCAATATTAGATTGTGACGGTTATGAAACTTATATTAAGAATGGTAAATATTTTATCAAACGGAACAACTCTTCCGTTCACATCGGTACTCTAAGTAATGGACTTTACCTAACTCAAAATATCAATATTATGAATATACAACGAGAAACAAAGCGTAAGAGAGATGACAAAGTTTCAGCTCCCTTATGGCACGCTAGATTAGGACACATTTCCAAGAACAGAATTAGCAAGATAAACACTTTAGGATCATTCTCTGAAAAGGATCTCAAAGAGTTAACTTCTTGCGAATCCTGTCTCAAAGGAAAAATGTCCAAAGTCCCTTTTAAAAGAACTGTGGAACGTGCCACTAAGGTTTTGGATTTGATCCATACTGATGTTTGTGGACCGCTTAGTGTAAGCACTAGAAGCAATCATCAGTATTTCATAACCTTTACTGATGACTTTAGTCGGTATGGTTATGTATACTTAATGAAGTATAAATCTGAAGCTTTTGAGAAATTCTTAGAATTTCAAAAGGAGGTTGAGAACCAAACTGGTCACAAGATCAAAGCACTTCGATCTGATCGAGGAGGCGAGTATCTTAGTGAAGAATTCCTTAATCATCTCAAAGATAATGGGATTATCTCTCAGTGGACTCCTCCGGGAACTCCTCAGCTTAATGGAGTTTCTGAGAGAAGGAATCGAACCCTACTTGATATGGTTCATTCCATGATGAGTTTCACTGACTTACCACCTTCTTTCTGGGGTTATGCCCTAGAAAGTGCAGCAAAGATTTTGAATCTGGTTCCCTCTAAGTCAGTCCCTAAAACGCCCTATGAAATGTGGCATGGTAAAATCCCTAGTTATTCTTACTTAAGAATTTGGGGTTGTCCTGCTTACGTGAAGAGGACAGTGGGAGATAAGTTAGAATCTCGTTCTAACTTATGCAACTTTGTAGGTTATCCTAAGGAATCCATAGGATACTATTTCTATGATCAATCTGAGCAAAAGGTGTTTGTTTCCAGAAATGCCACTTTTCTTGAGGAACCGTTCCTTAAGGAAAAGAAAGGCAAGATCATAGAATTAGAAGAAGTACAGAATGACCCCACATCACCCACTGAAGAAACGTCCCACTCTGATCAACTACAACCAATCACGAATTTCGATACACACGAAAATCCTCCTCTAAGGCGTTCTGAACGCACTCCTAGACAGCCGGAGAGATGGTATGGATTCTTCCATGAAATCTCTCAAAAGGATAATGATCCTTTAACATATGAGGAGGCACTTTCAGATTCTGACTCTGAACAGTGGATAGAAGCCATGAAATCCGAAATGGACTCCATGAACTCCAACCAAGTTTGGACCTTGGTAGATTTGCCTGATGGGGTCAAACCCATAGGTTGCAAATGGATCTTTAAGAGAAAACTTGGAGTTGATGGAAGCATTGCAGCCTACAAGGCAAGACTGGTTGCAAAAGGATTCACTCAAAGACCCGGCGTGGACTTTGACGAAACCTTTTCACCAGTTGCAATGCAAAAGTCTATTCGGATCATGCTTGCCATTGCTGCATATTATGACTATGAGATATGGAAAATGGATGTGAAAACTGCCTTTCTCAATGGTGACATTGACAAAGACATTTATATGGAGCAACCCATAGGTTTCACATTCAGTGGGAGTGAGCAAAAGGTTTGCAAACTCCAAAGATCGATCTATGGATTGAAACAGGCTTCTAGGAATTGGAACATTCGATTTGATGAATCGGTCAAAGCGTTTGGCTTCATCCAAATTTCGAATGAATCATGTGTGTATAGAAAGGAATTAGAGACCTCAGTGCAATTCTTAGTACTTTATGTTGATGACATCCTTCTTATTGGGAATTCGAAGGATGACATGAAAGTGACTAAGTTATGGTTATCGAACCAATTTGAGATGAAAGATCTTGGTGATGCGTCCTATATCCTTGGAATTAAAATCTATAGAGATAGATCTAGAAGGTTAATAGGACTATCACAGTCGATGTACATTGACAAAGTATTGAAGAGATTCAATATGGAGTCAGCAAAGGTTAAGAACCTTCCTATGAGTGTAGGAACATGTCTTTCAAAGAAGATGTGTCCTAAGACCAACCTTGAGAAGGAAATAATGACTCATACACCTTATGCATCAGCAATAGGTAGCATAATGTATGCAATGTTATGTACTCGACCGGATGTGGCTTATGCACTTAGTGTAACAAGTCGTTTCCAATCTGACCCTGGAGATGGTCACTGGGCTACCGTGAAGAATATTCTTAAGTACTTGAAAAGTACTAAAGATTTATTCTTAGTTTACGGAGGTCAGAAAGATCTTAATGTCGAAGGATACTGCGATGCAAGCTTTGCATCTGACTTAGATGATTTTAAGTCAATGTCAGGATACATTTTCTGCCTAAACGGCGGAGCAGTGAGTTGGAAGAGTTCCAAGCAAACAACCACTGCAGATTCGACCACTGAGGCCGAATACTTAGCTGCAAATGATGCAGCTAAGGAAGGTGTTTGGATTAGAAACTTCATTCAAGAGTTGAATGTTGTTCCTAGCATGAAAGACCCCATTACTGTGTTTTGTGACAACACTGGGGCGGTTGCTCAAGCAAGAGAACCAAGATCTCACCAACGGACCAAGCACATTATGAGGAAGTATCACCTAATCCGTGATATTATCAAAAGAGGAGATGTGCTAATTGAGAGGGTCACATCAGCAGAGAACGTGGCAGATCCACTTACTAAACCCCTTAGTCGAGAAGCTTTCCAAGGTCATCTTCAGAAGATGGGACTTAGAGTAGCTTTAGAATGGCTTTGACGGGCAAGTGGGAGATTGTTAGGAATAGTGCCCTAGAAAGCCGATTATATATCCGCTTTGTGCTTTTCCTTATTGTAATCACAGACAATCTTTGAATGAAATAACGAATTGAGGCAACACTTCTTTATATGCTCTTGTTTGGTATGCGTTTACTTTAGCTGTGCATGTATGAGAACTCCCCTAATCCTGATGACTTTAGGACTCTACCATTTAGGTGAAATGGTTCATGAAACGAGCACTATATCACATAAGTCATGATTAGTAAAATACTCCAAGCCGATGAGTCCTACAGACAGTGGGAGTGTCAACCTGACTCCTCTAGGGCTTGCTTGTGGGATCACGCCCTTAAGAAGGACCACCTTGTTTCATGGAGGTGCAAAGTGTATAGTTGATACGTGCGTGATACATGAGGGTGCTTACTTCAATAAGTAAGTTCACTGAGGTGCCCCGTGTGAGAACATTCCTAAATGGGAAAGGAAGTTTCTATTTCAGGAAATGGAAACTTCCAGATTAGGAAATATCTCACGAGTCATTGATGTGATTAATTGATCCTTAGACTTGAGGTTCCTTGTTACTTTATAAGTTAACTCTGTAGTCTTTGGTATAAGCTTTAAAGGGTGTCGCCTTAGACAACTGATTCAAGGCTTATGCTGGGGCTGCACAAGTGATTCATGAAAGTGAATGAGAATCAAGAAAGGACCTACACTTGCATATGCAAGGTGATCTCTTATTGTGTAAGTCATTCATATGCCATATGGAGTCCTTGGCCAAGGCAGTAGATCAAGACATCAAGAAAAGGGTTTCTTGGATTGAGATCAAATGGATATGAAATGCACTTAGCTTTAAGACCAGATTATTAGGGTTCTGATTATTCCCTTGCCCTAGATCTTGGTTGAGAGATAGTAAGTAGGAGGATTGTATCTCACATGAATCAATGACTTAAAGGTTCTGTCGAATCCGAACATTCCAATTCAGCTAGGGGTTAAACACCTGTTGCTAGACTATGGTCGTTTAATCTGTGGACTGATTAATTAATTAGTGAATTAATTAATTGGGGTCACTGCTAATTGAATTGAGAACCTAGAGGGTCACACACAACAACTTGGTTACATGAGTTGAGGCTTTAAAATGATTAAACGAGTTAATCGAGCCTAGAGGGTTCCACACGTGTGGGTCACGTGACTGGACACGTGTCACTATGACACGTGTGCCACACGTGACTATTTAATTGGATATTAAATAATTAAGTTGTTAATTATTTAATAGACTTTGGTTTAATTTTGAATTAAAAAGAAAGTCTTATTTTGGAGAAAATAATCTAGTTAATTAATTACGAATTAATTAATTAGATAAAAATAAGTTATTTATTTTATAATAAATAAAGTATAAAATTATCCAATAATAGTTTGGATATTTTTAGCTCTCTTAAAAGTTGACTTGAATTAGAATTCAAAGTCAAAGTTGGAAAATACTTGATGATCAAGTAATAGGAGAGAGGGACCAAAATCCTAGCCCATAAAGGACTAGGAATTTCGGCACTCCCCTCTCTATAAATAGGGGAGCTCGAGCTCCTTATGGAGCTAATTGACAATTCTTGGTTCATGTGTTGAACACCTTCCTTTCTCCAAGATTAAATTAAACCCTAGGTTAAGCCTAAACACTAACTAGAGAACTAGCATCCTTACTAGTTAGATTGTGATCAAGTTGGTGGACTTTCTCTAGAGACTTCAAGTTAGAAGTTTGAAGATTCGAGCTTTACCAAGGAGAGGGGATCAAGCCGCGAGAAGAGCGTTCTTGGGTGGCTTGAAACGCTTCAAGAAAGAACAAAAGAAAAGTAAGTTTTCTATCTTTACGAGTTTGGTTACACGATTGCGAGTTCAAGGTCCTTTTGTTGGGAAAATTTTTTAAATTCCGCTGCTTTCTGATTCGTGTTTTCCAACAATCTCTGTAGCGAGTTCAACGACAGAAGGAGGTCCTTCACTCAAGAATTCAACTTACTCAACCTATATCTAAAGTTAGTACAAGAAGTGAGGATTTGCAGAATTTTTACCTAAAGCTGGAAGAAAAACCTGCTGGAAATCACAGAAATTGGTAGAGGGTTTTTGCTGCTTGGTTTGCTTGAAGAATGATGAACGCGTGAAAAGAGAGATAAAGCCTTACAAATCCCTATTTATAGGGGTAAGGGCTGGCATTAATTAGGGCTTAGGATTTCAAATTGCAATCATTTCCCGCCTAGGGAATCCCCCCACTTTTGATAACCGCCTCACGTCTCCCGGAACACGCACGCCCACGCTCCCACTCAGCATTTAATGTGGACAGGACTTCATTAAATGCGATGTCAGAACGTGTCCGTTACGGGAGCCTAGAGGTCACTTCTCTTGAAAGAAGCTTGACCCTCGGATGTTCAAAAAATTCGAGGCTTGCTTCTCTGAAAATTCTACAGTACGCTCAAAGCGATACTACAGAATTTGGGGGGACAAAATGATGAGACACAAAACCTCGCTCTGATCAAAGCCATCCACGTGTCGCCATCTATTGACCTAAAACTTATATGCTTGCACTAACGGGCTCGCGCGCATACGCTGCCCATCCACTTGATGATTAAGCCCAGGTCTACGTGCCTCGGCCCACTATTCAAGCGGGGGATTCATGCTAGAGAACCCAGCGCTCGTGATACGATCCTCTCATGGGCTATCCTCTCGGGGAAACGTCCCACGAGGGCACGTTCTACCTCACGCTCGGTTATCCAATGCTCGTTGGTCATTAGTCACAGGGGACCCCCTCGTGCCTCCCTTCGAGCGTTATCCACGCTCGAATATGATCAACCCCTATTAAGGCATCCGTACGCCCGCAGGACAGGGTTTGAGCTTCCCAACACTCAACGCTCGCCAACAACCTCTGACACTATGACAGTGCGCACCTCGTACCTGGCACGCCGCTTGCTTTTCTGAGCCGTCACTCTCATATCCTCTCAGGCCGCCACGTGTTAGGGCAACACAGATTTGGGACCACACGGTCAGATTACCCAATCTGCCCTCACCCTTAACCTATAAATAGGGGGAAACACATGCTTTCTTCCTCAAGTGATCTTCTCCATTAACACACACATTGAACTGGTATATTCCTCCATTAATATGTATCTTCCCAAGCTACACCCTACCTTCAACACAGTTGCATCACCACCGCATTTTACACTCTTGGTGTTATCCTAACTGGAAGAACCCACGCTCAAAAGGAAACCCAGTTCCTGAGGCTCCTACGCCTGTGATGGTCTTTCCCTTTTTACACAAATATTGAAAGTGTTGTTGCATTTTAGGAAACTCACATTTTCCTGCACCATCAACAATATACTAATATTAATTAAAATCCATTTTATCATAAGTAATCTTGTGGTTAAAAGTAAGAATTAATTAATATTGATTAAAAGTTAATTATAAAATAATTAATTTATGGTGAGTTTATTATTGAATCTTTTCAAATTTTATTAACTTAGTAAAAAAAGTTACTATTTCAATATTACAAATTAAATCACTTTTTGTATAAATGTAAATAAGTCGTTAAGAACAATTAAATAATAATTATTCATAAATTCAAATTACAAACTTTTGATTTTTGGTATATATGTTAAAATTTTCGTAAAAATATAGAAACTTCTAGAGTTATATAATTATTAAAATATCTAATATTAAACAAGGGCTAATTCCAGTCACCCCCATCCTTTGGGGGTTGTGTGCTTGTAACATCCCAACCGTTCAGACTCTCAGGTATGACGTCACGGGTGTGTTACGTACGCAACTTAATTATTTATTTATGCACTTATGTGATATTCTAATGTTTATTTGATTATTTGAACTTAATTGAATTTATTTGTTTAAGTGTGAACTTGCAACTTTGAACGTTTATGCCTCTATGAATCGTATTTTACTCAATATGTGTCCGAATTTAATTCTGTTTCTTGTGAATTTTTGATATGCGTGAATTATGTGAGTTATGAACTTGACATTATGCTCGTTTTATGTTTCGGGGTTTGTTTGGTTTGGTTTTGGCTCGTTCTTGTTTTACGGAATCAAGAGGGAGTTAAAGGGCATTTAGCGCACCTCGGGTTCCGGGTGGCATATCTTGGGCTCGGGAATTCGGATTCAAATTCCGGAAGAGTTGGTGGACTCATAACGAGATTTGGAAGCTTTGGAACCTAACCTCATCATTTTTCTAAGTTCTATTAGACCTCCGAAATTCAACCGAAACGAGCAACTCGCGTCAAGGGGAGATCCTTTGACTAGTCTTGAGTTTGTGGGCCCAATTTTAACCCCAATTAAACCCAAACCTTAACTAATATACCTTGAATTAACCTCTCTCTCTCCCACCATCAGCTCATTCGAACCCTTCACCAAAAGAAAGAGAAAAATCCCTCCCAAAAGCTGATTACCAAGAGAAGAGAAGGAGGAAGAAGCTACTATTCATTTTCTTGAGATTTTGAGCCCAACACCCCATCAATTCTCTTCTAATAAAAGAGGTAAGTCCATATTTGTAATATCCATGACTTTTTGATCATTTTAACTTCAACTTTGCAAGACTTCACCATGATTTGAATGTTATGTGTCTTAGTTGATGAATAGTAAGTGTTTGGTGATATTTGATAATTTTAGCTTGCTTTCTTGTGAATTCTTTTGATATAAAGCATGTATATTGTTCCTAAGACATCATTTATAATCTATATGAACTTTCTTTAGGTGTTAGTTGAGGATTCATGACTTTGCCATTAATGATCTTTGAAGGTTTTATTAGAACTTGAACTCTTATCACTTCTAGCATGTGTTGTTGCAACTTTGGACCATTTAATGACTTGTAATGCTTGAATTCTTGCTACCTAAACTTACCTATATATGTTATCTTGTTGATGGTATGGCTTTCTTTGAGCTTTTGTGGTGTTTGAGGGTTGAACCGTAGCATTTCAGCCCGGCTTAGCCCTAACATCTGTTAGGGCATTCCTTTGTTTTGGAAGCTAACGGGCATTAGTCCTTGGCTTGGTTCTTTGAGCCCCCTCTTGTCTGTAGTGGAGTAACGACCGTCAGTCCAGGCCTGGAGATCCTGACCTGGCTGTACGGCCGTTAGGGCTAGGAAGAAGAGTAAGGGCTAACGGTGCTTGTGTTGTTTGTTCGTTTCTTTACTTTGTTTACTTGTTTCCTTGCTTCATACATGACTTATATGTGTTATAAACATGCTATAATATCTGTTATGAGTATTGCATTAAATTTATGGATCATTTTGTTATGAAGCGTGCAAGATATGCTCACTATGCCCTACTTGTGAACTTGTTGCATTTCATACTTATCATTCGCATTCATATGCATTTTTCGAGCGTTTATTTGGTTCATTTTGAGTCTAAGAGTATCCTTTGTTATTTGTTTTGCACAGAGGACCTTCCTGCTGACGGTGATCTTGCTCCTTAGGCATCCGTTTCACACTTTTGTCCCCACTACACGCGTATTCAAGGTGAGGTTTTGTTCTTTAAGATATGAGGACCTAAAACCCTACTTGTTTTGAATCCCGCATGTGAGTTATATATATTATATGTGACGCCCGGAGCGACGAGCCACCACATCCCTCGCACTTAGACCCGAATCCACATATGAAATGGGAGTCCATACATGAATCTAAGTCTAAGCGAACGAGGACCTACACGCACACACTAGGCTAAACGGGGCTAAGACAGCAACAGAGCGCACAAGAAAAACAATTAAACAAATATGCGGAAGCAAATAACAGGATCCAAAAGCATACAAAATATATACATGACCATTCCGGCCTAAAATACAAAAGTATTCAAAGTTCTCCAAAGTATAGCATAATTCAAATACATATCAAAATATTCAAAAGATGCAAGTATGAAATGCTGACTCGACCCAAACTAGCTAGCACAACAAGACCACGTACTTTCCCCCTTAGCTCGAGCAAACCTACAACCAAAGGAGGGAAAAGGAGAGGGGTCCACCACAACTTGACTGAGTGAGGGGGCTAACGCACACCCACACACTACATAAATATAGAGTAAAACACATATTAATCAAATGGTTATGAACCGGGAATAGGGTTTTGCACACCAAACCAATTTTCAAAATAAATTTATACATTTCATAATCAAAACAACACATACTAGAATTAAAGAAAGCTCCTATCCCGTTTTATAACCAACAAATCATACAAAAGCTCGGCGAGTACGAGCACTTAACCCTTACTCCTCTATAACGTAAGAAAATCAAGAAAACCATAAATACATAAACAATCCATCCCCAACAACAACGTTGTTTCGGGAGTCAAACCCTCTCCACCTAATTACCAATGCACACGGGGTAGCTATCCCACGATGTGCTTGAAGCACTATGCCTCCTCAACCTCCAAGAGTCGCGCGTGAGTACTCCAAATGGAGACTGTGCACAGGTTTAACCCAATGGCCCTTGCCGTCCCGGGCGTCCTTACCCACGTCTTCGGGGCCCAGTAACAACCAGTTATCCAATTAAACTTACTTAACTCGCTACATAATTAAACAGAACTTACGTACCTTATCGAACATACCTTACCTTGCAACTCGGCATATGCTATATGCGTACCTCTCCGTGTCTTCCTTAACATTAAGATGTTGAGGTAGATCCTAGCTTGCTTGACAACACACGGTTTGGAGCATAGCCTCGTTGCAAAACATTTTCAAGCTTATATATGCTTATACTTATAGTTCAAAACGTTTAATCGTATGACAAGGTCAAAAACATATCATATGCCACATATCTAATATATAAATATATAGTATATTTGCATGCGGGTGAGAAATCATCACATTTAGGCCATAGGTCGATTAACTAAAGGAAAAGATCCTAAACCTCACCTTGTAGCAAAAGTAGGTAGAGTCCGGGGCTAAAAAGGAGCAAACAAACACCTAAACCTTGGGTTCAACGACGTCCAGAAGAGGCTCTGAAACAAAAGAACACAACACCAGAGACTTAGACTCAATCATGAACTAATTAGACGCACGACGATGCATACAAATGCGAGTGGATGCAATGCATGTCATATAAATTCATATTTAGGCATACCGGAGCAAATAATAAAATAATACATAAGGATTCAAGAATTAAACTCATATCATATCAAATAACCTCATAATGTATCGTATTATAGCATACCATAAACGTTCATGAGTTTAAAAATGCATAAAGGAGGCAAACTACACAAGAAAAAATTACACGTACCACTTAAGACATATCAAATCATAGCTCGTTCAAATCATATCAAATAAATTAAAAAATCTAATACAAGCAAGTTAACACATAATAATACATGTTACTAAAGCTTAGGGATCATATTAGGGGTGGGAGAGAAGCAAACAAGCGAAGAAAACAAAAAAACAAAGTTTGGAGCAAAAAGAAGCCACTACCCTAAATCCACCCCGGTGGATTTTTTTCAAAGGGGGAATCCACCCCCGTGGATTTAGGGCAGACAACTCTGCCTCAAATCCACCCCGGTGGATTATTTTCAAAGCAAAAATACACCCCGGTGGATTCGGGTCAGAGGCCAAATTTCGAAATTAAAGCTTGAAAACTCCATGAAAACCCATCCTAAACCAAAGTAACAACAAAAGGGTATGAAGTGGTGTAATTATACAACAATACATGCAAGAAAAACATACCAAATCAGCTCCATACAAGCATCAACAAACCGACAAGAAGAATAATGAGCAAAGAAGCAAGAGTTCATCAAGTTACTCCCAAAACCTCAAAAGACCATTAGTGCCAATCCATATTATATCCAACTACTATAAATTAGGAATAAATAAAAGCAATAAAGGAGTCAAGAAGATCAATATATGAAGCTTTAAATTCAAGGAAAGCAAGAGATGAGCATATTCTTCCAATTCTCCAAATTCATCAAAACCTAACTATTCATATGGTATATCAAATTCATGAAATTCCCACATATAACATGATTCTTATGGAGTATAATAAGCACAAGAACATGGAGCAAGAAAGGTTAGAAACTTGAGCTTAAAGGTGCAACAATGGAGGTTTACTCTTGGAGCTTCTCTTCTCTCCTTTCTCCTTCTCATAGGTTCGAAATTCAGGGGAAAAAGATGAGAGAGAGAGAGAGGTTATGGCTGAACTTAAGTTAAAGAAAGGACAAGAAATGATTAGGCTAGTCTCCAAGTGGCTATATGGGCGTTATAGGTACGTAGAGCAAAAAACCTGTGTCTTTGGGGGGTCCAAACGACATCAGAAAAGGGAAAGGCTTATTCCATTGTCTCCAAATCACCGGTTCGAGTACAATGGCGAAGATGGAACTCAAATCCAAGTTCCCGAGCTCAAGTTACAAGAAAATGACTCAAGGGTGGCCAAATTGCAAATTGGCCCAAAAGTTTGAACAAAAGTTCAATTGAGTCCAAACAAAATCAAACAAGTCCAAAACAAGTTTAAAACATAAAATTAAGTCCAAGAATCATATAATTCATGTTATACACGAAATAGGCAAGTTCGGGTTCAATTCCATAATTAACAAATTCTCAAAACTCAAGTAATCAAACCAAATGTTCAAGTAGGGTAAATACGTATCAAATATTTCACATAGTTCATATATGAATTGAATAAGGAAGCATAATTCAAATATAATTACATCAATTAAGGAGAAAATAATTACAAATACGTAAATTAAACTCACACGTGGCACTAACCTGTATGTGCGAGCGGACGGGGTGTCACATTATACGTTAGATATGTGTATGATATATACTTTGAGGGCTTGTCCCATTTGTTATAAAGATTGAAAACGATTTGTATACGTATGTAAAATATTTTATGTTTGATTTGAAACCCTTTGATACATGTGTGTGTGTAAGAGAGCTTTGGGCTTTGAAAGATAATGTTTGTTGGAAAATGTGATTTTGAACTTTGATTTGGGCCCCGGATAGTGGTATGGTATATCGGGACGGTAGTGGGGTTGCCGAGCTCTTCCATCAACACTTTCCTTTGAGAGTCTCGCCTAACCTTAGGAGGTTGAGGAAGGGCGTTTCTCTTGAACCGGCGAAAGCAACCATCGAAGGTTTCAAGGACGTGATTAAGCCTTGTCTCATGTGAAATTTGATCGATAGTTAGGACCGTCAACCCTTCTATCACCCGGAGAAAGGATGGTTTATGATTTGTATTTTGATTATATTTTGATTAAGAGAAGTTGGAGGAATAACTCGTACTCACCGAGTTGTGTGAATTCGTATGATCTATGAAACGGGAATAGATTCCTAAATACTTAAAACTTGTCGTTTTGGTGTATGGCCTTAACTTCTTTCAAGCATATATATCTATTACCACGGGAAATGTTTTAGCATGCAAAAACCATCCCCGGTTCATGGATCTCTTTGTGAATTTTCTTAAGTGCTTTGCTCTATACGTATTAGGGGTGCGTGTGTTAGCCCCCTCACTAGTCATTAGGACTAACCCTCATTGTTTCTTCTCTTTTCCCCGTTTCTTTTAAGTTGCAGGTACAATTTGAGTCGAGCTAGGCGGCAAGTGTTCGTCGAGTCTTACTTGTGGTTTAGCTTGAGTCCTCATATGTATTGTAGTGGTTCTAGCTTTGATACTTTAATTTATGATGGAGATATGTATTATGAATATGTCTCTACACTTGAATACTTGATTCATTTTGGCCCCGGATGGGCGTTGTACATTTGTATATGAACGTAGTATGCTAATTTTGGACTCTTGTGTTAGTTATGAAGATCTTGGGTTTATGATATGAATTGTTTATCGCTTCCGCTATATTCTTGTTATAATATGTACTCTGATGAGGGTCTAGACCGCCTAGCTAGGGTGTGCGTTTTGTTTGTCTCCCGTTCGCTATTGTTTGATGCGTGTACAAACTCTCCATTTCGTTACACGTGTTGGACTCTAGTGCGGAGGGTGTGGTGCCCCTCGCTTGGGGTCATACATGCTTTGCCTCATTTCCTTCAAATTGGTGTATTTAACCCCTTCACCTTTGCAAAATTTAACACTTTACCCCTCTGACACTCTTCTGGCAGAATATTACGGAAATATTCTGATCAAAATTAACTTTGACCGTCGATTTCTCTTCCGGCACGGCGAATCAAGAGTCAAGACCACTACCAACGTGTACCTCTCTCTATGACGAATAAAACTCATACCCCATTCGACTCTATTGGCCGTCGGAAGCATCTGAATTCACCTACAAAGCTTTGTCTGTCATGCACCAACTTTGACAGGTGATTCCTCCTTTGTTGGTTGTCGGATTTTGATTTTGAAACAACTTATTTTATCTAATTAATTAATTCGTAATTAATTAAATAGATTATTTTTCTTCAAAATAAGACTTTCATTTTAATTCAAAATTAAACCAACGTCTATTAAATAATTAACACATTAATTATTTAATACACAAATAATTATACACGTGTGGTGGACAAGTGTCCATGTATGACACGTGTCACTCACGTGACCCACACGTGTGTTCCACACGTGTGGAACCCTCTTGGTATGATCAACTCGTTTAATCATTTTAAAGCCCTAACTCATGTAACCAAGTTGTTGTGTGTGACCCTCTAGGTTCTCAATTCAATTAGCAGTGACCCTAATTAATTAATTCACTAATTAATTAATCAGTTAACAGATTAAACGACCACAGTCTAGCAACAGGTGTTTAACCCCTATCTGAATTGGAATGTATCGATTCGACAGAACCTTTAAGTCATTGATTCATGTGAGATACAATCCTCCTACTTACTATCTCTCAACCAAGATCTAGGGTAAGGGAATAATCAGAACCCTAATAATCTGGTCTTAAAGGTAAGTGCATTTCATATCCATTTGATCTCAATCCAAGAAACCCTTTTCTTGATGTCTTGATCTACTGCCTTGACTAAGGACTCCATATGGCATATGAATGACTTACACAATAAGAGATCACCTTGCAAATGCAAGTGTAGGTCCTTTCTTGATTCTCGTTCACTTTCATGAGTCACTTGTGCAGCCCCAGCATAAGCCTTGAATCAGTTGTCTAAGGCGACACCCTTTAAAGTTTATACCTAAGACTACAGAGTTAACTCATAAAGTGACATGGAACCTCAAGTCTAAGGATCAATTAACCACATCAATGACTCGTGAGATATTTCCTAATCTGGAAATTTCCATTTCCTGAAATAGAAACTTCCTTTCGCATTTAGGAATCTTCTCACACGGGGCACCTCAGTGAACTTACTTATGGAAGTAAGCACCCTCATGTATCACGAACGTATCAACTACACACTTTGCACCTCCATGGAACAAGGTGGTCCTTCTTAAGGGCGTGATCCTACAAGCAAGCCTTAAAGGAGTCAGGTTGACACTCCCACTATCTGTAGGACTCATCAGCTTGGAGTATTTTACTAATCATGAGTTATGTGATATAGGGCTCGTTTCGTGAACCATTTCACCTAAATGGTAGAGTCCTAAAGTCATCAGGATTAGGGGAGTTCTCGTACATGCACAGCTAAAGTAAACGCATACCAAACAAGAGCATATAAAGAAGTGTTGCCTCAATTCGTTATTTTATTCAAAGATTGTCTGTGATTACAATAAGGAAAAGCACAAAGCGGATATATAATCGGCTTTCTAGGGCACTATTCCTAATAATCTCCCACTTGCCCGTCTTGAAACTGCTCGGAAAGAGCTAAAGCTCTCCTCACACGCATTCACACTTTAAAGGGAGGGAATAATCTTTTTCTTGTTTAGCTTAGTTTCTTCGTCTCTCTAGAGAGGGGCGCTGAAATCCTTTCTATTGGTAATAAACGCTGGTTTTCGCTCTTGTTGCTGATGAAACAACATTTCTGAGTTCTAACATAAGTTTCATAACCTTCACAATCTAAAATTGGAACTGAAATTATATTATGAATAATGCTCGGTACATAAAGGACTTTATTTAAAACTAAATCAAAACTACCTAAATCTAATCTAATTGTGCCTAAAGATCGAGCTTCAACATTTGAGCCACCGCCGATCTTCAAGACACATTCTCCTTCTCGGAGTTGTTGAACTTCATTTAGCATCTATGCATCATTACAGATATGAGCTCCACAACCGGTATCAAGTACCCAAGAACTAGAATTAATAGAAAGATTTACTTTAATGAGAAACATACCATTCTTTAGAGTAACCTTGTACTCTTGGCAGTTTCTCCTCTAATGTCCCGCTTTGCCACAATGGAAGCAAACATCCTCTTTCTTATCACGCTTCTTCTTTTGGGCCTTCCCTTTCGAAATGCCACCAGTGGGCCTAAGTGGTTTCTTCTTCTTCTTTTGGGCTTTCTTGCCCTTACCTTTAGAAGGCCCTGAAGAGGAAGATGGAGCATTCACCATCAGAACCTCATTGTCCTTCTTGATCGTGCTTTCAGCAGTCACAAGCTGACTAATCAGCTCAGCTACAGTAGCACCAGCATGATTCATATTGAAGTTAAGGACAATTTGGTTGAATGATGGTGGGAGCGAGGATAGCAACAAGTCCACTGAAACCTCATCTTTCAGTGGTATGTCCATGGAAGCAAGTTTCTCAGTAAGGGCGAGAAACTTGAGTCCATATTCATGGACACTTGAACCTTCCCTCATTCTCAAATGGAATAATTCCTTTGAAGTGTTATACCTTGTAACACGTTCCTGAGGGCGGTAAAGTTGCTCTAAGTGGTCGTAAATCTCCCAAGCGAATTACATGGCCTCATGTTGCCTTTGCAAGTCCGGAGACATGTTAGCCAACATAAGGCAACAGGCTTCGAGATTATCATCCTTCCACTTCTGGATCGCGTCCCGCTCGGCCCAAGTGGGAGCGTCCCCTTCGGGATTAGGCTCCCCTTCGAAGAGAACATAAGTTCTCTTCTCAGAATCTAAAATGATTTTTAGATTCCTCAGCCAATCAGAATAGTTGGGACTAGTCAACTTGTTTGACTCGAGGATCAATACAAGAGGGTTTTTGGTTGCCATTTCAAAACACGTAGAGAATCACAGAATCTACGACCTATATGGTAAAACAGAGAACTAGTGGGCATGCTGAATTATAACGATATACAAAAGATAAGGTCTTTAATCTGATGCTTGTAGCACCCGGAATGCTAGGCACCACATCCCCCGCACTAAAGCCCCAATCCATATATGAAATGGTCAATCCATACATGAACCAAAGCTACAGCGAACGGGAGACAATAAAAAACACTACACAAGGCTAGGCGGGACTAACCCCAAACAACATAATCAATTCAGAGTAATAAAAAGCGGAAGCAATAATTCAATCAATACTTATAGGTACCATATTTATTTATTTACTATTGGATACCAACATTTACAACATCAATACAATATGATCTCCATAAGAAGCCACAAGGCATGCTACAAAACAGAAGTATCAATACATGAACAAAATGTGAGATGAAGTGTGCTAGACCCGAATTAAAGACACTCTAGACTCTAATTCCCGCCTAGCACGCCCTGCAAAACAACTGAAAAGTTGAGGTGTCAGTCCAACACGGACTGAGCGAGGGGTATAAATAAATATAAGCGCACATACATGCAAGTTATAATCTCGGGTAATAATTTTGGAAAATAACCATACAATTTAATAGAATAAGAGATACTATCGCCTGAGGTTACAACTAATTCAATTTATTAACTTAACACTTCAATACAATCAATCTGTGGCCCAGCGAGTGAGGGCAAATCTCCAACCTTACTTCGACTGTGTACAATCAATCGATCAATTATTCAATGGTTAGGTGATCATGCAATTCATTACGGTGCACAATTAGCAGTTTCAGTCCATCCTTCTTCCTCCGGCTGATGGTGGGATTGCAAGGCCCCACCATCCAATCAGTCCGGAACTCCTTCCTTCCCTAATCTCCTAGGGGGTTCAGGGGTCATCCCAATTTGGTGAGAGTAGCTCTCGAGTTACCCGTCAGCCCATGCTTTCCCGGTTGGCTCGAGCCACTACCCTCGGGCCCACAGTGCAATACAATACTCGCCCAATCAATCAATCAATCAATTCTTACCAAAGTTTGATAAATCATTTGAAAACCAATCTTCTTTGAAAACTATAATTATATAGATAAATTTTTGGCTTAAAACTTCACATAGGGTTATACGGTTCTATGTATCTAGAATTAAACCTCACCTGAACGACCCAAAACAAACAAGGAAACAGCTCACGGGGCCTGCTCCTCGTCACCAGGAAGCTGGTCTGTGCAAGAAAGATAATTGTCCGTAAGACACGACTCAAAATGTACCAAATAGGACGAACGGCGGAAATGCAACGAGTATGATAGAATGTACCATGAAAATATCTCGTTCTAACATGTATGCAATCATATAATACATGCATACGTACAGCCATTCATGCAAAACAAAATGCATGAAAAACAGAGGGTGGCACGCCCGTGTCACCCTTATACACTAAGCCGTGACACCCCCGTGTCGGGGTACAGCGGACAATATACGTGAAAAAAGAAGGTGACATGCTCGTGTCACCCTTACAAAGCAAACCGTGACACCCCCGTGTCACGGTACAGAAAAACCAGGCCATCATGCACCCCCATGACATGCTGAAAGAGGAAAATGTGACACGCCCGTGTCACGTACGCAGAAAAACAGGGCATAGCAGCCGCAACAACGATCCAACAACAACAACCAACAAAATGATCCATACTCAAGTCCAGACGCATATAATTCATGCAATAAACATACTAGCTTACATATAGATCATCAACGACTCATAAAAACGCATAATTCCAAGGTAGATCATCACTACTCCATCATATGAAACCCATATCATCAATCATGCTCCAAGCTCAATATCAACAAGTTGAATGCATATAAATTAAGCTCAAAGTTCATAAACAAGTTTCCAACAACAAATACACAATTTAACCAATTCAACACAAAACCCTATCTAAACCATATTTCCCAAGAAATTCATCAAAGTTCCAAAAATACCTCAAATGAAAGAAATGGAAGATGAGAAGATGATATGATGTTGATGATGCTTCTATGATCCCAAATCCCA
This sequence comes from Lantana camara, assembly GCA_037501455.1. Classification (NCBI taxonomy): domain Eukaryota; kingdom Viridiplantae; phylum Streptophyta; class Magnoliopsida; order Lamiales; family Verbenaceae; genus Lantana; species Lantana camara. The sequence goes on from CM074858.1 coordinate 57,493,898, forward strand.
CAAAAACTAGCTTGAATGGATGAAATCTCCCTACACCTTGGCAAGGGTTTGGTTCAGTTGAGAAGGAAGAAAGGAGCAAATGTGTATGAATGTTTTGTATGAAATGGGAAGGCATGGTACGTGAAATGCTGCTATGAAGGAGAAAGAATTGGCCAATTTGCTATTAAGTCCTTCCATTATTTAAGTCATGCAATTAGGTTCAATTCCATAACAATTGATCAGTTAGGTCTAATGCAATTAAGTCCCCAAAATCATGAAAATGAGCAAGTAAGTCCATAAAGAATTAAATCACGTTCGGGAAATTAATTCATGTTACAATCACGTTCAATATATGCGACAATTATAATATGATATGAATTTCAATAAAAAAATACTAAGAATATAATTATATAAAATTATGTCATGACATGAAAAGTTAAAGAAATGATCAAATAATAATTAAAATATAACTCTCAAACCCACACGTGTCGATCATACCTGAAATGCTGAAAGCTGGGGCGTTACAATCCTCCCTCCTTAAAAGAATCTGGTCCCCAGATTCACTGATCGGAAGGAAACAACTCTGGATGGAACCGTCTCATCTTGTCTTCGGTTTCCCACGTGGCTTCTTCGGTCTTGTCACTTCTCCAAAGAACCTTAACCATGGGAATCTTCCGGTTTCTTAATTCCTGAAACTTCTTATCCAATAACTTAACCGGTTTCTGAACAAAGGTAAGGTTCGGTTCCAATTCCACTTCTTCAACGGGAATGATCTCGGTTTCATCGGGGTAGTATTTCCTTAACTGAGATACGTGAAATACATTATGAATCCCCGCGAGGCTCGGTGGTAGGTCCAATCTGTAAGCAACTTCTCCAACTCTTTCCAAAATCTCATAAGGACCTAAGTGACGAGGCTTAAGCTTACCTCCTTTCCCAATCCGAGCAAATCCTTTACGTGGAGACGCCTTCAAGAATACCCGGTCTCCAACTTCAAACTCGAGATCCCTTCTACGACGATCGGCGTAGCTCTTCTGTCTGTCCTGAGCTGATCTCATCCGTTGTTTTATTAATTGGACTTTCTCAATCATAGCTTCAACAGCCTTAGAAGGTTTTTCCAATTGCTCACTTTTCTTAACACCTTCTTGCTTAGTCCATTTCCACTCTTCCAAGTCAAAGAACAACGGAGAATGACACTTCCGACCATAAAGTAGCTCATACGGTGCCATTCCAATCGAAGCTTGAAAACTGTTGTTGTAAGCAAACTCAATCAAAGGTAGTTGATCATGCCAAGAAGACTGAAAATCCAAAGAACAAGCTCTAAGCAAATCCTCGAGATACCTTATTAATCTCTCGGACTGACCATCCGTCTGAGGATGAAATGTTGTACTAAACTGGAGCTTCGTACCCAAAACCTCCTGCAATTCACGCCACAACTTCGAAGTGAACCGTGGATCTCTGTGTGAGACTATACTAACCGGAATCCCGTGAAGTCTAACAATCTCCCGGTTATAAAGCTCGGCTAGCTTGCGAATCTTAAACGACATCCGAACCGGCAGAAAATGTGCAGACTTCGTCAAACGTTCTACAATCACCCAAATTCCATCTAATCCACCTTTCACCTTAGGTAATCCGGACACGAAATCCATCGTCACCTGTTCCCACTTCCATTCAGGAATAGGTAACGGCTGAAGTAGACCTCCCGGTTTCTGATGCTCGGCTTTCACTTTTTGACAAGTGAGACAGTGCTTCACATACTCGGCCGCATCCTTCTTCAATCCACACCACCAATAATATTGCCTTAAATCCTTATACATCTTGTTTTCTCCGGGGTGGATAGAATAAGCCGATCTGTGAGCTTCCTCGAGCAATACCCGTTTCAACTCTTCGGGTACAACCACTCGGTTCTTGAAACGAAGAAGACCGGTTTCATCGAACCCGAATGGACACTCCGGATCAGCTCTTGCCTTAGCTACCAATCTCTGAACTTCCACATCCGTACTCTGAGCCTCAAACAACCTGTGCTTCAAATCCGGCTGAACCGAAATATTAGAAACTCGAGCTCTTAAAACAATTGGCTCGATTCCACTACTTTCACCCACTTCCAAGCTCGACACACTAACCTTCCTACTAAGTGTATCGGCGATCACGTTGGCTTTGCCGGGATGGTACCTGATCGTGCAATCATAGTCTTCCAACCTTTCCATCTAACGGCGTTGCCTCATATTCAAATCCTTCTGAGTGAATAAATACTGGAGGCTTTTGTTGTCGGTGAAAATCTCGAAAGACACCCCGTACAAATAATATCTCCACTTTCAAAGTGCAAAGACTGCGGCGGCGAGCTCCAGATCATGCGTCGGATAATTCTTCTCATGCTCTTTCAACTTCCGGGATGCATAAGCAACTACCTTACCTTTCTGAGTCAACACACAACCCAAGCCTTCCTTAGAAGCATCCGTATAAACAGCATATCCTTCAGAACCTTCCGGAAGGGCTAACACTGGAGCAGAAACTAACTTCTCTTTCAAGAAAGTGAAACTCTTCTCACAACCTTCATCCCAATCGAATTTCACATTCTTCTTCGTCAACCGTGTTAAAGGAGCTGCTAACTTGGAGAAATCTTTAACAAACCTCCGGTAATAACCTACCAATCCCAAGAAACTCCTGATCTCCGAGGCATTCTTAGGTTTCTCCCACTTCAAAACCGACTCAATCTTTGAAGGATCGACCTCCAAACCATTACCTGAAATCACGTGACCCAAGAATGACACCCTATCAATCCAAAACTCACTGTGACACCCCGCTCGTCCGACGTGTAAGGTACGCCACGTTTTAACCTTTTAATGTGTTTAATTGTGTGATTTTATATTTTTCGTGGCCCTATTTTGAACTCTTTTAGAGTTTAAGGGCCCCTTTGTAATTTTCTCTTTTAAGGGGTTTTCTGGTCATTTCTCGTTCGATCGAGATTTTGACCTCTTTGACCCCTTCAACGCGTCCGGGCGAAACGAGTCCGTAGACTCTAAGTTTGCCCAATTCGGATGTCGTTAGCTCGTTCGTTTGATCGTTTTCGTGTACGAGGACCCGAGATATAATACCCCGGATCCTCGTTTTGCGTGCCAAAGATCAGATCTCAGCTGCAGCGTCTTCCTCCAGCGAACAGCACTGTTCACACGCACTCGAGGTGTGTTTACACACACATGCTCGTTCTCCCTCGTTTCTCGACGGAATTCGACGAATCAATAGTGGAAATTTATTAGCTCGACGAGCCCGTCACGATGGTACAAGAATCTTGGCCAACCGATGAGCGACGGCGACGGAATCGGCGATTTTCAGTCGCGGCGGTAGGAGGTGGCGGAGCTGCCACTTTGCCGGCCTCCCGCGGCGGTTTCCGGCGCCTTCCCGGCGACACGCGCCCCACAGGCGGCAAGGGGAACTCCTGGCGCAGCGGAGGACGTTGGCGGCGCGGCCAACGGCCACCCGACGGCGGCACACGCGCCGCCTGAAGCGGCGGTTGTGCGCGCGTGAACAGTGTCACGGCGGCGCTCCGGTGACTTTTTCCGACCAAGGTTGGTGTTTTCCAAGGTTTTCCGACCCCCTGAGTCCATTTCCGGCATCGTTTTCATCCAATTTTGGCCGTAGGTGGTGGTTCCGGCGACGTGGTGGCGGCAGAAACTTCGGAGCTCAACGGGGGCCTTTTCCGGCCATCTTTTGGCCTCGGGCCCTTCACGAAAGTTGTTCGGAACGACGAGAACTAATGAACCCCATTTGCTCGACTCCAGATTTTGCCGTTTGGCGGCGGCCGAACGGCGGCCGGTCACTATTCCGGCGGCTCCGGCAGCGGCGTTCCGGCGGGCTTCGGACAGCTCGTTCGCCTCGTTGTGGTGAGTCCATCACCACTTTCCGTTCGTCAATCGGACACTCGGTTTATTTTCTATGAATTTATTTGTGTATTTGGGACTTATTTGAATTAATTGTTTAAATGTAAATTAATTGCTATATGTTTGAATTGTTGATCGAAATAAATTCCATTGTGTATGAAATCATGTATGATATGAAATGTGATAAGTATGGACTTTGTATTTTGTAAATTGAACCCCCGACTTGTTGATTTTGCTACTTGGTTAGTCTAGAGGGGGTGTTTGTGTAATTTTGAGTAAAGTAGGAATTTGTTTAATTTGAATTAATAGACCTTAATAATGAAATCTTAAATGTAATGTATGAATTGAATATGTAACGTATGAATTTAATGAACTTAGTTTGATTAGAATTTGACTTACATGAAATATGAAACAGGCTATTATGATTTATTTGATTTGTGAGCTACGTGAATTTGTATGAATTGTTTTGTGTGAGGAATGAAATAATATGAAATGCACTGCGTGAATTTGCATGAAATGAATTATATGAACCTTGAATGATTAAATAACTTGCTTTGGATTTGTATAAGACTTCGTGAGGTTTAAATAAATTAGAAGCTTGTTATAGTGATTTGCTTGACTTATTAAAACTTGGAAATTTGTATGAAATGCGATATGAATTGTCTGAACTTTGTTAATTGAATTTGTTAGGTATTAAATGAATTGATATGAAATGATATGAACGTGCCTTAATGTGTTGGTTTCGCATATAATTTATATGAATTTGAATCCTGCTTATGTGAGTACATCATTTAAGTGCTTGAGCATTGCCGTGCGTATATGTGGTTCATTCATGTGTCTAAGTCTTGTTCCGGTGTTCAGTTTGTCCAGGTACACCCGGGGTGGTGTTTTGTCGGCCGTGTTGATTCCGGGGTGGATCAAGCGTCTTGCCTTCGGCCTCTTCGGTGTAAGGTGAGGTTAGGATATAGTTACACCTTATTTCAATGTGCTCGGTTTTGATTGCATGTGATTCAATAAGCCTTATATGTATATAACTAAATGTGAAGTATGTATTTGTTGAATATGTCATGAGTTTGGAAGTATGTTAAGCAATGTACAGGCCTATGTATGCCTCTGTGAGCTGATTTGTTATGTTTTGTTATGTTTTGCCACGCGAAGCTATGCTTCTAACCGTATACTTCTCATGAGCCAAGTTTGGCAAGGACCGAGTTTGACTGAAACGGAAAGTGGTATGTATATATGTATAAGTTCGGTCTGTCTGTCTCTGTTGTAGCGGGTTATGATATGATTTGTATGTTGGGCCCCGGAGCTATGGGTAAGGAACCCTCGGGACGGTATAGGGCCGTCGAGGTTCGGCCTGTGCATAGTCTCCATCCAGAGTATCCCGCGCGACCTCGGGAGCTAGGGAAGGCGTGATATTCCGATGCCTTCGGTGTACCAGCCGGGGAGGGCACGTTGGGGTTAGCTACCCCGCGTGAGTCTGCTATGGATGGTTTGGGCGTATACACCCTTCCATCACTGGAGTTGAGGATGATATGTTATGATATGTATGTAAGTTTTCTGCTTTGTTTCTGATATGATATGTTCTGAGGAGTTTGGGAGTGTCTGAGCTCGTACCCGCCGAGTTCTCTATTATGTATATGTTCGGTTAAAGTTCGTGAAACAGGGATAGATTCTAAATTAAGTTAAAAGTTGAGGGTTTATAAGTTGCAGTGTTTTGATTAAAGTTATTCAATTATCCTATATGTATATATCACGGGAAAATGCTTTGGTATGAAAAACCTGTCCCTGAGTTCATGAACATTATAACTTTTGTATCTGCTTTGCTCTCCTATATATATAGTGTGCGTGTGTTAACCCCCTCACACAGTCGAGTTAAGACTGACCCCTCCCCTCTTTTGTTTAGTTTGCAGGTTTTGCTCGGGTTTCGTGCTAGGCGGAGTATGTCAGTCAGTTGGAGTCTGTTTTCGAGTCTTTGTTTTGTTTTAGGTTGTCTTACATCTGCATTTCAGTACTTATGATTTTTGTATAAATTACGTATATGTTGAATTTGAATTATGATACGGATTGATATGAATATTTCGGGACAGGTTAGGACAGGTTTGCTCTGTTTAGTTGAACCCGTTGGATTTATGATCATTGTTTGATTCGGGATTAGGTATTTATGCTAGTTGAACCCGTCAACTGCTTTTGAATGTTTGATTTTTGCATGGCTTACTTTCTTGCTTCCGCATGCTTGTAGCTTGGTTTTGGTTGTTCAGGGTATAAGTTCCGCCTAGCTTAGGTGTGAGTCTGTCAGTCTCCCGTTCGCCACTGTTTGGCTCATGTACGGACCCTCCATTTCGTACGTGGATCGGACTGTGGTGCGGGGGATGTGGTGACCCACCGTGCGGGTGCTACATCCTTAAGTGGTATCAGAGCTACCAGGTTCAGAACCGGTGCTCTGGAGTCGTGTCGTGTCAGTTTAGGTCGTACGGCATAGGAATACTTGTGCATTGCATTTGTCTGACGTGAAAATTTGATTTCTCTGCATGAATTGGTCTGAGCTTATGTGATCGTGTGCACACTATGATTACGATTTTTGTAAAATTATTATTGTTATGATTAAATTTTATTAAATTACGTATTGCATCTTCATTACTTAAGTGTTCTTAATTGCTTTCATTACTTGACATACCCACGTACTAACCCCACATGCATTAGCTCTGTGGTTATATTTAGGTGACTTCCTTACCTGTTCCAACGAGGATCGATTTTAGTGGAAGCTGCATTGGGATCTGAATAAGGGTGGATCAAATAGTGTACAGATGATTTAACAAACTCACGGTATAGGATGGATAAAAGAGGATGTTTGTATACAAGGGAAACAAGAGACCTTCTAATTAACGAGGTGCCTTCAGGATATATACTTAACTACTTGGAGGTACTCGGGGTTAGTAAATTTTATAAGAAAGTCAGAATTTCTAACTCTGGATGGCGTGAGGTGACAACGAAGAAATCGAAGCACTTGTACCATTCAAGGGTTCTCAAGTGGAGGTCAGACTGTTGTGAAGACACCAATAAGAGCAACTCGGTGGGAGTGAAGTTGGTGAATGTTCGATAAAGAAGGGAAGTAGGGTATGACGTCTACAACTTGCAAGATCAACATTTCCCCAGCTACATTACAAACACCTTTCGACTGGATTCCATAGAATTTCTCAAATAAGGGAAGAGTGAAGAAAAAGTCGAGGATGTTTTGGATTTAATGTTATATCAACACAAAGGTGAGAACCTTCAAGAGAATTAAAGTAAAGGAGATTCGTGGTAATCAGCAACAAAGCTTAACTTACGTGGAAAAGAAGCAAAGGAAAGTATGGAAAATGGTATGGCTTAAGATTTCGATCGCGGAAGGAATAAAAGAAGTCAATCAATCCGGTGGATATAAATCTTGGAAGACAATAATGTTAAAGGTTTTATCTAGTTGAGGTATTTTCTAGATCCAATCTGAATTGTCGTGTTGTGGGGTTACGTTGAAAGACAGGAAACAACAAATGGGAACAATAAAGAAAAGTAAAGAAGTTCTGGGCGGATTTCGGGCGATCAAGTATAAACAATTGGAAAAGGGGGTTCATTTAATTATACGAACTCCTAAAGAGTGAACCAAGGAAGTTTTGATCAAAGTGACAACCATGAAGAAGACTCGGGAAACAATCGGAGAGTAATTACTAAAGAAAAGACAAAATGCTAATTCCATGAGCGTAGAAGATTTCAGGTTCAAGAAATCGTACTTCCAAGCCGTGGAAATGTCCAAGTGATGCTAGATAATTCTGAAGATAAGTAGACCGTGGGAAAAACAAGAAATGATCAACAGTTCGAAACAAGCTTTAATTCAGCAAACAAGGAACTACGTGCCAAGATAAAGCTTACCATTACTACGGTGAACGGTACCTTAAGCATTCATGGCATTTGCACCCATTCATTTCATAAGTAATTATATTTATCTTTGCTTGACATATGTGACAACGTGTAATGTTTGATGTTGCTCGATTGTAATAACGTGACTAACTGCTTTAATTTTCATAACTTAAAATTTGTTGCTGTTGTGAATTTTTGTAAACTGAATGAATTACCTGCTTGCTTGAACTATCTGTGCTTCGGTGCTTATAATTTCTTTGGTTACTCACTAACCCTTCATGCACATACAAGCATATTGTGATTTTATTTTATAGAGATTCCATCGCGATATCCCCCTTGAGTTGAGCATGGATGATGAGTCTATACTCTAGGGACACCGATATCAGTTGTGATCAGGTACACCAAACATGCATCACATGTTTTGCATCCAGTGCTACTTTAATGCGTGTATGTATGAATGCTGTGTAAGTGAACTTGTATGCTAGAGAGTTGTTGAGATCTCTCTATTTGCGTGTTAGGGAGATGTAGGATTCTCCCTATTTATGTGCTAGAAAGATGCTGGATTCTTTCTAAATTATGTGGGCAAGAGATGCTGGATTCTCTTGGAGTTAGAGGTTTGGGAGATGTTGGATTCTCTCGAATCTAGGGTTTGAGAAATGTTGGATTTTCTCAAACTAGAATGTTTGGAAGATGTGGAAGTCTGCCAGACTTAGGTTGAGAGACGGGGTTCTCTCGATTATGTGGTTGGGAGACGGGGTTCTCTCAATTCTGTGCCTGAGGGACGGGGTTCTCTCCTTTGATGTGCTGGGGAGACGGGGCTCTCTCTCTTGCGTGCTGAGAGATGGGATTCTCTCATGTTTGTCGCGGCTGAGTTGGGTGTGGCCTGGTGTTGGTTTGTATTCGACGAGGAAGCGTCAGTATTGAGCTTTGGGTGCAGTGGCCTAGTGGGGGATCGAACGAGTCTGAAGCGACCAAGTCAAGTGTTTGAACAAACCTCTGTGACTACGGAACTCTACAGGGAGTTGATGCAATCAGTGGGAATAAACTTCACCGCCAGGGCTATGACTCTACACGATTTCAGGAGATGGATTGAAGTATTCCAGTTTGAAGCTTTACGACTCCGTAATAGGACCTGAGGACAGGTCCTTTTGAAGGAGGGGAGATTGTGACACCCCGCTCGTCCGACGTGTAAGGTACGCCACGTTTTAACCTTTTAATGTGTTTAATTGTGTGATTTTATATTTTTCGTGGCCCTATTTTGAACTCTTTTAGAGTTTAAGGGCCCCTTTGTAATTTTCTCTTTTAAGGGGTTTTCTGGTCATTTCTCGTTCGATCGAGATTTTGACCTCTTTGACCCCTTCAACGCGTCCGGGGCGGCGAAACGAGTCCGTAGACTCTAAGTTTGCCCAATTCGGATGTCGTTAGCTCGTTCGTTTGATCGTTTTCGTGTACGAGGACCCGAGATATAATACCCCGGATCCTCGTTTTGCGTGCCAAAGATCAGATCTCAGCTGCAGCGTCTTCCTCCAGTGAACAGCACTGTTCACACGCACTCGAGGTGTGTTTACACACACATGCTCGTTCTCCCTCGTTTCTCGACGGAATTCGACGAATCAATAGTGGAAATTTATTAGCTCGACGAGCCCGTCACGATGGTACAAGAATCTTGGCCAACCGATGAGCGACGGCGACGGAATCGGCGATTTTCAGTCGCGGCGGTAGGAGGTGGCGGAGCTGCCACTTTGCCGGCCTCCCGCGGCGGTTTCCGGCGCCTTCCCGGCGACACGCGCCCCACAGGCGGCAAGGGGAACTCCTGGCGCAGCGGAGGACGTTGGCGGCGCGGCCAACGGCCACCCGACGGCGGCACACGCGCCGCCTGAAGCGGCGGTTGTGCGCGCGTGAACAGTGTCACGGCGGCGCTCCGGTGACTTTTTCCGACCAAGGTTGGTGTTTTCCAAGGTTTTCCGACCCCCTGAGTCCATTTCCGGCATCGTTTTCATCCAATTTTGGCCGTAGGTGGTGGTTCCGGCGACGTGGTGGCGGCAGAAACTTCGGAGCTCAACGGGGGCCTTTTCCGGCCATCTTTTGGCCTCGGGCCCTTCACGAAAGTTGTTCGGAACGACGAGAACTAATGAACCCCATTTGCTCGACTCCAGATTTTGCCGTTTGGCGGCGGCCGAACGGCGGCCGGTCACTATTCCGGCGGCTCCGGCAGCGGCGTTCCGGCGGGCTTCGGACAGCTCGTTCGCCTCGTTGTGGTGAGTCCATCACCACTTTCCGTTCGTCAATCGGACACTCGGTTTATTTTCTATGAATTTATTTGTGTATTTGGGACTTATTTGAATTAATTGTTTAAATGTAAATTAATTGCTATATGTTTGAATTGTTGATCGAAATAAATTCCATTGTGTATGAAATCATGTATGATATGAAATGTGATAAGTATGGACTTTGTATTTTGTAAATTGAACCCCCGACTTGTTGATTTTGCTACTTGGTTAGTCTAGAGGGGGTGTTTGTGTAATTTTGAGTAAAGTAGGAATTTGTTTAATTTGAATTAATAGACCTTAATAATGAAATCTTAAATGTAATGTATGAATTGAATATGTAACGTATGAATTTAATGAACTTAGTTTGATTAGAATTTGACTTACATGAAATATGAAACAGGCTATTATGATTTATTTGATTTGTGAGCTACGTGAATTTGTATGAATTGTTTTGTGTGAGGAATGAAATAATATGAAATGCACTGCGTGAATTTGCATGAAATGAATTATATGAACCTTGAATGATTAAATAACTTGCTTTGGATTTGTATAAGACTTCGTGAGGTTTAAATAAATTAGAAGCTTGTTATAGTGATTTGCTTGACTTATTAAAACTTGGAAATTTGTATGAAATGCGATATGAATTGTCTGAACTTTGTTAATTGAATTTGTTAGGTATTAAATGAATTGATATGAAATGATATGAACGTGCCTTAATGTGTTGGTTTCGCATATAATTTATATGAATTTGAATCCTGCTTATGTGAGTACATCATTTAAGTGCTTGAGCATTGCCGTGCGTATATGTGGTTCATTCATGTGTCTAAGTCTTGTTCCGGTGTTCAGTTTGTCCAGGTACACCCGGGGTGGTGTTTTGTCGGCCGTGTTGATTCCGGGGTGGATCAAGCGTCTTGTCTTCGGCCTCTTCGGTGTAAGGTGAGGTTAGGATATAGTTACACCTTATTTCAATGTGCTCGGTTTTGATTGCATGTGATTCAATAAGCCTTATATGTATATAACTAAATGTGAAGTATGTATTTGTTGAATATGTCATGAGTTTGGAAGTATGTTAAGCAATGTACAGGCCTATGTATGCCTCTGTGAGCTGATTTGTTATGTTTTGTTATGTTTTGCCACGCGAAGCTATGCTTCTAACCGTATACTTCTCATGAGCCAAGTTTGGCAAGGACCGAGTTTGACTGAAACGGAAAGTGGTATGTATATATGTATAAGTTCGGTCTGTCTGTCTCTGTTGTAGCGGGTTATGATATGATTTGTATGTTGGGCCCCGGAGCTATGGGTAAGGAACCCTCGGGACGGTATAGGGCCGTCGAGGTTCGGCCTGTGCATAGTCTCCATCCGGAGTATCCCGCGCGACCTCGGGAGCTAGGGAAGGCGTGATATTCCGATGCCTTCGGTGTACCAGCCGGGGAGGGCACGTTGGGGTTAGCTACCCCGCGTGAGTCTGCTATGGATGGTTTGGGCGTATACACCCTTCCATCACTGGAGTTGAGGATGATATGTTATGATATGTATGTAAGTTTTCTGCTTTGTTTCTGATATGATATGTTCTGAGGAGTTTGGGAGTGTCTGAGCTCGTACCCGCCGAGTTCTCTATTATGTATATGTTCGGTTAAAGTTCGTGAAACAGGGATAGATTCTAAATTAAGTTAAAAGTTGAGGGTTTATAAGTTGCAGTGTTTTGATTAAAGTTATTCAATTATCCTATATGTATATATCACGGGAAAATGCTTTGGTATGAAAAACCTGTCCCTGAGTTCATGAACATTATAACTTTTGTATCTGCTTTGCTCTCCTATATATATAGTGTGCGTGTGTTAACCCCCTCACACAGTCGAGTTAAGACTGACCCCTCCCCTCTTTTGTTTAGTTTGCAGGTTTTGCTCGGGTTTCGTGCTAGGCGGAGTATGTCAGTCAGTTGGAGTCTGTTTTCGAGTCTTTGTTTTGTTTTAGGTTGTCTTACATCTGCATTTCAGTACTTATGATTTTTGTATAAATTACGTATATGTTGAATTTGAATTATGATACGGATTGATATGAATATTTCGGGACAGGTTAGGACAGGTTTGCTCTGTTTAGTTGAACCCGTTGGATTTATGATCATTGTTTGATTCGGGATTAGGTATTTATGCTAGTTGAACCCGTCAACTGCTTTTGAATGTTTGATTTTTGCATGGCTTACTTTCTTGCTTCCGCATGCTTGTAGCTTGGTTTTGGTTGTTCAGGGTATAAGTTCCGCCTAGCTTAGGTGTGAGTCTGTCAGTCTCCCGTTCGCCACTGTTTGGCTCATGTACGGACCCTCCATTTCGTACGTGGATCGGACTGTGGTGCGGGGGATGTGGTGACCCACCGTGCGGGTGCTACACTCACACTTGCTGAATTTGGCAAATAACTGATGCTCCTTCAAAGTCCTCAATACCAACTGAAGATGCCTTGCATGCTCCTCGACAGACTTAGAGAAAACCAGAATATCATCAATGAAGATAACCACGAACTTATCCAGAAAAGGCCTGAAAATCCTGTGCATCTTATCCATAAAAGCTGCTGGGGCATTAGTCAAACCAAACGGAATCACTACGAACTCATAATGCCCATACCGAGTATTAAATCCTGTCTTAGAAATATCCTCTACTCGGATTCGCAGCTGGTAGTAGCCTTGTCTCAAATCCAATTTCGAGTAGACTTTAGATCCCTGTAGTATGTCAAATAACTCCTCGATATGTGGAAGAGGATACTTGTTCTTGATCGTCATCCGGTTCAACTCCCTATAGTCTATACACATCCTCAAAGTCCCGTCCTTTTTCTTTACGAACAAAACCGGTGCACCCCAGGGAGAAGAACTCGGTCTAATGTACCCACTCTCCAACAACGCATCAAGTTGAGTCGTCAACTCTTTCAGCTCGGCCGGAGCCATATGATACGGAGTTTTGGAGTACGGCTCTGCGTTAGGGTACAGATCGATCACAAACTCAATTTCCCGTTCTGGAGGTAACGAATCCAATTCCTCAGGAAAGACCTCGGGAAACTCCTTCACTACTTTCGTTTCTTCCAACTTACTTTGGTCCTTGGGTTTGTTGAGAATGTAAGCAATAAAACCCGTGGCTCCATCTCGAACCAACCTGAGAGCTTCAGAGAAAGAAAGTAGAGGCACGGTCTTGGAACTCCAACCCACTACCAAGTCTGATCCCAACTGAACCTTCTTCGCCCTGCAATCCACGGTGGCAGAATGTCTGTACAACCAATCCATGCCCAAAATGGATCCATAACAAGTCATCGGCAGCTCAATGAAGTCTGACAAGAAAACTCGACCCTCGATACTCACCGGAACCTCTCTGAACACCCGATCAGATTCTAAACTACCACCAAAAGGAGTACTAACCACATAACATGCAGAAGAGCGAGTAACAGACAAAGGCAAAGAAACAGATATAGCACTCAAAAGAAAGGAGTGAGTAGCTCCCAGATCAAATAAGGTATGAATGTTCGTGCCATGTATGCAAATGGTACCTTCAACTACCGCGGCTGGATCAACATCAACATCCTGCTGCTCTCCGTCCAAAGCATAAGCACGAGCCCTGATCAGTGGTCTCTGTGCTCCCGACGGTGGCATCATGCGGTCTGGACATCCGTCGACCATATGCTCGTCGCTCCCACAAATCAAACATAAACCCAGACGCCTCCTGCAGTTATCATAGATGTGCGTCCTCTGACCACAGAAAGTACAAGCAGGCCTCTCGGGTGGTGGTGGCAAAGCTGGAGCAACTGGAGCTCTAATCACTGGTCCCGCTGGTCGGGGCTTCTTCCCTGGGCCCTTTGGAGCTGGTGGTGGAGAAGAATAAACCATCGGTCTCTTGCCTGAAGCAGAACCCGAACCTGAACCTTTATACCCCAATCCGGAACCTCTGAAATTCGATCCAGAACCTGAGCCCAAACCTGAACGATAAGTAGACCTCCTCGCATTCACTGAATCCTCAACCAACAATGCCTTCTTGGTAGCCTTCACCCATGTGCTCGGGTTGACCGCCTCAATCGCTGGCTGAATATCCGGTCTAAGTGTAACGCCCCGGTTTTTCATTCGTTTGAATATGTCGTATGTGTTTATAAATTGCGCAAATTAAATTATTTAATTATGTGATTAATTGTTTTTAAGTGTTTTAAATATTTAATTTTAATATAAATTGTTATTAGTTTATTTTATTTTATTTTATAATTTTATTTCGTTAATTAGTTTATTTAAATTGATAATTAAAAATTAATGTTAATTAATCATGTTTTAATTAAGCTAATTAATTTATTTATTATTATATCGTTGACTTTCTTTTAAATTAAAATAGAATTTAAATTTTATTATTTATTTTGAAATGTTATAAATTTTAAACGTTTTGCGCATGAGTGTTTTAAACGCACCTCGTTCTTATATGATTTGATATCGAAAATTCACGAAAATTTAGTATGTTGTACATTTATGTGTTATAAACATGTCCATATGCTCGTTTTATATTTTCGATCTCGTTTGATGTGTTAACGAATTTATTTTTGAATTGGGGAACCAAGTCGGGGGCTAATGAGCAATTAGCGCACTCTTGGTTCCGTATGTGATACCTTGAGCTAGGAAACTCGGATTCGAGTTTCGTCAACTTCGCTGAACTCGTAACGAAAATTCGGGTTTAATGAACTTAACCTCATATTTTTCTAAAGTTATTTGAACCTCCGAAATTCAACCGAAACGTGTTACGTTCGCTAAAACTGCTACCTTTTACTAAAAGAGCCATAAATTTCTCAAACCTTGACCAAATTAACCATGGTTTGATTCTTTGGAACCCTAACTCGGCCCTTTAACTGGATATGATCACCCCAAACCGAGATAACCCTCACTCTTAGAGAAAAACAGCCACAAACTCTCTGCTCTCCAGTTTTCCAGTAAGCATTGCCAAACCTTGGAGATTCAAGCTCAAATCTCTTCCATCTTCCATCCAATTCACAAGGTGAGTTAGGGGTTGTAATATACAATTATTATGTGTCATTTTAAGCCTTGTTTCCCTGAATTTAAGCTGGAATACGTGGAGATATGGGGATATACATGAATAGTTAGGTTTTGAAGTCATACTTGGATTTCATGCATTCCTTGATGCTTTTGTTGATTTTAAAGCTTGTAAGTGATTATCTTAACCTACTCATTTCATTTATGATCATGTATTTGGTGGTAGTTGGCTATTAAGTGAGTTATCATTAATGAACTTGTTATGAAATGCATGAAAATGGAACTGAATTCTCCTCCCTCACGACATGAACTGCTGCTGCTGCATTTGGACTGATTTCTTGCTGTCAGTGGCTGTCTTTCTTCACCTTGTTGTTGCGGGATTGATGGTTGATTGTGTATGTGAAGTTATGCTCTGTTTTTCCTTCGTTCGTGCTATGTTCTTGACTGTAAATTGCTGCTGTTTGCTGCGTACATCAGCTGTGTTGCTGTTGTGCTGCTGTGCTTTATTGTCTTATGGAATGCCTGTGTTATTGCTGTTGCTTGTTGATGCTTTATTGTATGCTGCTGCTGCTGTGTTTTCATGACCAAGAACAGGGGAAAAGCTTTGTTTTGTTGCTGCCTCGCGTCTGGAATGTAACTCCCCGGCCGGGGAGATTTTGTGCTTGCAAAAGCCTGGCCGGGTAACTGCATTACAGAAGCTGCTGCTTCTTTCTTCCTTCCTTTGTTCATGACTGTGGTTTGCTGCTATGTTTCATGCATACAATTGTGCTTTTAGTACTTAAGGAGCGCATGCATGTATTTAAAGTTTGTTTATTTAATGTTTGCATGCATGTTATGAAGTGTGCATATATGTTTACGTATATATACATATATATATTAGGAATGCATGCAATAGTATATATATATATATATATGGAAATGATGTGTATGCAAATGTATATACTACTTAATGCATGCGGGGGTGTGTTTGTTTATGTATGAATTTTCGGGAATAGGTCTTTCTGTTAGTTGAAACTTTTATGTGGCTTAAATTGATACTGAATAGTATATCATGCTTCCGCATTTGTCTTTATCTTTGTTCTTTTGTTTTGGTTGCGAAAATTTAGTTTCCCGCCTAGCTTTATGAGTGAGTGAGTCCCCGTTCGCTGTGAGCTGGATTCATGTATGGATTTTCCCATTTCATGGGTGGATCGGGCTCATAGTGCTGGGGATGTGGCGCCTTTCCGGTCGGGGTGCTACATCATTAAGTGGTATCAGAGCCCGGTTGCAAAACCGGTGTTCTCGTGTCGTGATCGTGTCAGTTTAGGTCGTACGGCTTAGGAACTACGTAACAAAGTGTGCATTGCATTGATCTTGAATATGTATTGCTTTACTTTTTGAATTGCGTTGAATTATTTGTTGCATTCTTACATTGGATTAGTACTTTTCGTGTGGAGTACGTGCTATGAGCATGCACTAAACGCATGCATATATCCTTGAAATGAGCTCTGATTTATAGGTTATGAATATAATATCAAACCACGGCCAAACATCATGCTAACAATGCCTTATTGCAAGTTCTTTCTAAGGCATGGAGGATAGGAATGATGCATCCGGGATAGATATAGAGAATTCGAGACGTATGGTTTTCCTAGATAGAGCTGGAGTTCAAGGGTTAGGAGCTAGAATGGAAGTTTGACTTTAGAGATGCAAGTATAGAGGGACACTGGAAGAAATAATAGTTGATCGGGGAACATTTATGACTCTGAAACTTGACATATGCGGCTCTCTTACATTGGATGCAATAATTGGATTTAACGGGGCCGTTCAACTTAAGTAGTAGAGTGAATGAACCTTGAGGGTGCTTTGACTCAGGGTTCGGATTATGGAAGAGATAGCGAGGGTTGTGAAGATTCAAGCTAAAACACGTTCGGCGGTAGTTATGCACCAAGAGTTATCAAAGAAGAATTTCTAACTAAACCTAATGGTTGGAAAAGAGGTTGTAGAGGTCAAGATCGGGAATAAGTGAATCCGGGAGCCCTAAATTTAAATTAAGATGGGAAAACGAGTCGGGAAAGGATTGGAAGGAGCCAAGTAGCATGGAAAATACAAGTTCATGGAAGGTGATAATACTACGACCAAGATTAGAGTTTGTTTCCCAAATCCAAGTTGAATTGTCATGTTGTGAGGGGGAATTGGGAAATATGGAGCAACGAATTGAAATGGTAAAGAAAGGCAAAGATGTTTTGGAAGGAAATCGTGCGCTCAAGTAGAAGCAATTGGAAAACAAGTTCAAATTCCCTGATATAAACTCATGAAGGATAAGTACGGGAATCTTGATCAAGGTGACGACTGGAAGAAGGGGTCGATTTTCGAGGAAAATTTAGATGTTAAACCCATGGACGTAGAAGAATTTGTGATCAAGAAATTGCAATTTCGGACGGTGGAAGATACGAGTTAATGCACAAAGATTCGTGGAAAACTTGAGGACCGTGGGAAAGACGAAACATGATTAGCAAGTCAAAGTAACCTCGTGATTGGAGGGACGAGGGAAAGGTACCGAGTTAACGGCTTACTATATTGGTGACAGGTTCCAAAATACTCATAGCACGTGCATCATAGTTCGCATCAATTATTTATTCTTCTTTATTTATGTTCGTGCGCGCATTTCTATGTGATTTCGTTGCTCTGAGGTGTTGCATATTTCATTGTCGCAAGTGTGCCACATGCATCGTCATTTTACCCGACATGCATTTTAGTGTTTACTTGGTAAGAAAATTCTTTCACCTCACTTATCTAGTATCTATTCGACTGGCCATCTCTGAGTTAAGAGGAAAAGAAATAATAGGGTGACACCTAATAAGGAAGATGACCTTGGAGAAATAAAGAATTTCAAGTAGGGGATAGATTGATAGAAACGGGAATTCAGAAAGAGAAGTGAGACTAGAGTTGGCTTTGGGGTTTTCGGATTGGACAAAAAATAGGAAAGGAGTTTCGGACATCAAGCGAATTAGAAGGGAAGTTGAAAGGCAAAACGTTGGGGTTACATTTGATTAAAATCCTTCCTAATGGAAATTGTTTATCAGGAATTTCGATAAAAGAAGGATTGATGGAATTCGACATGCAAGGACAGAAAATTTAAGGGGGAGAGTATGACCAAGAGGAAAATTGAAACTTGAAGTGACGGTCGAAGAAATAATTAATAGAGATAACGGAAATACAATTAGGGAAGATCCGGGAAATTTATGGTGGTAAGCGGAGATGAATAAGACAACTTTAAGGATTAACCATTAAAATGAGATCTAAGTTACTAAGTTCGGATTGAAGAATTTCACGGGGAATAGAGATGATAGCTCGTTGAATCGTTCTAAGTATGTAAGTTGATTGAAGATATAGGAGTTATGGAGGAGTTAAGGAAACTCCCAAGCTGGATTATCAAAAGAGAACTGATTCAAGATATCATAGAAAGAGATGCTGCTAATAAAGTTCGGTTCGATGAATTCGAAAAGAGACTTTAGAAGCAACAAACCGGCAAGGATGAACATTAGGAAGATTCAAATCAAACTTCAAGAATCATCAAGAACATCCTATCTTCGATTAAGGAATTGTAGGGGCCGAATACTAAATTTCGCCTTAGGGGTTTTAAGAGGGTAAGAAGGGTGAATTGAACGAAAGACGGGGGGAGATCTGAGTAAATATCTTTATTGGTAGGTTAGGTTTTGTTATGGGTAAAGGAAATAACTATGGATCTGATTTCGGGACGGATGATCTAAGGGTATTCGGGGAGGTCAAGCTCGGTTAATTAAAAAGAGTTAGTCGAGCCGAATGAAGATTACGGGAAATGATGAGAGATCGAAGAGAACTAGGAGCAGTAAAAGTCAGAAGGGAATTAAGAATAATATTTGAAGAGGATCTATTATGGCTTCACCGGGGCATACAGAAGAAACTAAAGACAAATCAAGCTCTGCACTCACTTTCAAGGCAGATCATGTATTGTATAACGAAACTCCCAACTCCAAATTTCTGTACATCGGTGAACGGTACACGAAGAATCCATGATACATGCATCCATGCGAATTTAATTCAAATGACCTTCTGTTATGTGTTTTGATTCTCTATCATGTTAACTAACTTGGAATAATTGTTGACCGACGTGGACAATATCTATTACCTGCTTTGGGCGTTTTACGTGATTTTAACTATTGTTTTGCGTTGTGTGGCTCGGGAGTATTGGAGACTTCCTTGCTTTGTTGTTAATTGTAAGAGACGGGGATTCTCTTATTTTCGTTCGAGAGACGGGGTTCTCTCATTGTTGCTTGAGAGACGGGGGTTCTCTCATTGTTGCTTGAGAGATGGGGTTCTCTCATTGTGGTTGGAGAGACGGGATTCTCTCATTGTTGCTCGAGAGACGGGGCTCTCTCCTTGTTATTTGCGAGAGACGGGGAATCTCTCATTGTTTGTTTGGGCGAGTAGTGAATCCGAGGACGGATTCTTTTAAGGGGGAGAGGTTGTAACGCCCCGGTTTTTCATTCGTTTGAATATGTCGTATGTGTTTATAAATTGCGCAAATTAAATTATTTAATTATGTGATTAATTGTTTTTAAGTGTTTTAAATATTTAATTTTAATATAAATTGTTATTAGTTTATTTTATTTTATTTTATAATTTTATTTCGTTAATTAGTTTATTTAAATTGATAATTGAAAATTAATGTTAATTAATCATGTTTTAATTAAGCTAATTAATTTATTTATTATTATATCGTTGACTTTCTTTTAAATTAAAATAGAATTTAAATTTTATTATTTATTTTGAAATGTTATAAATTTTAAACGTTTTGCGCATGAGTGTTTTAAACGCACCTCGTTCTTATATGATTTGATATCGAATATGTGTTATAAACATGTCCGTATGCTTGTTTTATATTTTCGATCTCGTTTGATGAGCTAACGAATTTATTTTTGAATTGTGGAACCAAGTCGGGGGCTAACGAGCAATTAGCGCACTCTTGGTTCCGTATGTGATACCTTGAGCTAGGAAACTCGGATTCGAGTTTCGTCAACTTCGCTGAACTCGTAATGAAAATTCGGGTTTAATGAACTTAACCTCATATTTTTCTAAAGTTATTTGAACCTCCGAAATTCAACCGAAACGTGTTACGTTCGCTAAAACTGCTACCTTTTACTAAAAGAGCCATAACTTTCTCAAACCTTGACCAAATTAACCATGGTTTGATTCTTTGGAACCCTAACTCAGCCCTTTAACTGGATATGATCACCCCAAACCGAGATAACCCTCACTCTTAGAGAAAAGCAGCCACAAACTCTCTGCTCTCCAGTTTTCCAGTAAGCATTGCCAAACCTTGGAGATTCAAGCTCAAATCTCTTCCATCTTCCATCCAATTCACAAGGTGAGTTAGGGGTTGTAATATACAATTATTATGTGTCATTTTAAGCCTTGTTTCCCTGAATTTAAGCTGGAATACGTGGAGATATGGGGATATACATGAATAGTTAGGTTTTGAAGTCATACTTGGATTTCATGCATTCCTTGATGCTTTTGTTGATTTTAAAGCTTGTAAGTGATTATCTTAACCTACTCATTTCATTTATGATCATGTATTTGGTGGTAGTTGGCTATTAAGTGAGTTATCATTAATGAACTTGTTATGAAATGCATAAAAATGGAACTGAATTCTCCTCCCTCACGACATGAACTGCTGCTGCTGCATTTGGACTGATTTCTTGCTGTCAGTGGTTGTCTTTCTTCACCTTGTTGTTGCGGGATTGATGGTTGATTGTGTATGTGAAGTTATGCTCTGTTTTTCCTTCGTTCGTGCTATGTTCTTGACTGTAAATTGCTGTTGTTTGCTGCGTACATCAGCTGTGTTGCTGTTGTGCTGCTGTGCTTTATTGTCTTATGGAATGCCTGTGTTATTGCTATTGCTTGTTGATGCTTTATTGTATGCTGCTGCTGCTGTGTTTTCATGACCAAGAACAGGGGAAAAACTTTGTTTTGTTGCTGCCTCGCGTCTGGAATGTAACTCCCCGGCCGGGGAGATTTTGTGCTTGCAAAAGCCCGGCCGGGTAACTGCGTTACAGAAGCTGCTGCTTCTTTCTTCCTTCCTTTGTTCATGACTGTGGTTTGCTGCTATGTTTCATGCATACAATTGTGCTTTTAGTACTTAAGGAGCACATGCATGTATTTAAAGTTTGTTTATTTAATGTTTGCATGCATGTTATGAAGTGTGCATATATGTTTACGTATATATACATATATATATTAGGAATGCAAGCAATAGTATATATATATATATATATGGAAATGATGTGCATGCAAATGTATATACTACTTAATGCATGCGGGGGTGTGTTTGTTTATGTATGAATTTTCGGGAATAGGTCTTTCTCTTAGTTGAAACTTTTATGTGGCTTAAATTGATACTGAATAGTATATCATGCTTCCGCATTTGTCTTTATCTTTGTTCTTTTGTTTTGGTTGCGAAAATTTAGTTTCCCGCCTAGCCTTATGAGTGAGTGAGTCCCCGTTCGCTGTGAGCTGGATTCATGTATGGATTTTCCCATTTCATGGGTGGATCGGGCTCATAGTGCGGGGTGCTACATCATTAAGTGGTATCAGAGCCCGGTTGCAAAACCGGTGTTCTCGTGTCGTGATCGAGTCAGTTTAGGTCGTACGGCTTAGGAACTACGTAACAAAGTGTGCATTGCATTGATCTTGAATATGTATTGCTTTAATTTTTGAATTGCGTTGAATTATTTGTTGCATTCTTACATTGGATTAGTACTTTTCGTGTGGAGTACGTGCTATGAGCATGCACTAATCGCATGCATATATCCTTGAAATGTGCTCTGATTTATAGGTTATGAAGATAATATCAAACCACGACCAAACATCATGCTAACAATGCCTTATTGCAAGTTCTTTCTAAGGCATGGAGGATAGGAAGGATGCATCCGGGATAGATATAGAGAATTCGAGACGTATGGTTTTCCTAGATAGAGCTGGAGTTCAAGGGTTAGGAGCTAGAATGGAAGTTTGACTTTAGAGATGCAAGTATAGAGGGACACTAGAAGAAATAATAGTTGATCGGGGAACATTTATGACTCTGAAACTTGACATATGCGGCTCTCTTACATTAGATGCAATAATTGGATTTAACGGGGCCATTCAACTTAAGTAGTAGAGTGAATGAACCTTGAGGGTGCTTTGACTCAGGGTTCGGATTATGGAAGAGATAGCGAGGGTTGTGAAGATTCAAGCTAAAACACGTTCGGCGGTAGTTATGCACCAAGAGTTATCAAAGAAGAATTTCTAACTAAACCTAATGGTTGGAAAAGAGGTTGTAGAGGTCAAGATCGGGAATAAGTGAATCCGGGAGCCCTAAATTTAAATTAAGATGGGAAAACGAGTCGGGAAAGGATTGGAAGGAGCCAAGTAGCGTGGAAAATACAAGTTCATGGAAGGTGATAATACTACGACCAAGATTAGAGTTTGTTTCCCAAATCCAAGTTGAATTGTCATGTTGTGAGGGGGAATTGGGAAATATAGAGCAACGAATTGAAATGGTAAAGAAAGGCAAAGATGTTTTGGAAGGAAATCATGCGCTCAAGTAGAAGCAATTGGAAAACAAGTTCAAATTCCCCGATATAAACTCATGAAGGATAAGTACAGGAATCTTGATCAAGGTGACGACTGGAAGAAGGGGTCGATTTTCGAGGAAAATTTAGATGCTAAACCATGGACGTAGAAGAATTTGTGATCAAGAAATTGCAATTCCGGACGGTGGAAGGTACGAGTTGATGCACAAAGATTCGTGGAAAACTTGAAGACCGTGGGAAAGACGAAACATGATTAGCAAGTCAAAGTAACCTCGTGATTGGAGGAACGAGGGAAAGGTACCGAGTTAACGGCTTACTATATTGGTGACAGGTTCCAAAACACTCATAGCACGTGCATCATACTTCGCATCAATTATTTATTCTTCTTTATTTTTGTTCGTGCGCGTATTTCTATGTGATTTCGTTGCTCTGAGGTGTTGCATATTTCATTGTCGCAAGTGTGCCACATGCATCGTCATTTTAACCCGACATGCATTTTAGTGTTTACTTGGTAAGGAAATTCTTTCACCTCACTTATCAAGTATCTATTCGACTGGCCATCTCTGAGTTAAGAGAAAAAGAAATAATAGGGTGACACCTAATAAGGAAGATGACCTTGGAGAAATAAAGAATTTCAACTAGGGGATAGATTGATAGAAACGGGAATTCAGAAAGAGAAGTGAGACTAGAGTTGGCTTCGGGGTTTTCGGATTGGACAAAAATAGGAAAGGAGTTTCGGACATCAAGCGAATTAGAAGGGAAGTTGAAAGGCAAAACGTTGGGGTTACCATTTGATTAAAATCCTTCCTAATGGAAATTGTTTATCAGGAATTTCGATAAAAGAAGGATTGATGGAATTCGACATGCAAGGACAGAAAATTTAAGGGGGAGAGTATGACCAAGAGGAAAATTGAAACTTGAAGTGACGGTCGAAGAAATAATTAATAGAGATAACGGAAATACAATTAGGGAAGATCCGGGAAATTTATGGTGGTAAGCGGAGATGAATAAGACAACTTTAAGGACTAACCATTAAAATGAGATCTAAGTTACTAAGTTCGGATTGAAGAATTTCACGGGGAATAGAGATGATAGCTCGTTGAATCGTTCTAAGTATGTAAGTTGATTGAAGATATAGGAGTTATGGAGGAGTTAAGGAAACTCCCAAGCTGGATTATCAAAAGAGAACTGATTCAAGATATCATAGAAAGGGATGCTGCTAATAAAGTTTGGTTCGATGAATTCGAAAAAAGACTTCAGAAGCAATAAACCGGCAAGGATGAACATTAGGAAGATTCAAATCAAACTTCAAGAATCATCAAGAACATCCTATCTTCGATTAAGGAATTGTAGGGGCCGAATACTAAATTTCGCCTTAGGGGTTTTAAGAGGGTAAGAAGGGTGAATTGAACGAAAGACGGGGGAGATCTGAGTAAATATCTTCATTGGTAGGTTAGGTTTTGTTATGGGTAAAGGAAATAACTATGGATCTGATTTCGGGACGGATGATCTAAGGGTATTCGGGGAGGTCAAGCTCGGTTAATTAAAAAGAGTTAGTCGAGCCGAATGAAGATTACGGGAAATGATGAGAGATCGAAGAGAACTAGGAGCAGTAAAAGTCAGAAGGGAATTAAAAATAATATTTGAAGAGGATCTATTATGGCTTCACCGGGGCATACAGAAGAAACTAAAGACAAATCAAGCTCTGCACTCACTTTCAAGGCAGATCATGTATTGTATAACGAAACTCCCAACTCCAAATTTATGTACATCGGTGAACGGTACACGAAGCATCCATGATACATGCATCCATGCGAATTTAATTCAAATGACCTTCTGTTATGTGTTTTGATTCTCTATCATGTTAACTAACTTGGAATAATTGTTGACCGACGTGGACAATATCTATTACCTGCTTTGGGCGTTTTACGTGATTTTAACTATTGTTTTGCGTTGTGTGGCTCGGGAGTATTGGAGACTTCCTTGCTTTGTTGTTAATTGTAAGAGACGGGGATTCTCTTATTTTCGTTCGAGAGACGGGGTTCTCTCATTGTTGCTTGAGAGACGGGGGTTCTCTCATTGTTGCTTGAGAGATGGGGTTCTCTCATTGTGGTTGGAGAGACGGGGTTCTCTCATTGTTGCTCGAGAGACGGGGCTCTCTCCTTGTTATTTGCGAGAGACGGGGAATCTCTCATTGTTTGTTTGGGCGAGTAGTGAATCCGAGGACGGATTCTTTTAAGGGGGAGAGGTTGTAACGCCCCTGTTTTTCATTCGTTTGAATATGTCGTATGTGTTTATAAATTGCGCAAATTAAATTATTTAATTATGTGATTAATTGTTTTTAAGTGTTTTAAATATTTAATTTTAATATAAATTGTTATTAGTTTATTTTATTTTATTTTATAATTTTATTTCGTTAATTAGTTTATTTAAATTGATAATTGAAAATTAATGTTAATTAATCATGTTTTAATTAAGCTAATTAATTTATTTATTATTATATCGTTGACTTTCTTTTAAATTAAAATAGAATTTAAATTTTATTATTTATTTTGAAATGTTATAAATTTTAAACGTTTTGCGCATGAGTGTTTTAAACGCACCTTGTTCTTATATGATTTGATATCGAAAATTCACGAAAATTTAGTATGTTGTACATTTATGTGTTATAAACATGTCCGTATGCTTGTTTTATATTTTCGATCTCGTTTGATGTGCTAACGAATTTATTTTTGAATTGTGGAACCAAGTCGGGGGATAACGAGCAATTACCGCACCCTTGGTTCCGTATGTGATAACTTGAGCTAGGAAACTCGGATGCGAGTTTCGTCAACTTCGCTGAACGCTTAACGAAAATTCGGGTTTAATGAACTTAACCTCATATTTTTCTAAAGTTATTTGAACCTCCGAAATTCAATCGAAACATGTTACGTTCGCTAAAACTGCTACCTTTTACTAAAAGAGCCATAACTTTCTCAAACCTTGACCAAATTAACCATGGTTTGATTCTTTGGAACCCTAACTCAGCCCTTTAACTGGATATGATCACCCCAAACCGAGATAACCCTCACTCTTAGAGAAAAGCAACCACAAACTCTCTGCTCTCCAGTTTTCCAGTAAGCATTGCCAAACCTTGGAGATTCAAGCTCAAATCTCTTCCATCTTCCATCCAATTCACAAGGTGAGTTAGGGGTTGTAATATACAATTATTATGTGTCATTTTAAGCCTTGTTTCCCTGAATTTAAGCTGGAATACGTGGAGATATGGGGATATACATGAATAGTTAGGTTTTGAAGTCATACTTGGATTTCATGCATTCCTTGATGCTTTTGTTGATTTTAAAGCTTGTAAGTGATTATCTTAACCTACTCATTTCATTTATGATCATGTATTTGGTGGTAGTTGGCTATTAAGTGAGTTATCATTAATGAACTTGTTATGAAATGGATGAAAATGGAACTGAATTCTCCTCCCTCACGACATGAACTGCTGCTGCTGCATTTGGACTGATTTCTTGCTGTCAGTGGCTGTCTTTCTTCACCTTGTTGTTGCGGGATTGATGGTTGATTGTGTATGTGAAGTTATGCTCTGTTTTTCCTTCGTTCGTGCTCTGTTCTTGACTGTAAATTACTACTGTTTGCTGCGTACATCAGCTGTGTTGCTGTTGTGCTGCTGTGCTTTATTGTCTTATGGAATGCCTGTGTTATTGCTGTTGCTTGTTGATGCTTTATTGTATGCTGCTGCTGCTGTGTTTTCATGACCAAGAACAGGGGAAAAGCTTTGTTTTGTTGCTGCCTCGCGTCTGGAATGTAACTCCCCGGCCGGGGAGATTTTGTGCTTGCAAAAGCCCGGCCGGGTAACTGCGTTACAGAAGCTGCTGCTTCTTTCTTCCTTCCTTTGTTCATGACTGTGGTTTGCTGCTATGTTTCATGCATACAATTGTGCTTTTAGTACTTAAGGAGCGCATGCATGTATTTAAAGTTTGTTTATTTAATGTTTGCATGCATGTTATGAAGTGTGCATATATGTTTACGTATATATACATATATATATTAGGAATGCAAGCAATAGTATATATATATATATATGGAAATGATGTGCATGCAAATGTATATACTAGTTAATGCATGCGGGGGTGTGTTTGTTTATGTATGAATTTTCGGGAATAGGTCTTTCTCTTAGTTGAAACTTTTATGTGGCTTAAATTGATACTGAATAGTATATCATGCTTCCGCATTTGTCTTTATCTTTGTTCTTTTGTTTTGGTTGCGAAAATTTAGTTTCCCGCCTAGCCTTATGAGTGAGTGAGTCCCCGTTCGCTGTGAGCTGGATTCATGTATGGATTTTCCCATTTCATGGGTGGATCGGGCTCATAGTGCGGGGTGCTACATCATTAAGTGGTATCAGAGCCCGGTTGCAAAACCGGTGTTCTCGTGTCGTGATCGAGTCAGTTTAGGTCGTACGGCTTAGGAACTACGTAACAAAGTGTGCATTGCATTGATCTTGAATATGTATTGCTTTAATTTTTGAATTGCGTTGAATTATTTGTTGCATTCTTACATTGGATTAGTACTTTTCGTGTGGAGTACGTGCTATGAGCATGCACTAATCGCATGCATATATCCTTGAAATGTGCTCTGATTTATAGGTTATGAAGATAATATCAAACCACGACCAAACATCATGCTAACAATGCCTTATTGCAAGTTCTTTCTAAGGCATGGAGGATAGGAAGGATGCATCCGGGATAGATATAGAGAATTCGAGACGTATGGTTTTCCTAGATAGAGCTGGAGTTCAAGGGTTAGGAGCTAGAATGGAAGTTTGACTTTAGAGATGCAAGTATAGAGGGACACTAGAAGAAATAATAGTTGATCGGGGAACATTTATGACTCTGAAACTTGACATATGCGGCTCTCTTACATTAGATGCAATAATTGGATTTAACGGGGCCATTCAACTTAAGTAGTAGAGTGAATGAACCTTGAGGGTGCTTTGACTCAGGGTTCGGATTATGGAAGAGATAGCGAGGGTTGTGAAGATTCAAGCTAAAACACGTTCGGCGGTAGTTATGCACCAAGAGTTATCAAAGAAGAATTTCTAACTAAACCTAATGGTTGGAAAAGAGGTTGTAGAGGTCAAGATCGGGAATAAGTGAATCCGGGAGCCCTAAATTTCAATTAAGATGGGAAAACGAGTCGGGAAAGTATTGAAAGGAGCCAAGTAGCGTGGAAAATACAAGTTCATGGAAGGTGATAATACTACGACCAAGATTAGAGTTTGTTTCCCAAATCCAAGTTGAATTGTCATGTTGTGAGGGGGAATTGGGAAATATGGAGCAACGAATTGAAATGGTAAAGAAAGGCAAAGATGTTTTGGAAGGAAATCGTGCGCTCAAGTAGAAGCAATTGGAAAACAAGTTCAAATTCCCCGATATAAACTCATGAAGGATAAGTACAGGAATCTTGATCAAGGTGACGACTGGAAGAAGGGGTCGATTTTCGAGGAAAATTTAGATGCTAAACCCATGGACGTAGAAGAATTTGTGATCAAGAAATTGCAATTCCGGACGGTGGAAGGTACGAGTTGATGCAAAAAGATTCGTGGAAAACTTGAAGACCGTGGGAAAGACGAAACATGATTAGCAAGTCAAAGTAACCTCGTAATTGGAGGAACGAGGGAAAGGTACCGAGTTAACGGCTTACTATATTGGTGACAGGTTCCAAAAAACTCATAGCACGTGCATCATACTTCGCATCAATTATTTATTCTTCTTTATTTATGTTCGTGCGCGCATTTCTATGTGATTTCGTTGCTCTGAGGTGTTGCATATTTCATTGTCGCAAGTGTGCCACATGCATCGTCATTTTAACCCGACATGCATTTTAGTGTTTACTTGGTAAGGAAATTCTTTCACCTCACTTATCAAGTATCTATTCGACTGGCCATCTCTGAGTTAAGAGGAAAGGAAATAATAGGGTGACACCTAATAAGGAAGATGACCTTGGAGAAATAAAGAATTTCAAGTAGGGGATAGATTGATAGAAACGGGAATTCAGAAAGAGAAGTGAGACTAGAGTTGGCTTTGGGGTTTTCGGATTGGACAAAAATAGGAAAGGAGTTTCGGACATCAAGCGAATTAGAAGGGAAGTTGAAAGGCAAAACGTTGGGGTTACCATTTGATTAAAATCCTTCCTAATGGAAATTGTTTATCAGGAATTTCGATAAAAGAAGGATTGATGGAATTCGACATGCAAGGACAGAAAATTTAAGGGGGAGAGTATGACCAAGAGGAAAATTGAAACTTGAAGTGACGGTCGAAGAAATAATTAATAGAGATAACGGAAATACAATTAGGGAAGATCCGGGAAATTTATGGTGGTAAGCGGAGATGAATAAGACAACTTTAAGGATTAACCATTAAAATGAGATCTAAGTTACTAAGTTCGGATTGAAGAATTTCACGGGGAATAGAGATGATAGCTCGTTGAATCGTTCTAAGTATGTAAGTTGATTGAAGATATAGGAGTTATGGAGGAGTTAAGGAAACTCCCAAGCTGGATTATCAAAAGAGAACTGATTCAAGATATCATAGAAAGAGATGCTGCTAATAAAGTTTGGTTCGATGAATTCGAAAAGAGAGTTCAGAAGCAACAAACCGGCAAGGATGAACATTAGGAAGATTCAAATCAAACTTCAAGAATCATCAAGAACATCCTATCTTCGATTAAGGAATTGTAGGGGCCGAATACTAAATTTCGCCTTAGGGGTTTTAAGAGGGTAAGAAGGGTGAATTGAACGAAAGACGGGGGGAGATCTGAGTAAATATCTTCATTGGTAGGTTAGGTTTTGTTATGGGTAAAGGAAATAACTATGGATCTGATTTCGGGACGGATGATCTAAGGGTATTCGGGGAGGTCAAGCTCGGTTAATTAAAAAGAGTTAGTCGAGCCGAATGAAGATTACGGGAAATGATGAGAGATCGAAGAGAACTAGGAGCAGTAAAAGTCAGAAGGGAATTAAGAATAATATTTGAAGAGGATCTATTATGGCTTCACCGGGGCATACAGAAGAAACTAAAGACAAATCAAGCTCTGCACTCACTTTCAAGGCAGATCATGTATTGTATAACGAAACTCCCAACTCCAAATTTCTGTACATCGGTGAACGGTACACGAAGCATCCATGATACATGTATCCATGCGAATTTAATTCAAATGACCTTCAGTTATGTGTTTTGATTCTCTATCATGTTAACTAACTTGGAATAATTGTTGACCGACGTGGACAATATCTATTACCTGCTTTGGGCGTTTTACGTGATTTTAACTATTGTTTTGCGTTGTGTGGCTCGGGAGTATTGGAGACTTCCTTGCTTTGTTGTTAATTGTAAGAGACGGGGATTCTCTTATTTTCGTTCGAGAGACGGGGTTCTCTCATTGTTGCTTGAGAGACGGGGGTTCTCTCATTGTTGCTTGAGAGATGGGGTTCTCTCATTGTGGTTGGAGAGACGGGGTTCTCTCATTGTTGCTCGAGAGACGGGGCTCTCTCCTTGTTATTTGCGAGAGACGGGGAATCTCTCATTGTTTGTTTGGGCGAGTAGTGAATCCGAGGACGGATTCTTTTAAGGGGGAGAGGTTGTAACGCCCCTGTTTTTCATTCGTTTGAAT
Organism: Lantana camara; assembly: GCA_037501455.1. NCBI lineage: Eukaryota > Viridiplantae > Streptophyta > Magnoliopsida > Lamiales > Verbenaceae > Lantana > Lantana camara. Next base: position 57,524,187 of record CM074858.1, read on the forward strand.
ATGTCGTATGTGTTTATAAATTGCGCAAATTAAATTATTTAATTATGTGATTAATTGTTTTTAAGTGTTTTAAATATTTAATTTTAATATAAATTGTTATTAGTTTATTTTATTTTATTTTATAATTTTATTTCGTTAATTAGTTTATTTAAATTGATAATTGAAAATTAATGTTAATTAATCATGTTTTAATTAAGCTAATTAATTTATTTATTATTATATCGTTGACTTTCTTTTAAATTAAAATAGAATTTAAATTTTATTATTTATTTTGAAATGTTATAAATTTTAAACGTTTTGCGCATGAGTGTTTTAAACGCACCTCGTTCTTATATGATTTGATATCGAAAATTCACGAAAATTTAGTATGTTGTACATTTATGTGTTATAAACATCTCCGTATGCTTGTTTTATATTTTCGATCTCGTTTGATGTGCTAACGAATTTATTTTTGAATTGTGGAACCAAGTCGGGGGCTAACGAGCAATTACCGCACCCTTGGTTCCGTATGTGATATCTTGAGCTAGGAAACTCGGATGCGAGTTTCGTCAACTTCGCTGAACTCGTAACGAAAATTCGTGTTTAATGAACTTAACCTCATATTTTTCTAAAGTTATTTGAACCTCCGAAATTCAATCGAAACGTGTTACGTTCGCTAAAACTGCTACCTTTTACTAAAAGAGCCATAACTTTCTCAAACCTTGACCAAATTAACCATGGTTTGATTCTTTGGAACCCTAACTCAGCCCTTTAACTGGATATGATCACCCCAAACCGAGATAACCCTCACTCTTAGAGAAAAGCAGCCACAAACTCTCTGCTCTCCAGTTTTCCAGTAAGCATTGCCAAACCTTGGAGATTCAAGCTCAAATCTCTTCCATCTTCCATCCAATTCACAAGGTGAGTTAGGGGTTTTAATATACAATTATTATGTGTCATTTTAAGCCTTGTTTCCCTGAATTTAAGCTGGAATACGTGGAGATATGGGGATATACATGAATAGTTAAGGTTTTGAAGTCATACTTGGATTTCATGCATTCCTTGATGCTTTTGTTGATTTTAAAGCTTGTAAGTGATTATCTTAACCTACTCATTTCATTTATGATCATGTATTTGGTGGTAGTTGGCTATTAAGTGAGTTATCATTAATGAACTTGTTATGAAATGCATGAAAATGGAACTGAATTCTCCTCCCTCACGACATGAACTGCTGCTGCTGCATTTGGACTGATTTCTTGCTGTCAGTGGCTGTCTTTCTTCACCTTGTTGTTGCAGGATTGATGGTTGATTGTGTATGTGAAGTTATGCTCTGTTTTTCCTTCGTTCGTGCTCTGTTCTTGACTGTAAATTGCTGTTGTTTGCTGCGTACATCAGCTGTGTTGCTGTTGTGCTGCTGTGCTTTATTGTCTTATGGAATGCCTGTGTTATTGTTGTTGCTTGTTGATGCTTTATTGTATGCTGCTGCTGCTGTGTTTTCATGACCAAGAACAGGGGAAAAGCTTTGTTTTGTTGCTGCCTCGCGTCTGGAATGTAACTCCCCAGCCGGGGAGATTTTGTGCTTGCAAAAGCCCGGCCGGGTAACTGCGTTACAGAAGCTACTGCTTCTTTCTTCCTTCCTTTGTTCATGACTGTGTTTTGCTGCTATGTTTCATGCATACAATTGTGCTTTTAGTACTTAAGGAGCGCATGCATGTATTTAAAGTTTGTTTATTTAATGTTTGCATGCATGTTATGAAGTGTGCATATATGTTTACGTATATATACATATATATATTAGGAATGCATGCAATAGTATATATATATATATATATATATATGGAAATGATGTGCATGCAAATGTATATACTACTTAATGCATGCGGGGGTGTGTTTGTTTATGTATGAATTTTCGGGAATAGGTCTTTCTCTTAGTTGAAACTTTTATGTGGCTTAAATTGATACTGAATAGTATATCATGCTTCCGCATTTGTCTTTATCTTTGTTCTTTTGTTTTGGTTGCGAAAATTTAGTTTCCCGCCTAGCCTTATGAGTGAGTGAGTCCCCGTTCGCTGTGAGCTGGATTCATGTATGGATTTTCCCATTTCGTGGGTGGATCGGGCTCATAGTGCGGGGATGTGGCGCCTTTCCGGTCGGGGTGCTACACTAAGGCCCTGAACAAACTGCATCGCCTTATGGAAATCGTCACTCGCTATATTAGGAGCATAGCGGGACAATCTCTCAAACTCGACGATATACTCTGAAACTGACCGGCTTCCTTGCTTAAGTTCTGTCAGGGGTAGATTCATAGATTAAGATAAAAGTTGGAATATTAATAATCTAATAAAATGTACTTGGAAATGCATGCTAAGTTTGATATGAACGTACATCTTAATACATGTAACGCTACGCTTTGTTTGTTTTATCATTTTAAACCCTCCTATATATATTACTGCGGGCAAATATTTTGGAGTGCAAAGAGTAATCCCGGGTTCACGAACATTTACTTTTGACGTGCTTTTCTCTGAATATATGTACTCTTTGAATTGCTCCAGTTTATCTGATAATGGTGCCATTGACTGAAACAGCACAATGTTATTACACAAATGTATAGTTGGATCTTCTCTATAATTATGTGAAAGTATACACATACTTCTGTTATTTTCAAGATTATGAACACCCTTTTTTTATATTATAAGGATTTAGTCAAAAATGAAATGGAAGATGTAATTATAGGGTAGAAATAAAGGTGTTGGATTGCTGGATTTTGTACTGTCGTTTCATCTCCTGTTTAACACATCCACACTAGGACCAAAAAAAAAAAAAAAAAAACTTATCCACATAATCTTAATTTCATGTTTTGGGGTGTTTAGAACTCATTCCCGTCGAGTTCGAAGTGGCTGTCACATTTTTTTTAAGTTCTGGGCATAATCCACTAGGGTGGATTTTTGCTGTGTAAAAATCCATGGGGGTGGATTTCAGGCAGTAGCTTCTGGACCAAATCCGCGAGGGTGGATTTTTTTGTGAAGGAAAATCCACGGGGGTGGATTGTCCCCAGCCTTGTTTTCTTGACTCGTTTCGCTTGTTTTGACTCTTGTATGTCCTTTTCTTGTTTCTATAATATCTTTAATGAGTTGTGGCCGTATTAGATGTGGTGGAACTTCTTGCATATCACTTGTTATGATTTTATTGTCTTGATCAAGTTTAAGTTGTGACATTTTGCTAAGTTATGCATTTACTTGAACTTGTATGACTTCCTACGTTATGTGTGACCTTGACATGCTATACATGCTCATGATTGATCCTCACATTTCATTAAGTGCATGATATGACTCCATAAGCATACATAACTCTCATAAGTGACTTGTTACTTAATCCGTGCGTCGTTTACTTAATGTGGGTCGAGTCTCACCTCTAAAATCGAAAAAGGTAAAAAAAAAAAACAAAAAAAACAAAAAAAAAAAAACGAAAAAAAAAAAGAGAGCAGCATTGTTTCAGTCATTTTCTTTGTAATCTCAAATCATAAGTCATGTGGATTTGTTTGCTTGTATCTTTTTAGTTGTAACAGTTCGTTTGTGACAATTTTAGCATCCTTATTGATTCATTCATCTTAAGGATTATTTGGTTGAGGGATCTGAAATTTCTTGTGTCTTTCTTCAAGAATTGAGAGAAAAGAGTGGTAAAAGGCTTGAGTTGTGAGCACAAAAGAGGGAAAAAGCCATATTTTTAAGTGATACACGAGCGTGAGTGACTCTAAACGAGGGCAAACACGTGAGGGAGTGTTGTGAGGTAATTTTTACTAACGATTTTTCTTGCAGGTTTAAAACATGACGGAAGAACGAAATGAACAGCCTCCAATGGACGTTAACTTTGTCCTCCGTGCAATGCAACAACAATTTGATAGGTTGAACGTACAATTTGGTGAGATCCGGGATCAATTGGATCAAAATGATGAACGGGTGACTGAATTACAACAAAATGCTCTCCCGGCTAGGAGACCAAACCGACGACCAGCCGATTTGGGTATCAATCCTCGTGATGGATTTGATGATGAGGAAGATGACTTAGATGAGGCTGCATCAAATGCCTCTTCAAGGAGAGATCATAGACGTCCAAGATACCAACAAGAACGAAGAGGAAGAGGGGAAATTGACAATAACCTAGGATCTATCAAGCTTTCTATTCCTTCCTTCAAAGGACAAAATGACCCGGAAGCTTACATTGAATGGGAACGAAAGGTAGAGTTAATTTATGACTGCCACAACTATTCGGAAGGGAAAAAGGTAAAACTTGCAGCCGTATCCTTTACGGACTATGCTATTGTATGGTGGGATCAAGTGGTGATAAGTAGACGCAGAAGTGGTGAGTACCCTATTGAAACTTGGGATGAGATGAAGGTGGTTATGAGGAAGAGGTTCGTACCTCCTCACTACTATCGGGACCTACACCTTAAGTTGCAAAGTTTGAGGTAAGGGTTCAAAATGGTAGAGGAATACTACAAAGAAATGGAGATGGCAATGATTCGAGCAAATATTGAGGAGGATCGTGAGGCAACCATGGCTCGGTTCATATGTGGTCTCAACCGAGAGATCGCCAATGTAGTGGAACTTCATCACTATGTTGAACTTGAGGAAGTGGTCCATATGGCTATCAAGGTGGAGAGACAATTTAAGAAAGGAAGGACTGTGGTTAGGCGTAATGATTCAAATACCTCTAAACCAAAGTGGAATTCTTCTCCAAAAACAGCCGAAAAGCCTTCAAAACCAAAGGAGGATCCACCTACTACAAAGGGTTCGTTTGAGAAAGGTAACACCTCTACACATCGCAATCGTGATATTAAATGCTTTAAATGTCAAGGAGCAGGCCATATAATGTCTCAATGTCCAAACAAAAGAGCCATGATCTTGTTAGACAATGGAGAACTTGAAACCGAAAGTGAGGGTGATAATGGAGGCCTTGAAACATCGGATGAGGCAAGTGATGTTGAGCATGCGGTTGTGGGGCAAAGTTTGGTGGTTCTAAGAGCTTTGCACATCCAAGCTCTTGAGGACAAAGATGAACAACAAAGGGAAAACATCTTTTACACACGGTGTCATGTTAAGGAGCGAGTTTGTGGGCTGATCATTGACAGTGGGAGTTGCGTGAACGTGGCTAGTAAATTGATGGTGGAAAGGCTCGGCCTTAAAACCTTGAAGCACCCGAGACCTTATAAGCTCCAATGGCTGAATGAACATGGTGAAATGAAGGTAACAAAACAAGTTCTTATCTCCTTTTCAATTGGCAAATACATGGATGAGATTCTTTGTGATGTCGTACCAATGCAAGCTGGCCATATATTGCTTGGAAGACCATGGCAATTTGATAGACGAACAGTTCATGATGGCTACAAGAATCGATATAGTTTTATCAAGGATGGGCGAAACATCACCTTGGCACCTTTACCACCAAGCCAAGTGTATGAAGAACAGTGCCAAATTAAGAAATCCATTTCAGCTTCTTCAAAACAAAGTGATTGTAATAGTGAGAAAGAATGTGAAAAAGAAAAGGAAAAAGAGCATGAAAAAGAAAAGGAGAAGGAAAAAGAAAATGAGTGTAACAGAAAAGAAGAGGGAGAAAAGAAACTAGTTGAAAAGAAAGAAAGAAAAAAAGTGAGTTTCTTTATAAAAGAAAAAGAGATTGAGGGGGTGATAAAAAAAAGAAAAGCTTGTGATGATGATGATGTATAAAAACATATTTCTTTCATCTAATGAAACCCCTCTCCTTGCCTAGTGTTGTTTCTTCTCTCTTGCAGGAGTTTGAGGATGTATTCCCGGAGGAAATACCACCCGGTTTACCTCCTATACGAGGAATAGAACACCAAATCGACCTCATCCCCGGGGCTGCCATCCCAAACCGACCAGCTTACCGAAGCACCCCTCAAGAGACAAAAGAACTTCAAAAACAAGTTGAAGAGTTGCTTGCAAAGGGATATGTGCGTGAGAGCATGAGTCCATGTGCTATTCCAGTTCTTTTGGTGCCAAAAAAGGATGGTACTTGGCGAATGTGCGTGGATTGTAGGGCTGTCAACAAGATCACGGTAAAGTATCGTTATCCCATACCTCGCCTTGATGATATGATTGATGAATTGCATGGTTCTACAATCTTCACTAAAGTTGATTTGAAAAGTGGCTATCACCAAATAAGAATGCAAGAAGGTGATGAATGGAAAACAGCTTTTAAAACTAAGCATGGATTGTATGAGTGGTTAGTAATGCCTTTTGGCTTAACTAACGCACCTAGTACCTTCATGAGATAGATAAATCATGTATTGTGTGCTTATATTGGTAAATTCGTAGTGGTTTACTTTGATGATATACTGATCTTTAGCCGTAATTTGCATGAACATATTGAGCATTTGAGGTTAGTACTTGAGGTACTAAGGCATGAAAAGTTATATGCTAATCTTAAGAAGTGTAGCTTTTGCATGGATAGAGTCGTGTTCCTTGAATTTGTTGTAAGTGCAGGTGGTATAGAGGTAGATGAAGAAAAGGTTAAGGCAATCAAAGAGTGGCCTACACCCAAGACCATCACGGAAGTAAGGAGTTTTCATGGTTTGGCCGGGTTCTATAGGAGATTCGTGCCCAATTTCAGCACCATAGCTGCCCCCTTAACGGAAATCATCAAGAAAAGCGTGGGATTTAAGTGGGCAGAAGCTCAAGAAATGGCATTCCAAACATTGAAAACAAAGCTAAGTTCAGCTCCTCTTTTACTTTTACCGGATTTTTCTAAAGCTTTTGAAATCGAATGTGATGCTTCGGGTGTTGGTATAGGTGTTGTGCTCATGCAAGAGAAGAAACCAATTGCATACTTTAGTGAGAAACTCAATGGGGCTGCATTGAACTACTCTACTTATGACAAGGAGCTCTATGCCTTAATTAGGGCCTTAGAGACGTGGCAGCATTACTTGTGGTCGAAAGTGTTCATCATTCATACGGATCATGAGTCATTAAAACATTTGAAGGGGCAAGGAAGTTTGAACCGAAGGCATGCTCGCTGGGTTGAATTTATAGAGATGTTTCCTTATGTGATTCGGTACAAGCAAGGTAAGGATAATGTTGTTGCTGATGCCTTATCACGAAGGTACATTCTTCTCTCTACCTTAAGTGCTAAATTCATGGGATTTGATCATATCAAGGAACTATACTTGAGTGATTCTGATTTTGCTGAAATATTTGCATCTTGTGAACAAAAGCCTTGTGATAAATTTTATGTTCAAGATAGTTATTTGTTTAGAGAAAACAAGCTATGCATTCCAAATTGTTCTTTGCGTCAGTTGCTAATCCGTGAGTCTCATGGGGGAGGATTAATGGGACATTTTGGTGTTTTAAAAACTTTGAGCATACTTAAGGAACATTTCTTTTGGCCTCATATGAAACGGGATGTTGAACGGACTTGTCATAGATGCGTAACTTGTAGAAAGGCTAAATCACGAGTTAAACCTCACGGCCTTTACACACCCTTGCCTGTTCCAACGCATCCGTGGACTGATATTTCTATGGATTTTGTGCTAGGAATGCCAAGAACACAAAATGGAAAGGATTCAATTTTTGTTGTTGTTGATCGATTTTCTAAAATGGCACATTTCATTCCTTGTAATAAAACTGATGATGCAACATATGTGGCTGGATTGTTCTTTCGGGAAGTAGTAAGACTTCATGGAATCCCAAAATCAATTGTAAGTGATCGAGATGTGAAGTTTTTAAGTCACTTTTGGTGAGTATTGTGGGGAAAATTGGGAACAAAACTGTTATTTTCCACCACTTGTCATCCTCAAACGGATGGACAAACGGAAGTTTATGATTTATATGTTTAATATATGAACGAAGTTAGGTTGGTATGAGGCTCGTACTCGCTGAGTCGTGTGTGTGATTATGAACTTGGTTTGGGAAACGGGAGTGGATTCTTAATTACGTGAAAATTTGGTTGACTTTGGCCATCGGCCTTAACTCTTTTTCCTTATATTTATTATCACGTGTTAAATGTTTTGGATTGTAAAAACCACGCCCCGGTTCATGAACCTTCAAATTTTGAATATGTTATACTCTATGTATACGTACGTGTGAGTGTGTTAGCACCCTCACCAGTCTTTAGGACTGACCCCTCCTCGTTGTTTTCTTTTTCCCCTTCTGTTGTGTTGAGTTTGCAGGTGTCGGTCCGTGCATGCTAGGCGGCGGTCTTTTGTTTAGTTTCGCTCGAGTTTGTTTGTCCGTCGAGTCTTTGCATCTTTAGATTTTCGCATTGTATTATGATTATGTATGTATGAATTTGTATAAGTTTTAAATTTGGAATTTGAATTTAGAACCTCATATGATTTATTTGGCCTTGGATTGGCATAATATGTATAATTTGTAATATTTCGAGCTTGTATGTTTGTATATGTCATTCCTGGTGCTTCCGCATTTGATTTTGATTTTTTATTGCGCGCTCTGTATTAGGGTCTAGATCGCCTAGCTAGCGTGTGAGTTTTTGCTTGTCACCCGTTCGTTGTGGCTTGGCGCGTGTGTGGAGTTTCCATTTCGTTACACGTGTCGGGCTATAGTGCGGGGGGTATAGTGCTCTACGCTCTGGGGTGCTACAACACCTATGATGCAGCGTTCCAGCGGGACCCTAGCGAGGGTCCTACTTTGCTAAGTAACCACACATTTGCCCAGAACATCACTTACGGGCTCTACCAGAGAGTTCAATTTACCGGGGATCACAAGCGGCTTTTCTCAGAGAGCGCGGATCAAGTGGCTGAAGACCTCACTCATGCGCTCATCTCTGTAAGTTTCCTTTCTTATTCTTTTCAAGTGCCCTCTTTGTTCCTTCCAACAGAAAAGATCCTAAGTGTTGGAAATGTTCCTGAATACAACAAGTGCTCCAAAGGGTCAGAAACCTCCAGCAACGCTCATCTGTGTACCCCAAGCGTAAGGCTAAGTACAAAAAGATGGTGCGAGCGGCCAATGTTGTCCAACTTCAGGAGGAAAACGAGCTGCTGAGGGCCAAATTCGAGTCCCTCGAGGCTGAGCACGCCAAGGTGAAGAAAGAGCTGGAGAAGTCCGAGGAGTCACGGAAGAAGTACCCCGCGGACTTAACAAACGCCAAAGCATCTTGTGAGAAGTTCAGGCAGGAGCTGAATGAGAGGAGCGAGCAACTTAGTGTTGCGGAGAAGAAATACACTGAGGCCACCAAGAAGGCCTGTGAAAAGGAGTTTAGCAGGGTACTTCCCGAGCGTATCACGAAAGTCAAGAGAGAGGCCCTCGTTAAATTCTGCCACTCCAAGGCGTTTGGGTTCGCCGCCACTCTACACTGTTATAATGATGCTCAAAATGCCTTCAACCTAGCGGTTGAGCAACTCATCCACCTGGGTTTGGCGGATGCCTCTTCCCGAGGGCGTACGGACATGGGACTCCATTTTGATGAGCGTTGTGCGATTCCCGATGCGGGCGAAGAGGATCCCGAGGCTAACCTGACTGAGCCTGAGTACAACTACTTGGTCGACATCCTTCAAGATAAATTCATGAGGGCTCACCAGGTGGAGGAGGTGCCTCCTATTGGAGGAAACAACGAGGGAGCTAATGATACTGTATCTGCCCCCAAGGGTCAACCGGACAATACGATCCAAGTGCCAGTTAGTGAGAATACTCCCGCTCCGGCGGTTGAGGCCACTACACCCTCGAATGCTCCTGCTGCCACGGTCGTAACCCCTGAGCCTCCTCAAATCTAAGAGCCTAACTCTCAAGTGCCGCTCCATCAGCAGAAGTGGTGGACCTTGAAGAAGCCTCAGCACAAAACGCTCAACCCTGATCTGTCTCCCTTTGTGAAAGGTTTATCCTTGTTAGTTTACAATACTTCTGTGCTTTTGAATGAACGTTATGGGCCAGAGTGCCCTCGTATTTTGTAACTCCGAGCGTTTAGCTCTTATTTTTTTTATTTTTTATTTTGCAACGAATGAACGTTTTTTCTCTTCTACAGTGTTTGTTATTTATGCCTTTTACTTTGCGCTTGTGATACGAACTCCACGTACTTGCCGTGAAACCCTATACCAATACTTGGAGTTCTTGATTTTCGATCGTCCACTTCAAGGTTGTTAAAATTGAGGAGTGTGAACCATTTGCTATAATGAGAAAGGAACCAACACTATCAGATTTGAAAAGTAATGCACCCAGTCGACTATAATGAGTCGGGAAATGACATTATCTGATGGAGGGTTTGAAACCCTAATGACGTTCAGCCAAGAACTAGAGAGTTTAACTCACTTGAATCACAATTCATTAAGAGTTGACTGAAAAAAACAAAATACAAGACTGGAATATAAAGATGTATGCATGGGAATTCTAGGGGACAATTCAGAATTCAAAGAGACAAGCTATTCTCGTCACTTTCCTATTAGGTTAAAAAAAATAGGTTTAACCTAATTTTAAATGCATGGAAAATAAATAAAAAGATGGCCCAAAGAATAATATAATAGTTCAGGGCCAAATTACAATAAACTTAACACAATTTGGGCTTAAAATTCGATCACTAAGACATTGAAACAAGGTGGATTGGATCCAGCTGAATACTTGTCTTCTTGGGGCTCTTCTTGAGTTATTTGGATCAAAAGAGATTGAACTTCATCTTGCATTCTTTTGGACCGTAACCATGTGATAGGTCCAACATAACTTGGTTCATCTTGAGTTGTGATCATATCAACATTTGGATCAAAGTGTGGCCTTGTCTTATGATTCACATCATCCTCCCCTTCTTGAAAAGGATTCGACCTCGAATCAAAATCTGCATCAAAAGGAGTTAAATCAGCCACATTAAAAGTTGCACTTACACTATACTTACCCGGAAGATCAATTTTGTATGCATTATCATTAATCCTCTCCAACACTTTGAATGGTCCATCTCCCCTTTGGATCAAGCTTGGACTTCCATTGGTTATTGAATCTCTCCTTCCTAAAATGTAACCAAACTAAATCACCTTTCTTGAAAACAACCTTCCTTCGTCCCTTGTTAGCATGAATCATAGCTTGATTGTTTCTCTTGAGGATATGAAGTCGTGCATCTTCATGCATTTTCTTCACTCGTTCAGCCTTCTCTTTTCCATCTAAACTCACAAGCTCATTCATAGGTAAAGGAAGTAAATCGAGAGGGGTTAAAGGGTTAAATCCATACACAACTTCAAAAGGTGAAAAGGAAGTAGAAGAATGTATTGAACGATTATAAGCAAATTCAATAAACGGAATACATTCAACCCAATTCTTTGAATATGTTTTAAAAACAACGCTTAAAAGAGTTACCAAGGTTCTATTTACAACTTCCGTTTATCCATCCGTGTGAGGATGACAAGTGGTTGAAAACAACAACTTAGTTCCCAATTTTCCCCACAAAACCCTCCAAAAATGACTTAAGAACTTCACATCTAGATCACTTACAATAGACTTTGGAATTCCATGAAGTCTTACCACCTCTTTAAAGAATAAACCTGTCACATTTGTTACATCATCCGTTTTATTACAAGGGATAAAATGTGCCATTTTAGAGAAACGATCAACAACAACAAAAATTGAATCCTTCCCGTTTTGTGTTCTTGGCATTCCTAACACAAAATCCATAGACAAAGCTACCCAAGGATGAGTTGGAACCGGCAAAGGTGTGTAACAGCCCGAAAACCCGCCTGTCGATATTATCCGCTTTGGTGGGCTAAGCGACACCACCCTCACGGTTTTGTTCTTCCCGTTGGTATTTAAACCCGAAGGTGCCCAACCAGGAAAAGGTCTCAACAGGGAAGAGGTATCCACCCCCTTATAAGGAAGGCTTCGTTCTTCTCTTCATCCGATGTGGGACAAGCACTTTAAGCCTTACAGTCCACCCCCCATAAGGGCCCAGCGTCCTCGCTGGCACACCGGACCGGGTCCCAGCTCTGATATCATTTGTAACAGCCCAAAAACCCACCTGTCGATATTGTCTGCTTTGGACTAAGCGACACCACCCTCACGGTTTTGTTCTTCCCGTTAGTATTTAAACCCGAAGGTCCCCAATCAGGAAAAGGCCTCAACAGGGAAGAGGTATCCACCCCCTTATAAGGAAGGCTTCGTTCTCCTCTTCATCCGATGTGGGACAAACACTTTAAGCCTTACAGCGAGGACGCTGGGCCCTTATGGGGGGGTGGACTGTAAGGCTTAAAGTGCTTGTCCCACATCGGATGAAGAGGAGAACGAAGCCTTCCTTATAAGGGGGTAGATACCTCTTCCCTGTTGAGGCCTGTTCTTGGTTGGGCACCTTCGGGTTTAAATACCAACGGGAAGAACAAAACCGTGAGGGTGGTGTCGCTTAGCCCACCAAAGCGGACAATATCGACAGGCAGGTTTTCGGGTTGTTACAAATGGTATCAGAGCTGGGACCCGGTCCGGTGTGCCAGCGAGGACGCTGGGCCCTTATGGGGGGGTGGACTATAAGGCTTAAAGTGCTTGTCCCACATCGGATGAAGAGGAGAACGAAGCCTTCCTTATAAGGGGGTGGATACCTCTTCCCTATTGAGGCCTTTTCCTGGTTGGGCACCTTCGGGTTTAAATACCAACGGGAAGAACAAAACCGTGAGGGTGGTGTCGCTTAGCCCACCAAAGCGGATAATATCGATAGGCGGGTTTTCGGGCTGTTACAAGGTGTGTAAAGACCATGAGGTTTAACTCGTGATTTTGCCTTCCTACAAGTTATGCATTTGTTACAAAATCTTTCAACATCTCGTTTCATGTGAGGCCAAAAGAAGTGTTCTTTAATCATGTTCAAAGTTTTCAAAACACCAAAATGCGCCATCAAACCACCCCCATGAGACTCACTCACAAGTAATTGAGGTAAGGAACAATTAGGTATACACAACTTGTTTTCTCGAAAGAGATAGCCTTCTTGAACAAAATATTTATCACAAGGTTTCAATTCACAAGATGCAAAGACTTCGGCAAAATCAGAATCACTCACATATAATTCCTTAATGTGATCAAATCTCATGAATTTAGTACTAAGGGTAGAGAGAAGAGTGTACCTACATGATAGTGCGTCTGCCACAACGTTGTCCTTACCCTTTTTGTATTGAATCACATAAGGAAACATCTCTATGAACTCAACCCAACGAGCATGCCTCCGGTTCAAGCTCCCTTGCCCCTTCAAGTGCTTCAAGGACTCATGATCCGAGTGAATGATGAATTCTTTTGACCACAAATAGTGTTACCATGTTTCTAGGGCTCGAGCCAAAGCATAGAACTCCTTGTCATAGGTGGAATAGTTCAAGGCTGCTCCATTTAATTTCTCACTAAAGTAAGCGATTGGCCTCCTTTCTTGCATAAGCACGGTACCTATACCAATACCGGAAGCATCACATTCGATTTCAAAGGTTTTAGAGAAATTCGGTAAAAGTAAAAGAGGAGCTCAACTTAGCTTTGACTTCAACGTTTGAAATGCCTTTTCTTGAGCTTCCCCCCACTTGAATCCAACACTCTTCTTGATAACTTCCGTCAAAGGAGCATGCAATGGTGCTGAAATTGGGCACAAATCTCCTATAAAATCCGGCTAAGCCATGAAAGCTTCGAACTTCCGTAATGGACTTAGGTGTAGGCCACTCTTTAATTGCCTTCACCTTCTCTTCATCTACTTCGATACCACCTGCACTTACAACGAATCCAAGAAACACAATTCTATCCATGCAAAAATTACACTTTTTGAGGTTAGCATACAATTTCTCTTTTCTTAACACCTCAAGTACCATTTTCAAATGCTCAACATGTTCATGCAAGTTATGGCTGTAAATTAATATATCATCAAAATAAACGACTACAAACTTGCCAATATAAGCACGTAACACATGATTCATCAATCTCATGAATGTACTAGGTGCATTAGTTAAACCGAAGGGTATTACTAACCATTCACACAATCCATGCTTTGTTTTAAATGTCGTTTTCCATTCATCACCTTCTTGCATGCGTATTTGATGATATCCACTTTTCAAATCAATCTTAGAGAAAATTGTAGAACCATGCAATTCATCAATCATATCATCAAGGTGAGGTATGGGATAACGATACTTTACCGTGATCTTGTTGACAGCCCTACAATCCACGCACGTACCATCCTTTTTAGGCACCAAAAGAACCAAAACAGCACATGGACTCAGGCTCTCACGTATGTACCCTTTCTCAAGCAATTCCTCGACTTGTTTTTGGAGTTCCTTAGCTTCCTGAGGGGTGCTTCTATAGGCTGTTCGATTTGGAATTGCAGCCCCCAGAATTAGGTCAATTTGGTGCTCTATCCCACGAATTGGAGGCAATCCGGGTGGAATCTCCTCCAGAAACACATCTTTAAACTCCTCTAAAAGAGAGGAAGCAATACTAGGTAGAGTGTCGCTAGAAGATAAGAAGGTCTTCTTATACATCATTATCATCACCAACTTTTCTTTTTTAAAAACACTCTCAATTTCTTTTTCTTTTGTGAGGAAACTCATTTTCTTCTTTTCTTTCTTTTCAATTTCTTTTTTTCCTCCCTTTTCACTTTCTTTCCTTTCAACTTCTTTTTTTCCCTCCCTTCTCACATTCTTTCTTTTCAACTACTTTTTTTTCTCCTTCTTTTTCACATTCACTATTACAATCATTTCGGCTGAAATAGACTCTTTCAATTGGCATTGCTCTTTGTACACTTGATTGGGTGGTAGAGGTGCCAAAATGATGTTTCGGCCGTCTTTGGTAAAACTATACCTGTTTTTGTATCCATCATGCAATGTCTTCCTATCAAATTGCCACGGCCTCCCAAGCAAAATATGTCCGGCATGCATAGGTGCCACATCACAAAGTACTTCATCCGTGTATTTACCAATGGAAAATGAAATGAGAACTTGTTTTGTTACCTTCAACTCACCAAGTTCATTGAGCCATTGGAGCTTGTAGGGTTTCGGATGCTTCAAGGTTTTGAGTCCGAGCCTCTCTACCAACAATTTGCTAGCAACATTCACACAACTCCATCCATCAATGATCAATCCTGTAGCACCCGAGCGTAAGGTACCACATCCCCCACACCGTGACCAGACCCGTATATGAAATGGAAGTCGTCCATACATGTGCCAAATCCACGGCGAACGGGGACACAACACACACGCTATGCTAGGCGGGACTAACCCTTAAACTAATCAGTTCAAGATAACTTAAAATCAGAGTTAAAATAAAATTCGCGGAAGCAAGAATAACATAACATATACAATGAGCCACCAAGCTCCAAAAATAGATATACAAGAGCATTCAAATATTCAACGGCACTCACGGCCTACAAAATCATAACGCTCCAAGCATAAACTATAATCATGTGCAAAATACCAATAAGAGTATGAATATGAGACAAAAAGGAAGTGCTAAACATAAATGCAAGACCTAGACGACTTGTATTCCCGCCTAGCACTCCTATACCTGCACAAAACAACTGAAAACAACCGGGTTCAGTCTAAAAGAGACTGGTGGGTATAAAAATGGGGCATAAAATATATAATATCGCATAATTTAAACACATACATGCAAGCCTTAATCCCGTGTGAAGTTTGATAAGACTTTACCAAGTGGTTAAAACAAAAGGAAACATCAACGGGATTACGACGTTCATATTCATTCATAATTGTTCATAAATGTTCATAAGGGTTTATGGCCCGGCGAGTGGGCGTGCACAATCTCCAACCTACTCCTCGTGTAATCATAATTAATTATTCAATCATTCGTTATCATACAAAAATTCTTTGGTGCGCATAAATACATGATCATAATCATTCATATACTCCTTCTTCCTCCGGGTGGTGGACGGGCTTGCAAGACCCGGCCACCGGTTCATACATAGGCCAATGGGGGTACATGAATCCCCCAAGGGCACTCAGCTCCCATTCCTCGCTAAAACTCCTAGCGAGGGCCGGTATCACCGTAGTTTGGTTGGAACTAGTATATGGGATCCCCGTCAGCCCTTGCTTCCTCGGTTAGCCACATATACTAAGTCCCGGGGCCCGTGCAATCATAAATCATAAATATCTCGCCAAACATAAGGTAGGGTTCATAAATAAAAGAAAGGGGTCATACGTTTGAAATGATTTACCCGAAATGACTCGATATATATATAAATATACGATTTTGGCTTAAAACTTTGCACATAAGGAATATATACATGGTTGTTTTAACTAATAGAAGAAAAACCCACCTTTACCAAAGCAAAAGAAAGGCACAAGTGTCTCAAGGCTCGCCCTCGTCTCCGACCAAACCCGAATCTGTGCAAAAGAAAATGTATGAGACTCAATGACCACATATGACGCTCGGCAATGAAGTGAATATGACATGAATGCGTAAATGATCATATTATATCAATAAGATGTTCATGTGCACTATTAAGAGACTTAAAACATATAATCATATCATTCGTTCATATATTTCATTCAATTTCATAAGTTCATAAATTCATAATTTCATAAATTCATATCAATTTCATAAATTCATAACGCATATCAATTAATCTAAAATCCAATTAATAAGCATAACACATATTATTCAAATTCACATTTAGGAATAAAATAAATAAAACGTTCAATCAAAAGTCAGTAGAATAAATACGCGAAATAGAATTCAATTAATTTCGATAATTAAATTAAATCAAATAATATTCAAAATATATAATAAATATATAATAAACATATATAATATATAATATAATAACATATATATACATAATATATATATATAATATATATATAATCACGTACACACACAATACACCCATGCATGCATATATACTATATATTATATACATATACATGCAAATATAACCACAAAACCATGCACACACAAACTCACTCCCATGCATGCACACTAACACACACATTCTGCACACACGTTACACAATTATACACAGCTGCCCAGCAGCCATGCAAACACAAAAACAGCAGCAGCAACAGTTCAAGGAAGACGCAGCAGAGTTCAAGCAAAACGGGGTGACACCCCCGTGTCACCCTCCAAACCTAGACCGAGACACCCCCGTGTCTCGGTACAGAAATTCCAGCCCACAAAGCACCCCCGTTCCTCGCTGGAACGGGCAGAAACGGAACGCCCGTGCCACGCACCAGCAACTCCAGTTACAGACAACACAAAAAACGCAGAACAGGGCAGGAAAAATCCCAGCAAGAAAGAAGGCAACAAAAGCACATTACAAGGTCCAAATTGCTGCAAGAACTCAACAAGAATACATGCTAAAAGGCCACGAAAATGGACAGCAACAACATGAAGGAAACTCAGCAAATTGACAGCAATTCTGCGTGAAAGAAAACAGGGCAAAGCTGCGGGAAAACAGGGCATGCTTGCATTCAATCCTTCTCCATCTATTTACTCAGTTAAGGCCAACAAATAAGCAGCAAAATATCATGTATTCAACAAGTAAATCAGTTCCAAAAGTGATCAATCAAGACATGGAAGCGTACGTGACATTCATGTGGATTTTTCTCAAAGATGTCATAAATGATATATCATAAATATCTCAACAACCACGAAATAAATGACCATAAATGATATGAGGATGTCAAAACAATCAATCTCAAGCTTGGAATCAATCAAAATCATTAAGAATCGAAGAAGATCAAGAATTTGCACAAAAACTCTTATTTTCAGAAAAACGCCCAGAAATGAAGAAACCATGCTCAAATTCATGAATGAAAGGGTGGAAATGATCAGAATTAAACATATAATACAACCCTAAGCTTACCTTGTTGATTGGTTGAAGTTTGGATGAGATTTGAGCTCCAAAATCTCCAAGGATGGAAGGGTTACGGGACTGGAATGAAAAACAGTAGCTTTGGCTGAGTTTTGGGGATTGTGTGAGGATAATCCCAGTCAAGGCTTGATATGTCATGATAGATGGTTGAGTTAGGGTTTCAAAGAATCAAACCATGGTTAATTTGGTTATGGTTTGGGCAAGATATGGCTGATTTTGTACAACAAGGTCAAATTGGTCTCCGTTTCGTTTTTCGGTTGGATTTCGGAGTTTCAAATGACTTAGGAAAATTATAAGGCTAAGTTTACTAAACTTGAATTTTCGTTACAAGTTCAACGGAGTTGACGGAACTCGAATCCGAGTTCCCGAGCTCAAGATATTAAATTCGGAACCAAGGGTACGCTAAGTGCTCGTTAGCTCCCGTTTTGGTTCCTCGAAACAAATTAAATCCGTTAACATATCAAATGAATTCGAAAACATAAATTGAGCATAAAATCATGTTCATAACACATATATTTATAACATACTACAATTTCATGGCATTTCAATATCATTTCATATAAGAACGAAGCTCAAAATTAATAACAAAGCTCAATCATGCAATTCATGCATATTCATATAATTTTCCATGCATAAATAATTCCCATGCAAAAAATGAAATAAAATTCATGCAATAATAATTCCCATGCAAAAATTATGATTTTCATGCATAAATATATTAAATCAAAGTTCATGCATAATTTATAAAATTCCCATGCAAAAATGAAATAATTAAACAAATTCTAATATTAAATAAAGTCACGTATATATATATATATATATATATATATATATATATATATATATATATATATATATAATTAATTAGTATGATTAAACATGATTAATTAACATAACATATAATTAGTATAATCATTAAATTAATAATAAAATAATTAAACATATATATATATATATATATATATATATAATACGAAATATATATATATAAAATTAATAATATTGAAATAAGATAATATAATATAATAAAATAAAATAATAACAATTTTAATAAAATTAAATATAAAACACGTAAAAACAATTAATTCGCTCAAATTGGTAAACACATACGTCGTACCTTTACGTCCGAGAAATCGGGGCGTTACAATCTCTCCCCCTTAAAAGAATCCGTCCTCGGATTCACTGCTCGCTCGGAAACAACTCGGGGTGAAACCTTTTCATCTTATCCTCCGTCTCCCACGTAGCCTCTTCGGTTTTATCACTTCTCCAAAGAACCTTGACTAGTGGAATACGCCGATTTCGAAGTTCCTGAAACTTTCGATCCAATATCTTAATCGACTTCTGAACGAAGGTGAGATCCGGTTCTAATTCCACTTCTTCAACCGGTAGAACCTCGGACTCGTCTCGATAATACTTTCGGAGCTGTGAAATATGAAACACGTTATGAATTCCAGTCAAACTCGGAGGCAAGTCCAATCGATAGGCCGTATCCCCAATCTTCTCTAAAATCTCATATGGTCCCATATACCGAGGGTTCAATTTTCCTCCTCGTCCAATCCTTGAGAACCCTTTTCGTGGGGAAGCCTTTAAGAAAACCCTATCTCCAATCTCAAACTCCAAATTCTTTCTCCGAAGATCTGCATAACTCTTTTGTCGATCCTGAGCGGCCTTCATCCGTTGTCTAATTATCTGGACCTTATCAATAGCTTCTTGTACAGCCTTAGAGGGTTTTTCCTTCTTTTCCCCTCTTTTAATCCCTTCTTGCGTGGTCCAATTCCATTCCTCCAAGTCAAAGAACAACGGTGATCGACATTTACATCCATAAAGAGCTTCATAAGGAGCCATTTCAATCGAGGCTTGATAGCTATTGTTGTAAGCAAACTCGATTAACGGCAACTGTTCATTCCACGAACTCTGAAAGCCCAATGCACATGCTCTCAACAAATCCTCCAGATACTTAATCAACCTTTCTGATTGTCCGTCGGTCTGAGGATGGAAAGCTGTGCTGAATTGAAGCCTTGTTCCCAAACACTTCTGTAATTCTTGCCATAACCTTGAAGTAAATCTGGGATCCCAATCCGAGACAATACTAACAGGTACACCATGAAGCCTGACAATCTCATCATTGTACCTCTTGGCCAACTTACTCACTTTATCGGACATTCTGATAGCAAGAAAATGAGCTGATTTCGTCAACCTGTCCACAATAACCCAAATTCCATCGAAACCTCCTCTCACTTTTGGTAATCCCGAAACAAAATCCATAGCTATTTGTTCCCATTTCCATTCCGGGATAGGTAATGGTTGAAGTAGCCCCGATGGCTTTTGATGTTCTGCCTTTACCACTTGACAAGTCATACAATGTTTCACGAAGTCGATCACATCCCGTTTCAATCCATTCCACCAATAGAATTGCTTAAGATCCTTATACATTTTGTTCCCTCCGGGATGTATCGAATAACCTGACCGATGGGCTTCCTCAAGAATAATCCTTTTTAACTCTTCCGGGACAACAACTCTATTCTTGAATCTTAGAAGTCCCGTATCATCAAACCCAAACGGACACTCTGAATCAGCTCGAGCTTTCTCAACTAATTTCTGAACCTCGGGATCAATCCTCTGAGCATCAAATAATCTCTGTTTAAGATCTGGTTGAACCGTAATATTCCGAACACTAGCCCTCAGTCTGAACAACTCATTCTCATCTCCAATTTCCACTTTCACATTGGACACGCTAGCTTTCCGACTAAGCGCATCCGCGACCAAATTGGCTTTGCCGGGATGATATCGGATTGTACACTCATAATCCGCCAAAAGTTCCATCCAACGCCGTTGTCTCTTGTTCAATTCCTTTTGCGAGAATAAGTATTGGAGACTCTTGTGATCGGAGAAGACCTCGAACGAAATTCCATAAAGATAGTGTCTCCACTTACCCAAAGCAAAGATCACTGCCGCTAATTCCAAATCGTGAGTGGGGTAGTTCTGTTCATGCTCTTTCAATTTCCTTGAGGCATAGGCGATCACTCTTCCATTCTGCATCAACACACATCCCAAACCTTCCTTTGAGGTGTCTGTATAAACTGTATATCCTTCTGTGCCTTCGGGAAGTGCTAATATAGGAGCGGTGGTCAACTTTTCCTTTAAAAGTTGGAAACTAGCCTCACATGCCTCGTCCCACTCAAATTTAACCATTTCTTAGTCAATCGGGTTAAAGGAGCTGCAATCTTTGAGAAATCCTGAACTAATCTCCGATAGTAGCCTGCCAAACCCAAGAAACTCCTTACTTCTGAAGCATTTTTCGGGCTTTGCCATTGAATAACCGTCTCAATCTTAGAAGGGTCTACTTCCAAACCTTTCCTTGAAATAATATGACCCAAAAATGCTACCCGATCAATCCAGAACTCGCATTTGCTAAACTTAGCATACAACCGATGTTCCCTTAAGGTCTCCAACACAATTCTGAGATGCCTTGCATGATCCTCCAGAGTTCTCGAATAAACCAAGATGTCATCGATGAAGATTACCACAAACTTATCCAAATAGGGCCGGAAAATTCGATGCATCATATCCATAAAAGCAGCCGGAGCATTAGTCAATCCAAAAGGCATCACTACGAACTCGTAGTGTCTATACCGGGTGTTAAATCCCGTCTTCGGAATGTCCTCTTCCCGGATCTTCAATTGATAATATCCTTGTCTCAAGTCCAATTTTGAGTAAACCCCCGAACCTTGCAACATGTCAAATAAATCCTCAATATGGGGCAAAGGATACTTATTCTTTACGGTCATCTGATTAAGCTCCCAGTAATCTATACACATTCTTAAGGTTCCATCCTTTTTCTTAACAAAGAGAACCGGAGCACCCCAAGGTGACGAACTTGGCCGAATATATCCAACTTTGAGCAATTCCTCTAATTGAATCTTTAACTCTTTCAACTCGGCCGGTGCCATCCGATACGGAGTCTTAGAATACGGTGTGGATCCTGGATGTAAGTCAATAACGAACTCGATCTCACGGTCGGGTGGTAGAGAACTCAAATTTTCCGGAAACACATCGGAGAAATCCTTAACGACCGCGGTAACCTCCAACTTAACTTGATCTTTCGGCCTATTAAGAAGGTAAGCAATAAATCCCGTTGCTCCTTCTCTCATCAACTTATGAGCTTCCATATAAGACAAGAGAGATACCGTTCTTGATCCACTACCAGTCACCAATTCTTTCCCCAAAATCACCTTCTTCGCAAAACAATCAACATTGGCCCGATGCCTGGACAACCAGTCCATACCCAAGATAACTCCATACCTCTTCATAGGCATAACAATTAAATCAGCCGGATACTCTTTCCCTTCAATCAAACCTGAACACTCCCGAACCAACTGATCTGTCTGAAGACTCCCTCCAAGTGGCGAACTCACCAAATAACAAGAAGAAAGACAGATAACAGGCAAGTACAGAGTGGCAACTATATCACAAGAAATAAAGGAATGCGTGGCACCCGGATCAAAGAATGCATGAATGTTCATGTTATGTATGCATAGGGTACCTTCTACCACGGTTGTGGGATCAATCTCTGCATCTTGCTCCTCACCCTCGAGGGCATAAGCACGAGCCTGAATCATTGGCCTTTGAACTCCTTTCTGAAATCCGGGGTTCTTGTACGGACATGTCTCCGCCATATGATCACCTTTTCCACAAATGAGGCACAAATTCAACCTTCTCCGACAATTATTGTAGGTATGGGTCGGTCCCCCGCAATGAGTACATGGAGGCACATCCGGGCGTGAATTTGTAGGTGCCGGTGCCATAAGTAGAGCCTTTGGTCGAGTCGGTGCGGCCTGAGAACCTTGTCCTCCAAATCGAGGCTTCTTGAAAGGACCTTTAGAAGGTGGACTAGCTTGAATCATCGGCCTCTTCCCCGAATTCGATCCGGAACCTCTTCCCATTGGAGCTCTAAACATCGGGTCCTTCTTCTTGAATTCCTCCTCTTGAACCAAAGCCCTTTGCACGGTGTCGGCAAATGACTCAAAATTGTGCCCCGCTTGCCCGTGTCTCAAGTCCTGTCTCAATCCCGCTATGAATTTCCTTGCTTTCCTCTTCTCATCCCGGGTGACATGAGGAGCATATTTCCCAAGCCTATTGAATAGGGCGAGGTATTGAGTCACTGTACGAGCCCCTTGCTTTAATTCCATGAATTCTTGCTCCTTCCTTTCCCTTACCACTTCCGGTACAAAACATTCCCGGAATTCTCTCTTGAAAACTTCCCAAGTTACTTCCTCTTCATCGACTTCAAGCTTCTCCCTTGTTCGTTCCCACCATTCATACGCATCCCCATCGAGTTGGAATATAGCAAATTGAGCCTTCTCTTGCGTACTAAACTGTCGGACCCCAAATATCCTCTCCAATCTAATCAACCAACCCTCCGAGACCGCATCGTCAATAGAACCAGAAAACCGAGGGGGGTTGTAACTCAGAAACACCCCATGAGGATCTCTATTATTATTATGATTTGGTGGAGGCGCCGGTTGTTCTGCTTGTTGTGGTGGGGGAGCTTGAGCCCTCCTATGCTCGACATAGTTGAAACCTGCTTCCATAAAATTCCCCATATCCATCGGTGGTGCTTGTGGTTGGGGTGGAGGCGTAGGAGATCGATCATGATGACGACGATGTCCGGGAGATCTCTCACGGTGTCTACACGGCGGCATCCTGTTCAAGAAATACTGAAATGCATGCTATTTTTAGTCCATGCATGCAAGTGCAATTAATTCGATCAAAAATTCAAATTTTAAAGCACACAAGCACGTAAACAATGCATATGCAACACATTGACAAGTTGTTCCTAAAGCCGAACGACCTGACTGACTCAACACGATACTAGAGCCCGGGTTTTGCAACCCTAGGCTCTGATACCACATAAGGATGTAGCACCCGAGCGTAAGGTACCACATCCCCCGCACCGTGACCAGACCCGTATATGAAATGGAAGTCCATACACGTGCCAAATCCACGGCGAACGGGGACACAACACACACGCTATGCTAGGTGGGACTAACCCTTACACCAATCAGTTCAAGATAACTTAAAATCAGAGTTAAAATAAAATTCGCGGAAGCAAGAATAACATAGCATATACAATGAGCCACCAAGCTCCAAAAATAGATATACAAGAGCATTCAAATATTCAACGGCACTCACGGCCTACAAAATCATAACGCTCCAAGCATAAACTATAATCATGTACAAAATACCAATAAGAGTATGAATATGAGACAAAAAGGAAGTGCTAAACATAAATGCAAGACCTAGACGACTTGTATTCCCGCCTAGCACTCCTATACCTGCACAAAACAACTGAAAACAATCGGGTTCAGTCTAAAAGAGACTGGTGGGTATAAAAACGGGGCATAAAATATATAATATCGCATAATTTAAACACATACATGCAAGCCTTAATCCCGTGTGAAGTTTGATAAGACTTTACCAAGTGGTTAAAACAAAAGGAAACATCAACGGGATTACGACGTTCATATTCATTCATAATTGTTCATAAATGTTCATAAGGGTTTATGGCCCGGCGAGTGGGCGTGCACAATCTCCAACCTACTCCTCGTGTAATCATAATTAATTATTCAATCATTCGTTATCATACAAAAATTCTTTGGTGCGCATAAATACATGATCATAATCATTCATATACTCCTTCTTCCTCCGGGTGGTGGACGGGTTTGCAAGACCCGGCCACCGGTTCATACATAGGCCAATGGGGGTACATGAATCCCCCAAGGGCACTCAGCTCCCATTCCTCGCTAAAACTCCTAGCGAGGGCCGGTATCACCGTAGTTTGGTTGGAACTAGTATATGGGATCCCCGTCAGCCCTTGCTTCCTCGGTTAGCCACATATACTAAGTCCCGGGGCCCGTGCAATCATAAATCATAAATATCTCGCCAAACATAAGGTAGGGTTCATAAATAAAAGAAAGGGGTCATACGTTTGAAATGATTTACCCGAAATGACTCGATATATATATAAATATACGATTTTGGCTTAAAACTTTGCACATAAGGAATATATAAATGGTTGTTTTAACTAATAGAAGAAAAACCCACCTTTACCAAAGCAAAAGAAAGGCACAAGCGTCTCAAGGCTCGCCCTCGTCTCCGACCAAACCCGAATCTATGCAAAAGAAAGGGTATGAGACTCAATGACCACATATGACGCTCGGCAATGAAGTGAATATGACATGAATGCGTAAATGATCATATTATATCAATAAGATGTTCATGTGCACTATTAAGAGACTTAAAACATATAATCATATCATTCGTTCATATATTTCATTCAATTTCATAAGTTCATAAATTCATAATTTCATAAATTCATATCAATTTCATAAATTCATAACGCATATCAATTAATCTAAAATCCAATTAATAAGCATAACACATATTATTCAAATTCACATTTAGGAATAAAATAAATAAAACGTTCAATCAAAAGTCAGTAGAATAAATACGCGAAATAGAATTCAATTAATTTCAATAATTAAATTAAATCAAATAATACTCAAAATATATAATAAATATATAATAAACATATATAATATATAATATAATAACATATATATACATAATATATATATATATATATATATATATATATATATATATAATCACGTACACACACAATACACCTATGCATGCATATATACTATATATTATATACATATACATGCAAATACAACCACAAAACCATGCACACACAAACTCACTCCCATGCATGCACACTAACACACACATTCTGCACACACGTTACACAATTATACACAGCAGCCCAGCAGCCATGCAAACACAAAAACAGTAGCAGCAACAGTTCAAGGAAGACGCAGCAGAGTTCAAGCAAAACGGGGTGACACCCCCGTGTCACCCTCCAAACCTAGACCGAGACACCCCCGTGTCTTGGTACAGAAATTCCAGCCCACAAAGCACCCCCGTTCCTCGCTGGAACGGGTAGAAATGGAACGCCCGTGCCATGCACCAGCAACTCCAGTTACAGACAACACAAAAGAACGCAGAACAGGGCAGGAAAAATCCCAGCAAGAAAGAAGGCAACAAAAGCACATTACAAGGTCCAAATTGCTGCAAGAACTCAACAAGAATACATGCTAAAAGGCCACGAAAATGGACAGCAACAACATGAAGGAAACTCAGCAAATTGACAGCAATTCTGCGTGAAAGAAAACAGGGCAAAGCTGCGGGAAAACAGGGCATGCTTGCATTCAATCCTTCTCCATCTATTTACTCAGTTAAGGCCAACAAATAAGCAGCAAAATATCATGTATTCAACAAGTAAATCAGTTCCAAAAGTGATCAATCAAGACATGGAAGCGTACGTGACATTCATGTGGATTTTTCTCAAAGATGTCATAAATGATATATCATAAATATCTCAACAACCATGAAATCAATGACCATAAATGATATGAGGATATCAAAACAATCAATCTCAAGCTTGGAATCAATCAAAATCATTAAGAATCGAAGAAGATCAAGAATTTGCACAAAAACTCTTATTTTCGGAAAAACGCCCAGAAATGAAGAAACCATGCTCAAATTCATGAATGAAAGGGTGGAAATGATCAGAATTAATCATATAATACAACCCTAAGCTTACCTTGTTGATTGGTTGAAGTTTGGATGAGATTTGAGCTCCAAAATCTCCAAGGATGGAAGGGTTACGGGACTGGAATGAAGAACAGTAGCTTTGGCTGAGTTTTGGGGATTGTGTGAGGATAATCTCGGTCAAGGCTTGATATGTCATGATAGATGGTTGAGTTAGGGTTTCAAAGAATCAAACCATGGTTAATTTGGTTATGGTTTGGGCAAGATATGGCTGATTTTGTACAACAAGGTCAAATTGGTCTCCGTTTCGTTTTTCGGTTGGATTTCGGAGTTTCAAATGACTTAGGAAAATTATAAGGCTAAGTTTACTAAACTCGAATTTTCGTTATGAGTTCAGCGGAGTTGACGGAACTCGAATCCGAGTTCCCGAGCTCAAGATATTAAATTCGGAACCAAGGGTACGCTAAGTGCTCGTTAGCTCCCGTTTTGGTTCCTCGAAACAAATTAAATCCGTTAACATATCAAATGAATTCGAAAACATAAATTGAGCATAAAATCATGTTCATAACACATATATTTATAACATACTACAATTTCATGGCATTTCAATATCATTTCATACAAGAACGAAGCTCAAAATTAATAACAAAGCTCAATCATGCAATTTATGCATATTCATATAATTTTCCATGCATAAATAATTCCCATGCAAAAAATGAAATAAAATTCATGCAATAATAATTCCCATGCAAAAATTATGATTTTCATGCATAAATATATTAAATCAAAGTTCATGCATAATTTATAAAATTCCCATGCAAAAATGAAATAATTAAACAAATTCTAATATTAAATAAATTAAATAAAGTCACGTATATATATATATATATATATATATATATATAAATAATTAATTAGTATGATTAAACATGATTAATTAACATAGCATATAATTAGTATAATCATTAAATTAATAATAAAATAATTAAACATATATATATATATAATACGAAATATATATATATAAAATTAATAATATTAAAATAAGATAATATAATATAATATAATATAATAATAACAATTATAATAAAATTAAATATAAAACACGTAAAAACAATTAATTCGCGCAAATTGGTAAACACATACGTCGTACCTTTACGTCTGAGAAATCGGGGCGTTACAAATCCACACACTAGTTCCCTAACATGACACCGAGTGTAAAAGATGTTCTCTCTTTGTTGTTCGTCCTTGTCCTCTAGGGTTTGCATGTGTTAAGCCCTAAGGATCACCAAACTTTGCCCTACAACCACATGCTCAACATCACTCTCCTCATCCGGTGAATCATGATCTACTTCATAGCCCTCACTTTCAGTTTCAACCTCTCCGTTATCCAACATGATCATGGCCTTCTTATTTGGATATTGGGACATAATATGACCTGATCCATGACACTTGAAACATTTAATATCACGAGAGCGTTGAGTAGAAGTATTACCTTTCTCAAATGATCCCTTAGCCACGGGTGGATCCTCCTTAGGTTTGGGCTGTTTTTGGGTGCTTTTGAAGTAGAAGTCCACTTAGCTTTAGAAGGGTTTTGTTCATCACGTTTAGTAACCGTACGCCCCTTCTTGAGTTGCCTTTCAACTTTAATAGCCATATGAACCACTTCATCAAGTTCAACATAGTGATGAAGCTCCACTATGTTTGCAATCTCTCGGTTGAGACCACATATGAACCGAGCCATAGTTGCCTCTCGGTCTTCCTGTAACACCCCAAACGGAGGATGCCATATCCCCCGCACTAAGACCCAGACTCGGTCACGAAATGGAAAGTCCATGCCCGAATCCGAATCAAAGCGAACGGGAGACCAACTCACACACTAGGCTAGGCGGATCTAACTCGACAGACTCAGAGCGCGGAAGCAATTTAAACAATTATCATCAGATAGCGGAAGCAATTAAATCAACGTACAAAATAAGTGACGGTTCAACTAGCATAGATACCTAGTCCCGAATCTCAAATCATCACAACGTAATAAACCAATATAAGTATCAACAGAATAGCTAATTACATCCAAATGCTAGCATACTAACCCCACACGGGTTTACGTCTAAGTAGAGCATAAAACATAATCTTCAAAAGCGAAATAAGAATACATAACATAAATAGAGTATGTGACAAATGCATCTTAACACTAACTAAACCGACAAGTGTGACCCAGAAGACTCACATCCGCCTAGCTCAAGCCAAAAGAAACCTGCAACTAAAAGATAAAATGAGGTGTCAGTCAACTGACTGAGTGAGGGGGCTAACGCACACCCACTGTATATATATAGAGCATAGCACATATCAGAAGGGTGGACTCATGAACTG
Organism: Lantana camara; assembly: GCA_037501455.1. Classification (NCBI taxonomy): domain Eukaryota; kingdom Viridiplantae; phylum Streptophyta; class Magnoliopsida; order Lamiales; family Verbenaceae; genus Lantana; species Lantana camara. The sequence goes on from CM074858.1 coordinate 57,552,933, forward strand.
GAGATAGGCGTTGCATACCAAAACATTTCCAAAAGTACCCAAAAGATAGTTATATAAGATTTAGAAAACATTTCAGAAACTCTATCTCGATTCATAATTCCTAGACGAAACAGATCACATGCTCGGCGAGTACGAGCTTCCAACCTTTACTCCTCAGAACATATCAAAACATAAAATACAAAATCAATCCAACTGTCACACCAATGATGGAGGAGATGTACCGTCCCCAAACCATCCATAACAGACATACCCTCAAGGGGTAGCGAACCCACAAGAGTCCTCCCCGGCCTTAGCCGAAGGCTCAAGATACCACACCTTCCCTACAGCACGGGTCGCGTGAAGATATCTCAAATGGAACTACGCACAGGTATACCCCCGATGGCCCTAACCGTCCCGGGGGCTCCTTACCCATAGCTCGTTGGATCCACATATATACATACATACATACAGATGCCAATATTTCATGGCCAACTCGCTACATAATTACAACACAACTGTTTTTCCAAAATAGCTTACATATGCTTCAAAAACTGGTTTTTATATATATTCCTACGCTGTAGGGATAGCCGCCCACGCAGGACTCACACACTTACATTCCCACGTTGCAGGGATAGCCCTCCCATGGAGAAGTGCAAGCATAAGATCATAAAAATATCATATTCAACACATACATAACTATTGTAAGGTATACTCGCATGCAGGGGTAGAAATCAGCATGTAAAGGCCAGAGGTCGCATAATTATACAAAATCCTAAACCTCACCTCGTGAAAGTAGAGTCTGAGAGTGTGAAGGGACAAACACTCTAAACCTCGGGCCCACCGGCACCACCAAACTCTGTGACAAGACATACAGAAGCCCAGACTTAGACTCTATATGAACCAAACAAGACGCACGGCGTTGCTCAACATGATCGTGGGTATGCATAAGTGTTCATGTTGTGCTTGGATAAGGTGTCATGGTCATTCAAGGCATATCAATGCTCAACAAGGTCATATTTACAAGCAACCGACACGCAATTCCATATCCAAAGATGCAAGATCAATTTAGGAAGTCAATGTATTCACAAAATGCATATTAAATCATCCAATGTCACAGGGTTCAATTATAATGTTAGAATTAAGCATCAAGTTCATGTCGAGTTATAAAGTGCATAAGTAAGAGCAACTTGGTCATATAAACATACAAAGTTGTTGTACGTAGATGGCATGCTTGATACAAATAAAGAGTGCATTTAATTCACTTAAGATCATACTTTACAACTTCACAACATGTTTGGTACACAAACTCAAGTCACATTCATAGTTTCATAAATATTACGCTTACATCCCCTAAGTCATTTATAAAAGTTTAGAATTATCACACATGCATCCCCTTAGTTGATTACTAAGCTAATTGTTCGTTTAAGGTGTTTATACAATTATTCAACTAGGAATTAATTACTTACAAACATGACAATTACAAATTTATCTTAATTCATAATATACCATTTTCGAGTAGTAAGAGTAAATCAAGATATTACAATTCTAACTCCTATCATGCATCAAGTCTCAAGTTGTTCAAGCATCTTTCATGTATCTCAATTTTATATTTGAAACACAATTTACAACAAACATAACATTGAGAACGTCTCAAATTCATATAGAGAAATCACAACATGTTCGTTCTTCTAAAATATCATTCAAGTTCATTTAGTCACATAAGAGATTAGTTTCTAGATATTACACTAACACCCCTTCATATCTAAACACATAGTATAAATTCATCACATCGGGATTCAAAGTGTAACTCGAAACATTCATACATATCACAATCCATTCAATACATGTTTTCGTATATGATTGGAATACATCTCGATCAACAAACCAACAATAACCAATTTATTTGCACTTAAAACAATTAATTCAAATAATCACAATTACGCAAAATAATTCGTAATAAATAGATCGAGTGTCCGATTAACGAACGGAAAGTGGCGTTGAACTCACCACAACGAGAAGAACATTCTGACCAGATTCCGTCGGAAGGCCACCACTGTAGCTGCCGAAATTTGGCTGGGCCGCCGCCGGGCCGCCGCCGAAGGTTGTCGGAAAAATCCAGAAAAATCAGTCCTGAATGAAGTCTTCGTGCCCGTTCCGAATCCTCGATCAATTTCTGCATATTCCAAGCCAATCGTCCTAGATCTTAGATCCAAGAATACGAAAACCCTAAAATCTTCAAACTCAAATTACTTCCAAACCAGTGAACCAAAATGCGATCCGTAAAAGGCATTGTCTTACCCGTGACGAGCTCTTCGAAAGCCCTAAGGTAGCTCGCCGAAAAAATCCTCGAAGCTAGCGCCACGGATCCACCACCAATTGGCCGAATCAGGAGTCGTGTGATCAAAGACCACTAGTTCTCATCGTTCCGAACAACTTTTGTGAAGAGCCCTAGGCCAAAAGATGGCCGAAAAAGGCCCCCGTTGGCCGCCGAATATTCTGCCGCCGCACACGTCGCCGGAACCACCACCTACGACCAAAATCTGGTGAAATTGATGCCGGAAATGAACTTAGGGGGTCGAAAAACCTTGGAAACCGAAGAGGGTCGCTGAAAAAGACCGCCGGAGGCTGCGGAATCGCGCCGCTACAGTGACGAACTCCGCCGCAGCGAGCTTCAGGCGGCGCGTGTGGCGCTGTCGTGGCCCGGATGGCCGCGCCGCCAATGTCAAACGATGCGCCAGGAAGTCCTCTTACTGGATCTTCGACGCGTGCATCGAGAAGGTGGCCGGAAACCGCCGCTAAAGGCCGGCGAAGTGGCGGTGGTCTGACACCTCCGCCGCTGCTACTGAAATCCGGCGATAAATCCGCCACCGTTCGTCGTTAGGCCATGAAATTGGTACTCTTGCATATGTCTCGCCGAGATAATCGAAATGGACTATTCGTTTGTTAAATTCCGTCGAGAAACGATCGAGTTATGGGCTCTTAACCGAAGCCGCGCATAGTGGGAGGGGAGAGAGAGAAGAGAGAGAGAGAAAAAGGAGATTGAGAGAAATGTGTCTTGTGCACAAGCTATATACAACCGGGTATCCTTATCGCGTAGCACAGAGTAATACTTACAAATTATCGTAAATAAAATTGGTAAAGTTACGAATAAACATTCAAGCTCCGAATTAATTTTATAAATTAAAATGAAATAGAGATTTACCAATTAGAGTTTAATTCAATTTAATTTTAGAAACCTTTCGTACAATTTAACGACACTTTGTAAACACATGATTGATAATTAATCTCAAGGAATTCAAGTAAACCGAAATTAAACAAGTTAAGTAACATGATGGATTTAAAATCAACTTAACCATTAATTTTAGAATAATCCGAATGATCACATATTAAATTGGATTTACATTAAATCACATAATTCAAGAACTCTTAAATTAAACACACACAAGTGTAGAGACTTGTTAATATCGTCAGGACGCCCTTCGAGAATACGGGGCGTCACAACCTTCCCCCCTTAAGAGAACCTGGTCCCCAGGTTCCACTGCTAAAATGTAGATCCTCGAGTTGTAGTGCTCCAACCCTTCTCCCGAACTCGCGTGAGATCATAACTCTAATGGTGAGGCTTACTCCTGTCATCTGCCCCGAACCTCCTTTAGGATGTCTTGTTATCGTTGAGGTCCGTGCGAGTACTTGATCCGCTAGTTGTTTCGAACTCGATCGGTCATTCCCATGATCGGATAGCTGCAACTGCACCCAACCTCGATGTCGTCTCAGATGCACCACTTGCTACCCGTAGTCACATCAATGCATAACGCAACCACAACAAACAAGAGAGAATCCCATCTCTCAACACGTAAGAGAGAGAGCCCCGTCCCTCAGCACCCACAAGAGAGAGAACCCCATCTCTCAAGCACATATAAAAGAGAGAACCCCGTCTCTCAAGCACATATAAAAGAGAGAACCCCGTCTCTCAAACACATAATTAAGAGAACCCCGTCTCTCAACCTAAGTCGGGCAGATTCCAACATCTCCCAACATTCTAGTTTGAGAAAATCCAGCATTCCTCAAACCCCTAGATTCAAGAGAATCCAGCATCTCCGAATATCTAAGTACAAGAGAATCCAACATCTCTCGTGCACAAAACTTAGAAAGAATCCAACATCTTTCCATCACATAAATAGAGAGAATCCTAAATCTCTCCAACACGTAGAAAGAGGGAACCTAAGGTCTCTCTTGCACATAAATCTACTGATCAGTTATTCATACATACACACATCAGAGTAACACTTGACGAAAAGTATGTGATGCATGTTTGGTGTACCTTGTACAACTGATATCGGGGTCCCTTGAGTATAGATTCAACGCTCACGCCTCAACTCAAGGGGGATATCGCGATGGAATCCCTGTAAAACAAGGTTACAGTATGTATGTATGTTATATGAGAAGTTAGTGAGCAGTCAGGAGAGTTTTAAATCACATAGGCATGAATAGTTCACATGGGTCTTTCAACTTTCAGAAAGTAATCAGTATTTTGGGGATCCAAGTAAGGGTAGGAGAAAGAACTTTTCTTGTTTCGGATTATGGTGCTGAAGTTGTAAATGCCAATTCACTGGAAAAGCATTAGGTGAGTGTAGGATGTTGAAGAATTTTAACATCAAACCAAAGTGGTGATAGTCGGGGAATTTCAAGTTGGGTATATCGTTAACAGAAAAGATCAAAAAAGAACTATTAATCAAAATCTTGATCAAGAACAAGGGGGACAAGGAAAAGGTTACGGGAAATGAGATAGCAGAGAAACTTGCAAGTGGGGAAGGGACAGAACACATTTAAAGAATAAGAAAATTTCTATTTTCTTAAGGGGGAGAGTCGGCCTAAAAACAAGATTAAGTGAAGTAGGACAAACTCGGGAAGTTGGAATTTTAAGAGAACCGATTCTTCCTAAAAACCTCTATCAGAACCATGTGAAAGAAGTCTTCAATAATTTAAGCTTTTCTCCCTCTTACGCAAAGAAAAGTCCCATCATCGACAGTACCTTTGTTCTATTATCATTTCCAAGAAAGTGGGTATACTGTTTGCAATTCTCCAACAACCTCAGGATATCATTTGACTCAGTAAATAGAAAGGATTCAGTTTGGGTGATATCCGGAATCAATCTCAAAGTTTTGGGTAGGGTAACTCTGACAAGAGTTTTCTTACGAAGTTATTACTTATAACCTAGAGATGCCTGTAAATGTACACTGTGCTCTCATCCGTGCTGGCGTCGTCGCCTCCCTAAATGAACTAAATAGAAGACGTTTCACTAGGACCTGATTCTTTTGGTTTCTATGCAAGTGTGCTTGCTGAATTGCTCTCACGGGATGATAACCTTGATTCTTCTATACCAAGTATCCGCCGTGTTCTTAATTAAGGGGATATAAGCTCAACTTTCGAATCTCAAACAAAAGAGTTAAGAACTGTGCTTCAGGAAGATGTTTTACTTGGATTACCGAGGTATAGAAAATGGTAAAACCTGTTCTCTCTGTTTGTCGAATAAGAGCTTGCTTGGAGCACAAAGCCAGTCTTTTAAGCTTGAATGTACAACTACTTCTATGACAAGGAATCTCGAGTTGTTCTCAAATCCAAAACCCGCAAGGGGATATGGTAGGTAAATTAAAGAAGGGGTACAATCGGTGGATCTGAGACTCGAGCAGGTATGAAGATATGGTGGTTAATGATGATTTACGGATTATGTTAGAAAATAGTACAGGGGCAGAGACGGTTATCAGAAATGAGAATGTTGAACCGTAACAGTATCGAGCAAGGGAAATCGCAACTAAAGAATCAAGAATTCAGCCGAGTTATTTCAACACCGGAACTTCAATCCTCGGTGAACGGTACACTTAATCATGCATATCACGTGCATCACTATTTTATTATTTATTATTGTTAGCTGTTATTCTCATATATGATTCTTTGCTTATTGCTAATTATTTTATTCTGGTACATGACCCCTTGTTTATTATTAATTGTTTATTATTATTTTGTTACTTTTGTATATGACTCCTTGATTATTATTACTTGTTTATGTGAATGATTATCTGCATACATTATAATTTTATTTGATCCTTGTGTGTTACTTACAAATATTTATCTAAGTGCTCGCTTGAACTTTTATTTCGTGTGCGTGAGAGACGGGGATTCTCTCAGGGTTGTCAAGAGATGGGGCTCTCTTGTTACTTGCTCGGGAGACGGGGTTCTCTCGTTAATTGTTTGAGAGACGGGGCACTCTCAGTATTTTCAACTACTTGTCAAGTTGTTCTAGTGGAAGGTAGATTTTCTCAAGTGGTTAGGTTCCGGAGAGTTGAGGGTTGTGATTGCATACATTGGAGAACTTTGCGGATTAAGACCTCTTTCAAACTAATCCCTGACGGGGAGTAGCTAACCCGCGTGGGATGAAAGCGTAAGAGCCAATTAAATTTCAGAAATTCAGGACGTGGAATCCGAGGACGGATTCTCTTAAGGGGGAGAGAGTTGTAACACCCCGATTTTCAGACAGTCAGGTACGCTCGACACGTGTGAGTTTTGAGCATTAGGATTTTATTTTAGTATTTTCGTTTATTCAATTGATACGTGTTATATTAATTTTTATAAATTGTGTTCAACATGATTACGTGAAAATTATATGAAATACGTGTCAAATTGAGAATTCTTGTACGAATGGAATTTAATTGTCACATGAATTAATTGTCCAATTTGTATTAATTGCATAATTGTCCTCGATTGTTCATTCCCCTTTCTTTAAGGACCTAATTGCATGAATATGTTAAGGGACCTAATTGATCATTTCCAAACCTTAGATACCCAATTGCATAACTTATAGAACTTTAGGGATTTGATCATAAATATTGCATATTTCCTCAAGTATATTGGTATACACATCTCTCTCTCAATCATCATTTTCATTTCATGCCAATCATCCCATATTTGCTACCCTTGCTTACCGATCCAAACCTCAACCAAGAGAAGGAGGGATTTCATCATTTCTTACCAAAATCTTTGAGGAATTGGAAGTCTTAGGCCATCATCTTCACCATATCTCCATCTTTTCTTCTCCTTCTTTCATTCAAGGTAGGGATGAATATATATATGATTTCTTGGAAATTATGTGGGAAGCTAGGGTTGATGATTTGAGTGTGACAATTGGTGTATTTGTGCTAGAAGTATGATTACATGCTTAAGGCTTGAATTCCATGTATAATTCTTGAGAATTAGGAGATTATTTGATGAGTTTATATATATGCTAAAGTTGGTGATTATGATATTTGGAGCATGGATTGTGTGTTTACATTGCGTATTATTGTACCTAAAGCATGCATATATGTTCCTTTTCCTGAATTATAGCATTAAGAGTTAACTCATAAGTGGTTGGGGAGATTTGGTGTTGGATTCGAGCTTCCCCTGTTTCTGCTGCTATGTTCTGTTCTTACTGCGTAACGGAAACGGCCATTCCCGTTCCCTTTGTATTTAGGGAACGGCCGTTCCCATATTTTGAATATTGTGCTTGGCGGCGAGGACGGGAACGACCGTTCCCATTTTGGCTTGCGAGCCGGAATGGCCGTTCCCATCTTCGGGGAGCCCGACAGGCGGGAACTGCCATTCCCATTTTTAACTAAAGCCTGGAACGGCCGTTCCCAGCCCCCTGGTAGTGCAGAAACTTTCTGCATAAAATTACAATTTTAGCCCCTCGATCCGATGATTTATTTGACCTCGAATTGCTATTATATGATCCAATATGTATTGAAACAACATGTTATCATGCTACATTGTGTATTGCTCGATGTCTAGTGTATGATGACGCCGTGCGTCATTATATGGAATAATGTCCTTGAATTATAGTCTCATGCACGTACATTGTCCCGTTTCTTGTCCAGTTATTCTCCAGGGCGGAGATTGTGGATCATGAGCACGTTCACGCATTCACGAGTCGTGTGTCGCCTGTCAGGTGAGGTTTAATTTCTAGTTATATAGAACCTGTATAACCTTTACGTGATTTTTGGCCAAAGGTACTTATATTTATAATTTCATGGAATCACTTATCATTTCAAGTTATGTTATTGTTCATGAATCAAGCAAGTAAGTTATGTTATTGTTCATGAATCAAGCAAGTCATGTTCATGTAAGCAAGTAAACGCGTTCTCCTGACCAGGTCCTCCTTAGTGAGGGCGCTGGGCTGGTCTTCGGGCTGGTGGTTGTCCGTCCAACCACAGGAAGAACAAAGCCCTATCGTGTACCTGCGTTCTCCTGGCCAGGTTCTCCTTAGAGAGGGCGCTGGGCTGGTCTTAGAGCTGGTGGTTGTCCGTCCAACCACAGGAGGAACAAAACCCTATCATGAGCCGAAGGAGACTGGGGATGAATCCAGCACCACGGGTTGTCCTCGGGTTATTGCATGATTTTCATTCCATGAATGTGTTACATGATTACACTATCGCACGATTGCACGATAATTGAATTGCATGATTAACAAGCAAGCAAGCATGTTTATCGATTGCATGAAAAGAACAAGTATTTAATATTGATAGTTATATTCTCGGGCGAAGCTATATTATTATTGAACTTGTATATTTATCTTTTATAAATCTTTACCCGAGAATATGACTTGCATGTTATCTGCGCTAATATGTATATAAACCCCTCACTCGGTCTTCACAGCCTGACGCCTCCACCTTTCAGGTTATTGCAGGTGCACGCTAGGCGGGAGTTGAGTCGAGTCGAGTCCAGTGCATGTAGTCGTGTCATCCGTGGTTCGTGTACTTAATTATTATTGTCAATTATGGAATTGTATTTATTGTTATTTTTTAATTGAAGATGATAATGTATTGATATGTAACTTTAGAATATATCTTATTTGGAAGATGAGAAATGTCATGATTGGATAAATGGAAATATTTGATAGAAACTAGTTTATGCTTCCGCTTTATTTTGTTGCATGTATTAGTAATCCCGCCTAGCTTGTCGTGTATTGCATTGTCACCCATTCGCTATAGGTTGGTTCATGTACGGATTGGCCATTTCGTGTGTGGATTGACCTATAGTGCAGGGGTGTGGCACCTCCACGTGTCCGGGGTGCTACATTTATTTTATGAATCCTACCTAATGTTTTGGCGAGAAATGAATGAATGAATGCACTGAATGGGGCCCAGGGACTTGGTGTGAGTGGTGATCCGAAGAGGCAAGGGCTGACGGGGATCCCTCACACAAGTTCCACCAATGAACGGTGTAACCGGACCTCGTTAGGAGTTAGCGAGGAATGGACGCTGAGTGCCATCTGGGGAGTCATGTTCCCCTTTTGGTCAATGAATGGGTGGATGGGCCTTGGAAACCCGCCACCAACCCGGAGGAAGAAGGTGTAAATGTTATTGAATGCGCACGAAAGAATGATATACATGAAAAGAATGAATGAATGAATGTTAATGAATGTTAATGTATTACACAAGGTGTTGGTTGGAGATAATGCACGCCCACTCGCCGGGCCAATAATGACCTAATGTTAATGAATAGTTATAATCCCTTTTGATGATTTCTATTCACCCACTTGGGAAATTCTTTAAAAACCTCACTTGGGATTATAGCTTGCATGTGATTGTTAAATACCGTCGTATATTATATTTATGCCCTGTTTTTATACCCACCAGTCCCTTTTGGACTGAACCCGTTTGGTTTTCAGTTGTGTTGTGCAGGTGTCAAGGGAGCTAGGCGGGATTTCGAGTCATAGATCTTGCATTCACCTTTAACTCTTGTATTTTGGTCTTACACTTACATATAACACTTTTGATTGTTGTATATGAATAAGAATGGAGCGTACTTGTTGTTTGAGCCTTGATGGCATTTGATAATGTATATGGCTTACTTTTGGGAGCTTGAATGATCAATGTTTATATTATGGTCAGTTATTGCTTCCGCACTTAATGTTTACTCTGATTTTATGGTTTTAAGGGTTAGCCCACCTAGCATAGCGTGTGTGTTTGTCCCCTTTCGCCGTGATCTAGGTCGGGTATGGATCGTACATTTCATATTCGGGTCGGGTCTCGGTGCGGGGGATGTGGTACCTTGCGCTCGGGTGCTACAACTCTTTTGGTGTTCACTCCCCTCGTGTATCACTCAAATTATGGCTTTTTTTCCCTCTACTAGGCTCACAATCTCACGCCTTTTTCCACTCTTTACTCTTAATTCTTTGAAGAAAGTCACAAGAAGTTTCAAATTCCTCAACCAAATAATCCCTTAAGATGAATCAAGGGTGTGAAAAACTGACACAAATGAACCGTTTAAATGATACAAACAAAAGTATCTATGTGATTGAATATTACCGAAACAAAGCTGCCCTTTTTTTTTTTTTTTTTTTTTTAAACGCGGCTTTTACTTCTCTTTTTTGTATGCGTTTTTAAGCCTTTTTTTGAAGATCTTCTCCTTTTTTTTTTTTTTTTTTTGATCTTTTGCAGCCAAAATAACAAGAGAAAAGAAATTACACAAAAATAAAGATAAGGATAAGTAACCTTGTATGGAAACCTAAGCTCTTGATACCAAATGATACGAACTCCACCTACTTGCCGTGAAACCCTATACCAATACTTGGAGTTCTTGATTTTTGATCGTCCACTTCAAGGTTAAAATTGAGGAGTGTGACGCATGTGCTATAATGAGCAAGGAACCAACACTATCAGATTTGAAAAGTAATGCACCCCGTCGACTATAATGAGTCGGGAAATGACATTATCCGGTGGAGGGTTTGAAACCCTAATGACGTTCAGCCAAGAACTAGAGAGTTTAACTCACTTGAATCACAATTCATTACGAGTTGACTGAAAAAAACAAAATACAAGGCTGGAATATAAAGATACATGCATGGGAATTCTAGGGGACAATTCAGAAGTCAAAGAGACAAGCTATTCTCGTCACTTTCCTAGTAGGTTAAAAAAAATAGGCTTAACCTAATTTTAAATGCATGGAAAATAAATAAAAAGATGGCCCAAAGAATAATATAATAGTTCAGGGCCAAATTACAATAAACTTAACACAATTTGGGCTTAAAATTCCATCACTAAGACATTGAAACAAGGTGGATTGGATCCAGCTGAATACTTGTCTTCTTGGGGCTCTTCTTGAGTTATTTGGATCAAAAGAGATTGAACTTCCTCTTGCATTCTTTTGGACCGTGACCGTGTGATAGGTCCAACATAACTTGGTTTATCTTGAGTTGTGATCATATCAACATTTGGATCAAAGTGTGGCCTTGTCTTATGATTCACATCAGCTTGTTTCATTAAACACTGCCACAATAATTGAGTAGAAAGCTAAGTAATCACGGTATTAAAACTTGTAAAAATGTACCAAGTCCTTGGTAAACACGAGGGTCTCGCTTCGAGGGTACCCCAGCTGAAATTTATGAAAACTTGTCAAAGTTTTCCATAAAAATTAAGTCTTTAGCAAGCGTGAGGGTCCCGCTTCGAGGGTACCCTGGTTAAGACTTATAAAAACTTGTCTAAAAGTTTTTCATAAATATTAAGTCTTTAGTGAACGCGAGGGTCCCGTTTCGAGGGTACCCTGGTTAAGAGTTATAAAAACTGATCTTAAAAGTTTTTGTGAACGCCGGATGCGAGGGGTACGCTTGGGCCCCTCATCACCTTAAAATATTTTAAGAATTTGCAATAAGCACGAGGGACCTTATTCTAAAGGTTCCCAGGCTACTTAAAAGTTTTTCGTAAGAATTTGTAAAGCATGCGAGGGGCCCCTTCTCGAGGGCTCCCTGGTCAACATTTGGCATTTCGAGCGCTCATTTCAAATGAAACGTGAGGGACCTCTCCATGAGGATGCCCTGGTCATTTGGGAACTTTCACAAAGGTCTTCTTATGAGGGACGTGAGGAACTCATAGATGAGGACACCCTGGTCACCGTACGCGTGGGGAATTCCTGCTTTGAATGCGAGGGGCTCGTTTACGAGGCTACCCTGGTCATTAGGTATGTTCCCACATATGCATTTGTTAAAAATTTTCCTCAGTGTTGAGATATTCCGAGCGCGATTTGGGAGTGAGTTCTAGTTGACTTTGCCTTTCGTCCTGGGATCAGCTTTTAGCGTTATTGAGCGTTCCGACGAGGGGAAACCTTGATGCGGTGTTTATCGCTCGATAAGCATGATTTCATCTGGTAAAGGGGAATCCACACGCCTTGGGCCTGTGTGGCTATTATACCTAGGTTTCCAAGGGGGAATTTCTCGCCATACACATGAATATAAGAAAGACTTTATCTATAAGGAAAACCATTTCAATACATTGCACTGGTGAATAAGAAATACATCGAGCCCCAAAAAAATGGGTTTTTACAGAACCATTTCAAGATTTAAACATAGAACCGTCGAAGGTTACATGCGTTCCAAGGTCGTGGGAGACGCTCGCCTTGAAGTGTTTCGATCGCATAAGTATTTTTAGCTCTGACTTGGATGATTTTGAATGGTCCTTCCCAATTTGGATCTAATTTTCCCACATGTTTGGACACTTCAACTTTCTTTAGGACTAAGTCTCCCACCTGGAATGTCCTCTCCTTGACTCGCTTGTTGTACTGTCGAGCCACAGACACCTTGTACTCGTGAATACGCGCCCAGGCGTTGTTTCTCTTTTCCTCCAAAAGATCCAGCTCTAGTGCTCTATTTTCCTCGTTAGTTTCAGTCTTAAAATATGCAACGCGCGCAGATTCTTGCACAATCTCTACAGGTATCATCGCCTCTGAACCATACACGAGTGAGTAGGGGGTTTCCCTGGTGGCCGCTCGGGGAGTCGTGCGGTAGGCCCATAAAGCCCCTTGTAACTCCTCAGCCCATTCACTCTTCTTACTTTCAAGCATGGTCTTTAAGTGTTGTAAGATGATCCTATTGGTAACTTCAGCTTGACCGTTTGCCTGAGGGTGCCCCACGGAAGTGTAGCATTGTTCAATGCCTAATTCCGAGCACCACTCTCGGGTATCTGCTGCGATGAATTGAGATCCATTGTATGAAATTAATACCCTCGGGATACCGTACCTGCAGATTATGCTTTTCCAGATGAAGTCTCTCACTACCCGAAATGTGATTTTGGCTACAGCCTCAGTCTCAGCCCACTTTGTGAAGTAATCCACGGCCAAAATAACAAATTTCTTCTGTCCAACCGCCATGGGCAAGGGTCCCACAATGTCAATGTCCCACTAGTCAAAGGGCTACGAGACGTCTATGGGGATCATCTGAGCCCTGGTACTTGTGAAATATTGGAGTGAAACTGGCATTTTGGACATTTCTTAGAAAATCCTGGAGGATCGAGGGCCAATAGAATCCGCTCCGCTAAATCTTTTTGGCAAGGATACGCCCCAGAGTGATTTTCACAACTCCCTCCATGGACATGTTCGAGGGTCTCCTTGGCTTGCGAGGGCCTTAAGCATCTCATAGAAGGGTCGTGATAAGACTTCTTGAAGAGTCTTCCCTCGTGATCTAATGAAAAATAAGGGGCCTTATTTCTCCGTGCTTCCACATTATCAGTGGGACAAATCCCATCCTTGAGAAATCTGATGATGTCACCGAGCCAGCATTGTAACGCCCCGCTCATCCGATAAATAAGGTACGTCACCTTCCAACCTTTTTATATGTTTAATTATGTGATTGGTGCGTTGTGTGGCCCTCTTTTGAACTCTTTTAGAGCTAGGGCCCTTTTTGTAATTTTCTTCTTTTAGGGGGTTTTCAGGTCACTTCTCGTTCGGTGGAGATTTTGACTTCTTTGATCCCTTTAACGCGTCCAGGGCAGCGAAACGAGTCCGTAGACTCTAAGTTTGCCCAATTCTGACTTCGTTAACCCGTTCTTCCGACCATTTTTGCGTACGAGGACCCGAGATATATACGCGGATTTCCTCGTTTTGCGTGCCAAAATCAGTTCAGCCTTCCTGCTTCGTCTTCCTCCGGCGACCGACACTATTCACACACAGTGAAGGTGTGATTTCACACACATGCCCATTCTCCCTCGTTTCTCAACGGAATTCGACGAACCATTAGTGGAAATTTATCAGCTCGACGAGCCCGTCACAACCGTACCAAGATCATGGCCAACCGAAGACCGACGGTGGCGCATCGGTGGCCTGAAGGTGGCGGGTGGCGCCACCACTTCGCCGCCGGCGACTTTCGCCAGCTAATCTCTACCCTACCCTACGTTTTTTACCCTTCCCGTTCCATTTCCGACCTCAAATGAAGCAACCGGTGACCGGAGATGGCTGAATCGGTGGTGGCGCAGCGGCGGGACTTCGGCGGCGATTTGGGTCCTTTTCCCGACCGGTTTTGGTGGTGGAGCCTTTACAAAAGTTGCTTAGAACGATGTAAACTAGCGGATGGCGTTGGCCCCGACTCAAGAACCGGCCGGCGGCGGCGGACCGGTGGTGAACCGGTGGCCGACCGGCTGTGAACCGGCGGACTTTTTTCGGCGATTTTTCCGATGATTTGACTTGGGACTTTTGTAGGGCTCGTTACAAGCTTTCCAAACGTATGTCCAGATTTTATTTTTGTTTAGCGGTTTGTATTTAATTTCAGTTTTCGTAGTTGGAATTTAGTTCGGTTTTTGGTCAACGAAGTCCGGTGTGTTTGGTATTTTCTGAAATTGTTTGAGGGCTTTTGTCGGACAGGCCGAGGAGCACGTCTCTGTCCTTCCGGGGATTTTTCTGACCACCGGAGATGGTATTCCGATGGCGGCCGGTGGCTGTTCGACCGGCTATGGTAGCGACATTCCGGTGACTTTCGGACAGAAGGTTCCTTTCGTTGTGGTGAGTCCAACGCCACTTTCCGTTCGTCAATCGGATGCCCGGTTGATTTGTTGTGATTTATTTTGTGTATTTCTATTTATTTGAAATTAATTGTCTTAATTGCAATAAATTGTTAATTGCTTGAATTGTCGATCGAAATGTATCCCAATGTATATGAAATCATGTATTAAATGAATGTGATATGGATTGATGCTTTGAATTGTAAATTGAACCCCGTTATGCCGAAATTGTATTAATTGTTAATTGTTTAAAATGTAATTTGTTCTTGTATGCTTGATAATTAATGAATATGCATTGTATGGCATTTGAAAACATGTAATAAATTATGAATGTATGAATTCATGTTCTTGTTGATATAGTTGGAAATTGATAAATGACTTTGTGAATCTATATGGAACTCGTAACGTGTTATATGAATTAATTGGCCATATATATTGCGAATTTGTATGAAATGTGATATATGAATTTGTTTGATTTAATTAAACAATCTTGCTAATTGAATCCGTTTAGCGATATATGAATTGAGTACGCCATGTGTGAATTATATAAAATTGATATAGTTAGAATTGGTATGTGATTTTGTGAGATTTAAAGGATTTGAATGTCTCTATTTGTCTATTTTACAATTGTAAACTTGATATACTTGAATTATAAATGTTATATGAAGTTCATGACTTGATTTGCTATGAATTATGAAAGATATGAAATGATTGGGCTTGAAACCCTCATGTATGGAATGTACTTGAACGAATTACTTGATTATGTAACTCCATAACATCATTTTACTTCTTATACATCTCATATCATGTGTTTAGCATTTCCGTGCGTCTATGTGGTTTCATATTGAGTCAATTCTCACGAGTACACATTGTTCCTTCTCTTGTACAGTTTGTTTCCAGGGCGGAGACTTCCAAATTGAATAGGCACCCGTAGTGCTCATGTTTCTTGTCTCGTGGTATTCCAGGTGAGGGTGTTTTCGTTCTAGTTATATATTAAACCCTACAACCCTTATGTGACATGTTTTGGTCAAAACCATATACATATATAAATATATATATATATATATATATATATATATATATATATATATATATATGTTATTTTCAAAGCGGAGTCATTAGGTAAATTATTATCGAGTAACCTTTTCTCCAAAATTATGAAATATGTTATGTTCTTATGAATCAAATGTTTTGGCGAGATTATGCATGTATGATATGTTCACGGGCCCAGGGACTTAGTGCAAATGGCTATCCGGGGAGGCAAGGGCCGACGGTGATCCCTTGTACTAGTCCCACCTTATGTACGGTGATACCGGCCCTCGCTAGGAGGTTTAGCGGGGAATGGGAGTTGAGTGCCCTTGGGGGAGTCATGAAACCCAATTGGTCTATGTATGAGGTGGTCGGGTCTTGCTAACCCGTCCACCACCCGGAGGAAGAAGGTTGGAACTTATTTTATGATTATGATTATGATTATGATTATGTTATGATTGATAGGCACCGTGCGGGAAGGCCGAGACACGGATTGCCCAAACGAATATGTTTTAGGATATGATATATGATTTGTGTGTATTATGATATATTGCATGATCACCTATTTAATGTATTGATGATATTTGTCACGTACACGGTCGGAGTTTGGTTGGAGTTAATGCACGCTCACTCGTCGAGCCTTTATGCTTATGTATGAATTATGAACTTAATGAATTTAATATGAATTAGTCGTAAAGTTCGAGCATTGCTAACTTAATTTCTAGCTCTTCGAGGGAACTAACTTCAAATAAAACTTTGCTAGGGATTTATGGCTTGCATGCGCATGTTTCTATATATTTATCGCTCCTGCTCACTCAGTCTTCTAGAGACTGACCCCCTTTTTCCCACTTTTCCAGTTTCTTTTGCAGGTGTTGGTTACTAGACGGAGTTAGAGTGTAGAGTCTTTGTTCTAGTCTCACTCATTTTCACTCACTGCATACTATATGGTTTCTAAGTATTGTATTGACCTTTTATTGTTGGCCGTTGTGCCCTTATTGAACTGATATTATTTTGGGACAGGTTAGGACAGGTTCTGGAGCTAGTTGAACCCGTTGTTATGTTATTTCCTTGTATTGATTCGGGACAGGTTAGGACAGGTGTACTGATTAGTGGAACCTGTATTTATATTCGTATTGGATTTCATTTATTTCATGGATATTACATAAATGATTTCCTTGCTTCCGCATTTTGGTTATTGTTGATTGTCCCAGGGTTAGCTTCCGCCTAGTCAGGACTGTTCTTTTGTTTGTCACCCGTTCGCTATGAGTCTGGTCCATGCTTGAACTATCCATTTCTTGTGTGGACTAGACTTGTAGTGCGGGGGTTGTGGCGCCTATCGTGGTGGGTGCTACATCCTTAAGTGGTATCAGAGCTACCAGGTTCAGAACCGGTGCTCTGGGTCGTGTTGTCTCGAGTATAGGTCGCACGGCATAGGAACTAATTGTCAATGTGTGCATTGCATCATTCTTGAACACTGAATTGTGATTTATTTTTTCAAACTTTATTAGATTATTTGTTGCATTTTGCATTGAATCCATGATGAGACGGGATTTGTGGTGTGTAATGATTTGGTTTTACAAGATCAACATGTTTGTTTGCACTACGAAGATTTGTCAACCAGATTCCAAAGAAGAGAAATCTCGAAGATGTTTTAGATTCGAGGTTTCTATCAACATGGAGGCGATGACCCTCAAGAGAATTAAAGTAAAGTAGGTTCGTGGTTGAGAAGCAGTAAAGATCATCTAACTTGAGAAAGAGGCGAAAGAAAATATGAAGAATAATATAGCTTGGGATTTATATCGATGAAAAAGGATGAAGAGACTACGAAGAGGGAATTTCACATACTTCAGAATTGAGATGAGATAGAAGTTGAATTGAGAAGAATTAAAGAAAATTAGCCGACGTGGTAAGTATAAGTTCATGGATAGTGACAATGCTAAGGATTTTATTTTCGGCCGGATTTGAGTTCATCTTTCAAATCCAAGATGAAGTGTCGAGTTGTGAGATCGAATTAGGAGATTTGGAGCAACAAATGGAAACGAAAAAGAACCAAGAGCTATTGGAGGGAAATTATGTACTCAAATGTAAACAATTGGGGGATGAGCTCATACAACTATTCGAACTTATAAAGAATAAAACAGAGAAGTTTTTGATCAAAGGAATAACTATGGTAAGGATTAGGACAACAATTGGAGATTGATTCTTCGAGAGAAGTCAAGATACCAACTTCATGGGTGTTGAAGAATTTGGGTTCAAGAGATTTCAATCTCGGACTTAGGAGATCCATAAGTTGATACACGGGAACTTTGAAGATTTGGAAGACCATGGGTAAAGAAGAGGTGAACAATTAATTCAAGACAAACCTGCAATTTGAGAAACAAAGAAATATGCCAAGTTAAAGTTTACAACTACGGTGACAGGTTCTATGCATTCATAAGCACGTGCATCATACATCGCTTTAATTGTTTAAATTTCTCTATTTATATGCGCATTTCTAATTTGTATAATTGTTCCAATGTGTTGCATCTTTAATTGTTTACAAGTGTGATACTGCATTGGCACCCTAACCCGACATGCATTTTAGTGTTTACTTGATAGGAATTCCCCACATCTTATCTATCAAGTAATACTCCGACTGATTCTTGCTGGAATTAAGAGAAGAAGAAATTTTGGGTTGCATTGGTTGGTTAAAAAGGAAATGAAAATTTCGAGGTTTGGGAAAATAGAAGCGAAAGTGGGAACGAAAGAAGCAGGTTGTCATTCCTACTAATTGCTTCAAAGGAAATGTGAGAACTATCACTAGACAAGTGGCGTGATTAAACCACTTATACCGAGGAAGCTAAGTTGAAGAAATTGAGGTGTTTTGATCCGAGAAATGGTAGAAAAAGTCTAAGGAGTTGAGATAAAATTTCTTGTGGGGGAGAGCACGACTAGACATAAAACTTAAATTCACAGTTGTGCTCGAGAAAGTTACTTCTCGTAGCAGAGAAAAAGGCAAGCCATGACGGACATGAATGACCTAATGATTGGGACAGGAAAAGAATAAGGCGGCTTTATCAGTTTAAACCTTCAAAGTGGGAGTTAAGTTAATATACCCGGGATGAAGATCTTCATAAGGCATCGAAGAGAGTGGTTCGTTTGGAAATTTATAAGTACGTGATTCAGACAGCGAGGATGATGATATTATCAGGGAACTTCTGATGGATTCCTAAATTAGTTTCAAGAAAGCAAAATTGGTCAAAATTTATCACCTTTAAGAAGGATGTCTACTAGTTCCAGATGACCAAATCTTCAATAAAGAATTAAACCAGTTGGTGACAATGCATGAAGTGGGAGTTAAAATTTAAGATTCTTGTACGGCCAAAGATAATATAATGAACCTGGTACAAAGATAAATGTTCTAATCGTAGGCGGAATAAACTAGTGCTCGGTTAATTGCAGAAGATAACTATGAGTAAGGATCCGAAAGGAATCGAGAATAGGATCAACCAAGGGTCTGACTTTCTCAGTCAAACACATACTAAAGATATGAAAGACAAGTTAGGAATCAAGCCAGCTAGAGATCAGACTATCCAAATCGTGGAGTAAAGTCACAACATCAATTCCATTACTACGGTGAACGGTACACTAAGCATCCATGGCACGAGCATACATGCATCGTTTACTTAATTAAATTTTTTTTATTTTGTGATACCATGGCCCAATGGGATGTGTGTTAATTATTATGAACCTTGCTTCTGCTTGTGTGCTTGAGTGAAAGGGAGATTTGATTATCTCTGACTACGTGCCAGGAAGATGTGGATTCTCCCTGTTTATGTGATAGAAAGATGCTGGATTCTTTCTGTTTTCTGTGCACGAGAGATGCTGGATTCTCTTGTACTTAGGTATTCGAGGGATGTTGGATTCTCTTAGATTTAGGAGTTTGAGAAATGCTGGATTTTCTCAAACTAGAATGTCTGGAAGGATGTGGAATCTGACAGACTTAGGCTGGGAGACGGGGTTCTCTCAATTTTGTGCCCGAGAGACGGGGTTCTCTCTTTTGTGTGTGCTGAGGGACGGGGTTTCCTCACTTGTGTGTTGAGAGATGGGATTCTCTCTTGTTTGTCGTGTTTGCGTTATGCCTGGATAGACAACGGTTAACAAGTGACGAGGCAATGAACTAGTAGCGGTCGAACGAGTTTTGAAGTGATTAACGGCCAAGTGTTCGAGCAGATCTTTGTGACTACCAGACTCTGAAGGGGTTGATACAAATAAGGGGAGTAAACTTCACAACCAGGGCTAAGATGTTACGTAATTACGGGAAATAGATCGACACATTTCAGTTTGAAACTTTTCGGTCCAACAGTAGGACCTGAGGACAGGTCCTTTTGAAGGAGGGAAGATTGTAACGCCCCGCTTATTCGATAAATAAGGTACGTCACCTTCCAACCTTTTTATGTGTTTAATTATGTGATTGGTGCGTTGTGTGGCCCTCTTTTGAACTCTTTTAGAGTTAGGGCCATTTTTGTAATTTTCTTCTTTTAGGGGGTTTTCCGGCCACTTCTCGTTCGGTAGAGATTCTGACTTCTTTGATCCCTTTAACGCGTCCGGGGCAGCGAAACGAGTCCGTAGACTCTAAGTTTGCCCAATTCTGACTTCGTTAGCCCCGTTCTTCCGACCATTTTTGCGTATGAGGACCCGAGATATATACTCGGATTTTCTCGTTTTGCGTGCCAAAATCAATTCAGCCTTCCTGCTTCGTCTTCCTCCCGCGACCGACACTATTCACACACAGTGAAGGTGTGATTTCACACACATGCCCGTTCTCCCTCGTTTCTCGACTGAATTCGAGAACCATTAGTGGAAATTTATCAGCTCGACGAGCCCGTCACAACCGTACCAAGATCAAGGCCAACCGAAGACCGACGGCGGCGCATCGGCGGCCTGAAGGTGGCGGGTGGCGCCACCACTTCGCCGCCGGCGACTTTCGCCAGCTAATCTCTACCCTACCCTACGTTTTTTACCCTACCCGTTCCATTTCCGACCTCAAATCAAGAAACCGGTGACCGGAGATGGCTGAATCGGTGGTGGCGCAGCGGCGGGACTTCGACGGCGATTTGGGTCCTTTTTCCGGCCGGTTTTGGTGGTGGAGCCTTTACAAAAGTTGCTTAGAACGATGTAAATTAGCGGATGGCGTTGGCCCCGACTCGTGAACCGGCCGCCGGCAGCGGACCGGTGGTGAACCGGTGGTGGACCGACTGTGAACCGGCGAACTTTTTCCGGCGATTTTTCCGATGATTTGACTTGGGGCTTTCGTAGGGCTCGTTACAAGCTTTCCAACGGTATGTCCGGATTTTATTTTCGTCTAGCGGTTTGTATTTAATTTCAGTTTTCGTAGTTGGAATTTAGTTCGGTTTTTCGTCAACGAAGTCCGGTGTGTTTGGTATTTTCTGAAATTGTTTGAGGGCTTTTGTCGGACAGGCCGAGGAGCACGTCTCTGTCCTTCCGGGGATTTTTCTGACCACCGGAGACGGTATTCCGGTGGCGGCCGGTGGCTGTTCGGCCGGCTACGGTAGCGACATTCCGGTGACTTTCGGACAGAAGGTTCCTTTCGTTGTGGTGAGTCCAACACCACTTTCCGTTCGTCAATCGGATGCCCGGTTGATTTGTTGTGATTTATTTTGTGTATTTCTATTTATTTGAAATTAATTGTCTTAATTGCAATAAATTGTTAATTGCTTGAATTGTCGATCGAAATGTATCCCAATGTATATGAAATCATGTATTAAATGAATGTGATATGGATTGATGCTTTGAATTGTAAATTGAACCCGTTATGCCGAAATTGTATTAATTGTTAATTGTTTAAAATGTAATTTGTTCTTGTATGCTTGATAATTAATGAATATGCATTGTATGGCATTTGAAAACATGTAATAAATTATGAATGTATGAATTCATGTTGTTGTTGATATAGTTGGAAATTGATAAATGACTTTGTGAATCTATATGGAACTCGTAACATGTTATATAAATTAATTGGCCATATATATTGCGAATTTGTATGAAATGTGATATATGAATTTGTTTGATTTAATTAAACAATCTTGCTAATTGAATCCGTTTAGCGATATATGAATTGAGTATGCCATGTGTGAATTATATAAAATTGATATAGTTAGAATTGGTATGTGATTTTGTGAGATTTAAAGGATTTGAATGTCTCTATTTGTCTATTTTACAATTGTAAACTTGATATACTTCAATTATAAATGTTATATGAAGTTCATGACTTGATTTGCTATGAATTATGAAAGATATGAAATGATTGGGCTTGAAACCCTCATGTATGGAATGTACTTGAACGAATTACTTGATTATGTAACTCCATAACATCATTTTACTTCTTATACATCTCATATCATGTGTTTAGCATTGCCGTGCGTCTATGTGGTTTCATATTGAGTCAATTCTCACGAGTACACATTGTTCCTTCTCTTGTACAATTTGTTTCCAGGGCGGAGACTTCCAAATTGAATAGACACCCGTAGTGCTCATGTTTCTTGTCTCGTGGTATTCCAGGTGAGGGTGTTTTCGTTCTAGTTATATATTAAACCCTACAACCCTTATGTGACATGTTTTGGTCAAAACGTTATATATATATATATATATATATATATATATATATATATATATGTTATTTTCAAAGTTGAGTCATCAGGTAAATTATTATCGAGTAACCTTTTCTCCAAAATTATGAAATATGTTATGTTCTTATGAATCAAATGTTTTGGCGAGATTATGCATGTATGATATGTTCACGGGCCCAGGGACTTAGTGCAAATGGCTATCCGGGGAGGCAAGGGCCGACGGTGATCCCTTGTACTAGTCCCACCTTATGTACGGTGATACCGGCCCTCGCTAGGAGGTTTAGCGGGGAATGGGAGCTGAGTGCCCTTGGGGGAGTCATGAAACCCAATTGGCCTATGTATGAGGTGGTCGGGTCTTGCTAACCCGTCCACCACCCGGAGGAAGAAGGTTGGAACTTATTTTATGATTATGATTTTGATTATGATTATGATTATGTTATGATTGATAGGCACCGTACGGGAAGGCCAGGACACGGATTGCCCAAACGAATATGTTTTAGGATATGATATATGATTTGTGTGTATTATGATATATTGCATGATCACCTATTTAATGTATTGATGATATTTGTCGTATACGGTCGGAGTTTGGTTGGAGTTAATGCACGCTCACTCGCCGAGCCTTTATGCTTATGTATGAATTATGAACTTAATGAATTTAATATGAATTAGTCATAAAGTTCGAGCATTGCTAACTTAATTTCTATCCCTTCGAGGGAACTAACTTCAAATAAAACTTTGCTAGGGATTTATGGCTTGCATGCGCATGTTTCTATATATTTATCGCTCCTGCTCACTCAGTCTTCTAGAGACTGACCCCCTTTTTCACACTTTTCCAGTTTCTTTTGCAGGTGTTGGTTACTAGGCGGAGTTAGAGTGTAGAGTCTTTGTTCTAGTCTCACTCATTTACACTCACTGCATACTATATGGTTTCTAAGTATTGTATTGACCTTTTATTGTTGGCCGTTGTGCCCTTATTGAACTGATATTATTTCGGGACAGGTTAGGACAGGTTCTGGAGCTAGTTGAACCCGTTGTTATGTTATTTCCTTGTATTGATTCGGGACAGGTTAGGACAGGTGTACTGATTAGTGGAACCTGTATTTATATTCGTATTGGATTTCATTTATTTCATGGATATTACATAAATGATTTCCTTGCTTCCGCATTTTGGTTATTGTTGATTGTCCCAGGGTTAGCTTCCGCCTAGTCAGGACTGTTCTTTTGTTTGTCACCCGTTCGCTATGAGTCCGGTCCATGCTTGAACTATCCATTTCTTGTGTGGACTAGACTTGTAGTGCGGGGGTTGTGGCGCCTATCGTGGTGGGTGCTACAAGCATGGCTCCTAAGGATCAATCATTGTTACTGCTCGGGTAGGAGCCTTCCCTTTTATCAAAGGCTCCTCCGTTCTCAGGAACGTGATGGAATGTTCACAACATCCCTCGAGAGTAGAAGCAAACTTGGAAAGAGCATCAGCGCGCTCATTCTCCGCTCGCGGAACCTGAAGCAAGTGAAATTCCTTGAATTTACTGATTATTTCTTTAGCTTTTTCCAAATACTGCACCATGGTGGTTTCTCGAGCCTCATAAGTTCCTTTGATCTGACTTGCAATTAACTGTGAATCAACATAAGCCGTGATCCTGGATGCTCCATTTTAAAAAGCAATTTTCAACCGTTGAATGAGGGCCTCATACTCTGCCTCGTTGTTTGTAACTTGACTTGATTGCAAAATCTATTTCAATCTCATTGGGGTCTCTGAGGGTTACCCCTGCTCCTCCCCCTTGAGAGGTCAAGGAACCATCTGTGTACAGGACCCAAAGACCGTTGTTTTCCGGGATGGCAGGCTCTAAACCAAAACGCTCAACCAGCAAGTCCGCGACCACTTGCGCTTGTATAGCCGTTCTGGGTTCAAAACTGATGTCAAACTGGCTTAGTTCAATGGACCATTTTATTAGCCTTCCAGAGACATCTGGCTTGGACAAGGCCTGCTTCAGCGGTTGGTCTGTAAGGACAGTGATTGAGTGTGCCTGAAAACTGGCTTAGTTCAATGGACCATTTTATTAGCCTTCCAGAGACATTTGTCTTAGACAAGACCAGCTTCAGCGGTTGGTCCGTAAGGACAGTGATTGAGTGTGCCTGAAAATAAGGCCTCAATCTTAGTGATGCATTAATGAGGGCAAAAGCAAACTTTTCGATTTCCAGATATTTCTTTTTAGCGTCTTGTAACGTCTTGCTGAGATAGTAGACAGGTAGATGTTTGCGCTCGCGAAAGGCCACCAAAACCGCGCTCGTGGCTTCCGCTGAAATTGAGAGGTACACGAATAAGTTTTCACCCTCAATCGGCTTGGTTAGGAGAGGGGCGCTCGAGAGGTAAGCCTTCATATCCTGTAGCGCTTTTTCGCATTCAGTCCAAGCGAAACTTTGAGCATTGCGCAAAATTTTGAAGAATGGTAGATTTCTATCTGTGGAGCGAGAAATGAACCTTTCCGAGGAGATTATTTTCCCCACCAAGACCTGGACCTCTCTAATATTCCGAGGGGATGGGATGTCCAGAATGGCCTTGATCTTCTCTGGGTTAGCTTCAATTCCCCTTTGGCTAACCATATAACCCAAAAATTTACCTCCTCGTACTCCAAATGTACATTTCGAGGGATTCAACTTCATACCGTAATGGCACAATATGCTAAATGTGCATCTCAAGTCTTCCAAATGAGAGGATTGACGCTCGCTCTTAACTATCATATCATCCACATAAACTTCCATAGATCCTCTAATTTCCTTTTCAAACATCTAATTGACGAGGCACTGGCATGTGGCACCTGTATTTTTTAGCCCAAAGGGCATGACCAAGAAGCAATAGACCCCCAGGTGTACCACAAACGAGGTTTTGGGGTGGTCCTCAGGTGCCATGAAGATTTGGTAATACACTTGGAAGGCATCCATCATGCTCATGAGCTCGCAACCTGCGGTCGAATCTACCAACTGATTAATCTGAGGCAAGGGATATGGATCTTTGGGGCAAGCCTTGTTGAGATCCGTAAAATCATTGCACATCCACCATTTGTTTGCGCTCTTGGGCACTAGAACGACATTGCAAAGCCATTTTGGGTACAATATGGGCTCAATATATTGGGCCTCGAGAAGTTTGTTTACTTCCTCATCAATAACCTTCTTTCGAAATCCGTGAACATCTCTCTTCTTCTGTTTGATTGGCTTGAAAGCGGGGTCCACATTGAGCCTGTGGACTGTGACGCTTGGATCAATTCCTGTGAGATCAGAAGCCTTTCAATCAAAGACATCAATATTTTCCCTCAAGAAATCAATCATCATGATCCGGTAGGGTCCCGAGAGGCTAGAGCCAATTTGGGTGGTTTTATCCTTGTTGCCAGGTTCTAATTCGATGGTTAGAAATTTCTCCGTGGGCTCAATTCTAACTTCTAGGCGAGGGATCTCAACCGCTCTCTTCTTTCCTGTCAATCGATTTTCAGTGTTTTCTTTTCCACCTTCATTAGCTTCTTCTTCTGAGGAAGATTCTCCAATCGCTCCGAGAGGGACTCCCTCAGGTTTGCCTCCAACGTTGTGATCTTTCTTCTTGTTTTTCTTCTTATTCAACTTGGCTCTTTTCTGCACGGGACCTTCTTCATCCAAGTTGGGAAAATCTACTGACTTTTTGGTGGACCCAATCTGAAATGTGTTTTTGGCCTTAGGTTTTTTTAGGGATAGCATGAAGCATTCCCATGCTTCTTTGACATTGCACAAAACTTGGCCAACACCTTCGGGCGTGGGGAACTTGATCTTCTGATGATAAGTAGAGATGATCGCCTTGAAATCAACAAGGGCGGGTTGCCCGATGATGATGTTGTAAGGGATCTCAATCTCTACTACCGCGTAGGTAACCATTAAAGTCTTCCGCTGTGGGGCACGACCAAAAGAGGTAGCCAAGAAAATCTATCCACGAGGGACCACCTCGGAGCCCCCAAAGCCAATAAGGGCCGTTTTGAGGCGCTCGAGGGGAATGTTGGTGATGTTCATTTTTTGAAACATGTTATAAGGGAGAACATTGACGGAGCTTCCACTGTCAACCAAAACCCTCTTTACAACGTGATTGTGGACATCTGGGCTAACCACTATGGGGCAGTCAGAGGTTTCACTAACCCCATGGGGAGTTACAATGTGTCTCCTTGATGGCGTAAATTGGCTTGGACGTCGAGGGGCGTTGATCATAGCTCCTGATGTTAACAACGGGGATGCGTTGGAATCCTCTCTCCCCTCCCCCTCCCCCCCCCCCCCCGGAGGAGCCCTCAGCAATCATGTGAATAACCGCAAAAGGAGCATTCTCTTGTTTAGACACCTTCTGCTTGCCTCGGGTGCTGATTTCTGGGCCTCGCCCTCGCGGGCTCCTCCTCCTTTCTTGGGTCCGCTCGTTGCAGTGCTCCAGGACCTTCACGAATTCCTTCAAATGGCCCCCAGCGATTAGCCTTTGTATTTCACTTTCCAACTAGTGGCACTCATCAGTGTTGTGCCCTTTTTGCTTGTGGAAGGCGCAATATTTCCCCGAGCGCTTCTTGGACTCAGTCTCTCTCAGCTTTTGGGGACGCTTAAAGAGTTTCTTATCAGAGAGAGGATAGACTTCAGAGATGGGCCTATTGAGGGGGATCCGCTTGAGCCTGCGAGGGGGAGGAGACGATCTACTCAGCTCCCTGTGGGGCTCGTCCCATACCCTCACGCTTTTCTGGTGGCTGGGGTGTCTTTGAGCATTTGATCCATATATATCTTCGAGCGCGAAATACAGCTCGGCGATCTCCCTCATGGCCATAAAGGACACTTGTGACACCCCGCTTTTCAGATCGTCCGAGCAGACGCCACGTGACGATTTCCTTGTGTGCTTAATTGCTTAATTTACTTTTACTTGTTGCTTATGTGATTTTTAATGTTTAAATTCTATGATTTTGTGCGTTGCGTGGCCCTACTTTGAACTCTTTTTTAGTTTAGGGGCCTTTTTGCAATTTTCTCTTTTAAGGGGTTTTCTGGTCATATTTTGTTGGATCGAGGTTTCGACCCCTTGGACCTCTTCAATGCGTTCGGGCCATCGAGACGAGTTGGTAGACTCTGAGTTTGCCCAATTCTGACGTCGTTAGCCCCTTCTACCGATTCGTGCCATAGCTCCAGACATCAGCTTCCTCGTTCTCTCTCTCCTCCCTCACGCGATCAACACACACATAACACCGTAAACACACACTCGTCCCTAACTTGCTTGTTTCTCGACGGAATGCAACGTGTGAATAATGGAAATTGATCAACTCGACGAGCCCGACATGATGGTACAAGAATCATAGCCTAAAACCCAGCGGTGGTGGAGGAATCACGATTTGCAGATGGTGGCGGTGGTACCGCGACTTTCAGGGCTGTCTCGCGGCGGTCTACGGCGGCGGGATTGGACAGATTTTGAGTGGGCTTAGGGCGGATTTGTCCGGCGTTTCCATTTTCGTTGGCGGCACAATCATCCGATGCCGGACAGCAGCTCACGTGTCGACTGAAGACCGACGGCGGTAGCGCTTGCACTGTAGCACTTTGCTCCTCCGCGTTCCGGCGATCCTTTCCGGTTCCCTACCTTTTCCGGCTCCCTGATTCCATTTTCGGTGTCATTTTGGGCCAAAGATGGCCGGAGGCGGCTGAACCGGCGAGTTGGCAGCGGCGCGATTTCGGTGGTGGTTGGCGACCTTTTCTGGTGGGTTTTTGGAGACGGGACCTTTACAAAGTTCTTCAGGACATTGAGATATAGCGGATGGCGGTAGCCCCGACTCGAGAACCGGCTGTTGGCGGCGGACCTGTGATACCCCTATCCCACATCGGGAAAGTATGAGAGTTAAGTTTAGTTTATAAGTTAAAGAGTCCAAGTATAACCAATGGATATCCCTTTTGGGCAGTGGTTTAGGCCCAATTTCAGGTTATACTCGGTGGGCTTGGAGACTTGCGCTCGCATCCAACGGGCCCGCGGACCAGGGCGTGACAAATGGTATCAGAGCCGCTCGTCAGCCGCAGGAGCTAAGTGCTATACGGGGAAAAGTGCTACGCACATGGGAGCCACCTCTTGAGCCTGCGGGGCAAAGTGCTATATGTGTGGGAGCCACCTCTTGAGCCCGTAGGAGCCACCTCTAGAGTCCCAACGCAGACGAGTCGGTCATGGGCTATATGTCATGCCTCGACGAGGATTTCGCGATTCCGAAGGAGGGGTGATTGTGACACCCCTGTCCCACATCGGGAATGTATGAGAGTTAAGTTCAGTATATAAGTTAAAGAGTCCAAGTATAACCAATGGATATCCCTTTTGGGCAGTGGTTTAGGCCCAATTTCAGGTTATACTCGGTGGACTTGGAGACTTGCGCTCGTGTCCAACGGGCCCGCGGACCCGAGGCGTGACAGATGGTATCAGAGCCACTCGTCAGCCGCAGGAGCTAAGTGCTATGCGGGCCAAAGTACTACTCACATGAGAGCCACCTCTTGAGCCTGCGGGGCAAAGTGCTACATGTGTGGGAGCCTATAATGCCCCAGTTTTTTTTTAGTAAGTAGTACAGCATGACGTATGTGTTTACCAAATTGCGCGAAATAATTCTTTATACGTGTTTTATATATATTTAATTTAGTTTTAAAAATATTAAACGTTAATTATGTTAATTATTATATCCTAAGTTATTTAATATTAAATATTTAATTAATTTCGTCCATTTACATTAATTGGATTAATTAGTGCATGCATTTTATATTTTAATTAGTGCATGCATTTTATATTTATAAGTATATACAAATTTAAATTCTATATTATTTGTAATGTTATGAATTTTCTTGTTGCATTGCTTATGAGTGACATTTACGTGCTTCGTTTTTATATAAATTGATACCGAAATTTCGTGTAAATTAGATATGTTGGACTTATACGTGTCTTGTATATGAATATATGTTCGTTTCGTATTTTTGGGTTTATTTGCATGAGTTTCGGATTTATTTTAATTTTGGAATCCAAGTCGGGGGCTAACGAGCAATTAGCGCACCCTTGGTTCCATATTTGATATTTTGAGCTCGGGAACTCGGATTCGAGTTCCGTCAACTTCACTGAACTCACAACGAAAATTCGAGTTTAGTGAACTTAGCCTTATATTTTTCCAAAGTCATTTGAACCCCCGAAATTCAACCGAAAAATGAAACGGCGACAAAACTGACCATGTTATACTAAAATGACCCTAACTTATCCAAACTTTCACCAAATTAACCATGGTTTGATGCTATGAAACCCTAACTCAACCATCTAGCTTGTTATATCATCCCTTAACCAAACGAACCCTCCCACAAACGCCAAATCTCAGCCAAAGCTACTGCCTTCCAGTCATTCCCGCAACCTTGCCTTCCTTGGAGATTTTAGAGCTCAAATCTCTTCCAACTTTCATCCAAACAAGGTAAGCTTAGGGTTGTAATATATGTTCATTCCTGATCATTTTCATCCTTTCATCCCTGAATTTGAGTCAGTTTTCATGAAGATATGGCTGATTGCATGAATAGTTAGGTATAAAGCATTTTTTATGATCTCTTTCTATTCTTGATGGATTTGAGTGATTCAAAGCTTGAATATGATTGTTTTCACATCCTCTTCTCATTTATGATCATTGATTACATGGTAGTTGGAGTATTTATGAGATATCATTTATGGCTCTTTGAGAAAATTTCATGAAATGGTCACGTATGCCTTCTTTCCGCGTTTGAGCTCTTTTGGAACTGATTTATACGTTGAATTGGTGTTGTTTTGCTGCACATTTGATAGCCTAATTGACCTGAACATGTAGAGTTAAATGAGATCAGTCATGCCCTATTTTTTCGTGGATTTTTGCCCTGTTTTGGACTGAATTTTCTGCTGTCAGCTGCTACGGTTCTTCTTGCTTATTGCTGGCAGTTTTAGTGGGTTGCTAGGGCTGAATTGTTGCTGCATTTCATGCCTTGTATTGCTGCATATCCTGCTTGTTTGTTGCTTTAGCTGTTACTGCATTTTAAGCAAGGAAAACAGGGGTTGTTGTTGAGTTGCTGTTGCGGCTGCGTCTGTGGTACATCTCCCCGGCCGGGGAGATTTTGAACCTGAAAGTACCCGGCCGGGGAGCCCTTTTACAGAAACTCCACTGCATGGAGTCCTCGGGCGGGGACTTTTGGCGTGAAAAATCTCCCCGGGCGGGGAGATGATCTGTACCGAGCTGCTGCCGCTTCTTTTTCCTTCTTCTTCATTATTTTGCTACGTCTGTTTCCTTGTTATTGCTGGTTGCTGCTGTTACTTATTTTCCTCCTTTCTTTGCACTAATGCATGTAATGCATGAAGGAAATGGTGGGTTGATGGTTGCATGTAAATAAGCTTTAGACCTGCATTTGTTAAATTGAATGTTTCATGCATGAAATTGGTTAGGCTTTAATGAGTTGCATGCATGGAGTTTGTTGTGCATGAAATTGCATACATAATTAATACTTTAGATTGCATGCATGTGATGTACGTATGCATGTATATATATATGTAATTAAATAGAATTTGCATGCATGTGTTATATATATATATATATGTTTAGTAAATATTAAATATTGTTTGAATTAATTGATTATAGAATTTAATTGTTACCTATTTCATGTTTTATTTAATTTCCGATTTTAAATTGAATGTATTGAATTGTTTATTTTCTAATTGTAAATGTGATTTAATAAGTACTATGTTCATGTTTGAATTCTTTGATTAAATTGATTGAAATGTGAATTTATGAATTTGAATGAAAGTGAACGAATGATTGAATGGCTTGTTTGTATGATTTAAATTCCTTAATAGTGCACATGAACATTTTTATAACATAATCTTATCTTTTATACATTCATATCATGATCATTACATTGCCGAGCGTCTTATATGGTCATATTGAGTCTCACTTCACCTTTCTTGCACAGATTTTGATTCCGTTGGAGACGAGGCATGTCAGTGAGGCTCTTGTGTTCTCCTTTTTGACGTTTAAGGTGGGTTTCTCTTCTGATTAGATAAATGACCCTATATACCTCTAATGTGAAAAGATTTCGGCCAAAAGTATATATATATATATATATATAGAGTCGTTTTCAAGGGTCAATGATTTTAAAAGTAAAGCCTTTCTTTCATGAACCTACCTAATGTTTTGGCGAGAATGAATGAATGAATGCATAGAATGGGGCCCAGGGACTTGGTGTGAGTAGTGACCCGAGGAGGCAAGGGCTGACGGTGATCCCTCACACTAGTTCCACCAATGAACGGCGTAACCGGACTTCGTAAGGAGTTAGCGAGGAATGGACGCTGAGTGCCATCTGGGGAGTCATGTTCCCCTTTTGGTCAATGAATGGGGTGGTTGGGCCTTGCAAACCCGCCACCAACCCGGAGGAAGAAGGTGGAAATGTTATTGAATGTGCACGAAAGAATGATATGCATGAAAAGAAAGAATGAATGAATGTTTAATCAATTACACAAGGTGTTGGTTGGAGATAATGCACGCCCACTCGCCGGGCCACTAATGATATAATGTAAATGAATCGTTATAATCCCTTTTGATGATTTCTATTCACCCACTTGGGAAACTCTTTAAAAACCTCACTTGGGATTATAGCTTGCACATGACTGTTTAAATACCGTTGTATATTATATTTATGGCCTGTTTTATACCCACCAGTCCCTTTTGGACTGAACCCGTTTGGCTTTCAGTTGTGTTGTGCAAGTGTCAAGGGAGCTAGGCGGGAATTCGAGTCATAGGTCTTGCATTCGCTTTTAACTCTTGTATTTTGGTCTTACACTTACATATTACACTTTTGATCATTGTATATGAATATTAATGGAGCGTACATGTTTTGAGCCTTGATGGTATTGGATGATGTTATATTTTACTTTTGGAGCTTTGATGTTCATGGTATATATATATATATATATATATTTATATATGTATGTTATATGTTCAGTTTATGCTTCCGCTTTAATGTTTACTTTGAATTTTATGGTTTAAGGATTAGCCCTCCTAGCATAGCGTGTGTGTTTGTCCCCGTTCGTCGTGACTTAGCTCGAGTATAGATCGTCCATTTCATATTCGGGTCGGGTCTCGGTGCGGGGGATGTGGTACCTTGCGCTCGGGTGCTACAGAGCCACCTCTTGAGCCCGTAGGAGCCACTTCTAGAGTCCCAACACAGACGAATCGGTCATGGGCTATATGTCATGCCGCGACAAGGACGTCGAGATTCTGAAGGAGGGGTGATTGTGATACCCCTATCCTACATCGGGAAAGTATGAGAGTTAAGTTCAGTTTATAAGTTAAAGAGTCCAAGTATAACCAATGGATATCCCTTTTGGGCAGTGGTTTAGGCCCAATTTCAGGTTATACTCGGTGGGCTTGGAGACTTGCACTCGCATCCAACGGGCCCGCGGACCCGGGGCATGACAAATGGTATCAGAGCCGCTCGTCAGCCGCAGAACTAAGTGCTATACGGGGCAAAGTGCTACGCACATGGGAGCCACCTCTTGAGCCTGTGGGGCAAAGTGCTACATGTGTGGGAGCCACCTCTTGAGCCCATAGGAGCCATCTCTAGAGTCCCAACGCAGACGAGTCGGTCATGGGCTATATGTCATGCCGCAACGAGGATGTCGCGATTCTGAAGGAGGGGTGATTGTGACACCCCTGTCCCACATCGGGAAAGTATGAGAGTTAAGTTCAGTATATAAGTTACAGAGTCCAATTATAACCAATGGATATCCCTTTTGGGCAGTGGTTTAGGCCCAATTTCAGGTTATACTCGGTGGGCTTGGAGACTTGCGCTCGCGTCCAACGGGCCCGCGGACCCGGGGCGTGACAGGACCGACTGTGAACCGGCGGTCCATTCTTTCGATGATTTTTTCCGGCGTTTGGCTAGGGGCTTTCGAAGGCCTCGTTACGGGCTTTCCAACGGTATGTTCGGATTTTGTTTTCGTTTTACGGTTTGTGTTTAATTTCGATTTTCGTTCTAGGGATTTAGTTCGGCTTTTCGCCAACGAAATCCGGTGTGTTTGGTATTTTCTGAAATTGGTTGAGGGCTTTTGTCAAGCAGGCCGAGGCGCATGTTTCTGTGCTACCGGGGATTTTTCTGACCACCGGAGGTGGTATTCCGGTGGCTGTTCAGACGGCTACGGTGGCGGCATTCCTGTGACTATTGGTCAGCGGTTTCCTTTCGTTGTGGTGAGTCCAACGCCACCTTCCGTTCGTCAATCGGATGTCCGGTTGATTTTATATGAATTTTTGAAGTTGTTATATTTATTTTCGTTAATTGTTTTAATTGTAAATTTCGATCTTGTATGAACTATAAATTGAAATTATGAGTTGTATGATACTGGGAAATATGTTATGATGTATGAAAGTTTGATTCGTGATTTATTGAATTTATTTGTCTCGTTTTACGCCTATCTACTTGAGAATATTTATTGTTTAAGGGGTGTTAGTGTAAGTTTTAGAAACTAATTGATTATGTAGGGTTTGCTCCCCTACGTGACACTAAGGGGTGAAGGCTGGTATTATCGTATTTGTTTTATTAAGTACCGGCACCTTGATTAGTGTCGTTACTATTTTTCTCGAATTTCAAGGAGTTAAGGTTGGAGAAGCCTAGCTCGCGGGCACCAAACAATTTCTTCAAAAACAGTTCATATTTTCTAAAGTATAACTTATATTCCCCCTACTCCTATTGTTCCAAACTAATATGAACCAAATATTATTGTCATATAGTAATTTGTGATTATTTAGTATATTTTCAAACCAAGACTTTCTTGGTCAAAAGATTTTACAAAAACTTTACTCATAATTATAAACCTCAAACCACCGTCATTTAGTCATTTCGACTAACCCTCCTACTCTTTAACTCATGATTTCAGGAATCCACAGATCGACGCCTTAGAGGTATCTTGAAGCTTTAAGGTGTCACATCTTAGTTATTCAGGGTTTACCAAGAGTGCATGTACATCTTTTAATAAGCACTCTCGTGTGAATTTAGATCTATCACTGTAAATACTTACTCAACTTAATAATATATGCCCTGTTTAACTCTGGTTATTGCTTCCTTCTAATTGTTTAAGTTTATTTCTCTGCTGCATTTAAATTTCATACTCTGGTATTGTATAGTCTTGTCCGTTCGCTGAAGTATTTCTCGAGTGCTAGGTCTCACATCCACTCGGGAAGTACAACGGTGCGTGTAACGCCCCAATTTCCAGACAGTCAGGTACGCTCGACACGTGTGAGTTTCGAGCGTTAGGATTTTATTTTATTGTTTTCGCTTATTCAATTTATACATGTTACCTTAATTTTATAAGTGTATCTCAACATGATTATGTGAAAATATATGAAATACGTGGAATTCATTTGTTACATGAATTAATTGTCCAACTTGTCTAATTGTTTATTGGGCCTTAATTGGCATTTATTCAAATTAAAAGGACCAAATTGCATGAAGACCTTTTGGACTAAATTGATCAAATTGCAACTTGCATCCTTAATTGCATGACTTATATGTTTGAAGGATTTAGTTGCAAATATTCCATTTTTGCCAAGATATATCGATATATGCATCTCTTCCATCTTCTTCCCTTTTTATTTCATATAAAATACCAAACATTGCTTCCTCTCTCTCTACCGATCAAAATCATTAAAAAGGGAAGAGGGAATTTCATCTTTTCAAGCTAAAGATTTTGGAGGAATTGGGAGTTTGAAGCCTTAGTATCATTATTATCATCTTCTCTTTCCTTCCTTTCATTCAAGGTATATGTATAGGTGATTATATGAAATTCGAATTAGAGCTTGAAGCTAGGGTTTATGGTTCTTTCTCATTCCATAAGATTATATGGCATACATACGATGGTATTGGATTGATTCTATGTATTTATCACTTGAAATCATGAAGATTAGAGCTTGATTTATCATGGTATGCTTATAAGCTTGATTGAGGGATTTGGCATGATTAGGCTTGAATTAGGTGTTTATAGTGGATTTTATTGTATTACAAGCATGCATATATGTTTTCATGAAATTATGCAATTAGAGATTGAATTATAAGGGATTTGATGCTTTGGAGTTGTGGTCGTGCTCCCCTGTTCTTCCTGCTTTGCTTCTGTAATGTCTACGTAACGGGAACGGCCCTTCCCGTTCCCTTTGTATTTGGGGAACGGTCGTTCCCATATTTTGAATTATGTGCAGGGCGGCGAGGACGGGAACGGCCCTTCCCGTTTTGGCTCGTAAGTCGGAACGACCGTTCCCATCTTCGGGGAGCCACTTCGGGGAGCTGGGAACGGCCCTTCCCTTTTTGAACTAAGGGCCGGAACTGTGACACCCGGACTTTCAGACCGTACAGGTATGACGTATGTGCGTAATTTATTTTATTTAAATTCTTATTCTTTATTCTTTTAATTCTTATTTCAAATATTTCTTATGGATTTGAATGAAATTTTATATGATTACGAATGCTATTTGTTAAGATTTGATTCGTTCATGCTTGAATTGAATCCGGAATTTTCTGTTGTTTTGGTATGATAGAGAATTACGTGTTATGAACTTGGATATATGCTCGTTACATGTTTTCGAATCTAATTGTTGAGCTTTTGAATTAGTTGTTACGTTCGGAACCTAAAGGAGGTTAAAACGCTTTTAGCGCACCTTGGGTTCCAATATGTGTAATTTGACCTCGGGAATTCGGATTTGAATTCCGTCACCACCGTGGAACTCGTTTCGACGATTCGGGTTCGATGGACTAAGCCTCATAACCTTTTAAGCTCATTTGATAATCCGAAATCTGACCGGAAACTTACCTCGCTCTTATATGACTACCTTACACTTAATTGCACCTTAGTCCCTCAACTCTTGACATATTACCCTCAAGCTTGGCCCCACACTCCACCAAAACAATGCATAACCATCTCTCTCCCTCTCTTAATCGGTACAAGTAAGAAAAAGGAAGAAAAGTGCAGCACTTTGGAGCTAAACCCTTCAACCCATCACTATTCATCCCAAGGAGGTTTTGAGCTCTAATCTCCATTTTCTTCCAACATCTTCAAGGGGTAAGATATTATTTGATATGTACATGATTATATGGTCATTTTGAGCTATTAATTCCATGCTTTGGGCTATGTTTGATACACATATGGAACATGACATGAATTTTAAGGGTTTGATGATCACCTTGGTTTCTTGGACTTAAGCTTTAGTTTGAAGTTATATATATGATCTCTTATGACTCTAATATGCTTAT
Organism: Lantana camara; assembly: GCA_037501455.1. Lineage (NCBI taxonomy): Eukaryota > Viridiplantae > Streptophyta > Magnoliopsida > Lamiales > Verbenaceae > Lantana > Lantana camara. The sequence continues at coordinate 57,589,651 of CM074858.1, forward strand.
ATGATCTCCCCTTTCAATATGGATGAGTGTGGTGGAAGTTGCCATTGATGAAATTTGAATTCTTGCATGAGAGTTCTTGATATATATGATAATTTTTGAGCTTTTGGGATGATTGTATGTTAATTAGGGAGTGATTTTCCTTCATTTGCATGAGTTTTGTGGCTTGAGGTTGTTGCTTGATGTTGCTGCGTGCTCCCCTGCTTCCTTGCTCTGTTTTTTCACGCAGAGTTACTGTTGCTGCTGCTATTTTTTTTCGAAGACGATAGGCCAACACGGCCGTGTCATCTTTATGCATGTTTTGGACACGGCCGTGTCAGCCTCTCGACTTGGAGCAATTTATTTTTATAAAACCGGACACGGCCGTGTCCATTTTGAACTAAAACTCAACACGGCCATGTCAGCCTCTCGAATTAAGCTCCTGAATTTATTTTAACCGGACACGGCCGTGTCCATTTTGAACTAAAACCCAACACGGCTGTGTCATTTGAAAATATGGCGGCGACAATTGCTCGTTTTATCGCTTCGTTGCTTTTTTTTGTGTTTTCTTTCTTCGTTTATGACGTGTATGCAATGTTAGCTTGTTATATTACGCATTATGGGCCTTGTTTTGAACTTATGATCTCATTTTCTACGAATTGTGTGAATATGATTTGGTAGGGTTCATTTGTCCTGTTTGTGTATTTCATTTGCTTTAATTGCATCCCTAAGCATTTCCGAGCGTCTAATTGGTACATATTTGAGTCTAAGTCTCGGGTCTTGCGTTCTTTTGTTTTAGAGCCTCTTCACGAAGTTAAAGAGCCCTAGGTTTAGGTGTTCAGTTGCTTTTTTTGTCCGATTTTCACTCCGCTTCCACTTCAAGGTGAGGGTTAGGATCTTTTCTTATAGATAAACGACCTATGGCCTTTATGTTATTGATTTCGTATCCCGCATGTGGCTATATATGTATTATATGGTTAAATACGAATGCTTATGATACGTTTATGATTTTATGAATCCCTTTTCGAATTTATGAAAATGGTATAAGTATGGGCGTATATGAGCTTATGATTTTGAATCCCTTGTACGTTTCCTTTATGATTCCGCGAGATGTGGCCTGAAAGATGGGATTATTGGTATGTTTCTTATAAATCCGGGCCCAGGGATTGTGGTTAAGGACCCCCGGTACGGCAAGGGCCGTCGGGTTAAGCCTGTGCACATCCCATTTGAGGTGGTGGCGTGCGACTCTTGGAGGTTGAGAAGGCGCTCTTACCTTGAGCCCTCGGTGAATAACCGGGGAAGGCATATCGTGGGTTAGCTACCCCGTATGTATATAGAATCCATATGGGTGGAAAGGGTTTGATTCCCAATCACCAAGGCGTTGAGGAGTTATGAATTTATGAATTCTTATGTATTTATGATTTGTATGAGGAGTTGAGGAGGTCCGTACTCGCCGGACGTTTATGTTTCTTTTATGCTTTGGTGGTTGTGAAACGAGTTAGGATTTCCTTGGTATTATATGTATGTTTTAAAAATGATTTGGTATGAAAAACCCTAGCTCGGTTCATGATCAACCCCTTTGACTATTTGCGATGCTCTATATGTAGTTATGGTGTGGGTGTGCGTTAGCCCCCTCACTCAGTCAAGTTTGACTGACCCCTTCCTTTTAACACTTTAGTTGCAGGTTGCTCGAGCTAGGCGGGAAAGTGCGTCGGTCGTGTCGTACTTTCGAGTTTAGGTCGAGTCGGCATTTTTACCTGCTGCATTTTAATTACTTTTATAAACTGTTTTGAATCCTAAATATGTATTCGGAGATTTATGTTAATCCTTGACCTATTTTTGGGCCGTCAGGCCGTTGTATATGATGTATATGTTAGTATAGAGCTTCTTTACGATCCTTATGATATTGCTTCCGCATTCTTATTGTCTGTCTGCGCGCTCTATTCGTGTAATAGCCCCGCTTAGCCTAGCGTGTGAGTGTAGGTTCCCGTTCGCTTACGCTTGGACTCATGTATGGAAATCCATTTCACATGTGGGTTCGGGTTTAAGTGCGGGGGATGTGGTGGCCCACCGTTCTGGGCGCTACAGGAACGGCCGTTCCCAGGCCTCTGGAGAGGCAGAAACATTCTGCATAAAAATGAAATTTTGGAGTTTAATTCCAATGGTTTATTTGACCCCAAATTGTGATTATATGATCAATTACATGCCAAAACATGATATTTACATGCTACGTTGTTCATTGCATGATGCCTCGTTACTTGATCACGCCGTGCGTCTTATATGTGGTAATATTCTTGAATTGTGGTCTCATGCACGTACATTGTCCCGTTTCTTATCCAGTTATTCTTCAGGGCGGAGATTGTTGATCATGAGTGTAACACCCCAAACAGAGGATGCCACATCCCCCGCACTAAGACCCAGACCCGGTCACGAAATAGAAAGTCCATGCCCGAATCCGAATCAAAGCGAACGGGAGACCAAATCACACACTAGGCTAGGCGGATCTAACTCGACAGACTCAGAGCACGGAAGCAATTTAAACAATTATCATCAGATAGCGGAAGCAATTAAATCAACATACAAAATAAGTGACGGGTTCAACTAGCATAGATACCTAGTCCCGAATATCAGCATACATAACAGGTGACGGGTTCAACTAGTATAGATACCTAGTCCCGAATCTCAAATCATCGCAAGGTAATAAACCAATATAAGTATCAGTAGAATAGCTAATTACATACAAATGCTAGCATACTAACCCCACACGGGTTTAAGTCTAAGTAGAGCATAAAACATAATCTCCAAAAGCGAAATAAGAATACATAACATAAATAGAGTATGTGACAAATGCATCTTAACACCAACTAAACCGACAAGTGTGACTCAGAAGACTAATTTCCGCCTAGCTCAAGCCAAAAGAAACCTGCAACTAAAAGATAAAATGAGGTGTCAGTCAACTGACTGAGTGAGGGGGCTAACGTATACCCACTGTATATATATAAAGCATAGCACATATCAGAAGGGTGGACTCATGAACCGGAGATAGGTGTTGCATACCAAAACATTTCCAAAAGTACCCAAAAGATAGTTATATAAGATTTAGAAACCATCTCAGAAACTCTATCTTGATTCATGATTCCCAGACTGAACAGATCACATGCTCGGCGAGTACGAGCTTCCAACCTTTACTCCTCAGAACATATCAAAACATAAAATACAAAATCAATCCAACCGTCACACCAATGATGGAGGAGATGTACCGTCCCCAAACCACCCATAACAGACATACCCTCAAGGGGTAGCAAACCCACAAGAGTCCTCCCCGGCTGTACACCGAAGGCTCAAGATATCACGCCTCCCCTATCTCCCTGAGTCGCGCAATGATATCTCAAATGGAACTACGCACAGGTATATCCCTGACAGCCTTAACCGTCTCGGGGGCTCCTTACCCATAGCTCCTCGGATCCACATATATACATACATACAGATGCCAATATTTCATGGCCAACTCGCTACATAATCACAACACAACTGTTTTTCCAAAATAGCTTACATATGCTTCAAAACTGGTTTTATATTTACACCCTTCCTACGCGATGGAACTTTAAGCCTCATGACCTCCATCCACGCAGGACTCACACAAGATCATCAACATATCATATTCAGCACATACATATCTATAATAGAGTATACTCGCATGCAAGGGTAGAAATCAACATGTAAAGGCCATAGGTCACGTAACTATACAAAATCCTAAATCTCACCTCGTGAAAGTAGAGTCTGAGAGTGTGAAGGGCCAAACACTCTAAACCTCGGGCCCACCGGCACCACCAAACTCTGTGACAAGACATACAGAAGCCCAGACTTAGACTCTATATGAATCAAACAAGACGCACAGCGTTGCTCAACATGATCGTGGTTATACATAAGTGTTCATGTTGTGCTTGGATAAGGTGTCGTGGTCATTCAAGGCATATCAATTCTCAACAAGGTCATATTTACTAGCAACCAACACGCAATTCCATATCCAAAGATGTAAGATCAATTTAGGAAGTCAATGTATTCACAAAATGCATATTAAATCATCCAATGTCACAGGGTTCAATTATAATGTTAGAATTAAGCATCAAGTTCATGTCGAGTTGTAAAGTGCATAAGTAAGAGCAACTTGGTCATATAAACATACAAAGTTGTTGTACGTAGATGGTATGCTTGATACAAATAAAGAGTGCATTTAATTCACTTAAGATCATACTTTACAAGTTCACAACATGTTTGGTACACAAGCTCAAGTCACATTCATAGTTTCATAAATATTACACTTACATCCCCTAAGTCATTTATAAAAGTTTAGAATTATCACACATACATCCCCTTAGTTGATTACTAAGCATAATTGTTCGTTTAAGGTGTTTATACAATTATTCAACTAGGAATTAATTACTTACAAACATGACAATTATCAATTTATCTTAATTCATAATATACCATTTATGAAACATGTATCTTTCATGTATCTCAATTTTATATTTGAAACACAATTTACAACAAACATAACATTGAGAACGTCTCAAATTCATATAAAGAAATCAAAACATGTTCGTTCTTCTAAAATATCATTCAAGTTCATTTAGTCACATAAAAGATTAGTTTCTAGATATTACACTAACACCCCTTCATACTTAACAAATAGCATAAATTCATCACATCGGATTCAAATTGTAAATCGAAACATTCATACATATCACAATCCATTCAATACATGTTTTCGTATACGATTGGAATACATCTCGATCAACAAACCAACAATAACCAATTTATTTGCACTTAAAACAATTAACTCAAATAATCACAATTAAGCAAAATAATTCGTAATAAATAGATCGAGTGTCCGATTAACGAACGGAAAGCGGCGTTGGACTCACCGCATCGAGAAGAACATTCTGACCATACGCCGTCGGAAGGCCACCACCGTAGCTGCCGGAATTTGGTCGGACCGCCGCCGAAGGTCGCCGAAAAATCCCGAAAAATCAGTCCTGAATGAAGTCTTTGTGCCCGTTCCGAATCCTCGATCAATTTCTGGAAATTCCAAGTCAATCTCCTCCAATTTCAAATCTAAGAACACGAAAACCCTAAAATCTTCAAACTCAAATTACTTCCAAACCGGTGAACCAAAATGCGATCCGTAAAAGGCATTGTCTTACCCGTGACGAGCTCTTCGAAAGCCCTAAGGTGGTTGCCGAAGAAAATCCCCGGAGCTAGTCCCGCCATTGCGCCGCCGCTGCACAGCGACGATCCGCAGCCAAATCGCCGAATCTGGAGTCACGTGATCAAAGGCTACTAGTTCTCGCCGTTCCGAACAACTTTCGTGAAGGGCCCAAGGCCAAAAGATCACCGGAAAAGGGCCCCGTTGGTCGCCGAAGTTTCTGCCGATGCCAACGTCACCGGAACCACCACCTACGGCCAAAATCTGGTGAAATTGATGCCGGAAATGAACTCAGGGGGTCGAAAAACCTTGGAAACTATCAAGCCCCATCGAAAAACGCCACCGGAAGAGGCGGAATCGAGCCGCTACAGGAATTCGCGCCGCCGCCGTGAGCTTCAGGTGGCGCTGCGGTGCCATCGCGGCCCCGATAGCCGTGTCGCCGACGTCAACAGAAGCATCGGGGGGTCTACTTTCTGGGTCCGAGGCGCGTGCTTCAAGGAGGGGGCCAGAACCGCCGCGAACGGCCGGCGAAGTGGCGGTGGTCTGACACCTCCGCCGCTGCTACTGAAATCTGGCGATAACTCCTCCACCGTTCGTCATTAGGCTGTGAAATTAGTACTCTTGCGTACGTCTCGCCGAGATAATCGAAATGGACTATTCGTTTGTTGAATTCCGTCGAGAAACGATCGAGTTATGGGCTCGTAGCCGAAGCCGCGTATAGTGACCGCGGGAGAGAGAGTGGGAGGGGAGAGAGCGAAGAGAGAGAGAGAAAGGAGAATTGGGAGAAATGTGTCTTGTGCACAAGCTATATACAACAGGGTATCCTTATCGCTTAGCAAAGAGTATTAGCGCGTACAAATAATCGTAAATAAAATCGATAAAGTTACGACTAAACATTCAAGCTCAGCATAAATTTTATAAATTAAAATGAAAGAGAGATTTACGAAATAGAGTTTAATTCAATTTAATTTTAGAAACCTTTCGTACAATTTAACGACACTTCGTAAACACATGATTGATAATTAATCTCAAGGAATTCAAGTAAACCGAAATTAAACAAGTTAAGTAACATGATGGATTTAAAATCAACTTAACCATTAATTTTAGAATAATCCGAATGATCACATATTATGTAGCACCCGAGCGCAAGGTACCACATCCCCCGCACCGAGACCCGACCCGAATATGAAATGGACGATCCATACCCGAGCTAAATCACGGCGAACGGGGACAAACACACACTCTATGCTAGGCGAGGCTAACCCTTAAACCATAAAATCAGAATAAACATTAAAGCGGAAGCAAAATCTGAACATATATCATACATATATATCATGAGCATCAAAGTTCCAAAAATAACCATATACATCGTCCAATACCATCAAGTCTCAAAACATGTACGCTCCATTAATAATCATATACAATGATCAAAAGTGCAATATGCAAGTGTAAGACCAAATACAAGAGCTAAAAGTGAATGTAAGACCTATGACTCGAAAGCCCGCCTAGCTCCCTTGACACCTGCATAACACAACTGAAAACCGAATGGGTTCAGTCCAAAAGGGACTGGTGGGTATAAAAACAGGGCATAATTATAATATACGACGGTAATTAAACAATCACATGCAAGCTATAATCCCAAGTGAGGTTTTTAACGAATCATTAACATTAGGTCATTATTGGCCCGGCGAGTGGGCGTGTATTATCTCCAACCAACACCTCGTGTAATTCATTTAACATTCATTCATTCATTCTGTTCATGCATATCATTCTTTCTTTCGTGCACATTCAATAACATTTACACCTTCTTCCTCCGGGTTGGTGGCGGGTTTGCAAGGCCCATCCACCCATTCATTGACCAAAAGGGGAACATGACTCCCCAGATGGCACTCAGCGTCCATTCCTCGCTAACTCCTAACGAGGTCCGGTTACGCCGTTCATTGGTGGGACTAGTGTGAGGGTTCACCGTCAACCCTTGCCTCCTCGGGTCACCACTCACACCAAGTCCCTGGGCCCCATTCAGTGCATTCATTCATTCATTCATTTCTCGCCAAAACATTAGGTAGGATTCATAAAATAAGGCTTTACGTTGAAAACATTTACCCTTCAAAACGACTCTATATATATATATATATATATATTTTGGATGAAAACTTTTCACATTGAAGGTATATAGGGTCATTTATCTAATTAGAAGAGAAACCCACCTTAAACGGCAAAAAGGAGAACACACGAGCCTCACTGACCGGCCTCGTCTCCAACGGGATCAAAATTTGTGCAATAAAGGTGAAGTGAGACTCAATATGACCAATTAAGACGCTCGGCAATGTCATGATCATGATATGAATGTATAAAAGAATATATCATGTCATGAAAATGTTCATGTGCACTATTAAGGAATTTAAATAATATAAACAAGCCATTCGAACATTCGTTCACTTTCATTCGAATTCATAATTTCACATTTCCAATCAATTCAATTCAAGAATTTCAAATAGAATCGAAGCACAAGTTAAATCACATTTCTACTTAGAGAATAAACAATTAAATACATTCACTTTAAAATTGGAAATTAAATAAAACATGAAATAGGTAACAATTAAATTCAATAATTCAATTAAATCAAATATTATTTAAAATTTAATAAACATATATAACTATATAAATATATATAAATATATGCGTAATAATATATATATATATATATATATATATATATATAACACATGCATGCAAATTCTATTTAATTATATATATATATATATATATATATATATATATATATATATATATGTACATGCATACGTATAGTCCCAAAACATGCATGCAATTTACTTGTTAAAATGCATGCAACAATGAAAATACAACAATACATGCCTGCAGCCCATTTTACATGCAACAATCAACCCCATTTCATTCATGCATTACTTGTACACATATAAAACCACTTGCATGCAAATTACATATACAAAATATTAATGCCATGCATGCAAGAAAGAAAAGGAAAGGAAATAGCAGCAGCTAGCAACCAACAGCAACAACAACAAGTTCCAGATTCAATCTCCCCGCCCGGGGAGATTTCTCACACACAAGTCCCCGCCCGGGGAGTTCACGTAGTGGAGGTTCTGTAAAGGGGCTCCCCGACCGGGTACTTTCATGTACAAAATCTCCCCGGCCGGGGAGAGACAACAGAAGCACTCGCAGCAGCAGCAGCTCAAAAGACCCCTGTTTCTTGGCTTAAAACAGAGCAGCAAGAAGGAAGCGATACAAGGCATGAAATGCAGCAGTAGTAAGGCATGAAATGCAGCAACAACCAGCCACAAAGACTCACAAAACTGACAGCAACATACAAGCATCATCGCAGCAGTTTTCAGCAGCAAAAACCCGTTCAAAAACAGGGTAAAAGTCACGAAAAACAGGGCAACCTCTGATCTTCCTCAACTCAACATAATCAGGTCAAATAGGCTATCCAAAATGCAGCAAAACAACACAAATTCAACATATATCTCAGTCCCAAAAGAGCTCCAACATGAAAAGAAAGCATACGTGACCATTCATGAAGTTTTTCTCAATGTTCCATAATTGATATCTCATAAACACTTCAACTACCATGCAATCAATGCTCATAACTGAGAAGAGGATGTCAAAACAATCATATTCAAGCTTGGAATCACTCAAATCCATCAAGAAACGAATGAGATCAACACACTTGCTCAAAACCTTCTATTTTTCAAATTCAGCCAAAAGCTCATGAAACCATGATCAAATTTGGGGATGAAAGGATGAAAATGATCAGTAATGAACATATATTACAACCCTAAGATTACCCTGTTGATTGAATGAAGGTTGGATGAGATTTGAGCTTTGAATCTCCAAGGTGCACAGGGGTTACGGGAAAACTGGAGAACAGAATGTTTTGGCTGAGTTTTCTTTATGTGATGAAGGTTATCTCGGTTTGGGGTGTTTAATTTTGGTTAGAGGGTTGAGTTAGGGTTCTAAAGCATCCAACCATAGTTAATTTGGTCAAGGTTTATATAAGTTATGGCATTTTTAGTAAAAGGTGGCAGTTTTGTCGCCGTTTTGTTTTTCGGTCGAATTTCGGAGGTTCAAATGATTCCAGAAAAATATAAGGCTAGGTTTATTAAACCTGAATCTTTGATACTAGTTCAACAAAGTTGACGAAACTCGATTCCGAGTTCCCGAGCTCAAGATATCAATTACTGAACCAAGGGTGCGCTAATTGCTCGTTAGCCCCCGATTTGGATTCCAAAATTAAAAATAAATCCGAAACACATGCAAATGAATCCGAAATTACGAAATGAACATATATTCATATACAAGACACGTATAAATCCAACATATTAAATTTGCACGAAATTTCGGTATCAATTTATATAAAAACGAAGCACGTAAATGTCACTCATAAGCAATGTGACAATAAAATCCATATCATTTACAAATAATGTAAAATTAAATACGTATATAATTTATAAATATAAATGCATGCACTAAATAATTATCAGGAATTGCATGCACTAATTAATTCAATTAATGTAATGAGCGAAATTAATTAAATATTTAATATTAAATAACACGTACCACAATTAACTTATATATATATATATACATATATGTTTATATAAATATACTTGATATTAATAACATTAAATAAAGTAATTAATATTTAATACATTTAAAATAAAATTAAATATATATAAAACACGTATAAATAATTATTTCGCGCAATTTGGTAAACACATAAGTCATACCTGTACGGCCGAAATATCGGGGCGTCACATATTAAATTGGATTTACATTAAATCACATAATTCAAGAACTCTTAAATTAAACACACACAAGTGTAGAGACTTACTTGTTAATACCGTCAGGACACCCTTCGAGAAAACAGGGCGTCACAATGAGCACGTTCACGCACCCATGAGTCGTCGTGTCGCCTGTCAGGTGAGGTTTAATTGCTAGTTATATAGAACCCGTATTCCCTTATGTGACCTTTCGGCCAAAAGGTATTTATATCTATAGTTTTACATGAAATCACTTATAATTTCGTGCAAGTCATGTTCATGAAAAGTAATCAAGCAAGCCATGTTATTGTCATGAATCAAGCATGTTAGGCGAGTAAGCATGACCGTTCACGTTGGGCCTGAGGGTAGTGGCTTGAGCCAACTGGGAAAGCAAGGGCTGATAGGTGACTCTCGCGCTATCCTCACCACATTGGGATGACCCCTGAATCCACTAGGAGATTAGTGGAGAAAGGAGTTCCAGCCTTAGGGATTCATGTACCCTCTGCTCAAGACGTCGTGGATGGTGAAGGCTAGCTACCTTTCCATCATTTGAGGGAGAAGGAGACTGGGGACGGGTCCGGCACCACGGATTGTCCTCGGGTTATTGCATGATTTTCATTCCTTGAACGTGTTACTTGATTACACTATCGCACGATTGCGCGATAATTGAATTACATGATCACCTATTGTTTAACAATCAAGCAAGCATGTTTCATGTATATTTGGAGTAAGGTTGGAGACTGCCCTCACTCGCCGGGGCCATGTATTGATTGCATGAAAATGAACAAGTATTTAATATTGATAGTTGTATTCTCGGGCGAAGAGTACTTCATTCTTGAACTTGTACATTTATCTTTTATAAATCTTTACCCGAGAATATAACTTGCATGTTATATGCGCTAATATGTGTTTAAACCCCTCACTCGGTCTTCACAGACTGATGCCTCCACCTTTCAGGTTATTGCAGGCACGCTAGGCGGGAAGTGAGTTGAGTCCAGTCCTTGTAGTCGAGTCAAGCACGGTGCATTTTATTTAATTGTTTATTTATTGTTCAAAGGAATTATGCTTAATGTTATTTGTTATGTATTTTAGGAAATGATAATGTATTGATATGTAAATTTGAGTTTTGGTTTACTTGTTAAATGTTCTTCAAGTCATGCTTCCGCTTATTACTTTTTGCATTATGATATTTAAATTACGAGTAGTCCCGCCTAGCCAGTCATTTTATTGTATTGTCACCCGTTCGCTGCAGGTTGGTTCATGTACGGACTATCCATTTCGTTCGTGGATCGATCTGTAGTCCGTACATGAACCAACCTGAAGCGAAATGAACTTAAAAAACATGCAACGAGCACATAAACACATTCATAAGATATATAATTCATGCATATCACGTAGTCACAAAAATCGAAAATGAAAATGGGTTCAAGCAGATTAAAAACGAAGCAAATAGGGCATATACGTTCAAATAATGCATATAAGGTTCAAATAAAAATTCAAATATTAATTCAAACAATTCAAGAATATCAATTAAACATTATAATAAACATATAATCGCATAAATAAATAATTTAAAAGCATAAATAACACTCTCGTTACAAATGTACCTGTACGGCCGGACGAGCGGGATGTTACATAAACATTTTGAGGGGTTTTCTCTTATGGCCACCGTTCTTCAAGTGTTCCGTGTGGATCCTTCTTGCTCCTTGGGTGCTTATCTCCAAAATGAAAAGAAAAATCTTCACTTCCTAAGTTCTACTCTCTTAACATAAAGTAATATGGCTCAATCTTCATATTGGCCATAGACAAATACACGGGGCATACCCTGGCCCAAAAACAATAATAAGGAAAGTCACATAATAAACACATAAGAGTACGCACATAATTAGGGCTCCAACCCCAATTTAAATAACGCAACTATGGAGCTCCGACGCTAATGATGAGGCTCAGAAACGCGCTTGCGTCAGAGCCGTCCACGTGCCGTCATCGATTGGTTTGAAAACTATACGCTCGCATTGATGGGCTCGCGGGCCAACCCAGCCCACTCACTTGCCAACTAATATGGGCCCCTGAGCCTCGGACAACCAGTTAAACGGCAAGGATGAACGGGCAGGCTCGGCCCTCCCGTATCGTCCCTCGGGGTTACCTTTCTCAAGGAATCCTCCACACGAGGGCCATATTCCTGTCGCTCGGGTTTTCGCGCTCAAAGCTCATAAACCGTGAGGAACCCATCCGTGCACTCTTCGAGCGTCACTAATCGCTCGCGGGTCACCCCCACCGCCGTGGTGGACCTGGGCCCTCATAAGACGGATCCGGGACCCTCCACTCATGCGACCCTCGTCAACAACCTCTGACACAGAGGTACTGCGCACCATGCACCTGGCACGCCGTCTCCTTTTCAGAAATGTCCTTCTCACCCCCTCAAAGGCTGCCACGTGTTAGGGCAACATAGGTTTGGGACCACATGGTCAATTTACCCATTTACCCCCATCCCTAACATATAAATAGGGGGGAGCCCATGCATTCTCCCCCAAGTCATCATCTGCATACAAATCACACATATTGTTCTGGGCATTTCCACTGATCTTCTCAAGCTTCTCACCCTTTTCTCCACAATAGCATCATCACTGCAACTTGCATCTTTGGTGTTATCCTAGCTGGAAGAACCCACGCTTAAGAGGAAACCCAGATCCTGAGGCCCTCACGCCTGTGATGGTCCTTCCCTTTCCACACAAATATTAAAGTGTTGTTGCATTTTTGGAAACCCGATTTCCAGCACCATCATTTTTTGCGCCGTCTGTGGGAAATCCATCACCACCACTACCTGATTCTTCCTCTGAAAGCTAGGTGAGATATAACACCTTTTAAACTCTGAAAATGGTTACTGCAACCCGGTCTGGAGCTGTGGGAAACAAAAGCACTCCCCCTCCAGTCAATGAAGCGAACGCGGAGAGCAATGTTCTCGTTGGGGGCGTGAATCCACCACCTGCAAGAAATGGAAGCGAGAATCCTGACACGGCGGCTCCAGCTCTCCCCCCTGGAGGAAACGCTACGGGAGGGCCCAGTTCCGTTGTTCCACTTACAACTCACACCGCCAACGCTTCCTACCCTTATCCAGGTATGTATCCCATGGCCATGCCTCCACCGGGATACCCTTTTATACAACCCGGAATGATGCCCGGGATGATGCCAATGATCCAACCGTATCAAATGGGGACTCTAAATCTCCCCCTGTCATTACCGAGAGAGATACAGGGGGTGGAGATGCCCCAAGTCACTACCCAGCAACTTCAGGCGCTGTATGCACAGTGCGAGGGCCAGGCGGTCCAGAACGCTTGGGAACACTTCACTGCGGCGTATTTCCCTTCGCACGCCGGCGCTAGAATGGCCCCACCCCTGGGAGGACTCCCTGCGCATCCGTTAACGATGGGCCAAAATGCGCTGAGGGCCCAGCAACCTCCCCCACCACCAAACCAAGAGAATGAGGCCCCGCCGAGGGTCCAGCAAGATCCGCCACCGGTAAGAGATGAAAGGACTCCTCGAAATGAGGGGGCCGGAGATAATGACGAGGTCCAGTCGAGGGCCACAGAAAGGGCAAACTGCAGAAATGTCGGTGACCCTCAGCTTGCAGCAGTGCAAGACCAGATTAGGGGGCTCCAGAACGTGGTGGAGCAGCTCTCTCGAGCACGGTCTCACGTCTCCCGTGATGGGGGCGAGAGGTCCAGGGCCAGAGACGCTCGCAGACCACGTAGCCCCATCTCTCGCCGACGAAGGGAAGCCAGCCCAGAAGACCCGGAGGACAGGGATTACCGGATCGCGACGGGCGATTCTCCCCTCATCGAGGAGGTGTTAATGACTCGTGCGGAATCCCCACGTCCGTCGCCAGGTACGACGGAACCACAGATCCAGCCGAGCATCTGGATCACTTCGTGCACTTGATGCATCTATATGATCATCCCCTCAACTATTGGGCCAAGGTGTTTGTAACTTCCCTCGTGGGAATGGCCCAAGATTGGTACAAAAAGCTTCCTCCGCGCTCAATCCGAGGATACCATGACCTGACTGACGCTTTCATCAGTCACTTCAACTCCTTGAAGGCTCCAGCCCCCGCTGCGATGGCTCTCTACAGCCTGGTCCAGGGGCCGAACGAGACCCTCCGGTCATTCATGGGAAGGTTCAACAAAGAAATCCTGCTTGTGGAAAAGCCCTCGATGGATTTCTTGAGGCACGTTCTCTTTGGAGCCATTAACATGAAGCATTATGTCAGCAAGGAATTTGTAGAAGAAGTGGCCAAGAAAAAGCCCCGCTCATTGATGGAGTTAAGGGACATAGCGTACTCATTTTTTATCCTCGAAGATATGTATCTCGCGAGGGATCAGAAAATGGCGAATGCCCCTCGCCCCAGTAAAGCCCCCGAGGACAGAGGAGATTCAACCAGGGGCCGCCGCCGAAGCCCCCTTCCGGCTCGGAGAAACGCCTCTCCTCCTCGAAAGTTCAAACGCCTCCCACTCAACCGCCCTATAGCCGAAGTATATGCCATGGCGGATAAGAAGTTGTTCAAGAGGCCGCCAAAGTTGAGAGAGACGGAGACTCAGAAGCGCTCGGGGAAGTATTGCGCTTTCCACAAGCAGAAAGGGCATGACACCAGTGAATGTCATCAACTCGAAAGGGAGATTCAGAGGCTGATTACTGGGGGGCACCTCAAGGAATTCGTGAAGGTGTTGGAGAGGTACGACGAACACTGCGCGGAGCGAGCGCACGTAGGAGGGAGAAGTCGTTCGCGCTCTCGGAGCCCCCGTCACCGTTACACCGAGCCCAGTGACCGTGGAAAAGGGAAGGCGTCAGACGTGGAAAACTAGCCCTTCGCGGTCATCCACATGATTGCTGGAGGACCTTCGGGGGGCGACTCCAACGCCTCCAGGTGCCGCTACATCCGGAGTTACGACCAGAAATCTTCTCGGTCCAGGCCCGTGCTCTCTGTTGATAAATCATCACGCTCAGAGAAGGATGAAAGCATAGGTTTCACAGAAAAGGACTTAGAGCACATTGTAACGCCCCATGGGGTCGGTGAAACCTCTGACTGCCCCATGGTGGTTAGCTTAGACGTTCACAACCACGTTGTAAAGAGGGTCTTAATTGATAGTGGAAGCTCCGTGAATGTTTTGCCTTACTCCACGTTCCAAAAAATGAACATCACGAACATCCCGCTCGAACCACTAAGAACAGCCCTCGTTGGCTTTGGGGGTTCCGAGATCGTCCCTCGCGGACAAATTCGCTTGGCCACCTCCTTTGGTCGCGCCCCACAGCGAAAAACTTTAAATGTTCTCTACGTGGTGGTCGAAGTGGACCTACCTTACAACATCATCATTGGGCGCCCAGCCCTCGTTGACTTCAAAGCAGTCATATCCACCTATCATCAGAAAGTCAAGTTTCCCACCCCCGAGGGTACGGGAGAGGTACTGTGCAATGTTAAGGAAGCATGGGAATGCTACATACTCTCCCTTCGAAGCCACAAGCCCAAACAACCTATCCAGGCTGGCTCCACCAAAAAATCAGTTGACTTCCCCAAACTAGATGAAGATGGCCCCGAGCGCAAGAGGGCCAAGCTCTATAAAAAGAAGAATAAAAAGAAGGCCACGGACAGACCAGGAGATGCCGGGAACTCGCCCCTCGGAGAGGTTGGGGCTTCTTCCTCGGAGGACGAGGGTCATATACCCTCGGGAGATACCAGTGAAAAAGTCACAGGTAAGAAACGGGCACTCGAGCAGCCGAGGCCTGAAGTGTGAGTGGAACCCACGGAGGGCTTCTTGACCATCGAATTGGAGCCAGGGAATCCAGATAAGACCACGCAAATAGGTTCCAGCCTCGACGGTCCCTCTCAGATTATGATGATCGAATTCTTGTGAGAAAATATTGATGTCTTTGCTTGGAAGGCTTCCGACCTCACCGGCATAGATCCGAGCGTTATTGTCCACCGGCTGAACGTGGATCCAGCCTTCAAACCTATAAAGCAGAAAAAGAGAGATGTCCATGGATTCCGAAAGCAGGTCATAGAAGAAGAAGTCAATAAACTGCTTGACGCTCAGTACATAGAAGAAATTCTATATCCCGAATGGCTTTGCAATGTGGTGCTCGTTCCGAAGAGCGGCAACAAGTGGCGTATGTGCAACGACTTCACGGACCTTAACAAGGCATGTCCCAAAGATCCGTACCCTCTGCCTAGAATCGATCAGTTGGTAGATTCGACCGCCGGATGTGAACTTATGAGCATGATGGATGCTTTCCAAGGATATTATCAGATATTTATGGCTCTTGAGGATCGTCCCAAAACTGAGTTCGTAGTCCATATGGGTGTCTATTGCTTCAAGGTCATGCCCTTTGGGCTCAAAAATGCAGGAGCGACATATCAACGCCTCGTCAACAGAATGTTCGAGTGTGAGATCGGAAAGTCCATGGAAGTATATGTGGATGACATGATCGTCAAAAGCGAACACCAGAATTCTCATCTAGGAGACCTCAAACGAGCGTTCAATATCCTGCGGCGTTATGGTATGAAACTGAATCCTTCCAAATGTACATTTGGCGTACGGGGTGGCAAGTTTTTGGGATATATGGTCAGCCAACGGGGCATAGAGGCAAACCCAGAGAAGATTAAAGCAATACTGGACATGCCCTCCCCTCGCAATCTGAGAGAGGTCCAGGTGCTTGTGGGTAAGATCATTTCATTGAATAGGTTCATCTCTCGCTCAGCGGATAGGAACCTACCCTTCTTTAAAATTCTGCGTAACGCTCGCAACTTTACCTGGGACGAGGACTGCGAAAAGGCTCTGCAGGACATGAAGCGGTATCTTTCGAGCGCGCCTTTGTTGACCAAACCTTGTTGGAAAACACGAATCAGAAAGCAGCGGAATTTAAAAAATTTTCCAACAAAAGGATCTTGGACTCGCAATCGTGTAACCAAATTCGTAGAGATAGAAAACTTACTTTTCTTTTATTCTTTCTTGAAGCGTTTCAAGCCACCCAAGAACGCTCTTCTCGCGGCTTGACAACCCGTCCCTCGAAAGTCTCTTTCTATTTCAGAATCCATTGTCGGGATAGCAATCCACACCAACCTAGATTCAATTCATGTTAGAGATGTTCTTAACAATATAACATAAAGAAAGAAACATGAAACGAGAAAAGCAGGATTGAAACTCCCTTCGAAAACAGTTTTGCGAAAGTAGAAAACTGCCAGTCACAAAACCCTCGTGAAAAAATTCATCCTTCAGGATATGGACGAACGGTTTTCGCCATCTTCTTTGGTTCGATTTTTTCATTCGCTTCACGTCGGGTTTAGAATCGTTTCATCATCCCTTCTGATCGTTTTTGCTTAATCCCCACTTTTGGTAAAGCTCGAATCTTCAAAACTTCTAACTTGAAGTCTCTAGAGATAGTCCACCAACTTGGCTACAATCTAACTAGTAAGGATGCTAGTTCTCTAGTTAGTGTTTAGGCTTAACCTAGGGTTTTATTTTATCTTGGAGAAAGGAAGGTGTTCAACACATGAACCAAGAATTGTCTATTAGCTCTAAAGGGGAGCATGAGCTCCCCTATATATAAGAAAGGGGAGGGACGAAATTCCTAGTCCTTAATGGGCTAGGATTTTGGTCTCTCTCTCTCCTATTACTTGATCATCAAGTAATTTTGACTTTGACTTTGAATTCTAATTCAAATCAACTTTCAAGAGAGCTAAAAATATCCAAACTATTTTTGGATAATTTTATACTTTATTTATTTAAAATAAATAACTTATTTTATCTAATTAATTAATTCATAATTAATTAACTAGATTATTTTTCTCCAAAATAAGACTTTCTTTTTAATTCAAAATTAAACCAAAGTCTATTAAATAATTAA
Organism: Lantana camara; assembly: GCA_037501455.1. Lineage (NCBI taxonomy): Eukaryota > Viridiplantae > Streptophyta > Magnoliopsida > Lamiales > Verbenaceae > Lantana > Lantana camara. Next base: position 57,607,531 of record CM074858.1, read on the forward strand.
TCACATTAATTATTTAATACATAAATAAATATACACATATATTTATACACGTGTGTGACACGTGTCACAATGACACGTGTCACTCACGTGAGCCACACGTGTGGTTTCACACGTGTGGAACCCTCTTGGCTTGATTAACTCGTTTAATCATTTTAAAGCCTCAACTCATGTAACCAAGTTGTTGTGTGTGACCCTCTAGGTTCTCAATTCAATTAGCAGTGATCCTAATTAATTAATTCACTAATTAATTAATCAGTCCACAGATTAAACGACCATAGTCTAGCAACAGGTGTTTAACCCCTAGCTGAATTGGAATGTTCGGATTCGACAGAACCTTTAAGTCATTGATTCATGTGAGATACAATCCTCCTACTTACTATCTCTCAACCATGATCTAGGGTAAGGGAATAATTAGAACCCTAATAATCTGGTCTTAAAGCTAAGTGCATTTCATATCCATTTGATCTCAATCCAAGAAACCCTTTTCTTGATGTCTTGATCTACTGCCTTGGCCAAGGACTCCATATGGCATATGAATGACTTACACAATAAGAGATCACCTTGCAAATGCAAGTGTAGGTCCTTTCTTGATTCTCATTCACTTTCATGAGTCACTTGTGCAGCCCCAGCATAAGCCTTGAATCAGTTGTCTAAGGCGACACCCTTTAAAGCTTATACCAAAGACTACAGAGTTAACTCATAAAGTAATATGGAACCTCAAGTCTAAGGATCAATTAATCACATCAATGACTCGTGAGATATTTCCTAATCTGGAAGTTTCCATTTCCTGAAATAGAAACTTCCTTTCCTATTTAGGAATGTTCTCACACGGGGCACCTCAGTGAACTTACTTATTAAAGTAAGCACCCTCATGTATCACGCACGTATCAACTATACACTTTGCACCTCCATGAAACAAGGTGATCCTTCTTAAGGGCGTGATCCCACAAGCAAGCCTTAGAGGAGTCAGGTTGACACTCCCACTGTCTGTAGGACTCATCAGCTTGGAGTATTTTTACTAATCATGACTTATGTGATATAGGGCTCGTTTCATGAACCATTTCACCTAAATGGTAGAGTCCTAAAGTCATCAGGATTAGGGGAGTTCTCATACATGCGCACGTAATGGAAACACACAAAACACGTATTGGCATATAAAGAAGTGTTTGCCTATAATCAATCGTATATTATTCAAAGATTGTCTGTGATACAAGAAAAGTCCCAAAGCAGATTACGTCAAATCGGCTTTCTAGGGCACTATTCCTAACAATCTCCCTCTTGCCCGTAAAAGCCATTTTGGTATTCTAAGTCCCATCTTCTCAAGATGCACTTTGAGAGCCTATTGACTTTGGGCGTTTCCAAAGTGGATCTGCTATATTCTCTGCTGATGTGACCCTCTTGTTTACACATCTCTTAGGAAACACCTTTTTCTTATAAAGTGATTCGTAATCATGTGTTCAGTCTCTTGGTGAGGTTTTGGTTCTCTTACTTGAGCAACCATCCATTTTATCATACAATATGATAAAGGAGTTGTTTCATGCTAGGAACTTCATCTAACTGGTTAGATGGAGTTTCTTACCCAAACACTTAACTTAGCGTTATATAATACGACTGAGTTCTCAACTACGACAGTCGAGTTTTGCAATGTCCGTCCTTGGAACCCTTTCCAACACATTGCATTACCATTCTGGTAGAAGTTGTATCCTTGCAATGATTTCATAATCATCCATGTTTGATGAACGGTTACATCAAATATCCTTCTAACAACAAGATCTTTTGGGCTCTGTAAACTAATACATATCCTCATTTCTTCTCAAGTACTCTGAGGACATCCTTTACAGAGATCTAATGACCTTCTCTGAGGTCATATTAGATTCGGCCTACTACGCTTAGTGTTGTGCCATATCTAATTTATAACTTTTCATACATTATGTACCCTTTCACTTAAAGGGATTTTGGACATTCTAACTTTCTCAAAGTTTATCTTAGGACACATACTCTTCAAAAGAGACGTTCCATTGTCCATACTAAACTCCTTTTAGTACCATGGTTATGTACTCATTTTGTGATAATCCTTTTATTCTCTTAGATCTATCTTCTATAGATCTAAATGTCGAGAATATAGGATAATCACCAAGATCTTTCATGTCAAATTGTTTCTTAAACAAGAATTGGTAACTTTCACGTCATCCTTGACATTCCTAATGAGAAGGACATCGTCTTCTAAAGAACCAAAATTGACTCTTACATCACTAACTTTCATATGTACACTCTGAGACTTATTCGACTTCTATCTGTGTCAAACGATTTGACTGTGGAATCGAATTGTCTAACTCCTAGAAGCCTTTATCAATCCACAGATTGACTTTAGGGATTTGCATACCTTATGCATACTCCCACTGAATATGAGATTTATAGAAATACCTTATTTCAGTCTCTTTCAATCTCATATTGAACAAGATAGTTCTCATATTCATTTATCATATCTCATAGTCAGAATATGAGGATGTGGTAAACATAATCCAAATGGACTTTTGCATTTCAATCGTCAAGAAGGTTGTAATGCTTTCCATTTACTCGGAGCTCCACGAGCTTGATCCTATCAGGTGGATCAACCAAGGTCAAAACTTGGTTTGAGTATATGGAATCCATATTGGATTTCAAGGCTTGCTTACACTACTCAGATTCCAAATCTGACAGTGCCTCCTCTTCAAGTAATTCCTTGGCTATCTAGGAACGCGTTCTAAACACGTCTTAAGAGAAGGGTTTCACACGTGTACATACTCTAAAATTTGGCTAAATTTTATCAGATGGGCTCGTTTCTTCTATATCTGGCCTGGATATTTATCCTTAAATTTCTTTGAGGTCTGCTTGCTTGTCTTTCTTCTTCTATAGGAACGATTCCTTGAGAAAGATACATTCCTTGAGACAAACAACCTTTGTCTAAGGGAATTGCAGAAACAATATTCAATATCGTTGTATAAACTTGAACTCATTTCAAACTTATCTCCCACTATCCTCTTCACTTAAGAGGATTCTACTAAATTCTTGGATAAGAATAATTAGGGAATTTAATATGCCACATTGCATAGTGCAACTAAAGGACTGATTTTGGAAGGTACTAAATTCAAAATCTCTAACTGCATATTCTGGGAGTTTATTCCTAGAATGATTATAAGTCAGTAAAGCTTGCTATGGAATGGACCATGTTGCATTAGATTTCATTCCCTCATTCGGAAACACTAAGGTGTTCTCGAATTAGTTTACTGAGAGATAATCCTATTATCTCTAAGATGAGTAAGGAATTAGTTGCTAAGATATTGGCTATCTCGATCATATCGATTTACCTATAACTTATGACTACTTCGGTTCCTAACCTCCTTTCGAAATTCTAAGAATTTCATATAAGTTTCGAATTTGTACTTTAACAAGTACATTCATTCATAATGATTAAACTGACGATTGTATCTAGTGCTTACATTAAGCATCTTACACTCGTCAGCACGGATCGAAATCCACTATAATTTTGGAACGTTCCACGTTTCTTATAAACGGGATTCAGGAACGCTTCCCTCGTGACAGGATTCACAGGAAGTCAACACTATAGGTTCATTTTCATAGAATGATCCTAAGGTGTCTGACTTGCTAATCCTTTTATATCTCAACGTTCCAAAGTAATTCGAAGCTTTGTCATCTCACTTACTTTTGTTATCTCGTTGTATGTTCAGAACATTAGTGCCTTGAGTCTTTGCACAACGGCTTATGCAGAATTGACTTAAGACTAGTAAATTCTATTCCTAGTAGAATTACTAAACGAGGTAACATTTCAAAGTACTCATACTCTTTGCAGTTCCCTTTCAAAGTCCTTATTTGCTACCATAGAAGCAAACGTCCTATTTGATCTCTAGTGTCTTTTGGGCGTACCCCTTACATGCCCCTCCATTGGGCTCTTAAGGGTTTCTTCTTCTTTAGGTCTTCAAGCCTTTAACTTAGGGAGTTTTAGAAGAAGAATTAACCATCTCAACCTTTTATTCCTTCTTAAGGATGCTCTCAACCATTATCAACTTAAATGATTAACTATGCTACATTAGCATCATTCTAGTTGAGCATAAAGGGTTTGAATGATAGTCGAAGCAATGTAAGCAATCAGTGCATTGAGAACTCTTTTCTCAGTTGATGATCGAGACCATAAGATCTTCAAATAAGATCTTTAGACCTTGTTCGTGTGCACTTGTTTCCTCATTTGGAATATTGAATAATTCCATAATGTTATACCTTGTAACATTTTTATGAGGTGGTTCAATTGCTTTTAAGTGGTTTGGAAAAATCCATTCACCTCAGATTGCTTCTCTTTTGGCCCGGGTCGACTTTTCACAATTGAAAACTTCGCCCTTTAGAGAACGCCTTTCTCTAGTCGGATTCTAAAATGAATTTTAGGATCCGAAGCCATTTAGAGTTAGTCAGGACTTAGTCAACTTATTTGACTTAAGGATGGATACGAATGGGTTTGCATTTCATATTGTAGAGAATCACAGAACTACAACCTAAATGCTAAGCAGAGAAAATGTGGGCATGCTGAATTATAACGATATACAAAAGATAAGGTCTTTAATCTAATGTAGCTCCCACTGTTTTTCAAAGATCTATAATTCCCAAAGATCTAAGAGGAACACGTTTCCCAATGGGTACTAAGATCCTAGGCATTTTACCTCGAACCCACGACTCGCGGACATTCTAAGTAAGAACCCTAGGTAGGTACAACTTACCAATTCTAACACCTTTAGAATTCTTAGTAATTGTTTTTGCATCACCTATCTTTCAATATGGAGCCACGACTCGTGCGACATCCATATTTACTTAGGCGTTAAGCTAGACCCATCAATCATAAGATCATGACCAAAACTTAGTTCGAACGACCCACGACTCGCGGACATCGCCCTTGCTAAAATTGACCACGAAATATTGACCATTTAAAATGATTAATTAGGTAACTAAGAACTAATAAGCTCCACTAGCTATCCCACGACTCGCGGACAATAACTAGCTTTACTTACTAAACTTAAAACCTATTGATGGAATGCTAGGAATTTAATTCAAAATTTGCATCTCGAATTAAACACCTATTTGTTCGAAATTAGCTTAATATTTAATGGGAATTTTTGAATCAACCGGAGAGTTGTCCGGTTCGACCTCACCAACATATATGTTATCCAATTTTATTAGTCTTGATTAATGCAAGTACACTTAAATGCATATCAAACAAGCACATAAACAGATAACATGTCCTAGCATGATACTAACATGTAATGATCATGGGTTCTACCTATCTTATGCGTGATATGTGGGAGCCACTCCACAATCACAAGTTCTAACATACATGCCACATAAACAGTTTAAATCACATAAGGGAAAGCGGTAACAAAATACGAGCCCTATCTCTATTACATTTAACAATTGAGATTCCCCTCCCTAACATTTTGAGGGGTCTTCACTTATGGCCTCCTTGTTACTTGAATGTGGTCCATCTTACTCCATGGGTGCATTGTCTCCAAAATGAAAATAAAACCTCACCACCTATCTCTACTCTCAAATTACAATAAAAAGAAAAAGACATAAAGTAATAAGGCTCAATCTTCATATTGGCCTTAGACAATTACACGGGGCATACCCCGGCCTCAAAAACAATAATATGGAAAGCCACATAATAAATCACATAACAGTACGCACATAAGTGAGGCTCCAACCTCAATTGAAAAACGCAACTATAGGGCTCCAACCCCAATTTAAACCATCCATGTGCATAAATTAAAACCATACATAGATCTAAACCCATGATCACCTAACATGCTTTTGCGAGAATTTAAATTTAGCCAATAAATTAAAATTCTCGTTTCAAGTCCTAATGACTTAAAACACGACTTAGATGCAATTCTTGTTCAAGAGCCTTTTCAATAAAACCCGAAAAACAACAAACCAATAAAATTCCAATTAATTTCCAAAATTAATAATTTTATTCTTTCATTATTTTCAGAAAATAAAGATTGTAATTTTTCCAAAATTTAAATCGCTTAATTTCTCAAAAATCCCAATTTAATCAAAATTTTAAAATAATTTTATTTTAGCAAAACTGATTTTAAAAGATAAAATTAAAATAAAATTTAAATCAGGATTTTACGGACTGAAAACACAAAAACACGAAACACGAAAACGGGCCCGAAAAGGAGCCTAGCCGCGCGAGGCACTTTCGCGCAGCAGCGCCCGCCGCGACTAGGCGGGCTGGGCAGGCGTCCCGCGCGGTTGCGGGATGGGCTGGGCGGGCGTGCCTAGGCGCGCCCGGGACGGCTCCCGCGCGGTTGCGGGAGGAGCTGGGCGGTAGCGGCGGTCCTTTTCGTGTTTCGTTTCGTGTCCAGGTTTCTCAAAACCAATTCAATCCAAAATTAAAAAATTCGATTTAAACATATTTCAATCAAAAAGGTTTTCAAAAACACAATTTAAGAAAACAGTTTCAGAAATTCAGGAAAAATTACAGTTTCGTATTTCAGGCTTTCTAAAAGAACTCATGAATACCTAATTCGCATCTAAGCCTAAGAATTTCTACCAAATTCAGAATAATTGAGACGAATCAGAAACACGATTAACGAGGTGGCTCTGATACCACTTGTTGGAAAACACGAATCAGAAAGCAGCGGAATTTAAAAAATTTTCCAACAAAAGGATCTTGGACTCGCAATCGTGTAACCAAATTCGTAGAGATAGAAAACTTACTTTTCTTTTATTCTTTCTTGAAGCGTTTCAAGCCACCCAAGAACGCTCTTCTCGCGGCTTGACAACCCGTCCCTCGAAAGTCTCTTTCTATTTCAGAATCCATTGTCGGGATAGCAATCCACACCAACCTAGATTCAATTCATGTTAGAGATGTTCTTAACAATATAACATAAAGAAAGAAACATGAAACGAGAAAAGCAGGATTGAAACTCCCTTCGAAAACAGTTTTGCGAAAGTAGAAAACTGCCAGTCACAAAACCCTCGTGAAAAAATTCATCCTTCAGGATATGGACGAACGGTTTTCGCCATCTTCTTTGGTTCAATTTTTTCATTCGCTTCACGTCGGGTTTAGAATCGTTTCATCATCCCTTCTGATCGTTTTTGCTTAATCCCCACTTTTGGTAAAGCTCGAATCTTCAAAACTTCTAACTTGGAGTCTCTAGAGATAGTCCACCAACTTGGCTACAATCTAACTAGTAAGGATGCTAGTTCTCTAGTTAGTGTTTAGGCTTAACCTAGGGTTTTATTTTATCTTGGAGAAAGGAAGGTGTTCAACACATGAACCAAGAATTGTCTATTAGCTCTAAAGGGGAGCATGAGCTCCCCTATATATAAGAAAGGGGAGGGACGAAATTCCTAGTCCTTAATGGGCTAGGATTTTGGTCTCTCTCTCTCCTATTACTTGATCATCAAGTAATTTTGACTTTGACTTTGAATTCTAATTCAAATCAACTTTCAAGAGAGCTAAAAATATCCAAACTATTTTTGGATAATTTTATACTTTATTTATTTAAAATAAATAACTTATTTTATCTAATTAATTAATTCATAATTAATTAACTAGATTATTTTTCTCCAAAATAAGACTTTCTTTTTAATTCAAAATTAAACCAAAGTCTATTAAATAATTAATCACATTAATTATTTAATACATAAATAAATATACACATATATTTATACACGTGTGTGACACGTGTCACAATGACACGTGTCACTCACGTGAGCCACACGTGTGGTTTCACACGTGTGGAACCCTCTTGGCTTGATTAACTCGTTTAATCATTTTAAAGCCTCAACTCATGTAACCAAGTTGTTGTGTGTGACCCTCTAGGTTCTCAATTCAATTAGCAGTGATCCTAATTAATTAATTCACTAATTAATTAATCAGTCCACAGATTAAACGACCATAGTCTAGCAACAGGTGTTTAACCCCTAGCTGAATTGGAATGTTCGGATTCGACAGAACCTTTAAGTCATTGATTCATGTGAGATACAATCCTCCTACTTACTATCTCTCAACCATGATCTAGGGTAAGGGAATAATTAGAACCCTAATAATCTGGTCTTAAAGCTAAGTGCATTTCATATCCATTTGATCTCAATCCAAGAAACCCTTTTCTTGATGTCTTGATCTACTGCCTTGGCCAAGGACTCCATATGGCATATGAATGACTTACACAATAAGAGATCACCTTGCAAATGCAAGTGTAGGTCCTTTCTTGATTCTCATTCACTTTCATGAGTCACTTGTGCAGCCCCAGCATAAGCCTTGAATCAGTTGTCTAAGGCGACACCCTTTAAAGCTTATACCAAAGACTACAGAGTTAACTCATAAAGTAACATGGAACCTCAAGTCTAAGGATCAATTAATCACATCAATGACTCGTGAGATATTTCCTAATCTGGAAGTTTCCATTTCCTGAAATAGAAACTTCCTTTCCCATTTAGGAATGTTCTCACACGGGGCACCTCAGTGAACTTACTTATTAAAGTAAGCACCCTCATGTATCACGCACGTATCAACTATACACTTTGCACCTCCATGAAACAAGGTGATCCTTCTTAAGGGCGTGATCCCACAAGCAAGCCTTAGAGGAGTCAGGTTGACACTCCCACTGTCTGTAGGACTCATCGGCTTGGAGTATTTTTACTAATCATGACTTATGTGATATAGGGCTCGTTTCATGAACCATTTCACCTAAATGGTAGAGTCCTAAAGTCATCAGGATTAGGGGAGTTCTCATACATGCGCACGTAATGGAAACACACAAAACACGTATTGGCATATAAAGAAGTGTTTGCCTATAATGAATCGTATATTATTCAAAGATTGTCTGTGATACAAGAAAAGTCCCAAAGCAGATTACGTCAAATCGGCTTTCTAGGGCTCTATTCCTAACAAACCTAACCCGGGGGAGACTTTGTTTGTCTATCTGTCAGTTTCCTTGGAGGCCACGAGCGCTGTCCTGGTGGCCATTCACGAGCGTAAGCATATGCCGGTGTATTATTTAAGCAAGACTCTACAAGGAGCGGAGAAAAGATATATGGATATAGAGAAGTTTGCATTTGCGCTCGTAAATGCCTCTCGGAGGCTAAGACCCTATTTTCAAGCGCATTCCATCGTGGTTCTTACAGATCAGCCCCTCAAACAAGTGCTTGTGAAGCCGGACGTCTCAGGGAGATTAATTAGATGGTCGATTGAACTTAGTCAGTTCGACATCGCTTTTGAGCCCCGCACGGCGATACAGGCTCAGGCCGTGGCTGACCTATTGGTGGAACGTTTCAACTTAGATACCGTGCCCTCAACAGAGGATGGTTTATAGCTGTTGCACACAGATGGCTCCTCGACCTCACAAGGGGGGGGGGAGTCGGGGTGACCCTCAGAGACCCTCTCGGAGCTGAAGTTGACTATGCGATCAAGCTGGCGTTCCAAGTCACCAACAACGAAGCTGAGTATGAGGCCCTCATCCAGGGGCTCAGGATTGCACTCCGAAATGGAGCCACTCGGGTCATTGCATATGTTGATTCGCAGTTGATCGCGAGTCAGATTGATGGTTCTTATGAGGCTCGAGAAGCCACCATGGTGCAGTATCTGGCGAGCGCTAAGGAGGTGATAGCTAAGTTCAGGGAATTCCACCTTTTGCAAATCCCGAGGGCAGAAAACGAACGGGCCGACGCTCTGTCAAAGTTCACATCCGCCCTGGATGGTTTTAGCGAGCGTGCTATTACATTTCTTAGGACAGAGGAACCGTTGATAAGTAGAGGGGAACCTTTGAAGCAGGTGCATATGATTGATCCTTCCGAACCTTGTTGGCTCGATGAGATCATCAGATTTCTCCAAGATGGAACCAGCCCAAGCGACAAAGTTGAGGCTCGGAAAGTCAGAAGTAAAGCCCCTCGCTTCTCATTGGATGACGAGGGTCGACTATTCAAGCGATCCTTCGAAGGCCCACCGCTGAGATGCCTGAGACCCTCGCAGGCCAAGGAAGTTCTAGAACACGTGCACAATGGAAGTTGCAGGAACCACTCGGGCGGTCGGATCTTGGCAAAGAAAGTCCTAAGGAGTGGGTTTTACTGGCCCTCGGTGCTACAGGATGCCATTAGCTACTCCAAGAAATGCCCTAAGTGCCAGTTTCATTCTAACACCCCCCAGTTGCCAGCAGCTCAAATGATTCCCATCGATGTTTCATGGCCTTTTGATCAGTGGGGCATCGATATTGTGGGACCCCTCCCAATGGCGGCCTGACAAAAGAAATTCGTAATACTCTCTGTGGATTACTTCACTAAATGGGCGGAAGCCGAAGCGGTCACCAAGATAACATTCAAGGTTGTGAGAGATTTCATCTGGAAAAACATCATCTGTAGGTATGGTATCCCGAGGGTGCTTATCTCAGACAACGGCTCCCAGTTCATCGCTGCCGACACACGGGATTGGTGCTATGAGCTAGGGATTGAACAGCGATTCACCTCCGTAGGCCACCCTCAAGCCAACGGTCAGGCGGAGGTGACCAATCGAACCATACTCCAGCATCTGAAGACGATGCTCGAGAGTAAGAAGGGAGAGTGGGCTGAAGAACTTCAAGGAGCCCTGTGGGCGTACCGTACTACCCCACGAGCGGCAACAGGAGAAACTCCTTACTCCCTCGTTTATGGCTCCGAGGCTATGATACCTGCGGAAATTGCTCAAGAATCCGCACGCGTTGCCTATTTCGAGCCTGTCGCCAACGAGGCCAATCGGGCGCTCGAGTTAGATTTGCTGGATGAGAAGAGGAATGCTGCTTGGGCACGTATTCACAAATACAAAGCAACCGTTGCTCGCCAATACAATAAACGTGTTAAGGAAAGGACTTTCCAGCTAGGGGACTTGGTCCTCAAAAAAGTTGAAGTCTCCAAACACGTGGGTAAGTTGGACCCCAATTGGGAAGGCCCCTTCAAAGTCATTCAGGTACGAGCAAATAACACCTACTTGTTAGAGACTTTGCAAGGCGAGCGTCTTCCTAGGCCATGGAATGCATGTAACCTTAGAAGGTTCTACGTGTAGACTTCAGTTTCTTTGTAATGGCCCGTCTGCGGCATGGAGTGCTTTCTTTTGACGGAAAGCGTGTTGTAATCATTTCCAATAATGCATCTATGTAACAGTAAGTATTTAATTCTTTGTTTTTATTATTTGCTTGCTTTCTTATTTGATCTAATGATTCGAGCGACGGGAGGCCTACTCCGTGTCGAGCATCCTCCACGTCGAGTGGCCTACGCGATACATCAATCGTTTCAAAGCTACACTGTCCAGGTGTTGATAACCGTCCCCCCCGAACAGTTTGAAGGATTTGTAAGTGTATAAAGTCCTAAAAATGAGCGTGTCGAACAACGGGGAGCGCAATGCTCAATTAACGCCAGCTGAGTGCTCGCCACTCCAGCTCGTGCTCGCAAGAACCCCAATGACCCTCAACTTATTGAGTAAAAGCACACTCATAAAATAATGGATTTTAACTCAATCCCTTCATGTGCTTCTCGAAATAACGCTAACCCCACGGTTACGCTCGCTTTAATATCCTACTTAGCAGGTCTTGTTGTTGATCTCTAAAGTATATACAATCTAATGAAGAGTTTAAGATGAGGGTGCACATCGTTGGGCCAATACTTAGGCAAATCTCCAGAGGTTTCCTAAGTTCAAATTCGAGCCTCATTGCGAATACGGCCATGGAATACGCATAAAACACCCTCGCGCCCGAATCTACGCCCCTCAAATTGCCAGATGCTGCCAAAACTTTAAACTGGAGGAGCATTGTGATAAACGCCGGGGCACCCTCAAAGATAACACCCTCGTGCATACACACACCCATCGCGAACGGTCAAACAAAAGATACCGATATAAAAGCAGCGAGCGCAATGAAATAACATCATTCATCATTCGAAAATAAAGGATAAAGCGTTCAAACATCCCAATAAGAAACAAAAGAGTTATAATAGATGAGGAAAAGGAGCATAGAGAACTCCAAAACATCCAAGGAAATAGTTTGAAGATTGATTACAGACATAAATTGTTCATAATGTGACAAGTAAGTTGAACCAACAAGGAGAGGGATCAGCATCCAATGGACCTTCACTGGGCTTGAGAGTTGGGCTCCGGAGGGGCAGTTGCAAGAGGAACTGGGGCCAGCTCGTTGGCGTCAGAAGTTTGGGCCTCACCAGGTTCCTCGACATCCACGGTGTCCAAGAAGGTGCCTTCATCTTCTATCTGGTTAGGCTCGGGACCTGCAGTATGGGCAGCTATGAACTCCCGCTGGAGTGTTTCCACTAACTCCTGGTATTCTGGTTCCGCCAAGCTCTCGGAAGGATCCTCGTCTTGGACCATAGACTCACAGTTTTCGTCCAAGTCCATACGCAGGCGCACGTCCGTTCGAGCGCTTTCAGGAGCCAAACCAAGTTTCACCATTTGCCCGATGGCTTTGTGAAAGAAACGCCGAGCATTGTCAAAGCAGTGGATGTTGGCTGCAAACACGAAAGCTTTTGAGCGCAAGAACTTCTTCACTGCCTCCCAGGATACCCTCGCCTCGAAGCCCTGTACTTTGCCCTGCAAGTCAGCAAGGGCCTTGTTAGCTTCCTCGTTCTGGCGAGTGCTCTCCGCCAGCTGCTCACCCAACTCCCCATTTTGCACCCTCAACTGGTCCCGCTCGTCCTTCAATTTCCTGTGACGCTCATTAAGGACCAGAAAAGCGTCATCGGACTTCTTCAGATTTTCCTTTAGCCGAACGTTCTCAAGGTTGGCGGAATTCAGTTGAGCGCTGACATTATTGTAATCCTCCTGCAATTGGCCCGGGTCCGAGATGCGCAGCAACTTCTTGTACTTGGCCTTATGCTCGGAGTAGGCTTGCGCTCGCCCTTGCAGATTCTTGAGCCTCGGGATTACTTCCTAGAAAGCCATAAGCAAAAAACACCATCAGAATAAAAAGAAAAGAAGGGGAATTTTAATGAAGGAATCGAGGCCTAACCATCAGGAGGGCGTGGCATGCGTCATCCGCGACCCGAGCGGCATCATGCTCGTTTAGTTTGTCGTGGTCGGCGGAGAACTGGAGCTTTCCGACGATGTCGGAGACCATGTTGACAGAAAAGACACTCTTTTTCAGCAGGACGGGACCGTCCTTCCGTTGGCGCTTGTACCGAGCGTCCCCGCGACAGCCAATCTTCCAGAAGTCCTCGTCCTCAGAGGAGGATGTATCGCTACCCTCGCCCCGGTGGCCTACAACCACCTCCTTCCCTTTACCGGAGATTGGGATTGAGTCCGGCATTCTCTTTCTTTTTCCTTGGCGCTCGGCCCTAATCCCTTCTTGAATGCGGACTAACTCCCCGGATCGATTGTGGGAAGTGCTGGAGCTGAGCGCTATAGGCCCCTCGGGAGCAGCAGGAGTCGGGGTAACCTCCCGAGCATCGTCTAGGGTGAGGTCCTCGACGGGACCAACGGCTGGAGTCTCGTTTCCGGCACCCCTGCCTCCATCGCCTCGCCCTTGCCTGTGCCGAATTCCTCTGCCCCTCGGAGCATTTAGGGGTCGTTCTTGGTTTTGCTGCTGAGGGTTAGCACCAACCCCCGGAGCACCCAACATGCGGGAAAGAGCCTCAGCATTCATGCCTCGTGATAGTATTTGAACGCCTGCCAATAAGAAGAAACGAGCGTCAGAAATTGGTTGATTGAATCGCGGAGACCAAAAAATACAGCAATTACACCAAGTTAGGAGGCTATTCTAAAAGTTAGAGCAGTTAGTTCCTAGAATCTAACCGTCGAGGGCCATGATGTCAGCTGGAGGGTGAAGTATCATGTCTGGGGGGCAAGATAGTCCATAACGGAACAAAATTCCCTCATTCTTCATCAAAGTCTCCGCCTTAATCCACTTCTTCTCACTTCTCATCTCGAAGGCCAACCCCTGTGCCCAATCCTCAAAGGCTTTATTCCTCACCCTTTCCCTAATCAAAGGACCTTCGCCATGTACCAACCATTCACAGAAAACCCTAAAAATCCCCCCTGGAGCCCCCATGAAAAAGTACTTCTCCTTCCAATGCTCGCCATAGGAAGTGGATGGAGAATCTATCATCTTAAAACCAGATTTGGCCTGGGCATAATAGAATCCGTCCGTGGGGGATGAGCGAGTTGAACGGGCCACCTGTATCAAGCTATCAAAGTTGACGATCGAGGGTTCGCGACCTAAGGCAACCATCATGATCACGAAAGTGTTGATTAGGGCTATGCCATTCGGCAGAATTTGTGAAGGGCAAAGCCTCAAGTGTTGATAGATGTTGACGGTAACGGGCGGGATGGGAAATCTCAGGCCCCCGGCCAGAACCGCATCCCAGTAGACCGTCATCATCCCAGGTGGCGGTCGGTTGGCCCTCTCCCCCTCCTCAGGAAGTCGCATGGGGAATACCGCTTCATCCCAATAAGCTTTCTCCCTCAACTCCTCCAAATCGTCGAGCGTCAGAATACTCGCAATCTCGTCCGGAGATCTATCAGTCTGATGACGGTTATCCTGCCTCACTCGAGTGGCAGGCTCCCTTCCTCTCCTCTGACGGCTTCTGGAAGGTTTAGCCTCAAACGGGCGCCCGGATGGCCCCGCTTCGCCCTCAGGAGCCATCACGGCCACCGTGATCCTGTGATCTTGGGGTCGCACGGCACTATTCAACACTGGGAATACCCTCTCCCCCTGTCTTTGCATCTCCATCACGTTGTGCATCTCCTCAAAGAGGTCATTCACCCCTCCAGGGGCACGCTCGTTCATCCCTTGAACGGCAGCGTCCACCTCTTCTTCCCCAGCATCTGCCGGAGCCCGAGCCACCGGAATCGCCATGGGAACCCCCTCACCTGGGGACGCCCTAGCCAGGGGAACCGCTGTAGGGACATCGTCGTGAGGGGAAGAGCTCCCCACGGACATCTCCTCAATCTCCCTTACGTAATCGTCAGCTGGGTTTCCGGCCATGTTTGTTTTTCGACTTTTGAAGATGGGATTTCTAGCAGAGAACTCAATGAGAGAAAGAAATTTCTGAAACAAATGCAATGGCAGGAACTGGCTCTTCACTCAAGGTTTTCACTCACTTAACCTAAACCTAGTGTTAGCACGAAGAAGATAAGAACAATGCTAGGGAATTTTACCTAAAAAGTCTGAAGAACGGAGACTCACCGGAATCACTAAGAGTTGCAGGGATTTCTTGCTGCGTATATGCTTGGAGAAGACGAATTGCGTGAAAGAGATCCTAGAGTGCTGTAAATCCCTATTTATAGGGGATGACTTACACTAATTAGGGTTTGGGATTTCAAATAGCAATCATTTCCCGCCTAGGAAATCCCCCCACTTTTGGTAACCGCCTCACGTCTCCCGGAGTGCACGCACCCACGTTCCCACTCAGCATTAAATGCGGACATGACTTCAATTAATGTTGTGTCAGACTGTGTCCGTTACAGAAGGCAAGCAGTCACTTCATTAGCAATGGGCTTGACCCTCGGATATTCAAAAATTCAAAGCTCCATTCTTTTTAAATTCTACAGTACGCTCGAGCGATACTACAGAGTTTGGGGGGCAAACTGATGAGGCTCAGAAACGCGCTTGCGTCAGAGCCGTCCACGTGCCATCATCGATTGGTTTGAAGACTATACGCTCGCATTGATGGGCTCGCGGGCCAACCCAGCCCACTCACTTGCCAACTAATATGGGCCCTTGAGCCTCGGACAACCAGTTAAATGGCAAGGATGAACGGGCAGGCCCGGCCCTCCCGTATCGTCCCTCGGGGTTACCTTTCTCAAGGAATCCTCCACACGAGGGCCATATTCCTGTCGCTCGGGTTTTCACGCTCAAAGCTCATAAACCGTGAGGAACCCATCCGTGCACTTTTCGAGCGTCACTAATCGCTCGAGGGTCACCCCCACCGCCGTGGTGGACCTGGGCCCTCATAAGATGGATCCGGGACCCTCCACTCATGCGACCCTCGTCAACAACCTCTGACACAGAGGTACTGCGCACCATGCACCTGGCACGCCGTCTCCTTTTCAGAAATGTCCTTCTCACCCCCTCAAAGGCTGCCACGTGTTAGGGCAACACAGGTTTGGGACCACATGGTCAATTTACCCATTTACCCCCATCCCTAACATATAAATAGGGGGGAGCCCATGCATTCTCCCCCAAGTCATCATCTGCATACAAATCACACATATTGTTCTGGGCATTTCCACTGATCTTCTCAAGCTTCTCACCCTTTTCTCCACAATAGCATCATCACTGCAACTTGTATCTTTGGTGTTATCCTAGCTGGAAGAACCCACGCTTAAGAGGAAACCCAGATCCTGAGGCCCTCACGCCTGTGATGGTCTTTCCCTTTCCATACAAATATTAAAGTGTTATTGCATTTTTGGAAACCCGATTTCCAGCACCATCAGCTAATTGAAATCATCTATGTGTAGAATTTAAAACATACATAAGACTAACCCATGATCACCTAAACTAGCATGCTTCCGCTTGAATTTAAATTTATCAATTAAATTTGAAATTCCCTTGACTTCAAGTTACAACTAATTTAAGTAATTTGAATATTAGTTCATTTTTCAAGAATTTGTTCAAAATCAAACCCGGATCAATGACAAAGCCTCAATTAATTCAAAATTAAATTTTTGTCAAAAATATCATTCAAAGTGATATTTAATATTTTCTCGAAAAATAAGAACTTGACTTTAATTCACAAAAATCCCAAATTTTATAATTATTTCAAATAAATAATTTTTAAAATTAAAATCAAATTTTAAAATAAAATCAGATTTTACAAAATGGGATTTTGCGAAATTGGAAAACACGAAACGAAAACGGGGTCCCGATACAGCCCGCGCGAGGCGGTCACCGCGCACACTGCTCACGCAGCTGTGCCGGAACGGGTACGAGAAATGCCTGGAAGTAGGGATGCGCGATCGCGCGCTGGGCAGCGCACACCTCGCAGCTGCATGCAGGTATGCGTACAGTGAGCCGGCGCTCTCTCCAGGGTAGGCTGAGGTAAAGCGGGGCGGCGCGTTGCTGCCCCATGCGCATATGTGTTGGGTATAATCCCATGTGGGTGAACCCGTTCCGATTCTCGTTTCATAATTTTGACAAATTCAAGCAAACCAATTTTGAATTAAAACGATTCAAAACAAATCTGACTAAAACAGCTTAAAACCAGATTTTACGAAAATAGTTTTTCCCGAATTTTCAAGAAATAGTTTTGATCCGATAGATTCGTTTTCAAAAAAAAAAAAAAAAAGAATACATAGTCAATAATCTAAATTCAAGAATTTTCAGTCAAAATTCGAAAAGCAGTAAAGATACAATACGAACGTTGCAAGGTGACTCTAATACCACTTGTTGGAAAACATCAGAGTGTGCGCAGCAGCGGAAGTTTAAAAATTTTCCAAAAGTAGATCTAAAAGACTTGCAATGTTAGTATCGTATCGTAGGGCGTATCAAGAAACTCATGTTAATTGAAGCTTTCTTGTGATGTCGATACTACCTATCGAACACCCTTCAAGCGGAATGTACCTTGCACGTCCTTCGATTAGATCCCAAAGTAGGCAATCCTCCAAAGCGTATCCACACCAGTCCTAGAACATGATCAAGCGAGTGAGAATGCTAGTTCTATGGGTTATGTTAGGCTAGGATATTTTAGCTTGAAAACTTTTCTTTTATTTTTCTCTAAAACTTAACGGTTCAAGAACGTTGGTCTAAAGAATAAGAGAAGCACCACCCCTAATTCACAGGAAGGGTTTTGGGCCATTACATATGGTATCAGAGCCAGGGCCCGCCGGTGTGCCAACGAGGACATTGGGCCCTTATGGGATGGGGGGGTTGGATGTGGTGCGCCCATCCCACATCGGTTGTTAAGGGGGACTTCTAATTAAGGGGGGATGGATACCTCACCCTGTGGACGCGTTCTGTGCTACGGCTGGGTTCTACAGTGGGTACAGGAACAAAGCCGTGAGGGTGATCTAATCTGGTTCCCACCTAAAGCGGACAATATTCACAGGAAGGGTTTTGGGTTGTTACAAAGATCATGTCAAGTGACCTATCCTTCAAGGTCATTTCTCGCTACAAGTTCAAAACGTACTTCAAATCTTTTCAAAACAAATCAAAACATAGTTTATATACATATAAAAGCATTTTTAAGATCCGTGACAAGCGGGACAAGCCCTCAAAATACATATCAAGCACGTATCTATCATATCATATACATATTTCGCATACGGGCTTCAAATCACGTAGGGTTTTAGGTCAAGATAACTAAAAGAATAAAACCTCACCTTCGAGACGTAACGGGAACAAAAGGAGGCAAACGCTTATGGAACCACCTTGTCTGATGCGAACATCAACGAACCCGCCGTGAGACCCATTGGCAATAGCTTGGAATAAACTCCCGAATCGTCCAAATAAGGTTGAAATAAGTTATATTGACCATGTTGCTATATAAGCAAGAAACCAATACAATCAAAGGAAATATTGACCCCGTGGTTATGAAGAACCGGAAACCAATATTAAAGAAGTCGAAATATCAAGTGATTGCACTTGAGATTTTAGCAAGTTCTACATAAGAACAAGTTGGAGAAAATTCTCTCAATTAAAATTCTGGATAAAGGTTGTATTACAAAGTGTCTTGACTCCTAAATATAAAAGAGAATGTTTGGAAAACTAAAAGACACTCTAATCCCGCCACTATCTAAAGAGCCCTAAAAAGGTTGGGTAAAACAAGCCCAAAATCAGCTATAAACCTTAAAAAGAAAAGCCCAACATAATAATATAATAGCCTAGGCCCAAAAATACACAAATAAAGGTCAAATGACTTAATAATCAGCAATAAAAATATTGAAGGCCTTTTCACTCGAATTTTGAAAGCCCACTTTATTAGTTTGGATCAGCAAGCTTTCAACTTGTTCTTGAATCTTCTTAGCCGGAGCTCTTGTAATTGGCCCACTTGGATTTTGATTTTTAGCAGCTGACTCCTTTTCCTCCATTGTGCAATGACCTTCTTCTTGATCAGCTTCATTCGGGACAAGACTTCCATGGTTCTTATCATTCCCCCCTTCTTGAAAAGGATTCGTCCTCGAATCTGGATTAGAAAAGAAAGGAGATAGATTAGAAACATTAAAGGTCGAACTCACTTTATACTTACTTGGGAGATCAATTATGTAAGCATTGTCATTAATCCTCTCCAAAATTTGGAATGGTCCATCTCCTCGAGGGTCAAGCTTAGACTTTCTTTGTTGAGGGAAACGCTATTTTCAAAAATGAACCCAAACCTATTCTCCTGGTTTGAAAATAACTTCCTTTCTTCCTTTGTTAGCATGAACAACAACTTGTTCATTTCTCTTTAGTATGTGTTCTCTAGCATCTTTGTGCATTTTCTTTACCAATTCTGCTTTTTTTTTTCCATCTATGCTGGTCAATTCATTAACGGGCAAAGGAAGCAAATCCAAAGGGGTTAATGGGTTAAAACCATAAACAAGTTCAAATGGTGAATAAGATGTCGAAGAATGCGCTGCTCTATTGTATGAAAATTCAATGAATGGAATGCATTCTACCCAAGTCTTTGAATATGACTTAAAAACAGCATGCTTTGAGTTCCCAATGTTCTATTAACAATGTCGGTTTGCCCATCAGTTTGGGGATGACAAGTTGTAGAAAACAATAATTTTGTCCCTAATTTCCCCCATAATACACGCAAAAAATTACTCAAAAACTTGACATCACGATCACTAACAATTGTTTTAGGAACACCATGAAGTCTAACAACTTCTTTGAAGAACAATCCAGCTACATGTGTGGCATCATCTGTTTTGTTACATGGGATGAAATGAGCCATTTTTGAAAATCTATCAACAACCACAAAAGTAAAATCCTTCCCATTCTTAGATCTAGGAACAGGTAATGGTTTGTAAAGTAGAATCCTCCCTTCACACTATCTTTTTCCTCATTTTCTTTTGAACTCTCAACATCACACTCACTTTGTTTTGTATTGGCAGCTATATTTCTTAATTTGGCATTGCTCTTCATAAACTTGATTAGGTGGCAAAGGTGTTAAAGTGATTTTCCTCATATCTTCCATGAAGTTGTATCGATTTTTGTATCCATCGTGGATAGTACGTCTATCAAACTGCCATGGCCTCCCAAGCAATATGTGGCTAGCTTGCATAGGAACCACATCACAAAGAACTTCATCCGAATATCTTCCAATGGAAAATGAAACAAGTACCTGTTTTGTTACTTTCATTTCTCCACTTTCATTAAGCCATTGAAGTTTATAAGGTCTTGGATGCTTCAAAGTTTTTAGATCGAGTCGTTCTACCATCAACTTGCTTGCAATATTTACACAACTCCCACCATCTATGATCAACCCACAAACTCTTTCTTTAACATGGCATCGAGTATAGAAAATGTTCTCCCTTTGCTGCTCATCTTTATCTTCGTGAGCCTGAACATGGAGAGCTCTTAAAACAACTAAGCTCTTTCCAACAACAGCATGCTCGACATCACTAGCTTCCTCAAGTGGTGACATAGGATCATCATTATTCTCTTCTTTTGATGAAATTTCTCCATTTTCCAACAAGATCATGGTTCTTTTATTTGGACATTGAGAAACAGTATTTCCTAAACCGCGGTAACAAAAACATTTGATGTCATGAGTCCTTTGCGTAGAGGTGTTGCCTTTCTCATTGTGACTCTTTGTTGTAGGCTTGTCTTCATTTCCTTTGGCTGATTTTTCTTCCAGCCTTAAGGTAGAACTCCATTTTGATTTCCAGTTTGAAGAATTAGATGTTTCAAACTTAGCTGATGTTCGTCCTCCCCTTTTGAGTTGCCTTTCTACTTTCATGGCCACGTGCACTATGTCATCTAGCTCCACATAGTGGTGCAGCTCCATAATGTTAGCTATCTCTCGGTTAAGACCACAAATAAACCGAGTCATAGTTGCCTCTCGATCCTCCTCCACATTAGCACGGATCATAGCTATCTCCATTTCTTTATGGTACTCTTCAACCGTTTTAGAACCTTGTCTCAAGCTTTGCAACTTCAGATATAAATCTCGATAATAATGAGATGGAACAAACCGTTGCCTCAATGCAGCCTTCATATCATCCCAATTTTCAATTGGAAATTCTCCATTCCTTCGCCTATTCACAACCAACTGATCCCACCAAATAATAGGATAATCGGTAAAAGCAATAGTTGCAAGCTTAACCTTCTTCTCTTCTGAATAATTGTGGCAATCGAAAACAAGTTCAACTTTCCTTTCCCATTCAATGTACACATCCGGATCATTTTGACCTTTGAAAGTGGAATGGAAAGTTTAAGTGATCCGGTGTTACAATCAACAGCTTCTCTTTCTCGCCGTACAGGTTGTTGACGTCTAGGTCGTCTACGGTCTCTTCTTACAGAGGCAACAGATGCACCTTCATCAAAATAGTCATCTTCATCACCATATCCATCAATAGGATTTTCAATAACATTAACTTGCTGACGGTTTGGTCTCCTAACTAGTGGAAATGCATTTTGTTGCAACTGATTTACTCGTTCATCATTTTGTTCCAAACGGTCACGAATTTCATCGAATTACACATTTAACCTATCAAATTGTTGCTTCATTGCACGGAGAACAAAATTAACATCTATTGGAGGCTGATCAATATTCTCTTCTGTCATGATGAAATACCTGCAAAAAAGATGTTAATAAAAGCAAGAGGACCTCACACACTCCCTGTAGCACCCCACACGTAGAGATGCCACACCCCCGCACTATAGGTCGATCCACATACAAAATGGATGGTCCATACATGAACCAACCTGTAGCGAACGGGTGACAATAAAATAAACGACAGGCCAGGCGGGACTAACTCGCAAATCAATTATCACAATGTATGATAAATAAGCGGAAGCATGCCACAGTATCGATTATTTATCAAGTAGTTCATATTCTGCTTGTACATATCAATACATTATCATATCCTAAAATACATAACAAATAACGTTAACAATAATTCTTTGGGAACAATAATGGAATGCACCGTGCCTGACTCGAATGCAAGGACTAGACTCGACTCGATTCCCGCCTAGCGTGCACCTGCATGAACCTGAAAGGTGGAGGCGTCAGTCTGTGAAGACCGAGTGAGGGGTTTAAATACATATTAGTGCAACTAACATGCAAGTTATAACCTCGGGTAAGGTTTTATAACTAAAGATAATATAAGTTCAAGAATAACATAGAACTCGCCCGAGATTACAACTATCAATACTGAACACTTTATTAATGAGTAATTAATCATGCAATTTCAATTACAATGCACACGTATCACTTTCATGAACTCAATTCAATAAACTCCTTCACTCCAGTAACTCCATCACTCCAAGAAATCCATCACTCCCATAAACTCCATCACTCCAATAACTACATCACTCCAATAGCTACATACATCACTCCATGAACTACATCACTCCAGTAACGGGAAGGTTGCGAGCCTTCACCGTTCACGGTAACATGGTATCACGGTCTTTTCACGATGCACTCCTTGCTTTGCATGATCATGACATTAATCAAACCACACGCATTGCTTTGCATGAGCCTGATTTGCTTGCCAAACACTTTGAAAGTTTAGAAATGATCATGGATAAATATATGTATACCTTTTAGCTAAAAATACACATAAGGGTTAAACGAGTTTTATGTAATTAGCAATTAAACCTCACCTGACAGGCGACATGACGACTCATGGATTCATGAATGTGCTCATTGATTTTTATTCTCCGCCCTGGAGAAGAACTGGACACGAAACGGGACATTGTGTATTCGTGAGACAAAAATTCAATAACTATACCAAAATGTGACGCACGGCGTAATCATAATCAATATGTCATGCAATAACACTTAAGGAATGTCAATTAAGAGCATAATTATCACTAAACCAAGTTTATAACTCATATAAGTCACATACGGGAGCCATGGAAGTGAAAAGAATGCAATAAGAAAGATTTTGGCAAAAGTCAGCAATTTTCGGAAATGCGCATGCTGTGGGAAAACTGGAATATCTTAAATTCTAGAAGTTGGAATTGAGTTTTGATTATTGGATAAGAGACTAGACACATAGACCTTTCCAACGCTATATGGCACGTTTTCTAGTTCAAAGCGAGGTGAAAATGGCGTAGGTCCGAAGTTGGACAAAATGCAGATTCTGGTGGGTCGCGGGCACGACCAAAATCCTTCACAAAATGGTCACGGCCGCGACCAAGTATTTTTCCGAATTTTCATGCAATTTTTCCAAAAGTCGAAAGTTGGCCAAAATGGGGTCTCGGGCGCGACCTGTTTTATGTATATTTTCGGTCGCGGGCGCGACCTTCAAGTTCTGTAGAAAAAACAGAGCAGAAAACAAGGGAAGCTTCGGCCAAACACAAAACCAACCCAAAACATCATTTTGCATGCACTAAATCATCATATTTCTGGAAATAAACATGCCTACATGTTCAAAATACAACAAAGTTCCATAAAACACATGAATCATTCATGATCATCAAGAAATCATCAACTTCCAACTCATATAATTTCATGCCATCCACTTCCTGTTCTTCAAGAATTCATGCAAGCTTTGAAGTCTAGTAATCATAATCATACTTCTAACCATGAATAAACAAAGAATCACACCAAGATCATCAAACCCTACATCACATATGATTCATGAAATCCATGCTACTTCATAATATACCTTGAGATGAGAAAGAAATGGATGAAATGATGAGATGAAGATGATGCTTCCACTTATAAAATTCTTCCTTGGATTATAGCTTGAAATTTGAGATGAAATCTTCCCTTCCCTTCCTTGGTGTTAAAACCGTGATATGGTGTGTGTATATGTGTGAAATTTGGGTAAAATGGATGTATGAAATGGTGAGAGATGAATACATCCAAAGTCTTCCACAAATTGCATGACTCACCACTTTTTGCAATTAAGTCCCTCAAGAATTTGAATGCTTGCAAACAAGTCTCGTTCCATGGAATATGATTAAATAAATCTAATTCATTTAATTCAATTTGGTCCTCTAATTTAAATAAATTTCAATTAAGGACAATTAAGCACTTAAGTCATGTTCGATAATTATTTCAAGTAAACATGATGAGATATATTTCATATAATTTTCAGGAATTGTAGGAATTTAATAAAAAAAAGATTAAAATAAATCCTAACTCTCGGAAAATCACACGTGTCATGCGTACCTGAATAACTGGAAATCGGGGCGTTACACTCCCTTACGTGTTTGCACTCAAAGATGTCAATTAAACACTCTTGTTTACACACAAAGATATGGCTTTTTCCCTCTAATCTCACAAACTTACGCCTTTTACCACTCAAATTCTCCTCAAAGTTCTTAGTAGAACCAACAAGAAACTTCAAAGCAAACAAATGAGCAATCAACTTCTTATGAAAAATTGATCTCAAGGTCTTCAATTGATAATATGACAACAAACAACCCCTTTTCTTTCGCAAAGTACACCCAAAATGAAGTACACAAAAGCTGCTCTTCTTTCTCGTTTTTCCTTTTTTTTTTCTTTCTTCTTATTTTTTGTCCTTTTTTTGTTCTTTTTTGCTCTTTTTTTGTGCCTTTTTTTTCCTTTTTTTTCTTTTTTTTTTTTTTTTTTTTTTTTTTGTAGCAGCAACAAATCAGCAAGAAACTCAAATGTGCAAAAAATAAATAAATAAAAATACAAAAAAAATTCAGATCTAGAACACTATTTGCTCAATATTCAGAAAATAAAGATAAATGATAGATGTCACCTAGTTTGGAAACCAAGGCTCTAGATACCAAATGATGCGAATAAATAAAAATACAAAAAAAAAAAATTCAGATCTAGAACACTATTTGCTCAATATTCAGAAAATAAAGATAAATGATAGATGTCACCTAGTTTGGAAACCAAGGCTCTAGATACCAAATGATGCGAACCTCAACGAACCCGCCGTGAGACCCGTCGTCAATAGCTTGGAATAAACTCCCGGATCGTCCAAATAAGGTTGAAATAAGTTATATTAACCCCGTAGCTATATAAGCAAGAAACCAATACAATCAAAGGAAATATTGACCCCGTGGTTTATGAAGAACCAGAAACCAATATTATAGAAGTCGAAATATCAAGTGATTGCACTTGAGATTTCAGCAAGTTCTACACAAGAACAAGTTGGAGAAAATTCTCTCAATTAAAATTATGGATAAAGGTTGTATTACAAAGTGTCTTGACTCCTAAATATAAAAGAGAATGTTTGGAAAACTAAAAGACACTCTAATCCCGCCACTATCTAAAGAACCCCAAAAAGGTTGGGTAAAACATGCCCAAAATTAGCTACAAACCTTAAAAAGAAAAGCCTAACATAATAATATAATAGCTTAAGCCCAAAAATACACAAATAAAGGTCAAATGACTTAATAATCAGCAATAAAAATATTGAAGGCCTTTTCACTCGAATTTTGAAAGCGCACTTTATTAGTTTGGATCAGCAAGCTTTCAACTTGTTCTTGAATCTTCTTAGCCCGAGCTCTTGTAATTGGCCCACTTGGATTTTGATTTTTAGGAACTGACTCCTTTTCCTCCATTGTGCAATGACCTTCTTCTTGATCAGCTTCATTCGGGAGAAGACTTCCATGGTTCTTATCATTGTCCCAACGGGATGATCCCCTGAGCAAAACAAGCGACAAAAGACAAACTTAGACTCAAAATGCACCAATTAGATGCTCGGAATATACGTATGAATGCAAATGATGCGAGTGAAATGCAACAAGGTAGCATTCCAATCATATTTAGACATATCAAGCCATATCAAGTCATATCGAGCATAATTCACGTCAAACAAATCCATAATTCTCATATAACAAGCATAACATAACATGCAACATGTTAACGATATACACATATCATGAAACAAGAAAAGAGATATCATATAATTCTAATAATCAAGTTATAAGTTCTTGCATGCATGTATAAAAGCGTTTAAGGCATATCTTGTCATTTATTGCATATACGAGCATCGAAATTGTTACGCCCCGGTTTTTCATTTATACTTATGTGTCGTAATTGTTTATAAATTGCGCAACTAAATTATTTAATTATGTGATTAATTGTTTATAAGTGTTTTAAATATTTAATTTTAATATAAATTATTATTATTTTACTTTATTTTATTTTATTTCAATTTAATATCAATTTAGTTATTTCGTTATTTTAGTGATTAATGTTAATTAAATTGTTAATTAAGTGTTTAGTATTAATCAAATGATAACCTTAATTATCTGAATTAATTTTTATAATATACGTTGACTTTGAATTTTATTTAATATTAGAATTTAAATGTTAGATATAAGTTATAATGTGTGAATTATTATGAATGTGTGCATGGTTGTTTAATTTGTGCATCGTTCTTATATGAAATGATATCGAAATGTCGTGGAAATGTAGTATGTCGTAAATATATGTGTTATGAACATGCCTATATGCTCGGTTTATGTTTTCGAATTCATTAGACGTGTTAACGAATTTAATTTGATTTGTGGAACCAAATCGGGGGCTAACGAGCAATTAGCGCACCCTTGGTTCCGTACGTGATATCTTGAGCTCGGGAACTCGGATTCGAGTTCCGTCAACTTTGTTGAACTCGTATCGAAGATTCGTGTTTAATAAACTTAGCCTTATATTTTTTCGAAATCATTTGAATCCCCGAAATTCAACCGAAAACCGAAACGGATGCAAATCTGCTACCCTTTACTAAAAATGCCATAACTTATACAAACCTTGACCAAATTAACTATGGTTGGATGTTTTAGAACCCTAACTCAACCATCTAACCAGGCTTAAACACCCCAAACCGAGATAACCTTCATCACATAAAGAAAACTCAGCCAAAACATTCTGTTCTCCAGTTTTCCCGTAACCCTTGGGCACCTTGGAGATTCAAAGCTCAAATCTCCTCCAAACCTCCATTAATCCACAAGGTAAGCTTAGGGTTGTAATATACATTCAATATGTGTCATTTTAAGCTATGCATCCCCAATTTTGATCACGGTTTCATGAGTTTTGACTGAATTTGGAAAAATATTAGGTTTTGAGCAATTGTATTGATCTCATCCGATTCTTGATGGATTTGAGTGATTTAAAGCTTGAATATGATTAACATCCTCTTCTCATTTATGATCATTGATTACATGGTAGTTGAAGTATTTATGAGATATCATTTATGACTTTTTGAGGAAATTTCATGAAAGGGGTCTAAGTTCCGCTTAGCTTAGGAGGGTTTTTCTGTTGTCTCACATTCGCTATGGTTTGATACGGGTGCGGATTTTACCATTTCATTACTCGTGTTGAATCATAGTGCGGGGGATGTGGCGCCTCACGTGCGGGGTGCTACAGAAATCACATAATAACTTCATAATCAAGTATATAACACATAATACAAGAAGTTAACTAAGCATACAAGTCTGGAAACGAAGCTAAATGATCACACAATCAAGAAAGCAAGAAACGGACACACATACAAGCTCCAGTGTCGTGGACGCATGGAGGTGTCGCAGCCGTGCCACCACTCCAGTGGCACAAACTGGAGACCGGTCGTGGCCGTGACACATCAAAGCACAAAATGGGTCGCGGTCGCGACACCACAACAGAAGCCAAACCTACTGCTGCACCGCGGCAGCGATAAGCTTTTCCCTACGCGCCATCGTGGCTGCGACGCTGCTTGCACCCGCAAAAAGAACGAACAAACAAGGGCCAAAATAGAGGAGGGAGAAGGGAGTTCGAAGCAACAGCAATTCAAAGGACAAAGCAAGGAAGCAACAAAGTTCATGTATTCAACATTTTCATCAAGTTCTTCAAGTAGCAGCCATAGTGGTTCAATTTATAGCCAAATACCACTAAATTAACCATCACTCATGCATTAGGGAAGTCATATAGATCATGATTATAGCTCCAATTCAAGAAATGATCCAAAGATTGGGAAGAAATCATCAAATTCTCACTTAGCCCTAACCATTCATATCAAGATCCATAGCATGCTCAGTACTCCAAGAATTCATGCAAATCTAGGCTTAAAAAAAGCATAAATGAATGGAGAACAAGAAACATGCTTACCTCTTTAATTGGATAAGAATCGACGAAGAAACGAGCTCGAATGTCCAAGGTGTGAATAGTATCGGGTCTCTCTTCCATCTTCTCTCTTTGGTCTCGGTTTCCAGGCCTTTTTCTTCCTCTCTTGGCTGACTTCAAAAATGGGGTTCTGGTGGGGTGAGAGGTGGTTAAACCACGGTTAAATAAGCTTAAGAATCAAGTCATTTGGTTAAGAAACGAGGGAGTTATGGCTAAAACCGTAAAAGGTGGCAAACATGCGCGAGGTTCACGGTAAGGGCAAAATTCAGGGGTTCAAACGGGCTTAAAAAATTACAAGGCTAGGTTCAAAAGCTCCCAAATCTTGTTACGAGTCCAACGCCACTTCTGAAATTCAAATCCGAATTCCCGAGCTCAAGTTACGCCTTCCGGAACCCAAGGTGCGCTAAAACGAGTTAGGCCTCAAGTCCCTTAAGAAACAAAACGGTTTAAGAACCGTATCAAACGAACTCAAAGACAATAAACGAGCACATAAATGAGTTCATAAATCAATCGAAATCGAAAACAGAAGCAAACGAGTCACGTTCAAGAGCAAACGAGCAAATACATATTAAAATTCATATAAAACACTTAACAATTAAATTATATAAATTCAAATAAGCACATAAACAATATATTAAACATATAAGAGCATAATTAAATAAATTAAACGCACACTTAACAATCTCGAAATGGCGTACCTATACGGCCGAAGAGTCGGGGTGTTACACTGAGGGACAAATAGTGTAACGCCCCAGTTTTCAAATTATGTATTTCATGATATTTGTGAATTATTTTATCCAGTGTCTACATGAAATTTTATCAACTTGTAATTTATGGCATGATTCATATTAAGTTGATTTGCGCGATTTAATTATTTGATTAAACTTCTTTTGAATTATGAGCTTGTAGATTCTTTTCTTGATGAAATTGATTACGTGAATTGTGTATTTAAAATTTTCGAGCATGATTAAGTGATTTGGCATAACATATGTATATTCAACCCCATTTCATCATATTCTTTTATATATATATATATATATATATAAATAGATAGATATGTTTATATAATCATCTACCAAGCATGCCAAGTTGATGCATCTCTATCTTGTAAATTCCTAAGAGGCAAGGGCTTGTGTGCAATTAAGTTTTAATGCCGAGACTTTTCATCCCACTTTAATTATATACAAGACATACACATGTATATACATACATACATATATATATATCTTGACTCATATAATTATATACATATATATATTTTCTTGCTCATTCTTTTATACAAACATAAGACACACTTCCCTCTTTCTTCTTCCTCCCAAAACCGATCCAACCAAGGATCCAAGAGCCAAGGATTTCTTCCATCTTATCCAAGGAGATCATCACAAGACCTCATCTCTTCCCTTTCCCTTCCATCTTCTTTCATTTCCAAGGTAAGATCATGCATATCTTTTGAAGAGTTCTTGAAGCTTTGTTAGGGTTTTATGATTCTTTGGACTCCATGATTTAATATGAAGCTTATATGATGATTTGAGTTGGTTTCATGTAGATATAGCTTAAGTTCTTGAAGTATTGAGCTTATGTGATCATATTTCCATGTTGAAGGTTTCATGAATGATTTTGATGAATCAAACATGTTATATTCATTTTTTTGTGGCCTAAATGATATATATGAGACTTATGCATGATATATGATTGTTTGGAGTGTTTTGTGGTGGTTTTGCTTCCTTCCCTTTTCCTCCACGAACAAGCCCCTGTTCTGCCCCTTTTTCCAGCCCAGATACGCTACCCGGGCGGGTACTTTTTGTGCCTAAAAAGTACCCGGGCGGGTACTCTTGTCCAGAAAGGCTTCTGGACAGTTTTTCCCGGCAGGAGAAATTTTCCCTTGAACTTTACCAGGCCGGGTACCCCCTCTTCCAAACTCCGATTGATCTAATTTTTGAACCGTTGGAAACCTCTTGACGTCTAGAATAATCTCCAATTGTAATAATCTCAATATCTTTTGTAATTTGTGAGATATAATCAATTCTTTTTGATGTCGCCACTTCGCCGGAAATCTGCATTCACCCAACTTCATGCTTACACCATTTTCTCCTCACTTTGAACTAGAAAATGAGCCATATATCATCGGAAAGGTCTCTGTGTCTAGTTTCATACCTAATAAACAAAACTCAATTCAAAATACTAGAACTCAAGATATTCCAGTTTTCCTACAGCATGTGCGTTTCCGAAAATTGTCGGTTTTTGTCAAACTTCATCAAAACCTTTCTTCTTGCATTCCTTTCACTCTCTTGGCTCCCGTATGTGAATTGTATGCAGTATATGCTTGCTTAATTCATAATTATGCTCCTATGTGATGCTTCTTGGTACTTAATTGCTCAAACATGATTGTGTGACTCCATGCCTTATACGAATTGAATTTGAAAGGATTGAATGATATGAATATGTGACTCCTTGAGATTAATTTCATCTCTTAGATTTTAATTGATTCTCATACATATGTAAGTGTCACTTGATTGCTAATTTGTTTGGTTATTAAGGCGTTACATGAGCATTGTCGTGCGCCATAATTGGTCTCATCTTGAGTCTCATCTCACGAGTTCACGTTGTTTCCTTTCTTGTCCAGTTCTTCTCCAGGGCCGAGATCATTGATCTTTTGGACACTTTCTTGTATCTTTATCTTGTTCCGTCGCTCGTCGGGTGAGGTTTAGTTTCTAGACATATAGAACCCTTACAACCCTATGTGATATTTCGGCTAAAATATATTTATATATCTATAGTTTTCCAAAACTTCAATAATTTACAACTGAACCACTGTTACTGTACTGAATTGACTGTCTTTTGGCCAGTATACTGTACTGTACTGTGGGCCCGAGGGTAGTGTATTGAGCCCACCGGGAAAGCAAGGGCTGACGGGTAACTATTGCACTATCCTCACTATTGTGGATGACCCCTGAATCCACTAGGAGATTAGTGGAGGAAGGAGTTCCGGGCATAGGGACTCATGAACCCTATGCTCACACTGACTGGGTGGTGGGGCCTTGCAATCCCACCATCACCGGAGGGAAAAGGGTTACTGAAACTGCTCGTAATTGTGCACTGTAATTGATTGCTTGATCACTTAATCAATTAATAACTGAATTATTGTACACAGTCGGAGAAAGGTTAGAGATTTGCCCTTACTCGCCGGGCCACTGATTGACTGAACTGAACTGATTGAATTGTAAATTGGATAGTTGTAATCTCGGGCGAGAACTACTTTGCTATTGAACCTATATTGCTTCTTTTATAAAATCTTACCCCGAGATTATGGCTTGCATGGTAATTGCGCTTGTATTTATATTAAACCCCTAACTCAGTCTTTCATAGACTGACACCTCCACTTTTCAGGTTCTTGCAGGTACTCGTTAGGCGGGAATTGAGTCGAGTCAAGTCTTTAATTTGGGTCTAGCACGGTCCATTTGCATTATTGAGGCATGTGTATTAATTATGAGTTACTTATGGTATTTTGGAGATTGTATATATTGATATATTGGAAACGGATTGAAATGACGATGTGTATATAGTATGCTTCCACTTTACTCGTTATGCATTGGTATACTTGTTGATATATTTGGTTGAGGGTTAGTCCCGCCTAGCTAGATTGTTTTTTTTTTTTTTTTTTATGGTCTCCCATTCGCTATAGGCTTGATTCATGTATGGATTGTCCATTCCATATGTGGATTGAACTGTAGTGCGGGGGATGTGGCTATGTAACTCCCCAACTTTTTCGTATTCTAATATGACGTATGTGTTTACTAATTTGCAGAAATTAATTGGCTATAAATGTTTTCTATATTTATATTTCGTTATTTAATTGTTAATTATGTGATTAATTAGGATATATGAAACATTTGAATTGGAATTAATATGAATAACTTGTGTGCTCCTTAATTACGCGTTTAAATTATTTAATTGCCTAACTAATCGTTTATGATAATTACTACTTGTATTTTAATTAATCTTTTAATAATATGTAATTCATTATATTTTTAATAAATGTTTAAAATGGATTCTTAAATTTTATTTGAATTTTGAAATTTTATGAATTCTTGAACGATGTGCATTTACGTGACAAGTTGCGTGCCGTCACTATATGAATTGAATTCGAAATTTTGTGAAAATTTAATATGTTGGAGCTATGTGTGTTATGAATATGTATATATGCTCATTTTACATTTTCGGATTCGTTTGATTGCGTTTTAAATTTATTTGGTATGATTGGAACCAAACCGGGGGCTAACTAGCACTTAGAGCACCCTTGGTTCCATATGTGATATCTTGAGCTCGGGAACTCGGAATCGAGTTCCGTCAACTTCATTGAACTCTTAACGAAAATTTGGGTTCAATAAACTTAGCCTCATATTTTTCTAAGACCATTTGAAACCCCGAAATTCAACCAAAAAGCTAAATCTGCCACCTTTTACTAAAAGAGCCATATCTCATTCAAACCTTGACCAAATTAACCATGGTTTAAGCCCTTGGAACCCTAACTCAACCATCTAACCTTCTCTTACTCACTCTAACCGAACTAACCTTCATCACTTGGAGAAATTCAGCCAAACATTCCCTACTTTTCAGTTTTTCCGTAGCTCTTGTCAACCTTGGAGATTCAAGCTCAAATCTCCTCCAAACTTCATCCAATCCACAAGGTAAGCTTAGGATTGTATTATACATTCATCATGAGTCATTTTGATCCATTCATCCCAAATTTTGAGCATGTTTTCTTGGGTTTTTGGCTGAAATGAAGAAATAGTTAGGTTTTGATGAAGTATGTTGATCTCCTCCATTTCTTGAGGAATTTGGTTGATTCCAAGCATGAATATGATGGTCTTGATTCCTTCTTGGCATTTATGGTGATGTATTACATGGTAGTTAAAGCATTCATGAGTTACCATTAATAAAATTTTGAAGATATATCACGAAATGATCATCCATACCTTCATCTCACGTTTCAACACTTGGAGAACAGGTTTGCATGATGTTTTGTAGTTGTTTCATTGCATATTTGAGATCATTTCATAGCTGAGCATGTCGGTGAAGTGGTGGTATGGTTCTGCTCTGTTTTTCGTTCCATTTTGCTGCTGTAACAGGTCGGTCGCGGCCGCGATCGAACCATGAAGGAAAATGGTAGCGGCCGCGACCCTCTCACGCATTTGGAGGTCTTCAGGTTGCGCCCGCGACCTGAATTACATGCATTTCTGGTCGCGGCCAACTCCCTAATTTGGAAAGTTCATGGAAAAATTGATCAAAAATCAAAAATTTGCATGGGTAGCGGCCGCTACCATTTCATGAAGGAAATGGGTCGCGGCCGCGACCCTCACTTTTTCTGCATAGATTTTCATATTTCAAACGTTAAATGCATGGCTTCTTTGACTCGTTTGTGGGTCAATCACTTCATTAACATGTCATATAATGTGTTATCTTGTGTGTTATGAAATTTGGTAAGTTTTCGTTGAATATTTTCCTAGTTATGCTTCAACGTGTCCTTAACGCTCCTAATGTATGCATGCATGGGACTTTGCTCTTAAATTTGAACTCTAATTATTATGTATTTATTATTTTATACCTTATATGATATGTATACATGATCTACTACGTGTCATGATCGTTAATTAAATTCCTTGAAGTAATTTTGTATGGTATATGAAAGTAATGAACTTAAATGAATTTGATTGATTCTTGAAATGAATGATGTGGAAGTTTATATGTCTTTAAGATGTTAATCGTGCACATGAACGATCCCTTGACATAATATCACCTCTTGTGCCTTTATAACCTATGTTATACTTGTTGTATATAGTTTATGGCTCAATATGTCTTCCTTGCTCCAATATGGTACATGCATGCATTGAAGTTTCATGTTTGAACCCTAAATGATGTTGTGCTTCTTTTAATGATTAATATGAAGTGTTTACATGTTATATTACGTGTGATGATCGTTATTTGAATTTCTTAGATTTATGTGGTATAGAAATGAAAGTCATGAACTCACATGGATTTGAACGCTTCTTGAAAGAAATGAATGGCTTGTATAGATGTCTTTAAGACATTAATTGTACACAAGAATGAGTCTTGAGTCTTACGTGTACCTTCCATTGTCCTTTATACAGTTTTCTCTAGGGCGGAGACTTGCCGGGTTCTTAGGACACTTCTGGGTCCTCTTGTTTCTTCTTGTTTTAGTTGGTAAGCTGAGGACAGGTAGGTTTCTCTACTATTTAGTTAAATGACCCTATATACTCCCAATGTGTAAAGCTTTCAGCCAAAAGTATATATGTATATAGAGTCGTTTTCAAGGGTCAATGATTTTAAAAGTAAAACCCTTCTTTTATGAACCTACCAAATGTTTTGGTGAGAAAGAAAGAATGAATGCACAGAATGGGGCCCAGGGACTTGGTGTGAGTGGTGACCCCAAGGAGGCATGGGCTGACGGTGATCCCTCACACTAGTTCCACCAATGAACGGCGTAACCGGACCTCGTTAGGAGTTAGCGAGGAATGGACGCTGAGTGCCATCTGGGGAGTTATGTTCCCCTTTTGGTCAATGAATGGATGGTTCGGGCTGATCACCCGGAGGAAGAAGGTGTAAATGTTCATGAATGTGCACAAAAGAATGTACTGCATGACAGAAAG
This sequence comes from Lantana camara, assembly GCA_037501455.1. Classification (NCBI taxonomy): domain Eukaryota; kingdom Viridiplantae; phylum Streptophyta; class Magnoliopsida; order Lamiales; family Verbenaceae; genus Lantana; species Lantana camara. The sequence continues at coordinate 57,642,405 of CM074858.1, forward strand.
AAAGAAAGAAAGAATGTTTAATGAACTACATGAGGAGTTGGTTGGAGATAATGCACGCCTACTCGCTGGGCCACGAAAGACCTAAAGAATGAAAAATTAAAGTTATAATCCCTTTTGATGACCTCTTTATTTTACCCACTTGGGAAATGTTCTAAAAACTTCATTTGGGATTATAACCTGCATGTGAATGTTTAAATATTGTTGTATATGCTACTTATGCCTCATTTTATACCCACCAGTGTCCTATAGACTGAACCCGGATTGTTTTCAGTGTTCTTGCAGGTTTGGAGCGCTAGGCGGGAAGTCAAGTCTATTAAGTCTTTCGGTTAATTCATATCCATATGCATATTGAACTATGATTTGTTTAAGTTATGGAGAATGTATGATTTGTATTGATTGTTATTACTATCCGTAATTCTTAATAAGTTTATAGGAACAGAGAGAATCTGATATTGATGCTTCATGATTTTATTGAATTTCTGGATTAGGTATCTATGCTAGTCGAACCCGTTGTTCTCTGCTTACCTTGTTATTTATGGAAGTATTTTGCCTCCGCATTGGTATTGTTTTTGTTAGATTGTCCTATTTGGTTGTGAAAGTTTAGTTCCCGCCTAGCCTATGGAGTGAGTATGTCCCCGTTCGCCGTGATTTAGCTCGGGTATAGATTGTCCATTTCATATTCGGGTCGGGTCTCGGTGCGGGGGATGTGGTACCTTGCGCAGGGGTGCTACAGGCTACCTTCCGTTCCGGGTGCTACAAATAGGGGATGGGTCAGTCTCAATCTCAAGTGTTAACAATTAAGGGTAATTAATAATAATATGGCACATAGGTCACATAACAACATGCAATTCAGCTAAATAATTTAAACTCATAATTAACACGTAAAACACAATTAAAGTACATAACACTCGACGTAAACTCACTCGTGACGTCATACTTGACTTTTTGGGAAAACGAGGCGTCACGAATTCATATTTATCCCTATGTTTTCAATGCAAATATAAAATAGTACTCATGTTTTTAATCTACTTTAAATTCATCCTTTAAACTATTTTTTTACCATAAATTTAAGATAAAATATATAAATAGACTAAAATATCCTTAAACCAATTTAAAGATAAAGATAGTAACTAATTTATAAAGATAATCAAATCATCTTGAATTTTCTCAAATCATAAAAGAAATAAAAAACTATAAATTATTTAGTTTAATTGTTAATAACTCCAACAAATTCCAAAATTATAAAAAACACTAAGGTAAAATTAAAGTTACCGACAATTATCAATACATATATTCACCAAATTAAAATAAATGGTTAAAGTTTGACATATTGAATTCATGCATGTATATTTATTATTAACGATATTTAAAATTAATAGCAAAAATAAACAATATATAAAATAAATTAAGTGTAATTATAAAAACACATCAAGTTCATAACTGGTTAAAAGAAACAAAAAAAATAATCAAATATTAAAATAAAATCAACTAAAATGAATAAAATTAATTTCTAAATGAAATGTTAGCAACATACTTATTTCAATTTCACAAAAAATAAAAATAAAAATAAAAATACTTATTTTAATAAAATGGATCAAAAAAATTCCAGCAAGAGATAACTCATGTACGTAATCTTCCTCCACAAAATCCACGATCTTTGAACTAAATTTCATGCCCTAACTTGCTATGAGGATTTGAGAATTCAAACTTCACATATCAAATATGTTACCTAAAAACTTATAGATAACGACTGGTTAAGTAACTCATTAAATAAGTATGTGACCATATATTACCTTTAGAAATCAATTTCGTTTTATTCATTTTAGTTGATTTTATTTAATAATTAATTGATTTCTTTAATTTTATTTTTATCAGTTATGATTGACGTGCTTTTGTAGTTATACTCAATAAAATTATAGAAACTGATGCCTCTGAGATAGGTTATGGAGGAAATTCTTAAACAGATATCTCCGCATAATCAACAAGACTATCTAGTTAGATTCCACTCAGGAAAGTGGAAAGATAGCCAGAAGAACTATGCTACTATAGCTAAAGAAATCTTAGCTATTCTTAAATGTGTTTTAAAATTTCAAGATGATTTATATAATCAGAAATTTGTGATTAAGACAGATTGTCAAGCTGCTAAATACATGTTTAATAAAAACTTTGACCATGAAGTTTCTAAGCAAATGTTTGCTAGATGGCAGGCTCAATTAGCCCCTTTTGATTTTGACATTATTTATAAAAAAGGAACTGAAAATAGTCTTCCTGATTTTTTAACTCGTGAATATTTACAGGATGAATAATCCTAGAAGGGTGCAGAAGTTTCCTTCCCATAGGTTCTATGAATCTATCAATTGGGATAAAGCTAAGGGGATTCACAATTATGTGAAAAAATTGGTTTTCCTTTCTAAGGAGCATGAGAAAAATATTATTTATTGGGAGGATAAGATCAATAATGAGATTCTTAATCCCAGAAATAATATTAATTATATCATAAGAAAAAGCAGCCATGCTAATACCTGTGTGCAAATTAATACTAGCATTTATTATCATGAAGAAATTCTTAACGAAATTAATTGTTATATTGCCTGATTTTGCAGATATGGACACTCTCAATAAGAGAGATATTTATAGAAATAAAACTATAAATATCTGGAATTGGAGAGAATTCAAATATGATTTCGATCCTCCTCTAATCGGATCTTATGATGTCAGGACTAATATTAAATCTCCTGGCCTTGAAACAGTTTGGCGTCATAAATTATTGATTCCAAAGCTTATAGCTCATCAACATTATTTAGAAGCTCAAATTGAGCAGACTAAGTCTTTATGTTTTTTCCTTAATAATGTTCATGGCCTCAATCATTATATTGAAGAGGATGAAAAACAGCTTATAGCTGTAAAAAATAAATTAAAAAAGCTAATAGCTTGATCTTATTGATATTTCCAGGATGCGACCTCAAGGAGGCAGAAATTCCTCTAATAGAGGAAGAGGTGGAAGAACCATTGCCCAATTTGTCAACCAAAAGCTAATAGCTGAAAATATTGCAAATATTTCATCATCCTCAAGTAATACACCAAAGGATGATCCCTTATACAAGGAATTTTTAGCTTATAAAGCTAAGCAGGAGAGTAATACTCAATCTGCTCCATCCTATGCTAATATTGTAGGGGATGAAGAAATTGATTCGTCGGAACTACCATATGAGCAAAACACTCATAAAGAGGTAATATTCCTCTTAGAAGATAAAGATTTGAGATGGAAAGATAATATATGGCATCTCATGCAGAGATATTTGGATAATGCATCATTTACTGCTGGTTCATATAAACAGCGAACCCATTTTGAGAATATACTCAAAGTGACAGGATCCTGTGAATTCACTCATTATTTTGCAGGAAAACAAACTAAAGTTTATAGCTTTAGTAAAGTGATTATCAAGCAGATAATATCTGCTGAAGAGTGGGGAATAAGTACACTCAGAGAAAGAGAATATAGTCTCCAAAATTCCCAAGTTAAAATCAAATTTAATTATTGGGATTATATTGAAGCATTTAATAAAGCATTCCTTTACCAGAATGAGCTTCATAAACATTCATGGTTTTTTAAAATCTGTCCAAATGTTTATAACAAGGACATTCCAAATTGGTTATACCAATGGTGGCTTAGTTTTGGCCCCACAGCAAAAATTTTGCCAAATAATTTTCAGGAATTATATTCTCAATGGGTAGAAATTTCTCCCAAAATACTTGATGCTCAGAGCAATGGAAAATGGATTGAAGGTGTAACGCCCCAAAATTTTAAGTTAAAGAAAACGGTTAAGTTAATTGAGATAATGGAACACCTACGAAAATTTAATGGAATGACACATGTGTTTTAAGTGTCACTTTATTTAATAACACATGACTTGATTATAAAATGTTATAATTTAAATTGTATTTAATGAGTTCTTGTTAAATAAATTGAATTTTATTTCTAACAATCCACTGACGTTTTTTTTTTTCATTTCAATTTTTTTTTAGACCTTATTACTAGTTCATTATCTAAATGTATTATTTGAAATTAAAATTTTATTCATAAAATAAGACAGTTAGTTTATTGTAACAACTTTTTGTACATACTAAATTAAATTGCTTGATGAGCTGGATTAGCATTTATTTTTTTAATTAAATATAACCTACTCAATCATATCTTAAATTCTAAATTAAATATTTGAGAAGTCTAATTAGATTTTTGTTGTTTTTTTTTTGATATCCGTGTTTAATTTTAATTTAATTTAGTTATGAAATTTCGTAATTTTACATGTTAGAATAATTGTACTTAATAATAAGTGCTTACAATATTGAATAAGCTACATAGATACATGCGTGTCAGCTTGCAAGTAGTGGCTATTTAAGTTAAATAGCATACATAAACTGCATATATCATTGAACATATCTATAGATAAATAAATATATAAAATAGCATGTGCATAAGGTTTGGAAATACCAATCTAAGATGACGTGCGAATTTCATAATAAACCTAATTGTTAAATTTTTGCTTGTAACTTTTGTTCCCGATAAGTCATGTCAAAAGTGAAAGTGCTTACTCATGGTTGTAAGATTATTAGATGACAAGTGGCGTTATATGGTTAAAATTATGATGACAAGGCTTCTTATACCTCCCAGCATGAGATGTTAATAATTAGTTAATTCGCCAAGGAAGTGGGCAACTTTTATAAATGGTCCTAGCTTTTTTCCCCAAATAACTAATAATAATAATAGTAATGATAATAATGTACGACTGTCAAGCAAACAAGGAGTAAAAGGAAACCCACAACCTGCCATTCGAAGTATTCTTATTCCAAGCTTTTCATATCTTCAGCATACTCTGTATTGTGAGTCATTCGACCTCTTTAACCAATTAAATTTTATTCGAATATTATTTGATTTGTTTTAATTTTAGGCTAGTATTTATTTTATCTTGAACGTTGCTGATGAATATATTATCTGAGTTGCCGGTAGGTTTATATATGTCAATTTTCAGAGTTTGTGTAATTGCTTGAATGGATTACGCCCAAGCTTTAAAACCAGATCGTAAAAGTGAACCCCTATTTGAATTCTTTGAAATAATCACCGAGCCAACAAAAATTTGATGAATTAATTATAATAATAATAATAAGAATTAATTGTCAAGTCAATAAAAGTAATGATGTGGTTCTGTGTGTTGTCAATCTTAGTGCCTCATATGTAAACCCCCTTTTTCGTGTTGGTCATGTTGTGATTAGTTAGGAAATATCATGATGTCATTTATGCCTTATTTCTTGAATCTATCATTAAAGTTTAAGTACAACTAGTTGGTTATATACATTCTTGATCTCACCTAAACTGATTAGAGATCCGGAATTCCTTAATTTGAGGAATAACTTAAATATGATATTACAATATGTACAGCAAGTGGCCAACCAACTTGATTTCTAAAGAAAATTAGAAATTTATTCTCTAGGTACGCATTTATGAAATCAAAGATCCTAAGATCACTGTATATTAAAATAATTAATACTTATGTAATGTTATGAACAATTCTTGGTGGACCTCAGTTTCAGTTAGTCACTACAGTCGTAACTTATAACATATGCACATTTCGTATATTTGTTTAATAACTTGAAATATTATTATAAAAGTTTCCAACATGTTTAGATTAAATGTGAATATTAAATAAATGATTTTACCGTTTAAAAGTTTATTTGTGATTAACAATTTGCTTAACTGCTAAATTTAAGTATGATTTCAATGATAGCCGTACATGTCGGTCGTGTCTATCGGGTTGTGGAGTCGAGTTACAATTTGCAGCCTGTGTGTTACAGGTGTTCCTACGGAGGAGCCCTGATCGTGTCGGGTGTTGTCTCTTTTGCAGTTTGGAAGCTTTTCAGGTGAGGGATTTAAAATATTTTCAACTGGGGCCAAAACATATATTATGTAAATATATATATATATATCTTCTTAAAACCCAACTCTTAATTATTGAGTTTGATTTTCGATCCGTTGATACTATATATATATAAATAGCTGTTTTATAATATTTTGGTATTTTATTGAAAAATCAGATTTCCTTACAAAAATGGGTTCTTGTTATATTATATATACGTGTGAGTGAACGAAAAGTTTGATTTTGAACTGCGAAATGATTAAGAGAAAGAAATTGTTTGAAAATGTGAAAATGTTTTAAAGCGAGTATTGATCTGATAGAACCCTTGGGGACGCCCTTGGGGAATATGGGCCCCGAAGTATCTAGTGGGTGAAGCCCGGAGGTATGCGCCAAAGGCTGATCTTTACTACGTACTTCTGTGAAGCTCTATACGGGACGTAGCCGGAGGTTGACTGCGTTACGTATAGGGTGAGGTTATTGGTACCAGGGCATATTGCCCCTATCTGTGCGATCGTGTGGTTGGTTGGGGGGCACCTCGACTAACAATTGGAGGGAGAAGGCTGGTTTCTGTTTTGTGTTTCTTGTGTTCAGGGTGTGAAAGGTTGGAGAACTTACCCGTACTCGCCGGGTTACTGTGATTGATCGATCGTTTTGATTATTGGTTCACCAGTGTGTTTTCGTACAAAGTAAAAGCTATCCCTTCTTATACGTTTACACCTTGTTTTGAAAAGGAAAAGAATGTGAACCAAGTTTGTGATTTTGTTTATGTATATGTATAATCCCCTCACTTAGTCACTTTGACTAACGTCCCTTCTTTTCTGGTTTTGGCTTCAGGTAGGTGTGACTAGGCGGCACGTCGGGTCTAGGTCGTCAGGTGTCGTCGAGATAGTTGTTTTTGAATCTCAGAGTTTTGGAATTTCTCCTTCGTGGGAAACTCAGTATGTAAAGTCTATGTACCATCTATACCTAATACAGTTGTCGTTTGTCGTCAGCCTTATCGGCCTCGTAATTGAATTATATGTTTTAAGTATTGTTTTCTTTATGCTTTCGCTATGCTAGTTTTTGTCTGTTTGTTCGCCGTTCGCTGGGAAAGATCTCGAGTGAAGGCCCCAAGCTAACACTCGGGGTAATTCTCAGTGCGGGATGTGGCGAGGGCGCCACAGAAGGAATGCCTTTTCTCCATTTCTTTACTGAATTTGGTATCCCTTGGATTTGGAAATGGGAACCAGAGTTGGGAGAAACCCAACAGAAGATACCGTGTTTATTCAGAACCTTTTATACTAAGTTCTGGAAGAAAATGCTGGCTCTTAATAAAGAAGGAAGCATGGAAGGCGAAGAGACCATTGATAATATCAAGACAAAAATTCATGAATATATTATTCAGGAGGAACAGAACAAAACTCCTAGTCCATTTGAATATATTTCAAAGAAATTATATTTTCAAAAAGGACAAGTTTCGGATGAAGAAAAAGTGGCTTCCTATCTTAAGGAAGTAAAGAAAGATGTAATGAAAAATCTAAGTTTTGATACACAATCCAGTGCCTCTATGGATACGTTATCCAATGATGAATATTGTCCAACTGGAGAAGCTCAGAATCCTTATGAGGATATGTTCGAAGATTTGGATCAGGTTATTCAAAAATATTTGAATAAAGAAGGAAAAGGAAAGGACAAGATGGGACCTTGAAAGGATGATATGCCAACCACCCATCAAATACCCTTTGCGGAAAGAATTGCCCGCTGTTTTGTTTGCCGTGGTTTTAATAAAGTAACCATGGTTTTAATAAAGTTGTACTTTGCACATTCATAATGGTGCAAATAGTTTAGGTTAGCCTTTAGTTCCGGATTTCAAATCCGAGATTTTTGTCTATTTATAGGTCAGTTCGTTACTGCATTAGGCAGAGCGAAAATTACTAAGTTTGTAATTTTTATTTCCGTTTGTAAACACTTTCAAAATTCTGAGTGAGAAAAATTTTTACCATCTTGCAAGACTGGTGTCAAAATTTAATAAGTAAGTCATTTTATTCTCCAGTTCTTTAAGTTCATATTTCTGTATTCTATTGTGCCGCCTAATATGGCCGGCTAAATTTTATTGTGTAGAATAATATCATGTTAATAAGATCAATGTTCATGGTGGATTAAAAAAAAAAAAAAAGTACCAGATCAAAAAATTTATTTCTGGGTTGGTTTAAGCTAAAATAGGCAGAGATTAGGTTTAATACCGAAGTCTGGAATCGCCCATTCTGTTGCCATGTTTTAAGCGTATTTAGGGCTTGCCTCCATGACTGGTTAAGAACTAAATCTCTAGCTCGTTTTAATTTAGTAAAATTACCATGTACAGTATAAAAGTTTTTGATTTGGTACTACCAAATGATTTAATTTTATCATTTTCAATTCCCAATTCCGCCTTAATAAAAGATCCCCTCTGTCATGGTATCAGAGCCATGGGTATTGATCTTATTTTCTGGTATTATTCATCACATCCATTCTGCATATGATGAATATGTTTAGAAACAGAGATACTGTTAAAAATAGTATCGAAGAGGAATTTGATATTCCTCAAAATCTTGATTTACTTAATAAGTGGACTATTCCCAAGATAGATCCAACGGTTATTTATAAATTTGGAACTTTTGATAGAATAAGTTTCAAACATGTGGTTAAAACTACAGAAGAAACTATTTCCCTTAATAAGGATGAAATGATTATTAGACTTCTTAGTAATAGAGACCTTAATAAATATAAAGGTATTTATAAATTCATCCATATTGGATTAGTTCAAGTTGCTTTTAAGCCATTAACCTTATAAGGTTTACCTGAGAGTTTTATAGCTGCTCTTAGAGATGGTAGAAATTTAATATGGAAACAATCTTTAAGGGGATTATACAATCGAGTCTGGCCCATGGTCCAGTTTATTTTAATGTTTATCCTAATTTGCAGTTATCTTTATCTGATGTTAATATATTAGATGCTTTAACTCTTAATATCAAAACGCATGGTTATAATTATGCTCTTGGATCTGAAGTTATTTGTGTTTGTTATAGAATTTATTACAAACCTCTTCAAACTTTAAATCCTAGATGTAAGATGGTTGATAAACCTGCTGATGAAACTATTCTTATAGAAAGCAATTTTAGTAGATCTGAGATTACTACTAGAAGATCTATTAAGTGGAATGAAATAACTTTCCCAGAAAATTGGATTATTGAGCAAGCAGTTCCTGCTCAATCTAATACTAGTTACAATCCAACTAGTATTCTTCAAACTTCTGAAGGGAATGTTCAAATAAGTTTTGGACCCTCCAGAAACATAATAGGAGGAAGTGATAGGTCTTATACAAGATCTAAATCACATCGTCATATTTCCCCTATTTATTTTACCCAATCTCCTTCAAGAGCTTTTACTTCTCAAATCAGAGAAACAGAATCTGTTGAAGAATCTGATTTTGAAAGGGTTGAAGAATTAAAAATTCAACCTGATAATATTGTGAAAGGCATATATAATGTTAAAGATGCAGATATAACTGCTTCAGAAATGAATTTTTCTTTATGATGATTAATAAACCCAAAATTGATTTTAGTCCGGGATCTCCGGCAAGAAAACAAATTCAAAATGATTTTAATCTTCCTAAATGGGAACCATTTAAAAAATGGCTTTATGAAAAATTTTCAAAAGAAGACAGAAAAATATTTCAAGAAGAATTTTATAAAGATCTTTCTGAAAAGAATTAAAAATATCATTTGTTCCTTGGTTTATAACTAAGTATGTTGAAAATCATATATCTGTTATTGAAAGAGAATACAGACTTACTCATAGTGGAGAAATTTTGAAATCAAAATTTCCCCCTCCTTATTCTTTCTCTATAGAGAAAGGTAATGAGATTAGATTTTATAATGCATTTCAAAAATTATTTGAAAACAATACTTTACCTATTACTTTGCAACATATGAACAATATGGTTCAACAGCATAATTTTACTAATATGTATTTAATTGTCTTAGAAGAAAATATTTCTTCTTTAAATAAAAGAGTTGAAAACTTATCTCTGATATTAATAATTTGAAAATTCAGGATAAAAATGAAAAACCCCAAGAAGCATCTAGTGGAATTATCCCTAGTGTTCAACCTCCTCTTGAAGTCAAAGATTTTAAATTAAAATCTATGACTGATCTAGAAAAAATTCTAGATGAAAAATTCAAAGGGCTCAGAATTAGTGCTCTTAATAAAGAATTTGTAGACAGTATGTCTGAAAATGAAGGTTTTCATAATACTGTGAAAGATGAAGTTAATAAATTATCTAAATATGCTGATAAGCCGACTCAAAGGATGTATTATTATCCTAGGCCTACTCCTCAAGATATTCTTCTTGAAGAAAATGAGTATATGTTTAATAATTCCTACAGCGGGAAAAATATCTATGAATGGAATATTGATGGATTTGCGGAAAGACAAATTTATAATACTGTTCATAGGATGCTTATGTATAGCACCATCTGTAAAACTAATGGTAATAGAGATAAAGATATTGCCAAAATGATAATTGCTGGATTCACAGGTCAATTAAAAGGCTGGTGGGATCATTATCTTACTGATGCTAATAAGCAGGATGTTTTAAATACTATTAAAAATGAAAATGGGATTGATACCCAAGATGTTGTTTATACTTTGATAGTTAATATCATTGAACATTTCACTGGAAGATTTTCGGAAAACAGTGATAATATCAGGACTCTACTCCAGAATTTCAGATGTAAAACTCTTACATCTTTTAGATGGTATAAAGATACTTTCCTTAGTAGAGTTATGGAACTTCCTGAGTCTAATAGTACTCATTGGAAGTCCAAATTTATTGATGGTTTACTCTCTCTTTTTGCAGAAAGGGTTAGAAAAACCCTTAGACAAGGGGAAGTTAATATTAACTATGATAGTTATAATTATGGACAACTTATAGCTGTTTGTAAAACGGAAGGACTAGCTTTATGCAATGAAATAAAGCTGAGTCAACAAATTAAAAAACATAATATCTGTGAGAGAAGACAATTAGGTCAATTTTGTGATCAGTTTGGGATTTCTAATCCTCCTTTAAATATAGAAGGAAATAATAAAAGAAAGAAATTTCATAATAAATTCCTGAATTTTCTAAACGAAAACACAGAAAACGTAGGGAGAAGAGAGAGATAAGGAAAGAAAAAAGGAAGGCTAATAGTCCTCCTATTATTTGTAGAAAATGTGGAAAGATTGGTCATTATGCTAATCAATGCTGGACCAATAAGAAAATTCGTAGCTTAGAAGTTGATGATAATATCAAAGATACTCTTTGCAAAATATTTTTAAACTCTGATTCTGAAACTGAAAAATCATCATATTCAGATGATTTAGAAGTTTTAGAAAATGAAAACTATTCTTCTGAATCAGAAGAATGTGAACCATGTAAAAATGGTTTAACCTGTGATAATCAGGCAGATTCTTCAGATGCTGAAGAAGGTACTATTTATCAGATCCTTTCTCAATTCCAGGAAATAAATGTCATTACCAATGATAATATTCTTGATATATTAAAAACTATACAAGATCCTGATGTTAGATCAAAAATTATTGATCAATTAAATAATAAAAATGATTTGGAACAAAATCAAAATTATCAGAGGAATTCTGAACCATATACTATGGCAGAAGTTCAAAAATTTTTGAAACAAAGACAATCTTCCAATCATCCTTCTACAAAATTTGATTTATCTCTGGAGATTCAAAATCTTAAACAAGAGATAAAAAATATGAAAAATGATAATAAACATCTTGAAGAAAGAGTTTTCAAATTAGAGATAAGTCGTGGAAAACAAGTTTATATTCCTGAAGAAGAAGAAAATCAAATTACTTTTTCTGAAGATGATAATTTTTTATCCACCCTAGAAATGGTTATATCCCAAAAATGGTTTATAAAAATTTCTCTTTTAATTGATGGAAATTATAGACAAGATCTTATAGCTCTTGTGGATAGTGGTGCAGATTTAAATTGTATACAGGAAGGAATTATTCCTACCAGGTATTTTCATAAAACTACTCATTCTATCAGTGCTGCCAATGGTCAAAAAATGAAAATAAATTATAAGCTTCCTAAAGCTTATATTTGCAAAAATAAAGTTTGCATTCCTAATAGCTTTCTTTTGGTAAAAAATATTACCAACCAAGTTATACTTGGAACACCTTTTTTAAAGAAAATATTCCCGATTAAAAATATTGATGAAAAAGGTTTTATTGGAACTTTTGAAGGAAAAGAAATATCTTTTCAATTTATTATTGAACCCTTTACTAGAGTTTTAAACCAAATAAAGGATTCTTTAATTGAAAGAAAGGAAAAACAGATTAATTATCTTAAACAAGAAATTGATTTTAATAATATTGATAATATTTTGAAAAACGTTAAATTACAAGAAAAAATTAAATTTCTTCACAATCAATTTTCTTTACAAATATGTAATGATCATCCTAATGCTTTTTGGGATAGAAAGAAACATATAGTTTCTCTTCCTTATGAGGAAGATTTTGATGAAAAGAAAATTCCTACAAAGGCAAGACCTTGCCAAATGAACAGAGAGTATTTAGACCTCTGTAAAAAAGAGATTGAATCTCTCCAAACCAAAGGGTTAATAAGACCCTCTAAGTCTCCTTGGTCATGCACAGCTTTTTATGTTAATAAAAAAGCCGAACAAGAAAGAGGAGTTCCCAGGTTAGTCATCAATTATAAACCTCTTAATACTTCTCTTAAATGGATAAGATATCCAATTCCTAATAAAAAGGATTTATTGGATAGACTTTATGATGCTTTAATATTTTCTAAATTTGATTTAAAATCAGGATATTGGCAAATTCAAATTCATAATAAAGTTATTTATAAAACTGCTTTTAATGTTCCTTTTGGACAATATGAATGGAAAGTAATGCCTTTTGGGTTAAAAAATGCCCCTTCAGAATTTCAAAATATTATGAATGATATTTTCAATCCTTATAGTGATTTCATAATTGTTTATATTGATGACATACTAGTATTTTCAAAAAATATTGAAAGTCATTTTAAACATCTTGACATATTCAAGAAAATAGTTATCCAAAATGGTTTGGTTATATCTAAACCAAAAATGCTTCTTTTCCAAACTAAAATAAGATTTTTAGGTCATAATATTGAAAAAGGGAAAATAATTCCTATTAATAGAAGTATAGAATTTGCTTCAAAATTTCCAAATCCAATTATTGATAAAACCCAACTCCAAAGATTTCTAGGGAGTTTGAATTATATTCCTCCTTATTATAAAAACCTTGCTGAAGATACAGCAATTCTTTATGATAGATTAAAGAAAAATCCAAAACCTTGGACTGAGAATCATACTCAGGCTATCAAGAAAATCAAGGGTAAAGTTATAACTTTACCTTGCTTAATGCTTGCTAATCCCAATTGGGATAAAATTATAGAAACTGATGCCTCTGAGATAGGTTATGGAGGAATTCTTAAACAGATATCTCCGCATAATCAACAAGACTATCTAGTTAGATTCCACTCAGGAAAGTGGAAAGATAGCCAGAAGAACTATGCTACTATAGCTAAAGAAATCTTAGCTATTCTTAAATGTGTTTTAAAATTTCAAGATGATTTATATAATCAGAAATTTGTGATTAAGACAGATTGTCAAGTTGCTAAATACATGTTTAATAAAAACTTTGACCATGAAGTTTCTAAGCAAATGTTTGCCAGATGGCAGGCTCAATTAGCCCCTTTTGATTTTGACATTATTTATAAAAAAGGAACTGAAAATAGTCTTCCTGATTTTTTAACTCGTGAATATTTACAGGATGAATAATCCTAGAAGGGTGCAGAAGTTTCCTTCCCATACGTTCTATGAATCTATCAATTGGGATAAAGCTAAGGGGATTCACAATTATGTGAAAAAATTGGTTTTCCTTTCTAATGAGCATGAGAAAAATATTATTTATTGGGAGGATAAGATCAATAATGAGATTCTTAATCCCAGAAATAATATTGATTATATCACAAGAAAAAGCAGCCATGCTAATGCCTGTGTGCAAATTAATACTAGCATTTATTATTATGAAGAAATTCTTAATGAAATTAATTGTTATATTGCCTGATTTTGCAGATATGGACACTCTCAATAAGAGAGATATTTATAGAAATAAAACTATAAATATCTGGAATTGGAGAGAATTCAAATATGATTTCGATCCTCCTCTAATCGGATCTTATGATGTCAGGACTAATATTAAATCTCCTGGCCTTGAACAGTTTGGCGTCATAAATTATTGATTCCAAAGCTTATAGCTCATCAACATTATTTAGAAGCTCAAATTGAGCAGACTAAGTCTTTATGTTTTTTCCTTAATAATGTTCATGGCCTCAATCATTATATTGAAGAGGATGAAAAACAGCTTATAGCTGTAAAAAATAAATTAAAAAAGCTAATAGCTTGATCTTATTGATATTTCCAGGATGCGACCTCAAGGAGGCAGAAATTCCTCTAATAGAGGAAGAGGTGGAAGAACCATTGCCCAATTTGGCAACCAAAAGCTAATAGCTGAAAATATTGCAAATATTTCATCATCCTCAAGTAATACACCAAAGGATGATCCCTTATACAAGGAATTTTTAGCTTATAAAGCTAAGCAGGAGAGTAATACTCAATCTGCTCCATCCTATGCTAATATTGTAGGGGATGAAGAAATTGATTCGTCGGAACTACCATATGAGCAAAACACTCATAAAGAGGTAATATTCCTCTTAGAAGATAAAGATTTGAGATGGGAAGATAATATATGGCATCTCATGCAGAGATATTTGGATAATGCATCATTTACTGTTGGTTCATATAAACAGCGAACCCATTTTGAGAATATACTCAAAGTGACAGGATCCTGTGAATTCACTCATTATTTTGTAGGAAAACAAACTAAAGTTTATAGCTTTAGTAAAGTGATTATCAAGCAGATAATATCCGCTGAAGAGTGGGGAATAAGTACACTCAGAGAAAGAGAATATAGTCTCCAAAATTCCCAAGTTAAAATCAAATTTAATTATTGGGATTATATTGAAGCATTTAATAAAGCATTCCTTTCCCAGAATGAGCTTCATAAACATTCGTGGTTTTTTAAAATCTGTCCAAATGTTTATAACAAGGACATTCCAAATTGGTTATACCAATGGTGGCTTAGTTTTGGCCCCACAGCAAAAATTTTGCCAAATAATTTTCAGGAATTATATTCTCAATGGGTAGAAATTTCTCCCAAAATACTTGATGGTCAGAGCAATGGAAAATGGATTGAAGGAATGCCTTTTCTCCATTTCTTTACTGAATTTGGTATCCCTTGGATTTGGAAATGGGAACCAGAGTTGGGAGAAACCCAACAGAAGATACCGTGTTTATTCAGAACCTTTTATACTAAGTTCTGGAAGAAAATGCTGGCTCTTAATAAAGAAGGAAGCATGGAAGGCGAAGAGACCATTGATAATATCAAGACAAAAATTCATGAATATATTATTCAGGAGGAACAGAACAAAACTCCTAGTCCATTTGAATATATTTCAAAGAAATTATATTTTCAAAAAGGACAAGTTTCGGATGAAGAAAAAGTGGCTTCCTATCTTAAGGAAGTAAAGAAAGATTTAATGAAAAATCTAAGTTTTGATACACAATCCAGTGCCTCTATGGATACGTTATCCAATGATGAATATTGTCCAACTGGAGAAGCTCAGAATCCTTATGAGGATATGTTCGAAGATTTGGATCAGGTTATTCAAAAATATTTGAATAAAGAAGGAAAAGGAAAGGACAAGATGGGACCTTGAAAGGATGATATGCCAACCACCCATCAAATACCATTTGCGGAAAGAATTGCCCGTTGTTTTGTTTGCCGTGGTTTTAATAAAGTAACCATGGTTTTAATAAAGTTGTACTTTGCACATTCATAATGGTGCAAATAGTTTAGGTTAGCCTTTAGTTCCGGATTTCAAATCCGAGATTTTTGTCTATTTATAGGTCAGTTCGTTACTGCATTAGGCAGAGCGAAAATTACTAAGTTTGTAATTTTTATTTCAGTTTGTAAACACTTTCAAAATTCTGAGTGAGAAAAATTTTTACAATCTTGCAAGACTGGTGTCAAAATTTAATAAGTAAGTCATTTTATTCTCCAGTTCTTTAAGTTCATATTTCAGTATTCTATTGTGCCGCCTAATATGGCCGGCTAAATTTTATTGTGTAGAATAATATCATGTTAATAAGATCAATACCCATGGCTCTGATACCATGACAGAGGGGATCTTTTATTAAGGCGGAATTAGGAATTGAAAATGATAAAATTAAATCATTTGGTAGTACCAAATCAAAAACTTTTATACTGTACATGGTAATTTTACTAAATTAAAACGAGCTAGAGATTTAGTTCTTAACCAGCCATGGAGGCAAGCCCTAAAAACGCCTAAAACATGGCAACAGAATGGGCGATTCCAGACTTCGGTATTAAACCTAATCTCTGCCTATTTTAGCTTAAACCAACCCAGAAATAAATTTTTCGATCTGGTACTTTTTTTTTTTTTTTTAATCCACCATGAACATTGATCTTATTAACATGATATTATTCTACACAATAAAATTTAGCAGGCCATATTGAAGTTAATAACAATTAAACTAAATAATTTATAGTTTCTTATTTCTTTCATGGTTTGAAAAAAATGCAAAATTATTTGATTATCTTTAGATAAAATTTATTCTAACGGTATTTTAGTTTATTTATAAATTTTGGCCTAAAGTTTAGGTAAAAAATAGCTTAAAGAATAAATTTAAAATAAATTAAAAATATGAGAACCATTTTAAATTTGTTTTAAAAATATAGGGATGAATATGAATTTTTTGCGTAACAAGTGAAAGAGAAGAATATTATTTACAAGTCCCAATTCCAAACCTCATCATCTTGCACTGGTCCCCAATCCCCATTCTCCCTCCTCATTTATTTTAATTTCACCTTTATTTTGAATTCATTCATCAATTATTATTAATTATTATCTACAATGATTACCTTTATTCAATTACACATTTTCAAACAAAGAAATGCAAAAACCACCACGCTTGCGTCCCTAAAGCCCCCACTAAACGACTGACCGTTGCAAAATATTCAAAATTTCATTGCAACCATCTCCACTACCCACCCATTTCCCCGTTAAATCTCTCCGATACTCTTCTCGTCTCCCTTTTGTGTTGCAAAAGAAGAGAGTTAATCTTTGTTTGTATTATCTTTTGACTGTACCTGTTTGAATGAACAAAATTTGAAAAGCGGAATAAAATTTCAAAATAGCATAAACAAACAAAAACGAGAATTCGGGCGCTTCTGGAAACAGAGGAAATAAGTGAACAGGAAGAGAAATTTCTGACTGCTCGTGTTTCTCTTGACAGGATTTCACATCGTAAGTTCATTTTAAGCTGTTATAAAAATTTGCAATTATCTTTTGCTGTTTATTGACGATTTTGGGAATGTTTAATGCCATATGGGTTCTTCATTTTGTGGGGATTGATGGTGATTTTTTTTTCGGTGCATTGTTTAATATGGCCCATCTTTTGTACTTTTTGCCAACAGAGTTAATCCGAAAGAAATGTTGGAAACTTGCTTGTTTGGCGTTACGTTTAGACGAGTTTAATGCTCAAGATAGGGTTTATCAAAGGCTAAGTGTGTGTTGGTTTGTTTCAGATTACCAAATTCTTTTTTCGATATTCTTCTGAGCTACTCATTATGTGTAATATGTGTGGAACTTTTGTGCTTTTTTTGTTCCCTAGAATGATACGGGTTTTGAGATAATGATTTTCTCTTATTTGGATTCCCCGTACATGTGCTGTGTGTTTTCCAATACCTTAATGTGAATGATTCTCAATTGAGCTTACTAGTTCGAGTTCAGCTGGAAACTTCATCATGAAATCTTGAAATTTGAATTTTTTGTAAGTAGGTGGACACAAGGGTTGAGATATTCCAATGTCGAATCTAAAACTACAGTCTCATTCGGTGGTTGGATTGAGATACCGTGGTATCAATCCTTCACTACCTTCTGTTTCCAGATTTCGCAGCGGGCATATGCCCTCAGGGATGAAGGTCAATGGAGTAATTGAAAACCTATCAGAATCAGACATGGATACATCCGATTCTGAACGTTATTCACTTGAAGATTCCCCTCAAGATGATAAATTTCTAAATGGTGGTAAGAAACGCATTGGTTTTGCTTATGATGAATCATCAGAATCTATAACGAGTTCAGAAGTGAATTCTACACCACCAACGAGCATGAACGGTGCTATACTTGAGAAAATGTTCAATTCAGGGGATGATTTATCAAGCATCAGCAGTATGCAGCCAAATAAAGGAAATGTGAAAAAGGTGACAATGTTTATTTTATTTTTTATGGTAATTGTTGCGGTTTATTTTGTTATTTTAGGACATGTGGTGGTATTAATTTGTTCAGGGACAATTACAAGGACATACCCAAAGGTTTGTCCTAATTACACAAACTTCCCCTAAAGTTTGACAAATTGCATAAACTTCCTTTGTCAAATGTTACGTCTTGATTAATGAATTTTGATGAATAATGAATTAGTCTTTAAACATTATTATTTACTAATTAATATTTGAATTTAAATTCATGTCCGCAATAACATGCATTAGGCCAAATGTACCAAGGTGAAGTATTTGTATTTCTCGAAGCATGGAAGTTTATGACTGGGCAAACCTCAAAGTACACTAGTGTAATTATCCCATTTATTTGGGGGAAATAAAATTTAAAAGTAAAAGTTGAGGAGATTAAACTTGAAGAGAGAAAGGAGAATAATTTGGTTGGGAGAAAAATTGTGAGACGAAAAGTTAAAAATGTTTAGAAAAGGGAGAAAAAGAGAAAAAAAACGCTAATTTGGAACATTTAGCTTTTTATTAGGGTTAATTTAGCATATTTTAGCAGTGAGGAGAGTATGTAGAAAGAATTTCAATTTTACTGCCATGACATCTTTAAGAAAATGAAGCTGATATAGGTGTTTCTATGAGTGTTAAAGATCAGTAGATCACAATAACAGCAAATGATATCATTACATTATCCAGTTCATTTTCTCCCAGTTCATCTTTATCTTATGATTTCCATTAGATAGTTGTGTTATATGCTACATGGATTTTCTCAGTTCTCTAGTGACTTCAGGACTTTGACAATGCATCAGAGCAGAATAAGTTCTTCGATGATGATATCCCCAGTGCACCTCCATTGGTTGTCTCGTTTCAGCACTTAAAAAAAGCGTCTGATAACATTATAAATTCCTCAGAGACAATGAGAGGTTCTGAAACTGAACCCAACAGGAGCACAATGTTGGGTTCTGCAAATGTTGAGACAACTGAAGTGTTGTCTGTAAGGTGCATCTTCGGGTTTAATACGTGCACACACACACACACACATCACATATTTATGTACATATAGACATCTAGCTGTGTAGCATTTGGAGAGACTTTCAGAACTAAAAACTAATAAATGATGCATCACGCAGGAATGTAGCTGCATCTTCTCAGGCTTTGCCTGGTCGATATCCTACATTTCATGCAAGGTTATCATCTCTTCTGAAAAAACATAATACATTAAAATTTAATATCACTTTGATGTTCGTTAAAGATCAATAATTTACACTGCATCTTCAAATCCTTGTTGTTCATGGCAGTGGGCTAGGTTATTGGTATGCAGTTCTGTCCTATGATGCATGCATTCGTCTCTGTCTTCATTCCTGGGCTAGTGGCTGTATGGAAGCTCCACCATTTTTGGAAAATGAATGTGAACTGCTGAGAGATGCTTTCGGGTGAGATTATCACTGTTCTCTTTTCAAGAGAGATATTATGAAGAACATATATCATTTTACAGTTACCTTTAAATTTTCAAGTTCAATTTGTAGGTTAAAACACATATTATTACGGTCAGAGGAAGAACTTCTGAAAAAAGACTCTTCCAACTTTGTCGGTGAAGCAGCTTTTGTAAAGACCAAGAAAACAATTGGCAAGATTAAAGTCCAAGGTTGTCTCCTACATGTGTTTTTTGAACAAAGTCTGTTTCAAGTTTATAACATCTTTCCAATCCTGATTATAATGCAGTTCGTAAAGTGAAAATGGGGGTGGACCAACCTACCGGATGCTCATTTACATCCTTAAAGTCATCGTCAACGGTGAAGTTGGAATCTTTTCAGCATCGACTATCAAGTGTAAAATCAATAGTCTCATCTGAGAAAAGGACATTGAGAAGAGATTGTACAACCCCAGTTATTAATGTCAATGGCTGTTTAGTCCAACAGAGTTTGGCGCAAATAATTGTAGGTACTCGAAGGTATTTAAGAGAGGTGCCTGAGCGTATTAAGATTGGCTTTAATGCTTGGTGCTGTAGTTCAGCATCCTATCAAGTTGTACAAGGTATCAGTACTTTTACTTTATGGTGTATCTTCGTTTGTTGTGTTTTTTAAAAAGAACCTGTTCATCCATAGCAAAAATTAGTCTTTATTTATCTTTTGCTTTTAATGATAATATTGTTTATATGAATTACAGAAGCATATTCATGCTCATTGAGGTTAAAAAGTTCACCGGAATCAGATGCAGCAAGAATGCAGCCTGGATCAGGCGAAAGCCGTCTTTTGTATGTCCATTTCTTTTATATATTGTATTGTTATTTCTTCAAGAAGGCAGATGTGGAGAAATTAAATTTTGCTGCTACTGTATTCATAGCTTGCCTGACGGACTTGGAGATGATCTGATAATTGAAGTCTATGATTCAAAAGGAAATTATTGTGGAACTGCTGTCATTCAGGTGGCTGATATTGCTGAAGAAGTGGTAAGCATTGGATCCTTACTTTTTTAGTTTTTGAGCTTTTATAATTTATGAAAGAGGTCTGCCTTTTATTTTCTTTCTTCTTTTTTTTGGTACATTATGTTCAATGACTCTTAATGCAGGGGGATAAGCTTCGCCATTGTTTTCTATATCAAGAGCCTGAGCATGAGCAAGTTGGGAAAGTACAGTTACACATCAGTTATTCAACTACTGCTGATGAAAACAGTCACAAAGTATGCGAGAAAACTTTTTTCTTTTTATGGTTCCTACTCATTTGTGCTGAGAAATATTTTTACGATGTTAATAAGGATATGTCATGTCACTATGGCTTAAGATTTTTGAAGTCGCATTTTATGAATCTGGATCATTAAGATCAACTAGGTTTGTTCTGAAATGATCAACATTATTGAGAAATTTTGGAAATGTCTTGTGGACCTCAACGTGTAATAGATCCATTTATTTATGAATATTTAAACATCGATGGATTGTGCCTTTAATATTAATAATCAAATCAGTTTTCCTGGTTAGTACTTTAAGGCCTTGATCATCAAACTGGCAAGAGGGGAAAACTGATTTATATTTTCTCTTATACTTATAATTGTTATCATTTGATCGAAAGAGTTCACTAACTTTATGTATCACATGTCAAAGTATGCATCTGTTGCGGAGACCATCGCCTATGATTGTGTTCTTGAGACAGCAATGAAAGTCCAACAGTTTCAGCAAAGAAATTTGTTGCTGCATGGTCCTTGGAAATGGCTGGTCTCTGAATTTGCATCATATTTTGGAGTTTCTGATGCCTACACAAAGCTCAGGTGCCGTAACCTTCTATGATGCTGGTTTTTGGAAGAAAAAATCTTTGCTCTTTCCATTTTTTTATATTTTTGATTTATTTAATTGTACTTTGACATCCTTTCAGATATCTTTCATATGTTATGGAAGTTGCCACCCCAACTGCAGACTGTCTCCAATTGGTGCATGATTTGCTTGCGCCCGTGATAATAAAAAGTAAAACTAAACACTCATTGAGTCACCAAGAGGTAGGTGAAATTTAAGATAGTTTTTAGTTTTGCTTTTAATATTGGGCCAATAAATGGTTTATCATAATATAATGTTTGAAGAGTATTTTAGTATTTTGAATGATGGTTGGCGTTCGTGGTTTACCGACAAAATGACAAATCATTCTATGAGGCACGGGCAACTATGGGAATAATAAACAGCAGTTTATGGCAGTTTACATATCAAAACCGCCGTAAACTGTAAAAGCATACTTGCCCATATTATTGTGTTTATTTTACCTTTATAGTTTCTGGTTTTTAGAGCTATGAATAATTTGATTAAGGACAAAATAAAGCTTTACTCTGTTAGTTCACAATTCTGACAGTTCTATTGATATGCCAATCAGGTCCGTCTTCTGGGAGAAGTGTCTGAGCAAATTGAGCAGATATTTACTTTGGTTTTCGAGAATTACAAATCACTGGACGAATCCTCACCCTCAGGAATGGTAGATTACCATAAACCAGCTACAGGCGAGGCGGCACCTGCTCTCTCTCCTGCTTTGAAGCTTTACATGCTTTTGCATGACATTCTTTCACCTGAGGTGCAGTCAAAATTATGCAGATATTTTCAGGTATGAAAAACTCTCAAGGCTCGACTTTGTATATTTAATATTTTTCTTTCCATCAATAATGTGTAATAATATTTTCTGTAGAATGCTACCAAGAAAAGTTCCAGAAGTCACCTCTCGGAAACCGATGAATTAGTTTCCAGAAGTAACGAAGACATGCTGTTGGACCCAATTGCCGTTTCCACAGCTTATAAGAAAATAAAATCTCTTTGTCTGAATATCCGCAACGAGATTTTTACCGACATTGAAATCCATAAGCAGGATCTTCTTCCTAGGTAACTAGCTAATATATGTGCACAGTAATTAACAAAACATTTTTATTTATATTTATATTTTAAACTTCTTGCAGTTTCATAGACCTCCCAAATCTTTCATCATCCATATATAGCTCAGAACTGTACAGCAGATTGCGTGCATTCCTTGTTTCTTGCCCTCCAACTGGACCATCACCTTCAGTTGTACAACTTGTGATAGCAACTGCTGATTTTCAAAGAGATCTTTCTTTATGGAAAATCAGGTAATTTGCTAGTGATGACCATTCTATGTCCCCAGTTGATATATTATTTCATTTTGGAGCTCATAGCAATGGCTTTCTTTGCAGTTATATTAAAGGTGGAGTTGATGCAAAGGAGTTATTCCACTTGTATATAACTGTGTGGATTCAAGATAAACGTCTTGCTTTATTGGAATTGTGCAAGCTTGACCGGGTATGACTTATCATTGGTTAAGGGGCATACTCTGTTATATATAATAGTCATATATAGTGTTTTATACGGTTGTATCCGTTGGGAGTAATGGAAATATTACATTTAAACTACCTGCTGAGTCATATAAATTAACTTTACCCGCTATTTGAACCACATCTATCGCTTTATAAAGAATCCTAATTTACTCTTGACATAGATTTGGTCAAAATTCGTTTTTTGGGGATGCCATTTGTAACTTTTAAACTCATAAGAATCTTTCATGTTATATATATATATATATGTAAATATATCCGAATTATTATCTTTTGAAAAAATATAAACTTATCAGTGAAATATATCCATTTTGGAAGTTCATTTTCCTTCACTCTGTAACATCTTTTTTATCATTCCAGTTAACAAAAAAATTGTCATCTTTTTCCGTTTTAACTAAAGCTAACCTAATACAGGTAAAGTCTTCCAGCTTTCCAACGCAGCACTCTACAGCTTCTTTCATTGATGACATCTACAACCGGCTAAAGGACACACTCAACGAATATGATGTCATTGTCAGTCGATGGCCTGAATATACTTTTCCACTCGAAAATGTATGAACAATCAATTTTTTTCTCTTTTTCTTCATGACATTCTTAAAAATATTCACGAATCCTAAATTTGTGTGTTTCTTTCTTGTATTGTGTGGAAAGGCCATAGCCAATGTTGAGAAAGCTGTAATGGAAAACTTGGAGAAGCATTATGCTGAAGTTTTATCTCCGCTAAAAGAAAATACTGTTCCAATGAAATTTGGTCTCAAATATGTCCATAGACTTGCGAAGGGGAACTTGTCTCCGTACAGTGTATCCCCTGAGGTACAGCACAGTCTTCGTTTTCTGTAAATTAATTTTTGTTTTTGTTTTGGGGTTATCAGCAATAGCATGTATCAATGAAACACGGTTTATTTTCAGTTGGGGGTCCTTTTAAATTCCATGAAAAGGATGCTTGACATTCTTCGTCCCCAGATAGAGGCACAAGTTAAGTTGTGGGGTTCTCACATACCTGAAAGGGGGAATATGGTTCCAGGCGAGAGTCTCAGTGAAGTAACAGTTATGATCAGATCCAAGTTCAGAGCTTACGTTCAAGCAGTTGTTGATAAACTTGTTGAAAATGTGAGTGGTTTTATCAGTAATGCATATTCTCATTACAATACACCAATTAATAGTAATAAGCATAACTTCCAAAGGAAAAAGAAGTAGCAAAGCCCCCGCTCCCCGCTCACACCACACCCGAAAACCAAAAAAAGTAGAGAAAAACTATGTGTAGTGTTCGAAGTATTCCGTCTAATTTCAAATTACATACACCTCCCATGTAGGCACCTTACAGTTACACCCTCATTGTACTATGATATAAAGCACTCGCTTCTTGAAGCAATTACTTTTGGTCTTTTCAATGCATTAAAAAATTAACCCTCAAATTATTTGCTCGTCTTATCTACTATTCTCTCTTTGCTCCCTTTTTTTTGTCTTTTTTTGGGAGTTTTGCTCCCATTATTAATCTACACTTTTTTGCAAGGTTCTCAACCAATTCCTTTCCTCTCTCATCTATTTGATATTCACTGTTCAAAATTGTTAGATTTTTGTAATCATTTAATATTCATTTAATTTAAATCACTTTAGTTTTAATTTATCATGAATTTCATAAATATACATAATCTTCATATAGAATAAATTAATTAATATTTATAGCTTGATGATATAAATCCTAAAGCATGTACCTAATATCTATCTTATATATTTGGCACACACAACGAGAGTGTCTGGAGCTTGCATTGATTATTACACATATGATGTTATAATTTAAAGTTTAGTAATATTCTCAAATTATTCCTCATGTATAAAGATGCTATCAAAGTTAATCATAAAAGTTCCCAATTTTGATTAAACTTTCCTGATCAAAATGGGGTATTTGTACTTCAGGAATTACACATAGTTGCAGGCGAGCCATGATTGTATCCTTACTGGCAACGCCACTCAATTTGATCTTTGCATTTATACCTTTTCTTGTTTATGCAGACAAAACTGCATAATATTACAAAGCTAAAAAAGACAATCCATGATGCTAAGGATAATGTGGTAGAATCTGAATTGAGACAACGGATGCAGCCTTTGAAGGAGTTATTGGCTACCACCATACATCAGTTGCACACAGTACTTGATACACAAGTATTTGTAATAGTTTGCAGAGGTTTCTGGGATTGCATGGGTCAGGTGGAAAGCTGTTCGAGTTTTTGTGGTACATTTTCATTTTGTTATTAATGATTGTTTTACAATAGGATTCTTCGATGCAGGATGTGCTCAAGTTTCTGGAAGGCAGGAAAGAAAATAGATCCTGGTATAAAGCATCACGGGTTGCAGTTACTGTAAGTTAATTAAGCTTTTACACTGATTATGATCGAAGAACTGCTTGTTGTGTTGTTTTATGTGTTTGAAGTACTGATTTTGTGTCTAAATCTTGACCTTGGTTCTTAAAATTTAAATCGTGACTTCTGACCCTCATCTTTCAGTTAAAAGTATTTTGTTCCCTATTATGTAAATCTGCAGTTATCTGCTTCATTTTTTATTTTAGTAACAAATTAGACACTAGTCAATTTTCCAATAATGTTTTATACTCCATGTTTCATGTATTTTTTATGATAAATTGTCAGTCGTGGTTATTACAACATGGAGATAAAATTATTCTCATATAATGCTTTCAGTAACAACGTCTTATGTTGCTAAAATTGAGAATGTGGGACCAAACTATCAAGAACTCAAAACATTATTCATCCTAGTGTTTCTAAAATGAAGCAAGAAAACTGAAATCAACCCTTTAGTATACTTACACTGTAATTTGAAAACTTTGTTTCCCCAAAGTAAAACTACCCCTCACATTTTTATAAAACTATTCAATCTGCCCCACCCCTCTTCCAGCATATTGATTTCCTTGTTTTGTCGGCCTTTTTGTTGTGGTGTTCTAAATATCTTGAGGTATTTGTTTGAAACTTGCTAATATATCCCCTATAAAAAATTTCAGGTATTAGACGACACATTTGCTTCAAAAATCCAGGAGATGGTTGGAAATGCATTGCAGGAGAAAGATCTTGAGCCCCCACGCTGCATCCTAGAAGTTAGATCAATGCTCTGCAAAGATGTGATTAATCACAACAAAAACTTCTACTATTAGCAACATCCAGACCTCACAAAATAATGTTGATTATGCAAACTGGGCTGAGTAAAATAATGGGTCCTCCTAGCTTCTTGAAAATGATGAGCAAGCTGTTCGGGACTGCAAAAAGGGCAAAAAGGCCAACCCTCATGGCATCTTTTTTCTATGAATGTATGTAAAGGAAGTTTGTAGGTTTCAAGGAGCATTTGATAATTATAATTTATATATTCCTTTATTTTTTTTTTCCCGATGATTATTTCAAATTAATTAACAATGTTTGAAGTTAAGTAAGTCTCAACTCTTGAGTACTTTTTCGACCTCGATTGTTATACTTTCCCTTGACGACCAACTAATTTTGGAAAATAGGAGAAAACTTCAGATAATTATTTCGGATGTCTATTCGGATGGATCGATCCATTTAAGGGTGTCTATTCGGAAGGATCGAATTGAGACAAGGGTACAACACCAAAAGTCTCAACTCAAACCCGGCCTCACCTGAAGTTAAATCAAAAATCCCAATCCTAATGTGAAGTTATTGTGTTTGGGTTAGACCTAATATTTTTCGGGTCACCCGATAATCCAACTCGATTTCTCCTCAATTTTTTTTAAATTTTTTTGTTTTTTCTTTTACATTTTTTACCAACAAATATACACGATAAACACAACTAAATGATCCTTAATACAATTACATATATTTAACATAACTTCTTACAGATAACATTTCTAACCAAAATCTAAGTTACAATTGTAACGCCCCGAATTTTATGTATTAATATCTTATGTTTTAAAATAATTTTATAAATTATATTTTAAAATACTTTCAAGAAATTTTTATGAATTTATATCAAATTGAGTTGATCATCATCATCACCCATCTTCTTCATTCTTTTCATTTCAAGGTTGGCTTGCATGAAGTATTGATTCTTGATCATGTTTGAATTGACTAGGGTTTGAGTTTGATATGCTAGAGGGATTATTGGTAGATGGAAGCATGATTATGTGACCTTATATTGAATTATGGCATGAGTTATAGCTTGAATCTTTGAATATTGAGCTTGAATGATCAAGTTTGATCATGAACATCTTGAATTCTTGATGATTTTTCCATGATTGATATGCTTAAGTGTTATTTTATCAACTATTGAACATATGTGTATCATATTTCCAGAAAATCATAGCTTTGTTGATTGGGAAGGGAATTTGTGGCTTGCTTTGTTGTTTCCCGTAGCCATGCTCTGTTTTGTTCTGTTTCTTTCCAGTTGCAGAACTGGGAACGACCGTTCCCAGCCTCAAGGCATTATGGGAACGGGCGTTCCCACCCTTTCAAATAAACTAGGCGGCCGAGCATGGGAACGGCCGTTCCTATTTTGGCCTTGGTGCGGGAAGGGCCGTTCCCAGCTAAAGGCGCCCTTTGTATTTAAAATCGTTGCCGCGTCTTTGGGGTTACGGGAACGACCGTTCCCATTTACAAAGGGAAGCTGGAACGGCCGTTCCCACCTGACATGCAGAACAAAATATTCTGCATAAAATTACAATTTTAGCCCCTCGATCCGACGACTTCTTTGTCACCCGTTCGCTATAGGTTGGTTCATGTACGGATCACCCATTTCGTATGTGGATTGACCTATAGTGCGGGGGTGTGGCACCTTCACGTGTCGGGGGTGCTACATCTAAGGTGGTATCAGAGCCCGGTTGCAAAACCGAGGTTCTCCCGTCGTGTCGTGTCACGTCTAGGTCGAACGGCATAGGATTAATTGATACTTGGTGAGTCTTGCATCTTATTTGGAGCTTCTTGGACTTACCTGAAATTACTTGAATTAGCTAAATTACTCAATAAGTTGTGCCTTGCATTGATTTCTGCTATTAACTTCAATTAATTGATCTTGAATTATGTGTTATACTTGTATTCTACGACCGTAATTATGTTCATTAGCATTTCCTAATCCAACATGCATATCTAGTGTATTAATTACAGGATGCCTCGACATAGGAGACATCATCATGATCATTCTCCTCGTGCTCCTTCACCCCCTCCTGCTCAGCCACAAGATTTTATGAATGCGGTGGTCGGGTTAATTGATCAGAGACTTCAAGAACGGGTTCCTCCGGTACCACCTGCACCAATAGCCCCACAGGAAAACCCTCTCTCTGCTATACTACGGGAATTTCAGAATCAATAACCTCCCAAGTTTTATAGGGGTGATGACATCCAGGCAGAGATGTGGTTAAAGGAGATAGAAAGGATTTGGCAACTTATTCCGTGTGATACTCAGGAAAAAGCTCGTTGCACTCTCACCTTGATTCAGGGCGAGGCCTACTCATGGTGGGAGAGTATCCAGATTGTATTAGAGGCTGCCGGGGAAGCTATTACTTGGGAAGTATTTGTTCGGGAATTTAAAAATAAGTTCATTCCACCAGCTTCCCGCACTCGTAGGTTGAGGGAGTTCACTGAGTTAAAACAAGAAGGGAGATCAGTTGGTGAGTACATTGCAGAGTTTGAAAGATTGTCTCGTTACGCTCCCAACATAGCAAACGATGACTTTCACAAGGCGACACAATTCGTGCGGGGACTTAGGCCGGATATCCAGGATGCCTTGAAAGCTGCCAACACGAGCACCTGGGCCAAGGCTACCACTAAAGCATTGAAAGTCGAAGATTCGGACAATGCAAGAACGTCTATTCCTTGCTTTGAACCGGAGCCAGCTTCGGGATCAGGACAGGATTCCAACACAAGGAAAAGGTCCAATGCTGCTTCAATTTCACTTTCCCAGGGAAGGGCCAAAAGGAAAAAGTCCCAGATCGACAAATCAACTTCAGAGAAGGTATCTGTTACATTGCCATCACGATCAGGGAAACCACTTTGCACTTATTGTGGATGGGATACACGTACCTATGATGGATGTAGAAAGCGGTTGCGGTTATGTTTCCGTTGTGGAAGTTCCGAACATCAAATTGATATGTGTCCAAAACGGAAAGAGCGGTCCACTAGGGGTCAGAGCTCACTTAACAGGCAAGAATCACGGTGAACGGTACCTTCAAACATGCATATCACGAGCATCATGAATTTTATTATCAACAATATGCTTCGGTGTAAAAGATAAATGGATGTGATTGGCGTGACTGTACTTGCCTCTTTTGTGATAAATGGTTCCATCATTGTTTTGGATTATTACTTGGTGTATATTCGAGAGACGGGGTTCTCTCCTAACTTGTTCGAGAGGCGGGGCACTCTCGTCCTTAACGAGAAACGGGGTTTTCTCACTTCTTGTTGGAAGACGGGGTTCTTTCATTCTTGTTCAAGAGACGGGGTCTCTTATGGCTTGTGTATCATTTTAAAACTTGACAGTGGACCTGGGGACCAGGTCCTTTTAAGGGGGGGAGAGTTGTAACGCCCCGAATTTTATGTATTAATATCTTATGTTTTAAAATAATTTTATAAATTATATTTTAAAATACTTTCAAGAAATTTTTATGAATTTATATCAAATTGAGTTGATCATCATCATCACCCATCTTCTTCATTCTTTTCATTTCAAGGTTGGCTTGCATGAAGTATTGATTCTTGATCATGTTTGAATTGACTAGGGTTTGAGTTTGATATGCTAGAGGGATTATTAGTAGATGGAAGCATGATTATGTGACCTTATATTGAATTATGGCATGATTTATAGCTTGAATCTTTGAATATTGAGCTTGAATGATGAAGTTTGATCATGAACATGAATCTTGAATTCTTGATGATTTTTCCATGATTGATATGCTTAAGTGTTATTTTATCAACTATTGAACATATGTGTATCATATTTCCAGAAAATCATAGCTTTGTTGATTGGGAATGGAATTTGTGGCTTGCTTTGTTGTTTCCCGTAGCCATGCTCTGTTTTGTTCTGTTTCTTTCCAGTTGCAAAACTGGGAACGACCGTTCCCAGCCTCAAGGCATTATGGGAACGGGCGTTCCCACCCTTTCAAATAAACTAGGCGGCCGAGCATGGGAACGGCCGTTCCCATTTTGGCCTTGGTGCCGGAAGGGCCGTTCCCAGCTAAAGGCACCCTTTGTATTTAAAATCGTTGCCGCGTCTTTGGGGTTACGGGAACGGCCACAAAAACTCAAGATAGTTTCATCAAACTCAAGCTTAAAGTTCCCAAATAAATTTCCAACAATGAATACACAATTTACTCAAGCCATTACAAAGCCCCATATATCATATATTTTCAATAAAATTATTCAAACTCCATAGTTACCTCAAATGAGAGAAATGAGAGACAAGAAAGAAGAAATGATGATGATGATGCTACTATGATCACAATTCCCACAAATATTGATGCTTGAATGATGAAGTCTCCCACTCCTCCAAGTAGGGTTTGGTTCGGTTGAGCAAGGAAAGCAAATGGAGCAAAGATGGAATGTTTGTATGAATGAGAAGCCAAAGGTACGTGAATGCTGCTATGAAAAAGAGAAGAGATGGCCAATTTGCAATTAAATCCTTCCACTTGTTAAGTTATGCAATCAAGTCCAATTCCATTATTAAATGATCAATGTGGTCCAATGCAATTAGATCCCATATTCATGAAAATGAGCAATTAAGGCCATAAAAGAAATAAATCACATTCGGGAAAATAATTCACATAGCAATCATGTTCAATATATCCAATAAATATGATATGATATGAATTTTCAATAAAATGTTAAGGATATAATTTTTTTTTTTTTTTATAAAATTATGTCATGATAGGAAAATGAATTAAATGATCAATTAATAATTAAATTACAACTCTCAAACGCACACGTGTCGTTCATACCTGAATTGCCGAAAGCTGGGGCGTTACAATCCTCCCTCCTTATAAGAATCAGGTCCCCAGATTCACTGATCGGAAGGGAACAACTCTGGATGGAACCGTCTCATTTTGTCTTCGGTCTCCCACGTGGCTTTTTCGGTCTTATCACTTCTCCAAAGAACCTTAACCATGGGAATCCTACGGTTTCTTAATTCCTGAAACTTCTTATCCAATATCTTAACCGGTTTCTGAACAAAGGTAAGACTCGGTTCCAATTCCACTTCTTCAACAGGAATGATCTCGGTTTCATCGGGGTAGTATTTCCTCAGCTGAGACACGTGAAATACGTTAGGTGGTAGGTCCAATCTGTAAGCAACTTCTCCAATTCTTTCCAAAATCTCATAAGGACCTAAATAACGAGGTTTAAGTTTACCTCCTTTCCCAATCCGAGCAAATCCTTTACGTGGAGACGCCTTCAAGAATACCCGGTCTCCAACCTCAAACTCGAGATCCCTTCTGCGACGATCGGCGTAGCTCTTCTGTCTGTCCTGAGCTGATTTCATCCGTTGTTTTATTAAGTGGACTTTCTCAATCATAGCTTCAACGGCCTTGGAAGGTTTCTCCAATTTCTCACCTTTCTTAACACCTTCCTGCTTAGTCCATTTCCACTCTTCCAAGTCAAAGAACAACGGAGAACGACACTTCCGTCCATAAAGTAGCTCATACTGTGCCATTCCAATCGAAGCCTGAAAACTGTTGTTGTACGCAAACTCAATCAAAGGTAGCTGGTCATGCCAAGAAGACTGAAAATCCAAAGAACAAGCTCTAAGCAAATCCTCGAGATACCTTATTAATCTCTCGGACTGACCATCCGTCTGAGGATGAAAAGCTATACTAAACTGGAGCTTCGTACCCAAAACCTCTTGCAATTCACGCCACAACCTCGCAGTGAACCGTGGATCTCTGTCAGAAACTATACTGATCGGAATCCCTTGAAGTCTAACGATCTCCCGGTTGTAAAGCTCGGCTAGCTTGCGAATCTTATACGACATCCGAACCGGTAGAAAATGTGCAGACTTCGTCAAACGATCTACAATCACCCAAATCCCATCAAACCCACCTTTCACTTTAGGTAATCCGGACACGAAATCCATCGTCACCTGTTCCCACTTCCACTCAGGAATAGGTAACGGCTGAAGAAGACCTCCCGGTTTCTGATGCTCGGCTTTCACTTTCTGACAAGTGAGACAATGCTTCACAAACTCGGCCACATCTTTCTTCAATCCACGCCACCAATAATATTGCCTTAAATCCTTATACATCTTGTTTCCTCCGGGGTGGATAGAATAAGCCGATCTGTGAGCTTCCTCGAGCAATACCCATTTCAACTCTTCGGGCACAACCACTTGGTTCTTGAAACGAAGAAGACCGGTTTTATCGAACCCGAATGGACACTCCGGATCAGCTCTTGCCTTAGTTACCAATCTCTGAACTCCCAAATCCGTACTCTGAGCCTCAAACAACTTGTGCTTCAATTCTGGCTGGACCGAAATATTAGAAACTCGAGCCTTTAAGACAATTGGCTCGATTCCACTACTTTCACCCACTTCCAAGCTCGACACACTAGCCTTCCTACTAAGTGCATCGGCGACCACGTTGGCTTTACCAGGATGGTACTTGATCGTGCAATCATAATCTTCCAACCTTTCCATCCAACGCCGTTGCCTCATATTCAAATCCTTCTGAGTGAATAAATACTGGAGGCTTTTGTGGTCGGTGAAAATCTCGAAAGACACCCCGTACAAATAATGTCTCCACTTTCCAAGTGCAAAGACTACGGCAGCAAGCTCAAGATCATGTGTCGGATAATTCTTTTCATGCTCTTTCAACTTTCGGGATGCATAAGCAATTACTTTACCCTTCTGAGTCAACACACATCCCAAGCCTTCCTTAGAAGCATCCGTATAAACAACATATCCTTCAGAACCTTCCGGAAGGGCTAACACTGGAGCAGACACTAACTTTTCCTTCAAGAAAGTGAAACTCTTCTCACAATCTTCATTCCAATCGAATTTCACATTCTTCTTCGTCAACTGGGTTAAAGGAGCTGCTAACTTGGAGAAATCCTTAACAAACCTCCGGTAATAACCTGCCAATCCCAAGAAACTCCTAATCTCAGAGGCATTCCTAGGTTTCTCCCACTTCAAAACCGACTCAATCTTGGAAGGATCGACTTCCAAACCACTGCCCGAAATCACGTGACCCAAGAATGACACCCTGTCAATCCAGAACTCACACTTGATGAACTTGGCAAACAACTGATGCTCCTTCAAAGTCCTCAATACCAACTGGAGGTGTCTTGCATGCTCCTCGGCAGACTTCGAGAACACCAGGATATCATCAATAAAAATGACCACGAACTTATCCAGAAAAGGCCTGAAGATCCTGTGCATCATATCCATAAAAGCTGCTGGGGCATTAGTCAAACCAAACGGCATCACAACAAACTCATAATGCCCGTACCGAGTGTTAAATCCCGTCTTAGAAATATCCCCTGCTCGGATACGCAGCTGGTAGTATCCTTGTCTCAAATCCAATTTCGAATAGACTTTCGATCCCTGAAGTATGTCAAACAACTCCTCGATATGTGGAAGAGGATACTTGTTCTTGATCGTCATCCGGTTCAACTCTCTATAGTCTATGCACATTCTCAAGGTCCCGTCCTTCTTCTTTACAAACAAAACCGGTGCACCCCAAGGAGAAGAACTCGGTCTAATGTACCCAATCTCCAACAACGCATCAAGTTGAGTCTTCAACTCTTTCAACTCGGCCGGAGCCATACGATACGGAGTCTTGGAGTATGGCTCTGCATTCGGGTACAAATCAACCACAAACTCAATTTCCCGTTCTGGAGGTAAAGAATCCAATTCCTCAGGAAAGACCTCGGGAAACTCCTTCACTACTTCCGTTTCTTCCAGCTTACTCTGATCCTTAGGTTTGTTAAGAATATAAGCGATGAAACCCGTGGCTCCCTCTCGAACTAACTTATGAGCTTCAAAAAAAGAAAGTAACGGTACAGTCTTGGAACTCCAACCCACTACCAAATCTGATCCCAACTGAACCTTCTTCGCTCTATAATCAACTGTGGCAGAATGTCTGTACAACCAATCCATGCCCAAGATAGATCCATAGCAAGTCATCGGCAGCTCAATAAAGTCTGACAAGAAAACCCGACCCTCGATGCTCACCGGAACCTCTCTGAACACCCGATCAGATTCTAAACTACCACCAAACGGAGTACTAACCACATAACATGCAGAAGAACGAGTAACAGGCAAAGGTAAAGAAACAGATATAGCACTCGAAAGAAAGGAGTGAGTAGCTCCCGGATCAAACAAGGTATGAATGTTCGTGCCATGTATGCAAATGGTACCTTCAACTACCGCGGCTGGATCAATATCAGCATCCTGCTGCTCACCCTCCAAAGCATAAGCACGAGCCCTAATCAGTGGTCTCGGTGCTCCCGGTGGTGGTATCCTACGATCCGGATAGCCATCTACCAAATGCTCATCGCTCCCACAAAGTAGGCATAAACCCAGCCGCCTCCTGCAGTTATCATAGACGTGTGTTCTCTGTCCACAGAAGGTACAATAAGGTCTCTCGGGTGGTGGTGGCTAAGCTGGAGCAACTGGAGCTCGAATCACTGGTCCTGCTGGTCGGGGCTTCTTTCCTGGGCCCTGTGGAGCTGGTGGTGGAGAAGAATAAACCATCGGCCTCTTGCCTGAAGCAGAACCCGAGCCTGAACCCTTATACCCTGATCCGGCACCTCTAAAACCCGATCCAGAACCTCTGAATCCCGATCCAGACCCTGAGCCCGAACCTGAACCTGAACGGTAGGTAGATCGCCTCGCATTCACTGAATCCTCAACCAATAGAGCCTTCTTGGTAGCCTTCACCCAAGTGCTCGTGTTGACCGCCTCAATCGCTACCTGAATATCCGGTCTAAGGCCCTGAACAAACTGCATCGCCTTATGGAAATCATCACTCGCTATATTAGGAGCATAGCGGGACAACCTCTCAAACTCGGCAATGTACTCTGAGACCGACCTGTTTCCTTGCTTCAACTCTGTAAATTCCTTCAATCTTCTAGTGCGAGAAGATGGAGGAATGAACTTGTTCTGAAATTCTCTAACAAACACTTCCCAATTCACTTCCTCACCTGCAGCATCTAACACAATCCGGGCACTCTCCCACCAAGAGTAGGCCTCACCCTGAATCAAAGAAATAGTACAACGGGCCTTCTCCTGGGACTCACAAGGAATGAGCTCCCAAATCCTCTCAATCTCCCTAAGCCACTGCTAGGCCTGAATATCATTCCCTTTGTAAAATTTGGGAGGATGCTGGTTCTGAAACTCCCTGAAAACAGCTGATATCTGGCCTCCAGGCTGTGGTGGTGCAACTGGTGGTGGTGGTGGAACATAATCCCGAACTCTCTGATCAATAAGACCCACCACTGCGTTCATAAAATCCTGTGGCTGAGCCTGAGGAGGTGGAGGAGGAGGTGGTGATCTCTCCCTGCGATGATGTCGATGATGTCGATGTCTAGGAGAACGATCACGATGATGTCTATCGCGAGCCATCCTGAAATCAAGTTACTATGGTGCATGTTCGATTAGTAATGCCAATGTGTGCAAATAACTCGTCAAATTCGCATGAATTCAAAACTCAACAAGTCACCCCAAATTCAAGTAAGTCAAGTAGGTTCAAGTATCAAATAACAATGCAAGACTCTCAAATTAACAATTAGTTCCTATGCCGTGCGACCTATACTCACAAGACACGACACTAGAGACCCGGATACCACCGTAGGATGTAGCACCCGGAACGCCAGGCACCATATCCCCCGCACTATAGCCCCAATCCACATATGGAATGGTTAATCCATACATGAATCAAAGCTATAGCGAACGGGAGACAATAAAATGACTCAAGGCTAGACGGGTACCCTCAATTTAAAACCAACCAACAATCAAGTCAGAGTATTAAAAAGCAGAAGCAATAACATTCATTCGATATGTATAGGTACCATATTTATTTATTTACTTATAGGTACCAACATTCACACTATCAATACATTATCATCTCTCAACAATATAGATAACAAGGCGTTATACAAAATATCCCAAATAGCTATACATAACAAAATGTGGGAATGAAGTGTGCTAGACCCAAATTTAAAGACTACTAGACCCTAAATTCCCGCCTAGCACGCCCTGCAAAACACTGAAAAGTTGAGGTGTCAGTCCAACACAGACTGAGCGAGGGGTATACATAAATATAAGCGCACAGACATGCAAGTTATAACCTCGGGTAATAATTTTGGAAAAGCAAAACAATCTAATAGGTTAAAAGAGATACTATCGCCCGAGATTACAACTATTCCAATTTCAATTCAATCAATTCAATACAATCAATTTGTGGCCCGGCGAGTGGGGCAATTCTCCAACCTTACACCGACTGTGTACAATCAATCAATCAATTATTAGATGATTAGGTGATCAAGCAATTCATTAATGTGCACAATTAGCAGTTTCAATAACGCCTTCTTCCTCCGGGTGATGGTGGGATTGCAAGGCCCCACCATCCAATCAATCTGGGCAGAGGGTACATGAATCCCTAAGCCCGGAACTCCTTCCTCCCCTAATCTCCTAGAGGGTTCAGGGTTCATCCCAGTTTGGTGAGGATAGCTCTCGAGTTACCCGTCAGCCCATGCTTTCCCGGTTGGCTCGAGTCACTACCCTCGGGCCCACAGTGCAATACAATACTCGCCAAATCAATCAATCAATCAATCAATCCCTTCCATAGTTCGATAAAACATTTGAAAACCAATCTCTTTTAAAAACTATAAGTTATATAGATAGGTTTTGGCTTAAAATTCACATAGGGTTGTACGGGTCCTATGTATTTAAAATTAAACCTCACCTGAACGATCCAAAATAAACCAAGGAAACAGCTCACAGGGCCTGCTCCTCGTCACCAGGAAGCTGGTCTGTGCAAGAAAGACAATTGTCCGTGAAACACGACTCAAAATGTACCAAATATGACGAACGGCGGAAATGCAACGAGACGACGAGAAAAATACAATGTACCATGAAAATATTGCGTTTCAACATGTAATCAGTCATATAATAGCAATTAGGGGTCAAAGAAGCCGTCGGATCGAGGTGCGAAAAATGCAATTTTATGCAGTGAATTTTGGGCACTTTCTGGACTATGGGAACGGCCGTTCAGGCTTCCCTTTGAAAATGGGAAGGGCCGTTCCCATGGCTACAGAAAACGCGCCAGCGTTTTCTTAAAGGGAAAAACGTTTTAGCTGGGAACGGCCCTTCCGGCTCAAAGGCCAAAATGGGAACGGCCGTTCCCAGTCTCGCTGGCCAACTATCTCAGCATCATGGGAACGGCCGTTCCAGTTTTGAACTTGGGTTGGGAAGGGCCGTTCCCAAAATACGAGAGCAGCTGTATGCAGAGCAGAAACAGGGCAGCCATGGCAACACCACAAACAATCACCAAAAATGGCTTCAAGCCAAGTTCAAAAGCATATATTTGATGCAATAAATATGCTAACATGCATATTGATCAACAACAAGTCATAAAACACAAAATCCCATGTTAGATCATCAATAATCAATCATTTGAAACCCATATACTCAATCATGCTTCAAGTCCACAAAACTCAAGATAGTTGCATCAAACTCAAGCTTAAAGTTCCCAAATAAATTTCCAACAATGAATACACAATTTACTCAAGCCATTACAAAGCCCCATATATCATATATTTTCAATAAAATTATTCAAACTCCATAGTTACCTCAAATGAGAGAAATGAGAGACAAGAAAGAAGAAATGATGATGATGATGCTACTATGATCACAATTCCCACAAATATTGATGCTTGAATGATGAAGTCTCCCACTCCTCCAAGTAGGGTTTGGTTCGGTTGAGCAAGGAAAGCAAATGGAGCAAAGATGGAATGTTTGTATGAATGAGAAGCCAAAGGTACGTGAATGCTGCTATGAAAAAGAGAAGAGATGGCCAATTTGCAATTAAATCCTTCCACTTGTTAAGTTATGCAATCAAGTCCAATTCCATTATTAAATGATCAATGTGGTCCAATGCAATTAGATCCCATATTCATGAAAATGAGCAATTAAGGCCATAA
Source organism: Lantana camara (assembly GCA_037501455.1). Classification (NCBI taxonomy): domain Eukaryota; kingdom Viridiplantae; phylum Streptophyta; class Magnoliopsida; order Lamiales; family Verbenaceae; genus Lantana; species Lantana camara. Next base: position 57,680,707 of record CM074858.1, read on the forward strand.
AAGAAATAAATCACATTCGGGAAAATAATTCACATAGCAATCACGTTCAATATATCCAATAAATATGATATGATATGAATTTTCAATAAAATGTTAAGGATATAATTTTATTTTTTTTTTTATAAAATTATGTCATGATAGGAAAATGAATTAAATGATCAATTAATAATTAAATTACAACTCTCAAACGCACACGTGTCGTTCATACCTGAATTGCCGAAAGCTGGGGCGTTACATTTAGTCTCGTCTAGCTTGTTGTTTTCATATGTGGGTCGACCTGTAGTGCTGGGGTGTGGCATCTCTACGTGTTGGGGTGCTACAAGGGAGAGGGTCAGTCTCTAGAAGACTGAGTGAGCAGGAGCGATACATATATATAGAAACATGCGCATGCAAGTCATAAATCCCGAGCAAGGTTTTATTTAAGTTAATTCCCAAGAAGGGCTAAAATATAACTAGCAATACCCGGACTTTACAACTAAACCATATTAAATTCATTAAGTTCATAAATCATACATAAACATAAAGGCTCGGCGAGTGAGCGTGCATCATCTCCAATCAAACTCCGACCGTGTACGACAAATATCATTAATACATTAAATATGTGATCATGCAATATGTTATAATACATACTGTAACGCCCCAACTTTTCGGACGTAAAGGTATGACGTATGTGTTTACCAATTTGCGCGAATTAATTGTTTTTACGTGTTTTATATTTAATTTTATTATAAATTGTTATTATTTTATTTTATTATATTTTATTTTAATTTAATATTATTTTAAAAATATTTCGTATTATAATATATATATATATATATATATATATATTTCAATTATTGCTAATTTAATTATTAATGTTAATTATGTTATTAATTTAATGATTATGTTAATTAAGTGTTATGTTAATTAATCATGCTTTAATTAATTAATTACGTGACCTTAATTTAAATTATTTAATATCAGATTTAATTCATTTATTTAAATTTTTGCATGAATTTTAATGTTTATATGCATGAATTGCATGAATTGTGCATATTGTTCATTTTGTGCTTCGTTCTTATATGAAATGATATCGAATTGCCACGAATTTGTAGTATGTCGTAAATATATGTGTTATGAACATGCTTATGTGCTCGGTTTATGTTTTTGAATTTATTTGATAGGTTAACGAATTCAATTTGATTCGAGGAAACAAATCGGGGGCTAACGAGCACTTAGCGTACCCTTGGTTCCGAATTTAATATCTTGAGCTCGGGAACTCGGATTCGAGTTCCGTCAACTCCGCTGAACTCGTAACGAAAATTCGAGTTTAGTAAACTTAGCCTCATATTTTTCCAAAGTTATTTGGACCTCCGAAATTCAACCGAAAAACGAATCGGCGACCAATTTGACCTTGTTGTACAAAATTAGCCATATCTTATCCAAACTTTAACCAAATTAACCATGGTTTGATTCTATTGAACCCTAACTCAACCACCTATCCTAATATGTCATGCCCTAACCAAACCAATCCTCACACAATCCCCAAAACTCAGCCAAAGCTACTGCTTTTCAGTTTAGTCCCGTAACCCTTCATTCCTTAGAGATTTTGGAGCTCAAATCTCATCCAAACTTCATCCAATCAACAAGGTAAGTTTAGGATTGTAATATATGTTCATTTCTGTTCATTTCCATCCTTTCATTCACGAATTTGAGCATGGTTTCTTGAATTTCTGGACTGATTGCTTAAATAAGTGTTTTGAGCAAAATTATTGATCTCATTCGATTCTTAATGGTTTTGATTGATTCCAAGCTTGAGAATGATTATTTTGACATCCTCATATCATTTATGATCATTGATTTCTTGGTGGTTGAGATATTAATGAGTTATCATTTATGGTACTTTGAGAAATTCCACATGAATGTCACGCATGCTTTCTCCTCTTGGTTGAACACTTTTGGAACTGAATTATGTGTTGGATTTATGTTGTTTTGCTGCCATTTGTTAGCCTTTGTGACCTGAACATGTTGGGATGGTTGGAGATCTTCTTGCTCTGTTTTTCTTCGAGATTTTTGCTCTGTTTTGGCTTGGATGTGTTGCTGTCACAGCTGCTACGTTTCTCCTTGCTTTTGCTGTTAGTTTCATGGCATTGTGGGATCATTCTTGTTGAGTTCTTGCAGCTTTTCATGCTGAGTTTTGTTGCTTTTGTTGCCTGCTTTTGTTGCGTTCGTTGCTGCCTTCTTCCGCGTCAGTTGCTGTCAAGAAAACAGGGTATGTGCTGGTGTGAGACACGGGGGTGCCATTTTTGCTCGTTCCAGCGAGGAACAGGGGTGCGAATTGGCCTGGAATTGCTGTACCGAGACACGGGGGTGTCTCGGTCTGGGCTTGGGAGGTGACACGGGGGTGTCACCCCGTTTTTCCTGAACTGTTTGCCTGCAATTTCCCTGAACTGCTGAATATATATATATGCTTGTGTGCTGTGTGTGCGTGAGTATGCATGGCTGTTTGATTTTGTGTGTGTGCATGGTGTTATTTTATTTGCATGCATAAATATATTATATATATTGTGTATATGCATGGCTTTGTGTGTGTACGTGTATGCATGTATTTATATAATATATTGCATGTGTAACGCCCCAGTTTTTCAGTTTATAATAATGTGACGTATTTGTTTATAAATTGCGCAATTTAATTATTTAATTATATGATTAATTGTTTGTAAATGTTTACATTTGTTTTAAACTATAAACTATTTCTATTTTAATTTAATTCATTTTATTTTACCTTGATACTTAGTGTTTAAATTCTCAATTAGGGTTTCATGTTACCTTAAATATTTCGGTAATTTCGTTAATTAATTTCAACATGTTATTAGTTGGTTTTAATTTAATTAATATGAAATTTAAGTTTTAGTAAATCATTTATAACAATATGAATTCGTTCATGGCATGAGCGTTCTATTTGTGTTTCGTTCATATATGTAATGATATCGGATTGGTATGGAAATTTAGTATGTCGTATATATGTGTGTTGCGAACATGCCTGTATGCTCGGTTTGTGTTTTCGGATTCATTTGACGTGTTTATGAATTTAATTTTGATTGTGGAACCAAATCGGGGGCTAACGAGCAATTAGCGCACCCTTGGTTCCGTGCGTGATATCTTGAGCTCGGGAATTCGGATTCGAATTCCGTCAACTCCGTTGCCTTCGTATCGACGATCCGGAGGCAATGGAACAAGCCTCATACCTTTTTGAGATCATTAAGACCTCCGAAATCCAACCGTAACGGGCGGCTCGTGCAAGAAGAGCTCCTTTTGGTTGACTAGTCTTCATGGTGGGACCCCATAACACCTCTTAACCTAACCATACCCTAACCATGACTTATCTACCTTGAGTTAAGCCCTTTCTCTCCTCTTTAGCTCTGAAAACCGAACCACATATCTCCATTTCCAGCTGCAACTAAAACGAGAGAGGGAAGAAGAGGAGAAGGGAGAAACCCTTGGCCATCCTTTGTGATTTTGAGCTCAAATCACCATTTTTCTTCACCAAATCTTTAAGGTATGAATATTTATGTCTTCTCTACTCTATTATACTTGATTTCATCTCATTACAACATGTTTTGGATCAGATTTGATTAGGGTTTGAATTATGAGTTTGGTATGAACTTTTAGGGATTTTTGTTCTAGTGACCTATTTGCTTGTGTGGCTGATTTTCTTGCTTGTACATGATCATATGAGCTTTTTTCTTGACCCATTTCTTTCCTAACTGATAGTGTATGATATTAGGAGGATTTCATCTCTTGACCCTTTAATGAAATTATGAGATATGGAGCTCCAAACTTGATGATCAAACTACTTCCCCTGTTTTCGAACTGCTGTGTGAAATATTGTGTTGTTGCTTGATCAAATGGTCTCCATTTCGTGTGAAATTGCATGGAGTTGATGTACACTCATTAATTTATATGTGAGCATTCATGTTTTAAGTATTTGGATCCATTAGAAGCCTCAAAACCGAAGTACATGGCCTGTTCTTATGCATGATCTTTGACAGAATTGTTGCTGTTGCAATTGTGTGGTTGTTGGTCACCCTAATGTGCTTTAAATTGTACCATTTTGCATATATATGATTTATATTAGTTGTTTAGTATGTTAGCATGCATTCCCCAAAGTTTCAGATCCAAATTCAACCCCTAAGTACTTGATCAAGGCATGATTGAACAATTGAGCTTTTATGGGCGATTTTACTGACCCAGTTTTGCTGCGTGATTTAGATGATCTTAACGTGTGATTTAGCCTTTGCACTCTAAATGAAAAATGTTCATAACATGCCAAATATGCTGTATATGAAGTTTCAGAGCATTTGGAGTTGGTTTGGTATGCTTTTGGTTTGAGTTTGTAAGGGATCAGTTTTTGCCGGTTTAGCTTGTGAACGGTTTTGGTTCTGTACCGTGACACCCCCGTGTCTCATTTACTCATAAGAGTGAGACACGGGCGTGTCACACCTTCTGGGCAGCTCTGTACTGAGCCACGCCCGTGGCTCAGTTTGGCTAAGGAAGGTGACACCCCCGTGTCCCTTCCCCTGCGCAGTCCGTGTTGCTTCCTTTTTGATATTTGATTCGTTTCACCTCCTTAATGATTTTATCTCCTTTCGTGTTGAACTATGAACTTGTTTTGCTATATGTTGGGAGCATTATGGTGCAATTTCATGATATTTGGATGAGGTTTAAAGTATGCTTTTAGTGAATTGCTTTGACGTGGCTTAAATGCTTCTATATGAAATATTAAGTACATTCTTGCATTCTTTTGATGTCTTAAGTGATGTTCTTTGCCTTTTTGTGTATCATACTCAATGTAAACATGTTTGAAGGTATAATATGATTATGGTTCTAAGATTTTGTAAGATATTGCTAAGAATTATGAAGGATATGAAATAAATGAGTATGATACCTTCATTTCTTGAAAGTATTTGAATGAAGGGCTTGTTATATGCCTTAATTGCATTAATAGTGCACATGAACGTTTTTATGATATAACATGATCATATATGCATTCATTTCATATTCACTTCATTGCCGTGCGTCATATATGGTTCATTAAAGTCTCGAGTCTCACCAACACGTCATGTTGTCTTTTGTACAGTTTATCTCCAGGGAGGAGAGATCTTGATCCTTCGAGCACTTGTTAACCCGTTCCTTGTTTCGTCACGGTTCAGGTGAGGGTGGTTTTCGTTTTAGCTATGTAACAAACCCTACAACCCTTATGTGAAAAGCTTTGGCCAAAACCTTATGATTATATATATATATATGGTTTTCAAATGAAGTTATCGAGTAAATTCTTCTGAATTATACGTATGAGCGTATATAAGCTTAAAAATGGTTTTGTATTGAGGCTATGCTCCAAACCGTGTGTCTTCATGCTAGCTACGGATTAGGATGACACGGAGAGGTATGTATATAGCATATGCCGAATTACGCGGTAAGGTATGATTTCTTATAGTATGTATCATATGAATGAATTGATATGTTTGGCGAGACACATTTAGGATTTCTGATTTCTCAGGCCCCGGGACTTGGTATATGTGGCTAACCGAGGAAGCAAGGGCTGACGGGGATCCCATATACTAGTCCCAACCAAACTACGGTGATACCGGCCCTCGCTAGGAGATTTAGCGGGGAATGGGAGCTGAGTGCCGTTGGGGGAGTCATGAAACCCCATTGGCCTATGTCTGAGGTGGTCGGGTCTTGCTAACCCGTCCACCACCCGGAGGAAGAAGGTTGGTTATGATATACGCCTTTTCTTATATATGTTATGTTATGATTATGCACCGTGCGGGAAGGCCGGGACACGGATTACCCAAACGATTATGATTTATGATATATGGTCTGCATGTATTATGATATATCGCATGAACACCTAATCAACATATTAAGGATATTTGTCATACACGGTCGGAGTTTGGTTGGAGATTGTGCACGCTCACTCGCCGAGCCTTATATTTATGTATGATTTATGAATGTAATGAATTTAATATGATTTGGTCATAAAATCCGAGCATTGATTAATCAGTCTCTTGCCCTTTTTGGGAGCTAAATTCAAACAAAACCTTGCTCGGGATTTATGACTTGCTTGTGCATGTTTCTATATATGTATATCGCTCCTGCTCACTCAGTCTTCTAGAGACTGACCCTCTCCCTCCCCAACACTTTAGTGTGCAGGTTTGGCTTCAGAGTTTCGAGCTAGGCGGAGGTGTTGGAGTCTTTGTGTTGGTCAAGTTAGGTTAGGAGAGTCTCTGCACTCATATCTGTATTGGAATTATGTATGATTCGTTCTATTATACCATGAACTCGAATAATTTTGTAATTGTTATTGAATTGTTGTTACTGAATTTTGCTATTGAATTAAAAGAGGCCTGAAGAGCCCAAATTCTGCTTATGGTTGGTATACTTGAACTTTGGCTTTGCAATGCATTATACTTCGTGGATTGGTTTTCATTGCAGGGTCTAGCTCCGCCTGGCTTAGGAAGGTTTTTATGTTTGTCTCCCGTTCGCTAAGGTTTGATACGGGTGCGGATTTTCTATTTCGTTACTCGTGTTGAGCCTTAGTGCGGGGGATGTGGCGCCTCACGTGCGGGGTGTACAGCATGCATATATACATATATATATTTATGCATGTGTGCGTGTATATATATATATATACTTATGTTATTTATATAATTGTTATATATTTATTATATTATATATGTTTATTATATATTTCAACTTAGATACCGATCCCTCGGCAGAGGATGGCCTATGGCTTCTGCACACAGATGGCTCCTCGACCTCACATGGGGAGGGAGCCGGGGTGACCCTCAGGGACCCTCTCGGAGCTGAAGTTGACTACGCCATCAAGCTGGCGTTCCAAGTCACCAACAACGAAGCTGAGTATGAGGCCCTCATCCAGGGGCTCAGGATTGCACTCCAAAATGGCGCCACTCGGGTCACTGCATATGTTGATTCGCAGTTGATCGCGAGTCAGATTGACGGTTCTTATGAGGCTCGAGAAGCCACCATGGTGCAGTATCTGGCGAGCTCTAAGGAGGTGATAGCCAAGTTCAGAGAATTCCACCTTTTGCAGGTCCCGAGGGCTGAAAACGAACACGCTGACGCTCTCTCAAAGTTCGCATCCGCCCTGGATGGTTTCAGCAAACGCGCTGTTACATTCCTTAGAGCAGAAGAGTCGTTGATAAGTAGAGGCGAACCTTCGAAGGAGGTGAATATGATTGACCCCACCGAGCCTTGTTGGCTCGACGAAATTATCAGATTCCTCCAGGATGGAACCAGCCCAAGTGACAAAGTTGAGGCTCGGAAAATCAGAAACAAGGCCCCTCGCTTCTCATTGGACGCTGAGGGTCGATTATTCAAGCGATCCTTCCAGGGCCCTCCGTTGAGGTGCTTAAGACCCTCGCAGGCCAAAGAAGTTTTAGAACATGTGCACGGTGGAAGTTGTGGGAACCACTCGGGCGGTCGAATCTTGGCAAAGAAAGTCTTAAGGAGTGGGTTCTACTGGCCCTCGGTGCTGCAGGATGCCATTAGCTACTCCAAGAAATGCCCTAAGTGCCAATTTCATTCTAACACCCCTCAGTTGCCGGCGGCTCAAATGATTCCTATTGATGTTTCGTGGCCTTTTGATCAGTGGGGCATTGATATTGTGGGACCCCTCCCAATGGCGGTCGGACAAAAGAAATTCGTAATACTCACCGTGGACTATTTCACTAAGTGGGCTGAAGCCGAAGCGGTCGCCAAGATAACGTTCAAAGTTGTGAGAGACTTCATTTGGAAAAACATCATTTGCAGATATGGTATCCCGAGGGTGCTCATCTCAGACAACGGCTCCCAGTTTATCGCTGCCGACACGCGAGATTGGTGCTATGAGCTAGGGATTGAATAGCGATTCACCTCCGTGGGCCACCCTCAAGCCAATGGTCAAGCGGAGGTGACCAATCGAACCATACTCCGACATCTGAAGACGATGCTCGAGAGTAAGAATGGAGAATGGGCTGAAGAACTTCAAGGAGCCCTGTGGGCATACCGTACTACTCCACGAGCGGCAACATGGGAAACTCCTTATTCCCTCGTTTATGGCTCCGAGGCTATGATACCCGCGGAAATTGCTCAAGAATCCGCACGCGTTGCCTATTTCGAGCCTGCTGCCAACGAGGCCAATCGGGCGCTCGAGTTAGATTTGTTGGACGAGAAGAGAAATGCTGCTTGGGCACGTATCCACAAGTACAAAGCAACCGTAGCTCGCCAGTACAACAAACGTGTTAAGGAGAGGACTTTCCAGCTAGGGGACTTGGTCCTCAAAAAAGTTGAAGTCTCCAAACATGTGGGTAAGTTGGACTCCAATTGGGAAGGCCCTTTCAAAGTCATTCAGGTACGAGCAAATAACACCTACCTGCTGGAGACTTTGCAAGGCGAGCGTCTCCCTAGGCCATGGAATGCATGTAACCTTAGAAGGTTCTACGTGTAAACATCAGTTTTTTTGTAAGTGCCCGTTGGAGGCATGGGGTACTTTCTTGTGACAGAAAGCATATTGTATTCATTTTGGAAATTGCATTTGATTTTTTGTTTAGGTCATTTATTTGCTTTCCTATTGGTTAATGATTTGAGCAACAAAAGGCCTACTCCGTGTCGATCATCCTCCACGTCGAACGGCCTAAGTAATACCCCAATCGTTTTGAAGCAACGCTATCTGGGTGTCGATAACCATCCACCCGGAATAGTTTGACAATTTGTAAGTGTATAAAATCCTAAGTACGAGCGTGTCAAATGGCGGGATGCTAAACGCTTAATTTACGTCAAGCTGGGTGCTCGCTGCTCCAGTTCGTGCTCGTAAACCCCCGATGACCCTCTACTTATTGAGTAAAAAACACACTCGTAAAATAGTGGATCCCAGACCAATCCTTCCAGGGGTCCCTCGAAATGACGTTAACCCCACTGTTACGCTCTATTTTATCCAATACTTAGCAAATCCTACTGATGATTTCTAAAGTGCATACAACTCACTGGTGCGTTCGAGATGAGGGCGCACATTAATGGGCCAATACTTAGGCAAATCCACAGAGGTTTCCTAAGTTTAAATTCGAGCCTCATTACGAATACGGACAGGGAACCCCCATGGGAAACACCCTCGCGCCCGTATCTACGCCCCTCAAATCGCCAGACGCTGCCAAACCTTAATCTGATGGCGCATTGTGATGAATGCCAGGGCACCCTCAAATAAAACACCCTCGTGCACGCACACGCTCATCACAAACGCTCAAACAAGAGAGACCAATATAAAAGCGGCGAGCGCAATGAGACAACATCATTCACCATTCAAAAGTAAAAGAGAAAGCATTCAAACATCAAACATCAAAGCGTTCAGAAAGTAGCTGGAGGATTAAGTACTAACATTAATTGTTCATAAATAAGGCAAGGAATTTAAACCAGCAGGGAAAGGGGCTCAACAACCAAGGGATCATCACTAGGCTTGAGAGTCAGGCTCTGGAGGGGCGGTAGCAAGAGGAACTGGGGCTAGCACGTTGGCGTCTGAAGTTTGAGCCTCGCCTGGTTCCACGGCATCCGCTTCATTCATAACGGTGCCCTCGTCCTCTATCTGGATAGGCTCGGGACCTAAGGTATTGGCAGCTATGAACTCCCGTTGGAGCATTTGCACCAATTCCTGATACTCCGGCTCCGCCAAGCTCTCAATAGGATCCTCGTCTTGGACCATAGGCTCACAGTTTTCATCCAGGTCCATGCACAAGCGCTCGTCAGTTCGAGCGCTGTCAGGAGCTAAGCCAAGCTTCACCATTTGCCCGATAGCTTTACGGAAGAAGCGCCGGGCATTGTCAAAGCACTGGATGTTGGCTGCGAATATGAAAGCTTTGGAGCGCACGAACTTCATCACTGCGTCCCATGAGCCCTTCGCCGCCAGCCCTTCCACCTTCCCTTGCAGATCAGCGAGCGCCTTCTTGGTAACTTCGTTTTGGCGTGTGCTCTCTGCTAGCTGTGTGCCCTTCTCCCCGTTCTGGACCCGCAGTTGGTCTCGCTCTACCTTCAACTTCCTATGGCGATCGTCACGGATAAGATAGGCTGTGTCCGCCTTCTGCAGATTCTCCCTCAACTGATCCTTCTCAAGGTTGGCAGCAGTCAGTTGGGCGTGGATGTTGTCGTAATCCTCTTGTAACTGGCCGGGATCAGAGATTCGCAGCAATTTCTTGTATTTGGCCTTATTATTGGAGTAGGCCTGCGCTCGGCCTTGCAAATTCTTCAACCTGGGGATCACCTCCTGGAAAGTCAGAAACAAAGGTTAGCATTAAAATTGGAATACTGGAAGTTGGAATCCCCCGTAAAGTATTGAGGACTCACCGTTAGCAGGGCGTGACAAGCGTCATCAGCAACACGAGCGGCGTCATGCTCGTTCAACTTATTGTGATCGTCGGAAAATTGGAGTTTTCCGACGATGTCCGAGACGAGGTTCATGGAGTAGACGTTCTTCTTCAGAAGCACGGGACCCTCAGTCCGCTGGCGCTTGTAGCGACTGTCGCCCTTGCAGCCTATCTTCCAGAAATCCTCATCCTCTGATGAGGAGGTGTCGCCGCCCTCGCCCCTATGTCCCACTACCACCTCTTTTCCCTTGCCTGAAATCGGGAGGGAGTTCGGCAGCCTCTTCCTCTTTCCTTGACGGTCGGCCCGGATGGTTTCATGGATCTGAACCAGTTCCCCGAGCGATTGAAGGAGCCGCTCGAACTCAGTGCTATTGGACCCTCGCGGGCCACCGGTGGAGGAGTAGCCCCGCGAGCGCCATCAACCGTTAAATCCTCAATGGGGCCCCTATGAGCTTCATTCTCCGCGCCCCCGCGAGCGCCATTATGGCCGCGACCAACTCCTCACCTAGTTCCCCTCCCCCTGGGAGCGTTGGGAGGACGAATTTGCTGTTGTTGCGGGGGTTGAGGGTTAGCGTCCTGTCCTTGAGCGCCCAGCAAGCGAGAAAGCGCCTCTGCATTCATACCTTGCAATAATATTTGGACCCCTGCAAGTAAGGAGATACGAGCGTCAAAGATTGGTTGTTTTCATCACAAATACGAAAATACAGCAATCACACCAAGTTGGGAGACTATTCTAAAAGTTAGAGCAGTTAGTTCCTAGAGTCTAACCGTCAAGGGCCATGATGTCAGCTGGAGGGTTGAGTATCATATCTGGAGGGCAAGATAAGTCGTAACGAAACAACACCCCCTCTTTTTTCACCAAGACCTCAGCCTTAATCCACTTTCTCTCACCCCTCATCCCGAGGGCTAATCCCTTTGCCCAATCCTCAAAGGTTTTATTCTTTGACCTTTCCCTAATCAAAGGACCCTCGCTGCGGTGAGCCCCAAAAATTCCTCCAGGGGCCCCCACGAAGAAATATTTTTCCTTCCAGTGCTCGCCGTAGGAAGTGGAAGGGGAGTCTATCATCTTAAATCCCGACTTGGCCTGGGCGTAATAAAACCCGTCCGTAGGTGATGAGCGTGGCGAGCGGGCTACTTGTATTAAACTGTCAAAATTGGCAATCGAGGATGCGTGGCCTAAAGCTCTCATCGTTATTATGAAGGTGTTGATTAAGGCTATGCCGTTGGGCAGAATCTGTGAAGGGCAAAGCCCTAGGTGATGGTAGATGATAGCAGCGGCGTGAGCAATTGGAAACCTCAGGCCCCCGGCTAGGACAGCATCCCAGTAAACCATCATCATCCCAGGCGGCCGTCGGTTGGCCCTCTCCCCCTCCTAGAGAAGTCTCATAGGAAATACTGCTTCATCCCAATAAGCTTTCGCCCTCAACTCCTCCAAATCGTCGAGCATCAGAATACTCTCAATTTCGTCAGGGGATCTGTCAGTTTGGTGAGGGTTGTTTTGCCTTACTCGCGTTGTCGGTTCTTTTCCTCTTCTTTGGCGCCTTCTCGAAGGCTCAGCCTTAAATGGAGGCCCAGATGGCCCTGCACCATCCTCGAGGGCCGCCATTGCCACTGTAATCCTATGATCTTGGGGCCTTACGGCGCTATTCAACACCGGGAACACTCTCTCCCCCTACCTTTGCATTTCCATCACGTTGTGCATCTCTTCAAAGAGGTCATTTACCCCTCTAGGAGCACGCTCGTTCATCCCTTGAACGGCTGCGTCAACCTCTTCATCCCTGGCATCAGCCGGAGCTTGAGCCACTGGAATCGCCATGGGAATCCCCTCACCTGAGGACGCCCTAGCTATAGGAACAGCTGTGGGCACGTTACCATGAGGGGAAGAACTTCCCACTGACATCTCATCTATCTCCCTTACATAATCGTCAGCTTGGTGTCCGGCCATGTTTGTCTTTCGACTTTTGAAGACGGAGTTCTCTCAGAAAACTCAATGAAGAAGGAAATTTTTGAAACAAATTCAACGGCAGAAGGGGTTTCCTCACTCAAGAGTTTCACTCACTCAACCTAAACCTAATGTTAGCACAAGGAAAATAAAAAATATTAGGATTTACCTGAGATCTGAAAGAAAGGGGTTACTGGAGTTTGTGAAAGAGCTGCGGAAATTTGTTGCTGCGTATATGCTTGAAGAAGTTGAATGCGTGAAAAGTGTCAAAGAGCCTTTTGGAACCTTATTTATAGGGGATTATTTTACATTAATTAGGGTTTGAGATTTCAAAACGCAATCATTTCCCGCCTAGGAAACCCTTCACTTTTGGTAACCGCCTCACGTCTCCCGGGGTACACGCGCCCACGTTCCCACTTAGCATTAAATGCGGACATGACACCATTTAATACAATGTCAGACTGTACCCGTTGCGGAAGCCAAGCGGTCACCTCCCTTGCTGAGGTTTGACCCTCGGATAATTCAAAATTCAAGGCTCCGTTCTTTTTAAATTCTACAGTACGCTCGAGCGATACTACAGAATTTGGGGGGCAAAATGATGAGGCGTAAAACTACGTTCGAATCAGAGCCGTCCACGTGTCAACATCTGGCAATAGAGGAACTGGACGCTCGCACCGGTGGGCTCGCGGGTCATCCCAGCCTACTCCCTCGCTTACTAGTACAGGCTTATGAGCCTCGACCAACCATTCAGGCAAAGGGTTCAAGCTGATTGGCTCGACGCTCACATCCCGACCCTCAGGGACACCCTTCTCAGGGAAGCACCCACGCGAGGGCCCCATTCTTGATGCCCGGGATTTTGGCGCTCAAGGGTCATCTGCCGCGGGGGGCCCATCTGTGCACTCTTCGAGCTTCACCAGCGCTCGTGCATAATCCAACCCCCCCTGCGATGGATCCGAACCTCCGCAAAGGGGACCTTGGGCTCTCCTCCCACCCAACCCTCGCCAAAACCTCTGACACAAGGGTAGTGCGCACTTAGCACCTGACACACCGCCTCCTTTTCAGAAACGTCATTCTCACGCCCTCAAGGGCTGCCACGTGTTAGGGCAACACAGGTTTGGGACCACACGGTCAATTTACCCATTTACCCTCACCCCTAACATATAAATAGGGGAGAACACATGCTTTCCCCCCCCCCCCCCCCCAAGTGATCTTCTACACACACACTGCATTGTTCTGGGCATTTTTTCCGAATCTCTCCAAGCTCTGCGTCTTTCTCACCGCAGTTGCACCCTCCTTGTACGTTGCACTCTTGGTGTTATCCTAGCTGGAAGAACCCACGCTCAAAAGGAAACCCAGTTCCTGAGGCTCTCACGCCTGTGATGGTTTTTCCCTTTCCATACAAATATTAAAGTGTTGGTTGCATCTTTGGAAGTTTGGTATTCCGGCTTTGCTAGCACCTGTTTGAGGGGCTGATCTGTAAGCACCACGATGGAATGCGCTTGAAAATAAGGCCTTAGCCTTCGAGAGGCATTAACGAGCGCAAAAGCAAACTTCTCTATTTCCATGTATCTTTTCTCCGCTCCCTGTAGAGTCTTGCTTAAATAATACACCGGCATATGCTTACGCTCGCGAATCGCCACGAGGACAGTGCTCGTCGCTTCCAAGGAAACTGACAGATAGACAAACAAGTTCTCTCCCGGGCTAGGTTTGGTCAACAAAGGCGCGCTCGAAAGGTATTGCTTCATGTCCTGCAGGGCCTTTTCGCAGTCCTCACTCCAGGTAAAATTGCGAGCGTTACGCAGAATTTTAAAGAAGGGTAAGTTCCTGTCCGCTGAGCGGGAGATGAACCTGTTTAATGAAATGATCTTACCCACAAGCACCTGGACTTCTCTCAAATTGCGAGGCGAGGGTATGTCCAAGATTGCTTTAATTTTCTCTGGGTTTGCCTCTATGCCCCGTTGGCTGACCATGTATCCCAAAAATTTACCACCCCGCACACCAAATGTACACTTGGATGGATTCAGTTTCATACCGTAATGACGCAGGATATTGAACGTTCGTTTTAAGTCTTCTAGATGAGAATACTGGCGTTCGCTTTTAACGATCATGTCATCCACATATACTTCCATGGACTTTCCAATCTCACACTCGAACATTCTGTTGACAAGGCGTTGGTATGTCGCTCCTGCATTTTTGAGCCGAAAGGGCATAACCTTGAAGCAATAAACACCCATATGGACTACGAACGCAGTTTTGGGACGATCCTCAAGAGCCATAAATATCTGATAATATCCTTGGAAAGCGTCCATCATGCTCATAAGTTCACACCCAGCGGTCGAATCCACCAACTGATCAATTCTAGGCAATGGGTACGGATCCTTAGGACATGCCTTGTTGAGGTCTGTGAAGTCATTGCACATACGCCACTTGTTGGCGCTCTTCGGAACGAGCACCACATTGCAAAGCCATTCGGGATATAGGATTTCTTCTATGTACTGAGCGTCAAGCAGTTTATTGACTTCTTCTTCTATGACCTGCTTCCGGAACCCATGAACATCCCTCTTCTTTTGCTTTTTGGGTTTGAAGGCCGGTTCCACGTTCAGCCTGTGGACAATAACGCTCGGATCTATACCAGTGAGGTCGGAAGCCTTCCAAGCAAAGACATCAACATTTTCTCGCAAGAACTCAATCATCATAATCTGAGAGGGGCCGTTGAGGCTGGAACCTATTTGCGTGGTCTTATCTGGATTCCCGGGCTCCAACTCGATGGTCAGGAAGCTCTCCATAGGTTCCACCCGCACTTCAGGCCTCGGCTGTTCGAGCGCTCGTTTCTTGCCTGTAATTCTCTCGTTGGTATCTCCCGAGGGTATATGATCCTCGTCTTCCGAGGAGGAAGCCCCAACCGCTCCGAGGGGTGAATTCCCAGCATCTACGGGTTTGTCCGTGGCCTTCTTCTTATTCTTCTTTTTATAGAGCTTGGCCCTCTTACGCTCGGGGCCATCTTCATCTAGTTTGGGGAAGTCAACAGACTTTTTGGTGGAGCCTGCTTGGGTAGGATGTTTGGGCTTGTGGCTTCGAAGGGAAAGTATGTAGCACTCCCAAGCTTCTTTAACATTACACAGTACCTCTCCGGTACCCTCGGGGGGTGGGAAACTTGACTTTTTGATGATAGGTGGAAATTACAGCTTTGAAGTCGACGAGGGCTGGGCGCCCTATGATGATGTTGTATGGCAGGTCCACTTCGACCACCACATAGAGAACATTTAAAGTTTTTCGCTGTGGGGCGTGACCGGAAGAGGTGGCCAAGCGAATTTATCCACGAGGGACGATCTCGGAACCCCCAAAGCCGACGAGGGCTGTTCTGAGGGGTTCGAGCGGGATGTTTGTGATGTTCATTTTCTGAAACGTGGAGTAAGGCAAAACATTCACGGAGCTTCCACTATCAATTAAGACCCTCTCTACAACGTGATTGTGAACGTCTAGGCTAACCACCATGGGGCAGTCAGAGGTTTCACCGACCCCATGGGGTGTTACAATGTGCTCTAAATCTTTCTCTGTGAAACCTACGCTCTCGTCCTTCTCCGAGCGTGATGATTTATCAATAGAGAGCACCGGCCTGGGCTGAGAAGATCTTTGGTCATAACTCCGAATGTATCAACGTCGGGAAGCGTTAGAGTCGCCTCCCGAGGGTCCACCGGCGATCATGTGAATGATCGCGAAGGGCTGATTCTCAACCTCCGGCCCTTTCCCTTTTCCGTGGTCTCTTGATTCGGTGTAGTGGTGGCGAGGACTGCGCGAGCGCGAACGACTTCTTCCTCTAATACGCGCTCGTTCAGCGCAGTGTTCATCGTACTTATCTAGCACCTTCACGAACTCCTTGAGGTGCCCCCCGGAAATAAGCCTCTGAATCTCACTCTCGAGTTGGCGACACTCGTTGGTATTATGCCCTTTCTGCTTATGGAAAGCGCAATACTATCTAGAACGCTTCTGAGCCTCGGTCTCCCTCAACTTAGGTGGTCTTTTGAACAGTTTTTTATCCGCCATGGAATAAACTTCAGCTATAGGGCGGTTGAGAGGGATGCGCTCGAACTTCCGAGGGGGTGGAGAGTTTCGACGAGCGGAAATAGGGCTGCGGTGGCGGCCTCTGTTTGAATCTCCTCTGTCTTCAAGGGCTTTGCCGGGGCGAGGGGCGTTCGCCATCTTCTGGTCCCTCGCAATATACATATCCTCGAGGGTGAAGAAAGAATCTGCTATTTCCCTAATCTCCATCAATGAGCGGGGTTTCTTCTTGGCTACCTCCTCCACGAACTCTTTACTGACATAGTGCTTCATATTAATAGCTCCAAAGAGAACGTGCCTCAAGAAATCCATCGAGGGCTTTTCCACCAGTAAGATTTCCTTGTTGAACCTTCCCATGAAGGACCTGAGGGTCTCGTTTGGCCCCTGGACCAAGCTGTAGAGAGCCGTCGCAGCGGGGGCTGGTGCCTTCAAAGAGTTGAAATGATTGATGAAAGCATCAGTCAGGTCATGGTATCCTCGGATTGAGCGCGGAGGAAGCTTTTTGTACCAGTCCTGGGCCATTCCCACGAGGGAGGTGACAAACACCTTGGCCCAGTAGTTGATTGGGTGATCGTATAAATGCATCAACTGCACAAAGTGATCCAGATGCTCGGCTGGATCTGTGGTTCCATCATACCTGTTGACGGACGTGGGGATTTTGCCCTTCCCCGCACGGGTCATCAGAACCTCCTTAATGAGGGGAGAATCGCCCGTCACGATCCGATAATCCCTGTCCTCTGGATCTTCAGGGCTGGCTTCCCTTCGGCGGCGAGAGATGGGGCTGCGTGGTCTGCGAGCGTCTCTGGCCCTGGACCTCTCGCCCCCATCGCGGGAGACGTGAGACCGTGCTCGAGAGAGCTGCTCTACCACGTTCTGGAGCCCCCTAATCTGGTCTTGTACTGCGACAAGTTCAGGGTCACCGACATTTCTGTGGTTTGCCCTTTTTGTGGCCCTCGACTGGACCTCTTCGTTATCCCCAGTCCCCTCATTTCGAGGAGCCCTTTCGTCTCCTGCGGGTGGTTGCTCCTGCTAGACCCTCGGTGGGGCCTCATTTTCCTGATTCGGTGGTAGGGGAGGTTCTTGGACCCTCAGCGCATTTTGGGCCATCGTCAGGGGGTGTGCTGGGAGTCCTCCAAAGGGTGGGGCTATTCGAGCGCCCGCGTGTGAAGGGAAATAAGCCGCAGTGAAATGTTCCCAAGCATTCTGTACGGCTGGACCCTCGCATTGCGCATACAGCGCCTGAAGTTGTTGTGTAGTGATTTGGGGCATTTCTACCCCTTGTATCTCCCTTGGCAACGACAGGGGGAGATTCAGTGTCCCCACTTGATAGGGTTGGATCATCGGCATCATCCCGGGCATCATTCCGGGTTGCATAAAAGGGTATCCCGGTGGAGGCATGGCTATGGGATACATGCCTGCTTAAGGGAAGGAAGCGTTGGCGGTGTGAACGGTAGGTGGAACAACGGAACTGGGCCCTCCCACAACGTTCCCTCCAGGTGGGAGAGTTGCAGCCACCGTTTCTGCATTTTCGACCCCATTTCCCGCAACTGGTGGGTTCGTACCTCCGGCGGGGATGTTGCTCCCTGCGTTCTCTTCGTTGACTGGGGGAAGAGCGCCCTTATCTCCCATGGCTCCAGACCTTGTTGCAATTACCATTTTCAGAGCCAAAAGGTGTTATATCTCAACTAGCTTTCAGAGGAAGAATCTGGTGATGACAGTTGTGGTAGTGATGGATTTCCCACAGACGGCGCCAAAAATGATGGTGCTGGAAATCAGACTTCCAAAGATGCAACCAACACTTTAATATTTGTATGGAAAGGGAAAAACCATCACAGGCGTGAGAGCCTCAGGAACTAGGTTTCCTTTTGAGCGTGGGTTCTTCCAGCTCGGATAACACCAAGAGTGTAACGTACAAGGAGGGTGCAACTGCGGTGAGAAAGAGGCAGAGCTTGGAGAGATTCGGAAAAAATACCCAGAACAATGCAGTGTGTGTGTAGAAGATCACTTGGGGGGGGGGGGAAAGCATGTGTTCTCCCCTATTTATATGTTAGGGGTGAGGGTAAATGGGTAAATTGACCGTGTGGTCCCAAACCTGTGTTGCCCTAACACGTGGCAGCCCTTGAGTGTGTGAGAATGACGTTTCTGAAAAGGAGGCGGTGTGTCAGGTGCTAGGTGCGCACTACCCTTGTGTCAGAGGTTGTTGGCGAGGGTTGGGTGGGAGGAGAGCCCAAGGTCCCCTTTGCGGAGGTTCGGATCCATCGCAGGGGGGGTTGGATTATGCACTAGCGCTGGTGACGCTCGAAGAGTGCACGGATGGGCCCCCCGCGGCAGATGACCCTTGAGCGCCAAAATCCCGAGCATCAAGAATGGGGCCCTCGCTTGGGTGCTTCCCTGAGAAGGGTGTCCCTGAGGGTCGGGATGTGAGCGTCGAGCCAGTCAACTTGAACCCTTTGCCTGAATGGTTGGTCGAGGCTCATAAGCCTGTACTAGTAAGCGAGGGAGTAGGCTGGGATGACCCGCGAGCCCACCGGTGTGAGCTTCCAGTTCCTCTATTGCCAGATGTTGACACGTGGATGGCTCTGATTCGAACGTAGTTTTACTCCTCATCAATATATATTTATTATATATTTTAAATATTATTTGATTTAATTCAATTCTTGAAATTAATTGATATGCATTATGAATGTTATGAATTTATGAAATTGAATGAAATATATGAACGAATGATTTGATTATATGTTGTAAATTTCTTAATAGTGCACCTGAACATTTTTATGATATAACATGATCATTTATGCATTCATGTCATATTCACTTCATTGCCGAGCGTCATATGTGGTCATTGAGTCTCATACCTTTTCTTTTGCACAGATTCGGGTTTGGTCGGAGACTAGGGCGAGCATTGAGACGATTGTGCCTTTCTTTTTCTTTGTAAAGGTGGGTTTTTCTTCTACTAGTTAAAACAACTATATATATTCCTTATGTGCAAGGTTTTAAGCCAAAATAGTATATTTATATATATCGAGTCATTTTGGGTAAATGATTTCAAACGTATGACCCCTTTTATTTATGAAACCCTACCTTATGTTTGGCGAGACATTTATGATTTATGATGGCACGGGCCCCGGGACTTAGTATATGTGGCTAACCGAGGAAGCAAGGGCTGACGGGGATCCTATATACTAGTCCCAACCAAACTACGGTGATACCGGCCCTTGCTAGGAGGTTTAGCGAGGAATGGGAGATGAGTGCCCTTGGGGGATTCATGTACCCCCATTGGCCTATGTATGAACCGGTGGTCGGGTCTTGCAAGCCTGTCCACCACCCGGAGGAAGAAGGTGTATATGAATGATTATGATCATGTTATGTATGAGCACAGAAGATTTATGTATGATAATGAATGATTGAATAATTGATTATGATTACACGAGGAGTAGGTTGGAGATTGTGCACGCCCACTCGCCGGGCCATAAACCCTTATGAACAATTATGAATGAATATGAACGTCGTAATCCCGTTGATGTTTTCTTTTGTTTTAACCACTTGGTAATTCTTATCAAACTTCACACGGGATTAGGGCTTGCATGTATGTGTTTAATTTATGCGATATTATATCTTATGCCCCGTTTTATACCCACCAGTCTCTTTTAGACTGAACCCGGTTGTTTTCAGTTGTTTTGTGCAGGTATAGGAGTGCTAGGCGGGAATACAAGTCGTCTAGGTCTTGCATTTATGTTTAGTACTTCTTTTCAGTCTCATATGTTCATACTCTTATTGCTACTTTGTTTTTGATCATAGTATAGCATGGAGCGTCATGATTTGTAGGCCGTGAGTGCCGTTGAATATTTGGATGCTTTTGTATATCTATTTTTGGAGTTTGGTGGCTCATTGTAGATATTATATGTCGTTCTTGCTTCCGCGTTTTATTTTAACTCTGATTTTATATTATCTTGAGTTGAATGGTTTAAGGGTTAGTCCCGCCTAGCATAGCGTATGTGTTGTGTCCCCGTTCGCCGTGGATTTGGCACGTGTATGGACTTCCATTTCATATACGGGTCGGGTCCCGGTGCGGGGGATGTGGTACCTTACGCTCGGGTGCTACACATACAAATCATTTAACATAACATAAGACATAATCGTTTGGACAATCCGTATCCCGGCCTTCCCGTACGGTGCATAACATTCATAACATAATCATAATCATAATAATATCCAACCTTCTTCCTCAGGGTGGTGGACGAGTTATTTAGGGTTGAAGTGTACCTTCCCGCCCCAACGATATTGTTCTCACTGGACAGGTTTTGTTCCTCCCTGCCGTGTACCGACCCAGGAGGACGCATCTACCCATTCATTGACCAAAAAGGAGTTACATGAATTCCCCAATTGGCACTCAGCTCCCATTCCCCGCTAAAACTCCTAGCGAGGGCCGGTATCACTGTAAATGTGGTGGGACTAGTACAAGTGATCACCGTCGGCCCTTGCCTCCCCGGATAGCCACTTGCACTAAGTCCCTGGGCCCGTGCAATCATAAAATACATGCAATCTCGCCAAAACATTTGATCCATAAGAAACATAACATATTTCATAATCCTTGTGAAAATATTTACTCGATAAATTCATTTGAAAACCATACATAAATATACATTAGGTTTTTGGCCAAAATCTTCACATAAGGTTGTAGGGTTTAATATGTAACTAGGACAAAAACACCCTCACCTGGAAAACCACGAGACATAAAGCATAAGTAATGTGGGTGCTTAATCAAATCGGAAGTCTCCGCCCTGGAAACGAACTGTACAAAAGAAGGAACAATGTGTACTCGTGAGAATTGACTTAATATGAGACCACATAGACACACGACATGTTATGCACATGATATGAGATGCATAAGAAGCATAAATCATGTGATGAAGTCATATAATCAAGTAATGCATTCAATATGTTCAATACATGGTGGTTTCATATTCATGCGTTTCATATCTTTCGTATTTTGTATCAAATCGAGCCATAAGCTTTATACAATAATAATAACTCATACTATAACATGTTTACAAGGCATATAAGTCATAAATGAAGTGAGAAGTTATCATATGAGGACAATAAATGGAGGAACAATTCATGCAGGCGTAAAAGTAACACATAATGTTCATGTTGTCATTCCACGTATATACATTGAATTCATAGAATAAAATTCATAACCACATCAAGATATGTTATATATAATCAATTAATCAAGCATAAAATTCATATAATTCACATATGGGAGCCAAGAGGGTGAAAGGAAAGCAAGAAGAGAGGTTTTGATGAAGTTGGGCAAAACCCGACAATATTTAGAAACGTACATGCTGTAGGAAAACTGAAATATCTTGAGTTCTAGAAATTGGAATTGCGTTTTGTTTATTGGGAATGAAACTAGACAGACAGGTCTTTCAAATGATATATGGCCCAAACCGTGGTTCAAATCGAGGTGGAAATGGCGAAGGTCCAGAGTTGGGTGATCGTAGATTGTCGGAAAAGTAGCGACACCAAAAAGAATTGACAATATCTCAAAAATGGGAAAATATATTGAAGTTATTCCAATTGGAAAATATTCTACACTTCAAGAGGTTTCCGTGGGTTCAAAATTCAGGTCATTCGGAGTTCGGACGAGGGAGTCGCGACCGTGACAAAATTGCACTGAAAATAAGTCATAGCTGCGACCGAAAAATGGCCAGTTCTCGAGTTGTTGGTCTCGGCCGCGACCAAAAATGGTCACGAAATGGTCGCGGGCGCGACCCCCAATTCCAGCAGTCACGAAAGGCTTCGGGAAAACAGGGCAAAACTCGATTTTTGGCTCCCAAACCACTTTCACACCAAACAAATGCTAGAATTCAACCACAAACTAACATATAACATGTATTTGATCATATATATCAATTAAGAAACATTTAATTCATGGGAACATGCTTTGATCAACCAAACTCATCCAACAAACCCATAAAATTTCATGACTTCCAACCTTCACTTTATGCAAGAATTCATGCAAGTATTCAAGCTTAGAGATCATGATCATGCTTCTAATCACATATACACAATTTATCCCTCAAATATCACAACCCTAGATTCCCATACCATCTCAAGAATTCAAGCAATTAATCCATGTACCTCAAATGAAAGAAAGATGGAGGAAGATGAAGTGGTGATGATTATGATGCTTCAAAGTATGCAATTTCCTCCTTGAATCTAGCTTGAAATTTGATAAATCCCCTTCTTCTTCCTTGGGTGTTTGAACCGTGAGAATGGAAGAAAAATATGTATGGGTGTATGTATGTTTGAATGAGGAAAAATGCCAAGTCTAGCATACAAAAGATGAAATGACCACAATTTGCAATCAAGCCCCTCAAGATCTTTAGTTAATTCAATTAAGTATAAGTCTTATGATGTAGATTCCAATCAATCCAATGCAATTAAGCCCTTCCAATATATGAATCCAAGCAAACAAGTTCTGATCCATGGAAAATGATCAAGTAAGATCCCATAATGGCAATTAGACACGTTTAGGAATTAATTCATGTAAATTTCACGTTAATAAAAAAATATTCATATATTTTCACGTAAACATGTTGAAATATAATTCACATAACTTTCATGAAAGGTAAGAATTAATAAACGAATTAAAATAAATATAACATGATATATATATATATATATATAGAAAATTTATTAAAATTGAAATAAGAATTATCAAAACGGTTAATTACGTAATTAAATAATTTAAACGCACAATTAGGAAACATATAATTATTCATGCACAAGTGGTTCAAGTAATCGAATTCATTCCAATTCAAATATTACATATATTTCAATTAATCACATATTTAGAAATTAAACATTGAAAAATAATTATAGAAATCACTTAAAGCCAATTAATTTGCGCAAATTAGTAAACACATATGTCATTTTAAAATACGGAAAAATTGGGGCGATACACCCATTGTTTCTTTCTTTCCTATCATTCAAATGAACAGAAGATCTAGATTGTCTATCTATTTAACAAAACTTTATAATTTAAACAAATTATGTAACGCCCCAACTTTTCGGCCGTACAAGTGTGATGTATGTGTATATTATTTGCGCACTTAATTGTTTATTTGTTTTATTCTTTGTTACTTATTTCGTTATTTGTATTACTTTGACTTTATATGAATAATTGTTTTGAACTTACATGAATTGAATGTTTGTTTTATGATTATGATTACGTGCCTTGTTGGAATCCGATTTTATTTCCATTTTCGTGAAAACTTGGTATGCATGAATTATGTGTATTATGATCGTGTTTTTATACTCGTTACATGATTTTGATCTTGCATGTTTGAGTTTTGGGTTCGTTTGTGTGATCAGAACCGAAAAGGGGCTAAAGAGCATTTAGCGCGCTTTGGGTTCCGGTCGGCGTAACTTGAGCTCGGGAACTCGGATTCGAGTTCCGTTATCTCCATTGGACTTGTATCGACGATTCGGATCTGATGAAACAAGCCACATATCTTTTTAAGGCCATTTGAACATCCGAATTCAACCGAAACAAACACCTTGTACCTATATTGACAACCATTGACTATTCTTGAGCTTCGGGCCTACCCCAACACACGGAAACCCCTAACCTATGATCTAAGACCACTTGATACACTCCTCTCTCCTCGCCCACTCAGCTCACACCAAGAGAAGAAAATTTCCAGCCATTAAGGAAGAAAAGAGAAGAAGAGGAAGAGAACTATTCACCATTTGAGATTTTGAGCTCATCTATTTCTTGAAGATAAGTCCATATTTGTTATCTACATCTCTTTGTGGTCATTTTAAGTTAGGATTTGCATGATTTCTCCAAGTTATGAGCATGGTATGATATACATGATGAATAGTAAGGGTTATGTGACTTTGTTGATTTAATCATGTTTCCTTGCATTTTCTTTGAGTTTCTTGAGTAATAATTGATCCTAAGTCATGTATTTATACTTGTATGGAGTTATATTCCTTGGTTGTTGAGAATTGAATGCATTGCCATTAATGATTTGAAGGATTTTGGAAGAATATGAACTTGGCCCTATCTCTTGCATATGTTTCTTGGTGTAGCTTGTTTCTTGGCATGAATTGCATGAATTCTTAATGCATGAGCTTACCTTAGAGTGTTGTTGTAACGCCCCAATTTTTCCGTTATTCAAATATGACGTATGTGTTTATCAATTTGCACAAATTAATTGGTTATAAGTGTTTGTTTAATTAAATTTTATTATTTGATTGATAAGTAAGTGATTGATTGAAATATATGAAATATTTGAATTGGAATTTATACGATTACTTGAACCACTTGCGCATGTATAACTTGTGTACCCCCTAATTGCACGTTTAAATTATTATAATTACGTAATTATATGATTTACTTTTATTATTATTTGAATTCTTGAATATTGAAATTGTTTGAATTGAATTTATATGAATTCTTGAATTATATGCGCATGTGTGATATGTTTGTGTGCCGTTACTATATGATTTGAATTCGAAATTTCGTGGAAATTTTATATGTAGGAGATATGTGTGTTGTGAACGTGTATATATGCTCGTTTTACATTTTCGGATTCGTTTGATTGCGTTTTGAGTTTAATTTGAATTGTGGAACCAAATCGGGGGCTAACGGGCAATTAGAGCACCCTTGGTTCCATATGTGATAACTTGAGCTCGGGAATTCGGATTCAAATTCTGTCACCTCTATTGAACTTGTATCGATGATTCGGGTTCAATAAACTTAGCCTCATATTTTTCTAAGCCTATTTGGATCCCCGAATTTTGACCGAATGAGCCTCGTGTGCAAAATCGACCCTTATCGACTCATTTAACCATAACTTAAGCTATCTTTGACCAAATAAAGCAAGTCTTAGCCCCACACTCTCCCAACATAATCCCCTTTCAGCCATTAGCCCTTCATTTTGTCCCACATTGAAGGAAAAGAGGGAATTGGCTGCCAAAACCGAGACACAAGAAGGAAGCAAATTTTACTATTCACTTTTCACACTTTTGAGCTCAAATCTTCACCAAATTGCACCAAATTCGAAAGGTAAACTTGGAATTGTGTTCTTTATGTTCTCTTCTTTGTTTAGACCCCTTATTTGCTGAAATTGGTGGAGAAATGATCATGTTTTGAAGATTAAGGTGAATAGTAAGGGTTTGGCATATTTTGATGAATTTAGGTGATCTTGTGTGGATTTCTTGAAAGTTATGCATCCTAAATTGATCTTAAGGCATCTTAGAATATGTTTATGGACTGATTTTGCATGAAAATTTAGGAATCATTGGATATCATTTGAGATTTTTGGAGTTTTTCATGAAAGGATGAGCATATGTGTATCTCTTACCTTTGATCCTATGTATCTTCATGTTTGGCTTGATTATTTGCATGAAATGGACGAATTCTTGCTTTATTATCATTCCATTATGTGTTAACTTGAAGATAGCATGCTTTACTTGGAGATTTGATGGATTTTTGGCTTGAAATCGCGTTTTTCCCCTGCTGCTGCCAATGGTCGCGGCCGCGATCGCGACCAGTTTATTTTTGGTCGCGACTGCGACCACTTCTTCCTCTTGTCTCGACCTTGGTCATGACCGTGACCATTTTTAGTTCATTTTGGTCGCGGCTGCGACCCTGTTTTGCCCCAGTTTTGAGTTGTATTTGTGTGTTGAGTTGTTTTCGCTTCGTTTGCATTTTTTGTGAACTTCTTTCTCCTTTTTCACTTCTTATGCATTATATACTTGATGAATTATGTTCTATATGATTTTTTTAGGAATTTATTACGTGGTTTCAATACTTTTATGTGTCTATTTAACAAGATATGCATTATATGCTCTTATACGTGCATACATGCAAGAATACTTCATTTATTCGATTCGTATGATACTTTCTTGCCTTTCTTATGATAAATGAATTTATAACATATTACATGACGAGTTATGCTTGTTGTATGAAAGTTAAGGATTCAATTAACGTGATTTACACTAGCTTTGATTTAATAAGATCTAATGTGACTTAGATGCTCTTTACCTTGCATGCATGAATTGTTACCCTAATTATTTCCTTAATATGATAACTGCTTGCTTCATTTATGACTTAAATGTATTGTAAACATGCTATAAAATGCGTTATGATTATTGTATAAAGCTTATGACTCAAGTTGATACAAAATATGAAAGATATACAATGCATGAATATGAAATCACCATGTATTCAACGTTTTGAATGAATAACATGGTTATATGTCCTCATAACATGATTTATATTTCTTATGCATATCATATCACGTGAATAGCATTACCGTGCGTCATATGTGGTTCATTTGGAGTCTTGAGTCTCACGAGCACGTTACATTATCCTTTATACAGTTTCCTCCAGGACGGAGATGCCGGGTTCATAGAACACTTTCGAGTCCTCTCGTTTTCTTCATTGGTATTGGTCGATAAGGTGTAACAGGTGGGTTTCTCTACTATTTAGTTAAATGACCCTACATACTCCCAATGTGTAAAGATTTCTGCCAAAATTATATATGTATATAGAGTCATTTTCAAGAGTCAATGATTTCAATGAAAAGCCTTTCTTTTATGAACCCTACCGAATGTTTTGGCGAGAAATGAATGAATGCAATGAATGGGGCACAGGGACTTAGTGTGAGTGGCTATCCGGGGAGGCATGGGCCGATGGTGATCCCTTACGCTAGTTCCAACCAAACCACGGCGTAACCGGACTTCATTAGGAGTTAGCAAGGAATGGACGCTGAGCTCTATCTAGGGAGTCTTGTAACCCCTTTTGGTCAATGAATGGGTGGCCGGGCTTGCTAACCTGTCCACCACCCGGAGGAAAAAGGTGTAAATGATCATGAATGTGCACAAAGAATGTAATGCATGAAAAAAAAAAAAAGAATGAATGTTTAATGAATTACACAAGGTGTTGGTTGGAGATAATGCACGCCCACTCGTCGGGCCATGGAAGACCTAATGGAAATTGGTTGTTATCATCCCCTTTGATGATTTCTTTATCTCACCCACTTGGGAAATACTCTGAAAACCTCATTTGGGATTATAACTTGCATGTGAATGTTTAAATATTGTCTTATATTATACTTATGCCTTGTTTTATACCCACCAGCCTTCTATAGACTGAACCCGACTTTGTTTTCAGTTCTTTTGTAGGTTTGGAGTTCTAGGCGGGAGTTCGAGTCTGTCAAGTCTTGTGGTCTAGTCCTTGTCACACCATTGCACTTTGTAAATTGATTTAAATTCCATGAATTGTATTGATTTATGTTATTGATTCGGGACAGGCTTCTAGGGATATAGTGAACCCGTGAACGTATGATTTATGTTTATGTTTGAATTTCGGGACTAGGTATCTATGTTAGTTGAACCCGTCTCTATGATTGATATAATTTTTGAATATATATTCTGCTTCCGCAATTGCATTTATCTTGTTGGAATTGTTTAATTGGTTTCGAAGGTTTAGTTCCCGCCTAGCATAGTGAGTGAGTGAGTCCCCGTTCGCTCTGATTTGGCACGTGTATGGATTTCCCATTTCATATCCGGGTCGGGTCTGAGTGCGGGGGATGTGGCACCTTCCATTTGGGGTGCTACAGTTGTTTGTTGTTGATTCTTGGATTTTGGTGTTTTGGATGAGTTGTTGCTCTTTTTTCTCTTTGTGTTCTTTTCTCTTTGTGTTCTACTACCGAGCAGGGATACCCCCGTCTCGTTTTTTGAGACACAGGCG
This sequence comes from Lantana camara, assembly GCA_037501455.1. Lineage (NCBI taxonomy): Eukaryota > Viridiplantae > Streptophyta > Magnoliopsida > Lamiales > Verbenaceae > Lantana > Lantana camara. The sequence continues at coordinate 57,708,875 of CM074858.1, forward strand.
TGTCCCTCTTGCCTTTCATGTCTGTACTTAGACACGGGGGTGTCATGAAAATGCCTTGGCATGAGACACCCCCATGTCCCCTGGTCTTTTTCACGCCTGTACTCGGAGACGGACGTGTCACCTTTTTGCCTAAGAGGGTGACACCCCTGTGTCTCCCCTGCTTTCTTGAGTGTTATTTTTCTCTTCGTTTATTCGTTCCTTGTTATTCCCTTGTTTTGTTTATGACTTTTATGCACCGTTTACATGTTAATATTTGAGTTATAATTATTTTATGAAATTCATGACTTAAATTGCTATGACTTATGAAAGTTGTGAACGAACGAACATGAAACCTTCATGTACTGAATGTACTTAAATGAATTACTTGATTATGTGGCTTCATAACATGAATTTAATTCACATCGCATATCATGTGCATAGCATTGCCGTGCATCGTATATGGTCATTTGAGTCTCACACTACCTCTTTTGCACAGATTTAGGTTCAGTAAAAAACGAGGGCTGTCCTTGAGACTCTTATGCTTCTTCTTTTGCTTTTAGAAGGTGGGTTTCTCTTCTAATAGTTATGATGACCTGATATATCCCTTATGTGAAAAGTTTTTAGCCAAAGTATTACACCTATATATATCGAGTCTCTTTAGAGTAAATGATTTCCAACGTAAAGTCTTTCTTTTATGAATCCCTACCCAATGATTTTTAGCGAGAGCATGAATGTAAACAAGGGCCCAGGGACTAGTGCATGTGGCTATCCGGGGAGGTAAGGGATAACGGTGATCCCATATACTAGTTCCAATCAAACTGAGGCGAAACTGACCTCGCTAGGAGATTTGACGAGGAAGGAAAACCGGGCTTTTGAGGATTCATGTACCTCACTAGCCATTATGAATGGGTGGCCGGGCCTTGCAAACCCGTCCACCACCCAGAGGGAAAAGGTGTATATGTATGATTATGAAAGAATCGTATGAATGTGCACGAAAGATTATGTCTATAATAACCTAATAATTAATGCTCATAATTACACAAGGTGTAGGTTGGAGATTATTCACGCCCACTCACCGGGCCATGAATACCCTAATGAATGAATACGATAGTTGTAATACCGTTGATGCTTTTCTTTGTTTTTACGCACTTGGGAAATGGTTATAAAACTTCACACGAGATTGTGACTTGCATGTATATGTTTAAATTCCGTGATATCGTATATTATGCCCTATCTTATACCCACCAGTCTCCTTTAGACTAAACCCGATTTGTTTTCAGTTGTGCTGTGCAGGTTTTGGGGAGTGCTAGGCGGGAATACGAGTAGGTTGAGTCTTGTATTTAGGTCTAGCTCTTTCTTATACACTCATATTGTTGTTTTATATTATGACTATGTATGTTCGGCATTTCTTGTTAATATTAGGCCGTGTGGGCCGTTGACACTTGATAGTACTTGTATATCTTGATTTTTAGAGCTCCAAGGCTCATTGTAAATGTTATATGTTAAGATTGCTTCCGCTTTTATATCTATGCTCTGATTTTATATTATCTCGTTCTTGAATAGTTTAAGGGTTAGCTCTCGCCTAGCATAGCGTGTGTGTTGTGTCCCTGTTCGCCGTGATTTGACACGTGTATGGACTTTCCATTTCATAAGCGGGTAGGGTCTCAGTGCGGAAAATATGGTGCCTTACGCTCGGGTGCTACATTCTTAAGTGGTATCAGAGACAAGGGTTGTAAAACCGGGGCTCTCGTGTCGTGTCGAGTCAGTCTAAGTTATACAATATTATGAATTACTTTTCAACGTGTTTCATATGCATCGCTTATGTGCTTATGTGCCTTAATTATTGATTTTGCTAGAATTAATTGCACTCTCATGCATGGACTAAAAATAGCACGCATTTCAGTGTTTCTTTGTAAGATGCATCCAAAGAGACATAAGGACAGATCTTCGGAGCGATGTCGTCACCGTGACCGTTCTCCGACGCCACAACAACAACAGCCACAACAACCATAGCCGCCTCCAATGAATATGGAGAACTTCATGGAAGCGGTCTTCAATTATGTGGAGCACCGAAGAGCTCAAGCTCCACCACCACCACAACCTGCTGAACAACCAGGACCTCCACCAAATAATCAGGATACTCATGGGGTATTTCTGAGTTATAATCCCCTTCGATTTTCTGGTTCTATTGATGATGCCGTTTCAGAGGGTTAGTTGACATAGAGAGGATTTTATAGAATCCTACAGTTCATTATGCAGGAGAAGGCTCAATTCGCCATATTCCAACTAGATGGCGAAGCTTTTGATTGGTGGGAAAGAGCGAGGGAGAAGCTTGAGGTGAATGAAGAAGAAGTAACATGGGCAGAGTAACAGCCCTAAGACCCGCCCTTCGATATTGTCCGCTTTGGTCCAAGCCGCACGGTTTTACGTTTCGAACCACTGGTTACCCCAGTGGCCCAAAAGGCCTCTACTCAGGGGAGGGAAACTCCACTACTTATAAAGCAGCTTCAATCCACCCTCCAATCCGATGTGGGATATTACATCCATATCAGAGCCCAGTTGCAAAACCGGTGTTCTTGAGTCGTGTTTGAGTCAGTTAGGTCGCACGGCATAGGAACAACTTGTTAATGTGTACATTGCATCGTTTTGGCATGAATATTTGATACTAATTGTTGGAAATTGTTTAATACCTGTATACCATCTACTCTTTTATTTAGTTGCTTTAAATGTTATATTTTGCATTCTATGGGCATTGATTCATTTGACTACGTGCCATAAGCATACGCTAATCTTCATGCATCCATATTTGAGTTGATCTTTCTTATATAGGCTACTATCATGCAAACAAAGCTACAAATCACACCAACGACAATTGACAAAGTAACTTGAATGTCGAGTGTTCAAATTCCGTGGCGTGCACAATGGAACCACTTATCATGGCTCGTATCATGGGAGGAAGCTTGGATCACGGGAAGGTTCATCAATCTTGCCCTACCTACAAACCTTGAAGGTTCTCAACATACAAGAATTGCAAAGACTCAAGCTTCGACTTAAGGGATGCGTGAGACAACAAGAGGGGTGTGGAACTCTTCACCACCCCAATTTTGGAGACATCTAATACAAGAGTAAATGCCCAAGGTTCACCTTTGAAGCTCCAAGTTTGGAATGATGAGGGATTGGAGAGCCAAATTGGGAAGCTTCAAGGAGTCGGATACATGATGTGTTAAAAAGGGATTCGACTCAACTCAGATGCAAGGATTGGGAGCCGTTAATCACAAAGCTCATTATGAGGTCAAATATGGAAGCTCACTTGATGCGAATATAAGCGTGGGACAACGAATGGACGCAAGGCAAAAGGGACTTATAAGCATCGAGGAATACAAATTACGTCATCTCCTTGGAACCTTGGAACATGGAGACATCAAGAAGCAAGCAAGAATGGAAAACGTTATCATGGGTGAATTATGCGTGTAGATCGGAAACAAAGGATAAGCTAAAGGAACTTTAACCGGAGGGGACATCAAGATGAAGATTTGGACGACCTTTGGAGGTTGATGCTTGGAAGTACGTTGAGGGGTAAACTCCATTGACAAATAAGATCTTGAGTTCAAGAATAGTACGTTCGGGCCATGGGATATACGAATGGATGAAGAAGATTAGGGAGATTCGAAGACCATGGAAAGCTAAGGAATTATTGATATCTTCAAAGAAAGTTATAATCATGAGAATGAGGAACACGTCATCAAGCTAAAAGTTTACCACCTCGGTGACAGGTTCTGCATATTCATGGCATAAGCATCATGCATCAATTTAAATTAATTGCTTTCTGTATCTATATGTATGGTTATGTTTAATTAATATAATTCCTTCAACGTGTTGCATTGTTGCATCTTTGACTGTTTACTAAGTGCATTGGCATGTTAATCCAACATGCATGGCTTAGTGTTTAATTGATAGGGAATGACTCCACCTTGTTCATCAAGCTATTCATTAATCAAGGCTTACTCGAATCAAGATGAGAAGAGTTGGTGATTAGAAGGAAGTAATTACTGAAGGGTTTGAATTGAACCTTAGGAGTGAATTAAAGAAACAGAAGTGGCTCAGCAAAAATTTCAATGAAAGAAGGATTCATGGAGATTGATATGTAAGAGCAAAAAAAAAAAAAAAAAAAAAAAAAAAAAAAAATTCTAAGGGGGAGAGCACGACCGAGAGGTGAATTGGAGGATGGGAGTGGTGTTCGAATGAATATGTTAGGAGTAATGACGGGGATGCAAACTAAGGAGAATCTGGAAGTCCTGAGGGTGGAGATTAGGAATGAATAAGACGGTGGTTATGGTTAAGTTATTAAGAGGGAAGCTACGTATGGAATTCTGGTCTGGAGGTAATGGAATCATAAGAGGGTTTCTATGGACTTCTAAGCTAGTATTAACAAGGGGGAAAATCGAATCAAGCTATCACATACGGGGATGGTGTCGGTCAAGATTTATTCAATGAAGTATGAAGGGGTCCAAGATAATATCATCGAGTTATTAGTTATATCAACGGTAACCTACAAGGAAGCTTAAGTAGAGACCAAATGGAAAAAGGGTTGATAATTGGAGTATTGGTCTCAAATTTTAAGAATCATCAAGAACCTTCTATCTTCGGTGAAGGAAATATGGGACCAGTTATCAAATATAACGTTGAGGGGGATCGAAAGGGAATGAACGGACAAGGGGAACGGAAGGTGGGAAAAGATTTGTGTTGAGAGAGACTATAAGAATAAATCGTAAGGTTGGGATTGAATCATCAAGTTTGCTCAGAGTGGTGATTCCCGTAGATATGTTAAGCACCGATTTGGATAAGGATTGAAGAAGTTGGGTAGCAGTACAAGTTAGAAAGGATTTAAGGATATAATCCTTAAGGAAATTATCAATCGTTTCACCGGGGAACCCTGAAGAGGTTCAAGACAAGTGGGGCACCGAGTTACATTCAGGACAGATCATACCTTGGACAACGATAACTCACAAATCTGAATTTTTGCAACTACGGTGAACGGTACTTATAGCATTCATGATACATGCATCCATGCAAATTTAACTTTTATAATTTTTATGTTAAGTGCTATGATCTGTAATGTGTTAAATGACTTGGAGTAATTGAATCAATGTGGGCGATGTTTCTTACTTACTTTGGGTGATTTCCGTGATTTTTAAATTTGGTTTCGCGTGAGTTGCATGGGAGTATTGGAGACTTCCTTGTTTTATTTTCGGTTGAGAGACGGGGTGCTCTCTTTGTTTGTAAGAGACGGAGATTCTCTTATTTTATTTGAGAGACGGGGTACTCTCTTTACTTGCGAGAGACGGGGTTCTCTCATTGTTGCTCGAGAGACGGGGCTCTCTCCTTGTTGCTTGTGAGAGACGGGGAATCTCTCATTGCTTGCTTTCAGGCGTGTTGTGAATCCGAGGACGGATTCTTTTTAAGGGGGAGAGATTGTAACGCCCCAGCTTTTCAGTTTAAAATAATGTGGCTTATTTGTTCATAAATTGCGCAATTTAATTATTTAATTATACGATTAATTGTTTATAAATGTTTATAATTGTTTTAAACTATAGACTGTTGTTACTTTAATTTAATTCATTTTATTTCAACTTGATATTTAGTGTTTAATTTCTTAATTAAGGTTTCGTGTTACCTTAACTATTTCGGTAATTTCGTTAATTAATTTCAACATGTTATTAGTTGGTTTTAATTTAATTAAAATGGAATTTAAGTTTTAGTAATTCATTTATAACAATATGAATTCGTTCTTGCGCGTGAGTGTTTTATTTGTGCTTCATTCTTATATGTAATGATATCGGATTGGTATGAAAATTTAGTATGTCGTAAATATGTGTGTTATGAACATGCTTATATGCTCGGTTTATGTTTTCGGATTCATTTGACGTGTTATGAATTTAATTTTGATTTGTGGAACCAAGTCGGGGGCTAACGAGCAATTAGCGCACCCTTAGTTCCGTGCGTGATATCTTGAGCTCGGGAATTCGGATTCGAATTCCGACACCTCCGTTGCCTTCGTATCGACGATTCAGAGACAATGGAACAAGCCTCGTACTTTTTGAAATCATTAAGACCTCCGAAATCCAACCGTAACGGACAACTCGTGCAAGAAGAGCTCCTTTTGTTGACTAGTCTTCATGGTGGGACCCTTTATACTTAACCTAACCTAACCATACCTTAACCATGACTCTTGTACCTTGAATTAACCCCTTTCTCTTCCCTTTAAGCTGCAAAAACCGAACCAAACCCTCACTTTTCAGCTGCAACTGAAACGAGAGAGAGAAGAAGAGGAGAAGAGAGAAACCCTTGGCCATTTTTGTGGTTTTGGAGCTCAAACCACCACCTTTCTCTCTCAAATCTTTAAGGTATGAATATTTATGTCTTCTCTACTCTATTATACTTGATTTCATCTCCTTACTTCATGATTTGGATCAGATTTGGTTAGGGTTTGGGCTAAGAGCATGAATAGGGTTTTTGGGGAAATTTGCTCTTATGATCTTGTTTGCTTGTGTAGCTGATTTTCTTGCTTATACATGATCATATGAACTTGTTTCTTGACCCATTTCTTTCCTAACTGATATTATATGATATTAGGAGGATTTTACCTCTTGACCCTTTTATGAAATTATGAGATATGGAGCTCCAAACTTGATGATCAAATTGATTCCCCTGTTTTTCGAACTGCTGTGTGAAATTTGGTGTTGTTGCTTGATCAAATGGTCTCCATTTCGTGTGAAATTGCATGGAGTTGATGTACACTCATTGTTCTATATGTTAGCATTCATGTTTTAAGTATTTGGATCCATTTGAAGCCTCAAAACCGAAGTACATGGCCTGTTTTTATGCATGCTTCATGACAGACTTGTGGCTGTTGTGTTTGGTAACTTGTTGGTCATTCTAATGTGCTTTAAATTGTACCATTTTGCATATATATGATGTATATTAGTAGTTTAGTATGTTAGCATGCATTCCCCAAAGTTTCAGATCCAAATTCAACCCCTAAGTACTTGATCAAGGCATGATGGAATCATTAGGGCTCATATGTGCATTTTGGCGACCCAGTTTTGTTGCATGGATTCGATGATCTTAACGTGTGATTTAGCCTTTTCACTCTAAATGAAAAATGTTCATAACATGCTAAATATGTTTTATATTAAGTTTCATAGCATTTGGAGTTGGTTTGGTATGCCTTTGGATTGATTTTGTATGAGTTCAGTTTTTCCGGTTAGGTCTTGCATGCGTTTTAAGTTCTGTACCGTGACACCCCCGTGTCTCATTTACTCATAAGAGTGAGACACGGGCGTGTCCCACCTTCTGGGCAACTCTGTACTGAGCCACGGTCGTGGCTCAGTTTGGCTAGGGTTGGTGACACCCCGTGTCCCTTCCCCTGCGCAGTCCGTGTTGCTTCCTTTTCGGTTTTTGATTCGTTTCTCCTCTTGAATGACTTTATCTCTTTTTGTGTTGAACTATGGACTTGTTTTGCTATATGTTGGGAGCATTATGGTTTAATTTCATGGCATTTGGATGTGTTATAGGCATGCTTTTACTTAATGCCGTTTATGTGTGTTTATATGTCGTTTATGAATCGCATCACTTATTTTCTATATCATATGACTTTTTCTTGTTGTCAAACCTTGGATATATGCTATGTTATGTAATATGAAGTATGTAGTAGCATGTTGGGAGAACTTGAACATGTTCTATGCTTCTATTTGAGTTCTTGAAATAAATTGATTGGAGATATGAATTGAATGAAAATGAAGGAATAATTGATTGACGTGGTTATATGATTTGAATGCCTTAATAATGCACATGAACATTTCATGACTTAATATGATCTTTATGCCTTCATATCATGCTTGAGCATTGCCGTGCGTCATATATGGTTCATTTAGAGTCTTGAGTCTCACGAACACGTCTTGTGGTCTTTTGTACAGTTGTCTCCAGGGTGGAGAGATCTTGTTCAGGCACTTGGTACTCGTTCCTTGTTTCATCACGGTTCAGGTGAGGGTGTTTTCGTTTTAGCTATGTAACAAACCCTACAACCCTTATGTAAAAAGCTTTGGCCAAAACCTTATGATTATATATATATGGTTTTCAAATGAAGTTATCGAGTAAATTCTTCTGAATTATACGTATGAGCGTATATAAGCTTAAAAATGGTTTTGTAATGAGGCTATGCTCCAAACCGTGTGTCTTCATGCTAACTACGGATTCGGATGACACGGAGAGGTACGTGTATAGCATATGCCGAGTTACATGGTAAGGTATGATTTCTTATAGTATGTATTCTATGTATGTATTGATATGTTTTTGGCGAGATTGCATGTACGTTATGTTCACGGGCCCCGGGACTTAGTATATGTGGCTAACCGAGGAAGCAAGGGCTGACGGGGATCCCATATACTAGTTCCAACCAAATTTACGACGATACGGACCTCGTTAGGAGTTTTGACGAGGAAACGCAGGTCGGGCTTTTGAGGATTCATGTACCTCATTAGCCATTATGCATGAACCGGTGGCCGGGTCTTGCAAGCCCGTCCACCACTCGGAGGAAGAAGGTTGGTTATGATATGATTATGCACCGTGCGGGAATGCCGGGATCCGGATCGCCCAAACGAATATGTTTATGATATGATCTAAGGTCTGTGTGTATTATGACGTATTGCATGATCACCTATTTAAAATATTATGGATATTTGTCGTACACGGTCGGAGTTTGGTTGGAGATGATGCACGCTCACTCGCCGAGCCTTATATTTATGTATGATTTATGAATGTAATGAATTTAATATGAATTAGTCATAAAATCCGAGCATTGATTAATCATTCTCTTGCCCTTTTAGGGAACTAATCGCAAACAAAACCTTGTTCGGAATTTATGACTCGCATGTGCATGTTTTTATATATGTATATCGCTCCTGCTCACTCAGTCTTCTAGAGACTGACCCTCTCCCTCCCCAATCTTTTAGTGTGCAGGATTGACTTTGGAGTTTCGAGCTAGGCGGAGGTGTTGGAGTTTTAAGTTGGTCGAGTTAGGTTAGGAGAGTCTCTGCACTCATTCATGTATTAGGATTTATGTTCAAATTGATTCTGCAGTTCATGAACTTGAATATTTATGTAATTGTCATTGAATTGCTGTTACTGAATTTTGCTATTGAATTAAAAGAGGCCTGAAGAGCCCAAATTCTGCTTATGGTTGGTATACTTGAACTTTGGCTTTGCTATGCATTATACTTTGGTTATTGCAGGGTCTAGCTCCGCCTGGCCTAGGACGTTTTTTTTTATGTTTGTCTCCCGTTCGCTATGGTTTGATACGGGTGCGGATTTACTGTTTCGTTACTCGTGTTGAGCCATAGTGCGGGGGATGTGGTGCCTCACATGCGGGGTGCTACATCCTTAAGACATTACAGTAACAACCCTAAGACCCGCCCTTCGATATTGTCCGCTTTGGTCCAAGCCGCACGGTTTTACGTTTCGAACCACTGGTTACCCCAGTGGCCCAAAAGGCCTCTACTCAGGGGAGGGGAACTCCACTACTTATAAAGCAGCTTCAATCCACCCTCCAATCCGATGTGGGATATTACAGGCAGTCTTTAAGAGGGAGTTTCGGGAAGCATTTGTACCCGAGGTTTTGAGGGAGAGGAATGAACAGGAATTCATAGAATTAAAGCAAGGTACCCACACGGTAGCCCAATATCTTGCTGTCTTCAACAGGCTTGGAAAATATGCTCCTCACATCATCCGAGATGAGAAGAGAAAGGCTAGGAAATTTATTGCAGGGTTAAGACAGGATTTGAGGCATGGTCATGCCGGGCACAATTATTAGGAATAGTACCCTTAAAGCCGATTGTATGTCCGTTTTAGTACTTTCCTTTTGTAAATCACAAACAATCTTTGAATAATAAACGAACTTTGGCAACAACACTTCTTTATATGCTCTTGTTTGATTGTTTGATTACTTTAACTACGTATGTATAAGAACTCCCTTAATCAATATGACTTATAGGACTCAACCATTTAGGTGTAATGTTCATGAGACGAGCCCTAGATCACTTAAATCATGATTAGAAATCACTCCAATCAAAGTGTATGGATTGATACGTGCGTGGTACATGGGTGTGCTTACTTATTCTAAGTAGGTACACTGAGGTGTCCCGTGTGAGAAGATTCTTAAATGGAAAGGAAGTTTCTATTTTTGGAAATAGAAACTTTCAGATTAGGAAATATCTCATGAGTCATTGATGTGATTAAGTAGTCCTTAGACTTGAGATTCCATCGATGCTTTGTGGGCTAACTCTGCAGTCTTAGGTGTAAGCTTTAAAGGGTGTCGCCTTAGACAACTAATTCAAAGCTTATGTTGGGGCTGCACAAGTGGCACATGGAAGTATATGAGAATTGATAAAGGACCTACACTTACATTTACAAGTTGATCTCTTATTGTGTAAGTCATTCATATGCCATCATGGAGTCCTTGGCCAAGGCAATGGATCAAGATATCAAGAAATGAGTTTCTTGGATTGAGATCAAATGGATATGAAATGCACTTAACATTAAGATCGAGATTATTAGGGTTCTGATTATTTCCTTGCCCTAGATCTTGATTGAGAGATGGGATGTAGGAGGATTTTATCTAACATATGTCAATGACTTAAAAGTTCTTTCGAATTGAGATATTCTTATTCAGCTAGGGGTCACAGACCTGTTGCTAGACTATGATAGTGTGATCTGTGGACTGATTAATTAATTAGGAATTAATTAATTAGAGTCACTGCTAATTGAATTAAGAACATAGACGGTCACACATAACAACCCGGTCACATAGGTTAAGGCTTGAATTGATTAAACGAGTTAATCGAACCAATAGGTGATTGGTGGGGTCCACACCTGTGGAGCACGTGTGGGATGCGTGTCCTTAGTGACACGTGTCACGTGAGTGTGTAGTGGTTAAATAATTAATATTGATTAATTATTTAATGGACTTTGATTTGATTATGAATTAATATTAAAGTTCTAATTTGGAGAAATAAAGTCTAATAAATAATTAATTATGAATTAATTAATTATTAGCTACAAGTTATTTATTATAAATAAATAAAGTTAATTAAAATATCTAAGAGAGTTGGATATTTATTTCTTGCTTGACAAGTTGGTCAAAAGGAGACTTTTGGTCAAAGTAAGAGTCTTTCTCTCCAAGCAAGTAATCCTTTAGCCAAAAGGTTTAGGAAACCTTGTCAAACAAGACAAGAGGTTCGAACCCCTTATGCTATAAATAAGGGGTTCGAACCTCTTGTCTTGTTTGACAAGGTATGCTATAAATAAGTGGGGTTCGAACCCCATAGAGGATGATAGATAAATTCTCCTTCTCCAAATATTATACACTAAACCCTAGAGCCTAAACACCGAATATAGAACTAGCATCCTCCCTATTCGGATCGTGGTCGAGGTTGGTGGAATAATTCTCTAGAGGGCTACTATCGTGAAGTCTTGAAAGATTTGAAGGAGCTTTTGGGGACAAGCCGCGTGAAAAGCGTTCTTGGGTGGCTAGAACGTGTCAAGAAAGCTTCTATCTAAGTGAGTTCTTGATCTCTACGAATTTGGGAATAGGAATTACAAGATTCGATTCTATCTTATTGGGAAAAATTTTAAATTTTCGCTGCGTTTCTGTTTCGTTTTCCCAACAACAATTTTGAGTCCTTTGCAGATACAGTACAAAGGGCTATAGTTCAAGAGGAGGAGTATAAGAAGAAAGATCTGGTTCCTAGGATTTCTATGGGACAAGGGTCTGGATTGGGAAAGAGGCCTATGGTTTAAGCAGCTCTACCGGCCAAGGGTCCTTTCAAAAAACCTCGTAATGCAGGACCAATTCCACAAGATCCTCAGGCCCTACCAGCGGTGCCTCTAGCTCTACCAGCTCCAAGTACGGCTCCGATTGGGTAAATCTCCATGGATACATTGTGGAGGACTGACCTACAACTACCATAATTGTCGAAGAAGGTTGGGATTGTGCCTCATTTGCGGGAAAGTTGATCATAGGGAGGATGCTTGTCCAGATAAGACTCTGGGTTTTCAAGCTAGAGTTCTGAGGCCACTGATTCAAGCCAGTGCATATGCCCTTGAGGGCGAGGAACAGGACGTAGAGGCTGATCCTACTGCCATGGTGGAAGGTACCATATGCATTCATAACATGCACATTCATGCACTCTTTGATCCTAGTGCCACGCATTCCTTTATTTCATTTGATCTAGCTGCTACTCTGTGCTTGCATGTTACCTGTTTACATTCTTGTCACCTGGTTAGTTCCCTTCTTGGGGGAAGTCTTCAGACAGATCGGGTTGTTCGGGGTTGTTCAATGAGTTTGGAAGGTAGAGACTACCCTGCAAACTTCATTGTGATGCCTATGAAGAAGTATGGAGTTATTTTGGGTATGGATTGGTTGTACAAGCATCGGGCTATGGTTGATTGTTTTGCAAAGAAGGTTAAGTTAGGAGAAGAGTTGATTGTTGGTATTGGTTCGAAGACGGTACCACTCTTGTCCTTTACATAAGCTCACAGGTTGGTGAGAGAGGGAGCCACTGGATTTATTGCTTATCTTCTTAACAAGCCGAAAGATCAAGCAAAGTTTGAGGACACCGTAGTTGTGAAGGAATATCTCGATGTTTTTTCGGAGAATTTGGGTGGTTCTTTGCCTCCGACCTGGGAGATTGAGTTTGTGATAGACTTGTATCTGGGAGCAGAGCCGTATTCTAAGACTCCCTACCGTATGGCACCATCCGAACTGAAAGAGTTACAAGATTCAACTTGAAGAGTTACTTAAGACTGGATATATTCGGCCGAGTTCTTCACCTTGGGGTGCACCGGTTCTCTTTGTCAAGAAAAAGGATGGGATTTTGAGAATGTGCATTGATTACCGAGAGCTGAATCGGATGATTGTGAAAAACAAGTATCCTTTACCCCACATTGAGGATTTGTTTGATATATTGCAATGTTTAGGGGTGTATTCGAAATTGGATTTGAGACAAGAATACTATCAGTTGAAAATCCGGGAAGAGGATATTCTGAAGATGGGATTCAACACCCGGTATGGATATTACAAGTTTGTAGTGATGCCGTTTGGATTAACTAATGCCCCAGCAGCTTTCATGGATATGATGCATCGGATTTTCCGTCCCTATCTCGACAAGTTTGTGGTTATCTTCATCGATGATATTCTTGTGTATTCAAGGACTCTAGAAGATCATGCTCGACATCTCAGAGTGGTTTTGGATACCTTGAGAGAGCACCGGTTGTATGCTAAGTTCAGTAAATGTGAGTTTTGGATTGATCAAGTAACTTTCTTAGGCTACATTATCTCGAATAGAGGTCTAGAAGTAGATCCTTCGAAGATTGAGACGGTCTTACAGTGGCAAAGTCCGAAGAATACCTCAGAGGTAAGAAGTTTCTTGGGTCTGACTGGCTATTATCAGAGATTCGTGCAGGACTTTTCAAAGATTGCTACCCCTTTGACCCGATTGACTAACAAAGAGGCTAAATTTGAGTGGGATGAGGCGTGTGAGGCGAGTTTCCAACTCTTGAAGGAGAAGTTGACAACTACACCAGTGTTAGCACTTCCCGAAGGTACAAAAGGATATACAGTGTATACGGACGCCTTGAAGGAGGGTTTGGGATGTGTATTAATGCAGCATGGAAAAATGATTATCTACGTCTCGAGGAAGTTGAAGGAGCACGAATAGAACTACCCCACTCATGATCTCAAACTAGCAGCAGTGATCTTTGCTTTGGGTAAGTGGAGACATTACCTCTACGGAGTTTCTTTCGAGATCTTGTCCGACCACAAAATCTCCAATATTTGTTCTGTCAGAAGGAGTTGAATAAGAGACAATGGCGTTGGATGGCAATTCTGGCGGATTTTGAGTGTACTATCCGACATCATCCCGGTAAAGCCAACGTGGTCGTGGATGCACTTAGTAGGAAGGCTAGCATGTCCAATGTGAAAGTGGAAATTAGGGCTGAAGAAGAGTCATTCAAGTTAAGGGCTAGTGTTCGGAATATTTCGGTTCAGTCAGATCTTCAGTAGAGATTGTTTGAGGCTCAAAGAATTGATCCCGAGGCCCAGAAGTTAGCAGAAAAAGCTCGAGCTGACCCAGAGTGCCTGTTTGGGTTTGATGATACGGGACTTCTAAGATTCAAGAATAGAGTTGTCGCGTCTGGAGAGTTGAAACGGATTATTCTTGAAGAGTCTCATCGGTCAAGGTATTCGATACATCCCAGAGGGAATAAGATGTACAAGGATCTTAGGTAATTTTATTAGTGGAATGGTCTGAAATAGGGTGTGATCAACTTTGTAAAGCACTGCATGACTTGCCAGGTGGTGAAGGCAGAACATCAGAAGCCATCGGGGATACTTCAGCCATTGCCTATTCCAGAGTGGAAATGGTAACAGATAGCTATGGATTTTGTTTTGGGTTTGCCAAGAGTGAAGGTATTTGGGTAATTGTGGATCGTCTGACGAAGTCGGCTCACTTTCTTGCCATCCGGATGTCCGACAAAGTAAGCAAACTAGCCGAAAAGTATTGTGATGAGATTGCCAGACTTCATGGAGTACCGGTTAGTATTGTGTCGGATAGAGATCCAAGGTTTACTTCGAGGTTTTGGTAAGAGCTTCAGAAGAATTTGGGATCAAGACTTCAGTTTAGCACAACTTTCCATCCTCAGACAGACGGGCAACCAAGAGGATGATCAAGTACTTAGAGGATATGTTGAGAGCGTGTGCTTTGGATTTTCAGAGCTCGTGGAGAGAGTAGTTGCCATTAAAATCGAGTTTGCTTATAATAATAGCAACCAGGCCTCGATAGAGATGGCACTCTTGAACCTCTTTATGACAGAAAGTGCAGGTCTCCGTTGTTCTTTGATTTGGAAGAGTGGAATTGGACCAAGCAAGAAGGCAGGAAAAGAGGAGAGAAGAAGGAAAAAACCCTCTAAAGCCGTTCAGGATGCAATAAACACATACGTCATACCTGTACAACCAAAAATTCGTGGCGTTACAACCTCTCCCCCTTAAAAGAATCGGTCCTTGGATTCACTGCTCGCCTCGGAAACAACTCGGGGTGGAACTTCTTCATCTTATCCTCTTTTTTCCACGTAACCTCTTTGGTTTTATCACTTCTCCAAAGAAAACAACTCGGATTCACTGTTCACTTAATTGTTTATTTGTATTACTTTGACTTTATATGAACAATTGTTTTGAACTTACATGAATTGAATGTTTGTTTTATGATTATGATTACGTGCTTTGTTGGAATCCGATTTGATTTTCGTTTTCCATGAAAACTTGGTATGCATAAATTATATGTATTATAATCGTGTTTTCATGCTCGTTGCATGATTTTGATCTTTCATGTTTGAGTTTTGGGTTCGTTTGTGTGATCAGAACCGAAAAGGGGCTAAAGAGCATTTAGCGCGCCTTGGGTTCCGAGCGGCTTAACTTGCGCTCGGAAACTCGGATTCGAGTTCCGTCACCTCCATTGAACTCGTATCAATGATTTGGATCCGATGGAATATGCCTCATATCTTTCTAAGGCCATTTGGACCTCCGAATTTCAACCGAAACGAACACCTCGTACCTATATTGAAAACCGTTGACTAGTCTTGAGCTTCGGGCCTACCCTAACACACCTAAACCCCTAACCCATGAGCTAAGCCCACTTGATACACTCAAACCTCCTCCCCCAATCAGCTCACATGAGCCACACACCCCAAGAGAAGCAAAAGTTCAGCCATTAAGGAAGAAAAGAGAAGAAGAGGAAGAGAACTATTCACCATTTGAGATTTTGAGCTCATCTCATCACCATCCTCCACCATTTCTTGAAGGTAAGTCCATATTTGTTATGTATATATGTTTTTGGTCATTTCAAGTTAGGATTTGCATGATTTCTCCAAGTTATGAGCATGGTATGATATACATGACGAGTAGTAAGGGTTATGTGACTTTGTTGATTTAATCATGTTTCCTTGCATTTTCTTTGAGTTTCTTGAGTAATAATTGATCCTAAGTCATGTATTTATACTTGTATGGAGTTATATTCCTTAGTGGTTGAGAATTGAATGCATTTCCATTAATGATTTTAAGGATTTTGGAAGAATATGAACTTGGCCCTATCTCTTGCGTATGTTTCTTGGTGTAGCTTGTTTCTTGGAATGAACTGCATGAATTCTTAATGCATGAGCTTACCTTAGAGTGTTGTTTGTTGTTGATTCTTGGATTTTGGTGTTTTGGATGAATTGTTGCTCTTTTTCCTCTTTGTGTTCTACTACCGAGCAGGGACACCCCGTGTCATTTTTTGAGACACGGGCATGTCCCTCTTGCCTTTCGTGTCTGTACTCAGATACGGGGGTGTCATGAAAATGCCTTGGCATGAGACACCCCCGTGTCCCCTGGTCTTTTTCGCACCTGTACTCGGACACGGGCATGTCACCTTTTTGCCTAAGAGGGTGACACCCCTGTGTCTCCCTTGCTTTCTTGAGTGTTATTTTGCTCTTCGTTTATTCGTTCCTTGTTATTCCCTTGTTTTTTTTATGACTTTTATGCAACGTTTACATGTTAATATTTGAGTTATAATTATTTTATGAAATTCATGACTTAAATTGCTATGACTTATGAAAGTTGTGAACGAACGAACATGAAACCTTCATGTACTGAATGTACTGAAATGAATTACTTGATTATGTGGCTTCATAACATGAATTTAATTCACATCGCATATCATGTGCATAGCATTGCCGTGCATCGTATATGGTCATTTGAGTCTCACACTACCTCTTTTGCACAGATTTAGGTTCAGTCGAAAACAAGGGCTGTCCTTGAGACTCTCTTGCTTCTTCTTTTGCTTTTAGAAGGTGGGTTTCTCTTCTAATAGTTATGATGACCCGATATATCCCTTATGTGAAAAGTTTTGAGCCAAAGTTTAGAGTAAATGATTTCCAACGTAAAGTCTTTCTTTTATGAATCCCTACCCAATGATTTTTGGTGAGAGCATGAATGTAAACACGAGCCCAGGGCCTTAGTGCATGTGGCTATCCGGGGAGGCAAGGGCCGACGGTGATCCCATGTACTAGTTCCGATCAAACTGCTGTGAAACTGACCTCACTAGGAGGTTTGGTGAGGAAGGGAAACCGGGCTTTTGAGGATTCATGTACCTCTCTAGCCATTATGAATGGGTGGCCGGGCCTTGCAAACCCGTCCACCTCCCGGAGGGAAAAGGTGTATATGTATGTGTTGGGAATAGTGCCTTAGAAAGCTTGTATGCTTTGGGAATTTCCCTATATCACAGATAATCTTTCAATAACATATGAATGATAATAATCACAGGCAAACACTTCTTGTGTGCCAATACGTGTTTTGTGTGTTTCCATTACGTGTGCATGTCTAGAACTCCCCTAATCCGATGAGACCGTTAAGAAATTTGTCATTACGGGAATGACACATGAAATAAGTTCTTAACTTCATAGGCGAGGATTAGAAACTTCTCCAAGTCAATGAGGCCGAGAGACAGTGGGAGTGTCGACTTTGCCTCTGTTGAGACTTACTTGTGTAGTTGTATCCTTAAGAAGGATCATCCTGTTTCATGGGGTGTAAAGTGCATAAGTTGATGCGCACACAATACACAAGGGTGCTTGTTGTAAGAACAAGTTCACTGAGAGTGCCCCGCGTGAGAAGATTCCTAAATGGGAAAGGACGTTACTAGAACATCCAGATTAGGAAATATCTCACATGTCAATGACGTGAGGAATTAATCCTTAGACTTGAGATTCCACATTGTCTCATATGAGCTAACTCTGTAATCTTTGATATAGGCTCAAAACGGTATCGCCATATAGACACCTGAACCACGGCCTATATTAGGATTACACAAGTGGCATATGAGAATTGTTGGAATCAATAAAGGACCTACACTTGGTGTAGGCAAGATGATCTCTTAGTAATGTTTTTGCATCACCTATCTTTCAATATGGACCCACGACTCGTGCGATATTGTAACACCCCAAACGGAGGATGCCACATCCCCCGCACTAAGACCCAGACCCGGTCACGAAATGGAAAGTCCATGCCCGAATCCTAATCAAAGTGAACGGGAGACCAACTCACTCACTAGGCTAGGCGGATCTAACTCGATAGACTCAGAGCGCGGAAGCATTTTAAACAATTATCATCAGATAGCGGAAGCAATTAAATCAACGTACAAAATAAGTGAAGGGTTCAACTAGCATAGATACCTAGTCCAAAACCTCAAATCATCGCAACGTAATAAACCAATATAAGTATCAGCAGAATAGCTAATTACATCCAAAGGGCTAGCATACTAACCCCACACGGGTTTACGTCTAAGTAGAGCATAAAACATAATCTCCAAAAGCGAAATAAGAATACATAACATAAATAGAGTATGTGACAAATGCATCTTAACACCAACTAAACCGACAAGTGTGACTCAGAAGACTCACTTCCGCCTAGCTCAAGCCAAAAGGAAACCTGCAAACTAAAAGATAAAATGAGGGGGTCAGTCAACTGACTGAGTGAGGGGGCTAACGCACACCCACTATATATATATAAAGCATAGCACATATCAGAAGGGTGGACTCATGAACCAGAGATAGGTGTTGCATACCAAAGACATTTCCAAAAGTACCCAAAAGATAGTTATATAAGATTTAGAAAACATTTTAGAAACTCTATCTCGATTCATGATTCCCAGACAGAACATATCACATGCTCGGCGAGTACGAGCTTCCAACCTTTACTCCTCAGAACATATCAAAACATATCAAAACATAAAGTACAAAATCAATCCAACCGTCACAACAATGATGGATGAGATGTACCGTCCCCAAACCATCCATAATAGACATACCCTCAAGGGGTAGCGAAACCACAAGAGTCCTCCCCGGCTGTACACCGAAGGCTCAAGATATCACGCCTCCCCTATCTCCCTGAGTCGCGCAATGATATCTCAAATGGAACTATGCACAGGTATATCCCCGACGGCCCTAACCGTCCCGGGGGCTCCTTACCCATAGCTCCTCGAATCCACATATATACATACATACAGATGCCAATATTTCATGGCCAACTCGCTACATAATCACAACACAACTGTTTTTCCAAAATATCTTACATATGCTTCAAAACTGGTTTTATATTTACAACCTTCCTACACGATGGAACTTTAAGCCTCATGACCTCCGCAGGACTCACACAAGATCATCAACATATCATATTCAACACATACATATCTATAATAGAGTATACTCGCATGCAAGGGTAGAAATCAACATGTAAAGGCCGTAGGTCACGTAACTATACAAAATCCTAAACCTCACCTCGTGAAAGTAGAGTCTGAGAGTGTGAAGGGCCAAACACTCTAAACCTCGGGCCCACCGGCACCACCAAACTCTGTGACAAGACATACAGAAGCCCAGACTTAGACTCTATATGAACCAAACAAGACGCACGACGTTGTTCAACATGATCGTCGTTATGCATAAGTGTTCATGTTGTGCTTTGATATGGTGTCGTGGTCATTCAAGGCATATCAATGCTCAACAAGGTCATATTTACAAACAACCAACACGTAATTCCATATCCAAGGATGCAAGATCAATTTAGAAAGTCAAAGTATTCACAAAATGCATATTAAATCATCCAATGTCATAGGGTTCAATTATAATATTAGAATTAAGCATCAAGTTCATGTCGAGTTATAAAGTGCATAAGTAAGAGCAACTTGATCACATAAACGTACAAAGTTGTTTACGTAGATGACATGCTTGATATAATTAAAGAGTGCATCTAATTCACTTAAGATCATACTTTACAACTTCACAACATGTTTGGTACACAAGCTCAAGTCACATTCATAGTTTCATAAATATTACACTTACATCCCCTAAGTCATTTATAAAAGTTTTGAATTATTACACATACATCCCCTTAGGTGATTACTAAGCTTAATTGTTCGTTTAAGGTGTGTGACATCCCGCTCGTCTGATTTGTAAGGTACGCCACGTTTCAACCTTTTAATGTGTTTAGTTATGTAATTTTATATTTTGGGTGGCCCTATTTTAAACTCTTTTAGAGTTTAGGGGCTTGTTTACAATTTTCTCTTTTAGGGGTTATTCGGTCATTTCTCATTCGATCGAGAGTTTGACCTTTTTGACCCCTTCTTTGTGTTTGGGGCATCGAAACGTGTCCGTAGACTCTAAGTTTGTCCCATTCTGACTTCGTTAGCCCGTTCTTCCGACCGTTTTTGCGTACAAGGACCCGAGATATATACCCCGGATCCTCGTTTTGCATGTCAGAATTTCAGCTCCAGACTCATTGTCTTCCTCCCGTGATTGGTACTGTTCATGCAGTGGAGGTGTGTTTTCACACACATGTCCGTTCTCACTCGTTTCTCGACGGAATTCGACGTTTGAGTAGTGGAAATTTATCAACTCGACGAGCCCGACACGATGGTACAAGATTCGGGACCTGAAACTCAACGGTGGTGGCGCTACGGCACAGCAGCGGCGGCGGAACAGACAACCGCCACTTCGTCGCCCCTTCGCGGCGGTCTCCGGCGTTTTTTCTCGGTCACGCGCCAACCCATCCGTTAGATAACCTCCCGGCGCAGTGAATGGTGTTGGCGACGCAACCATCCGACCAGCGGCGGCGGCTCACGCGCCGCCTGAAAGTCACGGCGGGTGGTGGCACTACTGTAGCACGATGAATCTCGTCGTTCCGGCGACCTTTTCCGATGGACTTCAGTGGTTCCTAGCGTTTTTCGATCCCCTGAACTCATTTCCGGCCTCCTTTTTGAACGAATCGCGGTGGAGATGGCTGAATCGGCGAGTGGCGCACCGGCAGACTTTCGGCTGCGGTTTGGGACCTTTTTTCGGCCGGTTTTGGTGGAGGTTCCTTCACGGAAGTTGCTCAGAATGATGGAATATAGCGGATGGCATTGGCCCCGACTCGAGAACCAGCCGGCGACGACGAACTGGTGGCGGACCGGCTCTGGACCGGCGGTCCGATTTTCCGGTGACTTTTCCGATGTTTGGCTAGGGGGCTTTCGTAGGGCTCATTACGGGCTTTCCAACGGTATGTCCGGATTTTATTTTCGTTTAGCGGTTTGTTTTTAATTTCAGTTTTCGTCGTTGGAATTTAGTTCGGTTTTCCGTTAACGAAGTCCGGTGTGTTTGGTTTTTTCTGAAATTGGTTGAGGGCTTTTGTCAAGCAGGCCGAGACGTACGTTTCTGTCCTTTCGGGGATTTTTCCGACCACCGGAGGTGGTGTTCCGGTGGCTGTTCGGCTGGCTGCGGTGGCGGCATTCCGGCGACTTTCGGACAGTAGCTCTGTTTCATTGTGGTGAGTCCAACGCCACTTTCCGTTCGTCAATCGGATGTCCGGTTGATTTTATATGAATTTTTTAAGTTGTGGTATTTATTTTCGTTAACTGTTTTAATTGTAAATTTCGATCTTGTATGAACTATAAATTGAAATTATGAGTTGTATGATACTAGAAAATATGATACGATGTATGAAATCTTGATTTACGATTTATTGAATTTATTTGCCTCGTTTAAGCCTATCTACTTGAGAATATTTCTTGTTTAGGGGATATTAATGCAATTTAAGGATCTAAATTATTCGTATAATTATGAGACTCATAATAATTAAATTACCCAAGGTATGAGCTATGATCGATTTGAATAAATTATTTAAGTATGTTAATTGTTGAATATTGTGAAATATGTTAATATGTATTTACGTGTGAAATTGTTATGCATTTTGCGTTTATCCTTTCGAGAATTAGTGCATGATATGAATTGAATTCTTAATGTCTTAATTTATTTTATGTAATAAATGTTATGAATTTATAAGCTATGCATCTCTTGATATGTAATATGAATTATAATATGCTCTGAATGACTTGATTGAATAAATATGGATTATATGTTGCATCATGTATATTCGTGAGCATGGCCGTGCGTCTTTGTAGTTGTGTTTGGAGTCTGAGTTTGTGTTCTGTGTGTGTTCAGTCGTTCAGGGTTTCTTCAGGGAGTGTCTGTCAGCTGTTTGGGTTCCAGTGGGACTTCTTGGCTTGTGTTTTCCATTCTCGTCGGTGTAAGGTGAGGTTTAGGATTTTGGTTTTAGTTAAAGCGACCTACAACCCTATGCGCTCGTTTTCAAGCCCGCATGCGAATATATACTATATGTATATTAAATATGTGTCTTACGATATGTTATGAATTTTGTTAATTCGATTTGATATGAATCCTTCTGAAATTATACGTATGGGCGTATGTAAGCTTAAATTGGTTTTGCAACGAGATTATGCTCCAAACCGTGTATCGTCGAGCAAACTATGGATTTCCTTCAGCAAATTATGAATTTGGAAGACACGGAGAGGTATGTGTATAGCATATGCCGAGTTGCACGGTAAGGTATGTTTCTTAAGTATGAATCATATGTTTCTTGGTTTCGCGAGTTAGGTAAGTTTCCTATGAATCTTATGAGTCTTTATGAATCTATTTGAATCCCCGGGTTTCTGAGGTGTGGGTAAGGGAGACCCGGTACTGCTGTTGGGGTCGCCGGTTATCACCCCTGTGCACATGCTCTTTTGAAGTATCTACGCGCGACTCTAAGGGAGATGGAGAAGGCGTGGTGCTTTGAGCCTTCGGTTGAGGCCGGAGAAGGTACGTTGTGGGCTCACGACCCCACGTATATTGAGTTGCACGTTGTGGGCCTGTAACCCACGTGCAGACTTCCGGAGAAAGGTTGGAATACGGGAATATGAATCTATGAATCTTATGAATCTTATGAATTTTATGAGTTTATGCTTCCTTTTGAATCTTTTGAGTCTTGTGATTTAAGGAGTAAGGTTGGAGACCCGTACTCGCCGGGTATTTGAATTCTTTTGTTTTGATGATTGTGAAACGGGATAGGAGGTTTCGTTTTAATAAGAGATTTATACGATTAAGCTCTGAATTTATGCATTTATGAACCAATTTTGTTTATATGAGTCCCTATGAGTTTTAATATGAATCCATTTGAATATATATGAATCCATATGCGTTTTTGAATCTACGAATCCTTATGAGTTTTCAAACTTAAGAAGATATGAATATATGTGTAAATATGAGCTCTTTTTGGAAAATGGTTTTGGTATGCAAAACCCTACTCCCGGTTCATAATCTTTCTTTTGATACGTGCTCTGCTCCTTATTATGTATAGTGTGTGTGAGTTCAGCCCCCTCACTCAGTCAGTGGACTGACCCTCGCCCCACCTATGTTTTCAGTCTGCAGGTTCAGGTTCTTGGAGTTCGAGCTAGGCGGCTTTGTGTCTTGTCTGTTGAGTCCATGTCTTTTGATCCTGTATCTATTTGATTAAGTTGTGAATCTCTGACCTGCATCCGTTTGTAATTATGTATATAGCATGTTCTGTACAGGATTATGTTTATGCTTTGATTATACGAATATTCGGGATAGGTTAGGACAGGTTCATGGAATTAGTTGAACCCGTTTCTTTATTTTGTTGACTAAAGTTTTTGTTAGTTCATATTTTGATTCGCTTTCGCATACAGGTTTTTTGCATATTTTACTTATACAGGGTTTAGGTACCGCCTAGCTTAGGTTGGATTTTTTTGTTTGTCACCCGTTCGCTGTGAAATGGTGCGTGTGCGGACGTTCCATTTCGTACCACGTGTCGGGTCATAGTGCGGGGGTGTGGTACCCCACCGCTTGGGGTGCTACAAGGTGTTTATACAATTATTCAACTAGGAATTAATTACTTACAAACATGACAATTATCAATTTATCGTAATTCATAATATACCATTTTTGAGTAGTAAGAGTAAATCAAGGTATTACAATTTCTAACTCCTATCGTGCATCAAGTCTCAAGTTGTTCAAGCATCCTTCATGTATCTAAATTTTATATTTGAAACACAATTTACAACAAACATAACATTGAGAATGTCTCAAATTCATATAGAGAAATCACAACATGTTCGTTCTTCTAAAATATCATTCAAGTTCATTTAGTCACATAAGAGATTAGTTTCTAGACATTACACTAACACCCCTTCATATCTAAACACATAGTATAAATTAATCACATCGGGATTCAAATTGTAAATCGAAACATTCATGCATATCACAATACATTCAATACATGTTTTTGTATACGATTGGAATACATATCGATCAACAAACCAACAATAACCAATTTATTTGCACTTAAAACAATTAATTCAAATAATCACAATTAAGCAAAATAATTCGTAATAAATAGATCGAGTGTCCGATTAACGAATGGAAAGCGGCGTTGGACTCACCGCGTCGAGACCGACATTCTGTCCGAAAGTCGCCGGAGTGCCGCCACCGGAAAGTCGCCGGGCCACCGTCGAAAGTCGCCGGAAAAATCCCGAAAAATCAGTCCTGAATGAAGTCTTCGTGCCCGTTCCGAATCCTCGATCAATTTCTGGAAATTCCAAGTCAATCTCCTCCAATTTCAGATCTAAGAACACGAAAATCCTAAAATCTTCAAACTCAAATTACTTCCAAACTGGTGAACCAAAATACGATCCGTAAAAGGCATTGTCTTACCCGTGACGAGCTCTTCGAAAGCCCTAAGGTAGCTCGCCGGAAAAATCCTCGGAGCTAGCGCCGCCATTGCACCGCCACTGTGCCGCCGCGATCCGCTGCCAATTGGCCGAATCTGGAGTCGTGTGATCAAAGACCACTAGTTCTCGTCATTCCGAACAACTTTCGTGAAGAGCCCGAGGCCAAAAGATGGCCAGAAAAGGCCCCCGTTGGCCGCCGAATATTCTGTCGTCGCCCACGTCGTCGAAACCACCACCTACGACCAAAATCAGGTGAAATTGATGCCGAAAATGAACTCAGGGGGTCGAAAACCTTGGAAACCACCAAGCCCCCGTCGAAAAACACCGCCGGAAGCGGCGGAATCGCGCTGCTACAAGAACTCGCGCCGTCGCCGCGAGCTTCAGGCGGCGTGTGCGGCGCCATCGCGGCCCCGATGGCCGTGCCGCCGATGTCAAACGAAGCTCCGGGGGGTCTACTTTCTGGGTCCGAGGCGCGTGCTTCAAGGAGGGGGCCGGAAAGCACCGCGAACGGTCGGCGAAGTGACGGTGGTCTGACACCTCCGCCGCTGCTACTGAAATCCGGCGATAACTCCGCCACCGTTCATTTTTAGGCCGTGAAATTGGTACTCTTGCGTACCTCTCACCGAGATAATCGAAATGGACTATTCGTTTGTTGAATTTCGTCGAGAAATGATCAAGTTATGGGCTCGTAACCGAAGCCGCGTATAGTAACCACGGGAGAGAGTGGGAGAGGAGAGAGAGAGAGAAGAGAGAAAGAGAGAAAGGAGATTTGAGAGAAATGTATCTTGTGCACAAACTATATACAACCGGCTATCCTTATCGCGTAGCAAAGAGAAATATCGCATACGAATAATCGTAAATAAAATTAGTAAAGTTATGAATAAACATTCAAGCCCCGAATTAATTTTATAAATTAAAATGAAATAGAGATTTACCAATTAGAGTTTAATTCAATTTAATTTTTAGAAACCTTTCGGTAAATTTAACGACACTTCGTAAACACATGATTGATAATTAATCTCAAGGAATTCAAGTAAACCGAAATTAAACAAGTTAAGTAACATGATGGATTTAAAATCAACTTAACCATCAATTTTAGAATAATCTGAATGATCACATATTAAATTGGATTTACATTGAATCACATAATTCAAGAACTCTTAAATTAAACACACACAAGTGTAGAGACTTACTTGTTAATATCGTCAGGACGCCCTTCGAGAGTACGGGGCGTCACAACCTTTCCCCCTTAAGAGAACCTGGTCCCCAGGTTCCATTGCTAAAATGTAGATCCTCGAGCTGTAGTGCTCCAACCCTTCTCCCAAACTCGCATAAGATCATAACTCTAATGGTGAGGCTTACTCCGGTCATCTACACTGACCTCCTTTAGGGTGTCTTGTTATCGTCGAGGTCCGTGCGAGTACTTGATCCGTTAGTCGTCTCAGATGCACCACTTGCTACCCGAAGTCAGATCAACGCGTAACGCAACCACAACAAACAAGAGAGAATCCCATCTCTCAACACGTAAGTGAGAGAGCCCCGTCCCTCAGCACCCACAAGAGAGAGAACCCCGTCTCTCGAGCACATATAAAAGAGAGAACCCCGTCTCTCAAGCACATAATTGAGAGAACCCCGTCTCTCAACCTAAGTCGGGTAGATTCCAACATCTCCCAACATTCTAGTTTGAGAAAATCCAGCATTCCTCAAACCCCTAGATTCAAGAGAATCCAGCATCCCTGAATATCTAAGTACAAGAGAATCCAACATCTCTCGCGCACAAAACTTAGAAAGATTCCAACATCTTTCTACCACATAAACAGAGAAAATCCTACATCTCTCCAACACGTAAAAAGAGGGAACCTAAGGTCTCTCTTGCACATAAATCTACTGATCAGTTATTCATACATACACACATCATGGTAACACTTGACGACAAGTATGCGATGCATGTTTTGGTGTACCTTATACAACTGATATGGGTGTCCCTTGAGTATAGATTCAACGCTCATACCTCAACTCAAGGGGGATATCGCGATGGAATCCCTATAAAACAAGGTTACAGTATGTATGTATGTTATATGGGAAGTTAGTGAGCAATCAAGAGAGTTTTAAATCACATAAGCATGAATAGTTCACATAAGTACATAACTCATTCATTTCGACAACGGTTCATAACATGTAGAAATTTCAAGTTACAAATACTAGATCAGGTATCCAAGTTATCACAATTAAAATAGCAATAGTCATCACCCACATCAAGCAAAACAAGGTAAGAGTATTTAAACGATGCATGTATGCAAATGCCATGAATGCTTGGCGTACCGTTAACCAAAGTGTAAAAATCTTGATAGGAAGGTCGAGATGAAGCAGTAGGAGTTGATTAAGCCGACAGTGATGCAACCCTCGTCATCTGAACCTCTTTGTCTTGAGTCTTTTCGTAAAGTGGTAACTCAACAACGCTTGTTTATCACCAAACCCCTTACTAGACCGTAATCCTTGCTCAACTAGAATCATCCTCAGTTTCTCCCAAGAATTTCTCATTTTTGTGTTAAATCTTAGTCTGCTCATCTTCAAGGAGTTGTCCATGATTCGTTTGTCAATCAGATATTTACCTCAGAGTTTCATTGGATGATCGTGGTGCTAAACACTTCCCAAAGCAATCCATGGTATATGATCCTGAAACTTGGATAAGGTCTTTCGGCATCTAAGTGTTCTATTCCCACCTCAACAGTGTCTTCCATCTCATCTTGAAGAAACACCGAAAGAGCTAACAACCAATCTTCTCTTGTCGTTTGTTAACTCTAAACGGCACCAAAACCTTCATCACTCACCGATGGTTTGTAGCTCGTTGCTTAAGTAACATGGTTACCTATCCACATCCCTTGAACTTGATCGGATCTTATTTGATCGGATTCTTCTACATTAACTCGTTTCCATCAACAAGGTGACTACTCCCAAATAAATGAATCATCAAGGCGAAAGCTCATCGAACTCCTTCAAAACGGTTCTACTTGATCAGATTCTCCTCCATTGACTCATTTCCTCAGCAAGGTGACTACTTCCAAATAAACGAATCATCAAGGTTAAAATTTGTAACGCCCCGAATTTCAGACAGTCAGGTACGCTCGACGCGTGTGAGTTTCGAGCGTTAGGATTTTATTTTATTATTTTATTTATTCAATTTATACGTGTTATATTAATTTTATAAATTGTGTTCCAACATGATTACGTGAAAATATATGAAATGTATGCCAACTTGGGAAGTATGTTACATATTGGATTTATTGTTACGTGAGTTAATTGCCGAATGTATCTTAATTGCTTAATTGTCCTTAATTGTTCATTTACATAAAATAGAGGACCAAATTGCATGAAAATCTTGTGGACTAAATTGATCAATTTGTAAACCTTAGATCCTCAATTGCATAACTTATAGAACTTTAAGGATTTGATCATAAATATTGCATATTTTCCCCAAATATATCGGTATACACATCTCTTCCTCAATCATCCTTTTTCATTTCATGCCAATCATCCCATATTTGCTCCCTTACTCTACCGATCCAAACCTCAGCCATGAGAAGGAGGGATTCATCATTTCTTGCCAAAATCTTTGAGCTATCATCTTCATCACATCTCCATCTTTTCTTCTTCTTCTTCTTTCATTCAAGGTAGAGATGGTTATATAAATGATTTCTTGATAATTATGCATGAAGCTAGGGTTCATGATTTGAGCTTGGTAATTGAGGTGTTGGTGCTAGAAGTATGATTACATGTTTAAAGCTTGGATTTCATGTGTAATTCTTGAGAAATATGGAGTTATATGATGAATCCATGGTTGAGGAGATGATGATGATTTTGGGTGATTAAGCTATGATTTGAGTGTTTTCATGAGGCCTTATGGTATCTTGGACATATATGTATATTAATCCCTAGAATTCTTACATATAATGAATAAAAGCATGAGGTTTTGAGTGATGTTGGCCATGGTTCGAAGGTCCCCTGTTTCGTCCCCTGCTTCTGCATCTTCTGTAAAACGAGAACGGCCCTTCCCGCTCCCTTTGTAATTGAGGAATGGCTGTTCCCACTGATTTAAATAATATGCAGGCGGCGAGGAGGGGAACGACCGTTCCCACTCTGTCTCACGGACGGGAACGGCCGTTCCCATTTTCGGGGAGCATTTCGGGACTAGGGAACGGCCCTTCCCATTTTTCACTAAAGCCTGGAACGGCCGTTCCCAAGCCTCTGGAAGTGCAGAAACTTTCTGCATAAAATTACATTTTTAGCCCCTCGATCCAATGGCTTATTTGACCCCAAATTGCTATTATATGATTAATTATGTATCAAAACAAGATGTTATCATGCTACATTGTTTATTACTCGACGTCTCGTACATGATCATGCCGTGCGTCTTATATGGAGTAATGTTCTTGAATTACAGTCTCATGCACGTACATTGTCTCGTTTCTTGTCCAGTTATTCTCCATGGCGGAGATTGTCAAGCATGAGCACGTTCACGCATTCACGAGTCGTGTGTCGCCTGTCAGGTGAGGTTTAATTACTAGTTATTTAGAACCCGTATAACCTTTACGTGATCTTTCGGCCAAAGGTATTTATATTGATAATTTCATGAAATCACTTATCATTTCAAGCCATGTTCATGCAACGCAAGCAAGCAAGCAAGCCATGTTATTGTCATGAATCAAGCATGTTTTAGGCGAGTAGCATGACCGTTCACGTTGGGCCCGAGGGTAGTGACTAGAGCCAACCGGGAAAGCAAGGGCTGACGGGTAACTCTGGCGCTATCCTCACCACATTTGGGGTCACCCCTGAATCCGCTAGGAGGTTAGTGGAGGAAGGAGCTCCGGGCTTAGGGATTCATGCTCTGCTCAACATGCATGGATGTTGGGGCCTTGCAATCCCATCATCAACCGGAGGAAGAAGGAGACTGGGGATGAATCCGACACCACGGATTGTCCTCGGGTTATTGCATGATTTTTCATTCCATGAACGTGTTATATGATTACACATGCACGATTGCACGATAATTGAATTGCATGATCACTTATTGTTTAATAATCAAGCAAGCATGTTCATGTACATTTGGAGTTCGGTTGGAGACCGCCCTTACTCGCCGGGGCCATGTATTGATTGCATGAAAATGAACAAGTATTTAATATTGATAGTTGTATTCTCGGGCAAAGCTATATTATTATTGAACTCATATATTTATCTTTTACAAATCTTTACCCGAGAATATAACTTGCATGTTATCTGCGCTAATATGTATGTAAACCCCTCACTCGGTCTTCACAGACTGACACCTCCACCTTTCAGGTTATTGCAGGTGCACGCTAGGCGGGAGTTGAGTCGAGTCGAGTCCAGTTCATGTAGTCGAGTCAACCATGGTTCGTGTATTTGGTTATTTATTGTTAATTATGGAATGATAGTTATTGTTATTGTTTTACTTGAAGATGATAATGTATTGATATGAGAAGTTAGCATATATTTTACTTGGTAAGTGAGAAATGTCATGGCCTGATTAATGGAAATATTTGATAATAATTATTTATGCTTCCGCTTTATTTGGTTGCATGTATAAGTAATCCCGCCTAGCTTGTCGTGTATTGCATTGTCACCCGTTCACTATAGGTTAGTTCATGTACGGATTGGCCGTTTCATGTGTGGATTGACCTATAGTGCGGGGTGTGGCACCTCCACGTGTAAAGGGTGCTACATCTAAGGTGGTATCAGAGCCCGATTGTAAAACCGAGGTTCTCGTGACGTGTTATTTCGAGTCTAGGTCGTACGGCATAGGAACTTCTTGACAACTTGAGAGTCTTGCATATTATTTGAATGCCTTGATTCCCTTGAACTCTTTGAATTGATTGAAATTACTTGATAACTTGTGTCTTGCATTGATTTCTGCTATTAATTGCTAATTAATTGATTTTTGAATCGTTTGAATTTATTTGCTCGACGTGTTTATTTCAAGCATTGATGAATTACTTGTTGCATTTTATATTAAACTCTTGTTATTGGCATCAAGTATGTGACAACTATGTGACATGAACACGCTTCACCCACATGCATTTATTTGCAAAGTAAGTTGTGGGTGACAGGTTTTGGAAAGGTATGAATCAAGGCCAGAGGATTTTGAAGATTTAAGAGACTGATCAACCGTCCGAACCAAGCTTGCAATTCGGTCAACCAAGAGTGGACACCGGAATTGAGTTTAACATTTCTACGGTGTCAGGTTCTTTAATGCATTCATAAACACGTGCATCATAATTTTAGTTAATTCGCTTCTCATTATAAATATCGTTATGAATATTATTGAGATTATCTACTTGATGCATTAAATATATGTTTGAATTAGTTGAAATATTTAAATTTCTTTGCGTATGAGTATTTCTGTAAATCAATATAAATGTTCCAACGTGTGGCATTTTAAAGTGTTGGTAGGTTGATACATGCATTGACACTTTAACCATCATGCATTATTTAGTGTTTATTGTTAATAGACTCTCCCTATGCTCTGCACAATCCTTGCTCCTATTTTACCAACTTGAATTTAAAGAAGAGATTTCTGAATCATTGGGGATCATGTTGGGAACCGGGTCATTTGACTTTGCTTGAAGTTTAGAAATGTTTGGGACTGTGAGAATTTATCGATCCAGGATTCCGTAGAAGCAGGTATGATATAAGTATTTGGAATTTTAGAAACTGGGAAATGATG
Source organism: Lantana camara (assembly GCA_037501455.1). Taxonomy (NCBI): domain Eukaryota; kingdom Viridiplantae; phylum Streptophyta; class Magnoliopsida; order Lamiales; family Verbenaceae; genus Lantana; species Lantana camara. Next base: position 57,740,291 of record CM074858.1, read on the forward strand.
ATAGGTTCAAGCAGATTTCAGTGGGTCCTTTAACCTTCAGAAATTAATCAGTATTCCGGAGATGTAACGAAAGTCGGAGAATGAACTTTTCATGCTTCAGATTAGGGTGTTGATCTTGTAACTATCAACTAGCTGGAAAGCACTAGGTGATTGTAAGATGTTGAAAATTTCAATATCAGAAGAAAAGGGGTGCCAGTTGGTGAGCTTCAAGTTGAGTATGTCCTTAACAGAAAAGATTGGAAACGAACCATTAATCAAAATCTTGATTAATAACAAGTAGGACGAGAAAAAGTTACGGGAATTAATGCAGCAGAGAAGCTTGCAAGTGGGAAAGGACAGAATGAATCTAAAGGATAAAGAAAACTTTTATTTTCTTAAGGGGGAGAGCTGGTCTGAAAATAAGTTTAAGTCTGAAGTTAGATAGCACTCGAGGAAGTTGGGAATTTTCAGAGAATCAATTCTTCCTGGAATCCTCTATCAGAACCATGTGAAAGAAGTTGTCAATAATCTAAACTTTTCTCCCTCTCATACAAAGAAAAGTCCCATCGTCGACAGTACTTTTGTCCTATCACCGTTTTCAAGAATGTGGGTACACTGTCTGCAGTTCTCCGATAGTCTCAGGATATCATTTGGCTCAGTAAATGGGAGAAGGGATCCGATCCGGCTAAATTTGGATAGTAAATCTTGAACCTTAATCCCTTTTGCTATCGGAATGTCTACAATAAACGGAAGGGAAGAAAGTGGGAAGTAGAAGGGAAAGCGAATAACCAAGTAAGTAGAATTACAAAGGTTATTAATTTTGGATCAAGTGTTAGTAATGGAAATGGGAGAGATAACGACTTTTATACATTAATTGAGCATACTTTGATCAAAGATAAGAATCTTACAAGGAAAAGTTTCACTAGGATTCGATTTCTTCGGGTTCTATGCAATTGTACGTGCTGAGTTACTCGTAAGGGATTACAACTTTGATTCTTTCCTGCACCAAACATCCGCTGTGTTCTTGACTTAGGGAAATAGGAGCTCAACTTTCGGATTTCGAATAAAGAGTTAAGATCTGTGCTTCAAGAAGATGTTTTACTTGGATTACCGAGGTATAGAAAATGGTAAAACCTGTTCTCTCTGTTTGTCGGATAAGAGCTTGCTTGGAGCATAAAGCTAGTCTTTTAAGCTTGAATATACAATTATTCCATGTCAAGAAATCTCGGGTTGTTCTCAATTCCAAAACCCGCAAGTGGATATGGTAATTAAAGTAAAGAATGGTGCGACCGGTAAATCTGGGATTACCGTGGGCCTAAAGATATGGTGATTAATGATGATTTACGGATTATGTTACAAAATAGCACGAGGACGGAGATGGCTATCAAGAATGGGAATATTGAACCGCAGTGGCACCAAGTGGAAAGAAATCGCACTAAAAGAATCAAGAATTCAGCCGAGTTATTTCAACATCGGAACTTCAATCCTCGGTGAACGGTACACTTAATCATGCATACCACGTGCATCATTATTTTATTACTATCTGTTTATTATTATTTGTCATTCTGGTATACGATTCATTGTTTGCTATCAATTGTTTATGTGAACTAATAGTTGCATAAATGATAATTTTATTTGATTCTTGTGTGTTACTTGCAAATATTTATCTAAGTGCTCGCTTGAACTTTTATTTCGTGTACGTGAGAGACGGGGATTCTCTCAGGGTTATCAAGAGACGGGACTCTCTTGCTACTTGTTCGAGAGACGGGGTTCTTTCGTTAATTGTTTGAGAGACGGGGCACTCTCAATATTTTCAGGTACTTGGCAACTTGTTTTAATGGAAGGTTAGATTTTCTTATAAGTGTTTAGGCTACGGAAAGTTGAGGGTCGTGATTTCACCTCTTGGCGGACTTTGGGGATTAAAGACCTCTTTCGAACTAAACCCTGACGAGGAGTAGCTAACCCGCGTGGGATGAACACGTAAGAGCCAATTAAATTCCAGGAATTCAGGACATGGAATCCGAGGACGGATTCTCTTAAGGGGGAGAGAATTGTAATGCCCCGAATTTCAGACAGTCAGGTATACTCGACGCGTGTGAGTTTCGAGCGTTAGGATTTTATTTTATTATTTTATTTATTCAATTTATACATGTTATATTAATTTTATAAATTGTGTTCCAACATGATTACGTGAAAATATATGAAATGTATGCCAACTTGGGAAGTATGTTACATATTGAATTTATTGTTACGTGAGTTAATTGCCGAATGTATCTTAATTGCTTAATTGTCCTGAATTGTTCATTTACATAAAATAGAGGACCAAATTGCATGAAAATCTTGTGGACTAAATTGTTCAATTTGTAAACCTTAGATCCTCAATTGCATAACTTATAGAACTTTAAGGATTTGATCATAAATATTGCATATTTTCCCCAAATATATCGATATACACATCTCTTCCTCAATCATCCTTTTTCATTTCATGCCAATCATCCCATATTTGCTCCCTTACTCTAAGAGTATGTGTGACACCCCGCTCGTCCGACGTGTAAGGTACGCCACGTTTCAACCTTTTAATGTGTTTATTGATGTGATTTTGTATTTTCCGTGGCCCTATTTTGAACTCTTTTAGAGTTTAAGGGCCCCTTTGTAATTTTCTCTTTTAAGGGGTTTTTCGGTCATTTCTCGTTCGGTCGAGAGTTCGACCTCTTTGACCCCTTCCTCACGTCCGGGGCGGCGAAACGAGTCCGCAGACTCTAAGTTTGCCCCATTCTGACTTCGTTAGCTCGTTCGTTCGATCGTTTTTGCGTAAGAGGACCCGAGATATATACCCCGGATCCTCGTTTTGCGTGCCAGAAGATCAGATCTCAGCCCCAACGTCGTCTTCTCCAGCGATCCGTCACTGTTCACACACAGTGGAGGTGTATTTACACGCATATGTCCGTTCTCGCTCGTTTCTCGACGGAATTCGACGTTTGAGTAGTGAAAATTCATCAGCTCGATGAGCCCGTCACGATGGTATAAGAATCGGAGACTAAAAATTAGCGGTGGTGGCGCTACGGCGAGCTGCAGGCGGTGCGGCTTAGAGCCGCCACTTCGCCGCCCATTCGCGGCGGCTTCCGACGATATTCCGACGACACACGCCACCCCATTTGTTAGAGGAGGTCCCGGCGCAACTCCAGTTCAAACGGCGTAGCCAGCGGTGGCCGGACGGCGGCGCGTGCACTGTAGCACCTCGCTCCGCCGCGTTCCGGCGAGATTCGCGACCGGCCTTTGGTGGTTTCCGACGTAATTTGGCCTCCTGAGTCCGATTTCGGGGTCAATTTGAGCAAACGGTGGCCGGAGATGGCTGAACCGGCGAGTGGCGCGGCGGCGGGTTTTTGGGCGACGGTTTGAAGCTTTTCCGGTGGGTTTTTGGTGGTTGCTCCTTCACGAAAGTTGCTTGGAATGTTGCGACGTAGCTGGTAGTGTTGGCCCCGACTCAAGAACCGGCCTTTGGCGGCGAACCGGTGGCGAACCGGCTGTAAACCGGCGGGCTTTTTCCGGCGGTTTTTCCACTGATTTAGCTAGGGGCTTTTGAAGGGCTCGTTACAAGCTTTCCAACCGTATGCCCGGATTTCATTTTCGTTTTGCGGTTTGCAGTTAATTTCAGTTTCCGTCGTTAGGATTTGGTTCGGTTTTTCTTCAACGAAGTCCCGTGTGATTGGTATTTTCTGAAATTGATTGAGGGCTATTGCCTAGTAGGCCGAGGCGCTTGTTTCTGTCCTTCCGGGGATTTTTCCGACCACCGGAGGCGGTGTTCCGGTGGCGGCCGGTGGCTGTTCGGCCGGCCGCGGTGGCGGCATTCCGGTGACTTTCGGACAGTAGGTCCGTTTCGTTGTGGTGAGTCCAACGCCACTTCCCGTTCGTCAATCGGATGCCCGGTTGATTTTATATGAATTTTGAAGTTATTGTATTTTATTCGTTAATTGATTTTAATTGTGCAATTCGATCCTGTATGTGTTATAAATTGAAATTATGAATTATATGATACTTGGAAATATGTTATGATGTATGAAAGCTTGATTCGTGATTTATGGAAATTATTTACCTCGTATTACGCCTATCTACTTGAAAATAATTATTATTTAAGGGGATGTTAGTGTAATTTTTAGAAACTAATTGATTATGAAGTTGTATGAAACATAGGAAACGAATCATGAACGGATACGTTGTCCTTTAACTCGAATGAATTGTATAAGTATACTATTGTTGGGAATTTTGTAAATTATGCAAATATGTAAATTTGAATAAATTGATATGAAATTTATGTTTTATTCCCGCAAGACTTGGTGCATGATATGAATGAAATTCCTAATATCCTAATTTGTTTTATGTAATTAATTAAGCTTGACCCTTGTTTGATTGCTCCATTCGAATATATGCCTGGTTGTGAGGTGAGTTTAAGGGTATTGCAATTATTAATATATGTATAGGATGGATATGCAATTCGTGTTTACTTGTCTAGAGACCTAGTACTTGATAAGAATTAAATTTATGATGTCTTGATTTATTCTATGTAATTAATGTTATGAATTTATAAGCTATGCATCTCTTGATATGATATGTAATATGAATTATAATATGCTCTGAATGACTTGATTGAATAAATATGGATTATATGCTGCATCATGTATATTCGTGAGCATGGCCGTGCGTCTTTGTGGTTGTGTTTGGAGTCTGAGTCTGTGTTCTGTGTGTATTCAGCCGTTCAGGGTTTCTTCAGGGAATGTCTGTCAGCTGGTTGGGTTCCAGTGGGACTTCTTGGCTTGTGTTTTCCGTTCTCGTCGGTGTAAGGTGAGGTTTTAGGATTTTTGTTTTAGTTACAGCGACCTACAACATTCTGTGCTCGTTTTCAAGCCTGCATGCGATTATTCTATTATATTTATATAATAGATATGTGTTTATATGATATGTTAATGAATTTGTCATACGATTAAAGGTTTTCGAACTGTATATGTACGAGCATATGTAAGCTTGAAATGTTTTGCAACGAGGCTATGCTCCAAACCGTGTGTCTTCATACCAGCTTCGGATTAGGATGACACGGAGAGGTACGTTTATAGCATATGCTAAGTTGCAAGGTATGGTATGCTCCGATAAGGTACGTAAGTATGATTTTGATTCGATATGATACGTTTGATATGTAGCGAGTTATGATATGATCTGTCTGATATGCTCTGTTTTGATATGTTGGGCCCCGAGACGTGGGTAAGGGAGACCCGGGACGACCATGGGGTCGCCGGTTATGACCCTGTGCACGTTCTCATTTGAGATATTCACGTGCGACCTATGGAGGTTGGGAAGGCGTGTTATCTTGAGCCCTCGGTGGATAACCGGGGAAGGCACAGTGTGGGTTCGCTACCCCGTGTGTGTTTGTATCTGTATGAGTAGTGAGGGTTTGCTCCCCGAACTACATGGTGTTGGGGTTGGATTGTTTATGATATTTGTTGGTTTCTGATATGATACGTTTGATTCGATATGGAAGTAAGGTGGGAGACCCGTACTCGCCGGGTATATGATTATGATCTGTTATGTTGATTATGAAACGGGATAGGAGCTTTCTCTTTTAATAAAACGTGAGTTTGCTCAGTTTGTTAAGTTATGAATAAGATACTTATAAGTTTGATAAGTTAAGATATGTATAAGTTTGATTTGATAGGATATGTGTAAGTTCGATTTGAAAATGGTTTTGGTATGCAAAACCCTACTCCCGGTTCATAATCTCTCTTTTGATACGTGCTCTACTCCTTATTATGTATAGTGTGTGTGAGTTCAGCCCCCTCGCTCAGTCAGTGGACTGACCCTCACCCCACCTATGTTTTTAGTTTGCAGGTGCAAGTTGTTGGAGTTCGAGCTAGGCGGCTTTGAGTCGGGTCTGTCGAGTCTGTGTCTGTCCGTTTGATTTTGTTAATTACTTTGTTCCGATTTATGTATGAAAATTATGTATATAGTATGTTCTGTACAAGTTGACGTTTATGCTTTGATCATATGAATTTTCGGGACAGGTTAGGACAGGGTGTGGATTAGTTGAACCCGTCTTTGTTGTATGTTTGAATTCGGGACAGGTTAGGACAGGTTCGTGGAATTAGTTGAACCCGTTTATTTATGTTCGTTGATTAAAGTTTTTGTTAGTTCATATTTTGCATCGCTTCCGCATTCGGGTTTTGCTTATTTTACTTGTACAGGGTTTAGTTACCGCCTAGCTTTGGTTGGTTTTTCGTTTGTCACCCGTTCGCTGTGACTTGGTGCGTGTGCGGACTTTCCATTTCGTACCACGTGTCGGGTCATAGTGCGGGGGTGTGGTGCCCCACCGCTTGGGGTGCTACAGTATGAATATATGAGACTGAAAAGAAGTGCTAAACAACAATGCAAAACCTATAAGACTTGTATTCCCGCCTAGCACTCCTATACTGCACAAAACAACTGAAAACAAACCGGATTCAGTCTAAAAGAGACTGGTGGGTATAAAACGGGGCATAAGATATAATATTGCAGAAATTAAGCACATACATGCAAGCCCTAATCCCGTGTGAAGTTTGATAAGAATTTCTCAAGTGGTTAAAACAAAAGAAAACATCAACGGGATTACGACGTTCATATTCATTCATAATCATTCATAAGGGTTTATGGCCCGGCGAGTGGGCGTGCACAATCTCCAACCTACACCTCGTGTAATCATAATCAATTATTCATTCATTATCATACATATCTTTTGTGCTTATACATATCATGATCATAATCATTCATATACACCTTCTTCCTCCGGGTGGTGGACGAGCTTGCAAGACCCGGCCACCGGTTCATACATAGGCCAATGGGGGTACATGAATCCCCCAAGGGCACTCAGCTCCCATTCCTCGCTAAACCTCCTAGCGAGGGCCGGTATCACCGTAGTTTGGTTGGGACTAGTATATGGGATCCCCGTCAGCCCTTGCTTCCTCGGTTAGCCACATATACTAAATCCCGGGGCCCGTGCAATCATAATCATGTCTCGCCAAAACATAAGGTAGGGTTTCATAATAAAAGGGGTCATACATTTGAAATCATTTACACGAAATGACTCGATTTTATATAATATACTAATTTGGCTTAAATCTTGCACATAAGGGATATATAGGGTTGTTTTAACTAGTAGAAGAAAAACCCACCTTTTTAAAGCAAAAGAAAGGCACAAGCCTCTCAATGCTCGCCCTCGTCTCCGACCAAACCCGAATCTGTGCAAAAGAAAAGGTATGAGACTCAATGACTATAAATGACGCTCAGCAATGAAATGAATATGACATGAATGCATAAATGATCATATTATATCATGAAAATGTTCATGTGCACCATTAAGGAATTTAAAACATATAATCAAACCATTCGTTCATTCATATATTTCATTCAAATTCATAAAATCATAAATTCATAACATTCATAATGCATATCAATTAATCTAAAATTCCATTTAATAATCAGAGCAGGTAATATTCATGTTGACAATTAGAATAGGATAAAAGAAACATTCAAACAATAATCGGTAATTTAAATACGCGAAATAGTGATCAATTAATTTCTAAATTTGAATTAAATCAAATAATATTTAATATTTAATAAACATATATAAATTTATATATATATATAATATAAAATTATATTCATATATATATATATATATATATATATATATATATATATACATGCAAAGTGTAATGAAATCTCCATGCATGCACGTACACGCACAGTATGCATGTAAACATATGTATAATTATATATATATTATACATACATGTAATTAAGTTAGTAAAACCATGCACACACAATCACACACCCATGCATGCACAACAACACACACACAGCACAAATATATATATACAGTAACAAGCAAAGAGGAATCACGGCATTTTGACAGCAACAAGTCAGTTTGAAAAACAGGGCAACCAATCGCGAAAAACAGGGTATGTCTGCACTCAAACGATCCTACTCAGTTCAGGTCATTTAGGCCATCAAATACACAGCTAAGAAACACCATTTTAACATATAATTCAGTTCCAAACAAGCTCAACCAAGAAAAGAAAGCATACGTGACATTTCATGGAAATTTCTCAAAGTGCCATAAATTATATCTCATTAATACTTCAACCACCAAGAAATCAATGATCATAAATGAAATTAGGATGTCAAAATAATCATTCTCAAGCTTGGAATCAATCAAAACCATTAAGAATTGAATAAGATCAACCATTTTGCTCAAAACGTACTATATTCGAATTCAGCCCAGAACCCTTGAAACCATGATCAAATTTGGAAATGAAAGGATGGAAATGATCAGAAATGAACATATATTACAACCCTAAGCTTACCTTGTTGATTGGATGAAGTTTGGATGAGATTTGAGCTCCAAAATCTCTAGGGAATGTAGGGTTACGGGACTGCCTGTAATTCCAGAGCCTTTGGCTGATATTTGGGGATTGTGTGAGGATTGGTTTGGTTAGGGCATGATATCTCAGGTTAGGTAGTTGAGTTAGGGTTCAATAGAATCAAACCATGGTTAATTTGGTTAAAGTTTGGATAAGATATGGCTATTTTTGTACAGCAAAGTCAGTTTGGTCGCCGTTTCGTTTTTCGGTTGAATTTCGGAGGTTCAAATGACTTAGGAAAAATATAAGGCTAACTTTACTAAACTCGAATTTTCGTTACGAGTTCAGTGGAGTTGACGGAACTCGAATCCGAGTTACTGAGCTCAAGATATTAAATTCGGAACCAAGGGTACGCTAAGTGCTCGTTAGCCCCTGATTTGGTTCCACTATTCAAATTAAATTCATTAACATATCAAATAAATTCGAAAATATAAACCGAGCATATAGGCATGTTCATAACACATATATTTACGACCTACTACAATTTCACGACATTTCGATATCATTTCATATAAGAACGAAGCACAAAATAAACAACCAAGCTTATTTCATGCAATTCATGCACATTTACCTTAAAATTCATGCAATAAAATTTAAATCAAAAGAATTAATTCTAATTTTAAATAAAATATATTAAAGTCAACGTACATATTTGAATAAATTAATTAATATGGTTAAGCATGATTAATTAGCATAACACTTAATTAACAACATAATTAACATTAATCATTAAATTAACAATAATTAAAGAAATATATATATATATATATATATATATATACTTATAACACGAAATATTTTAGAATAATACTAAATTAAAATAAAATATAATAAAATAAAATAATAACAATTTATAATAAAATTAAATATAAAACACGTAAAAACAATTAATTCGTGCAAATTGGTAAACACATATGTCGTATCTTTACGTCTGAAAAGTTGGGGCGTTACAGTTTATACAATTATTCAACTAGGAATTAATTACTTACAAACATGACAATTATCAATTTATCGTAATTCATAATATACCATTTTTGAGTAGTAAGAGTAAATCAAGGTATTACAATTTCTAACTCCTATCGTGCATCAAGTCTCAAGTTGTTCAAGCATCCATCATGTATCTAAATTTTATATTTGAAACACAAATTACAACAAAAATAACATTGAGAACGTCTCAAATTCATATAGAGAAATCACAACATGTTCGTTCTTCTAAAATATCATTCAAGTTCATTTAGTCACATAAGAGATTAGTTTCTAGACATTACACTAACACCCCTTCATATCTAAACACATAGTATAAATTAATCACATCGGGATTCAAATTGTAAATCGAAACATTCATGCATATCACAATACATTCAATATATGTTTTCGTATACGATTGGAATACATCTCGATCAACAAACCAACAATAACCAATTTATTTGCACTTAAAATAATTAATTCAAATAATCACAATTACGCAAAATAATTCGTAATAAATAGATCGAGTGTCCGATTAACAAACGGAAAGCGGCGTTGGACTCACCGCGTCGAGACCGACATTCTGTCCGAAAGACGCCGGAGTGCCGCCACCGGAAAGTCACCGGGCCGCCGTCGAAAGTCGCCGGAAAAATCCCGAAAAATCAGTCCTGAATGAAGTCTTCGTGCCCGTTCCGAATCCTCGATCAATTTCTAGAAATTCCAAGTCAATCTCCTCCAATTTCAGATCTAAGAACACGAAAATCCTAAAATCTTCAAACTCAAATTACTTCCAAACCGGTCAACCAAAATGCGATCCATAAAAGGCATTGTCTTACCCGTGACGAGCTCTTCGAAAGCCCTAAGGTAGCTCGCCGGAAAAATCCTCGGAGCTACCGCCGCCGTTGCACCGCCACTGTGCCACAGCGATCCGCCGCCAATTGGCCGAATCTGGAGTCGTGTGATCAAAGCCCACTAGTTCTCGTCGTTCCGAACAACTTTCGTGAAGAGCCCGAGGCCAAAAGATGGCCGGAAAAGGCCCCTGTTGGCCGCCGAATATTCTGCCGTCGCCCACGTCGCCGGAACCACCACCTACGGCCAAAATCAGGTGAAATTGATACCAGAAATGAACTCAGGGTGTAACACCCCAAATGGAGGATGCCACATCCCCCGCACTATGACCCAGACCCGAAGCATGAAATGAAAGTCCATGCCCGAATCCGAATCAGAGCGAACGGGAGACCAACTCATACACTAGGCTAGGCGGATCTAACTTGACCAAAACTCAGAGTGAAGAAGCAATTAAAACCAACATCAATAGATAGCGGAACCATTTAAAAAAAAACATGCGAAGCAGGTGACGGGTTCAACTAGCATAGATACCTAATCCCGAATAATAGATCAACAAACATAACAAGTGACGGGTTCAACTAGCATAAGTCCCTAGTCCCGAATATCAACATAAAGTAATAATCATCAAGTGCCACATGGGGCCGAATGAGAGTGCCACGCAGGGCTACCGAATAGTAAAGTATAATCTCAAGTCTACGAGTCAAAGCATAAGTAAAGTGTATGAAAAGACAAATGTAAATAGAAAGACTAGACCGACGAAGTGCAACTCAAAGGACTCACTTCCGCCTAGCAAACGCCAACAACCTGCAACTAAAAGTGTAAATGAGGGGTCAGTCAACTTGACCGAGTGAGGGGGCTAACGCACACCCACATTATATATATATAAGGAGCATAGCACAGAATAAAAAGGATGGACTCATGAACCGGGAGTAGGTGTTACATACCAAAACATTTTGAAAGAACCCAAATAAGATATAGATATAAGTTTGGAAATCATTTTCCAGAAAGACTCTATCCCGATTCATAATTCCATAACATAACATAATCAACTGCTCGGCGAGTACGAGCTTCCAACCTCAACTCCTCATAACATAAATCAAAATCAATCCAACCTCTACACCAATGATGGAGGAGATGTACCGTCCCCATACCATCGAGAATAAACCGTCTAAAATAGACTCACCCTCAAGGGGTTGCGAACCCACAAGAGTCCTCCCCGGCCTTAGCCAAAGGCTCAAGATACCACGCCTCCCTCATCACCCTAAGGTCGCACAATGATATCTCAAATGGAACTACGCAATGGATAAATGCCCGACGACCCTAACCGTCCCGGGGGTACCCATTCCGCAGCTCACCAGGATCGATCCACACACAGATCACAACGGATCACAACATAACAGATCACGACGGATCACATACGCTAATCTTTCATGGCAATCTCGCTACAGAACATAACGTAAAGTACTTTTCAAAACAGCTTACATATGCTTTCATATTTAATTTTCCAAACAGAGTTGATTCAGAAGGTCATAAACATATCATATCCAACACATACGTATTTATAATAGATATACTCGCATGCAAGGGTTGAAATTAGCATATTAAGGCCATAAGTCGCGTAACTATACAAAATCCTAAACCTCACCTCGTAGTAGTAGAGTCTGAGAGTGTGAAGGGCCAAACACTCTAAACCTCGGGCCCACCGGCACCACCAAACTCTGTGACAAGACATACAGAAGCCCAGACTTAGACTCTATATGAACCAAACAAGACGCACGGCGTTGCTCAACATGATCGTGATTATGCATAAGTGTTCATGTTGTTCTTGGATAAGGTGTCATGGTCATTCAAGGCATATCAATGCTCAACAAGGTCATATTTACAAGCAACCATCATGCAATTCCATATCCAAAGATGCAAGATCAATTTAGGAAGTCAATGTATTCACAAAATGCATATTAAATCATCCAATGTCACAGGGTTCAATTATAATATTAGAATTAAGCATCAAGTTCATGACGAGTTATACAGGGCATAAGTAAGAGCAACTTGATCATATAAACATACAAGGTTGTTATACGTAGATGGCATGCTTGATACAATTAAAGAGTGCATCTAATTCACTTAAGATCATACTTTACAACTTCACAACATGTTTGGTACACAAGCTCAAGTCACATCCATGGTTTCATAAATATTACACTTACATCCCCTAAGTCATTTATAAAAGTTTAGAATTATTACACATACATCCCCTTAGTCGATTGCTAAGCATAATTGTTCATTTAAAGTGTTTATACAATTATTCAACTAGGAATTAATTACTTACAAGCATGACAATTATCAATTTATCATAATTCATAATATACCATTTTCAAGTAGTAAGAGTAAATCAAGATATTACAATTCTAACTCCTATCATGTATCAAGTCTCAAGTTGTTCAAGCATCTTTCATGTATCTCAATTTTATATTGGAAACACAATTTACAACAAACATAACATTGAGAACGTCTCAAATTCATATAGAGAAATCACAACATATTCGTTCTTCTAAAATACCATTCAAGTTCATTTAGTCACATAAAAGATTAGTTTCTAAATATTACACTAACACCCCTTCATATCTAAACACATAGCATAAATTTATCACATCGGGATTCAAATTGTAAATCGAAACATTCATGCATATCACAATCCATTCAATACATGTTTTCGTATACGATTGGAATACATCTCGATCAACAAACCAACAATAACCAATTTATTTGCACTTAAAACAATTAATTCAAATAATCACAATTACGCAAAATAATTCGTAATAAATAGATCGAGTGTCCGATTAACGAACGGAAAGTGGCGTTGAACTCACCACAACGAGATGAACATTCTGACCAAACACCGCCGGAACCCACCACTGTAGCTGTCGAAATTTGGCCGGACCGCCGTCGGGCCGCCACCGAAGGTCGCCGAAAAAATCCTGAAAAATCTGTCCTGAATGAAGTCTTCGTGCCCGTTCCGAATCCTTGATCAATTTCTGAAAATTCCAAGCCGATTGTCCTATATCTGAAATCTAAGAACACGAAAACCCTAAATCTTCAAACTCAAATTACTTCCAAACCGGTGAACCAAAATGCGATCCGTAAAAGCCATTGTCTTACCCATGAAGAGCTCTTCGAAAGCCCTAAGGTAGCTCGCCGAAAAAATCCTCGGAGCTAGTGCCGCCGTTGCACGCCAATTTGCCGCCATGATCCGCCGCCAAACCACCGAATCTGGAGTCGCCTGATCACAGGCCACTAGTTCTCGTCGTTCCGAACAACTTTCGTGAAAAGCCCGAGACCAAAAGATGGCCGGAAAAGGCCCCCGTTGGCCGCCGAAGTTTCTGCCGCCGCTGCTACAGTAACTCGCGCCGCCGCCGCAAGCTTTGGGCGGCACGTGCGGCGCCGTCACTGCTCCGATGGCCGCACCGCCAACGTCAAACGAAGCGCCTGGATGTCCTCTTACTGGGTCTTGGGCGCGTGTACCAAGGAAGTGGCCAGAAAACGCCGCGAAACGCCGGCGAAGTGGCGGCGGTCTGACAGCTCCGCCGCTGCTACTGAAATCCGGCCATAACTCCACCACCGTTCATTGTTAGGCCGTGAAATTGGTACTCTTGCGTCGGTCTCTCCGAGATAATCGAAATGGACTATTCGTTTGTTGAATTCCGTCGAGAAACGATCAAATTATGGGCTTGTAACCGAAGCCGCGCATAGTGACCCGCGGGAGAGAGAGAGTGGGAGAGGAGAGAGAGAGAGAGAAAAGGGATTGGGAGAAATGTGTCTTGTGCACAAGCTATATACAACCGGGTATCCTTATCGTGTAGCAAAGAGTAATATCGCGTACAAATAATCGTGAATAAGATTGGTAAAGTTACGAATAAACATTCAAGCTCCGAATTAATTATATAAATTAAAATGAAAGAGAGAGATTTACCAATTAGAGTTTAATTCAATTTAATTTTAGAAACCTTTCGTACAATTTAATGACACTCGTAAACACATGATTGACAATTAATCTCAATGAATTCAAGTAAACCGAAATTAAACAAGTTAAGCAACATGACGGATTTAAAAATCAACTTGACAATTATTTCATGGAATAAATTTGAATTAAATCAAATTAGACAGTTAGGGTTAAATATGCTCGTAATTAATCAAGTTGGCAATTAATCTTAGAATAATTCGAATGAACACATATTAAATTGAATTTACATTAATTCACATAATTCAAGAACTCTTAAATTAAACACACACAAGTGTAGAGACTTACTTGCTGATGTCGTAAGGACGCCCTTCGAGAAAACAGGGCGTCACACAGGGGGTCAAAAACCTTGGAAACCACCAAGCCCCCGTCGAAAAACACTATCGAAAGCGGCGGAATCACGCTGCTACAGGAACTCGAGCCGCCGCCGCGAGCTTCAGGCGATGCGTGCGTGTTAGGAATAGTACCCTAGAAAGCCGATTAGTCATAATCCGTTTTGGGACTTTCCTAGTATCACAGATAATCTTTGAATAATATACGATTGATTAATATCATAGGCAAACACTTCTTTATATGCTCTCGTTTGGTATGCGTTTACTTTAGCTGTGCATGTATGAGAACTCCCCTACTCCTGATGACTTTAGGACTCTACCATTTAGGTGAAATGGTTCATGAAACGAGCCCTATATCACATAAGTCATGATTAGTAAAATACTTCAAGCCGATGAGTCCTACAGAGAGTGGGAGTGTCAACCTGACTCCTCTAAGGCTTGCTTGTGGGATCACGCCCTTAAGAAGGACCACCTTGTTTCATGGAGGTGCAAAGTGTATAGTTGATACGTGCGTGATACATGAGGATGCTTACTTCAATAAGTAAGTTCACTGAGGTGCCCCGTGTGAGAAGATTCCTAAATGGGAAAGGAAGTTTCTATTTCAGGAAATGGAAACTTCCAGATTAGGAAATATCTCACGAGTCATTGATGTGATTAATTGATCCTTAGACTTGAGGTTCCATGTCACTTTATGAGTTAACTCTGTAGTATTTGGTATAAGCTTTAAAGGGAGTAGATCTAGACATCAAGAAAAGGGTTTCTTGGATTAAGATCAAATGGATATGAAATGCACTTAGCTTTAAGACCAGATTATTAGGGTTCTGATTATTCCCTTACCTAGATCTTGGTTGAGAGATAGTAAGTAGGAGGATTGTATCTCACATGAATCAATGAATTAAAGGTTCTGTCGAATCCGAACATTCCAATTCAGCTAGGGGTTAAACACCTGTTGCTAGACTATGGTCGTTTAATCTGTGGACTGATTAATTAATTAGTGAATTAATTAATTAGGGTCACTGCTAATTGAAATGAGAACCTAGAGGGTCACACACAACAACTTGGTTACATGAGTTAAGGCTTGAAAATGATTAAACGAGTTAATCGGGCCTAGAGGGTTCCACATGTGTGAAACCACACGCGTGGGTCACGTGAGTGGACACGTGTCACTGTGACACGTGTGCCACACGTGATTATTTAATTATATATTAAATAATTAATTTGTTAATTATTTAATAGACTTTGGTTTAATTTTGAATTAAAAAGAAAGTCTTATTTTGGAGAAAAATAATCTAGTTAATTAATTGTGAATTAATTAATTAGATAAAATAAGTTATTTATTTTAAATAAATAAAGTATAAAATTATCCAAAAATAGTTTGGATATTTTAGCTCTCTTGTAAGTTGATTTGAATTTGAATTCAAAGTCAAAGTCAAAATTGCTTGATGATCAAGTAATAGGAGAGAGGGACCAAATCCTTAGTCCATAAGGACTAGGATTTTCGGCCACTCCCATCCTATATATAGGGGAGCTCGAGCTCCCCTTAGAGCTAATCGAGAATTCTTTTGGTTCATGTGTTGAACACCATCCTTTCTCCAAGATAAACGAAACCCTAGGTTAAGCCTAAACACTAACTAGAGAACTAGCATCCTTACTAGTTAGATTGTAGCCAAGTTGGTGGACTATCTCTAGAGAGCTTCAAGTTAGAAGTTTTGAAGATTCGAGTTTTACCAAAAGTGGGGATCAAGCAAAATGACCAGAAGGGATGATGAAACGATTCTGAACCCAAAAGAAAATGAGTGAAAAAATCGAATCAAAGAAGATGACGAAAGCCATTCGTCCATATCCTGAAGGATGAATTTTTTCACGAGGCTTTTATGGCTGGCAGATTTCTACTTTCGCAAAACTGGTTTTCGAAGGGAGTTTCAATCATCTCTTTCTCGTTTCATGTTTCTTTCTTTATGTTGTATTGTTAAGAACTTCCATAACATGATTTGAATCCAGGTTGGTGTGGATTGTTATCCCTACAATGGATTCTGAAGTAGAAAGAGACTTTCGAGGAATGGGTTGCCATTACCGCATGAAGCGCGTTTGAGGGCTGCTCAAAACGTGTCAAGAAAGCTACTACCCAAGTGAGTTTCTTGATCTCTACGAATTTGGATTCACGATTGCGAGTCTAAGATCCTTTTGTTGGAAAAATTTTTAAATTTTCGCTGCTTTCTGATTCCTGTTTTCCAATAAGTGGTATCAGAGCCACCTCGTTAATCGTGTTTCTGATTCGTCTCAATTAAACTGAATTTGGTAGAAATTCTTAGGCTTAGATGCGAATTAGGTATTCATGAGTTCTTTTAGAAAGCCTGAATTACGAAACTGTAATTTTTCTTGAATTTCGGAAAACTATTTTCTTAAATCTGTTTTTGAAAAGCTGTTTTAGTTGAAATTCGTTTAAATCGTAATTTTTAATTTTGGATTGAATTGGGTTTTGGAGAAACCTGTGATACGAAAAACGAAACGCGAAACGAACACGCGGGATTGGGACGTGCCAATGTGTAGCACGCCTGAACCCCGCGAGCACCTCCCGCAACCGTGCGGGAGCCGCCTAGGTGCACCCGCACAGGCGTCCCGCAACCGTGCGGGAGCCGCCTAGGTGCACCCGCACAGGCATCCCGCAACCGTGCGGGACGTCCCGCACATCACTCCCGCAACCGCGCGGGAGCACCCAGCCACTCCGCCGGCCACGCCGCGCGATACGCGCACGGCATGCGCACGCTGTGGCGCGCTCGTCTGCGTGCTTTGCTGCGTGGTTTCGTGGCGTGCTCCGAGGCGTTTTGGCCTATTTTCGTGTTTTCGTGTTCTTCGTATTTTCGGTCCTTGAAATCCCGATTTACTTTTTCTAAAAATTTTGTTCTATTAAATTTGAATTATTTTTGAAATAATTGTTTAAATTGGGATTTTGAAAATTTTAATCGATTTAAATTTTGGAAAAATTACAAACTAAGTCGTGTTTTAAGCTATTATAGCTTAAAGCGAGAATTTTAATTTATTGGTTAAATTTAAATTCTTGCAATTTATGCATGTTAGGTGATCATAGGTTTAGACTTATGTATGGTTTTAATTTATGCACATGGATGGTTTAAATTGGGGTTGGAGAGTTGTGTTTTTCAATTGAGGTTGGAGCCTCACTTATGTGCGTACTGTTATGTGATTTATTATGTGGCTTTCCATATTACTGTTTTCAGGCCGGGGTATGCCCCGTGTAATTGTCTAAGGCCAATATGAAGATTGAGTCTTATTACTTTATGTCTTTTTCTTTTTATTGTAATTTGAGAGTAGAGATAGGTGGTGAGGTTTTAGTTTCATTTTGGAGACAATGCACCCATGGAGTAAGATGGACCACATTCAAGTAACAAGGAGGCCATAAGTGAAGACCCCTCAAAATGTTAGGGAGGGGAATCTCAATTGTAAAAATGTAATAGAGATAGGGCTCGTATTTTGTTACCGCTTTCCCTTATGTGATTTAAACTGTTTATGTGGCATGTATGTTAGAACTTGTGATTGTGGAGTGGCTCCCACATATCACGTATAAGATAGGTAGAACCCATGATCATTACATGTTAGTATCATGCTAGGACATGTTATCTGTTTATGTGCTTGTTTGAAATGCATTTAAGTTGTACTTGCATTAATCAAGACTAATTAAATTGGATAACATATATGTTGGTGAGGTCGAACCGAACAACTCTTCGGTTGATTCAAAAATTCCCATTAAATATTAAGCTCATTTCGAATAATAGGTATTTAATTCGAGATGCAAATTTTGAATTAAATTCCTAGCATTCCATCAATAGGTTTTAAGTTTAGTAAGTAAAGCTAGTTATTGTCCGCGAGTCATGGGATAGCTAGTGGAGCTTATTAGTTCTTAGTTACCTAATTGATCATTTTAAATGATCAATATTTCGTGGTTAATTTTGGCAAGGGCGATGTCCGCGAGTCGTGGGTCGTTCGAACTAAGTTTTGATCATGATCTTATGATTGATGGGTCTAGCTTAACCCCTAAGTAAATATGGATGTCGCACGAGTCGTGCGTCCATATTGAAAGATAGGTGATGCAAAACAATTACTAAGAGTTCTAAAGGTGTTAGAATTGGTAAGTTGTATCTACCTAGGGTTTTACTTAGAATGTCCGCGAGTCGTGGGTTCAAGGTAAAATGCTTAGGATCTTAGTACCCATTGGGAAACGCGTTCCTCTTAGATCTTTGGGAATTATAGATCTTTGAAAAACAGTGGGAGCTACATTAGATTAAAGACCTTATCTTTTGTATATCGTTATAATTCAGAATGCTCACATTTTCTCTACTTAGCATTTAGGTTGTAGTTATGTGATTCTCTACAATATGAAATGCAAACCCATTCGTAGCCATCCTTAAGTCAAACAAGTTGACTAAGTCCTAACTAACTCTAAAATGGCTTCGGATCCTAAAATTCATTTTAGAATCCGAAAAGAGAAATTGTTCTCTATGAGGCGAGATTTTTATTTATTTGAAAATTCGACCCGGGTCAAAAGAGAAGCAACCTGAGGTGAATGGATTTTTTCAAACCACTTAAGAGCAATTGAACCACCTCATAAAAATGTTACAAGGTATAACATTATGGAATTATTCAATATTCCAAATGAGGAAACAAGTGCACAT
Source organism: Lantana camara (assembly GCA_037501455.1). Taxonomy (NCBI): domain Eukaryota; kingdom Viridiplantae; phylum Streptophyta; class Magnoliopsida; order Lamiales; family Verbenaceae; genus Lantana; species Lantana camara. Next base: position 57,759,567 of record CM074858.1, read on the forward strand.
GAACAAGGTCTAAAGATCTTATTTGAAGATCTTATGGTCTCGATCATCAACTGAGAAAAGAGTTCTCAATGCACTGATTGCTTACATTGCTTCCACCATCATTCAAACCCTTTATGCTCAACTAGAATGATGCTAATGTAGCATAGTTAATCATTTAGTTGATAATGGTTGAGAGCATCCTTAAGAAGGAACAAAAGGTTGTGATGGTTAATTCTTCTTCTAGACTCACTAAGTTAAAGGCTTGAAGGCCTAAAGAAGAAGAAACCCTTAAGAGCCCAATGGAGGGGCATGTAAGGGGTACGCCCAAAAGACACTAGAGATCAAATTGGACGTTTGCTTCTATGGTAGCAAATAAGGACTTTGAAAGGGAACTGCAAAGAGTATGAGTACTCTGAAATGTTACCTCGTTTGGTAATTCTACTAGGAATAGAATTCACAAGTCTTGAGTTGATTCTGCATAATCTGTTATGCAAAGACTCAAAGCACTAAGGTTCTGAACATACAACGAGATAACAAAAGTAAGTGAGATGACAAAGCTTCGAATTACTTTGGAACGTTCTGTAGCACCCGGAACGCTAGGCGCCACATCCCCCGCACTATAGGCTCAATCCACATATGAAACGGGCAATTCATACATGAACCGAAACTATAGCGAACGGGAGACAATAAAAACAACAGCTAGGCTAGGCGGGTACCCTCAAGTAAAACTGAAACGACTCAGAGCAATAAAATAGCGGAAGCCAAAGGCATTCAATACATATAGGTACCATATTTACATATTTACTTATAGGTACCGACAATTCATATCATTACAATATCAATCCCAAGCATAATTCAAGATATACTACAAAATAACCATTACAATGTATGAAGGTGCAGTGCTAGACCCGAATAAAAGATACGAGACTCTAACTCCCGCCTAGCACGAACCTGTAAAAACTGAAAAGTTGAGGTGTCAGTCCAATACGGACTGAGCGAGGGGTATAAATAAGTATATGCGCAATTACCATGCAATTTATAACCTCGGGTAAGATTTTAGAAAGAAAACAAAATAAGTTTAAATAACAAGAATTTCCCGCCCGAGATTATAACAATTCAATTTACGGTTAACAATCAATTCAAGCAATCAGTGGCCCGGCGAGTGAGGGCAAATCTCCAACCTTTCTCCGACAGTGTACAATATTCCAATTTGATTAACGAATTAGGTGATCACACAAACAGTTCTGTGCACAATTAGCAATTTCAATCAATAACTCCTTCTTCCTCCGGGTGATGGCGGGCTTGCAAGACCCAACCATCCAATCATGGTGTACGTCGGGAACATGACTCCCACGTACGGGATTTCTTCCTCCACCAAACCTCCTAGTGGATTCAGAGGTGATCCCACAATGGTGAGGATAGTGCAAGAGTTACCCGTCAGCCCTTGCTTTCCCGGTTGGCTCAATACACTACCCTCGGGCCCAACGTGAACAATAGTTACTCGCCAAAACAATCAATCCGTCAATCAATCAATCAATCCATTAATCAATCGGTTTTGTCAAAACATTTGAAAATCATAGGGCTCGCAAACTATATATATATATATATATATACATACGTTTTGGCCGAAATAGTCACATAGGGGTTGTAAGGGTTCTATTTATCTAGAATTTAAACCTCACCTTGACAAACCACCCAAAAAGGAAGCAAGAGAGCACCCTACTGAGCGGGCTCCTCAAAACCGGGACCGTGATCTGTGCAACAAGGACAAGTGTGAAATAAGACTCGACTCGAATGAACCAATTATGACGAACGGCAAAATCATGCACCAATATGTTATGCAATAACGATTTATTGAATGTCAAATACGAGCATGATTGTCAATAAACCAAGTATATAACACCTACACGTACATCCATGCATGCAAAACAATATGCAGAAAAACAAGAGGTGACACGCCCGTGCCACCAAAACACACTAAGCCGTGACACCCCCGTGTCACGGTACAGCGGACCAAAAGTGGGAAAAGGAAGGTGACACGCCCGTGTCACCAAAACAAGACAAGCCGTGACACCCCCGTGTCACGGTACAGAGAAACCACACCAGCCAACCTGCACCCCCGTGTCACCCAAACAAAGCAAAGATGACACGCCCGTGTCATCTGTGCGTGACAGAAAAACAGGGGAGAAAACAGGGGTTTCCATGCAAAACCAACCCAAACACCAAATTCAATCCAATAGAAATGCTCAAACACAACATATACATATTATACTTCAACTACACAACAATCAAACCAATAAATATGCATCAAATCACCAAGAATTAAGCCCCAAAACCCCATAATTATTCATATATACCAACTTTTACATATCCTCATGTTTCATGCAAGAAATGAAGGAAATATGAGCTAAACATGCTTCTAGTCATGGATACACATGAAAGCATCAAGCTAACATCAAACCCTACTCATATAATCAATCAAGAGATTCAATCCATTCTTTTGTTATACCTTGAAATAAAAGAAGAATGAGATGAGGATGAAGAGATGAAGATGTTGATGCTTCTAGCTTCAAAGTTCCTCAAAATAGCTTGGATTATGAGATGAATTCTTCTCCTTCTCTTGAGGTGTATATACCGATCCTTAGTGTGTGTGTATGTGAGGTTCTTGTATGAAAATGTATGTATGAGCAAGTGATGGAAGAGATGTATATACTAGATATATTATATCATCCACTATCATAACATATGTCCCCAATTTGCAAACAAGTCCCTAGGTTATTTAAATGAATGCAATCAAGTAATATCCCTACCCAAAAGATCCATTAGCTCCAATCCAAGTTATGCAATTGAGTCCATAATTTCATGAAATGATCAATTAAGGTCACATAATACAATTAAGCACACTATCACTTAATTCATGAATTTCACATTAAAATTAATTCATAAAAATACATAGGAATGTATAAGGCACACAATAATATAATGAAATCATAATAAGCAAGTAAATATATAAACTTAAACTCCCAACACCCGAAGACCCGCACGTGGCGTGCTTACCTGAACTTCCGAAATTTGGGGCGTTACACGTTCAGACATAAAAGGATTAGCAAGTTAAACATCTTAGGATCATTTTACAAGAATGAACCTAGAGAGTTAACTTCCTATGAATCCTATCTTAAAGGGAAACGTTCCCGAAACATGGTTTAGGTGAAACGTGGAACGTGCCATGTAACGCCCCCGTTTTTCAGTTTATATAATGTGGCGTATTTGTTTATAAATTGCGCGATTTAATTATTTAATTATATGATTACTTGTTCATAAGTGTTTTTATTTGATTTAAACTATAAACTATTAATATTTACTTTAATTCATTTTATTTCTACTTTGATATTTAGTGTTAAATTCTTAATTAAGGTTTTGTGTTACCGTAACTATTTCGGTAATTCCGTTAATTAATTTCAACATGATATAAGTTGGCTGTAAATTTATTTAATATGGATTTAAGTTTTAATAATTAATCTATAACAATATGAATTCGTTTATGCGCTTAAGTGTTCTATTTCTACTTCGTTCTTATATGTAATGATATCAGATTGGCGTGAAAATTTAGTATGTCGTATATATTTGTGTTATGAACATGCCTACGTGCTCGGTTTATGTTTTCGGATTCATTTGGCGTGTTTATGAATTTATTTTGATTTTGTGGAACCAAGTCGGGGGCTAACGAGCAATTAGCGCACCCTTGGTTCCGTGCGTGATATCTTGAGCTCGGGAATTCGGATTCGAATTCCGTCAACTCCGTTGCCTTCGTATCGATGATTCGGAGACAATGGAACAAGCCTCATACCTTTTTGAAATCATTAAGACCTCCAAAATCCAACCGTAATGGACAACTCGTGCAAGAAGAGCCCTTATGTTGACTAGTCTTCATGGTGGGACCCCATAACACCCCTTAACTAAACCATACCTTAACCATGACTTAATTACCTTGAGTTAAGCCCTTTCTCCTTCCTTTAAGCTGCAAGAACCGAACCTTATCCCCTTCATTTCTGCAGCTACTGATCGAGAGAGAGAGAGATAGAGGAGAAGAGAGAAACCTTGGCCATCCTTTGTGATTTTGAGCTCAAATCTCTTCCCTTCTTCACCAAATCTTTAAGGTATGAATATTTATGTCTTCTCTACTCTATTATGTTTGATTTCATCTACTTAAATCATGTTTTGGATCAGATTTGGTTAGGGTTTGGGCTAAGAGCATGAATAGGGTTTTTGGGAGAATTTGCTCTTATGACCTTGTTTGCTTGTGTAGCTGATTTTCTTGCTTATATGTGATCATATGAACGTGGTTCTTGGCTTATTTCTTTCCTAACTGATAGTATATGATGTTAGGAGGATTTCTTCTCTTGCTCCTTTTATAAAATTTTGAGTTATGGAGCTCCAAACTTGGTGATCAAACTATTTCCCCTGTTTTCAAACTGCTGTGTAAAATTTGATGTTGTTGCATGATCATATGGCCTCCATTTCGTGTGAAAATGCATGGAGTTGATGTACACTCATTGTTCTATATGTTAGCATTCATGCTTTAAGTATTTGGTTCCATTTGAAGCCTCAAAACCGAAATACATGGCCTGTTTCTATGCATGCACCATGACCGATTTGTTGCTGTTGTGTTTGGTAAGTTGTTGATCATTCTAATGTGCTTTAAATGGTACCATTTTGCATATATATGATGTATAAAAGTTGTTTAGTATGTTAGCATGCATTCCCCAAAGTTTCAGATCCAAACTCAACTCCTAAGTACTTGATCAAGGCATGATAGAATCATTAGGGCTCATATGTCCGATTGTAGCGATCCAGTTTTGTTTCACGGTTTCGATGATCTTAACGTGTGATTTAGCTTTTGCACTCTAAATGAAAAATGTTCATAACATGCCAAATATGTTGTATATGAAATTTCAGAGCATTTGGAGTTCATTTGGTATGCCTTTGGATTGATTTTATATGAGTTCAGTTTTGCCGGAAAAATTGTTCGAACGGTTTTGGTTCTGTACCGTGACACCCCCGTGTCACATTTACTCATAAGAGTGAGACACGGGCGTGTCACACCCTCTGCTCAGTTCTGTACTGAGCCACGCCCGTGGCTCAGTTGGGCTATGGTTGGTGACACCCCCGTGTCACTTCCCATGTGCAGTCCGTGTTGTTTCCTCTTCGGTTTTTGATTTGTTTCACCTCCTTAATGACTTTATCTCCGTTTGTGTTGAACTATGAACTTGTTTGGCTATGTGTTAGGAGTATTGTAGTTCAATTTCGTGGCATTTGGATGAGTTATAGGTATGCTTTTGCTTATTGCCGTTTATGTGTGTTTATATGTCATTTATGAATCGCATAACTTATTTTCTATATCTTATCACTTCTTCTTGTTGCCCAACCTTGAAAATATGCTATGTTATATAAAATGAAGTATATGGTAGTATTATGGAAGAGCTTGAACTTGTTCTATGCTCCTATTTGAGTTCTTGAAGTAAATTGATTGGACATATGAATTGAAGAACTTGAGTGATTTATGATCGAACAAGTGAATGAATTGGTTACATGATTTTCATGACTTAATATGATCTTTATACCTTCATATCATGCTTGAGCAATGCCGTGCGTCATATATGGTTCATTTAGAGTCTTGAGTCTCACAAACACGTTTTGTTGTCTTCGTTCAGTTTGTCTCCAGGGTGGAGAGCTTTTGATCGTTCAGGCACTTGGTGCTCGATCCTTGTTTCATCACGGTTAAGGTGAGGGTGGTTTTCGTTTTAGTTATATAACCAACCCTACAACCCTTATGTGAAAAGCTTTGGCCAAAACCCTTATGATTGTATATATATATAGTTTTCAAATGGAGTTATCGAGTAAATCCTTCTGAGTTATATGTATGAGCGTACATAAGCTTGAAAATGGTTTTGTAATGAGGCTATGCTCCAAACCGTGTGTCTTCATGCTAGCTACGGATTTGGATGACACGGAGAGGTACGTATATAGCATATGCCGAATTACACGGTAAGGTATAATTTCTTATAGTATGTATCATATGTATGTATTGATATGTTTTGGCGAGTCACATTTCTAGTTTCTGACGGAACGGGCCCCGGGACTTAGTATATGTGGCTAACCGAGGAAGCAAGGGCTGACGGGGATCCCATATACTAGTCCCACTATTTAAACAGCGGTACTGGACCTCGTCAGGAGATTGGCGGGGAAAGGGAGACTGAGTGCCATCTGGGGAGTCATGTAACCCCTTTTGGTCAAAGACAGAGGTGGTCGGGTCTTGCAAACCCACCACCAACCCGGAGGAAGAAGGTTGGAACTTATTTAAAATTGAAAATGATTGATTGACTGATTGATTATTGATTGATAGGCACGGTGAGGGAAGGCCGGGCACCGGATTGCCCAAACCATATATTTAGGACATGATTTATGATTTGTGTGTATTATGATGTATTGCATGATCGCCTAATCAATATATTAATGATATTTGTCGTACACGGTCGGAGTTGGTTGGAGATTGTGCACGCTCACTCGCCGAGCCCTATATCTATGTATGATTTATGAATGTAATGAACTTAATATGATCTAGTCGTAAAGTTCGAGCATTGTTTATCTATTTCTTACACTTAGTGGGGATCATTTCAAATAAAACCTTGCTCGGGATTTATGACTTGCATGTGCATGTTTTATATATGTATCGCTCCTGCTCACTCAGTCTTCTAGAGACTGACCCTCTCCCTCCCCAACTTTTTAGTGTGCAGGTTTGATCTTTGGAGTTCGGGCTAGGCGGAGGTGTTTGAAGTCTTTAAGTGGTCGAGTTAGTTAGGAGAGTCCCTGCACTCATTTATGTATTGGAATTATGTATGATTCATTCTATTATATCCTGAATTTGATAAATTCCGAAATTGTTAGTGATTTGCTCTTACGGGGTATTGTTATGTTTTAAAAGAGGCCTGAAGAGCCCAAATTCCGTTTTGGTTGGTATGATTGAATTTTGGCTTTGCTGCATTACATTTTATGGATTGGTAACCATTGCAGGGTCTAGCTCCGCCTGGCTTAGGAAGGTTTTATGTTTGTCTCCCGTTCGCTAGGGTTTGATACGGGTGCGGATTTACAATTTCGTTACTCGTGTTGAGCCTTAGTGCGGGGGATGTGGTGCCTCACGTGCGGGGTGCTACATCCTTAAGTGGTATCAGAGCCCGGTTGCAAAACCGGTGTTCTTGAGTCGTGTCGGAGTCAGTTTAAGTCGAACGGCATAGGGACTATGTGATATTATGTGCATTGCATCGATCTTGAATTTGGAATTTGGTTTCCTTAAGAATTTCGTTGAATTCTTTGTTGCATTTTTCTATGGATTCTTGTCTTTTGTATTGAAAATGTGTCATGAGCATGCACTAATCGCATGCATCCACTCTTGGAGTAAGCTATTATTTATAGGTTATGGAAATAATATCAAACCACGGCCAAGTTTTAGGACAACGAAGATCGATTGTAAACTTTTCTGAGACATGGAAGGTGGGCAGGATACTCCGGGGAGGAATGTGGAGAATGCTAGATGCGTGGCTTCATAGACTGAGTTACAATTAACGGTTAGGATTCAGAAAGGGAGGTTTGATTTTGGCGATGCGATGGTAGAAGGATATTTGGTGAAACAGGAATAGGAGTTAATCAAGGGATGGTTGTGACTCAGAAGAACAACTTATGTGAATCCGCTACTCGAAGTGCCTTAATTTGGATTCAACAAGATCTTGCAACCTAAGGAAGGAAATGAACAAATCTTGAAGATATTTTGATCCCGGATTGGGTCGTTGAAGAGGTCTCAATAATTAGGATGGACTAAGATAAAATGGGTCCGGTAGGAGCTGTGTACCTGGGGTCGACAAGAAGGATTTCTGATTAAGCCTAGTGAATTGAAATCAAGTCTGTCGAAGTCAAGACTGGGAAGAGTTGGACTTGGGTGCTCTGGATGGCGATCGTGATGGAAACTCATAAACAATCGTCGCGGGAATCTTGATCAAGGTGTGGACTGGGAGATGAGTTCGTTTTTCTAAAACCAATTTGAATTGCCATGTTGTGAAGTTGAAATGGAAGATATGAAGCAACAAATGGAAATGGTAAAGAAAGGCAACCACTTCTTGCAAGGAAATCATGCGCTCAAATGTAAGCAGTGGAAGGTGAATTGAACTTTCGAAAGGGTAAATGCGGGATTCTTGATTGAGACGACGATTGGAAGTAAAGGTCGAATTACGAGGAGAAGGGTGGATGTTAACTCAGTGGACGTGAAAGAATTAGGGATCAAGAAATTGCAATCTCGGATAGCAGAAGATACAAGTGATGGACTCATGGAAAACTTGAAGACCGTGGAAAAGGCAAGGGATAATTACCAAGTCAAAGTGACCGCGGGACTTGGAGTAGCAAGGAAAAGCTACCGAGCTAATAGCTTACCACCTTGGTGACAGGTTCCAAAACATTCATAGCATGTGCATCATATTTCGCATTAATTGTTTATTCTTTTAACCTTATGTTTATCCGTGCATTTTTAATTGGCTTTGTTACGCTAAAGTATTGTATAACTGCTTGATGTAAACGTGACCCATGCATTGTCATTTTAACCCAACATGCATTTTAGTGTTTACTTGATAGGAAGTCCTTTCTCCTTAACTATCAAGTATCAGTTCAACCGAGCCGCAATTGAGTTATGAGGAAGAGAAACAATAGGATGACATCAGAAGGAGAAATGAGACTAGAGTTCCGGACAAGATTAAGAAAGGAGTTCGGACATCAAGAGAACTAGGGAAGGAGTTGAAAGGCCAAATCCTTGATTTCTATGTCAGTTAAACCTCACCTAATGGGATTTACTCATCAAGGAATTCGATAAAAGAAGAATCAATGGAGTTCAACCCGGGACAACAGAAATTTAAGGGGGAGAGCGCGACCGAAGAACAAATTGGACGATTAAAAAGGTGCTCGAAGAAATATTTTAGTGGGAATGACGAAATTACAAATTAAGGAAGACCTGGAAGTCCTATTAGTGATGATCGGAGATAACTAAGGTGGCGTGAATGGTTAAGTGTTAAGAGGAGAACTAAGTTACTCAATTCGGGTTGGAGTCCCTCACTAGGGATAACGGAAATGGCTTGGAGAGTGTTCTTATGTATAGAACATAGATCTGGGAATAACAGACTTATAAGGGAGCTTCTGGAAACTCCTAAATCAGAATTGACAAAAGGGAGAGTGACGAATCAAGCTAGCATAGAATGGAAGAAGGGCAATCAAGAGTAAATCAATAGAGTAAAAAGGGGGTGCAATAATGGCAATATTATCAAGTTTTCGGTTAGTCCCACGATAATTTGGAAGGAAAATTAAGAAGGAACCAAACCGGATAAGGATTCGTGTTCAGGAAGGTCCTAATAACGAATACCCCAAGGTAGGGATTGAATCGTCAAGGTTGTTAGGAGTAGTTATCCTTGAGGGTATTTTAAACTCCGATATGGGTAAGATAGTAGCTATGGACCTAACTTCGAAACGGATGGTCTAAGGGTATTCGGGAGGTCAAACTCGGTTAATTACAAAGAGTTGGTTGAAGGAAGATTAAGGGAAATGATGGAGTTTGGGAACAGTACCAGGCAGAAGGGATCTAAGAAGTATAATCCCTGAAGGATTCATTAATTGCTTCATCGAGGTATCCTGAAGAGGTTCAAGACAAGCTGACCACTGAGCTATCTTCAGGATAGATCCTACACTGGACAACGGCAACTCTCAGTCCTAAACTTTGAAACTTCGGTGAACGGTACTTATAGCATTCATGATACATGCATTCATGCAAATTTAACTTTTATAATTCTTATGTTAGGTGCTTTGATGTGTAATGTGTTAAATTACTTGGAATAATTGGAAATCAATATGGGAGATATTTGTTACTTACTTTGGATGCCTTACGTGATTTTAAATTTAGTTTTGCGTGAGTTGCTTGGAAGTATTGGAGACTTCCTTGCTTTATTTCGGTTAAGAGACGGGGATTCTCTTATTTTATTTGAAAGACGGGGTACTCTCTTTGCTTGCGAGAAACGGGGTTTTCTCATTGTTGTTGGAGAGACGGGGTCCTCTCATTGTTGCTCGAGAGACGGGGCTCTCTCCTTGTTGCTTGCGAGAGACGGGGAATCTCTCATTATTTGATTTCAGGCGTGTGTGAATCCGAGGACGGATTCTTTTTAAGGGGGAGAGATTGTAACGCCCCCGTTTTTCAGTTTATATAATGTGGCGTATTTGTTTATAAATTGCGCGATTTAATTATTTAATTATATGATTACTTGTTCATAAGTGTTTTTATTTGATTTAAACTATAAACTATTAATATTTACTTTAATTCATTTTATTTCTACTTTGATATTTAGTGTTAAATTCTTAATTAAGGTTTTGTGTTACCGTAACTATTTCGGTAATTCCGTTAATTAATTTCAACATGATATAAGTTGGCTGTAAATTTATTTAATATGGATTTAAGTTTTAATAATTAATCTATAACAATATGAATTCGTTTATGCGCTTAAGTGTTCTATTTCTACTTCGTTCTTATATGTAATGATATCAGATTGGCGTGAAAATTTAGTATGTCGTATATATGTGTGTTATGAACATGCCTACGTGCTCGGTTTATGTTTTCGGATTCATTTGGCGTGTTTATGAATTTATTTTGATTTTGTGGAACCAAGTCGGGGGCTAACGAGCAATTAGCGCACCCTTGGTTCCGTGCGTGATATCTTGAGCTCGGGAATTCGGATTCGAATTCCGTCAACTCCGTTGCCTTCGTATCGACGATTCGGAGACAATGGAACAAGCCTCATACCTTTTTGAAATCATTAAGACCTCCAAAATCCAACCGTAATGGACAACTCGTGCAAGAAGAGCCCTTATGTTGACTAGTCTTCATGGTGGGACCCCATAACACCCCTTAACTAAACCATACCTTAACCATGACTTAATTACCTTGAGTTAAGCCCTTTCTCCTTCCTTTAAGCTGCAAGAACCGAACCTTATCCCCTTCATTTCTGCAGCTACTGATCGAGAGAGAGAGAGATAGAGGAGAAGAGAGAAACCTTGGCCATCCTTTGTGATTTTGAGCTCAAATCTCTTCCCTTCTTCACCAAATCTTTAAGGTATGAATATTTATGTCTTCTCTACTCTATTATGTTTGATTTCATCTACTTAAATCATGTTTTGGATCAGATTTGGTTAGGGTTTGGGCTAAGAGCATGAATAGGGTTTTTGGGAGAATTTGCTCTTATGACCTTGTTTGCTTGTGTAGCTGATTTTCTTGCTTATATGTGATCATATGAACGTGGTTCTTGGCTTATTTCTTTCCTAACTGATAGTATATGATGTTAGGAGGATTTCTTCTCTTGCTCCTTTTATAAAATTTTGAGTTATGGAGCTCCAAACTTGGTGATCAAACTATTTCCCCTGTTTTCAAACTGCTGTGTAAAATTTGATGTTGTTGCATGATCATATGGCCTCCATTTCGTGTGAAAATGCATGGAGTTGATGTACACTCATTGTTCTATATGTTAGCATTCATGCTTTAAGTATTTGGTTCCATTTGAAGCCTCAAAACCGAAATACATGGCCTGTTTCTATGCATGCACCATGACCGATTTGTTGCTGTTGTGTTTGGTAAGTTGTTGATCATTCTAATGTGCTTTAAATGGTACCATTTTGCATATATATGATGTATAAAAGTTGTTTAGTATGTTAGCATGCATTCCCCAAAGTTTCAGATCCAAACTCAACTCCTAAGTACTTGATCAAGGCATGATAGAATCATTAGGGCTCATATGTCCGATTGTAGCGATCCAGTTTTGTTTCACGGTTTCGATGATCTTAACGTGTGATTTAGCTTTTGCACTCTAAATGAAAAATGTTCATAACATGCCAAATATGTTGTATATGAAATTTCAGAGCATTTGGAGTTCATTTGGTATGCCTTTGGATTGATTTTATATGAGTTCAGTTTTGCCGGAAAAATTGTTCGAACGGTTTTGGTTCTGTACCGTGACACCCCCGTGTCACATTTACTCATAAGAGTGAGACACGGGCGTGTCACACCCTCTGCTCAGTTCTGTACTGAGCCACGCCCGTGGCTCAGTTGGGCTATGGTTGGTGACACCCCCGTGTCACTTCCCATGTGCAGTCCGTGTTGTTTCCTCTTCGGTTTTTGATTTGTTTCACCTCCTTAATGACTTTATCTCCGTTTGTGTTGAACTATGAACTTGTTTGGCTATGTGTTAGGAGTATTGTAGTTCAATTTCGTGGCATTTGGATGAGTTATAGGTATGCTTTTGCTTATTGCCGTTTATGTGTGTTTATATGTCATTTATGAATCGCATAACTTATTTTCTATATCTTATCACTTCTTCTTGTTGCCCAACCTTGAAAATATGCTATGTTATATAAAATGAAGTATATGGTAGTATTATGGAAGAGCTTGAACTTGTTCTATGCTCCTATTTGAGTTCTTGAAGTAAATTGATTGGACATATGAATTGAAGAACTTGAGTGATTTATGATCGAACAAGTGAATGAATTGGTTACATGATTTTCATGACTTAATATGATCTTTATACCTTCATATCATGCTTGAGCAATGCCGTGCGTCATATATGGTTCATTTAGAGTCTTGAGTCTCACAAACACGTTTTGTTGTCTTCGTTCAGTTTGTCTCCAGGGTGGAGAGGGTGGTTTTCGTTTTAGTTATATAACCAACCCTACAACCCTTATGTGAAAAGCTTTGGCCAAAACCCTTATGATTGTATATATATATAGTTTTCAAATGGAGTTATCGAGTAAATCCTTCTGAGTTATATGTATGAGCGTACATAAGCTTGAAAATGGTTTTGTAATGAGGCTATGCTCCAAACCGTGTGTCTTCATGCTAGCTACGGATTTGGATGACACGGAGAGGTACGTATATAGCATATGCCGAATTACACGGTAAGGTATAATTTCTTATAGTATGTATCATATGTATGTATTGATATGTTTTGGCGAGTCACATTTCTAGTTTCTGACGGAACGGGCCCCGGGACTTAGTATATGTGGCTAACCGAGGAAGCAAGGGCTGACGGGGATCCCATATACTAGTCCCACTATTTAAACAGCGGTACTGGACCTCGTCAGGAGATTGGCGGGGAAAGGGAGACTGAGTGCCATCTGGGGAGTCATGTAACCCCTTTTGGTCAAAGACAGAGGTGGTCGGGTCTTGCAAACCCACCACCAACCCGGAGGAAGAAGGTTGGAACTTATTTAAAATTGAAAATGATTGATTGACTGATTGATTATTGATTGATAGGCACGGTGAGGGAAGGCCGGGCACCGGATTGCCCAAACCATATATTTAGGACATGATTTATGATTTGTGTGTATTATGATGTATTGCATGATCGCCTAATCAATATATTAATGATATTTGTCGTACACGGTCGGAGTTGGTTGGAGATTGTGCACGCTCACTCGCCGAGCCCTATATCTATGTATGATTTATGAATGTAATGAACTTAATATGATCTAGTCGTAAAGTTCGAGCATCGTTTATCTATTTCTTACACTTAGTGGGGATCATTTCAAATAAAACCTTGCTCGGGATTTATGACTTGCATGTGCATGTTTTATATATGTATCGCTCCTGCTCACTCAGTCTTCTAGAGACTGACCCTCTCCCTCCCCAACTTTTTAGTGTGCAGGTTTGATCTTTGGAGTTCGGGCTAGGCGGAGGTGTTTGAAGTCTTTAAGTGGTCGAGTTAGTTAGGAGAGTCCCTGCACTCATTTATGTATTGGAATTATGTATGATTCATTCTATTATATCCTGAATTTGATAAATTCCGAAATTGTTAGTGATTTGCTCTTACGGGGTATTGTTATGTTTTAAAAGAGGCCTGAAGAGCCCAAATTCCGTTTTGGTTGGTATGATTGAATTTTGGCTTTGCTGCATTACATTTTATGGATTGGTAACCATTGCAGGGTCTAGCTCCGCCTGGCTTAGGAAGGTTTTATGTTTGTCTCCCGTTCGCTAGGGTTTGATACGGGTGCGGATTTACAATTTCGTTACTCGTGTTGAGCCTTAGTGCGGGGGATGTGGTGCCTCACGTGCGGGGTGCTACATGCCAAAATTCTAGTGGATTTTGATCCATGCTGATGAGTGTAAGATGTTTAATGTAAGTACTAGATACAATCATCAGTCTAATCATTATGAATGAATGTACTTGTTGAAGTACGAATTCGAAACTTATATGAAATTCTTGGAATTTCAAAAGGAGGTTAGGAACCGAAGTAGTTATAAGTTATAGGTAAATCGATATGATCGAGATAGCCAATATCTTAGCAACTAATTCCTTAGTCATCTTAGAGATAATAGGATTATCTCTCAGTAAACTAATTCGAGAACACCTTAGTGTTTTCGAATGAGGGAATGAAACCTAATGGGATATGGTCCATTCCATAGCAAGCTTTACTGACTTATAATCATTCTAGGAATAAACTCCCAGAATATGCAGTTAGAGATTTTGAATTTAGTACCTTCCAAATTCAGTCCTTTAGTTGCACTATGCAATGTGGCATACTAAATTCCCTAATTATTCTTATCCAAGAATTTAATGGAATCCTCTTAAGTGAAGAGGATAGTAGGAGATAAGATTGAAACGAGTTCAAGCTTATACAACAATATAGGATATCGTTTCTGCGATTCCCTTGAACAAAAGTTATTTGTCTCTAAGAATGTACCTTTCTTAAGGAATCGTTCCTATAGAACAAGAAAGGCAAGCAAGCAGACCTCAAAGAAATTTGAGGATAAATATCCACGCCACATATAGAAGAAACAAGCCCATCTGATAAAGCTTAGCCAAATTTTAGAGTATGTACACATGTGAAACCCTTCTCTTAAGACGCGTTTAGAACGCATTCCTAGATAGCCAAGGAAATATTTGAAGAGGAGACATTGTCAGATTTGGAATCTGAATAATGTAAGCAAGCCTTGAAATCCAATATGGATTCCATATACTCAAACCAAGTTTTGACCTTGGATGATCCACCTGATAGGATCAAGCTAATAGAGCATCGAGTAAATGGAAAGCATTACAGCCTTCTTGATGGTTGAAATGCAAGTCCATTTGGATTGTATTTACCACATCCTCATATTCTGACTATGAGATATGATAAATGAATATGAGAACTATCTTGTTCAATATGAGATTGAAAGAGACTAAAATAAGGTATTTGAATAAGTCTCATATTCAGTGGGAGTATGCATAAGGTATGCAAATCCCTAAAGTCAATTTGTGGATTGATAAAGGCTTCTAGGAGTTAGACAGTTCGATTCCATAGGATAGTCAAAACGTTTGACACAGATGGAAGTCGAATAAGTCTCAAAAGTGTACATATGAAAGTTAGTGATGTAAGAGTCAATTTTTGGTTCTTTAGAAGACGACATCCTTCTCATTAGGAATGTCAAGGATGACGTGAAAGTTACCAATTCTTGTTTAAGAAACAATTTGACATGAAAGATCTTAGTGATTATTCTTGATTATCGACATTGAGATCTATGGAAGATAGATCTAAGAGAATAAAAGGATTATCACAAAAGAGTGCACAAACAAAGGTACTAAAAGGAGTTTAGTATGGACAATGGAACATCTCTTTTGAAGAGTATGTGTCCTAAGATAACTTTAAGAAAGTTAGAATGTCCAAAATCCCTTTAAGTGAAAGGGTGCATAATGTATGAAAAGTTATGTACTAAATTAGATATGGCGCAACACTAAGCGTAGTAGGCCGAATCTAATATGACCTCAGAGAAGGTCATTAGATCTCTGTAAAGGATGTCCTCAGAGTACTTGAGAAGAAATGAGGATATGTATTAGTTTACAGAGCCCAAAAGATCTTATCATTGAAAGGATATTTTGATGTAATTGTTGCATCAAACATAGATGATTGTAAATCATTGAAAGGATGCAATTTTTGCCTCAACGGCAAAGCACGTGTTGGAAACATTCCAAGCACGAACGTGGCAAAATCTCGACTATTGTAGTTGAGTACTTAGTCATATCAAATACCGCTAAGGTAAAGTGTTTGGGTAAGAAACTCCATCTAACTAGCTAGATGAAGTTCCTAGCATGAAACAACACCATTATCATAACGTATGATTAAATGGATGGTTGCTCAAGTAAGAGAACCAAGACCTCACCAAGAGACTGAACACGTGATTACGAATCACTTTATAAGGAAAAGGTGTTTCCTAAGAGATGTGTAAACAAGAGGGTCACATTAGCAGAGAATATAGCAGATCCACTTTGGAAACGCCTAAAGTCAATAGGCTCTCAAAGTGTATCTTGAGAAGATGGGACTTAGAGTACCTAAATGGCTTTTACGGGCAAGTGGGAGATTGTTAGGAATAGTGCCCTAGAAAGCCGATTAGTCATAATCCATTTTGGGACTTTCCTAGTATCACAGAAAATCTTTGAATAATATACGATTGATTAATATCATAGGCAAACACTTCTTTATATGCTCTTGTTTGGTATGCGTTTACTTTAGCTGTGCATCTATGAGAACTCCCCTAATCCTGATGACTTTAGGACTCTACCATTTAGGTGAAATGGTTCATGAAACGAGCCCTATATCACATAAGTCATGATTAGTAAAATACTCCAAGACGATGAGTCCTACAGACAGTGGGAGTGTCAACCTGACTCCTCTAAGGCTTGCTTGTGGGATCACGCCCTTAAGAAGGACTACCTTGTTTCATGGAGGTGCAAAGTGTATAGTTGATACGTGCGTGATACATGAGGGTGTTTACTTCAATAAGTAAGTTCACTGAGGTGCCCCGTGTGAGAAGATTCCTAAATGGGAAAGGAAGTTTCTATTTCAGGAAATGGAAACTTCCAGATTAGGAAATATCTCACGAGTCATTGATGTGATTAATTGATCCTTAGACTTGAGGTTCCATGTCACTTTATGAGTTAACTCTGTAGTCTTTGGTATAAGCTTTAAAGGGTGTTGCCTTAGACAACTGATTCAAGGCTTATGCTGGGGATGCACAAGTGACTCATGAAAGTGAATGAGAATCAAGAAAGGACCTACACTTGCATATGCAAGGTGATCTCTTATTGTGTAAGTCATTCATATGCCATATGGAGTCCTTGGCCACGGCAGTAGATCAAGACATCAAGAAAAGGGCTTCTTGGATTGAGATCAAATGGATATGAAATGCACTTAGCTTTAAGACTAGATTATTAGGGTTCTGATTATTCCCTTACCTAGATCTTGGTTGAGAGATAGTAAGTAGGAGGATTGTATCTCACATGAAACAATGACTTAAAGGTTCTGTCGAATCCGAACATTCCGATTCAGCTAGGGGTTAAACACCTGTTGTTAAACTATGGTCGTTTAATCTGTGGACTGATTAATTAATTAGTGAATTAATTAATTAGGGTCACTGCTAATTGAATTGAGAACCTAGAGGGTCACACACAACAACTTGGTTACATGAGTTAAGGCTTGAAAATGATTAAACGAGTTAATTGGGCCTAGAGGGTTCCACACGTGTGAAACCACACGTGTGGGTCACGTGAGTGGACACGTGTCAGTGTGACACGTGTGCCACACGTGATTATTTAATTATATATTAAATAATTAATTTGTTATTATTTAATAGACTTTGGTTTAATTTTGAATTAAAAAGAAAGTCTTATTTTGGAGAAAAATAATCTAGTTAATTAATTGTGAATTAATTAATTAGATAAAATAAGTTATTTATTTTAACTAAATAAAGTATAAAATTATCCAAAAATAGTTTCGATATTTTAGCTCTCTTGAAAGTTGATTTGAATTTGAATTCAAAGTCAAAGTCAAAATTACTTGATGATCAAGTAATAGGAGAGAGGGACCAAATCCTTAGTCCATAAGGACTAGGATTTTCGGCCACTCCCATCCTATATATAGGGGAGCTCGAGCTCCCCTTAGAGCTAATCGAGAATTCTTTTGGTTCATGTGTTGAACACCATCCTTTCTCCAAGATAAACGAAACCCTAGGTTAAGCCTAAACACTAACTAGAGAACTAGCATCCTTACTAGTTAGATTGTAGCCAAGTTGGTGGACTATCTCTAGAGAGCATCATGTTAGAAGTTTTGAAGATTTGAGCTTTACCAAAGTGGGGATCAAGCAAAATGACCAGAAGGGATGATGAAACGATTCTGAACCCAACAGAAAACGAGTGAAAAAATCGAACCAAAGAAGATGGCGAAAACCGTTCGTCCATATCCTGAAGGATGAATTTTTTCACGAGACTTTTATGGCTGGCAGATTTCTACTTTCGCAAAACTGGTTTTCTAAGGGAGTTTCAATCATCTCTTTCTCGTTTCATGTTTCATTCTTTATGTTGTATTGTTAAGAACTTCCATAACATGATTTGAATCCAGGTTGGTGTGGATTGTTATCCCTACAATGGATTCTGAAGTAGAAAGAGACTTTCGAGGAACGGGTTGCCATTACCGCATGAAGCGCGTTTGTGGGCGGCTCAAAACGTGTCAAGAAAGCTACTACCCAAGTGAGTTTCTTGATCTCTACGAATTTGGATTCACGATTGTGAGTCTAAGATCCTTTTGTTGGAAAAATTTTTAAATTTCCGCTGCTTTCTGATTCCTGTTTTCCAATAGTGCGGCGCCATCGTGGCCCCGATGGCCGCGCCGCTGACGTCAAATGAAGCGCCGGGGGTCTACTTTCTGGGTCCAAGGCGCGTGCATCAAGGAGGGGGCCGGAAACCGCCGTGAACGGCCGGCGAAGTGACGGTGGTCTGACACCTCCGTCGCTGCTACTGAAATCCGGCGATAACTCAACCACATTGGTACTCTTGCGTACGTCTCGCCGAGATAATCGAAATGGACTATTCGTTTGTTGAATTTCGTCGAGAAACGATCGAGTTATGGGCTCGTAACCGAAGTCGCGTATAGTAATCGCGGGAGATAGTGGGAGAGGAGAGAGAGAGAGAGAAAGGAGATTTGGGAGAAATGTGTCTTGTGCACAAGCTATATAGAACCGGGTATCCTTATCGCGTAGCAAAGAGAAATATCGTGTACGAATAATCGTAAATAAAATTGGTAAAGTTACGAATAAACATTCAAGCCCCGAATTAATTTTATAAATTAAAATGAAATAGAGATTTACCAATTAGAGTTTAATTCAATTTAATTTTTAGAAACCTTTCGTACAATTTAACGACACTTCGTAAACAAATGATTGATAATTAATCTCAAGGAATTCAAGTAAACCGAAATTGAACAAGTTAAGTAACATGATGGATTTAAAATCAACTTAACCATTAATTTTAGAATAATCCGAATGATCACATATTAAATTGGATTTACATTGAATCACATAATTCAAGAACTCTTAAATTAAACACACACAAGTGTAGAGACTTACTTGTTAATATCGTTAGGACGCCCTTCGAGAGTACGGGGCGTCACAGACATCCATGTTTACTTAGGCGTTAAGCTAGACCCATCAATCATAAGATCAAGATCAAAACTTAGTTCGAACAACCCACGACTCGTGGACATCGCCCTCCCCAAAATTGATATCGAAATATCGATAATTAAAATGATCAATTAGGAAACTAAGGACTACTAGGTTTCACATAGTCACCCCACGACCCATGTATAGTGTAGCACCCCAAGCGGTGGGCACCACACCCCCGCACTATGACCCGACACGTGGCACGAAATGGAAAGTCCACACACGCACCAAGTCACAGCGAACGGGTGACAAACGAAAAATCCAACCTAAGCTAGGCGGTACCTAAACCCTGTACAAGAAAAATGTGCCAAGAACCCGAATGCGGAAGCGATGCAAAATACGAACTAACAAAACTTTAATAAACAAACATAAATAAACGAGTTCAACTAATTCCACGAACCTGTCCTAACCTGTCCCGAATTCAAACATACAACAAAGACGGGTTCAACTAATCTCAGCCCTGTCCTAACCTGTCCCGAAATTCATATAATCAAAGCATAAGTATCATCTTGTACAGAACATACTATATGCATAATTTTCATAATTAAACCAGAACAAAATACTTAGCAAAATCAAACGGACCGACACAGACTCGACAGACCAGACTCAAAGCCGCCTAGCTCGAACTCCAACAACTAGTACCTGCAACTAAAAACATAGGTGGGGCGAGGGTCAGTCCACTGACTGAGCGAGGGGGCTGAACTCACACACACTATATATAATAAGGAGTAGAGCACGTATCAAAAGAAAGATTATGAACCGGGAGTAGGGTTTTTCATACCAAAACCATTTCCAAATCAAACTTATACGTATCTTTTCAAATCAAACTTATACTTATCTTAACTTATTCATAACTTAACAAATTGAGCATACTCATATCATAATAAAAGAGAAAGCTCCTATCCCGTTTCATAATCAACATAACAGATCATAATCATATACCCGGCGAGTACGAGTCTCCCACCTTACTTCCATATCGAATCAAACGTATCATATCAGAAACCAACAAATATCATAAACAATCCAACCCCAACACCATGTAGTTCGGGGAGCAAACCCTCACTACTCATACAGATACAAACACACACGGGGTAGCGAACCCACACTGTGCCTTCCCCGGTTATCCACCGAGGGCTCAAGATACCACGCCTTCCCAACCTCCCTAGGTCGCCGGTGAATATCTCAAATGAGAACGGGCACAGGGGTCATAACCGGCGACCCCATGGTCGTCCCGGGTCTCCCTTACCCACGTCTCAGGGCCCAACACAACAGAACAGAGCATATCAGAACAGATCATACCATAACTCGCTACATATCAAACTTATCATATCGTATCAAAATCATACTTACGTACCTTATCGGAGCATACCATACCTTGCAACTTAGCATATGCTATAAACGTACCTCTCCGTGTCATCCTAATCCGCAGCTGGTATGAAGACACACCGTTTGGAGCATAGCCTTGTTGCAAAACATTTCAAGCTTACATATGCTCGTACATATACAGTTCAAAAACCTTTAATCGTATGACAAATTCATAAACATATCATATAAACACATATCTATTATATAAATATAATAGAATAATCGCATGCAGGCTTGAAAACGAGCACAGAGGGTTGTAGGTCGCTGTAACTAAAACAAAAATCCTAAAACCTCACCTTACACCAAACGGAGCCAAATACAAAGCAGAAGGTCCACCCCGGAACCTGCACGACCTCAAGTCACCACCCCGGGTGCACCTGTACCAGCTGAACACACAAACACAGCACGGAACTCAGACTCAAGCAGACAACCACGTAGGGACGCACGACATATGCTCAAACACTTAATAAATGCAATCACATCAGCAAAGTTCAAATTCATATAAATTATATGCGAAACAAAACATTAAGGCATGTTCATGTGCATAATTATTGCAAATAACAAAATTAAAGGCAAAGCACTTCATATCAATTCATTTAATACCTAACAAATTCAATTAACAAAGTTCAGACAATTCATATCGCATTTCATACAAATTTCCAAGTATTAATAAGTCAAGCAAATCACTGTAGCATGCTTCTAATTTATTTAAACCTCACGAAGTCTTATACAAATTCAAAGCAAGTTATTTAATCATTCAAGGTTCATATAATTCATTTCATGCAAATTCACGCAGTGCATTTCATATTATTTCATACAAATTCACGTAGCACACAAATCAAATAAATCATAATAGCATGTTTCATATTTCATATAAGTCAAATTCTAATCAAACTAAGTTCATTAAATTCATACGTTACATATTCAATTCATACATTACATTTTAGATTCCATTACTAAGGTCTATTAATTCAAATTAAACAAATTCCTACTTTTCTCAAAAATTACACAAACACCCACTCTAGACTAACTAAGTAGCAAAATCAACAAGTCGGGGGTTCAATTTACAAATCAAATTATCCAAATATTTCAAATTATAATTCATACAAGTTTTCATACACATTAGAGCACAATTAAATCAGTAATTCAAGCTTACAGTAATTAATTGACAATTACCAACAATTAACAAAAGTAAATACAACCACTTCAAAAATTCATATAAAATCAACCGGACATCCGATTGACGAACGGGAAGTGGCGTTGGACTCACCACAACGAAACGGATCTACCGTCCGAAAGTCGCCGGAATGCCGCCACCACAGCCGGCCGAACAGCCACCGGCCGCCACCGGAACACCGCCTCCGGTGGTCGGAAAAATCCCCGGAAGGACAGAAACGTGCGCCTCGGCCTGCTCAATAAAAGCCCTCAACCAATTTCAGAAAATAGCAAACACGCCGGACTTCGTTGACGAAAAACCGAACCAAAATCCTAATACAAAAACTGAAATTAAATACAAACCGCTAAACGAAAATAAAATCCGGGCATACCGTTGGAAAGCCCGTAGCGAGCCCTACGAAAGCCCCATAGCCATATGCCGGAAAAATCATCGGAAAATCGGACCGCCGGTCCAGGGCCGGTCCGCCACCAATTCGCCGCCGCCGGCCGGTTCTCTGACCGCCACCACCACGAACGGCTCCAACACGTCGTCAGGAATAACTTTTGTGAAGGGAGAACCACCGAAATCGGCCGAAAAATGGCCGAACCGCCACCCCAAAGCTGCGCCGCCGCTACCACGCAGGAAAACCCCACCTACGGCCATCGTCTGCTCAAACCACCACCGGAAACGGACTCAGGGGGTCGAAAACGTCTGGAAACCACCAAACCCCGTCGGAAAAAGACGCCGGAGAGCGGCCAAACTCGCCGCTACAGTGGCGTCGCCGCCCGTCGTCCACTTTGGGCGGCGCGTGCGGCCTCCTCGCCGCCCCGATGGCGGCGCCGCTTGTCCAGAAAAACACGCTGGGGAGTCCTCGTCATGGGTCAGGGGCGCGTGTCGGAAAACTACCGCCGGAAGCTGCCGCGAATGGGCGGCGAAGTGGCGGCTCTAAGCCGCATCGCCTGTTGCTCGCCGATGCGCCACCACCGCTGATTTTTAGCCTCCGATTTTTGTACCATTGTGATGGGCTCGTCGAGTTGATAAATTTCCATTATTCACAGGTCGAATTCCGTCGAGAAACGAGCGAGAACGAGCTTGTGTGTGTTTTCACTCCTTGACTGCGTGAACAGTACTAGTCGCGGGAGGAAGGCGATGCAGGAAGGCTGAACTGATTTTGGCACGCAAAACGAGGAAATCCGAGTATATATCTTGGGTCCTCGTACGCAAAAACGATCGAACGAACGAGCTAACGACATCCGAATTGGGCAAACTGAGAGTCTACAAACTCTTTTCGCCGCCCCGGACGCGTTGAAGGGGTCAAAGAGGTCAAAATCTCGACCGAACGAGAAGTGACCGGAAAACCCCTAAAAGAAGAAATTACAAGGGGCCCCTAAACTCTAAAAGAGTTCAAAATAGGGCCACGAAAAATATAAAATCACATAATTAAACACATTAAAAGGTTGGAACGCGGCGTACCTTATACGTCGGACGAGCGGGGTGTCACAATCTCCCCTCCTTCAAAAGGACCTGTCCTCAGGTCCTATTACTGAGTCGTAAAGCTTCAAACTGGAACATTTCAATCCATCTCCTAAAATCATGTAGAGTCATAGCCCTGGCTGTCAAGTTTACTCTCACTGATTGCGTCAACTCCCTGCAGGGTTCCTTAGTGGCAGAGGTTTGTTTAAACCCTTGACCGTTGGTCGCTTCAAACTCGTTCAATCTCCAACTAGGCCACTGCACCCAAAGCTCGATACCATCGCTTCCTCGTCGATTGCAAACCAACATCAGGCCACACTCAACTCAGCCGCGACAAACAAGAGAGAATCCCATCTCTCAGCACGCAAGAGAGAGAGAGCCCCGTCTCCCGGCACGTCAAAAGAGAGAACCCCGTCCCTCAGGCACAGAATTGAGAGAACCCCGTCTCCCAACCACAAAATCGAGAGAGCCCCGTCTCTCAACCTAAGTCTGGCAGACTTCCACATCTTCCAAACATTCTAGTTTGAGAGAATCCAACATTTCTCAAACCCCTAAATTCGAGAGAATCCAGCATCTCCCAAAAATCTAACTCCAAGAAAATCCAGCATCTCTTGCTCACATAAATTCAGAAAGAATCCAGCATCTTTCTATCACATAAATAGGGAGAATCCCACATCTCCCTAACACGTAAAAAGAGAGATCTCAATAACTCTCTAGCACACAAGTTCACTTACACAGCATTCATACATACACACATTAAAGTAGCACCGAATGCAAAACATGGGATGCATGTATAGTGTACCTTTACCCGACTGATATCGGTGTCCCTAGAGTATAGACTCATCATCCATGCTTAACTCAAGGGGGATATCGAGATGGAATCACTTTAAGATAAAATTGTAATATGTATGTATGTGCATGAAGGGTTAGTGAGCCAATAAGGAAAATATAAACACTGAAGTACGAACAATCCACGTAAGCATGCAATCCATTTAGTTTACAAGAATTCACAACAACAATAAATCTTAAATTATGGAAATTAAATCAATTAGCCACGTTATTACAATCAAGGCGGCATCACGCATTCCACATTGTCACATTAGTCAAGCAAAATAAAATATAATTACTTATGAAATGCATGGGTGCAAATGCCATGAATGATCAATGTACCTTTCACCATAGAAATGAAGTCGAGGTTGGCAATTCTTTAACTTGAAAGGTTAGTCAACTCCTTAATTGGCCATAGTTCCAACTTTCCGTTCAAACTTGCATTCTTTAGTATTCCTTCAGATTCTCGGGTACTCAACTGATCTTGGACCGTCTCACTTGATTCTCGGAGTATAGTGATCCGTGTAATCTCTTGAAATCCCAATAGAATCCTCGGTAATCGGAAATTGCCATTTCTTTCAAATGTGAAATCTCTCAGGATAATCGTGGAGAAATAAATGAAGAATCTTTACACCGTCTTGCTTAGTACACCGTCGTTGTAAAAGATGTCCTTACCCGGAATATTGGGTGGAGTTGATCTTCAATGACCTCGGCACAAAATTCCATTACTTGCACAATTTTCCCCTTTTCCTTTGTGTAAGTGTAACTACTCTGGTGAGTGTCTTTATAATAGTAACCCGATTTCCTGTTTGGAATTCTCTGAATGATACAAGTGCCTTGATCTCTTCATTGTCACCTCACACCATCCAGAGTTAGAAATTCTGGCTTTCTTATAAAACATGTACTCCCGAGCACCTCCAAGTAATACGTACCTACCCTGAGGGCACCCTGATAGTTAAAGGATCTCTTGTCTCTCTCATATTCGAGTATCTTCTTTTATCCACTCACTACCCTGACTGTGTTAACTTGATCATACATCATCTCGTCAACACCTATTCGAATCCCAATGTTGCTTCCACTAATATCGATCCTCGTTGGAACAGGTAAGGAAGTCACCTAAATATAACCACAGAGCTAATGCATGTGGGGTTAGGGATGTGAATGGCGTGCACTCATATCCAGCAAAGAAAGCAGTCGAGCACGTAGAAAAAATGTCCAAAATAATTAAAATTTACTCCAATGCATGATGCACGTGCCATGTATACATAATACCCGTTTTCATAGCAGTAGCATTGATTCCTTGTTATAAATTCTTGTAAAGGTCCATTTGCTTCTCATCCAATTAGTCAGAAAACGGAAGTTTCAAATCTTCCTTCATAATTTTGTAGAAGTGGGGAGTGTTGTCATGATCAATTGCAATTCGGCACCGAGTGTCACCCTACAATTCACAAATTGGACAATTATCTATGCATGAGGGTTAGTACGTGGGTATGTCAAGTAATGAAAGCAATTAAAAACACTTAAGTAATGCAGATGCAATACGTAATTTAATAAAATTTAAGCATAACAATAATAATTTTACAAAAATCGTAATCATAGTGTGCACACAATCACATAAGCTCAGATAAATTTATGCAGAAAAGTCAAAATTTAACATCAGACGAATGCAATGCACAAGTATTCCTATGCCGTACGACCTAAACTGACACGACACGACTCCAGAGAACCCGTTCTGAACCTGGTAGCTCTGATACCACTTAAGATGTAGCACCCCAAGCGGTGGGCACCACACCCCCGCACTATGACCCGACACGTGGCACGAAATGGAAAGTCCGCACACGCACCAAGTCACAGCGAACGGGTGACAAACGAAAAATCCAACCTAAGCTAGGCGGTACCTAAACCCTGTACAAGAAAAATGTGCCAAGAACCCGAATGCGGAAGCGATGCAAAATACGAACTAACAAAACTTTAATCAACAAACATAAATAAACGAGTTCAACTAATTCCACGAACCTGTCCTAACCTGTCCCGAATTCAAACATACAACAAAGACGGGTTCAACTAATCTCAGCCCTGTCCTAACCTGTCCCAAAATTCATATAATCAAAGCATAAGTATCATCTTGTACAGAACATACTATATACATAATTTTCATAATTAAACCAGAACAAAATACTTAGCAAAATCAAACGGACCGACACAGACTCGACAGACCAGACTCAAAGCCGCCTAGCTCGAACTCCAACAACTGGTACCTGCAACTAAAAACATAGGTGGGGCGAGGGTTAGTCCACTGACTAAGCGAGGGGGCTGAACTCACACACACTATATATAATAAGGAGTAGAGCACGTATCAAAAGAAAGATTATGAACCGGGAGTAGGGTTTTTCATACCAAAACCATTTCCAAATCAAACTTATACGTATCTTTTCAAATTAAACTTATACTTATCTTAACTTATTCATAACTTAACAAACTGAGCATACTCATATCATAATAAAAGAGAAAGCTCCTATCCCGTTTCATAATCAACATAACAGATCATAATCATATACCCAGCGAGTACGAGTCTCCCACCTTACTTCCATATCGAATCAAACGTATCATATCAGAAACCAACAAATATCATAAACAATCCAACCCCAACACCATGTAGTTCGGGGAGCAAACCCTCACTACTCATACAGATACAAACACACACGGGGTAGCGAACCCACACTGTGCCTTCCCCGGTTATCCACCGAGGGCTCAAGATACCACGCCTTCCCAACCTCCCTAGGTCGCCCGTGAATATCTCAAATGAGAACGGGCACAGGGGTCATAACCGGCGACCCCATGGTCGTCCCGGGTCTCCCTTACCCACGTCTCAGGGCCCAACACAACAGAACAGAGCATATCAGAACAGATCATACCATAACTCGCTACATATCAAACTTATCATATCGTATCAAAATCATACTTACGTACCTTATCGGAGCATACCATACCTTACAACTTAGCATATGCTATAAACGTACCTCTCCGTGTCATCCTAATCCGCAGCTGGTACGAAGACACACGGTTTGGAGCATATCCTTGTTGCAAAACATTTCAAGCTTACATATGCTCGTACATATACAGTTCAAAAACCTTTAATCATATGACAAATTCATAAACATATCATATAAACACATATCTATTATATAAATATAATAGAATAATCGCATGCAGGCTTGAAAACGAGCACAGAGGGTTGTAGGTCGCTATAACTAAAACAAAAATCCTAAAACCTCACCTTACACCAAACGGAGCCAAATACAAAGCAGAAGGTCCACCCCGGAACCTGCACGACCTCAGGTCACCACCCCGGGTGCACCTGTACCAACTGAACACACAAACACAACACGGAACTCAGACTCAAGCAGACAACCACATAGGGACGCACGGCATATGCTCAAACACTTAATAAATGCAATCACATCAGCAAAGTTCAAATTCATATAAATTATATGCGAAACAAAACATTAAGGCATGTTCATGTGGATAATTATTGTAAATAACAAAATTAAAGGCAAAGCACTTCATATCAATTCATTTAATACGTAACAAATTCAATTAACAAAGTTCAGACAATTCATATCGCATTTCATACAAATTTCCAAGTATTAATAAGTCAAGCAAATCACTGTAGCATGCTTCTAATTTATTTAAACCTCACGAAGTCTTATACAAATTCAAAGCAAGTTATTTAATCATTCAAGGTTCATATAATTCATTTCATGCAAATTCACGCAGTGCATTTCATATTATTTCATACAAATTCACGTAGCACACAAATCAAATAAATCATAATAGCATGTTTCATATTTCATATAAGTCAAATTCTATTCAAACTAAGTTCATTAAATTCATACGTTACATATTCAATTCATACATTACATTTTAGATTCCATTACTAAGGTCTATTAATTCAAATTAAACAAATTCCTACTTTTCTAAAAAATTACACAAACACCCCCTCTAGACTAACCAAGTAGCAAAATCAACAAGTCGGGGGTTCAATTTACAAATCAAATTATCCAAATATTTCAAATTATAATTCATACAAGTTTTCATACACATTGGAGCAAAATTAAATCAGTAATTCAAGCTTACAGTAATTAATTGACAATTACCAACAATTAACAAAAGTAAATACAACCACTTCAAAAATTCATATAAAATCAACCGGATATCCGATTGACGAACGGGAAGTGGCGTTGGACTCACCACAACGAAACGGATCTACCGTCCGAAAGTCGCCGGAATGCCGCCACCGCAGCCGGCCGAACAGCCACCGGCCGCCACCGGAATACCGCCTCCGGTGGTCGGAAAAATCCCCGGAAGGACAGAAACGTGCGCCTCAGCCTGCTCAATAAAAGCCCTCAACCAATTTCAGAAAATAGCAAACACGCCGGACTTCGTTGACGAAAAACCGAACCAAAATCCTAATACGAAAACTGAAATTAAATACAAACCGCTAAACGAAAATAAAATCCGGGCATACCGTTGGAAAGCTCGTAGCGAGCCCTACGAAAGCCCCATAGCCATATGCCGGAAAAATCATCGGAAAATCGGACCGTCGGTCCAGGGCCGGTCCGCCACCAATTCGCCGCCGCCGGCCGGTTCTCTGACCGCCACCACCACGAACGGCTCCAACACGTCGTCAGGAATAACTTTTGTGAAGGGAGAACCACCGAAATCGGCCGGAAAATGGCCGAACCGCCACCCCAAAGCTGCGCCGCCGCTACCACGCAAGAAAACCCCACCTACGACCATCGTCTGCTCAAACCACCACCGGAAACGGACTCAGGGGGTCGAAAACGTCTGGAAACCACCAAACCCCGTCGGAAAAAGACGCCGGAGAGCGGCCAAACTCGCCGCTACAGTGGCACCGCCGCCCGTCGTCCACTTTGGGCGGCGCATGCGGCCACCTGGCCCCCCGATGGCGGCGCCGCTTGTCCAGAAAAACACGCCGGGGAGTCCTCGTCATGGGTTAGGGGCGCGTTTCGGAAAATTGCCTCTGGAAGCCGCCGCGAATGGGCGGCGAAGTGGCGACTCTAAGCCGCGTCGCCTGCTGCTCGCCGATGCGCCACCACCGCTGATTTTTAGCCTCCGATTTTTGTACCATTGTGGGGCTCGTCGAGTTGATAAATTTTCATTATTCACACGTCGAATTCTGTCGAGAAACGAGCGAGAACGAGCTTGTATGTGTTTTCACACCTTGACTGCATGAACAGTACCAGTCGCGGGAGGAAGGCGATGCAGGAAAGCTGAATTGATTTTGGCACGCAAAACGAGAAAATCCGTGTATATATCTTGGGTCCTCGTACGCAAAAACGATCGAACGAACGAGCTAACGACACCCGAATTGGGCAAACTTAGAGTCTACAAACTCGTTTCGCCGCCCCGGACGCGTTGAAGGGGTCAAAGAGGTCAAAATCTCGACCGAACGAGAAGTGACCGGAAAACCCCTAAAAGAAGAAATTACAAAGGGGCCCCTAAACTCTAAAAGAGTTCAAAATAGGGCCACGAAAAATATAAAATCACATAATTAAACACATTAAAAGGTTGGAACGCGGCGTACCTTATACGTCGGACGAGCGGGGTGTCACATATAGCAACTAGCTTCCCCTATTAAACTTAAATCATATTGATGGAATGCTAGGAATTTAATATAAAGTTTGCACCTCGAATTAAACACCTATTTTTGAAATTAGCTTAATATTTTATGGGAATTTTCGATATAACCGAAGAGTTGTCCGGTTCGAACTCACCAACATATATGTTATCCAATTTTATTAGTCTTTGTGACAGCCCGGTTCGGGACCGAATCAATAAAGGTAAGCTAAGGGCAACGTAAGGGCACTTATAGAACTTGATCCGTACTTAAAATAATTTATATCATGCATCCCTAAATGAAATGAGTGTTCATATATGAAATTAGGTGACATAATGGGGGAAAACTACCTTTAAACCCTAAAAGCACTATTTATTTCCGAGCCAGCACTATACCGTTTTATTTAAGAGACCTTAAAGAACCTATACCTATCTTCTTAGAAATTTTCAACTCTCTTTTCAATGCTTTGAGGTTTCGTTTATGTGTCCAGTGCTGGAAAATACGAATCAGAAAGCAGCGGAATTTAAAAATTTTCCCAACAAAAGGATCTTGGACTCGCAATCGTGTAACCAAATTAGTAGGGATTAGAAACTTACTTTCTTAATTAACTTTCTTGAAGCGTTTCAAGCCACCCAAGAACGCTCTTCTCGCGGCTTGATCCCCTCTCCTTGGTAAAACTCGAATCTTCAAACTTCTAACTTGAAGCTCTCTAGAGATAGTCCACCAACTTGATCACAATCTAACTAGTAAGGATGCTAGTTCTCTAGTTAGTGTTTGGGCTTAACCTAGGGTTTCGTTTATCTTGGAGAAAGGATGGTGTTCAACACATGAACCCAAAGAATTGCCAAATTCGCTCTCAGGGGAGCTCGAGCTCCCCTATTTATATTAAGGGAGTGGCCGAAAATCCCTAGTCCTTATGGGCTAAGGATTTTGGTCCCTCTCTCCTATTACTTGATCATCAAGTAATTTTGACTTTGACTTTGAATTCAAATTCAAATCAACTTTCAAGAGAGCTAAAATATCCAAACTATTTTTGGATAATTTTATACTTTATTTATTTAAAAAAATAACTTATTTTAACTAATTAATTAATTCATAATTAATTACCTAGATTATTTTCTCCAAAATTAGACTTTCTTTTTAATTCAAAATTAAACCAAAGTCTATTAAATAATTAACACATTTAATTATTTAATATATATATACAATATATATATTTACACGTGTGGGACACGTGTCACAAGGACACGTGTGACTCACGTGACCCACACGTGTGGTTTCACACGTGTGGAACTGTAGCACCCCGGAGCGAAGGGCGCCACATCCCCCGCACCATAGCCCGACACGTGTAACGAAATGGAAACTCCGCACACGCACCAAGCCATGGCGAACGAAAGACAAACAAAACACACCCGTAGGCTAGGCGGTCTAGACCCTAATACAGAGTACGCAACAAAATAAAAAACAAAAGCGGAAGCAATAGGATCGCAAATACATTCATAATCATGCAAAATCTCAAATATAAACAGGCGACGGGTTCAACTAGCATAGATACCTAATCCCGTAAATCAAACATAAAACATAAATACATAATGGGATCATTCTTATCCTAGAAACCTGTCCCGAGTCATATCAAATCAACGACATCCATTAGATACAAAATCATAGGCTTATACATATGTAAAATTCCAAAGCATAATGATAAAGATGCAGAATACAAAAAGACTCGAACAACTGACTCAAAAGACCCAAAAGAAGACTGCAGCCTAGCTCGACCCAAAACCTGCACCTGCAACTAAAGGGGGAAAAGGAGAGGGGTCAGTCCACAACTCGACTGAGTGAGGGGGGCTGAACACACTCACACGATACATAATATAGAGCATAGCACGTATTAAACAAAAGATTATGAACCGAGAATAGGGTTTTGCACACCAAAATCCATTTTAAAACAAACGTGTACATATCATATCAAAATCATTGTGTATCTTTAATTTAAAAGTCCTATCCCGTTTCATAATCAACATAACGTACAAAAAGCTCGGCGAGTACGAGCACCAATCCCATCCTGGGCTCCTCATACAAATCAAACATTACAAATCAAAACAAAAGTAACATTAAAGAACAAACCTCCTTCTCCGGTGATGGAAGGGTTGAGCGACCCTAGCCATCCATTACGTTAAGTATGGGTCGTGAGTTTCATGACGCTCACGCCCGAGGATTCCATCCCCCACCAAACCTCCTAGTGGGTTCCGGGTTGATCCTATCGAACTGTGGAGATGTGTACAGAGGTCAATAACCGGCGACCCCAATGGTCGTCCCGGGTCCCCCTTACCCACACCTCCGGGGCCCAACATTACCGAACAAATAAGAACATATCATACCAGAACATATCGTACCATAACTCGCTCGAAACAAAACGTAACTTAATCATAACATACGTACCTTATCAAACATACCATACCTTACAACTTAGCGTATGCTATAGACGTACCTCTTCGTGTCATCCTAATCCTTAGCTAGCTTGAAAGTACACGGTTTGGAGCATAGCCTCGTTGCAAAACATTTTCGAGTTTACGTATGCTCATATATATAATTCAAAACATTTAATCATATGACAAAGTCATAAACATATCATATATACACATATATATTATATACATATATTAATATAATCGCATGCGGGCTTGAAAACGAACATATAGGGTTGTAGGTCGCATTAACTATAACAAACCTAAAACCTCACCTTGACGTACAAACCGAACGGACGGCTCAAAGCACCCCACGAGCAACTCCCTTCGAATCATCTAAACACAAGAAACAAGGCTAAGACTCCATATGAACCATAGAAACGCTCAACAAATGCATATGGATGCAAATGATGCAATGCACTTCATATAAGTTCATACTTAGGTATATTGGAGCAATTAACGAAATATCACACAAATAAATCGAGAATTAAACTCATAACATGACAAATAAATTCATAACATAACAAATAAATTCATATGAACAAGTTCGAATTAATAAGATCATATAATACAAAACTATTCCATATAATTCATTAATTAAAACATATAATAGATATCATATTATATATATATACAAATATCATATTAATAATATATTATATATATATATATATATATATATATATATATATATATATATATATATAAATCATATATACCTATACACGTCTACACAACACATAATCACAAAATATACTATATATATATATATACACCTACCCTATGCATGCAAATCAAACAAAACACACACATCACTCATGTACATACACATGCACACACAATAACTAATTACATATATATATATATATATAAAATACAATCTCATGCATAAAAGCACACACACAGTCAACAATTGCATGCATGAACAAACACGCAATAATCAACACACAATATTCCCCCTCCCGGGAAAAACAACATGCAGCATTCCCCGGCCGGGGAAAAAGGGAAAAAAGTTACAGAAGCAATCCGGCAAAGTCCCCGGCCGGGCACTTCTCTTCCCTAAAACTCCCCGGGCGGGGAGTCTTCCAGTCGTGCGCGAGCACAGCAACAACAAACAGCAGCAACTGCTGCTCTGGTCTTCTCCCTTCTCACGCAGCAACAACAGGACAAAACAGCAGGAAATGGAGGCAAGAAAGACAGCAATATCACGCAGCAAGAATCAACATGAAAAGAACTCACAAACATGCTTCAATCTCCCCAAATTCAGTCACGTTTTATGCCACAAAAAGGTGGAAAATTCATACAATCATGCTCCATGAAAAGAAAGGCAAGAATTCAGATTATGGAGCTCAAAGAAGCAATATTTAAGCATCAATTCACACAAAAACGAACAGCTGCCATGGATTCAAGCATTGAAGAGAAAACCTAACTATTCACATAAAAATTCATATCCCATCCAACACTCCATGAAATTCAGCAAACCAACACTTAAAAGAAATAGGAGAAGATGGAGAATCAAATCATGAGCTTACCTTTCGAATTTTAGGCGAATCGGAGGTGTATTGAGCTTGAAATTGCAAAATTCGTAGTGCAGAAAATCCCTTTCTCTTCTCTCTCTCGGTTCAGCAGCTCTTTTCCTTCTCTTGGCTGATATTTTCGAAATTAGGGTTAGGTATAGATATACAGGGCTTAACTAGGGTTAATTAGGCTCAAGAATCAACTCATTTGGGTGAAGAATTGAGAGAGATATGGCCAAAATACTCCAAGGAGGCAAATCTACGCGAGCTGCTCGGTTCGGACAAATTTCGGAGGCTTAAACGGGCTTAGAAAAATACAAAATCAGGTTTCTTAGCTCCCATTCTTCGTTACGAGTCCAGCGTCACTTCCGAAATTCGAATCCGAATTCCCGATCTCAAGATATGGCCTCCGGAACCCAAGGCGCGCTAAAACTACGTTAGGCCCTGGAAGGCCGAAAAACCGGGGTATCACAGGAACCCTCTTGGCCCGATTAACTCGTTTAATCATTTTCAAGCCTCAACTCATGTAACCAAGTTGTTGTGTGTGACCCTCTAGGTTCTCAATTCAATTAGCAGTGACCCTAATTAATTAATTCACTAATTAATTAATCAGTCCACAGATTAAACGACTATAGTCTAGCAACAGGTGTTTAACCCCTAGCTGAATTGGAATGTTCGGATTCGACAGAACCTTTAAGTCATTGATTCATGTGACATACAATCCTCCTACTTACTATCTCTCAACCAAGATCTAGGGTAAGGGAATAATTAGAACCCTAATAATCAGGTCTTAAAGCTAAGTGCATTTCATATCCATTTGATCTCAATCCAAGAAACCCTTTTCTTGATGTCTTGATCTACTGCCTTGGCCAAGGACTCCACATGGCATATGAACGACTTACACAATAAGAGATCACCTTGCAAATACAAGTGTAGGTCCTTTCTTGATTCTCATTCACTTTCATGAATCACTTGTGCAGCCCCAGCATAAGCCTTGAATCAGTTGTCTAAGGCGACACCCTTTAAAGCTTATACCTAAGACTACCGAGTTAACTCATAAAGTGACAAGGAACCTCAAGTCTTAAGGATCAATTAATCACATCAATGACTCGTGAGATATTTCCTAATCTTAAATAGAAACTTCCTTTCCCATTTAGGAATGTTCTCACACGGGGCACCTCAGTGAACTTACTTATTAAAGTAAGCACTGTAATAGCCAAAGGTGCTTTGTCCCACATCGGATTGGAGGTGGGCTTGAAGCCACTTTATAAAGTGGTGGATCCCCTTCCCCTTGTAGAGGCTTTTTCCTGGGTGGTTCCCTTCGGGGTCTGGTTCCCACCTGGGAGAAACAAAACCGTGAGGGTGGTTCCCTTCGGGGTCTGGTTCCCATCCAAAGCGGACAATATCGAACGGCGGGTTTTCGGGCTGTTACAAATGGTATCAGAGCCGGGGACCCGGATTCGGTGTGCCAGCGAGGACGCTGGGCCCTCTTAAGGGGGGTGGACTGTAATAGCCAAAAGTGCTTTGTCCCACATCGGATTGGAGGTGGGCTTGAAGCCACTTTATAAAGTGGTGGATCCCCCTCCCCTTGTAGAGGCCTTTTCCTGGGTGGTTCCCTTCGGGGTCTGGTTCCCACCTGGGAGAAACAAAACCGTGAGGGTGGTTCCCTTCGGGGTCTGGTTCCCATCCAAAGCGGACAATATCGAACGGCGGGTTTTTGGGCTGTTACAAGCACCCTCATGTATCACGCACGTATCAACTATACACTTTGCACCTCCATGAAACAAGGTGGTCCTTCTTAAGGGCGTGATCCCACAAGCAAGCCTTAGAGGAGTCAGGTTGACACTCCCACTGTCGGTAGGACTCATCGGCTTGGAGTATTTTACTAATCATGACTTATGTGATATAGGGCTCGTTTCATGAACCATTTCACCTAAATGGTAGAGTCCTAAAGTCATCAGGATTAGGGGAGTTCTTATACATGCACAGATAAAGTAAACGCATACCAAACAAGAGCATATAAAGAAGTGTTGCCTCAATTCGTTATTTCATTCAAAGATTGTCTGTGATTACAATACGGAAAAGCACAAAGCGGATATACAATCGGCTTTCTAGGGCACTATTCCTAACATCCAGAGCAATTTAAGAATTTATTTTCAATTAAAAATTTCCATCGGTAAAATATATTTCCTTCGATAGAATGATTTAGCCCTTGAGATCATCACCATAACGTTCCTCGATTTTTTCTACATTTTTGGAAAGCCTTTCGGACCTTCAAATTTTATCCTAGTATTTATTTCATAATTAAATTAATTTTCAAAATTCAAGAAAATCACATCTTCCTAAGCTTATAACTTTTAAACCGTACGTCCGATTTTGACCAGTGAGTAACCGTTTCGAAGCTAGTTTTATTTCCTAGCTCTTGGGCACTTTTCCAACTCCAAAAATACGCAGGAGAAAGGTGAAATTACCAGAATACCCCTGCTGTGACAATTATGTAAAGAAGGAAACCTATTTTTGGAAATTTCATAAAATACCCCACCTCAAGTCCCTAAAATAAATATTATTTGCACTCTAGTCCTTCCCAACAACTATAAATAAGTGGTCTGAGGTCTCATTTGCTCCCTTACACCAGCCATAATACACGCCCCTCTCCCCCTTTGTAAGGTATGTTTTCTTATTTTTTTTATGTTTTAATTAGTTTAATTTATGTGTTATTTTATGTTTTAATTTATTTATTAATTATGTTAGGTTTAGGATTTAATTTATGTTTTATTTTATGCATGAATTATGTGATTTAATTTATGTTTTAAATATTCATGAATTTATGAATTATGTTTCTTATAGTATAGTTTATTATGAAATGTGTTACATAATTTAATTTTGTGACAAATTAATTATGTGACAATTATGCTAGCATGTTATATGTTACATTTTAATTATTTTATGATCATACTTAGGTGATTTAATTGATTTCATGATTTAATTAAATGTTACATCTTATTTAATATTACATAATTAAAGTATAACCTATAGTTTTAAATGTTACATGTTTAATTAATTATTACATAATTACTTGACCAATTGATATATGTTATGGTATACATTTATAATATACGTATACGTATTTGATTCCAATATGTATAAATACGTATATACTTTCGTATAAATACTATGTGTATTTTCATAATAAATACGTATGTACTTTTGTATAAATACAATACGTATGCTAATATAAATACCGCATGTATTCTTGTATAAATATTGTATGTACCCTGTATAAATACGGTAGGTATCCCCGTATAAATACCGTATACATACAGTATAAATACCATATACATACTATATAAATACACGTATACATACAGTATAAGTACGGTATACATACATTATATATACCGTATACTTGAATAGTGACCTTTGATCTTTGACCCTTGACCTTTGACTTTGACCTTGACCAAGAATTTTGACTTTTAACCTAATTGATCATTTCAAAGAGACGAATTTAACGGTCAAAGCCTTTTTCGAAAATTCTCAAAAACAAGGGATCAAAGTAGGTTTCAAAGTTCACATTAGGGTTGTTTTAAGACCCTAAGAACATACCCCTAAGCTTTTGACACGAGCTTTCTAATGAGACTAATCGTTTACTCGAATCCTTTCTTCGGGAAAGATTATTCCTTGTTTAAGTGTGCCGTATTCTTTTCAATCTTATACTTCAATACTTGACTATCCGCACTCAATCATGCATCATTAATCATGTGTGGGACTTAGATCCTTAAGGTCATAGTAGTCTGTCACTTACAGGAGATAATACCGAGTTCTGGGATCCGCAGGGTACTGTGTGAACCCTGTCTTCTACCAACTATCAACTTATCTAAATAAATAGGTGAGGTTTAAACTATTTCAACTGGAACCACGAATATTCCTACGTATTCAAATGATTTCAAAATCAACGCCTTCGGGTGCAAAGATTCTTATCTTTCAACTTTAACGTTTTCCCGTTTTGGGACAATGCTCCAAGTTTAAAGTTAATGGTTTATGATATACGTTATGTTCACTGCTATACTGTCTTAATTAAAGTTTCAGATGTTGAACTCTGTGTGCTTTTGCACCTTTGAATATTTTAGATAATGCAAGCCTTGAAATCATATCTTGTGGGCCCTGACGGTATGGTTGAGTAGTATACCGGGAGGCGTGCACCAACGGCTACTATGATACTAGCCGTCCTTTTTTATCATGATGATGGTTATAATCAGAAGTTGGTTATACCACACCATGATCGGGAGAGGTGGATGTAATTCCTCCCATTCATGTTTACGTCACCGTGGGGTAGCACCCTGGGCGCGACAACTGGAGGAAGAAGGATGGTGCATGTGATCATGGGTGTTGGGATCCTAACCGGTCTCGATACCAATCCTGTTAAATGTTTTCTGGAAGTAAAGGTTGGAGGCTGCCTAGCTTGCGGCAAACTTTGGTTTTAAAGTCTGGTTCATATTTTTGGAAAATATCTCATATCCTGTTCCCCGTTTATAAAGTATATATGAACCAGAACCTCTGATGCGTGAGCTTGTTAAAAAATCCTGTTTCAAGATAAAAGAATTTTCTTTCCGGTTTGAAGAAAGTTGCTAAGAAAGTCTTTCAAAACCCCTCAAGTTGAATTACTCTTTCTTACTACAAATTATCTCACTTAGTCCTTTTGACTAATACCTCTACCCTGTTTTCTGACCTCATGGTTTTAGGTAGGCAGCCCGATGCTTCCTAGAGGTATCTTGAAGCTGTAGGAGGTCTTTTGTTAAGTCAGGATTGTTAGTTACTCTTCTTTTGTCCTGCGTAGTCGTGGTTACCTCTACCTTTATGTTGCATGTTTTACTATGAGAATTTGTTCAGGCTACGACCCGAATTACTTGGACTCAGTTTTATTATGTTCCTTTGTTTTCCTATTGGACTAATGTTTTATGTTATACTATGGCTACTTGTTTCTGTGTTTATGCATGTACTGCTGTGTTGCATTCATGTTTTCAAAAGTTTTAAATTATTCTAAAATTCTGCTACTTTGGCAACACTGGTTACTCTGATCTCTGTTATGTTCTGTCCGTTCGCCAAAGTATCTCTCGAGTGATAAGGCTTCCTAGTTACTTGGGTGATACAACGGTGTGGGGTTACGGCGTTGGGGCGTTACAACTAAGGTGGTATCAGAGCCTCAGGTTGAGTAAGAAGAGACTTAACCTGGGAGCTCGGAGCATGGAGGATGTTTTGGGTTTACTTGCTCTACATCTTGGTATTCATATCTGTGCTTTCTCTGTAGTTATGGACAGTTCGAGTCAGCGTGCTTTCACTATAGTTATAGACAACCTGAGTCAGCGAGAGCAGGATGAGACATATTTTGAGGAGCTTGAGTCCCCTCGTACAGTAGCAGCAGTTTGCGTGGCAGGACCCGTTACTATACCTGGCAACGAGCACAGGAGAAGGGACACCCGGGGTATTCACACCCCAATAGAGTCGTTCATCAGCTGGAGGCTGAGCGGGACGAGTACCTACAGGATAGCTTGAGATTAAGAGAGGTTCGACTGGAGGCTATTCGTTACCACGATTTGGCAGCACAGCACCGGATTGACCGGGATATTTCCCGGGAGCATGCCAGAGAGATGGAGGCTCGATTGACGGAGGAGCGCCAGGCCAGAGCCCAACAGGTGTCCAGTATTGCACAGTTAGAGGCAGACTTGGCGTACATGACTACTGATAGAGATTTTGCTATAGAGATGCATCATCGTTACCAGAGCCGGATGAGGGCCAGACTTTGTGAGGCCTTCTACCTTACCGACGAGCAGACAACTTTAGATTATGAGGGACTAGTGTACAGTGAGCCAGTCGCTCCGGAGGACCCTATGGACGCACATACCGGAGAGGACGAGGAGACGGAGGGATCGTCTGAGGAGGAAAGCCCATCTCCAGCACAACAGGGAGATTATGTTGATGTATCTGATGATAGCGATGGAGCTAGTCATAACCAGGAGTAGAGGAGCTGAGTCCGGACCGGTGGGACTTGTATATAGAGGCAGATAACAGCAGCATATATACTCAGCAGGTATGTAACGTATTATGACAGATAGGATGACTTCCGACAGGTGCAGAGGGGATTATATGTACTCCAGGGATCCCCGCTTTTGGCAGGTTATGACAGTTGACAGATGATGTTTTGGAGAGCTTAGGTTGTACGGGAGCAACTCGACTTAGCATCGGGTCCTCCCCCTTTTGTCTTTTTGTTTAGATATAGCCTTTGTATAAAAGCTTTTCCAAAATTTTGCATATATGACATCATCTTTTGCGGCTTTATTTATATAATTGCATGTTACTGTTTTCTATATCTATCATGTCATGAGTCTTAGAAATGCTTAAATATACCATTAGGGCCGTGCATGGATCATACCATTTCATTTTTATGCATCTATTTTTGTGATTGTTTTCCGTTACTTGTGAATAATGATTGCTTAATTGATTAAATTGTGACACTTTGAATTGTTGACTACGTGCCTAAGTGCAATTTTGATGATTCTTTGTTATATTACTGATGTTGGACATTAAGTATATGGACCATTCTTATCGTCATGCATTATATCTTTTTGGGTGATATTATGAATACACTGACAATATGCCCCCGAGAAGAGCTCCACGTGAACGCATTCCACCGCCAACGCCACCACCTGAAGAATTTCCCCGTCCTCCACCGATACCACAAGAACAACCGAAAATTGGGGAGACTTTGAGGCAATTTACACGGGCTTACAACTCAGTTAATGAAAAGACACTTGAAAAGTTTCTTCGAATGAACCCCCAGAAGTTCTTTGGAGAGCCCAATGATCTTAAAGCTGAAAACTGGATTGCAAGCTTAGTGAAGATCTTCGAAGCTATGAATATCTTTCCGGATGATAGAGAGCGAGTTCAATACGCGACCTTCATCCTGGAAGGAGCAGCGCTGAATTGGTGGAATCATATGAAGAATGTGTGAATTGAAAATGGAATAAAATATGGTTGGGCTGAATTCGTGCGGGCTTTTGAGAACAAGTTTATCCCACAAGTCACCCGAGATGCCCGGGAGTCAGAGTTTATGAATCTTACTCAAGGAACACTACCTATGGCAGAATACGAGGCCAAGTTTGTGAGACTGATACGATATGTACCGCATATTCTGCATGATGAGCGAAGGAAAACCAAATGCTTCATTGATGGACTTAAGCCGGATCTACGATGGGCCCTAACACCCCTGAATCTTGAGGAATATACTCCAGCGGTTGAGACTGCGTTGTATACTGAAGCAGCTCAGTGAGAAATCTGTATGAATGCTAACCGTACGAGACAATTTCAATCGAAGCCACCGCAGGGATTTAAACGTCCAGCTAATCAATCAAATTTCAAGCACGGAAAGAAACCCATGATAGCACCATCGCAACAACGACCACAAGCACCCCCGACCGTCCAAGATGAACTGGAATGTGAATTTTGCCATAAGCCAGGGCATATCGACGCAATCTGCAGAAAGAAAACTGGTCAGTGCTTCTATTGTGGAAGTCCTGACCATAAGCTTGGGAATTGTCCAAAAATAAAGGGTAGGCAAGGACAGCAAGGGTATCAAGGCAAGGGTAAGGCGGTGGCGGGAAATGCAAACAAGCCAATGGTCAGAGGAAGGACTTATGCTCTAGATGGATGCGATGAGCCAGATCCTACAGCTGTTGTGGAAGGTACGGTAAATGTTCTTGACACACGAGTTAAGGTCCTATACGACCCTGGTGCCACGCATTAATTTATTGCGTCCAAATTATGTGCGCGTTTACATTTTCCACTTGAACAATTGCCATATCTTTTCGAAGTAACTTCTCCTTTAGGAACTTGCCTCAAAACAGATCAAGTATATAAATGCTGCCCTATAAGAATCAATGATCAGTTTTACCCCTTGGATCTTATTACACTACCGATGATAAAGTATGTGATTATTTTAGGAATGAATTGGCTTTATAAGTACCGAGTCAAGCTGGATTGTTTCAAGAAGGAAGTTATCTTAGGAAAGGATGAAAGTCAGACATCAGATGGACAAGGAGGACAAACACCAATGATTTCGGCAATGGAAGCAAAAAAGATGATTCAGAACGGAGCTACAGGGTTCGTTGCTTACCTCTTAAATAGACCAAAGGATCAGAGTAAAATAAAAGAAGTGGAGGTTGTCAACGAGTTTCTAGAAGTGTTTCCTGAACACCTAAACACCTTACCACCAGACCGTGAACTAGAGTTTGTAATTGAGACAGTTCCAGGAGCCGAGCCGTACTCTAAGGCACCCTACCGGATGGCACCGGCTGAACTTCAGGAGTTGAGGAAACAACTTGATGAATTACTAGAGGCAGGTTATATCCGCCCTAGTACTTCTCCTTGGGGAGCACCTGTGTTATTTGTTAAGAAGAAAGATGGGTCGTTACGACTTTGTATCGACTATCGAGAACTCAACAGGATGACGGTGAAAAATAAGTACCCTCTTCCTCACATCGAGGAGTTATTCGATGTACTTCAAGGATCTCAAGTATACTCCAAGCTAGATTTGAGGCAAGGGTACTATCAATTAAAAATTAGAGAGGAGGATATTCCCAAGACAGTTTTCAATAGTCATTACTGGCATTTTGAGTTCGTACTGATGCCCTTTGGGCTAACAAATGCCCCAGCTACATTTATGGATATGATGCATCAGATTTTTCGGCCGTTTCTTGACAAGTTCGTGGTGATCTTTATTGATG
The DNA here is from genome assembly GCA_037501455.1 of Lantana camara. Classification (NCBI taxonomy): domain Eukaryota; kingdom Viridiplantae; phylum Streptophyta; class Magnoliopsida; order Lamiales; family Verbenaceae; genus Lantana; species Lantana camara. Next base: position 57,802,362 of record CM074858.1, read on the forward strand.
ACATCTTGGTCTTTTCTAAGATACCAGAGGATCATGTCAAACATCTTCGGTTAGTGTTGGGCACTTTACTGGATCACAAGCTTTATGCAAAATTCAGCAAATGTGAGTTTTGGTTGGGAAAGATCTCATTCTTAGGACATATCATATCTGGATCAGGAGTCGAAGTGGATCCCTCGAAAATTAAAACGATTTTGGATTGGAAACAACCAAGGAATCCTTCTGAGGTAAGAAGCTTTTTGGGACTCGCAACATACTATCGAAGATTCGTACAGGATTTTTCAAAGATAGCTGCACCACTTACTCAGTTAACCAAGAAAGAAGGAAAGTTCGTATGGACAGAGAAATGCGAACAGAGTTTTCAGGAATTAAAGAAAAGATTAACTACCGCACCTATACTAACATTACCAGAAGGGAAGGAAGGTTACACCGTTTACACCGATGCTTCGAAAGACGGGTTAGGATGCGTTCTGATGCAGCATGGAAAGGTGATAGCATATGCATCAAGAAAGCTTAAACCACATGAAGCCAACTACCGCACCCATGATTTGGAGCTAGCAGCGATCGTCTTTGCCCTCGCAAAATGGAGACATTAATTGTATGGGGTAACCTTTGAAGTGTTCACGGATCATAAAAGTTTGCGGTACTTGTTCACTCAAAAGGAACTAAACATGAGACAGAGAAGGTGGATGGAATTTCTGGAAGACTATGATTGTATAATTCAATACTATCCTGGAAAGGCTAACGTGGTGGCTGATGCATTGAGTCGAAAGGCTAGTATAGGGATGCAAACAAGCCGAGCCGGCTCGTAAGCCTGTGAGCAAGCTCGAGCCAAGCCCGAACTCAAGCCCCTTTTAGTTAGGCTCGTGGCTCGCGAGCCAAGATATTTAATTAAAAATTAATATTTTTATTTTTATATATATAAATATTTTTTTTTTATATAATATTATATATATTTTTATTGATTTTTATATAAAATTAATATATTTATAATATATATGTATATATATTTAATAAATATATATTATTATATATAAAAATATATTAAATTATTTTAAAAAACTAATTTTTAATTAAAAATAGTATAATATTCATTTGGCTCGAGCCGAGCCGAGCGAGCCTCGAGCCTTGGTTGAGCCGAGCTCAAGCCAGAAAAAAGGCCAAGGCTCGGCTCGGCTCGGCTCGTTTGTATCCCTAGGCTAGTATAGCGCATGTCGAGGGACACTCAACGGAGTGTGGAAGAAAACCAGTTCAAGTGATTCCTAGAGCTAAGTTGGCGAATCTAATAATTTCGTCACCGATGAAGGATCGGTTGATAAAGACCCAAGCTATCGACGGATAGATTAAGAAGTGTCTCAATTCCAAGGAGAAAGATGATGAGACAAAATTCAGTAAAGGTGAAGATGGAATCTTGAGATATAAGAACAGAGTTTGTGTGCCTTCAGCTATCCGAAAAGAAATACTTGATGAAGCACACAAGACACGTTATACAGTATACCCTGGAGGAACAAAGATGTACCAAGATCTCAAGAAGCAGTTTTGGTGGAACGGAATGAAAAGAGACATTGCTGAATATGTCAAGAAATGCTTAACTTGTCAAAAAGTTAAAGCAGAACATAAAAAACCGGCATTAAAGTTACAACCACTACCAATTCCTACTTAGAAGTGGGAGCAAATAACCATGGATTTTTTTACTGGGTTACCTAAAGTCAAAGGAGGACAAGACAGTATATGGGTCGTAGTCGACAGATTGACAAAATCAGCACTGTAGCACCCGAGCCCAAGGTACGACATCCCCCGCACCAAGACCCGACCCGAATATGAAATGGACAATCCATACCCGAGCTAGATCACGGCGAACGGGGACATACACACTCGCTAAGCTAGGCGGGAATTAACTTTCGCAACCAAAGAGACAGTAAAATAGAAATATCACGAATGCGGAAGCAATGTACATACATATATAACAAGATAAGCCAAGAGCAACGGGTTCAACTGGCACAGATACCTAATCCCGAAATTCAATAAAATCATAAAACATTAATTCTAAATTCTTTCTATTCTAATAAGCTTATCCTGAATTCACGGTAATAGTAATGATCAATACAAATCATACATTCTCCATAGCTTAAACAAATCATGATTCGTTATGCACATGGACCGACTCTAACCTATTTAAACGACAGAACAAACAAGACTTCCCGCCTAGCACTCCAAACCTGCAAGAACACTGAAAACAATCCGGGTTCAGTCTATATGAGGCTGGTGGGTATAAAATGAGGCATAAATAGCATATACAACAATATTTAACATTCACATGCAAGTTATAATCCCAAATGAGGTTTTTGAGCATTTTCCCAAGTGGGTAAAATGAAGAAGTCATCAAAAGGGATTATAACGTTCATTTACATTCTTTAGGTCTTTTGTGGCCCGGCGAGTAGGCGTACATTATCTCCAACCAACACCTCGTGTAGTTCATTAAACTTTCTTTCTTACTTTCATTCATGCATAACATTCTTTTGTGCACATTCATAAACATTTACACCTTCTTCCTCCGGGTGATGGCCGGGTGATCGGCCCGAACCATCCATTCATTGACCAAAAGGGGAACATGACTCCCCAGATGGCACTCAGCGTCCATTCCTCGCTAACTCCTAACGAGGTCCGGTTATGCCGTTCATTGGTGGGACTAGTGTGAGGGTTCACCGTCAGCCTATGCCTCCTCGGGTCACCACTCACACCAAGTCCCTGGGCCCCATTCTGTGCATAACATTCATTCTTTTCTCGCCAAAACATTTGGTAGGTTCATAAAATAAGGGCTTACGTTTAAAATCATTTACTCTTGAAAACGACTCTATATACATATATACTTTTGGCTGAAATCTTTACACGTTGGGAGTATATAGGGTCATTTAACTAAATAGATAGGTTATGAATACATAAAATGTGATATTATGTCTGAAAAGATTCATGTGCACGATTAACACATTTAAATCATATTAACAAGCCATTCATTCATTCAAGTCATGAATTCCATATAACAATTAAAACTCAAATATATCAAGTTCTCAATTATAAATTAAACAAAACAAAAGCATTCAAATCATTTAAATATGTAAAACATAAATAAATACAATTAATTCCACAAATTAAGTCCATAAGTCATATCATACTCTCCAGAATTAAAAGGTCACATTTCATGAAATAATATCATACCACTTTAGTCTCATAAATTCATATATTCACATTTTATATCAAATGAATCCAAGAATTTCATATAATGATCATAACACGTACTATTTCACATTTACAATTTAGAAATTAGGCAAATAAAAACATACAATTCAATATTGGAAATTAGAAAAGGACATGAAATAGATAACATTTTAATTATATAATTCAATTAAATCAAATAATATTTAACATATATATTAAACACATATATATATAATATTCAAGTGAATTTCCCATGCATGCAATGTAAACTTTATTTATTAAACATGCATGCATTTATATGTACGTAATCATGCATGAAATTTTATTTATTCAAACACACATTTCATGCACAATAGGAGATCACATGCGTGCATGATTTATTACACAAACACCTCCTGCATGTCACCCATAATTACACAAACACCCCCTGCATGTCTTATCTATATTGAACACATACACGAACTATATATATATACGCATTCTAAATGTTACAACATGAAAGAAAGAAACAGTAGCAATATATATACATATATATACATATATATACATAGACAATAGACAACAATACAACAATACGCAGCAGCAACACAGCAACATTACAGCGAAGGCAACAACAGAATTGCAAGATGGAAGTAGCAGCAAAGAAAAGAAAGGAACAACAGCAGCAACGTAGGCACTCCAACCATATCTCCCCGCCCGGGAGATTCTGTACACAGCGGCTTCTGCAACAAGGGCACCCGGCTGGGTAATTTCATGTGTAAAATCTCCCCGGCCGGGGAGTTACTGTACAGAAGCAACGCAGCAGTTCAGACCCAGCTTTCCCCTGTTTTTTGGTTCTCCATGGCTGTCGCAGCAAGGTAACACATACACAGCACTCAAGGCAACATCTAAGGTAATAATTACAGCAGCTAAAGTAAAGAAAAGAAACAATGACAACACTCCAAATCCCAACACAAACAGCAGCAGTAGTAACGAAGAAGAAGAGGAAGAAACTTGGAGAAATTCATGATAAAAAATGGTAAAAGTCACGTTCACTGCACACACAACCAAATCACAGCTATAATCACATAATAGCTGCTATGAAAATCACATTTCATGCTTCAAGTCACACAAAACAAGCTCAAGACATAGATTCAAGAAGAAAAAGGAGAAAACCTAACTATTCACTTCGAACATCAAATCTCAATCATACATGACTCAAATTCAGAAAATTATGGATGAAAATGATCACATAAGCATATTGATATCAATTATAAGCTTACCCCTTTGAAGAAGATGAAGGAAAGTGAAGAAATGAGCTCCATTTCTCCCTTGGGTTCAAGGTGACGGGAAAGGACTGGAAAACAGAGGGTTTGGCTGAGTTTTTCTCCTTGTGTGAGGGTTGGTTCGGTTTGGGGAGAGTGAAGACTGATAGAGGGTTAAGTCAGCTTTCCAAAAAATTAAACCATGGTTAAATTGGTTATGTATGGTGAGAGTTATGATTAAAATGGTAAAATGTGGCAGTTTTGCGGCTGGTATGTTTTCCGGTTGAATTTCGGAGGTCCAAATAGTCTTAGAAAAATATGAGGTTAAGTTCATTAAACCTAAATTTTCCTTACGAGTTCAGCGAAGTTGACGAAACTCGAATCCGAGTTTCCTAGCTCAAGATATCACATACGGAACCAAGGGTGCGCTAATTGCTCGTTAGCCCCCAACTTGGTTCCACAATTCGAAATAAATTCGTTACCACGTCAAACGAAGTCGAAAACATAAAACGAGCATATAATCATGTTCATAACACATAAATTTACAACATACTAAATTTTCATGAATTTTCGATATCAAATCATATAAAAACGACGCACGATTAAAACACTCATGCGCAAAACATTTAAAATTTATAACATTTCAAAATAAATAATAAAATTTAAATCCATTTAAAAATTAATTTAAAGGTCAATGGTTAAAATTTTGAAATTTATTAACATTAATTACGGATATACTTAATTAACATTAAACCTTAATTAACAATTTAAAATACAAAAATAATGAATTAAAATAAAATGAAATAAATTAAAATAATAACCATTTATAACAAAATTAAATATAAAACATTTACAAACATTTAATCACATAATTAAATAATTTAATTTGCGCAATTTATAAACACATACGACATATTCGAACGAATGAAAAACCGGGGCGTTACAACCTCTCCCCCTTAAAAGAATTCGTCCTCGGATTCACTACTCATCCAAACACACAATGAGAGATTCCCTGTCTCTCGCAAATAACAAGGAGAGAGCCCCGTCTCTCAAACAACAATGAGAGAACCCCGTCTCTCCAACAACAATGAGAGAACCCCGTCTCTCAAACAGCAATGAGAGAACCCCGTCTCTCACAAGCAAAGAGAGCACCCCGTCTCTCGAACCAAATTAAGAGAATCCCCGTCTCTTACAAACAACAACAAAGCAAGGAGGTCTCCAATACCCCCGAGTAACACAACGCGAAACAATAATTAAAGTCACGTAAGACACCCAAAGCAGGTAGTAGATATCATCCAAGTTGATTATCAATTACTCCAAGTAAGTTAACATGATAGGAAATCAAAGCACATAGCAGAAAATTATTTAAATTAAATTTGCATGGATGCATGTATCATGGATGCTTCATGTACCGTTCACCGATGTACATAAATTTGGAGTTGGGAGTTTCGTTATACAATACATGATCTGCCTTGAAAGTGAGTGCAGAGCTTGATTTGTCTTTAATTTCTTCTGTATGCCCCAGTGAAGCCATAATAGATCCTCTTCAAATATTATTCTTAATTCCCTTCTGACTTTTACTGCTCCTAGTTCTCTTCGATCTCTCATCATTTCCCATAATCTTCATTCGACTCGACTAACTCTTTTTAATTAACCGAGCTTGACCTCCCCGAATACCCTTAGATCATCCGTCCCGAAATCAGATCCAGAGTTATTTCCTTTTCCCCTATCAAAACCTAAGCTACCTTTGAAGATAACTACCCTTGGCGTCTTCAAAAGTTTAAGCCCGACCTATATGTATATCACCAAAATCTCCTCATGTCTTTCGTTCAAGTTACCCTTTTCACTCTCTTTAAAACTTTAAGGTGAAATTTGGTATTCGGTCCCTACCGTTCCTTAATCGAAGATAAAATGTTCTTGATGATTCTTGAAGTTTGATTTAAATTCCCAATGCTCATCCTTGCCGGTTTGTCGCTTCTTAAATCCCTTTCCGAACTCATTAAACCAAGCTTTGTGAACAACATCCTTTTTTTTTTTTCCTATAATAACTTGAATCAGTTCCCTCTTGACAAATCGACTTAGGAGTTTCCTAAACTCCTTCATAACTTCTTTATCTTCAAACCGACTTACATACGTAAAAAGATTCGACGAGCTATCCTCTCTATTCTCTGTGAAAATCTTCAACCCGAATTTAGTGAATTAGCTTTCCTTTTAAATGGTCGACCCTTAAAGTCGTGTTATTCATCTATGCTCCCCACTATGAAATTCCCCAAATCTTCCTTAAATGTATTTCCGTTATCTCTATTAATTATTTCTTCGGCCGCCACTTCAAGTTTCAATTTCGCCTCTTGGATATGCTCTTCCACTTAAAATTTCTGTCGTTACACTTTGAACTCCATCGGTCCTTCTTTCATCGAAATCCTTTCATCTTCCTTTTCAATTCTTTTGGTAATCGAAACCCCCTTCTCTAATCTTGTTCGATCCACACTCCGAAGCCAATTTTAATCTCACTTTCCTTCGGAGTTCCTTTCCACCAACCTCTCCCTTACTTGAATTTCTTTATTTCCCGAAGTCTTCTTCCTTGTCATGTGCCATCCCTTTATTTCTTTTCTTCTTAACTCGGATATGGCCCAGTCGAAAAGATACTTGACAAGTAAGGTGAAAGAGCTTCCTACCAAGTAAACACTAAAATGCATGTCGGGTTAAAATGACGATGCATGTGGCACACTTACGACAATTAAATATGCAGCACATTAGAGCAACGAAATTAATTAGAAATGCATGCACGAACATAAGTAAAGAAGAATAAATAATTGATGCGAAGTATGATGCACGTGCTATGTATGTTTTGGAACCTGTCACCAATGTAGTAAGCCGTTAACTAGGTAGCGTTTCCTCGTTCCTCCAATCACGGGCTTACTTTGACTTGCTGAGTATTCCTTGCCTTTCCCACGGTCTTCAAGATTTCCAAGAATCCTCGTGCACCACTTGTATCTTCTACCATCCAGAATTGCAATTTCTTGATCACAAATTCTTCTACGTCCACGGGGTTAGCATCCAAACTTCTCCTCGAAAATCGACCCCTACTTCTAGTCATTACCTTGATCAAGATTCTCGTGATTATCTTTTATGAGTTTCAATTGGTGTATTGAACCTGTTTTCCAATTGCTTCTACTTGAGCGCATGATTTCCTTCCAAAGAATCTTTGCCTTTCTTTACCGTTTCCATTTGTTGCTCTATATTTCCCAATTCGACTTCACAACACGACAATTCAGCTTGGATTTGGGAAACGAACTGAAATCTTATCCGTAGTATTGTCACCTTCCAGACTTGTTTTCCATCTTCATCGAAATCCAAAGCACCCAAATCCAACTATTCCCGGTTTTAACTTCTACAAACTCGATTTCTAATCACTAGGCTTATTTAGAAATCCTTCTTTGTCGACCCTTGGTGCATAACTCCTACCGGACCCATTTTAACTTGACTCCTCTCCATCCTCGGGACCTCTTCAATGGTTCAACCCCTAAACCAAATACCTTCAAGGTTCATTTACTCCATTCCTTAGGTTAAACGATCCCGTTGGATCTAATTAAGGCACCTTATATAGTAGAGCCATGTATGTCGATCTTCTAAGTCATAACCATCTCACGATCAATCCTTATTTCACCAAGTGTCCTTCTACCACTGCATCTCTAAATTCGAACCTCCCATTCCGAATCTTAACCCTTCAAGAAAAACAATACATATTCAAGATCGATGCAATGCACACATTGTCACGTAATTCCTAAGCCGTACGACCTAGACTGACTCAATCACGACATGAGAACACCGGTTTTGCAACCGGGCTCTAATACCACTTAAGGATGTAGCACCCGAGCGCAAGGTACGACATCCCCCGCACCGAGACCCGACCCGAATATGAAATGGACAATCCATACCCGAGCTAGATCACGGCAAACGGGGACATACACACTCGCTAAGCTAGGCGGGAACTAACTTTCGCAACCAAAGAGACAGTAAAACGGAAATATCACGAATGCGGAAGCAATGTACATACATATATAACAAGATAAGCCAAGAGCAACGAGTTCAACTAGCATAGATACCTAATCCCGAAATTCAATAAAATCATAAAACATTAATTCTAAATTCTTTCTATTCTAATAAGCTTATCCTGAATTCACGATAATAGTAATGATCAATACAAATCATACATTCTCCATAGCTTAAACAAATCATGATTCGTTATGCACATGGACCGAATCTAACCTATTTAAACGACAGAACAAACAAGACTTCCCGCCTAGCACTCTAAACCTGCAAGAACACTGAAAACAATCCGGGTTCAGTCTATACGAGACTGGTGGGTATAAAATGAGGCATAAATAGCATATACAACAATATTTAACATTCACATGCAAGTTATAATCCCAAATGAGGTTTTTGAGTATTTTCCCAAGTGGGTAAAATGAAGAAGTCATCAAAAGGGATTATAACGTTCATTTTCATTCTTTAGGTCTTTTGTGGCCCGGCGAGTAGGCGTGTATTATCTCCAACTAACACCTCGTGTAGTTCATTAAACATTCTTTCTTTCTTTCTTTCATTCATGCATAACATTCTTTTGTGCACATTCATAAATATTTACACCTTCTTCCTCCGGGTGATGGCCGGGTGATCGGCCCGAACCATCCATTCATTGACCAAAAGGGGAACATGACTCCCCAGATGGCACTCAGCGTCCATTCCTCGCTAACTCCTAACGAGGTCCGGTTACGCCGTTCATTGGTGGGACTAGTGTGAGGGTTCACCGTCAGCCCATGCCTCCTCGGGTGTAACGCCTCGAATTGTCAGACGCAAACGTACGACGTATGTGTTTACCAATTTACGCGAATTAATTGTTTTTACGTGTTTTATATTTAATTTTATTATAAATTGTTATTATTTTATTTTATTATATTTTATTTTAATTTAATATTATTTTAGAATATTTCGTTAATTTATATATATATACATATATATATATATATATATCTTTTATTATTATTAATTTAATGATTAATGCTAATTAAGTGTTATGTTAATTAATCATGCTTTAATTAATTAATTCCTATTATAATACGTTAACTTGAATCTTATTTAATTTTAGAATTTAAATTTAATTAGTTTAAATTAATTTGTATTACGCATGAATTTTAATGAAATATGCATGAATTTTAATGAATATGTGCATGATTGTATATTTGTGCATCGATCTTATATGAAATGATATCGAAATGTCGTGAAATTGTAGTATGTCGTAAATATATGTGTTATGAACATGCCTATGTGCTCGGTTTATCGTTTCGAATTTATTTGATATGTTAACGAATTTAATTTGATTCGTGGAACCAAATCGGGGGCTAATGAGCAATTAGCGCACCCTTGGTTCCGTACGTGATATCTTGAGCTCGGGAACTCGGATTCGAGTTCCGTCAACTTCGTTGAACTCGTATTGAAGATTCAAGTTTAATAAACTTAGCCACATATTTTTCCGAAATCATTTGAACCTCCGAAATCCAACTGAAAAACGAAATGGCATTCAAAATGACCACCTTTCACTATATTGGCCATAACTTGATCAAAACTTAACCAAATTAACCATGGTTGGTGGAATTTTAACCCTAGTCCAACCCTCTATCATCCCTTACCTGACCCATCTCGATCTAACCCTCACACAAACCAAAAACTTCAGCCAAAACTTCTGCATCTCTATTTTCCCGCAACAGTGTAATCCTTGAGGTTTTGAGCTCAAATCTTGATCAACCTTCATCCAATCAATGAGGTGAGTTAGGATTATGTTATATATTCTTCTCTGGTCATTTTGATCTATTCATCTCTCAATTTGAATCAGATATCATGGGATTCTTAAGCATGTGAAGGAACAGTTAGGTTTTGGAGTATTTTGAGGATTTCTTGAACTCTCTTGATCTATGACTTGCTTTGATGATATATATATGCTCCTTTTACTTCATTTATGACTGATTAGGTTGGTATTTGTTGGTGGTTATGGATCGGTTGAGATATCATAAATGAAATGGATATGTATTGATTGAATTTCAAAATGGATCTTCCCTCCCTTCACGTACAGGATTGCTGCTAGCTTTTGGAACTTGTTTTAATGTCATATGTGGTTCCTTTTTATCCTAATTATAGCTGTGGTGTTGGTTTATTGATCTTGTATTGGTTTGTTCTATTCTTTCTTTTCCTTCCCCTGTTTTTCCGCTGAAACTGCTGTCTCTTTTTCTTCTCTTTTTGCTGCGTTTGTTGGGGTTCTTTCAGGCTTGTTTTGCTGTGTATTGGTAGTCCTTTAGGACCTTAGTTGTTGGCTTGTAGGGATTGCAGAGTGTGTGTGTGTTTGGCATGGTTTGAGCACAACCTTTTCCTCCCCTGTTTTTCCCGTAACTGTTGCCGCCTACTGTTGCTGCTTCTGTAACCTCTCCCCGGGCGGGGAGAGTTTCTTCTTGGACAGTACCCGGCCGGGTACTTCTGCTGCTAAACCTTCTGTAACTCCTACCCGGCCGGGGAGTTTTGTGAAGGATTGGCTACCCGGGCGGGTAGCCACTGCAGTACCTCTGTTCTTTCTTCTTTTTTCTTCTTCTTTTCTTCTGTTCTCTTCTTTCTTTCTTTCTCTTGCTGTGTTGCTGCTTCTCTTCCTTCTCGTTGTGCAGGGGTGTGTGTGTTTGTTTTTCTATCATGCAAACTGCTGCTGCTGCTGTTCTTCTTGGTGCAGAGTGCGTGCTTGTGTATTTATGTATGCTGGAGAGTTGTGTGTGTTTGCTGTGCAGATTGCTGTGGTAGAAGGGTGTAATTGCTGTAAATTTATCTTCTGTGTGTGTGCATGGTCTTAGTATCTTAGTTGCATGCATGGCTGTTGTGAATTAGTTGATGTTGTTGTCTTATTTAATTTGCATGCTTGTCATATAAATATATCTAGATATTCAGCATGCATGGCCTTGGAATAATGCTTGCATGCATGTATGAAATATATATATATATATATATATATATATATATATATATATATATATATATATATATATATTTATTATATATTTAAATACTATTTGATTTAATTCAATTATAGAATTTAATTGATTTCTATTTCGCGTATTTAATTTACCGATTATTGATTGAACGATTTATTTATTCTATTTCTAATTGTAAATATGAATATTACGTGTTATGAATATTAAATGAATTCTTGAATTAAATTGATATTAATTATGAATTCATGAATTTATGAATTTGAATGAAATGAATGAACGAATAGTTTGATTATGTGCTTTAAATTCCTTAATAGTGCACATGAACATTTTCATGATATAATATGATCTTTTATGCATTCATGTCATATTCACTTCATTGCCGAGCGTCATATATGGTCATTGAGTCTCATACCTTTTCTTTTGCACAGATTCGGGTTTGGTCGGAGACGAGGGCGAGCATTGAGACGCTTGTGCCTTTCTTTTGCTTGTAAAGGTGGGTTTTTCTTCTAATAGTTAAATCGACCTGATATATCCCTTCTGTGAAAGGTTTTAAGCCAAAATAGTGTATTTATATATATCGAGTCATTTAGGGTAAATGATTTCAAACGTATGACCCTTTTTATTTATGAAACCCTACCTTATGTTTTGGCGAGACATGATTATGATTGCACGGGCCCTGGGACTTAGTACATGTGGCTAACCGAGGAAACAAGGGCTGACGGGGATCCCATGTACTAGTCCCAACCAAACTACGGCGAAACGGACCTCGTCAAGGAGTTTTTGACGAGGAAACGCTAACCGGGCTTTGAGAACTCATGAACCTCATAGCCACAATGATATGACTAGGTGGTAGGTTCATAAAATAAGGGCTTACGTTTAAAATCATTTACTCTTGAAAACGACTCTATATACATATATACTTTTGACTGAAATCTTTACACGTTGGGAGTATATAGGATCATTTAACTAAATAGAAGAGAAACCCACCTGTACGCCTCTTACCGAACAAAACCAAGAAGACAAGAAGACTTGAAAGTGACCTATGAACTCGGTACGTCTCTGCCCTGGAGAAAACTGTACAAAGGACAATGTACGTGTTCATGAGACTCAAGACTCCAAAAGAACCATATATGACGCACGACAATGCATGGATCATGATATGAGATGTAAAAGAATTATAATTCATGCTATGAGGTCATATAATCAAGCAACTCATTAAAACACTCAATATGGGGAGGATTCATTTTCATGCGTTTGCTATCTTTCACATCTTGCATTCATTCGAGCTATAAACCATATATGATAGGAATAACATAGGTTATGAATGCATAAAATGTGATATTATGTCATGAAAAGATTCATGTGCACGATTAACACATTTAAATCATATTAACAAGTCATTTATTCATTCAAGTCATGAATTCCATATAACAATTAAAACTCAAATATATCAAGTTCTCAATTATAAATTAAACAAAATAAAAGCATTCAAATCATTTAAATATGTAAAACATAAATAAATACAATTAATTCCATAAATTAAGTCCATAAGTCATATCATACTCTCAAGAATTAAAAGGTCACATTTCATGAAATAATATCATACCACTTTAGTCTCATAAATTCATATATTCACATTTTATATCAAATGAATCCAAGAATTTCATATAATGATCATAACACGTACTATTTCACATTTACAATTTAGAAATTAGGCAAATAAAAACATACAATTCAATATTGGAAATTAGAAAAGGACATGAAATAAATAACATTTTAATTATATAATTCAATTAAATCAAATAATATTTAACATATATATTAAACACATATATATATAATATTCAAGTGAATTTCCCATGCATGCAATGTAAACTTTATTTATTAAACATGCATGCATTTATATGTACGTAATCATGCATGAAATTTTATTTATTCAAACACACATTTCATGCACAATAGGAGATCACATGCGTGCATGATTTATTACACAAACACCCCCTGCATGTCACCCATAATTACACAAACACCCCCTGCATGTCTTATCTATATTGAACACATACACGAACTATATATATATACGCATTCTAAATGTTACAACATGAAAGAAAGAAACAATAGCAATATATATACATATATATACACAGACAATAGACAACAATACAACAATACGCAGCAGCAACACAGCAACATTACAGCGAAGGTAACAACAGAATTGCAAGAAGGAAGTAGCAGCAAAGAAAAGAAAGGAACAGCAGCAGCAACTTAGGCACTCCAACCATATCTCCCCGCTCGGGGAGATTCTGTACACAGCAGCTTCTGCAACAAGGGCACCCGGCTGGGTAATTTCATGTGTAAAATCTCCCCGGCTGGGGAGTTACAGTACAGAAGCAACGCAGCAGTTCAGATCCAGCTTTCCCCTGTTTTTCGGTTCTCCATGGCTGTCGCAGCAAGGTAACACATACACAGCACGCAAGGAAACATCTAAGGTAACAATTACAGCAGCTAAAGTAAAGAAAAGAAGCAATGACAACACTCCAAATCCCAACACAAACAGCAGCAGCAGTAACGAAGAAGAAGAGGAAGAAACTTGGAGAAATTCATGCTCAAAAATGGTAAAAGTCACGTTCACTGCACACACAACCAAATCACAGCTATAATCACATAATAGCTGCTATGAAAATCACATTTCATGCTTCAAGTCACACAAAACAAGCTTAAGACATAGATTCAAGAAGAAAAAGGAGAAAACCTAACTATTCACTTCAAGCATCAAATCTCAATCATACATGACTCAAATTCTGAAAATTATGGATGAAAATGATCACATAAGCATATTGATATCAATTATAAGCTTACCCCTTTGAAGAAGATGAAGGAAAGTGAAGAAATGAGCTCCATTTCTCCCTTGGGTTCAAGGTGATGGGAAAGGACTGGAAAACAGAGGGTTTGGCTGAGTTTTTCTCCTTGTGTGAGGGTTGGTTCGGTTTGGGGAGAGTGAAGACTGATAGAGGGTTAAGTTATCTTTCCAAAAAGTTAAACCATGGTTAAATTGGTTAAGTATGGTGAGAGTTATGATTAAAATGGTAAAATGTGGCAGTTTCGCGGCCGTTATGTTTTCCGGTTGAATTTCGGAGGTTCAAATAGTCTTAGAAAAATATGAGGTTAAGTTCATTAAACCCGAATTTTTGTTACGAGTTTAGCGAAGTTGACGAAACTCGAATCCGAGTTTCCTAGCTCAAGATATCACATACGGAACCAAGGGTGCGCTAATTGCTCGTTAGCCCCCGACTTGGTTCCACAATTCAAAATAAATTCGTTACCACGTCAAACGAAGTCGAAAACATAAAACGAGCATATAATCATGTTCATAACACATAAATTTACAACATATTAAATTTTCATGAATTTTCGATATCAAATCATATAAGAACGACGCACGATTAAAACACTCATGCGCAAAACATTTAAAATTTATAACGTTTCAAAATAAATAATAAAATTTAAATCCATTAAAAATTAATTTAAAGGTCAACGGTTAAAATTTTGAAATTTATTAACATTAATTACGGATATACTTAATTAACATTAAACCTTAATTAACAATTTAAAATACAAAAATAATGAATTAAAATAAAATGAAATAAATTAAAATAATAACCATTTATAACAAAATTAAATATAAAACATTTACAAACATTTGATCGCATAATTAAATAATTTAATTTGCGCAATTTATAAACACATACGACATATTCGAACGAATGAAAAATCGGGGCGTTACAAGCACACTTCCTACCAGTCAAGACTACGGATAAAGTTAAATCCTTAGAAAAACTGTACCAACAGGAAATTGTGAGATTACATGGAGTGCCGGTGAGTATAGTTTCTGACAGAGATCCAAAGTTTACTTCACAACTTTGGCAAAATGTGCAAAGTCTGATGGGAACTAAGTTACATTTCAGTACAGCGGCGCACCCGCAGACAGACGGACAGTCAGAAAGATTGATTAAATATTTTGAGGATATGTTAAGAGCGTGTGCTTTGGACTTTCCAGACAGTTGGAAAGATTGTTTACCCCTCGTGGAGTTTGCATACAATAACAGTTATCAGGCTTCAATTCAAGCAGCTCCATATTCAGCCTTATATGGGAGAAAATGCAGATCTCCATTATATTGGGATATGGATGAGACAAGGGATACCTCTGAGGGAACTCCCAGGGCCAAAGTACTCGAATGGATTGAAAAAGCTACAGAAAAGATTCAAATAATCAGGCAAAGAATGAAAACCGCCCAGGACCGACAGAAGAGCTGTGCCGACAAAAGAAGAAGGGATTTAGAGTTTAATTGGGTGAGAAAGTGTTTCTGAAAGCATCGCCAAGGAAAGGGTTCACAAGGATTGGAAAAGGTGGAAAATTGAACCCTAGATACGTAGGACCTTTTGAGATACTGGAACCTGTGGGTCCAACAACGTATCGCCTGGATCTACCAGCAAGCTTAACAGGAATCCATAATGTATTTCATGTGTCCCAACTTCGCAAATACTTTACCGATGAGGCACAGGTGGTGCCAGTAGAGGAAGTTCCGTTAGAACCTAATCTAACCTACGAGTTGAAGGCGGTTAAGATCCTGGATAAGAAATTCCAAGAATTAAAGAAATAGAAAGATTCCATTGGTTAAGGTTTTATGGAAAAGGAACGGTACTGAGGAGGTTACCTGGGAAACTGAAGAAAAGATGCAAAAGCACTAGCCCAAATTGTTCAGAGATCACGAAGAGAATCTGAGGACAGATTCTTCTTAAGGAGGGGAGGTTGTGACAGCCTGGTTCGGGACCGAATCAATAAAGGTAAGCTAAGGGCAACGTAAGGGCATTTATAGAACTTGATCCGTACTTAAAATAATTTATATCATGCATCCCTACATGAAATGAGTGTTCATATGTGAAATTAGGTGACACAAAGGGGGAAAACTACCTTTAAACCCTAAAAGCACTATTTATTTCCGAGCCAGCACTATACCGTTTTATTCAAGAGACCTTAAAGAACCTATACCTATCTTCTTAGAATTTTTCAACTCTCTTTTCAATGCTTTGAGGTTTCGTTTATGTGTACAGAGCAATTTAAGAATTTATTTTCAATTAAAAATTTCCGTCGGTAAAATATATTTCCTTTCGATAGAATGATTTAGCCCTTGAGATCATCACCATAACGTTCCTCGATTTTTTCTACATTTTTGGAAAGCCTTTCGGACCTTCAAATTTTATCCTGGTATTTATTTCATAATTAAATTAATTTTCAAAATTCAAGAAAATCACGTCTTCCGAAGCTTATAACTTTTAAACCGTACGTCCGATTTTGACCAGTGAGTAACCGTTTCGAAGCTAATTTTATTTCCTAGCTCTTGGGCACTTTTCCAACTCCAAAAATACACAGGAGAAAGTGAAATTACCAGAATACCCCTGCTGTGACAAGTATGTAAAGAAGGAAACCTATTTTTGGAAATTTCATAAAATACCTCACCTCAAGTCCCTAAAATAAATATTATTTGCACTCTAGTCCTTCCCAACAACTATAAATAAGTGGTTTGAGGTCTCATTTGCTCCCTTACACCAGCCATAATACACGCCCCTCTCCCCCTTTGTAAGGTATGTTTTCTTATTTTTTTTATGTTTTAATAAGTTTAATTTATGTTTTATTTTATGTTTTAATTTATTTATTAATTATTCTAGGTTTAGGATTTAATTTATGTTTTATTTTATGCATGAATTATGTGATTTAATTTATATTTTAAATATTCATGAATTTATGAATTATGTTTCTTATAGTATAGTTTATTATAAATTGTGTTACATAATTTAATTTTGTGACAAATTAATTATGTGACAATTATGCTAGCATGTTATATATTTATCATACACGTATACGTATTTGATTCCAATATGTATAAATACGTATGTACTTTCGTATAAATACTATGTGTATTTCCATAATAAATATGTACGTACTTTTGTATAAATACCGTATGTATTCTAGTATAAATACCGCATTTATTCTTGTATAAATACTGTATGTACCCTGTATAAATACGGTAGGTATCCCCGTATAAATACCGTATACATACAATATAAATACCGTATACATACTATATAAATACACGTATACATACAGTATAAGTACAGTATACATACATTATATATACCGTATACTTGAATAGTGACCTTTGACCTTTGACTTTGACTTTGACCTTGACCAAGAATTTTTACTTTTAACCTAATTGATCATTTCAAAGAGACGAATTCAACGGTCAAAGCCTTTTTCGAAAATTCTCAAAAATAAGGGATCAAAGTAGGTTTCAAAGTTCACATTAGGGTTGTTTTAAGACCCTAAGAACATACCCCTAAGCTTTTGACACGAGCTTTCTAATGAGACTAATCGTTTACTCGAATCCTTTCTTCGGAAAGATTATTCCTTGTTTAAGTGTGCCGCATTCTTTTCAATCTTATACTTCAATACTTGACTATCCGCACTCAACCATGCATCATTAATCATGTGTAGGACTTAGATCCTTAAGCTCATAGTAGTCTGTCACTTGCAGGAGATAATACTGAGTTCTGGGATCCGCAGGGTACTGTGTGAACCCTGTCTTCTACCAACTATCAACTTATCTAAATAAATAGGTGAGGTTTAAACTATTTCAATTGGAACCATGAACATTCCTACGTATTCAAATGATTTCAAAATCAACGCCTTCGGGTGCAAAGATTCTTATCTTTCATGTTTAACGTTTTCCCGTTTTGGGATAATGCTTCAAGTTTAAAGTTAATTGTTTCTGATATACGTTATGTTCACTGCTATACTGTCTTGATTAAAGTTCCAGATATTGAACTATGTGTGCTTTTGCGCCTTTGAATATTTTGGATAATGCAAGCTGTAACGCCCGAGCGCGAGACGTCACATCTCCCGCACTATGACCCGACCCGTATATGAAATGGATTTCCACACACATGCCAAATCATAGCGAACGGGGACATACACACTCGCTAAGCCAGGCGGGATTAACCTATCACTTAAACCCCAACAGCAACAAGGTAGCAGAACAGCGGAAGCAATCATTCATATTCTATATATTGAGCTATATGCTCTAGGTACCAACATTTAAGTTCAAGGAATATCAATACCAATACCAAATACATGTACGCTCGAATTCATATACAATATCCAAAAAGATCATAAGATGTAAACATATGAGTGTAAAGAAAGAAAGGTTAGACACTATTCAAGACTCTCTCAGACTTGTATCCCGCCTAGCATCCCTTCCTGCAAAAAGAACTAAAACAACTCCGGGTTCAGTCTTAGACAGACTGGTGGGTATAAAACAGGCTTAATATCATAATATAGCGAAATTTAAACACATACATGCAAGCTATAATCCTTATTCGAGGTTTTGGAATAATTTTCCCAAGCGGGATGTCAAATACAACGAATATGATTATAACAATTCGTTTCATTCATTAGGTCCTTTGTGGCCCGGCGAGAGGGCATGCATTATCTCCAACCAACACCTCGTGTAATTCATTAATTATTCATTCATTCATTCATTCATGCATTTCATTCTTTCGTACACATTCATTAGATCATTCATTCGATCATTCATATACTCCTTCTTCCTCTGGTTAGGGGACGGGTTTGCAAGGCCCGAACCCTCATTCATTGGTACTAGAGGGGTACATGAATCCCCAAAAGCTCGGATCCCCTTCTTTCACTAATCTCCTAGTGAAGTCTAGGTTACCGTAATTGATGGAACTAGTATATGTGGATTCCCGTCAGCCCAAGCTTCCCCGATTCACCAAATACACTAAGTCCCGAGCCCCCATTCATTGTGAACATTCATTTCTCGCCAAAACTTTTGGTAGGATATTCAAAATTAAAGGCTTTACGTTAAAACATTGACTCATTGAAAACTCGATATATATCTTTATAAAGTTTTGGCCAAAATCTTGCACATTAGGTGTTTTGGGTCATATCTTTAGCTAATAGAAGAAAAACCCACCTGGTAGACAAAAGAACACGACAAAGACCTCACTGCTCAACCTCGTCTCCCACTGGATCAATATCTGTGTGACAAAGGTAGTGTGAGACTCAAATATGACCACATTTGACGCTCGGCTATGCATTGACATGTTATGGAATGCTTGAAACATAATAACATGTCCAAATATGATCATGAATACCATGGAATTCAATTAAACACACCATTCATCGAATTTCGTTCAATATACGATACAATCGTATTCATTTCCATTCATGACTTTCATAACCTTCATTCTTGCATTTATATAACTATCAAGGTCATAAATCAATCATACTTCAAAGCTTGAATGGAGTCACGTTGTAACGCCCCGGTTTTTCATTCGTTCGAATATGCCGTATGTGTTTATAAATTACGCAATTAATTATTTAATTACGTGATTAATTGTTTATAAGTGTTTTATATATTTTTTTTTTTATATAAATTGTTATTAGTTAATTTATTTTATTTCATTAAAGTGGAATTTATTTAAATTGATAATTGAGAATTAATGTTAATTAATCATGTTTTAATTAAGCTAATTAATTAATTTATTATAATATCGTTGACTTTCATTTAAATTAAAATAGAATTTAAAGTTAGTTATTTAATTTGAAATGTTATGAAATTGTTACGTTTGCGCATGAGTGTTATAATCTTGCGTCATTCTTATATGTTTTGATATCGAAAATTCATGAAAATTTAGTATGTTGTAGATATATGTGTCGTGTATATTTACATATGTTCGTTTCATGTTTTCGGATTCGTTTGATTGCATTTTAAATTTATTTGGTATGATTGGAACCAAACCGGGGGCTAACGAGCAGTTAGCACACCCTTGGTTCCGTATGTGATATCTTGAGCTACGGAACTCGGAATCGAGTTCCGTCAACTTCGATGAACTCATAAAGAAAATTCAAGTTGAATGAACTTAGCCTCATATTTTTCTAAGACCATTTGAACCTCCGAAATTCAACCGAAAAGTGTTACGTTCGTCAAAACTGCCACCTTTTACTAAAAGAGCCATAACTTTCTCAAACCTTGACCAAATTAACCATGGTTTGAACCTATGTGACCCTAGTTAACCCCACTATCCTCCCATACCACTCCCATACCGAGCCATCCCTCACACAAAGCAAAAAAGTCAGCCAAAAGGCCTGCACTCCAGAAAATCCCGTAGCCATTGTCAACCTTGAGATTCAAAGCTCAAATCTATTCCATCTTCCATCCATTCAACAAGGTGAGTTTAGGGTTGTGATGTGCATTCAATATGTCTCATTTTAAGCTATGCATCCCCAATTTTAAGCATGCTTTCATAGGTTTTTGAAGAGATGATGAAATAGTTAGGTTATGACTCCATATTTGATTTCATGTTTTAGAGTTTGTTTTCTTGACGAATGGGGCGTCAAATCTGACCACTTCAGCTCCTAATATGTGTATTTGAACTTGAATTCGATTTATGTTAAGTGTATGAGAATCCACCAATGTTGAACTATATGAAACTTGAAGATTTAAGCTAGAAATAAACTGCTCTTCATATGAACTGCTGCTGCTGAGTCATAGGACTGAAATTGCTGTCGATTGTTGCTCATTTTTGCCTTGTTTGATGCACATATATACCTGATCTTGTGGAGTAAGAAATGGAATGATTGTTGCCCTGTTTTCCTCCCGTTTTGCCCTGTTTTTGGCCATGAACTGCATTTGTTTTTGCTGCGTTGCTGCTACCATTGCTGCGTGCTCCTGTGTGTTAATTGATACCATGAATAGTGCCTTGATTGTTGTTGTGTTGTTACTGCTTTGTTGGTTACTGTTGCTGTGAATGAAGGATAGAAAACAGGGGAGAACTTGGACCTGTTCTGTTGCGTTGTTTCTGTACCGTAACTCCCCGGTCGGGGAGATTTCATGTATGAAATTACCCGGCCGGGTACCACCTTTTACAGAACTCCGCTGTTTTACTGTTGCATTTCATTCCTTCTTTAAATTGTTAATGTTTGTTTGATTTGGAGCTGTTGTGTGCTGCGGTTGTGCTGCTGCTGCCTTCATCTCTTCCTTTGCGTGATGAGTGCTTGAATTGCATGCAAATTGATTGATAGCAATTTGTTGCCTCCATGTAACATGCTATGTACGTACCTATGTAATATACTAGTGAGGTCTGTGTGTGTGTGTTTAGAATATTGCTTGTGCATGCATGTATATATATATATATATATATATATATATATATTTGGGTTATAAAAGTTACATGCGTGATTGATTGTAAAGTTTGCATGCATGATATTACATATACATATATAAATATTTGCATGCATGTTGAATTGCAAATTTCATGCATGAATTTATGTTTAGGCTTGTATATATATATATATATTAATGCATGCATGGCTTTTTACGTGTATATATATATATATATATATATTAATGCATGCATGGCTTTTTACGTGTATATATATATATATGTTTACGATATATTAAATATTGTTGATTTAATTAAATTATAGAAATTGAATTGTTACCTATTTAATATCCTTTTCTAATTTCCATTATTGGATTGAATGTAATTGTTTGCCTATCCTCAAATTGTAAATGTGATTTTATGATGTAAATTAGTTGTTATATTTTGTATGGATTACGTTATGAATTTATTTGATACGTTTTATACGAAATATGAAATTATTGGATTGAATTGTTGTGAAATGTGGAATTTATGAACTTAATGAATATGAGCGCCTCCTTGAACGAATGAATGGCTTGTTTATATGATTTAAATCCCTTAATAGTGCGCATGAACATTCTCATGACATAATCTTATCTTTTATAAATTCTTAGCATGATCACACATTGCCGTGGGCCATATATGGTTCATTTAGAGTCTTGAGTCTCACGAACACGTTACTTTATCTTTTGTACAGTTTATCTCCAGGGTGGAGAAATCTTGATCAACTAGGCACTCGGTAACTCGTATCCTTGTATCGCTATGTTCCAGGTGAGGGTGTTTTCGTTCTAGTTACATATATATATATATATATATATATATATATATATATATATATGTTACATTTAAAGTAAAGTTATCGAGTAAATATTGATCGAGTAAACCTTTTTCTAATGAATTATGAAATATGTTATGTTCTTATGAATCAAATGTTTTGGCGAGATTATGTATGTATGATATGTTCACGGGCCCAGAGACTTAGTACATGTGGCTATCCGGGGAGGCATGGGCCGACGGTGATCCCATGTGCTAGTTCCACTATGTTACGGCGATACCGGCCCTCGCTAGGAGGTTTAGCGGGGAATGGGAGCTGAGTGCCCTTGGGGGAGTCATGAAACCCCATTGGCCTACGTATGAGGTGGTCGGGTCTTGCTTCCCCCGTCCACCACCCGGAGGAAGAAGGTTGGAACTGATTTTTATGATTATGTTTATGTTTATGTATGATTGATGTGCACCGTGCGAAAAGGCCGGGACACGGATAGCCCAAACGAATATGTCTTATGACATGATATATGTTCTGTGTGTATTATGATATATTGCATGATCACCTAGTTAATATAATAATGATATTTGTCGTACACGGTCGGAGTTTGGTTGGAGATTGTGCACACTCACTCGCCGAGCCTTAAAGTTTATGTATGATTTATGAACTTAATAAGTTTAATATGATTAGTCATAAAGTTCGAGCATCGCTTAGTCATTTCCTTGCCCTTTTTGGAAACTAATTTCAAATAAAACCTTGCTCGGGATTTATGACTTGCATGTGCATGTTTTATATACACGTATTTCGCTCCTGCTCACTCAGTCTTCTAGAGACTGATCCTCTCCCTCCCCAACCTTTTAGTGCGCAGGTTTGGCTTTGGAGTTTCGAGCTAGGCGGAGTTGTATGGAGTCTTTGAGTCGATCAAGTTTAGTTAGGAGAGTCTCTGCACTCGCATATGTATCTAATTTATGCATGATTCAATCCTATAATATTATGAATTTGAAGCTTTATGTATTTGTTACTGAATTGCCTTTTCGGGCTTTGTTATGAACTAAAAGAGGCCTGAGGAGCCCAAGTCTGCCTGTGGTTCGTGTGTTTAATTTCTGCAGGCCCGTGGCCAATGCATGTGTTTGGATTTAGTTCTCCGTTGCATTATGTCTTGTTGGTTAGTAATAATTGCAGGGTCTAAGTTCCGCCTAGCTTAGGAAGGTTTTTCTGTTTGTCTCCCGTTCGCTAGGGTTTGATACGGGTGCGGATTTACCATTTCATTACTCGTGTTGAGCCATAGTGCGGGGGATGTGGTGCCTCACGTGCGGGGTGCTACACACGTTACATATAATTCACGAATACGAACAATAAAAGCAATACAAGCAATGAAAGAGGTTCCCCAAAGCTGCCAATTCAAATGACACGGCCGTGTTACATTTTCAAATGATTTGGACACGGCCGTGTCCGAGGTTTAAAAATTAAAATTCCCAAGTCGAGGACTTGACACGGCCGTGTCCGATTTCAGTTCAAAGCTGACACGGCCGTGTCAGCTCGTCGTCTTGCGAGGAAAAACAGAGCTGGCGAGAGAAAAGCTTTGAAGAGCAGGGCAGCAACAAGGAAGCCCTTATATTTCACTTAGACATGTATTCAATCCATAAAACTCATACAATTCACATAACTCATTCATATTTACAAGAATTCATGCATAAGGTTGGCAAATGATCACCCAAAATCAAGCTTTCAAACATGGAAGCTTTAAGCTCCTTCAATGGCAACTCATGCTATAATCAATCAACAAGAAATTCAAGCATAGAGAAATGGTAAGGAAGCTTCAAGCATCAACTTTCATACATCAATTCTCAATTTAAACCATGAAGATCCAATGTTTAAGATCAAACCCCAATTCATGCTCATATTCAAACAACATAAATCCTTCACTCATGCCAAGCTATTCATAGATGAAAAGATAGAGGACGAGATGGAGATATCAAATCACTAATTACCTCGGAAGAAGATTGGATGAAAGTTGATCTTGAGCTCAAAGTTTAGAAGTTCAACAATGGAGGGTTTCTCTTGCTTCTTGTGGAGATGATGATGATGATCGATAAAATGGAAACAAGAAGAAGGAATGGGAGAATGCTGATATTTAGAGTCATTTGGGTAGGATACGGGTCGATCCAAGTCCGGTTCGTTTAAGTAAAAGGTTCAAACAAGTTACAAAGTGAACTGGTGCACCCCACGGTGATGAACTTGGTCGAATATACCCATTCTTGAGAAGATCTTCCAACTGAACTTTTAACTCCTGTAACTCTGTCGGTGCCATCCGGTAAGGAGTCTTAGAATAAGGTTCAGATCCCGGATATAAATCTATCACAAATTCAATCTCTCGATCCGGAGGTAAAGAACCCAAAACTTCTGGAAACACCTCAAGATATTCCTTCGCCACTTCTGTCTCTTCAAGTTTAGCCTGATCTTTCGGCTTATTCAAAATATAGGCGACATACCCCATAGCTCCATTCCTTATCAATTTATAAGCTTCAGTGAACGATAAGAGAGGCGCAGTCTCTGATTCTTTCTTCACTATCACTTCTTTTCCCAACTTAACCGTCTTGGTAAAACAATCAACCGTGGCGTGATACCGAAATAACCAGTCCATTCCCAGAATAACCCCGTATCTGTTCATCGGCATAACCACCAAATCTGCCTGATATTCTCTGCCTTCAAACCCAATTACACAATCTCTGACCACCTGATCCGTCTCAAGACTTCCACCCAACGGCGAACTCACCACATAACAAGCATCTTCCACCATGGCATTGGGATTAGCTTTCACATCTTGCTCTTCACCCGCAAGGGCATATGCACGAGCCGGTATCATTGGCCTCTGAGCTCCCGGTTGATAGCCTGGAGTCTTGTCTGGACAAGTGTTAGCCATATGTGTTACTTGTTAGGAATAGTGCCCTAGAAAGCCGATTCGAAGTAATCCATTTTGGGACTTTCCTAGTATCACAGACAATCTTTGAATAATATGCGATTGATTAATATCATAGGCAAACACTTCTTTATATGCTCTTGTTTGGTATGCGTTTACTTTAGCTGTGCATGTATGAGAACTCCCCTAATCCTGATGACTTTAGGACTCTACCATTTAGGTGAAATGGTTCATGAAACGAGCCCTATATCACATAAGTCATGATTAGTAAAATACTCCAAGCCGATGAGTCCTACAGACAGTGGGAGTGTCAACCTGACTCCTCTAAGGCTTGCTTGTGGGATCACGCCCTTAAGAAGGACCACCTTGTTTCATGGAGGTGTAAAGTGTATGGTTGATACATGCGTGATACATGAGGGTACTTACTTTAATAAGTAAGTTCACTGAGGTGCCCCGTGTGAGAACATTCCTAAATGGGAAAGGAAGTTTCTATTTCAGGAAATGGAAACTTCCAGATTAGTAAATATCTCACGAGTCATTGATGTGATTAATTGATCCTTAGACTTGAGGTTCCTTGTCACTTTATGAGTTAACTCTGTAGTCTTAGGTATAAGCTTTAAAGGGTGTCGCCTTAGACAACTGATTCAAGGCTTATGCTGGGGCTGCACAAGTGATTCATGAAAGTGAATGAGAATCAAGAAAGGACCTACACTTGCATTTGCAAGGTGATCTCTTATTGTGTAGGTCATTCATATGCCATATGGAGTCCTTGGCCAAGGCAGTAGATCAAGACATCAAGAAAAGGGTTTCTTGGATTGAAATCAAATGGATATGAAATGCACTTAGCTTTAAGACCGGATTATTAGGGTTCTAATTATTCCCTTACCCTAGATCTTGGTTGAGAGATAGTAAGTAGGAGGATTGTATCTCACATGAATCAATGACTTAAAGGTTCTGTCGAATCCGAACATTCCAATTCAGCTAGGGGTTAAACACCTGTTGCTAGATTATGGTCGTTTAATCTGTGGACTGATTAATTAATTAGTGAATTAATTAATTAGGGTCACTACTAATTGAATTGAGAACCTAGAGGGTCACACACAACAACTTGGTTACATGAGTTGAGGCTTGAAAATGATTAAACGAGTAAATCGGGCCAAGAGGGTTCCACACGTGTGAAATCACACGTGTGGCTCACGTGAGTGACACGTGTCACTGTGACACGTGTCACACACGTGTGAATATATATTATATATATATATATATATATATATATATATATATATATTAAATAATTAAATGTGTTAATTATTTAATAGACTTTGGTTTAATTTTGAATTAAAAAGAAAGTCTTATTTTGGAGAAAATAATCTAGTTAATTAATTACGAATTAATTAATTAGATAAAAATAAGTTATTTATTTTTATAATAAATAAAGTATAAAAATTATCCAAAAATAGTTTGGATATTTTTAGCTCTCTTAAAAGTTGACTTGAATTAGAATTCAAAGTCAAAGTTGGAAAATACTTGATGATCAAGTAATAGGAGAGAGAGGAACCAAATCCTTGCCCAACAAGGAATAGGATCGGCGCCCCTCTCCCTTTCCTATATATAGGGGAGCTCATGCTCCCCTTTAGAGCGAATTGGCAATTCTTTTGGTTCATGTGTTGAACACCTTCCTTTCTCCAAGATAAAATAAAACCCTAGGTTAAGCCTAAACACTAACTAGAGAACTAGCATCCTTACTAGTTAGATTGTGATCAAGTTGGTGGACTTTCTCTAGAGACTTCAAGTTAGAAGTTTGAAGATTCGAGCTTTACCAAGGAGAGGGGATCAAGCCGCGAGAAGAGCGTTCTTGGGTGGCTTGAAACGCTTCAAGAAAGAACAAAAGAAAAGTAAGTTTTCTATCTTTACGAATTTGGTTGCACGATTGCGAGTTCAAGATCCTTTTGTTGGAAAATTTTTTAAATTCCGCTGCTTTCTGATTCTTGTTTTCCAACAAGTGGTATCAGAGCCACCTCGTTAATCGTGTTTCTGATTCGTCTCAATTATACTGAATTTGGTAGAAATTCTTAGGCTTGATGCGATTGAGTATTTGTAATTGTTTTAGAAAGCCTGAATTACGAAACTGTATTTTTTCCAAAAAGTTTCTGAAAATTGGTTTTTGCAAAATTTAATTTTTGAAAAACTATTTTAGATTTGAAACTGTATAAACTGTTTTTGGATTTCTTGGATTGGTTTTGCTTTTGAACGAAAACACGAAACGGAAAGCCTGGATTACGAACACGCGAAACCCCGCGTGAGAAGGAGTCGCGCGCCGCCGCCCGCCTGTCCTAGGCGTGCGCAGGCCGTGCGCCTACTCCCTCCCGCAACCGCGCGGGAGGCGTTCTGGGCGCGTCTAGGCGCACCCGCCCAGGGCTGCCGACACCGTCCGCCCAGGCTGGGCGAGAATCCCACAAGGCGTGCGGGATAGCTCGCCCAGGCCGCCCGCCATCCTTGCCGAGAGGGCCGCGCGCAGGAACGAGCGGCGTGCACGCCCAGCGCGCGCACTCGCACGGCCTTGGACGCGCGCTGTGCGCGCCTGTTGGGTGCGCGCGCGCACGCCTGCGACGAGCGGCCCTTCTCGTGCAGGGCCCCGTTTTCGTAATCCGTTTTTCGTTTATCGTGCAATCCAGTCCCAATTTTTATTTTAATTTTAAAATTTTATTTTTTGAATATTTATTTTAATTTTTGAATAAAACTTAAAATTGGGATTTTTGAGAAATTGAAACGGTTTATATTTTGGGAAAATACAATCTTTGATAAAATTATTAATTTTCAGAAATTAATTGGATTTTTATTTGTTTTGGTAATTTGGGATTTATTGAAAACTTTTATAAATAAGACTCGCATCAAGTCGTGTTTTGAGTCATTAGGACTTGAAACGGGAATTTTAATTTATTGGTTAAATTTAAATTCTCGCAAAAGCATGTTAGGTGATCATGGGTTTAGACTTATGTATGGTTTTAATTTATGCACATGGATGGTTTAAATTGGGGTTGGAGCCCTATAGTTGCGTTTTTCAATTGAGGTTGGAGCCTCACTTATGTGCGTACTGTTATGTGATTTATTATGTGGCTTTCCATATTATTGTTTTTGAGGCTGGGGTATGCCCCGTGTAATTGTCTAAGGCCAATATGAAGATTGAGCCTTATTACTTTATGTCTTTTTCTTTTTATTGTAATTTGAGAGTAGAGATAGGTGGTGAGGTTTTATTTTCATTTTGGAGACAATGCACCCATGGAGTAAGATGGACCACATTCAAGTAACAAGGAGGCCATAAGTGAAGACCCCTCAAAATGTTAGGGAGGGCAATCTCAATTGTTAAATGTAATAGAGATAGGGCTCGTATTTTGTTACCGCTTTCCCTTATGTGATTTAAACTGTTTATGTGGCATGTATGTTAGAACTTGTGATTGTGGAGTGGCTCCCACATATCACGCATAAGATAGGTAGAACCCATGATCATTACATGTTAGTATCATGCTAGGACATGTTATCTGTTTATGTGCTTGTTTGAAATGCATTTAAGTTGTACTTGCATTAATCAAGACTAATTAAATTGGATAACATATATGTTGGTGAGGTCGAACCGAATAACTCTTCGGCTGATTCGAAAATTCCCATTAAATATTAAGCTCATTTCGAATAATAGGTATTTAATTCGAGATGCAAATTTTGAATTAAATTCCTAGCATTCCATCAATAGGTTTTAAGTTTAGTAAGTAAAGCTAGTTATTGTCCGCGAGTCGTGGGATAGCTAGTGGAGCTTATTAGTTCTTAGTTACCTAATTGATCATTTTAAATGATCAATATTTCGTGGTTAATTTTGGCAAGGGCGATGTCCGCGAGTCGTGGGTCGTTCGAACTAAGTTTTGATCATGATCTTATGATTGATGGGTCTAGCTTAACGCCTAAGTAAATATGAATGTCGCACGAGTCGTGGGTCCATATTGAAAGATAGGTGATGCAAAACAATTACTAAGAGTTCTAAAGGTGTTAGAATTGGTAAGTTGTACCTACCTAGGGTTTTACTTAGAATGTCCGCGAGTCGTGGGTTCGAGGTAAAATGCTTAGGATCTTAGTACCCGTTGGGAAACGTGTTCCTCTTAGATCTTTGGGAATTATAGATCTTTGAAAAACAGTGGGAGCTACATTAGATTAAAGACCTTATCTTTTGTATATCGTTATAATTCAGCATGCTCACATTTTCTCTGCTTAGCATTTAGGTTGTAGTTCTGTGATTCTCTACAATATGAAATGCAAACCCATTCGTATCCATCCTTAAGTCAAATAAGTTGACTAAGTCCTGACTGACTCTAAATGGCTTTGGATCCTAAAATTCATTTTAGAATCCGACAAGAGAAAGGGTTCTCTATAAGGCAAGATTTTCAATTATATGAAAATTCGACCCGGGCTAAAAGAGAAGCAATCTAAGATGAATGGATTTTTCTAACCACTTAAGAGTAATTGAACCACCTCATAAAAATGTTACAAGGTATAACATTATGTAATTATTCAATATTCCAAATGAGGAAACAAGTGCACACGAACAAGGTCTAAAGATCTTATTTGAAGATCTTGTGGTCTCGATCGTCAACTGAGAAAAGAGTTCTCAATGCACTGATTGCTTACATTGCTTCCACTATCATTCAAACCCTTTATGCTCAACTAGAATGATGCTAATGTAGCATAGTCAATCATTTAGTTGATAA
Source organism: Lantana camara (assembly GCA_037501455.1). Lineage (NCBI taxonomy): Eukaryota > Viridiplantae > Streptophyta > Magnoliopsida > Lamiales > Verbenaceae > Lantana > Lantana camara. The sequence goes on from CM074858.1 coordinate 57,832,559, forward strand.
TGGTTGAGAGCATCCTTAAGAAGAAATAAAAGGTTGTGATGGTTAATTCTTCTTCTAGACTCACTAAGTTAAAGGCTTGAAGGCCTAAAGGAGAAGAAACCCTTAAGAGCCCAATGGAAGGGCATGTAAGGGGTACGCCCAAAAGACACTAGAGATCAAATTGGACTTGCTTCTATTGTAGCAAATAAGGACTTTGAAAGGGAACTACAAAGAGTATGAGTACTCTGAAATGTTACCTCGTTTAGTAATTCTACTAGGAATAGAATTCGCAAGTCTTGAGTTGATTCTGCATAATCTGTTGTGCAAAGACTCAAAGCACTAATGTTCTGAACATACAACGAGATAACAAAAGTAAGTGAGATGACAAAGCTTCGAATTACTTTGGAATGTTGAGATGTAAAAGGATTAGCAAGTCAGACACCTTAGGATCATTCTATGAAAATGAACCTATAAGAGTTGACTTTCTGTAAATCCTATCTTGTGGGAAGCGTTCCTGAATCCCGTTTATAAGAAACGTGGAACGTTCCAAAATTATAGTGGATTTCGATCCATGCTGATGAGTGTAAGATGCTTAATGTAAGCACTAGATACAATCGTCAGTTTAATCATTATGAATGAATATACTTGTTGAAGTACAAATTCGAAACTTATATGAAATTCTTAGAATTTCAAAAGGAGGTTAGGAACCGAAGTAGTCATAAGTTATAGGTAAATCGATATGATCGAGATAGCCAATATCTTAGCAACTAATTCCTTAGTCATCTTAGAGATAATAGGATTATCTCTCAGTAAACTAATTCGTAAACACCTTAGTGTTTCCGAATGAGGGAATGAAACCTAATAGGATATGGTACATTCCATAGTAAGCTTTACTGACTTATAAACATTCTAGGAATAAACTCCTAGAATATGCAGTTAGAGATTTTGAATTTAGTACCTTCCAAAATTAGTCCTTTAGTTGCACTATGCAATGTGGCATACTAAATTCCCTAATTATTCTTATCCAAGAATTTAATGGAATCCTCTTAAGTGATGAGGATAGTGGGAGATAAGCTTGAAACGAGTTCAAGTTTATACAATAATATAGGATATCATTTCTGCGATTCCTTTGGACAAAGGTTGTTTTTCTCAAGGAATATACCTTTCTTAAGGAATCGTTCCTATAGAAGAAGAAAGGCAAGCAAGCAGACCTCAAAGAAATTTGAGGATAAATATCCACGCCGCATATAGAAGAAACGAGCCCATCTGATAAAACTTAGCCAAATTTTAGAGTATGTACACGTGTGAAACCCTTCTCTTAAGACGTGTTTAGAACGCGTTCCTAGATAGCCAAGGAATTACTTGAAGAGGAGACACTGTCAGATTTGGAATCTGAGTAGTGTAAGCAAGCCTTAAAATCCAATATGGATTCCATATACTCGAATCAAGTTTTGACCTTGGTTGATCCACCTGATAGGATCAAGCTCGTGGAGCTTCGAGTGAATGAAAGCATTACAACCTTCTTGACGGTTGAAATGCAAAAGTCCATTTGGATTGTGTTTACCGCATCCTCATATTCTGACTATGAGATATGATAAATGAATATGAGAACTATCTTGTTCAATATGAGATTGAAAGAGACTGAAATAAGGTATTTCTAAAAGTCTCATATTCAGTGGGAGTATGCATAAGGTATGCAAATCCCTAAAGCCAATCTGTGGATTGATAAAGGCTTCTAGGAGTTAGACAATTCGATTCCATAGGATAGTCAAATCGTTTGACACAGATGGAAGTCGAATAAGTCTTAAAAGTGTACATATGAAAGTTAGTGATGTGAGAGTCAATTTTTGGTTCTTTAGAAGACAATGTCCTTCTCATTAGGAATGTGAAGGATAATATGAAAGTTACCAATTCTTGTTTAAGAAACAATTTGACATGAAAGATCTTAGTGATTATCCTAGATTCTCGACATTCAGATCTATAGAAGATAGATCTAAGAGAATAAAAGGATTATCACAAAACGAGTACATAACCATAATACTAAAAGGAGTTTAGTATGGACAATGGAACATCTCTTTTGAAGAGTATGTGTCCTAAGATAACTTTAAGAAAGTTAAAATGTCCAAAATCCCTTTAAGTGAAAGGGTGCATAATGTATGAAAAGTTATGTACTAAATTAGATATGGCGCAACACTAAGCGTAGTAGGCCGAATCTAATATGACCTCAGAGAAGGTCAATAGATTTCTGTAAAGGATGACCTCAGAGTACTTGAGAAGAAATGAGGAGATGTATTAGTCTACAGAACCTAAAAGACCTTGTTGTTAGAAGGATATTTGATGTAACCATTAATCAAACATAGATGATTGTGAAATCATTGAAAGGATACAACTTTTACCAGAATGGTAATGCAATGTGTTGGAAAGGGGTTCCAAGGACGGACATTGCAAAACTCGACTATCGTAGTTGAGAACTTAGTCGTATTATATAACGCTAAGTTAAGTGTTTGGGTAAGAAACTCCATCTAACTTGTTAGATGAAGGTCCTAGCATGAAACAACTCCTTTATCATATTGTATGATAAAATGGATGATTGGTCAAGTAAGAGAACCAAGACCTCACCAAGAGACTGAACACGTGATTACGAATCACTTTATAAGGAAAAGGTGTTTCCTAAGAGATGTGTAAACAAGAGGGTCACATCAGTAGAGAATATGGCAGATCACTTTGGAAACGCCCAAAGTCAATAGGCTCTCAAAGTGCATCTTGAGAAGATGGGACTTAGAGTACCTAAATGGCTTTTACGGGCAAGTGGGAGATTGTTAGGAATAGTGCCCTAGAAAGCCGATTCGAAGTAATCCGTTTTGGGACTTTCCTAGTATCACAGACAATCTTTGAATAATATGCGATTGATTAATATCATAGGCAAACACTTCTTTATATGCTCTTGTTTGGTATGCGTTTATTTTAGCTGTGCATGTATGAGAACTCCCCTAATCCTGATGACTTTAGGACTCTACCATTTAGGTGAAATGGTTCATGAAACGAGCCCTATATCACATAAGTCATGATTAGTAAAATACTCCAAGCTGATGAGTCCTACAGAAAGTGGGAGTGTCAACCTGACTCCTCTAAGGCTTGCTTGTGGGATCACGCCCTTAAGAAGGACCACCTTGTTTCATGGAGGTGCAAAGTGTATGGTTGATACGTGCGTGATACATGAGGGTGCTTACTTTAATAAGTAAGTTCACTGAGGTGCCCCGTGTGAGAACATTCCTAAATGGGAAAGGAAGTTTCTATTTCAGGAAATGGAAACTTCCAGATTAGGAAATATCTCACGAGTCATTGATGTGATTAATTGATCCTTAGACTTGAGGTTCCTTGTCACTTTATGAGTTAACTCTGTAGTCTTAGGTATAAGCTTTAAAGGGTGTCGCCTTAGACAACTGATTCAAGGCTTATGCTGGGGCTGCACAAGTGATTCATGAAAGTGAATGAGAATCAAGAAAGGACCTACACTTGCATTTGCAAGGTGATCTCTTATTGTGTAGGTCATTCATATGCCATATGGAGTCCTTGGCCAAGGCAGTAGATCAAGACATCAAGAAAAGGGTTTCTTGGATTGAAATCAAATGGATATGAAATGCACTTAGCTTTAAGACCGGATTATTAGGGTTCTAATTATTCCCTTACCCTAGATCTTGGTTGAGAGATAGTAAGTAGGAGGATTGTATCTCACATGAATCAATGACTTAAAGGTTCTGTCGAATCCGAACATTCCAATTCAGCTAGGGGTTAAACACCTGTTGCTAGACTATGGTCGTTTAATCTGTGGACTGATTAATTAATTAGTGAATTAATTAATTCGGGTCACTACTAATTGAATTGAGAACCTAGAGGGTCACACACAACAACTTGGTTACATGAGTTGAGGCTTGAAAATGATTAAACGAGTTAATCGGGCCAAGAGGGTTCCACACGTGTGAAATCACACGTGTGGCTCACGTGAGTGACACGTGTCACTGTGACACGTGTCACACACGTGTGAATATATATTATATATATATATGTATTAAATAATTAAATGTGTTAATTATTTAATAGACTTTGGTTTAATTTTGAATTAAAAAGAAAGTCTTATTTTGGAGAAAATAATCTAGTTAATTAATTACGAATTAATTAATTAGATAAAAATAAGTTATTTATTTTTATAATAAATAAAGTAGGGTAAATCACAAATACCCCCCCGTCCTTTGGCCCTTAGGGCGGATTGCCCCCTATCCTTTGATTTTGGGCGATTTCCCCCCTAACCTTTCGTAATTGTTACACTTTGCCCCTTGATGACGTTTCCGGTGGCATCTTTTTGGAATATTCCGTCATGAAAGATTAGGGGGTACAGATTCCCCCCTGTCCTTTTCCCCCAAGGGCGGATTGCCCCCTGTCCTTTGATTTTGGAATATTACGTAATTGTTTTTCGACTTTAACTTCTATCCCGACTTTTTATAAGTAGATAAGCCTTCGAACACTCTCATTATACACCATCAAATCAAATAATGTAACTTAACATTTCAGTGTTATATTAACTCAACTAAAAATTTCGTGTTCAAGTTTTTTGAGAATGCAACTATGACTAGTAGGAGAAACTTTTATATCAAATTGGTCTAACCCGATTCGACTCATATAAGTTTACTGAAGCATTCTTGAAATCACTTCTTCTAATTATTATTATTATTTTTTACTTTTAAAAATATCACTTTAAATAATTAAGAAAAAAATATATATATAACCCGGATACGATACAAAACTAATGTGATATATATATACATACATATATATATATATATATGTATATTATTTGCATTAAAAATTCACGTTTATTGAATTTGGTAAACACCGGATAAATAGTACAAATATTTGAGAATTTAAATATCAAATACAATACGACACCAAAATGTTAGTTACATTATTTGATTTGATGGTGTATAATGAGAGTGTTCGAAGGCTTATCTACTTATAAAAAGTCGAGATAGAAGGTACAGTTGCAAAACAATTACGAAATATTCCAAAATTAAAGGACAGGGGGCAATCTGCCCCCGGGGAAAAGGATAGGGGGGGGATCTGTAAAACGTATTCTTTCATGAACGGAATATTCCAAAAAGATACCGCCGGAAACGTCATAAAGGGGCAAAGTGTAACAATTACGAAAGGTTAGGGGGGAAATCGCCCAAAATCAAAGGACAGGGGGCAATCCGCCCCAAGGGCCAAAGGACGGGGGGGTATTTGTAATTTACCCAATAAAGTATAAAAATTATCCAAAAATAGTTTGGATATTTTTAGCTCTCTTAAAAGTTGACTTGAATTAGAATTCAAAGTCAAAGTTGGAAAATACTTGATGATCAAGTAATAGGAGAGAGAGGAACCAAATCCTTGCCCAACAAGGAATAGGATCGGCGCCCCTCTCCCTTTCCTATATATAGGGGAGCTCATGCTCCCCTTTAGAGCGAATTGGCAATTCTTTTGGTTCATGTGTTGAACACCTTCCTTTCTCCAAGATAAAATAAAACCCTAGGTTAAGCCTAAACACTAACTAGAGAACTAGCATCCTTACTAGTTAGATTGTGATCAAGTTGGTGGACTTTCTCTAGAGACTTCAAGTTAGAAGTTTGAAGATTTGAGCTTTACCAAGGAGAGGGGATCAAGCCGCGAGAAGAGCGTTCTTGGGTGGCTTGAAACGCTTCAAGAAAGAACAAAAGAAAAGTAAGTTTTCTATCTTTACGAATTTGGTTGCACGATTGCGAGTTCAAGATCCTTTTGTTGGAAAATTTTTTAAATTCCGTTGCTTTCTGATTCTTGTTTTACAACATTACTTTCCCGCATATCAAACACTGACCCAACCTTTTTCTGCAGTTGTTGTATGAATGAGTAGGGCCTCCGCAATATAAACATGGTGGCCTATCCTTTCGTGGATCAGAAGGAGCTGGAGGTGCTTATGGCTTCGGTAGTACAGTTCCCGCAGCTCGAAACTTCTTATTTTGTCCTTGAAATGGTTGAGAGGGAGATACCATAGGCCTTTTCCCTTTTCCAAATCCGGATCCTTGCCCCATTTGCATCCGAGGAATGAGATCTTTCTTCTTGTATTCTTCTTCCTGCGTTAAAGCCCTTTGCACCGTATCAGCAAAAGATTCAAAATTATGGCCTGCATGCCTATGCCTAAGATCCTGTCTCAATCCAGCAATAACTTCTTCGCCTTCTTCTTTTCGTCCCTCGTGATGTGAGGTGCATATTTGCCAAGTTTATTGAAAAGAGAAAGATACTGAGCCACCGTCCGTGTTCCCTGTTTCAAATCCATAAATTCTTGTTCTTTTCTCTCCCGAACCACCTCGGGCACAAAAGCCTCTCTGAACTCCCTCACAAAGATTTCCCAAGTAACCGCTTCTCCTTCCACTTCAAGCTTTTCTCATGTGCGTTCCCACCAATCATAAGCTTCTCCATCCAATTGAAAGATAGCGAATTGAGCTTTCTCTTGAGGTGTAAATTGCCTAACATCAAAAATCCTCTCAATCCTTGTTAGCCATCCTTCCGAGATTGCATCATCAACCGAACCTGAAAACCTTGGAGGATTATAGCCCAAAAACAACCTATGATGATCTCTTGGGTTATTAGGAGGAGGTGTTTGCTGTCTAGCTGGCGGTTGTACCGGAGGATCCTGAGCCCTTCTATGTTCAACATAATTATACACGACTTCCATAAAATGCTCCATATTCATAGGCGGTTGTGGAGGATTAGGGGAACGATCTCTATGATGATGATGACCCGGAGACCTCTCCCGATGTCTTCTAGGAGGCATCCTATCCAATCAAACACTAACATGCATGCCAAATTTAGTCCATGCGTGACAATGCAATGAATTCAATCACTTACAAAATCACGAAGCAAAGCACACTATCACGCGAAAATGCAACTACTTCACCTTAACAAATAATTCTTAAAGCCGAACGACCTAACTGACTCAACACAACACTAGAACCCTGGTTTTGCAACCCTGGGCTCTGATACCACTCAAGGATGTAACGCCCGAGCGCGAGACGTCACATCCCCCGCACTATGACCCGACCCGTATATTAAATGGATTTCCACACACGTGCCAAATCAAGCGAACGGGGACATACACACTCGCTAAGCCAAGCGAGACTAACCTATCACTTAAACCCCAACAGCAACAAGGTAGCAGAATAGCGGAAGCAATCATTCATATTCCATATATTGAGCTATATGCTCTAGGTACCAACATTTAAGTTCAAGGAAGATCAATACCAATACCAAATACATGTACGCTCGAATTCATATACCATATCCAAAAAGATCATAAGATGTAAACATATGAGTGTAAAGAAAGAAAGGCTAGACACCATGCAAGACTCTCTCAGACTTGTATCCTGCCTAGCATCCCTTCCTGCAAAAAGAACTGAAACAACTCTGGGTTCAGTCTTAGACAGACTGGTGGGTATAAAACAGGCTTAATATCATAATATAGCGAAATTTAAACACATACATGCAAGCTATAATCCTTATTCGAGGTTTTGGAATAATTTTCCCAAGCGGGATGTCAAATACAACGAATAGGATTATAACAATTCGTTTCATTCATTAGGTCCTTTGTGGCCCGGCGAGAAGGCGTGCATTATCTCCAACCAACACCTCGTGTAATTCATTAATTATTCATTCATTTATTCGTTCATGCATTTCATTCTTTCGTGCACATTCATTCGATCATTCATTCGATCATTCATATACTCCTTCTTCCTCCAGTTAGGGGACGGGTTTGCAAGGCCCGAACCCTCATTCATTAGTGCTAGAGGGGTATATGAATCCCCAAAAGCTCGGATCCCCTTCTTTCACTAATCTCCTAGTGAAGTCTAGGTTACCATAATTGATGGAACTATATGTGGATTCCCATCAGCCCAAGCTTCCCCGGTTCACCAAATACACTAAGTCTCGGGCCCCCATTCATTGTGAACATTCATTTCTCGCCAAAACTTTTGGTAGGATATTCAAAATTAAAGGCTTTACATTAAAACATTGACTCGTTGAAAACTCGATATATATTTTTATATAGTTTTGGCCAAAATCTTGCACATTAGGTGTTTTGGGTCATATCTTTAGCTAATAGAAGAAAAACCCACCTGGTAGACAAAAGAACCCGACAAAGACCTTACTGCTCAACCTCGTCTCCCACTGGATCAATATCTGTATGACAAAGGTAGTGTGAGACTCAAATATGATCACATTTCATGCTTGGCTATGCATTGACATGTTATGGAATGCTTGAAAAATAATAACATGTCCAAATATGATCATGAATACCATGGAATTCAATTAAACACATCATTCATCGAATTTCGTTCAATATACGATACAATCGTAATCATTTCAATTCATGACTTTCATAACCTTCATTCTTGCATTTATATAACTATCAAGGTCATAAATCGATCATACTTCAAAGCTTGAATGGAGTCACGTTACATATAATTCACGAATACGAACAATAAACGCAATACAAGCAATGAAAGAGGTTCCCCAAAGCTGCCAATTCAAATGACACGACCGTGTTACATTTTCAAAGGATTTGGACACGGCCGTGTCTGAGGTATAAAAATTAAAATTCCCAAGTGGAGGGCTTGACACGGCCGTGTTGAGTTTTCAAAGGAAATGGACACGGCCGTGTCCGATTTTCTGAAAATATTTTTCTCAAGTCGAGAGCCCAACAGGGCCGTGTCCGTTTTCAGTTCAAAGCTGACACGGCCATGTCAACTCGTCGCCTTGCGAGGAAAAACAGAGCAGAAGCTCTGTTTTGGCGAGAGAAAAGCTTTGAAGAGCAGGGCAGCAACAAGGAAGCCCTTATATTGCACTTAGACATGTATTCAATCCATAAAACTCATACAATTCACATAACTCATTCATATTTACAAGAATTCATGCATAAGATTGGCAAATGATCACCTAAAATCAAGCTTTCAAACATGGAAGCTTTAAGCTCCTTCAATGGCAACTCATGCTATAATCAATCAACATGAAATTCAAGCATAGAGAAATGGTAAGGAAGCTTCAAGCATCAACTTTCATACATCAATTCTCAATTTAAACCATGAAGATCCAATGTTCAAGATCAAACCCCAATTCATGCTCATATTCAAACAACATGAATCCTTCACTCATGCCAAGCTATTCATAGATGAAAAGATAGAGGAGGAGATGGAGATAATAAATCACTAATTACCTCGGAAGAAGATTGGATGAAAGTTGATCTTGAGCTCAAAGTTTAGAAGTTCAACAATGGAGGGTTTCTCTTGCTTCTTGTGGAGATGATGATGATGATCGATAAAATGGAAACAAGAAGAAGGAATGGGAGAATGCTGATATTTAGAGTCATTTGGGTAGGATACGGGTCGATCCAAGTCCGGTTCGTTTAAGTAAAAGGTTCAAACAAGTTATAAAGTCGAGGCCATGGAAAGGTTCATTGTCGAAGGTTCAAATGATATCGAAAAGGTACAAGGTCAAGTTTAAAGGATAGGTATCGTCGAAACAAGTTCAACGCCGTTTACGGATCTCGGTTTCGAGGTCCGGAGCTCAAGATATCGTGAAAACCGTTCAGGGTTGCCTATTATACAAATAGGTCCCTAAACTTTCAAAAAGTGGCAATTAAGCCCAAACTCAATTTCCAATTGAGTCCAAAACATTCAAATAAGTTACAATTAAACCCACGGCATGCACATATAACACGAAAGATTTCAATTAACACCAAATTCACGAAATTCACATTTCCACAATTTCATTCATATATTCAAATCTCACATTGGAATTCATATGAAATTTAAACAAATAATGCAAATTATAAACGAATTAAATTAATAAATCAAAGTATAACTCATATAATTAAATGTAAATGCGCACGTAACACTTACCTGCACGTGTGAAAACACGGGGCGTTACACAAGCCTTGAAATCATGTCTTGTGCGCCCTGACGGTATGGTTGAGTAGTAGACCGGGAGACGTGCACCAATGGCTACTATGATACTAGCCGTCTTTGTTGATCATGATGATGGCTATAATCGGAGGTTGGTTATACCACACCATGATCGGGAGAGGTGGCTGTAATTCCTCCCATTCATGTTTACGTCACCGCGAGGTAGCACCCTGGGCGCGACAACTGGAGGAAGAAGGATGGTGCATGTGATCATGGGTGTTGGGATCCTAACCGGTCTCGATACCAATCCTGTTAAATGTTTTCTGGGAGTAAAGGTTAGAGACTGCCTAGCTTGCTGGCAAACTTTGGTTTTAAAGTCTGGTTCATATTTATGGAAAATATCCCGTATCCTGTTCCCCGTTTATAAAGTATATATGAACCAGAACCTCGGATGCGTGAGCTTGTGTGTGCTTGTTAAAAAATCCTATTTCAAGATAGAAGAATTTTCTTCCCGGTTTGAAGAAAGTTGCTAAGAAAGTCTTTCAAAACCCCTCAAGTTCAACTACTCTTTCGTACTACAAATTATCTCACTTAGTCCCTTTGACTAATACCTCTACCCTGTTTTCTGAACTCATGGTTTCAGGTAGGCAGCCCGGCGCTTCCTAGAGGTATCTTGAAGCTGTAGGAGGTCTTTTGTTAAGTCAGGATTGTTAGTTACTCTTCTTTTGTCCTGCGTAGTCGTGGTTACCTCTACCTTTATGTTGCATGTTTTACTATGAGAACTTGTTCAGGCTATGACCCGAATTACTTAGACTCAGTTTTATTATGTTCCTTTGTTTTCCTATTGGACTAATGTTTTATGTTATACTATGGCTACCTGTTTCTGTGTTTATGCATTTACTACGGTGTTGCATTCATGTTTTCAAAAGTTTTAAATTATTCTGAAATTCCGCTGCTTTGGCAACACTGGTTACTCTGATCTCTGTTATGTTCTGTCCGTTCGCCGAAGTATCTCTCGAGTGATAAGGCTTCCTAGTTACTTGGGTGATACAACGGTGCGGGGTTGTGGCATTGGGGCGCTACAGTCTTGATTAATGCAAGTACAACTTAAATGCATTTCACACAAGCACTTAGCAGATAACATGTCCTAGCATGATACTAACATGAGATGATCATAGGTTCTACTTATCTTATGCGTGATATGTGGGAGTCACTCCACAATCACAAGTTCTAATATAAATGCCACATAAAACAGTTTAAATCACATAAGGGAATTGGAAATAAAACGATTCCCTATCTATTACAATAATAGCAATCCTCTCTAACACTTTGAGAGGTCTTCAATTATGGCCTCCATCTTGATACTTGTTGTGTGGATTCATCTTACTCCATGGGTGCATTGTCTCCAAAATGAAAGAAAAAGACCTCACCACCTATCTCCACTCTCAAATTACAATAAAAAGAAAAAGACATAAAGTAATAAGACTCAATCTTCATATTGGCCTTAGACAATTACACGGGGCATACCCCAGTCTAAGAAACAGTAATATGGAATACCACATAATAAACACATAACAGTACGCACATAAGTGAGGCACCGACCCTAATTGAAAAACGCAACTATGGGGCTCCAATCCTAATTTAAACCATCCATGTGCATAAATTAAAACCAAAACAATCCAAAAATTAAAGGCACGATTCAATCTAGTTTGATTCAAAACGTTTTAAAAACAAAAGTTCTCAGAAATAATTTTTCAGAAATTTCAGGAAAACACAGATTCAATTTTTCTTAGATTTCTAAAAAAAACTCATGAATACTCAATTGCATCTAAATCTAAGAATTTCTACCAAATTCAGAATAATTAAGACAAATCAGAAATAGGCCTTGCAAGGTGGCTCTGATACCACTTGTTGGGAAAACGAAACAGAAACACAGCGAAAATTTAAAATTTTTCCCAATAAGATAGAATCGAATCTTGCAATTCCTATTCCCAAATTCGTATAGATCAAGAAACTCACTTAAATAGAAGCTTTCTTGACACGTTCTAGCCGCCCAAGAACGCTCTTCACGCAGTTTGTTCCCAAAAGCTCCTTCTAATCTTTCAAGACTTCACGATAGTAGTCCTCTAGAGAATTAGTCCACCAAATCGACCACGATCCGAATAGAGAGGATGCTTGTTCTATATTCGGTGTTTAGGCTCTAGGGTTTAGTGTATAATATTTGGAGAATGAGAATTTGTGTATCATCCATCAAGGGGTTTGAACCCCTTATATTTATAGCTATGGGATTCTAACCCCTAATCCTTTTAAGGATAGGATTTGCTAACCCACTAGCTATTGTTTCTTGCATGGAGAGAAAGACTCTTACTTTGACTAAAAGTCTCATTTTGACCAACTTGTCAAGCAAGGCAAAACAGCTAACTAATTTAGATATTTTATTTTACTTTATTTATTTTATAATAATTAACTTGAAGCTAATAATTAATTAATTCATAATTAATTCTTTATTAGACTTTATTTCTCCAAATTAGAACTTTAATATTAATTCATAATTAAATCAAAGTCCATTAAATAATTAATCAAATTAATTATTTAATTAACACATACATACGTGACATGTGTCACCAGGGACACGTATCCCATACGTGCTTCACACTTGTGGACCCCACCAATCACCTATTGGTTCGATCAACTCGTTTAATCGAATCAAGCCTTAACCCATGTGATCGGGTTGTTATGTGTGACCCTCTAGGTTCTTAATTCACTTAGCAGTGACCCTGATTAATTAATTTCTAATTAATTAATCAGTCCACAGGCCACACGACCATAGTCTAGCAACAGGTGTATGACCCCTAGCTGAATAAGAATGTCTCAATTCGAAAGAACCTTTAAGTCATTGATTCATGTGAGATACAATCCTCCTACATCCCATCTCTCAATCAAGATCTAGGGCAAGGGAATAATTAAAACCCTAATAATCTCGATCTTAAAGTTAAGTGCATTACATAACCATTTGATCTTGATCCAAGAAACTCATTTCTTAATCTCGATCCACTGTCTTGGCCAAGGACTCCATTATAGCATATGAATGACTTACACAGTAAGAGATCAGCTTGCTAATGCAAGTGTAGGTCCTTTCTTAATTCTCAAATGCTTTCATGTGCCACTTGTGCAGCCCCAGCATAAGCTTTGAATCAGTTGTGTAAGGCGACACCCTTTAAAACTTATACCTAAGACTGCAGAGTTAGCGCATAAAGCATCAATGGAACCTCAAGTTTAAGGATCACTTAATCACATCAATGACTCGTGAGATATTTCCTAATCTAGAAGTTTCTATTTCCAGAAATAGAAACTTCCTTTCCCCATTTAGGAATCTTCTCACACAGGATACCTCAGTGTACCTACTCAGAATAAGTAAACACCCCCATGTATCACGCACGTATCAACAATACACTTTGCACCCCATGAAACAAGGTGGTCCTTCTTAAGGGCGTGATCACACGAGCAAGCCTCAAATGAGTCAAGTCGACACTCCCACTGTCTTTAGGACTCATCGGCTTGGAGTGAATTCTAATCATGACTTATGTGATATAGGGCTCGTTTCATGAACCACTTCACCTAAATGGTTGAGTCCTTTAAGTCATATTGATTAGGGGAGTTCTAATACATGCGCAGTTAAAGTAATCAAATAATCAAACAAGAGCATATAAAGAAGTGTTGCCAAATTTTGTTATATCATTCAAAGATTGTCTGTGATTTTACAAAAAGGAAAGTACTAAGCAGAGTATTACATCGGCTTTCAGGGCACTGTTCCTAACAATTTCCCACTGGACCGTCAAAGCCATTCATGAGCTAATCTAAATCCCGTCTTCGCAAGATGACCTTCGAAAACTTCTCGACTAAGGGTTTTAGTAAGTAGATCTGCCACGTTCTCTGCTGATGTGGCCCTCTCTATTCGCATATCACCTCGTTTGATGATATCACGGATTAGGTGATACTTCCTCATAATGTGCTTGGTCCGTTGGTGAGATCTTGGTTCTCTTGCTTGAGCAACCGCCCCAGTGTTGTCACAAAACACAATAATGAGGTCTTTCATGCTAAGAACGACATTTAAATCTTGAATGAAGTTTCTGATCCAAACACCTTCCTTAGCTACATCGTTTGCAGCTAAGTATTCGGTCTCAGTGGTCGAATCTGCAGTAGTTGATTGCTTGGAACTTTTCCAACTCACTGCTCCGCGATTAAGGTAGAAAATGTATCCTGACATTAACTTAAAATCATCTAAGTCAGATGCAAAGCTTGCATCGCAGTATCCTTCGATAATTAGATCTTTCTGTCCTCCGTATACTAAGAACAAACTCTTAGTACTTCTCAAGTACTTAAGAATGTTCTTCACGACAGTCTAGTGACCTTCTCCAGGGTTAGATTGGAAACGGCTTGTTAAGCTAAGAGCATAAGCCAGATCCGGTCGAGTACATAACATTGCATACATTATGCTGCCTATTGCCGAGGCATATGGTACATGAGTCATTCTTTCCTTCTCAAGGTTTGTCTTAGGACACATCTTTTTTAAAATACATGTTCCTACACTCATGGGAAGAACTTTGTACTTCGTATTCTCCATACTAAATCGTTTTAACACTTTATCTATGTATATCGATTGTGACAGTCCTATCAATCTCTTAGATCTATCCCTATAGATCTTTATACTGATAATGTAAGATACATCACCAAGATCTTTCATCTCGAATTGGTTCGATAACCAAGACTTGGTAACTTTCATGTCATCCTTTGAATTCCTAATTATAAGGATGTCATCAACATAAAGTACCAAGAATTGCACTAAAGTCTCCAATTCCTTTCTATACAAGCAGGACTTATTCGAATTTTGAACGAAACCAAAAGCTTTGACTGCTTCATCAAAACGAATGTGGCAATTCCTAGAAGCTTGTTTCAACCCGTAGATTGATTTGGAGTTTGCAAACCTTTTGTTCACTCCCACTGAATGTGAAACCTATGGGTTAATCCATATAAATGTCCTTATCAATGTCTCCATTGAGAAGGCAGTTTTCACATCCATTTGCCATATCTCATAGTCGTAATATTCAGCTATTGTAAGCATGATCAAAATAGATTTTTGCATTTCAACCGGTGAGAAGGTTTCATCAAAGTCCACGCTGGGGCTTTGAGTGAAGCCTTTGGCAACGAACCTTGCCTTATAGGCTGCAACGTTTCCATCTACTCCGACCTTTCTCTTAAAGATCCATTTGCAACCTATGGGTTTTACCCCATCAGGCAAATCAACCAAGGTCCAAACTTAGTTGGAGTACATGGAATCCATTTTGGATTTCATGGCTTGTTTCCACTGTTCAGAATCCGAGTCTGACAGTGCCTCCTCATATGTTAGAGGATCATTATCCTCTTGAGAGATTTCATGGAGAAAACCATACCATCTCTCAGGCTGTGTAGGAGTCCATTCAGAACTCCTTAGAGGAGGATTTTCACGTGTATCAAAGTTTGTGATTGGTTGTTGGATGTCAGTATGGGACGTGTCTTCTGAATGTGGCATGGGATTGTCTCGAATTTCTTCGAGTTCTGTGATTGTGCCTTTCTTTTCTTTTAGGAACGGTTCCTCAAGAAAAGTTGCATTTCTAGAAACAAACACCTTTTGTTCGGTTTGATCATAGAAGTAATATCCTATAGATTCCTTAGGATAGCCAACAAAGTAGCATAAGTTAGAACGAGCTTCTAGCTTATCTCCCACTGTCCTCTTCACATAAGCAGGACAACCCCAAATTCTTAATGTAGCACCCCGTACGTGAGGCACCACATCCCCCGCACTACGGTCCAACCTGAGCAACGAAATGGAGAGTCCGCACCCGAATCAAACCGTAGCGAACGGGAGACAAACAAAACAAACACCTAAGCTAGGCAGAATGTAGACCTTGTCAAGCAAAACCAATCAACAAAGCAGAGTACAACGGAAGACTAAAGATCAAACACATGCATTGGCCACGGGCCTGTAGAAATTAAATACACGACTCGCAAACAGACTTGGGCTCCTCAGGCCTCTTTTAAACAAAATACAAAACCCAACAAGGACAATTCAAATAACAATAGCACAAGCATACGTATACAAATCTTACATATTGATTCGAATTCAAATAATACAAATGCAAATGCAGACTAAACTAACTCAGACCGACCAACTCAAAAGACTTAACTCAACTCCGCCTAGCTCCAAACTCCAAAGCAAACCTGCACACTAAAAGATTGGGGAGGGAGAGGGTCAGTCTACAACTCGACTGAGTGAGGGGGCTAACGCACACCCAACACGTATATACATATAATTCAAAGCACATATTAAACAAAAGACTATGAACCGGGAATAGGGTTTTACATACCAAATCCATTTTCCAAAAGAACTCGCACTTATACATATATTCATAAACTCTTAAGTGTGAAAACTCGTCAGGATTCATAGATTCAAAAACGCATATGGATTCATATAAAACTCATAGGGATTCAAATAGATTCAGACCGATTCATAACTTAGCGTAGAAATCTCATATTGAAAACAAACTCTGCTATCCCGTTTCATAATCAACATAGCAAAAGAATTCAAATACCCGGCGAGTATGGGTCTCCCACCTTACTCCTTAATCAAAAGACTCAAAATATTCGAAAGGAAGCATAAACTCATAAAATTCATAGGATTCATATATTCATAGATTCAAATTCCCGTATTCCAACCTTCTTCGGAAGTCTACACGCGGGTTATGGGCCCACATCATGCAACTCAATATACGTGGGGGTCGCGATCCCTCAACGTACCTTCTCCGGCCTCAGTCGAAGGCTCAAAGCACCACGTCTTCTCCATCTCCCTTAGAGTCGCATGTAGGTACTTCAAAGGAGCGTGTGCACAGGGGTGATAACCGGCGACCCCAACAGCCGCACCGGGTCTCCCTTACCCTGTAACACCCCAATTTGTCTAGTTATGCATTACGTGACATTATATGAATTCTATTCTTATACGTATGTGAAAATATATGATATTATTCTCAAATCATGAATTATTGCATAACTCGTATTTGAGTGATACGTGAATTAATTGCCACACATGATTTATCTGATTATATGACCTTACTTGATCTATTCTCATAATGTGGACTCAATTGCATTAATATAACATAAATGAATATGCATGTAGCACCCGGGACGATAGGCACCACATCCCCCGCACCATGAGTCTAATCCACATATGAAATAGGCAGTCCACACATGAATCGGACTCACAGCGAACGGGTGACAAACAAAAGAACAGTCCTGACTAGGCGGAAGCTAACCCTGGGACAATCAACAATAACCAAAATGCGGAAGCAAGGAAATCATTTATGTAATATCCATGAAATAAATGAAATCCAATACGAATATAAATACGGGTTCCACTAATCAGTACACCTGTCCTAACCTGTCCCGAATCAATACAAGGAAACAACATAACAACGGGTTCAACTAGCTCCAGAACCTGTCCTAACCTGTCCCGAAATAATATCAGTTCAATAAGGGCACAACGGCCAACAATAAAAGGTCAATACAATACTTAGAAACCATATAGTATGCAGTGAGTGTAAATGAGTGAGACTAGAACAATGACTCAACACTCTAACTCCGCCTAGTAACCAACACCTGCAAAAGAAACTGGAAAAGTGGGAAAAAGGGGTCAGTCTCTAGAAGACTGAGTGAGCAGGAGCGATACATATATAGAAACATGCGGATGCAAGTCATAAATCCCGAGCAAAGTTTTATTTAAAAATTAATTCCCAAGAGGGCAAGAGAATAACTAAGCAATGCTCGAACTTTACGACTAATCATATTAAATTTATTAAGTTCATAAATCATACATAAACATTAAGGCTCGGCGAGTGAGCGTGCATTATCTCCAACCAAACTCCGACCGTGTACGACAAATATCATTAATACATTAAATAGGTGATCATGCAATATATCATAATACACGCAGATCATATATCATATCCTAAAACATATTCGTTTGGGCAATCCATGTCCCGGCCTTCCCGCACGGTGCCTATCAATCATAACATAATCATAATCATAATCATAATCATAAAATAAGTTCCAACCTTCTTCCTCCGGGTGGTGGAAGGGTTAGCAAGACCCGTCCACCTCATACATAATGGCTAGTGAGGTACATGAATCCTCAAAAGCCCGACTAGCATTTTCTCGTCAAAACTCCTGACGAGATCCGTTTCGACATAGAACATAAATGGAATCAGCACATGGGATCAGCGTCGGCCCTTGCCTCCCCGGATAGCCACATGTACTAAATTCCTGGGCCCGTGAACATAACATACATGCAATCTCGCCAAAACATTTCAGTTCATAAGAAACATAACATATTTCATAATTTTGGAGAAAAGGTTACTCGATAATAATTTACCCGATGACTCCACTTTGAAAATAACATATATATATAAGGTTTTGGCCAAAACTTGTCACATAAGGGTTGTAGGGTTTAATATATAACTAGAACGAAAACACCCTCACCTGGAATACCACGAGACAAGAAACATGGGCAATACGGGTGCCTATTCAATTTGGAAGTCTCCGCCCTGGAAACAAACTGTACAAGTGAAGGAACAATGTGTACTCGTGAGAATTGACTCAATAGAAACCACATAGACGCACGGCAATGCTAAACACATGATATGAGATGTATAAGAAGTAAAATGATGTTATGGAGTTACATAATCAAGTAATTCGTTCAAGTACATTCCATACATGAGGGTTTCAAGCCCAATCATTTCATATCTTTCATAATTCATAGCAAATCAAGTCATGAACTTCATATAACATTTATAACTCAAGTATATCAAGTTTACAATTATAAAATAGACAAAATAGAGACATTCAAATCATTTAAATCTCACAAAGTCACATATCAATTCCAACTATATCAATTTTATATAATTCACACATGGCATACTCAATTCATATATCACTAAACGGATTCAATTAACAAGGTTACCTAATTAAATCAAACAATATTCATATTGTTTACAAAATTACACATACACCCCTTCAAGTTAGACAAATAGCTCAAATACGGCATATCGGAATTCAAATTGCAAATCAAAGCATCAACATATATCATAGTTCATTTAATACATGCTTTCGTACACATTGGAATTCATATTGATCGACAAATCAAGCAATTGACAATTCATTGCAATTAAAACAATTAATTTCAAATAAATAGAAATACACAAAATAAATCACAACAAATCAACCGGGCATCCGATTGATGAACGAAAAGTGGCGTTGGACTCACCACAACGAAAGGCACCTTCTGTCCGAAAGTCACCGGAATACCGCTGACATAGCCGGCCGAACAACCACCGGCCGCCACCGGAACACCGTCTCTGCTGGCCGGAAAAATCCCCGGAAGGACAGAAACGTGCCCCTCGGCCTGTCCGGCAAAAGCCCTCAAACAATTTCAGAAAATACCAAACACACCGGACTTCGTTGGCAGAAAACCGAACTAAATCCCTAGAACGAAACTGAAATTAAACACAAACCGTAAAACGAAAATGAAATCCGAACATACCGTTGGAAAACTTGTAGTGAGGCCTTCAAAAGCCCTAAGTCAATTCGCCGTAAAAATCGCCGGAGAGAGAAGCCACCGGTTCAGGCCGGTTCACCACCGGTCCGCCGCCAACGGCCGGTTCCTCGAACGCCGCCGATGCCATCCGCTATGTTTCGTCATTCCAAGCAACTTTTGTAAAGGGAGTACCACCAAATCCGACCGAAAAAGATCCCAAATCGCCGGCCAAAGTCCCGCCGCTGCGTCACCGCCGGTTTTTGCCACCTACGGTCACCGGTTGCTTGATTTGGGGCCGGAAATGGACTCAGGAGGTCAAAATAGGTCGAATAGGGTCAAGCTCCGCCCGCGAAACTCGCCGGAGCACAGCGAAGCAGCCGTGCTACAGTGTCGGGCGGCGCGTGCGGCCCAACCGCGGCCCGGATAGCCGCGCCGCCAATGCTGGTCGATGCGCCAAGATGTCCTCATTAGGATGGGGTGGCGCGTGTCGCCGAATTCTTGCCGGAAACCGCCACGAAAGGACGGCGAAGTGGCGGGGGTCCGACACCTCTGCCGTTGTGACTGTAAATCGCCGATTCCATCGCCATCGGTCGTCGGTTGGCCGAGATCTTGGTACGGTTGGGACGGGCTCGTCGAGCTCTACGAAATGGACTATTGGTTCATCGAATTCCGTCGAGAAACGGCGGAGTTGAGTAGTGTGTGAAAATACACCTTTAGTGTGTGTGAATAGTGCATGTCGCTGGAGAGTAGACGATGAAGGCTGAAGTCGCGTTCTGGCACGTATCACGAGGATTCGGGGTATATATCTCGGGTCCTTGTACGCAAAAAATAGTCGGAAGAACGGGCTAACGAAGTCAGAATTGGGCAAACTTAGAGTCTACGGACTCGTTTCGCTGCCCCGAACGTGTTAAAGGGGGTCAAAGAGGTCAAAATCTCAACCGAACGAGAAGTGACCATAAAACCCCCTAAAAGGAGAAAATTACAAAAAGGGCCTTAAACTCTAAAAGAGTTCAAAAGAGGGCCACACAATGCACAAATCACATATTTAAACACATAAAAAGGTTGGAAGGTGACGTACCTTATTTATCGGATGAGCGGGGCGTTACAATGCATACATAGATAGATATTTATACTTGACTATATATTTTTACAACTTATATGTATATGCATCCACTTGATCATTATATAATATAATTGCATTTACACCCTCATCCCACTCACTTCTAACATGTAATTAAATAAGTAATAAGGGTCTAGTTGCAATAATCACAATCATGCAAGACTTTTACACTCTCATCATATATACTTATACACATTTATATATATTATATACATAATATCTACTTTTACTTTATACATTTAAGTGATATATCTATATATTGCATTACATACACTCATTCATCTCTCTCAATTCCATTTCATTTTTATTTCATCAAAAATCCCACACACACACACACACACACACACACACACACACACACACACACACACTAATACGCGATCAAAACACCAAGAAGAGAAGAGAAGATTTCATCACATTTCAAGCTAGATTCTTGGAGGATTTGTGAAGCTAGAAGCATCATCTTCATCATCTCATCATTTCATCTATCCTTTCATTCATCTTAAGGTATAAATGGAAATTTGGTTGATCTCTTGAATCTTTGATGATATAGGGTTTGATGATTAAGCAATGTATTCTTGTTCATCTATGGTTAGAAACATGTTTAGGGCAATTATATTCCATAGCTTGCATGAAAACCTTGAGTTTCTATGAAAGTTGATAACTTGAGATTTTTGGGGTTTTGATTGATAAATTCTTCATGATCCATACATGTTTCCATGGATTATATGATGCCTAATTGATATATATGAGTTATATGCATGATATATGTTGGTTTGGAGTGATGTAATTGCCTTGGTTTGGTGCTGTATTGATTTGGGAGCCAAATTTCGAGCCTTGCCCTGTTTTCCCTTCGTATTGCTATTGTAGCATGATCCAAGGGCATGGATTTTTGTCCACGGCCGTGGATTTGAGTCCAGAAATGTAACGCCCGAGCGCGAGACGTCACAACCCCCGCACCATGACCCGACCCGTATATGAAATGGATTTCCACACACGAACCAAATCATAACGAACGGAGACATACACACTCGCTAAGCCAGGCGGGACTAACCTATAACTTAAACCCCAACAACAACAATCAGAGTAACAGAAAGGCGGAAGCAATCATTCATATACTATATACTGAGCTAGATGCTCTAGGTACCAACATGTATTCCATATATTGAGCTATATGCTCTAGGTACCAACATTCAAGTCTGAATAAAATACATATAGGTACCATATACATGTACGCTCGCAATCATAATCAAAATCCAAAAAGTGATCATAAAGTAAACGTATGAGTGTAAAGTAAGAAAGGCTAGACACTATGCAAGACTCTCTCTCAGACTTGTATCCCGCCTAGCATCCCTTCCTGCAAAAACAACTGAAACAACTCCGGGTTCAGTCTTAGACAGACTGGTGGGTATAAAAAGATAGGCATAATATCAATATATCGCGGAATTGAAACACATACATGCAAGTTATAATCCTTATTCGAGGTTTAGAAGCATTTTTCCCAAGTGGGAAATAAAATACAACGAATAGGATTATAACAATTCATTTCATTCATTAGGTCATTAGTGGCCCGGCGAGGGGGCGTGCATTATCTCCAACCATCACCTCGTGTAATCCATTATTCATTCATTCATACATTACATTCTTTCGTGCACATACATTCGATCATTCATTCAATCGTTCATATACCACCTTCTTCCTCCGGGTAGGGAACGGTTTTGCAAGGCCCGAACCCTCATTCATTAATGCTACAGGGGTACATGAATCCCCAAAAGCGCGGGTCCCCTTTCAGTCACTAATCTCCTAGTGAAATCCAGGTTGCCGAAATTGTTGGAACTAGTATAAATGGATTCCCGTCAGCCCAAGCTTCCCCGGTTCACCACTACACTAAGTCCCGGGCCCCCATTCATTGTGATCATTCATTTCTCGCCAAAACATTTTGGTAGGATAACATCATAAAGGCTTTCGTTCGAAAACATTTGTTCGTTAAAACTCGATATATACATATATAGGGTTTTGGCCAAAATCTTGCACATTAGGTGTTCGGGGTCATATTGTAACTAATAGAAGAAAAACCCACCTCGTCACCCACTGGATCAAGATCTGTGTGACAAAGGTAGTGTGAGACTCAATATGACCACATTTGACGCTCGGCGAAGAAATGACATGCTATGGAATGCTTGAAACATAAAACATGTCCAAATATGCTCATGAATACCATAGAATTCAATTAAACACATAATTCACCAAACTTCGTTCAATATACGGTAAAACCGTATTCATTCCCGTTCATACTTTCATATTTGCATTCATAAGGTTATCAATATCATATATCCATCATAAAACATAACTTGAATATAACCACGTTACATATAATCCACCAACACGAGCCATAAACGAGATATAAGCAAGAAAAGAGGTTCCCCAAAGCTGCCATTTCAAATGACACGGTCGTGTTGAGTTTTCAAAGGAAACGGACACGGCCGTGTCCGAGGTTTAAAATCCAAAAAAAATCAAAGTCGAGGGCTTGACACGGCCGTGTTGAGTTTTCAAAGCATTTGGACACGGCCGTGTCCGAGGTTAAATTCAGAAAAAATTCGAAGTCGAGAGCCCAACACGGCCGTGTCCATTTCCAGTTCAAAGCTGACACGGTCGTGTCAGCTCATCGTTTTGCCAAGAAATTTGGCGAGGGAAAAGCTTGAAAAAGTAGGGGCAGCTCTAAGGAAGCTCTTATACACACTTAGACATGTATTCAAGTCATAAAAATCGTGCAAATCATATAACTCATTCATATACACAAGAATTCATGCATAAAATTGGCAAATGATCACCCAAATTCAAGCTTTCATTCATGGAAGCTTCAAGCTTCAACAATGGCACATCATGTAATACATATCCAACATGAGATTTAAAGATATAGAAATGATGAGGAAGTTACAAGCAACACATTCCATGCATCAACTATCACTTAAAACCAAGGAAAGACATGGAACCAAGAATTCATACCATTTGATTCATTTTCAAACTTTTCTCATAACACATGATTCTCCAACTTATACCAAGATATAATCGGAAGAAAATGGAGAGGAGAATGAGGGAAAAACAATCCATACCTTACCTTGGAAGACGATTGGATGAAAGTTGATCTTGAGCTTAGGGTTTGGATGATCAAAAAGGGAGGGTTTCTTGGAGCTTCTTCCTTGGACTCTTGAGATGATGATGATCGATCAAAAGTGGGAGCAAGGAGGAGGAAAATGCTGATATTTAGTGATAAAATGGGTAGAATACAGGTCGGTTCAAGTCCGGTTCGATTAGTAAACGGTTCAACAAGTTATAAGGTCGAGGTTGAGGAAAAGTTCGTTGTCGAAGGTTCAAACGGTATCGAAAAAGTACGAGGTCAAGTTTAATGGATAGGTAACGTTGAAACAAGTTCAACGCCGGTTACGGATCTCGATTTCGAGGTCCGGAGCTCAAGATATCGCGAAAACCATTCGGGGTTGCCTAATATTCAATTAGGTCCCTAAACTTTCAAAAAGTGGCAATTAAGCCCAAACTCAATTTCCAATTGAGTCCAAAATATTCAAATAAGTTACAATCAAGCCCACATATTACACGAAATATATAATTCCATTCAATTAACACCGAATTCATGAAATTCACATTCTCGCAATTTCATTCATATATTCATAGCACACATTGGAATTCATATAAAATTTAAATAATTAAATCAAATTAGGAACGAATTCGATTAGTAATCAAGATATAAAATCATATAATTAAATGTAAATGCACACGTAACTCTTACCTGCACGTGTGAAAACGCGGGGCGTTACAAGAAAACTTGGATTTTCGGCATAGAGAATCCATGGGCATGGATTTTTGTATATGGAGAAATCCACGGCCGTGGATCTTCCCCTGTTTTCAGACTGAGTTTGTTTTGTTCCGTTTACCCCTCAAACGAACTCTGATTGACCTGATTCTTAAACCGATGGAAAGATCTTGAAGTCTAGAAAAATCTTCAATTGGAATCACCTCATTATGTTTTGTCATTTGTGAGATATAATCCATTCTTTTTGGTGCCGCCACTTCACCGGGAAACTGCTTTCACCCAACTTCAAGCTTCCGCCATTTCCTCCTCGCTTTGAACTAGAAAAAGAGCCATATATCATTTTAAAGCTCTACTTGTCTAGGTTCATTCCCAATAAACAAAACTCAATTCCCACTTCTAGAATTTAAGATATTCCAGTTTTTCCTCAGCGTGCACATTTCCAAAAATTGTCAACTTTTGCCCAACTTTGCCAAAACCTCTCTTATTGCATTCCTTTCACTCCCTTGGCTCCCGTATGTGACTTATATGAGTTATAAACTTGTTTTATTGCTAATCATGCTCCTATTTGACACTTCTTGGTACTTAGTTGCTCAAACGTGATTGTGTGACTCCATGCCTTATATGAATTGAATTTGAAATTTTGAATGATATGAATACATGATTCCTTGATATTAATTTGACCTATTAGGTGTTAATTGGTTTGAATACATGCTAAATGTCACTTGATTGCTAGTTTATTTATTTACGTGAGCATGGCCGTGCGTCATACTTGGTCTCATATTGAGTCTCGTCTCACGAGTTCCCGTTATTTCCTTTCTTGCCAGTTTTTCTCCAGGGCGGAGATCATTGACCATTTGGGCACTTTCTTGTATCCTTGTCTTGTTCCGTTGCTCCTCATGTGAGGTTTAATTCTAGATATGTAGAACCCCTACAACCTTATGTGGTGTTTTCGGCCAAAATATATTTATATATCTATAGTTTTCCAAACCTTAATGATTTTCAACTGATTTCATGGAACGGATTGATTGATTGATTGGGCGAGTAAGCATGTTCACTGTGGGCCAGAGGGTAGTGTATGGAGCTAACCGGGAAAGCAAGGGTTGATGGGTAACTCTTGAGCTATCCTCACCAAAATTGGGATGACCCCTGAATTCACTAGGAGATTAGTGGAGGAAGGAGTTCCGGACATAGAGACTCATGAACCCTACGCCCAGATTGATTGGGTGGTGGGGCCTTGCAATCCCACCATCACCGGAGGAAAAAGGGATTGAAATTGCTAATTGTGCACTGTAATAACTCGCATGCTCATTTAACCATGGATAATCTAAATATTGGTAATTTTCACTATCGGAGTAAGGTTGGAGAATTGCCCTCACTCGTCGGGCCACTGATTGATTGAATTGGATTGATTGAAATTGTAAATTGGATAGTTGTAATCTCGGGCGAGAATTACTTTAATATTTGAACTTATATTGTTTTCTTTATGAAATCTTACTTGAGATTATAGCTTGCATGGTAGTTGCGCTTATAAACTATAAACCCCTCACTCAGTTTTCCATAGATTGACACCTCACATTTTTAGGTTGCAGGGTTCGTGCTAGGCGGGATAGAGTCTTTCATGTTAGGTCTAACACTTGTCCTTCTCATTTTCTTGTACAGTAATGATGCATATATAGATTGTTATAGCTTTTAGTATTTATGTATGTTATGTTTTGTTTTTGAAAGGTTTGAATTGTATATGTAAGTAATGAAGTTGAACTTGAAGGGTGATAACGAAATGCATGTACCTTATGCTTCCGTTTTAATTGCTATGCATGTACCATATGCTTCCGTTCTATAAATTTTTCCTATTTTTCCTAAAGTACTATTCCCGCCGTAAAAATTAACTTTTAAACCGTACACCATTTGATATTCAATATTATACTCAAAACGATCCTTAATTTATTTTAAGAATCATGAACACTTTCTCGGAAATTAATTCACATCCTAGCTTCATTTTATGTATTTTCTCATATTTTTCAAAATTCCGAATGCCTACTACTTTAATTTTAGACGTTTAAACGTTAAACGTTTATAACCATCGGAAAGCCCTTTCGATCCTCTTTCTTTTGCAACTTTTACCATTTCAAACTAAAATCTAGATATTCTACTACATTTTTATTATTAATTTTACTCTAATTTAGATTTATTTTATTATGATGTATTTATGATGAAAATATGTATGCATAAGCTCCTACATCACATATACACCTAAGTATACACCTAGTATAACACCTAAACTCCCATAATTATATCCTTAGCTTACTCATCACCATGAATCATACCCTAAACTTTAGGAAATTTCAACATAAGCCCCTAAATCATAACTATAAATACCCTAGAGAGCATAACATAAAAATTCACACCAAAATCATATCTCCCTCTCTATATACATGGCAGCCACCCTTCTCTCTCTATAAGGTGTGTTTTCTTTTATTATTTCATGCTTTATATTATGTCTTTAGTATATTAATAATAGTAGCATGCTTAGATTTAATTAAATTATGCTTTAGGAATTTTATTTTATGAAATATATGCATAATTGTTAGTTTTATGTACAATGTGCCTACATTATGGAATTTTATTTAATTAAATGCATAAATTATGATATGATATAATGTGAGTATGTATTTAAATAATTATGATCTTGTTTGATTAAATTCATGCCTAGAATAATTTATTTAGAATTAATTTTATGAAATATGTTACATAAAGTGTTACAACTTAAAGTGGTATCAGAGCCCCAGGTTGGGGAAATCTGGGGTTCATAAAGTCTCATGAGTATTCTTGTATCCCTAGTGCTTAAATTGTGATCAATCACTGTTTGGGGTGGCCGACCAGCATGTGATTTGTTACAACTGTAGTACTAAACCCTTCCTTCATCAAGCCCACCATATGATTTCATCCATACCAAAATCCGAAGTATTATCGAATCCTTCAGTACTTTTCGAAACTATCAAATTCCTGGTAGATTCGGTTATAAGATCTACATCTCTTTCATCGTTTTACTCATATTTCTAACTTGTAAAAACACTTCACTTATACTTCCTAGCTCATTCAAGTCTCAAGTTATTATAAATGCTTCAAGATACCAGTAGGGCCGAAAAGTTAACATATTTATTTCTGTACCTTTACATGCCTTACCGTGCTTAAGGGACTGTGCGTATTGCTATTATTTGGAAACTTTTATCCTCGTGACTATCTGCAAATCATTCTCAACTATCATGCATTATATTCTCTCTATAAGGGTGATTGCAGTTTAAATTGTCATCCCCAAAGCTATTAAAGGTACGCATTCTAAACACGCCAGTTACTGCTTTATAGGATCCTGGCGCCACGCATTCATTGCACCTCAATTA
This sequence comes from Lantana camara, assembly GCA_037501455.1. Classification (NCBI taxonomy): domain Eukaryota; kingdom Viridiplantae; phylum Streptophyta; class Magnoliopsida; order Lamiales; family Verbenaceae; genus Lantana; species Lantana camara. Next base: position 57,860,472 of record CM074858.1, read on the forward strand.
TGTGGGCGTTTAAATTTTCCTCTTAAATAATTGCCTTGCGTGCTCAAAGTAAGTTCTCCTTTGGGAGCTTACCTTACTAGGGATAGAGGATATAAATGTTGTCCTATACAAATTGGTACCCAATACTACCCAATATACCTTATAGAATTACCGATGTCAAGATACGGAGTTATTCTGGGACTGAACTGGCCTTGTAAATACCATGCCAAGTTGGATTGTTTCAAGAAAGAAGTTACCTTAGGAGAAGGTGATAGTTCTGAATCAAAACAAGAAATAAAATCAGTATCACTAATTACCGCGGTAGAGGCTAAGAAGTTAATGGATAAAGGAGCCACTGGATTTGTTGCCCATCTTTTCAACAGGCCCAAGGACTAGTTTAAGATTGAGGAGGTAGAGGTAGTAAAAGAATTTACTGGTGTATTCCCTGAACATCTGAATTCTCTATCTCCTGACAGAGAACTAGAATTCGTAATTGACCTAGTTCCTGGAGCGGACCCATTTTCCAAAACACTTTATCGAATGGCTCCATCCGAGCTCCAAGAATTGAGAAAGCAAATTGATGAATTATTAGAATCAGGATATATCCATCCTATCACATCTCCATGGGAGGCACCTGTGCTATTTGTCAAGAAGAAGGATGGAACGTTGCGATTGTGTATCGATTATCGAGAACTTAATCATATGACCATCAATAATAAATACACACTCCCCCACATTGAAGAATTATTCGATATACTTCAAAGATCTCGAGTGTACTCTAAGTTGGATTTAAGACAAGGATATTACAAATTAAAGATCCGGAGGGAGGATATTCCGAAGACTGCCTTTAATACCGACATGGTCATTTTGAGTTCGTAGTAATGCCCTTTCGTCTAACAAATGCTCCGGCTGCATTTATGGATCTAATGCACTGGATATTCCGATCATATTTAGATCAGTTTGTGGTCATCTTTATCGATGATATTCTGGTGTTTTCAAAGACTCCTGAGGAGCATGCTGAACATCTTCGTGTAGTGCTAAGTACTTTGCGAGAGCATAAGCTATGCGCGAAGTTCAGTAAATGCGAGTTTTGGTTGGAAGAGTAACTTTTCTTGGGCATATAATATCTGGTTCTGGGATAGAAGTAGATCCTTCAAAGGTTGAAATAGTGATGAACTGGCAGACACCAAAGAATCCATCTGAATTAAGAAGTTTTCTAAGACTTGCTTGCTATTATAGGAGATTCGTGAAAGATTTCTCCAAGATAGTTGTACCTCTTATCCAGCTAATGAAGAAAGAAGGAAATTTTGAATGGACGGAAAAGTATGAGCAGAGTTTTCAAGAATTGAAACAAAGGTTAACGTCTGCTCCAGTGCTAGCCTTACCTGAAGGAAAAGAAGGCTACGTAGTCTATACAGACTCCTCTAAAGAAGGATTAGGGTGCATCCTGATGTAAAATGGAAAGGTCATAACCTACACATAACGGAAACTCAAACCTCATGAGGAGAATTATCCCACGCATGATCTAGAGTTAGCAGCAATTGTGTTTGCACTAGCTAAGTGGAGACACTATCTTATGGGGTAACTTTTGAGGTTTTCACCGATCACGAGAGTTTGAGATACCTATTCATTCAAAAGGAGTTGAATATGAGACAGCGAAGGTGGATGGAATTCCTGGAAGACTATGATTGTGTAATACAGTACCATCCAAGAAAAGCCAATGTAATGGCAGACGCCTTAAGTGGAAAGTATAGTCTGGCAGCATTATATGCGAAAAATGAAACCGTAACTGTTATCTCCAAATCTCGGCTAGCCAGTATAGTGATATCCTCGCCATTAAAGGAAAAGGTTAAAGAAGCTCAGGCGCAGGACGAATGGATTAAGAAGTGTCTCAATTCTAAAGAAAGAGATATTAAAACTAAGTTCACGACGGATGAGCACGGGATCTTGACGTCATATTTAGATCTAATGCACCGGATATTCCGATCATATTTGAATCAGTTTGTGGTCATCTTTATCGATGATATTCTAGTGTTTTCAAAGATTCCTGAGGAGCATGCTGAACATCTTCGTGTAGTGCTAAGTACTTTGTGAGAGCAAAAGCTATATGCGAAGTTCAGTAAATGCGAGTTTTGGTTGGAAGAGTAACTTTTCTTGGGCATATAATATCTGGTTCTAGGATAGAAGTAGATCCTTCAAAGGTTGAAATAGTGATGAACTGGCAGACACCAAAGAATCCATCCGAAGTAAGAAGTTTTCTAGGACTTGCTTGCTATTATTATAGGAGATTCGTGAAAGATTTCTCCAAGATAGCTGCACCTCTAAGCACTTTATCTTGAACCGATGACTCGCGGACATTCTTAATAAAGCCTAAGGTAGGTCCAATTTACCAAATCCAACCCGGTGGAATTCTTAGTAATGTTTTTGCATCACCTATCTTTCAATATGGACCCACGACTCATGCGACATCTATATTTACTTAGGCGTTAAGCTAGACCCATCAATCATAAGATCAAGATCAAAACTTAGTTCGAACGACCCACGACACGTGGACATCGCCCTCCCCAAAATTGATCTCGAAATATTGATCATCAAAATGATCAATTAGGAAACTAAGGACTAATAGGTTTCACGTAGTCACCTCACGACTCATGGATAGTGTAACGCCCCGTTTTTCATATATGCAATATGTGATAATTTATATACATTGCATAACGTTAGATGCATTATATTTTCTTGAATTTGTATGAAATTAGTTGTTAATGTGATTAATTGCTAATTCATGACCTTAATTGCTTATTTATCTAAATGTTGGATTTAATTGCATTATATGAAATGGAGTTAAATGATTAATTGCTATGTAATGAAACTTGATTGCATGCACTCAAATATTCCAAGGACTTAACGTTAGATGCATTATATTTTCTTGAATTTGTATGAAATTAGTTGTTAATGTGATTAATTGCTAATTCATGACCTTAATTGCTTATTTATCTAAATGTTGGATTTAATTGCATTATATGAAATGGAGTTAAATGATTAATTGCTATGTAATGAAACTTGATTGCGTGCACTCAAATATTCCAAGGACTTAACTGCAAAAAGGGTTGAGTCATCATATTTGTTGGAAGACATTGGAAATATCTTATGCATCATATCTGTTCCATTTCATTTGTCATATTTCATAAAAAAATTACACACACACACACACAAGAACACGATTGAAACACCATGAGAAGAGAAGGGAAGATTCTTCATATTTCAAGCTAGAATTCAAGGAAGATAATTGCATAAATTGGGGATCATCATCATCATATCATTCTTTCATCCTTTCTTTCTCGATATTAAGGTAAATATGGAAGAGTTTCTTGATCTCTTAAATGTGTTTATGAGTAGGTTTGTTGATTATGATATGATTCCTTGGTTATAAGTGTTTAGGAGCATGTTCAGGATCATTATACTTGAAGACTTGCATGAATCCTTGAGTTATATGGAAGTTGGATACATGGAAATATATGGGGTTGGATGAGGATCTCTTGATGAATCAAAGCATGTTCCTTGGTTTATATGATATCTAATTGATGTATTTAAGTCTTATACATGTTATGTGTTAGTTTTAAGTTGATTTCTTGCATTGATTTGGTGTTGGAATGATTTGGAGCCATTTTCCGTGCATATCCCCTGTTTTTCCCCTGTTTTTCGCCCAGAACACTTTGAAACACCCGTTTGGGATTCAGTTATAGCGCTAAACGCCTGTTTGGGCAGTGTCTGTCACACCCGAGAGCTTCCAAACGCCCATTTCTGCTTTCAGTTCATTTTTCAAACGGGCGTTTCTCCCTCATCCGAACTCCAAATGACCTGATATTTGAACCGTTCGAAACCTCTTGAAGTTTAGAATAACCTCCAATTGGAATCATCTCAATATATTTTTTGAATTGTGAGATATAATCAATTCTTTTAGGTGTCGCCACTTTTCCGGAAAACTACACTCGCCTAACTTCAAGCTTACGCCATTTTCTCCTCGTTTTGAACTAGAAAACGTACCATATATCATTGGAAAGGTCTTTGAGTCTATTTTCATTCCCAACAAACAAAATTCAATTCCCACTTCTATAATTAAAGATACTCCAGTTTTCCCTCAGCATGTACGTTTCCTAAAATTGTACATTTTTGTCAAACTTCACCAAAACCTCTCTTATTGCATTCCTTTCACTCCCTTGGCTCCCGTATGTGAAATATATAAGTTATATACTTATTTAATTGATAATTATGCTCCTACTTGACATTCCTTAATTGTTATTGCATGACATATTGATCATGACTTTGTCGTGCGTCGTAAATGGTTCATGCGAGTCGTGTCTCACGAACACTTGTCCCTTTTTACATAGTTTATCTTCCCGTTGATGAGGAGCAAGCTCTATAGCCATATCCTTGTTACTTTCTCGGCACAGGTGAGGTTTAATTACTAGATATATAGAACCCGTATAACTGTATATATATATATATATATATATATATATATATATATATATCTTTCTCAAAACCTTTATCGATTGCAAATGATTTCTCGTGACATATTGAACTTATCGTGATTGATTGATTGTTTGGCGAGTAAAGCATGTTCACTTGGGCCCGAGGGTAGTGTATTGAGCCAACCGAGGAAGCAAGGGCTGACGGGTAACTCTTGCACTATCCTCACAACTTTGGGATGCCCGCTGAACCCACTAGGAGATTAGTGGGGGAAGGAGTCCCAGGCATAGGGACTCATGAACCCTATGCTCGTCGTTATTGGGTGGTGGGGCCTTGCAATCCCACCATCACCGGAGGAAGAAGGGAATTGAAACTGCTTATTGTGCACTGTAATAACTTGCATTCTCACTTAACCATTGATAGTCTAAATATTGGTAATGTTCACTGTCGGAGTAAGGTTGGAGAATTGCCCTCACTCGCCGGGCCACTGATTGAATTGAAGTGATAACGGTTATATTGTTAAATTGATTAGTTGTAATCTCGGGCGAGTTGTATTTTATTATCGAACTTATATGGCTTCCCTTTTATAAAACCTTACCCGAGACTATGACTTGCATGGTAATTGCGCTAATATTTATTTATAAACCTCTCACTCAGTCTTCGGTAGACTGACACCCTCACATTTTCAGTTTTGCAGGTTGAGTGCTAGGCCCGGGTCGAGTCAGGTCTTTACTTTTGAGTCTAGTATGTTCCTTGTATATTATTGATGCATAATTGTAATGTTATGAACCTTTTGGCACTTCTAAATTTGGAAGATGGTTTGTATTGGAAGAAGTGGTGAGCATGGTGATGTTAAATTATTGAATGTATGTATCTTATGCTTCCGTATTATTGATTATGTATGTTGGTGATTAATTGAATTGGGGTCTAGTCCCGCCTAGCTAGATGGTTTCTTATTTTGTCACCCGTTCGCTATAGTCTTGGTTCATGTACGGATCATCCATTTCGTATGTGGACTGAGCTATAGCCCGCGGGGGAGGGAGGGTATGGTATCTCGGCATTCTGGGTGCTACATCTTACGTGGTATCAGAGCCCAGTTGCAAAACCGCGGTTCTAGCGTCGTGTCGTGTCAAGTCTAGGACGAACGGCATAGGAATTACTTGATAACTTGTGCATTGCATTGATTCATGCCACTACTTGTGGATTAATTGAACTTATATGGCTTGGCATTTATATGCTCAACGTGTTTAATTAAACTTTGTTGGAATTAATTGTTACATTTTGCATTCTAACTTGTTTATAAAAGCGATACGTGTATTAGCACTTTAACCGGCATGCATTATTTAGTGATTAGTGTTTGTAGGTTACCTCCATTCGTTGCTACAACCATCAATCTAGTTGCCAAAATTGATGAGAGTTTTGAGCTATTGGACGTCCAATCTAGTCTTCAAAAGGCTTAAGAAAGAAAATTTTCATTTTCTTTCTTAAGGGGGAGAGCCGGCCAAAGGAATAATTTAAACCTTAGAGGTATGCTCGCATAATGAAGGAAGTATCAATTGAAGAATTAAGCGTTTAACCGAGTTACTTCAATACAAGAATCCCAATCCACGGTGAACGGTACACTTAATCATGCATATCAAGTGCATCATGAATTTTATTATTCTTGTTAGTTGCCATTTGGTTGTATATAAGTGTTAGTTATATGATTAATGTGATTCTTCTTACCCTATGTGACATTTATATAAATGATTCTCTAAGTGTTTCCTTGAATCGTTATTTGGGGTGTGTTTGAGAGACGGGGTTCTCTCATTTCTTGTTTGAGAGACGGGGTTCTCTCATTCCTTGTTTGAGAGACGGGTTTCTCTCATTTCTTGTTTGAGAGACGGGGTTCTCTCATTTCTTATTGAGAGACGGGATTCTCTCATTTCTTGTGGAGAAACGGGGTGCTCTCATTTCGTGTTAGGGAGACGGGGCTCTCTCGTTGCTTGTCTAAGAGACGGGGTTCTCTTATTGGTTCTGCATAATTTTAAAACTCGGCAGTGGACCTGGGGACCAGGTCCTCTTAAGGGGGAGAGAATTATAACGCCCCGTTTTTCATATATGCAATATGTGATAATTTATATACATTGCATAACCTTAGATGCATTATATTTTCTTGAATTTGTATGAAATTAGTTGTTAATGTGATTAATTGCTAATTCATGACCTTAATTGCTTATTTATCTAAATGTTGGATTTAATTGCATTATATGAAATGAAGTTAAATGATTAATTGCTATCGAATGAAACTAGATTTCATGCACTCAAATATTCCAAGGACTTAATTGCAAAAAGGGTTGAGTCATCATATTTGTTGGAAGACTTTGGAAATATCTTATGCATCATATCTCTTCCATTTCATTTGTCATATTTCATAAAAAAATTACACACACACACACACAAGAACACGATTGAAACACCATGAGAAGAGAAGGGAAGATTCTTCATATTTCAAGCTAGAATTCAAGGAAGATAATTGCATAAATTGGGGATCATCATCATCATATCATCCTTTCATCCTTTCTTTCTCCATATTAAGGTAAAAATGGAAGAGTTTCTTGATCTCTTGAATGTGTTTATGAGTAGGTTTGTTGATTATGATATGATTCCTTGGTTATAAGTGTTTAGGATTATGTTTAAGATCATTATACTTGAAGACTTGCATGATTCCTTGAGTTATATGGAAGTTGGATACATGGAAATATATGGGGTTGGATGAGGATCTCTTGATGAATCAAAGTATGTTCCTTGGTTTATATGATATCTAATTGATGTATTTAAGTCTTATACATGTTATGTGTTAGTTTTAAGTTGATTTCTTGCATTGATTTGGTGTTGGAATGATTTGGAGCCATTTTCCGTGCATATCCCTTGTTTTTCCCCTGTTTTTCGCCCAGAACACTTCGAAACGCCCGTTTGGGCAGTGTCTATCACACCCGAGAGCTTCCAAACACCCGTTTCTGCTTTCAGTTCATTTTTCAAACGGGCGTTTCTCCCTCATCCGAACTCCAAATGACCTGATTTTTAAACCGTTGGAAACCTCTTGAAGTCTAGAACAACCTCCAATTAGAATCATCTCAATATTGTTTGTGAATTGTGAGATATAATCAATTATTTTAGGTGTCGCCACTTTTCCGGAAAACTACACTCGCCTAACTTCAAGCTTACGCCATTTTCTCCTCGTTTTGAACTAGAAAATGTGCCATATATCATTGGAAAGATCTTTAAGTCTAGTTTCATTCCCAACAAACAAAACTCAATTCCCACTTCTATAATTAAAGATACTCCAGTTTTCCCTCAGCATCTACGTTTCCTAAAATTGTCCGTTTTTGTTAAACTTCACCAAAACTTCTCTTATTGCATTCCTTTCACTCCCTTGGCTCCCGTATGTGAAATATATGAGTTATATACTTATTTAATTGATAATTGTGCTCCTACTTGGCATTCCTTGATTGTTATTGCATGATATATTGATCATGACTTTGCGGTGCGTGGTAAATGGTTCATGCGAGTCGTGTCTCACGAACACTTGTCCCTTTTTACACAGTTTATCTTCCCGTTGATGAGGAGCAAGCTCTATAGTCGTATCCTTGTTACTTTCCCGGCACAGGTGAGGTTTAATTACTAGATATATAGAACCCGTATAACCCTACGTGATGTTTCGGCCAAAATGTATAGATATGTATATATATATATATATATTTCTCAAAACCTTTATCGATTGCAAAAGATTTCTCGTGACATAGTGAACTTATCGTGATTGATTGATTGTTTGGCGAGTAAAGCATATTCACTTGGGTCCGAGGGTAGTGTATGGAGCCAACCGAGGAAGCAAGGGCTGACGGGTAACTCTTGCACTATCCTCACAACTTTGGGATACCCCCTGAACCCACTAGGAGATTAGTGGGGGAAGGAGTCCCGGGCATAGGGACTCATGAACCCTATGCTCGTCGTTATTGGGTGGTGGAGCCTTACAATCCCACCATCACCGGAGGAAGAAGGGAATTGAAACTGCTTATTGTGCACTGTAATAACTTGCATGTTCACTTAACCATTGATAATCTAAATATTGGTAATGTTCACTGTCAGAGTAAGGTTGGAGAATTGCCCTCACTCGCCGGGCCACTGATTGAATTGAAGTGATAACGGTTATATTGTTAAATTGATTAGCTGTAATCTCGGGCGAGTTATATTTTATTATCGAACTTATATGGCTTCCCTTTTATAAAACCTTACCCGAGACTATGACTTCATGGTAATTGCGCTAATATTTATTTATAAACCCCTCACTCAGTCTTCGGTAGACTGACACCCTCACATTTTCAGTTTTACAGGTTGAGTGCTAGGCGGGGTCGAGTCAGGTCTTTACTTTTGAGTCTAGCATGTTCCTTGTATATTATTGATGCATAATTGGAATGTTATGAACCTTTTGGCACTTCTAGATTTGGAAGATGGTTTGTATTGGAAGAAGTGGTGAACATGGTGATGTTAAATTATTGAATATATGTATCTTATGCTTCCGTATTATTGATTATGTATGTTGGTGATTAATTGAATTGGGGTCTAGTCCCGCCTAGCTAGATGGTTTCTTATTTTGTCACCCGTTCGCTATAGTCTTGGTTCATGTTCGGATCATCCATTTCGTATGTGGACTGAGCTATAGTGCGGGGGGGAGGGGGGTGGCATCTCGGCGTTCCGGGTGCTATAGATAGCAACTAGCTTCCCCTATTAAACCTAAACCCTATTGATGGAATGTTAGGAATTTAATTCAATGTTTGCACCTTGAATTAAACACCTATTTTCGAAATTAGCTTAATATTTTAAGGGAATTTTCGATTTAACCGGAGAGTTGTCCGGTTCGACCTCACCAACATATATGTTATCCAATTTAATTATTCTTGATCAATGCAAGTACAACTTAAATGCATTTCACACAAGCACTTAGCAGATAACATGTCCTAGCATGATACTAATATGAGATGATCATGGGTTCTACCTATCTTATGCGTGATATGTGGGAGCCAACAATCACAAGTTCTAACATACATGTCACATAAAACAGTTTAAATCACATAAGGGATTTGGAAATAAAACGATGCCCTATCTATTACAATAATAGAAATCCTCTCTAACACTTTGAGAGGTTTTCACTTATGGCCTCCATCTTGTTACTTGTTGTGTGGATCCATCTTGCTCCATGGTGCATTGTCTCCAAAATGAAAGAAAAAGACCTCACCACCTATGTAGCACCCCGCACGTGAGGCACCACATCCCCCGCACTAAGGCTCAACGCCAGTAACAAAATAGTAAATCCGCACCCGTATCAAACCCTAGCGAACGGGAGACAAACATAAAAACCTTCCTAAGCTAGGCGGAACTAGACCCTGCAATGATAACCAGACGAAGAAATATATTGCAACGAAAAACCAAAGTTCAAACATACAAACTATAACCAGAATTGGGCTCTTCAGGCCTCTTTTAATCAATAGCAAAACCCAGTAAAAACAATTCAATAACAATTTCATAAATATTCAAATTCATGATACTACAGAATCGAATCATACATAATTCCAATACATATGTGAGTGCAGAGACTCTCCTAACCTAACTTGACCAACTCAAACTCAACATAACTCCGCCTAGCTCGAAACTCCAAAGCCAAACCTGCACACTAAAGTGTTGGGGAGGGAGAGGGTCAGTCTCTAAAAGACTGAGTGAGCAGGAGCGATACATATATATAAGAAACATGCACATGCAAGTCATAAATCCCGAGCAAGGTTTTATTTGAAATTAGTTCCCACGAAGGGCAAGAAACTAGTTAAACAATGCTCGAACTTTACGACTAATTCATATTGAAATTCATTACGTTCATAAATCATACATATACATAAGGCTCGGCGAGTGAGCGTGCACAATCTCCAACCAAACTCCGACCGTGTACGACAAATATCATTAATATGTTGATTAGGCTATCATGCGATATATCATAATACATGCAGATCATAAATCATATCATAAAATATATTCATTTGGGCAATCCGTGTCCCGGCCTTCCCGCACGGTGCATAACAATCATAACATAACATAATCATAGTCATAATCATAAATAAGTTCCAACCTTCTTCCTCCGGGTGGTGGACGGGTTAGCAAGACCCGACCACCTCATACATAGGCCAATGGGGTATCATGACTCCCCCAAGGGCACTCAGCTCCCATTGCCCGCTAAACCTCCTAGCTAGGGCCGGTATCACCGTATTTTGGTTGGGACTAGTATATGGGATCCCCGTCAACCCTTGCTTCCTCGGTTAGCCACATATACTAAGTCCCGGGGCCCGTGCAATCATAAATCATAAATGTGTCTCGCCAAACGTAACAATTCATAAGAATCATAACATAATTCATAAATCATTTGAAAAGGGTTTACTCGATCAATATTTACTCGATACATACATTTGAAAACCAAATATAACTATATTAGGTTTTTGGCCAAAGCTTGTCACATACGGTTGTAGGGTTTTATACATAACTAGAACGAAAACACCCTCACCTGAAACAAGACGATACAAGGATACGAGTTCCCAAAAGCCCGCAGGATCAAGATCTCTCCACCCTGGAGATAAACTGTACAAAAGACAACATGACGTGTTCGTGAGACTCAAGACTCTTAATGAACCATATATGACGCACGGCATGCAATGAATATGATATAAGTGCATAAGAAATAATGTTATGTAATGAACATGTTCATGTGCACTATTAACGTCTTTAAATCATATAGACAAGCCATTCATTTGATATTATAAACGTTCATATTCATTCAAGTTCAATCTTTTCATATCCTTCATAATTCATAGGAATATCTAACAAAATCTTGGAACCATAGTCACATTATACCTTTCAACATGTTTACATTGAGTATGATAAATAAAAGGGCAAAGAGCATCACTTAAGACATCAAAAGAATGCAAGAAGATACTTAATATTCCATATAGAAGCACTCAAACCACGTCATAGCAATTCACCAAAAGCATGCTTTAAACCTCATCCAAATGCTATGAAATTAAACCAAAATATTCCTAACACATAACAAAACAAGTTCATAGTTCAACACAAAAGGAGATAAAGTCATTAAAGAGGTGAAACAAATCAAAAACCGAAAAGGAAGCAACAAGGACTGCGCAGGGGAAGGGACACGGGGGTGTCATCAACCCTAGCTAAACTGAGCCACGACCGTGGCTCAGTACAGACATGCCCAGAAGGTGTGACACGCCCGTGTCTCACATTTTAGTGTAAATGAGACACGGGGGTGTCACGGTACAGAACTAAAACGCACATAAGACTTTACCGGCAAAACTGAACCCATACAAAATCAATCCAAAAGCATACCAAATCAACTCCAAATGCTATGAAACTTAATATCCAACCTATTTAGCATGTAAGGAACATATTTCATTTAGACATCAAAGGCTAAATCACACATTAAGGGCATCTAAATCATGCAGCAAAACTCGGTCGCCAAAATCGTACATAAGAGCCCTATTGTTTCAATCAAGCCATGATCAAGTACTTAGGAGCTGAATTTGGAACTTAAACCTTGGGGAATGCATGCTAACATACTAAACAACTAATGTACATCATATATATGCAAAATGGCATGAATTAAAGCACACTAGGGTGACCAACAACCACACAAATGTAACAGCAGCAGGTCTGTCATGGAGCATGCATAAGAACAGGCCATGTCTTTCTGTTTTGGGGCTTAAAATGGATCCAAATACTTGCAACATGAATGCTAACATATAGAGAAATGATTGTACATCAACTCCATGCAATTTCACACGAAATAGAGACCATTAGATCAAGCAACAAACCATAATTCCACACAACAGTCCCGAAACAGGGGAGGCAGTTTTGAACATCAAGTTTGAAGCTCCAAATCTCATAATTTTATAAAAGGGTCAAGAGATAAAATCCTCCCAACATCATATACTATCAGTTAGGAAAGAAATAGGCCAAGAAACAAGCTCATATAATCATGTATAAGCAAGAAAATCAACTACACAAGTAAATAGGTCACAAGAACAAAAATCCCTAAAAGTTCATATCAAACTCATCACTCAAACCCTAACCAAATCTGATCCAATTCAAGTTGTAAGTAGATGAAATCAAGAATAAAAGAGTAGAGGAGACATAAATATTCATACCTTGACGATTGGAAGAAGAAGGGAGGTGATTTGAGCTCAAAATCACAAGAATGGCCAAGGGGTTTTCTTCCTTTTCTTCTCTTCCTCTCTCTCGAGCAGTTCCAGCAGAAAAGAGAAATGTTTGGATCGGTTTTCAGAGCTAAAGGGGGAAGAAAGGGCTTAACTCAAGGTACATAAGTCATGGTTAAGCTTTGGTTAGGTTAGGTTGAGTAAAAAGGGTCCCACCATGAAGATTAGTCAACAAAAGGAGCTCTTCTTGCACGAGTTGCTCGTTACTGTTGGATTTCGGAGGTCTTAATGATTTCAAAAAGGTATGAGGCTTGTTCCATTGTCTCCAAATCGTCAATACGAAGGCAACGGAGGTGTCGGAATTCGAATCCGAATTCCCAAGCTCAAGATATCACGTACGGAACCAAGGGTGCGCTAATTGCTCGTTAGCCCCCGATTTGGTTCCACAATCAAAAATTAAATTGCACAATTTATAAACAAAACGACACATTAGTTAAAACGAAAAACCGGGGCGTTACAACCTATCTCTACTCTCAAATTGCAATAAAAGGAAAAAGACATAAAGTAATAAGGCTCAATCTTCATATTGGCCTTAGACAATTACACGGGGCATATCCCGGGCTCAAAAATAGTAATATGGAAAGCCACATAATAGTACGCACATAATGGTATGCACATAATATGGAAATCTCCATTTGAGAACTTTAGGCACATCAGCTTTAAGATATTGAAGACTTCATCCCCAGGGTTCTGTTAGAGGGAAAGAAAGAACCACCTTTCTTAAAGTTTTCCGGCCGGCTCTCCCCCTTAAGAAAATAAAACATATATATATTCCATCTCACTTCTTGAACTTGTTCTACCATTTCTCAATACAAAGTATCTATTCTTTCTAATTTTCTTGAAGTGCCTATCTCTTCCGACCTTGTTCCTAAAAATTCTGCCACCCTAGTTGGAAGTCGAAACGAGCACTAAATCTACCATCCTTTCTCGAATACTCACCTTCGGTTCTTGAAGCACTTAGCCTTTTTCTGAAATTATTCTCACAAAATTTTTATCCAAAACTTGAAGGTCATCAAGTGTCAAAGTCTTCTAATCCTTCCCCTTCTCCGTTTCCAAGAAATCCCGTTGTTGATAACTCTTGCATTTTTGTTTCTCCTATTGAAAGTAACCCGTTTGAGCCCATCAATAACTTTGAAGTCATTTCCCCGGTCGACTCTTCCCCCTTAAGAATGCCTATTCTTACCCGGTGGCTCGTAACGTCACTTCTTAAATTGAAAATTCTCAATTCCTTAAATTTAGCTTCCTTGGTATAAGTGATTCCAACCATGCCACTTAGCCAAAAAAATTTCTCAAGTTACTTTTGCAACGATCGATAGGAACAACAACCTACTTCTACCAATCTAACTCTCGGCTACTTCTCCGACCTCTAAATTGCTCTTCCCCTTTTATTCTTTTTCAACCCCATTAATTCCTTGTCATAATTCGGTTATATCTCGGTTAAAGTAATGGTTGATACATGAATTGGGGAGAGTTCCTATCAAGAAAACACTTAACAATGCATGTCTGGTTAATATGCCAATACATGTGTCACACTTGTAAGTAATAAAATACATAAGTTGGAAAAATTAAGCTCAATTAGGAATGCATATATAATTAAGGAAATTTAAATAATTTAAACAATGTATGATGCACGTGCTCATGAATGCGTTGAACCTGTCACTGTAGTTGCATCTTTTAGCTTGACACTTTTCCTTGTTTGTTGATTTACGAGCTTGCCTTGAAATTGGTTGGCCATTTCTTGTTACCTACGGTCTTCCAATTTCTTCAAAATCCCCAACATCAACTCGTACATTTCCATTACTCAAGAATCGAAATTTCTTGAACTCGATTCCGTCCCCAAGTATTCCTTCCAATTTATCAATTCTAAGTGTGGCTCGAGCCTTCACCTTAAACATCTTCTTGACCAAAGTTTCTTGTAGCAACTCGCATAACTTTGTAATCAAAATTATGATCCTTGAACTCAAATGCTTCTACTTCCATGATACCTTGCCTTCTTAATCGATTCCCTGTTGCTCCATATCTTCCAATTCAACCGCCCAACCCGATAATTCAGCTTGGATATGGAGAATAGACTCAATCCGACCGAACATAGAATCTTTAGTACTCTAATTTACCACGAGCTTGCAATCACCATATTAGTCGTTCTCTTCACTTTCCCCATCCGATTTCTTTCTTAACCCAAAATCCAAAATATCTCAATCCTTATAGATCTACATCAATTACCTCATTGTTCAATCCTTCCAATTTGTCATCTTCATAAACCCAAAATCGCTCAAATTCTTAAATTTTTCCAAGGTGATCCAAATTCTATTTCCGAATCTCATCACTTGAATTATAACCCACTTCGAGAAATTCATGGCTCTTGAATTCTTGTGTGAAGTTCCCCGGTGCATTCCTTACAACTTCAAAGCTAGAGAAAGGATAGATTGAGGTTGTCGTAGAATTAGCCGTGGTTTGATATGATCTTTATAACCTATAATCACAACTTGTCTCAATTATAAATGCATGGGGTTAGTGTTTGCACATGACACATAATTAGCATTTAAACATATATTTGATGCAAAATGCAACAATTGATTCAACTAAGTTAAGTAAAACACACTAAACATATAATTTCCAAGCCATAGAAGGTCAATTAATCAGCAAGTAGTGACACGAATCAATATCATGCACAAGTTATCAAGTAGCTTAAAGATGTTCAGGTAAGTTAAAATAAATTCAAATAAGTTCAAGTAGTACCAAATAAGATGCAAGACTCCCAAATTATCAATTAATCCTATGCCGTTCGACCTAGACTTGACACGATACGACGCTAGAACCGCGGTTTTGCAACCGGGCTCTGATACCACCTAAGATGTAGCACCCGAGACGCAGAGATGCCACACCCCCGCACTATAGCTCAGTCCACATAGGAAATGGATGATCCGTACATGAACTAAAACTATAGCGAACGGGTGACAAAGCAAGAAACAATCTAGCTAGGCAGGACTAGACCCCAATTTAATTAAATGCAATACATGAAAATTCGAAAGAGGAAGTATAAACACTAACATTTCATTATCATATACCAAATATCCAAAAGCTCATCCTATTCTAGCTCATATATCAATACATTATCATCTCCAACATATTATACATGCATAAGTCTCCAAAATTAACCGGAACCCTAACATGATAAAGGCAAAAATACCAAGAACATGAAAATGCGATGCTAGACTCAGCTGAACAAAAGACACAACTCGGACTCCCGCATAGCACACGACCGTGAGTACCTGAAAAGTGAGGGTGTCAGTCTACCGAAGACTGAGTGAGGGGTTTAAATAAATATAAGCGCAATTACCATGCAAGCTATAATCTCAGGTAAGTTTTCATAAAAGAAACAATATAAGTTCAAATATTAAAGTAATTCTCGCCCAAGATTACAACTAATCAATTTAATAATTTAATCATTATCAATTCAATCCGTGGCCCGACGAGTGACTGCAATTCTCCAACCTTTCACCAAAAGTGTACAATCATGAGTGTTTCAATTTAGTAGGTTACCCTGCAAGTAATTACGTGCGATCAATTAGCAGTTTCATGAACTCGTTCTTCCTCCGGGTGATGGTGGGCTTACAAGACCCAACCATCCAATCATGGTGTACGTCGGGAACATGACTCCCACGCACGGGATTTCTTCCTTCACCAAACCTCCTGGTGGATTCAGAGGTGATCCCACATGGTGAAGATAGAGCAAGAGTTACCCGTCAGCCCTGGCTTTCCCGGTTGGCTCAATACACTACCCTCGGGGCCCAACGTGAACATGCTTACTCGCCAATACAATCAATTAATCAATTCGGTCCGTTCAGTTCAATCATGAAATCCATTTAAAATCCATATGGTTTGGAAACTATAGATATATAGATACATTTTGGCTTAAAACATCACATAGAGTCATATGGGTTCTATATATCTAGAATTAAGCCTCACCTGACGAGCGACGGGACAAGACAAGGACACAAGAAAGTGCCTAAACAATCCATGATCTCCACCCTGGAGAAAAACTGGACAAGAAAGGGAATAGTGGAAACCCGTGAGACGAGACTCAATATGAGACCAAGTATGACGCACGGGCATGCTCATGTAAATAAATAAAATAAGCAATCAAGTGACATTTAGCATGTATGAAAACCAATTAACACCTAAGAGGTGAAATTAATATCAAGAAATCATGTATTCATATTATTTAATTATTTCAAGTTCAACTCATGTAAGGCATGGAGTCACACAATCACGTTTGAGCAATTAAGTACCAAGAAGTGTCAATTAGGAGCATAATTATCAATTAATCAAGTATATGTATCATATAATTCACATATGGGAGCCAAGAGAGTGAAAGGAATGCAATAAGAAAGGCTTTGGTGAAGTTTGGCAAAAACGGACAATTTTAGAAAACGCACACGTTGTACTGAAACTGGAATAGCTTTAATTCTAGAAGTGGGAATTGAGTTTTGTTTATTGAGAATGAAACTAGACACAAAGACCTTTCCGAGGATATATGGCTCGTTTTCTAGTTCAAAGCAAGGAGAAAATGGCATGAGCTTGAATTTAAGCGAGTGCAGTTTGTCGGGAAAATAGCGACACCTAAAATAATTGATCATATCTCACAAACTAGAAAACATATTGAGGTGATTCTAATTTGAGGTTTTTCTAACTTCAATAGGTTTCCGTGGGTTCAAAAATCAGGTCATTTGGAATTCGTATGAGGGAGAAACGGGCGTGTGAAGTTTGCACTGGAAGCAGACACGGGCGTGTTGGAACTCGCGAATGAGGCAGTAGCCTCCGATACGGGCGTGTCGGAAATGCACTGGGGAGTGACACGGGCGTGTCAAAGCAATCTGGGCGAAAAACAGGGCAAAACAGGGTATGGGTACGGGAATTGGCTCCCAAGCCATTCCAACACCAAATCAATGTAAGAAATCAACTCAAAACTACCATATAACATGTATATGATCATATATATCAATTAGGCATCATTTAATCCATGGAAACTTGTATAGATCATCAAGAATCAATCAACAAAACCCTATATAATCTCATGTCTTCCAACTCTCATATTCTTCAAGAATTCATGCAAGCTTTGAAGTAAAAAGGTCCTAAACATGCTCCTAACCATAAATAAACAAGAAGGCTCCAAATAATCATCAAACCCTACATCAAATATATCTCAAGGGATTCAATCAAATTCTCCATATACCTCAAGATGCAAGAAGAAATGGATGAAATGATGAGATGATGAAGATGATGCTTCTAGCTTCACAAATCCTCCAAAAATCTTGCTTGAAAAAGAGATGAATTCTTCCTTCCCTTCTTGGTGTGTTTGATCGTGTATTAGTGTGTGTATGTGTGTGAGATTTGGATGATATTTGATGAATGATATTTTGGGAGATGGATGTATATGATATAATATGTATGTAATGTATATATATCTACAAAAGTCCTCCACTAACTCATATGACTCAACCATTTTTGCACTTAGGTCCTCCACTAACTCATATGATATAATATGTATGTAATGTATATGTCCTTTTAAGTGTTAATTTGCTACTTTCATGTTTCGTTCTTGTCGTGTGCCTTGTCTATGCATGAGCTTAAATTTCTATGCCTTTGCTTGAACTAATATGATTAATTTGAATTATTTGTGGCTTAATTTGATAGGATGTTCTAAAATATGAATCAATATAGCTTGAGTGATGTGTTTACGCATCTCATTTGCATCCATTGCATTCATGAACATTGTCGAGCTTGTTCTTAGATTGTTGCAACATGTTTATGTGTTGATATTTGTTCTAATTATGCATGAATTGGTTAATATGCGTTCATGCACACTTTGTTTGCTCTTAATTGGATTAATTGGATACTTGAGTTTTTCCTAAGCATGATTATGACTCTATTATATTATAAGACCCATACGTTTGCATGAGTTTGATTTGTATATGAACTTTGCCTACATACTTGCATTCTTTAAATGCGTAAACATAAGCCGTGTGTCAATGTGGTTCATTTGGAGTCTAAGCTTTGTGTTTTGTCTTCAGTTGGTTCAGGTGCACCCGGGGTGGTGTTTCGTGGTCCGTTCTGATTCCGGGGTGAATCATTTGTCCGGTTTTGGTTCTTCAGTGTAAGGTGAGGTTTAGGTTTGTTTCTTTGTAGTTAATACGACCTATAACCCTCTGTTGTAACACCCCAAACGGAGAAGTGCCACATCCCCCGCACTATGACCCAGACCCGGAAGATGAAATGAAAGTCCATGCCCGAATCCGAATCAGAGCGAACGGGAGACCAACTCACACACTAGGCTAGGCGGATCTAACTTGACCAAAACTTAGAGTGCGGAGCAATTAAAACCAACAATAATAGATAGCGGAAGCATTTAAAACAAAACATACAAAGCAGGTGACGGGTTCAACTAGCATAGATACCTAATCCCGAATATCAACATAAAGTAATAATCATCAAGTGCCACAAGGGCCGAATGAGAGTGCCACACAGGGCTACCGAATAGTAAAGTAAAATCTCAAGTCTACAAGTCAAAGCATAAGTAAAGTGTATGAAAAGACAAATGCAAATAGAAAGACTAGACCGACGAAGTGCAACTCAAAGGACTCACTTCCGCCTAGCAAACGCCAACAATCCTGCAACTAAAAGTGTAAATGAGGGGTCAGTCAACTTGACCGAGTGAGGGGGCTAACGCACACCCACAATATATATATAAGGAGCATAACACAGAATAAAAAGGATGGACTCATGAACCGGGGATAGGTGTTACATACCAAAACGTTTTGAAAGAACCCGAATAAGATATAGATATAAGTTTAGAACCCATTTTCCAGAAAGACTCTATCCCGATTCATAATTCCATAACATAATCAACTGCTCGGCGAGTACGAGCTTCCAACCTCAACTCCTCATAACATAAATCAAAATCAATCCAACCTCTACACCAATGATGGAGGAGATGTACCGTCCCCATACCATCGAGAATAAACCGTCTAAAATAGACTCACCCTCAAGGGGTTGCGAACCCACAAGAGTCCTCCCTGGCCTTAGCCGAAGGCTCAAGATACCACGCCTCCCTCATCACCCTAAGGTCGTACAATGATATCTCAAATGGAACTACGCAATGGATAAATGCCCCGACGGCCCTAACCGTCCCGGGGGTACCCATTCCACAGCTCACCAGGATCGATCCACACACAGATCACAATGGATCACAACATAACAGATCACAACGGATCACATACGCCAATCTTTCATGGCAATCTCGCTACATAATCATAACATAACTTAACTTTCCGAAACAGCTTACATATGCTTTCATATTTAATTTTCCAAAACAGAGTTGATTCAAAAGGACATAAACATATCATATCCAACACATATGTATTTATAATAGATATACTCGCATGCAAGGGTTGAAATCAGCATATTAAGGCCATAGGTCGCGTAACTATACAAAATCCTAAACCTCACCTGAGAAGCGACGAGATACCAGAACTGACAAGACGAATGCATACTTGATCAGGTTGTCTCCACCATGGAGATCACTGTACAGAAAGGGGAATACATTGTACTCATGAGACACGACTCAGATATAAGACCAAGTAGGACGCACGGCAATGAAATGAATGATGTGAAGTGTAAATGGAGTCACACTATAGCATACTCATGTTTAGGTGCACAATTAATGTCTTATGTAAGAACCGAGTATACAGTTAAAGGAGTACATAGTTCGCGTAAACAAACTCGAGTGTACAATATGCATACAACCAAACACACACCATCCAACACCTAGTAACACAATTACAAACTAACCGAAATCCACAATTATCAGTTAATATATTTAGTTCCTAACAAATTACCTAAATTTATAAGTTACTATTTTTAAACATCATTCAACCACCAGCTTACTGTTTGGCATGCACTACTCGATCACCAAACAATTCAATAACCATAGCACCATTTTCAATTTCAACAACTAAAGTTCGCGGTTAACATATATACAAGCATAATAAATTTAACTCCTTATTTTCTCATTTACTAATTTACACACTATCTCTAACCATTAAAAGCTCAATTACATAGTGCCAATTACAATATAATAAACACCATGCAATACATGTAACACTTTGTTAGATAGAACCAAATAGGGTATATCAATTCAATTCGGTACGAGCATTAATTATCAAAGGTCTTAACCAATTAATCATCCTGCTTCCAATTAAAATTCGGCCAATTATACACTCACAGGTTCCCAGTTACACTAACTCTAACAATTACCAGTTAACATGTTATATATTTTAATTAATCGTGAACACACACGTGGGTTATAATCATCATTAATTCATTCCTAATTATATATTCAAACTTGGAGTCTAACCAAATAAGATTTTATCTCAAATATCAAACATAGAAATGCACATACGAGTTATACCGTTGCAGATTGACATCACACATCACTAAATGAACCGTGATGAATTATACCAAGATGTATTTCGAAAATCATCACATTAACAGCACAAATTCTCTCATAACAACTATATACCTATATAAATTCGAAAACTCAATTCACAGTTCTGGAAAAGAACAAATATAAATCTTCATCCCATACATAATTTATACAATAACGAAATTACAATTAAATGAAGGATGGAAGGAAGAAAGCCTACAATTCAGAAACCGAAAGAGAGGGATTCGTGAAGTTCAAGTGATGTTTGGCGCTGCAAATCTGACGGTAGGAGGGGGGTTTTCGACCCTATTCAGGTTTGTGTGGAGTACGAGAGTAGCGGATAGATCTTACAGAGATAACCCTTGGCCGACGGTCATGTGATGGCGACTGGAGGAGGTGGCGATGGTGGTCATACTTGGCTGAGATGATGGTGGTTGCTTAAGTTGCAGCCTTGACGGAGATGACTTCGCCCCTAATCAGATCTGAACGAGGGGGGAGAGAATAGCGCTATGGTGGCGCTGGTCAAAGCCGCGGAGGCGGGGTTTGTCGGATCTGAGCTTTGACAGTGGCGGTGGTCGCTCGTCGGATGACGGTGATGTCGGGTGGTGGTGGAAGTGCCCGCTGCTCTAAATCTGGTGGTTGGCCGGTTGGAGCGGCGACGAGATGATGGTGGAGGAGGTGAGGTCGCGGCCGGATCTGTGCCAGATGGATGTGCTGTCGGCGCTGGTGGTGGTGGAGGGTCAGCTTCGTCGCCCGCTGCTCTATCTCTGACGGAGGTGAAGAAGAGGGGTGGAAGAAGGAGGCGGCGGAGCAAGGATGGTGGCTGAGTCGCGAACAGACCCGCTGGTGGTGGTGGAGTTATGGCGGGCGAAAGTGGTGGCGGAAAGGCGGAGATAGAGGAGCTGTTGTTGGCGAGTGAAGGTGGTGCTAACAGGCTGAAATGAGGTGATGGCCGTAGGAGATGATCGGTGATTGGTTGTCGACGGTGAAATTGCCGTTGGTGAGAGAAACCCAGGAAGAAAGGGCTGCTGCGCCGCTGGAGAAGAAAGCAAATCGGGAAGGAGAAGAAATGAATGAGAAGGGGCTAGGGTTTCGGTGTGATAAAAGGGGTTTTATTCCAGATTTACAATCAAGCCCCTCAAAAGTTTGGGTAAAGCGATTGAGTCCCCCAATTCCGAATAAGATCATTTAAGTCCAATTAACTATTAGGAAATTATAAAAGTACCCCCATGATTTAGAGTAGTGTCCAATTAAGTCTAAATTGAATTTCTCATAATTAGAAATTGACACCCAAAGTTCAGTTATTACAATTTAACCCACATAATTCAAATTAAAGAGCAAATAGGTATTAAACACCTATTTCAATTAAGTCCACATATTTTCATAAGCATGCAATTGAGTCAAATAAACAATTAATAGGTGAATGAAGCAATTCAAATACGTGCAAGGTTGAATAAACAACGTTCTAATCGTACGAAAACGACATCGTATCTTGCTCCGAAAATGCGGAGTGTTACATCTGTGCTCGTTTTCAAAGCCCGCATGTGACTATACTATTATACTTATATAATAGATATGTTCTTATAAGATACGTTTATGATCTTGAGCGTGTGTTCTGCGTGGATGGGAGCTTACGGGCTTAAATTCCATCGCGTGGGTTTTGCGTGGATGGGAGCTTACGGGCTTAAACTCCATCGCGTGAGATTTGCGTGGATGGGTGTCTAAGGGCTTAAATTCCATCGCGTGGGTATATATATAAAAAAATTAAGTTGTGTTATATATGTACGAGCATATGTGAGCTTGAAAATGTTTTGCAACGAGGCTATGCTCCAAACCGTGTGTCTTCAAGCTAGCTATGGATTAGGATGACACGGAGAGGTACGTTTATAGCATATGCTAAGTTGTAAGGTAAGGTATGCTCCAATAAGGTACGTAAGTTATGTTTATTTAGGTAGCGAGTTAAGTGAATTAAGGAGATAATTGGTTGTTATTGGGCCCCGAAGACGTGGGTAAGGACGCCCGGGATGGCAAGGGCCGTAGGGTTAAGCCTGTGCACGGTCTCCATTTGGAGTACTCACGCGCGACTCTTGGAGGTTTTTTCTTGATTTTCTTACGTTATAGAGGAGTAAGACCCGTACTCGCCGGGTATAAGAATTCGTTAAGATATGTTGATTATGAAACAGGATAGGAGCTTTCCTTTATGTTATAATGCGAATATGTTAAGTTTGAGATGTTTTGATAAGTATAAGTATAAGTTTGGTATGGAAAAATGGTTTTGGTATGCAAAACCCTATCCCGGTTCGTAGTCTTTTGTTTAATATGTGCGTTGCTCTATATGTATATATGTGTTGGTGTGCGTTAGCCCCCTCACTTAGTCGAGTTGTAGACTGACCCTCTCCCTCCCCAATCTTTTAGTGTGTAGGTCTACTTTGGAGTTTGGAGCTAGGTGGAGTTGAGTCAAGTCTTTGAGTCGGTCGGTTTGAGTCAGATTAGTTGGCATTCGCATTTGTATTATTTGAATTCGAATCAATATGTAAGATTTGTATATGTATGCTTATGCATTGTTATTTGGAATTGCCCTTGATGGGTTTTGTAATTTGTTGAAAAGAGGCCTGAGGAGCCCAAGTCTGTTTGTGAACCGTGTGTTTAATTTCTGCAGGCCCGTGGCCAATGCATGTGTTTGATCTTTTGTCTTCCGCTGCTATCTGCATTGTTGGTTGGTTTTTCTTGACAGGGTCTACGTTCCGCCTAGCTTAGGTTTTTGTTTTGTTTGTCTCCCGTTCGCTACGGTTTGACCTGGGTGCGAACTCTCCATTTCGTTGCTCGGGTTGGACCGTAGTGCGGGGGATGTGGTGCCTCACGTGCGGGGTGCTACAATCTTGAATGCATTGATATGATTTATTTTACCTTGAGCCGTATGAATTGGTCGGTGCCTCAATAGAGCTAGCGAGTTGATGTAAAATAGATTCTTTGTAGTATTCCAAAGAGAGCTATGAAATTCTCACCCAGGCGATCGTGGACGTTATCCGATCTTTAGAAGCTTAGAAGTTCGAGACCTATTTCCGTACTACGAGATAGTTGTTGTTGATCACCCATTGGCCATCCGTAAGTATCGACGTCGCCTTCTCAAGATCTTGCGTCTTCATAACATAGCATCCATGTTCAAGTGAGATCATATTCTCCCTTTAGTTGCCACATCAGGGCTAGCCTCGCCGCGAATAGTTTAGCGTTAAAGTTGCATCCAAGTATTCGCAAAATAATTGCATTACGCCATTTGTTCCGTATCGATTCCTCTAAAACTTCATCAAGGACTATTCTGGCTAAGGATAATCTTCGTTGGGTTCAATGGTAGCGAATTTATCAAGATCCTCCTTGTTACCCTCATTGAATTTGAGATTGGCAGTTTGTTTCTTTCGATTCCCAATTGATCGAGATTTGTCTCCATGAACGACGATTTGGTCTGTCTGAAATCTCACTTGAATTTTTTGGTACCCCTTCTCATTTGATCGAATTCTTCGCTAGAAAGAGACTGAAAGTTTTCTCCCTATATGTATTTCGATGATGCTTAAGTCATCCCAATGTAATGATGAAATTTATAGGTTGAAGATAGGGGAAAGATGAAATTTTGTGCTATTAAAAATTAGCTTAAAAAGTTCAAATATTATGTTGAAGGGAGGGGAAAAAAAAGGAATTTTGTGCTATTAAAAATTAGCTTAAAAAATCCAAATAAACAAACTAACCCAAAACAAATAAACACAAAATCTTTAAATAACTCAAAATCAATCTCCCCAAAACTCATGGATCGCAAAGCCATTATTTAAGTAAATTAATTTCGGAAAAAAGTAAACTAATTGAAAGAGTACTAAAAACAAAATTTCTACCAGCAAGGCTACAAGCATACAACGAAATTCTTCAAACTTTTTTTTTCTTAAAAACGGTTTTCTTAGAAAATACTAGCTTTCTCTCAACACCACTCACCACCAAGCCTGCAATAACTCCACCACCCAGCCACCGCAGCGCCTCCACCACGGTGCTCGTCTGCTCTATTTTACGCTCTGCTGTCCCACTCGGCCGCTGCTCTGCTGCTTGCACCGTCGCAGCCTCTCCTCCGCTCCGACACCGTCGTTATTTAATGTTCCACAGGAAATCTGAACTTTTCTTCTCAATCGTAAAGCTTATTGCTTTTTAGAGGGTCAGTGTTTGAGCCCAAAACTTATTACTGGGTTTATGTAAGCACACGTATTCCTGCACCTATTTTCTCCCCTTAATTTCGGTTAGAAAAATTGCGAAAATTGTTGCATTGTTTCTTTAGTTCTATTCGTGAATCTTCTGTTTTTCCATTATATCTTAATGGGCTTGTCTTCAATTTTAGTGTACCCCAGAAATTTAATTAGTCTGTTTCGAAATCTGATGTAGTTTGAAGATATTGTCGCACTATGAACGCCCCCATAATTGGTAAATTTTCGCTCCTAACTTATTGTTTTGCTTCATGCATTAAAGATGATTCCTTAGCTTCCCCACCCTTCTTTTTTTTTTCATTAATGATTGACTATTAACTAGCCCTTTCTTTTTGGCGTTTTTTCTTGGGTTTTATGTAGACCCACTACAGGGGGATTTTCCCGAAGTAATAGAGGAGTATTTGGAGCATGGAATTATGAAATGTATTGCCTTTAATCGTCGTGGAACACTACTTGCTGGTATAGTTTCCTGTGGTTTCTCTAATCTTATTTGAATTAATTGGTTTAGTACCTTCTTTCATCCTCCACATTATAGACAATTTTATATTTATTTAACACTGTTGCTTAGTAGCAGCTGAACAATGTATAATTTCAGTTATCATGTTGAATATGCATGAGTAATAAAAGTATGCTCTACAAGTTTCCAACTTAGGATCAAATGCGTGTTATAAATTATCCTGATATATCTCATGATTATTACAGAATTTGTGAAAGGTGTTCCCCTCTTATATGTTTTTGAGCAAAAATCTCTTTGATTTGGGTTTAGCATGTGTGTGTCTTTAACCCGGGATTTTTGACATCTCAAATGTCTTCACTTGTCCAGAAATAGAACTCATAGGAAATTGTCTTCCTTAATAATGATCTTAAGATGCCTAGGAATGAAGCTTATAACTTATCCATCGTGACACTTCTTGATGTTAATTACTTATTTCTCGATCCTTTAGTATACTGTTTGATCTATGTGGGGCCTCACAAAATTCAGTTTCTTTGTTTCAAAAATGTTAAGCTTCAAATGATATTCTTCTGTTGATAAAGTCTCTTCTGTAAAGCTCTTAACATTTTTACAATATCAAAGTCCTTTCACCTATAAATCATTATCTTTGTTTGGTTATTCTTGTATCTCAAGTTTATTCATAACTAATACCTATAACATCAGGTGCATTGTAATTTAGCGGCAAGTTATTGACCACTCTCGAATTTATTAGTGAAATCAGGCTCTTTGTTTAATATTTTAATCTCTGTGACCAGCTGGGTGCACTGATGGAAGCTGTGTTATATGGGATTTTGAAACCCGAGGAATCATCAAAGAATTCAAGGATAAAGACTGTGTTGCTGCCATAACAAGCGTTTGTTGGTCCAAGTATGGTCATCGTGTTCTAGTGTCGGCTGCAGTTAAGTCTTTAACTCTTTGGGATGTTGTCAAAGGTGAGAAAATAGCTAGAACGACACTACAACAAACACCTTTGCAAGCTCGTCTCCATCCTGGTTCCTCAGCTCCATCTATTTGTTTAGCTTGTCCTCTTTCATCAGCCCCTATGATTGTTGACTTGCATACATCAACCACAACAGTTCTTCCTGTGTCTCTATCTGATAATACAACAAATGTGGGAGGTCTGCCATCTCGTAATAACAAATTTTCAGATGGATCGTCTCCTTTTACACCTACTGCAGCTTGTTTTAACAAGTATGGAGATTTGGTTTATGTGGGAAATTCCAAGTGGGAGATACTAATTATATATCATAAAAGCATCCAAATATGTGGTATTGTTCCTATTCCTGGAAGTGCTGTGATAAAGAATATTGTATTTAGCCGTAATGGGCAGTATCTTCTGACAAACTCAAATGATAGAACTATCAGAATCTATGAAAACCTGTTGCCTTTGAAAGATGGGCTTAAAGCCTTGGACAAAACAAATCACGAATTTGGTGAGGAAGATGAAATTGAGAAGTTGAAGGCTGTTGGATCAAAATGTCTAGGTCTATTTCGCGAGTTCCAGGATTCGATAACCAAAGTGCACTGGAAAGCACCATGTTTTAGTGGTGATGGTGAGTGGGTTGTTGGAGGTTCTGCCAGCAAAGGAGAGCACAAGATTTACATATGGGACATGGCCGGTCATCTTGTGAAGATCCTTGAAGGTCCAAAGGAAGCTTTGATAGATTTGGCATGGCATCCTGTTCACCCTATAGTTGTTTCTGTCTCCTTGACTGGCTTGGTTTATATATGGGCTAAGGATTATACGGAGAATTGGAGTGCATTTGCTCCTGATTTTAAAGAGCTTGAGGAGAACGAGGAGTATGTCGAACGAGAAGATGAATTCGATTTACTGCCTGAAAAGGAGAAAGTGAGTAAAATGAGGGTCATGGATAAAGCTGGTTTCTTTTTTTATTTTTCTTTTTAATTCCCTACTTTTTGTCTTAATGTATATTTGTGATTCCAGGTAAAAGATTCAGATATCAACGAAGATGAGGAAATTGACATTGTTTCTGTTGAGAAAGATTCTGCTTTCAGTGATTCAGACATGTCACAGGATGAAATACGCTTCTTGCCGGCTGATCCATGTCCTGATGTTACTGAGCAGCAGGACAAACATGCAGTAAGTAGTTTGAAGCTGGGGGATGATAGACAGTCTTTATCTCCTCTTTCAGATGAAGCAGGGCAGAATGGTCATCTAACCAACCATGAATCCGGTCCCCCTGAAGGTAATATGTTTGGTTCCAAGAGAATTTAAGTCATTTTGATCTTTATCATTGTCATTGTAAATTAAAACAGTTCTATTTTCAACAGCATTCTTTTTTCTTATCTGTCGAACAATTTGTAATTATGCTGCAGCTGACACAGGAGGAATGCGCATAAAAAGTAAGAGGAAGCCCTCAGAGAAGGTATTGGATTTTGATTCAGAAAATGTTAATAAGACACACTATTGAAGATAAAAGCATCAAGCTGAAAATTGTAAGATAATCTGTTGGTTTAAGTTTAACTAGGTTTATTATTCAGAAAACATGTCATTTTCTGTGTCATATGGAAGTAGGTATATTTGAGATGCAATATTACATTTTTCTACAGCCTAAGCCACAGAATATGCACCTTTGTAATTTCAGATGAGAACTTAAAGATTGCTTAGAGCTTAACTGGTTTTGAATAATATTTGGGCTCACTGGAATAGGTGTCGTGTTCCATGCCCAAAACTTTTATCTACATCAATAAATTTTGCTATGCTTCCCATCACTCTAGTAAGAGCGGAGAAAAGAAAAAAGGAGGGCCTTTGCTTCTTGTGGGAAATTACTAACTATTTTGTTCTTTGGATATTCTCTTTCTATTTTGTTTGTATAGCCCTTAAAACACCCTAAAATGTAGAATTTGATTATCATGACCCATGGGAGCTATCTTTCACTTTAAATATGTACTTCACTTTCTGTGTCTAGATTAAAATATGTCGAGTTTATGTTTCAATTCTGTCTCTAATTTTACAATTCAATACTTTTGGTTTTGAAACTCCATATACATTTTCAAGAAGGGTGCCTTAAGAGAGGAAAATACAATTTAGCACTCACAATGAAGCAGTAAAGGTGGCTTTGGAGTGATTGGTTTTGTGCTGGATGTAGTATTGCTTGTTAAAGAGGATGCGTCCCTGATCTCCAGTTATTTTCATAGCTACTAAGAAATCTTATTGTTAAAGTAACTACCTATACTCACTGAGTTGAAATTTATATCCTAATTCAATGAACTTAGTTTAGCAAATGAATACCCAATATGAGAAATATCCAACTTAACTACCTGATACATCTTTAATTCATAGCCATATTGACAATAACTAGGATATGTTACTACACGATCATTCTGAACCTTTTCATTTTTCAATTTGATGAGTTTGGATGCTTCTGTTTTATGTAAGCATTGTTTTGTCTATTAAGAGGTCAATTCGCATATCTAGTACTCTATAGGGTTACTAAAATTAAGTACCAATGATTTCCATTTCGATTTAAATACTTAGTAGTTGGATGTTAAGGATTTTTGTCTTCTGCAAGTAAATTCAAGCATTTGAACTGTTTTCACGCACTTGGAACAACACTTGTTATTTTGGGTTCTTTATGGTAGGTGGATGACAGAAGATTCATGCAAATAATTGAGGGGATTACAACTAAAAATAACTGATGATGTTCCTGCAAATCGAAAAAGCTAGTAATGCCATACTTAGCTTTCAATGTGCAACCATTTCTGCACAGTTAATTCCCTTTTAAGGATATGATTGTGAACGTAACTAAGAGCGTGTCTGGAGAGCTTATAAGCTCCTCCGAACATGTTATAAAATGTTTGAATGCTTACTGTTCTTTAAAAATTTTCAGAGATGAGTTTCTATGTAAGTTTATAAGGTCTCTTAATCTTGATAAT
This sequence comes from Lantana camara, assembly GCA_037501455.1. NCBI lineage: Eukaryota > Viridiplantae > Streptophyta > Magnoliopsida > Lamiales > Verbenaceae > Lantana > Lantana camara. Next base: position 57,890,346 of record CM074858.1, read on the forward strand.
AACAAACTAGTTATTGCTAACATTTCCTAAGCTTCACATCCAGATATTATCCAAACACAGTTTAAGAGATAATAACGAACTAGATATTATTAACATTTCCTAAGCTCCACATCCTGATTTTATCCAACACAATTTAAGAGTTCCCCCCCCCCCCCCCCCCCCCCCCCCCCCCCCTTTTTTAAAGGAATAAGGATATAAGACCTTAAAAGATGCAGGAACTTTTGTAAAATCATCTAATAAACTTAGCCCCAATCTATGTCCTCTGTTCTTAGGTTTGAACCCTTCCTTTGCTCGTCCTTGGGTATGTTAGTAATGTAGCAGAAGAAAATGAATGCAAATGCTAAAGAAGATTGTTCTTTTTTTCCCTTGTTCTTGCCATTTTCTCGTAGCTTGTTATTTCGAACTGCAGTTTCTGATGGGGTACTCTGACATCAACGTGCAGCACAATGCCTCATGAGGGTACACTCCAGCAAAATGACCATGACGAGACAATTTTAATTCATGGCAGACCACTTGATTCTACGAACAATCTTTTAAAGTTCATCTGGGCCTTGACATTTTTCATGAGTCTATGGTAGTGACATTGGCAAATGTTTCCGGCAATGTAGTGAATATGAAGAACAGCATGGTTTAAACAACTCAGACCACCGAAGATGTAGCAAAAATGGTGTTAGCTTAAGTGGTCTTTTAGAAAATTCTTTTCTATGCGTTTACATGATCCCAGAACATAAATATATTTATGGTATTTGACGAACGTATAACTCTTCAATGAAAGATGTATTTTTAGAGAGTATTTGTTGACGGATGAAAAGAACAATGATTCTGGCTTCTGTTGAATAGATTTATCTATTCCGTTTTTGTATATTCTGCTCAACAAATGAATTATGCTGTCAATGCGTCCCTTTTTCCTTGATCTCATGTTTTTCTTTTTGTTGTATTTTTCTTTTCTATTTTGTTACTTTTGTGTGATTTGAAGTGCAATCCTCTGTTCAATTTCATTTGAGTTTCCAATTATACAATCTTCACCTTATTGTGTTCATAAAGAATAGCACTCACGAAGGCATTGATGCCGTAAGGTGTGGATTTTCTCTCAGTTATTTCATGGCTTTCCAAGTAATTTTGGTCTCCATTAACTGCGATATTTACCTGTTAAATATCCTACATCTCTTGTAATTCTTGCATTATGCAATTCCATTTTTGATTGATGTGTTCAAAATATGCTTGTATTTATGGTATTTCATTAAAGAGGAGAAAGATAATATTTGTTACTGTATCCAATATTGCTCAGCTATATCACTTATGAAACCTGAGAATAGCTGAAAAAATTATAAATGGTATATCCTTATTACTTTTCATAATTGGAGAATTGTTTTTCTCATTCAGAAAATAAAAGTATACAGTATATATACAGATAACTTCCTAACTATTAGAAACCGGATAAAGGAAGAAAACTGATCAAAAGAAAACTCTATCCACTAAAAGACTTAATAAAATAATTAAATAAAACATGAATTATTTATTTCCTAATAGCCCCCCTCAAGATGGACTATAAAAGATTTTATAGTTCATCTTGGACTTCACAGAATTGTTGACTTCATCGTTGTTCTCGTCGAGCATTAAGAACTGCTCTGCGCTTGAAATGGCGTCCATGATTTCTTGATTGTGTGCGACACCGGAACTAATGTCAGCCATTTGTGATCTTCTTTTGATGGGGCGGCAGTGTGCGGCGACCGGAGTGGTGGTGGTTCCGACCAAGTGCCGCGACGGTGGGGTTCTTTTGATGTCTCCGGAGTGTGAGTGGAGTGTGAGTGAAATGGAATTGCTTTGTTGGCACAATCTGTGCAGAAATTATGATTTTGGTGAAATAAGCACCAATTGAATGAAAGGAGAATTATCTCCGATGATTTTTTTTAAAAGATTTGATTTTGGTGAAATAAATACCAATGGATGAAATGAGACATAACTATCTCAGACAAAAGGATTGAGATCAGGAGGCCAAGTTATCTCCTTTTATAAATCCCAACTTTCTTGATGGTAAAAAGGAAGCCACATGAAATAAAAGTAGGAGGCCTAGTTATCTCCTATCAAGGTTGCTAGATGAGTTCAAGACCAAGATGGGAATGATGAAGGAAAAAAACAAAAAAAAAAAAGTATCAAAAAGAAAGATTCTTCTTCCGGCGGATGGATGGAGGATTTTTTTTGTTTGCTGCAATGGTAGTGGTGGAAGATTCTTCTTGCGGCGGATGGAGATTTTTTTGCAACGATTTATTTGTGGAGATGGAATCTGTGGAGGATGTGTTTGAAGATTCTTCTTCAACTTATGGAGATTTTTTTTTTTTGCAGCGATGGTGGAAGATTTATTTGTGGAGATGAAATATGCGGAGGATGTATTTGCCATGATGGATATAGCCGAAGAAAGATGGAGAAAAAGCCTCTCGAGGGTGGAGAAAAACTTCATGACGGACTCTCCAAGATGAGAAAAAAAAAAAAAAATGGATCAGAGATTTTGTGCGGAGGTTGAGATCTTGATTATGACAAAAGAAGGTGAACCACAGCGGAAGAAATTTGCTCTGATACCATATTACTTTTCATAATTGGAGAATTGTTTTTCTCATTCAGAAAATAAAAGTATAGAGTATATATACAGATAACTTCCTAACTATTAGAAACCGTCTAAAGGATAAAGGAAGAAAACTTGATCAAAAGAAAACTCTATCCACAAAGACTTAATAAAATAATTAAATAAAACATGAATTATTTATTTCTTAATAATCCTTATTTATTTGTCAGTTTCTCTTACACATGATATTATATATATATATATATATATATACAAGGAACATCTTGGAGATGTTTAGTTTTTATCTTTTCCTGATGCAAATTTATATGTAACATAAGCGGTGAGTGACATGATAACAAGCATGGCCACCCCCATATTCACCAGCAACTGCCTTTCTTCATTGAGCTCAGTTAGCCCCTTTACTGCTTTCTTATATTTCTCCTTTGTAAAAGCACCTAATTCATTATAGTCTCCCTTCTTTTCAGGTAACCTAATGACCCCATCTTTCTCTTGTTTCTTCATCTTTGGAATCTCAATCCCAGGTACTTCTTTAACTTCAGCTGCAATATTCTTTCTTTTAGACTCTCTATCATTTGTCTCATCATTTGGGGAAACTAGAGTGCTCAATGGTGGAGTGCTCCTCTCTTTTTGATCACTTTCCTTTTGAGGTTCTAATCTTTTCTCATTGGTTATTTGGCTATTACCCACTGCCTGAAAACCTTTGTCTTTGCCCTTTTGCGGGTTCAGTTGTTTTTGATCACCCAGTGTCGTTTGTTCTATACTTTTCTCTTTTGTTGATTGCCTATTATCAACTGCTTGAGAATCTTGGGCATTTTGTATGGCGGATTGCTTTTGGTCACGCGAGGTCTTTTGTGGTTCTAGAATTTTCTTGTCTCCTGGTTGGCTTGTACTGGCTTCTGGAAGAACTTTGTCTTGACCTTTCTGAGGTGTGGCTTGCTTTTGGACATCGGTGCTTTTAGGTTGATTAGGAGGAAGTGCCACTTGAGGTTTAACGTTCTTCTTTGGGACTGATATGTTGAGAAATCCTCCTTGGAACTTGGCTCGAACCAAATTCATATCACCATCTTCTGGGACTTGAAAATCTTCCTCAAAACGGCTCCATTTGTTGCCAGCAACTAGGCGTTCGCCATGAACCTTGATGGTATTACGCCCTTCTGTTGAAACCTTAATTTGCTCCTTCATGAAGCCTAGGGAAACAAAAGGAATTATTAGTGAATATTTTCCTGATGAATATTGACATCCATTTGGAAAATTACAGCCACCTCCCTTACTTTATGGTTCTAAAGATAAGGCCTAACGATAGCATAAAAGTACACAAGTACCCACCCCTATCTTCGTTCTTTTCTTTTTTCTCTAAATTAACAAAATTTGGAACGGCAAAACTTTTTGCCGCAAGAATATCATCAATAGAAATGCCTTGGGGGTAGGCCTGTAAATGGTTAGGCATTATCCAGGCCCAGGCCCAGAACCAATATTTGCCCATCATTTAATGTTGGGGCCAGGCCCTGCCCAGATCCATTTAAGACCCATTGGGTCTGGAGAAATGGTTAAATGTCATGCCCATTTATTTGGGCCTGGGGCTGGGTCCGACCCATGAATAAACGCCAAAGCGATGTGGGGCTCATGAGATTAAGATTAGTTGTTGGGCTCTTTTGTAATTTTCATGAATGAAAAAGACCTCTCATTTATGGCCCATTGTCAGAACAACTTTACGAATTCTTTTTTATTAATTAATTAATTAATAATGCGATTTTATTCTCTTTTTTTTTTTGGAAATTAATAAAATATTTTTTATAAGATTACAGATGGATCTAACTTAAAAATTAGTCTTGAGTCATTGTTTATTGTATTTGATTTGAAAGGAAGAATCGATGGTTCATAAGGTACACAATTTGTCTTTTTCCAGAATTTATTATTCTTTAAAAATGAACCTGAGATCTTAATAAATTATTTCTTTTCATACAAAAAAAAATAATAATAATAAATTATTTCTTCAGAAAAATAACTTCAATTGGAAATTAATAAAATATTTTTTATAAGATTACAGATGGATCTAACTTAAAAATTAGTCTTGAGTCATTGTTTATTGTATTTGATTTGAAAGGAAGAATCGATGGTTCATAAGGTACGCAATTTGTCTTTTTCCAGAATTTATTATTCTTTAAAAATGAACCTAAGATCTTAATAAATTATTTCTTTTCTTACCAAAAAAAAATAAAATAAAATAAAATATTTCTTCAAGAAAATAACTTCAAAAGTACTTTAGATGTAATTTAAAAAGTACTTTGTAATTTTAATATTCCAGAATTTTGAAAAATGCATTTTATTCAAGAAGATAGGAGGTTAACTTGACCATTTAATTTATATTACATAATATTGTATTATTTTTCCTTTAAATAAAATCTCAAGTACATTCTCTTATATAAAAACCTTAATTCCATCCTTGCAATTCAGCTTTTTATTATTATTATTATTTGGCCAAGTTAAATTTTATATTTTAAATAAGGGCAAGTCCAGCTGATAATTTGTGATATATATATATATAGTATATCTTGTAACAATCTGGGGCAAAAATAATGGACATAGAATAATTCCTACCATATCATGTCATTATAAATGAGACACATGCACTGTTTGTACAGCAAAAAATATGGCGTTTATTAAATATGGTTCTATTTCGGGTCTGGGGCTCTGGGCAATTGGGTATTAGTCGGGCCTATAACCATATCCATGCCCATCAAAAAATAAGATTGGGTCTGGTTCTGGGCCTGATGCTTGGGTCTGGGTCTGGATATTTTTAGAATTTACTGGGCCTGGACCTGAATATTATCTACCCATTTACAGGCCTACTTGGGGGTAAATTTAGAATATTTTTCTTCATTTTTTTTTGATGAAACCGTCCAAAATCCTAACATCGACTAACAGCTGGAACACTATGTTAGGCGTAGCATAAAGTGGGGATGGTTGTAATTTTCCAAATGTGGACAAATCTGTATTTCTTCTATCCTTGAGTGGGCTAAATGTAATGATGATTAATTTCTAAATTTGTCTGTGCGATATTATATATACATACCAGGAAGACTAACATTGAGAATATGATATTCATTGTCCTGTTGCCATTCTGACGATGGCTTGAAATCTTCATACACCCGTCGGACACCACCAGCCCGTGCCCCTCCACGTCGTGGAGGACCAGCAGCGGCACCACCTCTTGGCCTCATTGCCATTCTTGTCTAAAACTTCTCTTGATGTGTATGATCAGGTATATGGTATAATCTTGTTATTTATCAACTAACCTTGTGATCACCTCAGGAATTATTCATTCACAGTCTCTCTCTATATATACATAGAAATATTGTGTTTGTGGATAAAACTTGGAAAGCTGCATGCTTTTTCTTATGATGGAGACTATTCCAATATGGTTGCTTCTACAGATTGTGTTTCTTTGGGTTGGATTAGTGTGCATGCATGTATGAAGTATCTCTACTGACGAAGATAAATGAAAAACTAAGAAGGTTCTTAGTTTGCACAATACGTTTCCTAGAATTGCTGCTTGACCGTGGGAATGGGATAACTTTTGGTATTTATTGAAAAGGAAGAAAGAATTTTCCTAAGTTGAAAGGGTTCAAACTGCATAGGGACTTTAAAAAAGTGAGGTGTGGGAAGGGGTTTGTTTTTTCTCTTTCCTTATTAAGTAACTTGGAGAGTTAGCGAGTAAGGGAATTGTGCTCGAATTTTAATCAAATTAGGGTCATTATTTGAAGGTGAAGTTTTAATGCAAATAAAAAAAAATCCAACCTATCTATACTATTATTGATGAGACACAAAACCTCGCTCGGATCAGAGCTGTCCACGTGTCGCCATCTATTGACCTAAAACTTTGACGCTCGCATTAACGGGCTCGCGTGCCTACCCAGCCCATTCACTTGATGACTAGTCCAGGTCCACGTGCCTCGGCCCACTATTCAAGCGGGGGATTCAGGCTAGAGAACCCAGCGCTCGTGTTACGGTCCTCCCATGGGCTATCTTCCCAGGGAAGTGTGCCACGAGGGCACGTTCTACCCTGCGCTCGTTTATCCAACGCTCGTTGGTCATTAGTCACAGGGGACCCCTCGTGCATCCCTTCGAGCGTCACCCACGCTCGAGTATGATCAACCCCTATTAAGCCGTCCGTACGCCTGCAGGACATGGTTTGAGCTTCCCAGCGCTCAACGCTCGCCAACAACCTCTGACACTATGGCAGTGCGCACCTCGTACCTGGCACGCCGCTTGCTTTTCAGAGCCGTCACTCTCATGCCCACACAGGCCGCCACGTGTTAGGGCAACACAGGTTTGGGACCACATGGTCAAATTACCCAATCTGCCCTCATCCTTAACCTATAAATAGGGGGAAACACATGCTTTCTTCCTCAAGTCATCTTCTCCATAAAAACACACATTGAACTGGTCTTTTCCTCTATTAATCTGCATACTACCTTCAACACAGTTGCACCACCACCGCATTTTACACTCTTGGTGTTATCCTAGCTGGAAGAACCCACGCTCAAAAGGAAACCCAGTTCCTGAGGCTCCCACGCCTGTGATGGTCTTTCCCTTTTCATACAAATAGTGAAAGTGTTGTTGCATTTTAGGAAACTCCGATTCCTGCACCATCATTTTTTGGCGCCGTCTGTGGGAAATCCATCACCACCGTCTTCATCATCATCAGTTTCTTCCCTAAAAGCTAGTTGAAAAGTGACACTAGCGGCTCTTAACATGGTAACTGCAACGAGGTCAGGAGCGGTAGGAAGTAAGGGTGCTCTTCCCCCTGTCAGTGAAGAGAATGCAGGAAACAACGCTCCTACCGGAGGCACGCCCCCGCCCACGGCCGGAGATGGGGCCGGGAATATGGAAACTGTCTGTAACGCCCCAAATTCCGGAAGTTCAGGTAAGCACGCCACGTGCGGGTCTTCGGGTGTTGGGAGTTTAAGTTATATATTTACTTGCTTATTATGATTTCATTATATTATTGTGTGCCTTATACATTCCTAGGTATTTATATGAATTGATTTTTAATGTGAAATTCATGAATTAAGTGATAGTGTGCTTAATTGTATTATGTGACCTTAATTGATCATTTCATGAAATTATGGACTCAATTGCATAACTTGGATTGGAGCTAATGGATCTTTTAGGTAGGGATATTACTTGATTGCATTCATTTAAATAACCTAGGGACTTGTTTGCAAATTGGGTGCATTGTTATGATAGTGGATGATATAATATATCTAGTATATACATCTCTTCCATCACTTGCTCATACATACATTTTCATACAAGAACCTCACATACACACACACACTAAGGATCGGTATATACACCTCAAGAGAGGAAGGAAGAATTCATCTCATAATCCAAGCTATTTTGAGGAACTTTGAAGCTAGAAGCATCAACATCTTCATCTCTTCATCCTCATCTCATTCTTCTTTCATTTCAAGGTATAACATGAGAATGGATTGAATCTCTTGATTGATTATATGAGTAGGGTTTGATGTTAGCTTGATGCTTTCATGTGCATCCATGATTAGAAGCATGTGTGGCTCATATTTCCTTCATTTCTTGCATGAAACATGAAGTTATGTGAAAGTTGGAGTATATGAATAATTATGGGGTTTTGGGGCTTAATTCTTGGTGATTTGATACATATTTATTGGTTTGATTGTTGTGTAGTTGAAGTATATTCTGTATATGTTATGTTTGAGCATTTTTATTGGATTGAATTTGGTGTTTGGGTTGGTTTTGCATGGAAACCCCTGTTTTCTCCCCTGTTTTTCTGTCACGCACAGGTAACACGGGCGTGTCACCTTTGCTTTGTTTTGGGTGACACGGGGGTGCATGTTGGCTGGCTTGGTTTTTCTGTACCGTGACACGGGGGTGTCATGGCTTGCCTTGTTGTGGTGACACGGGCGTGTCACCTTCCTTTTCCCACTTTTGGTCCGCGGTACCGTGACACGGGGGTGTCACGGCTTAGTGTGTTTTGGTGGCACGGGCGTGTCACCCCTTGTTTTCATGCATATTGCTTTGCATGCATGGATGTACGTGTATGTGTTATATACTTGGTTTATTGACAATCATGCTCGTATTTGACATTCAATAAATCGTTATTGCATAACATATTGGTGCATGACTTTGCCGTTCGTCATAATTGGTTCATTCGAGTCGAGTCTTACTTCACACTTGTCCTTGTTGCACAGATCACGGTCCCGGTTTCGAGGAGCCCGCTCAGTAGGGTGCTCTCTTGCTTCTTTTTGGTTGGCTGTCAAGGTGAGGTTTAAATTCTAGATAAATAGAACCCTTACAACCCCTATGTGACTATTTCGGCCAAAATGTATATATATATCTATAGTTTGCGAACTTTATGATTTTCAAATGATTTAGCAAAACCGATTGATTGATTGACTGATTGACGGATTGATTGTTTTGGCGAGACATTGAATTACACTATGGGCCCGAGGATAGTGGCTCGAGCCAACCGGGAAAGCATGGGCTGACGGGTAACTCGAGTGCTATCCTCACCATTTGGGATGACCCCTGAACCCCATAGGAGATTAGGGGAGGAAGGAGTTCCGGGCTTAGGGATTCATGTACCCTCTGCCCAGACTGATTGGATGGTGGGGCCTTGCAATCCCACCATCACCCGGAGGAAGAAGGAGTCACTGAAACTGCTAATTGTGCACAGTAAATAATTGCTTGATCACCAAATCACCTAACAAATTGATTGATTGTACACGGTCGGAGCAAGGTTGGAGAATTGCCCTCACTCGCCGGGCCACCTATTGATTGTATTGAACTGAATTAATTGGTAAATGGAATTAGTTGTAACCTCGGGCGATAGTACCTTCTACTCTAATAATTGTGTTTGATTTCCAAAAATTATTACCCGAGATTATAACTTGCATGTACGTGCGCATATATTTATTTATACCCCTCGCTCAGTCCGTTTGGACTGACACCTCAACTTTTCAGTTTTGCAGGTTCGTGCTAGGCGGGAATTAGGGTCTCGTGTCTTTTATTTGGGTCTAGCACTGCACCTTCATACATTGTACTTGTGTTGTTACTTGTTATTTTGTAGTAAATCTTGAATTATATTTGGATGGATATTGTAATGGTATGATTTGTCGGTACCTATAAGTAAATATGTAAATATGGTATCTATATGTATTGAATGCTTTTGCTTCCGCTATTTTATTGCTCTGAGTTGTTTTGGTTTTATTTGAGGGTACCCGCCTAGCCTTGTGTTTTTTATTGTCTCCCGTTCGCTATAGTTTCGGTTCATGTATGAATTGCCCGTTTCATATGTGGATTGAGCCTATAGTGCGGGGGATGTGGCGCCTAGCGTTCCGGGTGCTACACTGTCGCTGTAACTCTCCCCCGCAGAGGAAATGAAGCAGGAGGATCTGGCTCCAATCCTCCTCCCCCAGCCTTCGCCCAAAACGTTCCAGCCTCTCATCCCGGCATGTACTCCATGGCCTTGCCCCCGCGGGATACGCCTATATGCAGCCGGGGATGATGCCCGGAATGGTACCCATGGTCCAGCCGTATCAAGTGGGGACCCTAAACCTCCCCACATCGCTGCCAAGGAAAATACAAGGGGTGGAGATGCCACAAATCACCCCTCAGCAGCTGCAGGCGCTCTACACTCGGTGCGAGGAGCAAGCTGTTCAAAGTGCCTGGGACCACTTCACTTCCGCGTATTTTCCATCCATGGCAGGCGGTCGTGTGGCTCCGCCCCTTGGAGGACTCCCAGCTCCTCCTCTAACAAGGACGCAGCCTGTATTGAGGGCCCAACAACCACCCCCGCCACTGATTCAGGAAAATGAGGCCCCGCCGAGGGTCCAGCAGGGGCAGCAATCAGCTGGAAATGAGAGGGCAACTCAAAATAATGAGAGGGATGGAAACAACGAAGAGGTCCAATCGAGGGCCACTGAGAGGGCAAACCGCCGAGACGTCAGTGACCCTCAACTTGCAGCAGTGTAGGACCAGCTCAAGGGGCTCCAGGATGTGGAGGCGCAGCTCTCTCGAGCACGGACTCAAGCCCCCCGTGGCGGGGGCGAGAGATCCAGAGCCAGAGACGCTCGCCGACCACGCAGCCCAGTTTCCCACCACCGAAGAGAGGCCGATCATGAGGAGTACGATCCCGAAGAGAGGGATTATAGGATCTTGACGGGCGATTCCCCCCTCATCGAAGAGGTACTGATGACCCGTGCGGGAAAAGGCAAAATCCCCACATCCGTCAACAGATACGATGGGACCACTGATCCAGCTGAGCATCTGGATCACTTTGTGCACCTGATGCATTTGTATGACCATCCAAGCAACTATTGGGCCAAGGTGTTTGTCACTTCCCTCACTGGAATGGCTTAAGATTGGTACAAAAAGCTTCCCCCGCGTTCAATCCGAGGGTATTATGACCTGACAGACGCTTTCATAAGCCACTTCAACTCTTTGAAGGCACCAGCCCCAGCCATGACCGCTCTCTACAGCTTGGTCCAGGGGCCGAACGAGACGCTCAGGTCCTTCATGGGAAGGTTCAACAAGGAAATCTTGTTGGTAGAGAAGCCCTCGATGGATTTCCTGAGGCACGTTCTCTTTGGAGCTATCAACATGAAGCACTACGTCAGCAAAGAGTTTGTGGAGGAGATAGCCAAGAAAAAGCCGCGTTCATTGATGGAGATCAGGGAGATAGCGGACTCTTTCTTCACCCTCGAGGATATGTACATCGCGAGGGACCAGAAAATGGCGAAAGCCCCTCGCCCCAGCAAAGTCCCCGAGGACAGAGGAGATTCTAACAGGGGTCGCCGCCGCAGCCCTATCCCCGCTCGTCGTAATTCCTCACCTCTGCGTAAGTTCGAGCGCATTCCCCTCAACCGCCCAATCGCCCAAGTGTATTCCATGTCGGACAAAAAACTGTTCAAGCGACCGCCCAAGTTGAGAGAGACCGAGGTTCAGAAGCGCTCAGGAAAGTATTGCGCTTTTCACAAGCAGAAGGGGCATGATACCAACGAGTGTCGCCAGCTTGAGAGTGAGATTCAGAGGCTTATCGCTGGGGGGCACCTCAAGGAGTTTGTGAGGGTGCTGGAAAGATACGATGAACACTGCGCTGAGCGAGCGCGAGGTAAAGGAAGGAGCCGTTCGCGCTCGCGCAGCCCTTGCCACCACCACACCGAATCAAGCGACCGCGGTAAGGGGAAGGCAACGGATGTTGAGAATCAACCTTTTGCTGTTATCCATATGATCGCTGGTGGACCTTCGGGGGGCGATTCTAATGCTTCCCGTCGCTGCCACATTCGGAGTTATGACCAACGTTCAGCCTTGCCCAAGCCCGTACTCTCTATCGACAGCTCTTCACGCTCGAAAGAAGATGAAGTTGTAGGGTTTACGGAGAAAGATTTGGAACACATTGTAACACCCCATGGGATCGGTGAAACCTCTGACTGTCCCATGGTGGTTAGTTTAGACGTTCATAACCATGTTGTAAAGAGGGTTCTGGTTGATAGTGGAAGCTCTGTGAACGTTCTCCCGTACTCAAAGTTTCAAAAAATGAACATAACGAATATTCCTCTCAAACCCCTCAGAACAACCCTCGTTGGCTTTGGGGGTTCGGAGATTGTCCCTCGCGGATAGATTCGCTTGGCCATCTCTTTCGGTCGCGCCCCACAGCGAAAAACTTTAAGCGTACTTTACACCGTCGTTGAGGTGGACCTCCCCTACAACATCATCATTGGGCGCCCAACCCTCGTGGATTTCAAAGCTATAATCTCCACTTATCATCAGAAAGTAAAGTTCCCCACTCCCGAGGGTACGGGCGAAGTTCTGTGCAATGTCAAAGAAGCTTGGGAATGTTACGTCCTTTCTCTTCGAAGCCATAAGCCCAAAAAGACCATTCAAACGGGATCCACCAAAAAGTCGGTTGACTTCCCCAAATTGGACGAGGATGGTCCAGAACGTAAAAGGGCCAAGTTGTATAAAAGGAAAAACAAAAAGAAGACCCCCAGTAGGCCCCAACGCTCGGATGACGGGCCGCTCGGGGCCGTCGAAGGATCCTCCTCCGAGAACGAGGGTGCCGGGCCCTCGGGCGAGGAAGGAAGCAGGCTTATTGGAAAAAAGAGAGCGCTCGAAGCTCCGAGGCCTGAGGTTCGTATCGAGCCCACCGAAAAGTTTTTGACCATAGAGTTGGAGCCGGGGAATCCAGATAAGACCACCCAGATTGGTTCTAACCTCGACGGCCCCTCCCAGGTTATGATGATTGATTTTCTTCGAGAGAATCTCGATGTATTTGCTTGGAAAGCTTCCGATCTCGCTAGAATAGATCCGAGTGTCATAGTCCACAGGCTCAATGTGGACCTGGCTTTCAAGCCCATCAAGCAAAAGAAAAGAGACGTTCATGGATTTAGGAGGCAAGTCATTGAAGAGGAGGTAAACAAACTCCTCGAGGCTCAGTACATAGAGGAGATCCTATACCCTGAATGGCTTTGCAATGTGGTGCTCGTGCCCAAGAGCTCTAACAAATAGCGCATGTGTAATGACTTCACGGACCTCAATAAAGCGTACCCGAAGGATCCGTACCCTCTGCCGAGGATCGATCAGTTGGTGGATTCGACCGCCGGGTGTGAACTTATGAGCATGATGGACGCTTTCCAGGGGTATTATCAAATATTTATGGCCCCAGAGGATCGCCCTAAGACTTCATTCGTGGTCCCTATGGGCGTTTACTGTTTCAAGGTTATGCCCTTTGGGCTCAAAAATGCAGGGGCGACATATCAACGCCTTGTCAACAGAATGTTTGAGCGTGAGATTGGAGGGTCCATGGAAGTGTATGTCGATGACATGATTGTTAAGAGTGAGCGCCAACATTTCCATCTAAAGGACCTCAAGCGAACGTTCAACATCCTGCGTCATTATGGGATGAAACTGAACCCTTCCAAATGTACTTTTGGCGTTCGGGGTGGCAAATTCTTAGGTTACATGGTCAGTCAGCGAGGAATAGAAGCTAACCCGGAGAAGATCAAAGCAATCCTAGATATTCCCTCCCCACGAAATGTGAGAGAGGTCCAAGTGCTAGTGGGAAAGATCATATCATTAAACAGGCTCATCTCCCGCTCAGCGGATAGGAATTTGCCTTTCTTCAAAATCCTGCGCAACGCTCGCAACTTCGCATGGAGCGGGGAATGTGAAGAAGCCTTGCAGGACATGAAACAGTATCTCTCGAGTGCCCCCTTGTTGACCAAACCTAGCCCAGGAGAAAACCTGTTGGTTCATCTGTCGGTCTCCTCGGAAGCCACGAGCGCTGTCCTCGTGGCCGTTCACGAGCGTAAGCATTTGCCGGTGTATTACCTGAGTAAAACCCTACAAGGAGCGGAGAAAAGATACATAGAAATAGAAAAATTCGGTTTTGCGCTCATCAATGCCTCTCGAAGGCTGAGGCCTTATTTTCAAGCACATCCTATCACAGTGATCACTGACCAACCTCTCAAACAGGTGCTCGCAAAGCCAGATGTTTCAGGGAGATTAATTAAATGGGCGATTGAACTTAGTCAGTTTGACATCGCTTTCGAGCCTCGCACGGCGATACAGGCTCAGGCTGTGGCTGACCTATTGGTGGAGCGCTTCAACTTAGATATTGGGCCCTCGCTACAGGAGGGACGGTGGCTTCTGCACACAGATGGCTCCTCGACCTCACAAGGGGTGGGGGAGCAGGAGTGACCCTCAGAGACCCTCACGGTACAGAAGTTGACTACGCTATTAAACTAGCGTTTCAAGTCACCAATAACGAGGCAGAATATGAGGCTCTAATCCAAGGGCTTAGAATAGCCCTCCAGAATGGTGTCGTTCGGGTCACTGCATATGTTGACTCTCAGCTAATCGCAAGTCAAATTGATGGTACTTATGAGGCTCGAGAAACCACTATGGTGCAGTACTTGGCGAGCGCTAGAGAGGTTATATCAAAGTTCAAGGAATTTCATTTGCTGCAGATCCCGAGAGCGGAAAACGAGCGGGCAGACGCTCTTTCTAAGTTTACATCCGCCTTGGAGGGCTCCTGCGAACGCTCTGTCACATTCCTCAGAACGGAAAGGCCACTGATTCGCGATACCGGACCCTCAGATGAAGTCAATATGCTAGATCCCTCCGAGCCTTGCTGGCTCGATGACATCATTAGATTTTTAAGGGATGGAGCCTGCCCGAGCGATAAAGTGGAAGCACGGAAGATTCGAAGTAAAGCCCCTCGTTTCTCTCTCGACAGCGAGGGGCGGCTATTCAAGCGATCTTTCCAGGGTCCACCATTAAAGTGTCTAAGACCCTCGCAAGCCAAGGAGGTGTTGGGACATGTACATAATGGGAGCTGTGGGAATCATTCTGGCGGTCGAGTCCTGGCAAAGAAAGTCATGAGGAGTGGGTTCTACTGGCCCTCGCTGTTGCAGGATGCCATCAGTTACTCCAAGAAATGCCCTAAGTGCCAGTTTCATTCTAACACCCCTCAATTGCCGGCGGCTCAAATGATCCCTGTTGATGTTTCGTGGCCATTCGATCAGTGGGGCATTGATATTTTGGGACCCCTCCCAATGGCGGTCGGACAAAAGAAATTCGTAATACTCGCTGTGGATTACTTCACTAAGTGGGCCGAAGCTGAAGCAGTCGCAAAAATAACGTTGAAGGTTGTAAGGGACTTCATTTGGAAGAATATCATTTGCAGATATGGCATCCCGAGGGTGCTCATCTCGGACAATGGTTCCCAGTTCATCACCGCCGACACACGGGGATTGGTGCTACGAACTTGGGATTGAGCAACGCTTCACTTCCGTAGGCCATCCTCAAGCCAACGGTCAAGCTGAAGTGACCAACCGAACCATACTCCAGCATCTGAAGACGATGCTCGAAAGTAAGAAAGGGGAATGGGCTGAAGAACTTCAAGGTGCGCTATGGGCATATCGCACCACCCCCCGAGCGGCGACTGGGGAAACTCCTTACTCTCTGGTGTATGGTTCCGAGGCTATGATACCTGCGGAGATCGCTCCAGAATCCGCACGCGTTGCCTATTTCGAGCCTGCCACCAACGAAGCCAACCGAACATTCGAATTGGATTTATTAGACGACAGGAGAAACTTAGCCTGGGCTCGCATCCACAAATACAAGGCGACCGTAGCCCGCCAGTATAACAAGCATGTCAGAGAAAGAACTTTCCAACTAGGGGACTTGGTGCTTAAAAAAGTTGAAGTTTCTAAACACGTGGGTAAGCTGGATCCCAATTGGGAAGGCCCCTTCAAAGTCATCCAAGTACGAGCAAACAATACCTACTGGCTAGAGACCTTGCAAGGCGAGCGTCTCCCAAGACCATGGAACGCGTGCAACCTCCGAAAGTTCTACGTGTAAGTGTCAGTCTTTGTAATTGCCCGTTCGCAGCATGGAGTACTTTCTTTTGGCAGAGAGCATGTTGTAATCATTTCCGAAAATTGCAAGTATAATATTAAATATTTGGTCCATTGTTATGTCATTTATTTACTTTCCTTTTGATTAATAATTCGGGCAACAGAAAGCCTACTCCGTGTCGAGCACCCTCCATGTCGAACGGCTTAAGTAATACCCCAATCGTTTCAAAGCAACGCTATCTGTGTGTTGAGAACCCTCCACACTGAATAGTTTGATAATTTATGAGTGTGTAAGTCCTAAGAACGAGCGTGTCAGAAAGTGGGGTGCTAGACGCTTAATCTACGCCAACTCGGTACTCACCATGACAGTTCGTGCTCGTAAGCCCCCAATGACCCTCGCCTTCTTAATTAAGAATACACTCGTGAATAGCAGGCGTTGGGCTAGTCCTCCCATGAACGCTTAGGGGCGAAGTTAACATTACAGCAACGCTCGTTTTTATTCTCGTACTTAACAAATCCTGCAATTGATTTCGGAGTTCATTAGAATGGGTGAGACGCTCAAGATGAAGGGGCACATCTCAGGTTCAAGGCCAATACTTAGCTAAGTCCTTGGGGGTTTTCTAAGTTCAAATTCGAGCCTCATTGTTAAAATGGCCAGGGAACCCTCTTAAGGAAGACCCTCGCGGCCACACTTGCATCTCTCAGATGGTCAGGCGTTACCAAATCCTAAACTTGAGACGCATGGTGATAAAGGCTAAGGTACCCTCAAAAGAAACACCCCCCGTGCACACGCATTCCCATTGCAGATATCCAAGTGTCAAAGTAAACATGTACATAATCATCCAGCATAAAGAGACTACCATGCCCAGCGTTCAAAGAAGAAGGAAATCAAACTTCAACAAAGGAGGTATTCAAGGAAAGATAGAAAACAAGTTCAAAAGCACCGCCAAACGTGCAAAATTTAAGTACAAAAAGTTAAAGTGTTCATAAATATAAATGGAAACTAAAATAGCTGAGCAGTAAGGTAGCATAGAGAGGATCTCCAAGGGGGCTTGACTCTCGGGCTCAGGAGGGGCAGTTGAAAGAGGGACTGGGGCCAGCACATGGGCATCGGAAGTTTGCGCATCACCAGGGTCCTCGCCACCTTGAGCGTCAATGGTAACGCCATCATCCTCTATTTGCAGGGGCTCGGGATTTATGGGATTGGCCGCCATGAACTCACCCTGGAGCATCGTCACAAGCTCCTGATACTCGGGCTCAGCCAGTTCCTCCGAGGGATCCACGTCACGAACTACGGGCTCGCAGTTCTGGTCTAAATCCATGCGGAGGCGGTCGTCGGAACGAGCACTTTCAGGGGCTAACCCTAGTGTGACCATCTGTCCAATTTCTTTGTAAAAGAAGCACCTGGCGTTGTCAAAGCAACGGAGGTTGGCGGCAAAAATGAAGGCCTTGGAGCGTACGAACTTCATCACTGAGTCCCATGCCACCTTCGACTCAAGGCTGGCCACCTTTTCTTGCAAGTCAGCGAGGGACTTCTTGATTATATCGTTTTGGCGAGTACTCTCGGCCAACTGCTGTCCCAATTCCCCATTCTGGACCCTTATCTGGTCACGTTCCTCTTTCAGCTTATCGTGACGATGGTTGAGGGTCAGGAAGGCGTCGTCTGATTTTCTCAAGGCTTCTTTCAGCCTATCCCTCTCGAGGTTGGCATCCGTCAGTTGAGCGCAAACTGTGTTGTAATCCTCCTGCAACTGACCGGGGTCGGAGACGCGCAACAGCTTCTTATATTTGGCCTTATATTGGGAGTAGGCCTGCGCTCGAGCCTGCAAGTTCTTCAGCCTCGGGATTACCTCCTGGAAAGCCAAAATCGAGGGTCACTATCAAAAGTGGAGACAGTGTAGACTGATGTTTTGCAAAGGAAATGGAAGACTTATCATCATGAGGGCGTGGCAAGCATCGTCCGCAAAACGAGCGGCGTCGTGCTCGTTCAACTTGTCATGGTCGCCGGAGAACTGGAGTTTCCCGACGATGTCGGAGACTAAGTTTACGGAATACGCGCTCTTCTTCAGCAGTACCGGACCCTCGGTTCATTGGCGTTTGTAACGAGCGTCCCCCCGACAGCCAACCTTCCAAAAATCTTCTTTCTCCGACGATGAGGTATCGCCGCCTTCGCCCCGGTGGCCCACGACCACCTCCTTGCCTTTGCCCGAAATGGGAATTGAGTCGGGCAGCCTTTTTCTCTTCCCTTAACGGTCGGCCCTCAGGGAATCGTGTATTTGGACCACTGTCCCCGAGCGGTTGCAGGAGGTGCTTGAGCTCAGGGTAAGGGGCCCTTCTGGGACTTCTGGAGCGGCCGGAGGGGGAGTAGGATCCCGAGCGTCGTCGACGGTTAGGTCTTCGATGGGACCGACGATCGGAACTTCATTTTCCGTGCCCCTACCACCATTTCCTCACCCTGCCCTTCGGCGGGCTCCTCTTCCCCTCGGGGCATTGTGGACTTGTGCATGTTGCTGCGGTTGTTGAGGGTTAGCACCTCCCCTCTGTGCGCGCATTATCTCAACAAGACGTTCGGCATCCATTCCTGCTGTTAGTATTTGGATATCTGCAAAACAAAAGGTGCGAGCGTCAGAAATTGGATGTTTGGATAAGAACTACAAAGCATAATAAGTGAAGATAAGTCAGTGAAACTATTCTAGAGGTTAGAGCAGTTAGTTCCTAGAATCTAACCGTCGAGCGCCATGATTTCGGCTGGAGGATCCATTATCATGCTCGGGGGGTAGGATAGGCCATAACGGAATAGCACTTCCTCGCTCTTCATCAAGACCTCAGCCTTGATCAACTTCTTCTCACTCCTCATCTCGAGGGCCAACCCCTTTGCCCAGTCCTCAAAAGCCTTATTCCTTATCCTTTCCTTAATCAATGGCCCCTCGCCATGTATCAACCACTGACGGTGAATCCCAAAAATTCCCCCTGGAGCCCCTATGAAAAAGTACTTCTCTTTCCAATGCTCGCCGTAGGAGGTGGATGGAGAGTCTATCATCTTAAAGCCCGATTTGGCCTGGGCGTAATAAAACCCATCTGTAGGAAACGAGCGTGGTGAGCGGGCCACCTGTATTAAACTGTCAAAATTGGCGATCGATGGTGCGTGGCCCAGGGCTCTCATCATAATTACGAAGGTGTTGATCAGGGCTATGCCGTTCGGCAGAATTTGTGAAGGGCAAAGCGCAAGGTGATGACAGATGGTGGCGACGGTAGACGGTATGGGAAACCTCAGGCCCCCGGCCAGGACTGTGTCCCAGTAGACCGTCAACATCCCGGGCGGCGGTCGGTTGGCCCTTTCTCCCTCCTCGGGAAGTCGCATAGGAAATACAACTTCATCGCAATACACTTTTGCTCTCAATTCCTCCAGATCACCGAGCGTCAAAATGCTTTCAATCTCATCTGGGGATCTTTCGGTTTGATGACGGTTATTTTGCCTCACTCGTGTTGTAGGCTCTTTTCCCCTTCTCTGGCGCTTTCTGGGAGGTTCAGCCTCAGCGTGACGCTCGGAGGGCCCTGCACCACCCTCGGTAACCGCGATCGCCACTGTGACCCTATGGTCCTGGGGTCTTACAGCACTATTGAGCACGGGAAACACCCTTTCCCCTTGCCTCTGCATTTCCATAACGTTGCACATCTCCTTGAAGAGATCATCTACCCCTCCGGGAGCGCGCTCGTTCATCCCTTGAACGGCGGCATTAACTTCTTCGTCCCCAGCTTCGGCCGGAGCCCTGGCCACTGGGATGGCGGTTGGAATCTCATCGCCGAGAGGGGCTTTGGCCCTTGGAACCGCCATGGGTATATTACCGTGAGGGGAGGAGCTTCCAACTGACATATCATTTATCTCCCTCACATAATCATCTGATTGGTGTTCTGCCATGTCTGATCCTTGATTTTTGAAGGAGAAGCTACGGGAATGAGTTTAATGGCGAAAAGGAGGCCTTTCGCTCAAGAGTTTCACTCACCCAACCTAAATCTAAAGTTAGTGTAAAGCAAATCAGAAATTATCGAGATTTACCTGGGGTTTGAAAGAAAAGATTGCTAGAGTTCGCGAAGATTTGCAGAAAGTTTTTGCTAATATTACGCTTGAAGAAGACTAAGTGCGTGAAAGAGATGCAAGGCTCTCTAAATCCCAATTTATAGGGAGAGTGGTAGCATTGATTAGGGTTAAAGATTCAAATTGCAATCATTTCCCGCCTGGGGAAACCCACCACTTTTGGTAACCGCCACACCTCTCCCGGAACACACGCGCCCACGCTCCCACTCAGCATTTAATGCAGACAGGACTTCATTAAATGCGGTGTCAGAACGTATCCGTTACGGAAGCGTAGAGGTCACTTCTCTTGAAAGAACCTTGACCCTCGGATATTCAAAAAATTCAAGGCTTGCTTCTCTAAAAATTCTACAGTACGCTCAAAGCGATACTACAGAATTTGGGGGGCAAAATGATGAGACACAAAACCTCGCTCGGATCAGAGCCGTCCACGTGTCGCCATCTATTGACCTAAAACTTTGACGCTCGTATTAACGGGCTCGCGTGCCTACCCAGCCCATTCACTTGATGACTAGTCCAGGTCCACGTGCCTCGGCCCACTATTCAAGCGGGGGATTCAGGCTAGAGAACCCAGCGCTCGTGATACGGTCCTCTCATGGGCTATCTTCCTAGGGAAGTGTGCCACGAGGGCACGTTCTACCCTGTGCTCGTTTATCCAACGCTCGTTGGTCATTAGTCACAGGGGACCCCTCATGCATCCCTTCGAGCGTTACCCACACTCGAGCATGATCAACCCCTATTAAGGTGTAACGCCCCAATTCTTTTATTAGTACAGCATGACGTATATGTTTACTTAATTGCGCAAATTAATTGGTCTTTAGTGTTTTCCATAATTAGATTTCATTGTTTAATTATTAAATAAGTGACTAATTGAAATATATGCAATATTTGAATTTGAATTTATGTGAATAACTTGTGTGCTCCTTAATTGCGCGAGTAATTATTTTTACGTATTTTATGTATTTACATTTTATTTTAATTATATTAGATGTTAATTATTTAATTTAATGTTATTAATATTAATTACTTTATATAATATAAATATATATATATATATATATATTTGTGTACGTGTGTGCATGGATTTAATTATGCATGCATGTAATACTTAAATATTATAATTGCATGCATTTTATATTTATAACTCATATATATTGCATGCATGTAATTATTGTATATATTATATACGTATGCATGCATATTATATGTAATATATTATAAATGAATTTAGTTGGTTATTTTTGTTAATGTTATGGCTTTTATTGTTTGATCGCGTTTACGTGCTTCGTTTCTACTTGAATTGATACCGGAATTTGGTGCGAATTTAATATGTTGAACTTATACGTGTCTTGTATATGAATATTTATTCGTTTCTTATTTTTGAATTCATTTGCTTGTGTTTCGGATTTAATTTGTATTTTGGAATCCAAGTCGGGGGCTAACGAGCACTTAGCGCACCCTTGGTTCCGTATTTAATATCTTGAGCTCGGGAACTCGGATTCGAGTTCCGTCAACTTCGCTGAACTCGTAACGAAAATTCGAGTTTAGTAAACTTAGCCTTATATTTTTCTAACGTCAATTGAACCTCCGAATTTCAACCGAAAAACGAAACGGCGACGAAACTGACCTTGTTGCACTAAAATGGCCATAACTTATTCATTTGTTGACCAAATTAACCATGGTTTGATGCTATAGAACCCTAACTCAACCACCTAACCTGATGTACTAAGCCCTAACCGAACCAACCCTCTCACAATTCACAAATCTCAGCCAAAGTTTCTTCCCTCCAGTTTCCATCCCGTAACCCTTGTTCCCTTGGAGATTTTGGAACTCAAATCTCATCCAATCCTCATCCAATCAACAAGGTAAGTTTAGGGTTGTATTATATATTCATTCCTGGTCATTTTCATTCATTTATCCCCAAATTTGATCATGGTTTCATGCATTTTTCGGCTGATCTTGAATAAAGACGTTTTTGGGCATTTCTTTCGATCTCATCCAATTCTTGATGGATTTGAATGATTCCAAGCTTGAGAATGATTTTTTTGTTATCTTCTATTCATTTATGATCATTAATTGCATGGTAGTTGAGGTATTTTTGAGATATCAATTTTGGAACTTTGAGAAAATCTTCATATAAGTCACGTATGCCTTCTTCCCGTGTGTGAGCTTCCTTGGACCTGATATATATGTTGAATTTGTGGTGTTTTTCTGCACATATGACAACCTAACTCACATGAACGTGTTGGGATTACTTGAGATCATTTCATGCCCTGTTTTTCGTAAGTTTTGCCCTGTTTTTGGGACTGGAAAATTGCTGTCAGCAGCTGTGTTCTTCCCTTGATGTTGCTGTCATTTTTGTACATTGTTAGGGCTGGTTTTAGGCTGCATTTCATGTCTTCTTCTTGCTACATGTGTTGCCTATTTGTTGCTTGTGTTGTTGCTGCGTTTAAGCTAGAGAAACAGGGGCTGTCTGCGTATTAGTTTAGCTGCTGCGTTCTTGGCACGGGGGTGTCAAGTTTCTTCTTGTCAGCGTGGAACGGGGGTGCAGGGGTGGTCTGGTGTTGCTGTACCGAGACACGGGGGTGTCTCGGTCTGTTCTTTGTGGGTGACACGGGGGTGTCACCCTGTTATTTCATGCTTGTTGCTGTCGTGAACTGCTGCTGCTGCTACTGCTAGTTTCTTTTTCTTTCCTGCATGTTTTGCTAAGTGCTAATGAATGTTTTGCATGCATAATGCTTGCATGCATATATGGATTTAATTACCTACACAATTGCATGAATGTTATTATGATTGCATGCATGTACGTATGCTTAATATATATATATACTCATGTAATTAGTTGCATGCATGATTTATGGTTGCTGTACGTGCATGGCATGCATATATCTATATATATAATGTATATATATATATATATATATATATATATATATATATATTATGAATAGGTGTATATATTTATTATATATATATTATATATATTATTAAATATTAATTGTTATTTGATTTAATTGAATTATTTAAATTAAATGTTATCTATTTCATGTTTTATTTAATTTCCTAAATTTAATTGAATGTATTTAATTGTTTAATTTCTAATTGTTAATGCAATTGAATATGTTGAATTGTTATGTTCTAATTTTAAATGTGATTTAATTTGTACCTTGATTATATTGGAATTTCTTGAATTAATTTGATTGAAATTATGAATTCGAATGAAAGTGAATGAAAGATTGGACGACTTGATTATATAATTTAAATTCCTTTGATGTGAAATGTGAAGGATATGAATTCGTTTGAATACGAATGCTTCATTGAATGAATGAATTGAACGTTTATATGTCCTTAGGACTTTAATAGTGCACATGAACGTGTCCATTACCTTATAGCATCTCTTATACATTCATATCATAATCATTTCATTGCCGAGCGTCTTATTTGGTCATATTGAGTCTCACCTCACCTCTCTTGCACAGATTTTGAGTCCGTTGGAGACGAGGCCGGTCAGTGAGGCTTGTGTTTGCTCCTTTTTGCGGTTTAAGGTGGGTTTTTCTTCTACTTAGATAAAACGACCCGATATATCTTCGTATGTGAAAAGTTTTAAGCCAAAGTAATATGATATATATATTGAGTCTTTTGTCGAGTAAATGATTGCAAACGTAAAGCCCTTATTTAATGAATCCTACCTAATGTTTTGGCGAGAATGAATGAATGTTCACAATGGATGGGGCCCAGGGGCTTGGTGTGAGTGGGGAACCGAGGAGGCATGGGCTGACGGGAAACCCTCACACTAGTCCCACCAATGAACGGCGTAACCGGACCTCGTTAGGAGTTAGCGAGGAATGGACGCTGAGTGCCATCTGGGGAGTCATGTTCCCCTTTTGGTCAATGAATGGGTGGATGGGCCTTGCAAACCCGCCACCAACCCGGAGGAAGAAGGTGTAAATGTTGTTGAATGCGCACGAAAGAATGATATGCATGAAAAGAAAGAATGAATGAATGAATGATAATGAATGTTAATGAATGTTAATGTAGTACACGAGGTGTTGGTTGGAGATAATGCACGCCCACTCGCCGGGCCATTAATGACCTATTGTTAATGAATTGTTATAATCCCTTTTGATGATTTCTATTTGCCCACTTGGGAAATCCTTTAAAAACCTCACTTGGGATTATAGCTTGCATGTGATTGTTAAATTCCGTTGTATATTATAATTATGCCCTGCTTTTATACCCACCAGTCCCTTTTGGACTGAACCCGTTTGGCTTTCAGTTGTGTTATGCAGGCGTCAAGGGAGCTAGGCGGGATTTCGAGTTATAGGTTTTACTTTCGTCTTTTAACCCTTGTATTTTGGTCTTACACTCGCATTTTGCACGTTGGATCATTGTATTGTTTAAAAATGGAGCGTATTGGTTGTTTCGAGCCGTGACGGCAATTAGTAATTTTTATGACTTATTTTTGGAGTTTTGATGCTCATTGAATGTATATATGATGTATGTTCGTTTATTGCTTCCGCTTTAATGTTTATTCTGATTTTATGGTTCAAGGGTTAGTCCCGCCTAGTATAGAGTGTGTGTTTGTCCCCGTTCGCCGTGATTTGGCTCGGGTATGGATCGTCCATTTCATATTCGGGTCGAATCTCGGTGCGGGGGATGTGGCACCTTGCGCTCGGGTGTTACATAAGGCGTCCGTACGCCTGCAGGACAGGGTTTGAGCTTCCCAGCGCTCAATGCTCGCCAACAACCTCTGACACTATGGCAGTGCGCACCTCGTACCTGGCACGCCGCTTGCTTTTCAGAGCCGTCACTCTCATGCCCACACAGGCCGCCACGTGTTAGGGCAACACAGGTTTGGGACCACACGGTCAAATTACCCAATCTGCCCTCATCCTTAACCTATAAATAGGGGGAAACACATGCTTTCTTCCTCAAGTCATCTTCTCCATAAAAACACACATTGAACTTGTTTTTTCCTCCATTAATCTGCATACTACCTTCAACACAGTTGCATCACCACCGCATTTTACACTCTTGGTGTTATCCTAGCTGGAAGAACCCACGCTCAAAAGGAAACCCAGTTCCTGAGGCTCCCACGCCTGTGATGGTCTTTCCCTTTTCATACAAATAGTGAAAGTATTGTTGCATTTTAGGAAACTCCGATTCCTGCACCATCAATTATAGTATTATATATTTATAATGATGTTTAATTTTAATTATGCAATTTTAAATGAATGAAATTTTATGATTTTTTACTCTTTTTGAAATATTTAATTAGATATAAAATGAAATTTTATGATTTTTTACTCTTTTTGAAATATTTAATTAGATATAAAAAATATGATTTGTTGATCTTTATTTTATATATTATATTATTATGAAAATAAGTAATAACTACCCATAGTAATTAGTTTGTTAAGATTCATAAAATACTTTTCATATGTGAATTTTTTTTTTTTAAATTATACATACTTTTATTAATGTATATAAATGTTATTGAATAGATGATTAAAAAATTATCATCCCTAATTATCTGCATGTTTATATATCTATACTAAATTAAATAGCTAATATTTTGTTAAAATATTTGCTTAAGATAAGGAAGTTTGTTAAGAATATCTAAGTTGCAATTGTATTTATTGCCCAGGTTAAAAATAGGGATATTCACGAATCGAGTCGGTTCGTGAGCTGACCGAGCCGGTTTGGTTAAGGTTCGAGTTCGAATTCAAAAAGTTCTAACCGAATCGAATTGAGCCAAGGTTCGAACCGAATTCAAATTCGAACCTGAACTTTTTTATTTTTGTTCGTGGCTTGCGTGCCAAACTATTATATTTGAAAAAAATATTATATATATATATATAATATTTTATTTTTTATTTATTTTTTTCAAATTATATCTTAGGTTCGAATTCGAGACCGAGTCGAATCGAACTTGAATCGGTGGGTGAGCCAAACTTCGAATCAAAAAAATAAGGTTCGTCGAATTCGAACTCGAGCCGAAATCACTATTCACTTAAAAAAAAGCAAAATGTAATAGAATAAAAAAAAATAGTGATTTCATTTTTTCAAAAAACGAAAAACTCCAAAATTAAAATATACTAAAAAAGTACGCCAAAACACAATACTTCTAAAAATTGGCACCAAAATTAGAAAATCACCTAATAAAATGTTATGGTATGTGGAACTCTATGCCATAGATTGTGATTCACGTTAGGGATGTAAACGACCGAGTTGAACCGAGCCTTGGCATTTTTCTAGGGTTCGAGCTCGGGCTCGGGGCTGAAATATCTGGCTCTGGCTTGGTTTGCGAGCCACCGAGAAATAGGTTCGGGCTTGGCTCGCACTGAGGTTCGGCTCGGCTCGCGAGCCTAACGAACCCATGAAAGCAGCGAAAAAAAATCAACAATAACTCAAAAAATCAACAATAACCCGTAATCCTCCTTCCAGAACTTGAGAAAAAAAATATAATCCGTCAACTATGTAATGAATCGAGGGGATTCAAAGCAAAAATTATTAAATAAAAGAATCTAAATCAAATAAAAGAGCCAAAAAATGGTAAGGAAAGAAAAAAAAACGGAGATCAAAATCAGATCTAGGTTTTAAGAAGAGATGAGAAAGATGCGGTGGTGGTCACCTTCAGCATCGGCGGACGGTGGCGACATCTTTTGGATGTGCAGAAGATGTACGGCAGACGGAGGCGGCGTCTTGGAGGTGTGAAAGGCGGCGGCTCCTAGGGCACGGTGGCAGAAGGTGTGGCGGTGGTGACGGCCTCTTGAAGGTGTCGAAAGCGGATGGTGGCATCTTGAAGCAGGCGATGGTGAGGGCAACACTGAGATCAGGGGCAGTGGCTATGAAAATGGTTGAAAAATGATTTTGTGTTGGGGTGATTAGGGTGGAGTTGGACTCTGTTGGGCCTTCGTTTATAAACAATTCTTCTTAGTTACTTTTTTATATTATAATTATTTACTTTAAATATGTGTAATAAAATGTGTATGTATATATCTAATATACGTATATAGTGTATATAATATATAATATATTTTATATTAAAGTTTATTACCTAGCTCGCAAACTTCGAACTACAAACATAATGGCTCGGACTTGGTTCGAATATGGCTCGGCTCGGCTCGGCTCGACTCGCCAACTACGAACCCAAGCCCAGAACCTTTTCCGAGTTGGCTTGTGAAGCTCGCGAGCCAACTCGGTTTGTTTACATCCCTAATTCATGCAATATCGTAGATTGTGATTGATACACGGAAATTGCAACTCAAACAATATCCTTTTTTCACTTTTCTCCTGTAAATTGACTATTATGTCCTTATATCATATTTAAAAAATTATATATACATTTATATGTGTGCGTATCAATATATAATTTTTTAAATATGAGTACATATGTTTATATGTATAATATATATATTTATATACACATATATAGCGCATACATATATATACATTAAATTGTATATAATATATAAACATATATACTATATTACATATAGTATTTTTGGTTGTTGCAAATATATATAGTATATATCTGTAGATATATATATACACGGCATAAGATTACATATATAAACAGATAAAAGGGTGGCACTGCACATATACGAAATCCACGTTTCTTGAATAATTCTTTCTCCAAGATTTCAAAACAGAAATTCTTTAAAAGTATCCACAGCAGTCGGCCATCCTAAATTCAAATTAGATCAGTGAGTATAGTAGTACTATAATCTTTGTATTAAAGAAACAAAAAACGAGATGAGAAATAGAGCAAGAAAATTTTGACCCTTCAAAACCACGCTTGTTCTTTAGAGAGTCACGTTAATCCCCTAAATAGGAAAACTATTTTTCTATTATTTTCCTGTCTAGTATGAAACGTGATTTTCAAGTCCATTATCTAGGTGATGATTCTACTTTGACTTTTTCTCCTATTTTTAATCTTATCCAAATACTATAATGCATGAACACTTCTAAAATATCAATTTATCGTGTCGCGTCGGGCATTCATACTGGATACCATGTCTGACACTCCTCGCGTGGGAAATTTAAGAAAAAAATTATATCAACGTATCCATGTCGTCTCGTGTCTGTACTGCCGTGTCCGTATCCGTGCATCATACTCCAAATAAGATATTATCATTTTCTAAAAAGAACTCCTAAAATATTAATAATAATTAAATATCTTTTCCAATAATATAACATTCTAATCGTATTAGAATAATATTTATTCTAATCTAATTAGCATAATTAAATAGAAGGTGTTTTATATTTAACTTATTTATTTATTCTAATCAAATTAGAGTAACTAAATAATTAAAATAATATTTATTCTAATCTAATTAGCATAATTAAATAGAAGGTGTTTTATATTTAACTTATTTATTTATTCTAATCAAATTAGAGTAACTAAGTAATTAAATATCTTGAATTAATTCTTCAACTAATTCTATAATGGGCTTTAGAATTAATTCACTAATTAATTCTAATGGACTAAAATTAATTTTCTACTTAATTTATTTGGGCTTTATAATTATTTCTCCAATTAATTATAATAGGGATTCATAATTAATTCTCTAATTAATTAGCATATGGTCCAATTTCTCACGTTCCACACGTGTAAGTTTCAATCAATTATTTGATCTTTCCAATAATACCCTTTGAACCTGACATTTGTGTATGACCCTCTAGGTTCTTTGTTCAGTTAGCAGTGACCCTAATTAATTAATACCCTTTAGAAATTAATTAGTCCAACAATCACACTACCGTAAGTCTAGCAACAGGTGTGTGACCCCTACCCGAATAACGAATCATATTGGAAAGAACCTCTCAGTCAATGACATCAGTGAGATTCGATCCTCCTACCATCCTATCTCTCGATTAAGATTTAGGGCATGGGAATATGGAGAACCCTAATAATCTTAACCTTGAAACAAAGTTCACTTCATAGTTCATTTGATCTCAATCCAAGAAAATCCCATTTTCTTGATATCTTGATCTAACCACCTTGCGCAAGGATTTTAGGATGAAATATGAATGATTTGTGTAAAAAGAGATCATCTTGCCTGTTGGGAATAGTGTCCTGAAAATTCAATTTGTTGAATTAATTAAACTGAATTTACAACAAGTTATGAGTATTTCACATATTAATAATTAATGACGTGTGATGGTATTCTTATATGAAATGTGTTTCATAGGAAAAGACTTTGAATACCGAAATCACGTGTCATTAAAGTTCTAGTCGGTAAGATAAGAATATGTTCTTATCAAGACTATAACGTGGTTATATAAGATGATTAGTCTTTCGTCATAGGGAATGGTGATTCCAATTATAACACGTTGATGATTTTCAATAGGATTGGAAACATCGAACTGGACCACTGAGATTATTCATTTTATACTACTATCTAAAATGAATAAAATCTCAGGAAGCATTGTACTCTTAATCCTGATAATATTTCGGCTTTAGGCATGTAGTGTTAGTCACTGTAATATACTCGAAGTGAGGTCTCGGTAACGGTGGCCAAAATACTTTGTATGTTCGGTGACAACATGAAATGTGCTAAAGAGTTATATTGATCAAGGAATCTGTGGCCTTGCTGGAAGGTAAAAGATATCCTTGAAATAGATTTGCAAAAGTTCAAATTAAGACTTTGGCCAAAGCGCTTCGCATGATACGTCACCGAAGTTGTATGTTGAATGTGTTTCACATACAGATAATTTGAACTTAAAGCGAATCAATAAATTTCAAATTAGAGATGAAAAATAAATGATAGTAGTTGCAATTTATTTTTCATGGATATCTACACGGAGGAGTAAAATGTAAAATTATTCTAGATCGAGAAATTCGTGAATAATTTAATTAATTTTAGAGTGCAACAATATTTATTTAGTGGAATTAAATATTGTTAAACGGTAATTAATTATTATCATGAGATGATAATATATTAATTCGTTTGGAGCTAAAATTAATTAGTCCTGCAGGTCCCCCTGCAAGCTCCAAAACTGAAAACCCAAAGAAAAAATATTAAAAGGAGAAAGAGAAATAAATTTTGAAAGTGTTTGGAAATAGCCAAGAAATTTATTTTAAGAAAATAAATTGAAGTTCCAAAGAGTTGGAAATGCCCGAAAGTTTATTTTGGAGAAAATAAAATTTTCATCGAAAAAAAAATAAAATTTCGATGATGACGTGGCATGCCACGTCAGCGAGTCAGCTGCCAAGTGGCGCTGACTGGGCACCATGTGTGTGACACATGGACGGCTCAGATTGAGCCGCGTCAGCGCAACCGGACTGTCCAGATGCGACCGGGGCGGGTCAGACAACCGGGTCGGGGCGAAAAAGGGTCCGGTTGGATCGGACCGGACACGTGGCATCACCAGAATTGGCCACGTGTCGAACCCGGTTCGGTCGGACCTGTAACGCCCCGGTTCCGGACGAACAGGTAAGCACGCCACGTGTGAGATTTTGAGCGTAGGATTTATTTTAATTCTTTTAAATTTCTATTTTCCTACGTGTCCTCTCATATTTTTATAAAATTCATGAAACATCGTTCATACGAATTATGTGAATTCATATCATTGAAAATATTATTTCATGACACGGAAAATATTTATTACGAAAAAACAGTTACCGAGAGTGTTTCAAATTACTAAATTGTCCCTAATTAGATATTTCTTAAACTTTAGGGACTTAATTGCATAGTTTTCAAGGATCTAATTAGCAATCTTTTAATATCACATACACTTGAATGCATAACTTCAATTCTTGGAGGATAAAATTGCAATTTGGGACATTCCACACTTATAAAAAATGGGATGTATCGGTATAAGGCTTCCCTAAGCTTCTTTGATCAAATTTCATCTCAAAAATCACCTAACTCTTTTGCTCCTCACTCTCGGTTCATACAAGAAGGAAAAGGGAAGAGAATTTCATCATCTACCTCAAGAATTTCCAAGAAAGATTTCAAGAAATTAAGTTTGATCATCATCTTCATCCATCTTCTTCATGTCTTGAACTTCAAAGGTGATAGTTGCAAGATTTCATGATTCTTGAGCATATTTGATTGAGCTAGGGTTTGAGAATTATATGCTAGATGAGTTAATTGGAGTTGGAAGCATGACTGTGTGATCATAGCATGAATTATGGTATGATTCCCTCATCAATTTATTGGAAATTTGAGCTTGGTTGATCAATAAGAGCATGAGCATGAAGCTTTGATTTCTTGATGATATTTCATGTTTTGAGTGTTTAAGTATTATATTATCATCTTTTGAATATATATGCATCATATTTCCAGAAAATCATAACTTTGTTGATAAAAAATTAGAATTTTGTTACTTTGTTGATCATTCCCGTAGCCATGCTCTGTTCTTCTCTGTTTCTTTGCAGTTGCAGAACTGGGAACGACCGTTCCCAGCCTCAAGGCTTTATGGGAACGGGCGTTCCCACCTTTTCAAATAAAATAGGCGGCCGAGACTGGGAACGGCCGTTCCCATTTTGGCCTGCGTGCCGGAAGGGCCGTTCCCAGCTTCAGCGTGTTTTTAAAATAAGAAATCGTTGGCGGGTTTTAGGGTTTATGGGAACGGCCCTTCCCATTTTCAAAAGGGAGCCAGAACGGCCGTTCCCACCTGACTTGCAGAACAAAATTCTGTGCATAAAATTACGATTTTAGCCCCTCGATCCAACGACTTCTTTGACCCCGAATTGCTTTTATATGATCCAATATGTACTGAAACAAGATGTTATCATGCCACATTGCAATTTCCTCGTCATCTCGTTGCATTTCCGTCGTTCGTCATATTTGGTCTATTTTAGGTCATGTCTCATGTATACACGTCGTGTTTGCATAGGTCACGAGGTCGTGGACGAGGAGCAGGCTCCGTAGAGCATATCCTTGTTATATTTTGTAAGAAAAGGTGAGGTTTTGTTTTAACTATATAGAACCCTCTACCACCTTTATGTGCTATTTTCGGCCAAAACATATTATAATTATAAACGTTTTCCCAAAATACAAACATTTCAAGCAAGCAAGCCATTATTGTCATGATTTCAAGCAAGTTTGGCGAGTACATGATTGCACGTGGGCCCGAGGGTAATTCTTGAGCCAACTGGGAAAGCAAGGGCTGACGGGTAACTCCTGAATTATCCTCACATTGTTGGGATCACCCCTGAAGCCACTAGGAGATTAGTGGTGGAAGGAGTTCCGTGTTTAGGGAGTCATGTTCCCTCTACACACCATGTCGTCGATAGTCGGGCCTTGCAAACCCGCTATCACCCGGAGGAAGAAGGAGACTGGGGTTAATCCGGCATGTCGGGTTATCCTCGGGTTATTACATGTTTCAAGCATGAAATTGTCTATATGAGCACTAATTGAAATGTGTGATCATGTATTGAATTTATAACGCAAGCACGCATTATCACGTTTGGAGTAAAGGTTGGAGAATCACCCTTACTCGCCGGGGCCACATGTTCATGAAATGATGGAGTTAAAATCTTAAAAGGATTAGTCGTAATCTCGGGCAAAGAACTAGTTTCTTAAACTATATATTTATTTCCTTTCAAGTCTTCACCCGAGACTATGACTTGCATGTGATGTGTTATATATTTATTTATTACCCCTCACTCAGTCTTCGGTAGACTGATACTTCACTTTTCAGGTACTTGAGAGCGTGGTCGTGCTAGGCGGGAGTCTGGTCAAGTCTGGAATTGCACGGGTCTAGCATTGTCCCTTTCATGTATAAACTTTTACCAGTTTTCATGTTATAATCACGGTCTCCTATTTTGGATACTTGAGCATGTATAGAATATTAAGAGATGATAATGTATTGATAGTTAAGTTTGGTACCTATATGTATTAATATCGATAAATATGGTACCTATATGTATGATTGACGTATTGCTTCCGCTTTTAAATTCATGTTTTGATCTAATTACGTTTGGGAGTGTCCCGCCTAACTCGTCATTTTAATTGTCACCCGTTCGCTATAGTTTTGGTTTATGTATGGATTATCCGTTTCATACGTGGATCGAGGCTATAGTGCGGGGGATGTAGTGCCTTGGGGTTAGGGTGCTACATCTATAGGTGGTATCAGAGCCCGGTTGCAAAACCGAGGTTCTCGAGTCGTGTCAAGTCAGTCTAGGTCGCACGGCATAGGATTACTTGTTACTTGAGTGTCTGCATTTCATTGAATTACTTGATTTACTTGAATTCTTGTGTTAATGGAGTTATTTGATCTTCTTTGAATGTGTGTTTATTGATATTATGGAATTATATGCACACATTTGCATTTATTAATCAAACCACGCATGTGTAGTGATTTGATCTCAGGATGGATCGTGATAGACATCACCGTGACCGATCTCCGAGACACAGGCATCTTCATCATCGTCGTCACCACCATCATCATGAGAGATCACCTTCTCCTCCACCTGCTCAGGCATAGCCTCAGGATTTTATGAACGCGGTAGTGGGGCTAATTGATCAGAGACTACAGGACAGGGTTCCTCCACCACCACTAGCACCCGTGGCACCCCAGGAGAATCCCATTTCTGCCATTTTACGCGAATTTCAGAATCAGCGTCCCCCGAAGTTCTATAAGGGCGACGATATACAGGCGGAGATGTGGCTGAAGGAAATTGAGAGGATTTGGCAGCTTATACCTTGTGACACTCAGGAGAAGGCTCGCTGTACACTTACTTTGATTCAGGGCGAGGCCTACTCATGGTGGGAGAGCACACAGATTGTTTTAGAGGCTGCTGGTACAGATATCACTTGGGAGATCTTTGTACGGGAGTTTAGAAACAAATTTATTCCACCAGCTTCCCGTACCCGCAGGTTGAGGGAGTTTGCCGAGTTAAAGCAAGGAGGAAGGTCCGTGGGGCAGTATATTGCCGAGTTCGAGAGGCTCTCTCGCTATGCACCTAACATAGCGAATGATGATTTTCACAAAGCAATGCAATTCGTTCCGAGACTCCGACCCGACATCCAGGATGCCCTGAAAGCGGCTAACACCAGCACCTGGGCCAAAGCTACCGCTAAAGCTTTGAAAGTCGAGGATTCTGATATTACCAGGAGGTCTACTCCCCTTGCAGGACAGGCTTCTGGCTCGAGATCGGGACAGGGATCGAGTTCAGGGAAGAGACCGATGATCTATTCTGCACCTCCAGCCCTGAAGGACACCGGGAAGAAGTTTAAGGCTACAGGACCGTTACAGAAGGGTCCAAGAGCTCCAGCACCACCACAGCCACCTCAGAAATCGGGCTGCAGATTCTGTGGACTTACTACTCATGCCTATGATAACTGCAGACGAAGGTTGGGCTTATGTTTGATCTGTGGGAGCGACGAACATTTGGTTGATGGCTGTCCGGATCGTCGGGATCCGCCACCTGCAGGTCCGAGGCCACTTGTGAGAGCTCGGGCTTATGCACTCGCTGGAGAGGAGCAGGATGCTGAGATTGACCCTGTAGCGGTAGTTGAAGGTACTATTTGCATCTATAGCACGAACATCCATACGTTATTTGATCCAGGAGCTACACACTCCTTTCTTGCGCATTCTATTGCTATTACACTATCTTTGCCTGCTATGTGCTCTTCTGTACGCTATTTAGTTAGTACTCCTTTCGGTAGTAGGCGAGAGACGGATCAGGTTTACAGAGATGTTCCAGTGGTGATTGGAGGCAAGGAATTCTTAACAGATTTCATTGTTATGCCGATGGAGAGATACGGGTCTATACTGGGGATGGATTGGTTATACAGGCACTGTGCTACCGTGGATTGCCGAGCAAAGAAAGTGCAGTTGGGTTCAGATGTTCTTACAGGTTGGACTTCGAAGACAGTACCCCTACTGTCATTCTCAGAGGCTCAGAGATTAGTCAGAGACGGGGCTACAGGGTTCGTTGCTTATGTTCTGAACAAGCCAAAGGATCAGGTGAAATTGGAAGACACCGAAGTGGTAAAAGAATTTCCCGAAGTTTTCCCAGAGAAGTTGGATTCTTTCCCTCCTGAGCGAGAGATCGAGTTTGTGATTGATCTTTATCCGAGTGCCGATCCATATTCAAAGACTCCGTACCGGATGGCTCCAGCCGAATTGAAAGAATTAAAAGTTCAGCTTGAGGCGCTATTAGAAGTTGGGTACATCCGGCCGAGTTCTTCACCTTGGGAGTACCAGTGTTATTTGTAAAGAAAAAGGACGGAACTTTAAGAATGTGCATCGACTACCGGGAGTTGAACCGGATGACTATTAAGAACAAGTATCCCCTTCCACATTTCGAGGAGTTATTCGATATACTTCAGGGTTCCAAGGTTTATTCGATGTTGGATTTAAGACAGGGATACTATCAGTTGCGGATCCGAGCAGAGGATATTCCTAAGACGGGATTCAATACTCGGTACGGGCACTACGAGTTCGTGGTTATGCCGTTCGGGTTAACTAATGCCCCTGCAGCTTTCATGGATATGATGCACCGGATTTTCAGGCCTTTTCTCGACAAGTTTGTGGTGATTTTCATCGATGATATTCTGGTGTTCTCAAAATCAGCCGAGGAGCACGCGAGACATCTTAAGCTCGTTCTTCAGACTTTAAAAGAGCATCAGTTGTTTGCCAAATTCAGTAAGTGTGAATTTTGGATTGATCGGGTTTCTTACTTGGGACATGTGATTTCGGGCAAGGGCTTGGAAGTTGATCCTTCAAAGATTGAGGCCGTGCTTAAATGGGAGAAACCAAAGAATGCCTCGAAAGTTAGGAGTTTCTTGGGATTGGCCAGGTATTACCGAAGGTTTGTTCAGGATTTTTCTAAGATTGCTGCACCGTTGACCCGATTGACAAAGAAAGATGTCAAGTTTGTCTGGGACGAGAAATGTGATCAAAGCTTTAACTTTTTGAAAGAAAAGTTAGTCTCAGCTCCGGTGTTAGCACTTCCCGAGGGTTCAGAGGAGTACGCAGTGTATACGGATGCTTCCAAGGAAGGCCTAGGGTGTGTTTTGACTCAGAAGGGAAAAGTGATCGCTTATGCTTCCAGGAAGTTAAAGGAATATGAAAAGAATTATCCTACACACGACCTGGAGCTTGCAGCCGTGATCTTTGCTCTCGGGAAATGGAGACATTATCTATACGGGACTTCCTTTGAGATTTTCACCGACCACAAGAGCCTCCAGTACTTATTCACGCAGAAGGACTTAAATATGAGGCAACGGTGTTGGATGGAAAAGTTAGAAGATTATGACTGTACGATCAAGTATCATCCAGGAAAAGCCAACGTGGTCGCCGATGCACTTAGCAGGAAGGCTAGTGTGTCGAGTTTGGAAATAAAGGAAAGTGAGGAAGTTGCTCCGATTGTTTTAAAGGCTCGGGTTTCGAATATCATAATACAGCCGAAATTGAAGTATCGATTATTTGAGGCTCATAATAATGATCCGGAAGTTCAGAAGCTTGTAGGCAAGGCTAGAGCTGATTCGGAGAGTCCTTTCGGGTTTAATGAGACCGGTTTGCTTAGATTTAAAAACAGGGTGGTAGTACCTGAGGAATTGAAACGGGTTCTACTTGAAGAAGCTCACAAGTCAGCCTATTCGATCCACCCAGGAGGAAACAAAATGTATAAGGATTTGAAGCAATACTATTGGTAGAACGGGATGAAAAGAGACGTGGCTGAGTATGTGAAACATTGTCTGACGTGTCAAAGGGTAAAGGCTGAGCACCAAAAGCCCGTGGGACTTCTACAACCGTTACCTATTCCCGAATGGAAGTGGGAACAAGTAACGATGGACTTTGTTTTCGGATTACCAAAGGTTAAAGGCGGGTTTGATGGAATTTGGGTAATCGTGGATAGATTTACGAAGTCTGCTCACTTTCTACCAGTCCGGATGTCTTATAGGATTCCAAAGTTGGCCGAAATCTATAACAGAGAGATTATCCGACTTCATGGTATTCCGGTGAGCATAGTTTCAGACCGACACCCGAGATTCACATCTAAGTTGTGGCAGGAGTTGCAGGCCGTTTTAGGAACGAGGCTCAAGTTTAGTACAACATTCCACCCGCAAACAGACGATCAAACTGAAAGGTTAATAAGATATTTAGAAGATCTTCTTCGGGCGTGCACGATGGATTTTCAGAATTCTTGGCAAGAACAGCTTCCGTTGATTGAGTTTTCTTATAACAACAACTTTCAGGCTTCGATCGGGATGGCTCCTTATGAACTTTTGTATGGGAGAAAGTGCCGATCTCCGTTATTCTTCGACTTGGAAGAGTGGAAATGGTCGAAACAAGAAGGGGTAAAGAAAGGTGAAAGAGTTCAGAAACCTTCCAAGGTCGTTCAGGATATGATTGAGAAAGTTCAGATGATTCAACAACGAATGAAAGCTGCGCAAGATAGGCAAAAGAGCTATGCCGATAAGCGCCGAAGAGATCTAGAGTTTGAAGTTGGTGACCAGGTATTCTTGAAGGTGTCACCAAGGAAAGGTTTCACCCGGATCGGGAAAGGAGGAAAGCTTAATCCTCGTTATTTGGGTCCTTTTGAAATCCTTGAGAGAATAGGCGAGGTAGCCTATCGGCTGGACCTACCACCGAGTCTTACGGGGATTCACAACGTGTTCCATGTTTCACAACTCAGGAAATATTACCCCGATGAGACTACGATTCTCCCCATGGAAGAAGTTGAGTTGGAACATAATTTGACATTTGTTCAGAGACCGGTTAAAATCTTGGATCAGAAATTTCAGGAGTTGAGAAACCGGAGGATTCCCATGGTTAAAGTTTTGTGGCGAAATGACAAGACCGAGGAAGCTACGTGGGAAACGGAAGATAAAATGAAACGGTTCCACCCGGAGTTGTTCACGCAAGACTAGAGAATCTGGGGACCAGATTCTTTTAAGGGGGGGAGAGTTGTAACGCCCCGGTTCCGGATGAACAGGTAAGCACGCTACGTAGGATTTTGAGCGTAGGATTTATTTTAATTCTTTTAAATTTCTATTTTCCTACGTGTCATCTCATATTTTTATAAAATTCATGAAACATCGTTCATACGAATTATGTGAATTCATATCATTGAAAATATTATTTCATGACATGGAAAATATTTATTACGAAAAAACAGTTACCGAGAGTGTTTCAAATTACTAAATTGTCCCTAATTAGATATTTCTTAAACTCTAGGGACTTAATTACATAGTTTTCAAGGATCTAATTGGCAATCTTTTAAAATCACATACACTTGAATGCATAACTTCAATTCTTGGAGGATCAAATTGCAATTTGGGACATTCCACACTTTTCAAAAATGGGATGTATCGGTATAAGGCTTCCCTAAGCTTCTTTGATCAAATTTCATCTCAAAAATCACCTAACTCATTTGCTCCTCACTCTCGGTTCATACAAGAAGGAAAAGGGAAGAGAATTTCATCATCTACCTCAAGAATTTCCAAGAAAGATTTCAAGAAATTAAGTTTGATCATCATCTTCATCCATCTTCTTCATTTCTTGAACTTCAAAGGTGATAGTTGCATGATTTCATGATTCTTGAGCATATTTGATTGAGCTAGGGTTTGAAAATTATATGCTAGATGAGTTAGTTGGAGTTGGAAGCATGACTGTGTGATCATAGCATGAATTATGGGATGATTCCCTCATCAATTTATTGGAAATTTGAGCTTGGTTGATCAATAAGAGCATGAGCATGAAGCTTTGATTTCTTGATGATATTTCATGTTTTGAGTGTTTAAGTGTTATATTATCATCTTTTGAATATATATGCATCATATTTCCATAAAATCATAACTTTGTTGATAAAAAATTGGAATTTTGTTACTTTGTTGATCATTCCCGTAGCCATGCTCTATTCTTCTCTGTTTCTTTCCAGTTGCAGAACTGGGAACAACCGTTCCAAGCCTCAAGTCTTTGTGGGAATGGGCGTTCCCACCTTTTCAAATAAAATAGGCGGCCGAGACTGGGAATGGCCGTTCCCATTTTGGCCTGCGTGCCAGAAGGACCGTTCCCAGCTTCAGCGTGTTTTTTAAATAAGAAATCGTTGGCGGGTTTTAGGGTTTATGGGAACGGCCCTTCCCATTTTCAAAAGGAAGCCGGAACGGCCGTTCCCACCTGACTTGCAGAACAAAATTCTCTGCATAAAATTACGATTTTAGCCCTCGATCCAACGACTTCTTTGACCCCGAATTGCTTTTATATGATCCAATATGTACTGAAACAAGATGTTATCATGCCACATTGCAATTTCCTCGTCATCTCGTTGCATTTCCGCCGTTTGTCATATTTGGTCCATTTTAGGTCATGTCTCATGTATACACGTCGTGTTTGCACAGGTCACGGGGTCGTGGACGAGGAGCAGGCTCCGTAGAGCATATCCTTGTTATATTTTGTAAGAAAAGGTGAGGTTTTGTTTTAAGTATATAGAACCCTCGACCACCTTTATGTGCTATTTTCGGCCAAAACATATTATAATTATAAACGTTTTCCCAAAATACAAAAATTTCAAGCAAACAAGCTATTATTGTCATGATTTCAAGCAAGTTTGGCGAGTACATGATTGCACGTGGGCCCGAGGGTAATTCTTGAGCCAACCGGGAAAGCAAGGGCTGACGGGTAATTCCTGAATTATCCTCACATTGTTGGGATCACCCCCGAAGCCACTAGGAGATTAGTGGTGGAAGGAGTTCCGTGTTTAGGGAGTCATATTCCCTCTACACATCATGTCGTGGATAGTCGGGCCTTGTAAACCCGCTATCACCCGGAGGAAGAAGGAGACTGGGGTTCATCCGGCATGTCGGGTTATCCTCGGGTTATTGCATGTTTCAAGCATGAAATTGTCTATATGAGCACTAATTGAAATGTATGATCATGTATTGAATTTATAACGCAAGCACGCATTGTCACGTTTGGTGTAAAGGTTGGAGAATCGCCCTTACTCGCTGGGGCCACATGTTCATGAAATGATGGAGTTAAAATGTTAAAAGGATTAGTCATAATCTCGGGCAAAGAACAAGTTTCTTAAACTATATATTTATTTCCTTTCAAGTCTTCACCCCAGACTATGACTTGCATGTGATGTGTTATATATTTATTTATTACCCCTCACTCAGTCTTCGGTAGACTGATACTTCACTTTTCAGGTACTTAAGAGCGTGGTCGTGCTAGGCGGGAGTCTAGTCAAGTCTTGAATTGCACGGGTCTAGCATTGTCCCTTTCATGTATAAACTTTTGCCAGTTTTCATGTTATAATCACGGTCTCCCA
The DNA here is from genome assembly GCA_037501455.1 of Lantana camara. NCBI lineage: Eukaryota > Viridiplantae > Streptophyta > Magnoliopsida > Lamiales > Verbenaceae > Lantana > Lantana camara. The sequence continues at coordinate 57,930,659 of CM074858.1, forward strand.
TTTTGGATACTTGAGCATGTATAGAATATTAAGAGATGATAATATATTGATAGTTAAGTTTGGTACCTATATGTATTAATATCGGTAAGTATGGTACCTATATGTATGATTGACGTATTGCTTCCGCTTTTAAATTCATGTTTTGATCTAATTACGTTGGGGAGTGTCCCGCCTAGCTCGTCATTTTAATTGTCACCCGTTTGCTATAGTTTTGGTTTATGTATGGATTGTCCGTTTCATACGTGGATCGAGGCTATAGTGCGGGGGATGTAGTGCCTTGGGGTTAGGGTGCTACAGGACCGGTCCTAGAGCAAAACCCTAAGACCGCGTGTGGAACACACGCGCCGCGCGTCCGGTGGGCTACCAGCGCGTTCTCGGCGGCTCTGGATTCGTGGTGAAGAGACCTACGACGTGGTCATCTCGATTTTTGTGTCCAAGTTACACACGCAAGTGGGGTGTGAAATTACTATTTTACCCTCGGTTTTTCCCCTATAAATAGGGGCTTTGGGTCCTCATTTTTCATTCACAACTTCGGGAGGTGGTTTTAGCTGAGTCTAAGCTTTGAAACCATATCCCTTTTCTCTTAGTTAATTCCAATTTATTTTGGAATTAATTTTAATTAGGTGTTTATATAAAACGCCTAATTTCGGGAGATTGAACCCTGAAAAGGGTTTTCTAGTTTAAAGTTTATTTTCTCTAAGTATTTAGAGAAATACTTTTGGAGCCCACACTCCGAGGGTTTCTCTGGGGTTATTGCAGGGAAGCTCTGCCGGTCTCACGAGTGGGAAAGGAGCTGGAAAAATGCCGTTAGATAGCCATGATTGCAATACGGTAATATTTTTCAGTTATTTTATTTTAAGCATGATAAATTATATGCTCTTAAGTGTTAATTGCATGTTAGATATTTATCTGCTTAAGTGATTTAAAATTTATCATCAATTACATGTATATACTTGAATAGATCCGGCTAGTCTTCCGCTATTGTATTAAAATGTTTTAGAAATATTTTAATACTTGTATTATAATAAAATTTTTAAAATGTGGTCCCGCACTGCTATTGTTCTGGGCCCACCTCCCAGCAACTGGTATCAGAGCCGTGCTCTAGATATCTACATGCATTGATATGATGCATGCGATGCATTATTTTAAGTCTGCTACTATGCACGTAAATTCTGTCAAAGGAGGCTGGTTTTTAAGAGGGACCGTTTGTGACCCCTCTAGTGTTTCATGGGAATTTACGTGGAATGGTAATTTTCTGGGAATTGATTTCAATAATCTTCCTGGTTAATTGCCGAATCAGTAAACATGATTTAAATTATGAGATAATTTATTTATAACATGTTTACTTTATGCCATTTATTTTAAGCATGATAATTATGTGATAATTATATGAAAGCATGCTTAATTATTTTTTTGGCATGATCATGATAATATGAGATATTATGCTATTTTCAATTATGCATATTTTATTTAATGTGATTAAATGAGATTGTTTAATAGAGATTAGACGCGATGCATAATTAAACTAATATTTTTCGGCCTAATTAATAAATTGTTATTAAATTGCCTTAAAATATTATTAGGATTATAAATATGATTTAGTATTCCTAGTGGGAGGGTATTAATTAGATTAATCACTTCCAACAATAATGATGGGGTCAAAATACGATCGTCCCACATTAAGACACGTGGCATCACCGAGATGATGACATCTGTCTCCCCAAGGCTGCACCCATCAGCACACGAGCGCTAAGCGCCACGAGCGCAATTCTTCTTATGGAGTTAAGCCCAACGAGCGCTGTCACTCCAACGAGCGTCCTACATACTAAAGGATTGGTACGCCCACGTGCCAAGGGAGCCCTCTTCGAGCGTCACACCCCCTCAGAGTGGCCTTCCCTCTCGGCTCGTCATTTGAACTGAAGCCTTCGTTCTCCTCCGCGGATGTCTTGGCTTCCAGTACTCCAGGTTGACACGAGCGCGCTCTCAAGCCCTCGTTACCAACCGCCCACATGGCTCTCTGACACAACGTACATGCCCGCGCACCTGCCACTGCTGCCAGCACTAACTTTTAGCCGCTTTTGCAGAAGATTCCTCCTAGGTTTCTCTCTCACAGCGCCACATGTTAGGGCAACATTCGGCCAGGACCACTTGAGGCAAATGACCAAAGGGCCCTTGACCCTCAACTATAAATAGCTAAAGTCATCTTCTACACAAGTAAGCTTTCTTCACTTCTGCAACTGTGACTGAACTTACATTTCTTCATACACTAAACTGACTTGAGCGTCGGAGAGCCAAACTGGGTATCACCCCCAGTTCCCCCAGCTTGGCCTTCTGACTTTTCTGGTGCTTGTCCCAGCAGGTTGAACCCCTTTCTCTTTTTCCGGCGAAGCTCCGGTGGTTTCCTCCACAAAATACAAATCGTAAAGTGATCGGATTCGGATCAACCCATTCTCGGACCCATCATTTCTGGCGCCGTCTGTGGGAAACCAGTCTTTCATCTTCTTCCTTTCTTTTGTTGGTTGAAAAGCAAGCACCTCCTGACCTTTAACAGTCATGGTTGCCACGAGATCTGGAATTGTGGGAGGAGGAGATAATGCCTCCCAAGAAGCAAATATCATTCTTCCCTCCACCGCTACTGGTGGAGCACCGCCACCTTCCGTCGCCGCTGGTGGAGCACCTCCTGCCGCAGGAGTGACTCCACAGGCAGAGTCTCCCGTACCACCGCCCGCACCGCCAGCGCTGCCCATTCCCACCACCGCGGGAGGAGTTTCTCTCTCAGCTCCACCGCCGCTTGCACAGAATTCCTGGGTCCATCCCCAGATGAATCTTGGGGTGCAAGGTTATATGATGCCTCCGCCAGGATACACCCTTACTCCGGCTATGATGATGCCGCCGGTCCAGCCATATCATGCCGGACAACTCCAACTCCCAGTGGTGGCCCCCAGGGAGATTGAAGGAGTGGAGTTGCCTCCACTGACCACCCAACAATTGAGGGCCCTCTACGCCCAATGTGAGGTTCAGGCGGCTCAGGGGGCATGGGAAAGGTTCCACTCCATGTACTTTCCCTCTGGGCAGGCCACTCAGGTTGCGGCCCCTTTAGGCGGACAACAGAACTTTCCCCTCAGAGAAGCCCAGGCTGTCCTGAGGGCACAACCACCACCACCACTAGCAAGAGAAGTGCCCCCACAAGAGGGCAACGAGCGTCCCTCCCTGGGCAGGAATAAAGAGCCCACGGAGAGAGTAAACGAGAATGAAGGGGACTCTCATGTCTCCCGGAGGGGCTCACGAGCCCACAAGGACAAGCAAGTAGACGTAAATCCTGACATCCTCGCGGCTGTGCAAGACCAGCTGCAGGGTCTCAAGGATATCGTGGGACAGCTCTCACGAGGGAGCTCAACTCAGATCTCCCCTAGTCGGGATGAACGGGTTGACGCCAGGAGCACCCGCACCAAGGACCCTCCACCAAGGGTCCCCCGTCGCAAGGAGCCGGAGGAAAACTTCGGCACGTATGAGTACCACCCACTGGCGAGGGGTTCACCCCTCGTAGAAGAAGTTCTAATGGCCCAAGCAGGCATGGCCAAAGTCCCCACATCCATCAACCGTTACGACGGGACAACTGATCCAGCGGAGCACTTGGATCATTTTGTGCATCTCATGCACCTTTACGAGCATTCCAGCCATTACTGGGCGAAAGTGTTTGTCACTTCCTTGGTGGGAATGGCTCAAGAGTGGTACAAGCGACTGCCGCCGCGCTCGATCCACTCGTATGAAGAACTGGCCAATGCCTTCCTCAACCACTTCAATTCTTTGAAGGCGCCGGTCACCGCACCCACTGCCCTGTACAATGTGGTGCAAGGCAAGAGCGAATCACTGCGCTCGTTCTTCGCCCGCTTCAACAAGGAGATCTTGCAGGTGGAAAGGCCTTCTATGGATTTCTTGATCCCAGTGCTCTTTCAGGCTGTGGATCACAAACAATATGTGAGCAAAAAGTTTGCTGATGCCATTGTGGAGAGGAGGCCTGGGACCCTCATGGGCCTAAGAGAAATAGCCGAGCCGTTCTTCGCTCTCGAAGATATGTATGGGACGAATGGTCCCCGGCATCACAGCCCGGCCATGAACGAGCGACCTCATCACGAGCGGGGGCGGGATGTGGCCGTCAAGAAGGAGCGCCCTCAAGAGCGCAGAAGGTCGCCACCACCCCCTCGTAGATTCGAGCGCATTCCGCTCACTAGGCCAAATTCAGAAGTCTACAATCTCTCCGATAAGAAGCTCTTCAAAAGACCCATCAAAATGAGAGAAACAGACTCACTCAGGCGCTCGAACAAATACTGCTCCTTCCACAAGCAGAGAGGGCACGACACGGACGAGTGCCGGCAGTTGGAGGCTGAAATCCAAAGGCTCGTTGCAGGGGGCCACTTAAAGGAGTTTGTCCGGGTGCTCGAGCGCTACGATGAACAATGCAATGAGCGCTCCGGAAGAAGAAGGAGGAGTCCTTCCCGGTCAAAGAGCCCAAGGGGCAGGGGACCCCCTGAAAGCAGCAGCCGCCGAGGCAATAAAGGCAAAGCCCCTGAGCAAGAAAACGAGCCCTTCGCAGTCATAAATATGATTGCAGGAGGCTCATCAGGAGGGGATTCAAACGCCTCCCGACGGAGGTTCGTCCGGAGCTACAACCAACGCCCAGCAATGCCCAAACCTATCTACGCCATCCAGAGATCAAGCGCTCAAAGATCAAGAGAAAATGATGTAATAGGCTTTGATGATAGGGATCTAGAACATATTGTAACGCCCCATGGGGAGGGTATAACCTCAGATTGCCCCATGGTGGTTAGTTTAGATGTTCATAATCATGTTGTAAAAAGGGTATTGGTAGATAGTGGAAGCTCCGTTAATGTTTTGCCTTACTCTACATTCTTAAAAATGAAGGTTGATCTCCCGCTCGAGCCTCTCAAAACAGCCCTCATTGGCTTTGGAGGCTCGGAAGTTGTCCCACGAGGGCAAATACGCCTAGCTACTTCGTTCGGCCGAGCCCCTCAACGCAAAACACTCTTGGTGACGTACGCGGTGGTGGAGATTGACATTCCATATAACATCATAATTGGGCGCCCTGCCCTCGTGGATTTCAAAGCCATCATCTCCACCTACCACCAGAAGATTAAATTCCCTACTCCCGAGGGCGTGGGAGAAGTGCTGTGCAACGTACGAGAGGCTTGGGAATGTTACATGCTGTCCCTTAGAAAGCCAAAAGCGGAGAAAACCTTCCAAGTTGGCTCCACCAAGAAGTCAGTGGATTTCCCCAACTTGGATGAGGACAGCCCAGCACGGAAAAGGGCAAAATTGAACAAGAAGAAGAACAAGAAGAAGAGGGGAGACAACGGGGAGAATCCCCTCGAAAATGTTCCCCCAGGGACCGTTGGTGGATCATCCTCAGAGGGAGACGAGCCGGGAGAGGGTGAACCAGCATCCGGCGACCGTTTGACAGGAAAGAAGAGGGCGCTCGAACTTCCTCGCCCTGAGGTAAGGATCGAACCCTCGAAAAAGTTCCTTACCATTGAGCTGGAGCCTGGAAACAAGGATAAGACTACACAGATAGGCTCAAACCTCTCAGGGCCTTCTCAGATCATGATGATTGATTTTCTAAGGGAAAACAAGGATGTATTTGCGTGGAAAGCCTCTGATCTCACAGGAATTGACCCGAGCGTCATTGTCCATAGGCTTAATGTGGATCCCTCTTTCAAGCCCATCAAGCAGAAAAAGCGGGATGTACATGGCTTTCGGAAAAAAGTCATTGAAGAGGAAGTTAATAAACTCTTGGAGGCTCAGTATATCGAGCCCATCTTGTACCCGGAATGATTGTGTAATGTCGTTTTGGTACCCAAGAGCGCAAATAAGTGGCCCATGTGCAATGATTTCACTGATCTCAACAAGGCCTGCCCTAAAGATCCTTATCCGCTGCCCCGGATTGATCAATTGGTGGATTCGACTGCTGGTTGCGAGCTCATGAGCATGATGGATGCTTTCCAGGGATATTACCAGATCTTTATGGCTCCAGAAGATCGCCCCAAAACCTCGTTCGTTGTCCATCTGGGGGTGTATTGCTTCCTAGTCATGCCCTTTGGACTTAAGAATGCCGGAGCTACATATCAGCGGCTCGTCAACAAGATGTTTGAAAAAGAAATTGGGAGGTCCATGGAGGTCTATGTGGATGATATGATTGTTAAAAGCGAGCGCCAGAATTCCCACTTGGAAGATCTCAAGCACACCTTTTCAATCTTGCGCCAGTATGGAATGAAGTTGAACCCCTCGAAGTGCACCTTTGGGGTACAAGGGGGAAAGTTCTTGGGATACATGGTCAGTCAGAGGGGAATTGAGGCCAATCCGGAGAAGATCAAGGCCATCCTGGAAATTCCCTCCCCTCGAAATTTGCGGGAAGTGCAAGTCCTGGTAGGCAAAATCATCTCGTTGAACAGGTTTATTTCGCGCTCGGCGGACAGGAACCTTCCCTTCTTCAAAATTTTGAGGAACGCACGTAACTTTGCTTGGACAGAAGAATGCGAAAAAGCGCTGCAGGATATGAAGGCTTACTTATCGAGCGCACCACTGCTGACTAAGCCTGTCGAAGGCGAAAGGTTATTCATGTATCTTTCCGTTTCTCCTGAAGCCACGAGCGCGGTTCTAATCGCTGTGCGGGAGAGGAAACACTTGCCCGTTTATTATCTGAGCAAAACATTGCAAGGAGCCGAAAAGAAATATTTGGAGATTGAGAAATTTGCGTTCGCTCTTATTAACGCCTCAAGAAGGCTAAGGCCTTACTTTCAAGCGCACTCCATAACGGTTCTTACCGACCAACCTTTGAAGCAAGTATTGTCCAAACCGGACGTATCTGGCAGATTAATCAAGTGGGCCATTGAATTGAGCCAGTTTGACCTATGTTTCGAGCCCAGGACCGCGATACAGGCTCAGGTTGTGGCGGATTTGTTGGTTGAACGCTTTGGTTTCGAGCCCACCGTTGCGGAGAATGAGGGGTTATGGGTACTGCACACAGATGGTTCCTCAACCGCTCAAGGGGGAGGAGTAGGAGTAGCCCTCAGAAACCCCGATGGGATCGAACTGGACTTTGCAATCAAGCTGGATTTCCAAGTCACTAATAATGAAGCAGAATATGAAGCCCTCGTGCAAGGATTGAATATTGCTTTTCAGAATGGAGCTTCCAGAATCACTGCTTATGTGGATTCACAATTAATAGCGAGCCAGATCGAATGAACTTATGAGGCTCGAGAAACCACCATGGTGCAGTATTTAAGTAAAGCCAGGGAAATCATTGGGAAGTTCAAGGAATTTCACCTACTTCAAGTGCCGCGGGGAGAAAACGAGCGCGTAGACGCTCTGTCAAAGTTTGCTTCAGCTTTAGAAGGCACTTCCGAACGTTCTGTTACGTTCCTTAGAACTGAGGAACCTTTGATCAAGGAAAGGGTCGCCACCAAGATGATCGCCATGATTGATCCAAACGAGCCCTGTTGGCTCGACGACATCGTCATTTTCCTTAGGGATGGAATCACTCCCGCTGACAAGGTGGAAGCCAGGAAAGTCAGAAATAAAGCCCCTCGTTTCGCTCTGGATCCCGAGGGGAGGTTGTTCAAGAAATCATTTCAAGGACCCCCAATGAGATGCCTGAGGCCCTCACAAGCGAAGGAGACGCTCGAACTCATCCACAATGGAAGCTGTGGGAATCATTCCGGAGGGCGTATCTTGGCAAAAAAGATTCTGAGAAGTGGGTTTTATTGGCCTACAGTTCTCCAGGATGCCATTGAATTTTCGAGGAAATGCCCCAAATGCCAATTTCATTCAAATCTCCCTCAATTGCCAGCCGCACAGATGATCCCGATAGACGTCTCTTGGCCCTTTGACCAGTGGGGAATAGACATTGTGGGCCCCTTGCCCATGGCTGCGGGACAAAGGAAGTTTGTCATTTTAGCCGTCGACTACTTCACCAAGTGGGCCGAGGCTGAAGCTGTTGCAAAAATTACTTTTAAGGTTGTGAGGGACTTCATTTGGAAGAACATCATTTGTAGGTACGGCATACCGAGGGTGCTCATTTCTGACAACAGGTCCCAGTTCATAGCGGCTGACACACGAGAATGGTGTTCTGAGTTGGGAATCGAGCAGCGGTTTACTTCTGTAGGTCATCCACAAGCCAATGGGCAAGCAGAAGTTACCAATAGAATCATTTTGCAACATCTGAAAACCATGCTTGAAAGCAAGAAAAGTGAATGGGCTGAGGAGCTGCAAGGAGCGCTTTGGGCTTATCGCACCACCCCACGAACGGCCACTGGAGAAACCCCTTACGCGCTCGTTTATGGATCAGAAGCAATGATACCGGCAGAGATAGTAAATGAATCCGCTCGTGTCGGCTATTTCGAGCCTCAGCTCAACGATGGCAACAGGAGCTTGGAGTTGGATTTGCTGGATGAAAGAAGAGACCGAGCGTGGGCTAAGATCCACCACTATAAAGCCTCTGTGGCCCAACAGTACAACAAGCGTGTGAGGGAAAGAACTTTCCAGCTGGGAGATTTGGTTTTGAAGAAAGTGGAAGTATCCAAGCACGTGGGGAAACTGGACCCCAATTGGGAAGGCCCATTCAAAGTCATACAACTCAGAGCTAACAACACTTACACCCTGGAGACACTTCATGGTGAGCGCTTGCCTCGCCCTTGGAATGCATGTAACCTCCGGCGGTTTTATATTTAAAAGCTCTTTTGCAAACTCTGATGTAACAACCCTCGTTGACGGGTTCTATGTACTTCCAATCAAAGTAAAAGGTAACATAACCTTTTTAATTTCTTTAATATTCCTGTTTCTTTGGTTGCTTGAATGGATAAGTCCCACGTCCCTCGTCTTCGCGAGCGTGGTTGGCAACCCATTCCAATATGAATGCTGTTATCTCTTATGGGTTACGCTGGCCAGCACTCTACTCCGCATGGGGGGACGCCCTCATAAGGATAGACTGGTTACGCTCACAACCAATTAGGCAAATTGGAAGAGGATCGCGAGGAAAATCCTAGTAGGCCTTGGCTGTTTCTTACAACGCCTTGCGCTCGAAAACGGGATCTCCTACAAGAGCGGATCCTAGTAGGCCTTGGCTGTTTCTTAAAACGCCTTGCGCTCGAAGGTGGGATCTCCCTCAGAGAAAGTCCTAGTAGGCCTTGGCCGTTTCTTAAAACGCCTTGCGCTCGAAAATGGGATTTCTTGCAGAACCAGAAAGACGATAAGAGCCAGAGCGCTCGAACGATGGTCTCAGAATCAAAAAGGAATTGCGCAAGTCTTGAACGAGGGCAACCGCTCAGTAAGACCCTCGCAAATACTCAAGACCTAGCAAAATCCCCCAAGGGCGGAAAGAATGTCACAAGTCTTGAACGAGGGTAACCACTCAGTAAGACCCTCGCACACACTCAGGACTTAGCAAAATTCCCCCAAAGGCACAACAAAATTTATACAAGTTTTGAGCGTAGGGGCGATCTCACAGTAAGACCCTCACGATCGCTCAGGACTTAAACAAATTTACAAAGGAAAGATTTATACAAGTCTTGAGCGGGGGGGCAATCTCACCATAAGACCCTCACGATCGCTCAAGACTTAGACAAATTTTCAAGATAGATTTACAAAGGCAAAAATTTATACAAGCCTTGAGCAGGGGGGCAATCTCACCTTAAGACTCTCACGAGCGCTCAAGACTTAGACAAATTTTCATTGCATCAAAGAAATAAAACATTCAAGGAGTATGCTACACAGTCTTATTATATGATTCATAAAGGAACTGGAGAACAAAGACATGAAAAAGGAATATTATTCATTGCAAAAGGAAAAGTCTTACAAGGCAAGAGGGCTCAAAGGCCCATGAAATTCTATTACAAGAAAAAGCATGAAAGCTGAAAAATACATGAAAAATTGATAAGAGGGAAAAGCTTCAAGCGGCTGGGGCGACATCTTCATCAACGATCACCAAGATGTTTTGAGCCACGGGGCCTTGAACTGGGCCCTCAGGCTCTTGCTGTTGAGCATGGGGATCGTTGGGCTCATCTGCACCGGCGTCAGGAGCGTTGGCATTTTCATCGGCTTGGACTGGGGCTTCCTCTATGATGGGCGCTTCAGGCTCGTCCTCAGGATCATCACCTTGGGCCGCATCCCCTCCCCTATGAGCGTCGGTGTACTCATCCTGGATCAACTTGACCAAGAAGTCGTACTCCATTTCCGCTATGCCGTCCGCGGGGTCGTTGGGATCCTCATCTGCTTCTTCACAGCGCTCATCAAACATGAGCCCGGTGCCCTCGGCTCCCTTCATCGCCGGATCCGTCAGCCCTTTGTGGATGCCCTGATCCACTGCCAGGTTGAAGGCATTTTGAGCCTCGTCCAAGCAGTGTAACGAGGCCGCGAAGTTGAAGGCTTTGGAATGGCAGAATTTGATCAGCGCCTCCTTGTTCGCACGATCTAGGCTTCGAGGCCACTCGTGGACCGCATCGTTAAATTTGCGCTCGGCCTCCAAAGCCCTTGCTTTCCAGCTTTCCCTCTCCGCCTCGGCCTTCTGGCACCGCTCGTTGGCCTGGCCCAGCTCGTTGCCCAAACGAATTCGAGCGCCGTCAACTGCCAAGAAGTCCTCCTTCAGCTTTCCCAGCTCTTCCTCAGTCGTGTTGAACAAATCCTTGAGGGATTCGTACTTGGCAATTTCTGCATCCAGCTCTGCTTGAATTTGAGCCGGGTCGTTCGAGCGCGCCATCTTCTTGTATTTAGCTTTCCGGTCGGCGTAGATGGAGGCTCGCATTTGCACGTTTTTGAGCCGGGGAAGAACTTGCTGCATAATCGAGAGGAAAAGTGTTAGCCAAAAAATGGTGATTTACAGAAAAGAAAAGAAAGAATGTAAGGAATGATTACTTACGGAAATTAGAGCGTGGGCTGCGTCGAGGGTCACTTTCTCCACAGATTCGCTGTAGAGATGCCGGTGGTTAGCCGAGAATTGAGCCTTGCTGTACAAATTCTCGGTAACAGCCTGGGCGACCGAGCCCGGCCTCAGCAAAACCGGCCCCCCGTCGGTGGCGCCGGAAAAATCCCTGTCCCCTCGTCGGGGGAACTCCCACATGCGTTCTTCCTCTGAAGAGGAAGTTTCCCCCTCGCCACGGGGGCCCTCAACCACTTGTTTGCCCTTGCCCTTGATCGCGGCAGAATCGGGCATTCTCTTCCTCTTGCGGGAAGGCCTGTTTACGCTCGGAGGAGCCTCTGTTATCGCCAGTGTGGTTACTGGCCTCGGTTGTTCTGAAGGAATGGGGGGTTGTACATCACCTGCTCTCTCTGATCGCCCCCTGGTCTCCCTCGGGACCAATCTACGTTCCCCTCGGCCACGAGGGGGCTGCACCTCAGGGTTGGCGCTCGAACTGGCGCCACCACGAGCGTCCCCTCTATCGTTGCGGTTACGAGGGCGTTGTGGCTCGCGCTGTTGGTTCCCCTGTGGGGTCTGGTTTCTGTTCGCATGGGCAAAACGGGCCGCTTGTCTAATTCCGCCAGCCATTTCTAAAATAGCAGCTCCTGCAAAAAGGGAAATACAAGGGTTATAAATCTTGGGACCAGAATTGTTAAGTGCAAGTTACAAGTACAAAGAAGCAGTTAGTATTTATTCCTATCTAAAGTTAGTGCCCTAAGAATCTAACCATCTCTCTCTATGTCACGAGCCGGAGGTTTGTCAAGGAAGTAAGGGTCGTTGGAAAGACCACACAAGAACATGAGTTCCGCATCGTCTATCCAGTCCTTCGCTTGTATAAGGTGACCCTCGTCCCTTAGGGTTGTTGCCAGGCTTTTGGCCCAATCATTGGGGAGTGAGGGTGGCAAACGGCTCTTTGAGTACGAGCCCCATTCCGTGATCACCCCAAAGCCCTCTTCTGCTGGAGCTTTGACAAAGATAAACTTTTCTTTCCAATCAATGCCATAAGTGCTCGAGGGTGAATTGATCAGCTTCATATGGGCCTTTGCTTGAACGTAATAAAAACCGGCCTCGGGGGATGAGCGGGATGAGCTGACCACCTGAAATAGAGCGTTGAAGTTCCGCAAGTAGGGCTCGTAACCCATACTCCTCATCAGAATTATGAAGCACGTTAAGAGGGCCAGGCCGTTGGGCACAATTTGGGACGGACACAGGCCCAGGTCATTCAACAAATGGGCCATTGAGACTGAGATAGGGAACCTCAAGCCTTCTGACCTCACGGCGTCCACGTACACTGCCATTTCCCCGGGAGGCGGATTATTCGCACGCTCATGGCTTTGTGGGATTCTCCATGTATACCGCTCGTCCCAGTAAATGGGAGCCATCATTGTTTTCACATCTCCCACGGTGACAGTGCTGGGAGTTTCATCCGGCGTGCGCTCAGTAGCCTGATCACCTGACCCTTCACCCTCGTTGGGACCTTTGGATTTTTGGGATTTCTTACTTTTTCCCTTGTCACGGGCCCTTTCTGAAGGCCCGGTTACGGCTTCCGCCACTGGAAGCGGGTTTGCGACAGCCACGGTCACGGCATGGCGGTGGGGATGTGTGGCACTTTGAGTTATAGGGAGAACAGACCCTTACCGTTCTGCCTCCATCACCAGATCCATCTCCTCAAAAAGAGGATCCACTCCGCCTGGGTTTCTATCTTCCATAGCCATTGCCGCCGTCCCCAACTCTTCGTCTCTGGGGGAATCATGGGAAGAAGAACTCTCAGTGGCCATCTCTTGGATCTCACGGGCAAATTCCTCAATATGTTGGTCGGCCATGGCAGAAACTGGGATTTGGGAGTTTTCTTGGAAAGAGATTTGGGTTCAGAGAGGCGGAAAATCTAAGGGGTTACGAAATCCTAAAGTCCAAATCTACGGTTAGCAAAGTTAGAAAGTTATACTAGAAATTTACCTTGAAGGTTTTTGAGAAAACTGGAGAAAGGTTGAAGATGCTGGAGTGCGAGAGAATTCTTCTTGCAAAGGATACTTGGAAGTTTTGAATGCGTAAAGAGTGACAAGATTTCAGAATCCCGTATTTATAGGGATGGGAGTTGGTACCGTTTTCAGCAATAAATTCAAAATGGTAATCATTTCCTGCCTAGGAAACCGCCCACTTTACAGAACCGGCACATGCTTCCCAATGCTCACGCGCCCCACGCGCACCCGCATTTAATGCTCTGACGATTCGAATGCTTCAGAATAAGTACAACATTTAATGCGGAAGTGATACGAACGGTCAATTGAAGAGACCGCATTAATGGCGCATTTAGAGGAAAAATTGCTCAACACGCCAAGTCCTATACGAGCGTTGCATGCAAGAGATTAAGCGTGTCAAAATTCTACAATCCTTATCACTAAGGACTATAGAATTGGGGGGCAAAATGATGGGGTCAAAATACGATCGTCCCACATTAAGACATGTGGCATCACCGAGATGATGACATCTGTCTCCCCAAGGCTGCACCCATCAGCACACGAGCGCTAAGCGCCACGAGCGCAATTCTTCTTCTGGAGTTAAGCCCAACGAGCGCTGTCACTCCAACGAGCGTCCTACATACTAAAGGATCGGTACGCCCACGTGCCAAGGGAGCCCTCTTCGAGCGTCACACCCCCTCAGAGTGGCCTTCCCTCTCGGCTCGTCATTTGAACTGAAGCCTTCGTTCTCCTCCGCGGATGTCTTGGCTTCCAGTACTCCAGGTTGACACGAGCGCGCTCTCAAGCCCTCGTTACCAACCGCCCACATGGCTCTCTGACACAACGTACATGCCCGCGCACCTGCCACTGCTGCCAGCACTAACTTTTAGCCGCTTTTGCAGAAGATTCCTCCTAGGTTTCTCTCTCACAGCGCCACGTGTTAGGGCAACATTCGGCCAGGACCACTTGAGGCAAATGACCAAAGGGCCCTTGACCCTCAACTATAAATAGCTAAAGTCATCTTCTACACAAGTAAGCTTTCTTCACTTCTGCAACTGTGACTGAACTTACATTTCTTCATACACTAAACTGACTTGAGCGTCGGAGAGCCAAACTGGGTATCACCCCCAGTTCCCCCAGCTTGGCCTTCTGACTTTTCTGGTGCTTGTCCCAGCAGGTTGAACCCCTTTCTCTTTTTCCGGCGAAGCTCCGGTGGTTTCCTCCACAAAATACAAATCGTAAAGTGATCGGATTCGGATCAACCCATTCTCGGACCCATCAAATAAGATGCCAAAAGTGATTATTAAAATAATCAAAAGATAATCCACACCTTTTAAAAATTCAAGTGGGAGCGAGATGAAAAGAGTTGGATTCTCACGGCCTCCATTACCGGTCTATAGTATAGTGAATATGTACTTGTAACACCCGAGCGCAAGGTGTCACATCCCCCGCACCGAGACCCGACCCGAATATGAAATGGACGATCCATACCCGAGCCAAATCACGACGAACGGGGACATACACACACTCTATGCTAGGCGGGACTAACCCTTGAACCATAAAATCAGAGTAAATACAAACGCGGAAGCAATAAACGGACATACATCATGTATATAAGCAATGACCATCACAGTTTCAAATTTTAAGTCATAAACACCCTCAAATGCCATCAAGGCTCAACTAGGTACGCTCCAATATACTTCATATACAATGCTCAAAAGTGCAATAGGTGAGTGTAAGACCCGAAATACAAGGGCTAGCCCCCTCCACACCTGCACAACACAACTGAAAGCCAAACGGGTTCAGTCCAAAAGGGACTGGTGGGTATAAAAACAGGGCATAATATAATATACGACGGAATTTAACAATCACATGCAAGCTATAATCCCAAGTGAGGTTTTTAAAGGATTTCCCAAGTGAGCAAATAGAAATCATCAAAAGGGATTATAACAATTCATTAACATTAGGTCATTAATGGCCCGGCGAGTGGGCGTGCATTATCTCCAACCAACACCTCGTGTACTACAATAACATTCATTAACATTCATTCATTCATTCATTCTTTTCATGCATATCATTCTTTCGTGCGCATTCAATAACATTTGCACCTTCTTCCTCCGGGTTGGTGGCGGGCTTGCAAGGCCCATCCACCCATTCATTGACCAAAAGGGGAACATGACTCCCCAGATGGCACTCAGCGTCCATTCCTTGCTAACTCCTAACGAGGTCCGGTTACGCCGTTCATTGGTGGGACTAGTGTGAGGGATCGCCGTCAGCCCTTGCCTCCTCGGGTCACCACTCACACCAAGCCCTTGGGCCCCATTCATTGTGAACATTCATTCATTCTCGCCAAAACATTAGGTAGGATTCATGAATTAAAGGCTTTACGTTCGCAATCATTTACTCGTGAAAAGACTCAATATATATATATCGTATTACTTTGGCTTAAAACTTTTCACATAGGGAGATATATCGGGTCGTCTATCTACATAGAAGAGAAACCCACCTTAAACGGTAACAAGGAGAATA
This sequence comes from Lantana camara, assembly GCA_037501455.1. Taxonomy (NCBI): domain Eukaryota; kingdom Viridiplantae; phylum Streptophyta; class Magnoliopsida; order Lamiales; family Verbenaceae; genus Lantana; species Lantana camara. The sequence goes on from CM074858.1 coordinate 57,946,112, forward strand.
CACGAGCCTCACAGACCGGCCTCGTCTCCAACAGACTCAAAATCTGTGCAAGAGAGGTGAGGTGAGACTCAATATGACCAAATAAGACGCTTGGCAATGAAATGATTATGATATGAATGTATAAGAGATGCTATAATGTAATGGACACGTTCATGTGCACTATTAAAGTCTTAAAGACATATAAACATTCAATTCATTCATTCAATGAAGCATTCGTATTCAAACGAGTTCATATCCTTCACATTTCACGTCAAAGGAATTTAAATTATATAATCCAGTCGTTCAATCTTTCATTCACTTTCATTCGAATTCATAATATCAATCAAATTAATTCAAGAAATTCAAATATAATCCAAGTACAAGTTAAATCACATTTAAATTTAGAAATTAAACAATTAAACACATTCAATCGCATTTACAATTTAGAAAATAAACAATTAAATACATTCAATTTAAAATTGAGAATGAAATAAAACATGAATTAGGTAACAATTAAATTCTATAATTCAATTAAATCAAATAACATTTAATATTTAATAAACATATATAAATATATATAAATACATAATATATATATATAAAAAAATCGAAAATCTTTTTCATTCCCTTGCGTTGAGTGAAATGGTGGGGTCCTTGTTTGTTTAATATCCTCCTTCCTTCATTAGTACTGGGACGCATATATCAAAAACTCAGTGTGAAATTTGAATGAGATATATTTTTTCAGAATTTATATATATATATATATATATATATATATATATACATGCATGCTACGTACCACACATGCAACAACAATCCATGCAATTTCTTAAAATGCATGCAACATTTATATATGCATGCAACTTCATGCATTAGGCTAATTTCATAAAATGCATGCAATTAACATTCATGCATGTAAACATTATGCACGCAACTCATGCATGTACAACACCACACACACAGTACGTATATATATAACTTATAATACATGCATGCATATATAATATATAAACATAAAATGCATGCATAATTATTCTCATGCACACGTACACAATAATATATATATTTATATTTATATTATATAAATATATTTAATATTAATAACACTAAATAAAATAATTAGCATTTAATATAATTAAAGTAAAATTAAAATATATAAGACACGTATAATTAATTATTTCGCACAATTAAGGAGCACACAAGTTATTCACATAAATTCAAATTCAAATATTGTGTATATTTCAATTAATCACTTATTTAACAATTAAACAATGAAATTTAATTATAGAAAACACTAAAAACCAATTAATTTGCGCAATTTAGTAAACATATACGTCATGCTGTACTAATAAAAGAACTGGGGCGTTACAGTACTACTCCCTTCGGCGGGTATGTGTTAGCGGTATACAAGATTAGACTTCTACGGTTAGAATGAAATACGGGAAAGTCAGCTCGACCACGCCTCCGTGGAGTGTCTTGACCTACTCGTACGGATTTCTAGGTAATGGTACACACTTGACTAAGTAATGTATTAACCTCCCTTCGGAGCTCTGTTACATTTACTTAGAGGCCAAGGGTTGACGTGGTGGATTAACATTATTTGGTAAGAGTTACCTAGATGACATGTTAATAAAGAATAGTTCCTGCTTTTCTAAGCGGTTTTCGACCTCGCCTCCGGGGAGTCAACTGCGGTTAGTTAAGTCACCATTGCGTAAATCAAAATGCTTACGTGGATTTCATTTATTGGATAGACGCAGAAGAAAGTGAAATACATAATCATAACTTGCATTTATTTATTTATTTCAGTTTTATTATAACGATCTCCCTTAGCCCACTCTAAACTATTTATCTATAAGGGAATAGGCTAGTAAGGGTTCAACTATGCTGACTAGGAAATGAATCTTGACATCGCATTGAGACACGAAAGTTTACGTACTCACTGAACCTTATCCGAAAGTTCCCGAAACTGCAACCAAGTCAAGATTAGAAAGACGCTTATTCCAAATGGATCAAGTGTGATGATCAGGCTTGTAGCACCCGAAGAGGCCATAACTGTTAGGAATAGTGCCCTAGAAAGCCGATTGTATATCCGCTTTGTGCTTTTCCTTATTGTAATCACAGACAATCTTTGAATAAAATAACGAATTGAGGCAACACTTCTTTATATGCTCTTGTTTGGTATGCGTTTACTTTAGCTGTGCATGTATGAGAACTCCCCTAATCCTGATGACTTTAGGACTCTACCATTTAGGTGAAATGGTTCATGAAACGAGCCCTATATCACATAAGTCATGATTAGTAAAATACTCCAGGCCGATGAGTCCTACAGACAGTGGGAGTGTCAACTTGACTCCTCTAAGGCTTGCTTGTGGGATCACGCCCTTAAGAAGGACCACCTTGTTTCATGGAGGTGCAAAGTGTATAGCTGATACGTGCATGATACATGAGGGTGCTTACTTTAATAAGTAAGTTCACTGAGGTGCCCCGTGTGAGAACATTCCTAAATGGGAAAGGAAGTTTCTATTTCAGGAAATGGAAACTTCCAGATTAGGAAATATCTCACGAGTCATTGATGTGATTAATTGATCCTTAGACTTGAGGTTCCTTCTCACTTTATGTGTTAACTCTGTAGTCTTAGGTATAAGCTTTAAAGGGTGTCGCCTTAGACAACTGATTCAAGGCTTATGCTGGGGCTGCACAAGTGATTCATGAAAGTGAATGAGAATCAAGAAAGGACCTACACTTGCATTTGCAAGGTGATCTCTTATTGTGTAAGTCATTCATATGCCATATGGAGTCCTTGGCCAAGGCAGTAGATCAAGACATCAAGAAAAGGGTTTCTTGGATTGAGATCAAATGGATATGAAATGCACTTAGCTTTAAGACCGGATTATTAGGGTTCTAATTATTCCCTTACCCTAGATCTTGGTTGAGAGATAGTAAGTAGGAGGATTGTATCTCACATGAATCAATGACTTAAAGGTTCTGTCGAATCCGAACATTCCAATTCAGCTAGGGGTTAAACACCTGTTGCTAGACTATGGTCGTTTAATCTGTGGACTGATTAATTAATTAGGGTCACTGCTAATTGAATTGAGAACCTAGAGGGTCACACACAACAACTTGGTTACATGAGTTGAGGCTTGAAAATGATTAAACGAGTTAATCGAGCCTAGAGGGTTCCACACGTGTGAAGCCACACGTGTGGGTCACGTGAGTGACACGTGTCACGTGTGGGTCACGTGAGTGACACGTGTCCTTGTGACACGTGTCACACATGTGAATTTATATATATTAAATGATTAATTTAGTTAATTATTTAATAGACTTTGGTTTAATTTTGAATTAAAAAGAAAGTCTAATTTTGGAGAAAATAATCTAGTTAATTAATTATGAATTAATTAATTAGATAAAATAAGTTATTTATTTTTATAATAAATAAAGTATAAAATTATCCAAAAATAGTTTGGATATTTTTAGCTCTCTTAAAAGTTGACTTGAAATAGAATTCAAAGTCAAAGTTGGAAAATACTTGATGATCAAGTAATAGGAGAGAGAGGGACCAAATCCTTTGTCCATTAGGACTAGGTTCGGCCGCCCCTCCCCTTTCCTATATATAGGGGAGCTCATGCTCCCCTTTAGGGCTAATTGACAATTCTTGGTTCATGTGTTGAACACCTTCCTTTCTCCAAGATTAAATTAAACCCTAGGTTAAGCCTAAACATTAACTAGAGAACTAGCATCCTTACTAGTTAGATTGTGATCAAGTTGGTGGACTTTCTCTAGAGACTTCAAGTTAGAAGTTTGAAGATTCGAGCTTTACCAAGGAGAGGGGATCAAGCCGCTTGAAGAGCGTTCTTGGGTGGCTTGAAACGCTTCAAGAAAGAATAAAAGAAAAGTAAGTTTTCTATCTTTACGAATTTGGTTACACGATTGCGAGTTCAAGGTCCTTTTATTGGGAAAATTTTTTAAATTCCGCTGCTTTCTGATTCGTGTTTTCCAACAAGTGGTATCAGAGCCACCTCGTTAATCGTGTTTCTGATTCGTCTCAATTATACTGAATTTGGTAGAAATTCTTAGGCTTGATGCGATTGAGTATTTGTAATTGTTTTAGAAAGCCTGAATTACGAAACTGTATTATTTCCTGAAAGTTTCTGAAAATTGGTTTTTATAAAATTTAATTTTGAAAAACAATTTTAGATTTGAAACTGTATAAACTGTTTTTGGATTTCTTGGATTGGTTTTGCTTTTGAACGAAAACACGAAACGAAAGCCCGGATCGCGATGAACACGCGAAACCCCGCGCGCGAAGGAGTCGCGCGCGCGGGCTTCGCGCGCCACCCTCCCGCAACCGCGCGGGAGGCCCTCCCGGGCGCGCCTAGGCGTGCCCGCCCATCATTGCCCAGGGCTGGCCGGAACAGACCGGCCAGTCTCCCGCACGCCGTCCGCCCGTCGCCGCCCAGGCCTGGCCGGGACAGACCGGCCAGTCGCCCAGCACCTCCCGCACGCCTGTGCGGGAGCCTTCCGGCCCAGGGCGGCCGAGACTGGCCGCCCAATGCCCGGCAGGAGCTGCGCGCTCCAGAGCGCACTCGCGCGGCCATGCTGTGCGCACACGCCGCACTTGGGACGGGCAACCCCGTTTTCGTGATCCGGCCTTTTCGTGTTTCGTGCAATCCAGTCCCAATTTTTTATTTTAATTTTAAAATTTTATTTTTGAATATTTATTTTAATTTTTTTTTTGAATAAAACTTAAAATTGGGATTTTTGAGAAATTGAAACGGTTTATATTTTGGGAAAATACATCTTGATAAAATTATTAATTTTCAGAAATTAATTGGAATTTTATTTGTTTTGGTAATTTGGGATTTATTGAAAACTTTTATAAATAAGACTCGCATCAAGTCGTGTTTTAAGCTATTAGAGCTTAAAGCGAAAATTTTAATTTATTGGTTAAATTTAAATTCTTGCAAAAGCATGTTAGGTGATCATGGGTTTAGATCTATGTATGGTTTTAATTTATGCACATGGATGGTTTAAATTGGGGTTGGAGCCCTATAGTTGCGTTTTTTCAATTGAGGTTGGAGCCTCACTTATGTGGGTACTGTTATGTGATTTATTATGTGGCTTTCCATATTACTGTTTTTGAGGCCGGGGTATGCCCCGTGTAATTGTCTAAGGCCAATATGAAGATTGAGCCTTATTACTTTATGTCTTTTTCTTTTTATTGTAATTTGAGAGTAGAGATAGGTGGTGAGGTTTTATTTTCATTATGGAGACAATGCACCCATGGAGTAAGATGAACCACATTCAAGTAACAAGGAGGCCATAAGTGAAGACCCCTCAAAATGTTAGGGAGGGGAATCTCAATTGTTAAATGTAATAGAGATAGGGCTCGTATTTTGTTACCGCTTTCCCTTATGTGATTTAAACTGTTTATGTGGCATGTATGTTAGAACTTGTGATTGTGGAGTGGCTCCCACATATCACGCATAAGATAGGTAGAACCCATGATCATTACATGTTAGTATCATGCTAGGACATGTTATCTGTTTATGTGCTTGTTTGAAATGCATTTAAGTGTACTTGCATTAATCAAGACTAATAAAATTGGATAACATATATGTTGGTGAGGTCGAACCGGACAACTCTCCGGTTGATTCGAAAATTCCCATTAAATATTAAGCTAATTTCGAACAAATAGGTGTTTAATTCGAGATGCAAATTTTGAATTGAATTCCTAGCATTCCATCAATAGGTTTTAAGTTTAGTAAGTAAAGCTAGTTATTGTCCGCGAGTCGTGGGATAGCTAGTGGAGCTTATTAGTTCTTAGTTACCTAATTAATCATTTTAAATGGTCAATATTTCGTGGTCAATTTTAGCAAGGGCGATGTTCGCGAGTCGTGGGTCGTTCGAACTAAGTTTTGGTCATGATCTTATGATTGATGGGTCTAGCTTAACGCCTAAGTAAATATGGATGTCGCACGAGTCGTGGGTCCATATTGAAAGATAGGTGATGCAAAAACAATTACTAAGAGTTCTAAAGGTGTTAGAATTGGTAAGTTGTACCTACCTAGGGTTCTTACTTAGAATGTTCGCGAGTCGTGGGTTCGAGGTAAAATGCCTAGGATCTTAGTACCCATTGGGAAACGTGTTCCTCTTAGATCTTTGGGAATTCTAGATCTTTGAAAAACAATAGGAGCTACATTAGATTAAAGACCTTATCTTTTGTATATCGTTATAATTCAGCATGCTCACTAGTTCTCTGTTTTACCATTTAGGTCGTAGATTCTGTGATTCTCTACGTGTTTTGAAATGGCAACCAAAAACCCTCTTGTATCGATCCTCGAGTCAAACAAGTTGACTGGTCCCAACTATTCTGATTGGCTGAGGAATCTAAAAATCATTTTAGATTCTGAGAAGAGAACTTATGTTCTCTTCGAAGGGGAGCCTAGTCCCGAAGGGGAGGCTCCCACTCGGGCCGAGCGGGATGCGATTCAGAAGTGGAAGGATGATAATCTCCAAGCCCGTTGCCTTATGTTGGCTAACATGTCTCCGGACTTGCAAAGGCAACATGAGGCCATGGAATTTGCTTGGGAGATTTACGACCACTTAGAGCAACTTTACCGCCCTCATGAACGTGTTACAAGGTATAACACTTCAAAGGAATTGTTCCACTTGAGAATGAGGGAAGGTTCAAGTGTCCATGAATATGGACTCAAGTTTCTTGTCCTTACTGAGAAACTTGCTTCCATGGACATGCCACTGAAAGATGAGCTTTCAGTGGATTTGTTGCTAGCTTCGCTCCCACCATCATTCAACCCATTTGTCCTTAACTTCAACATGAATCATGCTGGTGCTACCGTAGCTGAGCTGATTAGTCAGCTTGTGACTGCTGAAAGCACGATCAAGAAGGACAATAAGGTTTTGATGGTGAATGCTCCATCTTCCTCTTCTGGGCCTTCTAAAGGTAAGGGCAAGAAAGCCTAAAAGAAGAAGAAGAAACCCCTTAGGCCCACTGGTGGCATTTCGAAGGGGAAGGCCCAAAAGAAGAAGCGTGATCAGAAAGAGGATGTTTGCTTCCATTGTGGCAAAGCGGGACATTGGAGGAGAAACTGCCCAGAGTACAAGGCTACTCTAAAGAAAGGTATCTTTCTCGTTGAAGTAAATCTTTCTATTAATTCTAGTTCTTGGGTACTTGATACCGGTTGTGGAACTCATATCTGTAATGATGTACAGATGCTAAGTGATGTTCAACAACTAAAAGAAGGAGAATGTGTCTTGAAGATCGGCGATGGCTCAAACGTTGAAGCTCGAGCTTTAGGCACAATTAGATTAGATTTAGGTAGTTTTGAGTTAGTATTAAATAAAGTCCTTTATGTACCGAGCATTATTCGTAATATAATTTCAGTTCCAATATTAGATTGTGAAGGTTATGAAACTTATATTAAGAATGGTAAATATTTTATCAAACGGAACAACTCTTCCGTTCACATCGGTACTCTAAGTAATGGACTTTACCTAACTCAAAATATCAATATTATGAATATACAACGAGAAACGAAGCGTAAGAGAGATGACAAAGTTTCAGCTCCCTTATGGCACGCTAGATTAGGACACATTTCCAAGAACAGAATTAGCAAGATAAACACTTTAGGATCATTCTCTGAAAATGATCTTAAGGAGTTAACTTCTTGCGAATCCTGTCTCAAAGGAAAAATGTCCAAAGTCCCTTTTAAAGGAACTATGGAACGTGCCACTGAGGTTTTGGATTTGATCCATACTGATGTTTGTGGACCGCTTAGTGTAAGCACTAGAAACAATCATCAGTACTTCATAACCTTCACTGATGATTTTAGTCGGTATGGTTATATATACTTAATGAAGTATAAATCTGAAGCTTTTGAGAAATTCTTAGAATTTCAAAAGGAGGTTGAGAACCAAACTGGTCACAAGATCAAAGCACTTCGATCTGATCGAGGAGGCGAGTATCTTAGTGAAGAATTCCTTAATCATCTCAAAGATAATGGGATTATCTCTCAGTGGACTCCTCCGGGAACTCCTCAGCTTAATGGAGTTTCTGAAAGAAGGAATCGAACCCTACTTGATATGGTTCGTTCCATGATGAGTTTCACTGACTTACCACCTTCTTTCTGGGGTTATGCCCTAGAAAGTGCAGCAAAGATTTTGAATCTAGTTCCCTCTAAGTCAGTCCCTAAAACGCCCTATGAAATGTGGCATGGTAAAATCCCTAGTTATTCTTACTTAAGAATTTGGGGTTGTCCTGCTTACGTGAAGAGGACAGTGGGAGATAAGTTAGAATCTCGTTCTAACTTATGCTACTTTGTAGGATATCCTAAGGAATCCATAGGATACTATTTCTATGATCAATCTGAGCAAAAGGTGTTTGTTTCCAGAAATGCTACTTTTCTGGAGGGACCGTTCCTTAAAGAAAAGCAAGGCAAGATCATAGAATTAGAAGAAGTACAAAGTGACCCCATACCACCCACTGAAGAAACGTCCCACTCTGATCAACCACAACCAATCACGAATTTCGATACACATGAAAATCCTCCTCTAAGGCGTTCTGAACGTAATCCTAGACAGCCGGAGAGATGGTATGGATTCTTCCATGAAATCTCTCAAAAGGATAATGATCCTTCAACATATGAGGAGGCACTTTCAGATTTTGAGTCTGAACAGTGGATAGAAGCCATGAAATCCGAAATGGATTCCATGATGTAACAGCCCGAAACAGGGGCAAGTTGAAAATTACGAAAATACCCCTACAGCTCAAAAATATTCCTACATTTCCCGAAACACTTTCACTACCCAATATTTTAACCAAAAGAATCCTCACATTATTTCGAGGATCGTGATACTCTCCGTAAACCATAATTCCCATCCTAGCTCCCGTAGTATCAAAAACCCTAGCTTATGATTCGATCATCAATAAATCCCTACTCATCTACTTTTTGATATTCAAAATTATAACCAAAACGATCCTTAAATTATTTTATGAATTTTCATGCATTTACTAAAAACTCGATTTCACCATAGCATATTTTATAAATATTTTCCTTTCCAAAAATCATCATTTTATTTTGAACAAATTAGCTTTTATTCAATAGTCGAAATTATACTTGAAACGATCCTTGAATTTTCCTCTACATTATAATGATTTTTCCTATCTTTAAACTCTATCATAGCTTCGTTTATATAATTTTCCTATGATTTTCATCATCTTTCATATTCATAATTTATAAACGAAAATCTAAATATTTCACATTTATAATCAAAACAAAGCTCATTTTTCACCCATTCTTTCATTAATTCACTACTTCAATCTTTTACCTCTCGACTCTTGAATAAATTTTATATTATTTTACATTTATTTTTAATCAAAATGACATCATCCATGACCACATGGTCTTCTAGAAGGATTAAACAAATGAATGTAATTTCTCCACATTATTTAGTTAATTACCTAGCATTTGTTTAACATGTAATTTAACCACATCTCCTAATTTATTACCAAGCATTTGTTGAAATCATAAGCAACCACATCTCCCATAAACTCTCATTTATTGCTTAGAAAACCCTCATGACTACCTATAAATACCCCCCTTAAGTCTCATTTATACCTCACAAATCAACACACAAAATCACTCTCTTCCCCCCATTCTCACGCCACTCTCTCCCTTCTCTCTCTAAGGTATGTTTTCTTTTATTATTTCATGCTTTATATAATGTTCTTAGTATAATAATAGTAGTAGCATGTCTAGGATTAATTAAATTATACTTTAGGAATTTATTTTATGAAATATATGCTATTTATGCTAGTTTAGGAAAAATGTGATAACATATATGCATTTTAATTAATTAAATGCATGAGTTATGATATGATATGATATGAATATGTGTTTAAATAATTATGATCTTGTTTGATTAAATTCATGTCAAGAATAATTTATTTAGAATTATTTTTCATAGAGAATTAATATATTTTGCTATATTATGCTTAAAATTCTATGTTATAAATATGAATATGATCAAGTGTGTTACATACCTTCTTTGAATATTCAAATAGGCTCAAGAACATGTTCATGTTGTTCTTGATCAATTTTAAGTGCACGTGTGATAGTGTGTGAGAGTGTGTATTCGATTTTATGTTATAAAGTGATTAATTCATAAGAAATTGAATAGTAAATGTTTTCAATAGTAACTTTGACTTTTGGTCAACATTTATCATGATAATTTCGAAAATATTATTAAAATAATTATAAAATTAGTTTTGGAATTTTTAAATAAAGATTTTATCCGAATTTTCCAAAAATCGGTAAATTGTGAATTATTTTCAAAATATAACCTACATTGTCAAATTAAATTCTAAATTCCATTGCTAATGTTATAATTAAGATTATAATGTGATTAATAAATATTTAAGTGGTTTAAGAATTCATGAAACCTGATTAATTACTTAATTTCCCTTAAACGGTTAAGATTAGAGTTTATCGGGAATTCTCTAACATGATATAGTTTATGTGTTTACTTGATGTAATCCTTTTATGCATGAACATTATGTGTTTTATGTGCTTATTTGATTAATATAAGGAACCTAGTTCTAAGTCTATAGTAGTTAATACTTTCAGGCGCACTGGAATCCACATTACAATGTCTGACTACCGGTATAGGTGAGGGTTAAAATGTTTTCAACTGGAATCATGCCTATACATACGTATCTATATAAAAACTATTTTCAAGCTTACCCATCATATTGATTTACTGCCATATATATATATATATATATTACTTTACTACACTATCCCTTTTAAGGGAAAAATACTTTCTTGCCGGAATCAACGTTTTTCTAGAACATTATATATTTCAAGTCCATTTTATCAAAACATTGATTCCGGGTTATGCAAGCAAAATATTATTCTCGATTCCTGTTATGGGCCCCGGCTGTAACCGTAGCGAGCAATTACCCGGAAGGTATCGGGCCGAGGGTATTGTTGGTGCTGCGGACTGCCACCACCTCTTGGTAGTGGTTTAACTGGAGGTTAGTTACTCCACGCCAAGGGATGAGGGAGAGATAGCTGCCTCCCGAATCTAGTTCGTGGTCTCTAGGGTTTGATTCCCTATTGACATCAAGGAGTAGTGGAGTTAATATTCTTGGTTTTATTGAAGTATCGGAGCCTGATCAGCCCGATACTATTTTACCAATTATTCAAGGAGTTATGGGTGGAAAGGCCTAGCTTGCGGGCATTAATGTTCTTGTTACAAACGGTTCATATTTTTACAAATATTCCAAACTACCCCTATCCCTGTTTTACAATTATTATGAACCGTTTCCTATTTGCCATATCCTATTGTTAATATTATAGATCAAGATCTTCTTGATCATATAAATATAAATATATATATATATATATACATATATCTATAAACCCTCATACCCCCCTTCACTTAGTCACTTTGACTAACCCTCTCGCCTATTTTTAAAATGCATGATTTCAGGAATCAATGAACGATAACTAGAGGTATCTTGAAGCACTACAACCGTAGGTTGGATCCGATCCTACGAGTACACTGTCTTGAACCTACTCTCTGTAGAAACAAACCATCTCATACTTTGTCCTTGCATGTCAACCTGTTGTACTCTTCTGCAAACTACTTTGATCAATAATGATAATCCTTGCTCATTGTACGTTATCCTCCCCGTTCATTGGTAAGGTTGAATCTCTTTATCTTCCGCTGCACTGTGTCACATACTCCATTCATATTATCCTGACCGTTCGCCGTAGTATTTCCTGGGTGTTGGGTCTAACCTCCACTCAGGGAGTATTGCGGTGCGGGGTTGTAGTGTTGGGGAGGCGCTACAATTAAAGTGGTATCAGAGCCCCAGGTTGCGGAAATTTGGGGTTCATCATTCATAGAATCTCATATGTACTCTCGTGTCTTTAGTGCTGAAATCGTGATCAATCACTGTTGGGGCGGCCGACCAGCATGTGATTTGTTACAATTGTAGTACTAAACCCTTCTTCGATTAAGTCAAGTATACAGTCTTAATCCATACCAAAATCTCAAGTTCTATCAAATCCTTCAATTATCAAATTCTTGGTAGATTCGGTTACAAGATCTACATCTCCTTCATCATACTAGTATTCCTAAGTCATGGAAACACTTCACTTATTCGTTCAAATCCTAAGTTATTAGAATTGCTTCAAGATACCAGTAGGACCGAAAACTAACTTATTAATTTCCTGTGCCTTTATATTGCTTTATCTTCGCTAAGGATGTTTTGTCTGTTAATTGCTATTACTTGCAAATTTTAATTTTGCGATCATTTGCACATCATTTTCAACTACCATGCATTATATTATCTCTATAAGGGTGGTTGCAGCTTAAAATTGTCATCCCCAAAGTTGTTAAAGGTATGCATTCTAAACACGCCAGTTACTGATCCTGGCGCCATGCATTCATTGCATCACTTATGTGCGCATTCAAATTTCTTACTTGAACAATTGCCTTATGTGTTTAAAAGCAAGTTCTCTTTTAGAAACCTGCTTATCATGGATGGAGGATACCAACATTACTTTAAGTTATTATGAAACACGAGGAGAATCTGAGGACAGATTCTTTTTAAGGGGGAAGGATTGTAACAGCCCGAAACAGGGGCAAGTTGAAAATTACGAAAATACCCCTACAGCTCAAAAATATTCCTACATTTCCCGAAACACTTTCACTACCCAATATTTTAACCAAAAGAATCCTCACATTATTTCGAGGATCGTGACACTCTCCGTAAACCATAATTCCCATCCTAGCTCCCGTAGTATCAAAAACCCTAGCTTATGATTCGATCATCAATAAATCCCTACTCATCTACTTTTTGATATTCAAAATTATAACCAAAACGATCCTTAAATTATTTTATGAATTTTCATGCATTTACTAAAAACTCGATTTCACCATAGCATATTTTATAAATATTTTCCTTTCCAAAAATCATCATTTTATTTTGAACAAATTAGCTTTTATTCAATAGTCGAAATTATACTTGAAACGATCCTTGAATTTTCCTCTACATTATAATGATTTTTCCTATCTTTAAACTCTATCATAGCTTCGTTTATATAATTTTCCTATGATTTTCATCATCTTTCATATTCATAATTTATAAACGAAAATCTAAATATTTCACATTTATAATCAAAACAAAGCTCATTTTTCACCCATTCTTTCATTAATTCACTACTTCAATCTTTTACCTCTCGACTCTTGAATAAATTTTATATTATTTTACATTTATTTTTAATCAAAATGACATCATCCATGACCACATGGTCTTCTAGAAGGATTAAACAAATGAATGTAATTTCTCCACATTATTTAGTTAATTACCTAGCATTTGTTTAACATGTAATTTAACCACATCTCCTAATTTATTACCAAGCATTTGTTGAAATCATAAGCAACCACATCTCCCATAAACTCTCATTTATTGCTTAGAAAACCCTCATGACTACCTATAAATACCCCCCTTAAGTCTCATTTATACCTCACAAATCAACACACAAAATCACTCTCTTCCCCCCATTCTCACGCCACTCTCTCCCTTCTCTCTCTAAGGTATGTTTTCTTTTATTATTTCATGCTTTATATAATGTTCTTAGTATAATAATAGTAGTAGCATGTCTAGGATTAATTAAATTATACTTTAGGAATTTATTTTATGAAATATATGCTATTTATGCTAGTTTAGGAAAAATGTGATAACATATATGCATTTTAATTAATTAAATGCATGAGTTATGATATGATATGATATGAATATGTGTTTAAATAATTATGATCTTGTTTGATTAAATTCATGTCAAGAATAATTTATTTAGAATTATTTTTCATAGAGAATTAATATATTTTGCTATATTATGCTTAAAATTCTATGTTATAAATATGAATATGATCAAGTGTGTTACATACCTTCTTTGAATATTCAAATAGGCTCAAGAACATGTTCATGTTGTTCTTGATCAATTTTAAGTGCACGTGTGATAGTGTGTGAGAGTGTGTATTCGATTTTATGTTATAAAGTGATTAATTCATAAGAAATTGAATAGTAAATGTTTTCAATAGTAACTTTGACTTTTGGTCAACATTTATCATGATAATTTCGAAAATATTATTAAAATAATTATAAAATTAGTTTTGGAATTTTTAAATAAAGATTTTATCCGAATTTTCCAAAAATCGGTAAATTGTGAATTATTTTCAAAATATAACCTACATTGTCAAATTAAATTCTAAATTCCATTGCTAATGTTATAATTAAGATTATAATGTGATTAATAAATATTTAAGTGGTTTAAGAATTCATGAAACCTGATTAATTACTTAATTTCCCTTAAACGGTTAAGATTAGAGTTTATCGGGAATTCTCTAACATGATATAGTTTATGTGTTTACTTGATGTAATCCTTTTATGCATGAACATTATGTGTTTTATGTGCTTATTTGATTAATATAAGGAACCTAGTTCTAAGTCTATAGTAGTTAATACTTTCAGGCGCACTGGAATCCACATTACAATGTCTGACTACCGGTATAGGTGAGGGTTAAAATGTTTTCAACTGGAATCATGCCTATACATACGTATCTATATAAAAACTATTTTCAAGCTTACCCATCATATTGATTTACTGCCATATATATATATATATATATTACTTTACTACACTATCCCTTTTAAGGGAAAAATACTTTCTTGCCGGAATCAACGTTTTTCTAGAACATTATATATTTCAAGTCCATTTTATCAAAACATTGATTCCGGGTTATGCAAGCAAAATATTATTCTCGATTCCTGTTATGGGCCCCGGCTGTAACCGTAGCGAGCAATTACCCGGAAGGTATCGGGCCGAGGGTATTGTTGGTGCTGCGGACTGCCACCACCTCTTGGTAGTGGTTTAACTGGAGGTTAGTTACTCCACGCCAAGGGATGAGGGAGAGATAGCTGCCTCCCGAATCTAGTTCGTGGTCTCTAGGGTTTGATTCCCTATTGACATCAAGGAGTAGTGGAGTTAATATTCTTGGTTTTATTGAAGTATCGGAGCCTGATCAGCCCGATACTATTTTACCAATTATTCAAGGAGTTATGGGTGGAAAGGCCTAGCTTGCGGGCATTAATGTTCTTGTTACAAACGGTTCATATTTCTACAAATATTCCAAACTACCCCTATCCCTGTTTTACAATTATTATGAACCGTTTCCTATTTGCCATATCCTATTGTTAATATTATAGATCAAGATCTTCTTGATCATATAAATATAAATATATATATATATATATATACATATATCTATAAACCCTCATACCCCCCTTCACTTAGTCACTTTGACTAACCCTCTCGCCTATTTTTAAAATGCATGATTTCAGGAATCAATGAACGATAACTAGAGGTATCTTGAAGCACTACAACCGTAGGTTGGATCCGATCCTACGAGTACACTGTCTTGAACCTACTCTCTGTAGAAACAAACCATCTCATACTTTGTCCTTGCATGTCAACCTGTTGTACTCTTCTGCAAACTACTTTGATCAATAATGATAATCCTTGCTCATTGTACGTTATCCTCCCCGTTCATTGGTAAGGTTGAATCTCTTTATCTTCCGCTGCACTGTGTCACATACTCCATTCATATTATCCTGACCGTTCGCCGTAGTATTTCCTGGGTGTTGGGTCTAACCTCCACTCAGGGAGTATTGCGGTGCGGGGTTGTAGTGTTGGGGAGGCGCTACACATGAACTCCAACCAAGTTTGGACCTTGGTAGATTTGCCTGATGGGGTCAAACCCATAGGTTGCAAATGGATCTTTAAGAGAAAGCTTGGAGTTGATGGAAGCATTGCAGCCTACAAAGCAAGACTGGTTGCAAAAGGATTCACTCAGAGACCCGGCGTGGACTTTGACGAAACCTTTTCACCAGTTGCAATGCAAAAGTCTATTCGGATCATGCTTGCCATTGCTGCATATTATGACTATGAGATATGGCAAATGGATGTGAAAACTGCCTTTCTCAATTGTGACATTGACAAAGACATTTATATGGAGCAACCCATAGGTTTCACATTCAGTGGGAGTGAGCAAAAGGTTTACAAACTCCAAAGATCAATCTATGGATTGAAACAGGCTTCTAGGAATTGGAACATTCGATTTGATGAATCAGTCAAAGCGTTTGGCTTCATCCAAATTTCGAATGAATCATGTGTGTATAGAAAGGAATTGGAGACCTCAGTGCAATTCTTAGTACTTTATGTTGATGACATCCTTCTTATTGGGAATTCGAAGGATGACATGAAAGTGACTAAGTTATGGTTATCGAACCAATTCGAGATGAAAGATCTTGGTGATGCGTCCTATATCCTTGGAATCAAAATCTATAGAGATAGATCTAGAAGGTTAATAGGACTATCACAGTCGATGTACATTGACAAAGTATTGAAGAGATTCAATATGGAGTCAGCAAAGCTTAAGAACCTTCCTATGAGTGTAGGAACATGTCTTTCAAAGAAGATGTGTCCTAAGACTAACCTTGAGAAGGAGAGAATGACTCATACACCTTATGCATCAGCAATAGGTAGCATAATGTATGCAATGTTATGTACTCGACCGGATGTGGCTTATGCACTTAGTGTAACAAGTCGTTTCCAATCTGACCCTGGAGATGGTCACTGGGTTGCCGTGAAGAATATTCTTAAGTACTTGAAGAGTACTAAAGATTTATTCTTAGTTTACGGAGGTCAGAAAGATCTTACTGTCGAAGGATACTGCGATGCAAGCTTTGCATCTGACTTAGATGATTTTAAGTCAATGTCAGGATACATTTTCTGCCTAAACGGCGGGGCAGTGAGTTGGAAGAGTTCCAAGCAGACTACCACTGCAGATTCGACCACTGAGGCCGAATACTTAGCTGCAAATGATGCAGCTAAGGAAGGTGTTTGGATTAGAAACTTCATTCAAGAGTTGAATGTTGTTCCTAGCATGAAAGACCCCATTACTGTGTTTTGTGACAACACTGGGGCGGTTGCTCAAGCAAGAGAACCAAGATCTCACCAACGGACCAAGCACATTATGAGGAAGTATCACCTAATCCGTGACATTATCAAAAGAGGAGATGTGCAAATTGAGAGGGTCACATCAGCAGAGAACGTGGCAGATCCACTTACTAAACCCCTTAGTCGAGAAGCTTTCCAAGGTCATCTTCAGAAGATGGGACTTAGAGTAGCTTTAGAACGGCTTTGACGGGCAAGTGGGAGATTGTTAGGAATAGTGCCCTAGAAAGCCGATTGTATATCCGCTTTGTGCTTTTCCTTATTGTAATCACAGACAATCTTTGAATAAAATAACGAATTGAGGCAACACTTCTTTATATGCTCTTGTTTGGTATGCGTTCACTTTAGCTGTGCATGTATGAGAACTCCCCTA
This sequence comes from Lantana camara, assembly GCA_037501455.1. Classification (NCBI taxonomy): domain Eukaryota; kingdom Viridiplantae; phylum Streptophyta; class Magnoliopsida; order Lamiales; family Verbenaceae; genus Lantana; species Lantana camara. The sequence goes on from CM074858.1 coordinate 57,963,578, forward strand.
ATCCTGATGACTTTAGGACTCTACCATTTAGGTGAAATGGTTCATGAAACGAGCCCTATATCACATAAGTCATGATTAGTAAAATACTCCAGGCCGATGAGTCCTACAGACAGTGGGAGTGTCAACTTGACTCCTCTAAGGCTTGCTTGTGGGATCACGCCCTTAAGAAGGACCACCTTGTTTCATGGAGGTGCAAAGTGTATAGCTGATACGTGCGTGATACATGAGGGTGCTTACTTTAATAAGTAAGTTCACTGAGGTGCCCCGTGTGAGAACATTCCTAAATGGGAAAGGAAGTTTCTATTTCAGGAAATGGAAACTTCCAGATTAGGAAATATCTCACGAGTCATTGATGTGATTAATTGATCCTTAGACTTGAGGTTCCTTCTCACTTTATGTGTTAACTCTGTAGTCTTAGGTATAAGCTTTAAAGGGTGTCGCCTTAGACAACTGATTCAAGGCTTATGCTGGGGCTGCACAAGTGATTCATGAAAGTGAATGAGAATCAAGAAAGGACCTACACTTGCATTTGCAAGGTGATCTCTTATTGTGTAAGTCATTCATATGCCATATGGAGTCCTTGGCCAAGGCAGTAGATCAAGACATCAAGAAAAGGGTTTCTTGGATTGAGATCAAATGGATATGAAATGCACTTAGCTTTAAGACCGGATTATTAGGGTTCTAATTATTCCCTTACCCTAGATCTTGGTTGAGAGATAGTAAGTAGGAGGATTGTATCTCACATGAATCAATGACTTAAAGGTTCTGTCGAATCCGAACATTCCAATTCAGCTAGGGGTTAAACACCTGTTGCTAGACTATGGTCGTTTAATCTGTGGACTGATTAATTAATTAGTGAATTAATTAATTAGGGTCACTGCTAATTGAATTGAGAACCTAGAGGGTCACACACAACAACTTGGTTACATGAGTTGAGGCTTGAAAATGATTAAACGAGTTAATCGAGCCTAGAGGGTTCCACACGTGTGAAGCCACACGTGTGGGTCACGTGAGTGACACGTGTCCTTGTGACACGTGTCACACACGTGAATTTATATATATTAAATGATTAATTTAGTTAATTATTTAATAGACTTTGGTTTAATTTTGAATTAAAAAGAAAGTCTAATTTTGGAGAAAATAATCTAGTTAATTAATTATGAATTAATTAATTAGATAAAATAAGTTATTTATTTTTATAATAAATAAAGTATAAAATTATTCAAAAATAGTTTGGATATTTTTAGCTCTCTTAAAAGTTGACTTGAAATAGAATTCAAAGTCAAAGTTGGAAAATACTTGATGATCAAGTAATAGGAGAGAGAGGGACCAAATCCTTTGTCCATTAGGACTAGGTTCGGCCGCCCCTCCCCTTTCCTATATATAGGGGAGCTCATGCTCCCCTTTAGGGCTAATTGACAATTCTTGGTTCATGTGTTGAACACCTTCCTTTCTCCAAGATTAAATTAAACCCTAGGTTAAGCCTAAACATTAACTAGAGAACTAGCATCCTTACTAGTTAGATTGTGATCAAGTTGGTGGACTTTCTCTAGAGACTTCAAGTTAGAAGTTTGAAGATTCGAGCTTTACCAAGGAGAGGGGATCAAGCCGCGTGAAGAGCGTTCTTGGGTGGCTTGAAACGCTTAAAGAAAGAATAAAAGAAAAGTAAGTTTTCTATCTTTACGAATTTGGTTACACGATTGCGAGTTCAAGGTCCTTTTATTAGGAAATTTTTTTAAATTCCGCTGCTTTCTGATTCGTGTTTTCCAACAAGTGGTATCAGAGCCACCTCGTTAATCGTGTTTCTGATTCGTCTCAATTATACTGAATTTGGTAGAAATTCTTAGGCTTGATGCGATTGAGTATTTGTAATTGTTTTAGAAAGCCTGAATTACGAAACTGTATTTTTTCCTGAAAGTTTCTGAAAATTGGTTTTTATAAAATTTAATTTTGAAAAACAATTTTAGATTTGAAACTGTATAAACTGTTTTTGGATTTCTTGGATTGGTTTTGCTTTTGAACGAAAACACGAAACGAAAGCCCGGATCGCGATGAACACGCGAAACCCCGCGCGCGAAGGAGTCGCGCGCGCGGGCTTCGCGCGCCACCCTCCCGCAACCGCGCGGGAGGCCCTCCCGGGCGCGCCTAGGCGTGCCCGCCCATCATTGCCCAGGGCTGGCCGGAACAGACCGGCCAGTCTCCCGCACGCCGTCCGCCCGTCGCCGCCCAGGCCTGGCCGGGACAGACCGGCCAGTCGCCCAGCACCTCCCGCACGCCTGTGCGGGAGCCTTCCGGCCCAGGGCGGCCAAGACTGGCCGCCCAATGCCGGGCAGGAGCTGCGCGCTCCAGCGCGCACTCGCGCGGCTGTGCGCACACGCCGCACTTGGGACGGGCAACCCCGTTTTCGTGATCCGGCCTTTTCGTGTTTCGTGCAATCCAGTCCCAATTTTTTATTTTAATTTTAAAATTTTATTTTTGAATATTTATTTTAATTTTTTTTTGAATAAAACTTAAAATTGGGATTTTTGAGAAATTGAAACGGTTTATATTTTGGGAAAATACATCTTGATAAAATTATTAATTTTCAGAAATTAATTGGAATTTTATTTGTTTTGGTAATTTGGGATTTATTGAAAACTTTTATAAATAAGACTCGCATCAAGTCGTGTTTTAAGCTATTAGAGCTTAAAGCGAGAATTTTAATTTATTGGTTAAATTTAAATTCTTGCAAAATCATGTTAGGTGATCATGGGTTTAGATCTATGTATGGTTTTAATTTATGCACATGGATGGTTTAAATTGGGGTTGAAGCCCTATAGTTGCGTTTTTTCAATTGAGGTTGGAGCCTCACTTATGTGCGTACTGTTATGTGATTTATTATGTGGCTTTCCATATTACTGTTTTTGAGGCCGGGGTATGCCCCGTGTAATTGTCTAAGGCCAATATGAAGATTGAGCCTTATTACTTTATGTCTTTTTCTTTTTATTGTAATTTGAGAGTAGAGATAGGTGGTGAGGTTTTATTTTCATTATGGAGACAATGCACCCATGGAGTAAGATGAACCACATTCAAGTAACAAGGAGGCCATAAGTGAAGACCCCTCAAAATGTTAGGGAGGGGAATCTCAATTGTTAAATGTAATAGAGATAGGGCTCGTATTTTGTTACCGTTTTCCCTTATGTGATTTAAACTGTTTATGTGGCATGTATGTTAGAACTTGTGATTGTGGAGTGGCTCCCACATATCACGCATAAGATAGGTAGAACCCATGATCATTACATGTTAGTATCATGCTAGGACATGTTATCTGTTTATGTGCTTGTTTGAAATGCATTTAAGTGTACTTGCATTAATCAAGACTAATAAAATTGGATAACATATATGTTGGTGAGGTCGAACCGGACAACTCTCCGGTTGATTCGAAAATTCCCATTAAATATTAAGCTAATTTCGAACAAATAGGTGTTTAATTCGAGATGCAAATTTTGAATTGAATTCCTAGCATTCCATCAATAGGTTTTAAGTTTAGTAAGTAAAGCTAGTTATTGTCCGCGAGTCGTGGGATAGCTAGTGGAGCTTATTAGTTCTTAGTTACCTAATTAATCATTTTAAATGGTCAATATTTCGTGGTCAATTTTAGCAAGGGCGATGTCCGCGAGTCGTGGGTCGTTCGAACTAAGTTTTGGTCATGATCTTATGATTGATGGGTCTAGCTTAACGCCTAAGTAAATATGGATGTCGCACGAGTCGTGGGTCCATATTGAAAGATAGGTGATGCAAAAACAATTACTAAGAGTTCTAAAGGTGTTAGAATTGGTAAGTTGTACCTACCTAGGGTTCTTACTTAGAATGTCCGCGAGTCGTGGGTTCGAGGTAAAATGCCTAGGATCTTAGTACCCATTGGGAAACGTGTTCCTCTTAGATCTTTGGGAATTCTAGATCTTTGAAAAACAGTGGGAGCTACATTAGATTAAAGACCTTATCTTTTGTATATCGTTATAATTCAGCATGCTCACTAGTTCTCTGTTTTACCATTTAGGTCGTAGATTCTGTGATTCTCTACGTGTTTTGAAATGGCAACCAAAAACCCTCTTGTATCGATCCTCGAGTCAAACAAGTTGACTGGTCCCAACTATTCTGATTGGCTGAGGAATCTAAAAATCATTTTAGATTCTGAGAAGAGAACTTATGTTCTCTTCGAAGGGGAGCCTAGTCCCGAAGGGGAGGCTCCCACTCGGGCCGAGCAGGATGCGATTCAGAAGTGGAAGGATGATAATCTCCAAGCCCGTTGCCTTATGTTGGCTAACATGTCTCCGGACTTGCAAAGGCAACATGAGGCCATGGAATTTGCTTGGGAGATTTACGACCACTTAGAGCAACTTTACCGCCCTCATGAACGTGTTACAAGGTATAACACTTCAAAGGAATTGTTCCACTTGAGAATGAGGGAAGGTTCAAGTGTCCATGAATATGGACTCAAGTTTCTTGCCCTTACTGAGAAACTTGCTTCCATGGACATGCCACTGAAAGATGAGCTTTCAGTGGATTTGTTGCTAGCTTCGCTCCCACCATCATTCAACCCATTTGTCCTTAACTTCAACATGAATCATGCTGGTGCTACCGTAGCTGAGCTGATTAGTCAGCTTGTGACTGCTGAAAGCACGATCAAGAAGGACAATAAGGTTTTGATGGTGAATGCTCCATCTTCCTCTTCTGGGCCTTCTAAAGGTAAGGGCAAGAAAGCCTAAAAGAAGAAGAAGAAACCCCTTAGGCCCACTGGTGGCATTTCGAAGGGGAAGGCCCAAAAGAAGAAGCGTGATCAGAAAGAGGATGTTTGCTTCCATTGTGGCAAAGCGGGACATTGGAGGAGAAACTGCCCAGAGTACAAGGCTACTCTAAAGAAAGTTATCTTTCTCGTTGAAGTAAATCTTTCTATTAATTCTAGTTCTTGGGTACTTGATACCGGTTGTGGAACTCATATCTGTAATGATGTACAGATGCTAAGTGATGTTCAACAACTAAAAGAAGGAGAATGTGTCTTGAAGATCGGCGATGGCTCAAACGTTGAAGCTCGAGCTTTAGGCACAATTAGATTAGATTTAGGTAGTTTTGAGTTAGTATTAAATAAAGTCCTTTATGTACCGAGCATTATTCGTAATATAATTTCAGTTCCAATATTAGATTGTGAAGGTTATGAAACTTATATTAAGAATGGTAAATATTTTATCAAACGGAACAACTCTTCCGTTCACATCGGTACTCTAAGTAATGGACTTTACCTAACTCAAAATATCAATATTATGAATATACAACGAGAAACGAAGCGTAAGAGAGATGACAAAGTTTCAGCTCCCTTATGGCACGCTAGATTAGGACACATTTCCAAGAACAGAATTAGCAAGATAAACACTTTAGGATCATTCTCTGAAAATGATCTTAAGGAGTTAACTTCTTGCGAATCCTGTCTCAAAGGAAAAATGTCCAAAGTCCCTTTTAAAGGAACTGTGGAACGTGCCACTGAGGTTTTGGATTTGATCCATACTGATGTTTGTGGACCGCTTAGTGTAAGCACTAGAAACAATCATCAGTACTTCATAACCTTCACTGATGATTTTAGTCGGTATGGTTATGTATACTTAATGAAGTATAAATCTGAAGCTTTTGAGAAATTCTTAGAATTTCAAAAGGAGGTTGAGAACCAAACTGGTCACAAGATCAAAGCACTTCGATCTGATCGAGGAGGCGAGTATTTTAGTGAAGAATTCCTTAATCATCTCAAAGATAATGGGATTATCTCTCAGTGGACTCCTCCGGGAACTCCTCAGCTTAATGGAGTTTCTGAAAGAAGGAATCGAACCCTACTTGATATGGTTCGTTCCATGATGAGTTTCACTGACTTACCACCTTCTTTCTGGGGTTATGCCCTAGAAAGTGCAGCAAAGATTTTGAATCTAGTTCCCTCTAAGTCAGTCCCTAAAACGCCCTATGAAATGTGGCATGGTAAAATCCCTAGTTATTCTTACTTAAGAATTTGGGGTTGTCCTGCTTACGTGAAGAGGACAGTGGGAGATAAGTTAGAATCTTGTTCTAACTTATGCTACTTTGTAGGATATCCTAAGGAATCCATAGGATACTATTTCTATGATCAATCTGAGCAAAAGGTGTTTGTTTCCAGAAATGCTACTTTTCTGGAGGAACCGTTCCTTAAAGAAAAGCAAGGCAAGATCATAGAATTAGAAGAAGTACAAAGTGACCCCATACCACCCACTGAAGAAACGTCCCACTCTGATCAACCACAACCAATCACGAATTTCGATACACATGAAAATCCTCCTCTAAGGCGTTCTGAACGTAATCCTAGACAGCCGGAGAGATGGTATGGATTCTTCCATGAAATCTCTCAAAAGGATAATGATCCTTCAACATATGAGGAGGCACTTTCAGATTTTGAGTCTGAACAGTGGATAGAAGCCATGAAATCCGAAATGGATTCCATGAACTCCAACCAAGTTTGGACCTTGGTAGATTTGCCTGATGGGGTCAAACCCATAGGTTGCAAATGGATCTTTAAGAGAAAGCTTGGAGTTGATGGAAGCATTGCAGCCTACAAAGCAAGACTGGTTGCAAAAGGATTCACTCAGAGACCCGGCGTGGTCTTTGACGAAACCTTTTCACCAGTTGCAATGCAAAAGTCTATTCGGATCATGCTTGCCATTGCTGCATATTATGACTATGAAATATGGTAAATGGATGTGAAAACTACCTTTCTCAATGGTGACATTGACAAAGACATTTATATGGAGCAACCCATAGGTTTCACATTCAGTGGGAGTGAGCAAAAGGTTTACAAACTCCAAAGATCAATCTATGGATTGAAACAGGCTTCTAGGAATTGGAACATTCGATTTGATGAATCAGTCAAAGCGTTTGGCTTCATCCAAATTTCGAATGAATCATGTGTGTATAGAAAGGAATTGGAGACCTCAGTGCAATTCTTAGTACTTTATGTTGATGACATCCTTCTTATTGGGAATTCGAAGGATGACATGAAAGTGACTAAGTTATGGTTATCGAACCAATTCGAGATGAAAGATCTTGGTGATGTGTCCTATATCCTTGGAATCAAAATCTATAGAGATAGATCTAGAAGGTTAATAGGACTATCACAGTCGATGTACATTGACAAAGTATTGAAGAGATTCAATATGGAGTCAGCAAAGGTTAAGAACCTTCCTATGAGTGTAGGAACATGTCTTTCAAAGAAGATGTGTCCTAAGACTAACCTTGAGAAGGAGAGAATGACTCATACACCTTATGCATCAGCAATAGGTAGCATAATGTATGCGATGTTATGTACTCGACCGGATGTGGCTTATGCACTTAGTGTAACAAGTCGTTTCCAATCTGACCCTGGAGATGGTCACTGGGCTGCCGTGAAGAATATTCTTAAGTACTTGAAGAGTACTAAAGATTTATTCTTAGTTTACGGAGGTCAGAAAGATCTTACTATCGAAGGATACTGCGATGCAAGCTTTGCATCTGACTTAGATGATTTTAAGTCAATGTCAGGATACATTTTCTGCCTAAACGGCGGGGCAGTGAGTTGGAAGAGTTCCAAGCAGACTACCACTGCAGATTCGACCACTGAGGCCGAATACTTAGCTGCAAATGATGCAGCTAAGGAAGGTGTTTGGATTAGAAACTTCATTCAAGAGTTGAATGTTGTTCCTAGCATGAAAGACCCCATTACTGTGTTTTGTGACAACACTGGGGCGGTTGCTCAAGCAAGAGAACCAAGATCTCACCAACGGACCAAGCACATTATGAGGAAGTATCACCTAATCCGTGACATTATCAAAAGAGGAGATGTGCAAATTGAGAGGGTCACATCAGCAGAGAACGTGGCAGATCCACTTACTAAACCCCTTAGTCGAGAAGCTTTCCAAAGTCATCTTCAGAAGATGGGACTTAGAGTAGCTTTAGAACGGCTTTGACGGGCAAGTGGGAGATTGTTAGGAATAGTGCCCTAGAAAGCCGATTGTATATCCGCTTTGTGCTTTTCCTTATTGTAATCACAGACAATCTTTGAATAAAATAACGAATTGAGGCAACACTTCTTTATATGCTCTTGTTTGGTATGCGTTTACTTTAGCTGTGCATGTATGTGAACTCCCCTAATCCTGATGACTTTAGGACTCTACCATTTAGTTGAAATGGTTCATGAAACGAGCCCTATATCACATAAGTCATGATTAGTAAAATACTCCAGGCCGATGAGTCCTACAGACAGTGGGAGTGTCAACTTGACTCCTCTAAGGCTTGCTTGTGGGATCACGCCCTTAAGAAGGACCACCTTGTTTCATGGAGGTGCAAAGTGTATAGCTGATACGTGCGTGATACATGAGGGTGCTTACTTTAATAAGTAAGTTCACTGAGGTGCCCCGTGTGAGAACATTCCTAAATGGGAAAGGAAGTTTCTATTTCAGGAAATGGAAACTTCCAGATTAGGAAATATCTCACGAGTCATTGATGTGATTAATTGATCCTTAGACTTGAGGTTCCTTCTCACTTTATGTGTTAACTCTGTAGTCTTAGGTATAAGCTTTAAAGGGTGTCGCCTTAGACAACTGATTCAAGGCTTATGCTGGGGCTGCACAAGTGATTCATGAAAGTGAATGAGAATCAAGAAAGGACCTACACTTGCATTTGCAAGGTGATCTCTTATTGTGTAAGTCATTCATATGCCATATGGAGTCCTTGGCCAAGGCAGTAGATCAAGATATCAAGAAAAGGGTTTCTTGGATTGAGATCAAATGGATATGAAATGCACTTAGCTTTAAGACCGGATTATTAGGGTTCTAATTATTCCCTTACCCTAGACCTTGGTTGAGAGATAGTAAGTAGGAGGATTGTATCTCACATGAATCAATGACTTAAAGGTTCTGTCGAATCCAAACATTCCAATTCAGCTAGGGGTTAAACACCTGTTGCTAGACTATGGTCGTTTAATCTGTGGACTGATTAATTAATTAGTGAATTAATTAATTAGGGTCACTGCTAATTGAATTGAGAACCTAGAGGGTCACACACAACAACTTGGTTACATGAGTTGAGGCTTGAAAATGATTAAACGAGTTAATCGAGCCTAGAGGGTTCCACACGTGTGAAGCCACACGTGTGGGTCACGTGAGTGACACGTGTCCTTGTGACACGTGTCACACACGTGAATTTATATATATTAAATGATTAATTTAGTTAATTATTTAATAGACTTTGGTTTAATTTTGAATTAAAAAGAAAGTCTAATTTTGGAGAAAATAATCTAGTTAATTAATTATGAATTAATTAATTAGATAAAATAAGTTATTTATTTTTATAATAAATAAAGTATAAAATTATCCAAAAATAGTTTGGATATTTTTAGCTCTCTTAAAAGTTGACTTGAAATAGAATTCAAAGTCAAAGTTGGAAAATACTTGATGATCAAGTAATAGGAGAGAGAGGGACCAAATCCTTTGTCCATTAGGACTAGGTTCGGCCGTCCCTCCCCTTTCCTATATATAGGGGAGCTCATGCTCCCCTTTAGGGCTAATTGACAATTCTTGGTTCATGTGTTGAACACCTTCCTTTCTCCAAGATTAAATTAAACCCTAGGTTAAGCCTAAACATTAACTAGAGAACTAGCATCCTTACTAGTTAGATTGTGATCAAGTTGGTGGACTTTCTCTAGAGACTTCAAGTTAGAAGTTTGAAGATTCGAGCTTTACCAAGGAGAGGGGATCAAGCCGCTTGAAGAGCGTTCTTGGGTGGCTTGAAACGCTTCAAGAAAGAATAAAAGAAAAGTAAGTTTTCTATCTTTACGAATTTGGTTACACGATTGCGAGTTCAAGGTCCTTTTATTGGGAAAATTTTTTAAATTCCGCTGCTTTCTGATTTGTGTTTTCCAACAATAACCCCGCATCGTCGTACCTCTCAAGTGACTACGAGACCTAGCACCTAAGAAGCACGCCGGCGAACGGACAAAACATTACAAGGTCAGAGTACTAAAAGGGAACATTGCAGCGGAAATATGAGAAATTTAAACTTTCAAAACATAAATCAGGAGACAAAAGAGGCTAGTAGCCAAGTACAAGGACTGTACAGGGATTGAGTATTGAAGTAGATATTTCGATAGAGTGTCAGGGAAAAATATGACTAGTGAAAACAAGTAACAAAGGACACCGGAGGCTAAACCGATAAGTACCTAATTGAACACTACATGATCATCCAGGGGGTGGTGTCCAAGATGGTTCAAAAGAACCTGACCACAAGAGCACAACAAAGGATTTTCTATACTTCAAGATACCAGACAACAAGCGATCACTGAACCTGAAACCATGAGGTCAGAAAACAGGGTGGAGGTATTAGTCAAAATGACTAAGTGAGGCATAACTTTTGAAACAATAGAAGTACTTAAAACTTTAGGTTTTCATAAAAGGATTTACTTCGAAACTATACTTTAAAACTGAATTTCAGAATCTTTATTTCAGAATCGTACTTCAAAACATTACTTTGAAACAAGATTTCCAAGCAAGCTCACACATCAGAGTTTCTGGTTCATATATACTTTATAAACGGGGAACAAAGTACGGGATATTTTCAAAAGTATGGATGTAACACCCGAGCACAAGGTACCACATCCCCCGCACCGAGACCCGACCCGAATATGAAATGGACAATCTATACCTGAGCTAAGTACCAGCGAACGGGGGCACACACATACGCTATGCTAGGCGGGCTAACCCTTAAAACCATAAAACCAGAGTAAAAATAAAGTGCGGAAGCAATAACTGGCCATAATATAAACATTGATCATTCAAGCTCCCAAACGTAAGCCATATACATTATCAAATGCCATCAAGGCTCAAACAACAAGTACGCTCCATTCTTATTCATATACAATGATCAAAAGTGCAATATGCAAGTGTAAGACCAAAAATACAAGAGCTAAAAACAAATACAAAACCTATGACTCGAATTCCCGCCTAGCTCCCTTGACACCCGCACAACACAACTGAAAGCCAAATGGGTTCAGTCCAAAAGGGACTGGTGGGTATAAAAACAGGGCATAAATATAATATACGACGGTATTTAACAATCACATGCAAGCTATAATCCGAAGTGAGGTTATTAAAGAATTTCCCAAGTGGGTGAATAGAAATCATCAAAAGGGATTTTAACGATTCATTTACATTAGGTCATTAGTGGCACGGCGAGTGGGCGTGCATTATCTCCAACCAACACCTCGTGTAATTCATTAACATTCATTAACATTCATTCATTCTTTCTTTTCATGCATATCATTCTTTCGTGCGCATTCAATAACATTTACACCTTCTTCCTCCGGGTTGGTGGCGGGTTTGCAAGGCCCATCCACCCATTCATTGACCAAAAGGGGAACATGACTCCCCAGATGGCACTCAGCGTCCATTCCTCGCTAACTCCTAACGAGGTCCAGTTACGCCATTCATTAGTGGGACTAGTGTGAGGGATCACCGTCAGCCCTTGCCTCCTCGGGTCACCACTCACACCAAGTCCCTGGGCCCCATTCAGTGCATTCATTCATTCATTTCTCACCAAAACATTAGGTAGGATTCATAAAATAAGGCTTTACGTTGAAAACATTTACTCTTGAAAACGACTCTATATATATATATATTCATTTTTGGTCGAAAGCTTTTCACAGTGAAGATATATAGGGTCATTTATCTAATTAGAAGAGAAACCCTTCTTAAACCGTGAAAAGGAGAACACAAGAGCCTCTCGGGCCGGCCTCGTCTCCAACGGAATCAAAATCTGTGCAATAAAGATGAAGTGAGACTCAATATGATCAATTTCGACGCTCGACAATGTAATGATCATGATATGAACGTATAAAAGATGAGATTATGCCATGAAAATGTTCATGTGCACTATTAAGGAATTTAAATCATATAATCAAGTCATTCATTCACTTTCATTCGAATTCATCAATTCACATTTCCAATCAAATTAATTCAAGAATTCAAATAGGAGCATAGCACATATTCAATCTTTCACAAAACGCTACTACATACATCATATTGTAATATAACATATTTCCAAAGTTTGACAACAAGAAGGAATCATATGATAGGAGAAATGAGTTACGAAATTCACAAATGACACAAAAACGCACATAAACGGCATTCAGCAAAAGCATGCCTAAATCTCATCCATATGTTATGAAATTAAACCACAATACTCCCAACACATAGCAAAACAAGTTCATAGTTCATCACAAATGAAGATAAAGGCATTAAAGAGCTGAAACAATCAAAAACCGAAAAGGAAAAGATAAGAGCTGCGCAGCGTGTCCCTGCATTTGAATAGACTGAGACACGGGGGTGTCTCAGTACAGACCTGCTAAAAGAGCATGACACGGGGGTGTCTCACATTTCAAAGAAAATGAGACACGGGGCTGTCACGGTACAGACCTAAAAATGCAAACAAAGCTTAACAGCAAAACAGACCCTAAACAAAATCAGTCCCAAAAGCAACCCAAATGAACTCCAAATCTCAGGAAACTTGATATACAACATATTTAGCATGTTAGGAGCATATTTAATTTAGAATACAAAGGCCAAATCACACGTTAAGAGCACCGAAACCAAGCAGCAAGTCTGGAGCGCCAAAACCGCACATATGAGCCGGATTAGTTCAATCAGGCCATGATCAAGTACTTGGGGGCTGAATATGAAGCTGAAACTTTAGGGAATGAACAATAACATGATAAGCAACTAATATAATCCATGTATATGCAATTTGACACAAATTGGAGCACATTAGGATGACCAACAATCCACAAAAATGCAACAGCAGCAGTCCAGTTCTGTCATGCATAAGAACAGGTCATGTTTTTCCGTTTTGGGGCTTAAAATGGATCCAAAGGCTTGCAATATGAATCCTAACATATAAAACAATGAGTGTACATCATCTCCATGCAAATTCACACGAAATTAAGGCCATTAGATCAAGCAACAAGACATGATTCTACAAAGCAGTCCAAAACAGGGGATCTCTAAGTTTGGAGCTCCATATCTCATAATTTCATCAAAGGGTCTAAAGAGAAAATCATCCTAACATCACATACTATCAGTTAAGAAACAAAGAGGCAAAGAAACAAGTCCAAAAACTCAGTTTAAAGCCACGAAATCAGCTGCACAACCAAGCAAGGTCACAAGAGCAATTACCCCCAAAAATGCATATCAAGCTCATAACTCAAACCCTAACCAAATCTGATCCAAAATCAGAAATAAATGGATGAAAATATGTATAAGAGAGTAGAGAATACATAAATATTCATACCTTGAAGATTTGGTGAAGAAGGGAAGTGATTTGAGCTCAAAATCACAAAGGTAGCCAAGGTTCTTCCTCTTTTCTTCTCTCCCTCTCTCTCGATCTGTTGCAGCAGCAATAAGGGGGGTTTGGCTCGGTTTGGCTGACCAAAAAGGGGAAGAAAGGCTTAACTCTAGTACACAAGTCATGGGTTAAAGTATGGTTAGGTTAGAGAGGTGTTAAGGGGTCCCACCATGAAGACTTGTCAACAAAAGGGTTATTCTTGCATGAGTTGTTCGTTACGGTTGGATTTCGGAGGTCTTAATGATCTCAAAAAGGTATGAGGCTTGTTCCATTGTCTCCGAGTCGTTGATATGAAGGCAACGGAGGTGACGGAATTCGAATCCGAATTCCCGAGCTCAAGATATGTCATCCGGAACCCAGGGCGCGCTAAAAGCGTTTTAAGCCCTATAAGTTCCGTCTCCAAAACCGAAATCAAAACTAAATCAAACGGGCCTAAAATTACAACGTATGCATGTAAACACGTTAATAACTCACATAATTCAAGTATACCAAGATGGCACAAAAATCGGAATTGAAAACGGACTTAAACAAATCAAAAACGGTTCGAAAGGGATTTAAACGTTTAAAACTTCAACCTAAAAACTTAATATCAAATAACTCGTACCATAATTAACACATATATATATATATATAAATATATTTAATATTAATAACATAAAAATAAAGCAATTAACATATAATAAATTTAAAATAAAATTAAATATGTAGATCACGTATAAATAATTATTTCGCGCAATTTGATAAACACATACGTCATGTTGTACCAATAAAAAAAAACTGGGGCGTTACAACCTCTCCCTCTTAAAAGAATCCGTCCTCGGATTCACCATCTTCCTGAAAACAATTAATGAAGGAACCCCGTTCCTTACAAACAACAAGGAGAGAATCCCCGTCTCTCAAACAACAATGAGAGGACCCCGTCTCTCAAAAGCAACAAAGAGAGAACCCCGTCTCTCAATCTCAAAAACAACAAAGAGAGAACCCCGTCTCTCAAAAGCAACAAAGAGAGAACCCCGTCTCTCACAAACAGATAACGAAGTTCAAAATACAAAATACAACCACAACGAAGAGCAAACCTCAAGGAGAAAGCATCAAAACATCCAATTACGACAACTTAACCAAAACAAACACATAACGCCAAGGAACAATTATCACTTATTTACATCCAACATCGATTATACAGCAATTGTTAACACATCAAAGAATCAAAGCACAGATTATCAAAATTAATTAAATTAACAATGCGTGTATGCATATGCCATGGATGTCTGAGGTACCGTTCACCGTGGAAATGAATTTGAATCCCAAAGCCTTCCTGGTCCCAAGGTATGGTCTGAACCCAAAAGCTAGCTCGACTCTTGGCATGTCTTTAATATCTTCAATGTGTAGACCTTCTTCCATTTCTCGGTTATACGTTAACCCTGATCCAATCAACCTGCCCTTCCAAAACGAGTTTTACCCTACATCTTAAGATTTCGGACCGGTCTTCTTCACGGTTCGCGCCTCCTTCTATAAGTTGGTGAAACCTCTGAAATTCAATAACCTTTTTGATTAATAATCACAGCCTTCTTGACGAGTTCTTTCCAAATCGGATTGTGATCATCGGTTCCCCAAAATTTTGGATTAATCTCTTCGTGGATCGTTTCCTCATCCCTTCATCCTCTTAGAGCCATTAAGCGTGTATTAAATTTCGGCCTACCCAAATTTCAATCGAGGGAAAACTTCCTTGATACTTCTTTCTGATTCTTTTCTGCTCAAATTCCATCTAACTCGTTATGGAAAAATGATGACTAGCGATGCAGTATGGTTTTATTTGGTTAAGTAATGTCCGAACTCATCCAATCCTTGGTCAAATAACCCTCACCTCAATATCCCGTGGTGGCCTTCAACACTAACTTAATACTCAATGCTCACTTTGACGGTTTAACCGTTGAGGCTATTTTATTTATTTCCGATCAGAACATTAGAACTTCCAAGTCTTCCTTAGTTTGCAATTCCGTTACTCCTACGAAAATATTTCTTCGAGCACCACTTCAATCTTCCAATCTGTTTCTTGGTCGTTCTCTCCCCCTTAAAATTTCTATTGCCACGTGTTGAACTCCATCAATTCTTCTTTTATCGAAACTCTGGATGAATAATTTCCATTAGAGAGGATTTTAATACAAAGAACAACACTAACGTTTTGCCTTTCAGCTTCCCTTCTACTTCGCTTGATGTCCGAAACCCCTTTCCTATTCTTGTCCGATCCAGACACCCCACAATCAACTTCTAATCTCACTTCTGTTTATGAATCCCCGTTTCCATTAACCTATCCCTTACTTGAAGTTCTCTATTTCCCGACATCACCTTACTTGTAACGTACCATCCCACTATTTCTTTTCTTCTTAACTCAGATGTGACCCGATCGAAGAAATACTTGATAAGTGGGATGAAAGAACTTCCTATCAAATAAACACTAGCATGCATGTCGGGTTAAAATGATGATGCACGTGGCATACTTGCAACAATTAAATATGCAGTACATTAAAGTAACAAAATCAAATAGGAATGCGCGCACTAACATAAGCAAAGGAAATAATAATTTGATGCAAAATATGATGCACGTGCCATGAATGTTTTGGAACCTGTCACCAATATAGTAAGCTGTTAGCTCGATAGCTTTTTCTCGCTTCCTCCAATCAAGTGGTTGCTTTGACTTGCTAATCCCTGCCTTGTCTTTCCCACGGTCTTCGAGTTTTCCACGAATCTCTTTGCATTACTCGTATCTTCTACTGTCTGGAATTGCAAGTTCACGATCCCTGATTTCTTCAACATCCACTGGATTGTCCTCTGCATTTCTTCCCCGATAATCACTCTTCAACATTACTCAAATTCTCTTACAAAATTGAACCCTAATGTAATTCTGAACCCTACTTCTCACCATCACCGTGATCAAGACTCCCGTGCTTATCCTTTATGAACTTAAATTGACGAATTAACCTTGTTTTCCGATTGCTTATACCTGAGCGCATGATTTCCTTCCAAAGAGTCTTCGCCTTTCTTTACCATTTCCATTTGTTGCTCCATATTTCCTAATTCAACCTCACAACTCAGCAATTTAACCTGGATTTGGGAAACGAATTCAATCCCCGTCCTCAATATCACCACCTTCCCTAAATTTGTGTTTACCCCGTCAATTGCCTTTCTCTACTCTCCTCCCTACTCGTTTCTATCTTAATCGAAATCCAGAGCACCTAAATTTAAACTCTTCTCGATCTTCACCTCCATAATCTCGATTTCTAATTCCCAGATTTACTTAGAAACCCTTCTTTGACAACTCTTGGTGTCCAATTCCCCCTAGATTTATTTTCCCTTAACTCCTCTTCGTCCTCAATACCTCTTCGATAGTTCGAACCCTGAACCAAAATACCTTCAAGGTTCATTTACTTTATTCCTTAGGTTGAACGATCTCATTGATCCCAATTATGGCATCTTATGTAGGAGAGCCGTATATACCCATATTAGGAGTCATAAATGTTTTCCCCGATCAATTCTTATCTTACCAAGTGCTTCTCTACCCTTGCATCCCTAAAGTGAAACCTCCCATTACGGCTCCCAACCCTTGAACTCTAGCTCCATATAGGAAGGCCTAACATCTCGAACTCTCCATATTCTCCTATCCTTCATACCTCAGGAAGAGCTTACAATAGATCGTCTTTATCATGAAACTTGGCCGTGGTTTGATATTATCTTTATAACCTGTAATTCATAACTTATTTCAAGGATATATGCATGCGATTAGTACATGCATATGACACATATTCAACACGAAAGGCACGGACCCCATATAAAATGCAACAAGTAATTCGCCAAAATTAAAAAGAAAGACAATTTTATATTCAAGATCAATGCAATGTACACATTATCACATAATTCCTATGCCGAACGACCTAGACTGACCCACACGACACGAGAACCTGAGTTTTGCAACTCGTAGCTCTGATACCACTTAAGGATGTAGCACCCGAGCGCAAGGTACCACATCCCCCGCACCGAAACCCGACCCGAATATGAAATGGACGATCCATACCCGAGCTAAGTCCCGGCGAACGGGGACACACACACACACTATGCTAGGCGGGCTAACCCTTAAAACCATAAAATCAAAGTAAACATAAAGTGCGGAAGCAATAACTGGCCATAATATAAACATTGATCATTCAAGCTCCCAAACATAAGCCATATACATTGTCAAATGCCATCAAGGCTCAAACAACAAGTACGCTCCATTCTTATTCATATACAATGATCAAAAGTGCAATATGCAAGTGTAAGACCAAAAATACAAGAGCTAAAAACGAATACAAAACCTACGACTCGAATTCCCGCCTAGCTCCCTTGACACCTGCACAACACAACTGAAAGCCAAACGGGTTCAGTCCAAAAGGGACTGGTGGGTATAAAAACAGGGCATAAATATAATATACGATAGTATTTAACAATCACATGCAAGCTATAATCCCAAGTGAGATTTTTAAAGAATTTCCCAAGTGGGTGAATAGAAATCATCAAAAGGGATTATAACGATTCATTTACATTAGGTCGTTAGTGGCCCGGCGAGTGGGCGTGCATTATCCCCAACCAACACCTCGTGTAATTCATTAACATTCATTCATTCTTTCTTTTCATGCATATCATTCTTTCGTGCGCATTCAATAACATTTACACCTTCTTCCTCCGGGTTGGTGGCGGGTTTGCAAGGCCCATCCACCCATTCATTGAACAAAAAGGGAACATGACTCCCCAGATGGCACTCAGCGTCCATTCCTCGCTAACTCCTAACGAGGTCCGGTTACGCCGTTCATTAGTGGGACTAGTGTGAGGGATCACCGTCAGCCCTTGCCTCCTCGGGTCACCACTCACACCAAGTCCCTGGGCCCCATTCAGTGCATTCATTCATTCATTTCTCGGCAAAACATTAGGTAGGATTCATAAAATAAGGCTTTACGTTGAAAACATTTACTCTTGAAAACGACTCTATATATATATATTCATTTTTGGTCGAAAGCTTTTCACATTGAAGGTATCTAGGGTCATTTATCTAATTAGAAGAGAAACCCACCTTAAACCGCGAAAATAAGAACACAAGAGCCTCTCAGGCCGGCCTCGTCTCCAACGGAATCAAAATCTGTGCAATAAAGGTGAAGTGAGACTCAATATGACCAATTAAGATGCTCGACAATGTAATGATCATGATATGAATGTATAAAAGATGAGATTATGTCATGAAAATGTTCATGTGCACTATTAAGGAATCTAAATCATATAATCAAGTCATTCATTCACTTTCATTCGAATTCATCAATTCACATTTCCAATCAAATTAATTCAAGAATTCAAATAGGAGCATAGCACATATTCAATCTTTCACAAAACGCTACTACATACATCATATTACATAATATAACATATTTCCAAAGTTTGACAACAAGAAGGAATCATATGATAGGAGAAATGAGTTACGAAATTCACAAACGACACAAAAACGCACATAAACGGCATTCAGCAAAAGCACGCCTAAATCTCATCCAAATGTTATGAAATTAAACCACAATACTCCCAACACATAGCAAAACAAGTTCATAGTTCATCACAAATGAAGATAAAGGCATTAAAGACGTGAAACAATCAAAAACCGAAAAGGAAAAGACAAGAGCTGCGCAGGGGGAGGGACACGCCCGTGTCCCTCAATTTGAATAGACTGAGACACGGGGGTGTCTCAGTACAGACCTGCTAAAAGAGCATGACACGGGGGTGTCACGGTACAGACAAATGAGACACGGGGGTGTCACGGTACAGACCCAAAAACGCAAACAAAGCTTACCTGCAAAACAGACCCTAAACAAAATCAGTCCCAAAAGCAACCCAAATGAACTCCAAATCTCAGGAAACTTGATATAAAACATATTTAGCATGTTAGGAGCATATTTCATTTAGAATTCAAAGCCAAATCACACGATAAGAGCACCGAAACCAAGCAGCAAGTCTGGAGCGCCAAAACCGCACATATGAGCCCGATTGGTTCAATCATGCCATGATCAAGTACTTAGGGGCTAAATATGAAGCTGAAACTTTAGGGAATGAACACTAACATGATAAGAAACTAATATACTCCATGTATATGCAATTTGACACAAATTGGAGCACATTAGGATGACCAACAAACCACAAAAATGCAACAGCAGCAGTCCAGTTCTGTCATGCATAAGAACAGGTCATGTATTTCCGTTTTGGGGCTTAAAATGGATCCAAAGGCTTGCAATATGAATCCTAACATATAAAACAATGAGTGTACATCATCTCCATGCAAATTCACACGAAATTAAGGCCATTAGATCAAGCAACAAGACATGATTCTACAAAGCAGTCCAAAACAGGGGATCTCTAAGTTTGGAGCTCCATATCTCATAATTTCATCAAAGGGTCTAAAGAGAAAATCATCCTAACATCACATACTATCAGTTAAGAAACAAAGAGGCAAAGAAACAAGTCCAAAAACTCAGTTTAAAGCCACGAAATCAGCTGCACAACCAAGCAAGGTCACAAGAGCAATTACCCCCAAAAATGTATATCAAGCTCATAAATCAAACCCTAACCAAATCTGATCAAAAATCAGAAATAAATGGATGCAAATATGTATAAGAGAGTAGAGAATACATAAATATTCATACCTTGAAGATTTGGTGAAGAAGGGAAGTGATTTGAGCTCAAAATCACAAAGGTAGCCAAGGTTCTTCCTCTTTTCTTCTCTCCCTCTCTCTCGATCTGTTGCAGCAGAAATAAGGGGGGTTTGGCTCGGTCAAAAGGGGGAAGAAAGGCTTAACTCTAGTACACAAGTCATGGGTTAAAGTATGGTTAGGTTAGAGAGGTGTTAAGGGGTCCCACCATGAAGACTAGTCAACAAAAGGGTTATTCTTACATGAGTTGTTTGTTACGGTTGGATTTCGGAGGTCTTAATCATCTCAAAAAGGTATGAGGCTTGTTCCATTATCTCTGAATCATTGATACGAAGGCAACGGAGGTGACGGAATTCGAATCCGAATTCCCGAGCTCAAGATATGTCATCCGGAACCCAGGGCGCGCTAAAAGCGTTTTAAGCCCTATAAGTTCCGTCTCCAAAAATGAAATCAAAACTAAATCAAACGGGCCTAAAATTACAACGTAAGCATGTAAACACGTTAATAACTCACATAATTCAAGTATACCAAGATGGCACAAAAATCGGAATTGAAAACGGAGTTAAACAAATAAAAAACGGTTCGAAAGGGATTTAAACGTTTAAAACTTCAACCTAAAAACTTAATATCAAATAACTCGTACCATAATTAACACATATCTATATATAAATATATTTAATATTAATAACATAAAAATAAAGTAATTAACATTTAATACATTTAAAATAAAATTAAATATGTAGATCATGTATAAATAATTATTTCGCGCAATTTGATAAACACATACGTCATGTTGTACCAATAAAAAAAAACTGGGGCGTTACAACGAACCAGACTTTAAAACCAAAGTTTACCCGCAAGCTAGGCAGTCTCCAACCTTTACTCCCAGAAAACATTTAACAGGATTGGTATCGAGACCGGTTAGGATCCCAACACCCATGATCACGTGCACCATCCTTCTTCCTCCAGTTGTCGCGCCTAGGGACCTACCCCGCGGTGACGTAAACAAGAATGGGAGGAATTACATCCACCTCTCCCGATCAAGGTGTGGTATAACCAACCTCCGATTATAACCGTCATCATGATCAACAAGGACGGCCAGTATCATAGTAGCCATTGGCGCACGCCTCCCGGTCTACTACTCAACCATACCGTCAGGGCCCACAAGACATGATTTCAAGGCTTGCATTATCCAAAATATTCAAAACTGCAAAAGCACACAGAGATCAAGAACTAGAACTTTAATCGAGACAGTGTATCAATATACAGGATGTATATCAAAGATCATTAACTTTAAACTGAAGCATTATACCAAAATAGGAAAAACGTTTAACTTGAAAGAAAAGAATCTTTGCACCCGAAGGCGTTGATTTTGAAATCATTTGAATACGTAGGAATATTCATGGTTCCAGTTGAAATAGTTTAACCTCACCTATAGAAACGGTATTATGCAATAATACCAGAGCCACAGTAAATCCGAACTTCACTTGTGAGTGGTGAATGATTAAGCTTCTATCTATAAACCATATAGTCACATAAACAAGTAGGGACAACCTCAAGTCATTCAATAGAACATACGATATCACATGTACATGATAAAACGTTATCAAAGCATATCACACCATGTAGCGAGATTTCATGATAATTATTCAATAATCATCAAAGCATGAAGGCATAATTGGATTCATGTAACGCAGTACATAGGAGAGTAATACCATTTAATGCAGGAGAATCATTTAACTAAGAATGGAACATTGATTGTGAGTTATCCTTAATCTTGAGTTAATAAATCAATACAAATCGAACAATCTTTAATCAATTTATGATCATAGACATGAGCCTCCTTAAGGAGCTAAGTTCCAAACTATATTAATGATTCATGATTGAGTGAGGATATCCAAGTATTGAAATATAAGATCAACAAGAATACGGAACATTTAAACAAGGAATAATCTTTTCGAAGAAAGGATTCAAGTAAACGATTAGTCTCAGTTGAAAGCTTGTGTCAAGAACTCAAGGGTATATATTCTTAGGGTCTTAAAACAATCTCATTTAGGAAAGGAATGTGAACTTTGAAACCTGCTTTGATCCCCTGTTTTTGAGAATTTTCGAAAAAGGCTTCGACCGTTGAATTTGTCTCTTCAAAACGATCATTTAGGTTAAAAGTCAAAATTCTTGGTCAATGTCAAAGTCAACGGTCAAAGGTCAAGGTCAATGGTCAAAGGTCACTATTCACGTATACGGTATATATACTGCATGTATACGGTACTTATACTGTATGTATAAGTGTATTTATACTGTATGTATACGATATTTATACGGGGATACCTACCGTATTTCTACAGTATTTATACATGGTACATACAATATTTATACAAGAATACAGGCGGTACTTATACTAGAATACATACGGTATCTATACAAAAGTACATACGTATTTATTCTGAAAATACACATAGTATTTATACGAAAGTATACACGTATTTATACATATTGGAATCAAATACGTATATGTATATTATACATGTATACCATAATATATATCAATTGGTCAAGTATAAACATGTAACAATTAATTAAACATGTAACATGTAAAACTATAGGTTATACTTTAATTATGTAACATTAAATAACATGCAACATTAAATTCAATTAGGTAACAAATTAAATTACCTAAGTATGACCATAAAATAAATAAAATGTAACATGTAACATGTCATAATAATTATCACATAATTAAATTGTAACATAATTAAATTATGTAACACATTTCATAATAAACTATACTATAGGAAACATAATTCATAAATTCATGAATATTTAAAGTATAAATTAAATCACATAATTCATGCATAAAATAAAACATAAATTAAATCCTAAACCTAGCATAATTAATAAATAAATTAAAACATAAAATAAAACATAAATTAAACTAATTAAAACATAAAAAAATAACAAAACTAACCTTATTCTAGAGAGAGAGAGGCGTGTGTTTTGGCTGGTGTAAGGGAGCAAATGAGACCTCAAACCACTTATTTATAGTTGTTGGGAAGGACTAGAGTGCAAATAATATTTATTTTAGGGACTTGAGGTGGGGTATTTTATGAAATTTCCAAAAATAAGTTTCCTTCTTTACATAATTGTCACAGCAGGGGTATTCTGGTAATTTCACCTTTCTCCTACGTATTTTTGGAGTTGAAAAAGTTCCCAAGAGCTAGGAAATAAAATTATCTTCGAAACGGTTACTCACGGGTCGAAATCGGACGTACGGTTTAAAAGTTATAAGCTTCGGAAGATGTGATTTTCTTGAATATCGAAAATTGTTTTAATTATGAAATAAATACTTAGAGTATGATTTGAAGGTCCAAAAAGCTTTCCAAAAGTGTAGAAAAAATCGAGGAACGTTATGGTGATGATCTCAAGGGTTAAATCATCCTATCGAAGGAAATATATCCTACCGACGGAAATTTTTATTTGAAAATAAATTCTTAAATTGCTCTGGACACATAAACGAAACCTCAAAGCATTGAAAAGAGAGTTGAAAAATTCTAAGAAGATAGGTATAGGTTCTTTGAGGTCTCTCGAATAAAATGACGTTTGCTGGTTTGGAAAATGAATAATACTTTTGACAAAATTTCCCAAAATACCCCTAATGATCAAGAAAGGATTTCGAAACTTGGAAAACATGTTCATATGACTGGGAAACATGAGTTATGAACCTCTAGGGTTCCAATGAGATGTTAGGACAAGGTAGGCTCCGGAAATGAATAGTAAATTTGGTTCGTGGTAAGGAAATCCCCCTTAAAACACAATACGACTAATGAATGCACATTGATCACATAAGAATGCAATGCATGAACATTTGTAAAGGTGAATCAAGGTATATAAACACATTCTTGTCCTCTTTGTTTTACTGTTTCCAGCTAGGTCCTGATACGGCTGTTGCATGGCTAGTCTTATATCTTGACATTTGTTTTAAATGTTCTTGAGCATCAGGCGCATGAGATGTGTACTGATAAGAACATGTTTTGAAGACAGAATCGTAGGAAGGTACGAGCCAATAAGAAGGTTGTTAGTTATGAAGATGTTTGAAGGATCACTGTTTCAGAATCATATTATGAATATGATAACTAATCTGAACGAGATTGAAAGCCACTGTGCTTAAAGAGACAATCTTAACGGATAGGATACAATCCTATACTCTCTGCCTAAGTCGTTTGAACATTCAAGATTAATTTTAAATGTTTTTTTTTTTGAAAAACTGTTTTTTTTTTTGAAAAACCTAACTTGAACCAATGAACGACCTCAATATGGCAGAAAAGGTGATATAGACTAAGGGAAAAGTTCTCTTTAATCAGACATTAATATCCACGGTCTAAAAAAGTCAGTAACTGGAAGAAAGAAAAAAGAAAAGTTCCCAATCTAAGGTTCAGAAATAGAAAGTCAAATCCGACAATGGAAAAGTGTTTCTATTTCGATGGTAATGGGTATTGGAAAAAGAAATTATCCAAAATACTTAGTCTGTCTGTTTGCTACGCCGTTTAGATAAGATATGAAGATATCTTACTCGTTGAAAATATGTTTAGTTGGAAATTCACCAGAATCCTGGTGTGTGAACTTGAGATCAACTAATCATATTTGCAATTCGTTGCGAAGATTCAAACTAACCAGGAAGTTTGAAAAAACGGCTAACACACAACTACTGCTCGGGGATAATACAAGTCTAATTGTATTAGCAGTAAGGACTATAAAGTTATATTTTGGCAATAGGGTTTTATATTACGCGTGTCGTATAAACAAAAATTTAACTGTTTGTTTTGAACAAAAGTTTACCGCTAAGCAAAATAAAAGGTTTATTTACTCTGGCACAATAAAAGATGGTCTTTTATACCTCAATGAAAACCCTAATTCGAGTTTAACATTAAGAAGCTTGACTTACCATCTAAGAGGAAAAACTTCTACGTGGCACCTATTTATTGGTCAATTGAATCTGAATAGGATCCAAAGACTGATTGTTAAGTCCTATTGACTTGAAAATAGTATCAATCTACGAATCCTATTTAGAAGGTTAAAATGACCAAGAAGCCTTTTTGAGACAAAGGGTATTAAGCCATGAACTTGCTTGAGTTGGTTCATACGAACGTATGATATTATGAGTGTTCAAGCAAGATAAAGTTTTAGGTACTTCATCATTCATTTGAATGATTACTCTAGATACAGATATGTTTATTTGATGAGTCTTAAGTCTGTAATTTTGAAGAGTTCAAAGAATATAAGACTGAAGTCAAAGAGTCAAATCAGAAAAACATCAAGGCACTTCGATTATATCGAAGTAGTGATAAGTATCTAAGTTCAGAGTTAAATAAAATTTCTCAAATGAGATTAGATCTCAACTATATATATGAGATACGTCTTAGCAAAGATGTATTGCAGAAAGGAGAAATAGAACTCTGATAATGATGGTAAGATTCATGAAGAGTCATGCTACCCTATGAATTTCGTTTTGGGGTCTTGCACACAAAACGACAAACCTAGTTCTATCTAAGTCAGTTCCTAAAACACTGATGGATCTGTAGCTAGGGTGAAAACCCTGTATCTTTTATCTTCGATTTAAGGTAGCCTGGTCCACGAGTTAAGGATGGATCCTGACAAGTTAGAATAAAGAACAAAGGTTTACTTGTTATAAGGTTATCCTAGAAGAACGAGAGGTGGTATATTTTGTAATTTGAGAAATCACAAAAGATATTTGTGAATATTTCAAAGATAATTACATAGATAACCACAAAGGGTAGAAGCAAAGTAGTGTTAAAAGAAATAACAGTATTAGATACTGATTTTCATAAACTCGTGATAACTGAAAATATATTGGATACATGTGATGTACCAAATACAACATGTGATGTAGAGACGTGTACACGAGAGCATCATTGTAGTGGGAGGATTATCAGGACACCTGGCATGTAGCACCCCTCATAGGAGGCACCACATCCCCCGCACTATGGCTCAACACGAGAAACGAAATGGAAAGTCCGCACCCATATCAAACCATAGCGAACGGGAGACAAATAAAACAACCTCCTAAGCCAGGCGGAACTTAGACCCTGCAAGTTAAACCAACCAACTAAATGAAAGCGTATGCGGAAGCGATTCACATAATCAAACTTAAATTACAAGCAACAGTGGACGGGTTCAACTAACATAGATCCCTAATCCCGAATATAACATAAATCATAATGCAAACGGGTTCAATCTGTTTCCTAGAAGCCTGTCCCGAAATATAATATATCAAAATAATCATATGGTATCCATACAAACGTTCAAACTTATACAAATTCAGAAGTGCAATGCAAGGACTAAACTCGACAAAACTCGACAGACTCCGCCTAGCTCGAAACTCCAACGCCAATCCTGCACACTAAAAGTTGGGGAGGGAGAGGGTCAGTCTACAACTCGACTGAGTGAGGGGATACCCACACACGCTATATATATATAGGAGCAAAGCATATTCCAATCACATACAGGTCGTGAACTCAGGGATAGTTTTTACACACCAAAGTTTTGCCCGTGATATATACATATAGGTATTCTTAACAAAACCGAACGAATTGAAGCTTCAAGGACCCATATTATACCAAATCATACCAAATCAAGTCAAATCAAATCATAACGATTCATATCAATTCGTATCAATTCTTATCTTTCATATTCAAAATATCCATATTTTGTCATAGTTAAAAATCTATCCCCGTTTCACGAACTTTGACAAAGCAAACATGCAAAACTCGGCGGGTACGAGTAACAATTCCCATCCTGGGCTCCTCATATGAATCGTACAATCAAACATATCAATCAATCATGCATAACAATCATATACCTCCTTCTCCGGTGATGGAAGGGTTGCGCGACCCAAACCATCCAATCAGACGAGGGGAGCACGAACACTCAAACCCTCAGGTTCCCATCATCCAACCAAACCTCCTGGTGGGTTCCGGGTTAGTCCTATCAATCATGTGGAGAGTGAACACAGGGTTAACCGGCGACCCCTATGGTCGTCCCGGGTCCCCCTTACCCACATCTCCTGGGCCCCATTCATTCATTCATGCAATCAAATCCTAACCCGCTACTAATTAGAAACATAACATACGTAAGATACATTCTTTAACTTGCCACAACCACACTTTACATACCTCTCCGTGTCAAATCCTTAGCCTATTCCTTTGCTCGTAGCTCCCGGCTCATACGAGGTACACGGTTTGAAGCGTGGTTTAGCATTACCAATCATAATGAATCCAATCAAATGAAATCAAGCATACGTAGGCTCGTACATTGCTCATTAAACTTGGAAACATATTACCATTTACAAATTTCGTATCTCGCACATATTTATGTATAATAAAGGTCATAGTTCACATACTTTGAAAACGGCCACATTCATAGGGTTTAATTATAACCTAACCTCACCTTACACCGAAGAAGCCAAGAACCAAACACGTGATTCACCCCGGAATCAAAACGGACTGCGAAACACCCCCTCGGGTGCACCTGAACAAACTAAAGACAAACACAAGGTTTAGACTCACAATGAACCACGTAGACGCTCGGCTTATGAATTGACACTTAAAGAAATGCAAATACTTAGGCAAATCTTATTTTCAAACCAAATCCATGCAATTCACTACATTACATAACCCATCATAGTCATTTATAATCATATGTCACAATTAAAGCATAATACAAGGTAGAGATACGTAACAGAGTGCAAATATGTTTCATGCAAACAATTCACATTACTTGAGTAACATATAATGCATATGAGAACAAATACATAAGCATAAACATGATAAAACAAGTTAGGATCAAGTTTGGAGGTGGAAAGGTACGAGAAAAACGGAATAAGAACACGAAAAAGGGTTCCGAGTGAAAACGGGGAAAAACTGACAGATTTCCAAAGAGGACAAGTTGAGGGAAAAAGATCATAACTTGAGTTTGAGAAATGAGAATTAAGTTTTGTTTCTTGGGAATGAAACTAGACACATAGATGTTTCAAATGGTAGGTGACTCGAATTGCGGTTCAAAGCGAGGTGAAAATGGCAAAGGTTCGAAGTTGGACGAATGCAGAATTTAGGCGAAGTAGCGACACCAATTTCAAACGATTATATCTCACAAATGAAAAAAGATAATGAGGTGATTCTAATTGGAAGATGTTCTAGACTTCAAGAGGTTTCCGTGGGTTCACAAATCAGCTCAATTGGAACTCGGACGAGGTCTGCACGGTCGTGTCAATATTGGCCTGGAAACTGACACAGCCGTGTCCGATAAAAAAAAATTCCAACTCGAGGGCCTGACACGGCCGTGTTGGAAATGAACTAGGGTTCGACACGGCCGTGTTGGGTCGTCTTCTCTGAAAAAGAGCAGCAAAGAAGCAGGGGTTCGACGGGAAATGGTCCAAAATCACCCCCAACCTCATTCCAACCAACTAATATACCAAAATGCATCAAATTACACATATATAACATATAAACATCAATATAAATCGCAGATAGGCACGTTGGGAGCAAGTTATCGTGTTTATACACTATTCATCACATCACCATAACCATGGACTCAAGAAAGCAAAAGGGAAATCAATCGGTAGAAATGATGTACATGAACAGAGGAACACATTGCTTACCTTGAATTGTTGATTGGACGAGCGAGGAAGTCGGAACTTGAGCTTGAAGATCCGGTTGGGGTTTCTCTTTTCTTTTCTCCTCCCTCTTCTTGTTCTGAACGTGAAAGTGGGGAAAGAAGAAAGGGCTTGACCCTTTTCACTTAGCCAAGACACGGGTAGGGTCGGACGGTTAGGGTCAAACGGTATCCGGTGTACACGGATCAGATTTAAAACGGTTGGGCAATTAAGTGGCTTAAGAAATTAAATGGTTAGTTCATTGAATCCGAATTATTGAAACGAACTCAATGTTAAGGTTAGGATTCGAATCCGAATCCTTGGGCTCAAAATAGCCACGAACGGCCCAAACACCCTAATTTCAAATTAGGTCCCTAATTACAAATATTGGACAATTGAGTCCAAGTACATCTTAAATAAATTCTAAGGCGCACATTATTAAAATAAACTTACACGTTGACACTTAAAACATGCGTATTCACATAAATCATAGAAGTATAGAATAAAACTCTCCCGTGACGCCTTACCTGGTAATCTTGAAAACACGGGGCGTTACAACCTCTCCCGCTTAAGAAGGACCTGTCCTCAGGTCCATTGCCTCGAGTTCTAGACTCTAAGCAACACTCTCCAGTGTTCATCCCACGCAGGGGTAGCTACTCCCCGACAGGAATTAGTTCCGAAAAGGTCTTCAAGCAAAAAAGGGTCTTGATGTCCTCGAACTTAATCCGGTGTTAAGCGAGTAGCTCGGTTAGACTCGTACAACAAGAGGGTCAGAAGGATTCAACTCTCATCGCTTAAGTCCGTCACGACCTAACTCTTGGGGTTCGGCTTGAAAACGAGTATGGTGTCTTAGACAACCACTAATTCACAACCCTGAACCTAACCGAATTCTTCAATGTTTCCAAGCTAAGCTCGATGTTGAGAGAATCCAACCGTCCTTGATCTAGTACTCCGGTGTCGCTGAGAGCTTAGTTCCATAACTTCTCACGACCCTCGTCTCACTAGAAAGCCTAACCCTCACGAAACTAAGCATGCCACCAGAGGCAAGCTAACCAACAACATGCAAAACTCACGCACACGACATGCACAAAGAAACAATTTTCAGGCACATGCAATCACTAACGGGAATTATAACAATAAATATGATGTGTGCATGGATATGTTATGAATGTTTTAATGTACCGTTCACCGAAGAATGAAATTGGTGATGATGGTTCCGTCATTTCTATACGAACGCAATAACTTTGTTTGCGGCTCCTTTCGTAATCCTTTAGCGTGCACGCAACTTCTTTCTCATGCCATTAGCACTGGCCCGACTCTTTATTGATCCCATCAT
This sequence comes from Lantana camara, assembly GCA_037501455.1. Lineage (NCBI taxonomy): Eukaryota > Viridiplantae > Streptophyta > Magnoliopsida > Lamiales > Verbenaceae > Lantana > Lantana camara. Next base: position 57,993,714 of record CM074858.1, read on the forward strand.
CCGAAACCGAGTCTTAATTACCTTTCTCAAATTCTTGAGTGTTTACTTGATCTTAATCCATTTAACTTGTTTTCATAGGTAGTTGCAATCGTACAACTAAGAGGTGCCAAGTTGTTCGAACCACTCTTTTAGGAGCTTGAATTTACAATTTCCAATTCTTCACGACCAGTTGCATTCCACCAACTCAGGCGCTCGAGCTAAATTCTCATCAACTCAAGTTATAATTTATTACCTCGGGAAGTACCCTTGAGTCATCATGGAGGATGTTTGACAACCTGGAAGCCCGACTTATTCATGGTGTTACACCTCGCAAATATTTATTTCCCTTCATTCCCTTAACCCATATCCGGTCCTCACTCGATTCCATCTTTCAAATACCCATTCTTGATTACCACTTCGCGTTCTCCACAACCTATCCTCTAATTCCTTGAGTGTGTCATTGGATTGGCACTCTCAATTTAATCTCCCCAGTGACTCTCTGTTGTTGAACTCTCTTGTTTGAGTTAGCTTTCATGTGGCCTCTCATCTTGTAAATCCACACCTCAATGCCCGGTTGAAATGACTCTTGCTATCGCCATCTCGGGATATGATAATTTGGTCGGGCTTTCTTTTACCCGATATTTTCTTTACCCTGTTCTTCAATGTTCTTGATAACTCCATCATTCTTGGTACTTAACTCATGTCATTCAATGCTCCAACTTTTAATTCTTGGAAGGTTAAGTTCATACCCGTCTAAGAAAGAACCGATGGTTTTTATTTATTTACATCGATTATATGGTTTTCATCTTTTCTTCATGTGTTCTTGGAATCTACTCACATCGGTGTTGAAGTTCATCGACTCTAAGGTCCCTTACCTTGCTCTTGTTGTTATTGTAGAGTCCCATGACTTATTATATTTATACTTCTTGTGTTCCGGTTTGAAGTAACTTCCTTAGCACGACCGAGGTTTAGGTTGATTTCTCGGTTGTACTCTCCCCCTTAAAATTTCCTTTCTTCGTTCGTGGGACTTGACCCATCAATTCCTTGATTAAAATTCCCGACTTCTTCCTCGAAATGCTTGGCCTCCTTTGTTTTCCAACTTCCCGTTCAATCCTTCTAATTCCCAAAATCCTTTTCCATTTTCACCCGCTCACATTCAACACCGAAATTTCTTCTTGGCATCAATACCACTTGTCTAAATTAACTTGTGACAACGATGTGAAAAAGACTTCCTATAGGTAAATACTAAGCCATGCATGTCGGGTAAGAATGTTGGATGCATGTTGCGCATTTTAACAACCAAGGTATACAACATATTTTAACAACCAAATCGAATAAACACATGTATAAAGGAATTAAATCAATTAACTAAATGAATAATGCAAGTGCCATGAATGCAATTACCGTTCACCGTAGAGGCAAGCTTTAGCTCAACAATTTGATCCTTCATTCTTAAATTCGTCGATCATCTCCAACTTACCCACGGTCTTCAAATCTTCATTGATTCTCCTGTATCCATCCACGTTGTTCAAGGCCCAATTCATTGTTTAGCTCCAAATTTCTCTACGCCCGGACATCCCAATGCTTGAATTCTTCCTGATTCGATCTTCAAATTTCTATATGTTCTTGTACCTTTTGTAAAGCTCCAAAATCCGAAGTTGCCAAGTAATTTTACTCCTCTTATATCACAAAATGGCGTTTTGAATCTTTCCCAACTTTCATCTAACTTACTTCTTCTTCCCGACCTCTCTATTAATTTCAAAACCGCAAAATCTTCTTTTCTTCTTGCATTAAATTTACATATCCTCATGGTCCAAGTTATTACATGCTCCCAAGTCTTCCATACATGAGCAATTCAGCTCTCACAATTATCCTTTAAAGTTGATTTCTCGTTTATCCAACTCTTCACCTTAGTTGTGATCCTGACCGAATCCTTCTTGTTCTAGCCTTGAAGACTTCCAATGGCTGAGCATCTCCACTTCCCATAGTTGAGTATCTTGCTTGCCTTAGATCTTTATAATTCCCAAAGGTGAGCGAACTCTTAGCTTTTACCTTCATTCGGTCCCCAACTTCATCTAAAATCCATAATATCCCGGTTCATCTCTTCCTTCCCATCTCTTTGCTTCAACTTTGAAGGTCTTCTTCTTGTTCTTATTCCGAACGAAATTCTTGATCGTACCTCCAACGCCTTTCCTTATCTCCTCCTTGACTTAATCTAGCCTCTCCAACTTGGTTAGTCAATTTTGGTTGCGATGTAGAGTGTGTGTTTATTTTGTGATTTCAATTATCACACATCTTTTCCCCTGTTTCATCCATGTTAAATCTTCACCCAAAACTTGATTCTCATCTCTACCCCGAACCCACAATCTATCATCTTATCATAAAACCACCAATTACCCGAACTCCTTTAAACCTCCTTAACCTTATTCAAATCTCTCACACTTGAAAGAAGAATCCTTAGCAAGTTGTTGTGATTGAGAAAATTGGCCGTGGTTTAAGATTGTACCAATATCCTACAATCACAACTCAATTCAAATATTGATGCATGTTGGTTAGCGAATGATATGGCACATAATTGGCAGCAAAAGCACGTATTGATGCAAAATGAAATATATAGTTCAATAAAATTTTAATTGAAACGTATAATTTCATCAAATTTCTTGTAATACATGTTCATGATCAATGCGGTGCACACGTTGACATGTTGTTCCTAAGCCGTTCGACCTATACTTGACATGACACGACACATGAACCCCGGTTTTGCAACCTGGAGGCTCTGATACCACTTTAGGATGTAGCACCCCTCACGGGAGGCACCACATCCCCCGCACTATGGCTCAACATGAGAAACGAAATGCAAAGTCCGCACCCATATCAAACCATAGCGAAAGGGAGACAAATAAAACAACCTCCTAAGCTAGGCGGAACTTAGACCCTACAAGTTAAACCAACCAACTAAATGAAAGCGTATGCGGAAGCGATTCACATAATCAAACTTAAATTACAAGCAACAGTGGACGGGTTCAACTAACATAGATCCCTAATCCCGAATATAACATAAATCATAATGCAAACGGGTTCAATCTGTTTCCTAGAAGCCTGTCCCGAAATATAATATATCAAAATAATCATATGGTATCCATACAAACGTTCAAACTTATACAAATTCAGAAGTGCAATGCAAGGACTAAACTCGACAAAACTCGACAGACTCCGCCTCGCTCGAAACTCCAACGCCAATCCTGCGCACTAAAAGTTGGGGAGGGAGAGGGTCAGTCTACAACTCGACTTAGTAAGGGGATACCCTCACACGCTATATATATATAGGAGCAAAGCATATTCCAATCACACACAGGTCGTGAACTCAGGGATAGTTTTTACACACCAAAGTTTTACCCGTGATATATACATATAGGTATTCTTAACAAAACCGAACGAATTGAAGCTTCAAGGACCCATATTATACCAAATCATACCTAATCAATTCAAATCAAATCATAACGATTCATATCAATTCGTATCAATTCTTATCTTTCATATTCAAAATATCCATATTTTGTCATAGTTAAAAATCTATCCCCGTTTCACGAACTTTGACAAAGCAAACATGCAAAACTCGGCGGGTACGAGTAACAATTCCCATCCTGGGCTCCTCATATGAATCGTACAATCAAACAAATCAATCAATCATGCATAACAATCATATACCTCCTTCTCCGGTGATGGAAGGGTTACGCGACCCAAAACATCCAATCAGACGAGGGGAGCGCGAACACTCAAACCCTCAGGTTCCCATCATCCAACCAAACCTCCTGGTGGGTTCCGGGTTAGTCCTATCAATCATGTGGAGAGTGAACACAGGGTTAACCGGCGACCCCTATGGTCGTCCCGGGTCCCCCTTACCCACATCTCTTGGGCCCCATTCATTCATTCATGCAATCAAATCCTAACCCGCTACTAATTAGAAACATAACATACGTAAGATACATTCTTTACCTTGCCACAACCACGCTTTACATACCTCTCCGTGTCAAATCCTTAGCCTATTCCTTTGCTCGTAGCTCCCGGCTCATACGAGGTACACGGTTTGAAGCGTGGTTTAGCATTACCAATCATAATGAATCCAATCAAATTAAATCAAGCATACGTAGGCTCGTACATTGCTCATTAAACTTGGAAACATATTACCATTTACAAATTTCATATCTCGCACATATTTATGTATAATAAAGGTCATAGTTCACATACTTTGAAAACGGCCACATTCATAGGGTTTAACTATAACCTAACCTCACCTTACACCGACGAAGCCAAGAACCAAACACGTGATTCACCCCGAAATCAAAACGGACTGCGAAACACCACCTCGGGTGCACCTGAACAAACTAAAGACAAACACAAGGTTTAGACTCACAATGAACCACGTAGACGCTCGGCTTATGAATTGACACTTAAAGAAATGCAAATACTTAGGCAAATCTTATTTTAAACCAAATCCATGCAATTCAATACATTACATAACCCATCATAGTCATTTATAATCATATGTCACAATTAAAGCATAATACAAGGTAGAGATACGTAACAGAGTGCAAATATGTTTCATGCAAACAATTCACATTACTTGAGTAACATATAATGCATATGAGAACAAATACATAAGCATAAACATGATAAAACAAGTTAGGATTAAGTTTGGAGGTGGAAAGGTACGAGAAAAACGGAATAAGAACACAAAAAAGGGTTCCGAGTGAAAACGGGGAAAAACTGACAGATTTCCAAAGCGGACAAGTTGAGGGAAAAAGATCATAACTTGAGTTTGAGAAATGGGAATTAAGTTTTGTTTCTTTGGAATGAAACTAGACACATATATGTTTCAAATGGTAGGTGGCTCGAATTATGGTTCAAAGCGAGGCGAAAATGGCATAGGTTCGAAGTTGGACGAATGCAGAATTTAGGCGAAGTAGCGACACCAATTTCAATCGATTATATCTCACAAATGAAAAAATATAATGAGGTGATTCTAATTGGAAGATGTTCTAGACTTCAAGAGGTTTCCGTGGGTTCACAAATCAGCTCAATTGGAGCTCGGACGAGGTCTGCACGGTCGTGTTGGAAATGAACTAGGGTTCAACACGGCCGTGTTGGGTCGTCTTCTCCGAAAAAGAGCAGCAAAGAAGCAGGGGTTCGACGGGAAATGGTCCAAAATCACCCCCAACCTCATTCCAACCAATTAATATACCAAAATGCATCAAATTACACATATATAACATATAAACATCAATATAAATCGCAGATAGGCACGTTGGGAGCAAGTTATCGTGTTTAGGCACTATTCATCACATCACCATAACCATGGACTCAAGCAAGCAAAAGGGAAATCAATCGGTAGAAATGACGTACATGAAGAGAGGAACACATTGCTTACCTTGAATCGTTGATTGGACGAGCGAGGAAGTCGGAACTTGAGCTTGAAGATCCGGTTGGGGTTTCTCTTTTCTTTTCTCCTCCCTCTTCTTGTGCTGAACGTGAAAGTGGGGAAAGAAGAAAGGGCTTGACCCTTTTCACTTAGCCAAGACACGGGTAGGGTCGGACGGTTAGGGTCAAACGGTATCCGGTCCACACGGATCAGATTTAAAACGGTTGGGCAATTAAGTGGCTTAAGAAATTAAATGGTTAGTTCATTGAATCCGAATTATTAAAACGAACTCAATGTTAAGGTTAGGATTCGAATCCGAATCCTTGGGCTCAAAATAGCCACGAACGGCCCAAACACCCTAATTTCAAATTAGGTCCCTAATTGCAAATATTGGACAATTGAGTCCAAGTACATCTTAAATAAATTCTAAGGCGCACATTATTAAAATAAACTTACACGTTGACTCTTAAAACAAGCGTATTCACATAAATCATAGAAGTATAGAATAAAACTCTCCCGTGACGCCTTACCTGGTAATCTTGAAAACACGGGGCGTTACATGACAAGATACCTAAGATTAACCCAAGTGGTTGAATCTAACGTACCTGATCCTGTCACGTGTAATGAAGCTGTGGAAGATATAGACGCTGACTATTTGGTAAAAAGCCATAGAATCTAAGTCAGAATCTCTGTATTCTAACAAAGTCTTGATCTTGTAGAGGCGCCTGAAGGCATTAAACCCATTAGATGCAATTGGGTTCTACAAGAAAATAAAAGGAAAAAATGGACGAAAAAGTAGAGACTTTAGAGCGAACTTATGGCAAGGGATTTTACCCAGAAAGAAGAAATCATTTATGAGGTCTTCTCGCCTATAGCAATGCTTAAGTCCATTGTCCTCTCTATTTTATCTCATTTAATTATGAGATTTGACAAATGGATATAAAGATTATGTTCTTGAACGGGCACCTTCAAGAAGAGGAGCTACATGGCATAACCTGAAGGCTTCACAGCCAGAAATCAGGTGCATATAATGCAAGCTTGATAGATCGATTTATGATCTTAAGCAAACGTCTAGATTATGGAGCATCAGAATTATAAGGCAATTTAAATTTTTTGGGTTTGTATATTTGCCTGATGAACCATGAAGTGTACAAAATGGTATCATGATAGCGTTGTAACATTTTTACTTTGTAAGTAATTAATATTCTGCTCATTGGGAATGATGCAAGAATTTTGTGAGTGGTCAAGATTCGGACGTCAAATCATTTGGACAAGAAAAGACCTATGTGAGACCAATGTTATTCCAAGGATCAGACTTTTTTCATGATCATAGGAATAAGGAGATTGGTTTATCACAAGAAGCATATATAGATAAGATGCTGGTAAGGTATAATATGACAAATTTCAAGAAAGGTTCACTACCTTTTAGATATGAAATTTATCTATCTCGCGATCAATGTCCTAAGACAACCGAAGAGAGAGAAGACATGATTAGAGTTCCGCAGCGGAAGTTTTATGTATGTCATATTATGTATGAGGCCAGCTGTCTATTATGAAATAGGTCTAAGTCAGCGGATATTAGTCAAATCCTAGAATCTGACACTGGGTAGTAGTGAAAGCATATATTGGAGTACTTGAGAAGGACTTGAGATTATATGCTTGTCAACCACAGTGGTGAGCTCATTTTAAGAGAGTGCACAGATTCGAATTTACAATCTGATTTGTATTCTAGATGTTTGACATAAGAATACGTGTTTATGCTCTAGAAGAGGCAACCATTAATTGGAGAATGTTAAGCAGACTTGTATTGCTTACACCACCATGGAAGTTAAATACATGGTAGCTTGAGAAGCAGCCACTTAGATGTATTGGATTCATGATTTCCTAGTTATTGGCTCAAGAAACATCTAATAGATTCCTTCACCAAAGTATTGACGTAAAAGAGTGCAAAACGACTTTTGACACTCATGTGGGAGGAATAAGAATTAGATGTGTGGCCAAATTGAATTTAGGGTAAGTGGGAGATTGTTGGGAATAGTACCCTGAAAATTCAATTTGTTGAATTAATTAAACTGAATTTACATCAAGTTATGAGTATTTCACATATTAATAATTAATGACGTGTGATGGTATTCTTATATGAAATGTGTTTCATAGGAAAAGACTTTGAATACCGAAATCACGTGTCATTAAAGTTCTAGTCGGTAAGATAAGAATATGTTCTTATCAAGACTATAACGTGGTTATATAAGATGATTAGTCTTTCGTCATAGGGAATGGTGATTCCAATTATAACACGTTGATGATTTTCAATAGGATTGGAAACATCGAACTGGACCACTGAGATTATTCATTTTATACTGCTATCTAAAATGAATAAAATCTCAGGAAGCATTGTACTATTAATCCTGATAATATTTCGGCTTTAGGCATGTAGTGTTAGTCACTGTAATATACTCGAAGTGAGGTCTCGGTAACGGTGGCCAAAATACTTTGTATGTTCGGTGACAACATGAAATGTGCTAAAGAGTTATATTGATCAAGGAATCTGTGGCCTTGCTGGAAGGTAAAAGATATCCTTGAAATAGATTTGCAAAAGTTCGAATTAAGACTTTGGCCAAAGCGCTTCGCATGATACGTCACCGAAGTTGTATGTTGAATGTGTTTCACATACAGAGAATTTGAACTTAATGCGAATCAATAAATTTCAAATTAGAGATGAAAAATAAATGATAGTAGTTGCAATTTATTTTTCATTGATATGTACACGGAGGAGTAAAATGCAAAATTATTCTAGATCGAGAAATTCGTGAATAATTTAATTAATTTTAGAGTGCAACAATATTTATTTAGTGGAATTAAATATTGTTAAACGGTAATTAATTATTATCATGAGATGATAATATATTAATTCGTTTGGAGCTAAAATTAATTAGTCCTGCAGGTCCCCCTGCAAGCTCCAAAACTGAAAACCCAAAGAAAAAATATTAAAAGGAGAAAGAGAAATAAATTTTGAAAGTGTTTGGAAATAGCCAAGGAATTGAAGTTCCAAAGAGTTGAAAATGCCAGGAATTTTATTTTGGAGAAAATAAAATTTTCATCGGAAAAAAAAAAATCGATGATGACGTGGCAGCTGATGTGGCATGCCACATCAGCGAGTCAGCTGCCAAGTGACGCTGACTGGGCACCATGTGTGTGATACGTGGACGGCTCAGATTGAGCCACGTCAGCGCAACCGGACGGTCCAGATGCGATCAGGGCGGGTCAGTCAACCGGGTCGGTCAACGGGTCAGTGCGAAAACGGGTCGGGCGAAACCGAGTCCGGTTAGACCGGACCGGACACGTGACATCACCAGAATTGGCCACGTGTCGAACCCGGTTCGGTCGGACCGGTCGGACCAGAATTGGACATGTGGTCCCGGACTGCTACTGTTCTGGGCCCACCTCCCAGCATTGCCTACAACAAGTGTAGGTCCTTTGTTGATTCTCACATTTCTCCATATGTCACTTGTGTAGTCCCAACATAAGCCAGAACTCATTTGTCTTTATGGTGACACCCTTTTTGAGCCTATATCAAATATTACAATGTTAGCTCATATGAGACAGTATGAAATCTCAAGTCTAAAGATTAATTCATCATGTCATTGACCTGTGAGATATTTTCAAATGTGGAAGTTCCTTCTTCTAAGGTTGAATCATCCTTTCCTATTTAGGAATATTCTCATGTGGGACACCTCAATGAACTTATTCCTTTAACAAGCACCCTTGTGTATTGTGTACGCATCCACTTATGCACTTTACACTCCGATGAAATTGGATGACCCTTCTTAAGGACACAATCACAAAAGCAAGTCTCAAAGGCAAGATCGACACTCCCACTGCTTGTCGGCCTCATCGACTTGGAGTAATTTCTAATCCGGCTTAAGTTAGGGCTTGTTTCATGTGTTATTCCTATAGCGCCATGAGTAACGGGTCACCATATCCCCGCACTAGGACTCGAACTCGTACATAAAATGGAAAGTCCGTACACATGCCCAAGATAAAGCAAACAGGAGACCAACACACTCACTAGGCTAGGTGGAGCTAGGAGAAAACTCAGAGCGTGCAAAACCAAAAGTAGCGGAAGCATTAAATCACCTGTTATCAAATCCCAAGCATAGCATAGTAATCATCAAATGTGTCGACACGGTAAAAATAAACAAGGGTTATATAAATTCAAAATAAACATAATACATAACATAAGTTCAAGTATATGTTGACAAAATGCGACTACAACTCGATATAAACTAACAAGTGCGACACAACTGATATAATTCCCCGCCTAGCTCGAGCAAAAGAACCTGAGACCTGCAAGGTAAAAACTGAAAGGAGAGGGTCAGTCCACTGATAGAGTGAGGGGGCTGACACACATCCACACACTACATAATATACAGCAGGACACAAAGAAATGAAAGGATTATGAATCGGGAATAGGTTTTTCTTACCAAAACATTTTCAAAATCAAACATATGCATATAGCAAAACATTTCATTAAACACTATCCCCGTTTCACGATCCAAGACATAACATACAGAATGCTCGGCGAGTACGAGCTTCTAACCTTTATTCCTCATAACCATAAAAATCAAAATCATAAATATATCCATCCTCCACACCTAAATGACCAAAAGGGTTGCGCAATCCAAACCATCCATACATAATATAACCACGAGGGGTAGCTATCCCACGATGCGTCATTGTCGGTTTTGACGCCAACAGCTCAAGAATATCATGCCTTCCTTAGCTCTCGAAGTTGCACGTGATACCTCAAATGAAAATTATGCATATGCATAGCTAGACGGCCCGATATAGTCCCGGGGTTTCTTACCCATAGTCTTCGGGGCCCAAATGTAACATCCCCGACTCTTCGGTCTTCCAGGTACGAACGTCACGAGTGTGCTAAATGTGCTTTTAATTAATTAAGTATGCAATTATATGATTTATTTGAATACTTGAATGTTTGTTATATGGTTTATATTCAAGATTTTTTAAACATTTTAAACCTTTTTCACTCGTTTTTAATTCGTTTAACTTCGTTTTTAATTTCGATTTTTGTGACAACTTGCTATACTTGAATTATGTGATTTATAAACTTAGTAGCATGCTAGTTTTTCGTTTTTGAGTTCGTTTGATACGGTTTTGATACCGTTTTATGTGTCAAGGGATTTGAGGGCCTAACTCGTTTTAGCGCACCTTGGGTTCCGGAAGGCGTAACTTGAGCTCCGGAATTCGGATTCCAATCCCCGGAAGGAGTCTTGTAACGAAGAAAGGAAGCTAAAGAACCTAGACTTTTATTTTTCTAAGCCTGTTTGAACCTTCAAATTTCATCCGAACCGTGACCCGTGTGACAGATTCGCCACTTTCGCCCGTTTTGCTTATATCCGGCCAGTTTCTTATCCGAATCGCCCCATATTTGAACTATTATGACCCTAAATCATCCCTCTTTGCTTCCCATTTAGACTCAGGCCCAAGAAAGAGAAGAAAGAAGTAGCAAACCGAGAGGAAGAGAGAAAGGGATTTTGATACTATTCACTCTTGCCAAGTTCTTGCTCATTTCACCTCTGATTCGCCCCGAATTGGAAAGGTAAGTCCGAAATTGTGATCTCTATCTCCCCCTCTTTCTTTTATGTGCTTAAATACTGAATTTCATGGTGGTTTGAGCATGTTATGAAGATAGAGGCGAATAGTTAGGGATTGTGATTCTTTGATGAATTTCTTGTTGGTTTGATGTTTGATCTTTGAGCTGACCTTTGCCTCATTTTTATGGGTTGTTGCAGCTTGAGTTTGCTGCCTTTTTCCCTTCCTTTGAGCTGCTGTGTTGGTGTTGTTGAGGTGCAGGGGAGAGCAGCCATGTCTGCTGTAGCACCCCGAAGGGGCCACAACCCCGCACCGCGTACCTCTCAAGTGGCTAGGAGACCTAGCACCCAAGAAGCACGCCGGAGAACGGAAAAAACATTACAAGATCAGAGTACTAGAAGGGAACATTGCAGCGGAAATATGAGAAATTTAAAACTTTCAAAACATGAATCAGGAGATACAAGAGGCTAGTAACCAAGTACAAAGACTATACAGGAATTAAGTATTGAAAGAGACATTTCGATAGAGTGTCAAGGGATAATATAACTAGTGTAAACAAGTAACAAAGGACACCAGAGGCTAGATCGATAAATACCTAATTGAACGCTACATTATCATCAAGAGGGTGGAGACCAAGATGGTTCAAAAGAACCTGACCATAAGAGCACAACAAAAGATTTCCTATACTTCAAGATACAAGCCAACAAGCGATCACTGAACCTGAAACCATGAGGTCAGAAAACAGGGTGGAGGTATTAGTCAAAAGGACTAAGTGAGGCATGACTTTTGAAACAATAGAAGTACTTAAAACTTTAGGTTTTCAGAAAAGGATTTACTTCGAAACTATAATTTAAAACTGAATTTCAGAGCTTTTTCTTTAAAACTTTAATTCAGAACCGTACTTCAAAGCATTACTTTGAAACAAGATTTTCAAGCAAGCACACACATCAGAGTTCCTGGTTCATATATACTTTATAAAAAGGGAACAAAGTACCGGATATTTTCAAAAGTATGAACCAGACTTTAAAACCAAAGTTGCCCGCAAGCTAGACCATATCCATCCTTTACTCCTCAAAAACATTTACAAAGTTGGTATCGAGATCCATTAGGACCCCGACACCCATGTACACATGCACCACCCCTTCTTCCTTAATTGTCGCACCCAGGGAGCTACCCCGCGGTGACGTGCGAAACGGGAGGAATTTACCACCTCTCCCGACCTTCGATGTGGAGTAACCAACCTCAAATTAAACCATCACCAAGGTCAGTATGGCGGCCAGTATCATAGTAGCCATTGGCGCACGCCTCCCAGTCTACTATTTAACCATACCGCCAGGGCCCAACATAACAAAATTTCCAAAGCTTGCATTCAGAATAACAAAAGTGCATAAGCACACAGAGTTCAAAAGACTGAACCTTTATTCAAAGTAGTATAATAGTGAACAGAACGTATATCAGAGATCATTGACTTTAAACTTGAAGCATTGTCCCAAAACAGGAAAACGTTAAACTTGAAAGACAAGAATTTTGCACCCGAAGGCGTTGATTTTGAAATCATTTGAATACGTAGGAATATTCATGGTTCCAGTTGAAATAGTTTAAACCTCACCTATAGAAACGGTATTATGCAATAATACCAGAGCCACACTAAATCCAGACTTCACCTGTGAGTGGTGAATGATTAAGTTTCTATCCACAAACCATATAGTCACATAAACAAGTAGGGACGACCTCGAGTCATTCAATAGCTCATAACGATATCACATGTACAGGACGAAACATTATCAAAGCATATCATATCATGTGGCGAGATTTTGTGATAATTATTCAACAATCATCAAAGCATGAAGGCATAATTGGATTCATGTAAAGCAATACATAGGAGAGTAATACCATTTAATGCAGGAGAATCATTTAACTAAGAATGGAACATTGATTGCGAGTTATCCTTAATCTTGAGTTAATAGATCAATACAAATCAAACAATCTTTAATCAATTTATGATCATAGACATGAGCCTTAAGAAAAACTATATTAATGATTCATGATTGAGTGAGGATATCCAAGTATTGAAATATAAGATCAACAAGAATGTGGAACATTTAAACAAGGAATAATCTTTTCGAAGAAAGGATTCAAGTAAACGATTAGTCTCAGTTGAAAGCTTGTGTCAAGAACTCAAGGGTATATATTCTTAGGGTCTTAAAACAATCTCATTTAGGAAAGGAATGTGAACTTTGAAACCTGCTTTGATCCCCTCTTTTTGAGAATTTTCAAAAAAGGCTTCGACCGTTGAATTCGTCTCTTCAAAACGATCATTTAGGTTAAAAGTCAAAATTATTGGTCAATGTCAAAGTCAACGGTCAAAGGTCAAGGTCAAGGGTCAAATGTCAAGGTCAAGGTCAATGGTCAAAGGTCACTATTCAAGTATACGGTATATATACTGCATGTATACGGTACTTATACTGTATGTATACGTGTATTTATACGGTATGTTTACGGTATTTATACTGTATGTATACGATATTTATACGGGGATACCTACCGTATTTCTACAGTATTTATACATGGTACATACAGTATTTATACAAGAATACAGGCGGTACTTATACTAGAATACATACGGTATCTATACAAAAGTACATACGTATTTATTCTGAAAATACACATAGTATTTATACGAAAGTATACACGTATTTATACATATTGGAATCAAATACGTATATGTATATTATACATGTATACCATAATATATATCAATTGGTCAAGTATAAACATGTAACAATTAATTAAACATGTAACATGTAAAACTATAGGTTATACTTTAATTATGTAACATTAAATAACATGCAACATTAAATTCAATTAGGTAACAAATTAAATTACCTAAGTATGACCATAAAATAAATAAAATGTAACATGTAACATGTCATAATAATTATCACATAATTAAATTGTAACATAATTAAATTATGTAACACATTTCATAATAAACTATGCTATAGGAAACATAATTCATAAATTCATGAATATTTAAAGCATAATTTACATCACATAATTCATGCATAAAATAAAACATATATTAAAACCTAAACCTAGCATAATTAATAAATAAATTAAAACATAAAATAAAACATAAATTAAACTAATTAAAACATAAAAAAAATAAGAAAACATACCTTACAAAGGGGGAGGGGTTCTGTAACGCCCCGGTTTTTCGTTTGTACAAATATGACATAAATGTTTACCAAATTGCGCGAATTAATTGTTTATAGGTGTTAAATATTCAACTTTATTATAAATTGTTATTAGTTTACAAATTTTTATTTTATTTTATTATAGTTATTTCGTTAATTATTTATTTAAATTGATAATCAAGAATTAATGTTAATTATCCTGTTTTAATTAAGCTAATTAATATAAAATAGATATGTATTAGTTGAATATATAATTTTAATGTTATTAATATTATATATATATATATATATATATATATATATATATATATATATATATATATATGTTTAATTCGTGTGTTTATTTTCTATAATTAAATAAATTTGTACCACTTTGAATTAGTAATTTTTAATTCATGTACTTTAGTTTAATTTTGTAACAGCCCGTATCAGGACCTAGCTGAAAACAGTAAATCAAAGAGGACAAGAATGCGTTTATATACCTTGGTTCACCTTTACAAATGTTCATGCATTGCATTCTTATGTGACCAATGTGCATTCATTAGTCGTATGGTGTTTTAAGGGGGATTTCCTTACCACGAACCAAATTTACTATTCATTCCCGAGCCTACCTTGTCCTAGCATCTCATTGGAACCGTAGAGGTTCATAACTCATGTTTCCCAGCCATATGAACATGTTTTCCAAGCTTCGAAATCCTTTCTTGATCATTAGGGGTATTTTGGGAATTTTTGTTAAAAGTACTATTCATTTTCCGAACCAGCACTGCGCCATTTTATGCGAGAGACCTCAAAGAACCTATACCTATCTTCTTAGAATATTTCAACGCTCTTTTCAATGCTTTGAGGTTTCGTTTATGTGTCCAGAGCAATTTAAGAATTTATTTTCAAATAAAAATTTCCGTCGGTAAGAAATATTTCCTTCGTTAGAATGATTTAGCCCTTGAGATCATCACCATAACATTCCTCGATTTTTTCTACATTTTTGGAAAGCCTTTTGGACCTTCATATCTTATCCTAGTATTTATTTCATAATTTAATTAATTTTCGAAATTCAAAAAATCAAATCTTCCGAAGCTTATAACTTTTAAACCGTACGTCCGATTTTGACCCGTGAGTAACCATTTCGAAGCTAATTTTATTTCCTAGCTCTTGGGCACTTTTCCAACATCAAAAATACGCAGGAGAAGGGTGAAATTACCAGAATACCCCTGCTGTGACAATTATGTAAAGAAGGAAACCTATTTTTGGAAATTCCACAAAATACCCCACCTTAAGCCCCTAAAATAAATATTATTTGCACTCTAGTCCTTCCCTACAACTATAAATAAGTGGCTTGGGGTCTCATTTGGTCCCTTACCCCAGCCATGCCTCACGCCACTCTCCCTCCCCCTTAAGGTATGTTTTCTTATTTTTTTATGTTTTAATTAGTTTAATTTATGTTTTAATTTATGTTTTATTTTATGTTTTAATTTATTTATTAATTATGCTAGGTTTAGGATTTAATTTATGTTTTATTTTATGCATGAAATATGTGATTTAATTTATCTTTTTTAAATATTCATGAATTTATGAATTATATTCTTATAGTATAGTTTATTATGAAATGTGTGACATAATTTAATTTTGTGACAAATTAATTAGGTGACAATTATGCTAGCATGTTATATGTTACATTTTAATTATTTTATGATCATACTTAGGTAATTTAATTTATTTCATGATTTAATTAAATGTTACATGTTATTTAATGTTACATAATTAAAGTATAACCTATAGTTTAAATGTTACATGTTTAATTAATTGTTACATAATTACTTGACCAATTGATATATGTTATGGTATACATGTATAATGTACGTATACGTATTTGATTCCAATATGTATAAATACGTGTATACTTTCGTATAAATACTATGTGTAGTTCCCTAACAAATACGTATGTACTTTTGTATAAATACCGTATGTATTCTAGTATAAATACCGCATGTATTCTTGTATAAATACTGTATGTACCTTGTATAAATACTGTATAAATACGGTAGGTATCCCCGTATAAATACCGTATACATACAGTATAAGTACCGTATACATACTATATAAATACACATATACATACAGTATAAGTACAGTATACATACAGTATATATACTGTATACTTGAATAGTGACCTTTGACCATTGACCTTGACCTTTGACCCTTGACCTTTGACTTTGACCATTGACTTTGACCTTGACCAAGAATTTTGACTTTTAACCTAAATGATCGTTTTGAATAGACGAATTCAACGGTCAAAGCCTTTTTCGAAAATTCTCAAAAACAGGGGATCAAAGTAGGTTTCAAAGCTCACATTCCTTTCCTAAATGAGATTGTTTTAAGACCCTAAGAATATATATCTTTGAGTTCTTGACACGAGCTTTCAACTAGAACTAATCGTTTACTTGAATCCTTTGTTCGAAAAAGAGTATTCCTTGTTCAAGCTTTTTGCTCTCTTACCAATCTTGTGTTTCATTCTTAGTTAAATGATTCTTCTGCATTAAATGGTATTACTCTCCTGTGTACTGTATTACATGAACCCAATTATGCCTTAATGCTTTGATGATTATTGGATAATTATCATGAAATCTCGCCACATGATATGATATACTTTGATAACGCTTTGTCCTGAACATGTGATATCGTTATGTGTTATTGAGTGTCTTAAGGTCGTCCCTACTTGCTTATGTGACTATATGGTTTTTGGATAGAAACTTAATCATTCACCACTCACAGGTGAAGTCCGGATTTACTGTGGCTCTGGTATTATTGCATAATTACCGTATCTGTAGGTGAGGTTAAACTATTTCAACTGGAACCATGAATATTCCTTCGTTTTCAAATGATTTCAAAATCAACGCCTTCGGGTGCAAGGATTCCTATCTTTCAAAGTTTAACGTTTTCCCATTTTGGGACAATGCTTCAAGTTTAAAGCAATGATCTCTGATATACGTTCTGTTCACTGTCATGCCACTTTGATTAAAGGTTCAGTCTTCTGAACTCTGTGTGCTTATGCACCTTTGATATTCTGAAAGCAAGCTTTGGAAATTTTGCTATGTTGGGCCCTGGCGGTATGGTTAAGTAGTAGACCGGGAGGCGTGCGCCAATGGCTACTATGATACTGGCCGCCGTAATGACCTTGGTGATGGTTTAATCGGAGGTTGGTTACTCCACATCGAAGGTCGGGAGAGGTGGTAAATTCCTCCCGTTTTGCACGTCACCGCGGGGTAGCTCCCTGGGCGCGACAATAAGGGGAGAAGGGGTGGTGCATGTGATTATGGGTGTTGGGATCCTAATGGATCTCGATACCAACTTTGTAAATGTTTTTGAGGAGTAAAGGATGGATATGGCCTAGCTTGCGGGCAACTTTGGTTTTAAAGTCTGGTTCATACTTTTGGAAAATATCCCGTACCCTGTTCCCCGTTTATAAAGTATATATGAACCAGAACCTCTGATGTGTGTGCATGTGTGTGCTTGCTTGGAAATCCCGTTTCAAAGTAATGTTTTGGAATACGATTCTGAAATAAAGATTTTGAAATTCAGTTTTAAAGTACAGCTTCGAAGTAAATCCTTTTCTGAAAACCTAAAGTTTAAGTACTTATATTGTTTCAAAAGTCATGCCTCACTTAGTCCTTTTGACTAATACCTCCACCCTGTTTTTCTGACCTCATGGTTTCAGGTTCAGTGATTGCTTGTTGGCTGGTATCTTGAAGTATAGGAAATCTTTTGTTGTGCTCTTGTGGCCAGGTTCTTTTGAACCATCTTGGTCTCCACCCTCTTGATGATAATGTAGCATTCGATTAGGTACTTATCGATCTAGCCTCCGGTGTCCTTTGTTACTGGTTATGTTTCCCTTGACACTCTATCGAAATATCTCTTTCAATACTCAATTCCTGTATAGTCCTTGTACTTGGCTACTAGCCTCTTTTGTCTCCTGATTTATGTTTTGAAAGTTTTAAATTGCTCATATTTCCGCTGCAATGTTCCCTTCTAATACTCTGATCCTGTATTGTTTTGTCCGTTCGCCGACGCGCTTCTTGGGGGCTAGGTCTCCTAGCCACTTGAGAGGTACGACGGTGCGGGGTTGTGGCCCCTTCGGGGTGCTACAGCGAAGGTGGTATCAGAGCCCCAGGTTGCGGAAATCTGGGGTTCTCAGAGTCTCACAAGTATTCTCGTGTCTTTAGTGCTTAAATTGTGATTGATCATTGTTTGGGGCGGCCGACCAACATGTGATTTGTTACAATTGTAGTACTAAAACTTTTTTTCAATTGAGTCAACCGTCTAGTTTTATCAACATCAAAACTCTTGAGTTCTATTGAGTCTTTCAGTACTTTTGGAAAACAATTCGCTCGTTAGAGGTTACGATTTTCAAATTTTACCTCCTTCATCGTCTTACTTGCATCTCCAGCTTGCGGAAATTTCCTATTTGCACTTCTAGCCCGATCGTGCTTCAAGTCCTAGAGTCACTTCAAGATACCGACAAGGCCCCTATATAATGTGTTTTATGTGCTACTTGGATACTGATTACTTGAATACTGAGCATTGATGACTTGTTATTCCCTGCGTTGATAAGTGCTAGCTAATTGATAATTGATGATCCTTGATATATAATTGTTACTGGATTATTGTTGATTGGAATAATGAATGCTGATTAGCTTTGGTTCTCCACTTTGATATGTACTTGATACTTGTTAATAAGTGCTCTGTGACATGTATACGTGTTTCATGAATATTGCCTCTATGACATGTTGTGCACCATTTCTGACCCACATGCATTATATATTAATCGTTGTTCTTGGCATCGAAAAGTGCTTGTTTTGGAATGAAGAGGGAGCTCGAATTCCTCTAATATGGCCAGAAGTACGGTACACGCTCTTAACATGCCAGTTAAGGTTCTATAACCCTGGCGCCATGCATTCATCGCATCAAAGTTATATCTGGGCATACTTGTTCATGATTGAGTACTTGATCATGGAAACATCATATTTAATCTCTTTTGAGATTTGCTTTGTTGCACCATTGGTATATAAACGCATAACTTTATCGGAGGTTAATCGCTACTACTCGTCGAATTCTGTCATGCTGCTAGAATGAGATATGGGATCATCCAAGGAAAGGATAAGGGTTGGGAAGAAGAAGAAACAAAGTATGCGTTATGGGAAGGTAAACGGTAATCTTCGTGAGAAGACGTAGTCTGTTCTTTGAATAAGCAATAAAGATCAACTCTTGTAAGAGAAATGGAGGTAGTATATGTGTTCTTAAAGGAGTTTTTGGTCATCGAAACTTATTTCCTCCTGAGCATAAGTGTGTTAAGACTATATCAGACATGAGGGAAGTAAGACCACTTTTGAGGAAAACTATAATGAACAACTCCGACTTAGTACAAGAGGATGGAAGAAGTAACTTATTAAAGTTATAAAATTGAGGTGTAACTACCATAGCGCGTTGTTGTAGGAAACGCTCGCGTTATGTGAAACATCCAGTTGGTATAATGATACAAAGAGAACTGGATTTCCTGATAGTAAGGAAAATGTGATATCTCCTACCACTAATCGAGAAGTTATTTGGAAAGCTACGAGGTTCCCGATTACGGTTCAAGTTGGATTTGAATAAGGGTAGCATTTCCCAAATCGGAGGACAAAGAAGGATGATCCAGAACCGTTTTCCATATACAACTAAGGGCACTCCAATTTTACAAAGATATCGCGGCATTGACTATTATATCTACAATAATTGAGAATGTGTTGGATTTCCAGAGGGTATCCTAACAAGTTATCCTGAGCTTCGTTGGCAACATCCTGGTGTACTTAATGGCCAAAGATGCATGATTCATATGACAACTAGTATTGGGCACTTCACTGGAGCACAAGTTAACTATTAAGTTCAATGAATACAATTTTAGGTAGAAAAAGAGAAACACTCTTTGATCATATCACCTGTGGCTCAGGAAGTTGCAGATAAACCTTCAAGGATAGGAACAACGATGGATTTGATATTATCACGGAATACATCTAAAGTAAAGGCTTCTTGTAAGATGGAATATTATAAAGTGTCTCCAAAGAAATTTAGTAAAGATCGGCTTCTGTACCCATAACAACCTTGTTGAAAGAGTAAGAAGTACCTTCTTGCTTTAGTGATGGACACTTTGCTGGATCACAAGCCATAAGCCAAGTTCAGATAATGCAAATTTTGGCCGGAGAAAGAGTCACAATTCTCAGGCGTATCGCAACTGTTTAGGATACTATCGAAGATTCATGCAGGATTTTTTCGAGGATAGCTGCACCACTTACTCAGTTAACCAAGGAAGAAGGAAAGTTCGTATGGACAGAGAAATGCGAACAGAGCTTTCAGGAATTAAAGAAAAGATTAACTACCGCACCTATACTAACATTACCAGAAGGGAAGGAAGGTTACACCGTCTATACCGATGCTTCAAAAGAAGGGTTAGGATGCGTTCTGATGCAGCATGGAAAGGTGATAGCATATGTATCCAGGAAGCTTAAACCACGTGAAGTCAACTATCCCACCCGTGATTCGGAACTAGCAGCGATTGTCTTGCCCTCGCAAAATGGAGACATTACTTGTATGGGGTAACCTTTGAAATATTCACGGATCATAAAAGTTTGCGGTACTTTTTCACTCAAAAAGAGCTAAACATGAGACAGAGAAGGTGGATGGAATTTCGGGAAGACTATGATTGTATAATTCAATACCATCCTGGAAAGGCTAACGTGGTGACTGATGCATTGAGTCGAAAGGCTAGTGCATTGCATGTCGAAGGACACCCAACGGAGTGTAGAAGGAAACCAGCTCAAGTGATTCCTAAAGTTAAGTTGGCAAATCTAATAATTTCGTCACCGCTGAAGGATCAGTTGATAAAGACGCAAGCTATAGACGGATGGATTAAGAAGTGTCTCAAATCCAAGGAGAAAGATGATGAGACAAAATTCAGTAAAGGTGAAGGTGGAATCTTGAGATATAAGAACCGAGTTTGGGTACCCTCAGCTATCCGAAAAGAAATACTTGATGAAGCACGCAAAACACGCTATACAGTACACCCTGGAGGAACAAAGATGTACCAAGATCTCCAGAAGCAGTTTTGGTGGAATGGAATGAAAAGAGATATTGAATATGTCAAGAAATGCTTAGCTTGTCAAAAAGTTAAAGCAGAACACCAAAAGCCAGCAGGAAAGTTACAACCACTACCAATTCCTACATGGAAGTGGGAGCAAATAACCATGGACTTTGTTCCTGGGTTACCTAAAGTTAAGGGAGGACAAGACAGTATATGGGTCATAGTTGACAGATTAATTAAATCAGCACATTTTTATCGGTTAAGATAGCAAATAAGGATAACTCTTTGGCAAAACGGTATCGGGAGAAGATTGTGAGATCTCATGGAGCACCTGCTAATATAGCGGCTGATAGAAATCCAAAGTTTACATCATAATTTCGGCAGAGTATTCCAGAGTTATGGGTAGAAACTTAGACTTCATCATAACAGGCCATCCTTAGACATATGGATAGTCACTAAGGATGATAAAGGGTCTAGAGGACATGATGAAGGTATGTGCACTAGACTCTCGGGTACCATGCAGAGACGTTCTAAGTTTTGTTAATGAAGGAAGTACCGTAAGGATCAAGCTCAACCGATGGTTTAATCCAAATAAAGATTTTTGGAAATAAAGTTACTTGGTTCGAGATATTGGAAAATTACCTAACAAAGATCCTGAGAAAAAGACACGACATTTGGAAAGTAATGTGGTAACCAAAGAAAGATATAAGAACATCACCCGAAGTTATCCCCGGAACGGTTGTGGAATCTGAGGACAGATTCCTTTTAAGGGGGGAAGATTGTAACAGCCCGTATCAGGACCTAGCTGAAAACAGTAAATCAAAGAGGACAAGAATGCGTTTATATACCTTGGTTCACCTTTACAAATGTTCATGCATTGCATTCTTATGTGACCAATGTGCATTCATTAGTCGTATGGTGTTTTAAGGGGGATTTCCTTACCACGAACCAAATTTACTATTCATTCCCGAGCCTACCTTGTCCTAGCATCTCATTGGAACCGTAGAGGTTCATAACTCATGTTTCCCAGCCATATGAACATGTTTTCCAAGCTTCGAAATCCTTTCTTGATCATTAGGGGTATTTTGGGAATTTTTGTTAAAAGTACTATTCATTTTCCGAACCAGCACTGCGCCATTTTATGCGAGAGACCTCAAAGAACCTATACCTATCTTCTTAGAATATTTCAACGCTCTTTTCAATGCTTTGAGGTTTCGTTTATGTGTCCAGAGCAATTTAAGAATTTATTTTCAAATAAAAATTTCCGTCGGTAAGAAATATTTCCTTCGTTAGAATGATTTAGCCCTTGAGATCATCACCATAACATTCCTCGATTTTTTCTACATTTTTGGAAAGCCTTTTGGACCTTCATATCTTATCCTAGTATTTATTTCATAATTTAATTAATTTTCGAAATTCAAAAAATCAAATCTTCCGAAGCTTATAACTTTTAAACCGTACGTCCGATTTTGACCCGTGAGTAACCGTTTCGAAGCTAATTTTATTTCCTAGCTCTTGGGCACTTTTCCAACATCAAAAATACGCAGGAGAAGGGTGAAATTACCAGAATACCCCTGCTGTGACAATTATGTAAAGAAGGAAACCTATTTTTGGAAATTCCACAAAATACCCCACCTTAAGCCCCTAAAATAAATATTATTTGCACTCTAGTCCTTCCCTACAACTATAAATAAGTGGCTTGGGGTCTCATTTGGTCCCTTACCCCAGCCATGCCTCACGCCACTCTCCCTCCCCCTTAAGGTATGTTTTCTTATTTTTTTATGTTTTAATTAGTTTAATTTATGTTTTAATTTATGTTTTATTTTATGTTTTAATTTATTTATTAATTATGCTAGGTTTAGGATTTAATTTATGTTTTATTTTATGCATGAAATATGTGATTTAATTTATGTTTTTAAATATTCATGAATTTATGAATTATATTCTTATAGTATAGTTTATTATGAAATGTGTGACATAATTTAATTTTGTGACAAATTAATTAGGTGACAATTATGCTAGCATGTTATATGTTACATTTTAATTATTTTATGATCATACTTAGGTAATTTAATTTATTTCATGATTTAATTAAATGTTACATGTTATTTAATGTTACATAATTAAAGTATAACCTATAGTTTAAATGTTACATGTTTAATTAATTGTTACATAATTACTTGACCAATTGATATATGTTATGGTATACATGTATAATGTACGTATACGTATTTGATTCCAATATGTATAAATACGTGTATACTTTCGTATAAATACTATGTGTAGTTCCCTAACAAATACGTATGTACTTTTGTATAAATACCGTATGTATTCTAGTATAAATACCGCATGTATTCTTGTATAAATACTGTATGTACCTTGTATAAATACTGTATAAATACGGTAGGTATCCCCGTATAAATACCGTATACATACAGTATAAGTACCGTATACATACTATATAAATACACATATACATACAGTATAAGTACAGTATACATACAGTATATATACTGTATACTTGAATAGTGACCTTTGACCATTGACCTTGACCTTTGACCCTTGACCTTTGACTTTGACCATTGACTTTGACCTTGACCAAGAATTTTGACTTTTAACCTAAATGATCGTTTTGAATAGACGAATTCAACGGTCAAAGCCTTTTTCGAAAATTCTCAAAAACAGGGGATCAAAGTAGGTTTCAAAGCTCACATTCCTTTCCTAAATGAGATTGTTTTAAGACCCTAAGAATATATATCTTTGAGTTCTTGACACGAGCTTTCAACTAGAACTAATCGTTTACTTGAATCCTTTGTTCGAAAAAGAGTATTCCTTGTTCAAGCTTTTTGCTCTCTTACCAATCTTGTGTTTCATTCTTAGTTAAATGATTCTTCTGCATTAAATGGTATTACTCTCCTGTGTACTGTATTACATGAACCCAATTATGCCTTAATGCTTTGATGATTATTGGATAATTATCATGAAATCTCGCCACATGATATGATATACTTTGATAACGCTTTGTCCTGAACATGTGATATCGTTATGTGTTATTGAGTGTCTTAAGGTCGTCCCTACTTGCTTATGTGACTATATGGTTTTTGGATAGAAACTTAATCATTCACCACTCACAGGTGAAGTCCGGATTTACTGTGGCTCTGGTATTATTGCATAATACCGTATCTGTAGGTGAGGTTAAACTATTTCAACTGGAACCATGAATATTCCTTCGTTTTCAAATGATTTCAAAATCAACGCCTTCGGGTGCAAGGATTCCTATCTTTCAAAGTTTAACGTTTTCCCATTTTGGGACAATGCTTCAAGTTTAAAGCAATGATCTCTGATATACGTTCTGTTCACTGTCATGCCACTTTGATTAAAGGTTCAGTCTTCTGAACTCTGTGTGCTTATGCACCTTTGATATTCTGAAAGCAAGCTTTGGAAATTTTGCTATGTTGGGCCCTGGCGGTATGGTTAAGTAGTAGACCGGGAGGCGTGCGCCAATGGCTACTATGATACTGGCCGCCGTAATGACCTTGGTGATGGTTTAATCGGAGGTTGGTTACTCCACATCGAAGGTCGGGAGAGGTGGTAAATTCCTCCCGTTTTGCACGTCACCGCGGGGTAGCTCCCTGGGCGCGACAATAAGGGGAGAAGGGGTGGTGCATGTGATTATGGGTGTTGGGATCCTAATGGATCTCGATACCAACTTTGTAAATGTTTTTGAGGAGTAAAGGATGGATATGGCCTAGCTTGCGGGCAACTTTGGTTTTAAAGTCTGGTTCATACTTTTGGAAAATATCCCGTACCCTGTTCCCCGTTTATAAAGTATATATGAACCAGAACCTCTGATGTGTGTGCATGTGTGTGCTTGCTTGGAAATCCCGTTTCAAAGTAATGTTTTGGAATACGATTCTGAAATAAAGATTTTGAAATTCAGTTTTAAAGTACAGCTTCGAAGTAAATCCTTTTCTGAAAACCTAAAGTTTAAGTACTTATATTGTTTCAAAAGTCATGCCTCACTTAGTCCTTTTGACTAATACCTCCACCCTGTTTTTCTGACCTCATGGTTTCAGGTTCAGTGATTGCTTGTTGGCTGGTATCTTGAAGTATAGGAAATCTTTTGTTGTGCTCTTGTGGCCAGGTTCTTTTGAACCATCTTGGTCTCCACCCTCTTGATGATAATGTAGCATTCGATTAGGTACTTATCGATCTAGCCTCCGGTGTCCTTTGTTACTGGTTATATTTCCCTTGACACTTTATCGAAATATCTCTTTCAATACTCAATTCCTGTATAGTCCTTGTACTTGGCTACTAGCCTCTTTTGTCTCCTGATTTATGTTTTGAAAGTTTTAAATTGCTCATATTTCCGCTGCAATGTTCCCTTCTAATACTCTGATCCTGTATTGTTTTGTCCGTTCGCCGACGCGCTTCTTGGGGGCTAGGTCTCCTAGCCACTTGAGAGGTACGACGGTGCGGGGTTGTGGCCCCTTCGGGGTGCTACAAATTTATTTATGAAATTAAATTTTTGTCATTTATTTTAATTGTTATGGAATTCCAAATGTTTTGTTTATGAGTAATATAAATGTGCTTCGTTTTTATATGATTTGATACCGAAATTTCGTGCAAATTTAATATGTTGGACTTATACGTGTCTTGTATATGAATATATGTTCGTTTCGTATTTTTGGGTTCATTTGCATGTGTTTCGATTTTATTTTAATTTTGGAATCCAAGTCGGGGGCTAACGAGCAATTAGCGCACCCTTGGTTCCGTAATTGATATCTTGAGCTCGGATTCAAGTTCTGTCAACTTCGCTGAACTCGTAACGAAAATTCAAGTTTAGTGAACTGAGCCTTATATTTTTCCAAAGTTATTTGAACCTCCGAAATCCAACCGAAAAATGAAACGGCGACGAAACTGACCATGTTGTATTAAAATGACCATAACTCATCCAAACTTTAACTAAATTAACCATGGTTTGATGCTATGAAACCCTAACTCAACCACCTAAGCTGTTATACCATGCCCTAACCGAACCAACCCTAACACAAATCAGAAATCTCAGCCAAAGTCACTGCCTTCCAGTTTTTCCCGCAACCTTGCCTTCCTTGGAGATTTTGGAGCTCAAATCTCTTCCAACTTTCATCCAATCAACAAGGTAAGCTTAGGGTTGTAATATATGTTCATTCCTGGTCATTTTCATCCTTTTATCCCTAAATTTGAGTCAGTTTTCATGGAGATATGGCTGAATGAATGAATAGTAAGGTTTGGAGCAATTTTGATGATCTCTTTCGATTCTTGATGGATTTGAGTGATTCCAAGCTTGAATATGATTGTTTTGACATCCTCTTCTCATTTATGATCATTGATTACATGGTAGTTGAAGTATTTATGAGATATCATCTATGGCTCTTTGAGAAAATTTAATGAAATGGTCACGTATGCCTTCTTTTCGCGTTTGAGCTCTTTTGGAACTGATTTATATGTTGAATTGGTGTTGTTTTGCTGCACATTTGATAGCCTAATTGATCTGAACATGTTGAGTTAAATAAGATCAGTTATGCTCTGTTTTTTTTCGTGGATTTTGGCCCTGTTTTGAACTGAATTTTCTGTTGTCAGCTGCTACGTTTCTTCTTGCATATTGCTGTTAGTTTTAGTGGGTTGTTAGGGCTGAGTTGTTGCTGCATTTTATGCCTTGTATTGCTCCATATCCTACCTGTTTGTTGCTTTAGCTGTTGCTGCGTTTTAAGCTTGGAAACAGGGGTTGCTTCTGTGTTGCTGCTGCGATTGCTTTCTGTTGCCTCTCCCCGGCCGGGGAGATTTTGTGCATGAAAGTACCCGACCGGGGAACCCTTTTACAGAAACCTCACTGCATGGCAGTCCCCGGGCGGGGAGATGATCTGTAAACCGCTGCTGCTTGTTTTCCTTTTCCTTTCTTGCATGAATTAGTTGTTTGTTGCATGTGAAATAGGGTCCAGGCATGCATGTGTTTAATTCATAATGTTTCATGCATGAAATTTGTTGTGCTTTGTGAAATTGCATGCATTTTATTATGGATTTGCATGCATGTTGTTGTTGTTGCTGTACGTGCTTGGGAGATATATATATATATATATATATATATATATATATATATATATATATATATATATACATATGTTCAATGCATGAGTTTGCATTCATGACTGAGTACGTGTGCATGTATATATATAAATATATATATTTATATATGTTTGTTAAATATTAAATGTTATTTGATTTAATTGAATGATAGAATTTAATTGTTACCTATCTCATGTTTTATTTGATTTCCGATTTTAAATTGAATGTATTTAATTGTTTATTTTCTAATTGTAAATGTGATTTAATAAGTACTATGATCATAATTGAAATTCTTTGATTAAATTGATTGGAAATGTGAATTTATGAATTCGAATGAAAAATAAATGAATGATGGAATGGCTTGTTTATATGATTTAAATTCCTTAATAGTGCACATGAACATTTTCATGACATACTCTTATCTTTTATACACTCATATCATGATCATTACATTGCCGAGCGTCTTATTTGGTCATATTGAGTCTCACTCCACCTTTCTTGCATAGATTTTGACCCCGTTGGAGACGAGGCCGGTCAGTGAGGCTCTTGTGTTCTCCGGTTTGCCATTTAAGGTGGGTTTCTCTTCTAATTAGATATATGACCCTATATATACCTTCATTGTGAAAAGTTTTCGACCAAAATTTGTTGGAAAACACGAATCAGAAAGCAGCGGAATTTAAAAATTTTTCCCAACAAAAGGACCTTGGACTCGCAATCGTGTAACCAAATTCGTAGAGATAGAAAACTTACTTTTCTTTTATTCTTTCTTGAAGCGTTTCCAGCCACCCAAGAACGCTCTTCTCGCGGCTTGACAACCCGTCCCTCGAAAGTCTCTTTCTACTTCAGAATCCATTGTCGGGATAGCAATCCACACCATCCTAGATTCAAATCATGTTAGGGATGTTCTTAACAATAACATAAAGAAAGAAACATGAAACGAGAAAAGCATGATTGAAACTCCCTTCGAAACCCAGTTTTGCGAAAGCAGAAAACTGCCAGTCACAAAACCCTCGTGAAAAAATTCATCCTTCAGGATATGGACGAACGGTTTTCGCCATCTTCTTTGGTTCGTTTTTTTCATTCGTTTCATGTTGGGTTCAGAATCGTTTCATCATCCCTTCTGATCGTTTTGCTTGATCCCCACTTTTTGGTAAAGCTCGAATCTTCAAGACTTCTAACTTGAAGCTCTCTAGAGATAGTCCACCAACTTGGCTACAATCTAACTAGTAAGGATGCTAGTTCTCTAGTTAGTGTTTAGGCTTAACCTAGGGTTTTGTTTATCTTGGATAAGGGATGGTGTTCAACACATGAACCAAAAGAATTCTCGATTAGAGCTCCCCTATAAGCAAGGGAGTGCCGAAATTCTTAGTCCTTAATGGGCTAGGATTTTGGTCTCTCTCTCTCCTATTACTTGATCATCAAGTAATTTTGACTTTGACTTTGAATTCTAATTCAAATCAACTTTATTTAAACTATTTTTGGATAATTTTATACTTTATTTATTTAAAATAAATAACTTATTTTATCTAATTAATTAATTCATAATTAATTAACAAGATTATTTTTCTCCAAAATAAGACTTTCTTTTTAATTCAAAATTAAACCAAAGTCTATTAAATAATTAACAAATTAATTATTTAATATATTATTAAACAATCACGTGTGGCACACGTGTCACAATGACACGTGTCCAGTCACGTGACCTACACGTGTGGTTTCACACGTGTGGAACCCTCTAGGCTCGATTAACTCGTTTAATCATTTTAAAGCCTCAACTCATGTAACCAAGTTGTTGTGTGTGACCCTCTAGGTTCTCAATTCAATTAGCAGTAACCCTAATTAGTTAATTCACTAATTAATTAATCAGTCCACAGATTAAACGACCATAGTCTAGCAACAGGTGTTTAACCCCTAGCTGAATTGGAATGTTCGGATTCGATAGAACCTTTAAGTCATTGATTTATGTGAGATACAATCCTCCTACTTACTATCTCTCAACCAAGATCTAGGGTAAGGGAATAATTAGAACCCTAATAATCTGGTCTTAAAGCTAAGTGCATTTCATATCTATTTGATCTCAATCCAAGAAACCCTTTTCTTGATGTCTTGATCTACTGCCTTGGCCAAGGACTCCATATGGCATATGAATGACTTACACAATAAGAGATCACCTTGCATATGTAAGTGTAGGTCCTTTCTTGATTCTCATTCACTTTCATGAGTCACTTGTGCAGCCCCATCATAAGCCTTGAATCAGTTGTCTAAGGCGACACCCTTTAAAGCTTATACCTAAGACAACAGAGTTAACTCATAAAGTGACAAGGAACCTCAAGTCTAAGGATCAATTAATCACATCAATGACTCGTGAGATATTTCCTAATCTGGAAGTTTCCATTTCCTGAAATAGAAACTTCCTTTCCCATTTAGGAATCTTCTCACATGGGGCACCTCAGTGAACTTACTTATTGAAGTAAGCACCCTCATGTATCACGCACGTATCAACTATACACTTTGCACCTCCATGAAACAAGGTGGTCCTTCTTAAGGGCGTGATCCCACAAGCAAGCCTTAGAGGAGTCAGGTTGACACTCCCACTGTCTGTAGGACTCATCGGCTTGGAGTATTTTACTAATCATGACTTATGTGATATAGGGCTCGTTTCATGAACCATTTCACCTAAATGGTAGAGTCCTAAAGTCATCAGGATTAGGGGAGTTCTCATACATGCACAGCTAAAGTAAACGCATACCAAACAAGAGCATATAAAGAAGTGTTTTCCTATGATATTAATCAATCGTATATTAATCCTAATCGGCTTTCTAGGGCACTATTCCTAACAATCTCCCACTTGCCCGTAAAAGCCATTTAGGTACTCTAAGTCCCATCTTCTCAAGATGCACTTTGATAGCCTATTGACTTTGGGCGTTTCCAAAGTGGATCTGCTATATTCTCTGCTGATGTGACCCTCTTGTTTACACATCTCTTAGGAAACTCCTTTTCCTTATAAAGTGATTCGTAATCACGTGTTCAGTCTCTTGGTGAGGTCTTGGTTCTCTTACTTGAGCAACCATCCATTTTATCATACAATATGATAAAGGAGTTGTTTTCATGCTAGGAACTTCATCTAACAAGTTAGATGGAGTTTCTTACCCAAACACTTAACTTAGCGTTATATAATACGACTAAGTTCTCAACTACGATAGTCGAGTTTTACAATGTCCGTCCTTGGAACCCTTTTCCAACACATTGCATTACCATTCTGGTAGAAGTTGTATCCTTTCAATGATTTCATAATCATCTATGTTTGATGAACGGTTACATCAAATATCCTTCTAACAACAAGATCTTTTGGGCTCTGTAAACTAATACATATCCTCATTTCTTCTCAAGTACTCTGAGGACATTCTTTACAGAAATCTAATGACCTTCTCTGAGGTCATATTAGATTCGACCCACTACGCTTAATGTTGCGCCATATCAAGTCTAGTACATAACATTTCATACATTATACACCTTTTCACTTAAAGGGATTTTGGACATTCTGACCTTTTAAAGTTATCTTAGGACACATACTCTTCAAAAGCGATGTTTCATTGTCCATACTAAACTCCTTTTAGTATTATGGTTATGTACTCGTTTTGTGATAATCCATTTATGCTCTTAGATCTATCTTCTATAGATCTCAATGTCGAGAATTTAGGATAATCACTAAGATCTTTCATGTCAAATTGTTTCTTAAACAAGAATTGGTAACTTTCACATTATCCTTGACATTCCTAATGAGAAGGACATCGTCTTCTAAAGAACCAAAATTGACTCTTACATCACTAACTATCATATGTACACTTTTGAGACTTATTCGACTTCCATCTGTGTCAAACGATTTCACTATCCTATGGAATCGAATTGTCTAACTCCTAGAAGCCTTTATCAATCCACAGATTGACTTTAGGGATTTGTATACCTAATGCATACTCCCACTGAATATGAGATTTATAGAAATACATTATTTCAGTCTCTTTTAATCTCATATTGAACAAGATAGTTCTCATATTCATTTATCATATCTCATAGTCAGAATATGAGGATGTGATAAACACAATCCAAATGGACTTTTGCATTTCAACCGTCAAGAAGGTTGTAATGCTTTCATTCACTCGAAGCTACACGAGCTTGATCCTATCAGGTGGATCAACCAAGGTCAAAACTTGGTTCGAGTATATGGAATCCATATTGGATTTCAAGGCTTGCTTACACTACTCAGATTCCAAATCTGATAGCGTCTCCTCTTCAAGTAATTCCTTGGCTATCTAGGAACGCGTTCTAAACACGTCTTAAGAGAAGGGTTTCACACGTGTACATGCTAAAAAATTTGGCTAAGTTTTATCAGATGGGCTCGTTTCTTCTATATGTGACGTGGATATTTATTCTCAAATTTCTTTGAGGTCTGCTTGCTTGTCTTTATTCTTCTATAGGAACGATTCCTTAAGAAAGATACATTCCTTGAGACAAACAACCTTTGTCTAAGGGAATCGCAGAAATGATATCCAATATTGTTTGTATAAACTTGAACTCATTTCAAGCCTATCTCCCACTATCCTATTTACTTAAGAGGATTCCACTAAATTCTTGGACAAGAATAATTAGGGAATTTAGTGTGCCACATTGCATAGTGCATCTAAAGGACTAATTTTGGAAGGTGCAAAATTCAAAATCTCTAACTGCATATTCTGGGAGTTTATTCCTAGAATGATTATAAGTCAGTAAAGTTTGCTATGGAATGGACCATATCCTATAAGGTTTCATTCCCTCATTCGGAAACACTAAGGTGTTCTCGAATTAGTTTACTGAGAGATAATCCTATTATTTCTAAGATGACTAAGGAATTAGTTGATAAGATATTGGCTATCTCGATCATATCGATTTGCCTATAACTTATGACTACTTCGGTTCCTAACCTCCTTTTGAAATTCTAAGAATTTCATATAAGTTTTGAATTTGTACTTTAACAAGTACATTCATTCATAATGATTAAACTGACGATTGTATCTAGTGCTTACATTAAGCATCTTACACTCATCAGCATGGATTGAAATCCACTATAATTTTGGAACGTTCCATGTTTCACCTAAACAATGTTCTAGGAACGTTTTCCCTTTGAGATAGGATTCACAGGAAGTCAACTCTATAGGTTCATTTTCATAGAATGATCCTAAGGTGTCTGACTTGCTAATCCTTTTATATCTCAACGTTCCAAAGTAATTCGAAGCTTTGTCATCTCACTTACTTTTGTTATCTCGTTGTATGTTCAGAACATTAGTGCCTTGAGT
This sequence comes from Lantana camara, assembly GCA_037501455.1. Classification (NCBI taxonomy): domain Eukaryota; kingdom Viridiplantae; phylum Streptophyta; class Magnoliopsida; order Lamiales; family Verbenaceae; genus Lantana; species Lantana camara. Next base: position 58,026,468 of record CM074858.1, read on the forward strand.
CTTTGCACAACGGATTATGCAGAATTGACTCAAGACTAGTAAATTCTATTCCTAGTAGAATTACTAAACGAGGTAACATTTCAGAGTACTCATACTCTTCGCAGTTCTCTTTCAAAGTCCTTATTTGCTACCATAGAAGCAAACGTCCTATTTGATCTCTAGTGTCTTTTGGGCGCACCCCTTACATGCCCCTCCATTGGGCTCTTAAGGGTTTCTTCTTCTTTAGGCGTTCAAGCCTTTAACTTAGGAAGTTTAGAAGAAGAATTAACCATCTCAACCTTTTATTCCTTCTTAAGGATGCTCTCAACCATTATCAACTAAATGATTAACTATGCTACATTAGCATCATTCTAGTTGAGCATAAAGGGTTGGAATGATGGTGGAAGCAATGTAAGCAATCAGTGTATAGAGAACTCTTTTCTCGGTTGATGATCGAGACCATAAGATCTTCAAATAAGATCTTTAGACCTTGTTCGTGTGCACTTGTTTCCTCATTTGGAATATTGAATAATTCCATAATGTTATACCTTGTAACATTTTTATGAGGTGGTTCAATTGCTCTTAAGTGGTTTGGAAAAAATCCATTCACCTCAGATTGCTTCTCTTTTGGCCCGGGCCGAATTTTCACAATTGAAAACTTCGCCCTTTAGAGAACGCCTTTCTCTTATTCGGAATCTAAAATGAATTTTAGGGTCCGAAGCCAATCAGAGTTAGTTAGGACTTAGTCAACTCTTTTGACTTAAGGATGGATACAAATGGGTTTGCATTTCATATTGTAGAGAATCACAGAACTACAACCTAAATGCTAAGCAGAGAAAATGTGAGCATGCTGAATTATAACGATATACAAAAGATAAGGTCTTTAATCTAATGTAGCTCCCACTGTTTTTCAAAGATCTATAATTCCCAAAGATCTAAGAGGAGCTCGTTTCCCAATGGGTACTAAGATCCTAAGTATTTTACCTCGAACCCACGACTCGCAGACATTCTAAGTAAAATCCTAGGTAGGTACAACTTACCTGTAGCACCCTAGACCCCAAGGCGCCACATCCCCCGCACTGTAGCCTCAATCCACGTATGAAATGGACAGTTCATACATAAACCAAGACCACAGCGAACGGGTGACAACAAAACGACGCTCTAGGCGGGACACTCTCCCCAACAAAATCAAACAACCATGAATAGAAAAGCGGAAGCAGTAAAGTCATTCATATATATAGGTACCATATTTATTACATAGATACATATAGGTACCAATTATCTATCAATACAATACCATATCTCAACAATGTACATCGGTACGTATCCAAAAGGTGTCAGTCGTGAACATAACATGATATCCGACAAAATATATACATGAAAGGTATGAACTAGACCAGTGGAAATGCAAGACTCGACCAACTCCCGCCTAGCACAACCATGCTCAAAAGGTACCTGAAAAGTGAGGTATCAGTCTACCGAAGACTGAGTGAGGGCAATAGAATATATATCACACATCACATGCAAGTTGTAGCCTCGGGTGAAGACTTTAGTATAAAATAGAATAATCTATAACTCAATAAGTTTAATCTTTGCCCGAGATTACAGCCAACCAGTTTAACCCGTTTATTTAATCATGCTTGTCAATATCATGAACATGTGGCCCCGGCGAGCAAGGGCAATCCCCAACCGAACTCCCAATCGTGAACAATACGTGATCATGCTTGCTTGCTTACTAAATAAGTGATCATGCAATATATTTTAGTGCTCACATAGACAATTTCATTCTTGAAAACATGCAATAACCCGAGGATAACCAGACATTCCGGATAAATCCCCAGTCTCCTTCTTCCTCCGGGTGATAGCGAGTTTGCAAGGCTCGGCTATCCACGACATGGTGTGTGTAGAGGACATGACCCTCTAGACACGGAACTCCTTCCACCACTAATCTCCTAGTGGCTTCGGGGTTGATCCCAACAATGTGAGGATAATTCAGGAGTTACCCGTCAGCCCTTGCTTTCCCGGTTGGCTCAAGAATTACCCTCGGGCCCACGTGCAATCATGTACTCGCCAAACATGCTTTGAAAATCATGACAATCGATACATTCTTGCTTGAAACATTTATTACTTTGAAAACGTTTATAATTATACTAGGTTTTGGCCGAAAATTAGCACATAAGGGTTATAGGGTCCGTTTTACCAAAACAAAACCTCACCTTTCTTGCAAAATAAAATAAAGAAGCGTTCTAAGGAGCTTGCTCCCCGTCCACGCCCTCGTGACCTGTGTAAATACGATGTACAACCATGAGACATGGACTAGAATGGCCAAAATATGACGAACGGCGAAAACGTGTCGAGACGACCATGAAAATGCAATGTGGTATTATAACTTTTGGTTTCACATCATATTAGTACATATTATAGCAATTCGGGGCCAAAGAAGTCGTTGGATCGAGGGGTCAAAATCGGGAATTTATGCAGTGAATTTTGTTCTGTCAGCCCCTTGGGAACGGCCGTTCCAGGCTTCCTTTGAAAACTGGGAACGGTCGTTCCCGTTGCCCAGAAAACGCGGCAACGTTTTTCCATTTTAAAAGCGCGCCTACGCTGGGAACGGCCCTTCCGGCCCTTAGGCCAAAATGGGAACGGCCGTTCCCATGCTCGGCCGCCCATATTTTGAAAAGGAATGGGAACGCCCGTTCCCTCCAAGCTTTGAGGCTGGGAACGGTCGTTCCCAGTTCCTGCAACTGAAAAACAGAGCAGAACAGGGGAAGCTCTCGGGAAGAAAGCAACAAAGCAACCAACTTCCATTTTTGATCCCCAAATGCTATAATCTCTAGAAATATGATGCAAACAACTTCACTACCTGATAATATATCACTTAGACACATAAACCATGAAATATCATCAAGAATTCATGCTTTCAAGTTTATGATCAACTTGATCATTCAAGCCATATATTCCATTTTTCAAGCTAAAATTCATGCAATAATTCATGAAATAATCATTCAATCATGTTTTGCACAACTAAGAACACATCTAGCATATTAAACTCAAACCCTAGCTATCCCATGTATGATCAAGAATCATGGATTCATGCCAAACCAACCTTGAAGCTAAGAAATGGATGAAGAAGAAGATGATGATAATGATGACTTCCAATTCCTTGAAAAACTTCTTGAAATCTTGATGATCGATGAAAAATTATTTTCTTCCCTTTTCTTCTTAGTACCGAGAATGAGAGCAAATGTGTTTGGCAAAGTTTGGATGAAATGAGCTTATGGAAGCTCATGGAAATGCATATACCGTAATTCATCTCCTTGGTTTGAGTGAGATATGCCAATTTGTCACTTAATCCTTGAAGTCTATAAGTTATACAATTAAGTATGTAAAGTTTTGAGAAATGATCAATCATGCCCCTAAAATTCTATGCAATCAAGTCCCTAATTTTTTAGAAAATATTTACTAGGGACAATTTGGAAATTTTATCCCTCTCGGTAATAATTTCATGCAAGAAAATATTTTCCCGTGTCATGAAATAATTTTTCAATGATATGAAATCCAATAATTGATATAGACAATGTTTCATGAATTTTGTGAAAATATGAAATGCCACGTAATATATTATGAGATTAAAAGAAATGAAATAAAACCTACGCTCAAAACGCACACGTGGCGTGCTTACCTGTTCATCCGGAAACTGGGGCGTTACAACTCTCCCCCCCTTAGAAGAATCTGGTCCCCAGATTCTCTAGTCCTGCTCGAACAATTCCGGGTGGAACCGTTTCATTTTATCCTCTGTTTCCCACGTAGCTTCTTCGGTTTTGTCGCTTCTCCACAACACTTTAACCATGGGAATTCTCCGGTTTCTTAGTTCCTGAAATTTCCGATCCATGATCTTAACCGGCCTCTGAACAAACGTCAAATTCGGTTCCAACTCAACTTCTTCCACGGGGAGAATCGTAGTCTCATCGGGGTAATATTTCCTTAGTTGCGAAACATGAAACACATTGTGAATCCCCGTAAGACTCGGTGGTAGGTCCAGTCGATAGGCTACCTCGCCTATTCTTTCAAGAATCTCGAACGGACCTAAGTAGCGAGGATTAAGCTTTCCTCCTCTCCCGATCCGGGTGAAACCCTTCCTTGGTGACACCTTCAAGAATACCCGGTCACCCACTTCGAATTCTAGATCCCTTCGGCGCTTATCAGCATAGCTCTTCTGTCTATCCTGCGCGGCTTTCATCCGTTGTTGAATCATCTGAACCTTTTCAATCATAGCCTGAACAACTTTGGAAGGCCTTTCGAATCTTTCACCTCTCTTTACCCCTTCCTGCTTCGACCATTTCCATTCTTCCAAGTCGAAGAACAACGGAGATCGGCACTTTCTTCCATAGAGTAACTCGTAAGGAGGCATCCCGATCGAAGCCTGAAAGCTGTTATTATAAGCAAACTCGATCAAGGGAAGCTGTTCTGACCACGAGTTCTGAAAATCCATCGCGCAAGCCCGAAGAAGATCTTCCAAATACCTGATTAATCTTTCAGTCTGGCCGTCTGTTTGAGGGTGAAATGCGGTACTGAACTTAAGCTTCGTCCCCAAGATAGCCTGTAATTCCTGCCACAACTTAGAAGTAAACCTCGGGTCTCGGTCGGAAACTATGCTCACCGGAATACCATGAAGTCGAATGATCTCTCTGTTATAGATTTCAGCCAACTTCGGGATCTTATAGGACATCCGGACTGGTAGAAAGTGAGCAGACTTTGTAAATCTATCCACGATTACCCAAATTCCATCAAACCCGCCTTTAACCTTCGGTAATCCGGAAACAAAGTCCATCGTTACTTGTTCCCACTTCCACTCGGGAATAGGTAACGGTTGTAGAAGTCCCGCGGGTTTTTGGTGCTCCGCTTTCACTTTCTGACAAGTCAAGCAATGTTTCACATACTCTGCCACGTCCCTCTTCATCCCGTTCCACCAATAATATTGTTTCAAATCCTTATACATCTTATTCCCTCCTGGGTGGATCGAGTAGGCTGACTTGTGAGCTTCTTCGAGTAGGACCCGTCTCAATTCTTCAGGTACTACTACTCTGTTCTTAAACCGAAGCAACCCGGTCTCATCAAACCCAAATGGACTCTCTGGGTCATCCTTAGCTTTACCTGCAAGCTTCTGTGCTTCCGGATCCCTATCCTGAGCCTCAAACAATTGTTGCTTTAATTCCGGCTGAATTGTGATATTAGAAACCCGAGCCCTTAACACAATTGGGGCAACTTCCTCACTTTCCTTTATTTCCAGACTCGATACACTCGCCTTCCTGCTAAGTGCATCGGCGACCACATTGGCTTTCCCGGGATGGTATTTAATTGTACAATCATAATCTACCAACTTTTCTATCCAACGCCGTTGCCTCATATTCAAATCCTTCTGCGTGAATAAATACTGGAGGCTCTTGTGGTCAGTAAAGATCTCAAAGGAAGTCCCGTAAAGATAATGTCTCCATTTCCCGAGCGCAAAGATCACGGCTGCAAGCTCTAGGTCGTGTGTTGGATAATTCCTTTCATATTCCTTTAGCTTTCGAGAAGCATAAGCGATCACTTTTCCTTTCTGAGTCAAAACACAACCTAAGCCTTCTTTAGAAGCATCTGTATACACTGCATACTCCTCTGAACCCTCGGGGAGCGTTAACACCGGAGCTGAGACTAACTTTTCCTTCAGAAAATTAAAGCTTTGATCACACTTCTCGTCCCAGACAAACTTAACATCCTTCTTAGTCAACCGGGTTAACGGTGCCGCAATCTTGGAGAAATCCTGAACAAACCTTCTATAATAACCGGCCAATCCCAAGAAGCTTCTAATCTCCGAGGCATTCTTTGGTTTCTCCCACTTAAGCACGGCCTCGATTTTCGAGGGATCGACTTCCAACCCTTTTCCTGAAATCACATGCCCCAAGAAGGAAACCCGATCGATCCAAAATTCACACTTGCTGAACTTAGCAAACAACTGATGCTCTTTTAGTGTCTGAAGAACGAGCCTGAGATGTCTCGCATGCTCCTCGGCTGATTTCGAGAAAACCAGAATATCATCGATAAATATTACCACGAACTTGTCGAGAAAAGGCCTGAATATCCGGTGCATCATATCCATAAAAGCTGCAGGGGCATTAGTCAATCCAAACGGCATAACCACGAACTCGTAGTGCCCGTACCGAGTATTGAATCCTGTCTTTGGAATATCCTCTGCTCGGATTCGCAGCTGGTAGTATCCCTGTCTTAAATCCAATTTCGAATACACCTTGGAACCCTGGAGTATGTCGAACAACTCCTCGATATGTGGGAGGGGATACTTGTTCTTAATAGTCATCCTGTTCAACTCCCTGTAATCGATGCACATTCTCAGAGTCCCGTCCTTTTTCTTTACAAACAACACCGGTGCTCCCCACGGCGAAGAACTTGGCCGAATGTACCCAACTTCCAATAAAGCCTCAAGCTGAACTTTTAGTTCCTTTAATTCGGCTGGAGCCATCCGGTAAGGAGTCTTAGAATACGGCTCGGCATTCGGGAAAAGATCAATCACAAATTCAATCTCTCGTTCAGGCGGCAGTGAATCCAATTTCTCTGGGAATACCTCGGGGAATTCCTTTACCACTTCGGTGTCCTCTAACTTCACCTGATCTTTTGGCTTGTTCAGAATATAAGCAATGAACCCTGTAGCCCCGTCCCTGACTAACTTCTGAGCCTCTGAAAACGAAAGTAAGGGTACGGTCTTGGAAGTACAACCCGTAACAACCTCTGAACCCAACTGAACCTTCTTAGCCCGGCAATCCACGGTAGCACAATGCCTATATAACCACTCCATTCCCAAAATAGCCCCGTATCTCTCCATTGGCATCACAATAAAGTCTGTCAGAAATTCCCTGCCTTCAATCACAACTGGAACATCCCTGTAAACCTGATCCGTCTCTCGCCTACTACCGAAAGGAGTACTAACTATATAGCGCACAGAAGTACACATAGCAGGCAAAGACAAGGTAATAGCAATAGAATGCGCAAGAAAGAAGTGTGTAGCTCCTGGATCAAATAATGTATGGATGTTCGTGCCATGGATGCAAATAATACATTCAACTACTGCAGCGGGGTCAATATCAGCCTCCTGCTCCTCTCCAGCAAGTGCATAAGCTCGGGCCCTCACAAGTGGCCTCGGTCCTGCAGGTGGTGGATCCTGACGATCCGGACAACCATCAACCAGGTGCTCGTTACTCCCACAGATCAAACATAGGCCTAACCGGCGCCTGCAGTTATCATAAGTGTGCGTAGGATGTCCACACCATGTACATCTCGGTCTCTGAGGTGGCTGGGGTGGTGCTGGAGCTCTCGGGCCTCTCAGTAACGGCCCTGCACCCTTCTGTGATGATCCTGCAGTCTTAAACTTCTTCCCAGAGTCCCTCTGAGCTGGAGGTGTAGAGTAAATCATCGGCCTTTTTCCTGAGCTCGAACCCTGACCAGATCTCGAGCCTGAAGCCTGTCCTGCTCGCTGAGTAGCCCTCCTAGTACTATCAGAATCTTCAACTTTTAGGGCTTTTGCTGTAGCTTTCGCCCAGGTGCTGGTATTAGTAGCTTTCAGTGCATCCTGAATGTCTGGTCTCAACCCCTGAACAAACTGCATTGCTTTGTGAAAGTCGTCGTTCGCTATGTTAGGTGCATAGCGAGAAAGTCTCTCGAACTCAGCGATATACTGGCCCACGGACCTGCTTCCCTGCTTCAACTCTGTAAACTCCCTCAATCTGCGGGTACGGGAAGCTGGAGGAATATACTTGTTTCTGAACTCCCGTACAAAGATATCCCAGGTAATCTCTGTCCCTGCTGCCTCCAGAACGATCTGAGTGCTCTCCCACCAGGAGTAGGCCTCGCCCTGAATAAGAGTAAGTGTACAACGGGCCTTCTCCTGACTGTCACAAGGAATAAGCTGCCATATCCTTTCAATCTCCTTCAACCACATCTCTGCCTGTATGTCGTCTCCCTTATAGAACTTAGGGGGACGCTGATTCTGGAACTCTCACAAAATAGCAGAAATGGGATTCTCCGGAGGTGCTACCTGCGCTGGTGGTGGTGGTGGAGGTACCCGTTCCTGTAACCTCTGATCAATTAACCCCACTACTGCATTCATGAAATCCTGGGGCTGTGCCTGAGCCGGTGGAGGAGGTGGTGATCTCTCGCGGCGATGACGTCGGCGGTGATGATGCCTGTGCCTCGAGGATCGATCACTGTAATGTCTGTCGGGCTCCATCCTGAAATTAGATCACTAAACATGCGTGGCTTGATCAATAAATGCAAATGTGTGCATAGAATTTCCATAATATCAAATAGCACATGTTCAAGGAAGATCAAGTAGCTCAATTAATGTGAATAAAGGAGTAAATCAAATAAATCAACCCAATGCAGACTCCCAAATACTACATAATCCTATGCCGTGCGACCTAGACTGACTCAACACGACTCGAGAACCTCGGTTTTGCAACCGGGCTCTGATACCACCTGTAGATGTAGCACCCTAGACCCCAAGGCGCCACATCCCCCGCACTGTAGCCTCAATCCACGTATGAAATGGACAGTTCATACATAAACCAAGACCACAGCAAACGGGTGACAACAAAACGACGCTCTAGGCGGGACACTCTCCCCAACAAAATCAAACAACCATGAATAGAAAAGCGGAAGCAATAAAGTCATTCATATATATAGGTACCATATTTATTACATGGATACATAAAGGTACCAATTATCTATCAATACAATACCATATCTCAACAATGTACATCGGTACGTATCCAAAAGGTGTCAGTCGTGAACATAACATGATATCCGACAAAATATATACATGAAAGGTATGAACTAGACCAGTGGAAATGCAAGACTCGACCAACTCCCGCCTAGCACAACCACGCTCAAAAGGTACCTAAAAAGTGAGGTATCAGTCTACCGAAGACTGAGTGAGGGCAATAGAATATATATCACACATCACATGCAAGTTGTAGCCTCGGGTGAAGACTTTAGTATAAAATAGAATAATCTATAACTCAATAAGTTTAATCTTTGCCCGAGATTACAACCAACCAGTTTAACCCGTTTATTTAATCATGCTTGTCGCCCCGGCGAGCAAGGGCAATCCCCAACCGAACTCCCAATCGTGAACAATACGTGATCATGCTTGCTTGCTTACTAAATAAGTGATCATGCAATATATTTTAGTGCTCACATAGACAATTTCATTCTTGAAAACATGCAATAACCCGAGGATAACCCGACATTCCGGATAAATCCCCAGTCTCCTTCTTCCTCCGGGTGATAGCGAGTTTGCAAGGCTCGGCTATCCACGACATGGTGTGTGTAGAGGACATGACCCTCTAGACACGGAACTCCTTCCACCACTAATCTCCTAGTGGCTTCGGGGTTGATCCCAACAATGTGAGGATAATTCAGGAGTTACCCGTCAGCCCTTGCTTTCCCGGTTGGCTCAAGAATTACCCTCGGGCCCACATGCAATCATGTACTCGCTAAACATGCTTTGACAATCATGACAATCGATACATTCTTGCTTGAAACATTTATTACTTTGAAAACGTTTATAATTATACTAGGTTTTGGCCGAAAATTAGCACATAAGGGTTATAGGGTCCGTTTTACCAAAACAAAACCTCACCTTTCTTGCAAAATAAAATAAAGAAGCGTTCTAAGGAGCTTGCTCCCCGTCCACGCCCTCGTGACCTGTGTAAATACGATGTACAACCATGAGACATGGACTAGAATGGCCAAAATATGACGAACGGCGAAAACGTATCGAGACGACCATGAAAATGCAATGTGGTATTATAACTTTTGGTTTCACATCATATTAGTACATATTATAGCAATTCGGGGTCAAAGAAGTCGTTGGATCGAGGGGTCAAAATCGGGAATTTATGCAGTGAATTTTGTTCTGTCAGCCCCTTGGGAACGGCCGTTCCAGGCTTCCTTTGAAAACTGGGAACGGTCGTTCCCGTTGCCCAGAAAACGCGGTAACGTTTTTCCATTTTAAAAGCGCGCCTACGCTGGGAACGGCCCTTCCGGCCCTTAGGCCAAAATGGGAACGGCCGTTCCCATGCTCGGCCGCCCATATTTTGAAAAGGAATGGGAACGCCCGTTCCCTCCAAGCTTTGAGGCTGGGAACGGTCGTTCCCAGTTCCTGCAACTGAAAAACAGAGCAGAACAGGGGAAGCTCTCGGGAAGAAAGCAACAAAGCAACCAACTTCCATTTTTGATCCCCAAATGCTATAATCTCTAGAAATATGATGCAAACAACTTCACTACCTGATAATATATCACTTAGACACATAAACCATGAAATATCATCAAGAATTCATGCTTTCAAGTTTATGATCAACTTGATCATTCAAGCCATATATTCCATTTTTCAAGCTAAAATTCATGCAATAATTCATGAAATAATCATTCAATCATGTTTTGCACAACTAAGAACACATCTAGCATATTAAACTCAAACCCTAGCTATCCCATGTATGATCAAGAATCATGGATTCATGCCAAACCAACCTTGAAGCTAAGAAATGGATGAAGAAGAAGATGATGATAATGATGACTTCCAATTCCTTGAAAAACTTCTTGAAATCTTGATGATCGATGAAAAATTATCTTCTTCCCTTTTCTTCTTAGTACCGAGAATGAGAGCAAATGTGTTTGGCAAAGTTTGGATGAAATGAGCTCATGGAAGCTCATGGAAATGCATATACCGTAATTCATCTCCTTGGTTTGAGTGAGATATGCCAATTTGTCACTTAATCCTTGAAGTCTATAAGTTATACAATTAAGTATGTAAAGTTTTGAGAAATGATCAATCATGCCCCTAAAATTCTATGCAATCAAGTCCCTAATTTTTTAGAAAATATTTACTAGGGACAATTTGGAAATTTTATCCCTCTCGGTAATAATTTCATGCAAGAAAATATTTTCCCGTGTCATGAAATAATTTTTCAATGATATGAAATCCAATAATTGATATAGACAATGTTTCATGAATTTTGTGAAAATATGAAATGCCACGTAATATATTATGAGATTAAAAGAAATGAAATAAAACCTACGCTCAAAACGCACACGTGGCGTGCTTACCTGTTCATCCGGAAACTGGGGCGTTACATTACCAATTCTAACACCTTTAGAACTCTTAGTAATTGTTTTTGCATCACCTATCTTTCAATATGGACCCACGACTCGTGCGACATCCATATTTAATTAGGCGTTAAGCCAGACCCATCAATCATAAGATCATGATCAAAACTTAGTTCGAACGACCCACGACTCGAGGACATCGCCCTTGCCAAAATTAACCACGAAATATTGATCATTTAAAAATGATCAATTAGGTAACTAAGAACTAATAAGCTCCACTAGCTATCCCACGACTCGCGGACAATAACTAGCTTTACTTACTAAACTTAAAACCTATTGATGGAATGCTAGGAATTTAATTCAAAATTTGCATCTCGAATTAAACACCTATTTGTTCGAAATTAGCTTAATATTTAATGGGAATTTTCGAATCAACAGGAGAGTTGTCCGCTTCGACCTCACCAACATATATGTTATCCAATTTTATTAGTCTTGATTAATGCAAGTACAACTTAAATGCATTTCAAACAAGCACATAAACAGATAACATGTCCTAGCATGATACTAACATGTAATGATCATGGGTTCTACCTATCTTATGCGTGATATGTGGGAGCCACTCCACAATCACAAGTTCTAACATACATGCCACATAAACAGTTTAAATCACATAAGGGAAAGCGGTAACAAAATACGAGCCCTATCTCTATTACATTTTACAATTGAGATTCCCCTCCCTAACATTTTGAGGGGTCTTCACTTATGGCCTCCTTGTTACTTGAATGTGGTTCATCTTACTCCATGGGTCAATTGTCTCCAAAATGAAAATAAAACCTCACCACCGATTCCACTCTCAAATTACAATAAAAAGAAAAAGACATAAAGTAATAAGGCTCAATCTTCCTATTGGCCTTAGACAAATACACGGGGCATACCCCGGCCTCAAAAACAGTAATATGGAAAGCCACATAATAAATCACATAACAGTACGCATATAAGTGAGGCTCCGACCTCAATTGAAAAACGCAACTATAGGGCTCCAACCCCAATTTAAACCATCCATGTGCATAAATTAAAATCATACATAAGTCTAAACCCATGATCACCTAACATGCATAAATTGCAAGAATTTAAATTTAACCAATAAATTAAAATTCTCGCTTTAAGTTCTAATAGCTTAAAACACGACTTAGATGCAATTCTTGCTCAAGAGCCTTTTCAATAAAACCCGAATAACTATAAACCAATAAAATTCCAATTAATTTATGAAAATTAATAATTTTATTCTTTCAATATTTTCATAAAATAAAGTTTGTAATTTTTCCAAAATTTAAATCGCTTAAATTTTCAAAATCCCAATTTAAACAATTATTTCAAAAATAATTTTAATTTAATAAGACAAAATTTTTTAGAAAAATTAAATCGGGATTTCAAGGACCGAAAATACGAAAAACACGAAAAAACGAAAAATGGCCTGGAACCCCGGAATGCGAAGCACCGCCGCGCGCCCCATTAGCGCGCACAGCGTGCGGCAGTTGCCGCATGCGTGCGCGGGCTGGGCACGCGTCGTGCGCGGTTGCTGGACGGTGCGTGCGGGACGTCCCGCGCGGTTGCGGGACGCCTGTGCGGGCTGGTATAGGCGGCCCCCGCGCGGTTGCGGGAGGTGCTTGCGGGGTTAGGGCGTGCTACACATTGGCATGTCCCACTCCCGCGTGCTCGTTTCGTGTTTCGTTTTTCGTATCACAGGTTTCTCCAAAACCCAATTCAATCCAAAATTAAAAATTACGATTTAAACGAATTTCAACTAAAACAGATTTTCAAAAACAGATTTAAGAAAACAGTTTTCAGAAATTCAAGAAAAATTACAGTTTCGTATTTCAGGCTTTCTAAAAGAACTCATGAATACCTAATTCGCATCTAAGCCTAAGAATTTCTACCAAATTCAGAATAATTGAGACGAATCAGAAACACAATTAACGAGGTGGCTCTGATACCACTTGTTGGAAAACACGAATCAGAAAGCAGCGGAATTTAAAAAATTTTCCCAACAAAAGGACCTTGGACTCGCAATCGTGTAAACAAATTTGTAGAGATAGAAAACTTACTTTTCTTTTATTCTTTCTTGAAGCGTTTCAAGCCACCCAAGAACGCTCTTCTCGCGGCTTGACAACCCGTCCCTCGAAAGTCTCTTTCTAGTGCAGAATCCATTGTCGGGATAGCAGTCCACACCATCCTAGATTCAAATCATGTTAGGGATGTTCTTAACAATATAACATAAAGAAAGAAACATGAAACGAGAAAAGCATGATTGAAACTCCCTTCGAAACCCAGTTTTGTGAAAGCAGAAAACTGCCAGTCACAAAACCCTCGTGAAAAATTCATCCTTCAGGATATGGACGAACGGTTTTCGCCATCTTCTTTGGTTCGTTTTTTTCATTCGTTTCATGTTGGGTTCAGAATCGTTTCATCATCCCTTCTGATCGTTTTGCTTGATCCCCACTTTTTGGTAAAGCTCGAATCTTCAAAACTTCTAACTTGAAGCTCTCTAGAGATAGTCCACCAACTTGGCTACAATCTAACTAGTAAGGATGCTAGTTCTCTAGTTAGTGTTTAGGCTTAACCTAGGGTTTTGTTTATCTTGGATAAAGGATGGTGTTCAACACATGAACCAAAAGAATTCTCGATTAGCTCTAAGGGGAGCTCGAGCTCCCCTATTTATAAGCAAGGGAGCGCCGAAATTCCTAGTCCTTAATGGGCTAGGATTTTGGTCTCTCTCTCTCCTATTACTTGATCATCAAGTAATTTTGACTTTGACTTTGAATTCTAATTCAAATCAACTTTTAAGAGAGCTAAAAATATCCAAACTATTTTTGGATAATTTTATACTTTATTTATTTAAAATAAATAACTTATTTTATCTAATTAATTAATTCATAATTAATTAACTAGATTATTTTTCTCCAAAATAAGACTTTCTTTTTAATTCAAAATTAAACCAAAGTCTATTAAATAATTAACAAATTAATTATTTAATATATTATTAAACAATCAAGTGTGGCACACGTGTCACAATGACACGTGTCCAGTCACGTGACCTACACGTGTGGAACCCTCTAGGCTCGATTAACTCGTTTAATCATTTTAAAGCCTCAACTCATGTAACCAAGTTGTTATGTGTGACCCTCTAGGTTCTCAATTCAATTAGCAGTGACCCTAATTAATTAATTCACTAATTAATTAATCAGTTCACAGATTAAATGACCATAGTCTAGCAACAGGTGTTTAACCCGTAGCTGAATTGGAATGTTCGGATTCGACAGAACCTTTAAGTCATTGATTTATGTGAGATACAATCCTCCTACTTACTATCTCTCAACGAAGATCTAGGGTAGGGGAATAATTAGAACCCTAATAATCTGGTCTTAAAGCTAAGTGCATTTCATATCCATTTGATCTCAATCCAAGAAACCCTTTTCTTGATGTCTTGATCTACTGCCTTGGCCAAGGACTCCATATGGCATATGAATGACTTACACAATAAGAGATCACCTTGCATATGCAAGTGTAGGTCCTTTCTTGATTCTCATTCACTTTCATGAGTCACTTGTGCAGCCCCAGCATAAGCCTTGAATCAGTTGTCTAAGGCGACACCCTTTAAAGCTTATACCTAAGACTACAGAGTTAACTCATAAAGTGACAAGGAACCTCAAGTCTAAGGATCAATTAATCACATCAATGACTCGTGAGATATTTCCTAATCTGGAAGTTTCCATTTCCTGAAATAGAAACTTCCTTTCCCATTTAGGAATCTTCTCACACGGGGCACCTCAGTGAACTTACTTATTGAAGTAAGCACCCTCATGTATCATGCACGTATCAACTATACACTTTGCACCTCCATGAAACAAGGTGGTCCTTCTTAAGGGCGTGATCCTACCAGCAAGCCTTAGAGGAGTCAGGTTGACACTCCCACTGTTTGTAGGACTCATCGGCTTGGAGTATTTTACTAATCATGACTTATGTGATATAAGGCTCGTTTCATGAACCATTTCACCTAAATGGTAGAGTCCTAAAGTCATCAGGACTAGGGGAGTTCTCATACATGCACAGCTAAAGTAAACGCATACCAAACAAGAGCATATAAATAAATTTGCCTATGATATTAATCAATCGTATATTATTCAAAGATTGTCTGTGATACTAGGAAAGTCCCAAAACAGATTATGACTAATCGGCTTTCTAGGGCACTATTCCTAACAAAATTAATATACGTATATAGAGTCATTTTAAAGAGTAAATGTTTCAACGTAAAGCCTTATTTTATGAATCCTACCTAATGTTTTGGCGAGAAATGAATGAATGCACAGAATGGGACCCAGGGACTTGGTGTGAGTGGTGACCGAGGAGGCATGGGTTGACAGTAAACCCTCACACTAGTTTCATTAATGAACGGCGTAACCGGACCTCGTTAAGAGTTAGCGAGGAATGGACGCTAAGTGCCATCTGGGGAGTCATGTTCCCCTTTTGGTCAATGAATGGGTGGTCGGGCCTTGCAAACCCACCACCAACCCGGAGGAAGAAGGTGGAAATGTTATTGAATGTGCACGAAAGAAAGAATGTTATACATGAAAAGAAAGAAAGAATGAATGTTAATGAACTACACAAGGTGTTGGTTGGAGATAATGCACGCCCACTCGCCTGGTCAAATAATGACCTAATGTAAATGAATCGTTATAATCCCTTTTGATGATTTCTCTATTTCAACAACTTGGGAAATTTTTTAAAAACCTCACTTGGGATTATAGATTGCATGTGAATGTTTATATATCGTCGTATATTATATTTATGCCCTATTTTATACCCACCAGTCCCTTTTGGACTGAACCCGTTTGGTTTTCAGTGGTGTTGTGCAGGTGTCAAGGGAGCCAGGCGGGAATTCGAGTCATAGGTCTTGCATTCGTCTCTAGCTCTTGTATTTTGGTCTTACACTACCATATTGCACTTTTGATCATTGTATATGAATATTAATGGAGCGTACATATTTTGAGCTTTGACGGCATTTGGCGATGTATATGGCTTATTTTTGGAGCTTTGATGCTCATGTTGTATATATAGATGTTGTATCTTCGTTTATTGCTTCCGCTTTAATGTTACTCTGATTTTATGGTTTAAGGGTTAGCCCGCCTAGCTTAGAGTGTGTGTTTGTCCCCGTTCGCCGTGATTTAGCTCGAGTATGGATCGTCCATTTCATATTCGGGTCGGGTCTCGGTGCGGGGGATGTGGTACCTTGCGCTCGGGTGCTACAGTTTCGGCCACTAGGGGGAAGAAAAGAGAATGGAATGAGCAAAAATGAAACCCCAACACACTTATTTATAGTTTTTGGGAAGCACCAAAGTGCAATAAATATTTACTTTAGGGACTAAGGTGGGGTTTCTTATGAAAATTCCAAAAATAGGTTTGCTCTTTAGTATAATTGTTACAGCAGGGGTAATCTGATAATTTCACCTTTCTCCTGCATATTTTTGGAGTTGGAAAAGTTTCCAAGAGCTAAGAAATAAAATTAGCTTCGAAACGGTTACTCAAGGGTCAAAATCGGACGTACGGTTTAAAAGTTATAAGCTCCGGAAGATGTGATTTTCTTGAATTTCGAAAATTATTTTAATTATGAAATAAATACTATGATAAACTTTGAAGGTCCGAAAGGCTTTCCAAAAATGTAGAAAAAATCGAGGAACGTTATGGTGATGGTTTCAAGGGTTAAATCATCCTATCAAAGGAATTATATTCTACCGACGGAAATTTTTACTTGAAAATAAATTCTTGAATTGCTTTAGACAAATAAACGAAACCACGAAGCATTGAAAAGAGGACTGAAAAATTTAAAAAAAAAATAAGTATAGGTTCTCTAGGGTTTCTCGAATAAAATAGCATAGTGCTGGTTCGGAAAATGAATAGTACTTTTGATAAAAATTCCCAAAATACCCCTAATGATCAAGAAAGGATTTCGAATCTTGGAAAACATGTTCATATGACTGGGAAACATGAGTTATGAACCTCTAGGGTTCCAATGAGATGTTATGACAAGGTAGGCTCGGAAAATAAATAGTAAATTTGGTTCGTGGTAAGGAAATCCCCCTTAAAACACAATACGACAAATGAATGCACATTGATCACATAAGAATGCAATGCATGAACATTTGTAAAGGTGAAACAAGGCATATAAACGTATTCTTATCCTCTTTGATTTACTGTTTCCAGCTAGGTCCTGATACGGGCTGTTACAGCTGCTCTTGGTTTCGTGGAGAAGAAAGGGTTAACCTCGTTAAGGCATTTTCCCTTTGAGGAGGTAACGCCCGTTACCTCCTCAAGCCTTTGAGAAATTTTTCTTCTGACTCCCTTAACGGGGGTTACCCCTTTTTGCTTTTGGGATTGGTAACCCCCGTTACCCCCTTTCAGTTTTGTAGGTGTACGTTCGTTTCTTGCTTCGTTCTTATTTGTATTCGTTTTCTCCCACCCCAATTATGACCCCTACATGCTAATACGTGATTATATGATATGTTTGGTTATTTATTCTAATTTTATGACTTCATTTGATAAGTGTAAACGTGACTTGAATTGATATGCGTTTAAGTGATACGTGTGATATCTCTTTATATCTCTTGCCTTGTTTATGTGATTCAAACTTGAATATGCATGTGTTATGATATAAGGTGATGTATTCGTGATTAGTTAACGTGCTATGTGTTCAATTTACATGTCGTTTGTGGAATTGTGATTCATATATGGAAACTTTGGTTATGCTCTTGATATGCTATTATTTAATGTGTTATGAGTTTATTTAATGTGTTATGAGTTTGATTTACATGTTGTTGATATGATAACGTGTTAATTGATTCGGTGAGGCTAAGTTTGAACGTTTGTGACTTGCATCGCATCACTTGCATCCATATGCATTTGCCGAGCGTTTATATGGTTCATTTTGGGTCTAAGGTTGTCTTTAACGTTTGTCTTTTTTAGAGGAGTATCCCGTTGGTGACGAGATTGCTTGGTTTTATCCCCGTTTACCCGGTTTCGTTGGTGAAAGGTGAGGTTAGGTTATAGTTAAACCCTAATGAAATGTGCCCGATATTTATGCATGTGACTATAAGCCCTAACTATATGTAAATATGTGTGAATTATGAATGTGTGTGACTAGGTTATTTTTGAAATACAATATGCTATGTCTAATACGTATGTATGTGTGTATGCATATGAGAAGTATGGATGATGTGTGTATGTGTGTGTGTACTGTTTATATGCATATGATAAGTATGCGTGATGTGTGTTTATGGTAAGTGTGTTGAGTGAGTATTTTCCGGGTGAGTGTGTTTGTATGACTTTGACTCCGTTTTGAACTTTGGTTATATTGTGATTCTCTGAGCGTCTGTTGTGTTCTGAATCCGGGATGGCTCATTTTAGGTCGACGGATGGTGTGTATGTTATATTTGATTTCCGTTATGTTATTTGTTAAGAAATAGATTGTGAAACGGGAGTGGATTCTTAATTACTAAAAATTGGTTGTTTTGGCCTTCGGCCTAACTCTTTTACTCCCTATATCTATTATCACGTAAGAAAATGTTTTAGAATGTAAAAAACCACGCCCCGGTTCATGAACTCCCATCTTTGATATATGTTGTGCTCTGTATACGTATATATGCGTGTGTGTGTAGCCCCTCAGTCAGTCAGTGTGACTGACCCCTCCCTATTTATGTTTTAGTTTGCAAGTTTCGGTCCGTAGGTTCGAGCTAGGCAGTTTGTTATCTTTTGAGTCTTTGGTAGCTTTGGTCGAGTCTGCATTCTGTCTAGAGAATGTTCTGCATTGTATTCTTTAATCCTTCGTATTTTGAATTATGTATTTGTAAGGTTCGGCCGTGGAGACAAGTTTGCATTTAATTTGTTTTAGTTTTGTATAACTTCACACTACGCCTACGTTTATTTCATTAATGCTTCCGCACTTGTATGTTTATATTTTACGCACTTTGTTTGAGGGTTTAGACCGCTTAGCCTAGGAGGGTCTTTTATTTGTCACCCGTTCGCAAGTGCTTGGTGCGTGTACGGATTCTCCGTTTCATTACACGTGTCGGGCCCTAGTGCGTGGAATGTGGCACCTTACGCTCGGGGTGCTACATCTAAAGTGGTATCAGAGCTCCGAGTTGCAAAACCGGGGTTCTCATGTCGTGTCTGTCTGTCTAGGTCTTTCGGTTTAGGATTATGTGTGTTTGTTTGCATTCACTTTCACTTTAACGTGACTTATGTGCTCTTAATTATATTATTTGCTCTTAAGTGTACTAATTGTTCACATGAACATGCACTAAACCCCCATGCATGGATATTTTCTTGAATTTGTGCTTCTTCAGGATGCCTCCGAGGAGAAGAGATCACGAGAATGCTCCTCCGCTTCCACCTATAGCAGAAGGTATTGTTCGGGCTCTTCTTGATTATCTTCAACGAAATCCACAACAACCAATTCCTTAGGGTAAAAGACAAAGAAGAGTTGTCAATTCGGTTTATAAAGAATTCCGGGATAACAACCCTCCAAAGTGGCTTGGAGGTAATGACATCGCGATGGAAGAATGGTTAACCGAAATCATGGGGATTTGGGAGATTTGCCCTGCTTTTTCACAGGATAAGGCTATATGTATCACTCGATATATTCAGGGACAAGCTTCAAATTGGTTGAAGGGAACAAGGGCTCGATTAGAAAGGAATGGCGAAGAATTCGATTGGGAAAATTTTGTACGGGAATTTCGAGACAAGTACATCCCTCCTAGTTCTCGAGAAAGAAGATTATAAGAGTTTTCGGATCTTAAACAAGGAATGAGAACCGTTGAGGAATATATCCTCGAGTTTGAGAGGCTTGCTTCTTATGCCTCACATTATCGATGATGATACTTTGAAGGCAAGAAATTTTGTACAAGGGTTAAGAGAAGACATCCAGTGGGCCTTGCAAGTTGTCTCGGTGGATACGTGGGATAAGGCTACAAGGAAAGCTATTAAAGTTGAGGCCCAACAACGACGATTGGAGCCCCAAATCTACCACCCGAGGCAAGAATCCGTATCAAGTTTAAGTTTGGGAAAGAGGCCCATATTTCAAGATGAGCCACAAAAGAGCTCCTTGACACTATCAAGAAGCCTCGACTTCCGATTCCGGATCCGATACCCGCTCCACCGGCACCTATTCGATGCTCCTATTGCAAAAGACCGAATCACACGGAAGAAAATTGTAGGAAGAAATTGAAAGCTTGCTTTGGATGTGGAGAATTGGGACACATGGTGAGATTTTGCCCTACAAACCCAAATCTGAGGCCGTTGAACATGATGGCTCCAAGGCCCCTGGAACAAGTCCAAGCTCATGAGATAGAAGTTAATGCCGAAATTGAGGATGAAGTTGATACCGAGGCTAATGCCATCGTCGTGGTGTAAGGTACATTAGACATTCATGGCATCTCATCTCATACATCGTTTGATTTTGGGGTAACCCACTTATTTGTGTTGCCTATTTGTCAACTTCGTGCATATGCCCATTACTTGTGTGTGGCTCTTTCTCTTTCCTTCATATTATTTGTACTTGTGCTTGTTATTACTTAATGGTCACGAGGGACAATGTAACGCCCCAACGAGGGCATCCACGCCTATCCCGCGCCACGGACCTAGCTTGTATATAGAATTGCTATCCATATACCCGCCGGGTTTGAAGCAAGCGGTGACAAACGGACATCCTAGCTAGGCGGCACTAGACTCACAAAGCGAGTAAACAGTCACAAGTATGCGGAAGCTTAAACATCAAGTAACCAATATTCATAAGAGCAACATATAAATCCATCAATTAAATGACCATCACGGTCCAGCACATAATGCTCAAAATACGGAATGTAAAATCATCCTAATGACCATCACGGTCCAAAATAGCATAATAAAACATCATACATATTAAGTCCATAATCCCCAAAACAAGGCATAAGACATAAGTAACAAAGTATGCTACATGCATAACGAGTACAAACTAGACCACTTAAACAAGACTCTCAAAAGACCCCGCCTAGCTTGACTCCAAAACTCGACCTGCGGACACGAAAGATAAAGGGAGTCAGCTCAAAGGAACCGGTGAGGAGAAGTTCACAATATATATAGGGTATATAAGGTTCAATGCATGCTCAAAACAAAGGTGTTCATGATCCAACTCATTTTCGAAGTAAATGCAAGTTTTAGAAAATATGGATCATAAACCACACATAACCGGCTCGGTGAGAACGAGCACTCCATCCGATCTTCCCAAACCAAGAAATCAACTCAAAACATCCATTACACCGTTGATGCCGAGGGTGTACATCCCCCGATCATCCATAACATAGAGAATTCGGTCCATGAAACCTAGCTCTCTCCAAGAAAACTTCAACCCCGAACCTCCTCGGAGTCTTAGTAGTCTTGTCCACAAGTGGGAACTTTGGATAAGGACATCCGTCGGCCCTTGCCTTCCCGGAACATCTCTCACCTCTATCCCCGAGCTCAAATTCGATTTCCCCAAGCAAGCGTCCTTGCGAGGTACACCGTAACCTCGCTACACAACTCACACATACATAATATTCAAATGAAAGTTCCGAAACCATTTTGGGTATCTATCCCATATACCAAAACTTCAGTTTTACTTGTAAACCGTTTTCCATAAGCAAATATTCATGATACGAGCAAAGCTCACAAAACTTGGCTTATAAAGCCTAAATATACGTTTTCAAAACGGGAGTTCAAAACCAACAAATATGAAAGGCTATAGGTGTCCACAGTTTTGAAATCGTTTCGTAAGTATATAACTCCTCACCTTTACCAAGAACCTCAAAGGTCGACCACGAGCAACGGACTACTCGGCCGGAGACTCACCACCTAACAAGACAAACGTACTAACAAAGGTAAGACACGACCCAAACCAAGTAAACGACGCACGGCTTAAGTAACAAGTCACTTATGAGAGTTATGTATGCTTATGGAGTCATATCATGCACTTAATGAAATGTGAGGATCAATCATGAGCATGTATAGCATGTCAAGGTCACACATAACGTAGGAAGTCATACAAGTTCAAGTAAATGCATAACTTAGCAAAATGTGACAACTTAAACTTGATCAAGGCAATAAAATCATAACAAGTGATATGCAAGAAGTTCCACCACATATAATAAGGCCACAACTCATTAAAGGTATTATAGAAACAAGAAAAGGACATACAAGAGTCAAAACAAGCGAAACAAGTCAAAAAAACAAGGCTGGGGAAAATCCACCCCCATGGATTTTCCTTCACAAAAAATCCACCCTCGCGGATTGTCCAGAAGCTATTGCCTCAAATCCACCCCCATGGATTTTTTACACTGCAAAAATCCACCCTAGCGGATTCTGCCCAGAACTTAAAAAAAACGTGACAGCCACTTGGAATTCGACGGGAATGAGTTCTAAACACCCCAAAACATGAAATTAAGCTTCCAAAACCACAAATAAGCATCATAAATCATCAAGTTACATAATAAAGCACTTAGGAACATATAAACATCAAGAAAGCTAGCAATTCATACAAGAACTTCATCTTCTACAAGTTTCATGAAAGCTTCAAGCATAACAATGGTGAAATCAACAACCATGCAAGAAACTCAAAGGAATTAATCACATTTTTCATGGAATTTCTCAAGGAACAAGAATCGATCATCAAATCAAGTTAAATCACACAAGAACATAAACATGCAAGAATTCTCAAGAAAGCTTCAAAGGTCATCAATGGTGGATTCTTCAAATAAGCATGAAACTCAAGGAAACCTATCCTATTCTTCATAAAAGCACATACGGAACATGAATCCATTATCAAATCAAGTTAAAACAAGCTAGGGCATGAACATGCATAAGTTCTTATGAAAAGCTTCAAAGTGCTTTAATGGTGAAATCTTCAAATGAATATGAAAATAAGAAATTCTTACATCAAATCACTCCCAACATCATAAGAAACATATTTCCATCATAAAATTCGGATTTAATCCATCTAACCAAGAACCCTAGATTTCAAACTCAAGCTTCAAGTTTAAAGAAGAAGACCCACATAAACATTCAAGCATTTCTTACCTTAAGAGCTGAAAATGGAAGAGGGAATCTTGCTCTTTAGTCCTGAATCTCCAGCTTTAGTCTCCACTCTTGTCTCTTGAAAATGGTTGAAGGTGTTCTTGAGAGAAGATGAATGGGTTGAGAGAAAAGTGAGGGAGAGAGAACTTGAATCTCTTGTGAAATATCGTAAAATGAGTTTAGGGTGTTATAATCTAATTTGGGTCAGCTGAATAGGATCATGGAGCGGGTCATACGGGTCGGATTTAAGTGAAATTGGATCTCAAATTGGATCAGAATTGAAATTGGGTCGCAGGTCAACATTTAGGCTTAAAACGGTTGACTTTTCGTAGAATGGCCATAACTTCTTCTTCCGAACTCCGAATTGAGCGATTCAAGAACCCACGAACTCGTAATCGAATTATCTACACAATTTCATTAAGTTCTAACAAGTTCCAGGCTTGGAAAATAAATTTACCATTTAGTCCCTAAATTATGCTTTAATATCCAAATAAGCACATTATTTCGTTTAACCATAAAGCATGCTATCAAAACTCTTTAAGCACAATACGAGTACATACTTATCATATCAAATAGCCACATAAGTCATGTAAATCATGTTTTTCACATAAGCACCAAATGTCTATCAAATTAAGGCATTAATCCACATAAGTCATGCAAGGAAAGGTAAATCGTGCACTCTCGTACCAAACTTTACCTTGATCGAGAAGCGGGGCGTCACAACCTCCCCTCCTTAAAGAAATCTGGTCCCCAGATTTACCAGCGGAAAAGACTCAGTGTGGAAACTCTGCACCTTCTCTTCTGTCTTCCAAGTTGCTTCTTCTGCTTGAGATCTCTCCATAGGCTTTATCCAAAGGAGTTAGCTGAATTCTTAATCCATGGTATTTCGTCTAAAATCTTCCCCGGTTGTTACGTGTCAAGTCCTGATCCAAGTGTACCTCTTTCATCGGAATAGTCCCCATCTCCTCTCGGAAATACTTTCTCAATCCATTCACAGCTCCAAGCGGCTCGATAGATCTCGGGTTTAGGTTACTGCTCGCATTGATTTGGGGGAAACTCCTTCTTGGCGTTGCCTGTAAGAAGACTTGGTCACCATCTTCGAATCAAATTCTTTCCTCATTCGTGTGGCATAACTCTATTGTTGGTCTTATACCATTCCTACATGTGGCTTATCCTTCCACACTTGTCGATGCAAAAGATCTTACTTGGTGCATACTCCTTCGGTCCATCTTGATCTCGCTTATCCACCTCAAAAGATCCCTTCTGAACAGAGTCATCTGAGCGCGCTAGCCAACGGGACGAGACACACAACAAGAGAACCCCGTCTCTCAACAAGCAACGAGAGAACCCCGTCCCTCAACACGCAATGAGAGAACCCCGTCCCTCAACAAGCAACGAGAGAACCCCGTCTCTCAATAAGCAATGAGAGAACCCCGTCTCTCATCCTAAGTTCGAAGGAATCCCGCATCCCTCAAACATCTAAGTTTGAAAGAGTTAACATCTCACAAACTCCTAAATTCGGGAGGATGTAACATTCCCAAATGACTAAAACCGAGGGGACCTAACATCCCCCGAACACAAAAGAGGGAGAACCCTACAACACCCGAGCACAAAAGCACATGAACAACTACTCGGATCCAAAACATGCAAAGCACAAACAAGACATACGACAAGGGACCACTGTACGGTTGAGTCGTTCTCCATCGGTGAGGTAAAGGCTTCGTCGCATCAAAGGCGTCCCTCAAAGCTCACCGTAACAAAGTGCACAAATCGAGCATGTACAACATCCAAGGTTACAAAAGTCACAAGAACTAACTCATACTTACATCATACAAGTTCACCAAAGTATCCAAGATCATGCGATTCGGTTACTAACTTCGTACCTAGTAGTAGCATGCATAGAAAGGTCATTTGATTCAATTTCCAAGCTCAAGTCTTGTATTAACATGCATAGATAAAGTCAATTGGAGCATTTAGCGTACATGAAGTTGTAAGTATCTAAACATATCAATTACAAGTCGTACCTTAACAATTGATTCAAGTAGCACTAATCAAGATGTCGTAATCTTAGTCATGTATAAGTCTATGCAGCGCTTAAGTATACGTACGTCATGCTCAATACATATAAGGCATACATTTATTCACATAAGGTCATACTTCCAAGGTAAACAACATATTCTCGATTCCTTATATCACACTCTAATGATCAATTCAAGTCTCATATTCGAAATCGTAGATGAGTGTATGCATCGTCATCCCATATTATCATGCTCAAATGAACAACATAATTTAATCACATAAAGTCATGTTTTTAAGGTAAGCGGTAAATTCTCATTTAACTTAATCATGCCTTACGAATTTGTAACATGTATCGGAACTTAAACTCAAGTTTTTACACACATTCAAGGTTTAGAGATATTACAATTAGATACCCTAGGCGATTCACATAAGTTTGGAATTAATACAAAACATCCTTTAAGGTTCCTAGCAACTTGACATAAACCATCCATTTGTTAACTAATTAAGCATGATTCTTCAATTACATGAAAGTTCCCCATAAATAAAAAAAAATTTGACATAATTTCAACAATAATCATGCATCCCGAAAACAAGTAAACAACATGGTCTCACAAGTACTTATTCATGCTTTACATCCGTTCAACATAGCTCAAAAATCTCAAGGTTGCGTTAATGCAAGGGTTACTAGAGTTATGACATTGTAAGCACAACTTATACAAGAAAGCATTTATACAATTGCACAAGTAGGAGACAAGCTAAATACAAACGTAACATTTAATGTCAATCATTACCGACATAGCATAAGAGAGGCTGCAAAATAATTCAAGTTTAGGTGGAGTGCATGTATCAACTATCAAGTACACCACCCGGTAAAGAACAATTAATTTCCAACTTACCGTATTCACATTGGAACTTAAAGTAATTAGCAACGCAAGTCACATGCATATCAAATAATCACATTCTAGCATATAACGTCACAAGTGTAACAATCGGGTAATAATAATATCCAAATTAAAATGTATGAGTGCAATGCCATGAATGCAGTCCGTACCCTTCACCGTAGTAATGAAATCATGCTCATCATCCTCTTGCCCGCCATTCAACGCATAGGCACGTGCATGTGCCACGGGCCTTATCTCATCATCTGGTCCCTTAGTCTTAGGTTCGGTACAATTCCTTGCTATGTGTCCGGTGCTCCCACAATTGAAACATTTACCAAACTTCTTCCAACAATTTCCCTCACGATGAGTGATGCTACCACAATGATCACAAGGTTTACGCTGTAGCACCCCGCACGTGAGGCACCACATCCCCCGCACTAAGGCTCAACACGAGTAACGAAATTGTAAATCCGCACCCGTATCAAACCCTAGCGAACGGGAGACAAACATAAAACCTTCCTAAGCCAGGCGGAGCTAGACCCTGCAATGGTTACCAATCCATAAAATGTAATGCAGCAAAGCCAAAATTCAATCATACCAACCAAAACGGAATTTGGGCTCTTCAGGCCTCTTTTAAAACATAACAATACCCCGTAAGAGCAAATCACTAACAATTTCGGAATTTATCAAATTCAGGATATAATAGAATGAATCATACATAATTCCAATACATAAATGAGTGCAGGGACTCTCCTAACTAACTCGACCACTTAAAGACTTCAAACACCTCCGCCTAGCCCGAACTCCAAAGATCAAACCTGCACACTAAAAAGTTGGGGAGGGAGAGGGTCAGTCTCTAGAAGACTGAGTGAGCAGGAGCGATACATATATAAAACATGCACATGCAAGTCATAAATCCCGAGCAAGGTTTTATTTGAAATGATCCCCACTAAGTGTAAGAAATAGATAAACAATGCTCGAACTTTACGACTAGATCATATTAAGTTCATTACATTCATAAATCATACATAGATATAGGGCTCGGCGAGTGAGCGTGCACAATCTCCAACCAACTCCGACCGTGTACGACAAATATCATTAATATATTGATTAGGCGATCATGCAATACATCATAATACACACAAATCATAAATCATGTCCTAAATATATGGTTTGGGCAATCCGGTGCCCGGCCTTCCCTCACCGTGCCTATCAATCAATAATCAATCAGTCAATCAATCATTTTCAATTTTAAATAAGTTCCAACCTTCTTCCTCCGGGTTGGTGGTGGGTTTGCAAGACCCGACCACCTCTGTCTTTGACCAAAAGGGGTTACATGACTCCCCAGATGGCACTCAGTCTCCCTTTCCCCGCCAATCTCCTGACGAGGTCCAGTACCGCTGTTTAAATAGTGGGACTAGTATATGGGATCCCCGTCAGCCCTTGCTTCCTCGGTTAGCCACATATACTAAGTCCCGGGGCCCGTTCCGTCAGAAACTAGAAATGTGACTCGCCAAAACATATCAATACATACATATGATACATACTATAAGAAATTATACCTTACCGTGTAATTCGGCATATGCTATATACGTACCTCTCCGTGTCATCCAAATCCGTAGCTAGCATGAAGACACACGGTTTGGAGCATAGCCTCATTACAAAACCATTTTCAAGCTTATGTACGCTCATACATATAACTCAGAAGGATTTACTCGATAACTCCATTTGAAAACTATATATATATACAATCATAAGGGTTTTGGCCAAAGCTTTTCACATAAGGGTTGTAGGGTTGGTTATATAACTAAAACGAAAACCACCCTCACCTTAACCGTGATGAAACAAGGATCGAGCACCAAGTGCCTGAACGATCAAAAGCTCTCCACCCTGGAGACAAACTGAACGAAGACAACAAAACGTGTTTGTGAGACTCAAGACTCTAAATGAACCATATATGACGCACGGCATTGCTCAAGCATGATATGAAGGTATAAAGATCATATTAAGTCATGAAAATCATGTAACCAATTCATTCACTTGTTCGATCATAAATCACTCAAGTTCTTCAATTCATATGTCCAATCAATTTACTTCAAGAACTCAAATAGGAGCATAGAACAAGTTCAAGCTCTTCCATAATACTACCATATACTTCATTTTATATAACATAGCATATTTTCAAGGTTGGGCAACAAGAAGAAGTGATAAGATATAGAAAATAAGTTATGCGATTCATAAATGACATATAAACACACATAAACGGCAATAAGCAAAAGCATACCTATAACTCATCCAAATGCCACGAAATTGAACTACAATACTCCTAACACATAGCCAAACAAGTTCATAGTTCAACACAAACGGAGATAAAGTCATTAAGGAGGTGAAACAAATCAAAACCGAAGAGGAAACAACACGGACTGCACATGGGAAGTGACACGGGGGTGTCACCAACCATAGCCCAACTGAGCCACGGGCGTGGCTCAGTACAGAACTGAGCAGAGGGTGTGACACGCCCGTGTCTCACTCTTATGAGTAAATGTGACACGGGGGTGTCACGGTACAGAACCAAAACCGTTCGAACAATTTTTCCGGCAAAACTGAACTCATATAAAATCAATCCAAAGGCATACCAAATGAACTCCAAATGCTCTGAAATTTCATATACAACATATTTGGTATGTTATGAACATTTTTCATTTAGAGTGCAAAAGCTAAATCACACGTTAAGATCATCGAAACCGTGAAACAAAACTGGATCGCTACAATCGGACATATGAGCCCTAATGATTCTATCATGCCTTGATCAAGTACTTAGGAGTTGAGTTTGGATCTGAAACTTTGGGGAATGCATGCTAACATACTAAACAACTTTTATACATCATATATATGCAAAATGGTACCATTTAAAGCACATTAGAATGATCAACAACTTACCAAACACAACAGCAACAAATCGGTCATGGTGCATGCATAGAAACAGGCCATGTATTTCGGTTTTGAGGCTTCAAATGGAACCAAATACTTAAAGCATGAATGCTAACATATAGAACAATGAGTGTACATCAACTCCATGCATTTTCACACGAAATGGAGGCCATATGATCATGCAACAACATCAAATTTTACACAGCAGTTTGAAAACAGGGGAAATAGTTTGATCACCAAGTTTGGAGCTCCATAACTCAAAATTTTATAAAAGGAGCAAGAGAAGAAATCCTCCTAACATCATATACTATCAGTGAGGAAAGAAATAAGCCAAGAACCACGTTCATATGATCACATATAAGCAAGAAAATCAGCTACACAAGCAAACAAGGTCATAAGAGCAAATTCTCCCAAAAACCCTATTCATGCTCTTAGCCCAAACCCTAACCAAATCTGATCCAAAACATGATTTAAGTAGATGAAATCAAACATAATAGAGTAGAGAAGACATAAATATTCATACCTTAAAGATTTGGTGAAGAAGGGAAGAGATTTGAGCTCAAAATCACAAAGGATGGCCAAGGTTTCTCTCTTCTCCTCTATCTCTCTCTCTCTCGATCAGTAGCTGCAGAAATGAAGGGGATAAGGTTCGGTTCTTGCAGCTTAAAGGAAGGAGAAAGGGCTTAACTCAAGGTAATTAAGTCATGGTTAAGGTATGGTTTAGTTAAGGGGTGTTATGGGGTCCCACCATGAAGACTAGTCAACATAAGGGCTCTTCTTGCACGAGTTGTCCATTACGGTTGGATTTTGGAGGTCTTAATGATTTCAAAAAGGTATGAGGCTTGTTCCATTGTCTCCGAATCGTCGATACGAAGGCAACGGAGTTGACGGAATTCGAATCCGAATTCCCGAGCTCAAGATATCACGCACGGAACCAAGGGTGCGCTAATTGCTCGTTAGCCCCCGACTTGGTTCCACAAAATCAAAATAAATTCATAAACACGCCAAATGAATCCGAAAACATAAACCGAGCACGTAGGCATGTTCATAACACACATATATACGACATACTAAATTTTCACGCCAATCTGATATCATTACATATAAGAACGAAGTAGAAATAGAACACTTAAGCGCATAAACGAATTCATATTGTTATAGATTAATTATTAAAACTTAAATCCATATTAAATAAATTTACAGCCAACTTATATCATGTTGAAATTAATTAACGGAATTACCGAAATAGTTACGGTAACACAAAACCTTAATTAAGAATTTAACACTAAATATCAAAGTAGAAATAAAATGAATTAAAGTAAATATTAATAGTTTATAGTTTAAATCAAATAAAAACACTTATGAACAAGTAATCATATAATTAAATAATTAAATCGCGCAATTTATAAACAAATACGCCACATTATATAAACTGAAAAACGGGGGCGTTACAATCTCTCCCCCTTAAAAAGAATCCGTCCTCGGATTCACACACGCCTGAAATCAAATAATGAGAGATTCCCCGTCTCTCGCAAGCAACAAGGAGAGAGCCCCGTCTCTCGAGCAACAATGAGAGGACCCCGTCTCTCCAACAACAATGAGAAAACCCCGTTTCTCGCAAGCAAAGAGAGTACCCCGTCTTTCAAATAAAATAAGAGAATCCCCGTCTCTTAACCGAAATAAAGCAAGGAAGTCTCCAATACTTCCAAGCAACTCACGCAAAACTAAATTTAAAATCACGTAAGGCATCCAAAGTAAGTAACAAATATCTCCCATATTGATTTCCAATTATTCCAAGTAATTTAACACATTACACATCAAAGCACCTAACATAAGAATTATAAAAGTTAAATTTGCATGAATGCATGTATCATGAATGCTATAAGTACCGTTCACCGAAGTTTCAAAGTTTAGGACTGAGAGTTGCCGTTGTCCAGTGTAGGATCTATCCTGAAGATAGCTCAGTGGTCAGCTTGTCTTGAACCTCTTCAGGATACCTCGATGAAGCAATTAATGAATCCTTCAGGGATTATACTTCTTAGATCCCTTCTGCCTGGTACTGTTCCCAAACTCCATCATTTCCCTTAATCTTCCTTCAACCAACTCTTTGTAATTAACCGAGTTTGACCTCCCGAATACCCTTAGACCATCCGTTTTGAAGTTAGGTCCATAGCTACTATCTTACCCATATCGGAGTTTAAAATACCCTCAAGGATAACTACTCCTAACAACCTTGACGATTCAATCCCTACCTTGGGGTATTCGTTATTAGGACCTTCCTGAACACGAATCCTTATCCGGTTTGGTTCCTTCTTAATTTTCCTTCCAAATTATCGTGGGACTAACCGAAAACTTGATAATATTGCCATTATTGCACCCCCTTTTTACTCTATTGATTTACTCTTGATTGCCCTTCTTCCATTCTATGCTAGCTTGATTCGTCACTCTCCCTTTTGTCAATTCTGATTTAGGAGTTTCCAGAAGCTCCCTTATAAGTCTGTTATTCCCAGATCTATGTTCTATACATAAGAACACTCTCCAAGCCATTTCCGTTATCCCTAGTGAGGGACTCCAACCCGAATTGAGTAACTTAGTTCTCCTCTTAACACTTAACCATTCACGCCACCTTAGTTATCTCCGATCATCACTAATAGGACTTCCAGGTCTTCCTTAATTTGTAATTTCGTCATTCCCACTAAAATATTTCTTCGAGCACCTTTTTAATCGTCCAATTTGTTCTTCGGTCGCGCTCTCCCCCTTAAATTTCTGTTGTCCCGGGTTGAACTCCATTGATTCTTCTTTTATCGAATTCCTTGATGAGTAAATCCCATTAGGTGAGGTTTAACTGACATAGAAATCAAGGATTTGGCCTTTCAACTCCTTCCCTAGTTCTCTTGATGTCCGAACTCCTTTCTTAATCTTGTCCGGAACTCTAGTCTCATTTCTCCTTCTGATGTCATCCTATTGTTTCTCTTCCTCATAACTCAATTGCGGCTCGGTTGAACTGATACTTGATAGTTAAGGAGAAAGGACTTCCTATCAAGTAAACACTAAAATGCATGTTGGGTTAAAATGACAATGCATGGGTCACGTTTACATCAAGCAGTTATACAATACTTTAGCGTAACAAAGCCAATTAAAAATGCACGGATAAACATAAGGTTAAAAGAATAAACAATTAATGCGAAATATGATGCACATGCTATGAATGTTTTGGAACCTGTCACCAAGGTGGTAAGCTATTAGCTCGGTAGCTTTTCCTTGCTACTCCAAGTCCCGCGGTCACTTTGACTTGGTAATTATCCCTTGCCTTTTCCACGGTCTTCAAGTTTTCCATGAGTCCATCACTTGTATCTTCTGCTATCCGAGATTGCAATTTCTTGATCCCTAATTCTTTCACGTCCACTGAGTTAACATCCACCCTTCTCCTCGTAATTCGACCTTTACTTCCAATCATCGTCTCAATCAAGAATCCCGCATTTACCCTTTCGAAAGTTCAATTCACCTTCCACTGCTTACATTTGAGCGCATGATTTCCTTGCAAGAAGTGGTTGCCTTTCTTTACCATTTCCATTTGTTGCTTCATATCTTCCATTTCAACTTCACAACATGGCAATTCAAATTGGTTTTAGAAAAACGAACTCATCTCCCAGTCCACACCTTGATCAAGATTCCCGCGACGATTGTTTATGAGTTTCCATCACGATCGCCATCCAGAGCACCCAAGTCCAACTCTTCCCAGTCTTGACTTCGACAGACTTGATTTCAATTCACTAGGCTTAATCAGAAATCCTTCTTGTCGACCCCAGGTACACAGCTCCTACCGGACCCATTTTATCTTAGTCCATCCTAATTATTGAGACCTCTTCAACGACCCAATCCGGGATCAAAATATCTTCAAGATTTGTTCATTTCCTTCCTTAGGTTGCAAGATCTTGTTGAATCCAAATTAAGGCACTTCGAGTAGCGGATTCACATAAGTTGTTCTTCTGAGTCACAACCATCCCTTGATTAACTCCTATTCCTGTTTCACCAAATATCCTTCTACCATCGCATCGCCAAAATCAAACCTCCCTTTCTGAATCCTAACCGTTAATTGTAACTCAGTCTATGAAGCCACGCATCTAGCATTCTCCACATTCCTCCCCGGAGTATCCTGCCCACCTTCCATGTCTCAGAAAAGTTTACAATCGATCTTCGTTGTCCTAAAACTTGGCCGTGGTTTGATATTATTTCCATAACCTATAAATAATAGCTTACTCCAAGAGTGGATGCATGCGATTAGTGCATGCTCATGACACATTTTCAATACAAAAGACAAGAATCCATAGAAAAATGCAACAAAGAATTCAACGAAATTCTTAAGGAAACCAAATTCCAAATTCAAGATCGATGCAATGCACATAATATCACATAGTCCCTATGCCGTTCGACTTAAACTGACTCCGACACGACTCAAGAACACCGGTTTTGCAACCGGGCTCTGATACCACTTAAGGATGTAGCACCCCGCACGTGAGGCACCACATCCCCCGCACTAAGGCTCAACACGAGTAACGAAATTGTAAATCCGCACCCGTATCAAACCCTAGCGAACGGGAGACAAACATAAAACCTTCCTAAGCCAGGCGGAGCTAGACCCTGCAATGGTTACCAATCCATAAAATGTAATGCAGCAAAGCCAAAATTCAATCATACCAACCAAAACGGAATTTGGGCTCTTCAGGCCTCTTTTAAAACATAACAATACCCCGTAAGAGCAAATCACTAACAATTTCGGAATTTATCAAATTCAGGATATAATAGAATGAATCATACATAATTCCAATACATAAATGAGTGCAGGGACTCTCCTAACTAACTCGACCACTTAAAGACTTCAAACACCTCCGCCTAGCCCGAACTCCAAAGATCAAACCTGCACACTAAAAAGTTGGGAAGGGAGAGGGTCAGTCTCTAGAAGACTGAGTGAGCAGGAGCGATACATATATAAAACATGCACATGCAAGTCATAAATCCCGAGCAAGGTTTTATTTGAAATGATCCCCACTAAGTGTAAGAAATAGATAAACAATGCTCGAACTTTACGACTAGATCATATTAAGTTCATTACATTCATAAATCATACATAGATATAGGGCTCGGCGAGTGAGCGTGCACAATCTCCAACCAACTCCGACCGTGTACGACAAATATCATTAATATATTGATTAGGCGATCATGCAATACATCATAATACACACAAATCATAAATCATGTCCTAAATATATGGTTTGGGCAATCCGGTGCCCGGCCTTCCCTCACCGTGCCTATCAATCAATAATCAATCAGTCAATCAATCATTTTCAATTTTAAATAAGTTCCAACCTTCTTCCTCCGGGTTGGTGGTGGGTTTGCAAGACCCGACCACCTCTGTCTTTGACCAAAAGGGGTTACATGACTCCCCAGATGGCACTCAGTCTCCCTTTCCCCGCCAATCTCCTGACGAGGTCCAGTACCGCTGTTTAAATAGTGGGACTAGTATATGGGATCCCCGTCAGCCCTTGCTTCCTCGGTTAGCCACATATACTAAGTCCCGGGGCCCGTTCCGTCAGAAACTAGAAATGTGACTCGCCAAAACATATCAATACATACATATGATACATACTATAAGAAATTATACCTTACCGTGTAATTCGGCATATGCTATATACGTACCTCTCCGTGTCATCCAAATCCGTAGCTAGCATGAAGACACACGGTTTGGAGCATAGCCTCATTACAAAACCATTTTCAAGCTTATGTACGCTCATACATATAACTCAGAAGGATTTACTCGATAACTCCATTTGAAAACTATATATATATACAATCATAAGGGTTTTGGCCAAAGCTTTTCACATAAGGGTTGTAGGGTTGGTTATATAACTAAAACGAAAACCACCCTCACCTTAACCGTGATGAAACAAGGATCGAGCACCAAGTGCCTGAACGATCAAAAGCTCTCCACCCTGGAGACAAACTGAACGAAGACAACAAAACGTGTTTGTGAGACTCAAGACTCTAAATGAACCATATATGACGCACGGCATTGCTCAAGCATGATATGAAGGTATAAAGATCATATTAAGTCATGAAAATCATGTAACCAATTCATTCACTTGTTCGATCATAAATCACTCAAGTTCTTCAATTCATATGTCCAATCAATTTACTTCAAGAACTCAAATAGGAGCATAGAACAAGTTCAAGCTCTTCCATAATACTACCATATACTTCATTTTATATAACATAGCATATTTTCAAGGTTGGGCAACAAGAAGAAGTGATAAGATATAGAAAATAAGTTATGCGATTCATAAATGACATATAAACACACATAAACGGCAATAAGCAAAAGCATACCTATAACTCATCCAAATGCCACGAAATTGAACTACAATACTCCTAACACATAGCCAAACAAGTTCATAGTTCAACACAAACGGAGATAAAGTCATTAAGGAGGTGAAACAAATCAAAACCGAAGAGGAAACAACACGGACTGCACATGGGAAGTGACACGGGGGTGTCACCAACCATAGCCCAACTGAGCCACGGGCGTGGCTCAGTACAGAACTGAGCAGAGGGTGTGACACGCCCGTGTCTCACTCTTATGAGTAAATGTGACACGGGGGTGTCACGGTACAGAACCAAAACCGTTCGAACAATTTTTCCGGCAAAACTGAACTCATATAAAATCAATCCAAAGGCATACCAAATGAACTCCAAATGCTCTGAAATTTCATATACAACATATTTGGCATGTTATGAACATTTTTCATTTAGAGTGCAAAAGCTAAATCACACGTTAAGATCATCGAAACCGTGAAACAAAACTGGATCGCTACAATCGGACATATGAGCCCTAATGATTCTATCATGCCTTGATCAAGTACTTAGGAGTTGAGTTTGGATCTGAAACTTTGGGGAATGCATGCTAACATACTAAACAACTTTTATACATCATATATATGCAAAATGGTACCATTTAAAGCACATTAGAATGATCAACAACTTACCAAACACAACAGCAACAAATCGGTCATGGTGCATGCATAGAAACAGGCCATGTATTTCGGTTTTGAGGCTTCAAATGGAACCAAATACTTAAAGCATGAATGCTAACATATAGAACAATGAGTGTACATCAACTCCATGCATTTTCACACGAAATGGAGGCCATATGATCATGCAACAACATCAAATTTTACACAGCAGTTTGAAAACAGGGGAAATAGTTTGATCACCAAGTTTGGAGCTCCATAACTCAAAATTTTATAAAAGGAGCAAGAGAAGAAATCCTCCTAACATCATATACTATCAGTTAGGAAAGAAATAAGCCAAGAACCACGTTCATATGATCACATATAAGCAAGAAAATCAGCTACACAAGCAAACAAGGTCATAAGAGCAAATTCTCCCAAAAACCCTATTCATGCTCTTAGCCCAAACCCTAACCAAATCTGATCCAAAACATGATTTAAGTAGATGAAATCAAACATAATAGAGTAGAGAAGACATAAATATTCATACCTTAAAGATTTGGTGAAGAAGGGAAGAGATTTGAGCTCAAAATCACAAAGGATGGCCAAGGTTTCTCTCTTCTCCTCTATCTCTCTCTCTCTCGATCAGTAGCTGCAGAAATGAAGGGGATAAGGTTCGGTTCTTGCAGCTTAAAGGAAGGAGAAAGGGCTTAACTCAAGGTAATTAAGTCATGGTTAAGGTATGGTTTAGTTAAGGGGTGTTATGGGGTCCCACCATGAAGACTAGTCAACATAAGGGCTCTTCTTGCACGAGTTGTCCATTACGGTTGGATTTTGGAGGTCTTAATGATTTCAAAAAGGTATGAGGCTTGTTCCATTGTCTCCGAATCGTCGATACGAAGGCAACGGAGTTGACGGAATTCGAATCCGAATTCCCGAGCTCAAGATATCACGCACGGAACCAAGGGTGCGCTAATTGCTCGTTAGCCCCCGACTTGGTTCCACAAAATCAAAATAAATTCATAAACACGCCAAATGAATCCGAAAACATAAACCGAGCACGTAGGCATGTTCATAACACACATATATACGACATACTAAATTTTCACGCCAATCTGATATCATTACATATAAGAACGAAGTAGAAATAGAACACTTAAGCGCATAAACGAATTCATATTGTTATAGATTAATTATTAAAACTTAAATCCATATTAAATAAATTTACAGCCAACTTATATCATGTTGAAATTAATTAACGGAATTACCGAAATAGTTACGGTAACACAAAACCTTAATTAAGAATTTAACACTAAATATCAAAGTAGAAATAAAATGAATTAAAGTAAATATTAATAGTTTATAGTTTAAATCAAATAAAAACACTTATGAACAAGTAATCATATAATTAAATAATTAAATCGCGCAATTTATAAACAAATACGCCACATTATATAAACTGAAAAACGGGGGCGTTACATACGCCCTTGTGCAGTTGATAGGATCTTCTTTCCCTTCCCTTTCTTAACCATCACGTGGCCTTTTTTCTGCGGTGGAGGTTGAGAGAAAGAACTAGGGACAACTCTCTTAAGACCCGAACTGAAACAAGGATTAGCAACATTCTTCTTAGTTCCAAGTCTTTGTTCCTCCGCTTCCGCTTCCATAGCTAGCCCGGTAGCGGTGGCCCAATCGTTGGTTTCTTCCTGAGTCAAGGTCTTTGCTAACTTCCCATGAAGCCCTTCCAAATTCTGTCGGTCCATCCTCTGATTACAATCCCTTACCCAAAGTACTGAATTTCCACAAGTAAAGCATCTTCCAAGCTTGCCCCAACATTCGTCTCCCTTATGGCTAATGTCACCTCGATGCTCATACAAACCTCTAGTTCTCGGTCTATCACAATTCCTTGCCAAATGTTTCGTGCTACCACAGTTGAAACATCCACCTTGTTTCCACCAACAATTCTCCCCAAGGTGTGTAGCACGACCACAATGCTCACACGGATCATAGCCCTTAGTAACTCGAGGGGTCGATACTTGAGGTGTAGAAATCTTAGCCTTACCCTTCTTATCCGTATGGTGGTCTCTCCTTCGATCGTGATCCTTAGCCTTATATCTCGGGTTACCACATATGCAACACTTCCCGTATCTCACCCGCCAGTTATCCCCGAAGTGATTGGTGCTCCCATAAGGCTTGTACGAGTTTCGGCCCTTAATAGCCAAAGGGGTCGCTGATCCGGATGCAAAATTTTTAGCCTTTCTATCTCCTAACCCCTTATGTGGTACTCGTGAAGTCGAAGGTGCCATCAAGGATGGTGATCTCTCAGACCCCAATCCGAAAACTATTCCCTTAGTTCGAAACCCTTGTTCCTTGACGGTGGGCGTAGGTATCAACGCCGGAGGTGCCAATAAGGTTTGCGGTGCTTGTAGGAGTTGCAAAATCTGAATCATAATAGTGAGCAATTCATTGACATTCAGAGGCGGCATTGGTGGTGTAGTTTGATTTTCTGCCGGAGGGTCTTGCTCATTTTGGCGTGCGAGAGAGCGATCACTTGTACGATAAGGCATCCTACACGCAATCTTATCATGTATGTATGTCGATTAGTCATATGCTCATGTCACATATTGTCAAGTAAGCAATGCAATTGCA
Organism: Lantana camara; assembly: GCA_037501455.1. Classification (NCBI taxonomy): domain Eukaryota; kingdom Viridiplantae; phylum Streptophyta; class Magnoliopsida; order Lamiales; family Verbenaceae; genus Lantana; species Lantana camara. The sequence continues at coordinate 58,065,220 of CM074858.1, forward strand.
TAATTTGGAAGCAATAGTTACAAGATATACGTATCATGAGGACGTTCATATATGAAAACAAACCAACACATAAGCACGAAGTTAATTTAAGTACAACAAAGTAGTTACAAGTTAAGTGATATAGGCAAATAGTTAACAAAAGGGTTAACATATTCAATCAAGATGTACATGTAATGCAAGAACAATTATGTTAATCAACAATGTAGCATATGCAAAACGAGTCACTTTAAAGCACATAAGCAAGTTGTTCCTATTGCCGTACGACCTAGATGACTCGAGACGACTCAAGAGCCCGGTTTTGAACCTTCGGCTCTGATACCAACCAAATAGGGGTGTAACGCCCCAACGAGGGCATCCACGCCTATCCCGCGCCACGGACCTAGCTTGTATATAGAATTGCTATCCATATACCCGCCGGGTTCGAAGCAAGCGGTGACAAACGGACATCCTAGCTAGGCGGCACTAGACTCACAAAGCGAGTAAACAGTCACAAGTATGCGGAAGCTTAAACATCAAGTAACCAATATTCATAAGAGCAACATATAAATCCATCAATTAAATGACCATCACGGTCCAGCACATAATGCTCAAAATACGGAATGTAAAATCATCCTAATGACCATCACGGTCCAAACTAGCATAATAAAACATCATACATATTAAGTCCATAATCCCCAAAACAAGGCATAAGACATAAGTAACAAAGTATGCTACATGCATAACGAGTACAAACTAGACCACTTAAACAAGACTCTCAAAAGACCCCGCCTAGCTTGACTCCAAAACGCGACCTGCGGACACGAAAGATAAAGGGAGTCAGCTCAAAGGAACAGGTGAGGAGAAGTTCACAATATATATAGGGTATATAAGGTTCAATGCATGCTCAAAACAAAGGTGTTCATGATCCAACTCATTTTCGAAGTAAATGCAAGTTTTAGAAAATATGGATCATAAACCACACATAACCGGCTCGGCGAGAACGAGCACTCCATCCGATCTTCCCAAACCAAGAAATCAACTCAAAACATCCATTACACCGTTGATGCCGAGGGTGTACATCCCCCGATCATCCATAACATAGAGAATTCGGTCCATGAAACCTAGCTCTCTCCAAGAAAACTTCAACCCCGAACCTCCTCGGAGTCTTAGTAGTCTTGTCCACAAGTGGAAACTTTGGATAAGGACATCCGTCGGCCCTTGCCTTCCCGGAACATCTCTCACCTCTATCCCCGAGCTCAAATTCGATTTCCCCAAGCAAGCGTCCTTGCGAGGTACACCGTAACCTCGCTACACAACTCACACATACATAATATTCAAATGAAAGTTCCGAAACCATTTTGGGTATCTATCCCATATACCAAAACTTCAGTTTTACTTGTAAACCGTTTTCCATAAGCAAATATTCATGATACGAGCAAAGCTCACAAAACTTGGCTTATAAAGCCTAAATATACGTTTTCAAAACGGGAGTTCAAAACCAACAAATATGAAAGGCTATAGGTGTCCACAGTTTTGAACGTTTCGTAAGTATATAACTCCTCACCTTTACCAAGAACCTCAAAGGTCGACCACGAGCAACGGACTACTCGGCCGGAGACTCACCACCTAACAAGACAAACGTACTAACAAAGGTAAGACACGACCCAAACCAAGTAAACAACGCACGGCTTAAGTAACAAGTCACTTATGAGAGTTATGTATGCTTATGGAGTCATATCATGCACTTAATGAAATGTGAGGATCAATCATGAGCATGTATAGCATGTCAAGGTCACACATAACGTAGGAAGTCATACAAGTTCAAGTAAATGCATAACTTAGCAAAATGTGACAACTTAAACTTGATCAAGGCAATAAAATCATAACAAGTGATATGCAAGAAGTTCCACCACATATAATAAGGCCACAACTCATTAAAGGTATTATAGAAACAAGAAAAGGACATACAAGAGTCAAAACAAGCGAAACAAGTCAAAAAAACAAGGCTGGGGAAAATCCACCCCCATGGATTTTCCTTCAAAAAAAATCCACCCTCGCGGATTGTCCAGAAGCTACTGCCTCAAATCCACCCCCATGGATTTTTTACACTGCAAAAATCCACCCTAGCGGATTCTGCCCAGAACTTAAAAAAAACGTGACAGCCACTTGGAATTCGACGGGAATGAGTTCTAAACACCCCAAAACATGAAATTAAGCTTCCAAAACCACAAATAAGCATCATAAATCATCAAGTTACATAATAAAGCACTTAGGAACATATAAACATCAAGAAAGCTAGCAATTCATACAAGAACTTCATCTTCTACAAGTTTCATGAAAGCTTCAAGCATAACAATGGTGAAATCAACAACCATGCAAGAAACTCAAAGGAATTAATCACATTTTTCATGGAATTTCTCAAGGAACAAGAATCGATCATCAAATCAAGTTAAATCACACAAGAACATAAACATGCAAGAATTCTCAAGAAAGCTTCAAAGGTCATCAATGGTGGATTCTTCAAATAAGCATGAAACTCAAGGAAGCCTATCCTATTCTTCATAAAAGCACATAAGGAACATGAATCCATTATCAAATCAAGTTAAAACAAGCTAGGGCATGAACATGCATAAGTTCTTATGAAAAGCTTCAAAGTGCTTTAATGGTGAAATCTTCAAATGAATATGAAAATAAGAAATTCTTACATCAAATCACTCCCAACATCATAAGAAACATATTTCCATCATAAAATTCGGATTTAATCCATCTAACCAAGAACCCTAGATTTCAAACTCAAGCTTCAAGTTTAAAGAAGAAGACCCACATAAACATTCAAGCATTTCTTACCTTAAGAGCTGAAAATGGAAGAGGGAATCTTGCTCTTTAGTCCTGAATCTCCAGCTTTAGTCTCCACTCTTGTCTCTTGAAAATGGTTGAAGGTGTTCTTGAGAGAAGATGAATGGGTTGAGAGAAAAGTGAGGGAGAGAGAACTTGAATCTCTTGTGAAATATCGTAAAATGAGTTTAGGGTGTTATAATCTAATTTGGGTCAGCTGAATAGGATCATGGAGCGGGTCATACGGGTCGGATTTAAGTGAAATTGGATCTCAAATTGGATCAGAATTGAAATTGGGTCGCAGGTCAACATTTAGGCTTAAAACGGTTGACTTTTCGTAGAATGGCCATAACTTCTTCTTCCGAACCCCGAATTGAGCGATTCAAGAACCCACGAACTCATAATCGAATTATCTACACAATTTCATTAAGTTCTAACAAGTTCCAGGCTTGGAAAATAAATTTACCATTTAGTCCCTAAATTATGCTTTAATATCCAAATAAGCACATTATTTCGTTTAACCATAAAGCATGCTATCAAAACTCTTTAAGCACAATACGAGTACATACTTATCATATCAAATAGCCACATAAGTCATGTAAATCATGTTTTTCACATAAGCACCAAATGTCTATCAAATTAAGGCATAAATCCACATAAGTCATGCAAGGAAAGGTAAATCGTGCACTCTCGTACCAAACTTTACCTTGATCGAGAAGCGGGGCGTCACAGACAACTTTGAGCGTACGAGTGTTCTAGCTTTACGATAAGTCAAGGGTCGTGATCCTACCGAGCTTCTCAGGCAAATCAACAACTGTGAGAAGGTGCGAGTGGTGGAAGTCCGGTGACTACGCCATTCGTGTAACTCCGAGTTCTCGAGTTAGCTTGAAATGAATCAAACGGTGGGTGCTAAATCTCATTTAGACCCTCTCATCGTGCGAGATAAATCGAGCTGCTCCTATCCGGAACCAAGTATGTGAAGGAGCCCGCCACCAACATATGAAGAATTAAACCTCTTGTGCTTGAAGACCTTTCTTAAGCTAACCCTCGTCGGGACGTCATGAACTTTCAACTTGGGTGAATACGAGAGAGTTGCTTACAGTTTTAACTTGAGCAAGCAGACCTGGAGGACCAGGTCCTTTTAAGGGGGGTAGTTTGTAACATCCTGACTCTTCGGCCTTCCAAGTACGAACATCACGAGTGTGCTAAGTGTGCTTTTAATTAATTAAGTATGCAATTATATGATTTATTTGAATATTTGAATATATGTTATACGCTTTATGTTTAAGATTTTTTAAACGTTTTAAACCTTTTCACTCGTTTTTAATTCGTTTAACTCCGTTTTTAATTCCGATTTTTGTGACAACTTGCTATACTTGAATTATGTAATTTATAAACTTAGAAGAGTGCTCGTTTTTCGTTTTTGAGTTCGTTTGATACGGTTTTGATACCGTTTTATGTGTTAAGGGACATGAGGGCCTAACTCGTTTTAGCGCACCTTGGGTTCCGGAAGGCGTAACTTGAGCTCGGGAATTCGGATTCGAATTTCGGACTCATAACGAAGAAAGGAAGCTAAAGAACCTGGATTTCTATTTTTCTAAGCCCATCAGAACCTCCAAATTTTGTCCGAACCGTGACCCGTGTGACAGATTCGCCACCTTCGTCCGTTTTGCTTATATTCGGCCCGTTTCTTATCTGAATCGCCCCATATTTGAATCATTATGACCTAACTCATCCCTCTTTCAACCCATTTGCTTCCCATTTGGACTCAGCCCCAAGAAAGAGAAGAAAGAAGCAACAAACCGAGAGAAAGAGAGAAGGGGATTTTGATACTATTCACTCTTGCCAAGTTCTTGCTCATTTCACCTCCGATTCGTCCCGAATTTGAAAGGTAAGTCCGAAATTGTAATGTCCATCTCCCCCTCGTTCTTTTATGTGCTTAAATGCTGAATTTCATGGTGGTTTGAGCATGCTATGAAGATATATGTGAATAGTTAGGGATTGTGATTCTTTGATGAATTTCTTGTTGGTTTGATTTTTAATCTTTGAGCTGACCTTTGCCTCATTTTTATGGGTTTTTGTGGCTTGAGTTTGCTGCCTTTTTCCCTTCCTTTGAGCTGCAGTGTTGGTGTTGTTGAGGTGCAGGGGAGGGCAGCCATGGCTGCTCTCAGTTTCGTGGAGAAGAAAGGGTTAACGCCCGTTAAGGCGTTTTCCCTTTGAGGAGGTAACGCCCATTACCTCCTCCAGCCTTGGAGAACTTTTGCTTCTGAATCCCTTAACGGGGGTTACCCCTTTTTGCTTTGGGATTGGTAACCCCTGTTAACCCCTTTCAGTTCTGTGGGTGTACGTGTGGTGTTGTTTATTTTGTTCTCGGTTTCATTTCATCATTCGTTTCTTGCTTCGTTCTTGTTTGTATTCATTTTCTCCCACCCCAATTATGACCCCTACATGCTAATATGTGATCATATGATATGTTTGGTTATTTATTCTAATTTTATGACTTCATTTGATAAGTGTAAACGTGACTTGAATTGATATGCGTTTAAGTGATACATGTGATATCTCTTTGCATCTCATGCCTTGTTTATGTGATTCAAACTTGAATATGCATGTGTTATGATATAAGGTGATATATTTGTGATTAGTTAACGTGCTATGTGTTCAATTTACGTGTCGTTTGTGGAATTGTGATTCATATATGCAAGATATGAACTTATATACCCCATATGTTATCCTTTGTTGCTTCCTTTATATCTTTTGCTTCCTTATGTGTTTTAACTTCGGTTATGCTCTTGATATGCTATTATTTAATGTGTTATGAGTTCGATTTACGTGTTGTTGATATGATAACGTGGTAATTGATTCGGTGTGGCTAAGTTTAAACGTTTGTGACTTGCATCGCATCATGTGCATTCATATGCATTTACCGAGCGTTTATATGGTTCATTTTGAGTCTAAGGTTATCTTTAATGTTTGTCTTGTTCCGAGGAGTATCCCGTTGGTGACGATATTGCTTGGTTTTGTCCCCGTTTGCCCGGTTTCGTCGGTGAAAGGTGACTATAAGCCCTTACTATATGTAAATATGTGTGAATTATGAATGTGTGTGACTAAGTTATTTTTGAAATACAATATGCTATGTATAATACGTATGTATGTGTGTATGCATGTGAGAATTATGGATGATGTGTGTATGTGTGTGCATGTGTACTGTTTATATGCATGTGATAAGTATGCGTGATGTGTGTTTATGGAAAGTGTGTTGAGTGCGTATGTTCCGGGTGAGTGTGTTTTTATGACTTTGACTCCGTTTTGAACTTTGATTATGTTGAGCGTGTGTTGTGTTCTGAATCCGGGACGACTCATTTTAGGTCGATGGATGGTGTGTATGTTATGTTTGATTTCCTTTATGTTAGTTGTTAAGAAATAGTTCGTGAAACGGGAGTGAATTCTTAATTACTAAAAATTGGTTGATTTGGCCTTCGGCCTAACTCTTTTACTTCCTTTATCTATTGAAAATGTTTTAGAATGTAAAAAACCACGCCCCGGTTCATGAACTCCCTCTTTGATATATGTTGTGCTCTGTATACGTATATATGCGTGTGTGTGTACCCCCTCACTCAGTTAGTGTGATTGACCCCTCTCCTATTTATGTTTTAGTTTGCAAGTTCCGGTCAGTTGGTTCGAGCTAGGCGGTTTGCTGTCTTTTGAGTCTTTTGTAGCTTTGGCCGAGTCTGCATTCTGTCTAGAGCATGTTCTGCATTGTATACTTTAATCCTTTGTATTTTGAATTATGTATTTGTAAGGTTTGGCCGTGGAGATAAGTTTGTCTTTAATTTGTTTTAGTTTGGTATAACTTCACACTATGCCTATGTTTGTTTCATTAATGCTTCCGCTCTTGTATTTTTATGTTATGCGCACTCTATTTGAGAGTTTAGACAGCTTAGCCTAGGAGGGTCTTTTGTTTGTCACCCGTTCGCTAGTGCTTGGTGCGTGTATGGATTCTCCGTTTCGTTACACGTGTCTGGCTCTAGTGCGGGGGATGTGGCGCCTTACGCTCTGGGTGCTACACCAAACATACCATATCATACCATATGTCAATCTTTCATGGTTTAACTCGCTCAACATAACACATAACGACATAAACATTTTAAAATAATAGCTCATATATACGCTCGTACATATAGTTTTCAAATTTCGAAGCATTTCCATAAGGTCACAAAAATACATTACATAACACTTATTTAACTATATATATAATATATAGTTGCATGCAAGCTACAAAATTAGCATATAAGAGTTTTAGGTCGTTTAACTAAAAAGAAAAGATCATAAACCTCATCTTTGCAAAAAGGGTAGAATTTACATGAAGACCAACAAATGTTAAGCAAAAAATACTTTATATTTTAGGTATGTATTTCGTTTACTTTTATTACATTATTGTGCCTTTTATTAGTTAAATTGTTCATTTTTAAGTAAAATTCACTTCGGAGTTGAAAATGAAACAAACGATGAGAACCGAGTTAAATAACAAATTTTTTGGTATTAAAACACGCGAACCTAGGTCGTGGCTATCCTTCTCCAACTAAATTCCAAATTAGACCCACATAGTGTGTGCATGTATTGAAATTATTAGTGCAAATATAGAATTGCATGGGAATTCTTGGGATGTGGACGTGACTTGCTAGAAGTGGATTAACCAAAGTGCATGATGATGATTGCATGCATATTATGAGAAGCATCAGCCACGTGAAGTAAAATTGATGATGGCTAGTGATTTGCATGGAATTGGAATGCATGCAGCATTTCGGCGTGTTTTGGACTGTTTACACTAAAAATTCGCGTTTATTGATTTTTGGTCAACACCGAATAGATAATATAAATATTTTGTGAATTTGAATATCAAGTGGGTCTTCAATCTTGAATTTGATCCTCTGATTCTTCCTTCAAATTTAAAGTTGTTGAAATCTTCAAATTCTCCTTGATGGATTTGATGGTTTGATCTTCTTCAACTTCGAAGTGGACTTGAATAACGTTAATTCATAGGTCTTTTGACTTATTTACGAATCAAATGTTGGATTTTGAGAGACTTGAACTTGAATAACGTTAACTCATAGGTCTTTCAACTTGTTTATGAATAAAACGTCAGATTTTGGAGAATTTTGCCAAGAACGCCGATGAACTTGTTGATAACTCCGTGGATTTAGCTTGAATATAATGCCGATTCGCCGGTATAATGCCTTGATAGCGGATCAAACGACTTGATTTGGTAACTTCGGGGAAGAACGCCTTTGAATGTCTTAGAACTCCGTCTTGAGCTTGTAGAGAGAACTTTGGCCTTCTTCTTCTCCTTAGCCTTCTTGGATTTGTGTTCTGTGTGGTGTCAGATTTTGGAGAATTTCGCCAAGAACGCCGATGCACTCGTCGGTAACTTCATGGATTTAGCTTGAATATAACGCCGATTTATTAGTTTAACGCCTTGATAGCAGATCAAACGCCTTGATTTAATAACTTCGGGGAAGAATGCCTTAGAACTCCATCTTGAACTTGTAGAGAGAACTTTGTCCTTCTTCTTCTCCTTTGTCTTCTTGTATTTGTATTGTGTTGATGTCTACATCTTCACTCTTTGATGTCTTCGTCTTGATTTGTTCTGGTTTTCTTTGACTGCGAGACTTGATTTAATTGGTAAAACATGTCACTTTGACACGTGTCATCACTTAGTTTGTTGATAAAATAAACATTATAATATCAATTTATGATTTATTTTGTAGCACCCGAGCGTAAGGTGCCACATCCCTGCACCGAGACCCGACCCGAATATGAAATGAAAAATCTATACCCGAGCTAAATCACGGCGAACGGGGACATACACACTTGCTAAGCTAGGTGGGAGCTAACTTTCGCAACCAAAGAGACAATAAAACAGAAATATTACCAATGCGGAAGCAAAGTACTTTCATAAATATCAAGGTAAGTACAGAGTAACGGGTTCAACTAGCATTGATACCTAATCCCGAAATTCCAATAAAATCACAAAACACCATCTACGGGTTCCTTCTGTATTATAAACTCATTCAGAATTCATGATAGCAGTAATAATCAATACAAATCTTACATCTTCATACTTAAACAAATCATGATTCAATATGCACATGGAGCGACTCTGACTTAACCGAAAGACTTAATAGACTTGACTTCCCGCATAGCACTCCAAACCTGTAAGAACACTGAAAACAATCCGGGTTTAGTCTATATGAGACTGGTGGGTATAAAATGAGGCATAAGTAGCATATATAACAATATTTAACCATTCACATGCAGGTTATAATCCCAAATGAAGTTTTAGAGCGTTTCCCAAGTGGGTAAAATAAAGAAGTCATCAAAAGGGATTATAACGTTCATTTTTCATTCTTTAGGTCTTTCGTGGCCCGACGAGTAGGCATGTATTATCTCCAACCAACACCTCGTGTAGTTCATTAAGCATTCTTTCTTTCTTTCTTTCTTTCTTTCTTTCTTTCTTTCATGTATTTCATTCTTTCGTACACATTCATAGACATTTACACCTTCTTCCTCCGGGTGATGGCCGGGTGATCGACCCGAAGCATCCATTCATTGACCAAAAGGGGAACATGACTCCCCAGATGGCGCTCAGCGTCCATTCCTCGCTAACTCTTAACGAGGTCCGGTTACGCCGTTCATTGGTGGAACTAGTGTGAAGGATCACCGTCGACCCATGCCTCCCCGGATCACCACTCACACTAAGTCCCTAGGCCCCATTCTGTGCTTTCATTCATTCTTTCTCGCCAAAACATTTGGTAGGTTCATAAAAGAAGGGTTTTACTTTAAAATCATTGACTCATAAAAACGACTCTATATACATATATACTTTTGGCTGAAATCTTTACACATTGGGAGTATATAGTGCCATTTAACTAAATAGTAGAGAAACCCGCCTGTCCTTAGCTTATTAACCAAAACTAAGAAGAAACAAGAGGACCCGGAAGTGTCCTAAGACCCGGCAAGTCTCCACCCTGGAAAAAACTGTACAAAGGACAATAGAGCATACACGTAAGACTCAAGACTCCAATTGTACCATGGCAATGTAATGAATACGATATGAAAGTATAAGATATGATATCATGTCATAGAAACATTCTTGTGCACAATTAATATCTTAAAGACATGTATACAAGCTATTCATTTCTTTCAAGAAGCGTTCATATCCATATAAGTTCATGACTTTCATTTCTATACCCCATAAATCTAAGAAATTCAAATAACGATCATCACACGTAGTATAACATGTAAACACTTCATATCAATCATTAAAACAAAGCACAACATCATTTAGGGTTCAAACATGAAGCATCAATGCATGCGTGTACCATATTGGAGCAAGGAAGACATATTGAGCCATAAACTATGTCAAGAGGTGATATTATGTCAAGGAATCGTTCATGTGCACGATTAATATCTCAAAGACATCTAAACGTTCAATACATTCATTTCAAGAATAATTCAAATTCGTTTACGTTCATCACTTTCATAAATCATACCAAATTAATCCAAGAAATCCACATAATGCGCATAACACATAGTATAACATGTATACATATCATATAAGTCATAAAATAAGAGATAAGAAGCAATTAGGGCTCATCTTGGAAGCAAACGATCCATGCATGCATACATGAGGAGCATTCAAGACATATTGACGCAAAACTAGAAAAATATTCAACGAAAACTCCCCAAACTTTATAACACATAAGATAACACATTATATGACATGTTAATATAGCATAGAAGTCATAAAAGAGGTGGAAGAAGAATAAACAAGCGAAGAGAAACAAGAAAAACAGAACCGGAGTCATGAGGATAGGCTGGACAGAATCCACCCCCATGGATTTTTCCAAAGGGAAAAACCCACCCCCGTGGATTCTGGTCAGAAACCTACTGACTCAAATCCACCCCATGGATTTTTCCAAAGGGAAAAATCCACCCCCGTGGATTTGTGTCTGTGGCGAAAAAAAAACATATAAACAGGGCAACAACCGTCCCATCTATTACTCAACAAGATCAGGTATGTATGTGCATCAAACAAGGCAAAAATGAGCAGCAATTGACAACAATTTCAATCCTAAAACGCAGCAGCAGCAGTTCATGTCGTGAGGGAGGGAAGAAAAAGATCCTTTCATACAATTTCTTAATAGGTTTATTAATGGTAACTCATTTAATAGCCAACTACCATAAAATACATGATCATAAATGAATTAAGGGAGTTAAGACAACCATTTTCATGCTTTAAATCACCCAAAAGCACCAAGGAAGGCATGAGATCAAAGTATGACTTCAAAACCTAACTATTCATGTATATCCTTATATCTCCAAGTATACCAGCTCAAATTCAGGGAACCATGGCTTAAAATGACACATAATAAGTGTATATCACAACCCTTAACTCATCTTGTGAATTGGATGGAAGATGGAAGAGATTTGAGCTTGAAATCTCCAAGTAGGGCATGGTGACAGGATTTTCTGGAGAGCAGGGGCTTTTGGCTGATTTTTCCTTATGTGTGAGTGTTGGTTCGGTTGAGGGAGATAAGGATCAGATAGTGGACTTAACTTGGGTTCCAATGCCCCCAACCATGGTTAATTTGGACAAGGTTTGAATGAGTTATGGCATTTTTAGTAAAGGGTGGCAGATTTGCATTCGTTTCGGTTTTCGGTTGAATTTCGGGGGTTCAAATGGTCTTAGAAAAATATCAGGCTAAGTTCATTGAACCCGAATTTTCGTTACAAGTTCAAGAAGTTGACGGAACTCAATTTCGAGTTCCCGAGCTCAAGATATCATATACGGAACCAAGGGTGCGCTAATTGCTCATTAGCCCCCGATTTGGATTCCAAGAACAAAATAAATTCGAAACTAATGCAAATGAACCTGAAAACATGAAACGAACATATATTCATATTCATAACACGTATATCTCCAACATATTAAATTTTCATGAAATTTCGATATCAAATCATATAAGAACGAAACATGTTTATAACACTCATGAGCAATGCATAAATAAATTCAAAGAATTTCATAAGGTATAACGAAAATTTAAATTCATAATAAATAACAAAATTCAATTCATAACTAAATATTAATCAAAGTGCACGATTAAAATATACATTTAATATTAAAAACATTAGGATATAAATGATCAATATTTTATCATTTAATAACAATTAAATATACAACAACACTTATAAACAATTAATTCGGGCAAATTAGTAAACACATACGCCATTTTAGAATCCGGAAAAGTTGGGGCGTTACATATTTGATATTATCTCTTAAAAAAATACAAGAGAATTAAATAAAGGTTGACGTGAACCACATGTCTTGAATCCCACACCTATATAAAGGGGTCATTTGTAGTTCATTCAACACACAACACAAATCCAAGAAGACTAAGGAGAAGAAGAAGGCCAAAGTTCTCTCGACAAATTCAAGATGGAGTTCTAAGGCATTCAAAGGTGTTTTTCCCCGAAGTTATCAAATCAAGGCGTTTGATCCGCTATGAAGGCATTATACTGGCGAATCGGTGTTATATTGAAGCTAAATCTACGAAGTTACCGACGAGTTCATCGGCGTTCTTGGTGGAATTCTCCAAAATCTGATGTTTGATTCGTAAACAAGTCGAAGGACCTACGGATTAAGGTTATTAAAAGCTAAATTTCGAAGTTGAAGAAGATTAAACCATCAAATCCATGAAAGAGCATTTGAAGATTTCAACAACTTTAAATTCGAAGGAAGAATCAGAGGATCAAATTGAAGATTGAAGACCCACTTTTACTTGAATTCTCAAATATTTGTATTATCTATTTGGTGTTGACTAAAAATTAATAAATGCGAATTTTTAGTGCAAACAGATTGACACGCCCAGTGGGACTTGAACTCGAATAACATTAATTCGTTGCAATTCGATCCGGTTAATTGACTTTGAGGAGGGGTAGACAATTTATCATTGAGCCATACAGTCCTCACCGTTTTAGTCGTCAATTCGGCTTTTATCAAGAAGTACCTAGAGTTATCAAAATTATTATCCAGCACTGTACTTCCGGGGAAGGAACCAACCACTGGCTTGTTTGTACCTTAACAAATTCCATGTCCTTGGCGTATTTTCCCACAATTCCTCAGAATGCAAAGAGATTCTTTTCTGACAGTTACAAGGAATGGTGGTCAAAAATTCATGGCAACTTTTTTGAAGACGTAACCAAATTACTCAACTTGAAGTTGTTTGATGCCGAAACCCCAAATGAAGGAGAAAAACGAAAGGCATCGATTGTTCGTGTTGAAGGGAGTGCTGATAGTGAGCGTCATTGGAAAAGGCAAAAGAATACAAGTCAACCTTCACTCGATCGGTTTGCCAATGAGGTTGAATTTTCTTCATTTTTTCCTTTCTTAAACTTCACATTTACTTGATCTTTATACTTATCCTATACTCATACTTCACTTTTTCTTTGCAGCTGGAAAATGAGATGATAAATATCGAAGATAGCCAAGAATCTCAATATAGTCAAGGTTCGGTGGTGGGAAAGAAGCAAAATCCATCCCACCAGAGGTATCGGTGTTTCAGGGGGGGGGGTAAAGTTCATCAATGATCGAACAAAGCAATTCCTCAAGTTATTATGGGATGACCTTTCTAAGAGAGTATCTGACACGCTGCTTGACTCAATTTCCTCAATCAAGGATGAAGTTTATTTGGTGATTGCACAAATGAAGAAACTTTATGCATCTTCCACTTCCCATATAGATGACTCCTTGAAGATCTTGTTTGCAAAAGCAGCTGCTTATGATGAAGCCAAGTCAAAGTATTTAGAAAAGGCACATGAAACACCTTCCTTTCACCAGCTAAATGAAGCCAAAGATCGCCTCAAGGAAGCACAAGCCAATCATGCCAAGGAAATAGATCACATCAAAACAACCAAGGATGATATAAAGCACCTCCAGAAGGAGATTGCTGATTTAAAGAGGCAGAAGAAGGACTTATCATCATCATTGAAGCGAAAACAACTTCTACTCAAAAGTGCTCAAGACCAAATTGGTGAAATTGAGCAAGAGGTTACTACCCTTGAGAAAGCTTCCCCAACAAATGATGAACTGCTTAAAGATGTGAAAAATGCCTCCGATCTTCTTGAATTAGCCAAGGAAACCTTGAAGGACTTGAACCCGTTTACTTGATAGTGCTTAGGCCACCTTTTTTTGCTTAGGACTTGTTTAAGAGTAGCCAGGACCGTTGGTTTTTTTTTCTATCTTAGGATTCAATGTATCATGAACGTCATTACTTCAAAGTTACTTAATAGAATTTATTTTTTTCTATCTTGCAACTTTTCGGTAATATATTTTTTCTTTGTTCATAACATCATCATATCAGAAAAAGAATAACACAGCTCTAGGATGTTGATTTTCATGAAAAAGTAAACAACACCGTAATTCCTTCACTTACTCAATTTGCAATTTGATATTTACCTGAAGAACTTTCAATTCAACAGGAAAACACAAATCAAAGCAAAGTTATGGACTTATTTCAACTTATAACTTGGTATATGCTTGAAGATTCTTCTATCCAACAAGAAAATATAAATCAAAGCAAAGTTGTAACGCCCCGAGTTTTCAGTCGTACAGGTATGGCTTATGTGATAATTATGTGCACGTTAAATTAGATCAATTATGTAATTATATGATTTACTTTTATTATTATTTCAATTTTCGAATAATTGAATTATTTGGAATTATTTGAATTTGAATTTATATGAATTTGTGAACTATATGCGCTTGTGTGACTCGTTTGCTTGCCGTTTCTATATGGAATAAATCCGAAATTTCATGGAAATTTAATATGTTGGAGATATACGTGTTATGAATATGGATATATGCTCGTTTCATGTTTTCGGATTCATTTGCATGAGTTTTGAATTTATTTTGATTTTGAAATCCAAAACGGGGGTTAACGAGCAATTAGCGCACCCTTGGTTCCGTATGTGATATCTTGAGCACTCGGAATCGAGTTCCGTCAACTTCGTTGAACTTGTATCGAAAATTCGGGTTTAATGAACTTAGCCTCACATTTTTCCAAAATTATTTGGACCTCCGAAATTCAACCAAAATATGTTACGTTCGCCAAAACTGCCACATCTCACCAAAATGGCCATATCTTCCACAAACCTTGACCAAATTAACCATGGTTGGATTTCTTGGAACCCTAGTTCAACCTTCTTTCAGCTCTTAACCATCCCCAACTGAACCAACCCTCACACTTAGAGAAAAACTCAGCAAAAACCCCTGCTCTCCAATTCATTCCCGTCACCTTGCCATACTTGGAGATTCAAGGCTCAAATCTCCTCCAACCTTCAACCAATTCAAAAGGTAAGCTTAGGGTTAAAATATAGATTCATTATGGGTCATTTTGAATCAGCATCCCCAATTTTGAGCATGCTTTCATGGGGTTTCGAGAAGATGATGAAATAGTTAGGTTTTGGAGCCATATGTTGATCTCATGAATCCTTTGATGCTTTTGATTGTTTTATAACATGAAAGTGATCACCTTAGCTTTCTCTTGTCATTTATGATCATGAATTATGTGGTAGTTGAAGGATTTATGAGATGCCATTAATGGAACTTTGAAGAAATTGCATGAAATGGTCACCTATTTCTCCTCCTCACGTTTGATCACTTTGAGAGCATGGTTGAGTGTTGTTTTGTGGTTGTTTTGTTGCATATTTGTGGCTAAATCATAACTGAGCATGTTGGTTAAGGTTTGGCATGGCTGCTGCTCTGTTTTCGTGAGTTTTTGCTGCTGGTATTTGGAGGTCGCGGCCGCGACCGCGATTAGTGTAAAAACGGTAGCGGCCCCTACTTCTGAGTGTGTTTGCTATGTTGCTCTCTCAGGTCGAGCCCGCGACCTAAAACATGTGTATTTCTAGTCGCACCCACTACCCATTTTTGGCCATGTTTCGAGTTATTGAAAATTGGAGGAAAAAATTCGGATTAAATGGGGTAGCGGCTGCTACCATTACATGAAGGAAATGGGTCGTGGCCGCGACCCTTCACAAATCTGCATGCATTTTCGAATTTCAAACTTAAATTTCATGGTTTCCTTGGCTCGTTTTTGGCTCATACACTTCATTAACATGTCATATAATGTAACAGCCCGAATACCCGCCTGCAGATATTGTCTGCTTTGCTATCCATAAGTCGGCATAGCCTCACGGTTTTGTTCTTCCCGGTGGAATTTAAGCCAAAGGCACCCACCCAGGAAAAGGCCTCTACAGGGAAGAGGTATCCACCCTGTAACGCCCCAGTTTTTCAGTCGTATAGCATGACGTATGTGTTTACCAAATTGCGCTAATTAATTGTTTATAAGTGATTTGTATATTTAATTTTATATTAAAAGTTAATTATCATAATTTAATGTTATTATATATATATATATATATATATATATATATATATATATATATATATATTAAATTTAGTACAAGTTGTTTCATGAAAAATATATGTAATCATGCATTTGATTTTAAATTACATTGTCTTAATCGTGCATGATGGGTCTGAATAGGGGTACAGAGTCCAATCACTTTAGAATTTGTTTAAGTGAGAAAACCACTGGAAGATCACCGGGAATGATGGGGGTTCTACCTGCTAGGACAAACACGCAAACAAAATCAGAAGGCCAAGCTGGGGAAATTGGGGGTGATACCCAGTTTTGCTCTCCGACGCTCAAGTCAGATGAGGATCTGAAAGAGAAAGTAAGCTAAGTATGAAGTTGCTGTAATGGAAGGTGCTTACAGTGGAAAAGATGAACTTGTGTATTTATAGTTGAGCGTCAGGGACCCTTTGGTCATTTGCGCCGTGTGGTCCTGGCCGAATGTTGCCCTAACACATGGCATTGCGAGAGAAACCTAGGAGGAATCTTCTCTGCAAAAGCCGGGGAAAGGTGGTGTGGGCAACAGTGGTAGGTGCGCAGGCATGTACAATGTGTCAGAGAGCCGTTTTGGGAGTTGGTAACGAAGGCTTAAGAGCGCGCTCGTGTCAACCAAAAGCCTTGGAGGCCAAGAAATCCACTAGGGGATGAGGGCCAAGGCCTGTGTAAGGAGTTGAGGTGGAAGCCTTTCTGAGGGAACGTAGCGCTCGAAGAGGGCTCCCTTGATTGATTGAAACGTTAGCCACGTAGCGTAAATGGCGCTCGTGAGAGAGCGGTAACAATGATCACGTGCGAATGTGACAGAGATGGCACGTGTTCTTGGAGGATACTGGCGCTTTAAGGGTTTCAGCGCTCGTGTAAGACTACCGTAATCACAGGACAGGTGTCGTCATCTTTGAAGTGCCACGTGTCCAAACGTGGGACGAGCGCATTTTGACCCCATCATTTTGCCCCCCAATTCTGCAGTCCTTAGTGATAAGGGCTGTAGAATTTTTTCCAATGCAATCTATCGTGCGTGTCGCTCGTATGAGGCCTGGCGTGTTGAGCAATCATCCTTCTGATTGCGCCATAAATGCGGTCTATTCATCTGACCGCTTGTAACGTCCTTGCATTAAGTGCAGTCCTTTCTTTTGACCATTTAGAGCGTCTAAGCATTAAATGCTGCTGCGTGTGGAGCGGGTGAGTCTCGGGGAGTACGAGATGGTTCAATAAAGTGAACGGTTTCCTAGGTGGGAAATGATTACGATTTTGAATTTTTTGCCCGAAATGTACCAACTTCCATCCCTATAAATAAGGGATTCTGTACCTATTCCATCTTTTACGCAAACACATCTCTAAAGCAGACATTTGCAGAAAAACTCTTTGCAAACTAGTTTCACAGCATTCCAAACTTTCTTCAAGCTTTTCCAGAAAACTCAAGGTAATCACCGGTGAAATTTTTCTAACTTTTCTAACCTTAGAACCAAATTAAGATTTAGTATTTCCTCAATCCTTTACTCCTTCCAGAGATCCCCAAATTTCTTCGAAAATCCTCCACTTTCGAAATCCTCCTATCTTTCCCAGAATCCACCATAGTCATGGCCGGAGATCATGTAGAAGAATTTGCCCGCGAAGTGGAGGACATGGCTACCCAGCGTTCGTCTCCGCCGGGTTCTCCTAGGGATGAGGAGTTAGGCACGGCCGTGATGGCCATGGATGAAAGGAACCCAGGTGGGGCTGAGCATCTCTTCGAAGAGATGACCTTGG
Source organism: Lantana camara (assembly GCA_037501455.1). Classification (NCBI taxonomy): domain Eukaryota; kingdom Viridiplantae; phylum Streptophyta; class Magnoliopsida; order Lamiales; family Verbenaceae; genus Lantana; species Lantana camara. The sequence continues at coordinate 58,083,255 of CM074858.1, forward strand.
TAATGGAGGCGGAGAGGCAGGGGGTGACTCTCCCAATAACTGAGAGTGCGACTCACCCCCATCGCCATACAGTGACAGTGGCCATCGCAGCTCCGGCGCCGGAAACTGAGGAAGTAGCGGGGCCCTCTGAAAGATCCCGTGACAAAGGCAAGGGCAAGAAAATTCAAAGGCCCAAGAAGACCAAGAAAACCAAGGGACCCAACGAGGGTGAAGGCTCGGGCATGCAAGCGACCGAGCGTACCCCAGATGAAACTCCCAGTACAATTACCTTGTGAGAAGTGAAGATAATGTTGGCGCCAATATACTGGGAAGAGCGCTTCACATGGCGGATCCCTGCTAACCACGAGCGTTCCAACCGTCCGCCTCTCGGTGAAATGGCGGCCTACATGGATGCGGTCAGTTCTGGGGGTTTGAGGTCCCCGATTCCAATCCCCGTGGCCCATATTTTGAACGATCTGGGCCTCTGCCCCACACAAATCGTACCCAACGGCCTCGCACTGATAACGGGCTTCGTGATCCTCATGAGATGCGCCGGTTACGAGCCTTTCCTGCGGAATTTCAATATTCTTTTTCAAGTGGTCAGCTCGCCACGCTCGTCACCTGAAGCGGGCTTCTTCTATTACATTCAAGCGAAGGCCCACTTGAAGTTAATCAACTCTCCCTCCACCATTTATGGCCCAAACTGGAAGGAGAAGTTCATTTTTGTCAGGCCCCAACAGATGAAGGTTTTGGGGTATCCCAAGAGTGGATCTCGCATGGGAAGGGTTCACTCGTAAAGAATCGCCTAGAACCTGCCTTCCCAAAGGATTGGGCCAAGAGCTTGGCGAAGGCCTTGAGGGACGAGGTCCGCCTGATCCGAGCCAAAGACTGGATAGATGATGCGGAGCTTATGTTCCTCTGCGGTCTTACTAACGACCCGCATTATCTTGACAACCCTCCCGCTCGTGATTTGGAGAGGGACGGTTAGATTTTAGGGCACTAACGTGTAGATAGGAATGCTAACTTGTCTATCTTTGCAGTTGTAACTTCTTTTACGAGAGTTGCTTAAGGATTTCTCACTCTCGTCTTTTCCTTCCTTGCAGGAGCAGAAATCTTGAGAATGGCCGGCGGAATGAGAAATGCTGCCAGGTTTGCTAATGCCAACAGGCGTGAAGCCCAACAAGAAGACCAACAAAATCCCCGAGGCCATGGAGCGGGTAGGGGGGACGGTCGTGGAGGCCATCACAGTGCTAGCTCAAGTACGGCTCTTGGCGCTCAAACGCAATGAGGCCGAGGGGATGATAGAGCGCCAACGTGGAGAACAGGATAGTGGTGCGGCCACCTCCTGCGACAGATGCGAGGGTGACCGACCCTCGCGCTACCAATCAAGTGAGGCCCCCAACAAATGTGGTGACAAGCGGGGCTCAATCGAGGGCTGACAGGACTTCCCGCAAGAGGAAGAGGATGCCCGATGCCCTCGCAATAACGGGCAAGGGTAAACAGGTGGTGGAGGGCCCCAAGGGAGACGGAGAAACTTCCTCTTCAGAGGAGGAGCATCTGTGGGGTTTTACCCGTCGAAGGGATAGGCACTTCACCGGCTCCGCGGACGGAGGTGCGGTTCTGTTGAGGCACGGAACGCTCGCTCAGACTATCAGCGAGAATTTGTACGAGAGGGCCCAATTCACTGCAGACCACAAGCACTTATATTCGGAGCCTGTTGACAAGGTGACGAGCGACATGGTGCATGCCATTCTTTTTGTGAGTCTACTTCTTCCTTTCTTTGTAACCTTACTTTCTTATGGAAAAATTATTCCTCAACATATTTGTTAATACTTCTGCCCTTTTCGAGCCTGTGCAGCAAGTGCTCCCGAGGGCCAAGAATATTCAGATGCGCGCCTCAGTTTACACTGATCGAAAGGCCAAGTATAAGAAAATGGCACGCTCGAACTACCCCGCTCAAATCTAGGTGGAGTTGGACACTGAGAAGGCTAAGTACACTTCCCTCAAGGAAGAGTACAAATAGATGGAGGAGGAGTTGAAGAGGTTGCAGGATGACTTTGCGAGCACAGAGAACGCTAGGAGCAGTTTGAGCGACAAGTTTGCCCAACTTGGTGAGAACTACAAGAAGCTCGGGGCCGAGCGTGATGACTGGAAAACGAGGGCTCTGGAGGCAGAAAGGAAATTTACTGATACCATGAACCAATGGCCTCGGAGTCTCGAGCGATCCAACAAGGAGGCGCTCATCAAATTTTGTCAGTCTAAGGCCTTCAACTTTGCCGCTTCCTTGCATTGCTTGGACGAGGCTCAAAAGGCCTTCAACTTAGCCATTGAGCAAGGCATCTTCAAAGGTTTGACAGATCCGGCCATTCGTGGGGCGGAAGGCACGGGGCTCATGTTCAATGAGCGCTACGAAGAGGATGACGACGACCGTGATGATCCTGCGGCCAACATTTCTGAACCGGAATACGACTTCCTGGTCAAGCTCATCCAGGATGAGTACATGGAGGCCCATCCTCCAGAAGATTCCCCCCAAGTAGCACATACTGACCCTCCTGTAAACGAGCCTCAAGCGCCTGTCGTAGAGAATGCCCTCGCTCCAGCTATTGAAAATATCCCTGCTCCTGCCAACAACGCCAATGAGCCCAACGATCCTCAAGCGCCCGAAAACAACGAGCTTGAGCCTCCAGCTGCCCAGCACCAAGAGCCGGAAGGCCCCGTTCATGGCCCTGTGGCTCAGAACATTTTGGTGGTTCTGGATGAAGACATTGCTCCTGCCGCTTGAAGTTCTTCCTCACCACCTTGCATTGCTATTCTCCCTTTTCCAACTTACCGTCTCCCTTTTTGTAATAGTGTTATGGGCCTTTGAGCCCTTACTCTGTAACTTTTGGCGAAAGCCTTAATCAATAAAATTGTTTCTTTTCATAATGCTGTCTCTCTTTTCCTTGATTGTGAAGTTCTATCTTGCGCTTGTTGTAAACAAATCTTGTAGTAATAAGAGTGTGTGTAACACGCTTAGTAAAAATTGTATTACTCAGATAGGCTTTTGACCCTTGAAAGATTTTGTTAAATCTTGTAAACTTGAAAAATTTTACTAAGTCTTGAGTAATCATGAGGGTCTTATTGTGAGGCTGCCCCCATTCAAGACTTGTGTAAATTTTAGCTTTTATACTTAGAAATTTTGCTAAGTCTTGAGTAACTAAGAGGGTCTTACTGGGAGATTGCCCTCGTTCAAGACTTGTGAATTTTCCTCTTATTCTTGGGAAATTTTGCTAAGTCTTGAGTGGTCACGAGGGTCTTACTGAGAGACTGTCCTCGTTCAAGACTTGTGAAATTTCTTCTTAATCTTGGAAAATTTAGCTAAGTCTTGAGTGATCACGAGGGTCTTACTGAGAGACTGCCCTCGTTCAAGACTTGTGAAATTTCTTCCGAACAATACTGCTGTTAAGCGAGCGCTCTTGTGCCTGTTCACCTTTCAGAGTTTGCCAGCGATCCCGTTTTCGAGCGCAAGGCGTTGTAACGAACGGCCAAGGCCTACTAGGATTTCCTTCTTACTTTCCTTCCGATTCATCAAGTTGGTTGTGAGCGTTACCAGTCTATCCTTATGAGGGCGTCCCCCCACGAGGAGTAGAGTGCTGGTAAGCGTAACCCATGTGCAATAACAGCGTTTGTCTTGGAATGGACTGCCAACCACGCTCGTAGAGACGAGGGACGTGGGTCTTATCCATTCATGTAATTAAAAAAGCAGAAGTACAGAGATATTGAAAAGAATGTATTACAACTTACTTGAGATTTGAAGTACATAGAACCCATTAACGGGGTGGTTACATCATCGTTTCTAAAGAGCTTTTAAGCATAAAACCGCCGGAGGTTACATGCGTTCCAAGGGCGAGGCAAACGCTCACCTTGAAGTGTCTCCAGGGTGTAAGTGTTGTTAGCTCTGACTTGTATAACTTTGAATGGACCCTCCCAGTTGGGGTCCAACTTCCCCACATGTTTGGATACTTCCACTTTCTTCAAAACCAGGTCTCCTAGCTGGAGAGTTCTTTCTCGCGTGTGCTTGTTGTATTGTTGTGCCACGGTTGCCTTATATCTATGTATTTTGGCCCAAGCCTTGTCTCTTCTTTCCTCCAATAGGTCCAACTCCAGGCTCCTATTATCTTCATTAAGCTGAGGTTCGAAATAGGCTACACAAACGGATTCATTTACAATCTCGGCTGGTATCATTGCTTCTGACCCATATACGAGCGTGAAAGGCGTCTCGCCAGTGGCCGCTCGTGGAGTAGTGCGATAAGCCCAGAGTGCCCCTTGCAATTCTTCTGCCCATTCACTCTTTTTGCTCTCTAGCATTGTTTTCAGATGTTGCAAAATGACCTTGTTCGTAACTTCTGCCTGTCCATTGGCTTGGGGGTGGACCACGGAGGTAAAGCACTGTTCAATCCCCAACTCTGAACACCATTCCCGTGTGTCAGCTGCTATGAATTGGGATCCATTGTCTGAAATAAGCACCCTCAGAATGCCATATCTGCAGATGATGTTCTTCCAAATGAAGTCCCTTACCACCCTGAAGGTGATTTTTGCTACGGCTTCAGCCTCGGTCCATTTGGTAAAATAATCGACAGCTAAAATGACAAACTTCTTTTGTCCGACCGCGATGGGCAAGGGGCCAACAATGTCAATTCCCCACTAGTCAAAGGGCCAGGAGACATCTATAAGGATCATCTGAGCGGCTGGCAGTTGAGGGAGATTGGAATGGAACTGGCACTTAGGGCACTTTCTGGAAAACTCAATGGCGTCTTGGAGAACTGTGGGCCAATAAAACTCACTTCTCAGAATTTTCTTAGCCAGGATACGCCCTCCTGAATGATTCCCACAGCTCCCGCTGTGAATAAGTTCTAGCGTTTCCTTCGCCTGCGAGGGCCTTAGACATCTCATCGGTGGTCCTTGAAATGACTTCTTGAACAGCCTTCCTTCAGAGTCAATAGAAAACCGAGGGGCCTTGTTTCTAATTTTCCGAGCCTCTACCAGGTCAGTGGGACAAACACCATCTTTAAGAAATCTGATGATATCATCAAGCCAACATGGCTCGTGTGGATCGATCATAGCGACCACCTCCTTAGCAATTCTCTCCCTGATCAGAGGTGCTTCCGTTCTAAGGAACGTGACCGAACGCTCGGAAGTGCCTTCTAATGCCGAAGCAAATTTAGATAGAGCGTCAGCGCGCTCGTTCTCTGCTCCTGGGACTTGGAGTAGATGGAATTCTTTGAACTTCCCAATGATCTCCCTGGCTTTGCTCAAGTACTGCACCATGGTGGTTTCTCGAGCCTCATAAGTTCCTTCAATCTGGCTCGCAATTAACTGTGAATCAACATAAGCAGTAATTCTGGAAGCTCCGTTCCAGAAAGCAATTTTCAATCCTTGCACAAGGGCTTCATATTTTGCCTCGTTATTGGTGACTTGAAAATCCAACCTGATTGCAAAGTCTAACTCAATCCCATTGGGTATCTAAGGGCTACCCCTGCCTGTAACGCCCCGGTTTTTCCATACAATCATTATGTGATATTATATGTTACTTTATAATTTTATAACATTATATGCATTATGTTTAAATAAACTTATATGAATTATCATTAACGTGGAAATTACGTGAACTAATTGATAACGTGCTTAATTGTATGAATTAAGTGATCTAATTGAATTAAATGTCCTTAATTGCTCTCTTGTGTGAATTCTTGGATTTAAATGTATATCATGACTTGAAGTTAATTGCATCATTTGTTAGAGATTATACTTATGTGCATTAATTTAAATAAGCAAGGGACTTTTATGCAAATAAGGATGAATCACATATTTCCATACATGACTTTAGGATATATCTCTTAATTCATCCAAAATCTTCCATTATATTCCATTCATCCAAGAACAAAGAATACACACACATACACCTAGTAAATGTCGGTTTTTACACCTTGAGAAGAGGAAGAAGATATTAACCCTAATTCAAGCTAGAATTGAAGGGAATTGTGAAGTAGGAGCACCATCAACCTCATATCATCATCTCATCACCATTTCTTTTGATTCAAGGTAGGAATTGGAGATTTCATGAAATTCTTGAATATTTGATCAAGCATGAATTTATGAATTTGTTGATGAATTCTTGCATAATTAGAGTAGAAAGCATGATAGTGATCATAAGGAGTAAGGATTGCATGAAAATCTTGAAATTCTTGAAGATTGGAAGCATATGTATAAATATGGGGGTTTCATCATGAAATTTTGATGCCTTGATGTATATTTCTTGATTGTTTGAGTGAATAAGTGTAGTATAATGTATATTTGATGTTTCTTGATAATTGTTATTGAGTGATCATGCATTTGTTGATGTTTTGGTGATTTTTTGCATGAAAATCCCCTGTTTTCTGCTGCTGCGTATATGGTCGCGCCCACGACCTGTTTATGTGTAAAAATGGTCGTTCCCGCGACCCCATTTTGGCCAACTTTCGATTTTTGGAAAATTGCATGAAAAATTCGGAAAATATTAGCGCGACCATTTTGTGAAGGATTTTGGTCGCGCCCGCGACCACCCTCCAGAAACTGCATTTTGTCCAACTTCGAACCTACGCCATTTTCACCTCACTTTGAATTAGAAAACGTGCCATATAGAGTTGCAAAGGTATATGTGTCTACTTTCATTCCCAACAAGCAAAACTCAATTCCCACTTCTAGAATTTAAGATATTACAGTTTTCCCACAACATGTGCATTTTCCCAAAATTGTCAAGTTTTCCTAAACTTCACCAAAATTTTTCATATTGCATCCCTTTCACTTTCTTGGCTCCCATATGTGAATTATATGACTTTTATGCCCTATTTGATCATTTTTATCTTAAATTGCTAAATTGAACATGTCATGATCGTTATTGATTGAAATTGTATAAGTGACATTATTGGAACATGCCGTTCGCCTTCGTTGGTTCATAAGGGTAGAGTCTTATGTACACTTGTACCTTTGTTACACAGATCATGGTCCGGGAGACGAGGAACACGCTCCATAAGGTGTATCCTTTCTTCTTGTGTTGGTAAAGGTGAGGTTTAATTTCTAGATATATAGAACCCTAAAACCCTACTTGATGTTTCAGCCAAAATGTATCTATATCTTTATAGTTTTCCCAACTTTAATTACCTCAAAATTGATCGATTGTAATTGTTATTGTACTGACTGATTGTTATCGTACTGAATTGATTAATTGTTTTGGCGAGTAAAGCATGCTCACATTGGGCCCGAGGGTAGTGTACTGAGCCAACCGAGGAAGCAAGGGCTGACGGGTAACTCTTGCACTATTCTCACAACTTTGGGATGCCCCCTGAATCCACTAGGAGATTAGTGGAAGAAGGAGTTCCGGGTATAGGGAATCATGAATCCTATACTCAATGAGCATGGAGGGCGGGGCCTTGCAATCCCCCATCAACCGGAGGAAGAAGGAGACTGGGGACGGGTCCGGCACCACGGATTATCCTCGGGTTATTGTCATGATTGCACTTATTGATTGTCTTGCTTGAATACAATATGTACGAATGCACAATAATTGAACTGCATGATCACCTATTGATTAATAAAGCAAGCACGAATTGTACACAGTCGGAGTAAGGTTGGAGAATTGCCCTCACTCGCCGGGCCACTGATTGAAATGAATTGTAATTGATTGTTTTGTTAAATTGGATAGTTGTAATCTCGGGCGAAGATTATTTCTTTTATTAATTTATATTGTTTCAACTGTGAAAGACTTTACCCGAGATTATAGCTTGCATGATACGTGCGCTAATATTTATTTAAACCCCTCACTCAGTCTGTGGTTGACTGACACCTCACACTTTTCAGGTACTTTCAGTGGTGTGCTAGGCGGGAGTCCGAGTTGTGTGCAGTTGTCGAGATGAGTCTAGCATCGCATTTTTATGTTATGGACATTTATGGATCAATTAGGTTGTTGTTATGGATATGGTGGAGATGATAATGTATTGATATAAAGTTGGAAGTTAACTCTTTTGGGATATTTGATATATGCTAATGAAATTATTATGCTTCCGCTTTAAATTCCTAGACTTGGACTTGAATGGTTTGAGGGTTAGTCCCGCCTAGCTAGTGAGTTTTTTTTATTGTCACCCGTTCGCCATGAGTCCGGTTCATATATGGACTACCCATTTCATGTGTGAGCTAGACTTATGGTGCGGGGGTGTGGTATCTCGGCGTTCCGGGTGCTACATCTGAAGTGGTATCAGAGCCCGGTTGTAAAACCGAGCTTCTAGTGTCATGTCTCGTGAGTCTAGGTCGAACGGCATAGGATTAATTGATAATTTGCGAGTCCTGCCTCTTAGTTGGAATTACTTGAACTTATTTGAACTTACCTGAACATCCTTGAGCTACTTGATAACTTGTACTTGTAGTGATTCTTGGCATTAATTGTTGATTGATTGATTTCACGTTGCTTGAATTTTATATGTCCAATGTGTTTTAATTTTTATTTTGTTGAATTATTTGCCACATTCTGCATCAAATTCGTGTCTTTGACATCAATTATGTGTCATGAGCATGTATTGTAACGCCCCGCTCATCCGATAAATAAGGTACGTCACCTTTCAACCTTTTTATGTGTTTAATTATGTGACCTCTTTTAAAGTTAGGGCCCATTTTGTAATTTTCTGCTTTTGGGGGGGTTTTCCGGTCACTTCTCGTTCGGTAGAGATTTTGACTTCTTTGATCCCTTTAACGCGTCCTGGGCAGCGAAACGAGTCTGTAGACTCTAAGTTTGCCCAATTCTGACTTCGTTAGCCCGTTCTTCCGATCGTTTTTGAGTACGAGGATCCGAGATATATACTCGGGTTTTCTCGTTTTGCGTGCCAGAACAGCAGACTCAGCCTTCATCGTCTTCTCCAGCGATCCGTCACTATTCACATACAGTGAAGGTGTGAAAACACACACATGCTCGTTCTCCCTCGTTTCTCGACGGAATTCGACGAACCAATAGTGGAAATTTATCAGCTCGATGAGCCCGTCACAACCGTACCAGTTTCGGTGGTCCGAAGGTGGCGGTTTGCGCCACCTCTTCGCCGGCGGCGTTCCGGCGACCCTCACCGGCCAACAACCACCCAACCCCACGTTTTCGACCCTTCCCGTTCCATTTCTGGCCTCCTTTTTGAGCGAATCGCGGCGGAGATGGCCAAATCGGCTGTGGCACAGCGGTGGAACTTCGGCGGCGATGTGGGCCCTCTTCCCGGCCGGTTTTGGTGGTGGAGCCTTCACAAAAGTTGCTTGGAATGACGAGACTTAGCGGATGGCATCGACGGCGTTCCGAGAATCGACCGGCGGCGGCGGATCGGTGGCGGACCGGGCCTGGACCGGCTGTCCGATTTTCCGGTGACTTTTTCCGGGTTTTGACTGGGGGCTTTTGTAGGGCTCGTTACAAGCTTTCCAACGGTATGCTCGGATTTCATTTTCGTTTTACGGTTTACGTTTAATTTCAGTTTTCGTACTAAGATTTATGTTCGGTTTTTCGTCAACGAAGTCCGGCGTGTTTGGCATTTTCTGAAATTGATTGAGGGCTTTGTTGAGTAGGCCGAGACGCACGTTTCTGTCCTTCCGGGGATTTTTCCGACCACCGGAGGTGGTGTTCCGGTGGCGGCCGGTGGCTGTTCGGCCGGCTATGGTAGCGGCATTCCGGTGACTTTCGGACAGAAGGTCCCTTTCGTTGTGGTGAGTTCAACGCCACTTTCCGTTCGTCAATCGGATGCCCGGTTGATTTGTTGTGATTTATTTTGTGTACTTCTATTTAACTGAAATTAATTGTTTTAATTGCAATGAATTGTCAATTGCTTGATTTGTCGATCAATATGAATTCCAATGTGTACGAAAGCAGGTATTAAATGAACTATGATATATGTTGATGCTTTGATTTGCAATTTGAACTCCGATATGCCGTATTTGAGCTATTTGTCTAACTTGAAGGGGTGTATGTGTAATTTTGTAAACAATATGAAAATTGTTTGATTTAATTAGGTAACCTGGTAATTGAATCCGTTTAGTGATATATGAATTGAGTATGCCATGTGTGAATTATATAAAATTGATATAGTTGGATTTGAATGACTCTATTTTATTTATTTTATAATTGTAAACTTGATATACTTGAGTTATAAATGTTATATGAAGTTCATGACTTGATTTGCTATGAATTATGAAAGATATGAAATGATTGGGCTTGAAACCCTCATGTATGGAATGTACTTGAACGAATTACTTGATTATGTAACTCCATAACATCATTTTACCCCTTATACCTCTCATATCATGTGTTTAGCATTGCCGTGCGTCTATGTGGTTTCATATTGAGTCAATTCTCACAAGTACCCATTGTTCCTTCTCTTGTACAGTTTGTTTCCAGGGCGGAGACTTCCAAATTGAGTAGGCACCCGTATTGCTCTTGTTTCTTATCTCGTGGTATTCCAGGTGAGGGTGTTTTCGTTCTAGTTACATATCAAACCCTACAACCCTTATGTGAAAAGCTTTGGCCAAAACCTTATGATTATATATATGTTACTTTTAAAGTAAAGTCATCGAGTAAATATTGATCGAGTAAATATTGATTGAGTAAATATTGATTGATCGAGTAAATATTGATCGAGTAAACCCCTTTTCAAATGGATTATGAAATATGTTATGATTCTTATGAATCAAATGTTTTGGCGAGAAAAGAATGATTGATTGATTGCACCGAATGGGGCCCAGGGGCTTGGTGTGAGTGGGGACCCGAGGAGGCAAGGGCTGACGGTAAACCCTCACACTAGTCCCACTATTGAACGGCGGTACCGGACCTCGTCAGGAGATTGGCGGGGAAAGGGAGCTGAGTGCCATCTGGGGAGTCATGTAACCCCTTTTGGTCAATGATTGGGTGGTCGGGCCTTGCAAACCTACCACCAACCCAGAGGAAGAAGGTTGGAACTTATTTATGATTGAAAATGATTGATTGATTGATTGATTATGATTGATTATGATTGATAGGCACTGTGCGGGAAGGCCGGGAAACGGATTGCCCAAACGAATATATTCAGGACATGAGATGTGATCTGTGTGTATTATGATATATTGCATGATCACCTATTTAATGTATTAATGATATTTGTCGTACACGGTTGGAGTTTGGTTGGAGATTGTGCACGCTCACTCGCCGAGCCTTATTGATTAAGTATGATATATGAACTTAATGAATTTAATATGAATAGTCGTAAAGTCTGAGCATTGCTTGGTCATTCTTTTGCCCTTTTTGGGAACTAACTTTAAATAAAACCTTGCTCGGGATTTATGACTTGCATGTGCATGTTTCTATATTATATGTATCGCTCCAGCTCACTCAGTCTTCTAGAGACTGACCCCTCCTTCCCCCTTTTTCCAGTTTCTTTTGCAGGAGTTGGTTCCTAGGCGGAGTTATGATTGTCGAGTCATTGTTCTAGTCTCACTCATTTACACTCACTGCATATTATATTGTCTCTAAGTACTGTATTGATTTATTATTGTTGGCCGGTGTGCCCTTATTGAATTGATATTGATTCGGGACAGGTTAGGACAGGTGTACTGATTAGTGGAACCCGTATTTATATTCGTATTGGATTTCATTTATTTCATGGATATTACATAAACGATTTCCTTGCTTCCGCATTTTGGTTTTTGTTGATTGTTCCAGGGTTAGCTACCGCCTAGTCAGGGTTGTTCTTTTGATTGTCACCCGTTCGCTGTGAGACCGATTCATGTGTGGACTGCCTATTTGATATGTGGATTAGACTCATAGTGCGGGGGATGTGGTGCCTATCGTCCCGGGTGCTACATCTTTAGGTGGTATCAGAGCTACCAGGTTCAGAACCGGTGCTCTGGGTTGTGTTGTCTCGAGTATAGGTCGCACGGCATAGGAACTAATTGTCAATGTGTGCATTGCATCATTCTTGAACACTGAATTGTGATTTTTTTTCAAACTTTATTAGATTATTTGTTGCATTTTGCATTGAATCCATTCTTTTGGTGTTAATTATGTGGCATGAGCATATACTAATCGCATGCATTTATTTTCAAAATGAGCTGTGATTCATAGGATATGAAGACAATATCCAACCACGGCCAATCTTTACGACAACCACAGGCTACCACAAGCTCTTCTTTCTAGCTCGGAAGTTGTAAGGCATGCCTTGGGAATTTCTACAGAAATTTAAGAGTCAAACCTTTTCTAAAATGAGGTTAGGGCTCGAGTGACAAAGTCCAGAATAAGAGGTCAGTTCGAAGGAGAAGTTTGCAAGCTCTATTACCGATGGTGAATCCATGAGGAGACAGGATTTGTGGTGTGTAATGATTTGGTTTCACGAGATCAACATGTTTGTTTACACTACGAAGATTTGTCAACCAGATTCCAAAGAAGAGAAATCTCGAAGCTGTTTTAGATTCGAGGTTTCTATCAACATGGAGGCGATGACCTTCAAGAGAATTAAAGTAAAGTAGGTTCGTGGTTGAGAAGCAGTAAAGACCATCTAACTTGAGAAAGAGGCAAAAGAAAATATGAAGAATAATATAGCTTGGGATTTAGATCGATGAAAAAGGATGAAGAGACTACGAAGAGGGAATTCACATACTTCATAATTGAGATGAGATAGGAGTTGAATTGAGAAGAATTAAAGAAAATTAGTCGACGTGGTAAGTATAGGTTCATGGAAAATGACAATGCTAAGGATTTTATCTTCGGCCGGATATGAGTTCATCTTCCAAATGCAAGATGAAGTGTCGAGTTGTGAGATTGAATTAAGAGCTTTGGAGCAACCAATGGAAACGATAAAGAAAGACAAAGAACTATTGGAAGGAAATTATGTATTCGAATGTAAACAATTGGGGGTTGAGCTCATACAACTATTCGAACTCATAAGGAATAAACCAGAGATGCTTTAATCAAAGGAACAACTATGGTAAGGACTAGGACAACAATTGGAGATTGATTCTTCAAGAGAAGTCAAGATACCAACTTCATGGGTGTTGAAGAATTTAGGTTCAAGAGATTTCAATCTCGGACTTGGGAGATCCATAAGTCGATACACGGGAACTTTGAAGATTTGAAAGATTGTGGGTAAAGAAGAGGGGAACAATTAATTCAAGACAAACCTGCAATTTGAGAAACAAAGAAATATGCCAAGTTAAAGTTTACAACTACGGTGACAGGTTCTATGCATTCATAAGCACGTGCATCATACATCGCTTTAATTGTTTAAATTTCTCTATTTATATGCGCATCTCTAATTTGTAAAATTGTTCCAATGTGTTGCATCTTTAATTGTTTACAAGTGTGATACTGCATTGGCACCCTAACCCGACATGCATTTTAGTGTTTACTTGATAGGAATTCCCTACATCTTATTTATCAAGTGATACTCCGACTAATTCTTGCTGGGATCAAGAAAAGAAGAAATTCTGGGTTGCACTGGTTGGTTAAAAAGGAAATGGGAAATTCTGAGGTTTGGGAAAATAGAATCGAAAGTGGGAACGAAAGAAGCAGGTTGTCATTCCTACTAAGTGCTTCAAAGGAAATGTGAGGACTATCACTAGACAAGTGGCGTGATTAGAACCACTTATACCGAGGAAGTTAAGTTGAAGAAATTGAGGTGTTTTGATCCGAGAAGTGGTAGAAAAAGTCTAAGGAGTTGGAATAAAAGTTCTTATGGGGAAGAGCACGACTAGACATGAAACTTAAATTCACAGTTGTGCTCGAGGAAGATACTTCTCACGGACATGAATGACCCAATGGTAGTAACAGGAAAAGAATAAGGCCGCGTTATCAGTTTAAACCTTCAAAGTTTGAGTTAAGTTAATATACCTGGAATGAAGATCTTCATAAGGCATCGAAGAGAGTGGTTCGTTTGGGAATTTATAACTACGTGATTCAGACAGTGAGGATGATGATACTATCAGGGAACTTCTGATGGATTCCTAAATTAGTTTCAAGAAAGGAAAATTGGTCAAAATTTATCACTTTAAAGAAGGATGTCAACTAGTTTCAGATGACCAAATCTTCAACAAAGAATTAAACCAGTTAGTGACAATGTATGAAGTGGGAGTTAAAGTTTAAGATTCGTGTACGGCCAAAGATAATATAGTGAACCGGTACAAAGATAAATGTTCTGATCGTAGGCGGAATAAACTAGTGCTCGGCTAATTGCAGAAGATAACTGTGAGTAAGGATCCGAATGGAATCGAGAATAGGATCAACCAAGGATCTGGCTTTCTCAGTCAAACATATACTAAAGATAGGAAAGACAAGTTGGGAATCAAGCCAGCTAGAGATCAGACTATCTAATCGTGAAGTAAAGTCACAACATCAATTCCATTACTACGGTGAACGGTACATTAAGCATCCATCGCACGAGCATACATGCATCGTTTACATATTTAAATTTTTGTTATTATGTGATACCCTAGCCAGTGGAGTGTGTGTTGATTATTGTGAACCTTGCTTCTGCTTGTGTGCTTGAGTGAAAGGGAGATTTGATTCTCTCTGATTATGTGCCAGGAAGATGTAGATTCTCCCTTTCTATGTGCTAGAAAGATGTTGGATTCTTTCTGTTTTCTGTGCACGAGAGATGCTGGATTCTCTTGTACTTAGGTATTCGAGGGATGTTGGATTCTCTTGGATTTGGGAGTTTGAGAAATGCTGGATTTTCTCAAACTAGAATGTCTGGAAGGATGTGGAATCTGACAGACTTAGGCTGGGAGACGGGGTTCTCTCAATTCTGTGCCCGAGAGACGGGGTTCTCTCTTTTGTGTGTGCTGAGGGACGGGGTTTCCTCACTTGTGTGTTGAGAGATGGGATTCTCTCTTGTTGTCGTGTTTGCGTTACGCCTGGATAGACAAAGGTTAACAAGTGACGAGGCAATGGACTAGTAGCGGTCGAACGAGTTTTGAAGTGACTAACGACCAAGTGTTCGAGTAGATCTTTGTGACTACCAGACTCTGAAGGGGTTGATACAAATAAGGGGAGTAAACTTCACAACCAGGGCTAAGATGCTAAGCAATTTCGGGAAATAAATCGATACAATTTCAGTTTGAAGCTCTTCGGTCCAACAGTAGGACCTGAGGACAGGTCCTTTTGAAGGAGGGAAGATTGTAACGCCCCGCTCATCCGATAAATAAGGTACGTCACCTTTCAACCATTTTATGTGTTTAATTATGTGATTGGTGCGTTGTGTGGCCCTCTTTTGAACTCTTTTAGAGTTAGGGCCCTTTTTGTAATTTTCTTCTTTTGGGGGGTTTTTCTGGTCACTTCTCGTTCGGTAGAGATTTTGACTTCTTTAATCCCTTTAACGCGTCCGGGGCAGCGAAACGAGTCTGTAGACTCTAAGTTTGCCCAATTCTGACTTCGTTAGCCCGTTCTTCCGATCGTTTTTTAGTACGAGGATCTGAGATATATACTCGGGTTTTCTCGTTTTGCGTGCCAGAACAGCAGACTCAGCCTTCATCGTCTTCTCCAGCGATCCATCACTATTCACACACAGTGAAGGTGTGAAAACACATACATGCTCGTTCTCCCTCGTTTCTCGACGGAATTCGACGAACCAATAGTGGAAATTTATCAGCTCGATGAGCCCGTCACAACCGTACCAGTTTCGTGGCCTGAAATTGACCAGCGGCGGCGCAGCAGTGGTCCGAAGGTGGCGGTTTGCGCCACCTCTTTGCCGGTAGCGTTCCGACGACCCTCACCAGCCAACAACCACCCAACCCCACGTTTTCCACCCTTCCCGTTCCATTTCCGACCTCCTTTTTATAGAGAATCGAGACGGAGATAGCCGAATCGGCGATGGCGCATCGGCGGAACTTCGGCGGCGATGTGGGCCCTCTTCCCGGCCAGTTTTGGTGGTGGAGCCTTCACAAAAGTTGCTTGGAATGACGAGACTTAGCGGATAGCATCGACGGCGTTCCGAGAACCGGCCGGCGGCGGCGGACCGGGCCCGAACCGGCGGTCCGATTTTTCGGCGACTTTTTCCGGGTTTTGACTGGGGGCTTTTGTAGGGCTCGTTACAAGCTTTCCAACGGTATGCTCGGATTTCATTTTCGTTTTACGGTTTACGTTTAATTTCAGTTTTCGTACTAGGATTTAAGTTCGGTTTTTCATCAACGAAGTCCGGCGTGTTTGGCATTTTCTGAAATTGATTGAGGGCTTTTGTTGAGCAGGCCGAGACGCACGTTTCTGTCCTTCCGGGGATTTTTCCGACCACCGGAGGCGGTGTTCCGGTGGCGGACGGTGGCTGTTCGGCCGGCTACGGTAGCGGCATTCCGGTGACTTTCGGACAGAAGGTCCCTTTCGTTGTGGTGAGTTCAACGCCACTTTCCGTTCGTCAATCGGATGCCCGGTTGATTTGTTGTGATTTATTTTGTGTATTTCTATTTAATTGAAGTTAATTGTTTTAATTGCAATGAATTGTCAATTGCTTGATTTGTCGATCAATATGAATTCCAATGTGTACGAAAGCAGGTATTAAATGAACTATGATATATGTTGATGCTTTGATTTGCAATTTGAACTCCGATATGCCGTATTTGAGCTATTTATCTAACTTGAAGGGGTGTATGTGTAATTTTGTAAACAATATGAATATTGTTTGATTTAATTAGGTAACCTGGTAATTGAATCCGTTTAGTGATATATGAATTGAGTATGCCATGTGTGAATTATATAAAATTGATATAGTTGGATTTGAATGACTCTATTTTATTTATTTTATAATTGTAAACTTGATATACTTGAGTTATAAATGTTATACGAAGTTCATGACTTGATTTGCTATGAATTATGAAAGATATGAAATGATTGGGCTTGAAACCCTCATGTATGGAATGTACTTGAACGAATTACTTGATTATGTAACTCCATAACATCATTTTACTTCTTATACCTCTCATATCATGTGTTTAGCATTGCCGTGCGTCTATGTGGTTTCATATTGAGTCAATTCTCACAAGTACCCATTGTTCCTTCTCTTGTACAGTTTGTTTCCAGGGCGGAGACTTCCAAATTGAATAGGCACCCGTATTGCTCTTGTTTCTTGTCTCGTGGTATTCCAGGTGAGGGTGTTTTCGTTCTAGTTACATATCAAACCCTACAACCCTTATGTGAAAAGCTTTGGCCAAAACCTTATGATTATATATATGTTACTTTTAAAGTAAAGTCATCGAGTAAATATTGATCGAGTAAATATTGATTGATCGAGTAAATATAGATCGAGTAAACCCCTTTTCAAATGGATTATGAAATATGTTATGATTCTTATGAATCAAATGTTTTGGCAAGAAAAGAATGATTGATTGATTGCACCGAATGGGGCCCAGGGGCTTGGTTTGAGTGGGGACCCGAGGAGGCAAGGGCTGACGGTAAACCCTCACACTAGTCCCACTATTGAATGGCGGTACCGGACCTCGTCAGGAGATTGGCGGGGAAAGGGAGCTGAGTGCCATCTGGGGAGTCATGTAACCCCTTTTGGTCAATGATTGGGTGGTCGGGCCTTGCAAACCTACCACCAACCCGGAGGAAGAAGGTTGGAACTTATTTATGATTGAAAATGATTATTGATTGATTGATTATGATTGATAGGCACTGTGCGGGAAGGCCGGGAAACGGATTGCCCAAACGAATATATTCAGGACATGAGATGTGATCTGTGTGTATTATGATATATTGCATGATCACCTATTTAATGTATTAATGATATTTGTCGTACACGGTCGGAGTTTGGTTGGAGATTGTGCACGCTCACTCGCCGAGCCTTATTGATTAAGTATGATATATGAACTTAATGAATTTAATATGAATAGTCGTAAAGTTTGAGCATTGCTTGGTCATTCTTTTACCCTTTTTGGGAACTAACTTTAAATAAAACCTTGCTCGGGATTTATGACTTGCATGTGCATGTTTCTATATTATATGTATCGCTCCAGCTCACTCAGTCTTCTAGAGACTGACCCCTCCTTCCCCCTTTTTCCAGTTTCTTTTGCAGGCGTTGGTTGCTAGGCGGAGTTATGATTGTCGAGTCATTGTTCTAGTCTCACTCATTTACACTCACTGCATATTATATTGTCTCTAAGTACTGTATTGATTTATTATTGTTGGCCGGTACGCCCTTATTGAATTGATATTGATTCGGGACAGGTTAGGACAGGTTCTGGAGCCAGTTGAACCCGTTGTTATGTTGTTTCCTTGTATTGATTCGGGACAGGTTAGGATAGGTGTACTGATTAGTGGAACCCGTATTTATATTCGTATTAGATTTCATTTATTTCATGGATATTACATAAATGATTTCCTTGCTTTCGCATTTTGGTTTTTGTTGATTGTTCCAGGGTTAGCTACCGCCTAGTCAGGGTTGTTCTTTTGATTGTCACCCGTTCGCTGTGAGTCCGATTCATGTGTGGACTGCCTATTTCATATGTGGATTAGACTCATAGTCCGGGGGATGTGGTGCCTATCGTCCCGGGTGCTACCTGTATTAACTCCATGCATTTATATTTGAGACACGTTGTGATTATAGGTTATAAAGATCATGTCAAACCACGGCCAATTTCTACAACAACATTAATTTACCGCAAGTCGTTCTCTCGCTTTGAAGTTACAAGGAATGCAATGAAAGCTATATAAAAGAGTTGGGAGTCAAGGTTTTTCTTGATGGAGGTATGTTTCGAAGGTGAGGATTCGGAATAAAAGGTTTGAATTGTGGAATGATTTCCAAGCTCTAAGGACTAGCCATGAACCCTGTTAGAGCCTTAATTTTGGAGGTGTTGGTGATGACGGGAGGGAATTTGAGGCAGAAGAAGAGGTAAATTTAGAAATTTTAGGGTCCGAAAGAGGAAGTAAATGATTTAGAGGGAGATGAGCTTGTCAATGGGTTCAAGATTAGGAAAGGTCTAGCACCAAAGGTTGGATTTTTGGATAGGTTGGAGTTTATTTTCCATACCCAAGTTGAATGGTCATGTTGAGAGGGTGAAGTGGAAGTAACTTACAAGATCTAGTGAGGTTAAGGATAATTAAGGAAGATAATGATTCAAGGTTCGGATGTATAACTGAAATAAGGATTTCTGTTTGTTGGAACTAAAATTCAAGTATGAGAGGAAAGTAACTCAAATGATTTGGGTCAAGGTCGAAATTTGGGGATTAAGTTTCGGAATGAATTGAGAGATTTTCAACCTTGGAACAAGATTTGGATTAACTTGGAAAAAAATTAGGAAATTGAGCCATTTTGGGCTTCTACAGATGACAAATTGGAAGGATTGAACAACGAGGTAATTGACGTAGATCTACAAGAATCGAAATATGTGGATTTCGGGTTAAGAAGGCAGTCGGATGGGAAGAGTAAAGAAAGCAACTAATATAGAGATTGCTAGTTTGTGGTAAATCAAAGAATTAAAGATTCTATTTCGGTCGGATGGAATATATTTTTCATAACCAAGCTGAATTATTGTGTATTGCGGTTGAATTGGGAGATATGGAACAACAAATGGAAACGGTAAGGAACGATAAAGGAATTTTGAAGGAAATTATATGCTCAAGGTGTAGGCAAGCAAGAAAACAAGTCCCAAAGAAAAGATTTAGAGGATTTCAATCAAGGCGGCGATAGATGAATTCAGGATTATAATTGGAGCCTAGCCTTCAAGAGAAATTAGGATATTAACTTCATTGGTGCAGAAGGATTTAAGTTCGGGAGTCGTCATTGTGGTTTATACGGTTATATAAGTTGATACAAGAAACTTTGATTAAGGAAATACTTATGGTGAAAATCCGAGCAATACTGAAGATCGATACTTGGAAAGGAATTTAGGTGCAAGAACTTTCAATTCCGAGCTATGGAGGGGTACTAGTTGGTGTCAGGAAATCTAGAGATTTAGAAGACTGTGGGTAATAAGAAATGACTAACAAATGCAAGGAAAGCTTGTAATTCAACAAACATAGAACGAGTGTCAAGCTAAAGCCGAACGACTTAACCAACTCAACACGACACTAGAGCCCGGGTTTTGCAACCCTTAGCTCTGATACCACTTAAGGATGTAGCACCCGAGCGTAAGGTACCACATCCCCCGCACCGAGACCCGACCCGTATATGAAATGGAAGTCCATACACGTGCCAAATCCACGGCGAACGGGGACACAACACACACGCTATGCGAGGCGGGACTAACCCTTAAACCATTCAACTCAAGAAACATATAGAATCAGAGTTAAAGAAAATTTGCGGAAGCCATAACGACAAAGCATATACAGTGAGCCACCAAGCTCCAAAAATCAATATACAAGAGCATTCAAATATTCAACGGTGCTCACGGCCTATAAAATCATAACGCTCCAACCTATACTATGATCAAATACAAAAGTAGCAACAAGAGTATGAATATGAGACTGAAAAGAAGTGCTAAACATAAATGCAAGACCTAGACGACTTGTATTCCCGCCTAGCACTCCTAT
Organism: Lantana camara; assembly: GCA_037501455.1. Lineage (NCBI taxonomy): Eukaryota > Viridiplantae > Streptophyta > Magnoliopsida > Lamiales > Verbenaceae > Lantana > Lantana camara. The sequence continues at coordinate 58,103,752 of CM074858.1, forward strand.
ACCTGCACAAAACAGCTGAAAACAACCGGGTTCAGTCTAAAAGAGACTGGTGGGTATAAAAACGGGGCATAAGATATATAATATCGCATAAATTAAACACATACATGAAAGCCCTAATCCCGTGTGAAGTTTGAAAGGAATTTACCAAGTGGTTAAAACAATAGAAACATCAACGGGATTACGACGTTCATATTCATTCATAATTGTTCATAAGGATTTAAGCTCGGCGAGTGAGCGTGCACAATCTCCAACCTTCTCCTCGTGTAATCATATCATAATTATTGGTTGTCATACATATCTTTCGTGCACATACACAAATGATCAAAATCATACATATACACCTTCTTCCTCCGGGTGGTGGACAAGTTAGCTAGACCTGACCACCGGTTCAGACATAGGCCAATGGGGGTACATGAATCCCCCAAGGGCACTCAGCTCCCATTCCTCGCTAAAACTCCTAGCGAGGGACGGTATCACCGTAGTTTGGTTGGGACTAGTATATGGGATCCCCGTCAGCCCTTGCTTCCTCGGTTAGCCACATATACTAAGTCCCGGGGCCCGTACAATCAGAAATCCTAAATGTGTCTCGCCAAACATAAGGTAGGGTTTCATAATTAAAAAGGGGTCATACGTTTGAAATCATATACCCAAAATGACTCGATTTATATAAATATATTATTTTGGCTTAAAACTTTGCACATAAGGAATTTATAGGGTTGTTTAACTAGTAGAAGAAAAACCCACCTTTACCAAAGCAAAAGAAAGGTACAAGCATCTCAAGGCTCGCCCTCGTCTCCGACCAAACCCGAATCTGTGTAAAAGAAAAGGTATGAGACTCAATGACCACATATGACGCTCGGCAATGAAGTGATTATGACATGAATGCATAAATGATCATATTATATCAATAAGATGTTCATGTGCACTATTAAGAGATTTAAATCATATAATCATTCATTCGTTCATATATTTCATTCAATTTCATAAGTTCATAAATTCATATAAATTTCATAAATTCATAAATTCATAATTCATAATGCATATCAATTAGTCTAACATTCAATAAATAAGCATAACATATATTATTCCAATTCACATTTAGGAATAAAATAAATAAAACGTTCAATCAATAGTCGGTAGAATAAATACGCGAAATAGAATTCAATTAATTTCAATAATTAAATTAAATCAAATAATATTTAAAATATATAATAAATATATATATTATAATATATATATAATATACTAATTATATAATAATATATAATCATATGTATATATATAATATATATATACACGTACACACACACACACACATGCATGCATAAATCACATATATACTACATATATATAATTATAACCCATGTATGAAATATATAATACAATATATACAATATATACATGCAATTATAACCACAAAACCATGCATGCAACTCACGCACACATTATGCATAAATATAACAGTAGCAGCAGCAGATCAAGGCACGCAGCAAAAGCTCAAGCAAAACGGGGTGACACCCCCGTGTCACCTCCCAAGCCTAGACCGAGACACTGTCTCGGTACAGAAATCCCAGCCCACACAGCACCCCCGTTCCTCGCTGGAACGGGCAAAAACGGCACCCCCGTGCCTCGCCTGCGCAACCTCCCCTGTTGACAGCCGAATCGCGCAGAAACAAAGCAGCTATGTATGCAGGAAAAGCAGGCAACACGAGCAACAAAACAAGGTATAATAAGCAGCAACAACTTCAACAAGAATACATGCTAAAAGACCAAGAAAGCTGACAGCTAAAGCATGAAGGAAATCAGCAGTTTTACAGCAACATAACAGAGCTAAAACAAGGCCAAAACTGGAGGAAAACAGAGCATGCTTGTTCTCGGTTCATTCGACTCAGATCAGGTCCAAAAGGCCATCAAATACGCAGCAAAACATCATAATTTCAACAAGTAATTCAGTCCCAAACAAGTTATCAACCGAACGTGACATATATGTGGGATTTTCTCAAAATTTCATAAATGAAATCTCATAAATATCTCAACAACCACGAAATCAAAGATCATAAATGATATGAGGATGTTAAAACAATCAATCTCAAGCTTGGAATCAATTAAAATCATTGAGAATCGAAGGGGATCAAGAATTTGCCCAAAAACTCCATTTTCGGATAACAGCCCAGAATTGATGAATCCATGCTCAAACTCGTGAATGAAAGGATGAAAATGCTCAGAAATAAACATATAATACAACCCTAAGCTTACCTTGTTGATTGGATGAAGTTTGGATGAGATTTGAGCTCCAAAATCTCCAAGGGATGAAGGGTTTCGGGACTGGACTGTAGAGCAGTAGCTTTGGCTGATGTTTGGGGATTGTGTGAGGGTTATCTTGGTTAGGGCTTGATATGTAATGATAGGTGGTTGAGTTAGGGATCTAAGGAATCAAACCATGGTTAGTTTGGTTATGGTTTGGTGGAGATATGGCTCATTTTGTACAGCAAGGTCAAGTTGAATGTCGTTTCGTTTTTCGGTTGGATTTCGGAGTTTCAAATGACTTAGGAAAAATATGAGGCTAAGTTTACTAAACTCGAATTTTCGTTACGAGTTCAGCGGAGTTGACGGAACTCGAATCCGAGTTCCCGAGCTCAAGATATTAAATTCGGGACCAAGGGTACGCTAAGTGCTCGTTAGCCCCCGATTTGGTTCCTCAATTCAAATTAAATTCGTTAACAAATCAAATAAATTCGAAAACATAAATTGAGCATAAAATCATGTTCATAACACATATATGTACGACATATTACAAAATCCTGGCAATTTGTTATCATATCATATAAGAACGAAGCACAAAATAAACGAACAAACTCATACATGCAATTCATGCATAAATTATGAAATTCCATGCAAAATTCAACCAAATCCATGCATAAATAATTCCCATGCAAAAAATGAAATAAAATTCATGCAATAATAATTCCCATGCAAAAATTATGATTTTCATGCATAATTATATTAAATCAAGGTTCATGCATAAATATATTTTTCTACGTCTAAATATATATTTATATAATTAACTAATTAAAACATGATTAATTAACATAACATATAGTTAGTATAATCATTAAATTAATAATAATATAATTAAACATATATATATATATATATATATATATATATATATAATACGAAATATATATATATATATATATATAATTAATAATATTAAAATAAAATAATATAATATAATATAATATAATAATAACAATTATAATAAAATTAAATATAAAACACGTAAAAACAATTAATTCACGCAATTTGGTAAACACATACGTCGTACCTTTACGTCCGAAAAGTCGGGGCGTTACATGTGTTAAGTGAATTGGCATATTAATCCAATATGCATATCTAGTGTCTTAATTACAGGATGCCTCAAGGTTGCCCTCAGGAGTTTTTCGATTCCTTGGTTCGTCTTGTTGATCAAAAGATAAAAGAGTATATTTCTTCATCACCACAACTGGCTCAAATTTCCATAGCAATTAAGGAGTTTCGAAATCAACAAACTTCAAAGTTCCCTGAAGGAAATGATGTGCAAGTCGAGTCACGGCTCAAGAAAATTAAAAGAGTGTGGGAACTAATTCTGTATAACTCTCAAGAGAAGGTTCGCTGCACCACTCCTTTGAATACAAGGAGGTTTAATCCCCAACCCGGACAGGCTTCAAGTTCAAAATTAGGACAAAATTTCAATAAAGGAAAGCGACCTATTTCTCATCATACACCCATACCTCAAGAAAGATCACAAAAGAAAAGGAATCGATCATTTGGATCGGGTTCGGGAGCTTCATGTACTCTGGCTTCAGCAACATCGTCGAGGAAGCTTCTTTGCACTTATTGTGGACATGACACACATACTTATGAGGGTTGCAGAAAGCGGTTGGGTTTATGCCTGTATTGTGGAAGCGATGAGCATTATGTAGACACATGCCCAAAACGACGAGGGAAGTCTATCAGGGGTGAGAGACCGCTTGCTCGGGCTCAAGTATATGCTTTTGAGAGAGAGGTGCAGAATATAAATGTGGATCCAGTCATGGTAGAAGAAGGTATCAATTATATACATGTTATAATCAAACGGTGAACGGTACATTTAATCATGCATATCACGTGCATCATAGATCTTAATGTTGTTGTATTTAACTTTTGGTTAGTTACAAGTTAGTTGGTTATGAGTGGTACTTATGTGATTAATATGATTTTACTTGCCTATGTGACATTTATGCGAGTATTACTACAGTCTAGTATTACTACAGTCTATTTCCCAAATTGCTATCGTGTGTGTATATGAGAGAAGGGGTTCTCTCAATTCTTGTTGGAAGATGGGGTTCTTTCATTTCTTGTTGAGAGACGGGGTTCTCTCAATTCTTGTTGAAAGACGGGGTTCTTTCATTTCTTGTGAACGAGACGGGGTTCTCTTTTGGCTTGTGCATCATTTTTGAAACTCGACAGTGGACCTGGGGACCAGGTCCTTTTAAGGGGGGAGAATTGTAACGCCCTGGTTTTTCCATACAACCATTATGTGATATTACATGTTACTTTATAATTTTATAACATTATATGCATTATGTTTATATAAACTTATATGAATTATCATTAACGTGGAAATTACGTGAACTAATTGATAACGTGCTTAATTGTATGAATTAAGTGATCTAATTGAATTAAATGTCCTTAATTGCTCTCTTGTGTGAATTCTTGGATTTAAATGTATATCATGACTTGAAGTTAATTGTATCATTTGTTAGAGATTATACTTATGTGCATTAATTTAAATAAGCAAGGGACTTTTATGCAAATAAGGATGAATCACATATTTCCATACATGACTTTAGGATATATCTCTTAATTCATCCAAAATCTTCCATTATATTCCATTCATCCAATAACAAAGAATACACACACATACACCTAGCAAATATCGGTTTTTACACCTTGAGAAGAGGAAGAAGATATTAACCCTAATTCAAGCTAGAATTGAAGGGAATTGTGAAGTAGGAGCACCATCAACCTCATATCATCATCTCATCACCATTTCTTTTGATTTAAGGTAGGAATTAGAGATTTCATGAAATTCTTGAATATTTGATCAAGCATGAATTTATGAATTTGTTGATGAATTCTTGCATAATTAGAGTAGAAAGCATGATAGTGATCATAAGGAGTAAGGATTGCATGAAAATCTTGAAATTCTTGAAGATTGGAAGCATATGTATAAATATGGGGGTTTCATCATGAAATTTTGATGCCTTGATGTATATTTCTTGATTTTTTGAGTGAATAAGTGTAGTATAATGTATATTTGATGTTTTTTGATAATTGTTATTGAGTGATCATGCATTTGTTGATGTTTTGGTGATTTTTGGCATGAAAATCCCCTGTTTTCTACTGCTGCGTATATGGTCGCGCCCGCGACCTGTTTATGTGTAAAAATGGTCGCTGGGCCAACTTTCGACTTTTGGAAAATTGTATGAAAAATTCGGAAAATATTAGCGCGACCATTTTGTGAAGGATTTTGGTCGCGCCCGCTACCACCCTCCAGAAACTGCATTTTGTCCAACTTCGAACCTACGCCATTTTCACCTCACTTTGAATTAGAAAATGTGCCATATAGCGTTGGAAAGTTCTATGTGTCTACTTTCATTCCCAACATGCAAAACGCAATTCCCACTTCTAGAATTTAAGATATTACAGTTTTCCCACAACATGTGCATTTTCCCAAAATTGTCAAGTTTTCCTAAACTTCACCAAAATCTTTCATATTGCATTCCTTTCACTTTCTTGGCTCCCATATGTGAATTGTATGACTTTTATGCCCTATTTGATCATTTTTATCTTAAATTTCTAAATTGAACATGTCATGATCGTTATTGATTGAAATTGTATAAGTGACATTATTGGAACATGTCGTTCGCCTTCGTTGGTTCATAAGGGTAGAGTCTATGTACACTTGTACCTTTGTTACACATATCACGGTCCGGGAGACGAGGAACACGCTCCATAAGGTGTATCCTTTCTTCTTGTGTTGGTAAAGGTGATGTTTAATTTCTAGATATATAGAACCCTAAAACCCTACTTGATGTTTCAGCCAAAATGTATCTATATATTTATAGTTTTCCCAACTTTAATTACCTCAAAATTGATTGATTGTAATTGTTATTGTACTGACTGATTGTTATCGTATTGAATTGATTAATTGTTTTGGCGAGTAAAGCATGCTCACATGGTGCCCGAGGGTAGTGTACTGAGCCAACCGAGGAAGCAAGGGCTGACGGGTAACTCTTGCACTATCCTCACAACTTTGGGATGCCCCTTGAATCCACTAGGAGATTAGTGGAGGAAGGAGTTCCGGGTATAGGGAATCATGAACCCTATACTCAATGAGCATGGATGGCGGGGCCTTGCAATCCCCCATCAACCGGAGGAAGAAGGAGACTGGGGATGGGTCCGGCACCACGGATTGTCCTCGGGTTATTGTCATGATTGCACTTATTGATTGTCTTGCTTGAATACAATATGCACGAATGGACAAGAATTGAACTGCATGATCACCTATTGATTAATAAAGCAAGCACGAATTGTACACAGTCGGAGTAAGGTTGGAGAACTGCCCTCACTCGACGGACCACTGATTGAAATGAATTGTAATTGATTGTATTGTTAAATTGGATAGTTGTAATCTCGGGCGAAGATTATTTCTTTTATTATTAATTTATATTGTTTCAACTGTGAAAGACTTTACCCGAGATTGTAGCTTGCATGATAAGTGCGCTAATATTTATTTAAACCCCTCACTCAGTCTATGGTAGACTGACACCTCACACTTTTCAGGTACTTTCAGTGGTGTGCTAGGCGGGAGTCCGAGTTGTGTGCAGTTGTCGAGATGAGTCTAGCATTGCATTTTTATGTTATGGACATTTATGGATCAATTAGGTTGTTGTTATGGATATGGTGGAGATGATAATGTATTGATATAAAGTTGGAAGTTAACTCTTTTGGGATATTTGATATATGCTAATGAAATTATTATGCTTCCGCTTTAAATTCCTAGACTTGGACTTGAATGGTTTGAGGGTTAGTCCCGCCTAGCTATTGAGTTTTTTTTTATTGTCACCCGTTCGCCATGAGTCCGGTTCATATATAGACTACCCATTTCATGTGTGAGCTAGACTTATGGTGCGGGGTGTGGTATCTCGGCGTTCCGGGTGCTACACTGCCCCTCCCCCTTGAGAGGTTGAGGAACCATCCGTGTGCAAGACCCATAACCCCTCGTTCTCTTGAGCAGCAGGTTCTAAACCAAAGCGTTCAACCAGCAGATCCGCTACCACCTGCGCTTGTATAGCGGTTGTGGGCTCGAAACTCAAGTCAAACTGACTCAACTCAATGGCCCACTTTATCAATCTTCCCGACACGTCGGGTTTGGACAACACTTGTTTCAAGGGCTGATCAGTAAGGACCGTTATTAAGTGCGCTTGAAAGTAAGGCCTTAATCGCCTTGATGCATTGATGAGGGCGAACGTAAATTTCTCAATTTCCAAATACTTCTTCTCCGCTCCTTGTAACGTTTTGCTCAAATAATAAACAGGCAAATGCTTACGTTCCCGCACGGCTATTAGTACCGCGCTCGTTGCCTCGGTTGAAACGGAGAGGTACATAAATAGCCTTTCGCCTTCAACGGGTTTGGTTAGAAGTGGAGCGCTCGAAAGGTAAGCCTTCATTTCTTGCAGTGCTTTTTCACACTCCTCAGTCCAAGCAAAATTTCGTGCGTTTCTCAAAATCTTGAAGAAAGGAAGGTTTCTGTCCGCCGAGCGTGAAATGAATCTGTTCAGGGAGATGATTGTTGGAAAACACGAATCAGAAAGCAGCGGAAATTTAAAATTTTTCCAACAAAAGGATCTTGGACTCATAATCATGTATCCAAATTCGAAGGAATTAGAAACTTACTTTCTTAATTGTCTTTCTTGAAGCGTTTCAAGCCACCCAAGAACGCTCTTCTCGCGGCTTGATCCCCTCTCCTTGGTAAAGCTCGAATCTTAAAACTTCTAACTTGAAGCTCTCTAGAGATAGTCCACCAACTTGACTACAATCTAACTAGTAAGGATGCTAGTTCTCTAGTTAGTGTTTAGGCTTAACCTAGGGTTTTGTTTATCTTGGAGAAAGGATGGTGTTCAACACATGAACCAAAAGAATTCTCGATTAGCTCTAAGAGGAGCTCGAGCTCCCCTATTTCTAAGAAGGGAGTGGCCGAAATTCCTAGTCCTCATGGACTAAGGATTTGGTCCCTCTCTACTATTACTTGATCATCAAGTAATTTTGACATTGACTTTGAATTCAAATTCAAATCAACTTTCAAGAGAGCTAAAATATCCAAACTATTTTTGGATAATTTTATACTTTATTTATTTAAAATAAATAACTTATTTTATCTAATTAATTAATTCACAATTAATTAACTAGATTATTTTTCTCCAAAATTAGACTTTCTTTTTAATTCAAAATTAAACCAAAGTCTATTAAATAATTAACAAATTAATTATTTAATATATATACAATATATATATATATTCACGTGAGACACGTGTCATAATGACACGTGTCACTCACGTGACCCACACGTGTGGTTTCACACGTGTGGAACCCTCTCGGCCCGATTAACTGGTTTAATCATTTTAAAGCCTCAACTCATGTAACCAAGTTGTTGTGTGTGACCCTCTAGGTTCTCAATTCAATTAGCAGTGAACCTAATTAATTAATTCAATAATTAATTAATCAGTCCACAGATTAAACGACCATAGTCTAGAAACAGGTGTTTAACCCTTAGCTGAATTGGAATGTTGAGATTCGACAGAACTTTTAAGTCATTGATTCATTTGAGATACAATCCTCCTACTTACTATCTCTCAACCAAGATCTAGGGTAAGGGAATAATCAGAACCCTAATAATCCGGTCTTAAAGCCAAGTGCATTTCATATCCATTTGATCTCAATCCAAGAAACCCTTTTCTTGATGTCTTGATCTACTGCCTTGGCCAAGGACTCCATATGGCATATGAATGACTTACACAATAAGAGATCACCTTGCAAATGCAAGTGTAGGTCCTTTCTTGATTCTCATTCACTTTCATGAATCACTTGTGCAGCCCCAGCATAAGCCTTGAATCAGTTGTCTAAGGCGACACCCTTTAAAGCTTATACCTAAGACTACAGAGTTAACTCATAAACTGACAAGGAACCTCAAGTCTAAGGATCAATTAATCACATCAATGGCTCATGAGATATTTCCTAATTTGGAAGTTTCCATTTCCTGAAATAGAAACTTCCTTTCCCATTTAGGAATCTTCTCACACGGGGCACCTTAGTGCACTTACTTACTAAAGTAAGCACCCTCATGTATCATGCACGTATCAACTATACACTTTGCACCTCCATGAAACAAGGTGGTCCTTCTTAAGGGCGTGATCCCACAAGCAAGTCTTAGAGGAGTCAGGTTGACACTCCCACTGTCTGTAGAACTCATCGGCTTGGAGCATTTTACTAATCATGACTTATGTGATATAGGGCTCGTTTCATGAACCATTTCACCTAAATGGTAGAGTCCTAAAGTCATCAGGATTAGGGGAGTTCTCATACATGCACAACTAAAGTAAACGCATACCAAACAAGAGCATATAAAGAAGTGTTGCCTCAATACGTTATTTTATTCAAAGATTGTCTGTGATTACAATAAGGAAAAGCACAAAGCGGATATACAATCGGCTTTCTAGGGCACTATTCCTAACAATCTCCCACTTGCCCGTCAAAGCCATTTTAAAGCTATTCTAAGTCCCATCTTCTGAAGATGACCTTGGAAAGCTTGTCGACTAAGGGGTTTAGTAAGTGGATCTGCCACGTTCTCTGCTGATGTGACCCTCTCAATTTGCACATCTCCTCTTTTGATAATATCATGGATTAGGTGATACTTCCTCATAATGTGCTTGGTCCGTTGGTGAGATCTTGGTTCTCTTGCTTGAGCAACCGCCCCAGTGTTGTCACAAAACACAGTTATGGGGTCTTTCATGCTAGGAGCAACATTCAACTCTTGAATGAAGTTTCTAATCCAAACACCTTCCTTAGCTGCATCATTTGCAGCCAAGTATTCGGCCTCAATGGTCGAATCTGCAGTGGTAGTTTGCTTGGAACTCTTCCAACTCACTGCTCCGCCGTTTAGGCAGAAAATGTATCCTGACATTGACTTAAAATCATCTAAGTCTGATGCAAAGCTTGCATCGCAGTATCCTTCAATAGTAAGATCTTTCTGACCTCCGTAAAGTAAGAATAAATCTTTAGTACTTTTCAAGTACTTAAGAATATTCTTCACGACAGCCCAGTGACCATCTCCAGGGTCAGATTGGAAACAACTTGTTACACTAAGTGCATAAGCCACATCCGGTCGAGTACATAACATTGCATACATTATGCTACCTATTGCTGATGCATAAGGTGTATGAGTCATTCTTTCCTTCTCAAGGTTAGTCTTAGGACACATCTTCTTTGAAAGACATGTTCCTACACTCATAGGAAGGTTCTTAACCTTTGCTGACTCCATACTGAATCTCTTCAATACTTTGTCAATGTACATCGACTGTGATAGTCCTATTAACCTTCTAGATCTATCTCTATAGATTTTAATTCCAAGGATATAGGACGCATCACCGAGATCTTTCATCTCGAATTGGTTCGATAACCATAACTTAGTCACTTTCATGTCATCCTTCGAATTCCCAATAAGAAGGATGTCATCAACATAAAGTACTAAGAATTGCACTGAGGTCTCCAATTCCGTTCTATACACACATGATTCATTCAAAATTTGAATGAAGCCAAACGCTTTGACTGATTCATCAAATCGAATATTCCAATTCCTAGAAGCCTGTTTTAATCCATAGATTGATCTTTGGAGTTTGCAAACCTTTTGCTCACTCCCACTGAATGTGAAACCTATGGGTTGCTCCATATAAATGTCTTTATCAACGTCACCATTGAGAAAGGCAGCTTTCACATCCATTTGCCATATCTCGTAGTCATAATACGCAGCAATGGCAAGCATGATCCGAATAGACTTTTGCATTGCAACTGGCGAAAAGGTTTCATCAAAGTCCACGCCAGGTCTTTGAGTGAATCCTTTTGCAACCAGTCTTGCTTTGTAGGCTACAATGCTTCCATCAACTCCAAGCTTTCTCTTAAAGATCCATTTGCAACCTATGGGTTTGACCCCATCAGGCAAATCTACCAAGGTCCAAACTTGGTTGGAGTTCATGGAATCTATTTCGGATTTCATGGCTTCTATCCACTGTTCAGAGTCAGAATCTGAAAGTGCCTCCTCATATGATAAAGGATCATTATACTTTTGAGAGATTTCATGGAAGAATCCATACCGTCTCTTCGGCTGTCTAGGAGTGCGTTCAGAACGCCCTAGAGGAGGATTTTTGTGTGTATCGAAATTCGTGATTGGTTGTTGTTGATCAGAAGGGGACGTTTCTTCAGTGGGTGGTGTGGGATCACTTTGTACTTCTTCTAATTCTATGATCTTGCCTTTCTTTTCTTTAAGGAACGGTTCCTCCAGAAAAGTGGCATTTCTGGAAACAAACACCTTTTGTTCAGATTGATCATAGAAGTAGTATCCTATGGATTCCTTAGGATAACCCACAAAGTTGCATAAGTTAGAACGAGATTCTAACTTATCTCCCACTGTCCTCTTCACGTAAGCAGGACAACCCCAAATTCTTAAGTAAGAATAACTAGGGATTTTACCATGCCACATTTCATAGGGCGTTTTAGGGATTGACTTAGAGGGAACTAGATTCAAAATCTTTGCTGTACTTTCTAGGGCATAACCCTAAAAAGAAGGTGGTAAGTCAGTGAAACTTATCATGGAACGAACCATATCAAGTAGAGTTCGATTCCTTCTCTCAAAAACTCCATTAAGTTGAGGAGTTCCCGGAGGAGTCCACTGAGAGATAATCCCATTATCTTTGAGATGATTAAGGAATTCATCACTAAGATACTTGCCTCCTCGATCAGATCGAAGTGCTTTGATCTTGTGACCAGTTTGGTTCTCAACCTCCTTTTGAAATTCTAAGAATTTCTCAAAAGCTTCAGATTTATACTTCATTAAGTATATATAACCATATCGACTAAAGTTGTCGGTAAAGGTTATGAAATACTGATGATTGTTTCTAGTGCTTACACTAAGCGGTCCACAAACATCAGTATGGATCAAATCCAAGACCTTAGTGGCATGTTCCACAGTTCCTTTAAAAGGAACTTTGGAAATTTTTCCTTTGAGACAGGATTCGCAAGAAGTTAGCTCTTTGAGATCATTTTCAGAGAATGATCCTAAAGTGTTTATCTTGCTAATTCTGTTCTTGGAAATGTGTCCTAATCTAGCGTGCCATAAGGGAGCTGAAACTTTGTCATCTCTCTTACGTTTAGTTTCTCGTTGTATATTCATAATATTGATATTCTGAGTTAGATAAAGTCCATTACTTAGAGTACGGATGTGAACGGAAGAGTTGTTCCGTTTGATAAAGTATTTACCATTCTCAATATAAGTTTCATAACCTTCATAATCTAAAATTGGAACTGAAATTATATTACGAATAATGCTCGGTACATAAAGGACTTTATTTAAGACTAACTCAAAACTACCTAAATCTAATCTAATTGTGCCTAAAGCTCGAGCTTCAACGTTTGAGCCATCGCCGATCTTCAAGACACATTCTCCTTCTTTGAGTTGTTGGACTTCACTTAGCATCTGTACATCATTACAGATATGAGTTCTACAACCGGTATCAAGTACCCAAGAACTAGAATTAATAGAAAGATTTATTTCAACGAGAAACATACCTTTCTTTAGAGTAGCCTTGTACTCTGGGCAGTTTCTCCTCTAATGTCCCGCTTTGCCACAATGGAAGCAAACATCCTCTTTCTGATCACGCTTCTTCTTTTGGGCCTTCCCCTTCAAAACACCACCAGTGGGCCTAAGGGGTTTCTTCTTCTTCTTTTGGGCTTTCTTGCCCTTACCTTTAGAAGGCCCAGAAGAGGAAGATGGAGCATTCACCATCAAAACCTTATTGTCCTTCTTGATCGTGCTTTCAGCAGTCACAAGCTGACTAATCAGCTCAGCTACAGTAGCACCGGCATGATTCATATTGAAGTTAAGGACAAATGGGTTGAATGATGGTGGGAGCGAGGCTAGCAACAAGTCCACTGAAAGCTCATCTTTCAGTGGCATGTCCATGGAAGCAAGTTTCTCATTAAGGGCGAGAAACTTGAGTCCATATTCATGGACACTAGAACCTTCCCTCATTCTCAAGTGGAACAATTCCTTTGAAGTGTTATACCTTGTAACACGTTCATGAGGGCGGTAAAGTTGCTCTACGTGGTCGTAAATCTCCCAAGCAAATTCCATGGCCTCATGTTGCTTTTGAAAGTCTGGAGATATGTTAGCCAACATAAGGCAACGGGCTTGGAGATTATCATCCTTCCACTTCTGGATCGCTTCCCGCTCGGCCCGAGTGGGAGCCTCCCCTTCGGGACTAGGCTCCCCTTCGAAGAGAACATAAGTTCTCTTCTCAGAATCTAAAATGATTTTTAGATTCCTCAGCCAATCAGAATAGCTGGGACTAGTCAACTTGTTTGACTCGAGGATCGATACAAGAGGGTTTTTGGTTGCCATTTCAAAACACGTAGAGAATCACAGAATCTACGACCTAAATGGTAAAACAGAGAACTAGTGAGCATGCTGAATTATAACGATATACAAAAGATAAGGTCTTTAATCTAATGTAGCTCCCACTGTTTTTCAAAGATCTATAATTCCCAAAGATCTAAGAGGAACACGTTTCCCAATGGGTACTAAGATCCTAGGCATTTTACCTCGAACCCACGACTCGCGGACATTCTAAGTAAGACCCTAGGTACAACCTACCAATTCTAACACCTTTAGAACCCTTAGTAATTATTTTTGCATCACCTATCTTTCAATATGGACCCACGACTCGTGCGACATCCATATTTACTTAGGCGTTAAGCTAGACCCATCAATTATAAGATCATGATCAAAACTTAGTTCGAACAACCCACGACTCATGGACATCGCCCTTGCCAAAATTGATCACGAAATATTGATCATTTAAAATGATCAATTAGGTAACTAAGAACTAATAAGCTCCACTAGCTGTGCCATGAGTCGTGGACAATAACTAGCTTTACTTACTAAACTTAAAACCTATTGATGGAATGCTAGGAATTTAATTCAAAATTTGCATCTCGAATTAAACACCTATTTGTTCGAAATTAGCTTAATATTTAATGGGAATTTTCGAATCAACAGGAGAGTTGTCCGCTTCGACCTCACCAACATATATGTTATCCAATTTTATTAGTCTTGATTAATGCAAGTACACTTAAATGCATTTCAAACAAGAACATAAACAGATAACATGTCCTAGCATGACACTAACATGTAATGATCATGGGTTCTACCTATCTTATGCGTGATATGTGGGAGCCACTCCACAATCACAAGTTCTAACATACATGCCACATAAACAGTTTAAATCACATAAGGGAAAGCGGTAACAAAATACGAGCCCTATCTCTATTACATTTTTACAATTGAGATTCCCCTCCCTAACATTTTGAGGGGTCTTCACTTATGGCCTCCTTGTTACTTGAATGTGGTCCATCTTACTCCATGGGTGCATTGTCTCCAAAATGAAAATAAAACATCACCACCTATCTGTACTCTCAAATTACAATAAAAAGAAAAAGACATAAAGTAATAAGGCTCAATCTTCATATTGGCCTTAGACAATTACACGGGGCATACCATCTATGTGCATAAATTAAAACCATATATAAGTCTAAACCCATGATCAACTAACATGCTTTTGCGAGAATTTAAATTTAGCCAATAAATTAAAATTCCCGTTTCAAGTCCTAATGACTTAAAACACGACTTGATGCGAGTCTTATTTATAAAAGTTTTCAATAAATCCCAAATTAACAAAACAAATAAAATTCCAATTAATTTCTGAAAATTAATAATTTTATTAAAGATGTATTTTCCCAAAATATAAACCATTTCTATTTCTCAAAAATCCCAAATTTATGTTTTATTCAAAAATTAAAATAAATATTCATAAAATAAAATCTTAAAATTAAAATAAAAAATTTGGACTGGATTACATGATAAACGAAAATGGATTACGAAAAATGGGGCCCGTACGCGAAAGGGACCGCACGCACAGCGGTGCCGCGCGCGGTCCTATCGCCCAGCTTCTAGGCGATCTCGGGCGGGCGTACCTAGGCGCGTCCGGAAGGCCTCCCGCGCGGTTGCGGGAGGGTGCTGGGCGGTTGTCCTTGCGCGGGCCTAGGAGAGGCGGGCGGTGGCGCGAGACGCCTTCGCGCGCGGGGTTTCGCGTGTTCGTCGTAATCCGGGTTTCCGTTTCGTGTTTTCGTTCAAAAGCAAAACCAATCCAAGAAATCCAAAAACATTTTATACAGTTTCAAATCTAAAATAGTTTTTCAAAAAATTAAATTTTGCAAAAACCAATTTTCAGAAACTTTTAGGAAAAAAAATACAGTTTCGTAATTCAGGCTTTCTAAAACAATTACAAATACTCAATCGCATCAAGCCTAAGAATTTCGACCAAATTCAGCATAATTGAGACGAATCAGAAACACGATTAACGAGGTGGCTCTGATACCACTTGTTGGAAAACACGAATCAGAAAGCAGCGGAAATTTAAAAATTTTCCAATAAAATGATCTTGGACTCGTAATCGTGTATCCAAATTCGAAGGAATTAGAAACTTACTTTCTTAATTGTCTTTCTTGAAGCTTTTCAAGCCACCCAAGAACGCTCTTCTCGCGGCTTGATCCCCTCTCCTTGGTAAAGCTCGAATCTTAAAACTTCTAACTTAAAGCTCTCTAGAGATAGTCCACCAACTTGACTACAATCTAACTAGTAAGGATGCTAGTTCTCTAGTTAGTGTTTAGGCTTAACCTAGGGTTTTGTTTATCTTGGAGAAAAGATGGTGTTCAACACATGAAGCAAAAGAATTCTCGATTAGCTCTAAGAGGAGCTCGAGCTCCCCTATTTCTAAGAAGGGAGTGGCCGAAATTCCTAGTCCTCATGGACTAAGGATTTGGTCCCTCTCTACTATTACTTGATCATCAAGTAATTTTGACATTGACTTTGATTTCAAATTCAAATCAACTTTCAAGAGAGCTAAAATATCCAAACTATTTTTGGATAATTTTATACTTTATTTATTTAAAATAAATAACTTATTTTATCTAATTAATTAATTCACAATTAATTAACTAGATTATTTTTCTCCAAAATTAGACTTTCTTTTTAATTCAAAATTAAACCAAAGTCTATTAAATAATTAACAAATTAATTATTTAATATATATACAATATACATATATTCACGTGAGACACGTGTAATAATTACACGTGTCACTCACGTGACCCACACGTGTGGTTTCACACGTGTGGAACCCTCTCGGCCCGATTAACTCGTTTAATCATTTTAAAGCCTCAACTCATGTAACCAAGTTGTTGTGTGTGACCCTCTAGGTTCTCAATTCAATTACCAGTGAACCTAATTAATTAATTCACTAATTAATTAATCAGTCCACAGATTAAACGACCATAGTCTAGCAACAGGTGTTTAACCCCTATCTGAATTGGAATGTTGAGATTCGACAGAACCTTTAAGTCATTGATTCATGTGAGATACAATCCTCCTACTTACTATCTCTCAACCAAGATCTAGGGTAAGGGAATAATCAGAACCCTAATAATCCGATCTTAAAGCTAAGTGCATTTCATATCCATTTGATCTCAATCCAAGAAACCCTTTTCTTGATGTCTTGATCTACTGCCTTGGCCAAAGACTCCATATGGCATATGAATGACTTACACAATAAGAGATCACCTTGCAAATGCAAGTGTAGGTCCTTTCTTCATTCTCATTCACTTTCATGAATCACTTGTGCAGCCCCAACATAAGCCTTGAATCAGTTGTCTAAGGCGACACCCTTTAAAGCTTATACCTAAGACTACAGAGTTAACTCATAAAGTGACAAGGAACCTCAAGTCTAAGGATCAATTAATCACATCAATGACTCGTGAGATATTTCCTAATCTGGAAGTTTCCATTTCCTGAAATAGAAACTTTCTTTCCCATTTAGGAATCTTCTCACACGGGGCACCTTAGTGCACTTACTTACTAAAGTAAGCACCCTCGTGTATCACGCACGTATCAACTATACACTTTGCAGCTCCATGAAACAAGGTGGTCCTTCTTAAGGGCGTGATCCCACAAGCAATCCTTAGAGGAGTCAGGTTGACACTCCCACTGTCTGTAGGACTCATCGACTTAGAGCATTTTACTAATCATGACTTATGTGATATAGGGCTCGTTTCATGAACCATTTCACCTAAATGGTAGAGTCCTAAAGTCATCAGGATTAGGGGAGTTCTCATACATGCACAGCTAAAGTAAACGCATACCAAACAAGAGCATATAAAGAAGTGTTGCCTCAATACGTTATTTTATTAAAAGATTGTCTGTGATTACAATAAGGAAAAGCACAAAGCGGATATACAATCGGCTTTCTAGGGCACTATTCCTAGCAATGATTTTTCCCACTAGCACTTGTACTTCCCTGAGGTTTCGAGGGGATGGGATCTCCAAGATAGCCTTGATTTTCTCAGGGTTGACTTCAATTCCCCTCTGACTGACCATGTAGCGCAAGAACTTTCCTCCTCGTAACCCAAAGGTACACTTGGAGGGATTCTGTAACGCCCCGACTTTTCGGACGTAAAGGTACGACGTATGTGTTTACCAATTTGAGCGAATTAATTGTTTTTACGTGTTTTATATTTAATTTTATTATAAATTGTAATTATTTTATTTTATTATATTTTATTTTAATTTATTATTATTTTATATATATTTCGTATTATAATATATATATTTCAATTATTGCTAATTTAAATTTTAATGCTAATTATGTTATTAATTTAATGATTATGCTAATTAAGTGTTATGTTAATTAATCATGCTTTAGTAATTAATTACGTGACTTTAAATTATGTTTATAAATTAATTTGATTGATTTAATTAATATATTTATGCATGGATTTTATTGAATTATGCATGGGAATTATAATTTGTGCATGGAATTTATGATTTTTGCATGAATTGCATGAAATGAGCTTGTTTGTTTATTTTGTGCTTCGTTCTTATATGAAATGATATCGAATTGCCACGAATTTGTAGTATGTCGTAAATATATGTGTTATGAACATGCTTATATGCTCGGTTTATGTTTTCGAATTTATTTGATTTGTTAACGAATTTAATTTTAATCGAGGAACCAAATCGGGGGCTAACGAGCACTTAGCGTACCCTTGGTTCCGAATTTTATATCTTGAGCTCGGGAACTTGGATTCGAGTTTCGTCAACTCCGCTGAACTCGTAACGAAAATTCGAGTTTAGTAAACTTAGCCTTATATTTTTCCTAAGTCATTTGAACCTCCGAAATCCAACCGAAAAACGAATCGACGACCAATTTGACCTTGTTGTACAAAGTTAGCCATATCTCATCCAAACTATAACCAAATTGACCATGGTTTGATTCTATTGAACCCTAACTCGACCACCTATCATGACATATCATGCCCTAACCAAGCTAACCCTCACACAATCCCCAAACACCAGCCAAAGCTACTGCTCTTCAGTCCAGTCCCGTAACCCTTCCTTCCTTAGAGATTTTGGAGCTCAAATCTCATCCAAACTTCTTCCATTCAACAAGGTAAGTTTAGGATTGTAATATATGTTTATTTCTGATCATTTTCATCCTTTCATTCATGAATTTGAGCATGGAATCGTGGATTTCTGGGCCTTTTCCGAAAATGGAGTATTTTGGGCATTTTCTTGATTTCATTCGATTCTTGTTGGTTTTGATTGATTCCAAGCTTGAGATTGATTGTTTTAACATCCTAATATCATTTAGGATCATTGATTTCTTGGTGGTTGAAGTATTAATGAGATATCATTTATGACATTTTGAGAAAATTCCACATGAATGTCACGTACGGTTGCTGTCTTGTTTGAGCTTGTTTGGAACTGAATTATGTGTTGAATTTATGATGTTTTGCTGCACATTTGATGGCCTTATGGACCTGAACTGAGTCGGATTATTTGAGAGTAAGCATACCCTGTTTTTCTTCGAGTTTTGCCCTGTTTTTCACGCTGAGTTTTGCTGTCAATTAGCTGAGTTTCCTTCTTCCTTTTTGCTGTCATTTTCGTGGGTTCTTAGAGTGTGTTTTGGCTGAGTTCTTGCAGCTCTTTCATGCTCAGTTCTGCTGCTTTCTTGCTTGCTTTTCCTGCGTTCTTGGCTGCTCCTTTTCTGCGTAACTTTTGCTGTCAAAACAGAGGCATCTCGGCTGTGCGACACGGGTGTGTCTTTTTCCTCCCTTCCTGCGTGTAGCGGGGGTGCTGTCTGGGCCTGGGATTTCTATACCGAGACACGGGGGTGTCTCGGTCTAGGCTTGGGAGGTGACACGGGGGTGTCACCCCGTTTTTCTTGAACTGTTTTCTGCATCTTCCTTGAACCGCTGCTCCTGCATTCTTGTATATATATATGCTTGTGTGTTTGTTGTTTGTGATCTCTGTGTGTGCATGCATGTGTTGCATGCATGTGTATAATATATAGTATATATGTTATGCATGTAATATATATATATATATGCATGCATGGGTGGGTTTTTGTGTGTACGTGTATATATATGTATATATATTATATATATACATATGTTATTATATATTATTATATACTTATTATATTATATTATATATATTTATTATATATTTTAAATATTATTTAATTTAATTCAATTTTTGAAATTAATTGATTCTATTTCACGTATTTAATTTATCGACTTTTGATTGAACGTTTTATTTCTTTTATTCCTAATTGTGAACATGAATATTATGTGTTATGATTATTAAATGAATTCTTGGATTAATTGATATGCATTACGAATTTATGAATTTATGAAATTGAATGAAATATATGAACGAATGATTTGATTATATGTTTCAAATTTCTTAATAGTGTACATGAACATTTTTATGATACACATGATCATTTATGCATTCATGTCATATTCACTTCATTGCCGAGCGTCATATGTGATCATTGAGTCTCATACCTTTTCTTTTGCACAGATTCGGGTTTGGTCGGAGACGAGGGCGAGCCTTGAGACGCTTGTGCCTTTCTTTTGCTTTGGTAAAGGTGGGTTTTTCTTCTACTAGTTAAAACAACCCTATATATCCCTTATGTGTAAGGTTTTAAGCCAAAATAGTATATTTATATAAATCGAGTCATTTTAGGTAAATGATTTCAAACGTTTGACCCCCCCTTTTTATTTATGAAACCCTACCTTATGTTTGGCGAGATATTTATGATTTATAATTGTACGGGCCCCGGGACTTAGTATATGTGGCTAATCGAGGAAGCAAGGGCTGACGGGGATCCCATATACTAGTCCCAACCAACTACGGCCATACCAGCCCTCACTAGGAGGTTTAGCGAGGAATGGGAGCTGAGTGCCCTTGGGGGATTCATGTACCCCCATTGGCCTATGTATGAACCGGTGGCCGGGGTCTTGCAAGCCCGTCCACCACCAGGAGGAAGAAGGAGTATATGAATGATTATGATCATGTTATTTATGAGCACAAAAGATTTATGTATGATAACGAATGATTGAATAATTGATTATGATTACACGAGGAGTAGGTTGGAGATTGTGCACGCCCACTCGCCGGGCCATAAACCCTTATGAACAATTATAAATGAATATGAACGTCGTAATCCAGTTGATGTTTCCTTTTGTTTTAACCACTTGGTAAATTCTTATCAAACTTCACACGGGATTAGGGCTTGCATGTATGTGCTTAATTTATACGATATTATATCTTATGCCCCGTTTTTATACCCACCAGTCTCTTTTAGACGGAACCCGGTTGTTTTCAGTTGTTTTGTGCAGGTATAGGAGTGCTAGGCGGGAATACAAGTCATCTAGGTCTTGCATTTATGTTTAGCACTTCTTTTCAGTCTCATATTCATACTCTTATTGGTATATTGTATTTGATCATAGTTTATTCTTGGAGCGTTATGTTTTTGTAGGCCGTGAGCGCCGTTGAGTATGGGAATGCTTTGTATATCTATTTTTGGAGCTTGGTGGCTCACTGTATATATGCTATGTTATTCTTGCTTCCCCGTTTATTGTATCTCTGATTTTATGTTTCTTGAGTTGATTGGTTTAAGGGTTAGTCCCGCCTAGCATAGCGTGTGTGTTGTGTCCCCGTTCGCCGTGGATTTGGCACGTGTATGGACTTCCATTTCATATACGGGTCGGGTCTCGGTGCGGGGGATGTGGTACCTTACGCTCGGGTGCTACATCCTTATGTGGTATCAGAGCCAAAGGTTGCAAAACCCGGGCTCTAGTGTCGTGTTGAGTCAGTTAGGTCGTTCGACTTTAGGAACAACTTGTCAATGTGTTGCATATGCATTGTTTACGTGCTTGTGTGCTTTAAATTTTGAATTTTGATCGAATTAATTGCACTTGCATGCATGGACTAAAAATAGCATGCATTTCAGTATTTCTTAAACAGGATGCCTCCGCGTAGACACCGTGAGAGATCTCCAGGACACCGTCGTCATCATGATCGATCTCCTACGCCTCCACCCAACCACAAGCACCACCAATGGATATGGGGAATTTCATGGAAGCGGTTTTTAACTATGTTGAGCATAGGAGGGCTCAAGCTCCCCCGCCACAACAAGCAGAACAACAAGCTTCCCTATCAAACCATAATAACAGAGATTCTCATGGGGTGTTTCTGGGCTACAACCCCCCTCGATTTTCTGGTTCTATCGATGATGCGGTCTCGGAGGGTTGGTTGATTCGATTAGAGAGGATATTTGGGGTCCAACTCGATGGAGTTGCGTATGAATGGTGGGAACGAACAAGGGAGAAACTTGAGGTCGATGGAGAGAAAGTGACTTGGGAGGTTTTCAAGACAGAATTCCGGGAATGCTTTGTACCGGAAGTGGTAAGAGAAAGGAAGGAGCAAGAATTCATGGAGTTAAAGCAAGGTGCTCGTACGGTGACTCAATACCTCGCCGTATTTAATAGACTTGGGAAATATGCTCCTCATGTCACCCGGGATGAGAAGAGGAAAGCAAGGAAATTCATTGCGGGGTTGAGATAAGATTTGAGACACGGTCAAGCGGGGCACAATTTCGAGTCATTTGCCGACACCGTGCAAAGGGCTTTGCTTCAAGAGGAAGAATTCAAGAAGAAGGATCCGGTTTTTAGAGCTCCAATGGGAAGAGGTTCAGGATCGAATTCGGGAAAGAGGCCGATGATTCAAGCTAGTCCACCTCCTAAGGGTCCATTTAAGAAGCCTCGGTTTGGAGGACAAGGTTCTCAGGCCGCACCGACTCGACCAAAGGCTCTACCTATGGCACCGGCACCTACAAATTCACGCCCGGATGTGCCTCCATGTACTCATTGCGGGGGACCGACCCATACCTACAATAATTGTCGAAGAAGGTTGAATTTGTGCCTCATATGTGGAAAAAGCGACCATATGGCGGAGACATGTCCCTACAAGAACCCCGGATTTCAGAAAGGAGTTCAAAGGCCAATGATTCAGGCTCGTGCTTATGCCCTCGAGGGTGAAGAGCAAGATGCAAAGATTGATCCCACAGCAGTGGTAGAAGGTACCCTATGCATACATAACATGAACATTCATGCACTCTTTGATCCGGGTGCCACACATTCCTTTATTTCTTGTGACTTAGTTGCTACTCTGTGCTTGCCTGTTATCTGTCTTTCTTCTTGTTATTTGGTGAGTTCGCCACTTGGTGGTAGTCTTCAGACAGATCAGTTGGTTCGGGAGTGTTCAGTTCTGATTGAAGGGAAAGAGTATCCGGCTGATTTAATTGTTATGCCCATGAAGAGGTATGGAGTTATCTTGGGTATGGACTGGTTGTCCAGGCATCGGGCCAATGTTGATTGTTTTGCGAAGAAGGTGATTTTGGGGAATGAATTAGTGATTGGTAGTGGATCAAGAACGGTATCTCTCTTGTCTTATATGGAAGTTCACAAGTTGATGAGAGAAGGAGCAACGGGATTTATTGCTTACCTTCTTAATAGACCGAAAGATCAAGTTAAGTGGGAGGATACCTTGGTTGTTAAGGATTTCTCCGATGTGTTTCCAGAGAATTTGAGTTCTTTACCACCCGACCGTGAGATCGAATTTGTTATTGACTTACATCCAGGATCCATACCATATTCTAAGACTCTGTATCGGATGGCACCGGCCGAATTGAAAGAGTTAAAGATTCAATTAGAGGAATTGCTCAAAGTTGGATATATACGGCCAAGTTCATCACCTTGGGGTGCTCCGGTTCTCTTTGTTAAGAAAAAGGATGGAACCTTAAGAATGTGTATAGATTACCGGGAGCTTAATCGGATGACCATAAGGAATAAGTATCCTTTGCCCCATATTGAGGATTTATTCGACATGTTACAAGGTTCGGGGGTTTACTCAAAATTGGACTTGAGACAAGGATACTATCAATTGAAGATCCGGGAAGAGGACATTCCGAAGACGGGATTTAACACCCGGTATGGACACTACGAGTTCGTAGTGATGCCTTTTGGATTGACTAATGCTCCGGCTGCTTTTATGGATATGATGCATCGAATTTTTCGGCCCTATTTGGATAAGTTCATGGTAATCTTCATCGATGACATCTTGGTTTATTCGAGAACTCCGGAAGATCATGCCAGGCACCTCAGAATCGTGTTGGACACCTTAAGGGAACATCGGTTGTATGCTAAGTTTAGCAAATGCGAGTTCTGGATTGATCGGGTAGCATTTTTGGGCCATATTATTTCAAGGAAAGGTTTGGAAGTAGACCCTTCTAAGATTGAGACGGTTATTCAATGGCAAAGCCCGAAAAATGCTTCAGAAGTAAGGAGTTTCTTGGGTCTGCAGGCTACTATCGGAGATTCGTTCAGGATTTCTCAAAGATTGCGGCTCCTTTAACCCGATTGACTAAAAAGGCGGTTAAGTTTGAGTGGGACGAGGCATGTGAGGCTAGCTTTCAACTTTTAAAGGAAAAGTTGACCACCGCTCCTGTATTAGCACTTCCCGAAGGTACAGAAGGATATGCAGTTTATACGGACGCCTCAAAGGAAGGTTTGGGATGTGTGTTGATGCAAAATGGAAGAGTAATCGCTTATGCCTCAAGGAAATTAAAAGAGCATGAACAGAACTATCCCACTCATGATTTGGAATTAGCGGCAGTGATCTTTGCTTTGGGCAAGTGGAGACACTATCTTTATGGAATTTCATTCGAGGTCTTTTCCGATCACAAGAGTCTCCAATACTTATTCTCACAAAAGGAATTGAATAAGAGACAACGGCGTTGGATGGAACTTTTGGCGAATTATGAGTGTACAATCCGATACCATCCCGGCAAAGCCAATTTGGTCACTGATGCGCTTAGTCGGAAAACTAGTGTGTCCAATGTGAAAGTGGAAATTGGAGATGAGAATGAGTTGTTCAAGCTGAGGGCTAGCATTCGGAATATCACGGTTCAACCAGATCTTAAACAGAGATTATTTGATGCTCAGAGGATTGATCCCGAGGTTCAGAAATTAGCTGAGAAAGCTCGAGCTGATTCAGAGTGTCCGTTTGGGTTTGATGATACGGGACTTCTAAGATTCAAGAATAGAGTTGTTGTCCCGGAAGAGTTAAAAAGGATTATTCTTGAGGAAGCCCATCGGTCAGGGTATTCGATACATCCCTGAGGGAACAAAATGTATAAGGATCTTAAGCAATTCTATTGGTGGAATGGATTGAAACGGGATGTTATCAACTTCGTGAAACACTGTATGACTTGTCAAGTGGTAAAGGCAGAACATCAAAAGCCATCGGGGCTACTTCGACCATTGCCTATCCCGGAGTGGAAATGGGAACAAATAACTATGGATTTTGTTTCGGGATTACCAAAAGTGAGAGGAGGTTTCGATGGAATTTGGGTTATTGTGGACAGATTAACAAAATCATCTCATTTTCTTGCTATCAGAATGTCCGATAAAGTGAGTAAGTTGGCCAAGAGATATAATGATGAGATTGTTAGGCTTCATGGAGTACCTGTTAGTATTGTCTCGGATCGGGATCCTAGATTTACTTCAAGGTTATGGCAAGAATTACAGAAGTGTTTGTGAACAAGGCTTCAATTCAGCACAACTTTCCATCCTCAGACCGACGGACAATCAGAAAGGTTGATTAAGTATCTGGAGGACCTATTGAGAGCTTGTGCATTGGACTTTCAAAGCTCGTGGAATGAACAGTTGCCGTTAATCGAGTTTGCTTACAACAATCCTCGATTGAAATGGCCTCTTATGAAGCTCTTTATGGACTTAAATGTCGATCACCGTTGTTCTTTGACTTGGGGGAATGGAATTGGACCAAGCAAGAAGGGATTAAAAGAGGGGAAAAGAAGGAAAAACCCTCTAAGGCTGTACAAGAGGCTATTGATAAGGTGCAGATAATTAGACAACGGATGAAGGCCGCTCAGGATCGACAAAAGAGTTATGCAGACCTTCGGAGGAAGAAATTGGAGTTTGAGATTGGAGATAGGGTTTCCTAAAGGCTTCTCTACGAAAAGGGTTCTCAAGGATTGGACGAGGAGGAAAATTAAACCCTCGGTATATGGGACCATATGAGATCCTAGAGAAGGTTGGGGATACGGCTTATCGATTGGACTTGCCTCCGAGTTTGACTGGAATTCATAACGTATTTCATGTTTCACAACTCCGAAAATATTATCGAGACGAGTCCGAGGTTCTACCGGTTGAAGAAGTGGAATTAGAACCGGATCTCACCTTCGTTCAGAAGCCGATTAAGATATTGGATCGAAAATTTTAGGAACTTCGAAATCGGCGTATTCCACTAGTCAAGGTTCTTTGGAGAAGTGATAAAACCGAAGAGGCTACGTGGGAGACGGAGGAAAAGATGAAAAGATTTCACCCCGAATTGTTTCCGAGCGAACAATGAATCCGAGGACGGATTCTTTTAAGGGGGAGAGATTGTAACGCCCCAACTTTTCGGACGTAAAGGTACGACGTATGTGTTTACCAATTTGCGCGAATTAATTGTTTTTACGTGTTTTATATTTAATTTTATTATAAATTGTTATTATTTTATTTTATTATATTTTATTTTAATTTATTATTATTTTATATATATTTCGTATTATAATATATATATTTCAATTATTGCTAATTTAATTATTAATGATAATTATGTTATTAATTTAATGATTATGCTAATTAAGTGTTATGTTAATTAATCATGCTTTAGTAATTAATTACGTGACTTTAAATTATGTTTATAAATTAATTTGATTCATTTAATTAATATATTTATGCATGGATTTTATTGAATTATGCATGGGAATTATAATTTGTGCATGGAATTTATGATTTATGCATGAATTGCATGAAATGAGCTTGTTTGTTTATTTTGTGCTTTGTTCTTATATGAAATGATATCGAATTGCCACGAATTTGTAGTATGTCGTAAATATATGTGTTATGAACATGCTTATATGCTCGGTTTATGTTTTCGAATTTATTTGATTTGTTAACGAATTTAATTTTAATCGAGGAACCAAATCGGGGGCTAACGAGCACTTAGCGTACCCTTGGTTCCGAATTTTATATCTTGAGCTCGGGAACTTGGATTCGGGTTCCGTCAACTCCGCTGAACTCGTAACGAAAATTCGAGTTTAGTAAACTTATCCTTATATTTTTCCTAAGTCATTTGAACCTCCGAAATCCAACCGAAAAACGAATCGACGACCAATTTGACCTTGTTGTACAAAGTTAGCCATATCTCATCCAAACTATAACCAAATTGACCATGGTTTGATTCTATTGAACCCTAACTCAACCACCTATCATGAAATATCATGCCCTAACCAAGCTAACCCTCACACAATCCCCAAACACCAGCCAAAGCTACTGCTCTTCAGTCCAGTCCCATAACCCTTCCTTCCTTAGAGATTTTGGAGCTCAAATCTCATCCAAACTTCTTCCATTCAACAAGGTAAGTTTAGGATTGTAATATATGTTTATTTCTGATCATTTTCATCCTTTCATTCATGAATTTGAGCATAGAATCGTGGATTTCTGGGCCTTTTCCGAAAAAGGAGTATTTTGGGCATTTTCTTGATTTCATTCGATTCTTGTTGGTTTTGATTGATTCCAAGCTTGAGATTGATTGTTTTAACATCCTAATATCATTTAGGATCATTGATTTCTTGGTGGTTGAAGTATTAATGAGATATCATTTATGACATTTTGAGAAAATTCCACATGAATGTCACGTACGGTTGCTGTCTTGTTTGAGCTTGTTTGGAACTGAATTATGTGTTGAATTTATGATGTTTTTCTGCACATTTGATGGCCTTATGGACCTGAACTGAGTCGGATTATTTGAGAGTAAGCATACCCTGTTTTTCTTCGAGTTTTGCCCTGTTTTTCACGCTGAGTTTTGCTGTCAATTTGCTGAGTTTCCTTCTTCCTTTTTGCTGTCATTTTCGTGGGTTCTTAGAGTGTGTTTTGGCTGAGTTCTTGCAGCTCTTTCATGCTCAGTTTTGCTGCTTTCTTGCTTGCTTTTCCTGCGTTCTTGGCTGCTCCTTTTCTGCGCAACTTTTGCTGTCAAAACAGAGGCGTCTCGGCTGTGCGACACGGGTGTGTCTTTTTCCTCCCTTCCGGCGTGTAGCGGGGGTGCTGTCTGGGCCTGGGATTTCTATACCGAGACACGGGGGTGTCTCGATCTAGGCTTGGGAGGTGACACGGGGGTGTCACCCCGTTTTTCTTGAACTGTTTTCTGCATCTTCCTTGAACCGCTACTGCTGCATTCTTGTATATATATATATGCTTGTGTGTTTGTTGTTTATGATCTCTGTGTGTGCATGCATGTGTTGCATGCATGTGTATAATATATAGTATATATGTTATGCATGTAATATATATATATATGCATGCATGGGTAGGTTTTTGTGTGTACGTGTGTATATATATATATTATATATATACATATGTTATTATATATTATTATATACTTATTATATTATATTATATATATTTATTATATATTTTAAATATTATTTAATTTAATTCAATTTTTGAAATTAATTGATTCTATTTCACGTATTTAATTTACCGACTTTTGATTGAACGTTTTATTTCTTTTATTCCTAATTGTGAACATGAATATTATGTGTTATGATTATTAAATGAATTCTTGGATTAATTGATATGCATTATGAATTTATGAATTTATGAAATTGAATGAAATATATGAACGAATGATTTGATTATATGTTTTAAATTTCTTAATAGTGCACATGAACATTTTTATGATATCACATGATCATTAATGCATTCATGTCATATTCACTTCATTGCCGATCGTCATATGTGGTCATTGAGTCTCATACCTTTTCTTTTGCACAGATTCGGGTTTGGTCGGAAACGAGGGCGAGCCTTGAGACGCTTGTGCCTTTCTTTTGCTTTGGTAAAGGTGGGTTTTTCTTCTACTAGTTAAAACAACCCTATATATCCCTTATGTGTAAGGTTTTAAGCCAAAATAGTATATTTATATAAATCGAGTCATTTTGGGTAAATGATTTCAAACGTTTGACCCCCTCTTTTTATTTATGAAACCCTACCTTATGTTTGGCGAGATATTTATGATTTATGATTGCACGGGCCCCGGGACTTAGTATATGTGGCTAACCGAGGAAGCAAGGGCTGACGGGGATCCCATATACTAGTCCCAACCAACTACGGCCATACCGGCCCTCGCTAGGAGGTTTGGCAAGGAATGGGAGATGAGTGCCCTTGGGCGATTCATGTACCCCCATTGGCCTATGTATGAACCTGTGGCCGGGTCTTGCAAGCCCGTCCACCGCCCGGAGGAAGAAGGAGTATATGAATGATTATGATCATGTTATTTATGAGCACAAAAGATTTATGTATGATAACGAATGATTGAATAATTGATTATGATTACACGAGGAGTAGGTTGGAGATTGTGCACGCCCACTCGCCGGGCCATAAACCCTTATGAACAATTATGAATGAATATGAACGTCGTAATCCCGTTGATGTTTCCTTTTGTTTTAACCACTTGGTAAATTCTTATCAAACTTCACACGGGATTAGGGCTTGCATGTATGTGCTTAATTTATGCGATATTATATCTTATGCCCCGTTTTTAAACCCACCAGTCTCTTTTAGACTGAACCCGGTTGTTTTCAGTTGTTTTGTGCAGGTATAGGAGTGCTAGGCGGGAATACAAGTCGTCTAGGTCTTGCATTTATGTTTAGCACTTCTTTTCAGTCTCATATTCATACTCTTATTGGTATATTGTATTTGATCATAGTTTATTCTTGGAGCGTTATGTTTTTGTAGGTCGTGAGCGCCGTTGAGTATGGGAATGCTTTTGTGTATCTATTTTTGGAGCTTGGTGGCTCACTGTATATATGTTATGTTATTCTTGCTTCCGCGTTTATTGTAACTCTGATTTTATGTTTCTTGAGTTGATTGGTTTAAGGGTTAGTCCCGCCTAGCATAGCGTGTGTGTTGTGTCCCCGTTCGTCGTGGATTTGGCACGTGTATGGACTTCCATTTCATATACGGGTCGGGTCTCGGTGCGGGGGATGTGGTACCTTACGCTCGGGTGCTACAGATTCAACTTCATCCCATACTGGCGCACAATGGAAAAAGTGCGCTTGAGATCGTCCAGATGTGAGCCCTGGCGCTCGCTCTTAAGAATCATGTCGTCAACGTAAACCTCCATGGATCCCCCAATTTCTTTCTCAAACATCTTATTAACAAGGCGCTGATAAGTGGCTCCAGCTTTCTTGAGCCCAAAAGGCATGACTAGGAAACAATAAATCCCCAAGTGGACAACAAATGAAGTTTTGGGGCGATCCTCTGGCGCGATAAAGATTTGATAGTACCCCTTGAAGGCATCCATCATGCTCATGAGTTCACAGCCAGCGGTCGAATCCACCAATTGGTCTATTCTGGGCAATGGGTAAGGATCCTTAGGGCAAGCTTTGTTAAGATCAGTAAAATCATTGCACATGCGCCATTTGTTTGCGCTCTTGGGCACCAACACCACGTTGCACAGCCATTCTGGGTACAAGATGTGCTCAATGTACTGAGCCCCCAGAAGCTTGTTAACTTCTTCCTCAATAACTCTATTCCGAAAACCATGTACATCCCGCTTCTTTTGCTTTATGGGTTTGAACGAGGGATCCACGTTGAGCCTATGGACTATGACGCTCAGGTCAATCACTGTAAGGTCAGATGCCTTCCATGCAAAGACGTCAATGTTTTCTCTGAGAAAGTCAATCATCATGATCTGCGAGGGCCCAGAGAGGTTGGAACCAATTTGAGTAGTTTTATCCTTGTTTCCTGGTTCTAGCTTGTAACGCCCGAGCGCGAGACGTCACATCCCCGCACTATGACCCGACCCGTATATGAAATGGATTTCCACACACGTGCCAAATCATAGCGAACGGGGACATACACACTCACTAAGCTAGGCGGGACTAACCTATCACTTAAACCCCAACAACAACAAGGTAACAGAACAGCGGAAGCAATCAATCATATTCCATATATTGAGCTATATGCTCTAGGTACCAACATTTAAGTTCAAGGAAGATAAATACCAATACCAAATACATGTACGCTCGAATTCATATACAATATCCAAAACACCATAAACATAAGCATACGAGTGTAAAGAAAGAAAGGCTAGACACTATGCAAGACTCTCTCAGACTTGTATCCCGCCTAGCATCCCTTCCTGCAAAAAGAACTGAAACAACTCCGAGTTCAGTCTTAGACAGACTGGTGGGTATAAAACAGGCTTAATATCATAATATAGCGGAATTTAAACACATACATGCAAGCTATAATCCTTATTCGAGGTTTTGGAATAATTTTCCCAGCGGGAAGTCAAATACAACGAATAGGATTATAACAATTCATTTCATTCATTAGGTCCTTTGTGGCCCGGCGAGAGGGCGTGCATTATCTCCAACCAACACCTCGTGTAATTCATTAATCATTCATTCATTCATTCGTTCATGCATTTCATTCTTTCGTGCACATTCATTAGATCATTCATTCGATCATTCATATACTCCTTATTCCTCTGGTTAGGGGACGGGTTTGTGTAGCACCCCTACACGTGGAGATGCCACACCCCCGCACTATAGCTCAATCCATATACGAAACGGGTAATCCATACATGAACTAACCTATAGCGAACTGGTGACAAGGCAAATAAAAGAACACGCTAGCTAGGCGGGACTAGACCCTCAAATGCAAGATAAATACAATATATGAAACTCAAAAGCCGAAGCATAATAATATCGTTTCATCATATCAATACATTATCATCTTCTAAATAACATTCACATATATAAGTGTTCAAAACTACTAACATGATACTCCAATATGCTAATACATAAGAGGTAATACCATGCTAGACTCAGCTGGATGAATGACACGACACGACTCCCGCCTAGCACGCCACGAACAAAACCTGAAAGGTGGAGGCGTTAGTCTGTGAAGACTGAGTGAGGGGCATAAATATATATAAACACAAGTAGCATGCAAGTTATAATCTCGGGTAAGGTTTTGTAACTAAAATAATATAAGTGCGAACATAACATAGAACTCGCCCGAGATTACAACTATCAAGTTTAACACGATAATCATGTTTATTATAACCATCAGTGGCCCTGGCGAGGGGCGTGCACGATCTCCAACCAACCTCGAAGGTGAACAAGGATTACACTTTCATTTAATTAAGTTATCATACAAGTCATTATAGTGCACACGATCAATAACACGAAATCCATCCTTCACCATTGGTGGTGGATTTGCAAGGCCCGAACCACCCACGATAACACGACATACGTCGGGAGCATGACTCCCACGTACGGGACTCCTTCCTCCACCAAACCTCCTGGTGGATTCAGGGGGCATCCCCACGGTGTGAGAGAGGTGTGCGAGTTACCCGTCAGACCTATGCTTTCCCGGTTAGCTCAAACACTCACTCTCGGGCCCACAATGTACGATACACGATAATTCACCAAACACGATCACAAGTCAATCACGATAACATGATACACGGCTTGCTTGTCATGAACACGATTAGTTTTCAAGAAACACGATTTACTTTCAAAGGACACGACTTGTAACACGATACACGGGAGTTGTTAAATCCCTTGTTCTTGGAAAACGATTATGAAGCTATATATATATGTAATTTGGCCGAAATCCACGTAAAGGTTATATGGTTCTAGATAATTAATAACTAAACCTCACCTTTATCGACAAAATGCAAGTCGAGACACGGCCTACGGCCCCTGCTCCACGTCCCGAGAAGAAGATCTGTGCAAGGGATACATGTATACATGAGACTTGACTCTAAATGGACCAAATATGACGAACGGTGAAAATGCAATGAGACGACGAGCAATGAACAATACGGCACAAAAACATCTTGTTTTGACATGTATTCAATCATATAATAGCAATTTGGGGTCAAAGAAATCATCGGATCGAGGTGCTAAAAATTCAATTTTATACAGAAGCTTTTGTTTTGTTAGACGCACGGGAACGGCCGTTCCGGCTTCCCTTTGTAAATGGGAAGGGCCGTTCCCGTGGCCCTTCAAAACGCACCAACGATTTCCAAATTAAAAGCGCGCCTTACTCGGGAACGGCCCTTCCGGCACTCAGGCCAAAATACGAACGGCCGTTCCCAGGCTCGGCCGCCTATTTTGTTTGAAAGAGTGGGAACGTCCGTTCCCACAATGCCTTGAAGCTGGGAACGGTCATTCCCAGTTTCTGCAACTGAAAAACAGAGCAGAAACAGGGGAAGAGCTATGGGAAGCAACAAACAACCATAAAACTCAAATTTTGATCCCTAAATGCTATTATTTCTGGAAATATACATGTATACATGTTCAAGACTTGATAATATATCACTTAAACATATAAAACATGAAATATCATCAAGATATCAAAGTTCAAGTTCATGATCATATTCATATATAATCTCAAATTTTGGCAAGAATTCATGCTACAATTCAAAATATAATCACATAATCATGCTTCAATCAACAAATAATCCATTTAACATATGATTCTCAAACCCTAACTAAACCATATTTGATGAAGAATCATCAATCCACACATATACCCAACTTGAAATGAAAAGAAATGAAAAAGATAGATGGAGATGATGACCAACTTCCAAAACTTGAGATTATTTCTTGAAATTCTTGACGAAAAGGATGAAATTCCCTTTCCCTTTTTCCTTGGATGAACCGAGAGCAAGAAGGAGCAAATATGTTGGGTAATTTTTTGGATGATATGAGTTCAATGGAAGCTTGGAGATGATATAACGATTCATCAAATTTTGAAATATGTGAAATGCTATAATTTGCCATTTAGTCCCTCAAGAGTTAAAGTCATGCAATCAAGTATGTAGGGTTTTGAAATATAATCAATTAAGTCCTTAAAAAATTATACAATTAAGTCCCCAAAGTTAGGAAAATAATCAAGTAGGGGCAATTTGGGTAATTAAAGCATTCCCGGTAATTATTTCATGCAATAAATGTTTTCAAGTTATGAAATAAATTATAAGTTTAATATGAATTCATGAAATTATAATAAAATGTAAATTATAAAATTATAATGAAACGTAAGAAATTGGTTAATGAAAATAGGGGCGTTACAGTTTGCAAGGCCCGAACCCTCATTCATTGGTGCTAGAGGGGTACATGAATCCCCAAAAGCTCGGATCCCCTTCTTTCACTAATCTCCTAGTGAAGTCTAGGTTACCGTAATTGATGGAACTAGTATATGTGCATTCCCGTCAGCCCAAGCTTCCCTGTTTCACCAAATACACTAACTCCCGGGCCCCCATACATTGTGAACATTCAATTCTCGCCAAATTTTTTGGTAGGATATTCAATTTAAAGGCTTAACGTTGAAAACATTGATTCGTTGTAAAACTCGATATAGATATATACATCTTTGGCCAAAATCTTGCACATTGGTTATATTGGGGTCATATCTTTTAACTAATAGAAGAAAAACCAACCTGGTAGACAAAAGAACCCGACAAAGACCTCACTGATCAACCTCGTCTCCCACTGGATCAAGATCTGTATGATAAAAGGTAGTGTGAGACTCAAATATGACCACATTTGACGCTCGGCTATGTAATTACATGTTATGGAATGCTTGAAACATAATAACATGTCCAAATATGATCATGAATACCATGGAATTCAATTAAACACATAATTCACCAAATTCCATTCAATATACGATAAAATCATATTCGTTCACGTTCATAGCGTTTATAACTTTCATACTTTTCATTCTTGCATTCATATAGTTCTTGGAATCATATATTGATCATAAAACATAACTTTAGTATATTCACGTTGCATATAATGCACAGATACGAACCATAAAAGCAATACAAGCAAGAAAATAGTTCCCCCAAAGCTGCAATTTCAAATGACACGGCCGTGTTGCATTTTCAAAGGAATTGGACACGGCCGTGTCCGAGGTTTAAAAATTAAAATTCCCAAGTCGAGGGCTTGACACGGCCGTGTTGAGTTTTCAAAGCATTTGGACACGGCCGTGTCCGATTTTCTGAAATTATTTTTCACAAGTCGATAGCCGAACACGGCCGTGTCCGTTTTCAGTTCAAAGCTGGCACGACCGTGTCAGCTCGTCGTCTTGCAAGGAAAAACAGAGCAGAAGCGAGGGAAAAGCTTTGAAGAGCAGGGCAGCAACAAGGAAGCTCTTAGGCACACTTAGACATGATTTCAATCCATATAATTCATACATAACATGCAACCCAAGCTTAAACACAAGAATTCATGTCCAAAGTTGGCAAAATCATCCTCAATCCTCATGTTCTTCAAACATGGAGCTTCAAGTTCCTTCAATGGTGATTCTTGCTATACTCACCCAACATGAAATTCAAGCATATAGAATTGATAAGGAGGCTCCAAGCAACACTTTCCATGCATCCAATCTCACTTTAAACCATGAAAATCCCATGTTCAAGATCAAACCCCAATTCATGCTTTCATACAACCTATATGAATTCCCTAACTTCTATCATGCTTCACTTAGATGAAAATATAGAGGGGAAGATGGAGATTACAAATCACCAATTACCTTGGAAGAAGATGGAAGATTTAATTGATCTTGAGCTCAAGGTTTGAATGATAAAAAATGGAGGTTCTTAGGGTTTCTCTTCTCTTCTTGTGGAGCTGATGATGATCAATGAAAAGGGAAGCATAAGGAAGGAATGAGAAGCTATCTCTAACATATAGAATAATTCGGGTAGGAGTCGGGTCGATCCAAGTCCGGTTCGTTTAAGTAAACGGTTCAAACAAGTTACAAAGTCGAGGCCATGGAAAGGTTCGTTGTCGAAGGTTCAAATGATATCGAAAAGGTATAAGGTCAAGTTTAAAGAATGGGTATCATCGAAACAAGTTCAACGCCGTTTGCGGATCTCGATTTCGAGGTCCGGAGCTCAAGGTATCGCGAAAACCATTCAGGGTTGCCTATTACCAAATAGGTCCCTAAACTTTCAAAAAGTGGCAATTAAACCCAAACTCAATTTCCAATTGAGTCCAAAACATTCAAATAAGTTACAAACAAGCCCACGACACGCACATATAACACGAAAGATTTCAGTTAACACCAAATTCACGAAATTCACCTTTCCACAATTTCATTCATATATTCATAGCACACATTGGAATTCATATTAGATTTAAACAAATAATGCAAATTATAAACGAGTTTAAATCAATTAATCAAAATATAAAATCATATAATTAAATGTAAATGCGCACTTAACACTTACTTGCACGTGTGAAAACACGGGGCGTTACAACCTCTCCCCCTTAAAGAGAATCCATCCTCGGATTCATTGCTCATTCGGAAATAATTTCGGGTAGAACTTCTTCATTTTCTCTTCTGTTTCCCACGTGGCTTCCTCTGTCTTATCACTTCGCCACAATACTTTCACCAAGGGAAAACGTCTGTTTTGAAGTTCTTGAAATTTCCGATCCAGAATCTTAACTGGTTTCTGAACAAAAATAAGATTCGGTTCAAGCTCAACTTCTTCAACCGGTATTACCACTGAATTATCGGGATAGTACTTCTGAAGTTTTGATACATGGAAGACATTATGAATACCCGTTAAACTTGGAGGTAAATCCAATCTGTAGGATGTATCTCCAATTCTCTCTAGAATCTCATAAGGTCCCAAATACCGTGGATTCAGTTTTCCACCCTTTCCAATTCTGGTGAATCCTTTACGAGATGAAGCTTTCAGGAACACTCTATCCCCATCTTCGAATTCAAGATCTTTCCTTCGCTTATCTGCATAGCTTTTCTGTCAATTTTGAACTGCTTTCATCCGTTGCCAAATAACCTGAACCTTTTCGATAGCATCCTGAATAACTTTGGAAGGTTTTTCTTTCTTCTCCCCTCGTTTCACACCTTCCTGCTTGCTCCACTTCCATTCTTCCAAATCGAAAAACAACGGGGATCGGTACTTTCTTCCATAAAGAAACTCATACGGTGCCATTTCTATAGAAGCTTGATAACTGTTATTGTAGGCAAATTCAATCAAGGGCAACTGTTCATTCCATGAACTTGAGAAATCCAACGTACACGCCCTTAACATATCCTCAAGATATCTAATTAATCTCTTGGACTGCCCGTCAGTCTGTGGATGAAAAGCTGTACTAAACTGAAGCTTGGTCCCCAAACATCTCTGTAATTCTTGCCAAAATTTAGAAGTGAATCTCGGATCCCTGTCTGAGACAATACTAACTGGCACTCCATGTAATCGAACAATCTCATCACAATATTTCTTAGCCAACTTACCTATCTTATCCGATATCCGAACTGCAAGAAAATGGGCTGACTTGGTCAATATGTCCACAATTACCCAGATTCCATCGAATCCACCCTTCACTCTGGGTAAACCCGATACAAAATCCATTGCTATCTGTTCCCATTTCCATTCTGGAATAGGTAGTGGTTGTAACAATCCCGACGGCTTCTGATGCTCAGGTTTCACTAACTGACAAGTCAGACACTGCTTCACATAATTCACCACATCTCTCTTCAGCCCGTTCCACCAATAATACTGTTTCAAATCCCGATACATCTTGTTTCCACCAGGATGCACTGAATAAGCAGTTTTGTGAGCTTCATCCAAAATAACTCTTCTCAACTCTGTTGGAACTACCACTCTGTTCTTGAACCGGGAGATTCCCGTGTCATCAAATCCAAATGGACACTCAGAATCTGATCGAGCCTTTTCTATCAACTTTTGAATCTCAGTATCTGTCCTTTGTGCCTCAAATATTTGTTGCCTTAATCTTGGTCATACTGAGATGTTACCAATACAAGCCTTTATCTTCACCAACTCTATTGGTTGTCCAATATTTACCTTCAAATTAGATACATTAGCCTTCCTGCTCAATGCATCCGCGACCACGTTAGCCTTACCCGGGTGATACTTAATCACACAGTCATAATCCTCGAGAGTTTCCGTCCATCGACGCTGTCTTCTATTCAAATCCTTTTGAGAAAATAAATACTGAAGGCTCTTATGGTCCGTAAAAATCTCAAAAGAAGTTCCATACAAATAATGTCTCCACTTCCTTAAAGTAAAAATCACCGCTGCAAGTCAAGGTCGTGAGTGGGATAATTTTTCTCATGCCCTTTCAATTTCCTAGAGGCATAAGCAATTACTCTCCCATTCTGCATTAAAACACAACCCAAGCCTTCATGAGAAGCATCAGTATACACCACAAACCCTTCAATACCATCCGGAAGGCCTAATATCGGTGCAGAAGTTAACTTATCTTTCAAAGGTCAAAAACTAGCTTCACACTTCTCATCCCATTTAAACTGAACCTCTTTCTTGGTTAATCGGGTCAATGGAGCCGCAATCTTAGAGAAGTCCTTAACAAATCTTCGATAATAACCTGCTAAACCCAACAAACTTCGAACTTCGGAGACATTCTTAGGACTCTGCCACTGAGAAACTGCCTCTACTTTCGAAGGATGTACTTCCAATCCTTTGCTCGAAATAATGTGACCCAAGAAACTCACCCTGTCAATCCAAAACTCACATTTACTGAATTTGGCATAAAGCTGGTTATCTCTCAAAGTCTCCAACACCAATCTCAAATGACGAGTATGATCCTCTTCCGACCTCGAATATACCAAAATATCATCAATAAAGATTACCACAAACTTATCGAGGTAGGGGAGAAAAATCTGATGCATCATGTCCATAAAAGCTGCCGGCGCATTAGTTAATCCAAATGGCATCACCACAAATTCGTAATGTCCATACCGGGTATTAAATCCTGTCTTAGGAATATCTTCCTCCTTGATCTTTAACTGATAATATCCTTGCCTTAGGTCGAGTTTAGAATATACCCTTGACCCTTGTAGCATATCAAACAAATCTTCTATATGAGGCAAAGGATATTTATTCTTTATAGTCATCCGATTCAACTCCCGGTAGTCAATGCACATCCTCAAAGTTCCATCTTTCTTCTTAACAAAAAGAACTGGTGCGCCCCACGGTGATGAACTCGGTCGAATATACCCATTCTTGAGAAGATCTTCCAACTGAACTTTTAACTCCTGTAACTCTACCGGTGCCATCCGGTAAGGAGTCTTAGAATAAGGTTCAGATCCCGGATATAAGTCTATCACAAATTCAATCTCTCGATCCAGAGGTAAAGAACCCAAAACTTCTGGAAACACCTCAAGATATTCCTTTACTACTTCGGTCTCTTCAAGTTTTGCCTGATCTTTCGGCTTATTCAAGATATAGGCAACATATCCCATAGCCCTATTCCTTATCAATTTATAAGCTTCAGTGAATGATAAGAGAGGAGCAATCTTCGATTCCTTCCCAACTATCACTTCTTCTCCCAACTTAACCTTCTTGGTAAAACAATCAACCGTGGCGTGGTACCGAAATAACCAATCTATTCCCAGAATAACCCCATATCTGTTCATCGGCATTACCACCAAATCTGCCTGATATTCTCTGCCTTCAAACCCAATCACACAATCTCTGACCACCTGATCCGTCTCAAGACTTCCACCCAACGGCGAACTCACCACATAACAAGCATTTAAGCACATAACAGGCAAACACAAGGTATCAACTAATTTGCAAGAAATAAAAGAATGAGTAGCTCCAGGGTCAAATAATGCATGTATGTTCATGTTATGGATGCATATCGTACCTTCCACCATAGCATTGGGATTAGCTTCCACATCTTGCTCTTCACCCGCAAGGGCATACGCACGAGCCGGTATCATTGGCCTCTGAGCTCCCGGTTGATAGCCTGGAGTCTTTTCTGGACAAGTGTTAGCCATATGTGTTACTTTCCCACATATCAAACACTGACCCAACCTTTTTCTGCAGTTGTTGTATGAATGAGTAGGGCCTCCGCAATATAAACATGGTGGCCTATCCTTTCGTGGATCAGAAGGAGCTGGAGGTGCTGGTGGCTTCGGTGGTGCAGTTCCCGCAGCTCAAAACTTCTTATTCTGTCCTTGAAATGGCTGAGAGGGGGATACCATAGGCCTCTTCCCTTTTCCAAATCCGGATCCTTGCCCCATTTGCATCCGAGGAATGGGATCTTTCTTCTTGTATTCCTCTTCCTGTGTTAAAGCCCTCTGTACGGTATCAGCAAAAGACTCAAAGTTGTGACCTGCATGCCCATGCCTAAGATCCTGTCTCAAGCCAGAAATAAACTTCTTCGCCTTCCTCTTTTCATCCCTCATGATGTGAGGTGCATACTTCCCAAGCCTATTGAAAAGAGAAAGATACTGAGCCACCGTCCGAGTTCCCTGCTTTAAATCCATAAATTCATGCTCCTTTCTTTCTCGAACGACCTCAGGCACAAAAGCCTCTCTGAAGTCCCTTACAAAGACTTCCCAATTAACCGCCTCTCCTTCCACCTCAAGCTTTTCTCGCGTACGTTCCCACCAATCATAGGCTTCTCCATCCAGTTGAAAGATAGCAAACTAAGCCCTCTCTTGAGATTTAAATTGTCTAACACTGAAAATCCTCTCAATTCTAGTCAACCATCCTTCCGATACGACATCATCTACAGAACCCGAAAACCTTGGAGGATTATAGCTCAAAAACAACCCATGGTGATCTCATGGGTTATTAGGAGGAGGTGCTTGCTGTTCAGCCGGCGGTTGTACAAGAGGATCTTGAGCCCTTCTATGTTCAACATAATTATACACCGCTTCCATAAAGTGTTCCATATTTATAGGCGGTTGGGGGGGATTAGGGGAACGATCTCTATGATGACGTCCCGGAGACCTCTCCCGATGTCTTCTCGGAGGCATCCTGTCAACCAAACACTTACATACATGCCAGATTTAGTCCATGCGTGACAATGCAATGAATTCAATCAATTACAAAATCACGAATCAATGCACATTATCACGCGAAAATGCAATTACTTCACCGTAGCACTTAATTCTTAAAGCCGAACGACCTAACTGACTCACACGACACACTAGAACCCTGATTTTGCAAACCTGGGCTCTGATACCACTCAAGGATGTAACACCCGAACACGAGACATCACATCCCCCGCACTATGACCCGACCCGTATATGAAATGGATTTCCACACACGTGCCAAATCATAGTGAACGGGGACATACACACTCGCTAAGCCAGGCGGGACTAACCTATCACTTAAACCCCAACAACAACAAGGTAACAGAACAGCGGAAGCAATCAATCATATTCCATATATTGAGCTATATGCTCTGGTACCAACATTTAAGTTCAAGGAAGACCAATACCAATACCAAATACATGTACGCTCGAATTCATATACAATATCTAAAATACCATAAACATAAGCATATGAGTGTAAACAAAGAAAGGGAAGACACTATGCAAGACTCTCTCAGACTTGTATCCCGCCTAGCATCCCTTCCTGCAAAAAGAACTGAAACAACTCCGGGTTCAGTCTTAGACATACTGGTGGGTATAAAACAGGCTTAATATCATAATATAGCGGAATTTAAACACATACATGCAAGCTATAATCCTTATTCGAGGTTTTGGAATAATTTTCCCAAGCGGGAAGTCAAATACAACGAATAGGATTATAACAACTCATTTCATTCATTAGGTCCTTTGTGGCCCGGCGAGAGGGCGTGCATTATCTCCAACCAACACCTCGTGTAATTCATTAATCATTCATTCATTCATTCGTTCATGCATTTCATTCTTTCGTGCACATTCATTAGATCATTCATTCGATCTGTAACGCCCCGACTTTTCGGACGTAAAGGTAGAGCGTATGTGTTTACCTAATTGCGCGAATTAATTGTTTTTACGTGTTTTATATTTAATTTTATTATAATTGTTATTATTTTATCATATTATATTATAATATTTTATTTTAATACTATTAATTATATATATATATTTCGTATTATATGTATATATATATAAATACGTTTAATTATTTTATTATTTGTTTAATGATTATGCTAATTATATATTATGTTAATTAATCATGTTTTAATTTATTAATTATCTATATATATATATTTACGTACAATGTATACTTATGCATGAGGATTTTATTTTTGCATGCAACTAATATATTTTTGCATGAAATCATAATTATGCATGAGATTTTAATTATGCATGCAAATTAATATGTTTTGCATGAAAATCATATGTTGCATGGGAATTATGCATGAATTGCATGATTAAGTTTGTTCGTTTATTTTGTGCTTCGTTCTCTTATGATATGATATCAAATTGCCACGAAATTGTAATATGTTGTACGTATATGTGTTATGAATATGATTTTATGCTCAATTTATATTTTTGAAGTCATTTGTTATGTTAACGAATTAAATTTCATTTGAGGAACCAAAACGGGAGCTAACGAGCACTTAGCGTACCCTTGGTTCCGAATTTAATATCTTGAGCTCGGGAACTCGGATTCGAGTTCCGTCAAATCCACTGAACTCGTAACGAAAATTTGAGTTTAGTAAACTTAGCCTTATAATTTTCCTAATTCATTTGAAACTCCGAAATCCAACCGAAAAACGAAACGGAGACCAACTTGACCTTGCTGCACTAATTGAGCCATATCTCATCCAAACCATAACCAAAGTAACCATAGTTTGATTCATTTAAACCCTAACTCAACCATCTATCTAGATATTTCAAGCTTTAACCGAGATAACCCTCTCACCATCCCCAAAAACTCAGCCAAAGCTACTGCATCTCCTGCCAGTCCCGAAACCCTTCTTCCCTTGGAGATTTTGGAGCTCAAATCTTCTCCAAACTTCAACCAATCATCAAGGTAAGCTTAGGGTTGTAATATATGATTAATTCTGAGTAATTTCATCCTTTCATTCATGATTTTGAGCATGGTTTTATCCATTTCTGGCTATTTTACCGAAAAATGGAGTTTTGTACAAATTCTTGATCTCCTTCGATTCTTAACGGTTTTGATCAATTCCAAGCCTGAGATTAATTGTTTTAACATCCTCATATCAATTATGATCTTTGCTTTCATGTTTGTTGAGATATATATGAGATATCACTTATGAAATTTTCAGAAATTCCACGGGAAGGTCACGTATGCTTCCATGCTTTGATTGATCACTTTTGGAACTGAATTACTTGTTGAATATATGATGTTTTGCTGCGTATTTGATGACCTTTTGGACCTGATCTGAGTCGCATGAGTTGAGAGCTAGCATGCCCTGTTTTTCCCGCAACTTTGCTCTGTTTTTAGCGTGAGGAATTGCTGTCAATTTGCTGCGTTTCCTTCCTCCTTGTTGCTGTCCAACTTGTGGCCTTGTGGTGTGTGTTCTTGTTGAGTTTGTGCTGCAATTGTACCTGGTATTGC
Source organism: Lantana camara (assembly GCA_037501455.1). NCBI lineage: Eukaryota > Viridiplantae > Streptophyta > Magnoliopsida > Lamiales > Verbenaceae > Lantana > Lantana camara. The sequence goes on from CM074858.1 coordinate 58,147,043, forward strand.
TGCCTTGGTTACTTGCATTTTCGTGCATGAGTTCTGCCCTGTTTCTGCTCAACTCTGCTGTCAACGAGAGGCTGCTGCTGCTGCGAGTCACGGGCGTGCCATTTTTGGCCGTCCCAGCGAGGCACGGGGGTGCAGTTGGCCTGGGAGTTGCTGTACCGAGACACGGGGGTGTCTCGGTCCAGGCTTGCAGGGTGACACGGGGGTGTCACCCCGTTTTGCTTAATCTATTCCTGCGTTTTCTTCTTCTTCTTTGCGTGATTTAGGCTGCTGTTTTGCTGCTGTTCTGCTGCTGTTTTGCTGCTGTTTGGGTGCAGTGTATGTGTTACATGCATGGTTGTGTTGTGTGTGTTTTGATTGTGTATTGTGTATTAGTGTGCATGCATGAGAGTGTTGTAGTGTGAGTATTGCATGTGTATTATAAATAAATATGCATGCATGGCTGTGTATATTTATATATATGTATTTGTGTGTGTATGTTACTTAGTTTGCATGCATGGGTTTATATATATGTAATAGTTATATAGTATAAATATATTGCATGCATGTGTAGGTGTGTGTACGTGTTTATATATGTATATATATGTATATTATATATTATTATATATATATGATTATATGTTATATTATATTATATATTATGTATATTTATTATATATTCTAAATATTATTTGATTTAATTTAATTCTTGGAATTAATTGAATTCTATTTCGCGTAATTATTCTACTGACTATTGATTGAACGTTTTATTTATTTTATCCCTATATGTGAATATGAATATTATATGTGTTATGCTTATTAATTGAATGTTAGATTAATTGATTTGAATTATGAATTATGAATCTATGAATTTATGAAATTTATATGAAATTATGAACTTATGAAACTGAATGAAATATATGAACGAATGAATGATTATATGTTTTAAATTTATTAATCGTGCACATGAACATTTTATGATATAACATGATCATTTATGCATTCATGTCATATTCACCTCATTGCCGAGCGTCATATGTGGTCATGAGTCTCATACCTTTTCTTTTGCACAGATTCGGGTTTGGTCAGAGACGTGGACGAGCATTGAGACGCTTGTGTCTTTATTTTGCTTTGGTAAAGGTGGGTTTTTCTTCTATTAGTTAAAATAACCCTATAAATCCCTTATGTGCAAAGTTTTAAGCCAAAATAATATATTTATATAAATCGAGTCATTTTGGGTAAATGATTTCAAACGTATGACCCCTTTTTAATTATGAAACCCTACCTTATGTTTGGCGAGACACATTTCTGATTTATGACTTCTGATTTAACGGGCCCCAGGACTTAGTATATGTGGCTAACCGAGGAAGCAAGGGCTGACGGGGATCCCATATACTAGTTCCAACCAACTACGGTGATACCGGCCCTCGCTAGGAGTTTTAGCGAGGAATGGGAGCTGAGTGCCCTTGGGGAATTCATGTACCCCCATTGGCCCATGATTTAACCGGTGGTCAGGTCTAGCTAACTTGTCCACCACCCGGAGGAAGAAGGTGTATATGTATGATTATGATCATTTATGTATGTGCACGAAAGATATGTATGACAACCAATAATTATGATATGATTACACGAGGAGAAGGTTGGAGATTGTGCACGCTCACTCGCCGAGCTTAAACCCTTATGAATAATTACGAATGAATATGAACGTCGTAATCCCGTTGATGTCTTCTTTGTTTTAACCACTTGGTAAATTCCTTTCAAACTTCACACGGGATTAGGGCTTGCATGTATGTGTTTACTTTATGCGATATTATATATCTTATGCCTCGTTTTATACCCACCAGTCTCTTTTAGACTGAACCCGGTTGTTTTCAGCTATTTTGTGCAGGTATAGGAGTGCTAGGCGGGAATACAAGTCGTCTAGGTTTTGCATTTATGTTTGGCACTTCTTTTCAGTCTCATATTCATACTCTTATTGCTACTTCTGTATCTGATCCTGTTATAGATTGGAGCGTTTTGATTTTGTAGGCCGTGAGTGCCGTTGCATATTTGAATACTCTTGTATATCTATTTTTGGAGCTTGTTAGCTCATTGTATATTTGCTATGTAGTTCTTGCTTCCGCGAATTTTCTTTAACTCTGATTTTATGATTCCTGCACTGATTGGTTTAAGGGTTAGTCCCGCCTAGCATAGCGTGTGTGTTGTGTCCCCGTTCGCCGCGGATTTGGCCTGTGTATGGACTTCCATTTCATATACGGGTCGGGTCTCGGTGCGGGGGATGTGGTACCTTACGCTCGGGTGCTACATCCTTAAGTGGTATCAGAGCTTAGGGTTGCAAAACCCGGGCTCTAGTGTCGTGTTGAGTCAGTTAGGTCGTTCGGCTTTAGGAACAACTTGTCAATGTGATGCATATGCATTGTTTACGTGCTTGTGTGCTTTAAATCTTGAATTTTGATCGGATTAATCTTTTAAGGGGGAGAGATTGTAACGCCCCGACTTTTCGGACGTAAAGGTAGAGCGTATGTGTTTACCTAATTGCGCGAATTAATTGTTTTTACGTGTTTTATATTTAATTTTATTATAATTGTTATTATTTTATCATATTATATTATAATATTTTATTTTAATACTATTAATTATATATATATATATTTCGTATTATATGTATATATATATAAATACGTTTAATTATTTTATTATTTGTTTAATGATTATGCTAATTATATATTATGTTAATTAATCATGTTTTAATTTATTAATTATCTATATATATATATTTACGTACAATGTATAATTATGCATGAGGATTTTATTTTTGCATGCAACTAATATATTTTTGCATGAAATCATAATTATGCATGAGATTTTAATTATGCATGCAAATTAATATGTTTTGCATGAAAATCATATGTTGCATGGGAATTATGCATGAATTGCATGATTAAGTTTGTTCGTTTATTTTGTGCTTCGTTCTCTTATGATATGATATCAAATTGCCACGAAATTGTAATATGTTGTACGTATATGTGTTATGAATATGATTTTATGCTCAATTTATATTTTTGAAGTCATTTGTTATGTTAACGAATTAAATTTCATTTGAGGAACCAAAACGGGAGCTAACGAGCACTTAGCGTACCCTTGGTTCCGAATTTAATATCTTGAGCTCGGGAACTCGGATTCGAGTTCCGTCAAATCCACTGAACTCGTAACGAAAATTTGAGTTTAGTAAACTTAGCCTTATAATTTTCCTAATTCATTTGAAACTCCGAAATCCAACCGAAAAACGAAACGGAGACCAACTTGACCTTGCTGCACTAATTGAGCCATATCTCATCCAAACCATAACCAAAGTAACCATAGTTTGATTCATTTAAACCCTAACTCAACCATCTATCTAGATATTTCAAGCTTTAACCGAGATAACCCTCTCACCATCCCCAAAAACTCAGCCAAAGCTACTGCATCTCCTGCCAGTCCCGAAACCCTTCTTCCCTTGGAGATTTTGGAGCTCAAATCTTCTCCAAACTTCAACCAATCATCAAGGTAAGCTTAGGGTTGTAATATATGATTAATTCTGAGTAATTTCATCCTTTCATTCATGATTTTGAGCATGGTTTTATCCATTTCTGGCTATTTTACCGAAAAATGGAGTTTTGTACAAATTCTTGATCTCCTTCGATTCTTAACGGTTTTGATCAATTCCAAGCCTGAGATTAATTGTTTTAACATCCTCATATCAATTATGATCTTTGCTTTCATGTTTGTTGAGATATATATGAGATATCACTTATGAAATTTTCAGAAATTCCACGGGAAGGTCACGTATGCTTCCATGCTTTGATTGATCACTTTTGGAACTGAATTACTTGTTGAATATATGATGTTTTGCTGCGTATTTGATGACCTTTTGGACCTGATCTGAGTCGCATGAGTTGAGAGCTAGCATGCCCTGTTTTTCCCGCAACTTTGCTCTGTTTTTAGCGTGAGGAATTGCTGTCAATTTGCTGCGTTTCCTTCCTCCTTGTTGCTGTCCAACTTGTGGCCTTGTGGTGTGTGTTCTTGTTGAGTTTGTGCTGCAATTGTACCTGGTATTGCTGCCTTGGTTACTTGCATTTTCGTGCATGAGTTCTGCCCTGTTTCTGCTCAACTCTGCTGTCAACGAGAGGCTGCTGCTGCTGCGAGTCACGGGCGTGCCATTTTTGGCCGTCCCAGCGAGGCACGGGGGTGCAGTTGGCCTGGGAGTTGCTGTACCGAGACACGGGGGTGTCTCGGTCCAGGCTTGCAGGGTGACACGGGGGTGTCACCCCATTTTGCTTAATCTATTCCTGCGTTTTCTTCTTCTTCTTTGCGTGATTTAGGCTGCTGTTTTGCTGCTGTTCTGCTGCTGTTTTGCTGCTGTTTGGGTGCAGTGTATGTGTTACATGCATGGTTGTGTTGTGTGTGTTTTGATTGTGTATTGTGTATTAGTGTGCATGCATGAGAGTGTTGTAGTGTGAGTATTGCATGTGTATTATAAATAAATATGCATGCATGGCTGTGTATATTTATATATATGTATTTGTGTGTGTATGTTACTTAGTTTGCATGCATGGGTTTATATATATGTAATAGTTATATAGTATAAATATATTGCATGCATGTGTAGGTGTGTGTACGTGTTTATATATGTATATATATGTATATTATATATTATTATATATATATGATTATATGTTATATTATATTATATATTATGTATATTTATTATATATTCTAAATATTATTTGATTTAATTTAATTCTTGGAATTAATTGAATTCTATTTCGCGTAATTATTCTACTGACTATTGATTGAACGTTTTATTTATTTTATCCCTATATGTGAATATGAATATTATATGTGTTATGCTTATTAATTGAATGTTAGATTAATTGATTTGAATTATGAATTATGAATCTATGAATTTATGAAATTTATATGAAATTATGAACTTATGAAACTGAATGAAATATATGAACGAATGAATGATTATATGTTTTAAATTTATTAATCGTGCACATGAACATTTTATGATATAACATGATCATTTATGCATTCATGTCATATTCACCTCATTGCCGAGCGTCATATGTGGTCATGAGTCTCATACCTTTTCTTTTGCACAGATTCGGGTTTGGTCAGAGACGTGGACGAGCATTGAGACGCTTGTGTCTTTATTTTGCTTTGGTAAAGGTGGGTTTTTCTTCTATTAGTTAAAATAACCCTATAAATCCCTTATGTGCAAAGTTTTAAGCCAAAATAATATATTTATATAAATCGAGTCATTTTGGGTAAATGATTTCAAACGTATGACCCCTTTTTAATTATGAAACCCTACCTTATGTTTGGCGAGACACATTTCTGATTTATGACTTCTGATTTAACGGGCCCCGGGACTTAGTATATGTGGCTAACCGAGGAAGCAAGGGCTGACGGGGATCCCATATACTAGTTCCAACCAACTACGGTGATACCGGCCCTCGCTAGGAGTTTTAGCGAGGAATGGGAGCTGAGTGCCCTTGGGGAATTCATGTACCCCCATTGGCCCATGATTTAACCGGTGGTCAGGTCTAGCTAACTTGTCCACCACCCGGAGGAAGAAGGTGTATATGTATGATTATGATCATTTATGTATGTGCACGAAAGATATGTATGACAACCAATAATTATGATATGATTACACGAGGAGAAGGTTGGAGATTGTGCACGCTCACTCGCCGAGCTTAAACCCTTATGAATAATTACGAATGAATATGAACGTCGTAATCCCGTTGATGTCTTCTTTGTTTTAACCACTTGGTAAATTCCTTTCAAACTTCACACGGGATTAGGGCTTGCATGTATGTGTTTACTTTATGCGATATTATATATCTTATGCCTCGTTTTATACCCACCAGTCTCTTTTAGACTGAACCCGGTTGTTTTCAGCTATTTTGTGCAGGTATAGGAGTGCTAGGCGGGAATACAAGTCGTCTAGGTTTTGCATTTATGTTTGGCACTTCTTTTCAGTCTCATATTCATACTCTTATTGCTACTTCTGTATCTGATCCTGTTATAGATTGGAGCGTTTTGATTTTGTAGGCCGTGAGTGCCGTTGCATATTTGAATACTCTTGTATATCTATTTTTGGAGCTTGTTAGCTCATTGTATATTTGCTATGTAGTTCTTGCTTCCGCGAATTTTCTTTAACTCTGATTTTATGATTCCTGCACTGATTGGTTTAAGGGTTAGTCCCGCCTAGCATAGCGTGTGTGTTGTGTCCCCGTTCGCCGCGGATTTGGCCTGTGTATGGACTTCCATTTCATATACGGGTCGGGTCTCGGTGCGGGGGATGTGGTACCTTACGCTCGGGTGCTACATCCTTAAGTGGTATCAGAGCTTAGGGTTGCAAAACCCGGGCTCTAGTGTCGTGTTGAGTCAGTTAGGTCGTTCGGCTTTAGGAACAACTTGTCAATGTGATGCATATGCATTGTTTACGTGCTTGTGTGCTTTAAATCTTGAATTTTGATCGGATTAATCTTTTAAGGGGGAGAGATTGTAACGCCCCGACTTTTCGGACGTAAAGGTAGAGCGTATGTGTTTACCTAATTGCGCGAATTAATTGTTTTTACGTGTTTTATATTTAATTTTATTATAATTGTTATTATTTTATCATATTATATTATAATATTTTATTTTAATACTATTAATTATATATATATATATTTCGTATTATATGTATATATATATAAATACGTTTAATTATTTTATTATTTGTTTAATGATTATGCTAATTATATATTATGTTAATTAATCATGTTTTAATTTATTAATTATCTATATATATATATTTACGTACAATGTATACTTATGCATGAGGATTTTATTTTTGCATGCAACTAATATATTTTTGCATGAAATCATAATTATGCATGAGATTTTAATTATGCATGCAAATTAATATGTTTTGCATGAAAATCATATGTTGCATGGGAATTATGCATGAATTGCATGATTAAGTTTGTTCGTTTATTTTGTGCTTCGTTCTCTTATGATATGATATCAAATTGCCACGAAATTGTAATATGTTGTACGTATATGTGTTATGAATATGATTTTATGCTCAATTTATATTTTTGAAGTCATTTGTTATGTTAACGAATTAAATTTCATTTGAGGAACCAAAACGGGAGCTAACGAGCACTTAGCGTACCCTTGGTTCCGAATTTAATATCTTGAGCTCGGGAACTCGGATTCGAGTTCCGTCAAATCCACTGAACTCGTAACGAAAATTTGAGTTTAGTAAACTTAGCCTTATAATTTTCCTAATTCATTTGAAACTCCGAAATCCAACCGAAAAACGAAACGGAGACCAACTTGACCTTGCTGCACTAATTGAGCCATATCTCATCCAAACCATAACCAAAGTAACCATAGTTTGATTCATTTAAACCCTAACTCAACCATCTATCTAGATATTTCAAGCTTTAACCGAGATAACCCTCTCACCATCCCCAAAAACTCAGCCAAAGCTACTGCATCTCCTGCCAGTCCCGAAACCCTTCTTCCCTTGGAGATTTTGGAGCTCAAATCTTCTCCAAACTTCAACCAATCATCAAGGTAAGCTTAGGGTTGTAATATATGATTAATTCTGAGTAATTTCATCCTTTCATTCATGATTTTGAGCATGGTTTTATCCATTTCTGGCTATTTTACCGAAAAATGGAGTTTTGTACAAATTCTTGATCTCCTTCGATTCTTAACGGTTTTGATCAATTCCAAGCCTGAGATTAATTGTTTTAACATCCTCATATCAATTATGATCTTTGCTTTCATGTTTGTTGAGATATATATGAGATATCACTTATGAAATTTTCAGAAATTCCACGGGAAGGTCACGTATGCTTCCATGCTTTGATTGATCACTTTTGGAACTGAATTACTTGTTGAATATATGATGTTTTGCTGCGTATTTGATGACCTTTTGGACCTGATCTGAGTCGCATGAGTTGAGAGCTAGCATGCCCTGTTTTTCCCGCAACTTTGCTCTGTTTTTAGCGTGAGGAATTGCTGTCAATTTGCTGCGTTTCCTTCCTCCTTGTTGCTGTCCAACTTGTGGCCTTGTGGTGTGTGTTCTTGTTGAGTTTGTGCTGCAATTGTACCTGGTATTGCTGCCTTGGTTACTTGCATTTTCGTGCATGAGTTCTGCCCTGTTTCTGCTCAACTCTGCTGTCAACGAGAGGCTGCTGCTGCTGCGAGTCACGGGCGTGCCATTTTTGGCCGTCCCAGCGAGGCACGGGGGTGCAGTTGGCCTGGGAGTTGCTGTACCGAGACACGGGGGTGTCTCGGTCCAGGCTTGCAGGGTGACACGGGGGTGTCACCCCGTTTTGCTTAATCTATTCCTGCGTTTTCTTCTTCTTCTTTGCGTGATTTAGGCTGCTGTTTTGCTGCTGTTCTGCTGCTGTTTTGCTGCTGTTTGGGTGCAGTGTATGTGTTACATGCATGGTTGTGTTGTGTGTGTTTTGATTGTGTATTGTGTATTAGTGTGCATGCATGAGAGTGTTGTAGTGTGAGTATTGCATGTGTATTATAAATAAATATGCATGCATGGCTGTGTATATTTATATATATGTATTTGTGTGTGTATGTTACTTAGTTTGCATGCATGGGTTTATATATATGTAATAGTTATATAGTATAAATATATTGCATGCATGTGTAGGTGTGTGTACGTGTTTATATATGTATATATATGTATATTATATATTATTATATATATATGATTATATGTTATATTATATTATATATTATGTATATTTATTATATATTCTAAATATTATTTGATTTAATTTAATTCTTGGAATTAATTGAATTCTATTTCGCGTAATTATTCTACTGACTATTGATTGAACGTTTTATTTATTTTATCCCTATATGTGAATATGAATATTATATGTGTTATGCTTATTAATTGAATGTTAGATTAATTGATTTGAATTATGAATTATGAATCTATGAATTTATGAAATTTATATGAAATTATGAACTTATGAAACTGAATGAAATATATGAACGAATGAATGATTATATGTTTTAAATTTATTAATCGTGCACATGAACATTTTATGATATAACATGATCATTTATGCATTCATGTCATATTCACCTCATTGCCGAGCGTCATATGTGGTCATGAGTCTCATACCTTTTCTTTTGCACAGATTCGGGTTTGGTCAGAGACGTGGACGAGCATTGAGACGCTTGTGTCTTTATTTTGCTTTGGTAAAGGTGGGTTTTTCTTCTATTAGTTAAAATAACCCTATAAATCCCTTATGTGCAAAGTTTTAAGCCAAAATAATATATTTATATAAATCGAGTCATTTTGGGTAAATGATTTCAAACGTATGACCCCTTTTTAATTATGAAACCCTACCTTATGTTTGGCGAGACACATTTCTGATTTATGACTTCTGATTTAACGGGCCCCGGGACTTAGTATATGTGGCTAACCGAGGAAGCAAGGGCTGACGGGGATCCCATATACTAGTTCCAACCAACTACGGTGATACCGGCCCTCGCTAGGAGTTTTAGCGAGGAATGGGAGCTGAGTGCCCTTGGGGAATTCATGTACCCCCATTGGCCCATGATTTAACCGGTGGTCAGGTCTAGCTAACTTGTCCACCACCCGGAGGAAGAAGGTGTATATGTATGATTATGATCATTTATGTATGTGCACGAAAGATATGTATGACAACCAATAATTATGATATGATTACACGAGGAGAAGGTTGGAGATTGTGCACGCTCACTCGCCGAGCTTAAACCCTTATGAATAATTACGAATGAATATGAACGTCGTAATCCCGTTGATGTCTTCTTTGTTTTAACCACTTGGTAAATTCCTTTCAAACTTCACACGGGATTAGGGCTTGCATGTATGTGTTTACTTTATGCGATATTATATATCTTATGCCTCGTTTTATACCCACCAGTCTCTTTTAGACTGAACCCGGTTGTTTTCAGCTATTTTGTGCAGGTATAGGAGTGCTAGGCGGGAATACAAGTCGTCTAGGTTTTGCATTTATGTTTGGCACTTCTTTTCAGTCTCATATTCATACTCTTATTGCTACTTCTGTATCTGATCCTGTTATAGATTGGAGCGTTTTGATTTTGTAGGCCGTGAGTGCCGTTGCATATTTGAATACTCTTGTATATCTATTTTTGGAGCTTGTTAGCTCATTGTATATTTGCTATGTAGTTCTTGCTTCCGCGAATTTTCTTTAACTCTGATTTTATGATTCCTGCACTGATTGGTTTAAGGGTTAGTCCCGCCTAGCATAGCGTGTGTGTTGTGTCCCCGTTCGCCGCGGATTTGGCCTGTGTATGGACTTCCATTTCATATACGGGTCGGGTCTCGGTGCGGGGGATGTGGTACCTTACGCTCGGGTGCTACACGATCATTCATATACTCCTTATTCCTCTGGTTAGGGGACGGGTTTGCAAGGCCCGAACCCTCATTCATTGGTGCTAGAGGGGTACATGAATCCCCAAAAGCTCGGATCCCCTTCTTTCACTAATCTCCTAGTGAAGTCTAGGTTACTGTAATTGATGGAACTAGTATATGTGGATTCCTGTCAGCCCAAGCTTCCTCGGTTCACCAAATACACTAAGTCCCGGGCCCCCATTCATTGTGAACATTCAATTCTCGCCAAAATTTTTGGTAGGATATTCAATTTAAAGGCTTAACGTTGAAAACATTGATTCGTTGTAAAACTCGATATAGATATATACATCTTTGGCCAAAATCTTGCACATTGGTTATATTGGGGTCATATCTTTTAACTAATAGAAGAAAAACCCACCTGGTAGACAAAAGAACCCGACAAAGACCTCACTGCTCAACCTCGTCTCCCACTGGATCAAGATCTGTGTGATAAAGGTAGTGTGAGACTCAAATATGACCACATTTGACGCTCGGCTATGCAATTACATGTTATGGAATGCTTGAAACATAATAACATGTCCAAATATGATCATGAATACCATGGAATTCAATTAAACACATAATTCACCAAATTCCATTCAATATACGATAAAATCGTATTCGTTCACGTTCATAGCGTTTATAACTTTCATACTTTTCATTCTTGCATTCATATAGTTCTTGGAATCATATATCGATCATAAAACATAACTTTAGTATATTCACGTTGCATATAATGCACAGATACGAACCATAAATGCAATACAAGCAAGAAAAGAGTTCCCCCAAAGCTACCATTTCAAATGACATGGCCTTGTTGCATTTTCAAAGGAATTGGACACGGCCGTGTCCGAGGTTTAAAAATTAAAATTCCCAAGTCGAGGGCTTGACACGGTCGTGTTGAGTTTTCAAAGCATTTGGACACGGCCGTGTCCGATTTTTTGAAATTATTTTTCACAAGTCGAGAGCCCAACACGGCCGTGTCCGTTTTCAGTTCAAAGCTGACACGGCCGTGTCAGCTCGTCGTCTTGCGAGGAAAAACAGAGCAGAAGCTCTGTTTTGGCGAGGGAAAAGCTTTGAAGAGTAGGGAAGCAACAAGGAAGCTCTTAGGCACACTTAGACATGATTTCAATCCATATAATTCATATATAACATGCAACCCAAGCTTAAACACAAGAATTCATGTCCAAAGTTGGTAAAATCATCCTCAATCCTCATGTTCTTCAAACATGGAGCTTCAAGCTCCTTCAATGGCAATTCTTTCTATACTCACCCAATATGAAATTCAAGCATATAGAATTGATAAGGAGGCTCCAAGCAACAATTTCCATGCATCCAATCTCACTTTAAACCATGAAAATCCCATGTTCAAGATCAAACCCCAATTCATGCTTTCATACAAACTATATGAATTCCCCAACTTCTATCATGCTTCGCTTAGATGAAAATATAGAAGGGAAGATGGAGATTCCAAATCACCAATTACCTTCGAAGAAGATGGAAGATTGAATTGATCTTGAGCTCAAGGTTTGAATGATAAAAAATGGAGGTTCTTAGGGTTTCTCTTCTCTTCTTGTGGAGCTGATGATGATCGATGAAAAGGGAAGCATAAGGAAGGAATGAGAAGCTATCTCTAACATATAGAATCATTCGGGTAGGAGTCGGGTCGATCCAAGTCCGGTTCGTTTAAGTAAAAGGTTCAAACAAGTTATAAAGTCGAGGCCATGGAAAGGTTCGTTGTCGAAGGTTCAAATGATATCGAAAAGGCATAAGGTCAAGTTTAAAGAATGGGTATCATCGAAACAAGTTCAACGCCATTTGCGGATCTCGATTTTGAGGTCCGGAGCTCAAGGTATCGCGAAAACCGTTCAGGGTTGCCTATTACCAAATAGGTCCCTAAACTCTCAAAAGGTGGCAATTAAGCCCAAACTCAATTTCCAATTGAGTCCAAAACATTGAAATAAGTTACAAACAAGCCCACGACACGCACATATAACACGAAAGATTTCAGTTAACACCAAATTCACGAAATTCACCTTTCCACAATTTCATTCATATATTCATAGCACACATTGGAATTCATATGAGATTTAAACAAATAATGCAAATTATAAACGAGTTTAAATCAATTAATCAAAATATAAAATCATATAATTAAATGTAAATGCGCACGTAACACTTACTTGCATGTGTGAAAACACGGGGCGTTACAACCTCTCCCCCTTAAAAAGAATCCATCCTCGGATTCATTGGTCATTCGGAAACAATTCAGGGTAGAACTTCTTCGTTTTCTCTTCTGTTTCCCACGTGGCTTCCTCAGTCTTATCACTTCGCCACAATACTTTCACCAAGGGGAAACGTCTGTTTCGAAGTTCTTGAAATTTCCGATCCAGAATCTTAACTGGTTTCTGAACAAAAGTAAGATTCGGTTCAAGCTCAACTTCTTCAACCGGTATTACCACTGAATTATCGGGATAGTACTTCCGAAGTTGTGATACATGGAAGACAGTATGAATACCCGTTAAACTTGGAGGTAAATCCAATCTGTAGGATGTATCTCCGATTCTCTCTAGAATCTCATAAGGTCCCAAATACCGTGGATTCAGTTTTCCTCCCTTTCCAATTCTGGTGAATCCTTTGCGAGGTGAAGCTTTCAGGAACACTCTATCCCCATCTTCGAATTCAAGATCTTTCCTTCGCTTATCTGCATAGCATTTCTATCGATCTTGAGCTGCTTTCATCCTTTGCCGAATAACCTGAACCTTTTCGATAGCATCCTGAATAACTTTGGAAGGTTTTTCTTTCTTCTCCCCTCGTTTCACACCTTCCTGCTTGCTCCACTTCCATTCTTCTAAATCGAAAAACAACGGGGATCGGCACTTTCTTCCATAAAGAAACTCATACGGTGCCATTTCTATAGAAGCTTAATAACTATTATTGTAGGCAATTTCAATCAAGGGCAACTGTTCATTCCATGAACTTGAGAAATCCAACGCACACGCCCTTAACATATCCTCAAGATATCTAATTAATCTCTCGGACTGCCCGTCAGTCTGTTGATGAAAAGCTGTACTAAACTGAAGCTTGGTCCCCAAACATCTCTGTAATTCTTGCCAAAATTTAGAAGTGAATCTCGGATCCCTGTTTGAGACAATACTAACTGGCACTCCATGTAATCGGGGGTAGAGAATTTGATTTTTTGGTGGTAGGTGGAGAAGATAGCTTTGAAATCAACGAGGGCTGGACGCCCGATCATGATGTTATAGGGAATATCAATCTCCACTACTGCATATGTAACCATGAGCGTTTTGCGCTGTGGGGCTCGGCCGAACAAGGTAGCCAGGCGAATTTGCCCTCGTGGGACAACCTCCGAACCTCCAAAGCCAATGAGGGCTGTTTTGAGAGGTTCGAGCGGGATGTTGGCATTCATCTTTTGAAATGTAGTGTATGGCAAAACATTAACAGAGCTTCCACTATCCACTAACACCCTCTTTACAACGTGATTGTGGACATCTACGCTAACCACCATGGGGCAGTCATAGGTTTCACTGTCCCCATGGGGCGTTACAATGTGCCCTAAGTCCCTATCATCAAATCCTATTACATCGTTCTCTTTTGAGCGCTGATCAATTTCCTCCTGGATGGCGTAGACGAATTTGGGCATTGATGGGCGTTGGTCATAACTCCGGACGTACCGTCACCGGGCAGCGTTAGAGTCTCCACCAGAGGAACCTCCTGCTATCATGTTGATGACCGTAAAAGGGGTATTTTCTTGCTCAGGAACCTTTCCCTTGCCCCGATGGCTACTCTCCGTGGGGCCTCGCCTCCGCGGGCTTCTAGAACGCGACAGGCTCCTTCTTCTCTCCCCGGTGCGCTCGTTACAGCGTTCATCATAACGCTCCAACACCCTGACAAATTCTTTCAAGTGGCCCCCAGCGATGAGTCTTTGAATTTCGGCCTCCAGCTGGCGGCATTCATCCGTGTCGTGACCCTTTTGTTTGTGGAAAGCACAATATTTATTCGAGCATCTCAAGGCCTCTGTTTCCCTCATCTTGACGGGTCTTTTGAAGAGTTTCTTATCAGAGAGGTTATAAACCTCTGAGTTCGGCCTGGTGAGTGGGATGTGCTCGAAACGTCGAGGGGGCGTGTAACACCCCGCACGTGAGGCGCCACATCCCCCGCACTATGACCCGACACGTGTACGAAATGGAAGGTCCGCACACGCACCAAGTCACAGTGAACAGGTGACAAACAAAAACACACCCACTAGCTAGGCGGTATCTAACCCTGTACAAAAGAAAATATGCAAAACATGACAGCGGAAGTAGCACGAAATGCCAACTTACAAAAACTTTCATACCTTAAACACACAGTACCATACAAACATCAAAATCAACTAAACGGGTTGGACTAATCCAGCAAACCTGTCCTAACCTGTCCCGAGCAATCATATATTCACAACGGGTTCAAGTAATCCGAGCACCTGTCCTAACCTGTCCCGAATTCCATAAATTCAAATCATAATTGCAAACCTGCACAAACATATCTTATATAACTTTTACAAATCATAAACCAGAGCCAGAACTTAATAAACTTAAACAGACGGACACAGACTCGACAGACTCGACACACAGCCGCCTAGCACGAACTCCAACGACCTCCAAAGCAAAGCCTGCGAACTAAAACATAAAAGGGGAGTGGTCAGTCCAAAGACTGAGCGAGGGGCTGACACACGCACACTATACATATATATAGAGCACAGCACAAAGAAGAAGCGACGTTCATGAACCCGGGGTTAGTTTTTGCACGCCAAAATATTTTCCCGTGATAATATACATATAGGGAGACTTATCAGACAGACCAAACAAATCTTAAATCAAAAGTTTCTTAAGGCACAACTCGGATTCATGCAGACTTAACACACTTATCGGAGCATATCTTATTAACTTAAAAGTATATCAATTTTTATCTTAATTTAACAATCTACCGCCGTTTCACGAACTTATGACAGACCGACAGACAGAACACATTTAACCAGAAACAAAGACGAAGCGAAACACAAAACGAATCATAAATCAATCCCACCTCCACACCGTTTGGGGAAGAGAGGTGCCCCTCTCAACCCACCACAGAACGAAACATGTAAACCGGAGGATCCCGCCCGGTTCCTTCGACGTCCAGCCAAAATGCACTCCGTCGGCATAGGAGAACTAAGTCTCCCGTTGGTGGAGAAGTGCACAGGGGTCGTAACCGGCGACCCCGATGGTCGTCCCGGGTCTCCCTTACCCACAACTCCGGGGCCCAAACAGATCAAAACCAACAGAAAATCGGAGACTTGCTTGAATCCGATACAAACGAAACAAAGCCTAAACTTATCACACTTACCAGACGAAACTTATACTCACACACACAGACAGATGAACATATCTCATGCATATTGCACTTATCATATCGTACGTACATATCACGCAGGCTGACCTCGAAATCATAAAAGAACTGAGACAAAGCATACGTAGGCTTATACATAGCGATTCGTACTTTTCAAATCAAATCATATGATAAAACCAGCAAAATACGTACTTCACACATATCTACATATACATAAGGCTTATAAACCACATTCATTCGAAAACGGGCACGTTGCAATAGGGTATAACTATATCCTAACCTCACCTGGTACCAAACACAGCCGAACACAAAGCAGAAGGTCCACCCCAGAACCTGCACGACTCACTTGTCACCACTCCGCGTGCACCTGAACCAACTGAACACACAAACACAACACAGGGCTCAGACTCAAACTCAGACAACTACACAAAGACGCACGACAATGTTCAAGCACTTACGAAATGCAATCACATAAGCAGGTTTCAAATTCATATTAATTCTATGCAAAATAAAACATTAAGGCATGTTCATACATACAATTAATGCAGATTAGGGAAATTGAAAGGCAAGACAAATCATATTATTCATTTCATGCAAATTCACGTAGCACCTTTCATATCAATTGACACATATTAATAAATCAAATAAATCATAATAGCATGCTTCCTAATTCATACAAATTTCACGAGGTGACAAATCAAATTCTAACCCTACTCAATTCATACAATTCATATTTTACATATTCAATTCATGCACTACATATTAAATCCAAATTCAATTTAGGTAATTAAACTTTAATTGCAAAAGTCTCAAATTAATCATCCAAGGCATGCTAATTCAACTTTTACATGAATCAAAATTAGCTTCATCGTTTTCAAATGATAAGGTTCAATTAATTCAAGTTATACAAATTTGTATTTTCTAAAATTACATAAACACCCCTTGTACAAGAATTATACATTCATAATTCATTACATATTTTCTAATACCAAGCAATTCATATTCATCAATTTATCGAACATACAAGTACGATTACATTTTAAACAATTAACAACTAATACAATTTTGGCATAACGGGGTTCAATTTACAATTCAAAGCATCAATGCATATCACATTTCATTAAATGTAAGATTTCGTATACATCGGGGTTCATATAAATCAATAAGTCAAGCAAATCGCAATTAAATTACAATTAGAACAAATAATTAAATATTCATAATTATACAAATAAATTCACAGAAAATAAACCGAGTGTCCGATTAACGAACGGAAAGTGGTGTTGGACTCACCACGACGAAGCGGACAAGCTGTCCGAAGGTCGCCGGAGCGCCGCCGCCGGAGCTGCCGGAACAGTGCTGGAAAAATCCCAAAAAATCACCCATGCAAGGATTCGTCGTGCTCAATCCAATTCCTCGATCAATTTCTGCAAATTCCAAGCCAATTGTCTCCAATTTAAAATCCAAGAACACGAAAACCCTAAAATCTTCAAACTTCAATTACTTTCAAACCGATGAACCAAAATGACATCCGAAAGAGGCATCGGCTTACCCGTGACGAGCTTTACTAAAGCCCTAAGCTTTCTCACTGGAAAAATCCTCGGAGACCTCCGCCACCGCGAACCGCCGCTGCACCGTCGTGAACCGCCGCCAATCCTCCGAATGTGGAGTCACAGGCCACTAGTTCTCATCGTTCTGAACAACTTTCGTGAAGGGCCCGAGGCCAAAAGATCACTGGAAAAGGCCCCCGTTGGGCTTCGAAATTTCTGCCGCCGCGCGCCACCCCGGAACCACCACCTACGGCCAAAATTCAGTGAAAACAATGCCGGAAATGGACTCGAGAGGTTGGAAAACCTTGGAAAACACTAACCTTTGTCGAAAAAGGGCGCCGGAGTGCCGCCGTGACACTGTTCACGCGGCGGCGGCGTGTGCGCCGCCGTCCGGTGGCCATTGGCCGCGCCGCCAACGTCCCGCGCTGCGCCAGGAGCTCCTCTATCTGGGTAGTGGGCGCGTGTCGCCGGAAAGTGGCCGGAAGCCGCCGCGAAAGGGCGGCGAAGTGGCGGCTCCGCCACCATCCTCCAGCCGCGTCTAAAAATGGCGGATATCTCCACCGTCGGTCGTCGGTTGGTCGAGTTCTTGGTACGGTTGTGACCGCGTCGTCGAGCTCATCGAAAAGCACTATTGGTTCGTCGAATTCCGTCGAAAAACAAGCAAGTTAGAGTAGTGTGTGAAAACACACCTCCACTGTGTGAACAGTAACGTATCGCAGGAGAGAAGACAGCTGAGTCTGGAGCTGGAGTTATGGCACGCAAAACGAGGATCCGGTGTATTTATCTCGGGTCCTCACGTGCAAAACGATCGGTAGGAGGAGCTAACGACGTCAGAATTGGGCAAACTTAGAGTCTACGGACTCGTTTCGATGCCCCGAACGCGTTGAAGGGGTCAAAGAGGTCAAAATCTCGATCAAACGAGGAAATAACCGTAAACCCCTAAAAAGAGAAAATTACAAACAAGCCCCTAAACTCTTAAAGAGTTCAAAATAGGGCAGAGCAAAGTACAAAATCACATAATTAAACACATTAAAAGGTTTAAACATGACGTACCTTATAAATCGGATGAGCGGGATGTTACAGGGCGAGGGCGATCTCTTGCGTTCCTGGTGATGCTCCTTTTTTATAATGACTTCCCGGCCCCGCTCTTGGTGGCGTTCGTTTCTTACCGGGCTGTGATGTCGGGGCCCATTCGTCCCATACATATCTTCGAGCACGAAGAACGGCTCGACAACTTCCCTTAAGGCCATGAGGGTTCCTAGCCTTCTCTCCAAAATGGCATCGGCAAAGTTCTTGCTCACATACTGCTTGTGATCCACAACCTGAAAGAGCACTAGGATCAAGAAATCCATAGAAGGCCTCTCCACCTGCAAAATCTCCTTATTGAAGCGGGCGAAGAACGAGCGAAGAGACTCATTCTTGCCTTGCACTATGTTGTAAAGGGCTGTGGGCGCAGTGACTGGAGCCTTCAGAGAGTTAAAGTGGTTGAGAAAAGCGTCGGCTAACTCCTGATATGAATGTATCGATCGTGGCGGCAGCCCCTTGTACCATTCTTGAGCCATTCCCACCAGGGAAGTGACAAAGACTTTGGCCCAATAGTTGCTCGAGTGCTCGTATAGGTGCATCAAGTGCAGAAATGATCCAAGTGGTCCGCTGGATCAGTTGTTCCATCGTAGCGATTGACGGAGGTGGGGATTTTGGCCATTCCTACTTGGGCCATCAAAACTTCTTCCACGAGGGGGGAGCCCCTTGCCAGTGGATGGTATTCATACGTGTAGAAGTTCTCCTCCTGCTCCTTGCGGTGGGGGACTCGTGGATGGCGGTCCTTGTGACGAGCGTCTCTGACATCGGCTCATTCATCCATGTTGTGGGAGATCTGAGACCGCGCTCGAGAGAGCTGTCCAACCATGTCCTTTAAACCCTGCAGCTGGTCTTGCACAGCCGCGAGGATATTAGGATTCACATCTCCTTCTTTGTCCCCTTGCTTGGTGGCTCGGGAAGCCCTTTTGGAGGCATGAGAGTCCCCTTCATTTTCGTTTACTCTTTCGGTGGGCTCCCTGTTCCTGTCCATAGGGGGACGCTCGTTGTCACCTTGGTGGGGCGTCTCTTTGGCGGGCGGTTGTGGCGGTTGTGCCCTTAGGACGGCCTGAGCCTCCCTAAGTGGGTAAGTCTGCAGTCCGCCCAACGGAGCGGCAACTTGAATGGCCTGTCCAGAGGGGAAGTACATGGAATGGAATCTTTCCCATGCCCCCTGGGCCGCCTGAACCTCACATTGGGCGTAAAGAGCCCTTAGTTGCTGAGGAGTTAGAGGAGGTAACTCCACTCCTTCAATTTCCCTAGGAATCACCACCGGGAGCTGGATCTGGCCGATATGATAGGGGTGGAGCTGCGGCAGCATGACGGTGGGAGTGAGCGTATATCCAGGCGGTGGCATCATGTAGTTCTAACCTCCTGGATTCGCATGGGTATGAACCCATTGAGTCTGGGGAGGCTGTGGAAGAGTGGGGAGAGAAACACCTCCAGCGGTGCTAGAGACCGGCGGCGTCGGCGGCGCAAGCTGTGGAACTGAAGATTCCGCCAGGGGAGTCACACCTCCGGCGGGCGGTGCTCCACTTGCGGCGACGGAGGGAGGCGGTGCGCCGCCAGCCGCGGCGGAGGAAACAACAAGGTTGGCATCCTGAGAACCTCCTCCCACAGCTCCTGATCTTGTAGCTACCATGGTTGAGAAGATTCTGGGTGTTTGCACTTCAACTAGCAGAAAAGTGGAAATGAGTTGAGAACCGGTTTCCCACAGACGGCGCAAAAAATGATGGGTCTGAATAGGGGTACAGAGTCCAATCACTTTAGAATTTGTTTAAGTGAGGAAACCACTGGAAGATCACCGGGAAAGATGGGGGTTCTACCTGCTAGGACAAACACGCAAACAAAATCAGAAGGCCAAGCTGGGGGAACTGGGGTGATACCCAGTTTGACTCTCCGACGCTCAAGTCAGATGAGGATCTGAAAGAGAAAGTAAGCTAAGTATGAAGTTGCTGTAATGGAAGGTGCTTACAGTGGAGAAGATGAACTTGTGTATTTATAGTTGAGGGTCAGGGACCCTTAGGTCATTTGCGCTATGTGGTCCTGGCCGAATGTTGCCCTAACACGTGGCATTACGAGAGAAACCTAGGAGGAATCTTCTCTGCAAAAGCCGGGGAAAGGTGGTGTGGGCAACAGTGGTAGGTGCGCGGGCATATACGATGTGTCAGAGAGCCGTTTTGGGGGTTGGTAACGAGGACTTAAGAGCGCTCTCGTGTCAAGCAAAAGCCTTGGAGGCCAAGAAATCCACTGGGGGATGAGGGCCAAGGCCTGTGTAAGGAGTTGAGGTGGAAGCCTTTCTGAGGGAACGTAGCGCTCGAAGAGGGCTCCCTTGATTGATTGGAACGTTAGCCATGTAGCGTAAATGGCGCTCTTGAGAGAGCGGTAACAATGATCACGTACGAATGTGACAGAGATGGCACGTGTTCTTGGAGGATACTGGTGCTTTAAGGGTTTTAGCGCTCGTGTAAGACTACCGTAATCACAGGACAGGTGTCGTCATCTTTGAAGTGCCACGTGTCCAAACGTGGGACGAGCGTATTTTGACCCCATCAGTGCATTTGATTTTTTAATTAAATAAATACGTAATATAATCGTGCAAATTCCTAATTCTCATGTTGCATGTTATATACGTATAAATAAATAAATATATATATATGTAATGAATGCATGAAATGTATGCATATCTAATTGTTTAATGTTTGCATGTGCATGCATGTTATATTTATATATTTAGATATATTTGCATGCATGGGATTTTAGTTTTGCATGCATATCCATACGTATATATATATATATATATATATATATATGTATATATATATATGTTTATTATATATTAAATATTATTTGATTTAATTGAATTATGGAAATTAAATCGCTATCTATTTCACGTTATTTAATTTCCGATTAAGATTTGAATGTAATTAAATGTTTATTTTCTAAGTGTTAACGTGTCATAGTACGTGATATGATCGTTATTTGAATTCTTGAATTGAATTGTTATAAAATGTGAAATTCATGACTTTAATGATTATGAACGCTTCCTTGAATGAATGAATGGCTCGTCTATATGATTTAAATGCGTTAATAGTGCACATGAACATGTTCATTCCATAATATCAACTTTTAGGCATTCATATCATGTTCATTGCATGTCGTGCGTCATATATGGTTCATTTGGGGTCTTGAGTCTCACGAACACGTTACGTTGTCCTTTGTACAGTTTTCTCCAGGGCGGAGATGCCGGGTTCATAGGACACTTTCGAGTCTCCTTTTCTTCTTGGTATTGTTCGGTAAGAGGCGTTCAGGTGGGTTTCTCTACTATTTAGATAAATGACCCTATATACTCCCAATGTGTAAAGATTTCAGCTAAAACTATTATATGTATATAGAGTCATTTTGAAGAGTAAATGATTTCAATGTGAAGCCTTTATTTTATGAAACTACCAAACGTTTTGGCGAGAAAGAAAGAATGAATGCACAGAATGGGGCCCAGGGACTTGGTGTGAGTGGTGACCTGAGGAGGCAAAAGCTGACGGTGATCCCTCACACTAGTTCCACTAATGAACGGCGTAACCGGACCTCGTTAGGAGTTAGCGGGGAATGGACGCTGAGTGCCACTAGGGGAGTCATGAAACCCTTTTGGTCAATGAATGGATGGTTCGGGCCGATCACCCGGAGGAAGAAGGTGTAAATGTCTATGAATGTGCACAAAAGAATGTTATGCATGAAAGAAAGAAAGAAAGAATGAATGAATGTTTAATGAACTACACGAGGTGTTGGTTGGAGATAATGCACGCCTACTCGCCGGGCCACAAAAGACCTAAAGAATGAAAATGAATGTTATAATCCCTTTTGATGACTTCTTTATTTTACCCACTTGGGAAATGCTCTAAAAACCTCATTTGGGATTATAACTTGCATGTGAACGTTAAATATTGTTGTATATGCTATTTATGCCTCATTTTATACCCACCAGTCTCGTATAGACTGAACCCGGATTGTTTTCAGTGTCCTTGCAGGTTTGAAGTGCTAGGCGGGAAGTCAAGTCTATTATGTCTTTCGGTTAAGTCAGAGTCTGTACATATGCATATTGAACTATAATTTGTTTAAGTTATGGAGAATGTATGATTGGTATTGATTGTTACTACTATCAGGGATTCTGAACAAGTTATAGGAATAGAGAGAATATGATATTAATGTTTTATGATTTTATTGAATATCGGGATTAGGTATCTATGCTAGTCGAACCCGTTACTCTCTGCTTACCTTGTTATTCATTAAAGTACTTTGCTTCCGCATTGGTGACATTACTGTTTTATTGTCTCTTTGGTTGCGAAAGTTAGCTCCCGCCTAGCCTAGCGAGTGTGTATGTCCCCGTTCGCCGTGATTTAGCTTGGGTATGGATTGTCCATTTCATATTCGGGTCGGGTCTCGGTGCGGGGGATGTGGTACCTTGTGCTCAGGTGCTACATCCTTAAGTGGTATCAGAGCCCGGTTGCAAAACCGGTGTTCTCGTGTCGTGATTGAGTCAGTCTAGGTCGTACGGCTTAGGAATTACATGACAATGTGTGCATTGCATCGATCTTGAATATGAATTGCCTTCCTTTTTGAATTTTGTTGACTTATCTGTTGCATTTCTGCATTGGATCAGTGCTTTTTGTGTTAAATATGTGCCATGAGCATACACTAATCGCACGCATGTACCCTCGAAATAAGTTATGAATTACAGGTTATGAAGATATTATCAACACTACTAGAAAAAAGGGCTTTTGTGACCCTCGAAAGCGTCATGTAAGATGGGTTTTTGTGATGCTTTCGCTTTTGTGACGCTATGTGAAAGCATCACTTGAGTAACCGTCACAATATGATATTGTGACGCTTCTATTATAACGCTTTAATGTGTCATTAAAGGCATGATGTTGCGACGCTTTTCGGCGTCATTATAAATTATTAACTACCACAACTGTCCAATAATACGACATGTGTAAACGTCACAATAACGTTTATAATAACTCTGTAAAGCATCATTAAAAAGCATTTTAGGCCGGTGTAACCACCATAACTAATAACAAGTGCGACGTTGAAAAGCGACATAATATGTTTATTATGACGCTAAATAGCGTCCTTAAAATTTGATATGACGCTGTAAAACGTCATAATAAAGTGAATGAAGACTTGAAATAGCGTCACAATAAATGGTATTAAGACGGAATAAAGCGTCATTAAAAGGTTTAAAACATATGTTGTAACACCCCTGTTTTTCATTCGTTCGAATATGTTGTATGTGTTTATAAATTGCGCAAATTAAATTATTTAATTATGTGATTAAATGTTTATAAATGTTTTATATTTAATTCTGTTATAAATGGTTATTATTTTAATTTATTTTATTTTATTTTAATTCATTATTTTAGTATTTTAAATTGTTAATTAAGGTTTAATGTTAATTAAGTATATCGTAATTAATGTTAATAAATTTCAAAATTTTAACCGTTGACCTTTAAATTAATTTTTTTAAATGGATTTAAATTTTATTATTTATTTTGAAATGTTATAAATTTTAAATGTTTTGCGCATGAGTGTTTTAATCGTGCGTCGTTCTTATATGATTTGATATCGAAAATTCATGAAAATTTAGTATGTTGTAAATTTATGTGTTACGAACATGATTATATGCTCGTTTTATTTTTTCGACTTCATTTGACGTGGTAACGAATTTATTTTGAATTGTGGAACCAAGTCGGGGGCTAACGAGCAATTAGCGCACCCTTGGTTCCGTATGTGATATCTTGAGCTAGGGAACTCGGAATCGAGTTCCGCCAACTCCGTTGAACTCGTAACAAAAATCGGGTTCAATAAACTTAACCTCATATTTTCTAAGATCTTTTGGACCCTCTAAAATTAACCGAAACTTGCAACGGGAGTCAAAACAGCCACATCTTACCAAATGAGCCATAACTTCCTCATATCTTGACCAAATTAACCATGGTTTGAACCTATGCGACCCTAGTTGTAACACCCCGACTCACAGTCGGTACAGGTAAATTATGTGATTTAATATTAATTGCGTTTTAGATTATTTGTATAGGACTATTTTGAATTATTTCAACTTATATGAATTATGTGAGTGAATGTTGCATGTGATTTATTCGTTTTAATTCGAGTTGGCCTTATTTGAACCTGTATTTGTTGAACCGAACCAACTTGAACCGGAAACCTTGAACCGAACCCGTGAACCGAACCGGCTCAGCCTTAAAGGCTGAACCATTTTCCTTCTCTTTCATTTTACGTTCAACAAGCAGCAACTCTAGAGCCAAGAAGCTTAAACCCTCAAGTTGATCATCCAACTTCCCAAGCCGAGTTCTCTCTCATTTCTTCGCCTTTTCTTGAACTTAGGTAGGTTTCGGATTCCCCTCGTCATGCTCTTCGTTTCCATGGTTTAATTTTTGAGTTTGGAGTGAGTTTGGTGTGCCTTTGCTTCCCTACGTGAATAGTAAGGGTTTAGCTAAATTGGTGATTTCTTGCTCTTTGCTTGAGGTGATTGATTCCTAGCTTCTTATATGAGTGGTATAGGTTGTATATGTTACATTTATTGCCTAGTTTCCATGGTTGGTGGAGTATTTATGAATGATCATGATTTTTGTTTGAAAGTTGCATACCCTTGATCATGCATTTTAATTCCGTATTCTTGAGTTATTTGAGTGTTTATATGTCAAGCATGATTTATATGTATTGTGTGTGCATTTTGAGAAATTGTGGCAAAGTTTAGGATTGGTTTTTGGCCATTTTTGGCACCAAAATGAGCTTCCCCTGTTTCTGTAAAAATGGAATTCTGTTCCAGCTTTCGAACCAGGCCGGAACGGCCGTTCCCGCCCAGTTTCAAACTGGGAACGACCGTTCCCAGGCCATACTGTTCATCGCCGAGAGTGGGAACGACCGTTCCCAGTTGTACTGGGAACGGGAACGGCCGTTCCCATGTCCGGAACCCCTCCTACTGGGTCAAATCCGCGAGGGTGGATTTTTCCCTTTGGAAAAATCCGCGAGGGTGGATTTGAGGCAGTAGCTCAAGAAAAATCCATGGGGGTGGATTTTCCCCTTTGGAAAAATCCGTGGGGGTGGATTTTGCCACTTTTTCTCTTTGACTTGTTTATGCATTTGTATGATTTTAAATGCTTTTCTTTTGCATTTTAATTGTTATAATTGATTGTTTTGCATATTGGATTGTATATAAATATGTTATGTATATGAATTGTGAATTATATGACTTAATTGCGACATTTTACCTATGAGCATGAATCATGCATTTTGCCGAGCGTCTTCTTTGGTTCATATAGAGTCTAAGTCTTGGGCTTTCGTGTTTTCTTTTCAGAGGAGGTTCCAGTTGACGAGCCCGAGGCGTAGGTTGTTCACGTTGGCTCGCTTTTTGTCACGCACAAGGTGAGGTTTAGGAATTTTATTAGCTAAGCGACCTAAAGCCTTATGTGATGTTTTCAAGCCGTGCATGTGACTATATATTATATATATAGATATGTACGTGTTGATTAGAATATGTTTATGATCTTGTGAACAACTTTGTTTTGGAAAAGATATTAAATAAGCTTATGTAAGCTATGTTTTGGAAAAGGCTTTACAATTCTGTTAGCGAGATCGCCATGAAAGATTTGGCATATGTTATGATATGATTTGTATGTGTGGATCCAAGGAGCTACGGGTAAGGAACCCTCGGGACGGTTCGGGGCGTCGAGGTTCGGCCTGTGCGTAGTCTCCATCCGATATATCACACGCCCCCTGGGAGTTTGGGAAGGTGTGATATTTCGATGCCTTCGGCGTAAAAACCGGGGAGGGCACGATGTGGGTTCGCTACCCCTCGTGAGTCTGTATATGTTTGGATGGTTAGGGCCGCCGGTGGCTCTTCCATCATTGGTGTAGAGGTTGATATGTATGATTTCTGTTTTGTTTGTTCTGAGGAGTAGAGGTTGGAAGCTCGTTCTCGCCGAGCATTATGTTTTGTTATGTATGTCTGAGAAGTATGAATCGGGATAGTGTTTATGAAATGTTTTAAGTATATGTATTTGTTTTAGAAAGTTTTAGTTTGTAAAACCTATTCCGGTTCATAATTTCGCCCTTTGCTTTGTGCTCTGCTCTATATATATGTAGGGTGTGGGTGTGCGTTAGCCCCCTCACTCAGTCAGTTGACTGACTCCTCGTTTACTCTTTTAGTTGCAGGTTTTGGGAGCGTGAGCTAGGCGGAGAAGTGTGTCTTCTGTTGCACTTGTCGGTCTAGGTCTCGTTAGGTGCATTTACATACCTGCACTTTATTAGTTGTATAGTTATGATTTGTATATACTTACTGATTATTTTGTTCGAGCCGGGATGGCTTCTGTACAGAAACGTGTTGGTACTTATATGTAAATACTATATGGATAGGTGTGGGTTGGTACCTATATATATATCTGTGATGATTTTGTTTGTTGTTTTATTTATTCGCTTCCGCGCACTCTGTTTCCGTTTGGTTTAGCTCCGCCTAGCCTAGAGTGTGTGTTTGGTCTCCCGTTCGCTATGATTCGGATTCGGGTGCGGACATTCCATTTCGTATTCGGGTTCGGATTATGGTGCGGGGGATGTGGCCCTACGTGTGGGTGCTACATCCTGAAGTGGTATCAGAGCGCGGTTGCAAAACCGGGCTCTAGTGTCGTGTGGGTCTGTCTAGGTCGTACGGCTTAGGACAATATGACTTTTGATTATGTGCATGTGTGCTTTGAGTATGTGATTACTTGACTAATTGATTACTTGATTATTTCTTTAAAATGTATACATATTCATACACTAATATACATGCATCCATATTGCTCGAATTTGTGAGTTTCAGGATGCCTCCAAGAAGACATAACAACCGTGAACAAACCCCTGATTTGAATGAACCGGCTCTACATAACGCACCTCCGCCACCACCTATGAATGCAGAGAATATTGTCCAAGCCCTACTCAATCAACTCCAAAACAATCAAAGGGGTAATGCCAACCCGGGTGAAGGACAAGATATTTCAGCTGTTTATCGGGACTTCCGGAACAATAACCCTCCAAAGTGGTATGGAGGTGATGATATTAAGGCGGAAGAGTGGTTATCTGAGATTCGAGGCATATGGGAGATATGTCCGGGGACTTCCCAAGACAAGGCTATTTGCACGGGTCGTATTATTCAAGGGCCAGCGGCTATTTGGCTTAGGAGTGTGAGATCCAAGCTTGAGAGAACGGGAATGGAATTCAACTGGGAAACGTTTGTGCAGGAATTCCATGAGAAATATATCCCTCATAGTGCACAAGAACGTCGCCTCCAAGAGTTTTCCAATTTGAGGCAAGGCAACCGGACGGTGGAGGATTATATTTTGGAGTTTGAGAGGCTAGCTCCGTATGCTACTCACATTACCGACCACGATGATCATAAGGCCCGAGCGTTTCTTCATGGACTTCGCCGGGATATTCAAGAAGCTTTACAAGCTACTAACGTGAGTACTTGGGCCAAGGTTACAAAGAGGGCAATTCAAGTTGAGGCCCAAATGGCTCGGTTGAAGCCTCCACCTTTCTCTTCTTCTCGGGTTGCGGGATCAGGTTCTGGATTGGGTAAGAGGCCCATTTCTTATGCTCCCCGAGCTCCTGTTTCACCGGCTTTTCGTCCCCAGGGTTTAGGGAACAAAAGCCCCGTATTACCGGTCCCGTAGTACCTCCTGTTGCTCCAGTTAGACCGGCTCCAGCTCAGGGACCACCTGTTTGTTCTTATTGTCAGGGGAGACATCCGGTGGAGAGGTGTTGGAAGCTTCAGGGTAAATGCTTTGTGTGCGGGTCCTCTGATCACTTGGTGAATGCTTGCCCGAATAAGAGGCCGGTTGTGCAGGCACGTGTTTATGCTCTGGAGGGAGAGGAGGAAGCTGCTGATGTCGACCCGAATGCCGTGATAGAAGGTACAATCAACATTCATGGCATATCACTACATGCATTGTTTGATCCCGGGGCTACGCATTCATTTATTTCCCGGGATATTGCTGCTTCTTTGCCTTTACTTGATGATTTATCTGCGCATGTGTATGTGGTGAATACTCCTTTGGGAGGATCTGTGGAAGCTGACAGGGTGTTCAGGGAGTGTCCGGTAGTGTTTGAAGGCCGAGTTTTTCCTGCAGACTTGATAGTTCTACCGTTGAAGAAGTATGAGATTATTCTTGGTATGGATTTTCTCTTCAGATACCGAGCTCAGTTGGACTGTCGTGAGAAGAAGGTTTTGTTGGGGTCAGTGGTCTTTACGGGTGAGAGGTTGAAGTCCAGCCCGTTTGTGTCTTTTATGGAAGCAAGTAAGCTCCTCCGGGACGGTGCGACAGGTTTTGTGGCCTATCTTTTGAATAAACCGAAGGATCAGGCCAAACTTGAGGAGACAGAGGTCGTGAGTGAGTTTCCCGATGTTTTCCCTGAGAATTTGGGTTCTTTGCCACCTGATAGGGACATCGAGTTTGTAGTCGACCTTTATCTTGGAGCTGAGCCTTTCTCTAAGACACCATATCGGATGGCTCCTGCTGAGTTGAAGGAGTTGAAAACTCAGCTGGATGAGCTTTTGACTTGCGGTTACATCCGTCCGAGTACATCCCCGTGGGGTGCTCCTGTGTTATTTGTGAAGAAGAAGGATGGGACTTTGAGGATGTGTATAGACTACCGCGAGTTGAACCGGATGACAGTGAAGAATAAGTACCCTTTACCTCATATCGAAGAGTTGTTTGACATCTTGCAAGGGTCGCAGGTGTACTCTAAGTTAGATTTGAGGCAAGGGTATTACCAACTTCGTATCCGGGAAGAAGATATCTCTAAGACTGCGTTCAATACCCGTTATGGACACTTTGAGTTTGTAGTGATGCCGTTTGGGTTAACTAATGCTCCAGCCGTGTTCATGGATATGATGCACCGAGTGTTTAGACAATACCTTGACAAGTTTGTGGTCATTTTCATAGACGACATCTTGGTGTATTCTAAGTCTGCAGAAGAGCACGCATCTCACCTCAGAATTGTGTTGGAGACCCTTAGAGAGCACAAGCTTTATGCCAAATTTAGCAAGTGCGAGTTCTGGCTCGACAGAGTGTCTTTTCTGGGTCACATAATTTCAGGTGAGGGGATTGAAGTTGATCCTTCCAAGATTGAGACCGTGGTCCAGTGGGAAAGACCGAAGAATGCCTCCGAGATAAGAAGTTTTCTCGGGTTGGCGGGTTACTATAGGAGATTTGTGAAGGATTTCTCCAAGATTGCGTGCCCGTTGACTCGATTAACCAAAAAGGAGGTGAAGTATGAGTGGGATGATGGGTGCGAGAGAAGTTTCCAAACTTTGAAAGAAAGATTAACTTCAGCACCAGTTCTTACCCTACCCGAGGGATCCGAGGGCTATTCGGTTTTTGCAGATGCTTCTAAGGAAGGACTCGGATGTGTATTGATGCAAAATGGCCGAGTGGTGGCCTATGCTTCTAGGAAGTTGAAGGAACATGAGAAGAACTACCCCACTCATGATCTCGAGCTTGCAGATGTGGTATTTGCTTTGAGGAAGTGGCGTCATTACCTCTATGGGACGACTTTTGAGATATTCACGGATCATAAGAGCCTCAAGTATCTTTTCACTCAAAAGGAGCTGAATAATAGACAGAGGCGTTGGATGGAATTCTTAGAGGATTATGACTGCACGATTCAGTATCATCCAGGCAAGGCTAATGTCGTGGCAGATGCTTTGAGCAGAAAAGCAAGTGTTTCAGGTTTGAGTGCAGAGTCTTCAGGACAGGGTTCGACAGTTTTGGTTTCAGTGGCTCGGTTAGCTATCATCTCAGTTCAGCCGGATTTGAAACAGAGGTTGTTGGATTCTCAGGCTTCGGATACAGAGATTCAGAGATTAGTGGTTCGGTCTAGGATAGACCCCGAGACGAAGTTTGGGTTTGATGATTCCGGTTTGTTCAGGTTCAAGACCAGGGTTTGTGTCCCAGAAGACCTCAAGAGGTTAATACTTGAGGAAGGACACCGTTCTGGATATTCCATTCACCCCGGTGGTACGAAGATGTACCGAGATTTGAAGGAATACTTCTGGTGGAATGGCATGAAGAGAGATGTCGCGAACTTTGTGAAGCGGTGTCTCACGTGTCAAGTGGTGAAGGCAGAACACCAGAAACCGGGAGGAACCCTCCAACCACTTCCGATTCCTGAATGGAAGTGGGAGCAAGTGACTATGGACTTCGTGTCCGGCTTGCCAAGATCTAGAGGAGGTTATGATGGAATTTGGGTGATAGTCGACCGATTGACCAAGTCTGCTCATTTTCTCAAGGTGAAGATGTCTTACAAGACTCCGAAGTTGGCCGAATTGTATTGTAACGAGATTGTGAGACTGCATGGGGCGCCTGCTAGTATTGTTTCAGATCGTGATCCGAGGTTCACAGCTAAGTTTTGGCAGGATCTTCAGAGTAGGTTGGGTACGAGGCTTAATTTCAGCACCGCTTTTCATCCTCAGACAGATGGACAATCAGAGAGACTGATTAAGTATTTAGAGGACTTGTTGAGGACGTGTGCTTTGGATTTCCAGGAAAAGTGGGATAAGCATTTAGCTCTGGTTGAGTTTGCCTATAACAACAGTTTTCAGACTTCTATTGGTATGGCTCCCTACGAGGCACTTTATGGAAGGAAGTGTAGATCGCCTCTATTTTGGGATATGGAAGATTGGCGGTGGACAGAGGAGAATAAGCTCGAAAGAGCAACACCTCGGGAGAGATTGGATAAGACCACTGCTAAGGTTAAGTTGATTCAGCAAAGAATGAAGGCAGCTCAGGACCGTCAGAAGAGCTATGCGGATAAGAGGAGAAGGCCCCTTGAGTTTGAAGTCGGAGATAAGGTTTTCTTGAAAGCATCTCCGAGGAAGGGATTTTCTCGAATAGGTCGAGGTGGGAAGCTTAACCCGAGATACCTTGGACCTTTTGAAATCCTTGAGAGAGTTGGAGAAGTGGCGTATAGGTTGGACCTACCGCCGAGACTGACCGGGATACATAATGTGTTTCATGTTTCGCAGCTCAGGAAATATTATCCCGAAGAATCAACCATTCTCCCTGTGGAAGAGGTACAACTTGAGACGGATTTGACGATAGTAAGGCACCCGGTTGAGATTCAAGACCGGAAGATACAAGTGTTAAGAAATAAACAGGTTCCCTTGGTCCGAGTTCTTTGGAGAGATCAGAAATCTGAAGAGTCTACTTGGGAGACTGAGGAGAAGATGAGACAGTTGTACCCAGATTTGTTCTCAGGTCAGACAGTTAACCTGGGGACCAGGTTCTCCGAAGGGGGGGAGGTTGTAACACCCCGACTCACAGTCGGTACAGGTAAATTATGTGATTTAATATTAATTGCGTTTTAGATTATTTGTATAGGACTATTTTGAATTATTTCAACTTATATGAATTATGTGAGTGAATGTTGCATGTGATTTATTCGTTTTAATTCGAGTTGGCCTTATTTGAACCTGTATTTGTTGAACCAAACCAACTTGAACCGGAAACCTTGAACCGAACCCGTGAACCGAACCGGCTCAGCCTTAAAGGCTGAACCATTTTCCTTCTCTTTCATTTTACGTTCAACAAGCAGCAACTCTAGAGCCAAGAAGCTTAAACCCTCAAGTTGATCATCCAACTTCCCAAGCCGAGTTCTCTCTCGTTTCTTCGTCTTTTCTTGAACTTAGGTAGGTTTCGGATTCCCCTCGTCATGCTCTTCGTTTCCATGGTTTAATTTTTGAGTTTGGAGTGAGTTTGGTGTGCCTTTGCTTCCCTACGTGAATAGTAAGGGTTTAGCTAAATTGGTGATTTCTTGCTCTTTGCTTGAGGTGATTGATTCCTAGCTTCTTATATGAGTGGTATAGGTTGTATATGTTACATTTATTGCCTAGTTTCCATGGTTGGTGGAGTATTTATGAATGATCATGATTTTTGTTTGAAAGTTGCATACCCTTGATCATGCATTTTAATTCCGTATTCTTGAGTTATTTGAGTGTTTATATGTCAAGCATGATTTATATGTATTGTGTGTGCATTTCGAGAAATTGTGGCAAAGTTTAGGATTGGTTTTTGGCCATTTTTGGCACCAAAATGAGCTTCCCCTGTTTCTGTAAAAATGGAATTCTGTTCCAGCTTTCGAACCAGGCCGGAACGGCCGTTCCCGCCCAGTTTCAAACTGGGAACGACGGTTCCCAGGCCATACTGTTCATCGCCGAGAGTGGGAACGACTGTTCCCAGTTGTACTGGGAACGGGAACGGCCGTTCCCATGTCCGGAACCCCTCCTACTGGGTCAAATCCGCGAGGGTGGATTTTTCCCTTTGGAAAAATCCGCGAGGGTGGATTTAAGGCAGTAGCTCAAGAAAAATCCATGGGGGTGGATTTTCCCCTTTGGAAAAATCCGTGGGGGTGGATTTTGCCACTTTTTCTCTTTGACTTGTTTATGCATTTGTATGATTTTAAATGCTTTTCTTTTGCATTTTAATTGTTATAATTGATTGTTTTGCATATTGGATTGTATATAAATATGTTATGTATATGAATTGTGAATTATATGACTTAATTGCGATATTTTACCTATGAGCATGAATCATGCATTTTGCCGAGCATCTTCTTTGGTTCATATAGAGTCTAAGTCTTGGGCTTTCGTGTTTTCTTTTCAGAGGAGGTTCCAGTTGACGAGCCGGAGGCGTAGGTTGTTCACGTTGGCTCGCTTTTTGTCACGCACAAGGTGAGGTTTAGGAATTTTATTAGCTAAGCGACCTAAAGCCTTATGTGATGTTTTCAAGCCGTGCATGTGACTATATATTATATATATAGATATGTACGTGTTGATTAGAATATGTTTATGATCTTGTGAACAACTTTGTTTTGGAAAAGATATTAAATAAGCTTATGTAAGCTATGTTTTGGAAAAGGCTTTACAATTCTGTTAGCGAGATCGCCATGAAAGATTTGGCATATGTTATGATATGATTTGTATGTGTGGATCCAAGGAGCTACGGGTAAGGAACCCTCGGGACGGTTCGGGCCGTCGAGGTTCGGCCTGTGCGTAGTCTCCATCCGATATATCACACGCGACCCCTGGGAGTTTGGGAAGGTGTGATATTTCGATGCCTTCGGCGTAAAAACCGGGGAGGGCACGATGTGGGTTCGCTACCCCTCGTGAGTCTGTATATGTTTGGATGGTTAGGGCCGCCGGTGGCTCTTCCATCATTGGTGTAGAGGTTGATATGTATGATTTCTGTTTTGTTTGTTCTGAGGAGTAGAGGTTGGAAGCTCGTTCTCGCCGAGCATTATGTTTTGTTATGTATGTCTGAGAAGTATGAATCGGGATAGTGTTTATGAAATGTTTTAAGTATATGTATTTGTTTTAGAAAGTTTTAGTTTGTAAAACCTATTCCGGTTCATAATTTCGCCCTTTGCTTTGTGCTCTGCTCTATATATATGTAGGGTGTGGGTGTGCGTTAGCCCCCTCACTCAGTCAGTTGACTGACTCCTCGTTTACTCTTTTAGTTGCAGGTTTTGGGAGCGTGAGCTAGGCGGAGAAGTGTGTCTTCTGTTGCACTTGTCGGTCTAGGTCTCGTTAGGTGCATTTACATACCTGCACTTTATTAGTTGTATAGTTATGATTTGTATATACTTACTGATTATTTTGTTCGAGCCGGGATGGCTTCTGTACAGAAACGTGTTGGTACTTATATGTAAATACTATATGGATAGGTGTGGGTCGGTACCTATATATATATCTATGATGATTTTGTTTGTTGTTTTATTTATTCGCTTCCGCGCACTCTGTTTCCGTTTGGTTTAGCTCCGCCTAGCCTAGAGTGTGTGTTTGGTCTCCCGTTCGCTATGATTCGGATTCGGGTGCGGACATTCCATTTCGTATTCGGGTTCGGATTATGGTGCGGGGGATGTGGCCCTACGTGTGGGTGCTACACTAGTTAACCCCACTATCCTCCCATACCACTCCCATACCGAGCCATCCCTCACACAAAGCAAAAACTCAACCAAAAAGCCCTGCACTCCAGAAAATCCCCGTAGCCATTGTCAACCTTGAGATTCAAAGCTCAAATCTCTTCCATCTTCCATCCATTCAACAAGGTGAGTTTAGGGTTGTGACGTACATTCAATATGTGTCATTTTAAGCTATGAATCCCCATTTTTGAGCATGCTTTCATGAGTTTTTGGAGGAAAAGAGGAATAGTTAGGTTTTGTTAAAAATTCTTGAACCTTTGCTGTAGCACCCCGCACGTGAGGCACCACATCCCCCGCACTATGGCTCAACACGAGTAACGAAACAGCTAATCCGCACTCATATCGAACCATAGCGAACGGGAGACAAACATAAAAACCTTCCTAGGCCAGGCGGAGCTAGACCCTGCAATGATAACCAATCAACAAAATATAATGCATAGCAAAGCCAAAGTTCAATCATACAAACCATAAGTAGAATCTGGGCTCTTCAGGCCTCGTTTAAGTCATAGCAAATCCCAGTAAAATCAACTCAATAATAATTTCATAAATATTCAAGTTCAGGATACCATAGGATCGAGTCAGACATAATTCCAATACATGAGTGAGTGCAGAGACTCTCCTAACCTAACTTGACCAACTTAAAGACTCCAAACACCTCCGCCTAACCCGAAACTCCAAAGTCAAACCTCCACACTAAAAGAATGGGGAGGGAGAGGGTCAGTCTCTAGAAGACTGAGTGAGCAGGAGCGATATACATATAAAAACATGCACATGCAAGTCATAAATTCCGAACAAGGTTTTATTTGAACTTAGTTCCCAAAAAGGGCAAGAGAATGATTAATCAATGTTCGGATTTTATGACTAATCATATTAATTCATTACATTCATAAATCATACATAAACATAAGGCTCGGCGAGTGAGCGTGCACAATCTCCAACCAAACTCCGACCGTGTACGACAAATATCATTAATATGTTGATTAGGTGTTCATGCGATATATCATAATACATGCAGACCATATATCATAAATCATATTCGTTTGGGCAATCCGTGTCCCGGCCTTCCCGCACGGTGCATAAACATAACATAACATAACATAAATCATAAATCAGTTCCAACCTTCTTCCTCCGGGTGGTGGAAGGGTTAGCAAGACCCGACCACCTCATACATGGGCCAATGGGGTTTCATGACTCCCCCAAGGGCACTCAGCTCCCATTCCCCGCTAAACCTCCTAGCGAGGGCCGGTATCGCCGTACATAAGTTGGAACTAGTTTATGGGATCCCCGTCAGCCCTTGCTTCCTCGGTTAGCCACATATACTAAGTCCCGGGGCCCGAACAATCATAAATCATAAATGTGTCTCGCCAAACATTTCAATTCATAAGTACATAACATAACTCATAAATCATTTGAAAAGGTTTTACTTGATCAATCTTTACTCGATGACTTTACTTTAAAAAGTAACATATATATAGAATCGTATGGTTTTGGCCAAAGCTTTTCACATAAGGGTTGTAGGGTTTGTTACATAGCTAGAACAAAACCACCCTCACCTGGTACAAGACGAAACAAGGATACGAGTTACCAAGTGCCCGAAGGATCAAGACTTCTCCACCCTGGAGATAAACTGTACCAAAAGACAACATGACGTGTTCATGAGACTCAAGACCCTAAATGAACCATATATGACGCACGGCAATGCACAAGCATGATATCATGTCATGAAAATGGTCATGTGCATTATTAAGGCATTTAACTCATATATCCAAGTCATTCACTCATTCATTCATTTTCATTCAAATTCATCAATTCATATCTCTAATCAAATTAATTGAAGAATTCAAATAGGAGCATAGAATATATTCAAGCTCTCCCAAAATTCTACTACATACTTCATATTACATAAGATAGCATATTTCCAAGGTTTGACAACAAGAAGGAATCATATGATATAGAAAATGAGTTACGCGATTCATAAACGACATATAAACACACATAAACGGCATTAAGCAAAAGCATGCCTACAACTCATCCAAAAGCTATGAAATTACACCATAATGCTCCCAACATATAGAAAAACAAGTTCATAGTTCAACACTAAAGGAGATAAAGTCATTAAAGAGGTGAAACAAATCAAAAACCGAAAAGGAAGCAACAAGGACTGCGCAAGGGAAGGGACACGGGGGTGTCACCTTCCTTAGCTAAACTGAGCCACAACCGTGGCTCAGTACAGACCTGCCCAGAAGGTGTGACACGCTCGTGTCTCACACTTAAGTGTAAATGAGACACGGGGGTGTCACGGTACTGAACTTAAAACGTTCACAGAGTTTTTTCGGCAAAACTGATCTCATACCAAATCAATCCAAAAGCATACCAAATCAACTCCAAATTCTATGAAACGTAATATACAACATATTTAGCATGTTAGGAACATTTTTCATTTAGAGTGTAAAGGCTAAATCACACGTTAAGATCATCTAAATCATGCAGCAAAACTGGGTCGCCAAAATCGCACATAAAAGCCCTATTGGTTCAATCAGCCATGATCAAGTACTTAGGGGTTGAATTTGGATCTGAAACCTTGGGGAATGCAAGCTAACATACTAAAAAACTAATATACATCATATATATGCAAAATGGTACAATTTAAAGCACATTAGGGTGACCAACAACCACACAATTGCAACAGCAACAAGTCTGTCATGAAGCATGCATAAAAACAGGTCATGTATTTCGGTTTTGAGGCTTAAAATGGATCCAAATACTTAAAACATGAATGTTAACATATAGAGAAATGAGTGTACATAATATCCATGCAAATTCACATGAAAAGAAGATCATTTGGTCAAGCAACAAAGCAAAATGAACAGCAGCAGTTCGAAAAACAGGGGAAGCAGTTTGATCATCAAGTTTGGAGCTCCATATCTCATAATTTCATCAAAGGGTCAAGAGATAAAATCCTCCTAATATCATATACTATCAGTTAGGAAAGAAATGTGTCAAGAAACAAGCTCATATGATCATGTATAAGCACGAAAATCAGCTACACAAGCAAATAGGTCACAAGAGCAAAAATCCCTAAAAGTTCATACCAAACTCATCACTCAAACCCTAATCAAATCTGATCCAAATCATGATGTAAGTAGATGAAATCAAGCATAATAGAGTAGAGAAGACATAAATATTCATACCTTGAAGATTAGAAGAAGAAGGGAGGTGATTTGAGCTCCAAAATCACAAGAATGGCCAAGGGTTTTTCTTCCTTTTTCTCTCTTCCTCTATCTCGATCAGTTGCAGCAATGAGGGGAGATATTTGGCTCGGTTTTCAGAGGTAAAAGGGAAATAAAGAGCTTAACTCAAGGTACATAAGTCATGGTTTAAGGTATGGTTAGGTTAGAGGAGTGTTAAGGGTCCCACCATGAAGACTAGTCAACAAAAGGAGCTCTTCTTGCACGAGTTGCTCGTTATGGTTGGATTTCGGAGGTCTTAATGATTTCAAAAAGGTATGAGGCTTGTTCCATTGTCTTCGAATCGTCGATACGAAGGCAACAGAGGTGTCGGAATTCGAATCCGAAATCCCGAGCTCAAGATATCAGGTACGGAACCAAGGGTGCGCTAATTGCTCGTTAGCCCCTGATTTGGTTCCACAATCAAAATTAAATTCGTTAACACGTCAAATGAATCCGAAAACATAATCCGAGCATATAGACATGTTCATAACACACATATTTACGACATATTAAATTTTCACGACATTTCGATATCATTACATATAAGAACGAAGCACAAATAGAACACTCATGCGCATGAATGAATTCATAAAGTTATAAATTTAATTACTAAAACTTAAATTCCTTTTTAAATAAATTAAATCCAACTAATAACATGTTGAAATTAATTAACAGAATTACCGAAATAGTTAAGGTAACATGAAACCTTAATTAAGAAATTAAACACTAAATATCAAAGTAGAATAAAATGAAGTAAATTAAAATAACAATAGTTTATAGTTTAAATCAAATACAAACATTTATAAACAATTAATCATATAAATAAATAATTAAATCGCGCCATTTATAAACAAATACGTCACATTATTATTACTGAAAAACTGGGGCGTTACATTTGCTTCCTTTGAATTATTTTCTGAATTGATTCTTGTAAGTTGATCATTTGTGATCCTTTATTTCATTTTTGGACCTATGATTCATGGTCGTTGAATACTTATTGATATGCCATTAATGAACTTTGGAAATTAGGTTGAAAACTTGAACTCATCTTCTCCTTCTTCACGTTTTGAATTGCTGCTGCTACAAAAGGGACTGATATTGTTGTCATTATGCTGAATATACTGCCTTAAATTGTTGGCTGGTGTGTTGGATGAAGCTTGTATAATTTATGCCCTATTTTTTTTTCTTCCTCTTATCCTGCTTTGCTGTTGCTGTCCGATTCTCACTGTGACATTCTCCCCGGGCGGGGAGAATTACACCTTGAAAGTCCCCGACCGGGGACTTACCCCCTTCCTTCTTCCAGTAGCTTTCCCCAGGCCGGGGAGTTTGGAGAACAAATTTCCCCCGGGCGGGGAGATCCTTGTGATTTCAGTTCTTTTGCTGCAACTTTCGGTAGTGTGTGTTGTGTATATATATGTAATATACTACGTATATATATACTTGCTTTAGTGTGTTCACATAATATATGTGTATATATATATATATGGTGTGTACGTGAAGTATATATGTATATATATATATATATATATATATTATATTATGAAATGAACTCTTAAGATGTGTATGTGTGTTTATGTAATATAATATGTATATATGTAATTTATTGTGTTGGTGCATGGAATGTTAAGTGTGGGTGCGTGAGTGCTAGTTGTGCATGCATGTGTGTATTGTGTTGTATATATAAATGTATAGGTATGTAGTGCATGTTATATATATTATAGGTTACATGCTGCGTGTGTATATATATATATGTAAAATGTATGTATAATATATTATATGTAATGCATGAAAATCTTTAATTGAAATTGCCCATGCATGCTTAATATGTGTACGTGAGTGGTTATATTTCATATGCGGAACATATATATATATATATATATATATGTTAATTAATTAATGAGAATTTTAATTGTTCTAATTTTTGAATATTTCCTTTCAAATTGTGATCTTAAGTGGTTAAATGGTATGAATTCGATGATTGTGTACATATATGAAGTTATGGGTGCTCGTGGTATGATATTATATGACTTAATATGAATTTTATGAATTCCTTTAATGCGAAATATGATCTAATATGACATTGTATTATCTAAGTGCTACCTCGTTTCATTCTTTATACATCATTAGCATCCATATGCAAATGTCGTGCGTCATATTTGGTTCATTTGGAGTCTTGAGTTTCACGAACACGTTACGTTGTCCTTTGTACAGTTTTCTCCAGGGCGGAGATGCCGGGTTCATATGACACTTTCAAGTCTTCTTGTCCTCTTAGTTTGTTCGGTAAGAGACGTACAGGTGGGTTTCTCTACTATCTAGTTAAATGACCCTATATCCTCCCAACGTGTAAAGTTTTCGGTCAAAAGTTAGTATATGTATATAGAGTCGTTTTAAAGAGTAAATGATTTTAAAGTAAAGCCCTTCTTTTATGAACCTACCAAATGTTTTGGCAAGAAAACAATGAATATTATGCACAAAATGGGGCCCAGGGACTTGGTGTGAGTGGTGACCCGAGGAGGCAAGGGCTGGCGGTGAACCCTCACACGAGTCCCACCAAAGAACGGCGTAACCGGACCTCGTTAGGAGTTAGCGAGGAATGGACGCTGAGTGCCATCTGGGGAGTCATGTTCCCCTTTTGGTCAATGAATGGATGGTTCGGGCCGATCACCCGGCCATCACTCGGAGGAAGAAGGTGTAAATGTTTATGAATGTGCACAAAAGAATGTTATGCATGAATGAAAGAAAGAAAGAAAGAATGTTTAATGAACTACACGAGGTGTTGGTTGGAGATAATGCACGCCTACTCGCCGGGCCACAAAAGACCTAAAGAATGAAAATGAACGTTATAATTCCTTTTGATGACTTCTTTATTTTACCCACTTGGGAAAATGCTCAAAACCTCATTTGGGATTATAACTTGCATGTGAATGTTAAATATTATTGTATATGCTATTTATGCCTGATTTTATACCCACCAGTCTCGTATAGACTGAACCCGGATTATTTTCAGTGTTCTTGCAGGTTTGGAGTGCTAGGCGGGAAGTCTTGTTTGTTTTGACGTTTATATAGGTTAGAGACGGTCCATGTGCATAACGAATCATGATTTGTTTAAGCTATGGAGAACGTATGATTTGTATTGATCATTACTATTGTCGTGAATTCAGGATAAGCTTATTGGAATAGAAAGATTTAGAATTAATGTGGTATGATTTTATTGAATTTCGGGATTAGATATCTATGCTAGTTGAACCCCGTTGCTCTTGGCTTATCTTGTTATATATGTATGTACATTGCTTCCGCATTCGTGATATTTCCGTTTTACTGTCTCTTTGGTTGCGAAAGTTAGTTCCCGGCCTAGCTTAGCGAGTGTGTATTTCCTCGTTCGCTGTGATCTAGCTTGGGTATGGATTGTCCATTTCATATTCGGGTCGGGTCTCGGTGCGGGGGATGTGGTACCTTGTGCTCGGGTGCTACATCCTTAAGTGGTATCAGAGCCCGGTTGCAAAATCGGTGTTCTCGTGACGTGATCGAGTCAGTCTAGGTCGTACGGCTTAGGAATTACGTGACAATGTGTGCATTGTATCGATCTTGAATATGTATTGTTTTTCTTTTTGAATTTTGGTTGATTTATCTGTTGCATTCTTGCATTGGATCAGTGCTTTTCGTATCAAATACGTGCCATGAGCATACACTAATCGCATGCATGTATCCTTGAAATAAGTTATGAATTACAGGTTATGAAGATACTATCAAACCACGGCCAAGTTCCACGATAGCCACGATCTATTACAAGTTCTTTCTGATGCCTGGAAGATAGGTGGGATGTACCGGGGAAGGATATAGAGAATTCGAGATGTGTGGCCTTTCTAGAAGAAGCCTAGCGTTGAAGGGCTAAGATTCGGAATGGGAGGTTCGAATTTAGAGATGCAGTGGTAGAAGGACACTAGGTGAAATAAGGATTGATCGTGAGACGGTTATGACTTAGAAGATCGACATACACGGCTCTACTATATAAGGTACCTCAATTAGATCCAATGGGATCGTTTAACCTAAGGAATGGAGTAAATGAACCTTGAAGGTATTTGGTTTAGGGGTCGAACCATTGAAGAGGTGCCGAGGATGGAGAGGAGTCAAGTT
The DNA here is from genome assembly GCA_037501455.1 of Lantana camara. NCBI lineage: Eukaryota > Viridiplantae > Streptophyta > Magnoliopsida > Lamiales > Verbenaceae > Lantana > Lantana camara. The sequence goes on from CM074858.1 coordinate 58,188,911, forward strand.
AAAATGGGTCCGGTAGGAGTTATGCATCAAGGGTCGACAAAGAAGGATTTCTAAATAAGCCCAGTGATTAGAAATCGAGTTTGTAGAAGTTAAGACCGGGAAGAGTTGGATTTGGGTGCTTTGGATTTCGATGAAGATGGAAACGAGTCTGGAAGTTGACAATACTACGGATAAGATTTGAGTTTGTTTTCAAAAATCCAAGTTGAATTGTCGTGTTATGAAGTCGAATTGGGAAATATAGAGCAACAAATGGAAACGTTAAAGAAAGGCAAAGATTCTTTGGAAGGAAATCATGCGCTCAAGTAGAAGCAATTGGAAAACAGGTTCAATACACCAATTGAAACTCATAAAAGATAATCACGGGAATCTTGATCAAGGTAATGACTAGAAGTAGGGGTCGATTTTCGAGGAGAAGTTTGGATGATAACCCCGTGGACGTAGAAGAATTTGTGATCAAGAAATTACAATTTCGGATGGTAGAAGATACAAGTGGTGCACAAGGATTCTTGGAAATCTTGAAGACCGTGGGAAAGGCAAGGAATGCTCAGCAAGTCAAAGTAAGCCCGTGATTGGAGGAACGAGGAAACGCTACCTAGTTAACGGCTTACTACATTTGTGACAGGTTCCAAAACATATATAGCACGTGCATCTTACTTCGCATCAATTATTTATTCTTCTTTACTTATGTTCGTGCGTGCATTTCTAATTGATTTCGTTGCTCTAATGTGCTGTATATTTAATTGCTGTAAGCGTGCCACATGCATTGTCATTTTAACCCGACATGCATTTTAGTGTTTACTTGGTAGGAAACTCTTTCACCTTACTTGTCAAGTATCTTTTCGACTGGGCCATATCCGAGTTAAGAAGAAAAGAAATAAAGGGATGACACATGACAAGGAAGAAGACTTCGGGAAATAAAGAAATTCAAGTAAGGGAGAAGTTGGTGGAAAGGAACTCCGAAGGAAAGTGAGATTAGAATTGGCTTCAGAGTGTGGATCGAACAAGATTAGAGAAGTGGGTTTCGATTACCAAAAGATTTGAAAAGGAAGATGAAAGGATTTCAATGAAAGAAGGACCGATGGAGTTCAAAGTGTAACGACAGAAATTTTAAGGGGCAGAGCATATCCAAGAGGCGAAATTGAAACTTGAAGTGGCAGCCGAAGAAATAATTAATAGAGATAACGGAAATACAATTAAGGAAGATTTGGGGAATTTCATAGTGGGGAGCAGAGATGAATAACACGACTTTAAGGGTCGACCATTTAAAAGGAAAGCTAATTCACTAACTTCGGGTTGAAGATTTTCACAGAGAATAGAGAGGATAGCTCATCGAATCTTTTTACTTATGTAAGTCGGTTTGAAGATAAAGGAGTTATGAAGGAGTTTAGGAAACTCCTAAGTCGATTTGTCAAGGGGGAACTGATTCAAGTTATTATAGAAAAAAGGGATGTTGTTCACAAAGCTTGGTTTAATGAGTTCGGAAAGGGATTTAAGAAGCGACAAACCGGCAAGGATGGACATTAGGGAGATTTAAATCAAACTTCAAGAATCATCAAGAACGTCCTCTCTTCGGTTAAGGAATTTTAGGGGTCGAATACCAAATTTCACCCTAGAAGTTTAAAAAGAGTAAGAAGGGTAAATTGGAAGAAAGACAGGAGGAGATTTGGGTAATATGTATTACGGTCGAGAATAGATTTCTAAAGACGTCAAGGGTAGTTATTTTCAATGGTATGTTGGACTTTGATTTGAGTGAGGAAAATAGCTAGGGATTTGATTCAGGACGGATGATCCAATAGTATATGGGAGGTCAAGCTCGGTTACTTAAAATTAGTTAGTGTGGTTGAACGAAGATTATGGGAAATGATGAGGGATCGAAGAGGATTAGAAGTAATAAAAGTCAGAAGGGAATCAAGAAGAAAAAAAAAATTCGAAGAGGATCTATCATGGCTCCACCGGGACACACTGAAGAGATTAAAAATAAATCAAGCACTGAACTCAATTTCGGGGTAGATCATGCATTGGACAATAAAATTCACGACTTCAAGCTTTCTACTACGGTGAACGGTACATGAAGCATCCATGATACATGCATCCATGTGAATTTAGTTTAAATAATTTTTATGTTAGGTGCTTCGATTGCTTATCATGTTAAATTAATTGGAGTAATTGATGATCAACGTGGATGATATCTATTACCTGCTTTGGGTGTTTTATGTGACTTTAATTATTGTTTTGCGTTGTGTTGCTCGGGAGTATTGGAGATTTCCTTGCTATGTTGTTATTTGTAAGAGACGAGGATTCTCTTATTTTTGTTCGAGAGACGGGGCTATGTTGTTATTTGTAAGAGACGGGGATTCTCTTATTTTCGTTCGAGAGACGAGGTGCTCTCTTTGCTTGCAAGAGACGGGGTTCTCTCATTGCTGCTTGAGAGACGGGGTTCTCTCATTGTTGCTGGAGAGACGGGGTTCTCTCATTGTTGTTGGAGAGACGGGGTTCTCTCATTGTTGCTCGAGAGACGGGGTTCTCTCCTTGTTATTTGCGAGAGACAGAGAATCTCTCATTGTGTGTTTGGATGAGTAGTGAATCCGAGGACGGATTCTTTTAAGGGGGAGAGGTTGTAACGCCCCTGTTTTTCATTCGTTCGAATATGTCATATGTGCTTATAAATTGCGCAAATTAAATTATTCAATTATGTGATTAAATGTTTATAAATGTTCTATATTTAATTTTGTTATAAATGGTTATTATTTTAATTTATTTCATTTTATTTTAATTCATTATTTTAGTATTTTAAATTGTTAATTAAGGTTTAATGTTAATTAAGTATATCGTAATTAATGTTAATAAATTTCAAAATTTTAACCGTTGACCTTTAAATTAATTTTTTTAAATGGATTTAAATTTTATTATTTATTTTGAAATGTTATAAATTTTAAATGTTTTGCGCATGAGTGTTTTAATCGTGCGTCGTTCTTATATGATTTGATATCAAAAATTCATGAAAATTTAGTATGTTGTAAATCTATGTGTTATGAACATGATTATATGCTCGTTTTATTTTTTCGACTTCATTTGACGTGGTAACGAATTTATTTTGAATTGTGGAACCAAGTCGGGGGCTAACGAGCAATTAGTGTACCCTTGGTTCCGTATGTGATATCTTGAGCTAGGGAACTCGGAATCGAGTTCCGTCAACTCCGTTGAACTCGTAACGAAAATTCGGGTTCAATAAACTTAACCTCATATTTTCTAAGATCTTTTGGACGCTTGAAAATTAACCGAAACTTGCAACGAGAGTCAAAACAGCCACAGCTTACCAAATGAGCCATAACTTCCTCATATCTTGACCAAATTAACCATGGTTTGAACCTATGTGACCCTAGTTAACCCCACTATCCTCCCATACCACTCCCATACCGAGCCATCCCTCACACAAAGTAAAAACTCAGACAAAAAGCCCTGCACTCAAGAAAATCCCCGTAGCCATTGTCAAATTTGAGATTCAAAGCTCAAATCTCTTCCATCTTCCATCCATTCAACAAGGTGAGTTTAGGGTTGTGATGTACATTCAATATGTGTCATTTTAAGCTATGAATCCCCATTTTTTAGCATGCTTTCATGAGTTTTTGGAGGAAAAGAGGAATAGTTAGGTTTTGTTGAAAATTCTTGAACCTTTGCTTCCTTTGAATTATTTTTTGAATTGATTCTTGTAAGTTGATCATTTGTGATCCTTTATTTCATTTTTGGACCTATGATTCATGGTGGTTGAATACTTATTGATATGCCATTAATGAACTTTGGAGATTAGGTTGAAAACTTGAACTCATCTTCTCCTTCTTCACGTTTTGAATTGCTGCTGCTACAAAAGGGACTGATGTTGTTGTCATTATGCTGAATATATTGCCTTAACTTGTTGGGTGGCGTGTTGGATGAAGCTTGTATGATTTATGCCCTGTTTTTTTTTTCTTCCTCTTACCCTGCTTTGCTGCTGCTGTCCGATTCTCACTGTGACATTCTCCCCGGGCGGGGAGAATTACACCTTGAAAGTCCCCGACCGGGGACTTACCCCCTTCCTTCTTCCAGCAGCTTTCCCCGGGCCGGGGAGTGTGGAGAACAAATTTCCCCCGGGCGGGGAGATACTTGTGATTTCAGTTCTTTTGCTGCAACTTTGGGTAGTGTGTGCTGTGTATATATATGTAATATACTACGTATATATATACTTGGTTTAGTGTGTGCACATAATATATGTGTATATATATATATATGGTGTGTACGTGAAGTATATATGTATATATATATATATATATATATTATATTATGAAATGAACTCTTAAGATGTGTATGTGTGTTTATGTAATATAATATGTATATATGTAATTTATTGTGTTGGTGCATGGAATGTTAAGTGTGGGTGCGTGAGTGCTAGTTGTGCATGCATGTGTGTATTGTGTTGTATATATAAATGTATAGGTATGTAGTGCATGTTATATATATTATAGGTTACATGCTGCGTGTGTATATATATATATGTAAAATGTATGTATAATATATTATATGTAATGCATGAAAATCTTTAATTGAAATTGCCCATGCATGCTTAATATGTGTACGTGAGTGGTTATATTTCATATGCGGAACATATATATATATATATATATATATATATATATATATATATATATATATATATATTCAAATGTTAATTAATTAATGAGAATTTTAATTGTTCTAATTTTTGAATATTTCCTTTCAAATTGTGATCTTAAGTGGTTAAATGGTATGAATTCGATGATTGTGTACATATATGAAGTTATGGGTGCTCGTGGTATGATATTATATGACTTAATATGAATTTTATGAATTCCTTTCACGCGAAATATGATCTAATATGACATTGTATGATCTAAGTGCTATCTCGTTTCATTCTTTATACATCATTAGCATCCATATGCAAATGTCGTGCGTCATATTTGGTTCATTTGGAGTCTTGAGTTTCACGAACACGTTACGTTGTCCTTTGTACAGTTTTCTCCAGGGCGGAGATGCCGGGTTCATATGACACTTTCAAGTCTTCTTGTCCTCTTAGTTTGTTCGGTAAGAGACGTACAGGTGGGTTTCTCTACTATCTAGTTAAATGACCCTATATCCTCCCAACGTGTAAAGTTTTCGGTCAAAAGTTAGTATATGTATATAGAGTCGTTTTAAAGAGTAATTGATTTTAAAGTAAAGCCCTTCTTTTATGAACCTACCAAATGTTTTGGCAAGAAAACAATGAATATTATGCACAAAATGGGGCCCAGGGACTTGGTGTGAGTGGTGACCCGAGGAGGCAAGGGCTGACGGTGAACCCTCACACGAGTCCCACCAATGAACGGCGTAACTGGACCTCGTTAGGAGTTAGCAAGGAATGGACGCTGAGTGCCATCTGGTGAGTCATGTTCCCCTTTTGATCAATGAATGGATGGTTCGGGCCGATCACCCGGCCATCACTCGGAGGAAGAAGGTGTAAATGTTTGTGAATGTGCACAAAAGAATGTTATGCATGAATGAAAGAAAGAAAGAAAGAATGTTTAATGAACTACACGAGGTGTTGGTTGGTGATAATGCACGCTTACTCGCCGGGCTACAAAAGACCTAAAGAATGAAAATGAACGTTATAATCCCTTTTGATGACTTCTTTATTTTACCCACTTGGGAAAATGCTCAAAAACTCATTTGGGATTATAACTTGCATGTGAATGTTAAATATTGTTGTATATGCAATTTATGCCTCATTTTATACCACCAGTCTCGTATAGACTGAACCCGAATTGTTTTCAGTGTTCTTGCAGGTTTGGAGTGCTAGGCGGGAAGCCTTGTTTGTTCTGACGTTTATATAGGTTAGAGTCGGTCCATGTGCATAACGAATCATGATTTGTTTAAGCTATGGAGAATGTATGATTTGTATTGATCATTACTATTGTCGTGAATTCAGGATAAGCTTATTGGAATAGAAAGATTTAGAATTAATGTGGTATGATTTTATTGAATTTCGGGATTAGGTATCTATGCTAGTTGAACCCCGTTGCTCTTGGCTTATCTTGTTATATATGTATGTACATTGCTTCCGCATTCCTGATATTTCCGTTTTACTGTCTCTTTGGTTGCGAAAGTTAGTTCCCGCCTAGCTTAGCGAGTGTGTATGTCCCCGTTCGCAGTGATCTAGCTCAGGTATGGATTGTCCATTTCATATTCAGGTCGGGTCTCGGTGCGGGGGATGTGGTACCTTGCGCTCGGGTGCTACATATGTTATGACAAAGAAAAGCGTCATGTTAACATATATTATGACGGATTAAGGTGTCATGATAAGATAAATATAAATAATCTTATAAAATTAAAATTAATATTAAAATCTTATTTTCCCTAATAAATGTAATTCTATTCGAATTATTTAGTCTCTACAAACAAATGTAAACAACAACAAAATTAAATAAGCCGGATCAAATAACGTAATATTAATATGTTCGCATAATTTGCAACCCAAACTAATATTAGTTACAAAGGATACCTAATATATAAATTTGGTCATATGCAACAAAAATGCCAAAAGGTTAAGTATCAATACCAATTTAGAGTACTTAGTGTAATTGTGTGTTAAACCAAAACGAAGCAAGTCTTGGAAATGGCCGGTGTCAATCTTCACACATAGCAACCTAAAAATAAAATTTCCTTCTTGTAATCAATATTAAATATAGATAGAAAGAAATGTTGTTAAAGCTAATGAACAATCCTTACCATATTTTTGCGCCATGGAACAACCTCCCCAATCACATCACCAATAGTTTTGAAATGTGATGTAGGCCGTATTAACTCCTCATCAACTTCCACTGCAACGTTGATGACCACCTCACACCAATTGTTTCCCAAAGACACTTGTCCAACTCTGTCTGAAGGATGTAAACTTTGAACAAAACCAATTGCCACAGTTTTGGATGAATCAAATGCACTCTTTAATAATACTTTTGACCCAACCTAAACCATTTAAACAAAATGTAAGCAAATTCCATTTAATCTGAAGCAAATTGCACAAACAGAATATGAAATAGACAACTTCACACCCACAATTGCCTTAACAAAACCAACAACTTCACAGAAAATTGCATAAGTGATAGTTCTACGCTAAAGGGCCCAATCTATAAGAGTAACACAAATTGGGTGTAAATGGCAGTTTGTTCATGTGAAATTTAGCTTTGAAGATGTATACTATTCATATGTAAACTGATATATATCAACAAAAGAGACAACCAATTAGCAGATTAAAAGAGACATGACAAGCAACACTCATATGAAAGAATCTAATAAGGGGAAGATGTTGTAACATCCCGACTGATCAGACTTTTCAGGTAACCTCTTATGTGCGCTATTCAATTATTTCCTTATGTGATATTTCATTTCTAACGTGAATTAGTGAAGTTATTTGAACTTATTTGCTTTGATATGATTTTGGTTACCCTTGAACGTTTAACTTTTCTTGTTGGGTATTTTATTCGTTTCGGGTTCATATTTAATTCTAATTTTTGGTGAATTCGTGATATTTGTTAATTATATGTTTTGTGAACTCGTTTACATGCTCGTTATATGTTTTGGTATTTGTTTTGGTTGCCTTTTTGGGTTCGTTTTGGAGACGGGACCTAAAGGAGGCTAAAGAGCACTTAGCGCACCTTGGGTTCCGGGACGTGTATCTTGAGCTCGGGAATTCGGATTCGAATTCCGTCACCTCCATTGAACTCGTTTCGACGATTCGGGTTCGATGGGACAAACCTCACATTTTTCTAAGCTCATTAAGACCTTCGTATCTCAACCGTAACGAGCCCCTTTTTGTTTGGAAGCTATCCTTTGACCTAATAGACCTTGTGGACCCCACCTTAACCCAACCAAACCCTTAACCTTGGAATAAACTTGAGTTAAGCTCTCTCTCTCTTGCCCTTTTTGCTGTTAAACCGAGCCAAACCCCTCTCTCTTTCCCCAAAACTGATCGGTACAAAGAAGCAAGGAGGAAGAAGAAAACTTTTTGGCCATATCTTTCATTTTGAGCTCAAAACTTCATCAAGACTTCTCCAAATTGAAAGGTAAGTTCATAGTTGCAATCTTCACTTACTCTTCTCTCTTTTATGTGATTTTGAGTTCAATTCTTTGGTTGGTTATTGAGATTTTACAAGCATGTGAATAGTAGTGTTGGTAGATTTGATTGATTCCTACTCCTTTCATGTTTCCTTGAGATTTAATGTTGTTAGTATGCTCCTAAGACTTGATTCCTAGCATTTATTGCTTTTCCTTGCTTGGTAGTTGGAGTTTGGGGTGTTTGGTTTTGTTTGGGGTTGCTGAGTTACTGTTGTGCCGTCTGCGTTTTTCTGTACCGTGACACGGGGGTGTCACGGTTTGCCCTTTGTTGGTGACACGGGCGTGTCACCTTTTGTTTTCGTTTTCCCTTTTCTGTACCGAGACACGGGGGTGTCTCGGCTTGCCTTGTTTCGGTGACACGGGCGTGTCACCTCCTAGTTTCCGTTGTTTAGTTTTGTACTGAGACACGGGGGTATCTCAGCTTGCCTTTCCCGGGGGACACGGGCGTGTCTCCTAGGAACTCTAGTATCGTTCGTTTTGTTTCCTTTCCGTTGTTTCTTGTTGTTTATTCTTGCCTCGTTTATGATATATATCCGATTATGCTTTGAATGCTCATAAATGGCCTTAATGTGAATACATTTCATATCATTTGCATCATAAGCATACATATTCATGTACCGAGCGTCAATGTGGTTCATATTGAGTCTAAGAGTGTCTCTTGTTGTTTGCCTTGTTCAGAGGATCTTCCTGTAGGGGACGAGCTTGCTCCGTAGGTGTCCGGTTTCCTCTTTTGACTCCGATTCGTTCGTTGCCAAGGTGAGGTTTTGTTCTTTTAGTTATTCGACCTATAACCCTACTTGATTTGAAGCCTCGCATGTGGATATGTATAATATATGGTAAATAAGTGTATGATACTTATGTTGCAGGATTTATCCCATTTGTTATGAGAATTTGAAAACGTTTGTATAAGTATATACGCTATTTTGCTTTTGTTTGAAAAGTTTAGTTTTCCGCAAGTGTGTGTGTGTGTGTGTGAGCGAGATGTGGCTTTGAAAGATAAGCTTTGAGGTATATTTGTGTGACTTTCGTGATATGTTTGGGCCCCGGAGTGTGGTATGGTAATCTCGGGACGGCCGGGGGGTCGCCGAGCTCTTCCATCAACACCTCCATTTGAGAGTCTCGCCCAACCTTAGGAGGTTGAGGAAGGGTGTTTCTCTTGAGCCGGTGGAGGCAACCGCCGAAGGTTTCAAGGTAGTAATTAAACCTTGTCTCGTTTGTGTATGTGGATAGTTAGGGCCGATCAACCCTTCTATCAACCGGTGTTGGGGATGGATTTTGATTTGTTTTGCTTTGCTTTGTTCTTCGTATTTGGAAGTTGGGGATGTGTGTGACTCGTACTCGCCGAGTTGGTTAAGCTTTGTATGATCTACGAAACGAGAGTGGATTCTTAATTCACCTAAAACTTGGAGTCTTGTTTTGCCCTTTTCCCTTTCCTTTATCTTATATATATCTATATCACGGGAATTAATTTGGCTTGCAAAAACCACTCTCGGTTCAAGGATCTTTCCATTTGATTAAGTGCTTTGCTCTATATATATATCGGGTGCGTGAGTTAGCCCCCTCACTAGTCGCTAGGACTAACCCTCGTTGTTGTTTTCCCCTTTTTCCTTTCTTTTGAGTTTGCAGGTTCTTCCGAGTCAAGCTAGGCGGCAAGTGTCTTTTGGGTTTACTTGTGGTTTAGCTTGGGTCTTCATGCATTCGTAGTGGATTACTTCTACTCTTATTGCTGTATTTTGGATTGTGTATTTATGATTACACTTACTCTATTTTGGGCCGAGATAGCATTGTTTATTCTGTTTATAAACTGGCGTGAATAGTTGACCCTTCCCCACTTTTGAAATGTATATGTGATCTTGGGATATATGTTGATTATAAATTGCTTCCGCTACTCTGATATTAATTCTTGCAGTTCTTGGGGGTCTAGGCCGCCTAGCGAGGGTGTGAGTTTTGTGTGTCTCCCATTCGCTATGGTCTGATACGGGTGCGGACTTCCATTTCGCTACTCGTGTTGGACCTTAGTGCGGGGGATGTGGCACCCTTAGCTCTGGGGGTGTTACATCCTTGCGTGGTATCAGAGCTCTCGGTTGTAAAACCAGAGCTCTGGAGTCGTGTCGAGTCTGTCTAGGTCGTTCGGTATAGGAGTATGTGACTATTTGCATTCATCCACATCTCTACGTGACTTGGTTGCTTAAATTTGTGATAATTGACTTCATGATCATGAACTGAACTCCATACATCGATATCTTCTTGATTTGTGTATTTTCAGGATGCCTCCAAGAAGGAGAGCAGATAGGGAACAAACTCCTGATCTTAATCAACCCCCTCCACAAGCACCTCCACCTCCTCCGATGAATGCTGAGAATATTGTGCAGGCCCTTCTGAACCAGCTTCAGCAGAACCAAAGGAATAATCCACATTGGGAAGGACAAGGTGGGCAAGTAACTCCGGCCTTTAAGGAGTTCAGAAACAACAATCCGCCGAAGTGGTATGGAGGAGATGACATCCAAGCCGAGGAGTGGTTGTCGGAAGTTGCGGGAATTTGGGAAATTTGCCCCGCTCCTTCGCATGAGAAAGCTATTTGTACGGCCCGGTTTGTTCAAGGTCCCGCATCCAATTGGCTCAAAGCTATGAGAGCTCGATTGGAGAGGAATGGAGAGGAATTCGATTGGGAAAGCTTTGTGAGAGAGTTTCGTCATAAGTATGTTCCATCAAGTGCTCGTGAGAGAAGATTGCAACAATTTACAGAACTGAGACAAGGGAATCGTTCGGTTGAAGAGTATATCATGGAATTTGAGAGACTTGCACCGTACGCCCCGCACATCACCAATGATGATACCCAGAAGGCCCGGAACTTTATTCATGGTTTAAGATATGAAGTCCAGGATGCTCTTAAGGCAGCTACAGTGGATACATGGGAGAAGGCTACGAGGAAGGCAATTAAGGTGGAAGCCAACAACAAGAGATTGAGGCCGACTTACTCTTCGGGCCAAGGTTCGAGCTCTAATTTGGGGAAGAGGCCTGTATCCTATAGTGGGCCTCCGGTCTTCAAACCCCAAAGTCCTCCTACTTCAGTCAAGAAAGCTCGACCTCTGGTACCGACGGCACTAGCTTTACCGGCCCCGATTCAGTGTAGTTATTGCAAGGGTCCCAACCACACCGAGGAGAATTGCCCGAAGAAATTGAGAAGATGTTATAAATGTGGAGAGCCCGGCCATATGATCAGTACTTGTCCTCAAGTGAGAGCACCTCAGCCTCGAGTTCCTCCGCCGTTGAATGTGATGCCTCCGAGAGCACCGATCCAAGCGAGAGCCTATGCTTTGGAGGGCGAGGAAGAGATTGTAGAGGTGGATGCCAATGCCATTGTTGAAGGTACTATCTACATTCATGGCATCCCATTGCATGCATTGTTTGATCCGGGAGCAACGCATTCATTTATTGCTTCCCGGCTTGCTTCTACTCTTCCCTTGCCTGTTGCTTGCCTAGATGATTCCTTTATTGTTTCTTCTCCCCTTGGTGCTACTTTGTCTACGAATTGTGTTTATCGAGGTTGTCCGGTGGTTGTGGAAGATCATGAGTATCCGGCAGATCTGATCAAGATGCCTATCAAGAAGTATGGGGTAATTCTGGGAATGGACTGGTTGTACCGTTACCGAGCCATGATGGATTGTTTTGCTAAGAGGGTGACTTCGGGTTCTACGGTCTTTGCGGGTCAGAGGTTGAAGACCTGCCCGTTTATTTCCTTCATGGAAGCAAGTAGACTGTTTCGGGACGGTGCGACGGGCTATGTGGCCTACCTTTTGAATAAGCCAAAGGATCAGGCCAAGCTTGAAGAGACGGAGATCGTGAAGGAATTCCTCGATGTGTTTCCGGAGAACTTGGGATCTTTACCTCCGGATCGGGACGTCGAGTTTGTGATAGATCTCTATCCCGGAGCAGAACCGTATGCGAAATCTCCCTATAGGATGGCTCCAGCCGAGTTGAAGGAGTTGAAGACGCAATTGGACGAGCTCTTAGAGTGTGGTTACATTCGCCCGAGCACTTCTCCGTGGGGTGCTCCGGTCCTGTTTGTAAAGAAGAAAGACGGGACTTTGCGAATGTGTATTGACTACCGTGAGCTGAACCGGTTAACGGTTAAGAACAAATACCCGCTCCCTCACATTGAAGAGTTGTTCGACCTCCTGCAAGGGTCGAGGGTTTATTCTAAGTTGGACTTAAGGCAAGGGTATTACCAGTTGCGTATCCGGGAGGGAGATATACTGAAGACGGGTTTCAACACGAGATATGGGCATTTTGAGTTTGTGGTCATGCCTTTTGGTCTGACCAATGCCCCAGTCGCGTTTATGGATATGATGCACCGAATATTCTGGCCTTACCTCGATAAATTCGTGGTCATCTTTATAGATGATATTCTGGTGTATTCGAGGTCCGAAGAAGAGCACGCGTGGCATTTGAGCATTGTCTTGTCTACACTTCGGGAGCACAGATTGTTCGCCAAGTTCAGTAAGTGTGAGTTCTGGTTGGATCGAGTTTCCTTTTTGGGTCACTTCATTTCAGGGAATGGTATAGAAGTGGATCCTGCGAAGATCGAAACGGTGATGCTCTGGAAACCACCGAAGAATGCCTCGGAAGTGAGAAGTTTTCTCGGGTTGGCAGGATATTATAGGCGCTTTGTGAAAGATTTCTCGAAGATTGCTTCCCCGTTGACCCGGTTAACTAAGAAAGAGGTGAAGTTTGAGTGGGATGAGGCGTGTGAGAAGAGTTTCCAAACCCTTAAGGAGAGGTTGACTACTGCACCGGTTTTAACCCTACCCGAAGGTTCGGAAGGCTACTCAGTTTACACCGATGCTTCGAAGGAAGGTCTCGGTTGTGTGTTAATGCAGAATGGTAAGGTTGTAGCCTACGCCTCAAGGAAGTTAAAGGATCATGAGAAGAACTATCCCACTCATGACTTGGAACTCGCCGCAGTGGTGTTTGCTTTGATGAAATGGCGGCATTACCTTTATGGAATTACTTTTGAAGTGTTCACCGACCACCAGAGTCTTAAGTATCTGTTTACCCAGAAGGATTTGAACGTAAGACAGAGGAGATGGATTGAGACACTCGAGGATTATGATTGTAAGATTCAGTACCATCCGGGTAAAGCCAATGTGGTGGCGGATGCTTTGAGTAGGAAAGTGAATGTTTCAGGTTTGGAAGCAGGTTCTAGTAGACAGGGTTCAGTGGTTCTGGTTTCAGAGGCTCGATTGGCTAATATTTCGGTTCAGCCGGTTTTGAAGCAGAGACTGATAGAAGCTCAATCTATGGATCCAGAGATTCAGAAATTGATAACGAAGTCAAGGATTGATCCTGAAACCGAGTTTGGATTTGATGATTCGGGATTGTTTCGATTTAAGGCTCGGGTTTGTGTCCCTGAAGGATTTAAGCAGTTGGTACTTGATGAAGCCCACAAGTCAGCGTATGCAGTACATCCCGGTACCACCAAAATGTACAAGGATCTAAGGACTTTATACTGGTGGAACGGCATGAAGAGAGACGTTGCTAACTATGTTAGGAGATGTCAAACATGCCAAGTGGTGAAAGCAGAACACCAGAAACCGGGAGGAACTCTCCAACCACTTCCAATACCTGAGTGGAAGTGGGAGCAAGTGACAATGGACTTCGTGTCCGGCTTGCCAAGGACCAAAGGAGGTTCCGATGGAATTTGGGTGATTATTGATCGGTTGACGAAGTCGGCGCATTTTCTTAAGGTGAAGATGTCCGACAAGGTTCCTAAGTTGGCCCGGTTGTATCGGAAGGAGATTGTTAGATTGCATGGTACCCCGGTCAGCATTGTTTCAGATAGAGATCCTCGGTTCACATCCAGTTTTTGGTAGGAATTACAGAAGTGTTTGGGGACGAAGCTCCACTTCAGTACTGCATTTCACCCACAGACGGATGGCCAGTCAGAAAGGCTAATAAGGTATCTCGAGGACATGCTTCGTGCTTGCGCCTTAGATTATCAGGATTCGTGGGATGAACAGTTGGATTTGATTGAGTATGCCTACAATAACAGCTTTCAGTCTTCTATTGGCATGGCACCGTATGAGGCTTTGTATGGAAGAAAGTGCCGATCCCCTCTCTTTTGGGATATTGATGAGTGGAGATGGACTAAAGATGGAAAGCTCGAAAGGGCTAAGAAACCTAAGGAAATTCAAGATACCATCGAGAGGGTGAAAGTGATTAAACAGAGGTTGAAAGTGGCTCAAGACCGGCAAAAGAGTTATGCAGATAGGAGAAGACGACCCTTAGAGTTCGAGAAAGGAGATAGGGTCTTTTTAAAGGCATCTCCTAGAAAAGGGTATGCTCGGATTGGTAAAGGCGGGAAGCTTAACCCTCGCTACTTAGGCCCCTTTGAGATCCTTGATCGAGTTGGGGAAGTAGCTTACAAACTTGATTTACCGCCGAGTTTGACCGGGATTCACAATGTGTTCCATGTCTCGCAGCTTCGGAAACATTATCCCGATGAGTCTTCTATTCTTCCAGTTGAGAAAGTTCAGTTAGAGCCGGATTTGACTTTTAAGAAGTATCCAGTTCAGGTGTTGGATCAAAAGATGCAAGAGTTGAGGAATAGACAGATCCCTCTTGTGAAAGTCTTGTGGCGTGATCAAGAATCCGAAGAAGCTACTTGGGAGACTGAGGATGAGATGAAACAGTTGTATCCGGATCTTTTCAAGACCTCGCCTCGGACCTGAGGACAGGTCCTTTTGAAGGAGGGAGGGTTGTAACATCCCGACTGATCAGACTTTTCAGGTAACCTCTTATGTGCGCTATTCAATTATTTCCTTATGTGATATTTCATTTCTAACGTGAATTAGTGAAGTTATTTGAACTTATTTGCTTTGATATGATTTTGGTTACCCTTGAACGTTTAACTTTTCTTGTTGGGTATTTTATTCGTTTCGGGTTCATATTTAATTCTAATTTTTGGTGAATTCGTGATATTTGTTAATTATATGTTTTTTGAACTCGTTTACATGCTCGTTATATGTTTTGGTATTTGTTTTGGTTGCCTTTTTGGGTTCGTTTTGGAGACGGGACCTAAAGGAGGCTAAAGAGCACTTAGCGCACCTTGGGTTCCGGGACATGTATCTTGAGCTCGGGAATTTGGATTCGAATTCCGTCACCTCCATTGAACTCGTTTCGACGATTCGGGTTCGATGGGACAAACCTTACATTTTTCTAAGCTCATTAAGACCTTCGTATCTCAACCGTAACGAGCCCCTTTTTGTTTGGAAGCTATCCTTTGACCTAATAGACCTTGTGGACCCCACCTTAACCCAACCAAACCCTTAACCTTGGAATAAACTTGAGTTAAGCTCTCTCTCTCTTGCCCTTTTTGCTGCTAAACCGAGCCAAACCCCTCTCTCTTTCCCCAAAACTGATCGGTACAAAGAAGCAAGGAGGAAGAAGAAAACTTTTTGGCCATATCTTTCATTTTGAGCTCAAAACTTCATCAAGACTTCTCCAAATTGAAAGGTAAGTTCATAGTTGCAATCTTCACTTACTCTTCTCTCTTTTATGTGATTTTGAGTTCAATTCTTTGGTTGGTTATTGAGATTTTACAAGCATGTGAATAGTAGTGTTGGTAGATTTGATTGATTCCTACTCCTTTCATGTTTCCTTGAGATTTAATGTTGTTAGTATGCTCCTAAGACTTGATTCCTCACATTTATTGCTTTTCCTTGCTTGGTAGTTGGAGTTTGGGGTGTTTGGTTTTGTTTGGGGTTGCTGAGTTACTGTTGTGCCGTCTGCGTTTTTTTGTACCGTGACACGGGGGTGTCACGGTTTGCCCTTTGTTGGTGACACGGGCGTGTCACCTTTTGTTTTCGTTTTCCCTTTTCTGTACCGAGACACGGGGGTGTCTCGGCTTGCCTTGTTTCGGTGACACGGGCGTGTCACCTCCTAGTTTCCGTTGTTTAGTTCTGTACTGAGACAAGGGGGTATCTCAGCTTGCCTTTCCCGGGGGACACGGGCGTGTCTCCTAGGAACTCTAGTATCGTTCGTTTTGTTTCCTTTCCGTTGTTTCTTGTTGTTTATTCTTGCCTCGTTTATGATATATATCCGATTATGCTTTGAATGCTCATAAATGGCCTTAATGTGAATACATTTCATATCATTTGCATCATAAGCATACATATTCATGTACCGAGCGTCAATGTGGTTCATATTGAGTCTAAGAGTGTCTCTTGTTGTTTGCCTTGTTCAGAGGATCTCCCTGTAGGGGACGAGCTTGCTCCGTAGGTGTCCGGTTTCCTCTTTTGACTCCGATTCGTGCGTTGCCAAGGTGAGGTTTTGTTCTTTTAGTTATTCGACCTATAACCCTACTTGATTTGAAGCCTCGCATGTGGATATGTATAATATATGGTAAATAAGTGTATGATACTTATGTTGCAGGATTTATCCCATTTGTTATAAGAATTTGAAAACGTTTGTATAAGTATATACGCTATTTTGCTTTTGTTTGAAAAGTTTAGTTTTCCGCAAGTGTGTGTGTGTGTGTGTGAGCGAGATGTGGCTTTGAAAGATAAGCTTTGAGGTATATTTGTGTGACTTTCGTGATATGTTTGGGCCCCGGAGTGTGGTATGGTAATCTCGGGACGGCCGGGGGGTCGCCGAGCTCTTCCATCAACACCTCCATTTGAGAGTCTCGCCCAACCTTAGGAGGTTGAGGAAGGGTGTTTCTCTTGAGCCGGTGGAGGCAACCGCCGAAGGTTTCAAGGTAGTAATTAAACCTTGTCTCGTTTGTGTATGTGGATAGTTAGGGCCGATCAACCCTTCTATCAACCGGTGTTGGGGATGGATTTTGATTTGTTTTGCTTTGCTTTGTTCTTCGTATTTGGAAGTTGGGGATGTGTGTGACTCGTACTCGCCGAGTTGGTTAAGCTTTGTATGATCTACGAAACGAGAGTGGATTCTTAATTCACCTAAAACTTGGAGTCTTGTTTTGCCCTTTTCCCTTTCCTTTATCTTATATATATCTATATCACGGGAATTAATTTGGCTTGCAAAAACCACTCTCGGTTCAAGGATCTTTCCATTTGATTAAGTGCTTTGCTCTATATATATATCGGGTGCGTGAGTTAGCCCCCTCACTAGTCGCTAGGACTAACCCTCGTTGTTGTTTTCCCCTTTTTCCTTTCTTTTGAGTTTGCAGGTTCTTCCGAGTCAAGCTAGGCGGCAAGTGTCTTTTGGGTTTACTTGTGGTTTAGCTTGGGTCTTCATGCATTCGTAGTGGATTACTTCTACTCTTATTGCTGTATTTTGGATTGTGTATTTATGATTACACTTACTCTATTTTGGGCCGAGATGGCATTGTTTATTCTGTTTATAAACTGGCGTGAATGGTTGACCCTTCCCCACTTTTGAAATGTATATGTGATCTTGGGATATATGTTGATTATAAATTGCTTCCGCTACTCTGATATTAATTCTTGCAGTTCTTGGGGGTCTAGGCCGCCTAGCGAGGGTGTGAGTTTTGTGTGTCTCCCGTTCGCTATGGTCTGATACGGGTGCGGACTTCCATTTCGCTACTCGTGTTGGACCTTAGTGCGGGGGATGTGGCACCCTTTCGCTCTGGGGGTGTTACAGATGTAGTCTAACACAAGCAAAATACACAACTCAAAATATTTCATAGTTACTATAAAAGATCTATGATAACTTCCACTTGTGTTTATTGCTTTAAGAAATGAACACAACATAACAGCAACAACACCAGCACAAATGCACCAGAAAACAGGGGACTGCTAGGACGTTTTGAATTTTTCTCGGGTATCAAATGGACTCGGATTAACATAAAGTTTAACATACCTAAACCTTAATATACTAGTAATATCCGGTTAAAACAGTTTTTAAAACCGAGGTCGTATGGATTCAGAATTTAGGTCTGAATTCTCTGCATACATGCTGTCACAGTTCGGTTTATGCATTCAACACTCTTGATCATGCAAAACTCATCCAAAAACATCAAAACTCATGACCCAACTTTGCCTACAATGTCCCTAAACATATTTAACACATAAATACTCAGGTTTCCATGCTTCAAACCAGTCAAATCAGTGATTCAATCAAAATTTCTTCATACCTTGTTTTAAAGCAAATTCAAGCTGATAAAATCAGTGATATTATTTCCCATGATATGAGTGTTGGACTGATTGCCTTCTGTAAAATTCTTCCTATAGGAAGCCAAACTCAAACACTATATGCATGTTAAGTTGAACCCTAAAATACCAACAAGAACACTGTCAGATTAAAAGCAAGACGAAGCAAATCAAAAAATGTATAACCAAAGAATTTAAGCCAAGGGACACAAATAGATGGACTCTGCAACAAATAATATTAATCACTGTCAACAAAACTACAAAACTTCCATGAAAAAAAAAAAGAACACTTTTTTCAAACTGTTATGCTGTATGGACAATTTGTCGGAAATTTGCAAAGCAAAGTAACTTTCAAATGAAAAACTAGGATAAGCCCACAAAATTCCACTACCAAATCAACTCCCAAAACAACTGATCCAGACCCTTATGCTAAACAATTATCAAACAGACATGTAGAAACTTTCAAAGGAAAAACTATAACATCCCGCTCGTCCGATTTATAAGGTACGCCACGTTTCAACCTTTTTATGTGTTTAATTATATGATTTTGTGTTTTGCGTGGCCCTATTTTGAACTCTTTTAGAGTTTAGGGGCCCCTTTGTAATTTTCCCTTTTTAGGGGTTTTTCGGTCACTGCTCGCTAGATCGAGATTTTGACCATTTTGACCCCTTCAACACGTTCGGGGCATCGAAACGAGTCCGTAGACTTTAAGTTTGCCCTATTCTGACGTCATTAGCCTTTTCCACCGTTTGTTTTGCGCGCGAGGACCTAGGATAAAAGACCGGATCCTTGTTTTTCGTGCCAAACTTCAGACCTCAGCTCTCTCTCCTCCCTCTCCCGCGATACACGACATACACACATACCCAAGGTGTAATTTCACATACATTTCGGAGAGCTCGATGACGCGGTCACAACCGCACCAAGATCTCGACCAACCGACGAATGGTGGTGGAGTTATCGCCATTTGTCAGGCGCGGCTGATGAAGGAGGCGGAGCTGCCACTTCGCCGCCCATTCGCGGCGACTTCCGACGGCGATTTCGGGGCACACGCCCCAGACCCAGGTAGAAGGACTCCGGGCGCATCATTTGACGTTGGCGGCTCGGCCATCAGGGCGGCGGTTGGGCCGCACACGCCGCGGCGGTGTGACACTGTAGTGGCGGGTTTCGTCGCCTTCCGGCGGCTTTTTTCGATCAAGGTTGGTGTTTCCTACCCTTTTCCGACCACCTGGGTCCATTTCCGGCATCGATTTCATCCAATTTTGGCCGTAGGTGGTGGTTCCGGCGTCTTGAACGGTGGCAGAAACTTCGGCGGCCAACGGGGGGGCTTTTTCATCGATCTTTTGGCCACGGGCTCTTCACGAAAGTTGTTCGGAATGGCGAGAACTATTATCCTTTGATCACGCGACTACAGATTAGGCCATTTGGCGGCAGTTCGCTGCGGCACAGCAGCGGTTCACGGTGGCGGGGGTCTCCGGGGATTTTCTCTGGCAACCACCTTAGGGGTTTCGAAGAGCTCGTCACGGGTAAGACAATGCTTCTTTCGGATTCGATTTTGGTTCACCGGTTTGGAAGTAATTGGACTTTGAAGATTTTAGGGTTTTCGTATTCTTGGATTTGAAATTGGAGATTATTGGCTTGGAATTTCCAGAAATTGGTCGAGGAATTGGAATGAGCTCGAGGAATCCTTGCACGGGTGAATTTTCGGGATTTTTCCGATACGTTCCGGCGGCGGCCGAACGGCGGCCGGCCACTGTTTCGGCAGCTCCGGCGGCGGCGCTCCGGCGACCTACAGACAGCTTGTCTGCTTCGTCGTGGTGAGTCCAACACCACTTTCCGTTCGTCAATCGGACACTCAGTTTATTTTCTACGAATTTGTTTGTGTATTTGGGACATATTTGAATTAATTGTTTAAATGCGAATTAATTTCTATATGTTTGAATTGTCGATCGAAATGTACTCCTATGTGTATCAAATTACGTATGGTGTGAAATATGATAAGTATGGATTTTGTAATTTGTAAATTGAATCCCGATTTATTGAATTTTTGCTAATTGATTAAGATTAGATGGGGTGTTTGTGTAATTTTGAAACGAGATGAATTTGTTTGATTTAATTAGTTCAACCTTGCTAATTGAATCCATTATGTGACATACGAATTGGGCATGCCACATATGAACTTAGTATGATTGGAATTTGATATGTAACCTCGTAAGATTTATATAAAATTCGAACCATGCTATTACGATTTGCTTAGCTTTGTAATACGTGCAAATTTGTATAAAATGTAATATGTAAACTTGCGTGATTTGAATTAATTAAACTTTAACTTGTCACTTGGTAAATAAATATGTTAATCACGAATATCTTAAAGAAATTATTATGCCTAACATTGAAACTTTGAATTAAGGTTTAATCACGTAAATTGGAATTTAATCTATTATGTAATACCTATGAATTTGTTATGCATCGGAAAATTATATGAGAGCTTGAATGATTATGTGACTTAGTTGGAAGTTACTTAAGACCTCGTGGATTTAAATGAATTCGTAGCACGTTATTATATGATTTATTTGGCCTTGTAATACGTGTAAGTTTATGAAATGTTATATGCGAATTCGATTTGATTGCTTTGTGAATGTGCAATATATGAATTGATATGAGATGTAGCACCCGGGACGATAGGCGCCACATCCCCCGCACTACAAGTCTAGTCTACACGTGAAACAGATAATCCAAGCATGAACCGGACCCATAGCGAACGAGAGACCAAAATAAAAGATATCCTAGCTAGGCGGAATCTAACCCTGTACCAAAAAAAATCAAGAATACCTAGTATGTAAAGCGGAAGCAATAACGTATAATTCAAAATCTTCAACAATAGTTACACGCCCAACAATTCCAATACATAATTTAAATCCACCAAGCATCCTAACAACGGGTTCAACTAGGCATGCAACCTGTCCCGAATTCAATATCCAACAATAATCATAATTGGTACACAGGCCCAATACATAACGGAAATACAATTAAATCATAAAAGAATGTAAAATGTGACTCTAGTGTACAAGTGACTCGACAAGAGATTAAAACTTGACTTTCGCCTAGCAAAACCTGCAAGCAACTGAAAGGTGGGAAAGAGGGGTCAGTCTCTAGAAGACTGAGTGAGCAGGAGCAATACATATATAGAGAAACATGTGCATGCAAGTCATAACTCCCGAGTAAGGTTTTATTTAGAGTTAGTTCCCAAAAGGGCAACATAATACCTGGGCGATACTCGGATTTTACGACTAATCATATTAAATTTATTAGGTTCATAATTCATACATAAAGGCTCGACGAGTGAGCGTGCATTATCTCCAACCAAACTCCGACCGTGTACGACAAACATCATTAATACATTGAATACGTGATCATACAATATGTTATAATACACACAAGTCATATAACATAACATAAGACATAGTCGTTTGGGCAATCCGTGTCTCGGCCTTCCCGTACGGTGCATAACAATCATAATATAATCATAATCATAAAATAAGTTCCAACCTTCTTCCTCCGGGTGGTGGACGGGTTAGCAAGACCCGACCACCGGTCCATACGTAGGCCAATGGGGGTACATGAATCCCCCAAGGGCACTCAGCTCTCATTCCCCGCTAAACCTCCTAGCGAGGGTCGGTATCACCGTAAATGTCGTGGGACTAGTACAAGGGATCATCGTCGGCCCTTGCCTCCCCGGATAGCCACTTGCACTAAGTCCCTGGGCCGGTACAATCATAACATACATACATAATCTGGCCAAAATATTTAAATTCATAAGATACATAACATATTTCATAATTTTGGAGAAAAGGTTACTCGATAACTCCACTTTGAAAATAACATATATATATATATATATATATATATATATATATACATAAGGTTTTTTTTTTTGGCCAAAACTTATCACATAAGGTTGTAGGGTTTAATATGTAACTAGAACGAAAACATCCTCACCTGGAATACCACGAGACATAAAGCATAATTAATGTGGGTGCCTATTCAACTTGGAAGTCTCCGCCCTGGAAACCAACTATACAAGAGAAGGAACACTGTGTACTCGTGAGAATTGACTCAATAAGAAACCACATAGACGCACGACAATCCTCATGAAGTGGTATGATATGTTATGAGATGATATAATAGAGAATAAATCCTAAAATGTTATGGAGTGGTGCATACATGATCAATCATTCAATTCATAATACAAGACAATACATATTAACAATGTCCTTATCAATTTTTATAGCAAAAGTCATCCCCATAATACAACATATCCATAACACTTTATAATACATGTTAGCCATATTTAAGAATCATTTTAAGGTGAAGGGAATCCATTAAGCACATAAAGGAAACAATAATTGCAAAGGAGAGCATATTAAAGCACTTAAACGTTCACACATTAAATTGATAGCATAAAATCCATAATCATATCAAATTATATCATATATCCTCAATTAATCAAGCATACAAGTCATATAGTTCACATATGGGAGCCAAGAGGGTGAAAGGAACGTAAGAAGGGAGGTTTAGGCAAAGTTCAGTAAAAGTTGACAATAATCGAAATTGCACAAGCTGTAGGAAAATGGGAATATCTTGAGTTATAAAAATTGGAATTAAGTTTTTCGTTGGGTATGGCACGAACCATGGTTCAAAACGAGGGGAAAATGGCGTAGGCCAGAAGTTGGATGAAAGCAGTTTTCCGGTAAAGTGGCGACACCAAAAATAATTGATCATATCTCACAAATGGAAAAAGATATTGAAGTTATTCGAATTGTAGAATATTCTAGACTTCAAGAGGTTTCCGTGAGTTCAAAAATCAGGTCATTTGGAGTTCGGACGAGGGAGTCGCGGCCGTGACAAAATTTCACTAAAAATCAGCCGCGACCGCGACTGAAAATTGTCTAAGTTTCGAATGTTGTTCGCGACCGCGACCAAAAATGGTCACAAAACGGTCGCGTGCGCGACCCCCAATTCCAACAGCTGCGTTTGGCGACGGGAAAACAGGGTAGATGCGAAAAATGGCTTCAAGAATGCCAAAGGAGCTCCTAAATCAACCAAAATCAAACAACAACTAAATACAACATATATCCACATATCACTCATAAATTCATCAATTAATCCATCAAATTACATAAATCCACACACACACACATATATATATATATATATATATATATATATATATATATATATACACACACATATAACAAAATTCCTTTTGGTGAGGCCCGAAAAGAATCTTTCTTTTTTAAACCCATTGTTAAAAAATTTAACAAAACACGGAAATGGGATCTCCAATAGCTGGAGACAAAAGATTCATATGAGAAAACATAAGTAAACGGGCCTCCGCTTGAGCCTCCAAAGATAAAGGGACATGAACAGCCATTTGATCCCCATCAAAATCTGCATTGAATCCCTTACAAACTATATATATACACACATATACCATGAAAGAAGATGAAAAGAAAAATGGAGGGAAGAAGATTGAGAGCTTACATCTTGAGATGGGGGGAAGAAATTGGAGCTTGATTCTTGCCTTTCTCTTGCTTGAGATTGGATCAATGAAGAATGATGGAAGAGACAGGGTTTGGAAAGCTTGTGTGTGTTGGGAGAAATTGAAGAAAGAAGAATGAGAGAAAGGAGGGGGGGGGGGGGGGGGATATCGTGCCTTAAGGGAAAAAGAGGAGGGATATTGCACTTTGGTCCCTCAAAAATTTTAAGTATTCAATTAGGATCCCGAGATTTAATAGGAGAACAATTGGGGTCCAAATCAAAATTCGATTGAGTCCAAGGATTTCATATAAGTTCAAATAAGTACATAATCGAAACAAAACATTAATTAGCTAGTATATAAGTAACAAATAAATAAAACTCACACTTTCAATTAAATCATATAAGTCATATACGTCACATAATGGCAATTAATTCACGAAATTATTAAATTAAATAATTACTTAGCAATTAAAGCATAAATAAAATCATATAACACTCATCCTAACCCACTCGTGACGTCATACCTGTACGGCCGAAAAGTCGGGGCGTTACAACTTCTCCCCCTTAAGAGGACCTAGTCCCCAGGTCCAATGTATCAAGATCTAGACTCCAAGCAACTCTCCCGTGTTCATCCCACGTGGGTTAGCAACTCCCCGTCAAGAATTAGTTCGGAAAAGGTCTTCAAGCAACAAGGGGTCTTCAATTGCTGTTAAGTCACGACCTAACTCACCGAAGCCTACGCACTCGAAATCTAAGCAGGTAGCAATAATGAAAGAACCCCGTCTTTCGAACAACAAGGAGAGAACCCCGTCCCTCACAAGCAACAACGAGAGAACCCCGTCTCTCAAACAACAACGAGAGAACCCCATCTCTTAACAACAACACAACAACCCAAGAAAAAGATAAATGAACAACCACGCATAGACCACACAAGAAACAGGTACAAAATATCAAATATATCAAGTATCAATCATACAAAAGTAGTTAATACAACAAACAATCCAAGCACTTAGCGTTATAAAATTATTCGAACTAAAATTGCATGTATGCATATGCTATGGATGTTTTTGATGTACCGTTCACCGATGTTCGAGAATCTTCCATCGTAGTGATCCGACCCAACACTTGATGCAATGTTGAAGGTTTCTCTAGCCAAAGTGTCATGCCCTCGGAAATCCGATGTGTTTGCACTTCAGTGACTACTCGATGTCTATCTTTTGATCTATTGCCTTATTCTTACCAATTCACCATGATCCAACATTCCACTCTTGAGAGTGCGCTTACCTTAATCTAATTAACTTGTTCTTCACTACGACTCATTTTTGACTTGTTCGGTTGCTTAAGCTAGTCATTTGATAACTCAAAATTCCAATTATTCCCATTATAATAGCATCCCCGACTCGTCATGGAAAATGACGCACGAGCCGGTAATCGATCTTATTCATGTTATACCTTTCTCCCTAAATCTACACTCCTAATGCTTAATTGAACGGGCTCTCACTTACATCTCCAATTACGATAATCCGATCAAATTCCCTTATCCACAATTCTCCTCTCCAATTCTTAGAATTCTTAAGGCTTGAAACATGTTGCTCAACACTATCCTTGCAACCGGAGTTACCATCAATTGTTCTTTACCACATCTTGCTGTATCTATTCCCAAGCCTTCCCTAATTCT
This sequence comes from Lantana camara, assembly GCA_037501455.1. Taxonomy (NCBI): domain Eukaryota; kingdom Viridiplantae; phylum Streptophyta; class Magnoliopsida; order Lamiales; family Verbenaceae; genus Lantana; species Lantana camara. The sequence continues at coordinate 58,214,423 of CM074858.1, forward strand.
ATCTCTACCTCTTGCAGGACTTATCCCTTCCGTTATTACTCTGGGAACTTCATTCACCTTGGTTTGAAATTTAATAGAGTACTAAATCTTCTATTATTCCTTGAATACTCATTTCCGACCATCGAAACTTTTACTCTTTCCAAAATCATTCTTACACTTTTTCAACCAATCTTGAAAGTCATCAAGTTACAACTCTTACCTTTTTGTTACTTCAATTGAAAGAAACCCCTCTGAGCCAATTCATGAATTTAAAGTTATTTCCCGGCCGGCTCTCCCCCTTAAGAATGCCTATTCTTATCCATTAGCTCGTAACATTGCTTCTTACTTTAAAGATTCTCGACTTCTTCAACTCGGCTTCCTTGATATAAACGGTTTCAATCTCACGAACTGTTCGTAACTTTTCCTCACGTTTACTTTGAAGCGACCGGTAGGAGTAGTGACCCATTTTTTTTTTTTTTTGTTTTTTTTTTCTCCATTCCGATTAACAGATACTTCTCCCAACCTCTTAATTGTTCTTTCCCTTTTTCCACACTTCGCAATCCAATTATTCTCCTTTCCTTATCATGATTTGATTGTGTCTTGGTTGGAGTAATGCTTGATAAGTAAAGTGGGGAGAGTTCCTATCAATAAAGCACCTAAAATGCATGTGGGGTTAAGATGCCGATGCACATATCACCCATACAACATATTTAAAAATGCAACATGTTGAAGCACTTATATCAATTAAAGATGCTACGTATTGGAGCAATTATCAAGTAGAAATGCACGCATACATATAAATAAAGGAGAGTAAATAATTTAATACGACGTATGATGCACGTGCCATGAATGCAATACACCTGTCACCGTAGTGGTAAGCTTTAGCCCGGGAACTTGTTCTTCATGTCCTTAATTACGGGTTTGGTTTGAGCTTATTGATAATCTCTCGTTTTTCCCACGGTCTTCAAAATCTCCATAAGTTTTCCTTGTATCAATTTGTGTGTCTCCATAGCCCAAGATTGCAATTTCTTTAAACCAAAGTCTTCTACAACCACAGAATCGGTATCTCGAATTATTCCCAACTATCGATTTCCAAAAATTGTCCGAATCTTCACCTTGATTATAACCTTGATCAACATTCTCTTGACTTATTTTTATGAGTTCAAATTGGTGTAATGAACTTATCCTCCACTTGCTTAAACTTGACTTCACCATTTCCTCTAAAAGCTCTTTGCCTTTCTTGATCGTTTCCATTTTCTATTCCATATCTTCTAATTCAACCTCACAATACGACATTTCATCTTGGATCTGGAAGTTAAACTCCTATCCGGCTGAAGATAAAACCGTTAGCATTCTCCCATAGGTTTGCATTCACCGTGTTGGTTCGATTTTCTTTAACTCTTCTCAAATCTAGCTTCTTCTCGAACTCGGCTTCTGAAACTTGATTTATTCAGAAGTTCTGCTTTGCCGATTCGCCTCGCTCCAACCTTGAAGATTTTCTACAGTCGAGCAACTTTACAACTTTGCAAAATTTCTCCATCCCGAGCCAAATTTAATGAATTTAATAGTTAAGTAAAATATCTTGGGCATCCTCTTTAAAATTCCGAGTGTGGAACGGTTTCTAGTTTTCTTCCAACTAACACTAGTCTCATTCCAAAACCTGAAGTATCTCGACATGTTTCTTTTCTCCAACTTACTTCTTATTTGAAAATTGTAAGTTTTCCTTTTTCCAGAATTAAGCTCCTCGGTCCTTAGCTTAAATTCGGATCATTTCTTTTAACTAAAGGTTTTCTTCTTTAGTCTTCTAAACCCGAATGTTGAACCTTTAGTACCTTCAAATTTCCTTTCGCCTCCTTCTTAAATGAAACGAATCGCACACCACGTTGGTCGACTCCCTTTCACGGTATAGAGAGGTATGTGTTTATTTCGTGGATATAAACATCACACTCTCGTACTATTTTGCTTTCTCCACTCCAAATTTTCACCCAAAATTTAATTCCTTCTTGAACTCAAACTCTCAACCTATGCCCCAGTCGTAAAAATCACCAAATAACCCAAAACCTTTTAAATTCATAGGCTCTTCTTCAAGTCGCCCACACTTGAAGGAGGAACTTGTGCTAAGTGGTTGTAATCATAGGGATTGGCCGTGGTTTGATATTATAGTGATATCCTACAATTCACAACTCAACTCAAATATAATGCATGTCGGTTAGTAAATGTATATGGCACATAATTAGCATCAAAAGCACGCATTAATGCAAAATGCAACACGTAAATTAACAAATTTTGAGTTAAACATATTTAATAATATATTTCCATATCAAATTTCAATAATAATGCTCGTGATCAATGCGGTGCACACGTTGACACATTGTTCCTAAACCGTTCGACCTATACTTGACATGACACGGCACAAGGAACCCCGGTTTTGCAACCTGGGGCTCTGATACCACTTAAAGATGTAGCACCCGGGACGATAGGCGCCACATCCCACGCACTACAAGTCTAGTCCACGCGTGAAACGGATAATCCACGCATGAACCGGACTCATAGCGAGCGAGAGACCAAAATAAAAGATATCCTAGCTAGGCGGAATCTAACCCTGTACCAAAAAAAATCAAGAATACCTAGTATGTAAAGCGGAAGCAATAACGTATAATTCAAAATCTTCAACAATAGTTACACGCCCAACAATTCCAATACATAATTTAAATCCACCAAGCATCCTAACAACGGGTTCAACTAAGCATGCAACCTGTCCCGAATTCAAGATCCAACAATAATCATAATTGGCAAACAGGCCCAATACATAACGGAAATAGAATTAAATCATAAAAGAATGTAAAATGTGACTCGAGTGTACAAGTGACTCGACAAGAGATTAAAACTTGACTTCCGCCTAGCAAAATCCTCAAGCAAATGAAACGTGGGAAAGAGGGGTCAGTCTCTAGAAGACTGAGTGAGCAGGACCTATACATATTTAGAGAAACATGCGTATACAAGTCATATCCCCCGAGTGAGGTTTTATTTAGACTTAGTTCCCAAAAGGGCAAGATAATAGCTGGGCGATACTCGGATTTTATGACTAATCATATTAAATTTATTAGGTTCATAATGCATACATAAACATAAAGGCTCGACGAGTGAGCGTGCATCATCTCCAACCAAACTCCGACCGTGTACGACAAATATCATTAATACATTGAATACGTGATCATGCAATATATTATAATACAAACAAGTCATACAACATAACATAAGACATAGTCGTTTGGGCAATCCGTGTCTCGGCCTTGCCGCACGGTGCATAACAATCATAACATAATCATAATCATAAAATAAGTTCCAACCTTCTTCCTCCGGGTGGTGGACGGGTTAGCAAGAGCCGACCACCGGTCCATACATAGGCCAATGGGGGTACATGAATCCCCAAGGGCACTCAGCTCCCATTCCCCGCTACACCTCCTAGCGAGGGCCGGTATCACCGTAAATGTCGTGGGACAAGTACAATGGATCATCGTCGGCCCTTGCCTCCCCGGATAGCCACTTGCACTAAGTCCCTGGGCCCGTGCAATCATAACATACATACATAATCTCGCCAAAATATTTGAATTCATAAGATACATAACAGATTTCATAATTTTGGAGAAAAGGTTACTCGATAACTCCACTTTGAAAATAACATATATGTATATATATATATATATATATATATATATATATATGTATATATATATATACACATAAGGTTTTTTTTTGTCAAAACTTATCACATAAGGTTGTAGGGTCTAATATGTAACTAGAACGAAAACACCCTCACCTGGAATACCACGAGACATAAAGCATAATTAATGTGGGTGCCTATTCCACTTGGAAGTCTCCGTCCTGGAAACCAACTATACAAGTGAAGGAACAATGTGTACTCGTGAGAATTGACTCAATATGAAACCACATAGACGCACGGCAATCCTCATGAAGTGGTATGATATGTTATGAGATGATATAATGGAGAATAAATCCTAAAATGTTATGGAGTGGTGCATACATGATCAATCATTCAATTCATAATACAAGACAATACATATTAACAATGCATATAAATCAATTAGAAGCTATTGAGCACATAGAGAATGCGATTAAGAATTACAATCATGTACGCATAACTCATGTCCTTATCAATTTTTCATAGCAAAAGCCATCCCCATAATACAACATATCTATAACACTTTATAATAAATGTTAGCCATATTTAAGAATCATTTTAAGATGAAGGGAATCCATTAAGCACATAAAGGAAACAATAATTGCAAAGGAGAGCATATTAAAGCACTTAAACGTTCACACATTAAATTGATAGCGTAAAATCCATAATCATATCAAATTATATCATATATCCTAAATTAATCAAGCATACAAGTCATATAGTTCACATATGGGAGCCAAGAGGGTGAAAGGAACGTAAGAAGGGAGGTTTAGGCAAAGTTCGGTAAAAGTTGACAATAATCGAAATTGCACAAGCTGTAGGAAAATGGGAATATCTTGAGTTATAGAAATTGGAATTAAATTTTTCTTGTTGGGTATGAAACTAGACACATAGAGCTTTCCAAGGATATATGGCACGAACCATGGCTCAAAACGAGGTGAAAATGGCGTAGGCCCGAAGTTGGACGAAAGCAGTTTTCCGGTAAAGTGGTGACACCAAAAATAATTGATCATATCTCACAAATGGAAAAAGATATTGAAGTGATTCCAATTGGAGAATATTCTAGACTTCAAGAGGTTTCCTTGAGTTCAAAAATTAGGTAATTTGGAGTTCGTACGAACCGCGACTGAAAATTAGCTAAGTTTCGAATTGTTGGTCGAGTCCGCGACCAAAAATGGTCACAAAACGGTCACGGGCATGACCCCCAATTCCAGCAGCTGCGTTTGGCGATGGGGAAACAGGGTAGACGCGAAAAATGGCTTCAAGAATGCCAAAGGAGCTCCCAAATCAACCAAAATCAAACAACAACAACTAAATACAACATATATCCACATATCACTCATAAATTCATCAATTAATCCATCAAATTACATAAATCCACATATATATATATATATATATATATATATACACACATATACCTTGAAAGAAGATGGAAAGAAAAATGGAGGGAAGAAGATTGAGAGTTTACATCTTGAGATGGGGGAAAGAAATTGGAGCTTGATTCTTGCCTTTCTCTTGCTTGAGATTGGATCAATCAAGAATGATGGAAGAGACAGGGTTTGGAAAGCTTGTGCGTGTTGGGAGAAATTGAAGAAAGAAGAATGAGAGAAGGAGGGGGGGGGGGGGGGGATATCGTGCCTTAAGGGAAAAAGAGGAGGGATATTGCACTTTGGTCCCTTAAAAATTTTAAGTATTCAATTAGGATCCCGAGATTTAATAGGAGAACAATTGGGGTCCAAATCAAAATTCGATTGAGTCCAAGGATTTCATATAAGTTCAAATAAGTACATAATCGAAATAAAACATTAATTAGCTAGTATACAAGTAACAAATAAATAAAACTCACACTTTCAATTAAATCATATAAGTTATATACGTCACATAATGGCAATTAATTCACGAAATTATTAAATTAAATAATTACCTAGCAATTAAAGCATAAATAAAATCATATAACACTTCCACTCGTGACGTCATACCTGTACGGCCGAAAAGTCGGGGCGTTACATGAGATAATGTGAATTCCATTACCTTTCGAGTTCCCTTATTTGCATTAATTGTGCGTATGAACATGTCTTAACGTTTTGTTTTGCATATAATTAATATGAATTTGACTCTTGCTTTTATGATTACGTTTCTTAAGTGTTTGAGCATGTGCCGTGCGTCTCTGTGTGGTTGTTTGAGTCTGTCTGAGCTCTATGTTGTGTTTTGTGTGTCCAGTTGATTCAAGTGCACCCGGGGTGGTGACTTGTGGTCGTGCAGGTTCCGGGGTGGACCGTTTGCAATGTCTTCAGCTTTGTTTGGTACCAGGTGAGGTTAGGATATAGTTATACCCTAATGAAATGTGCCGGTTTTCAAATGCATGCGACTTATAAGCCTTTCTGTATATGTAGATATGTGTAAGATACGTATTTTGTTGGCCTTGCTATAAGTTTGAAAGTATGAAGCTATATATAAGCCTATGTATGCTTAACTTTGATTTCTTTATGATTTTGAGGTCGGTGTGATATGTACGTACGATATGAAAAGTACGATATGCATGTGCTTTGTATAAGTGTGAGTCTAGCGGGTTTAAGCTTCCGATTTTCGTGATAAGTGTAAGTGTAAGTTTGGGCCCCGGTGTTGTGTGATTCGGGAGACCCGGGACGACCATCGGGGTCGCCGGTTGCAACCCCAGGACACTTCTCCACTAATAGGATCAACCCGAAACCCACTCGGAGGGAGGTGGGGGACGGAGTCCTTGGGAAGAGAGTGTCGCGAAACTTACTACCCCGATGTATATATGTGGATGGTTTGGGTGTGCACAACCTACCCATCAACCGGTGTGAGTGGAGGTATGTGTTATGCTTTCGTGTGTTTAAGTCTTTGTGTGTTATGAAGGAGTTGGTTGGTTATGTGCTCGTACCCGCCGAGCTTTATGTTTGTCTGTCATAAGTTCGTGAAACGGGGGTAGATTCTTAAATCAAGATAAAATGGATTTTGCCATTAACCTAATAAGTTATGTTCCGATATATGTGCTAAGTCTGCATGAATCTGAGTTATACTTTAAGATACGTTGGAGTTAAGATTTGTTTGTTTGGTTTTAAGTCACCCTATATATTTACTATCACGGGAAACTGTTTTAGCATGCAAAAACTTACCCCGGGTTCACGAACGTTGCTTCTACGACGTGCTGTGCTCTATATATATATGTAGGTGTGTGTGGGTAGCCCCTCGCTCAGTCTTTGGACTGACCCCTCCCCCTTTATGTTTTTAGTTGCAGGTTCAGGTCGTTGGAGTTCGTGCTAGGCGATGGTGTGTCGTGTCTGTTGAGTCTGTGTCGGTTCGTTTAAGTTTGTTAAGAACTTTGTTCTAATTTATGATTCGTAAATTTTGTATAAGATTTGTTATGTACCTTGTTGTGATTATGATTTTGAATGTTTGGAATTCGAGACAGGTTAGGATAGGTGCTCGGATTAGATGAACCCGTTTTGTTGTGTAATTATTCGGGACAGGTTAGGACAGGTGCTCGGATTAGTTGAACCCGTATATTTGATTCTGATGTATGTACTGCGTTGTATATTTGGTGTGAAAATTTTTGAAAAGTCGGCATTTTGTACTCCTTCCGTTGTCATGTTTTGCATTCTTTCATTTGTACAGGGTTAGATACTGCCTAGCTAGTGTGTGTGTTTTCGTGTGTCACCCGTTCGCTGTGACTTCGTGCGTGTACGGAGTCTTCGTTTCGTTACACGTGTCGGGTCCTAGTGCGGGGGTGTGGTGCCCACCGTCAGGGGCGCTACAAAAACCCCCAACATTATATTAGCGAGACGAAAGAAAATAGGGAATAGGAGAAAGGGACGGTAGCCATACCTGCTCCTGCTCGCAATCCTCTTCCCGTCTGAGTCAATATGGTTATCACAACACACACAACAGGTACCCTTTCTAACATGACACCATTTAGACCCATCCTCTGATGTTTCAGCACCTCCTGCAATTATAAATATATATTAACAAGAAAATGGGCACAAATAATCACAATCCAAAAGTAGCATGTTGTCCATTCCAAGAAAATCAAAGAAAAATATCATCAAGACTAAGATACATCAGGAATTCTGTGTTCCATCAAATGACTTAAAAAGGTGTTTGATTATCTAAATTTTCAAAAGACAGGTGTTATAAGCTCTAAATAAGATCTTCAAAGGTCTCTTATTTAACACCAGACCTTATAAACTCTCTAAAAGAGCATATAAATTTTCATAAATTGTTTGGTGTTAAGATGTTAAGGTAATTATAAATCCCTTTTAAGTAATTGGGGAACAACAAATTGTTGTTACTGTTATCTTATAAGTTATTGGTTTCTTTTTTATCACATTGAATCTTTATTTTTAAAACTAAATTATACATCTAATGCACGTACTTATAAGTTGCTTATATTAAACTTTAACCAAAGACCCTCCAAAGTAGGGAACTCCGATTTACACCAAAGATACTAATATTTCTCAACTTCTTGATCATATTAATGACAAAATCTTATGACATTTTATAAACTCAAACGTGTCACTTTGATTCAAGTATAAACTCTTGCAGTATCATTCAAAAAATTTATGATTTTTCTTTCTCCCCATCAGAAACTGAATTCCCAATTATGATTACTGAAACAAACTGAATGATTCAGCATATCCCAAGAACTAAGAAGCATAAAAGTAAGGCTAAGAACATTACAACATTCAATTAACTGGGATTCCATCAACATAATATTGGAAAACTTGCAAACACAAAAAAAAGGAATAAAAATGTCATTCAAGCTCATACTTGTAGCAGTTTGATCCAATTTTTTGGGAAATTAATAAGAGAAGCTTACATCATCATCAAAGAATTTGCATTCCGCGCAATAGTAATTTCCCATACGAACCCCACAATTAATGCACATCTTTCGAACCTGCACTATACAAAATGAGAAACATAAGAAACTAGTTCATCATCCACAAACTCTATGCTTTCAAAGTCTGATAAACGTTGAACTCACATCTTGCTCCGTGTTGCACAACGAGCAGATAACCTGAAAACACATAAAACCAAATCATGGTTAACAAAGGTCTTGCTACGTACGTCTAAATAGGATTAGTTAGTTAATTGAAGAAAAAAAAAATTCAAACTTATGAAAACTTGAGACACAAATTATTTACAAAAGGAAACAACAAGCAAAATCTTTGGAAGCATGGATATTCCTATCAAACACCCCGAAAGCAATGAAGTTGACCCGACTGTGTATAAGAGGGTGCTTCAATGGAAGATTCCATAGCTTATCCAAAGAAACTTACAGAAGTAATAAAGAAGTTGCTACTTTCAGTTATTCCACCCAACCAGTTTAAAAAGAAAGTTTCACTTTTTACATCAAAAAAGAAAAAATAAATAAGCAAAAATATCCAGTAAAATCACACAGTTACAAAACTGACCCTTTTTAACTTGTGACGGGGAATATCATGGCGATCAAGTGGATCCACGTCTATTGAATTCTGCTAATTTAGATAAAATTGAGTTATTTACTGAGAGAATTTGATAACAAAACTGTCTAGATGAGTAAAATTGCACCTTTGCAATAATTAAGTGGAAAAAAAAAAGGGAAGTTCACAATCAAATATTTGAATGCAACCTACAAACCAAATCAATCCATAATCTTGACCATTTGTGAATATCTATTAACAAAAGGGATGCATATGTAGGTTCAAAGTAGGGCAAATATTTACCAAAAAAAAAAAAAATCCAAGCAGCAACATATCTCATAAACAAACAAAATTAGTAAAATTGCAGCACTAATGAAATATCTGCATACATAAATTAGAAATATATAAAGGTGAACCTGGTTCAGTGAGGAGCCATTGGGTTTCCTGAAGGGAAAAAAATTAGAAAGATGTTTAGAGGAAATTACAAGTAGAATACAAATGCGATCAAGGGAATCAAGCCTTGTATTAATGCTGCTTATTAAAATCAAAACCTTGAGGTAGATCCTAAAAACTACAGAGTTTGGTTAAAGAGACACTAACTGAAAATAACTGACCTTTTGCTCATAACTATATGAAATTATCAAGTTCAAATATCAGCTGGATCTCATCTCCCAACTCAGACATCATCTAATACATCATGAAAGCTATAATTTTTCATATATAATTTTTATTTTGAATATCTAACTAGCACCATTTACTAATACGGAACAACTTCAATAAAAACATTCACATATCATAGATCCTCTCCTACGTATAAAGATGAAAGACAACTTTAGTATCTCAATGGAACAAATTTAAGTGTCCGATGAATTCCACCAGTGACTATAAATTCGGCAGTACAACAACACATAATCCACGTTCTGGAAGAACACATTTATACATATGAGTCTCTGAATGGGGTAAAATCCCTCGATCATTTACAATGGCAAGGATACTTTGCAGACAGCAAATCGACACACTAGACCTTTAATACCATAAGCAACCACACATAGACATCAAAATTACACCTTTGATTCCCAACACAAAGAAGACCGACATATCACAGCAGCAAAAACAACTAAAAATGAAAGTTTAACCGAGGAAGCAAATCAAGAATAGACAGAGCATGGCAGTGTTCAGGAAAAAACAAAACATTTTCACTTACAGCAAAGAGGACGGTGGCGACGACAGCTTGAACCACAATGAAACCTTTTACTCTGGTTCTATCTTCCTCCCTCTCTCAGGATTCAAGGGCCAAATCACTTCTATGGAAAGGTCATCGCCCTAACCTGGCTGAAATTCATCTAATTCCCCCTCCGTCCGAGCTTCTTTAGTCTCATTCCTTATCTTCCCGTCCGATTCGCAGTCTTTCCGCCTGAGTAGGGTTTTCGAATTGTGTCAGATTTATTCACTTCACTTCATTGATTTTTGCCCTGAGTAGGATTTCTTCTCTAATTTTGCAGCACTTTGGTTTTTGAAGAGAAAAAGGTCCCTCGTTCTTTTATTCTCCGCTTCGTTAGCTTCTCCGATTTGGTGTCTTCTCCGATTTCTTCTCTTCAGATGATTTGGGTGAAATATTGAACTTGGCTTCGCTTCAAATGATTTGGGTGATTTCTTCTCCGATTTGGTGATTTGGAAAGTGGAAGGTTTCTCAATTGGATTTTGTCTGAAAATGGTACTTCTCAATTGGAAAGTGGATTTCTTCCCTCCTTTTTTTTAGAATAAAGCGGTAATTTTTATCCGAAAACAACCATATTATGACGCTTTTCATTTACAGTGTCATCATAAATATACGATATTCGGCGCTTTTAATCTAGCGTCCCGATAACACTACCATATTGTGACGCTGAGTCTAAAAATGTCTTAATACTATCAATCCAATTAATAATTAATTTAATATATAAAATAAATTATATTTAATTTGGCCATTTTTGAAAAAGCGTCACAACAAATGGGATATTGTGATGCCTTTTTAAAAGCGTCATATTAGGGCGTGACTAAAGGCTGTTTTTCTAGTAGTGCAAACCACGGCCAAGTATCATGCTAACAACGCCTTATTGTAAATTCTTTCTGAGGTATGGAGGATAGGAAGGATGCATCGGGGAAAGATATAGAGAATTCGAGATGCGTGGTCTTCATGGATCGAGCTAGAGTTCTAGGGTTAGGAGCTAGAATGGAAGTTCAACTTTAGAAATGCAAGTATAGAGGGACACTTGACGAAATAGGAGTTGATAGGGGAATATTTATGACTCCGAAGATTGACATATGCGGCTCTCTTATATAAGATGCCATAATTGGATTCAACGGGGCCATTCCAATTAAGGAATGGAGTGAATGAACTTTGAGGGTACTTTAATTCAGAGTTCGGATTATGGAAAAGATAGCGAGGATTGCAAAGATTCAAACTAAAATACATTTGGCGGGAATTAAGTCTCAAGAGTCGCCAAAGAGGGATTTATAAATGAATCTAATGGCTAGAAAAGAGGTTGTAGAGGTTAAGATCAGGAAGAAGTGAGTCTGGGAGCCCTAAATTTCAACTAAGATGGAAAACAAATCGGGAAGGGATTGGAAGGAGCCATGTAGCGTGGAAAATACAAGGTCATGGAAGGTGACAATACTACGGACAAGATTTGAGTTCGTTTTCCAAATCTAATCTAATTTTTGTGTTGTGAGGGTGAATTGGGAAATATGGAGCAACGAACGGAAACGGTAAAGAAAGGCAAAGACTTTTTGGAAGGAAATCATGCGCGCAAGTGGGAGCAATTGGAAAGCAAGTTCTATTCCCAATCTAAACTCATAAAGGATAAGCACGGGAATCTTGAACAAGGTGATGACTAGAAGTAGGGGTCTATTTTTTAGGAAAATTTGGATATTAACCCCGTGGACGTAGAAGAAATTGTGATCAAGAAATTACAATTCTGGATGGTGGAAGATACAAGTGGTGCACAAGGATTCTTGGAAAACTTGAAGACCGTGGGAAAAACAAGGCATGAGCAGCAAGTCAAAGTAACCTCGTGATTGGAGGAACGAGGAAAAGCTACCGAGCTAACAACTTACTATATTGGTGACAGGTTCCAAAGCATTCATGACACGTGCATCATACTTTGTATCAATTATTTATTCTTCCTTACTTATGTTCGTGCGTGCATTTCTATTTGATTTCGTTGCTCTAATGTGTTGCATATCTGCTTGTTGTAAGCGAGACACGTGTATTGACATCTTTACTCGACATGCATTTTAGTGTTTACTTGGTAGGAAGTTCTTTCACCTCACTCATCAAGTATTTCTGCGACTGGGCAACATTTGAGCTAAAGGAAAGGAACTGCGAAGGAAAAATGAGACTAGATTTGGTTTTGGGGTGTTGGGATCGAACAAGAATAAAGAAGGGGGTTTCGATTATCAAGAGAATTGAAAAGAAAGATGAGAGGATTTCCATGAAAGAAGGATCGATGGATTTCAAAGTGTAACGACAGAAATTTTAAGGGGGAGAGCATAACCAAGAGGCAAATTTAAAACCGGAGGTCGGGGCCGAAGAAATAATTAGTAGAAATAATGGAAAATGCAGTTGGGGAATTTTATGGTGGCGAGTGGAGGTGAATAAGACGGCTTTAAGGATTGACCATTAAAATGAGAGCTATGGGGAATAGAGAAGATAGCTCGTTAAATATTTCTATATAAGTAAGTCAATTTGAAGATATAGGAGTTATGGAGGAGTTTAAGGAAACTCCCAAGCTGGGTTATCAAAAGAGAACCGATTCAAGTTATCATAGAAAGGGATGCTGTCAATAAAGTTTGGTTCGATGAGTTCGGAAAGAGATTTAAGAAGAGACAAAACCAGCAAGGATGATCATTGAAGGATTTACATCAAACTTCAAGAATCATCAAGAACATCCTATCTTCGATTAAGGAATGGTAGGGGCCGAATACTAAATTTCACCTTAGAGGTTTAAAGAGAGTAAAAAGGGTGAATCGAATGGAAGATAGAAGAAGATTTGTGTAGCATATATATTAAGGTCGGGAATGAACTTTTAAGGACGCCAAGGGTAGTTATCTTCAATGGTATGTTAGGTTTTGATATGGGAAAAAGGAAATAGCTATGGATCTGATTTCGGGACGGAGGAATTAAAGGTATTCGGGAAGGTCAACCTCGGTTAATTAAAAAGAGTTGGTTGGTCGAATGAAGATTATGGGAAATGGTGAAAGATCGAAGAAGACTGGAAGCAGGACAAGTCAGAAGGGAATAAAGAATAAAATCCTTAGAGGATCTATCAATTTCTTTGCTGGGATACCCTGAAGAGCTTAAAGACAAATCGAGCACTGAACTCACTTTCGGGACAGATCACGCTTTGGACAACGAAACTTACCATTCTGAATTATGCAACTATGGTGCACGGTACATGAAGCATCCATGATACATGCATCCATGTAAATTTAATTTAAATAATTCTTATGTTATGTGCTTTGATTCCTTACCATGTTAAATTATTTGAAGTAATTGATAATCAACTTGGATGATATCTATTACCTGCTTTGGGTGTCTTACGTGACTTTAATTATTGTTTCGCGTTGTATTGCTCGGGAGTATTGGAGACTTCCTTGCTTTGTTGTTGTTGTTGTTGTAAGAGACGGGGATTCTCTTATTTTTGTTCGAGAGATGGGGAATCTCTCATTGTTTGTTTGGGCGAGTAGTGAATCCGAGGACGGATTCTTTTAAGGGGAGAGCTTGTAACGCCCCAGTTTTTCAGTCGTATAGCGTGACGTATGTCTTTACCAAATTGCGCTAATTAATTGTTTATAAGTGATTAGTATATTTAATTTTATATTAAAAGTTAATTATCATAATTTAATGTTATTAATACTATATATATATATATATATATATATATATATATATATATATATATATATATTAAATTTAGTACAAGTTGTTTAATGAAAAATATATGTAATCATGCATTTGATTTTAAATTAAATTGTATTAATCGTACATTTGATTTTTTAATTAAATAAATGCGTAATATAATCGTGCAAATTCCTAATTCTCATGTTGCATGCTATATACGTGTGTATATATATATATATATATATATATGTAATGAATGCATGAAATGCATGCATATCTAATTGTTTAATGTTTGCATGTGCATGCATGTTATATTTATATATTTAGATATATTTGCATGCATGGGATTTTAGTTTTGAATGCATATCCATACGTATATATATATACATATATATATATATATATATATATATATATATATATATATGTTTATTATATATTAAATATTATTTGATTTAATTGAATTATGGAAATTAAATCGCTATCTATTTCATGTTATTTAATTTCCGATTATGATTTGAATGTAATTAAATGTTTATTTTCTAAGTGTTAACGTGTCATAGTACGTGATATGATCGTTATTTGAATTCTTGAATTGAATTGTTATAAAATGTGAAATTCATGACTTTAATGATTATGAACGCTTCCTTGAATGAATGAATGGCTCGTCTATATTATTTAAATGCTTTAATAGTGCACATGAACATGTTCATTCCATAATATCATCTTTTAGGCATTCATATCATGTTCATTGCATGCCGTGCGTCATATATGGTTCATTTGGGGTCTTGAGTCTCATGAACACGTTACGTTGTCCTTTGTACAGTTTTCTCCAGGGCGGAGATGCCGGGTTCATAGGATACTTTCGAGTCTCCTTTTCTTCTTGGTATTGTTCGGTAAGAAGCGTTCAGGTGGGTTTCTCTACTATTTAGATAAATGACCCTATATACTCCTAATGTGTAAAGATTTCGGCTAAAACTATTATATGTATATAGAGTCATTTTCAAGAGTAAATGATTTCAATGTGAAACCTTTATTTTATGAACCTACCAAATGTTTTGGCGAGAAAGAATGAATGAATGCACAGAATGGGCCCCAGGGACTTGGTGTGAGTGGTGACCCGAGGAGGCAAGGGCTGACGGTGATCCCTCACACTAGTTCCACTAATGAACGGCGTAACCGGACCTCGTTAGGAGTTAGCGAGGAATGGACACTGAGTACCACTAGGGGAGTCATGAAACCCTTTTGGTCAATGAATGGATGGTTCAGGCCGATCACCCGGCCATCACCCTGAGGAAGAAGGTGTAAATGTCTATGAATGTGCACAAAAGAATGTTATGCATGAAAGAAAGAAAAAAAGAATGAATGTTTAATGAACTACACGAGGTGTTGGTTGGAGATAATGCATGTAACATCCCGCTCGTCCGATTTATAAGGTACATCACTATTTAACCTTTTTATGTGTTTAATTATGTGATTTTATATTTTTCGTGGCCCTATTTTGAACTCTTTTAGAGTTTAGGGGCCCCTTTGTGATTTTCTATTTTTAGGGGTTATTCGGTCATTTCTCGTTCGGTCGAGAGTTCGACCTTTTTGACCCCTGCTTTGCGTTCGGGGCATCGAAATGAGTCCGCGGACTCTAAGTTTGCCCCATTCTGACTTCGTTAGCCCGTTCTTCCGACCATTTTTGTGTACGAGGACCCGAGATATATACCCCGGATCCTCGTTTTGCGTGCCAGAACCTCAGCTCCAGCTTCCTCTCTCTTTCTCCCGCGATCTAACACTGTACACACACACTTGGAGGTGTAATTGCACACACTAGCTCGTTCTCGCTCGTTTCTCGATGGAATTCGAAGTGTGAGTAGTGGAAATTTATCAGCTCGATGAGCCCGTCACGATGATACAAGAATCGGAGGCTAAAAATCAGCGGTGGTGGCGCTACGGCGAGAAGCCGCGCCGCCACTTCGTCGCCCATTCGCGGCGGCTTCCGACTGCGATTTTCCGACACGCGGCCCTGACCCATGACGAGGACTCCCTGGCGTGTTTTTTTGGACAAGCGGCGCCGCCATCGGGGTGGCGAGGAGACCGCACGGGCCGCCCAAAGCGGACGACGGGCGGCGGCGTTACTGTCGCACCGGCGAACTCGCCATTTCGACGAGTTTTTCAGACGACCCTTGGTACTACCCCACCTTTTTCGACCCTCTGAGTTCGATTCCGGTGTCGGTTTGAGCAAACGATGGCCGTAGGTGGCGGTTAGGGGCAACGCAGCGGTGGCGGGATTTCGGTCGCGATTTTGGACCTTTTCCGACAGTCTTTTGGCGACGGTTTCTTCAGAGAAGTTGTTCCTAACGTTAAGTCCGAGCTATTCGTGATGG
This sequence comes from Lantana camara, assembly GCA_037501455.1. Lineage (NCBI taxonomy): Eukaryota > Viridiplantae > Streptophyta > Magnoliopsida > Lamiales > Verbenaceae > Lantana > Lantana camara. The sequence continues at coordinate 58,230,788 of CM074858.1, forward strand.
TGACGGCCCAAGAACCGGCCGGCGGCGGCGGACCGGTGGTGGACCGGGGCTGAACTGGCGGTCCGGTTCTCCGGCGATTTTTCCGGTATTTTGGCTTGGGGCTTTCGTAGGGCTCATTACGGGCTTTCCAACGGTATGTCCGAATTTTATTTTCGTTTAGCGGTTTGTATTTAATTTCAGTTTTCGTATTAGGATTTTGGTTCGGTTTTTCGTCAACGAAGTCCGGCGTGTTTGCTAATTTCTGAAATTGATTGAGGGCTTTTGTCTAGTAGGCCGAGGCGCTCGTTTCTGTCCTTCCGGGGATTTTTCCGACCACCGGAGGCGGTGTTCCGGTGGCGACCGGTGGCTGTTCGGCCGGCCACGGTGGCGGCATTCCGACGACTTTCGGACAGTAGGTTCCTTTCGTCGTGGTGAGTCCAACGCCGCTTCCCGTTCGTCAATCGGATGTCCGGTTGATTTTATATGAATTTTCGAAGCTATTGTATTTTTTTCGTTAATTGTTTTTAATTGTATAATGTGATCATGTATGAGCGATAAATGGAAATTATGAATTGTATGATATATGAGAATATGTTATGATGCATGAGAAGCTCGACTTCTAATTTATTGAATTTAATTATCTCGTTTTATGCCCACTTGATTGAGAATATTTTATTTAAGTGGTATTCGTGTAATATTTGAAAACTAAATTGATAATGAGATTATATGAAACTTGAGAAATAAATTATGAAATGATATGTTATATTTAATTTTGAATAAATTATTTAAGTATGCTAATTGTTGAATATTGTGAATTATGTTGATATGCATTTACGTGGGAAATTGTTATGCATTTTGCGTTTATCCTTTCGAGAATTAGTGCATGATATGAATTGAATTCTTAATGTCCTACTTTATTTTATGTAATTAATGTTATGAATTTTATAAGTTATGCATCTTTTGATATGGATTATATGTTGCATCATTTGTATTCGTGAGCATGGCCGTGCGTCTTTGTGGTTGTGTTTGGAGTCTGAGTCTTGTGTTCTGTGTGTGCTCAGTTGTTCAGGGGTTTTCCAGGGAGTGTCTGTCAGTTGTTTGGGTTCCAGTGGGACTTCTTGGCTCAGGTTTTTCGTTTCGTCGGTGATAGGTGAGGTTTTAGGATTTTTGTTTTAGTTACAGCGACCTACCACCCTCTGTGCTCGTTTTCAAGCCTGCATGAGGTTAATCTATTATATTTATATAATAGATATGTGTTTATATGATATGTTTATGAATTTGTCATACGATTAAAGGTTTTTGAACTGTATATGTACGAGCATATGTAAGATTGAAATGTTTTGCAACAAGGCTATGCTCCAAACCGTGTGTCTTCATACCAGCTGTGGATTAGGATAACACGGAGAGGTACGTTTATAGCATATGCTAAGTTGCAAGGTATGGTATGCTCCGATAAGGTACGTAAGTATGATTTTGATACGATATGATAAGTTTGATATGTAGCGAGTTATGGTATGATCTGTTCTGATATGCTCTGTTCTGTTGTGTTGGGCCCTGAGACGTGGGTAAGGGAGACCCGGGACGACCATGGGGTCTCCGGTTATGACCCCTGTGCACGTTCTCATTTGAGATATACACGGGCGACCTAGGGAGGTTGGGAAGACATGGTATCTTGAGCCCTCGGTGGATAACCGGGGAAGGCACAGTGTGGGTTCGCTACCCCGTGTGTGTTTGTATCTGTATGAGTAGTGAGGGTTTGCTCCCCGAACTACATGGTGTTGGGGTTGGATTGTTTATGATATTTGTTGGTTTCTGATATGATACGTTTGATTCGATATGGAAGTAAGGTGGGAGACCCGTGCTCGCCGGGTATATGATTATGATCTGTTATGTTGATTATGAAACGGGATAGGAGCTTTCTCTTTTATTATGATATGAGTATGCTCAGTTTGTTAAGTTATGAATAAGTTAAGATAAGTATAAGTTTGATTTGAAAAGATATGTATAAGTTTGATTTGGAAATGGTTTTGGTATGAAAAACCCTACTCCCGGTTCATAATCTTTCTTTTGATACGTGCTCTGCTCCTTATTATGTATAGTGTGTGTGAGTTCAGCCCCCTCGCTCAGTCAGTGGACTGACCCTCGCCCCACCTATGTTTTTAGTTTGTAGGTACAAGTTGTTGGAGTTCGAGCTAGGCGGCTTTGAGTCGGGTCTGTCGAGTCTGTGTCTGTCCGTTTGATTTTTGTTAATTACTTAGTTCCGATTTATGTATGAAAATTATGTATATAGTATGTTCTGTACAAGATGATACTTATGCTCCGATTATATGAATTTTCGGGACAGGTTAGGACAGGGCTTGGATTAGTTGAACCCGTCTTTGTGGTATGTTTGAATTCGGGACAGGTTAGGACAGGTTCGTGGAATTAGTTGAACCCGTTTACTTATGTTTGTTGATTAAAGTTTTTGTTAGTTCATATTTTGATTTGCTTCCGCATACAAGTTTTTGCATATTTTATTTGTACAGGGTTTAGGTACCGCCTAGCTTAGGTTGGTTTTTTTCGTTTGTCACTCGTTCGCTGTGACTTGGTGCGTGTGCGGACTTTCCATTTCGTACCACGTGTCGGGTCATAATGCGGGGGTGTGGTGCCCCACCGCTTGGGGTGCTACGATGTACGCCTACTCGCCTGGCCACAAAAGACCTAAAGAATGAAAATGAATGTTATAATCCCTTTTGATGACTTCTTTATTTTACCCACTTGGGAAATGCTCTAAAAACCTCATTTGGGATTATAACTTGCATGTGAATGTTAAATATTGTTGTATATGCTATTTATGCCTTATTTTATACCTACCAGTCTCGTATAGACTGAACCCAGATTGTTTTCAGTGTCCTTGTAGGTTTAAGTGCTAGGCGGGAAGTCAAGTCTATTAAGTCTTTCGGTTAAGTCAGAGTTTGTACATATGTATATTGAACTATAATTTGTTTAAGTTATGGAGAATGTATGATTGGTATTGATTGTTACTACTATCAGGGATTCTGAACAAGTTAAAGAAATAGAGAGAATATGATATTGATGTTTTATGATTTTATTGAATTTCGGGATTAGGTATCTATGCTAGTCGAACCGGTTACTCTCTGCTTACCTTGTTATTCATTAAAGTACTTTGCTTCCGCATTGGTGATATTTCTGTTTTATTGTCTCTTTTGTTGCGAAAGTTAGCTCCCGCCTAGCCTAGCGAGTGTGTATGTCCCGTTCGCTGTGATTTAGCTTGGGTATGGATTGTCCATTTTATATTCGGGTCGGGTCTCGGTGCGGGGGATGTGGTACCTTGCGCTCGGGTGCTACACACCCTCTTATAAGGAAGGCTTAGTTCTCCTCTTCCTCCGATGTGGGACATTACATCCACCCCCCCTCCCCCCCTCCCCCCATGGGAGACCAGCGTCCTCGCTGGCACATCGGCCTGGGCCCCGGCCCTGATACTATTTGTGCTATCTTGTGTGTTATGAAATTTTATGATTTTTCGTGGAATATTTTACGAGTTATGCCTCAACGTGTCTTTATTGCTCCAATATGCGCATGCATAGATCTTAGCTCTCAACTCGAACCCTAATTGCTTATATATTTCTTATCTTATGACTTGTATGATATATATACATGCTATATTACGTGTTATGATCATTATTTGAATTGCTTGGATTGATTTGGTATGAACTATGGAAATTATGAACTTGAACGGATTTAAACAGTTTCTTGAAAGGAATGAAATGATAATTTATATGTCTTTAAGATATTAATCGTGCACATGAACATGTTCATTACATAATATCCTCTTTTATGCATTCATATAATGATCATTACATTGCCGAGCGTCTTATATTGTCATTTTGAGTCTCACTTCACCTTCCTTGCACGGATTTCGATCCAGTTGGAGACGAGGCCGGTCATTGAGGCTCTTGTTCTCTTCTTTTTGTCGTTTTAAGGTGAGTTTCTCTACTATTGAGCTAATTGACCCTATATACCTCCAATGTGTAAAGATTTCTACCAAAATTTATTATATGTATATAGAGTCATTTCAAGAGTAAATTATTGCAACGGAAAGCCTTTATTTTAGAAACCCTACCAAATGTTTTTGCGAGAAATGAATGAATGCACAGAATGGGGCCCAGAGGCTTAGTGTGAGTGGCTATCCGGGGAGGCATGGGCCGACGGTGATCCCTTACACTAGTTCCAACTAAATAACGGCGTAACAGGACCTCGTTAGGAGTTAGCGAGGAATGGACGCCGAGCGCCATCTGGGGAGTCATGTAACACCTTTTGGTCAATGAATGGATGGCCAGGCCTTGCAAACCTGTTCGTCACCCGGAGAAAGAAGGTGTAAATGATAATGAGTGTGCACGAAAAAATGTAATGCATGAAAAGAAAGAAAGAATGAATGTTTAATGAATTACACAAGGTGTTGGTTGGAGATAATGCATGCCCACTCGCCGGGCCACAAAGGACCTAATGAAAATTGATTGTTATAATCCCTTTTGACGATTTCTTTATTTCACCCACTTGGTAAATGCTTTAAAAACCTCATTTGGGATTATAACTTGCATGTTAATGTTTAAATACTGCCTTATATTATACTTATGCCCTGTTTTTTTAATACCCACTAGTCCCTTTTGGACTGAACCCGTTTGGTTTTCAGTTGTGCAGGTTTTGGGGATTTGCTAGGCGGGAATCCGAGTCTTTGGGATTTGTATTTGAGTCTAGCATTTCTTTTGTATAGTACACTCATCTCATGCTTATATTATGACTCGATATTGTATTTTGGAGTGCATGTGATAGCTTAGATTGTGATGGCTCTTTTTGATATTTGCATATTGTAAATGATCTATTTTTGGAGCTTGAATGCTCATTGTATTTATTATGATCAGTTATTGCTTCTGCTTTATTGTTTTACTCTGATTTTATGGTTTAAGGGTTAGTCCCGCCTAACATAGCGTGTGTGTATGTCCTTGTTCGCCATCATTTAGCTTGGGTATAGAGTGTCTATTTCATATTCGGGTCGGGTCTCAGTGTGGGGAATGTGGTACCTCGCGCTCGGGTGCTACATCCTTAAGTGGTTTCAGAGCCTGGGGTTGCAAAACCCGGGCTCTCATGTCGTGTGAGTCAGTCTAGGTCATTCGGCTTAGGGCTTACTTGACAATGTGTTGCATATGCATCTCTTTTGTGCCTAATTGCTTTAAATTTTGAATTTTGAATGAATTAATTACATTATCATGCATAAACTATAACTAGCACGCATTTTCAATGTTTATTGACAGGATGCCTCCGCGTAGACATCGGAATCGATCTCCAGATCGGTACCATGGCCGAAACCGTTCTCCTACACCTCTACCTCCAGAATCACCGCCAACAGAGGCCTTTGTAAATTCAGTTATTAACATCATTGATCAGAGGCTTCGAGATTATGTACCACCAGCACCTCCAGCACCACCTGCACCTGCAGTACCACCAAAGGCACCAATTTCTGTTATACTCAGGGAGTTCCAGAATGAACGACCTCCTAAGTTTTTCAAGGGAAATGATTTACCAGCAGCGATGTGGTTGAAAGAAGTGGAGAGGATCTGGGAGATCATACCATGTGAATCTCGGAAGAAGGCTCGATGTACTATTACTTTGATACAGGGGGAAGCCTAGTCTTGGTGGGAAAGTACACGGATTGTCTTGGAGGCAGCTGGAGAGGAAATAAATTGGAAAGTCTCTACCCTGGAGTTTAGGAATAAGTTTATCCCTCCTTCATCCCGTACTCGAAGACTGAAGGAATTTACCGAATTGAAGTAGGGATCGAGGTATGTTACAGAGTATATTTTGGAGTATGCGAGGCTATCTCGTTATGCACCTAATATAGCGAGTGATGACTTCCACAAAGCTATGCAGTTTGTTCAGGGACTTCGACCGGATATCCAGGCAGCTCTTAAGGCGGTCAATACGAGCACTTGGGCGAAGGCTACTTTAAAGGCCTTAAAAGTTGAAGATTTTGTTAATGCTCGGAGATCATCTTACCGCCAGGGACAGGGATCAGGTTCAGGCTCGGGATTTAATCAGGGAAAGAGGCCTATGACTTTGTCATCTCCCCCACAAAAAAGACCTTTCAAGAAGCCTCGAACGGGAGGTCAGAATGCTCCAATTCCACAAGCACCTCAGGCTTTACCAGCTTCTACGGGACCCCGCAAGGATCAACCTCCGTGTATTCATTGTGGAGGACCAACCCACTCCTACAATACTTACCGAAAGAGATTGGGGTTGTGTTTGATTTGTGGAAAAGGGGACCACATGGCTTTGGCATGCCCGGACAAGACTCCAGGATATCAAGCTGGAGCTCAGAGACTGTTGGTTCAGGCACGAGCTTATGCCTTGAGGGCGAGGAGCAGAATGTTGAGGCAGATCCAAACACCATGGTGGAAGGTACCGTTTGCATTCATAACACGAGCATCCATGCATTATTCGATCCGGGTGCCACACACTCTTTTATATCTTGTGATCTATGTGCCTCTTTGTGCCTACCTGTTATTTGTTCGAATTCTTGTTATTTTGTGAGTTCTGCTCTGGGAGGAAGTTTGCAGACAGATCGGGTTGTTCAGGGTTGTTTAGTATTGATAGAAGGGAAAGATTATCCGGCAGATTTTATCGTGATGCCTATGAAGAAGTATGGGGTAATTTTTGGGATGGATTGGTTATTCCGGCATCGGGCCGAAATTGATTGTTTTACGAAGAAAATTAAGTTGGGTAAGGAGTTAATTGGGGAAGTTGGATTGAAGAAGGTACCACTTTTATAGTTCATGGAAGCTCACAAATTAGTAAAGAATGGAGCTATGGGATTTATCGCCTATCTCCTTAATAAACCAAAGGATCAAACAATGATAGGAATCAGAATGATGTGAATCATGATGAACCGCAGCCATATCTTGTCCCAAATGAAGAGCTGGACCGATCCACAACTCAAGAAGATAGCATACAAAAGGAACAAAGTTATGGTGGTCCAATTACAAGAGCTCGGGCCAAAATTATCCAAGAGGAAGTTGGAAATCTCTTAAACCAATTTGCTCAAACTGGACTCCAACCTTCAAGATGGGCTGCTGAACCAAATTCAAAATACTTCAATGTTTTTATGTCCAATTCCTAAAGTCCAAAGTGTGGAAATGATGTAATTCGGCCCTAAGCCTATTATAGTATTATTTGGGCCTTTATTTTATCATTATTTAGCTGCATATTAGTTTATTTAAGCCCACTTTTGTAAGCCTTCATGGCAAGTGGCGGGAATAGCTTGCGTCCTTTAGTATTCTAGTGTCTCTTAGGTTTCCATGCATGCATCTTTATATTCAGCATTGTAACTTGTTTTTCTTTCAATCAAGAAGTAAAATTATTGAATTTTCATTCAAGTGAGATTTTCTCTCAAGTTCTTTGCTGAACGACATTAGGGTTTCAAACCCCTTTCCCGGATAACGTTATTTCTCGACTCCTTATAGTCGACGGGGTGCGTTACTTACAATCTGATAGTGTTGGTTCCTTGCTCATTATAGCAAACGGGTCACACTCCTATAATTCAAATCTGATAGTGTTGGTTCCTTGCTCATTATAGCAAACGGGTCACACTCCTCTATTTTAACCTTGAAGTGGACGATCGAAAATCAAGAACTCCAAGTATTGGTATAGGGTTTCACGGCAAGTACGTGGAGTTCGTATCATTTGGTATCAGAGCTTAGGTTTCCATTCAAGGTTACGTATCCGTATCTTTTATCTTTTGTATAATTTCTTTTCATTATTGTTATATTGTTGCAAAAAATCGAAAAAGGCAAAAAAACCGAAAAAAAAAAAACGAAAACAAAAAAAAAGGGAGAGAGCAGCATTGTTTCAGTCATTTTCTTTGTAATCTCAAATCATAAGTCTTGTGGATTTGTTTGTTTGTATCTTTTTAGTTGTAACAGTTCGTTTGTGACAATTTTAGCACCCTTATCATTCATCTTAAGGGATTATTTAGTTGAGGAATTTGAAACTTCTTGTGACTTTGTTCAAAGAATTGAGAGTAAGGAATGTGAAAAGGGAGGAAAAAAAAAAAAAGAGAAGTTGAAAAGAAAGAAAAAAAGAAGGAAAAAAAAATTAGAAAAAACGAGAAAGAAGACAACTTTGGTGTATTTCATTTTGGGTTTTAGATCTACTTTGAGAAATAAAAGGGGCTATTTGTTTTGAGAGATGACTATCTTGATCCAGATTCGAGGACGAATCTTTTTTCAAGAAGGGGAGAATGATAGGAATCAGAATGATGTGAATCATGATGAACCGCGGCCATATCTTGTCCCAAATGAAGAGCTGGACCGATCCACAACTCAAGAAGATAGCATACAAAAGGAACAAAGTTATGGTGGTCCAATTACAAGAGCTCGGGCCAAAATTATCCAAGAGGAAGTTGGAAATCTCTTAAACCAATTTGCTCAAACTGGACTCCAACCTTCAAGATGGGCTGCTGAACCAAATTCAAAATACTTCAATGTTTTTATGTCCAATTCCTAAAGTCCAAAGTATGGAAATGATGTAATTCGGCCCTAAGCCTATTATAGTATTATTTGGGCCTTTATTTTATCATTATTTAGCTGCATATTAGTTTATTTAAGCCCACTTTTGTAAGCCTTCATGGCAAGTGGCGGGAATAGCTTGTGTCCTTTAGTATTCTAGTGTCTCTTAGGTTTCCATGCATGCATCTTTATATTCAGCATTGTAACTTGTTTTTCTTTCAATCAAGAAGTAAAATTATTGAAGTATTTTGAATTTGGTTCAGCAGCCCATCTTGAAGGTTGGAGTCCAGTTTGAGCAAATTGGTTTAAGAGATTTCCAACTTCCTCTTGGATAATTTTAGCCCGAGCTCTTGTAATTGGACCACCATAACTTTGTTCCTTTTGTATGCTATCTTCTTGAGTTGTGGATCGGTCCAGCTCTTCATTTGGGACAAGATATGGCCGCGGTTCATCATGATTCACATCATTCTGATTCCTATCACTTGAATTTTCATTCAAGTGAGATTTTCTCTCAAGTTCTTTGCTGAACGACATTAGGGTTTCAAACCCCTTTCCCGGATAACGTTATTTCTCGACTCCTTATAGTCGACGGGGTGCGTTACTTACAATCTGATAGTGTTGGTTCCTTGCTCATTATAGCAAACGGGTCACACTCCTATAATTCAAATCTGATAGTGTTGGTTCCTTGCTCATTATAGCAAACGGGTCACACTCCTCTATTTTAACCTTGAAGTGGACGATCGAAAATCAAGAACTCCAAGTATTGGTATAGGGTTTCACGGCAAGTACGTGGAGTTCGTATCATATGGCCTTTACATGCTGATTTCTACCCCTGCATGCGAGTATACCTTACAATAGTTATGTATGTGTTGAATATGATATTTTTATGACCTTATGCTTGCACTTCTCCGTGGGCGGGCTGTCCCTGTAGCGTGGGAATGTAAGTGTGTGAGTCCTGCATGGGCGGGCTATCCCTGTAGCGTGGGAATATATATAAAAACCAGTTTTTGAAGCATATGTAAGCTATTTTGGAAAATCAGTTGTGTTGTGATTATGTAGCGAGTTGGCCATGAAATATTGGCATCTGTATGTATGTATGTATGTATGTGGATCTGAGGAGCTATGGGTAAGGAGCCCCCGGGACGGTTAGGGCCATCGGGGATATACCTGTGCGTAGTTCCATTTGAGATATCTTCAGGCGACCCGTGCTGTAGGGAAGGTGTGGTATCTTGAGCCTTCGGCTAAGGCCGGGGAGGACTCTTGTGGGTTCGCTACCCCTTGAGGGTATGTCTGTTATGGATGGTTTGGGGACGGTACATCTCCTCCATCATTGGTGTGACGGTTGGATTGATTTGGTATTTTATGTTTTGATATGTTCTGAGGTGTAAAGGTTGGAAGCTCGTACTCGCCGAGCATGTGATCTGTTATGTCTGGGAATCATGAATCGAGATAGAGTTTCTAAAATGTTTTCTAAATCTTATATAACTATCTTTTGGGTACTTTTGGAAATGTTTTGGTATGCAACACCTATCTCCGGTTCATGAGTCCACCCTTCTGATATGTGCTATGCTCTATATATATACAGTGGGTGTGCGTTAGCCCCCTCACTCAGTCAATTGACTGACACCTCATTTTATCTTTTAGTTGCAGGTTTCTTTTGGCTTGAGCTAGGCGGATGTGAGTCTTCTAGGTCACACTTGTCGGTTTAGTTGGTGTTAAGATGCATTTGTCACATACTCTATTTATGTTATGTATTCTTATTTCGCTTTTGGAGATTATGTTTTGTGCTCTACTTAGACTTAAACCCGTGTGGGGTTAGTATGCTAGCATTTGGATGTAATTAGCTATTCTGCTGATACTTATATTGGTTTATTACGTTGCGATGATTTGAGATTCGGGACTAGGTATCTATGCTAGTTGAACCCGTCACTTATTTTGTACGTTGATTTAATTGCTTCCGCTATCTGATGATAATTGTTTAAATTGCTTCCGCGCTCTGAGTCTGTCGAGTTAGATCTGCCTAGCCTAGTGTGTGAGTTGGTCTCCCGTTCGCTTTGATTCGGATTCGGGCATGGACTTTCCCTTTCGTGACCGGGTCTGGGTCTTAGTGCGGGGGATGTGGCATCCTCCGTTTGGGGTGTTACAGTTGTAGCTTTATCCCATGTGCTCGTATCCTCCGCAATTAAGGCCTCTTTAAACTCATTACGAAGGCCTTCCATGAAATGCCAAGTCTTCATCTCATCGTTGCTCATAATATGTGGCACGTAAGTGCCTAACCTCTCGAATTCGTCAATGTACTCCATGACCGTTTTACTTCCTTGCTTTAAGGTACGGAATTCTTCAAGCCTTCGATTTCGTAAAATGGCCAGTGTATACCTCTTCTAAACTCCCGAACGAAGGTATCCCATGTCAATCCTTCGCTCGTTGCTTCAATGTGTGCGGCAACTCTTTTCCACCATTGTCTCACTTGTCCTTGTAGGAGTAGAATGGTAAGACGGGTTTTATCGTGGGAGTTACACGGCCATACCTCGAAGATGCTCTCAATTTCGGAGAGCCACTCTTCAGCTCGGATATCATGGCCTTCTCTAAATTGGGGAGGATTGAATGCTCTGAAATCTCGATATAATATCGCCATCCGATTCATAGGTGGTGATTCGGTCATTATTTGTTCTCGATAATATGAAGGTTGATGTAATGATTGACCGAAACCTTGTCGACGTGTGGCATCCTGAAAATTTCACAACTACAATACAGAAATATGCATGCCGGTTAGCACGTGAGGATGGCACATAATTAAACTAGGCAAGAGCAATCAAGAAATACAATGCAACACAGTATGTAAAGGCATCAAGTAGTCAGAAATCAAACTCAAAGTTCCGAAAACTCATAATGCAATGTACACATAACCACATTGTCCTATGCCGTTCGACTTAGACCGACAAAACATGACTCTGAGCCCGGTTTTGCAACCCAGAGCTCTGATACCTATAGCACCCCGAGCGTAGGGCACCACATCCCCCGCACTAGAGCCCGACACGTGTAGTGGAATGGAGAATCCGTACACGCATCGAACAATAGCGAACGGGAGACAAACAAAACTCAGTCTCTAGCTAGGCGGCCTAACCCTCAGTCAGAGCACAAAATAGTTCATGGTATAGCGGAAGCGATAAAACCAATTCATACAAAATTCCCCAAGATCACATATGTACATATCACATAGTCATACGAGCATAATATTTCCAACTACAAATTTACAATGCCCTTCCCGGGTCAAAATATTTAAAGTATCAAAGTATTCGAAAAATAAATTTCATAAACATAAGACATAAACCACTACGAATGCAATAAAGATGACTCGAGCTATGAAACAAGTAAGACTCGAAGACAACTTGCCGCCTAGCTCGACTCCCACGGTATCTGCAACTAAAAGATGGGAAAAAGAAGGGAAAACTACGAGGGTTAGTCCTAATGACTAGTGAGGGGCTACACACACACTCATAATACATATAGAGCAAAGCACTTAATCAAAATCATAAAAGGATCCATGAACCGGGGATGGTTTTTGCAAACTAAATCATTTCCCGTGATAATAACTATATATAATGAAAAGAAGTAAGGGCCATAGGCCAAAATCACAAATTTTAAGTATTTAAGAATCCATTCCCGTTTCATAAATCATACGAATTCACACAACTCGGCGAGTACGAGTTATACCTCCAACTCCCACAAACAAAGACATAATCAAAGCAAAATTCATAAACCATCCTTCTCCGGGTGATAGAAGGGTTGACGGCCCTAACTATCGGTCAAATTCACACGAAACAAGGTTAATTACTTCCTTGAAACCTTCGGTGGTTGAATCCACCGGCTCAAGAGAAACGCCCTTCCTCAACCTCCTAAGGTTAGGCGAGACTCTCAAAGGAAAGTGTTGATAGAAGAGCCCGGCGACCCCTCGGCCGTCCCGAGATACCATGCCACTCTCCGGGCCCAAATCATAATTCAAAATTCATAATTTTCATAAACTTCTCTTTCAAATTTCAAAGCTCGCTTACTTACTCACACTTAATGAAAGGATTTCAAAACAAATGTAAAATAGTTTATATACTTATACAAATCATTTTAAAAAACTTATAACAAAGAGAACAAGTCCTCAAAGTACATACCATACATATATTTAACATATAGTATACATAAATCGCATGCGGGATTAAAAACATTCAGGGTTTTAGGTCATAATATCTAAAAGAATAAAACCTCACCTTTCGAACACGTAGCGGTGACAAAAGAAAGCGAACCGGACGCCTAAGGGACAACCTCGTCGTCAACGGGAGGGTCAACTACACAAAACAAATAACAAGGGATACTCTTAGACTCAATATGTACCACATAAACGCTCGGCAAATGCACATGCGTGTAAATGATGCAAATGAAATGAGATGAATTCATGTTTAGGTCATATAAGGTCACACATTGCATATGAACTCACATATCATAAACGAGGATGTAAAATGAACTATAAATTCATAACATAAATCTTAACACACAATATAACATGTTAGAAGAAGCATGGGGATCAAATTAGGGGTGAGAAAGCGAAAAGAATGCGAAACGAAACAAGAAAATCGAAGTTTGGGGCAAAGGGAGCCACTGCCCTAAATCCACCCTGGTGGATTTTTTCAAAGGGAAAATACACCCCCATGGATTTAGGTCAGAAAGTTCCAGGAGTGTCTGACTCAAATCCACTCCGGTGGATTTTTTTTCAAAGGAAAATCTACCCCCGTGGATTTGACTCGGAAGCCAAAAAAACATGAATTTTCAGCCCCAAAACTCTCCAAAACTCATCCAAATTCATGCAAACTCAAGATAGAACATATTAGGATCATAATATGTCATATATTAACTCAATCCATGTCAAAATCCAAGCTAAACATCAAGATTCAAGTGAAGGAATGTAAGAGATATACATATCTTCAAGTTCATGCCAAAAACCCAAATTGAAACCTAAAGATTTCTAGATTCTCATGCAAAATCAGACCATACACTTATATTATAATGTCATAAGATCAATTAGGTTAGAAAAACTCCAACAAAACTCCAAGAGATCAAGCTATAACTTCAAAATTAGCAAAACCCTTACTATTCATAGAAATATTCATATCTTGATCAAATCACCACCAAATTGAGCAAATAAGGTATCTAAACAAAGAAGAGAAGATGGAGAAACAAATTCCAAGCTTACCTTTCGAAAATGGAAGGATTTGATGAGGATTTGAGCTCAAAAGGTTGAAAGGTGAATAGTATATTTTTGCTTGCTTCTTGGTCTCGGTTTTGAGCAGCTATTTCTCTCTTCTCTCCAAGGTTGGAACGAAATAAGGGGCTTATGGATGATAGAGGAGTATGTTAGGAGTATGTGGGGCCAAGGTTTATTTAATTTGGTCAAATATATCAAAAGTTATGAATAAAAGAGTGGGCAAAGGTCTAAAATGGCATACGAGATTTGTTTCGGTTAAATTTCGGAGGTCTGAATGAGCTTAGAAAAATATGAGGCTATGTTTATTGAACCCAAATCATGGATACGAGTTCAACGGAGGTGACGAAATTCGAATCCGAATTCCCGAGCTCAAGTTGTGCTTCTCGGAACCTAAGGCACGCTAAATGCTCTTTAGTCTCATTTAGGTTCCGTCTCCAAAATAAAATCAAAAGACAAACCAAATCAATTCCAAAACATAAAACGAGCATATAGTCAAGTTCATAACTCAAGTAATTCACGCATATCAAAAATTTGCAAGAAACAGAATTGAAATCGGACATGAATAGGGCAAAATTTCAAGCATAGAGGGTTTAAATGTTCAAAACGAATTCGTTCTTAAATCAAATAATTATCAAATATCCACATAAGAATTTAATAAACATCAAATATTCACGTAATTAATTAATTAAATCACGCACATAGTAGTATACCTGAATGTCCGAACAATCGGGATGTTACAATACCACTTTAAGATGTAGCACCCCAAACACAGGGTCACCACATCCCCCGCACCTAAGCCCAATTCACATACGAGATGGAGAGCCCGTACATGCACCAAGCCTAGGCGAACGGAAGACAAACAAACACACTCTCTGGTTAGGCGGAACTTAGACCCCAAGAACAAACTCAATCCTGCATAAATGCGGAAGCTAAAACGTGGCATATAAAAAAATTCAATCAAAACAAATAACGGGTTCAACTAACTCCGAGAACCTGTCCTAACCTATCCCGAGTATAATATTCTTTACATAATTATCATATTCGTATATTATATAACATATACATATCAAATATCATTGCTATACAAAATCTAAATGTATGAAATGCAACCGACTGAACAAAAAAAAGACACGACAGACTCCGCCTAGCTCGAACCTCCAAGCAAACCTGCAACTAAAACATAAGGAGGGAGGGGTCAGTCATAACTCGACTGAGTGAGGGGCTACCCACACACGCTATACATATATAAGGAGCAAAGCAATTAATCACACACGGTTCGTGAACTCGGGGATAGTTTTTGCACACCAAACTTTGCCCGTGATACATATACATATAAGGATTCTTATCAAAACGGAACACAACTTAGCTTAACAAAATTCATATGTATCAAATCATAACGTAACATACTTATCATACAAAATCTTGTTAAAATATTTCATATCTTAACTTATACTTCCAAGAAGATCCATATTTTATCTAAATTTTAAATCTATCCCCGTTTCATGAACTTTAACAAAGCATACCTACAAACACACAAGCATAACTCGGCGGGTACGAGTACATAATCCCATCCTGGGCTCCTCTAACTAATCATAACATACCAAACATAACATAGCAAAATAAACATATCAAACAAACCTCCTTTCTTCAGTGATGGAAGGGTTGCACGACCCTAACCATCCAGATAGTCGAGGGGAGTGCAAGCTACTCCAAACCCTCAGGATCTCCATCACTCACCAAACCTCCTGGTGAGATCAGGGGTAATCCGAATCAAACTGTGGAGATGTGCACAGGGGTCATAACCGGCGACCCCGTGGTCGTCCCGGGTTTTCCTTACCCACAACTCTGGGGCCCATCATACCAAAACATATCACATTAGAGCATATCGTATCAAAACCCGCTACTAATCATTACATACGTAACATTACATTACCTACCATACCTTGCAACAACCAAGTTTTACATACCTGTCCGTGTCAAATCATCAACATAATCCTTAGCTCGTGTCTTCCAGCCCATAAGAGGCACACGGTTTGAAACGTAGTTGAGCAATACCAAACAGAACGAAACAAATCAAATCAAGCATACATAGACTTGTACATTGCTCATCATACTTGGAAACATATTTCAAATTCATAAATTCATATCTCGCATATATATACATATAGTAAAGGCCATAGCTCGCATACAGAGAAAACGGGCACATATTATAGGGTTTAACTATAACGTAACCTCACCTCGTACAAAATAGAACCGAAGACAAGCACTTGATTCACCCTGGAATCAACAAGGCTGACAAAACACCACCTCGGGTGTACCTAAACAAACTGGAGACAAAATACAAGACTTAGACTCAAGAATGAACTACATAGACGCACGGCGTATGCATAAGCACTTAAGAGATGCAAACACGTAAGCTAGGCTCATATTCAAATCAATATCATGTAAGAGGAATCATACCACACTCCAAATACTCATTTAATATCATATAGCATGTTAAGAATAAGTTCATGTGTACAAACAACGCATAACACGAGGTGGGGATACATAACAAGGTGCATATGTGCTTTGTGCAAATAATTCACATTACATAAGCAATATAAAATGCATATAAGAAAAATTACATATGCATAAACATGCTAAAACAAGTTAGGAATAAGTTCGGAGGTGGGAAGATACAAGAAAAATGGAATAAGAACATAAAAAAGGGTTCCGACCGAAATCGGGCCAAAGCTGACAGTTTTGTTGAAATGGACAAGCTGTACGAAAACAGGAATATCTTGAGTTTTAGGAATGGGAATTGAGTTTTTCGAATTGGAAATGAAACTATACACATAGATATTTCCGATGATATATGGCATGAATCATGGTTCAAAGGGATCCTAAAATGGCGGAGGTTTGAAGTTGGATGAATGCAGAATCTCGACGAGGTGGCGACACAATATTGAAATGATTATATCTCACAATCTAGAAGGAATTTTGGGGTGATTCTAATTGGAGATTGTTCTAGACTCAATAAGGTTGAGCATATCCAAAAATCAGCTCAATCCGAGGTCATATGAGGGGGTACCCGGTCAGGGAAAAACAAGGTAGAAATTTACCCGGCCGGGGAGGGTAGTACAGAAAAGTTTCTGCACTAAAGTACCCGCCCGGGTACTTTTTAGGGCAAAAACTACCCGCCCAAGTAGTCACTCTGGGCGTGAAAAAGAGGCAGAAACAGGGGCTAAACGCGGAAGGAACCAAAAAACACCAAAACCACCTCCAAACTCAACCAATGCACCTCAAAATCAAGACATAAATTCATGTTTGCATGCTCTATAAAATATCTCAAACTCAAGGCAAGAAATCAAGTATACATCAAGTTTCAATTTTCAAGCTTCATCAATGGAGGTTCAAGAAATAAGCAACCAATGTTTAAAATTCAAACAAATATGTAACGAGGGAGCTTAACCGAATAATATATTTCACACTTAGATCATAAGATTCAAGAATAAAGACACAGGAGCAAATTTTCATATAATAGCACTATTCATCATCTCCTCCAAGTACAAACAAACAAGCAAGAAAGACGGGATATAATCGGATAGAAATGAAGTTCACAAGGAGAGAAATTCAAATCTTATCTCGGATCGTTGATTGACCGAAAATTAGAGACGGGGCTTGAGCTCTTTGGTGTGGGGAAGGAAAACCCTTCTTCTTTCTTCTTCTCTTGTAAGAAACGAGATAGGCAAAAATGAGGGAGAAAGAGAGTTGGTTTGGTTTAATAAGGTAAAGAAAACCGGTTCGGTTCGGTTCAAAATGGGTTCGGTTCAAATGGTTGGAAATTAAATGGGTAGGAAGGTCAAACGGCTTTAGAAAAGGGCGAGGCTAGTTCTATTGGACCCGAATCATCGAAATGAATCCAAAAGTGAAGTCGAAATTCGAATTCGAATTCCCGAGCTCAAGGTAGCCGCGAGGCTCAATCACCCTAATTAGAATTAGGTCCCTAATTTGCAAATATTGGACGATTGAGTCCAAGTACATTTTATTAAATTCTAATGCGCACTTAATTAAATAAAATTACAAATTGACACGTAAGGCATGCGAATCACATAATTACTGAATTAAACTCTCCCGAGACATCGTACCTGGATTGTCAAGAAGACGGGGTGTTACAAGAATTAATCACTACGTACGGGTGGAATTACGATCGTCCATGCAAGTCAGGTAAGCAGGATATACAATGCATATTTGATATCCGTGTACCCTCTGTTGATGCCCGTTTTACCTTAACGATCCACGAACTCCAGCTGCTGAACAGGGACTGGGGGCATACCAAGGGTTACGGATATCTATTTATTACATTTTAGGGGACCCCGTGAGAACGGGTATTTATTCCATCCTGGACTCCACTTTTCACTTATTAACATGACAAGAACAGGTACAAATAAACAGTCAGGCAAGCAGGAACAAGAGTTATATAATTATCAATAACAGGAAATCAAGTACAATTTAACCTCCTTCTCTGGTGATGGTTTGGGTAGCTAACACTAGCCATCCAGTAACAGTGATCTGGCGGGTTCATGACTCCCCAAAACCGGAATCCCATCTTCTACCAAACCTCTTGGTAGGTATCCGTGTTGGTCCAACACTATGGGACTTGTGTAAGAGGTCACCGTCGGCCCGATACCTCCCCGGTTCACTCAATACACAAGCCATAGGGCCCAACGATCAAGTATAGTAATCCACACCGGCTAGCACAGTGCTAGGAGAGCCGGGGGCAATCAGTATCTCGCAAAACAAGCTCAGGGTTAACACTACACAGTTTGTAGATGTAGCCAGTATACAAGATATGGCAAATTTTATATGAAAACCATTTGGCTTGTTTTATAGCATGCAAGGTTATAGGTCGTTTATAAAAGAAAACCCTCACCTCCAAGTGCAACAAGGACTATGACGCTGGAATGTCTCCACCGAGGAGAACACTGTACAAGAAAGAAGACACGGTTTACTAGTGAGACATGACTCAAAATGGAACCAAGTAGGATGCACGGTAACGTTCATGAAGTGGTGTAACGTGTCATGGCATGAATCAATATGAAACAAATCATAAAATGTCATGAATTGATGTGATTGTGTTCATGTGCACAATTAATGCAAACAAGTACAAATGAAATCCAAATAATAGCATTTAATCGTATATGAACACATATCACGCTTAATCGCTAAAATCGAATCATATAATAATAAAACACACCTTAATACACGAATTCAAATTCATAATAAATCATAAATCAAGTTAGGATCATGATCGGGGAGGGTTAAAAGCGTAAAACGAACATACTAAACGAAGCAACACACAAAAACTCACAAACAGGGGGAGACATGGGCGTGTCTCCCTCCAAGAACAAACCGAGACACGGGCGTGTCTCGGTAGAGACGCTCAACACAACCCGTGTCTCCCTCCAAGAACAAACTGAGATACGGGAGTGTCTTAGTATAGGCGTTAAGTTCTCAACGGACAAGGCCAGACACGGCTGTGTCACACTTCCGTTGCTGGGTGAGACACGTTGGAGAAGAACTCCAAGTCCGCCATTAATGGCAGACAAGCACAACCAAACACATACACACACCATACCATAACCCTGAATTGCACGAAAATCATACCACGAGACATATACAACATGTAGATCCCATATTTGCACATTAGAACTCATGAAACGAGCTTAAACACATAAATTTCGAACCCGACACTATTTATCATCTTCCCCCAATAGCCACATTGACAAGGATTCAAGGCACGAAGGATACGTGAAATCGAAGCACATAACGAGAGGAGTACAAATCTTACCTTGGGTCATTGATCGGACAGCTAGATCTTGCGAAACCCGAGCTCAAGGGTTGGAAGCCAAAAAGGGGGATTTCTTTCTCCTTTCTCTCTTCCTTGGCTGTTGAAATGTGGAAATCAGGGGAAAGAGAATGGCTTGGCCCCTTTTTAGGGTCGGGCAATCGGGTCGGGTCGAACGGGTAGGGTCAAACAGTATCCGGTCCTTTCAGATCGGATTTTAAAATGGTAGGGCCATCAAATGGCTTTGGAAAATTAAAAGGGTTAATCCATTGAATCTGAATCATCGAAACGAACTCAATGAGAAGGTTGGAATTCGAATCCTAATTCCCAAGCTCAAGGTAGCCACGAAGGCCCAAAACACCCTAATTAAAATTAGGTCCCTAACTTGCAAATATTGGACAATTGAGTCCAAGTACAATTTAAATAAATTCTAAGGCGCACGTAATTAAAATAGAGTTACACATTGACACGTAGGCATACGACATCACGTAAATTAAATAAATTCTGAATTAAACTCTCTCGTGACGTCGTATCTAGCTTGTCGGAGAAGTGGGGTGTCACAGGCCTTCTACAAGCCAAAGACACACCAACACAACTCGGAGAAGCAAAGGAGCAAGCAACAAAGCAAGGAGAAAGAAGTTCTTCGGCGTTCTTAGGCATCTTCGACGGTATTCTTCACGGGATTCAACATCTTTGGCGTACAATTCGGAATCGAAGCATCGAAGTAGTGTTTCGGCATTGCTCTCCTCAAAGAACTCAAGTCAAGTTCAAGTTGATTGAAGCGAGATTCAAGGCGTTCTTCGTGGAAATCAACAAAATCAAAGCATCCGATCCGCAACAAGGCGTCAAGTCCGCGAATTCGGCGTTTTTCTCAAATCAACTTTGAAGGTGCTCCAAGCGTGTTCTTCAGCGTCCTTCGAGAAAGTCAACAAATTGAGGTTCAAGCCGCAATCGAAGCATCAAATCAAGATTTTGGTGTTGCCCTTTAACAAATCCAAGTCGAATTCAAATCGACCAAGGCGAGATTAAAGGCGTTCTTTGCTGAGATCAACAAATTGAGGCGTTCAATCTGCAACAAGGCATCAAGCCCAGGAGTTCGGTGTTTCCCTCAAATCAACCTCAACGGTGTTCATCGGCGTTCCTCGACGTTCACCAAAATTAAGGCGTTTAATTCACGATTAAGTCGAAAGACCCGCAATTAATGTTTCAAAGAAACAAATCAAAGTCAAGGAAGATTGAAGCTCCAAAGTCAACGAACGCGTTACAAACCTTCCAAACTTCAACAAATCTTGTAGGAATAATCAGAGGAATCAAATTAGAGATTGTACCATCTTTTTGATCAAATCAATAAAAAAAATTCATTTGTGATAATTTTTTGTGTCTGATTATTTAATTAACATGGAAACTGCATTACAATTTTTTGGCACACCCGGTGGGACTATCTCTACCTCTCATCTCTTTCTACTCAACAAATTTGAAGCATGCAATGGGTAACAACGAGATCTTCAGCGTCAAGGCTGCCATCTCCAAACTTGTTGCCGAAAGCTTCGTCACAACAAGAAACATGTCCAAGAGGGAGAAAACGTCTTCCGAGGAGGCTCGCTCTCTCCAAAGTGATGGGAAGAACATGCCATTTCTCACCCACAAAAGTTAAAACGAAGAAGAAGACTCAACATCATCCACACCTCGTTCAACTTCAAGTTCTTCAAGTTTTGCGCTCACCATGACGACAAGTGCAACAACTTTAGAAGAATAACTCTCCATTCTGACAAAGGCCATCAAGAGACTTACAAAGCAGGTTCAAGAGCAAGACTCTCGGCTCGCGAAGTTGATGAACAAAATGGAAAATGATGACTCTAGTCACGCGATGGAAAAGCATTCGGAGGATTGAGAGGAATGTGAAACCTTTGCAAAAGGATAATCAAGTGGGGTTGAGAAGCCTTCAGCTAAGGAATTTCAAGTTTCATCAGACGATTGTAACATCCCGGATTTCGGGGCCAAGAAGAATTCCTTCTAAAGTCTGTAGTCACTATTCATTCCTAAACGTAGAAATTTTCCAAGCCACCTTTACCTATCCAATATTGGGCTCAAATGAATCCTTACAAAATTTTATGAATTTTTATATCATTCCCGTACCCTAATTCTCATCCAAACTCCCATAGCATTAGAAATTGTAACACCCGAAGCGTGAAGGTGCCACATCCCCCGCACTATAGCTCAGTTCACATATGAAACGGACAATCCATACATGAACTGAGCCATAGCGAACGGGTGACAAGAAAATAAAGACTAACTAGCTAGGCGGGACTAACCGCAAACCAATTATCACAACAAGAAATAAAACTGAAGCGCGTTATAATATCAGGTCTTTATCAAGCAAACCATTTCTAAATTCCTATCAATACATTATCATCTCTCAAATACATAACATTTCATATAACCCAAAAATAACAATACATATGCATCAAAATGGAATGGACACGCTAGACCCGAAGTAAAAGACTGGACTCGACACCAATCCCGCCTAGCACACAACCTGCAAAACTGAAAAGTGAGGTGACAGTCTACAAAAGACTGAGCGAGGGGCATAATAGATATAAGCGCAGATAACATGCAAATCATAACCACGGGTAAGGTTTTATGACCGAAAACAATGTAGGTTCAATAATAACGTAGAACTCGCCCGAGATTACAACTATCAGATTAAACACTAATCATTTTCAATCAATCAATCAATCAGTGGCCCGGCGAGTGAGGGCGATCTCCAACCTTACTCCGACAGTGTACAATCACGATACTTTTAATTAATTAAGTGATCATGCAATCAGTTACAATGCACACGTAGCAGTTTCAATTACTCCTTCTTCCTCCAATGATGGTGTACGTCGGTAAACACGGTGTACGTCGGGAACATGACTCCCACGCACGAGACTCCTTCCTCCACCAAACCTCCCGGTGGATTCAGGGTTCATCCCCACGGTGGAGAGGAGTGTAAGAGTTACCCGTCAGCCAATGCTTTCCTGGTTGGCTCAAACACTACTCTCGGGCCCACAGTGCACGGTACAATATACTCGCCCAAAGCACGATCAATCAATACAATACAATTCAGTAAATCAGTTGAAATTCAGTAGAGTTTGGAAAACTATAGATAAATAGATACCTTTTGGTTTAGAACATCACATAGGGTTGTAATGGTTCTATATATCTAGAAATTAAACCTCACCTGAACCGATAAAATAAAGAGAAAGACACGACCTAAGAAGCCCACTACACGTCACTGGTGTGCTGGTCTGTGCAACAAAGACAAGTGTACATAAGACACGACTCAATGAACTAATTAGGACGAACGGCGTAACATGACGTGCAATAACGAGAATGGACAATTATCAAATGTCATGATCATATTTAAGCATAAAACAATCATATACTAGCAGGTAAAGATCAATTAAAGGCAAAGTAATGGAATTGAATTGGTAAAATTCATGAAGAAACTCATAAACACAATCTGGAGCATGGGAACGGCCATTCCGGGTTTGAACTAGAAATGGGAAGGGCCGTTCCCGACTCCCCGAAACGATCCCGCGCGTCTGTAATAATTTTGGAAACTTTGGGGCTGGGAACGGCCGTTCCGGCCACAGGCCAAACTGGGAAGGGTCGTTCCCAGTCTCGCGGGACAGCTGGCAAGGGGGTGGGAACAGTCGTTCCCATAATGAACTGGGACGGGAAGGGCCGTTCCCAAAGAGCAGAAGCAGCAGAAACAGAGCAGTTATGCAGGGGAAGCACGAAATAACACCAAAATCATTCAAACACCCATAATACAACTCCCAAATAATGTAAATCAAGTAATATACATACTAGCATACTTATAGTTCAATAATAACTCAAATAAACACTTAAATCCATGCTTAACCATCAAGAATCACTCATATCAAACCCATAATTGAACTCATGCTCCAAGCTTGTAAACTTTATAATATGTACATCAAATCCAAGTTATAATCATATAATCATGCTTTCATCAACTAAAACACATTTAGGCAAGCTCAAACCATAACCCCAGTTCTCATATATACATGAATTCTCCCCAACTAAGCTCATATACCTTGAATGAATGAGAAGAAGGAAAAGAGATGATGTGGTGATGATGATTATGCTTCAAAGTATGTAATTTCCTCTCAAATCCAAGCTTGAAATGATGAACTCCTCTTCTTCTTCTTGGGGTTTATGAAACGGGATGAGGGAGAGAGGGAAGGGATCATGTGTGTATATGTTTGGATGCAATCAAATGATATATGCTAGATATTATAAAACTAGGCACAATTTACAATTTAATCCCTCCAATTCATAAGTCATGCAATTAGGCTCAATCTCATGGAAAATGATCAATTAAGTCCAAGACTATTTCATGCCATTAGGTCCTCAAATTAAGGAAGGTGATTAATTAAGGACAATTAAGTAATTAAACAATTAAGTCATAATTGGCAATTATTTCACATTAAATCACATATTGCATAATTGAAAGATTGGGGCGTTACAGAAATCGTCTGAAAACCCTAACTTTAAAGTATTTCGTATTCAAACACTTTTCCTATTCGATATTATACTCAAAATAATCCTCGAATTATTTTATGAATCATGATCACTTTCTCGGAAATTAATTGTCATCCTAACTTCATTTTATGTATTTTATCATATTTTTCCTAATTTAAAACTTTTACTACTTTAACTTTAAACGCTTAAACGTAAAGTGTTTATAATCATTCCAAAGTTCGATTTAAACTCGTTCTTTTACTATTTTCATTACTTCAAGCTCTCGTCTCTAGACCCTTAAATTATTTTTATATTATTTTATATCTAATTATGACATCATGGATGACATCATAGAAAGCTAGGTGTAGGGACAAGAATTGTCCACATTTTTCCTACAAAATTGTTACACTTTTGAGATCCTAATTTCTCCACTTTTTTACCATAAGATTTCTACACTTTTTTGATCAAGAATTATCCACATTTCCTACACAAAATTATATTCCCTCTAGGTCCCAATTTAGTACCTATAAATACCCCCTCATACCTCACATTTAAAGCATCAAAATCCCTCCATTTCCCTCTCTCTCCCTCACGCCACTCTCTCCCTCTCCCAAGGTAAGTTTTTATTTTATGCTTTAAATTCTTGCTTTAATTCACGCTTAGTCAATATAGTATAATTGGTATAGTTAATATGTTTTAATTCATGCTTAGTTAATTTATGCTTTAATGTGAATTTATGCTTTATGAATTAATATTTCATGATTAGATATAATATGTTACATTTTCATGAATTATATTTAATTAAATGCATGATTTATGATATGATATAGTACATTCATGGATTTAAATATTCATGATCTTGTTTGATTAAATTCATGCCTAGAACAATTTATTTAGAATTATTTTTCATAGAGAATCTATATATTTTGCTATATTATGTTTCAAATTCGATGTTACAAATATGAATATGATCAAGTATGTTACACACCTCCTTTGAATATTCAAATAGACTTAAGAAAATGTTCTTAATGTTCTTGGAACAATGTGTGGACCGTGTGCTAGTGTGTGTGTGTGTGAGATTGATTTTATGTTACAAAGTGTTTAATTCATAAGAAATTGAATAGTAAATGTTTTAAATAGTAATTTTGACTTTTTGGTCAACCCATAAGCTGAATATTTCGAAAATATTATTAAAATAATTATAAAATTAGTTTTGGAATTATTAAATAAAGATTTTATCCGAATTTTCCAAAAATCGGTAAATTGTTAATTATTTTCAAAATATAACCTACATTGTCAAATTAAATTCTAAATTTCAACTCAAATGTTCTAATTAGGATTATAATGTGATTAATAAATATTTAAGTGGTTAAAGAATTCATGAAACCTGATTAATTACTTAATTTCCCTTAAACGGTTAAAATTAGAGTTTACCGGGAATTCTCTAACATGATATAGTTTATGTGTTCACTTGATTAGAATAATGTGTAATCCTTTTATGCGTGAACATTATGTGTTTTATGTGCTTATTTGATTAAAATAAGGAACCTAGTTCTAAGCCTATAGTAGTTAATACTTTCAGGCGCACTGGAATCCAGATTACAATGTCTGACTACCGGTATAGGCGAGGGTTAAAATATTTTCAACTGAAATCATGCCTATATCTATGTATCTACATAAAACTATTTTGAAACCTACCTATTATTTGATTTACTCCCTATACGTACTATTATACAATATCCCTCTTTATGAGGAAAATACTTTAATGTCGGAATCAGGGTCTTACCCGGACATTAAACACTTCAGTCCTATTATTCCTAAGAACTGATTCCCAACAAGAAAGCAAATATCTTATCATTATTATTATTTGCCCCGGCGCTTAACCGTATCGAGCAATTACCCGGAAGGTATCGGGCCGAGGGTATTGTTGGTGATACGGACCGCCACCAACTCTTGGTAGTGGTTTAACTGGAGGTTAGTTACTCCACGCCAAGTTATAAGGGAACAATACTTCCCGCATATTGTTCATGGCCATTAGGGGTAGCTCCCCATGGCACTGGAGTAAGGAGATCTTATCATACTGGTTTTATTAAAGTATCGCCGCCTTGATCAGCCCGATACTGTTTTACCAATTATTTGTGGAGCTACGGATGGAGAGGCCTAGCTTGCGGGCAATTAAGTTCTTGTTACAAACGGTTCATACTTCTACAAATATTCCAAACTACACCTATCCCTGTTTTACACATATCATGAACCGTTCAATATTTGCTATATCCTATTGTTAATATTGTAGATCAAGATCTTCAAGATCATATAGAAATATATACATATACATGTATCTAAAAACTACTATACCCCCTTCACTTAGTCACTTTGACTAACCCTCTCGCCTATTTTAAAATGCATGATTTCAGGAATCAATGAACGACAACTAGAGGTATCTTGAAGCATTACAACAGTAGGTTGGATCCAATCCTAAGAGTAAACTGCCTTGAGCCTACTATCTGCAGAAACAAACTATCTCATACTTTGTCCTTGCATGTTAACCTGTTGTACTCTTTAGCGAACTACTTTGATCAATAATGATAATCCTTGCTCATTGTACGTTATCCTCCCCGTTCATTGGTAAAGTTGAATCTCTTTATCTTCTGCTGCACGGTGATATATACTCCATTCATATATTATCCTGACCGTTCGCCGTAGTATTTCCTGAGTGTTGGGTCTAACCTCCACTCAGGGAGTATTGCGGTGTGGGGTTACAGTGCTGGGGAGGCGCTACAATTGAAGTGGTATCAGAGCCCTAGGTTGCGGAAATCTGGGGTTCATCATTCATAGAGTCTCATATGTACTCTCGTGTCTTCAGTGCTTAAATTGTGATCAATCACTGTTGGGGCGGCCGACCAGCATGTGATTTGTTACAATTATAGTACTAAACCCTTCCTCAATCAAGTCAAGCATACAGTTTTAATCCACACGAAAATCCCGAGTTCTATCAAATCCTTCAATTATCAAATTCTTGGTAGATTCGGTTCCAAGATCTACATCTCCTTCATCATACTAGCTTCACTTACACTTTCTAATTCGTTCAAATCTGAAGTTATTAGAATTGCTTCAAGATACCACTAGGACCGAAAACTAACTTATTAATTTCCTGTGCCTTTATATATGCTTTATCTTCGCTAAAGATGTTGTGTTTGTTAATTGCTGTTACTTGGAAATTTTAATTTTGCGATCATCTGCACATCATTCTAAACTACCATGCAGTTTAAAATTGTCATCCCCAAAGTTGTTAAAGGTATACATTTTAAACACGCCAGTTACTGATCCTGGCGCCATGCATTCATTGCATCAGTTATGTGCGCATTTAAATTTCTTACTTGAACAATTACCTTATGTGTTTAAAGTAAGTCCTCCTTTGGAAACCTGTCTTATCATGAATAGAGGATACAAACATTACCTAAAGTTATTATGAAACATCAGTAGAATCTGAGGACAGATTCTCTTTAAGGGGGGAGGGGGGTGGATTGTAACATCCCGAATTTCGGGGCTAAGAAGAATTCCTTCTAAAGTCCGTAGTCACTATTCTTTCGTAAACGTAGAAATTTTTCAAGCCACCTTTACCTATCCAATATTGGGCTCAAATGAATCCTTACAAAATTTTATGAATTTTGATATCATTCCCGTACCCTAATTCTCATCCAAACTCCCATAGCATTAGAAATCGTCCGAAAACCCTAACTTTGAAGTATTTCTTATTCAAACACTTTTCCTATTCGATATTATACTCAAAATAATCCTAGAATTATTTTATGAATCATGATCACTTTCTCGGAAATTAATTGTCATCCTAGCTTCATTTTATGTATTTTATCATATTTTTCCTAATTTAAAACCTTTACTACTTTAACTTTAAACGCTTAAACATAAAGTGTTTATAATCTTTCCAAAGCTCGTTTTAAACTCGTTCTTTTACTATTTTCATTACTTCAAGCTCTCGTCTCTAGACCCTTAAATTATTTTTGTATTATTTTATATCTAATTCTGACATCATCCATGACATCATGGATGACATCATAGAAAGCTAGGTGTAGGGACAAGAATTGTCCACATTTTTCCTACAAAATTGTTACACTTTCGAGATCCTAATTTCTCCACTTTTTTACCATAAGATTTCTACACTTTTATGATCAAGAATTGTCCACATTTCCTACACAAAATTATATTCCCTCTAGGTCCCAATTTAATACCTGTAAATACCCCCTCATACCTCACATTTAAAGCATCAAAATCCGTCCATTTCCCTCCCTCTCCCTCACGCCACTCTCTCCCTCTCCCAAGGTAAGTTTTTATTTTATGCTTTAAATTCTTGCTTTAATTCATGCTTAGTCAATATAGTATAATTGGTATAGTTAATATGTTTTAATTCATGCTTAGTTAATTTATGCTTTAATGTGAATTTATGCTTTATGAATTAATATTTCATGATTAGATATAATATGTTACATTTTCATGAATTATATTTAATTAAATGCATGATTTATGATATGATATAGTACATTCATGGATTTAAATATTCATGATCTTGTTTGATTAAATTCATGCCTAGAACAATTTATTTAGAATTATTTTTTATAGAGAATTTATATATTTTGCAACATTATGTTTCAAATTCAATGCTACAAATATGAATATGATCAAGTATGTTACACACCTCCTTTGAATATTCAAATAGACTTAATAATATATTCTTGAAGTTCTTGAAACAATGTGTGGACCGTGTGCTAGTGTGTATGTTTGTGAGATTGATTTTATGTTACAAAGTGTTTAATTCAAATTGAATAGTAAATGTTTTAAATAGTAATTTTGACTTTTTGCTCAACCCATAAGCTGACTACTTCGAAAATATTATTAAAATAATTACAAAATTAGTTTCGGAATTTTTAAATAAAGATTTTATCTGAATTTTCCAAAAATCGGTAAATTGTGAATTATTTTCAAAATAGAACCTACATTGTCAAACTAAATTCTAAATTTCAACTCTAATGTTCTAATTAGGATTGTAATATGATTAATAAATATTTAAGTGGTTAAAGAATTCATGAACCCTGATTAATTACTTAATTTCCCTTAAACGGTTAAAATTAGAGTTTACCGGGAATTCTCTAACATAATATAGTTTATGTGTTTACTTGATTAGAATAATGTGTAATCCTTTTATGCATGAACATTATGCGTTTTATGTGCTTATTTGATTAAAATAAGGAACCTAGTTCTAAGCCTATAGTAGTTAATACTTTCAGGCGCACTGGAATCCACATTACAATGTCTGACTACCGGTATAGGTGAGGGTTAAAATATTTTCAACTGAAATCATGCCTCTATCTATGTATCTACATAAAACTATTTTGAAACCTGCCTAATATTTGATTTACTCCCTATACGTACTAATATAAAATATCCCTCTTTATGAGGAAAATACTTTTATGTCGGAATCAGGGTCTTACCCGGACATTAAACACTTCAGTCCTATTATTACTAAGAACTGATTCCCGACAAGAAAGCAAAATATCATACCATTATTATTATAGGCCCCGATGCTTAATCGTATCGAGCAATTACCCGGAAGGTATCGGGCCGAGGGTATTGTTAGTGATACGAACCGCCACCAACTCTTGGTAGTGGTTTAACTGGAGGTTAGTTACTCCACGCCAAGTTATAAGGGAACACTACTTCCCGCATATTGTTTATGGCCATTAGGGGTAGCTCCCCACGGCACTGGAGTAAGGAGATATTATCATATTGGTTTTATTAAAGTATCGGCGCCTTGATCAGCCTGATGCTATTTTACCAATTATTTACGGAGTTACGGATGGAGAGGCCTAGCTTGCGGGCAATAAAGTTCTTGTTACAAACGGTTCATACTTCTACAAATATTCCAAACTACCCCTATCCCTGTTTTACACATATCATGAACCGTTCCATATTTGCTATATCCTATTGTTAATATTGTAGATCAAGATCTTCAAGATCATATAGAAATATATACATATACATGTATCTAAAAACTACTATACCACATTCACTTAGTCACTTTGACTAACCCTCTCGCCTATTTTAAAATGCATGATTTCAGGAATCAATGAACGACAACTAGAGGTATCTTGAAGCATTACAATAGTAGCTTGGATCCGATCCTAAGAGTACACTGCCTTGAGCCTACTATCTGCAGAAACAAACTATCTCATACTTTGTCCTTGCATGTTAACCTGTTGTACTCTTTAGCGAACTACTTTGATCAATAATGATAATCCTTGCTCATTGTATGTTATCCTCCCCGTTCATTGCTAAAGTTGAATCTCTTTATCTTCCGCTGCACGGTGATATATACTCCATTCATATATTATCCTGACCGTTCGCCGTAGTATTTCCTGAGTGTTGGGTCTAACCTCTACTCAGGGAGTATTGCGGTGCGGGGTTGTAGTGCTGGGGAGGCGCTACAATTGAAGTGGTATCAGAGCCCTAGGTAGCGGAAATCTGGGGTTCATCATTCATAGAGTCTCATATGTACTCTTGTGTCTTCAGTGCTTAAATTGTGATCAATCACTGTTGGGGCGGCCGACCATCATGTGATTTGTTACAATTGTAGTACTAAACCCTTCCTCGGTCAAGTCAAGCTTACAGTCTTAATCCACACCAAAATCCTGAGTTCTATCAAATCCTTCAATTATCAAATTCTTGGTAGATTCGGTTACAAGATCTACATCTCCTTCATCATACTAGCATTCCTAACTCATGGAAACACTTCACTTACACTTTCTAATTCGTTCAAATCTTAAGTTATTAGAATTGCTTCAAGATACCAGTAGGACCGAAAACTAACTTATTAATTTCCTGTGCCTTTATATATGCTTTATCTTCGCTAAAGATGTTGTTTTTGTTAATTGCTGTTACTTGGAAATTTTAATTTTGTGATCATCTGCACGTCATTCTCAACTACCATGCATTATATTATCTCTATAAGGGTGGTTGCAGTTTAAAATTGTCATCCCCAAAGTTGTTAAAGGTATGCATTTTAAACACGGCAGTTATTGATCCTGGCGCCATGCATTCATTGCATCACTTATGTGCGCATTTAAATTTCTTACTTGAACAATTACCTTATGTGTTTAAAGTAAGTCCTCCTTTGGAAAGCTGTCTTTTCATGAATAGAGGATACAAACCTTACCTAAAGTTATTATGACACATGAGTAGAATCTGAGGACAGATTCTCTTTAAGGGGGGGTGGATTGTAACATCCCGGATTTCGAGGCCAAGAAGAATTCGTTCTAAAGTCCGTAGTCAATATTCATTCCTAAACGTAGAAATTTTCCAAGCCACCTTTACCTATCCAATATTGGGCTCAAATGAATCCTTACAAAATTTTATGAATTTTGATATCATTCCCGTACCCTAATTCTCATCCAAACTCCCATAGCATTAGAAATCGTCCGAAAACCCTAACTTTAAAGTATTTCGTATTCAAACACTTTTCCTATTCGATATTATACTCAAAATAATCCTCGAATTATTTTATGAATCATGATCACTTTCTCGGAAATTAATTGTCATCCTAGCTTCATTTTATGTATTTTATCATATTTTTCCTAATTTAAAACCTTTACTACTTTAACTTTAAACGCTTAAACGTAAAGTGTTTATAATCTTTCCAAAGCTCGTTTTAAACTCGTTCTTTTACTATTTTCATTACTTCAAGCTCTCGTCTCAAGACCCTTATATTATTTTTATATTATTTTATATCTAATTATGACATCATCCATGACATCACGGTGACGTCATAGAAAGCTAGGTGTAGGGACAAGAATTGTCCACATTTTTCCTACAAAATTGTTACACTTTTGAGATCCTAATTTCTCCACTTTTTTACCATAAGATTTCTACACTTTTATGATCAAGAATTGTCCACATTTCCTACATAAAATTATAATTCCCTCTAGGTCCCAATTTAATACCTATAAATACCCCCTCATACCTCACATTTAAAGCATCAAAATCCCTCCATTTCCCTCTCTCTCCCTCACGCCACTCTCTCCCTCTCCCAAGGTAAGTTTTTATTTTATGTTTTAAATTCTTGCTTTAATTTGATGAGACATAAACCCACACTCATATCAGAGCCGTCCACATGTCGCCATCTACTTACTAAGAGCTTGGACGGGGCGACCCAACCCATTCACTTGTTTGACTGCGGATCCAGGCCCATGAGCCTCGGCCCATTACTTCGAGCAAGGGTTCCAACTGTCCAACCCGACGCACAGGCTAGGGCTCTCAAGGCCATCCCATCCCCAGGTAAGCACTTAACGAGGGCCCATCCTTGAGCGCGCTCGAGGTGTCGATGTTCGACGGACATCTACTGGGGCGAACCCCTTCGTGCGTCCCTACGACCGTCACTAACGCTCGGGCAAGACATGCACCAGGGCGCAGACATCCGTTCGCCTGTACCCCATATCTAAAGCCTTCCCAGACGCTCGACACTCGCCAACAACCTCTGACACAGTGGCAGCATGCACCTCGTACCTGACACGCCGCCCCCTTTTCCAAGGCATCCCTTTCATATTGTCACAGCTCGCCACGTGTTAGGGCAACACAGGTTTAGGACCACATGGTCAAATTACCTAAACCACCCTCATCCCTAACATATAAATAGAAGGAAGCACATGCATTCTGCCCAAGTCATCTTCTTCCACAAGAATACTCCGCATAAAACTGGGCATTTCCCCTAGTTTCCTCTCTTCTTCAAAAGCTCCACATTTCACGCACCCCATCTGCATCTCCTTCCCACTTGCATACTTGGTGTTATCCTAGCTGGAAGAACCCACTCTCAAAAGGAAACCCAGTTCCTGAGGCGCCTTGCCTGTGATGGTCTTTCCCTTTTTAAACAAATCTTGAAAGTGTTGGTGTTTTAATTCCTTTTCAGTTTCTACACCATCATTTTTGGCGCCGTCTGTGGGAAACCATCATCTGCGTCTTCATCTTCTGCAGAGTCTTCTTCCACAAGCTAGTGAATAGTAACACCAGTAACTCCAGGTATTGTGACAGCGACTAGATCAGGAGTTGTGGATAACAGGGGTACCCTTCCTCCAGTGAATGAGGAGAATGTGGAGAGCAATATACCTGCCGGAGGTGCACCCCCACCTGCTACCGGAAATGGGGCCGGAGACACGGAGGTAGTAGCTGTAACTCTCCCACCTAATGGAAATGGGGCCGGGGGATCCAGTTTCGTTCCTCCTCCTCCGGCACTCATCCCCACCACCCATGCCTCTAACCCCGCAGCTTATTCCATGGCGATGCCGCCACCTGGGTTCGCGTATGTGCAACCCACCATGATGCTCGGGGTGATGCCGGGCATGTTGCCCATGATCCATGTAACACCCGAGCGCAAGGTGTCACATCCCCGCATCGAGATCCGACCCGAATATGAAATGGACGATCCATACCCGAGCCAAATCACGGAGAACGGGGACAAACACACACTCTAAGCTAGGCGGGCTAACCCTTAAAACCATAAAACAACATAAAACATTAAAGCGGAAGCAATAAACGAACATGTACCATATATATATATGTACCATGAGCATCCAAGCTCCAAAAATAAGTCATATACATCATCAATTGCCATCACGGCCCAAAAAATGTACGCTCCACATCATTATACATATACAATGATCAAAATAAAAGTATGCAAGTGTAAGACCAAAGTATAAGAGCTAGAGACGAATGCAAGACCTAGGACGTATTCCCGCCTAGCTCCCTCAACACCTGCACAAAACAACTGAAAACCAAACGGGTTCAGTCCAAAAGGGACTGGTGGGTATAAAACAGGGCATAAATAGAGTAATTAACAATCACATGCAAGCTATAATCCCAAGTGTGGTTTTTAAAGAATTTCCCAAGTGGGTGAATAGAAATCGTCAAAAGGGATTATATCGATTTATTAACATTAGGTCATTATTGGCCCGGCGAGTGGGTGTGCATTATCTCCAACCAACACCTTGTGTAAATCATTTAAACATTCATTCATTCATTCTTTTCATGCAATCATTCTTTTGTGCACAATCATTAACATTTACACCTTCTTCCTCCGGGTTGGTGGTGGGTTTGCAAGGCCCGACCACCCATTCATTGACCAAAAGGGGTTACATGACTCCCCAGATGGCGATCAGTGTCCATTCCTCGCTAACTCCTAACGAGGTCCGGTTACGCCATTCATTGGTGGAACTAGTGTGAGGGATCACCGTCGGCCTGTGCCTCCCCGGATAGCCACTCACACTAAGTTCCTGGGCCCCATTCGTGCATTCGATCATTTCTCGCCAAAACATTAGGTAGGATTGATAAAACAATGCTTTACGTTGAAAACATTTACTCTTTAAAATGACTCTCTATATATATATATAATTTTGGTCGAAAGCTTTCACATTGAAGGTATATATAGGGTCTTATATCTACATAGAAGAAAAACCCACCTTAAACCGTCAAAAGAAGAAAGCAAGAGCCTCACTGACCGGCCTCGTCTCCAAATGGATCAAGATCTGTGCAAGAAAGTGAAGTGAGACTCAATATGACCAAATACGACGCTCGGCAATGCAATGATCATGATATGAATATGTAAAAGATAAGATTATGTTATGAAAATGTTCATGTGCACTATTAAGGAATTTAAATCATATAATCAAGTCATTCACTTTCATAATTCCACATTTTCAATCAAATTAATTCAAGAAATTCAAATATAATCATAGCACAAGTTAAATCACATTTAAAATTAAAACATAAACAATTAAACACATTCAATCGCATTTACAATTAGAAAATAAACAATTAAATACATTCAATTAAATTTAGGAAATTAAATAAAACATGAAATAGGTAACAATTAAATTCTATATTTCAATTAAATCAAATATTATTTAATATATAATAAATATATATAATATATATTAAATATATATACATACATATACATATATGCATGCACGTACAAACCATGCATGCAAAAAACCAAATTCATGAAAATTTTCATGCAATTAAAACACATGCATGCAATAGTTTAGGTATATATATATATACATATATGCATGCAAACATTTAAATACAATACATGCAAGCTCATGCATGCAATCAACATTTCATGCATTCCTACAACTAACATCCATGCAAGGAAAAGAAAAGCAAATCATGGCAACAAGCAGCAACCAACCGCAGCAGCTTCACGGAAACAGACAGGCATGAAATTACAAGGAGACACCCCCGTGTCACCAACAAAGAATAAACCGAGACACCCCCGTGTCGGAACGCAGCAGTTCAACAAAAACGCAGGTTTATCCCCTGTTTTCTGGGCATAAAACGCAGCAACAAGTAAAGCCACAAACAAGCAGGAGATGCAACAATACAAGGCACGAAATGCAGCAACAAGTCAGCCTTAACAAAGCACAAAATTCCGGTATCAATTTAAATAGAAACGAAGCACGTAAAGGTCACTCATACGCAAAGTAACAATAAAAGCCATAACATTAACATTAATAAACAATTAAATTCATATATAATACATGATAAATAATAATGCATGCATACGTATATATATATAATTTATAATACATGCATGTATAATTAATTTATAAACATAAAATGCATGCATAAATATTTTCATGCACACGTACACAATTAATATATATATATATATATATATATATATATATATATATATATATATATATATACGTGTATAAATATATTAATATTAGTATCATTAAAATAATATATATATATTTAATATTAATATTATTAAAATAAAATAATTAACATTTAATATATATAAAATAAAATTAAATATATAAAACACGTATAATTAATTATTCGCGCATTTTGGTAAACACTTCCGTCATACCTGTACGGCCGAATTATCGGGGCGTCACAATCCAGCCCCACCGAGTGGGCACACTGCAACTGCCCATCTCCATGCCAGAGGAGATCCAAGGGGTGGAGATACCACCCTTAGCCCGAGAGTAACTTCAGGCACTCTACGCCCAGTGCGAAGCGCAGGCCGTGCAAAACGCCTGGGGTCACTTCATATCTACTTACTTCCCTCAGGCGGGAGGCTCGAGGGCGGCCCCTCTGCTTGGTGGTCTCTCGGTCCACCCCCTCATGATGGAGCAGAATGTGCTAGGGGCCCAGCCACCTCCACCACCTCTAGTGCAGGAAAAGGAAGCCACTCCGAGGGCGAATCTGCCGCTGCAACCTGGAGAGAAGGAGAAATATCCCCCAGCGAGGGGAGATGTTGAAGAGGAGGTCCAGTCCAGGACCACCAGGAGAGCCAATAGGAGGGAAGGAGACGACCCTCGGTTGGCCGCAGTGTAGGACCAGCTAGAAGACCTGCAGAACATTGTGGGACAGCTCTCTTGAGCGAGGTCTCAAATTCCCCATGAGGGGGATGAGAGGTCCAAGGCTAGAGACGCTCGTCCTCCACGTAACCAAGTCCCCCGCCGCTGGATGGAAGAGGAGTACGATGAGTATGACCGTGAGGGCGGGAACCAAAGGCCTTTGGCAGGCAGTTCGCCCCTCGTTGACGACGTCCTGATGGCCCGTGCTGGGAAGGGCAAAATCCCAACGTCCGTCAATCGTTACGGCGGGACCACCGATCCGACTGAGCACCTAGATCACTTCGTGCACTTGATGCACCTTTACGAGCATTCCAGTCATTACTAGACAAAGGTGTTTGTCACTTCCCTCGTGGGAATGGCCTAAGAATGGTATAAGAAGCTGCCTCCCCACTCCATCCGAGGGTACAACGACCTGACTGATGCCTTCATGAGCCACTTCAGCTCCTTGAAAGCTCCTGCGCCCGCCGCCACGGCTCTATACAGCCTAGTTCAAGGACCCCACGAGACGCTCAGGTCCTTCATGGACAGGTTTAACAAAGAAATCCTACTGGTGGAAAAGCCCTCAATGGACTTCTTGAGGCACGTACTCTTTGGAGCCATCAATATGAAAAACTATGTTAGCAAGGAGTTCATGGAGGAGGTGGTAAAGAAAAAGTCGCGCTCGCTGATGGAGATTCGGGATATCGCCGATTCCTTCTTCACCCTCGAAGATATGTATATTGCGAGGGACCAGAAACTTGCCAATGCCCCTCGAGTCAACCGGGGCACAGAAAACAGGGTCGAGACTAGAAATCGCCGCCGGAGTCCAGTACCCGCTCGAAGGAATTCTCTGCCCCCTCGCGGATACGAGTGCATCCCCCTCAATCGTCCGATTGCAGAAGTCTATTCCATGGCGGATAAGAAACTGTTCAAAAGACCGCCGAAGATGAGGGAAACCGAGGCTCAGAAACGATCGGGAAAGTACTGCGCCTTCCACAAGTAGAAGGGACATGACACAAATGGGTGTCGTCAACTGGAAAGTGAGATTCAGAGGCTCATCGCTGGGGGGCACATCAAGGAATTCGTAAAGGTGCTGGAGAGGTTTGATGAACATTGCTCCGAGCGTGCGAGAGCCAGAGGAAGGAGCCGCTCGCGCTCAAGAAGACCGCGTCATCACCGCCCAGAAACCAGCGAACGCAACAAGCAGAAGGCCGCGGACGTGGAGAACCAACCATTTGCGGTCATCCACATGATCGTTGGGGGACCCTCGGGAGGGGATTCTAAGGCATCCCGGCACTGCCATATCCGAAGCTATGATCAGAGATCCGCCTAGCCCAAGCCGGTACTTTCTGTCAACAGTTCTTCAAGCTCGAAGGGGAATGATGTTGTAGGTTTCACAGAAAGGACCTAGAGCACATTGTAACACCCCATGGGGTTGGTGAAACCTCTAATTGCCCCATGGTGATTAGTTTAGACGTTCATAACCATTCTGTAAAGAGCGTCTTAATTGATAGTGGAAGCTCTGTGAATGTTCTTGTAACGCCCCGTGTTTTCGTCGTACAGGTACGCGCGCCACAAGTGTGATTTTTTGAGAGTTAGGTTAATTATTTAATTAATCTCGTACTCGCATGCGTTATTATTTGATAACCTTACTTGAATTTTTTGATTTAATTGAACTATGTGAAATACATGAATTATGTTCGCAAGCCATTTCATAGCATATGAGTATTTCAAAATATTCATTCATAATCATTTCATAAATTTTCTTCTAACTTATATATATCCCATTTCATTTCATAAGCCTATCATATTTTCTATATATTTATATAGATATACTTGAAACTAATTTCATAAAATAAGTGATATCATATATATGCATTTCATGCCTACATTGTGAAACATGCATATTTATATATATACCATATATTTACATACTTACACAATCACAATATATAACTATAAGTAATACATTTATATATATATATATATATCATAGACATAATATCTAACTTTTACTTTATACATATAACTAATATATCTATACATTATATACATATTATATATCAAATATCTTCATCTCACTTTATACTTACATAATTATATCATATAATTATATACACATATACACAAGAACACACACACACCTCTCTCTTTCTCTCAAACCCTTCACACACATACATCTCCATTTTGATCCAAGCAAAATGAAGGAGAATGAGGAATCAAGACATAATCATCATCTTCATCATCTCCATCATTTCATTCTTCCATTCCTTCATTTCCTTCCAAGTTCATCTCCAGGGCGGAGACTTCCGGATTGAATAGGCACCCGTATCAATCATGTTTCTTGTCTCAGGTTCTTCCAGGTGAGGGTGTTTTCCGTTCTAGTTATGTATTAAACCCTACAACCCATATGTGAATGTTTTAGCCAAAAACCTTACTGTATATCTATATTATTTTTCAAAGGATCATCGAGTAAATATTTAAAAGAATTAAACCGGTTCTAATGAAATGAACTGAATGAACTGATTCCCCATTTCATGCTGTACTGATTGTCTCCCGCGACTGGGCTACCCCTGGCGGGGAGAAAGTATTGGATTGTCTCCCGCGACTGGGCTACCCCTGGCGGGGAGAAAGTATTAGATTGTCTTCCGCGACAGGGCTACCCCTGGCGGGGAGAAAGAATTGGATTGTCTCCCGGGATTGGGCTACCCTTGGCGGGGAGAAAGAGTTGGATTGTATTGTTCCTGTTTATTCTTGAACCTGTTAATTAACTGATTGATTGATTGCATGATCACGATTTAATAATTATTCCCAATTGACTTTACACGGTCGGAGTAAGTATGGAGGTTATGCACGCTCACTCGCCGAGCCATTATGATTATTCATGAATTATAAACTTAATGAATTTATTATGAATTAGTCGTAAAGTCCGGACATTACTAATCCTTTTCTTGCCCTTCTCGGGAACTAATTTTAAATAAACTTTGATCGGGATTTATGACTTGCATGCGACTGTTTCTATATTTATGTATAGCTCCTGCTCACTCAGTCTTCCAGAGACTGACCCCTCTTTCCCACTCTTCTCAGTCTTTGCAGGTTTTGCTAGGCGGGAGTCAAGTCTTAGTGGTTGTCTCGAGTCTCACATGTACACTCGAGTCACATTTTACTCTTATTATGTTTAATTATATCTTGTATTTATTAGGCCTGTGTGCCAACGTATGATTATGAATTATTGGATGATGAATTCGGGACAGATTGCATGAGTAGTTGAACCCGGCATTAGAATGCATGTTGGATTTAAATTATGTTATGGAATTATCGGGCTTGTAGCCATTATTGAAATTCATGTTAATGATTATTGCTTCCGCATTGCACTCGTCAGGTTGTTGAATTAATTGGTACACGGTTAGATTCCGCCTAGCCAGGGAGTTGTTTTTAATTTTGTCACCCGTTTGCTATGAGTCCGGTTCATACTGGATCATCAATTTCATGTGTGGACTAGACTTGTAGTGCGGGGGATGTGGTGCCTATCATCCCGGGTGCTACATCCTAAGGTGGTATCAGAGCCCGGTTGCAAAACCGAGGTCTCTAGCGTCGTGTCGTGTCGAGTATAGGTCGAACGGCTTAGGAACAACGTGTCAACGTTTGCACCGCATTGATCATGAGCATTGCTATTGAATTTTTGATATGGAAAATGTTTTATTAAATGTGTTTAACTTAATTTTTTTAAAATATATGTTATATTTTGCATCATTATGTGCTTTTGATGTTAATTATGTGTCATTTTCATTTGCTAACCAACATGCATTTGTATTTAAGTTGAGTTGTGATTGTAGGACATATTACTACAACAATCCACGGTCAATCCTTACGGTCACAACAACTTGCCATGAGTTTTCTTTCAAGCATGGGTGATTAGAAAAGGCTTCGGAGAATTAGAAGAATTTGGGAGTAATTGGTGACTTTTATGACAAGACTAAAGGTTGAGAGCTCGGGCTCGAGATGAGAATTAAATCATACATGAGATTGGGCATGGATGAAGTAATTGTATGGGGGTGTAGTGTTTATATCCACCAAATAAATACACACTTCTGTACCACCAACGGAGTTGGTTATCCACGTTCAAAAGGCCGTTTAATTTAAAGAAGAGATGAAGAAAAGCCTTCAAGGCACCAAGATCCAATATCCGAGTTAAAAGACTAAGGAAGAGAATCTTGAGGGCTAAATCAAGTGAACCGAATTGAACTTAAGGACCGAGAAATTGAGTTCGAGGTAAGAAGATTTATAGTTTTGAAATAGAAGAGTTAGAGAAATCTAATCAACGCTGTAGATACAACCTCATGGAACATATGGAACAAAAAAGGGAAACGATAAAGAAAGGAAAAGGGATTTTGGAAGGAAATTATGTGCTCAAGTGTAAACATTTGGGGACGAGCCATCCAACCAATTTGAATTCACAAGAGATAAGTCAAGGAGATTTTGATCAAGAAGAATTTGGGTTCAAGAATCACGAAATTTCGGACCATGGAGAAGATTTTAATGAAGGAATCGGATTTGGCAAAGACTTAAATGGTCGGTTTCGTGAATGTAGAAGGATTGGGCTTAAGTGACAACTCTGGATCGAGGGATCTCGTAGAAGGGATATAAGGAACTAAAAGGAAACTTGGAACCGGCTTGGGAGAAAATTTAAGCCTTGATGTGTTCCGGGGTAAAAGAATTGGCGCTCCACAAGGCATTCGGATTTTGGGAACACGGGCGGATGCGAGAAGAATCAAGGAATTTAGAAGACCGTGGGTAAGCTAGAGTTGATCAACGAATTTGAGAACAAAAGATCGACTACCAAGCTAAAGATTCCCACTACGGTGAAAGGTACTTGCATTCATAGCACGTGCATCATACCACATATTAATTATTTTCGTCTCGCTTATATTTATTTAATTGAAGTAATTGCTCAAATATGATGCATACTTTGGTTGTCGTAAATGTGAGACATGCATTGAGGATTCTTACCCCACATGCATAGTTTGGTGTTTTCTTGATAGGAAATCTCTCACCCTATCGCTTCACGTGCCATTTTTGTACGAGTCATATTTGGGTTAAGAATGGATCTCGGAATATGAACCATACAAAGATGTAAAGAAAAATTTGGGAAAGTCTGAGACTTGGAGTAGGAATCGAAAAAGAGAGGTGTATGGATTCTATCCTAACCTATCCCCTCAAATTGAATATGGACCAAGTTCAACAAGCCAAGTAAATAACTTTAAGGGGGATAGCGTGTATAGGGAGTAAATTTGAACTCTCGGTCGTGTTAAGGAAGTGCTTTTAGTAGGAAAGGCGGAAATACAAGATTTATAAGTCACAGGACCTTACCCAAGTCACAAGGAATAAGTTGGAATATTTTGTCACTTGAAGACCGTTAAGGTTAAGGAAAACTACGAGAAATGGATAAGGAGGATGGGTACTTAAGCGGATAAGGAGGCAAGTTCGAGAAATAATTAAGAATCAAATCTATAAGATGAAAGAAGGTTGATCAATAAACTAAGACAACACCCTCGACATCTAGTTCAAATATCGAGGTTCATGGAAGCACGAAGAAATTATGGAAATGGTGGAAGAAAATAATGGGCAAAAGAGCCGATCGGATTATCACATTTTGTGATGGTGAAAGTAAGACGATAAGAATAAGTCAAGATAACGGTTTGTTAGTTGACTTCCCATAGTAAAGCGGAGGTACATCCAAGGCGACAAACGGTAACTTGAATTAATAAAATATTAGCTCGAGCATCCGAGACCGGGTTATACAACCGTTGGGATAAATGAGTTAATTGGGTCAAAGCCAAGTGAACACATAGGGCATTTTAAGGCATGACATTACGGTTAGAGAAATCTTCAACAAAGAATCAA
The DNA here is from genome assembly GCA_037501455.1 of Lantana camara. Lineage (NCBI taxonomy): Eukaryota > Viridiplantae > Streptophyta > Magnoliopsida > Lamiales > Verbenaceae > Lantana > Lantana camara. The sequence continues at coordinate 58,273,250 of CM074858.1, forward strand.
GTGTCAAATCGAATCATTACAATGGAAGATTCTCAAACACAACGGTGAATGGTATACGAAACATTCATGACACATGCATGCATGCTATTATAATTCTAGCAATTCCAGGATGCTACGTGCTTGGATTGTTTGTTGTATTAATGGCTTTCCTATGCATGATAAGTGATGTATTTGTTTTCCTACCTATTTTTTTTTTGTGTGATTGTTTATTTAATTTTCGTTTTAGGAGTTTTAGAGTTTCTCTTTCTTGGTGTTTAAGAGACGGGGTTCTCTTGTTGCTTGTCCGAGAGACGGGGTTCTCTCATCGCTGCTTGTTACCTGTTTTGCTCGCCTCTGGCGGCAGCCTAGTTTGCGAGTGTTTAGGCTTCTCGGTGAGATAAGGGTCGTGGTTGATTCAAGAGCTGAGTTTCAACGATCGTGCCGGAGTAGAAGATTGAGGATGGTTCGATCTTCTCAACATCGAATCCGAGCTTGGAAGCATGAAGAGTTTGGTTAGGCTCATGGTTGTGGGTTAGTGGTTGTCTAAGGCACCATACTCATTTCAAACCGACCCCCAAGAGTTAGGTCGTAATGGACTTGAGTGATAAGAGATGAATCCGTTGGACCCTCTTGTTATACGAGTCCTACTGAACCACTCGCTTAACACCGGATCTAGTTCGAGGACAAGCTTTCTCCACAACGAGTCAAGACCCCTATTGCTTGAAGAGCTTTCCGAACTAATTCCTGACGGGGAGTCACGAACCCGCGTGGGATGAACACGGGGAAGTTGTGCTTAGAGTCCAGAACTCGAGGGCACAGGACCTGAGGACAGGTCCTTCTTAAGGGGGAGAGGTTGTAACGCCCCGTGTTTTCGTCGTACAGGTACGCTCGCCACAAGTGTGATTTTCTGAGAGTTAGGTTAATTATTTAATTAATCTCGTACTCGCATGCGTTATTATTTGATAACCTTACTTGAATTTTTTGATTTAATTGAATTATGTGAAATACATGAATTATGTTCGCAAGCCATTTCATAGCATACAAGTATTTCATAATATTCATTCATAATCATTTCATAAATTTTCTTCTAACTTATATATATCCCATTTCATTTCATAAGTGTAGCACCCGAGCGTAAGGCACCACATCCCCCGCACCGAGACCCGACCCGTATATGAAATGGAAGTCCATATATGTGCCAAATCTACGGCGAACGGGGACACAACACACACGCTATGCTAGGCGGGACTAACCCTTAAACCAATCGGTGCAAGAATCATAAAATCAGAGTTAAATAAAATTCGCGGAAGCAAGAACTACATAGCATATATACAATGAGCTAACAAGCTCCAAAAATCAATATACAAGAGCATTCAGATATGCACGGCACTCACGGCCTACAAAATCATAACGCTCCAATCTAAACTGTGATCAAATACAAAAGTAGCAACAAGAGTATGAATGTGAGACTGAAAAGAAGTGCTAAACATAAATGCAAGACCTAGACGACTTGTATTCCCGCCTAGCACTTCTATACCTGCACAAAACAGCTGAAAACAACCGGGTTCAGTCTAAAAGAGACTGGTGGGTACAAAACGGGGCATAAGATATATAATATCGCATAAATTAAACACATACATGCAAGCCCTAATCCCGTGTGAAGTTTGATAAGAATTTACCAAGCGGTTAAAACAATAGAAAACATCAACGGGATTACGACGTTCATATTCATTCATAATTGTTCATAAGGATTTAAGCTCGGTGAGTGAGCGTGCACAATCTCCAACCTTCTCCTCGTGTAATCATATCATAATTAGTGGTTGTCATACATATCTTTCGTGCACATACATAAATGATCATAATCATACATATACACCTTCTTCCTCCGGGTGGTGGACAAGTTAGCTAGACCTGACCACCGGTTCAGACATAGGCCAATGGGGGTACATGAATTCCCCAAGGGCACTCAGCTCCCATTCCTCGCTAAAACTCCTAGCGAGGGCCGGTATCACCGTAGTTTGGTTGGAACTAGTATATGGGATCCCCGTCAGCCCTTGCTTCCTCGGTTAGCCACATATACTAAGTCCCGGGGCCCGTATAATCAGAAATCAGAAATGTGTCTCGCCAAACATAAGGTAGGGTTTCATAATTAAAAAGGGGTCATACGTTTGAAATCATTTACCCAAAATGACTCGATTTATATAAATATATAATTTTGGCTTAAACTTTGCACATAAGGGATTTATAGGGTTGTTTTAACTAATAGAAGAAAAACCCACCTTTACCAAAGCAAAATAAAGGCACAAGCGTCTCAATGCTCGCCCTCGTCTCTGACCAAACCCGAATCTGTGCAAAAGAAAAGGCATGAGACTCAATGACCACATATGACGCTCGGCAATGAAGTGAATATGACATGAATGCATAAATGATCATGTTATATCATAAAAATGTTCATGTGCACGATTAAAGAATTTAAAGCATATAATCAAATCATTCGTTCATATATTTCATTCAATTTCATAAGTTCATAAATTCATATAAATTTCATAAATTCATAACATTTATAATATTCATAAATTCATAAATTCATAATTCATAATGCATATCAATTAATCTAACATTCCTTAAATAAGCATGACACATAATATTCAAATTCACATTTTGGAATAAAATAAATAATTGAAACGTTCAATCAAAAGTCGATAATTAAATACGCGAAATGGAAATCAATTAATTTCTATAATTGAATTAAATTAAATAATATCTGAAATATATAATAAATATATATATATAATATAATAGTTATATATATATAATCATATATAATAACATAACAAATATATAATAATATATAATAACATATAATATATATAATATATATATATATATATACACGTACACACTCAAACATACCCCATGCATGCTTATATATATATTATACATGCACAATAAATATACCATATTTTACACACATGCATGCATTAACAAACACAGAACCATGCACACACAATACAGCAGCATACACACACGCAGGGAAGAAGAAGACGCAGGAACAGTTTAAGAAAAACGGGGTGACACCCCCGTGTCACCCTCCCAGCCTGGACCGAGACACCCCCGTGTCTCGGTACAGCAGCTCCAGCCCACACAGCACCCCCGTTCCTCGCTGGAACGGGCAGAAATGGCACGCCCGTGACGAGCAGCAGCAGCAGCCTCTGTTGACAGCAACAAACGCAGAAACAGAGCAGCCCTTAACCAGCAAGAAAGAAGGCAACCAAGGCAACTAAACTAAGCATGAAAGGCAGCAAAAACACAACTAAAATACACACCCCAGAACCACGGACTGACAGCAAAAGAAGGGAGGAAATGACAGCAGTTTACAGCAACACAACAACGCTAAAACAGGGCCAAAAACTGGAGAAAAACAGAGCATGCTTGCTCTCGGTTCATTCGACTCAGATCAGATCCAAAAGGCCATCAAATACGCAGCAAAACATCATAATTTCAACAAGTAATTCAGTCCCAAACAAACTCAAACAAGTCATCAACCGTACGTGACCTATATGTGGGATTTTCTTAAAATTTCATAAATGATATCTCATGAACATCTCCACAACTACGAAATCAAAGATCAAAAATGGTATGAGGATGTCAAAACACTCAATCTCAAGCTTGGAATCAATCAAAATCATTGAGAAACGAAGAAGATCAACATTTTGCCCAAAATCCTTTATTTTCGGTAATTGCCCAGAAAATCATGAAACCATGCTCAAAATCATGAATGGAAGGATGAAAATGATCAGAATTAAACATACAATACAACCCTTAACTTACCTTGATGATTGGTTGAAGTTTGGAGGAGATTTGAGCTCCAAAATCTCCAAGGATAGAAGGGTTTCGGGTCTGGACTGTAGAGCAGTAGCTTTGGCTGATGTTTGGGGATTGTGTGAGGATTATCTTGGTTAGGGCTTGATATGTCATGCTAGGTGGTTGAGTTAGGGATCTAATGAATCAAACCATGGTTAGTTTGGTTATGGTTTGGGTGAGATATGGTTCATTTTGTGCAGCAAGGTCAAGTTGAATGCCGTTTCGTTTTTCGGTTGGATTTCGGAGGTTCAAATGACTTAAGAAAAATGTGAGGCTAAGTTTACTAAACTCGAATTTTCGTTACGAGTTCAGCGGAGTTGACGGAACTCGAATCCGAGTTCCCGAGCTCAAGATATTAAATTCGGAACCAAGGGTGCGCTAAGTGCTCGTTAGCTCCCGTTTTGGTTCCTCAATTAAAATTTAATTCGTTAACATAACAATTGAATTCAAAAACATAATTTGAGCATAAAATCATGTCCATAACACATATATGTACGACATATTACAAATTCGTGGCATTTCAATATCATTTCATAAGAGAACGAAGCACAAAATAAACGAACAAACTCAATCATACAATTCATGCATAAATTATAAAATTCCCATGCATAAATATATTAATTTGCATGCATAAATAAAATATTCATGCATAATTATATATTGTACGTATAAATATATATATATATATATATGAATAATCAATTAATTAATTAAAACATGATTAATTAACGTAACATATAATTAGCATAATCATTAAATTAATAATAAAGTAATTAAACATATATATATATATATATATATATATATAATACGAAACGTATATATATAAAATTAATAATATTTAAAATAAAATAATATAATATAATATAATAAAATAATAACAATTATAATAAAATTAAATATAAAACACGTAAAAACAATTAATTCGCGCAAATAGGTAAACACATACGTCCTACCTTTACGTCCGAAAAGTCGGGGCGTTACAATCTCTCCCCCTTAAAAGAATCCGTCCTCGGATTCACTGCTCGCTCGGAAACAACTCGGGGTGAAACCTTTACATCTTATCCTCCGTCTCCCACGTAGCTTCTTCGGTTTTATCACTTCTCCGGAGAACCTTGACTAATGGAATACGCCGATTTTGAAGTTCCTGAAACTTTCGATCCAATAACTTAATCGGCTTCTGAACGAAGGTGAGATCCGGTTCTAATTCCACTTCTTCAACTGGTAGAACCTCGGACTCATCTCGATAATACTTTCGGAGTTGTGAAACATGAAACACGTTATGAATTCCTGTTAAATTCGGAGGCAAGTCCAATCGATAACCCGTATCCCCAGTCTTCTCCAAAATCCCATACGGTCCCATATACCAAGTGTTTAATTTTCCTCCTCGTTCAATCCTTGAGAATCCTTTTCGTGGGGAAGCCTTTAAGAAAACCCTATCTCCAATCTCAAACTCCAAATTCTTCCTCCGAAGATCTGCATAACTCTTTTGTCGATCCTGAGCGGCCTTCATCCGTTGTCTAATTATCTGGACCTTATCAATAGCTTCTGGTACAGCCTTAGAGGGTTTTTCCTTCTTTTCCCCTCTTTTAATCCCTTCTTGCTTTGTCCAGTTCCATTCCTCCAAGTCAAAGAACAACAGTGATCGACATTACGTCCATAAAGAGCTTCATAAGGGGTCATTTCAATCGAGGCTTGATAGCTATTGTTGTAAACAACTCGATTAACTGTAACTGTTCATTTCACGAGCTGTGAAAGTCCAATGCACATGCTCTCAACAGATCCTCCAGATACTTAATCAATCTTTCTGATTGTCCGTCGGTCTGAGGATGGAAAGCTGTGCTGAATTGAAGCCTTGTTCCCAAACACTTCTGCAATTCTTGCCATAACTTTGAAGTAAATCTGGGATCCCGATCCGAGACAATACTAACAGGTACACCATGAAGCCTGACAATCTCATCATTGTACCTCTTAGCCAACTTACTCACTTATCGGACATTCTGGTTGCAAGAAAATGAGCGGATTTCGTCAACCTGTCCACGATAACCCAATTTCCATCGAAACCTCCTCTCGCTTTTGGTAATCCTGAAACAAAATCCATAGTTATTTGTTCCCACTTCCAATCCGGGATAGGCAATCATCGAAGTAGCCCCGATGGTTTTTGATGTTCTGCCTTAATCACTTGACAAGTCCTTTTGTTCCTCCGGGATGTAACGAATACCCTGACCGATGGGCTTCCTCACGAATAATCCTTTTTAATTCTTCCGGGACAACAACTCTATTCTTGAATCTTAGAAGTCCCGTATCATTAAACCCAAACGGGCATTCTGAATCAGCTCGAGCTTTCCCAGCTAATTTCTGAACCTCAGGATCAATCCTCTGAGTATCAAATAACCTCTGTTTAAGATCTGGTCGAACTGTAATATTCCGAACCCTAGCCCTCAGTCTGAACAACTCATTCTCATCTCCAATTTCCACTTTCACATTGGACACACTAGTTTTCCTGCTAAGTGCATCCGCGACCCAATTGGCTTTGTCGGGATGGTATAGGATTGTACCCTCATAATCCGCCAAAAGTTCCATCCAACGCCGTTATCTCTTGTTCAATTCCTTATGTGAGAATAAGTGTTGGAGACTCTTGTGATCGGAAAAGACCTCGAACGAAATTCCATGAAGATAGTGTCTCCACTTACCCAAAGCAAAGATCACTGCCACTAATTCCAAATCATGAGTGGGGTAGTTCTATTCATGCTCTTTCAATTTCCTTGAGGCATAAACGATTACTCTTCCATTTTGCATCGGTTCACATTCCAAACCTTCCTTTTGGGGCGTCCATAGAAACTGTATATCTTTCTGTACCTTCGGGAAGTGCTAATACAGGAGCGGTGGTCAACTCTCCTTTACAAGTTGAAAGCTATCCTCACATGCCTCGTCCCACTCAAACTTAACCACCTTCTTAGTCACTCGGGTTAAAGGAGCTGTAATCTTCGAAAGTCCTGTACAAATCTTCGATAGTAATCTGCCAAACCCCAGAAACTCCTTACTTCTGAAACATTTTTCGGGCTTTGCCATTGAATAACCGTCTCAATCTTAGAAGGGTCTACCTCCAAACCTTTCCTTGAAATAATATGACCCAGAAATGCTACCTGATCAATCCGAAACTCGCATTTGCTAAACTTAGCATACAACCGATGCTCTCTTAAAGTATCCAACACAATCTTGAGGTGCCTGGCATGATCCTCCGGAGTTCTCGAATAAACTAGGATGTCCTCGATGAAGATACCACAACTTATCCAAATACCATAAAGCAGCCGGAGCACCCCAATGGGACGAACTTGGCCGTATATATCCAACTTTGAGTAATACCTCTAATTGAATCTTTAACTCTTCCAAATCAGCCGGATATTCTTTCCCTTCAATCAAAACTGAACACTCCCGAACCAACTGATCTGTCTGAAGACTCCCACCAAGTGGCGAACTCACCAAATAACAAGAAGAAAAAGCAAATAACGGGCAAGCACAGAATAGCAACTAAGTCACAAGAAATAAAAGAATGCGTGACACCCGAATCAAAGAGTGCATGAATGCACATGTTATGTATGCATAGGGTACCTTCTACCACAGCTGTGGGATCAATCTCGGCATCTTGCTCTTCACCTTCGATAGCGTAAGCACGAGCCGGGATCATTGGCCTTTGAACTCGTCGTTGATATTCAGGGTCTTTGTAGGGACAAGTATCCGCCATATGGTCAGCTTTTCCACATATGAGGCACAATTTCAACCTCCTCCGACAGTTATAGTAATTATGAGTTGGTCCTCCACAATGTGTACAGGGAGCTTGAGCCAATCTCGCCACGCTCGGACCTTGTCGATCTTTCGTAGGTGTAGGCAGAGCTTTGAGAGCCGGTGGAGTTGGTCCTCCCATTCTTGGCTTCTTAAACGGAACCTTAGGAGGGGGACTAGCTTGCATCATCGGCCTCTTTCCCGAATTCGATCCGGAACCTCTTCCCATTGGAGCTCTAAAAACCGGATCCTTCTTTTTGATTTCCTCCCCTTGCGTAGTAGACTGTCGGACTCCAGATATCCTCTCTACTCGAATCAGCCAACCCTCCGAGACCGCATCATCGATAGGACCAGAAAATCGAGGGGGGTTATAACTCAGAAACACCCCATGAGGGTCTCTATTATTATGGTTTAGTGGAGGAGCTTGTTGTTCTGCTTGTTGTGGTGGGTGAGCTTGAGCCCTCCTATGCTCTACATAGTTGAAAACCGCTTCCATAAAATTCCCCATATCCATCGGTGGTGCTTGTGGTTGGGGTGGAGGCGTAGGAGATCGATCATGATGACGACGGCGTCCGGGAGATCTCTCACGGTGTCTGCGTGGAGGCATCCTGTTCAAAAAATACTGAAAATGCATGCTATTTTTAGTCCATGCATGCAAATGCAATTAATTCGATCAAAATTCCAGATTTAGAGCACACAAGCACGTAAACAATGCATATGCAACACATTGACAAGTTGTTCCTAAAGCCGAACGACCTAACTGACTCAACACGACACTAGAGCCCGGGTTTTGCAACCCTAGGCTCTGATACCACTTAAGGATGTAGCACCCGAGCGTAAGGCACCACATCCCCCGCACCGAGACCCGACCCGTATATGAAATGGAAGTCCATACACGTGCCAAATCTACGGCGAACGGGGACACAACACACACGCTATGCTAGGCGGGACTAACCCTTAAACCAATCGGTGCAAGAATCATAAAATCAGAGTTAAATAAAATTCGCGGAAGCAAGAACTACATAGCATATATACAATGAGCTAACAAGCTCCAAAAATCAATATACAAGAGCATTCAAATATGCACGGCACTCACGGCCTACAAAATCATAACGCTCCAATCTAAACTGTGATCAAATACAAAAGTAGCAACAAGAGTATGAATGTGAGACTGAAAAGAAGTGCTAAACATAAATGCAAGACCTAGACGACTTGTATTCCCGCCTAGCACTTCTATACCTGCACAAAACAGCTGAAAACATCCGGGTTCAGTCTAAAAGAGACTGGTGGGTACAAAACGGGGCATAAGATATATAATATCGCATAAATTAAACACATACATGCAAGCCCTAATCCCGTGTGAAGTTTGATAAGAATTTACCAAGCGGTTAAAACAATAGAAAACATCAACGGGATTACGACGTTCATATTCATTCATAATTGTTCATAAGGATTTAAGCTCGGCGAGTGAGCGTGCACAATCTCCAACCTTCTCCTCGTGTAATCATATCATAATTAGTGGTTGTCATACATATCTTTCGTGCACATACATAAATGATCATAATCATACATATACACCTTCTTCCTCCGGGTGGTGGACAAGTTAGCTAGACCTGACCACCGGTTCAGACATAGGCCAATGGGGGTACATGAATTCCCCAAGGGCACTCAGCTCCCATTCCTCGCTAAAACTCCTAGCGAGGGCCGGTATCACCGTAGTTTGGTTGGAACTAGTATATGGGATCCCCGTCAGCCCTTGCTTCCTCGGTTAGCCACATATACTAAGTCCCGGGGCCCGTATAATCAGAAATCAGAAATGTGTCTCGCCAAACATAAGGTAGGGTTTCATAATTAAAAAGGGGTCATACGTTTGAAATCATTTACCCAAAATGACTCGATTTATATAAATATATAATTTTGGCTTAAAATTTGCACATAAGGGATTTATAGGGTTGTTTTAACTAATAGAAGAAAAACCCACCTTTACCAAAGCAAAATAAAGGCACAAGCGTCTCAATGCTCGCCCTCGTCTCCGACCAAACCCGAATCTGTGCAAAAGAAAAGGCATGAGACTCAATGACCACATATGACGCTCGGCAATGAAGTGAATATGACATGAATGCATAAATGATCATGTTATATCATAAAAATGTTCATGTGCACGATTAAAGAATTTAAAGCATATAATCAAATCATTCGTTCATATATTTCATTCAATTTCATAAGTTCATAAATTCATATAAATTTCATAAATTCATAACATTTATAATATTCATAAATTCATAAATTCATAATTCATAATGCATATCAATTAATCTAACATTCCTTAAATAAGCATGACACATAATATTCAAATTCACATTTTGGAATAAAATAAATGATTGAAACGTTCAATCAAAAGTCGATAATTAAATACGCGAAATGGAAATCAATTAATTTCTATAATTGAATTAAATTAAATAATATCTGAAATATATAATAAATATATATATATAATATAATAGTTATATATATATAATCATATATAATAACATAACAAATATATAATAATATATAATAACATATAATATATAATATATATATATATATATATACACGTACACACTCAAACATACCCCATGCATGCTTATATATATATTATACATGCACAATAAATATACCATATTTTACACACATGCATGCATTAACAAACACAGAACCATGCACACACAATACAGCAGCATACACACACGCAGGGAAGAAGAAGACGCAGGAACAGTTTAAGAAAAACGGGGTGACACCCCCGTGTCACCCTCCCAGCCTGGACCGAGACACCCCCGTGTCTCGGTACAGCAGCTCCAGCCCACACAGCACCCCCGTTCCTCGCTGGAACGGGCAGAAATGGCATGCCCGTGACGAGCAGCAGCAGCAGCCTCTGTTGACAGCAACAAACGCAGAAACAGAGCAGCCCTTAACCAGCAAGAAAGAAGGCAACCAAGGCAACTAAACTAAGCATGAAAGGCAGCAAAAACACAACTAAAATACACACCCCAGAACCACGGACTGACAGCAAAAGAAGGGACGAAATGACAGCAGTTTACAGCAACACAACAGCGCTAAAACAGGGCCAAAAACTGGAGAAAAACAGAGCATGCTTGCTCTCGGTTCATTCGACTTAGATCAGGTCCAAAAGGCCATCAAATACGCAGCAAAACATCATAATTTCAACAAGTAATTCAGTCCCAAACAAACTCAAACAAGTCATCAACCGTACGTGACCTATATGTGGGATTTTCTTAAAATTTCATAAATGATATCTCATGAACATCTCCACAACTACGAAATCAAAGATCAAAAATGGTATGAGGATGTCAAAACACTCAATCTCAAGCTTGGAATCAATCAAAATCATTGAGAAACGAAGAAGATCAACATTTTGCCCAAAATTCTTTATTTTCGGTAATTGCCCAGAAAATCATGAAACCATGCTCAAAATCATGAATGGAAGGATGAAAATGATCAGAATTAAACATACAATACAACCCTTAACTTACCTTGATGATTGGTTGAAGTTTGGAGGAGATTTGAGCTCCAAAATCTCCAAGGATAGAAGGGTTTCGGGTCTGGACTGTAGAGCAGTAGCTTTGGCTGATGTTTGGGGATTGTGTGAGGATTATCTTGGTTAGGGCTTGATATGTCATGCTAGGTGGTTGAGTTAGGGATCTAATGAATCAAACCATGGTTAGTTTGGTTATGGTTTGGGTGAGATATGGTTCATTTTGTGCAGCAAGGTCAAGTTGAATGCCGTTTCGTTTTTCGGTTGGATTTCGGAGGTTCAAATGACTTAAGAAAAATGTGAGGCTAAGTTTACTAAACTCGAATTTTCGTTACGAGTTCAGCGGAGTTGACGGAACTCGAATCCGAGTTCCCGAGCTCAAGATATTAAATTCGGAACCAAGGGTGCGCTAAGTGCTCGTTAGCTCCCGTTTTGGTTCCTCAATTAAAATTTAATTCGTTAACATAACAATTGAATTCAAAAACATAATTTGAGCATAAAATCATGTCCATAACACATATATGTACGACATATTACAAATTCGTGGCATTTCAATATCATTTCATAAGAGAACGAAGCACAAAATAAACGAACAAACTCAATCATACAATTCATGCATAAATTATAAAATTCCCATGCATAAATATATTAATTTGCATGCATAAATAAAATATTCATGCATAATTATATATTGTACGTATAAATATATATATATATATGAATAATCAATTAATTAATTAAAACATGATTAATTAACGTAACATATAATTAGCATAATCATTAAATTAATAATAAAGTAATTAAACATATATATATATATATATATATATATATATATATAATACGAAACGTATATATATATAATTAATAATATTTAAAATAAAATAATATAATATAATATAATAAAATTATAACAATTATAATAAAATTAAATATAAAACACGTAAAAACAATTAATTCGCGCAAATAGGTAAACACATACGTCCTACCTTTACGTCCGAAAAGTCGGGGCGTTACCGTAAGCCTATCATATCTATATACTTATATAGATATACTTGAAACTAATTTCATAAAATAAGTGATATCATATATATGCATTTCATGCCTGCATTGTGAAATACGCATATTTATATATATACCATATATTTACATACATACACAATCACAATATATAACTATAAGTAATACATTTATATATATATATATATATATATATATATATATATCATAGACATAATATCTAACTTTTACTTTATACATATAACTAATATATCTATACATTATATACATATTATATATCAAATATCTTCATCTCACTTTATACATACATAATTATATCATATAATTATATACACATATACACAAGAACACACACACACACACCTCTCTTTTTCTCTCAAACCCTTCACACACATACATCTCCATTTGATCTAAGCAAAATGAAGGAGAAGGAGGAATCAAGACATAATCATCATCTTCATCATCACCATCATTTCATTCTTCCATTCCTTCATTTCCTTCCAAATTCATCTCTAGGGCGGAGACTTCCGGATTGAATAGGCACCTGTATCAATCATGTTTCTTGTCTCAGGTTCTTCCAGGTGAGGGTGTTTTCCGTTCTAGTTATGTATTAAACCCTACAACCCATATGTGAATGTTTTAGCCAAAAACCTCACTGTATATCTATATTATTTTTCAAAGGATCATCGAGTAAATATTTAAAAGAATTAAACTAGTTCCAATGAAATGAACTGATTCCTCGTTTCATGCTGTACTGATTGTCTCCCGTGACTGGGCTACCCCTGGCGGGGAGAAAGTATTGGATTGTCTCCCGCGAATGGGCTACCCCTGGCGGGGAGAAAGTATTGGATTATCTCCCGCAACTAGGCTACCCCTGGCGGGGAGAAAGTATTGGATTGTCTTCCACGACTGGGCTACCCCTGGCGGGGAGAAAGAATTGGATTGTCTCCCGCGATTGGGCTACCCCTGGCGGGGAGAAAGAGTTGGATTGTATTGTTCCTGTTTATTCTTGAACCTGTTAATTAACTGATTGATTGATTGCATGATCAAGATTTAATAATTATTCCCTATTGACTTTACACGGTCGGAGTAAGTATGGAGGTTATGCACGTTCACTCGCCGAACCATTATGATTATTCATGAATTATAAACTTAATAAATTTATTATGAATTAGTCGTAAAGTCCGGACATTACTAATCCTTTTCTTGCCCTTCTCGGGAACTAATTTTAAATAAACTTTGCTCGGGATTTATGACTTGCATGCGCCTGTTTCTATATTTATGTATAGCTCCTGCTCACTCAGTCTTCCAGAGACTGACCCCTCTTTCCCATTCTTCTCAGTCTTTGCAGGTTTTGCTAGGCGGGAGTCAAGTCTTAGTGGTTGTCTCGAGTCTCACATGTACACTCGAGTCACATTTTACTCTTATTATGTTTAATTATATCTTGTATTTATTAGGCCTGTGTGCCAACGTATGATTATGAATTATTGGATGATGAATTCGGGACAGATTGCATGAGTAGTTGAACCCGGCATTAGAATGCATGTTGGATTTAAATTATGTTATGGAATTATCGGGCTTGTAGCCATTATTGAAATTCATGTTAATGATTATTGCTTCCGCATTGCACTCGTCAGGTTGTTGAATTAATTGGTACACGGTTAGATTCCGCCTAGCCAGGGAGTGGTTTTTATTTTTGTCACCCGTTTGCTATGAGTCCGGTTCATGCTGGATCATCAATTTCATGTGTGGACTAGACTTGTAGTACGGGGAATGTGGTGCCTATCGTCCCGGGTGCTACAGTTCTCCCGTACTCAATGTTTCAAAAGATGAAAATAACAAACATTCCCCTCGAACCCCTCAGAACAGCCCTCGTCGGCTTTGGGGGTTCCGAGATTGTCACTCGCGGACAAATTTGCTTGGCCACCTCGTTTGGTCGCGCCCCACATCGAAAGACTTTGAGCGTCCTGTATGCAGTGGTTGAAGTGGACCTCCCCTACAACATCATCATTTGACCGTTCGCCGTAGTATTTCCTGAGTGTTGGGTCTAACCTCTAGTCAGGGAGTATTGCGGTGCGGGGTTGTAGTGCTGGGGAGGCGCTACAATTGAAGTGGTATCAGAGCCCCAGGTTGCGGAAATCTGGGGTTCATCATTCATAGAGTCTCATATGTACTATCGTGTGTTCAGTGCTTAAATTGTGATCAATCACTGTTGGGGCGGCCGACCAGCATGTGATTTGTTACAATTGTAGTACTAAACCCTTCATCGATCAAGTCAAGCATACAATCTTAATCCACACCAAAATCCCGAGTTCTATCAAATCCTTCAATTATCAAATTCTTGGTAGATTCGGTTACAAGATCTACATCTCCTTCATCATACTAGCATTCCTAACTCATGGAAACACTTCACTTACACTCTCTAATTCGTTCAAATCTTAAGTTATTAGAATTGCTTCAAGATACCAGTAGGACCGAAAACTAACTTATTAATTTCCTGTGCCTTTATATATGCTTTATCTTCCCTAAAGATGTTGTGTTTGTTAATTGCTGTTACTTGAAAATTTTAATTTTGTGATCATCTGCACATCATTCTCAACTACCATGCATTATATTATCTGTATAAGGGTGGTTGCAGTTTAAAATTGTCATCCCCAAAGTTGTTAAAGGTATGCATTTTAAACACGCCAGTTACTGATCCTGGCGCCATGCATTCATTGCATCACTTATGTGCGCATTTAAATTTCTTACTTGAACAATTACCTTATGTGTTTAAAGTAAGTCCTCCTTTGGAAACCTGTCTTATCATGAATAGAGGATACAAATATTACCAAAAGTTATTATGAAACATGAGTAGAATCTGAGGACAGATTCTCTTTAAGGGGGGTGGATTGTAACATCCAGGATTTCGGGGCCAAGAAGAATTCCTTCTAAAGTCCGTAGTCACTATTCATTCCAAAACGTAGAAATTTTCCAAGCCACCTTTACCTATCCAATATTGGGCTCAAATGAATCCTTACAAAATTTTATGAATTTTGATATCATTCTCGTACCCTAATTCTCATCCAAACTCCCGTAGCATTAGAAATCGTCCGAAAACCCTAATTTTAAAGTATTTCGTATTCAAACACTTTTCCTATTCGATATTATACTCAAAATAATCCTCAAATTATTTTATGAATCATGATCACTTTCTCGGAAATTAATTGTCATCCTAGCTTCATTTTATGTATTTTATCATATTTTTCCTAATTTAAAACCTTTACTACTTTAACTTTAAGCGCTTAAACGTAAAGTGTTTATAATCATTCCAAAGCTCGTTTTAAACTCGTTCTTTTACTATTTTTATTACTTCAAGCTCTCGTCTCTAGACCCTTAAATTATTTTTGTATTATTTTATATCTAATTATGACATCATCCATGACATCATGGATGACATCATAGAAAGCTAGGTGTAGGGACAAGAATTGTCCACATTTTTCCTACAAAATTGTTACACTTTTGAGATCCTAATTTCTCCACTTTTTGACCATAAGATTTCTACACTTTTATGATCAAGAATTGTCCACATTTCCTACACAAAATTATAATTCTCTCTAGGTCCCAATTTAATACCTATAAATACCCCTTCATACCTCACATTTAAAGCATCAAAATCCCTCCATTTCCCTCTCTCTCCCTCACGCCACTCTCTCCCTCTCCCAAGGTAAGTTTTTATTTTATGCTTTAAATTCTTGCTTTAATTCACGCTTAGTCAATATAGTATAATTGGTATAGTTCATATGTTTTAATTCATGCTTAGTTAATTTATGCTTTAATGTGAATTTATGCTTTATGAATTAATATTTCATGATTAGATATAATATGTTACATTTTCATGAATTATATTTAATAAAATGCATGATTTATGATATGATATAGCACATTCATGGATTTAAATATTCATGATGTTGTTTGATTAAATTCATGCCTAGAACAATTTATTTCGAATTATTTTTCATAGAGAATTTATATATTTTGGTATATTATGTTTCAAATTCTATGTTACAAATATGAATATGATCAAGTATGTTACACACGTCCTTTGAATATTCAAACAGTCTTAAGAATATGTTCTTGATGTTCTTGGAACAGTGTGTGGACCGTGTGCTAGTGTGTGTGCGAGAGAGATTGAGTTTATGTTACAAAGTGTTTAATTCATAAGAAATTGAATAGTAAATGTTTTAAATAGTAATTTTGACTTTTTGGTCAACCCATAAGCTGAATATTTCGAAAATATTATTAAAATAATTATAAAATTAGTTTTGGAATTTTTAAATAAAGATTTTATCCGAATTTTTCAAAAATCGATAAATTGTGAATTATTTTCAAAATATAACCTACATTGTCAAATTAAATTCTAAATTTCAACTCTAATGTTCTAATTAGGATTATAATGTGATTAATAAATATTTAAGTGGTTAAAGAATTCATGAAACCTGATTAATTACATAATTTTCCTTAAACGGTTAAAATTAGAGTTTACCGGGAATTCTCTAACATGATATAGTTTTTGTGTTTACTTGATTAGAATAATGTGTAATCCTTTTATGCATGAAGATTATGTGTTTTATGTGTTTATTTGATTAAAATAAGGAACCTAGTTCTAAGCCTATAGTAGTTAATACTTCCAGGCGCACTGGAATCCACATTTCAATGTCTGACTACCGGTATAGGTGAGGGTTAAAATATTTTCAACTAAAATCATGCCTATATCTATGTATCTACATAAAACTATCTTGAAACCTACCTATTATGTGATTTACTCCCTATACGTACTATTATACAATATCCCTCTTTATGAGGAAAATACTTTTATGTCGGAATCAGGGTCTTACCCGGACATTAAACACTTTAGTCCTATTATTACTAAGAACTGATTCCCGAAAAGAAAGCAAAATATCTTATCATTATTATTATGGGCCCCGGCGCTTAACCGTATCGAGCAATTACCCAGAAGGTATCGGCCCGAGGGTATTGTTGGTGATACGGACCGCCACCAACTCTTGGTAGTGGTTTAACTGGAGGTTAGTTACTCGACGCCAAGTTATAAGGGAACACTACTTCCCGCATATTGTTCATGGCCATTAGGGGTAGGTCCCCACGGCACTCGAGTAAGGAGATATTATCATATTGGTTTTATTGAAGTATCGGCGCCTTGATCTGCCCGATACCGTTTTACCAATTATTTACGGAGTTACGGATGGAGAGGCCTAGCTTGCGGGCAATAATGTTCTTGTTACAAATGGTTCATACTTCTACAAATATTCCAAACTACCCCTATCCCTGTTTTACACATATCATGAACCGTTCCGTATTTGCTATATCCTATTGTTAATATTGTAGATCAAGATCTTCAAGATCATATATATATATATATATATATAAACTACTATACCCCCCTTCACTTAGTCACTTTGACTAACCCTCTCGCCTATTTTAAAATGCATGATTTCAGGGATCAATGAACGACAACTAGAGGTATCTTGAAGTATTACAACAGTAGGTTGGATCCGATCCTAAGAGTACACTTCCTGGAGCCTACTACCTGCAGAAACAAACTATCTCATACTTTGTCCTTGCATGTTAACCTGTTGTACTCTTTAGCGAACTACTTTGATCAATAATGATAATCCTTGCTCATTGTACGTTATCCTCCCCGTTCATTGGTAAAGTTGAATCTCTTTATCTTCTATTGCACGGTGACATATACTCCATTCATATATTATCCTGACCGTTCGCCGTAGTATTTCCTGAGTGTTGGGTCTAACCTCCAGTCAGGGAGTATTACGGTGCGGGGTTGTAGTGCTGGGGAGGCGCTCCAATTGAAGTGGTATCAGAGCCCCAGGTTGCGGAAATCTGGGGTTCATCATTCATAGATTCTCATATGTACTCTAGTGTCTTCAGTGCTTAAATTGTGATCATTCACTGTTGGGGCGGCCGACCAGCATGTGATTTGTTACAATTGTAGTACTAAACCCTTCCTCGATCAAGTCAAGCATACAGTCTTAATCCACACCAAAATCCCGAGTTCTATCAAATCTTCAATTATCAAATTCTTGGTAGATTCGGTTACAAGATCTACATCTCCTTCATCATACTAGCATTCCTAACTCATGGAAACACTTCACTTACACTTTCTAATTCGTTCAAATCTTAAGTTATTAGAATTGCTTCAAGATACCAGTAGGACCGAAAACTAACTTATTAATTTCCTGTGCCTTTATATATGCTTTATCTTCCCTAAAGATGTTGTGTTTGTTAATTGCTGTTACTTGGAAATTTTAATTTTGTGATCTTCTGCACATCATTCTCAACTACCATGCATTATATTATCTGTATAAGGGTGGTTGCAGTTTAAAATTGTCATCCCCAAAGTTGTTAAAGGTATGCATTTTAAACACGCCAGTTACTGATCCTGGCGCCATGCATTCATTGCATCACTTATGTGCGCATTTAAATTTCTTACTTGAACAATTACCTTATGTGTTTAAAGTAAGTCCTCCTTTGGAAACCTGTCTTATCATGAATAGAGGATACAAACATTACCAAAAGTTATTATGAAACATGAGTAGAATCTGAGGACAGATTCTCTTTAAGGGGGGTGGATTGTAACATCCAGGATTTCGGGGCCAAGAAGAATTCCTTCTAAAGTCCGTAGTCACTATTCATTCCAAAACGTAGAAATTTTCCAAGCTACCTTTACCTATCCAATATTGGGCTCAAATGAATCCTTACAAAATTTTATGAATTTTGATATCATTCTCGTACCCTAATTCTCATCCAAACTCCCGTTGCATTAGAAATCGTCCGAAAACCCTAATTTTAAAGTATTTCGTATTCAAACACCTTTCCTATTCGATATTATACTCAAAATAATCCTCAAATTATTTTATGAATCATGATCACTTTCTCGGAAATTAATTGTCATCCTAGCTTCATTTTATGTATTTTATCATATGTTTCCTAATTTAAAACCTTTACTACTTTAACTTTAAGCGCTTAAACGTAAAGTGTTTATAATCATTCCAAAGCTCGTTTTAAACTCGTTCTTTTACTATTTTCATTACTTCAGGCTCTCGTCTCTAGACCCTTAAATTATTTTTGTATTATTTTATATCTAATTATGACATCATCCATGACATCATGGATGACATCATAGAAAGCTAGGTGTAGGGACAAGAATTGTCCACATTTTTCCTACAAAATTGTTACACTTTTGAGATCCTAATTTCTCCACTTTTTGACCATAAGATTTCTACACTTTTATGATCAAGAATTGTCCACATTTCCTACACAAAATTATAATTCCCTCTAGGTCCCTATTTAATACCTATAAATACCCTTTCATACCTCACATTTAAAGCATCAAAATCCCTCCATTTCCCTCTCTCTCCCTCTCCCAAGGTAAGTTTTTATTTTATGCTTTAAATTCTTGCTTTAATTCATGCTTAGTCAATATAGTATAATTGGTATAGTTAATATGTTTTAATTCTTGCTTAGTTAATTTATGCTTCATGAATTAATATTTCATGATTAGATATAATATGTTACATTTTCATGAATTATATTTAATAAAATGCATGATTTATGATATGATATAGCACATTCATGGATTTAAATATTCATGATGTTGTTTGATTAAATTCATGCCTAGAACAATTTATTTCGAATTATTTTTCATAGAGAATTTATTTATTTTGCTATATTATGTTTCAAATTCTATGTTACAAATATGAATATGATCAAGTATGTTACACACCTCCTTTGAATATTCAAACAGACTTAAGAATATGTTCTTGATGTTCTTGGAACAATGTGTGGACCGTGTGCTAGTGTGTGTGCGAGAGAGATTGAGTTTATGTTACAAAGTGTTTAATTCATAAGAAATTGAATAGTAAATGTTTTAAATAGTAATTTTGACTTTTTGGTCAACCCATAAGCTGAATATTTCGAAAATATTATTAAAATAATTATAAAATTAGTTTTGAAATTTTTAAATAAAGATTTTATTCGAATTTTCCAAAAATCGATAAATTGTGAATTATTTTCAAAATATAACCTACATTGTTAAATTAAATTCTAAATTTCAAGTCTAATGTTCTAATTAGGAATATAATGTGATTAATAAATATTTAAGTGGTTAAAGAATTCATGAAACCTGATTAATTACATAATTTTCCTTAAACGGTTAAAATTAGAGTTTACCGGGAATTGTCTAACATGATATAGTTTATGTGTTTACTTGATTAGAATAATGTGTAATCCTTTCATGCATGAATATTATGTGTTTTATGTGCTTATTTGATTAAAATAAGGAACCTAGTTCTAAGCCAGTAGTAGTTAATACTTTCAGGCGCACTGGAATGCACATTACAATGTCTGACTACCGGTATAGGTGAGGGTTAAAATATTTTCAACTGAAATCATGCCTATATCTATGTATCTACATAAAACTATCTTGAAACCTACCTATTATTTGATTTACTCCCTATACGTAGTATTATACAATATCCCTCTTTATGAGGAAAATACTTTTATGTCGGAATCAGGGTCTTACCCGGACATTAAACACTTTAGTCCTATTATTACTAAGAACTGATTCCCGAAAAGAAAGCAAAATATCTTATCATTATTATTATGGGCCCCGACGCTTAACCGTATCGAGCAATTACCCAGAAGGTATCGGCCCGAGGGTATTGTTAGTGATACGGACCGCCACCAACTCTTGGTAGTGGTTTAACTGGAGGTTAGTTACTCGACGCCAAGTTATAAGGGAACACTACTTCCCGCATATTGTTCATGGCCATTAGGGGTATCTCCCCACGACACTCGAGTAAGGAGATATTATCATATTGGTTTTATTGAAGTATCGGCGCCTTGATCAGCCCGATACTGTTTTACCAATTATTCACGGAGTTACGGATGGAAAGGCCTAGCTTGCGAGCAATAATGTTCTTGTTACAAACGGTTCATACTTCTACAAATATTCCAAACTACCCCTATCCCTGTTTTACACATATCATGAACCGTTCCATATTTGCTATATCCTATTGTTAATATTGTAGATCAAGATCTTGAAGATCATATATATATATATATATATATATATACATGTATCTATAAACTACTATACCCCCTTCACTTAGTCACTTTGACTAACCCTCTCACCTATTTTAAAATGCATGATTTCAGGGATCAATGAACGACAACTAGAGGTATCTTGAAGCATTACAATAGTAGGTTGGATCCGATCCTAAGAGTAAACTTCCTTGAGCCTACTATCTGCAGAAACAAACTATCTCATACTTTGTCCTTGCATGTTAACCTGTTGTACTCTTTAGTGAACTACTTTGATCAATAATGATAATCCTTGCTCATTGTACGTTATCCTCCCATTGGTAAAGTTGAATCTCTTTATCTTCCGCTGCACGGTGACATATACTCCATTCATATATTTTCCTGACCGTTCACCGTAGTATTTCCTGAGTGTTGGGTCTAACCTCCAGTCAGGGAGTATTACGGTGCGGGGTTGTAGTGCTGGGGAGGCACTACAATTGAAGTGGTATAAGAGCCCCAGGTTGGGGAAATCTGGGGTTCATCATTCATAGAGTCTCATATGTACTCTCGTGTCTTCAGTGCTTAAATTGTGATCAATCACTGTTGGGGCGGCCGACCAGCATGTGATTTGTTACAATTGTAGTACTAAACCCTTCCTCGATCAAGTCAAGCATACAGTCTTAATTCACACCAAAATCCCGAGTTCTATCAAATCTTCAATTATCAAATTCTTGGTAGATTCGGTTACAAGATCTAAATCTCCTTCATCATACTAGAATTCCTAACTCATGGAAACACTTCACTTACACTTTCTAATTCGTTCAAATCTTAAGTTATTAGAATTGCTTCAAGATACCAGTAGGACCGAAAACTAACTTATTAATTTCCTGTGCCTTTATATATGCTTTATCTTCCCTAAAGATGTTGTGTTTGTTAATTGCTGTTACTTGGAAATTTTAATTTTATGATCATCTGCACATCATTCTCAACTACCATGCATTATATTATCTGTATAAGGGTGGTTACAGTTTAAAATTGTCATCCCCA
This sequence comes from Lantana camara, assembly GCA_037501455.1. Classification (NCBI taxonomy): domain Eukaryota; kingdom Viridiplantae; phylum Streptophyta; class Magnoliopsida; order Lamiales; family Verbenaceae; genus Lantana; species Lantana camara. Next base: position 58,295,577 of record CM074858.1, read on the forward strand.
AAGTTGTTAAAGGTATGCATTTTAAACACGCCAGTTACTGATCCTGGCGCCATGCATTCATTGCATCACTTATGTGCGCATTTAAATTTCTTACTTGAACAATTACCTTATGTGTTTAAAGTAAGTCCTCCTTTGGAAACCTGTCTTATCATGAACAGAGGATACAAACATTACCAAAAGTTATTATGAAACATGAGTAGAATCTGAGGACAGATTCTCTTTAAGGGGGGTGGATTGTAACAGCCCGGATTTCGGGGCCAAGAAGAATTCCTTCTAAAGTCCGTAGTCACTATTCATTCCAAAACGTAGAAATTTTCCAAGCCACCTTTACCTATCCAATATTGGGCTCAAATGAATCCTTACAAAATTTTATGAATTTTGATATCATTCCCGTACCCTAATTCTCATCCAAACTCCCGTAGCATTAGAAATCGTCCGAAAACCCTAACTTTAAAGTATTTCGTATTCAAACACTTTTCCTATTCGATATTATACTCAAAATAATCCTCCAATTATTTTATGAATCATGATCACTATCTCAGAAATTAATTGTCATCCTAGCTTCATTTTATGTATTTTATCATATTTTTCCTAATTTAAAACCTTTACTACTTTAACTTTAAGCGCTTAAACGTAAAGTGTTTATAATCATTCCAAAGCTCGTTTTAAACTCGTTCTTTTACTATTTTCATTACTTCAAGCTCTCGTCTCTAGACCCTTAAATTATTTTTGTATTATTTTATATCTAATTATGACATCATCCATGACATCATGGATGACATCATAGAAAGCTAGGTGTAGGGACAAGAATTGTCCACATTTTTCCTACAAAATTGTTACCCTTTTGAGATCCTAATTTCTCCACTTTTTGACCATAAGATTTCTACACTTTTATGATCAAGAATTGTCAACATTTCCTACACAAAATTATAATTCCCTCTAGGTCCCAATTTAATACCTATAAATAGCCCTTCATACCTCACATTTAAAGCATCAAAATCCCTCCATTTCCCTCTTTCCCTCACGCCACTCTCTCCCTCTCCCAAGGTAAGTTTTTATTTTTTGCTTTATATTCTTGCTTTAATTCATGCTTAGTTAATATAGTATAATTGGTATAGTTAATATGTTTTAATTCATGCTTAGTTAATTTATGCTTTAATGTGAATTTATGCTTTATGAATTAATATTTCATGCTTAGATATAATATGTTACATTTTCATGAATTATATTTAATTAAATGCATGATTTATGATATGATATAGCACATTCATGGATTTAAATATTCATGATCTTGTTTGATTAAATTCATGCCTAGAACAATTTATTTAGAATTATTTTTCATAGAGAATTTATATATTTTGCTATATTATGTTTCAAATTCTATGTGACAAATATGAATATGATCAAATATGTTACACACCTCCTTTGAATATTCAAATAGACTTAAGAATATGGTCTTGATGTTCTTGGAACAATGTGTGGACCGTGTGCTAGTGTGTGTGTGAGAGAGATTGATTTTATGTTACAAAGTGTTTAATTCATACGAAATTGAATGGTTATTTTACACAGACTCTTTTCATTTTTTAATTTTCATAAAATGCAGAGAGATTATGGTTGAACTGATGATGATTGAGTTGAGGTGTGGTGTTTGTAATCAGTTTGTGGTGTATATGGGGTTGTACTGTTTTGCTTTTTTGACAGCATAATAATCTTTATGCACCAGAAATGGAGGCATATTTTAAGGCCTGCTTTGATGTATTATTTTGTTTAGTTGTACTAAGAATACTTTTTATGTTTCTTGTTCAACTTATTAATGTAGATTTGGGCAACAGTCAAGTTAAAAAGTATGCTTGATCCATGCAAAATTGTAGCTATTGGTCGTGTTGAAGGTTTAGAGCCATCAAAAATAGTCGGGCAAAGAGAGTTGGGAAAGCATTGGTGTGAAGTGAAAGTAAATGTAGCATTGGAGTTGGGTGAAGAGTTGATTCGACCATTTTATGAATTCACGACTATTGGAGAAGTTGTGGGTAAAGCTATTGCTTGGCCAATCAATTTGGTTAGTAGTTTTTACTTTGTTTAGTTTCATAGTATACAATTAATAATAATCAATTTTGTTGTATTTTTTGCTTTATTATTGTTCTAATTAATTAATATTAGGATCTAACTAACGTGTTTGTTTATTGTAGGTGGTATTGGAAGATGATTGGTGAAAAAGATCTAATTACGTTTAAGGTACTACAATGGTTGGTGATCAAGGCGAATCTAGAGTTCTATATTTTGATCTTTTAATTTCCTAGCTAGACTTCTATATTTTGATCTCTTAATTTCCTAGCTAGACTTCTATATTTTGATACCTCGTACATATTTTGGCATAATTATCTTTTTGGATTTTAGTTTCATTATGTAAATGATATATTATTATGAACACGATTAATAAGAAATGAAGCTAGTGGTTCATATTTTTGATGTTATAGTGCATGATTAATATATATTATATTGTATAATTATAATTATTTGTGGTGCAGGTTAATTGAATACAAATGTAATAAATTAAATATTTACCTTTTTACACATTTTACATTACATGGCATGAGATAATGTCATAATATCTAGAGCTATGGAGACATTATATTGTGACAGTAAAAGGTATTTATTGTGACACCATGAAGTATCTAATTATTCAGGTATTATGACACCATAATATGTCACTAAATCCAACTATTGTGACACTAATTTGTGTCATATATCTTGGTAGGTTTTATGGTTGAAAAGCATAACGTGACACTTAAAAGTGTCATAACATGAATATTATTGTGACATTATATGGTGACACATATTTTTGGTTATTGAGACATTACAAAGTGTCACAATAACCTTTCGGGACACCTTCCTACGTGACACTATTTACTAGTGTCACAAAAATAAAAGTGTGACAATATCCAGTTATTGTGTCATTTTACGGTGTCACAATATGTAGTTTTTCTTGTAGTCATATATACATATACATATAAGTTATTATACCCCTTCACTTAGTCACTTTGACTAGCCGGTTTCAAATGCATGATTTCAGGAATCCACGGAACGACGCCTTAGAGGTATCTTGAAGCTTTATGCTGTCATATCTTAGTCAATCAGGATTGTATTAAGAGTGCATGTACATCTTTTAATAAGCACTATCGTGTTTGCTCTAGACTTATCACTATAAATATCTTACTTCTTAACCTAGTAATATAAATTTCGGTTTACTTGAGATATCAAATTCTTTTGTTTTAAATTGTTTATCTTCTGCTGCACTTTAAATTCCATGTTCTGGTATTGCACTGTCCTGTCCGGCCGCCGAAGTATTTCTCGAGTGCTAGGACTCACATCCACTCGGGAAGTGCTACGGTGTGGGGTTGTAGTGTTATGGGGCGTTACAACTAAAGCAATTGTAGCGCCTCCCCAGCACTACAACCCCGCACAGCAATACTCCTTGAGTGGAGGTTAGACCCAACACTCAGGAAATACTACGACGAACGGTCAGGATATATGGGATCCCCGTCAGCCCTTGCTTCCTCGGTTAGCCACATATACTAAGTCCCGGGGCCCGTGCAATCATAAATCATAAATATCTCGCCAAACATTCAATTCATAAGTACATAACATAATTCATAAACCATTTGAAAAGGATTTACTCGATCAATATCACTCGATGACTTCATTTGAAAACCGTATATATATAATCATAAGGTTTTGGCCAAAGCTTTTCACATAAGGGTTGTAGGGTTTGTTACATAGCTAAAACAAAACACCCTCACCTGAACCGTGACGAAACAAGGAACGAGTACCAAGTGCCTGAACAAGATCTCTCCACCCTGGAGACAAACTGTACAAAAGACCATAAGACGTGTTCGTGAGACTCAAGAGCTTAATGAACCATATATGACGCACGACAATGAAGTGAATATGATATGAATGCATATATGATCATGTTATATCATAAAAACGTTCATGTTCACTATTAATGAAATCAAGGCATATAAACAAGCCATTCATTCAAATACTTTCAAGAAATGAAGGTATCATACTCATTTATTTCATATCCTTCATAATTCATAGCAATATCTTACAAAATCTTGGAACCATAATCACATTATACCTTCAAACATGTTTACATTGATTATGATACACAAAAAGGTAAAGAACATCACTTAAGACATCAAAAGAATGCAAGAATGTACTTAATATTTCATATAGAAGCATTCAAGCCACGTCATAGCAATTCACCAAAAGCATGCTTTAAACCTCATCCAAATACCACGAAATTGAACCACAATACTCCTAACACATAGAAAAACAAGTTCATAGTTCAACACGAAAGGAGATAAAGTCATTCAAGAGGTGAAACGAATCAAAAACCGAAAAGGAAGCAACACGGACTGCGCAGGGGAAGGGACACGGGGGTGTCACCTTCCTTAGCCAAACTGAGCCACGACCGTGGCTCAGTACAGAGCTGCCCAGAAGGTGTGACACGCCCGTGTCTCACTCTTATGAGTAAATGAGACACGGGGGTGTCACGGTATAGAACCAAAACCGTTCACAAGTTAAAACCGGCAAAACTGATCCCTTACAAACTCAATCCAAAAACATACCAAACCAACTCCAAATGCTATGAAACTTAATATACAACATATTGGCATGTTATGAACATATTTCATTTAGAGTGTAAAAGCTAAATCACACATTAAGGGCATCGAATCCAAGCAACAAAACTGGGTCGCCAAAATCGCACATATGAGCCCTAATGATTCCATCAAGCCTTGATCAAGTACTTAGGGGTTGAATTTGGATCTGAAACTTTGGGGAAAGCATGCTAACATACTAAACAACTAGTATACTTCATATATATGCAAAATGGCACAATTTAAAGCATATTAGGGTGACCAACAACCACACAATTGCAACAGCAACAATTCTGTCAAAGATCATGCATAAGAACAGGCCATGTACTTCGGTTTTGAGGCTTAAAATGGATCCAAATACTTGAAACATGAATGCTAACATATAGAACAATGAGTGTACATCAACTCCATGCAATTTCACACGAAATGGAGACCATTTGATCAAGCAACAACACAATATTTCACACAGCAGTTCGAAAACAGAGGAAGTAATTTGATCATCAAGTTTGGAGCTCCATATCTCATAATTTCATAAAAGAAGCAAGAGATGAAATCCTCCTAACATCATATACTATCAGTTGGGAAAGAAATTGGCCAAGAAACAAGCTCATATAATCATTTACAAGCAAGGAAATCAGCCACACAAGCAAATAGGTCACTAGAACAAAAATCCCTAAAAGTTCATACCAAACTCATAATTCAAACCCTAATCAAATCTGATCCAAATCATGTTGTAAGGAGATGAAATCAAGTATAATAGAGTAGAGAAGACATAGATATTCATACCTTGAGGATTTGGTGAAAGAAGATGGTGATTTGAGCTCCAAAATCACAAGGATGGCCTAGGGTTTTCTCTCCTTTCTTCTCTCCCTCTCTCTCGATCAGCTCCAGCAGAAATGGGAGATGTTTGGCTCGGTTCTGCTGCTAAAAGGGTAGGAGAAAGGTTTAACCCAAGGTATAAAAGTCATGGTTAAGGTATGGTTAGGTTAGGTTGAGTAAAAAGGGTCCCACCATGAAGATTAGTCAACATAAGGAGCTCTTCTTGCACGAGTTGCTCGTTACGGTTGGATTTCGGAGGTCTTAATGATCTCAAAAAGGTATGAGGCTTGTTCCATTGTCTCCGAATCGTCGATACGAAGGCAACGGAGGTGTCGGAATTCGAATCCGAATTCCCGAGCTCAAGATATCACATACGGAACCAAGGGTGCGCTAATTGCTCGTTAGCCCCCGACTTGGTTCCACAAATCAAATTAAATTCGTAAACACGTCAAATGAATCCGAAAACATAAACCGAGCATAGAGACATGTTCATAACACACATATTTACAACATATTAAATTTCCATACCAATCCGATATCATTACATATATGAACGAAGCACAAATGGAACACTCATGCGCATGAACAAATTCATATTGTTATAAATGAATTACTAAAACTTAAATTCCATTTTAATTAAATTATAACCAACTATTAACATGTTGAAATTAATTAACAGAATTACCGAATTAGTTAAGGTAACATGAAACCTTAATTAAGAAATTAAACACTAAATATCGAAGTAAAATAAAATGAATTAATTAAGATAACCATAGTCTATAGTTTAAATCAAATATAAACACTTATAAACAATAAATCACATAATTAAATAATTAAATTGCGCAATTTATAAACAAATACGTCACATTATTATACCTGAAAAACTGGGGCGTTACAAATAATCGTAAATAAAACCGGTAAAGTTACGACTAAACATTCAAGCTCCGCATAAATTTTATAAATTAAAATGAAAGAGAGATTTACCAAATAGAGTTTAATTCAATTTAATTTTAGAAACCTTTCGTACAATTTAACGACACTTCGTAAACACATGATTGACAATTAATCTCAAGGAATTGAAGTAAACCGAAATTAAACAAGTTAAGTAACATGATGGATTTAAAATCAACTTGACAATTATTTCATGGAATAAATTTGAATTATATCAAATTAGACGGTTAGGGTTACATATGCGCGTAATTAATCAAGTTGACAATTAATCTTAGAATAATTCAAATGATCACATATTAAATTGGATTTACATTCAATCACATAACTCAAGAACTCTTAAATTAAACACACACAAGTGTAGAGACTTACTTGTTAATGTCGTCAGGACGCCCTTCAAGAATACGGGGCATCACAGAATTTAATGGAGTTGAACAAGAGTTTGGGAAGCAAAGGAAAAAGGGTCGTTGCTCCAATCAAGAACTTTAAAGTGAACGTGAACTAAGCCATCAAACACATTTTCTACCTAGAGTTGTTCGTCCTAAGGAAATATGTAGCACCCAGAGCGCAGGACACCACATCCCCCGCACCTAAACCCGAACCCGTATATGAAATGGGAAGTCCATACACGAGCCCAAGTCTAAGCGAACGGGAGACCACACACTCACTAGGTTAGGCGGAGCTAAAACAAACTCAGAGCGCGCGATAAATAAAACAAATAGCGGAAACAAGGAGTTCTAGGAATATAAAAATTCCAAAATTACATATACATCAAAAGATCGAATGTACGTAACCTAACAATCATATCTCAAAAACAAAAATTCATAACATGATTAATTCATTAAATACAAGACAAAATGAATGTAATGCACCTAGCACGACCTAAACCCAAAAGTGAGACTCGAACGACCCCCTTCTCCGCCTAGCTCGTGCTCAAAAGACCTGCAAACTAAAAGTGGGAAAAGGAGAGGTGTCAGTCATATCTCGACTGAGTGAGGGGAGCTAACGCACACCCACACACTATACTTATAGATAGCAAAGCACATAAAAGATAAAGGTTATGAACCGGGAATAGGTTTTGCACACCAAAACATTTCAAAGGACATTGCATATCATATACGTATACATTACATATTCCTTAACAAAAGAATTAGCATAAAGTCTCTATTCCCGTTTCATAATCCAACCAATTCATTAAGCTCGGCGAGTACGAGCAGAAATCCCATCCTGGGCTCCTCATTACATTACATTACATAAAACATAAATCACATTCAATCCCCTTCTCCGGTGATGGAAGAGTCCGTCGACCCTAGCCATCCATTACATTATACATTCCTCGAGGGGTGATTAACCCACACGAGTGCCATTACATTATACATTCCTCGAGGGGTAGCTAGCCCACACGAGTCCTCCCCGGTTCATTCCGAAGGCATCAAGAGCACCGCGACTTCCCCAAACTCCCTAGGGTCGTACATAGTACCTTGGATGGAGAACGTGCACAGAGGTCATAACCGGTGACCCCATGGTCGTCCCGGGTCCCCCTTACCCACATCTCCGGGGCCCAACATTACCAATACATTACATTAACTTACCTTTCACTGCATTCTCGCTCATTACAAACCATTAACATTACGAGCATTAGCATTACACTTCCATAAACATTAAACATACATTAAAACATAAGCTTATATATGCTCATAGATATAGCCCTTTCAAAAGTCAAAACTTGATAACAAGATCATAAACATATCGTACATTACCCATATTTAACTATATATATAATATATAGTCGCATGCGGGTTAGAAAACGAACATTTAAGGGTCTTAGGTCGCTTAACTAAGAAGAAAAGAACCTAAACCTCACCTTTGAACAAAAGTGTAGTGTGGTGCGAGAAAATGATCCCAAAAGCCACAAACACCATGAAATAGCAGCACATTAGACGCAGCAACGTTAAGGCCATGACAGCAGTTCATTCTTGAACAAATTCACCATATGACAGCTGAAAATGAAGGGAAAAACAGGGCAACAACGCAGCGCAGCAGGGGCAGAAGATAGTACAACATATCAGGTCCAAAACTCATGCATTTCCTATGCTAAAACATCAAAATTCAGTCACCAAAAGAGCAGCAACAAGAAGCAGCGTGTAGCAGTCCATTTCAGCCCCAAAACCACTCGTTTTCATCATGAAATCAAAAGCATTAATGGCATAATTTAATACACTCAACTACCATGAATTTAATGCAAAGAAACAAGTTATAAAAGCATAAATGAACTCACTCTCTAGCTTAGAAGTCAAGATAAACACATAAGATCATGTATTCAAAATTTGAATAAAAACCTAACTATTCAACATCTATGGCTTAATTATGGATTCTCTAACATAAAATATGATTCATGCTAGGCAAAATAATCACAAGAACATGAAGATTAGGAATCATACCTTGATCTTGAAGAAGAAGCAAAGGATCGGATGGTTTGGTTCAAAGATTGGCCAAAAGTGGAGGTTTCCCTTCTTCTTTCTTCTTCCTTCACGTTTTTTTCCCCTTCTCTTTTGGTGAGGAACGATGCAGCAGGTAAGGGGTGAGAGAGAGGATGATTTAGGATGTAATAAGTCAAGGAAAATGATGGGGATTATTAGGTTTAATAGCTCCAAGATAGGCCATAGGTGTGTTTTAAGGTATGAGTGGCTGAAATATGCTTCGTCGGGGATCAAAACGACATCGAAAAATTACGAAACCTGTTCCATTGCGTCCGGGTCGTCGAAAGGAGTTGAACGCCGAAGACGGGGCTCACATCCGAGTGCCGTAGCTCAAGATATAAATTAAAACGTGCACACATGTACTAAAATGACTCATTTTCAAATGAGTCCAAAACTTTCAAAAAGTTGCAAATAGGTCCAAATTCGAAATTCCAATTAAGTCCAATAATTTTCAAATTAAACAATTACATCCTTAAATCACGTATTTCACATAATTCACGAAATTAGCATGCTCGGGAATAAAATTCACATATCATAAATTCATAATTTACAAGAATTCACATCATAATCTAAATTTGGGCATATTCTTGACATTTAAATCACATATTTCATATTATTTCAAATAATTCATATAAGAAACAATTAGAAATAAATATGAATGCATCAAATAAAATGAAAATAAATACAATTACGGAAAATAAACTCACACGTGGTACAAACCTGTACGTGTGAACGAGCGGGGTGTCACAAACTCTCTCCCTTAAAAAGGACCTGTCCTCAGGTCCGGCTTGGGACCTCGAACCACTCCGGATACAACTTCTCATCGATCTCACAAGTTGACTCTTCGATTTTCGACCTCTTGCCTTCTTTGATCTTGCACTTCAAATCTTACTTCTTCTCGATGGCTCTAACAAGTTGACAAGGAGAACTCGACCCTCAAGCTTACCGAACACTCCCGTCAAAGAACTTCTCACAAAGAACTCTCAAAAGAACTCACAACAAAGTCATGCGCAAGTAAAGGGCATACAAGAGAGTGAAAACAACAATCAACAACAATAATCACAACGATGCATCCCGAAAATAAATGCATAAATGGCCTCGGGATCGACCAATGCATGTGATGTTATGCCATGTATGCATGTGTACCTCCCACCGCGGCATTTTGATCAACTTCTGTCGCTCTTTCTCTTTCTCCACCCAAAGCGTACGCCCGAGCTTGAATCGCGGGTCTCGGATTTCCTCCCGGCACATAATCCGGCCTCTTGCGTGGGCATTGATCTAACATATGCTCCGGTGACCCACATCCGAAGCACTTCCGATGAAGCTTCCAACAATTCTCCGACAAATGGTTTGTTCGATGGCAATGTACACACTCGGGACCCTTGATAGCCAAAGGAGGATTTAGATTTGTCGGTTTGGGTTGCTTGTTTTGAGGATTAGGAAGTGGATGAACTTCGTACACCGGTCTCTTTCCAAGATTTGATGGCGTATCCGAGCTAGAGCTTTAGCCGGTGTGTGAACTCTTTCTTCTCATAAGCACCCGATCTTCAACTCTCAAAGCCTTGTCCGTCACTTTAGCCCACGTGCTAGTATTTGAAGCTTCTAATGCATCTTTCATGTCCTCTTGAAGACCTTGAAGAAATTGGGATGCCTTACTCTCATCGTCATTTACAATACTTGGGGCGTAGCGTGAGAGTCTCTCAAACTCATTTATGTAGTCCGTCACCGACATCCCTCCTTGCTTGAGGTCCATAAACTCTCTCAAGCGTCTATTCCGGGTGGCTTTCGGGACATACTTGCTCTTGAACTCTCGAACAAACACCTCCCAAGAAACTTCTTCCCCGGAGGCCTCTAGCTTCACTTGAACGCTTGACCACCAATTATACACTTGTCCTTGTACCATGGTAAGGGTGCATTGAAGTTTCTCATCCAGTCCACAAGGTATAAGATTCCATATCCGGTTTGCTTGGACCAACCATTCTTCGGCTTGAATATCATTCCCACCAATGAAAACCGGTGGGTTTTGATTCTTGAATTCCCTAAGGGTGGTTGTAATAAGACCTCCTCCATGATTACCGATCGGCGGGGCATTATTCCTTTCTTGGTTACGTTGCTCTAAAAATATCGTGAGCCTTTCCATAAAGTTTCCCGGATCCATTTGTGGTGGTGGTGGATTATTATTCCCTTGTTGAGGAGAGTGATCCCGATGATGACGATGCTCGGGAGATCTATCTCGACGATGATATCTTCTTGGAGGCATATTTCTACAAAAATTCAAGAAATTCCAATACATATGCATGCGGGTCAATACATGTTCATGTGCACTATTAACAAAGAAATAAACAAATAAGCGCATGAAGTCACATAACCACGTTGTCCTACGTCGTACGACCTAGACAGACTCAATCACGACACTAGAACTCCGGTTTTACAACCCGGAGCTCTGATACCACTTTAGGATGTAGCACCCGGAGCGCGGGACACCACATCCCCCGCACCTAAACCCGAACCCGTATATGAAATGGGAAGTCCATACACGAGCCCAAGTCTAAGCGAACGGGAGACCACACACTCACTAGGCTAGGCGGAGCTAAAACAAACTCAGAGCGCGCGATAAATAAAACAAATAGCGGAAACAAGGAGTTCTAGGAATATAAAAATTCCAAAATTACATATACATCAAAAGATCGAATGTACGTAACCATAACAATCATATCTCAAAAACAAAAATCCATAACATGATTAATTCATTAAATACAAGACAAAATGAATGTAATGCACCTAGCACGACCTAAACCCAAAAGTGAGGCTCGAACGACCCACTTCTCCGCCTAGCTCGTGCTCAAAAGACCTGCAAACTAAAAGTGGGAAAAGGAGAGGTGTCAGTCATATCTCGACTGAGTGAGGGGGGCTAACGCACACCCACACACTATACTTATAGATAGCAAAGCACATAAAAGATAAAGGTTATGAACCGGGAATAGGTTTTGCACACCAAAACATTTCAAAGGACATTGCATATCATATACGTATACATTACATATTCCTTAACAAAAGCATTAGCATAAAGTCTCTATTCCCGTTTCATAATCCAACCAATTCATTAAGCTCGGCGAGTACGAGCAGAAATCCCATCCTGGGCTCCTCATTACATTACATTACATAAAACATAAATCACATTCAATCCCCTTCTCCGGTGATGGAAGAGTCCGTCGACCCTAGCCATCCATTACATTATACATTCCTCGAGGGTTGATTAACCCACACGAGTGCCATTACATTATACATTCCTCGAGGGGTAGCTAGCCCACACGAGTCCTCCCCGGTTCATTCCGAAGGCATCAAGAGCACCGCGACTTCCCCAACCTCCCTAGGGTCATACGTAGTACCTTGGATGGAGAACATGTACAGAGGTCATAACCGGCGACCCCATGGTCGTCCCGGGTCCCCCTTACCCACATCTCCGGGGCCCAACATTACCAATACATTATATTAACTTACCTTTCACTGCATTCTCACTCATTACAAACCATTAACATTACGAACATTAGCATTACACTTCTATAAACATTAAACATTCATTAAAACATAAGCGTATATATGCTCATAGATATAGCCCTTTCAAAAGTCAAAACTTGATAACAAGATCATAAACTTATCGTACATTACACATATATATTGCATGCGGGTTAGAAAACGAACATTTAAGGGTCTTAGGTCGCTTAACTAAGAAGAAAAGAACCTAAACCTCACCTTTGAACAAAAGTGTAGTGTGGTGCGAGAAAATGATCCCAAACAACTTAAACTCTGGGCACGACTCCTCCCGCAAGCACTCCTGTGACAAACAAACGCAACACTAAAGACTTAGACTCAAACGTGTACCACTTAGATGCACGGCGATGCATATGAATGCAATGAATGCAAGGAAAGTGGCATAAGGTGACATTTAATACGTTCAAGTTCATAGCAAATAAAATTCATATCAAATGAATCCATAAAATTAATTTAAAACGTTTAACATATAATTCAACATATTTTCATAACATATATAAGTCATAAGCAATTAAAAGAAGGCATTCAAAGAGCATGAAATGAATTACGAAAGTCATGCACGCGAGGTCGAATTAATTAAGATCATAACATATATAAACTTAATAAAACCAATTCCATAAATAAAATCATAATATATATAATATACATTACATTATATATATAAAGCATATAATATAATATATATATATATATATATATATATATATATATATATATATATATATATATACATACACGTAACCACACACACAAGCACAAATTAGGTATATATATATATATATATATATACATAATCATACACACTATATATATTTATAACACTCACGCACACACCCTCAACTCATGCATGCACACACTAACACACACACATTCATGCACAACCATGCACACAAGCACATAGCAGCCCCAAGGTTTCTGCATCAAGTCCCCGGCCGGGGACTTTTCCCTGCAAATTCTCCCCGCCCGGGGAGAAGTAAAACAGCACTAGCAGTTCGGCAGTAACAGCAGCTCAAAATAATGGAGAAAAATAGGGGAAAAATATGCAGCAGCAACAGGTAAGAAAAGCAAGAAAATCCAGGCCAAGCTCATGCATATTCAAGCCACAAACACCATGAAATAGCAGCACATTAGACGCAGCAACATTAAGGCCATGACAGCAGTTCATTCTTGAACAAATTCACCATATGACAGCTGAAAATGAAGGGAAAAATAGGGCAACAACTCAGCGCAGCAGGGGCAGAAGATAGTACAACATATCAGGTCCAAAACTCATGCATTTCCTATGCTAAAACATCAAAATTCAGTCACCAAAAGAGCAGCAACAAGAAGCAGCGTGTAGCAGTCCATTTCAGCCCCAAAACCACTCGTTTTCATCATGAAATCAAAAGCATTAATGGCATAATTTAATACACTCAACTACCATGAATTTAATGCAAATAAACAAGATATAAAAGCATAAATGAACTCACTCTCTAGCTTAGAAGTCAAGATAAACACATAAGATCATGTATTCAAAATTTGAATAAAAACCTAACTATTCAACATCTATGGCTTAATTATGGATTCTCTAACATAAAATATGATTCATGCAAGGCAAAATAATCACAAGAACATGAAGATTAGGAATCATACCTTGATCTTGAAGAAGAAGCAAAGGATCGGATGGTTTGGTTCAAAGATTGGCCAAAAGTGGAGGTTTCCCTTCTTCTTTCTTCTTCCTTCACGTTTTTTTTCCCCTTTTCTTTTGGTGAGGAACGATGCAGCAGGTAAGGGGTGAGAGAGAGGATGATTTAGGATGTAATAAGTCAAGGAAAATGATGGGGATTAGGTTTAATAGCTCCAAGATAGGCCATAGGTGTGTTTTAAGGTACGAGTGGCTGAAATATGCTTCGTCGGGGATCGAAACGACATCAAAAAATTACGAAACATGTTCCATTGCGTCCGGGTCGTCGAAAGGAGTTGAACGCCGAAGACGGGGCTCGAATCCGAGTGCCTTAGCTGAAGATATAAATTAAAACGTGCACACATGTACTAAAATGACTCATTTTTCAAATGAGTCCAAAACTTTCAAAAAGTTGCAAATAGGTCCAAATTCAAAATTCCAATTAAGTCCAATAATTTTCAAATTACACAATTACATCCTTAAATCACGTATTTCACATAATTCACGAAATTATGGTCTAGAGGAAATTGTTTGTCGATATTGTCGCCGAACGGGACACACTGAGGACAACTGTCACAAGAAAGCTGGACAGTGTTTCGTGTGTGGTTCCCCTGAGCACCAAATGGATAGTTGCCCGCACAAGATCAGGAGATTTGGGGTCTAGGATAAGGGAAAAGGGGTGGTAGGTACAACGAACAAACCGGTGGTCAAAGGCAGAGCTTATGTTTTGGATGGTAAGGAGGAGGTTGATCCTTCGTCTGTTGTGGAAGGTATTGTGCACATTCTTAAAACGCCAGTTAAGGTCTTGTATGACCCTGGTGCTACTTATTCATTTGTTGCTTCTAAATTATGTGCGCATTTACAGTTTCCACTTGAATACTTGGCATATAAATTTGAAGTGAGTTCTCCTTTGGGAACTTGCCTTGTTACGGATCAAGTATATAAACGCTGCCCTATATGTATTGGTACCCGTTGTTACCCGATGGATCTTATTGAGTTGCCGATGACAAGATACGATGTTATACTTGGTATGGATTGGTTGTCTAAGTACCGAGCTAAGTTGGATTGTTACAAGAAAGAGATCATCTTGGAAGAAGATGAAAGTTGAGAAGTTATCAGTGATTTCTTCGATGGAAGCTAAGAAGTTGATTCAGAAAGGAGCTATTAGATTTGTTGCTTATCTTTTGAATAGACCGAAAGATCAACTTAAGATCGAAGAAGTGGAAGTTGTGAACGAGTTCTTAGATGTGTTTCCTGAGCATTTGGATTCGTTACCTCCTGACCGAGAGTTGGAGTTTATGATCGAGACGATATCAGGAGCTGAGCCGTACTCAAAGACACCTTATAGAATGGCACCAGCTGAATTGGAAGAACTGAGGAAGCAATTGGATGAATTGATTGAGTCTGGATATGTTCGACCGAGCACGTCGCCGTGGGGAGCGCCTGTGCTTTTCGTTAAGAAGAAGGATGGATCATTGCGTTTATGCATTTACTATCGGGAGCTGAACAGGATGACGATCAAGAATAAGTATCCTCTCCCTCATATTGAAGAGCTGTTCGATATACTTCAAGGATCGAAGGTCTACTCCCAGTTAGATCTACGACAAGGATATTATCAATTGAAGATCAGGGAAGCAGATATTCCGAAGACTGCTTTCAACAGCCGATACGGACATTATGAGTTTGTAGTAATGCCGTTTGGTTTGACGAACGCACCAGCCGCATTCATGGATATGATGCACCGTATATTCAAGCCGTTTCTCGACAAGTTTGTAGTAATCTTCATCGACGATATTTTGGTATTTTCAAAGACACCGGAGGAACATGCTGAACATCATCGAATCGTGTTACGCACTTTGCTGGATCACAAGCTATATGCAAAGTTCAATAAATGTGAGTTCTGGCTTGAGAGAGTTACATTTCTCGGACACATCATATCAGGATCTGGAATCGAAGTAGATCCCTCGAAGATCGAGACGATTATGGATTGGAAGTCACCGAAGAATCCTTCAGAAGTGAGGAGTTTTCTGGGATTAGCTGGCTACTACCGGAGGTTTGTCAAAGATTTCTCGAAGATAGCTATACCTCTCACTAAGTTGACAAAGAAAGAAGGGAAATTCGATTGGACTGAGAAGTGCGAGCAAAGTTTTCAAAGACTGAAGGAGATGCTAACAACTGCACCCGTGTTAGCGTTACCAGAAGGAAAAGAAGGTTATACAGTCTACACCGATGCTTCGAAAGAAGGACTAGGAGGAGTTTTGATGCAGAATGGAAAAGTGATTGCGTATGCATCAAGGAAACTCAAAACGCATGAAGTCAACCACCCGACACATGATTTGGAGTTAGCAGCGATAATTTTTGCTCTTGGAAAGTGGAGACATTACCTATATGGAGTTACGTTTGAGATCTTTACTGATCATAAGAGCCTGCGATATCTATTTACTCAGAAGGAGTTGAATATGCGACAGAGAAGGTGGATGGAATTTTTGGAGGACTACGATTGCCTTATTCAGTACAGTCCAGGAAAGGCGAACGTTGTAGCCGATGCATTGAGCAGGAAACTTAGTGTGGCACAGATTTCTGCCAATCCATAGATTGATAAAAGAGAAAGAACGGAGGTGATAACTAAAGCTCGAATCGCGAACGTTGTGATGATATCAACTTTGAAAGAGCAAGTGCTGGAAGCACAGAAGAACGACGAGTGGATCAAGAAATGTCTCGAATCTAAGGAGAAAGATGATGAGACCAAGTTCAAGGTTGATGAACATGGAATATTGAGGTACAAAGGTCGAGTATGCGTACCAACTGTTTTGAGGAAAGAGATTCTCGATGAAGCGCACAAGACTAAGTACACGATACATCCCGGAGGCACTAAGATGTATCAAGATGTTAAGATGCATTTCTGGTGGAACGGAATGAAGAGAGACATAGCCAACTATGTCAAGAAGTGCTTACGTTGTCAGAAAGTTAAAGCTGAGCACCAGAAGCCGAGTGGGAAGTTGCAACCATTACCGATTCCGACTTGGAAGTGGGAGCAAATCACGATGGATTTTGTCACTGGATTACCCAAAGTTAGAGGAGGACAGGATAGTATCTGGGTGATTATTGATCGATTGACAAAGTCAGTGCACTTTTTGCCAGTTAAGACAACGGATAAGGTCAGCACGTTGGCAAAGCTGTACCAACAAGAGATTGTCAGATTACATGGAGTCCCGAACAGTATAGTCTCCGACAGAGATCCGAAATTCACGTCGCACTTGTGGAAAGAAATTCAGACTTTGATGGGAACAAAGTTGAACTTCAGTACTGCAGCGCATCCTCAGACGGATGGACAATCAGAAAGGATGATCAAATACTTGGAAGATATGCTAACAGCTTGCGTTTTAGACTTCCAGGAGAGTTGGAAAGAGTGTTTACCTCTTTTGGAGTTTGCATACAACAATAGTTATCAAGCTTCTATTAAAGCTGCTCTGTATGGAAGGAAATGTAGATCCCCGTTATACTGGGATTTGGATGAAGCAAGATGTACTGCGGAAGGACCAATCAGAGTGAACTATGCTAAATGGATAAGAGAAGCGACGGAGAAGATTCAAATCATTCGCCAGAGAATGAAAGTTGCCCAGGATAGGCAGAAGAGTTATGTTGATCGACGAAGAAGGGATTTGGAATTCGCAGTGGGCGAAAAGGTATTTCTGAAGGCATCGCCAAGGAAAGGGTTTTCCCGAATTGGGAAAGGTGGAAAGTTAAACCTAAGATATGTTGGACCGTATGAGATACTGGAGAGAGTCGGACCGACTGCTTATAGATTGGATTTTCCTGTAGGTCTAACAGGAATCCACAACGTATTTCATGTATCTCAGCTACGCAAGTGTTTCACGGATGAGACAGAGGTTGTGCCGGTAGAAGAGATACCGTTGGAACCGGATCTGACTTATGTTTTGAAGCCCGCTAAGATTCTAGACAGGAAGTTTCAAGAGTTAAGGAATAGGAAAATTCCTTTGGTTAAAGTCCTTTGGAAGGGACATGGGACAGAAGAGGCAACCTGGGAGACAGAAGAGAAAATGCAGAAGCATCACCCTGAGTTGTTTGCAGTTACAGCGGAAGAATCTGGGGACAGATTCTCTTTAAGGAGGGGTGATTGTAACAACCCAAAACAGGGCCTGGATGAAAACAGTAAGTTAAGGGCATTGGTAAAGCGTTTATAGACCGTGATCCAACTTTTCGAATCATCATGCATTGCATTCTTACATGAATTTTGTGCTCGTATATGATCTGACATGTTTTAAGGGGGAATTCTTGACCTTTGATACAGTTTACTATTCATAACCCGAGCCTACCTTGTTCATATTGCTACTCGAACCCTAGAGGTTCATCACACATGTTTCTCTATCGTTTGAACATGTTTCCCAAGCTCAGAGAGTCTTTCTTGAACCATAAGGGTATTTTTATATTCAGGAACTTTGTTTTGTTGAAAATGTTTTCGAAAACCCTAGTTCACTATTTCTTCTACGAACGGTTTTCATTCGGAAAATGTTTTCTCTTCGGATTTGCACTACTTGAACTATTTCAAGATTTTTGAGATGTTTTACAACTCTTCATTCAAACCGTAGCTTGAAATTTTGAAGCCTACGTTCGTACGTAAGAATTCACTATTCATTCTACGTTTTCAACTTTTTAACGGTAAAACGTTTTATAGTCGATTTTGGACTCAAAACGCTTCTCGATTTATTTCTTGAATTTTGGAAACAATCCGGACTTGAAAATCATTCTAGAAAGTCGTTTTTCACTCGTATTGAGTTTCGAGCTCAAAACTTTTATTCACTAAAACTAATGTATCTTTCAAACGGTAAATCCAATTTCGACGAATGAATATGCGTTTCGAAGCTAATTTTCTTGCCGTCGGAATGGTTATACTTCCAGCCACTTATCCTCGAGACTTGGTCAACGAAATTACAGAAATACCCCCAGCAGCCCCATTTTTAGCTTCATATGCCTAAAGCTTCCAAGAGAAGCTATTCCATTTTGCTCTCATACCCTTCTCCACATTTTATTTCCAAGGTGAGGGGCTTCTCTTCAACTATAAATAAAGGCCAAGAGGCATTTCATTCCTTGCTCAATGTTGTGTTAACAACACCCTTTCTCTCCCTCTCCTGCCCCTCTTGCCGTCGGCCTCCCCCCATTAGAGCTAGGCTTGTTTTATTTTTATGCTTTAGTTTATGTTATATTTAGTTCGTTTATGTTTTTATGTTATGGTATGTTTATATTATGTTTAGGTTGGGTCTTAGGGTCTTCGCTAAGCCATATAGGATTTTATTTTATGCATTTTTTATATAGTTTTCATGATATGTTTGAATGTATGTTTATATGTTTAAATTGTTTAGTATATGCTTGAATATGTTATGAATTGCTCTAGTATATGCTATGATCATGTGATATGATTGTTATATTATGAGAATTGATGCATGATTATGCAATTTGAATTATGTTCATGCATGCTATCTAATGGAATAGTGATTTACAATTTATTATGTCACAACTTGTTACATGTTGGTATTGAATTAAATTGTTACATGTTACATGCCCAAAGGTTCATGATATGATATGATATATGTTGTGACATGTTATCACATTGTTATATGATTCTTGAATTATGAATTGAGCTTATGATATGATTTGGATTAATGGAATTGTGCCTTGATCAGATGTTATACACTTTAATAGTGTCACATGTTATAACCTAAGATAGAATAGTGTTTCATAACTTCATCTTATGCCTTAATTGGATCTCTTAACTATAGGTTATACCTTTAACCTAGATCACACTTGATTACATTAACATGAACTTGAAACTATAGGTTATAATCAAGATCATAATTTAATTAGGGGGTGTGTGTGTGCATGCCGTGTGTGTGTGTGTTCGTGCATGGTGTGTGTGTGTGGGTGTGTGCGTATAGTAAGGGTTTGACCCGACCCTTTGACCCGATATGTGAATAGTAATATTGAATAGTACTTTTGAATAGTGGTTTTGAATAGTAAAAATGAAACAAAACTTATGCTTTCCTAATAGACATTTGCACCTAGGGTTTCCATATCCAGGGTCTAAAATGTGTTTTCTTTCGTGGACTTCTTTTATAACTTAAGGTTTGCGATAGGATTCATAATTTGGCTAAAGCTTACTCGGTTACAGTAAGATCATAGTCTCACGTTGAGAGTAACTCACTTTGACGTATTCCTTTGTGTGTTACCTTTCTTGAATACCTTAAATGGTATTACTCTCTTGAGTTACATGTTCTTTACATGTTCCTTGTTCATTGTTTCATGCATTTCATATGCATCTTGGTTAGTAGTGGGTCTTAGTTCTTAAGCTCACTCTAGTACACCACCTACAGGAGTTAAAGTTGAGCACTGGGATCCCCAGGGCACCGCATAATCTGTCTACCTGTCTTTTGTTACTATTAGGTGAGGTGAAGTTATAAATGTTTTCCAACTGGAACCACGATTATACTATCGTATCATATGTTTTGAAATTCAAAGCTAAACCTCGTTTTGAACTATCCCTTTTATCGGGACATTCTTTTGAAAGGATCATTCATAATTTAATAGTATACCTTGATCTACAACACATGTTTTCCAAAGTTCTGCATTCTTGTTCAAAGACAGTTACATGTTTTGCATATGTTTTCAAAGTACAGTTTACAGACAGAATCACATGTTTTCAGACAGAATCACATGTTTTCAGACAGAATCATATGTTTTACAGACAACATCATATGTTACAGTTACAGTTTCACATGTTATTGTTAGCATACTGGAGTGGTACTATGGTCACTGCTAATTCTTAAATGCAAGCATACAGTTTACAGTTTTGGCCCGGCGGTTATGTGTCGAGGTGATGTTCGGGAGGTGAGCGCCAACGACATCACCAATATCTGCCGCCACACTTAGACAATTGACACCGACTTTTAATAGGAGGTTTGTTAAGTCAGGACAATCTGTCTGGGAACAGACAGCAAATCTGTTCCCATTACATGTTTACAGGTCGCCTAGGTCTAGCTACCCGAAGTGACAACCGGTGGAGGATGGTGCATGTTTGTATGCGTTAGTGGGGTATTGTTGACCTTGGTCTGATACTCTACTGTGTGTGGAGTTATTGTTGACCTCGGTCCGATACTCTACGAAATCATGTTTTTTCTGGAGTAAGGATGGAGGAGCCTAGCTTGCGGGCAAAATTCTGTTTCATATAAGATGGTTCATATTTGGAAAAGTTCACTTTACCCGTATCCCGTTTTATGAAAGAACTATGAACCATCAACAGCATATGTGTGCCCGTGTGATAGCATTCATGAAATTGTTTTAAAACGTGCATACTTTTACAGCATTGCATTCAAAGAGTTTTATCAACCGAACTTGTTCCAAGTTCTTCTTTAAAGCATTGCATTTTACAGTTCTGAACTTTACTTCAAGATCTTTAATTCAGTACTTTCTTTAAAGTATTCCCTCACTTAGTCCTTTTGACTAATACCTTTCCCGTTTTCTTGCCTCGTGGTTTCAGGTCTTGCAGCCGCAGTCTAGAGGTATCTTGAAGCTCTAGATTGTCATTTTTGTTTCAGTCAGGACTTAGTATTACTTTCTCTTTGGCGTCCTGCATAAGTTTTATGGCTGCATTACTTTATGTTTCTGAATACTTGAGTATCTTTGTTATGCTCTTTCTGCTACTCTGTTACCGATATTTTGAACTCTGCTATATCGGTATTTATATGTGATTATGTTACACGTTCTGATATGCCGAGTCTCTCTTGCACGATCAATACGTTCTTGCTTGTTACATGCCATCACGCACATGTTTTGAAAAGTTTTAAAATACTCTGATTTTCCGCTGCATAGCCACATCGTTATACATGTATAGTTCTGAGATAGACAGCCGTTCGTTGGAGTATTTCTTGAGTGATGGCTCACACCATTACTTGAGAGGTGCTTCAGTGTGGGGGCGTTACACTTAATGTGTTTGTTGTGCATAAGAACACTTTCATGACATGATTACATTTCTTATGCACCTCCTATCATCCACATTGCATCGGCGTGCGTCTTATATGGTCATTTTCAGTCTCACTTGACTTTCCTTGCACAGATTCGGGTCCAGTTGGTGACGAGGCCGAGCAGTAAGGTGCTTGTGCCGTTTCTTTTCGTCTTACAAGGTGGGTTTCTCTTCTATTAGTTAAATGAACCAATATATTCCCAATGTGTAAGGTTTTAAACCAAACTATTATATGTATATATCAAGTCCTTTAAAGAGTCAATGATTTTAACGTTAAGCCTTTTTCTTTATTGAAACCCGACCTAATGTTTTGGCGAGACATGAATGATTGTACGGGCCCTAAGACTTGGCACATATGGCTATCCGGGGAGGCAAGGGCCGACGGTGATCCTATGTGCTAGTCTCAACCAAACTACGGCGATACCGGCCCTCGCTAGGAGGTTTTACGAGGAATGGGAACCGGGCTTTTGGGGATTCATGCACCCCACTAGCCACAATGATTGAGGTGGCCGGGTCTTGCAAGCCCGTCCACCGCCCGGAGGAAAAAGGAGTTTAATTGAATGATTAAGAATGATCGAATGATTATGATTGATCGATTGATTGTGCACAAAAGATTGTATATGTGAAAACCTAATAAACACTTTAATGATTACACGAGGTGGAGGTTGGACACTTAGCTTTCTCCCCGGGCTCATGTATAACCTATACAATAAATATGATTGTTATAATCCCGTTTGATGATTTTCTTGTTTTACCCACTTGGGAATCATTCTAAAACCTCTCTCGGGATTATAACTCGCATGAACATGCTTCCGCATTACTTATATATTATGCCCCGTTTTATGCCCAGCAGTCCCTTTTGGACTGAACCCGGATTGTTTCAGTGGTGTTATGCAGGTGTAAGAGGAGCTAGGTGGGAATTCGAGTCGGTGTGTCTCGCATTTGTTTCTAGCTCTTTTATTTTGGGTCTTACACTCATCTTATCTTGATATTATGAATATTGATATTGTATATGATAGGCGTACATGTTAAACTAGGACGTGACGACAATTTTTGAATACTTGAACCTTTGTATTATTTATTTTTGGAGCTTGAATGCTCAATGTATATATTATGATCTTGTTTAGCTTCCGCTATTGCATTGCTCTGTTTTAGTACTTTTGATGTTGAATGGGTTAAGGGTTAGTCCCACCTAGCATAGCATGTGTGTAGTGTCTCCGTTCACCGTGATTTAGCTCATGTATCGACTGTCCATTTCATATACGGGTCGGATCTCGGTGCGGGGATGTGGTACCTTACGCTCGGGTGCTATATGCGTGGCCCTATTTTCAACTCTTTAAGAGTTTAGGGGCTTGTTTGTAATTTTCTCTTTTTAAGGGTTTTTCGGACACTACTCATTCAATCAAGATTTTGACCTCTTTGACCCCTTTAACGCGTTCGGGGCACCGAAATGAGTCCGTAGACTCTAAGTTTGCCTAATTTTGACGTCGTTAGCCCCTTCTACCGATCGTTTTGCGCACGAGGACCCAGGATAAAACACCCAGATCCTCGTTAAAAGTGGCAGACTTCAGTTCTCTCTCCCTCTCGTTCCTGCTCTCTCTCTCTCTCTAGCCTGAAACACCATAACACACGCTAAACATATGCACACTTTGAAACTTGGCTGTTTCTCGACGGATTTCGACGAATGAGTAGTATATTTGAAAGAGCTCGACAACGCGAACACAATGGTACCAAGATCTTGGCCCGATGACAAGCGGAGGGGGTGTCGGACCACCGCGACTTCGTCGACGTCTGTAAGGCAACTCCCTGGTGGTTATTTTGACGTTAGTGGAGCCGCCATCGGGGGGGTGGTGGTGGCGCACGCGCCGACCGAAGTTCACGCCACGGCGGTGCGGTACTGTAGCGGCCTTTTTCGCCGCGTTTCGGTGACTTTGTCCGACAAAGGTTGGTGGTTCCTACCCTTTTCCGACCCCCTGAGTTCATTTTCGGCCTTGATGTGAGCTATTTTTGCCGTAGGATGTGGTTCCGGCGTGGCAGCAGTGGCGCGGATGTTGGCGGTGATTTGGGGCTTTTCCGATGAGTTTTTGGTGTCGGGCCCTTCAAAGAAGTTGTTCAACTCGACGAGGTCGAGCTGTTTGTGTAGGTCCCATTTCAGGAACTGGCTGTTGGCGGTGGATCACGGTAACGCAGTGGTGGTTCGCGGTGGAGGTCAGCTCCGATGATTTTTCCCGGTGAATAGCTTATGGGTTTCGAGGAGCTCGTCATGGGTAAGACAATGTTTCTTACGGATTCAATTTTCGTTCACCGGTCTGGAAGTAATTTGATTTTGAAAATTTTGGGGTTTTCGTGTTGTTAGATCTAAAATTTGAGACGATTGACTTGGAATTTTCAAAAACTGATCGAGGATTTGGAATGAGCACGAGGAGTACTTGCACCATTGAATTTTCGTGATTTTTCGGGCACGTTCCGGCGGCGGCCGGCCATTGTTCTGGAGGCTCCGGTAGCGGCGTTCCAGCGGCCTTCGGACAGGTTTTTCACCTCATTGTGGTGAGTCCAACGTCACCTCCTGTTCGTTAATCGGACGCTCGATTTAATTGTTACGAATTATTTTGTATATTTGGGACTAATTGATTTAATTGTTTTAAATGGTCGATCGAAATGTATTCTTATGTATATGAAATCATGTATTATATGAAATGTGATATGTATGGGACGTTTTGGATTGCAAATTGAATCCCGGTATGTTGAATTTGTGCTATTTGCTTAAGTTAGAAGGGTATATGTGTAATTTTCCCAAATATGCAAATTGTATGAGTTCAATTAATTAAACCTTGTCAATTGATAAACAAATACGCTAATTATGGTTTCGATTAAGAGAAGTTATTATGTCGAGAATGATTAAGACTTGAAACTTTGCAATTTAGGTTTAATTGTTCAATTTAAGATGAACCTATTATACGATATATGAATTGTATGAAACTTTGAATGGTTAAAATTATAAACTTTGGTATGTGAAATAATTTGTTCATATGAATATGAATTAGTTATGTATTCTATGACTTTGATGGAATATTGTTCTTAATTTAAAGTATTTGCATGATTTGAATTTGCAAGAAATATGCACAACGTGTTAACTTTATGTATGCTTTAATTATGCATGAGAATGACTTGATTGGGATTTGTTATATGCTTCTTTGGCTAAATTGCATCTTTTAAAGGATAGTGGTAATTGTAACTTGTTCCTTGGGATAATTAGATAAGTATTTGATCTATTTGGCCTTTTAATACATGAATTTTGTATGAAATGTATTATATGAATGTAATTTGCATGTTTTGTGTAAATGAACCATAGAAATTCCATTTTCTGCATTCATAACCATTGTCGTGTGTCTCTATGTGGTTGTCTGAGTCTGAGTTTGAACCCTGTGTTGTGTTTTGTGTGATAAGTTGGAACAGGTGCACCCGAGGTGGTGACAAGTGAGTCGTGCAGGTTCCGGGGTGGACCGTTTACTTTGTGTTTGGCTTTGTTTGGTACCAGGTGAGGTTAGGTAATAGTTAAACCCTAATGATATATGTCCGATGTTTATGCATGTGATAAGTACGAGTGATGTGTGTTTTGGTAAGTGTGTTGGGTGTGTATGTTCAGGGTGAGTGTATTTGTATAACTTTGACTCCATTTTGAACTTTGACTATGTTGTGATTCACTAGGCGTGTGTTCAGAATCCAGGACAACTCATTTTAGGTCGACGGATGTGTGTGTCTGTTTTGAATCCTGGACGGCTCATTTTAGGTCGACGGATGGTGTGTGTATTATATTTGATTCTCGTTATGTTAGTTTGTTAAGAAATAGTTCTTGAAACGGGAGTGGATTCTTAATTACTAAAATTTTGGTTGTTTTGGCCTTCAGCCTAACTATCCTTCTCCCTATATCTAGTATCATGCGGTAAACGATTTAGAATGCAAAAACCAAGCCCCGGTTCATGAACTCGCATCTATGTTATGTGCTAAGCTCCGTATACGTATGTACTCGTGCGTGTGTCGCCCCTCATTCAGTCAGTGTGACTGACCCTTCCCTCTTTATGTTTTTAGTTTGCAGGTTGTTGGAGTTCGAGCTAGGCGGCTGTGTGTCGTGTCTGTCGAGTCGGTGTCAGTCTGTTTGATTTTGTTAAGTACTTTGTTTTGAATTATGTATGAAATTATGTATATGATATGTTCTGCATAGGTTTATGATTATGATTTGATTGTAGGGAATTTGGGACAGGTTAGGACAGGTTCATGGATTAGTCGAACCTGTTTTTGTTGTATGTTAGTCGAGATAGGTTAGGACAGGTTTCATTGATTATTTGAACCCGTTTAGTTGATGTCGATTTACTTTCTGGAGTGTATAAATTATTCTTGTTGTTTTAAAGTTTTTGAAAGTTCATATTTTGAGCAGCTTCCGTATTCAGTTTTGCATATTTTCATTTGTATAGGGTTTAGGTACCTCCTAGCTTAGGTTGGATTTTTGTTTGTCACCCGTTTGCTTTGACTTGGTACGTGTGCGGACTTTCCATTTCGTACACGTGTCGGGTCTTAGTGCGGGGGATGTGGTGCCCCACGCTTGGGGTGCTACATTACTTTTGTGGTTCCTCGGAGAATAAACTTCCTGTTGGAAAACACAGAGTTTCAGCAGCGAAATTTTTAATTTATTTTTCTAAAACCGAATCGTGTTCTTGTAATGTTCGTTTCAAAACAAAGAAGGTATCAAGAAACTTACGAAGATAGAAGTTTTCTAGTGATCTTTGATATCACCTATCAAACACCCTTCGTGCGGATTGTCCCTCCAATGGTTCTTGAAAAGATCCCAAAGTAGGTAATCCTCTAAAGTGTATCCACACCAGTCCTAGATCCTGATCAAGCTATTGAGAATGCTAGTTCTGTGGCTTGTATTTTGGCTAGGAAATTTTCATTAAAAACTTTTCTTTTGATTTTCTGAAAATGAATTAACGCTTCAAGAGCTTTTGTCTAAACCCAAGAAAGTGTCCCACCCCTTGTATAAAATACAAGGATGGTTCGAACCCCAGTAGAATTCCCAAGTCATGTGGGTTTTGATTTCTTGCTCAATAATTCACTAATTAATTATTATCTTTTAATTGAAAATAATATCTTATCTTACTCTCCAAGATACTCCAAGAAATCTTTCTCTCTCATACTGTAAGAAGTTTGACTATTCAACTTTTTCTTGTCTAAAATTAAATATCAAAATTCAATAAATAACTTATTTCATAATTAATTATTTATTGGGTTAATTATTTTTGAGTTTGGACTAAACAATTAATTCATAATTAATTAAAAGTCCAAAGTTAATTAAAAATTTAATTAATGAAAAGTTTCACACGTGTGGCTCCAGCCAAACGTGCCATTCACGTGTGCATGACACGTGTCCAGTCACGTGGGTGAGACGGGCCCATGCACATGTTACCCTGGTGAGACGGGCCCATGCACGTGTGGCCCTGGTGAGACGGGCCCATGCACGTGGGTGACACGTGTCCATGAGCGCTTAACATGGAGAATCCCCGCTAAACACGAGCGTGCCAATCATCCGCCTCCTGGTGAGATGGCAGTTTACGTGGATGCTGTCAGCTCTGGGGGCTTGAGGTTCCCAATTTCGATCTCAATGGCCCATTTACTGAACGACCTGCTGTCCTTCCCAAATCGTGCCCAACGGCCTGGCTCTACTGACAAGCTTCGTGATTCTGATGAGAAGCATTGGTTACGAGCCCTTCGTGCGGAACTTTAATGCACTCTTCCAAGTAGTCACCTCATCACGCTCATCCCCTGAGGCGGGCTTCTATTACGTCCAAGCGAAAGCTCATACGAAGCTAATCAATTCTCCCTCCAGTACTTACGGTCCCAACTAGAAGGAAAAATTTATCTTTGTCAAGGCTCCCACGGAAGAAGGCTTTGGGGTGCCCTCAAATTGGGGTTCGGTTTCAAAGAGCCGCCTGGAGCCTGCCCTTCCCAAGGATTGGGCCAAGAATTTGGCCGAGGCTCTAAGGGACGAGGGTCACCTTATTGAAGCGAAAGACTGGATAGACGACGCAGAGCTTATGTTCTTGTGTGGTCTCTCTAATGACCCTTACTATCTTGACAACCCCCCGGCTCGTGAAATGGAAAGAGATGGTTAGATTCTTAGGGCACTAACTTTTAGATAGGGATACTAACTGTATTCTTCCTTTTACAATCTTGCACAACGAGTAATTTGTTTATGGATTTTTAACTCTGGTACTTGTTTTTATTGTAGGAGCAAATATCTTAGAGATGGCAGGAGGAATTAGGTACGCCGCTCGTTTCGCTCATGCCAACAGGAACCAGGCCCAACAGGGGGAGCAACAATGCCCTCGAAGCCGTGGTGGCAGGGGTGATGCTCGTGGTTCGGGCTCATCTTCGAACGTGCAACCCCCTCGTGGCCGAGAAGAAAACCGTACGGCCAACCCCGAAAGCATAATAATGGTGCGACCACCTCCTCCTCCGTCGGACTCGAGGGTGTCCGACCCTCACAACGTTAACCAAGTGAGGCCTCCCTTGGCAATAAATGAGGCTCTGCCAAGCCCCAGTAGACCTTCCCGTAAGAGGAAGAGGATGCCCGACACTGTAGCAATAAAGGGCAAAGGGAAACAAGTGGTTGAGGGCCCCAAGGGTGGTGGGGAAACTTCCTCTTCAGAGGAAGAGCTCTTATGGGAGTTCCCCCGACGAGGGGACAGGAACTTCTCAGGCACCTCCGACGGTGGGCCAGTTCTGCTAAGGACCGACACGCTCGCTCAAACCGTCAGCGAGAACCTCTACAACAAGACCCAATTTACGGCGGACCACAGGCATCTGTTCAGCGAGTCTGTGGAGACAGTGGCCTACGACGCGACCCACGCCTTGATCTCCATAAGTCTTTACTCTCTTGTCACATTGCTATCTCTGGTAAGTATCTCTCTAACACTTTCTTGCTAATACTTCCCTTCCTTCGAACCCGCGCAGCAAGTACTCCCCAGGCTTAAGAACATGCAAATGCGGGCATCCGTCTATGCCGATAGTAAGGCCAACTACAAGAAGATGGCACGTGCTAACGATCCGGCTCAAATTCAAGTGGAGTTGGATACTGAAATAGCCAAGTATAAGTCCCTCAAGGACTTGCACAAAAAGACGGAGGAGGAGCTGAAGAAGCTGAAGGAGGACTTTGTGGCGGTGGAGAGCGCTCGGAGCAGCTTGAGCGGCAAGTTAGCCCAAATGAATCAGAGCTTCAAGGAGGCAGAGGCCGAGCGCGAGAGCTGGAAAACGAGGGCTCTGGAGGCTGAGAGGAAGTTCAATGATACGATGAATGAATAGCCTCGAAGTCTTGACCGAACGAACAAGGAGGCCCTCATCAAGTTCTGTCACTCAAAGGCCTTCAACTTCACAGCTTCCCTGCACTGCCTGGATGAGGCTCAAAAGGCCTTCAAATTAGCCATCGAGCAGGGTATCCACAAAGGGCTGACGGATCCAGCTATTCGTGAAGCGGAAGGGATGGGGCTCACGTTTAATGAGCACTGCGAGGAGGATGACGATGACCTGGGTGATCCTTCAGACACAATTTCAGAGCCTGGGTATGAGTTCCTGGTCAAGCTCCTCCAGGACGAATACATGGATGCCCATCCAATAGCAAATGCCCCCCAAGCCGCACAGAATGATCCTCAAGTGCCTGTCGGGGAGGATGCCCATGTCCCAGCTGCTGAGGGTGCCAACGCACTTGCTCCTGATGCCAACGAGCCTAACGATCCACAAGCGCCCGAGCCACCAGCTGCCCAACCTCAAGAGCCAGAAGGCCCAGTTTATGGTCCAGTGGCTCAGAATATTTTGGTGGTTATTGATGAAGATGTTGCTCTTGCCGCCTGAAGCCTTTCCCTTCTAGTTTTTCAGTGTACTTTCTCTTTTCCTTATCCTAGTGCCTTCAACTTTTGTCAAGAAACTTATGGGCCTTTGAGCCTTCATTTTATAATTTAGGCGAAAGCCTTTTAGTGAATGAAATTCCTTCTTTCCTTCAGAATACTGTTTTTTACCTTTTTCTTGATTGCGAATTTTCATATTGCGCTTGTTGTGAACAAATCTTGTAGTAGTAAGATTGTGTGTAACATGCTTAGTGAAAATCGCATTACTCAGATAAAGCCCTTGGAACTTGAAAGACTCCATTAAATATTTTGAAAAATCTAACTAAGTCTTGAGTAATTACGGGGGTCTTATGATGAGAATGCCCCCATTCAAAACTTGTGTAAATTTTTGCTTTTGTTCTTAGAAATTTGGCTAAGTCTTGAGTACATACGAGGGTCTTATTGAATGGCTGCCCTCGTTCAAGACTTGTGAAATTTCTTCTTAACCCAGGAAATTTTGCTAAGTCTTGTGTATTTGTGAGGGTCTTACTGAGTGATCGCCCTCGTTCAAGACTTGTGAAATTTCTTCTTAATCCTGGAAATTTTGCTAAGTCTTGAGTATTTGCGAGGGTCTTACTGAGTGATCGCCCTCGTTCAAGACTTGTGAAATTTCTTCTTAATCCTGGAAATTTTTCTAAGTCTTGAGTGTTTACGAGGGTCTTACTGAGTGATTGCCCCCGTTCAAGACTTCGCGAAATTTCTTTCTGATGACGTTGCTGTCGAATGAACATGCTTGAAATGGTCCCATTTTTGGACTCACGAACGATCCCTTTTTCGGGCGCAAGGCGTCGTGACAGATGGCCAAGGTCTACTGGGATTTTCATTGTATTTCTCTTCCATTTTATTAAGTTGGTTGTGAGCGTTACCAGTCTACCCTTATGAGGGTGTCCCCTCATGTGGAGTAGAGAGCTGGCAAGCGTAACCCATTGTACAATATAAGTGACCCATTACGCTCGCGAAGACGAGGGGTGTGGGTCTTATACGATCAAACAAAATAAAGAAGTGTAAATCCAAAGATACTAAGAGGAAGGTATCACATTTTAGTTGGAATTTGGAGCACAAAGAGCTCATTAACGAGGTGCTTACATCATCACCTGGTAAGGAGTTTTTAAACATAAAACCGTCGGAGGTTACATGCGTTCCAAGGACGAGGCAAGCGCTCGCCTTGAAGTGTCTCCAGGGTGTAGGTGTTGTTTGCTCTTATCTGTATTACCTTGAATGGACCTTCCTAGTTGGGGTCCAACTTCCCCACATGTTTGGATACTTCGACTTTCTTCAGGACCAAATCTCCCAAATGGAAGGTTATTTCCCTCAAAGGCTTGTTGTACTGTTGAGCCACAGTTGCCTTATATTTGTGTATCTTGACCCAAGCTTGGTTTCTTTTTTCTTCCAATAAGTCCAATTCCAGGCTTCTGTTATTCTCGTTAAGTTGAGGCTCGAAGTAAGCTACACGAATGGATTCATTTGCAATCTCGGCTGGTATCATTGCTTCTGACCCATACACGAGCGCGAAAGGTGTCTCGCCAGTGGCCGCTCGTGGAGTAGTGCGATAAGCCCAAAGTGCCCCTTGCAACTCTTCTGCCCATTCACTCTTCTTACTCTCGAGCATCGTTTTCAAGTGATGCAAAATGACTCTGTTGGTAACTTCTGCTTGTCCATTGGCCTGGGGATGGCCTATGGAGGTAAAGCGTTGTTCAATCCCCAATTCCGAACACCACTCTCGTGTGTCAGCGGCTATGAACTAGGATCCATTATCAGAAATAAGCACCCTCGGAATGCCGTATCTACATATGATGTTTTTCCAGATGAAGTCCCTCACAAACCGGAAGGTGATCTTTCCCACGGCCTCGGCCTCGGCCCACTTGGTGAAATAATCGACAGCCAAAATGATAAACTTCTTTTATCCAACAACGATGGGCAAGGGGCCCACAATGTCTATTCCCCACTGGTCAAAGGGCCAGGAAACATTTATTGGGATCATTTGAGCGGCCGGCAGTTGAGGGAGATTGGAATGGAATTGACACTTTGGGCACTTTCTGGAAAATTCGAGGGAATCATGCAGAACCGTAGGCCAATAAAACCTACTCCTTAGAATCTTCTTAGCCAGAATACGCCCTCCTGAGTGATTTCCGCAGCTCCCACTGTGAATGAGTTCAAGTGTTTCTCTCGCCTGCGAGGGCCTTAAACACCTCAATGGAGGCCCTTGAAATGACTTCTTGAACAGTCTTCCCCCAGAGTCTAAAGAGAATCGAGGGGCCTTGCTCCTTATTTTCCGAGCCTCTACCTTATCAGTGGGACAAATAACATCTCTAAGGAACCTGATGATATCATCCAGCCAACATGGTTCAAGCGGATCAATCATAGCGAACGCCTCTTTGGCAATTTTCTCCTTAATCAGAGGCTCCTCCGTTCTAAGGAACGTCACCGAGAGCTTAGAAGTTCCTTCGAACGCCGAAGCAAATTTTGAAAGAGCATCAGCGCGCTCGTTCTCGACTCGCGGGACTTGAAGCAGATGAAATTCTTTGAACTTCCCAATGATCTCCCTGGCTATGCTTAAGTACTGCACCATGGTGGTTTCTCGAGCCTCATAAGCTCCTTCAATTTGGCTCGCAATTAACTGCGAATCCACATACGCAGTAATTCTGGAAGCTCCATTCTGAGAAGCAATTTTCAATCCCTGTACAAGGGCTTCATACTCTGCCTCATTATTTGTGACCTGAAAATCCAACTTGATCGCAAAGTCCAGCTCAATCCCATTGGGGTCTCTGAGGGCTACCCCCGCTCCTCCCCCTTGAGAGGTTGAGGAACCATCCGTGTGCAGGACCCATAATCCTTGGTTCTCAGGAACAACGGGCTCTAAACCAAAGCGCTCAACCAATAAATCAGCTACAACCTGAGCTTGTATGGCAGTTCTGGGCTCAAAGCATAAATCAAACTGGCTCAATTCAATGGCCCACTTTATCAGTCTCCCTACGTCCGGTTTGGACAAAACTTGTTTCAAGGGTTGATCAGTGAGTACCGTTATTGAGTGCGCCTGAAAGTAAGGCCTCAAACGTCTTGATGCATTGATGAGGGCAAACGTAAATTTCCCGATTTCCAAATATTTTTTCTCAGCTCCTTGCAACGTCTTGCTTAAGTAATAAACAGGCAAGTGTTTCCGCTCTCGTATAGCTATCAACACAGCGCTCGTAGCCTCGGCCGAAACAGAAAGGTATATAAATAGCCTTTCGCCTTCGATGGGTTTAGTCAGTAGCGGAGCGCTTGTTAGATAAGCCTTCATATCCTGTGGAGCTTTTTCATATTCCTCCGTCCAAGCGAAGTTCCGGGCATTTCTCAAAATTTTGAAGAAAGGAAGATTCCTGTCCGCCGAGCGTGAAATGAATCTGTTCAAGGAGATGATCTTTCCTACCAATACTTGCACTTCTCGGAGATTTTGAGGGAAGGGATCTCCAAGATAGCCTTGATCTTATCAGGATTGGCTTCAATTCCCCTCTGACTGACCATGTATCCTAAGAACTTTCCCCCTTGTACTCCAAAGGTGCATTTTGAAGGGTTCAATTTCATCCCATATTGACGCAGAATTGAAAAAGTACGCTTGAGATCTTCCAGATGTGAGTCCTGACACTCGTTTTTAACAATCATATCGTCTATGTAAACTTCCATGGACCCTCCAATTTCACTTTCAAACATCTTGTTGACGAGCCGTTGATACGTGGCTCCAGCGTTCTTCAGCCCAAAAGGCATGACTAGGAAGCAATACACCCCCCAAATGGACAACAAATGAAGTTTTGGGGTGGTCTTCCGGAGCCATAAAGATCTGATAGTATCCTTGAAAGGCGTCCATCATGCTCATAAGTTCACATCCAGTGGTTGAATCCACCAGTTGGTCTATCCGGGGCAGTGGGTAAGGATCCTTAGGGCAAGCCTTGTTAAGGTCAGTAAAATCATTGCACATTCGCCACTTGTTCGCACTCTTGGGCACCAAAACCACATTACACAACCATTCTGGGTATAAGATGGGCTCGATATATTGAGCCTCCAGGAGTTTATTAACTTCTTCTTCGATGACCTTCTTTCGAAAGCCGTGTACGTCTCGTTTCCTCTATTTGACGGGCTTGAACGAAGGGTCCACATTAAGCCTGTGGACAATGAGGCTCGGGTCAATCGCTGTGAGGTCAGAGGCTTTCCTCGCAAATACATCAATGTTCTCTCTAAGGAAATCAATCATCATAATCTGAGAAGGCCCCGAGAGGTTGGACCCTATCTGAGTAGTTTTATCCTTGTTTCCAGGTTCCAACTCAATAGTAAGGAACTTCTCCGAGGGCTCAACCCTTATTTCAGGGCGAGGAAGTTCGAGCGCCCTCTTCTTTCCGATCAAGCGCTCACCAGGAGCGGGCTCATCCTCCTCCCGCTCGTCTCCTTCTGAGGATGATTCTTCGACTGTCCCTGGCGGGGTACTTTCGAGGGGATTCTTGGGGCTAGCATTCTTCCTCTTCTTGTTCTTCTTCTTGTATAACTTGGCCCTCTTGCGTATTGGGCCATCCTCGTCCAGGTTGGGAAAGTCAACAGAATTTTTGGTAGATCCGATTTGGAACGTTTTCTCCGCCTTAGGCTTTCTTAGGGACAACATGTAACATTCCCAAGCCTCTCGCACATTGCACAGTACTTCTCCAACGCCCTCGGGGGTGGGGAACTTAATCTTCTGGTGATAGGTGGAGATGATGGCTTTGAAATCAACGAGGGCTGGGCGCCCAATTATGATGTTATAGGGAATATCAATCTCTACCACGGCATATATGACTGTGAGCGTCTTACGCTGGGGGGCTCGGCCAAATGAGGTGGCCAAGTGTATCTGCCCTCGTGGGACAACTTCTGATCCCCCAAAACCAATGAGAGCCATTTTGAGAGGCTCTAGTGGGAGGTCAGCATTCATTTTCAAAAATGTGGAGGAAGGCAAAACATTAACAGAGCTTCCACTATCCACCAACACCCTTTTTACAACGTGATTGTGGACATCAACACTAACCACCATGGGCCAGTCAGAAGTTTCACCTTCCCTATGGGGTGTTACAATGTGCCCTAAATCCCTATCATCAAAGCCTATTACATCATTTTCTCGGGAGCGCTGATCCTTGGCCTTCTGTATAGCATAAACGGACTTGTGCACGGATGGGCGCTGGTCGTAACTCTGGACATACCTCCGCCGAGCGGCATTGGAGTCTCCCCCTGAAGAGCCTCCCGCTATCATGTTGATGACCACAAAAGGCGTATTTTCCTGCTCAGGGGCCTTTCCTTTGTTGCCCCGATGGTTTCTGGTCTCAGGGGGGCCTCTTCCTCGTGGACTTCTTGACCAGGACGGGCTCCTTCTTCTTTCCCTGGAACGATCTCGACAGCGCTCATCAAAGCGCTCCAGAATTTTCACAAATTCCTTCAAATGACCCCCTGCAACGAGCCTTTGAATCTCAGCTTCTAGCTAGCGACATTCATCCGTGTCGTGCCCCTTCTGCTTGTGGAAGGCACAGTACTTGTTCGAACGTTTCAGCGACTCAGTCTCTTTCATCTTGATGGGTCTCTTAAAGAGTTTCTTGTCAGAGAGGTTATAAACCTCTGAGTTCGGTAGGGTGAGTGGGATACGCTCGAAACGTCGAGGGGACAGTGGCAACCTTTTGTGTTCTTTATGATGCTCCTTCTTAACAGTGATTTCCCGTCCTCATTCCGGGTGGCGCTCGTTTCTTGCTGGGTTGTGATGTCTGGGCCCATTCGTTCCATACATGTCTTCGAGCGCGAAAAACGGCTCGGCAACCTCCCTTAAGGCCATGAGTGTCCCTGGCCTTCTCTCCACGATAGCATCAGCAAATTTTTTACTCACATATTGCTTGTGATCCACAGCCTAAAAGAGCACCGGGATCAAGAAATCCATGGACGGCCTCTCCACTTGCAGAATCTCTTTGTTGAAGCTGGTGAAGAACGAGCGAAGAGACTCACTCTTGCCCTGCACCACATTATAAAGGGCAGTGGGCGCACGGTGACTGGGGCCTTTAGAGAATTGAAGTGGTTGAGGAAAGCATCGGCCAACTCTTTGTAGGAGTGTATCGATCGTAGGGGCAGTCTCTTGTACCACTCCTGTGCCATTCCTACCAAGGAAGTGACAAAAACCTTGGCCCAATAGTTGCTGGAATGCTCGTAGAGGTGCATCAGATGTAAAAAATGATCCAAATGTTCAGCCGGATCGGTTGTACCGTCGTAGCGGTTGATGGAAGTGGGGATTTTGGCCATTCCTGCTTGGGCCATCAAAACTTCTTCCACGAGGGGGGAGCCCCTCGCTAACGGATAGTAATCGTAGGTGCAGAAGTTGTCCTCCTGTTCCTTTCGGTGAGGGACCTGCGGCTGTCGGTCCTTGTGATGAGCGTCACTGTCATCGGCTCGTTCATCCCTACTGTGGGAGATCTGAGACCGTGCTCGAGAGAGCTATCCGACCATGTCCTTCAAACCCTGCAGCTGGTCTTGCACAACCGCGAGGTTGTTAGAATTCGCATCCCCTTACCAACAACCCACGTACAATTAGTTGTAAAGCTCATATATAATTAATTGGAGAATTAATTATAAAGGTCATTAGAATTAAATAGAGAATTATTTTGAAAGCTAAATCCAGAATAAAAAAGCCTAATAAATAATTAATTATTAAATGGAAATTGATTTTATTTATTTATGAAATAAAATTAAGATTATTCTAATTTATTTATTTGAGAAATAAATAAAGGATATTATTATATGTTATTTATTTATGAAATAAATTAAAGGGTATTATCCTACTCTATTTATTTGAGAAATAAAGATGAGGATAATATCAAGACTTAAATACGTAAGTAAAGATAATATTTGATGGGTTCCGAATGGGGGGATTAGAATCCGATCACTTTAGAATTTGTTTGAGTGGGGAAACCGCCGAAAATTCGCCAGAGAGGGTGAGGTTCTACCTGCTAGGACAAACACACTGAAAAGTCAGAAGGCCAAGCTGGGGGGACTGGGGGTGATACCCAGTTTGGCTCTCCGACGCTCAAGTCAGATGATGATCTTAAAGAGAAAATGTAAGCTAAGTAGGAATTGCAGTAATGAAGGTCGCTTATAGTGAAGGAGATGACTCTGTTTATTTATAGTTGAGGGTTGGTCAAGGACCCTTTGGTCATTTGCCTCATGTGGTCCTGGCCGAATGTTGCCCTAACACGGGGCGCTGTGAGAGAGAAACCTAGGAGGAATCTTCTGCAAAAGCTGCTGAGAGTTAGTGTTGGCAATAGGGGCAGGTGCGCGGGCATGTACGGTGTGTCAGAGAGCCGTTTGGGAGGTTGGTAATGAGGGCTTAAGAGCACGCTCGTGACAACCAGAAGCCTTGGAGGCCAAGATATCCGCTAGGGGATGAGGGCTAGAGCTTGTTGTAAGAAGTTGAAGCGTAAGCCTCTCCGAGGGAATGTAGCGCTCGAAGAAGGCTCGCTTAGATTGATTGAGGTACTAGTCATGCAGTACCAACGACGCTTGTGGAAGAGCGGTAAGAGCAATAGTGTTGATGCACGTGTATCCATAGCAGAGTTGACGCGTGTCATTGCGGGATGCCAGTTCTCGAAGGTTTGAGCGCTCGTATATGACTGATGCAACCTTAGAGAAGCAAGTGCCATCATCCTAAGGTGCCACGTGACAAGATGATGGACAAGCGTGTTGTGACCCCATCAATATCGTATGGTTATTATCCTAGTATATTTATTAATGAAATAAATAAAAGGACAATACCATAAACTGTTTATTTATGAAATACACAATGGATAAAGTCAAAATTTATTTTTTTACGAAATAAATAAATTTGAGATAATATCCTAAAGTAGTTAGGATAAAGATGTTAATTAATAATTTAGTTATTAATTGATTATATCATATTGACTCATGATATAAATT
The DNA here is from genome assembly GCA_037501455.1 of Lantana camara. Classification (NCBI taxonomy): domain Eukaryota; kingdom Viridiplantae; phylum Streptophyta; class Magnoliopsida; order Lamiales; family Verbenaceae; genus Lantana; species Lantana camara. Next base: position 58,333,613 of record CM074858.1, read on the forward strand.
AAAAATAGAAAAGAATCTTAGGAAAAGATAAGATCCATTTCTTAAAGAAGATGGGCATTGTTATTTTTTCCTAGATAAATGAGAAAAGTTTTCTCTCTTTCTCTTAGACCGAAATTTGTGAAGTGTCATTCTCTATTCCGAAGAAAAGTAAAGTAAAAGAAAATCTCAACTCTAGCTGGTAGAATAGCTCGAACTTTTTCTTTGAGACTTATGCGCGAATTATTTGACGCATCAATCTAGGTTTTGAAGGGAGATAATTCTGTTGGGAATAGTGCCCTAGAAAGCTTGTATGCTTTGGGACTTTCCCTTTATCACAGACAGTCTTTGAATAATATACGAATGATTGTAATCACAGGCGAACACTTCTTATGTGCTAATACGTGTTTTATGTGTTTCCATTACATGTGCATGTCTAGAAATCGCCTAATCCGATGAGGCCGTTAAGAACCTTGTCATTATGGGAATGACACATGAAACAAGTTCTTAACTCTATAGGCGAGGATTAGAAACTTTTCTAAGTCAATGAGGCCGATAGATAGTGAGAGTGTCGACTTTGCCTCTGTTGAGATTTGCTTGTTTAGTTGTGTCCTTAAGAAGGATCATCCTGTTTCATGGGGTGTAAAATGCATAAGTTAATGCGTACACAATACACAAGGGTACTTGTTGTAAGAGTGAGTTCACTGAGAGTGCCCCGCGTAAGAAGATTCCTAAATGGGAAAGGACATTACTAGAACTTCCACATTAGGAAATATCTCACATGTTAATGACGTTAGGAATTAATCCTTAGACTGGAGATTCCACATTATCTCATATGAGCTAACTCTGTAATCTTTGATTTAGGCTCAAAAGGGTGTCGCCATATAGACACCTCAACCACGATCTATGTTCGGATTACACAAGTGGTATATGAGAATTGTTGGAATCAATAAAGGACCTACACTGGTTGTAGGTAAGATGATCTCTTATTACACAAGTCATTCATGATTCCATCCTAAGATCCTTGCGCAAGGTGGTTAGATCAAGACATTAAGAAAATGGTGTTTTCTTGGATTGATATCAAATGGAATATGAAGGGAACTTTGTTTTAAGATTAAGATTAGTAGGTGTAGCGCCCGGAGCGGCGAGCTACCACATCCCCCGCATATAGACCCGAACCCACATATGAAATAGAAATCCATACATGAGCCCAAGCCTAAGCAAACGGGAACCTACACGCACACGCTAAGCCAAGCGGAGCTAAGACAAGACCAGAGTGCGCAAAAACCAAAGAAAGCGGAAGCACACAATAAAAACAAGACGATAAATCCACAAAAACTGGTTTAACTATCCCTAGAAGCCTGTCCCGAAAATAAAAATAATAAAAAATTCAACCCTAATTCATTAACAAATGCAAAACATATACTTACTACAACTATCAAAATTCGAATCATATATATAAAAAATGTGACCGAATGTAAATGAAAATGTAACTCGAGCTAGGAAGCTATAACTTGACCGACTCACGACTCCGCCTAGCCTGACCCGAAACCTGCAAACTTAAAAGTTTAAAGGAGAGTGCCAGTCCACTGACTGAGTGAGGGGGTAGGGGGGGCTAACGCACACCCACACACGTATATATATAGAGCAAAGTACAAAATAAATAAAAGACTATGAACCGGGATAGGGTTTTGCATTCTAAAGTCATTTTCTAATCAAACTTAAACTTATACTTATAGAAACATAACAAACTTAACGTATTCATAATATAACATAAGGAAAAGCTTCCATCCCGTTTCATAATCAACATAACTTAACTGATTCTTATACCCGGTGAGCACGGGTCTTACTCTAACTCCCCAATTCTTAATTTAATTACAAAACGGAAAATGTAATCACAAACAATCCTTCCCCATCACGATGTAGTTCGGGGAGCAAGCCCTCACTACACATTACCATTACCAAAAACACACGGGGTAGCTAATCCACAATGTGCCTTCCCCGGTTATCCACCAAGGGCTCAATGCATCACGCCTCCTCAACCTCCACGAGTCGCATGTGAGTACTTCAAATGAGAACGTGTACGGGGTCATAACCGGCGACCTCATGGTCGTCCAGGGTCTCCCTTACCCACGTCTCGGGGGACCCCTAAAGCAATCCATTACAAACGTATTACCATAACTCGCTACATACCAAACCTATCATATTAAAACTTACGTACCTTATCGGAGCATACCTTACCTTGCAACTTAGCATATGTTATAGACGTACCTCTCCGTGTCATCCTAATCCGTACCAAGCTTGAATATACACGGTTGGAGCATATCCTCGTGGCAAAACATTTCAAGCTCACATATGCTCGTACATATATTTGAAAACATTTAATCTTATGATAAGATCATAAAAACGTATCTTATATGCACGTATCTAATATATAAATATAATAGTATAGTCACATGCGGGCTTGAAAATGAGCACATAGGGTTGTAGGTCATATCAACTAAAAAGAAACAAACCGAAACCTCACCTTTTTACCAAAAGTGCTCACGGACGAGCGTTGACGACCAAGAAGAAGCTAAGTGGTGGAACCGAAACATCCCGAACTCAAATCTGAGACAAACAAACACGTACTCAAGACTTAGACTCGATTATGAACCAATTAGACGTACGACGAATGCGTATGAATGCAAATGATGCGTAAAGAATGCAAGGATATCCCATCAGGTCATATGATGCTACTATGACTCATATTAAATCATAATGCGCATATTACACGTTAAGAAAATTCATAAATTTCATGCAACACTCGTGATACATAATATAATATGTTAGAAATGCATACATTTCATAAAAAGTGCAAAGAAAGATCATGCAAGGCAAACAAGCGAGGTATGAAGTTATATAGGCACGTTGAAGGGTATAAGATGCATATAAGGTCATATATTGTATGTACGAATATCGAATTCACACCATAAGTTCATAAGACCACACATAACACGTAATATAACACGTTAATATTGCATGCATACAAGAAAAGAAACAATAAAACATCAAACGAATCAAGGAAACATCATATTAATTCATGCATGAACGTTAGAGGATACACATCACATAATGGATCACGTATTTCATGCAAAGTATCGAAAATTATGTAATTAATTCATAACATAACATGTAACAAATAATATACCAAGTTATCCACGCATACAAGGTAAGAAAGAAGCAAGAAGAACACGAAAAATAAAATGTAACAGTAGCAGCAACTCGAGAAAGCCCTCAAATGGGGTCGCGGTCAAACATGCCCAAAGATGGTCGCGGGCGTGACCACCACCACCTCCAGCCTGAGCAGCCATTTCAACTCGAAACTTGGGGGAAAACTAGTCGCGGCCACGACCCAAAACACCCTAGTTTTGTTCACGGGCACGACCACGGGCGATCAGCAACAGAAAATGCGAAAACAGGGCTGTTCCTTCTCTCCAGAGCTCCCAAAACCTGCAACAGCTCCAAGCAACTAAAGACAAGGAAAAAGACAACAAAATATAGCATAAAGCAGCAGCAATTCACGCAACAACAAGAGCTGACACGCAGCAGCACAAAGGGAAGCAACAAGGTGGAGTTCATCTTCTTCTTCAAGCTTTAATGGAGGTTTAACAAAGGTGGTTTGAATTATATCCAATTTCCATGAAATACATGATTATAAATAATGCAAAGAAGTCATTTAGATCACAAATAACTCATTAATTCAAGAAATGATCCAAGGAAAGCATGAATTCACCAAGAAAATCCATATAACCTAACTATTCAAAACTCAGCCCCAAAACTTGATCAAACATGGATGAAGAAGAGCAAATCATGACTTAAAAGAAATGAAAAGAGATGGAGGTTCGAATTCTAAACTTACTTTCGAATTTGGCGAAGAACGGAGGTCGAACGAGCCCAAAACCCGACTTTGAATAGTATCAACCCCTTTTCTCTTTTCTTCTTCCCCCTTCTTCGTTTCTGCTTCTTTTCCTTCTTTTCTTGGGGCTGAACCGAGATTAATGAGAGAGAGGATGAAAAAGGGTTAAAAGGGAATCAAATGGGTTTAAAAACGGGTCGATTCAGTTAAGAAACGGGTTGGATATTGGCAAAATGGATGGGGTGGCAAAGCTGTACGTGCTGATCGGTTCGGACTAAATACGGGGGTCCAAACGGGCTTATAAAAATACAAATCCAAGTTCCTTAGTTTCCATTCTTTGTTACGAGTTCGGCATCACTTTTGGAATTCGAATTTGAATTCGAATTCCCGAGCTCAAGATATGGCCTCCGGAATTCGAGGCGCGCTAAAACTCGTTAGGCCCTCAAATCCCAAAAATAAAGAAGTGGTCTCTGACCAATTCGAACAATTAAAACCAATAAGTTTGGAAATTAAATTCAAGTATTAGAAATTAAATACGAAGGTTAAAATGTAAAATCTAAACATTTAGGGCACATAGGTCACTTAAACATATAAATCAAGATATAAATTAAGTCGAAAGAGGAAATAAATGTCAGAAAACGCTCTTGTGACGTCATACCTGGCTTTCCGAAGAAACGGGGTGTCACAATCCTCCCCCTTAAGAGAACCTAGTCCCCAGGTTCGCCTGCTCGAGTTTCAAGCTCGAATTTTCCGTATTCACCCAAGTTCGAGGTTCATGACGTCCCGACAAGGGTTAGCCCGGTAAGGTCTTCATGCACAAGGGGTTTGATCACTTCTTGAAATCTTGATGGAGAATACCTCACCGCTTGATCCGTGCTAGGAGCAACTAAAATGTTTCGCCTGAATGGAGGGTCAAAATTGATTCATCACCCATCGTTGGATTCATTCCAACTACTCAAGAGCTCGGTATTACACGAATGGCATAGTTTCCGAACTTCCACCATTCGCACCCTCTAACTTAAGAAGTCCCTTTGCCGGAGAGCTAAATCACCACTTCTTGCTGGCTCCGGAAGACCGTTGCAAACACGACCCTCAACTTACCGAGAAAAACACACACTCGAGCAAAACACACACTCGAGCAAAACACACACAGCAAACACATATACGCACAAGTAAAACACAAGTCAATAATATATAATAATTAAGGATGCATGATGCACGTGCCATGAATGATTTATGTACCGTTCACCGTTTCTCGTAGTCTTTCACATCGGTGTGTTCGAGCGAAACGGCAAGTTTGGAGTTGTAGAGCTCGTGACTCGAATTTCTTATCCTCCGATTTCTTGAACGGCTCCTAACTTGGCAATCTCATTACTTCTACCTAACTTCGTCTCTAACTGACGATACTTAATCCCCGGGCAATTCTCTTTCTTCATCTATAACCCCTTAGTTGTCATGAGGGATTGTTTCAAATTTTCGTCCGAAGTCTTTCATATTCCTTTTAATCTTGATACGACTTAAACCCGGTTGACAATCCCCGTATCACAATCTCCGATTGTCTTGAAGCCTCTCAATCCACTCCTTCTAAGTCATCCCTAGCCATTGTTCAGTTCAATCTCGACTTCTCGGCATCTCTCCCTTGTACTTTGGGATCCGATAAAGAGATGCGCTTCGGCATTACCGAGTAGTATACCCTAGTATTCAAATCTTCACAATCTCCATTATTCCCCTATCCTCTAGAGCTCTTTTATTTCTCTTTGACTCCTTCAATAACTATTTATTCTGAATTCCCATACTCCACATCATCCTTCTTTTCCTTTTAATATTCGTGAAAAACAAATCGGCCATCTTGCTTCTCCGGTAAATTTTGAACTTCCAACTTCCTAGTTTTCCTATAAATCCCACTCTTTATTTTCCGATGATATCCATGATAATTTCCTCATTGATGAGAAAGGTTCTCGCCATGAGAACTTTGGATTCATCAAGAAGAGAACCTTCAATATCTCTTCAATTTCTCCGGTCAAGTTTTTCCAATAAAGTTCTCTACCATCGGATATTTGTATTGTCAAGAAAGGAAGAGCTAATGATCTCTGTCTAATACACCACCATCTACTTGGGCTCGGTATTATGTTGAATTAGGAATCAATCGCTTCACCTCCTAAGAATTGGGTTTAAATACTTGTTCCCGATTCGACTTCCCATTTCGATACTCTTTTGATTATTCATCGTTGGAAAAGGCCTTCCTTCTCAAATTCTAAACCGCTACATCAAGTAAGTAAGGAGGAGATTCGCATAACGCATGTAACGCCCCGATTTTTCGTTCGTTCAAGTATGTTGTATGTATTTATAAATTGTGCATTGAAATTATTTAATTATGTGATTAATTGTTTATAAGTGTTTTAAATATTTAATTTTAATATAAATTGTTATTAGTTTATTTTATTTTATTTTATTATTTTATTTTATTACGTTAATTAACTTATTTAATTTGATAATTAAGTGTTAATGATAATTAATTATACCTTTTAATTACGCTAATTAATTAAAATTTTAATATCGTTGACTTTTCATTTAAATTAAAATAGAATTTAAATTTTTGTTATTTAATTTGAAATATTATGAATTGTTACTGCATTGTTCTTGAATGATTTAAACGCGCTTCGTTATTATATGATTTGATATCGAAAATTCAGTATGTCGTAGACTTATATGTTATGAATATGTCTATATGCTCGTTTTACATTTTCGATCTCGTTTGATGTGGTAACGAATTTATTTTGAATTGTGGAATCAAATCGGGGCTAACGGGCAATTAGCGCACCCTTGGTTCCGTATATGATATCTTGAGCTCAGGAACTCGGATTCGAGTTCCGTCACCTTCGCTGAACTCTTATCGAAGATTCGGGTTCAATGGAACAAGCCTCATATTTTTCTAACCTTGTTTCGACCTCCAAAATTTAACCGAAACTTGTGACGTCCGCCTAAATGACCACCTACCACCATTTTAACCATAACTTGAACCATGGTTATCTAAATTAAGTGAGACTTGAACCCTAGTTCACCTAACTCACTCCCCTACACTCTCACATCAGCCCAAACCGAGATCATAACCAAGAAAGAAAGAAATCAGCTGCAAACTTGGAAGAAAAAAACACTATTCTCGTCACTATTCAAAAATTGGAGATTTTAAGCTCTAATCTCTTCCAAACTCCAACCAATTCAATAGGTGAGTATACTTTTGTGTTCTATATTCATTCCTGGTCATTTTAATCCATGAATCCCTAAATTTGAGTTAGATTTGATGGAGATTTGATTATGTGAATGAATAGTTAGGTTTTCTTGGAAATTCTTGAATCTTTGCTTCCTTCAAGTATGAATTGGGACTTGTTAAGTGATCTCTTGAACTTCATTAATGTATATTTGGAGCTGTATTACGTGGTAGTTGAGTGTTTAGTATTGTGCCATTGATGAACTTGGTTTGGAGAAATTTTGGCAAAACCGAACTGCTGTCATGGCGGTTTGAGCTGCTGTCTTTGCTGCATTGTGGCTGCTGTTTCAGGTGCATTTAGCCATGAATTTATGCATGAATTTAGCCCTTTTTTGCTGCATTGTTGCTGTGTTTTTCCTTGCTTTTTTGCTGCTACGTGTTGAGGGTTGGAACAGGGGGAAGGTGACGATCTGCTGCTGTCTGCTTTTCCCTACCGAATCACTCTCCCCGGGCGGGGACACCCTGCGCAGAAGCCATCTATATCTCCTTCCCCGGCCGGGGAAGGTTGACCTGAGAATTTAACCGGGCGGGGGATTACCTGAACTGCTGCTTCTTCCTTCCTGTTTCCTGTTGCTGCTTCTTTGATTTGCTGTGTATATTGTGTATATATATATATATAATGTATGTGTGTACATGGTTGTGGTATGTGTGTGTTATTATTGCATGTGTCTGCATGTATAAGTATATATATATATATTACGTACTAATATATATAGGTGTTGTGTGGGTTAAATCATGTATATTTACGTATATATATATATATATATATATATATAATATATATATACATAAATATGCATGCAAAATCATGCATCCAATTATTTATATATATTTGCATTCATTGTATATATTTTATCGCTTTTTAATTTTATTGCATGGAATTAATTTCATGAATTCCTTAATTTGAATACATTTAATGCTTTGTTTAATGAAATATGAGGTACGTGACTGCAGTGGTAATTTTGATTGAAATTTATGAATGAAATTTGAACCTAAATATTAAGTGTAATGTTGGAATATACAGGTCTTTCAGCGTGAATTAATTTTTAAAAATGGTTTAGTACATATGCATGAATTTTTGTCTCAAACGTTTTATTTTATAAAATTAATACTTGAATGCTAATTTGTGATTTTAGTTGGAATATATATATACACTTGAATTTGATCTCTAAATGTTAACTTAATATTGAAATGGACGTTTAGATCGTGAATTTTCAATATATGAAAGCGTTTAATATGCATCGTGTGAAATCTGTACATAAATGAATTATGAAATATTTAAATATGAAACTTTCACGTATGGAACATGTTGAAGGAATTACTTGGTGATTTGATTTCTTAACATGATTTATACCTCGTACGCATCTCATATCATGTGCATAACGTGCCGTGCGTCGTATATGGTTCATATGGAGTCTTGAGTCTCACGTACACACTATGTTGTCTTTGTACAGTTTTCTCGAGGGCGGAGATGCCGGGTTAATAGGACACCTCAAGTCTTTCTTTCTTTTGGTATTGTCGGTAAGGTGTAACAGGTGGGTTTTCTCTTCTATTAGCTATGATGAACCCGATATATCCTTATGTGAAGTTTGAAGCCAAAATATTATATATATATATATATATATATATATCGAGTCCTTTCAAAAGAGTCTATGATTTTCAACGTAAAACCCTTTTTCCATTCATGAATCCCTTACCAAATGTTTTGGCGAGATCAGTGAACACATTGTTTATGGGGCCCGGGACTATGTGTACGTGGCTATCCGAGGAAGCTCGGGCTGACGGTGATCCCCGTGCACTAGTCCCAACAAATATTAACGGTGATACCGGCCCTCGTAAGGAGATTAGCAATGGGAGCTGAGTGCCTTTGGGGAACTCATGAACCCCCTTTGGTCAATGTATGAGGTGGCCGGGTCTTGCAAGCCCGTCCACCACCCGGAGGAAGAAGGTTGGAACTTGTTTTATGATATGATTATGAATGATATGATTGAATGTATGCTAATGAACGAATGCATGAACGAATGAATGAATTTGGTGTGATCACTAATGAATGATTGAATGAACGAATGAATTAGTTAATGCACACACGAGGAGAAGGTTGGAGAATTCTCCCTCTCACCGGGCTCACGTAATGACCACATGATTGAATGAATAAATGAAATTGATTGTTGTAATCCCGAGTGTTGTTTTCCTTTGTTTTCGCCCACTTGGGAAAGAATTAAACAAACCTCACACGGGATTATAGCTTGCATGTGGGCGTGTTTAAATTCTGCAATATTATTATGTTATGCCCTATTTTATACCCACCAGTCTCCTATAGACTGAACCCGGATTGTTTTTAGTTTCTTGCAGGTTTGGAGTGCTAGGCGGGAAGTCATGTTGGTCAAGTCTTTTAATTAAGTTGAGTCTTGTCACGTGCATCTTGTAAACTTGAACAAATATGAGCATTGTACGATTATGATTATGTTTGATATTGGTTCGGGACAGATTGAACCCGTGATTGTGATTAATTACATATTTTGTTTCCGCACGTTCTTTAACTCTTGTACTACTTATTTCGTTTCGAAGTTTTAGTTCCCGCCTAGCCTAGTGAGTGAGTGGTCTCCCGCCTTAACTCTTGTATAAGGTTCGGGTGCGGACTTTCCATTTCGTAACCGGGTTTGGGTCATAGTACGGGGGATGTGGTGCCTTTTGGTTGGGGCGCTACAATGCAGTACCAATCTTCTCCCTTTGATTAAGCCCCCAACCTCTTGCTATAACTTCAACCGAATCTTCAAAGTCACCACTTTCTTCCATACCCCGGTTTTCACCAACACGAAGGGGGACTTTTCTCAATTACAAGTTATCATGAAAACATTAAACTTATGCATGTCGGGTTGGATTTGCAGACGCTATGTATAACGTTGTCACCTATTAAACAAGAAAACAACAAGTAATGACAATACATAATGCACATCACAATAAGTACAAAGGTGCAATGTGGGATGGATGCTCGTGCATGTAATGCAATTACCTCTCGGGTGTCTCTTTGGCTTTCGCCGTTCACATTCTTCCAACTCGTGCTTTGGCGATCCACATCCAAAGCATCACCCCAATCTCTTCCAACAATTCTCATAAGTATGAGAATTTCTTCTACAATGAGCGCACAGCGGTTGTTCCATAGAGGCGGATTCTTTCGCTTTCTTCTTTCCCTTGTACCTCGCTTGAGAGTCCTCTCAATCTCTCTTTGATCCCGACCCCGAGCTACTTCCCGATCCAATTCTCCCTACTCGACTGTTTTCTTTTAATTTCTTGGATTCAACTCGGAGGGCTTCTTGGGTACTCTCAATCCAAGCTCTAGACTCGATCCCAATTTTCATTTCTTGAACGTCTTCTCTAATTCCCTTCATAAATTGGGCCACTCTTTCGGATTCATTCGGTCTTCTTGAATAGATGCGAGGGCATACATTAGTCTTGGGTTCCGAGGAACCGCATCTAGTACACTTACCCAACTTTTTCCAACACTTCTTATAACTATGGTTGGGTCCTCCACAATGGTTTCATGGAATTTGTTCTTCGGAAAAACACGTGGCAGGCAAGAATATAAGATCTTTTCCTACAAATCGAGCCATTTTGCCCTTCATCTTGGTGGATTGATTATTGGTGCGATGATTTGACAGTCGTGAAGTGACTTCATCTCTACTTTATCCCAATTTCAATTTAGGGCCAATGGTCGTTGCGATGAGTGGTTAATCATTGTAAGATGTTAACTTATAATACACAAGGGAAGCGGATACGATGCATGCGGTTAGTGAGTGATTATGGCACGTAAAGGAAACAACTAGGGCACATAGAGTATGCAACAACAACAATTAAAGAAAAGAAAGTAACAAGTTTAAAACACATAATTTAAGAAAATTCACATATCTTGATGCAATGCACACAATAGCATGTTGTTCCTACGTCGTACGACCTATACTTGACAAAACACGACACTAGGACTCCGATTTTACAACCCGGAGCTCTGATACCACTTTAAGATGTAGCGCCCTGAGCGGCCAGCCACCACATCCCCCACACCTAGACCCGAACACACATATGAAATAGAAATCCATACATGAGCCCAAGCCTAAGCGAACGGGAACCTACACGCACACGCTAAGACAGGTGGAGCTAAGACAAGACCAGAGTGCGCAAAAACCAAAGAAAGCGGAAGCATACAATAAAAACAAGAAGATAAATCCACAAAAACGAGTTCAATTATCCCTAGAAGCCTGTCCCGAAAATAAATATAATCAAGAATTCAACCATAATTCATAAACAAATGCAAAACATATACATACTACAACTATCAAAATTTGAATCATATATATAAAAAATGTGACCGAATGTAAATGAAAATGTAACTCGAGCTAGGAAGCTATAACTTGACCGACTCACGAATCCGCCTAGCACGACCCGAAACCTACAAACTTAAAAGTTGAAAGGAGAGGGTCAGTCCACTGACTAAGTGGGGGGGGGGGGGGAGAGGAGGGGCTAACGCACATCCGCACACGTATATATATAGAGCAAGGCACAAAATAAATAAAGTCATTTTTGAATCAAACTTCAAATTATATTTATAGAAACATAACAAACTTAACGTATTCATAATGTAACATAAGGAAAAGCTCCCATCCCGTTTCATAATCAACATAACTTAACTGATTCTTATACCCGACGAGCACGGGCCTTACTCTAACTCCCCAATTCTTAATTTAAATACAAAACGGAAAACATAATCACAAACAATCCTTCCCCATCACGATGTAGTTCGGGGAGCAAGCCCTCACTACACATTACCATTACCAAAAACACACCGGGTAGCTAATCCACGTTGTTCCTTCCCCGGTTATCCACCAAGGGTTCAAAGCATCATGCCTCCTCAACCTCCACGAGTTGCACATGAGTACTTCGAATGAGAACGTGTACGGGGTCATAACCGGCGACCCCATGGTCGTCCTGGTTCTCCCTTACCCACGTCTTGGGGGGCCCCTAAAGCAATCCATTACAAACACAATACCATAACTCGCTACATACCAAACTTATCATATTAAAACTTACGTACCTTATTGGAGCATACCTTACCTTGCAACTTAACATATGCTATAGACGTACCACTCCGTGTCTCCGTAGCAAGATTGAATACACACGAGTTAGAGCATAGCCTCGTTGCAAAACATTTATAGCTGACATATGCTCGTACATATATTTCAAAACATTTAATCTTATGAGAAGATCATAAAGGTATCTTATAAGCACATATCTAATATATAAATATAATAGTATAGTTACATGCGGGCTTGAAAATGAGGACATAGGGTTGTAGGTCGTATTAACTAAAAAGAAACAAACCTAAACCTCACCTTTTTACCAAAAGTGCTCACGGACGAGCGTTGACGACCAAGAAGAAGCTAAGTGGTGTAACCGACACCTCCCGAACTCAAATCTGAGAAAAACAAACACATGCTCAAGACTTAGACTCGATCATGAACCAATTAGACGTACGGCGAATGTGTATAAATGCAAATGATGCGTAAAGAATGCAAGGATATCCCATTTGGTCATACGATGCTACTATGAATCATATTAAATCATAATGCGCATATCTCACGTTCAGCAAATTCATAAATTTCATGCAACACTCATGATACATAATATAATATGTTAGAAATACATTCATTTCATAAAAAGGGCAAACAAAGATCATCCAAGGCAAACAAGCGAGGTATGAAGTCATATAGGAACGTTGAAGTGTATAAGATGCATATAAGGTCATATATTGTACGTACGAATATCGAATTCACACCATAAATTCATAACACAACACATAACAAGTAATATAACACGTTAATATTGCATGCATATAAGAAAAGAAACAATAAAACATCAAACGAATCAAGGAAACATCTTATTAATGCATGCATGAACGTTAGAGGATACACATCACATAATGGATCACGTATTGTATCCAAAGCATCAAAAATTAAGTAATTAATTCATAACATAACATGTAACAAATAATATAGCAAGTTATCCATGCATACAAGGTAAGAAAGAAGCAAGAAGAACACGAAAAACACAAACGAAGTGAAAAATAAAACGTAACAGCAGCAGCAACTCGAGAAAGCCCTCAAATGGGGTCGCAATCAAACATGCCCAAAGATGGTCGCGGGTGCGACCACCACCACCTCCAGCCTGAGCAGCAGTTTCAACTCGAAATTTGGGGGAAAACTGGTCGCGGCCGCGACCCAAAACACCCTAGTTTTGGTCGTGGGCATGACCACGGGCGATCAGCAACAGAAAATGCGAAAGCCTGCAGCAGCTCCCAAAACCTGCAGCAGCTCCAAGCAACAAAAGAAAAGGAAAAAGTCAACAAAATATAGCATAAAGCAGCAACAATTCATGCAACAACAATAGCTAACACGCAACAGCACAAAAGGAAGCAACAAGGTAGAGTTCATCTTCTCCTTCAAGCTTTAATGGAGGTTCAACAAAGGTGGTTCGAATTATAGCCAATTTCCATGAAATACATGCTACAAATAATGCAAAGAAGTCATTTAGATCACAAATAACTCATCAGTTCAAGAAATGATCCAAGGAAAGCATGAATTCACCAAGAAAATCCATATAACCTAACTATTCAAAACTCAGCCCCAAAACTTGATCAAACATGGATGAAAAAGAATAAATCTTGACTTAAAAGAAAGGAAAAGATATGGAAGTTCGAATTCTGAACTTACCTTTCGAATTTGGTGAAGAACGGAGGTCGAACGAGCCCAAAACCCGACTTTAAATAGTAGCAGCCCCTTTTTCTTCGTTTTTGCTTCTTTTCTTTCTTTTCGTAGGGCTGAACCGAGATGAATGAGAGAGAGGATGAAAACAGTTAAAAGAGGATCAAATGGGTTTGAAAATGGGTCGATTCGGTTAAGAAACGGGTAGGATATTGGCAAAATGGGGGGGGGGGGGGGGACGAAGCTGCACGTGCTGATCTGTTCGGACTAAATACGGGGGTCCAAACGGGCTTAGAAAAATACAAGTCCAAGTTCCTTAGTTTTCTTTCATTGTTACGAGTCCGGTGTCACTTCCGAAATTCGAATCCGAATTCTCGAGCTCAAGATATGGCCTCCGGAATCCGAGGCGCGCTAAAACTCGTTAGGCCCTCAAATCCCAAAAATAAAGAAGTGGTCTTCGACCAATTCGAATAATTAAAACAAATAAAGTAAACAGGTAAACAAGTTCATGAAATAAATAATTCAAGTATATCACATATTCACGAAGTTCGAAAATTAAATTCAAGTATTAGAAATTAAATACGGAGCTTAAAACATAAAATCTAAACAGTTAGGGCACATAGGTCACCTAAACATCTAAATCAAGATATAAATTAATTCGAAAGAGGAAATAAACGTCAGAAAATGCTCTCGTGACGTTATACCTGGCTTGTCGAAGAAACGAGGTGTCACAGTAGGGCTCTCCATATTCCCATGTCCTAGATCTTAATCGAGAGATAGGATAGTAGGAGGATCGTATCCCACATGATGTCATTTGACTGAAAGGTTCTTTCGAATATACATTCACATTTCGGGTAGGGGTCACACACCTGTTGCTAGACTATGGTCTTGTGAACTGTGAGGTAATTATTTAGTAAAGTGTATTAATTAATTAGACTCACTGCTAACTGAAATTGAACCTAGAGGGTCACACACAGATACTGGGTTCAAAGGGTGTTGTTTGAAAGATCAAGTAATTGATCAAAACGAGACCACTGTGTAAAGTACAGGTAACGCCCCGATTTTCAGACAGTCAGGTACGCTCGACACGTGTGGGTTTCGAGCGTTAGGATTTTATTTTGTTAATTTCGTTTAATTAATTTGAACGTGTTATATTAATTCTTATAAATTGTTTTCAACATGATTATGTGGAAATTATATGAAATACTTGTCAAATTGAGAATTCTGTATGAATGAAATTTAATTGTTACATGAGTTAATTGTTCAATTTGATTTAATTGACAAATTGTCCTTAAATGTTCATTCATGTCAATTGGGGGTCTAAATTGCATGAAAACTTTATGGGTTAAATTGCTCTATTTGCAAACTTCGTATACTTAATTGCATAACTTATAGGATTTGGAGGGTTTGATCATAATTATTACATTTTTCCCTAACATATCGTTAATTGCATCTCTTCTACAATCATCATCTTCATTTCATACCAATCATCCCATGTTTGCTCTTCTCTTCACCGAACCATAACCCTCCAAGAAGGAAAGAGATTTCATCTTTCTAAGCTAGAATTGAAGAAGGAATTATGAATCTTGGAGCATCAACATCATCTCATCTTCATCCTCTCCCATCTTCTAGTTCATTTAAGGTATAGATGTATATATATGATTTCTTGAATTAACATGTGAAGCTAGGGTTCATGAATTAAATGTGATAGGTTGTGTATCTATTGTTAGAAGTATGATTACATAGTTATAGCTTGAATTGCATGCTCAAATCTTGAGAATTATGAGATACTATGATGAGTTTATATTTGAGCTCAAGTTGGGAATTATGGAGATTGAAGAATGGATGGTGTGTTTATATTGTGTCTTTTGTTACCTAAAGCATGCAAGTATATTTCTTTTCATGAATAATAATGTTTGGAATTGATTATGTGTGCTTTGAGGAGCTTTAATGGTGGTTCGTGCATCCTCTGTTCTTCTCCCCTGTTTCTGGACTGTCTGCGTAACGGGAATGACCCTTCCCGTTCCCTTTGTAAATAGGGAACGGCCGTTCCCATTGTTTGAACAATGTGTCAGGCGGCGAGGATGGGAACGCACGTTCCCACTTTGTCTCACAGACGGGAACGGCCGTTCCCATCTTCGAGGAGCCCGACAGCGGGAACGGCCATTCCCACTTTGAACTGAAACCTGGAACAACCGTTCCCAGCTCTCTGGTAGTGCAGAAACTTTCTGCATAAAATTGGAATTTTGAAACGTCGTTCCAACGGTTTATTTGACCCCAAATTGCTATTATATGATCGATTACATGCCAAAACGTGATATTTACATGCTACATTGTGTATTGCTCGATGTCTCGTATATGATCATGCAGTGCGTCTTAAATGAAGTAATTGTCTTGAACTATGGTCTCATGCACGCACATTGTCCCGTTTCTTGTCCAGTTATTCTCCAGGGCGGAGATTATCAAGCATGAACACGTTCATGCATTCACGAGTCGTGTGTCGCCTGTCAGGTGAGGTTTAATTTCTAGTTATATAGAACCTGTATAGCCTTTACGTGAATTTTTGTCCAAAGGTATTTTTATATTTATAATTTCATGAAATCACTTATTATTTCAAGCATGTTAGTGTTCACGAATCAAGCATGCCATGTTCATGAAAGCAGGTACGTGCGTTCTCCTGGCCAGGTCCTCCTCAGTGAGGGCGCTGGGCTAGTCTTAGAGCTGGTGGTTGTCCGTCCAACCACAGGAAGAACAATGCCCTGTCTTGTACCTGTGTTCTCTTGGCCAGGTCCTTCTTACTGAGGGCGCTGGGCTGGTCTTCGGGCTGGTGGTTGTCCGTCCAACCACAAGAAGAACAAAGCCCTATCATGTGCCTGTGTTCTCCTGGTCAGGTTCTCTTTAGTGAGGGCGCTGGGCTAGTCTTAGAGCTGGTGGTTGTCCGTCCAACCACAGGAGGAACAAACCCTATCGTGTTACAAGCAAGCCATGTATTGATTGCATGATTTCCATTCCATGAATGTGCTAATTGAGAACACTATCGCACGATTGCACGGTAATTGAATTGCATGATCACCTAATGGTTAACAAGCAAGCAAGCATGTTTATCGATTGCATGAAAATGAACAAGTATTTAATATTGATAGTTGTATTCTCGGGCGAAGCTATATCATTATTGAACCATATATTTACCTTTTATAAATCTTTACCCGAGAATATGACTTGCATGTTATCTGCGCTAATATGTATATAAACCCCTCACTCGGTCTTCACAGACTGACGCCTCCACCTTTCAGGTTATTGCAGGTGCACGTTAGGCGGGAGTTGAGTTGAGTTAAGTCCAGTTCATGTAGTCGTGTCATCCGTGGTTCGTGTATTTAATCATAATTGTTAATTATGGAATTGTAGTTATTGTTATTGTTTAATTGAAGATGACAATGTATTGATATGTAACTTTAGAATATATCTTATTTGGAAAATGAGAAATGTCATGATTGGATAAATGGAAATATTTGATAGAAACTAATTTATGCTTCCGCTTTATTTTATTGCATGTATTAGTAATCCCGCCTAGCTTGTCGTGTATTGCATTGTCACCCGTTCGCTATAGGTTGGTTCATGTACGGATTGGCCGTTTCGTGTGTGGATTGACCTATAGTGCGGGGGTGTGGCACCTCCACGTGTCCGGGGTGCTACATCTAAGGTGGTATCAGAGCCCCGTTACAAAACCGAGGTTCTAGTGTCGTGTCGTGTCGAGTCTATGTAGTACGGCATAGGAATTATTTGACAGTCTGGGAGTCTTTCATTTTATTTGAAATTAATTATCTACTCGAATTCTTTGAATTTCTTGAATTCTTGAATAACTTGAGCATCTTATCGATACTTGTTTGCTATTGTTGATTAATTGGCTTCAATTTGCTTGAATTTTATATGATCAACGTGTTTAGTTTAAGTATTGATGAATTACTTGTCGCATTTTATATTAAATTCTCGTTATCGATACTAATTATGTGACAACTATGTGACATGAGCACTGTGATACCCCTGTCCCACATCGGGAAAATATGAGAGTTAAGTTCAGTTTATAAGTTAAAGAGTCCAAGTATAACCAATGGATATCCCTTTTGGGCAGTGGTTTAGGCCCAATTTCAGGTTATACTCGGTGGGCTTGGAGACTTGCGCTCGCGTCCAACGGGCCCGCGGACCTGGGGCGTGACAGATGGTATCAGAGCCGCTCGTCAGCCGCAGGAGCTAAGTGCTATACGGGGCAAAGTACTACGCACATGGGAGCCACCTCTTGAGCCTGCGAGGCAAAGTGCTACATGTGTGGGAGCCACCTCTTGAGCCCGTAGGAGCCACCTCTAGAGTCCCAACGCAGACGAGTCGGTCATGGGCTATATGTCATGCCGCGACGAGGACGTCGCGATTCTGAAGGAGGGGTGATTGTGATACCCCTGTCCCACATCGGGAAAATATGAGAGTTAAGTTCAGTTTATAAGTTAAAGAGTCCAAGTATAACCAATGGATATCCCTTTTGGGCAGTGGTTTAGGCCCAATTTCAGGTTATACTCGGTGGGCTTCGAGACTTGCGCTCGCGTCCAATGGGCCCGCGGACCTGGGGCATGACAAGCACGTCTTATCCATATGCATTTATTTGCAAAGTAAGCTGTGAGTGACAGGCATTGAAAATGTATGAATCAAGATCGGAGGATTTTGAAGATTTAAGAGACGGATCAACCGTTCGAACCAAGTTACAATTCGGTCAACCCGGAATGGACACGGGAATCAAGTCTAACATTCTACGGTGCCAGGTTCTTCAATGTATTCATAAGCATGTGCACCAAAGCCACGAAATAACTGCTTCTCATTTATAAAAGTTGTTTTAATTGTATTTGGAATTTTCTACTTGATGCCTTGGATACGTGTTTAAATTATTTACATTACTTACATTTCCTTAATTATAGGTATATCTTCAAGTTGACATAATTGTTTCAACGTGTTGCATTTCAATTGTTGGTATACTATGTACATTGACACTTTAACCATCATGCATTAGTTACTGTTTATTGTGAATAGGCTCTCCTATACTTGGCACAATCCTTGCTTCATCCTTACTAACTTGAAGTTAAAGAAGAGATTTTTGAATCATCGGGTATCATGTTGTAACTGGGTCATCCTCACTGGATCATCCTATTTTATTGGAAGTTTAATAATATTTGGGGCTGTGAGAATTAGTGACCCAGGATTTAGTAAGAGCAGGTATGATACAGACATTTTGGGAAAATTTTTGGGAACTGGGAAATGTTGATAAGTTCAAGCAGATAAATGCTCAGTGGGTCTTTCAACCTTCGGAAATTAATCAGTACTTTGGAGATGCATTGGGAGTAAGAGAGTAACTTTCTTGTTTTGGATTATGGTGCTGAACTTGTAAATGCCAATTCTCTGGAAAGCATTAGGTGAGTGTAGGATGTTGAAGAATTTTAACATCAAACCAAAGTGGTGACAGTCAGGGAGCTTCAAGTTGAGTATGTTGATAACAGAAAGAATTAGAAAAGGACCATCAATCAAAATTTTGATTAACGACCAGGGGAACGAGGAAAAGGTTACGGGAATGGAATCAGCAGAGAAGCTTGCAAGTGGAAAAAGATAGAATAAATGTAGAGAATAAGAAAATTTCTATTTTCTTAAGGGGGAGAGTTGGCCTGAAAATAAGATTAAGTGAAGTAAAACAAATTAGGGAAGTTGGAATTTTGAGGAAACTGATTCTTCCTGGAAACCTCTATCAGAACCATGTGAAAGAAGTCTTCAATAATTTAAAATTTTCTCCCTTTCACACAAAGAAAAGTCTCATCATCGACAGTACCTTTGTTCTATTATCATTTTCAGGAAAGTGGGTACGCTGTCTGCAATCTTCTGACAACCTCAGGATATCATTGGACTTAGTAAATAGAAAAGGATTCAGTTTGGGTGATATCCGGAATCAATCTCAAGTTTTGGTAGGTTAACTCCGACAAGAGTTTTCTTATGAAGTTATTACTTATACCCTAGAGATGCCTGTGATAGCACACCGTGCTCTCATCCGTGTTGTTGCCGTGGCCTCCATAAATATACCAGTTTACCATGAACACTTCAGAAAGATGGAAGATTGATTGATCCTCTCTTTCAAGATATTTCGCAGAGTTGGTAGGTATGTCATCAAATTGCAGGGGTCAAAGGAAGACGTTTCACTAGGACCTGATTCTTTCGGTTTCTATGCAAATGTGCTTGCTGAATTACTCTCACGGGATGACAATCTTGATTCTTCTGTAATAAATAACCGTCGTATTGTTAACTAAGGGAATAAGAGCTCAACTTTTAGATTGCAAACAAGGAGTCAAGAATATTGCTTCGGGAAAATGTTTACCCTAATTACTGAGGTCGAGGAAATGGTAACACCTGTTCTTTCGGTTGGTTGGACAAGGACTTGCTTGAAACACAAAGTCAATCTTTTAAGCCTGAAGGGTACAACCGGGGATCTGGGATTAAAACGGGTCTGAAGATGTGGTGATTAATGATGATTTACGGATTATGTTAGAAGATAGCACAAGGGCAGAGATGGTTATCAGAAATGGGAATTTTGAACCGTAGGGGGGTACAGCAAGAAATCTCAACTAAAGAATCGAGTATTCAACCGAATTAATTCCGTTCCAGAACTTCCATCCTCGGTGAACGGTACACTTAATCATGCATACCACGTGCATCATTATTCGAGCATTATCATTATCTTGTTATTCTTGTACGTGATTCCTTGTTTATTATTATTATTATTTCATTGTTCCCATATATAATTCCTTGATTATTATTATTTGTTTACGTGAATGATTATTTGCATAGATGATAATTTTAATTGATCCTTATGTGTTAATTGTAAATAATTGTTTAAGTGCTCACCTGAATTTTATTCGGTGTGCGTGAGGGACGGGGATTCACTCAGGGTTGTCAAGAGACGGGGTTCTCTTGTTACTTGCTGGAGAGATGGGGTTCTCTCGTTAATTGTTTGAGAGTCGGGGCACTCTCACTATTCTTAATCACTTGGCTACTTGTTTTAGTGGAAGGTTAGATTTTCTTACAAGTGTTTAGGCTCCGGAAAGCTGAGGGTCGTGATTTCACATCTTGGAAGAATCTTGTGGATTGAAGACCTCTTTTGAACTAATCCCTGACGGGGAGTAGCTAACACGCGTGGGATGAACACGTAAGGGCCAATTAAATTCCAGGAACTCAGGACATGGAATCCGAGGACGGATTCTCTTAAGGGGGAGAGAGTTGTAGCGCCCCGATTTTCAGACAGTCAGGTACGCTCGACACGTGTGGGTTTCGAGCGTTAGGATTTTATTTTATTAATTTCGTTTAATTAATTTGAACGTGTTATATTAATTCTTATAAATTGTTTTCAACATGATTACGTGGAAATTATATGAAATACGTGTCAAATTGAGAATTCTGTATGAATGAAATTTAATTGTTACATGAGTTAATTGTTCAATTTGATTTAATTGACAAATTGTCCTTAAATGTTCATTCATGTCAATTGGGGGTCTAAATTGCATGAAAACTTTATGGGTTAAATTGCTCTATTTGCAAACTTCGTATACTTAATTGCATAACTTATAGGATTTGGAGGGTTTGATCATAATTATTACATTTTTCCCTAACATATCGTTAATTGCATCTCTTCTACAATCATCATCTTCATTTCATACCAATCATCCCATGTTTGCTCTTCTCTTCACCGAACCATAACCCTCCAAGAAGGAAAGAGATTTCATCTTTCTAAGCTAGAATTGAAGAAGGAATTATGAATCTTGGAGCATCAACATCATCTCATCTTCATCCTCTCCCATCTTCTAGTTCATTTAAGGTATAGATGTATATATATGATTTCTTGAATTAACATGTGAAGCTAGGGTTCATGAATTAAATGTGATAGGTTGTGTATCTATTGTTAGAAGTATGATTACATAGTTATAGCTTGAATTGCATGCTCAAATCTTGAGAATTATGAGATACTATGATGAGTTTATATTTGAGCTCAAGTTGGGAATTATGGAGATTGAAGAATGGATGGTGTGTTTATATTGTGTCTTTTGTTACCTAAAGCATGCAAGTATATTTCTTTTCATGAATAATAATGTTTGGAATTGATTATGTGTGCTTTGAGGAGCTTTAATGGCGGTTCGTGCATCCTCTATTCTTCTCCCCTGTTTCTGGACTGTCTGCGTAACGGGAATGGCCCTTCCCGTTCCCTTTGTAAATAGGGAACGGCCATTCCCATTGTTTGAACAATGTGTCAGGCGGCGAGGATGGGAACGCCCGTTCCCACTTTGTCTCACAGACGGGAACGACCGTTCCCATCTTCGAGGAGCCCGACAGCGGGAACGGCCATTCCCACTTTGAACTGAAACCTGGAACAACCGTTCCCAGCTCTCTGGTAGTGCAGAAACTTTCTGCATAAAATTGGAATTTTGAAACGTCGTTCCAACGGTTTATTTGACCCCAAATTGCTATTATATGATCGATTACATGCCAAAACGTGATATTTACATGCTACATTGTGTATTGCTCGATGTCTCGTATATGATCATGCAGTGCGTCTTAAATGAAGTAATTGTCTTGAACTATGGTCTCATGCACGCACATTGTCCCGTTTCTTGTCCAGTTATTCTCCAGGGCGGAGATTATCAAGCATGAACACGTTCATGCATTCACGAGTCGTGTGTCGCCTGTCAGGTGAGGTTTAATTTCTAGTTATATAGAACCTGTATAGCCTTTACGTGAATTTTTGTCCAAAGGTATTTTTATATTTATAATTTCATGAAATCACTTATTATTTCAAGCATGTTAGTGTTCACGAATCAAGCATGCCATGTTCATGAAAGCAGGTACGTGCGTTCTCCTGGCCAGGTCCTCCTCAGTGAGGGCGCTGGGCTAGTCTTAGAGCTGGTGGTTGTCCGTCCAACCACAGGAAGAACAATGCCCTATCTTGTACCTGTGTTCTCTTGGCCAGGTCCTTCTTAGTGAGGGCGCTGGGCTGGTCTTCGGGCTGGTGGTTGTCCGTCCAACCACAAGAAGAACAAAGCCCTATCATGTGCCTGTGTTCTCCTGGTCAGGTTCTCTTTAGTGAGGGCGCTGGGCTAGTCTTAGAGCTGGTGGTTGTCCGTCCAACCACAGGAGAAACAAACCCTATCGTGTTACAAGCAAGCCATGTATTGATTGCATGATTTCCATTCCATGAATGTGCTAATTGAGAACACTATCGCACGATTGCACGGTAATTGAATTGCATGATCACCTAATGGTTAACAAGCAAGCAAGCATGTTTATCGATTGCATGAAAATGAACAAGTATTTAATATTGATAGTTGTATTCTCGGGCGAAGCTATATCATTATTGAACCATATATTTACCTTTTATAAATCTTTACCCGAGAATATGACTTGCATGTTATCTGCGCTAATATGTATATAAACCCCTCACTCGGTCTTCACAGACTGACGCCTCCACCTTTCAGGTTATTGCAGGTGCACGTTAGGCGGGAGTTGAGTTGAGTTAAGTCCAGTTTATGTAGTCGTGTCATCCGTGGTTCGTGTATTTAATCATAATTGTTAATTATGGAATTGTAGTTATTGTTATTGTTTAATTGAAGATGATAATGTATTGATATGTAACTTTAGAATATATCTTATTTGGAAAATGAGAAATGTCATGATTGGATAAATGGAAATATTTGATAGAAACTAATTTATGCTTCCGCTTTATTTTATTGCATGTATTAGTAATCCCGCCTAGCTTGTCGTGTATTGCATTGTCACCCGTTCGCTATAGGTTGGTTCATGTACGGATTGGCCGTTTCGTGTGTGGATTGACCTATAGTGCGGGGGTGTGGCACCTCCACGTGTCCGGGGCGCTACAGTACACGTGTGGATCGAGGGCATTGTTTGGGACGTGTGATCCATTTGAGAAATTGGATCATTTGTTAATTAATTGGAGAATTAATCATCAAGCCAAAATATAATTAATTAGTGAATTAATTAGTGAATTAATTATAAAGTCATGATATAATTAATTGGAAAATTAATTATAAATCCCTAAATATAATTAATTGGAGAATTAATTATATACCCAAAATAAAATTAATTTGAGAATTAGTTTTTGCCCGTTAGATTTAATTAGTGAATTAATTCTAAAGTCCTTGATGGAATTAATTGGAGAATTAATTCTAAGTATTTAATTATTTGCTTGTTCCAATTTGATTAGAATATAGAAATAAATAAATATCTTCTATTTTATTATTATTCTAATAAAGTATTAATTCTAATATGATTAGAATAAATATTATTAGGATAAGATATTTAAATATTACTAGAATAATTAAATATTCCTAAATTAGTTCGGAGCTCTTTCTCTATAAAATAAATATCTTATTTTAGAGGAGATATTATTTTACTTGGAGAGAAAGAAAAGTAGGAGAGAAAGTCAAAGTAGGAGACCATCTCCCACAAGACATTAGGGTTTCGAACCCTAGCCTATAAAAGGACTAAGGGGTTCGAATTTTTTAGCTTGCACGTGATTTGGGGATCACGTTCAACCTTCATGGAATTTTGGAGATAATTCTCTTGCTCTCTTTTCTTGTTTCTGTTTCTTTAATACGCATGTTATAGTACTAGCATACTCACTAAAATTATTTGAATCTAGGTTGGTGTGGATTAATACTCTAGAGGATTTCTACTTTGGAATGTTGAAGAAAGAATCGTTCAAGAAACGGGGACTCGTGCCGCAAGAAGAACGTTTGAGGGTGGCTCCAAACGTTTCAAGAAAGCTTCAATTGTTGTAAGTTTCTTGAAATCCCAATGTTACGAGACGAAAATTGTAAATCTTTTAGATCTACGTTGTTGAAAATTTTAAACTTCCGCTGCTTTAACTCTGTTGTTTTCCAGTAAGTGGTATCAGAGCTACCTTGCAATGTTCGTGTTGTATCTTTACTGCTTTATGAATTTTGATTGAAATTTCTTGAATTTGGGTATTAGTTACGTATTCTTGGATTTTGGTTTAAAAACGAATCTGTCGAATCAAAACTGTGTCTTGAAAATTTTGAAAATTTATTTTCTGATAAATCTAGTTTTAAGCTGTTTTAATCTGATTTATTTAGAACTGTTTTAATTCGAAACTGAATCTAGATTTTAGGAAAATCTCGATGTGAAACTAGGAACGGATTGCATAGCTACGCGAACCACTCTCGCCGCCTCGTCTCGTCTGCAATCCACACGGGCGGATCGACCGGGCACGCCAGGGCCGCACACGCAGTGCCTAACACGGTCGCCCGCCTAGCTTCGCCTCGCCCGGCAGCCTTTGCGCGCGAGCTTGTGCACTGCTACTCTAGCATAGAACGGTCGAGCGGGCCGTGCGCACGAGACGGCCTGCTCGCGCATGCCATTCGAGGCCTTGCGGGCTGTTCCCCGCGCCTCGTGCGGGCTATTCCGGGTCGGCGTTTTTCGTTTCGTGTTTTTCGGTTTTGTTAAAATCCCGTTTTCATAAAATCTTATTTTATTTTAAATTTTTTATTTTAATTTTATAAAATTATTTATTTGAAATAATTACAAAATTTGTGATTTTTATGAATTAAAGTCAAGTTCTAATTTTTTGAGAAAATATTAAATATCACTAAGAATGATATTTTTGACAAAAATTTAATTTTGCATTAATTGTGGTTTTGTCATGATCCCAAGTTCGATTTTGAATAAATTCTTGAATAATGAACTAATATTTAAATTACTTAAGTTAATTATAACTTGAAGTCAAGGGAATTTTAAATTTAATCGGTAAATTTAAATTCAAGCGGAATAATGCTAGTTTAGGTGATCATGGGTTAGTCTTATGTATGTTTTAAATTCTGCACATGGATGATTTCAATTGGGTTCGAAGCCCCATGGTTGCGTTATTTCAATTGGGGTTGGAGCCCTCCTTTTGTGCTTACTGTTATGTGTTTATTATGTGGCTTTCCTTATTATTGTTTTTGGGCCGGGGTATGCCCCGTGTATTTGTCTATGGCCAATAGGAAGATTGAGTCATATTACTTTATGTTAAGAGAGTAGAACTTAGGAAGTGAGATTTTTCTTTCCATTTTGGATACAAGCACCCAAGGTGCAAGGAGGATCCACAAGGAACACTTGAAGAACGATGGCCATAAGTGAAGATCCCTCAAAATGTTTAGGAGGGTTTCTATTAATGTAATTGATAGGGTTTTCGATTAAATTCTGTACCCCTATGTGATATGAACTGTCTTATGTGGCATGAATGTTAGAACTAGTGATTATGGAGCGGCTCCCATAATTGCATATAAGATAGGATACCCATGATCATCTCATAATTAGTATCATGCTAGGACATGTTATCTGCTAATTGCTTCTGTGATACACTTTATGTGAAACTGCATTAATCAAGATAATTGAAAATGGATAACTCTACATGTTGGTGAGGTAAAAAACGAGAAAACTCTCGGGTTAATTCGAAAATCCCTAATTAAAATAATGAGCAACTTTTAAATAAATAGGTATTCTATTATGGTAATAAAATTCATAGCATTCCATAAATCGGATTTAAGAGTTAGTAGGTAAGCTAATTGCTGTCTCACGAGTCGTGGGGTAATTAGTGCAATTAAATCTTAGTTTCTTGATTGATCACCTTAGGTGATTGATATTTCTTGATCATTTTAGAATGGGCAATGTCTCACTAGTCGTGGGTCGTTCCGGACTAATTTTGATTGAGATCTTATGATTCATGGGTCCTGCTTAACACTGAAGTAGCTATGGATGTCTCACAAGTCGTGGGTCTATGATTGAAAGATCGGTGATGCAAAAACATTACTAGGAATTCCATGGAGATGGAATTGGCAATTTTGTACCTACCTAACGATTCTTAGACCTTTGGATGTCTCACGAGTCGTGGGTCCAAAACTAAGAATGTTTGGGATCCTAGTACCAACTGAGAAAATAAGTTTCTTCTAAGGTCGTTTGGGATTTATAGACCTTTGAAAAACAGTGAGAGCCACATACGATAAAAGACCTAATCCTATGTGTTACGTTATTATTCAATATTCTCTTATTTTCTCTGCTTAGCATTTAAGTTGTAGTTCTGTGATTATCTACAAATTGAAATGCATCCCATTAGTATCAGTCCTTGAGTCTAGTAAGTTGACTAAAGTCCTAACCACTCTGATTATCTTCGAATCTTCAAATCCGTTTTAAGATTCCAAAGGAGAAAATTATTCTCTATCAGGCGAATTTTTACACATATCGTGAAAATTCGACCTAGGCTTAAGAGAAGCAATTGAAAAGTGAAAGGAAATTCTCCACACACTTAAGAGCAATTGTACTCCCTCATAAATGTGTTACAAAGTATAACACATTATAGGAACACTTAAGAGCAATTATACTCTCTTGCGAGCGTGTTACAAGGTATAACACATCGAAGGAATTGTTCCAAATTTGTATGAAGGAATACACGTGTAACATGGGCTGTAAGTCCTCACTAAGGAGGACCTTGTAGCCACGTACGCAAACTAAGAAATGAGTTCTTAGTCCACCGATTGCTTGAATTACTTATGTCATCGTTTTAGACCCTTTTGGTCAAACTTAGGTGATGCTATTATAGCATAGTTGATCAAATTAGTTGATAACTTAAGAGAGCATCCTTATGAAAGACTAAAAGATAATGATGATTAGTTTTTCTTCTAAACTTATTGAGGTAAAGGCATCTAAGCCAAAGAAGAAGAAACTCTTAAAACCCGATGGAGGGGTGAGAGAAGGGAAAGCCTAAAAGAAAGATCAGACTTTAGCTTCCATTATGGCAAACGAGGGCCTTGGAAAGGAACTGCAAAGAGTATAAGGATACTCCGTGTGTCTCTCGTTGTAGTAATTCGGATAGGATCAGAATTCACTAGTCTTGAGTTGATTTAGCATAATCTGTTATGCAAAACACAAAGAATTGATGTTTTGAACATACAACGAGATAACATAAGTAAGTAAGATGACAAAGTTTCAAATAACATGGAACGTCCTAAATAGGATTAGCAAGTTAATCATCTTAGGATCATTTTACGAAAATGAAGTCAAAAACTTAACTTCATAAGAATCCTATTTAGAGGAAAATGTTCCCGAAACCTAATTTATGTGAAATGAGAAACACACTCCAAAGTTCATATGGATCTCGATCCGCATTAATGATTTTGGATTGTTTAATGTAAGCACTAGTCAAAATCACAAGTTTAATCATTATGAATGTGCGTACTTACTGAAGCACGAATCTGAAACTTTTGTGAACTTATTAGAATTTCAAAATAAGGAAGGTTAGGAACCTTGTTAGTCATAAAACATAAGTGGCTCTATCGGATAGAGATATAAGATATCTCGGTGACTAATTCCTTATTCATCTTAGAGATAATAAGATTATCCCTTAGTAAACTAATTCAAGAATAACTTAGGTATTTTTAATGAAGGAACATAACCCTATAGGATATGGTTCATTCCTTGTTGAGACTTACTGACTTACCTTCGTTCTGAACTTATGCTTCAGAAAAACGCAGTTGGGATTTTAAATCTTGCAAATTCCTAATCAGTCCCTTAAATGCACTATGAATTATGGCATTCAAAATTCCCTAATAATTCTTATCTTAGAATTTTGGGATTGTCTTCTTATAAAGAGGATAAGAAGACGACAGTGGGAGTCTTCTTAAGTGAAGAAGACAGTGGGAGATGAACTTGAAACAAGTTCAAGTTTATATGTACAATATATAGTATTATTTTTGCAATTCTTTGGAACAAATATTGTTTGTTCTAAAGAATGTATCTCTCTTGAGTCTTCTTAATTGAAAAAGAAATTGAGAGATAAGATTGAAACTAGTTCAAGTTTATGCAAACAATATAGAATATTGTTTCTACGATTCTTTTGAAGAAATGTTGTTTGTTTTAAAGAATATACCTTTCTTAAGGAATCGTTCCTAAGAGAGAAGAAAGGTAAGTCTAAAGACATCAAAAGGTTTGAGAACATAACCCACGCCACAAATAGGAAGAGTAAAACAGTTCTGATAATAATTCTTAAGGAATTGTTTCTGATGAATGTGTTCAGAACACGTTCTTAGGTAGCCCGTAAAATAATATGGTTTACTCCATAAAATCTTCTTAAGTTGATATTGATCCATTTACCCATAAGGAGGCGTTGTCAGATTTGGAATCTGAGCAGTGAAAACAATTATGAAATCTAAAATGGATTCCATATAGTCAAACTAAGTCTGCACCTTAGTTGAACTACTTGATAGGATCACGCTTGTCTTATCAATATGAGATTGATGAAGATATAAATATGGAACATCCATGGTTTTCACATTTAGTGGGAGTAAGCATAAGGTTTACAGACTCCAAATGGTCAATTTATGAAATTGGATCAGGCTTCTAGGAATTAGAGTTTTCGAAATAGTGAAACAGTCAAAGTTGTTTGACTTGAAATTCAAACAAAGCGTGTACAAAAAAGTGTTAGAGACTAAAAGTTCAACTTTTGGTACTTTGTGGAGATGACATCCTTCTTATTGGGAATGCGAAGGATGACATTAAAGTCACCAAAGCATGGTTATGAACCATTTTTGAGATGAAAGATCTTGGTGATAGATCCTACATTCTCAAGACAAATATCTATGGAGATAGATTTAAGAGAATAATAGGATTAACACAGTCAAGGTACATAGACGTTGTACTAAAATGGTTTAGTATGGAAGATTGCAACAGAATTTCCAATGGACAATGGAAGATCTCTTTTGAAGAGGATGTGTCCTAAAATAACTATGAGAAAGTTAGAATGTCCAAAACTCTTTTCGGGAAAAGGGTGCATAATGTATGCAAAATTATGTACTTAACGAGATATGCCTACCACATAGCGTGGTGGGCCTATTCTAAATGTAACCTTAGAGAAGGTCACTGGATTGCTGTAAAAATACCCTCTGAGTACTTTAGAAGAAATGAGGATATGTTTTAAGACTCCAGCGAGATCTTATCATTAAATGATTGTTTGATGTAATCATTGCATCAAAATATAGATAATTATTTATCTATAAGAGGATTCGTCTTTTTTCCTAGAAGGCAGAACAGTGCTTTGGAAAGAGTATCAATCGAGAGGTACTAAAGATTCAACCCCAAAGTTGAATACTTAGTCGTATTGAATACCACTAAGTTAAGTGTTTGGGTAAGAAACTTTATCTAACGGGTAGATGTAATTCCTAGCATGAAACAACACCATTATCATATTGTATGATACAATGGATCGAGTAAGAGAACTGAGACCTCACCAAGGGACCAGATGCTTGATTATGAATCACGTGAATAAGGAAATCGTGTTTCCTTAATGATGTGCAAATTAAAAATATTCACATCAGTAGAGAATATAACAGATCCACTTTGGAAATGCCCCAAGTCAATAAGGCTCTAAAGGTACATCTTGGGAAGATAGGACCTAGAATGGACCTGAAAAGCTTTTATAGGAAAGTGGGAGATTTTTGGGAATAGTTCCCTAGAAAGCTTGTATGCTTTGGGACTTTCCCTATATCACAAACAGTCTTTGAATAATATACGAATGATTGTAATCACAGGCGAACACTTCTTATATGCCAATAAGTGTTTTGTGTGTTTCCATTATGTATGCATGTTTTGAACTCCCCTAATCCGATGAGGCCGTTAAAAACTTTGTCATTATGGGAATGACCCATGAAACAAGCTCTTAACTCCATAGGCGAGGATTAGAAACTTCTCCAAGTCAATGAGGCCGACAGACAGTGGGAGTGTCGACTTTGCCTCTGTTGAGACTTTGCTTGTGTAGTTGTGTCCTTAAGAAGGATCATCCTGTTTCATGGGGTGTAAAGTGCATAAGTTGATGCGTACACAATACACAAGGGTGCTTGTTATAAGAACAAGTTCACTGAGAGTGACCCACGTGAGAAGATTCCTAAATGGGAAAGGCCGTTACTAGAACTTCCAGATTAGGAAATATCTCACAAGTCAATGACGTGAGGAATTAATCCTTAGACTTCAGATTCCACATTGTCTCATACGAGGTAACTCTGTAATCTTTGATATAGGTTCAACAGGGTGTCGCCATATAGTCACCTGAACCACGGCCTATGTTGGGATTACACAAGTGGCATATGAGAATTGTTGGAATCAATAAAGGACCTACACTTGCTAGAGGCAAGATGATCTCTTATTACACAAGTCATTCATGATTCCATCCTAAAATCCTTGCGCAAGGTGGTTAGATCAAGACACTATTAAAATGGGGTTTTCTTGGATTAAGATCAAATGGAATATGAAGGGAACTTTGTTTTAAGATTAAGATTAGTAGGGCTCTCCATATTCCCATGTCCTAGATCTTAATCGAGAGATAGGATAGTAGGAGGATCGTATCCCACATGATGTCATTTGACTGAAAGGTTCTTTCGAATATACATTCACATTTCGGGTAGGGGTCACACACCTGTTGCTAGACTATGGTCTTGTGATCTGTGAGGTAATTAATTAGTAAAGTGTATTAATTAATTAAGCTCACTGCTAACTGAAATTGAACCTAGAGGGTCACACAGATACCGGGTTCAAAGGGTATTGTTAGAAAGATCAAGTAATTGATCAAAACGAGACCACTGTGTAAAGTACACGTGTGGATCGAGGGCATTATTTGGGACGTGTGATCCATTTGAGAAATTGGATCATGTGTTAAGTAATTGGAGAATTAATTATCAAGCCCAAATATAATTAATTAGTGAATTAATTATAAAGCCATGATATAATTAATTGGAGAATTAATTATAAATCCCTAAATATAATTCATTGGAGAATTAATTATATAGCCAAAATAAAATTAATTCGAGAATTAATTTTAGCCCGTTAGAATTAATTAGTGAATTAATTCTAAATCCTTAATGAAATTAATTGGAGAATTAATTCTAAGTATTTAATTATTTGTTTGTTCTAATTTGGTTAGAATATAGAAATAAATAAATATCTTCTACTTTATTATTATTCTAATAAAGTATTAATTCTAATATGATTAGAATAAATATTATTAGGATAAGATATTTAATTATTACTAGAATAATTAAATATTTCTAAATTAGTTAGGAGCTCTTTCTCTAGAAAATAGATATCTTATTTTTGAGGAGATATTATTTTACTTGGAGAGAAAAAAAAGTAGGAGAAAAAGTCAAAGTAGGGGACCATCTCCTACAAGACATTAGGGTTTCGAACCCTAGCCTATAAAAGGACTAAGGGGTTCAAATTTTTTAGCTTGCACGTGATTTGGGGATCACGTTCAACCTTCATGGAATTTTGGGGATAATTCTCTTGCTCTCTTTTCTCGTTTTTGTTTCTTTAATACGCATGTTATAGTACTAGCATACTCACTAACATGATTTGAATCTAGGTTGGTGTAGATTAATACTCTAGAGGATTTGTACTTTGGAATCTTGAAGAAAGACTCGTTCAAGAAACGGGGACTCATGCAGCATGAAGAACGTTTGAGGGCAGCTCAAAACGTTTCATGAAAGCTTCAATTGTTGTAAGTTTCTTGAAATCCCAACGTTACGATACGAACATTGTAAGTCTTTTAGATCTACTTTGCGAAAAATTTTAAACTTCCACTGCTTTGACTCTGCTGTTTTCCAACAAATTCTTGCTCTCTATTTCTTGTTTCACGTTTCTTTCAATACACAGATTATAGTACTAGTGTAGCACCCCGCACGGTAGGTCAACACATCCCCCGCACCTAAGCCCAATCCATATATGATGTAGCACCTCAAGCAGTGGGGCACCACACCCTCGCACTAGGACCCGACACGTGTACGAAATGGAAAGTCCGCACACGCACCAAGTCAAAGCGAACGAGTGACAAACGAAAATCCAACCTGAGCTAGGCGGTACCTAAACCCTGTATAACTGGAAAATATGCAAAACATGACATGCGGAAGCGATACAAACACGAACTTTCAAAATAAAACTTCAGTCAACAACCATAATTCATACATTCCAGAAAATAATTCAACATCAACTACAAGGGTTCAACTAAATACGAAAACATGTCCTAACCTGTCCCGGGTAACATACAACAAAAACGGGTTCAATCTAATCCAAGCATCTGTCCTAACCTGTCCTGAAATTCATACAACAAAAACGGGTTCAATCTAATCCAAGCATCTGTCCTAACCTGTCCCGAAATACATACATTCAAGGGCTAATCATAAACCTGCTCAGAATGACATAATATAGAGAATAAATTAAACTTATATATTAAACAACTTAAATCAAATTCAAACGAATGCAAAACATATACAAATACAAAGACCGGACCAACTCGAACAAGAAAAAAGACTCGAGTCAACTGTTGGAAAACACGAATCAGAAAGCAGCGGAAATTTAAAATTTTTCCAACAAAAGGATCTTGGACTCCTAATCGTGTATCCAAATTCGAAGGAATTAGAAACTTACTTTCTTACTTGTCTTTCTTGAAGCGTTTCAAGCCACCCAAGAACGCTCTTCTCGCGGCTTGATCCCCTCTCCTTGGTAAAGCTCAAATCTTCAAACTTCTAACTTGAAGCTCTCTAGAGATAGTCCACCAACTTGACTACATCTAAATAATAAGGATGCTAGTTCTCTAGTTAGTGTTTATGCTTAACCTAGGGTTTTGTTTATCTTGGAGAAAGGATGGTGTTCAACACATGAACCAAAAGAATTCTCGATTATCTCTAAGAGGAGCTTGAGCTCCCCTATTTATAAGAAGGGAGTGGCCGAAATTCCTAGTCCTCATGGACTAAGGATTTGGTCCCTCTCTCCTATTACTTGATCATCAAGTAATTTTGACTTTGACTTTAAATTCAAATTCAAATCAACTTTCAAGAGAGCTAAAATATCCAAACTATTTTGGATAATTTTATACTTTATTTATTTAAAATAAATAACTTATTTTATCTAATTAATTAATTCACAATTAATTAACTAGATTATTTTTCTCCAAAATTAGACTTTCTTTTTAATTCAAAATTAAACCAAAGTCTATTAAATAATTAACAAATTAATTATTTAATATATATACAATATATATATATATATATATATATATATATATATATATATATATATATATATATTCACGTGAGACACGTGTCATTCACGTGACCCACACGTGTGGTTTCACACGTGTGGAACCCTCTCGGCCCGATTAACTCGTTTAATCATTTTAAAGCCTCAACTCATGTAACCAAGTTGTTGTGTGTGACCCTCTCGGTTCTCAATTCAATTAGCAGTGAACCTAATTAATTAATTCAATAATTAATTAATCAGTCCACAGATTAAACGACCATAGTCTAGCAACATGTTTTTAACCCCTAGCTGAATTGGAATGTTGAGATTCGACAGAACCTTTAAGTCATTGATTCATGTGAGATACAATCCTCCTACTTACTATCTCTCAACCAAGATCTAGGGTAAGGGAGTAATCAGAACCCTAATAATCCGGTCTTAAGCTAAGTGCATTTCATATCCATTTGATCTCAATCCAATAAACCCTTTTCTTGATGTCTTGATCTACTGCCTTGGCCAAGGACTCCATATGGCATATGAATGACTTACACAATAAGAGATCACCTTACATATGCAAGTGTAGGTCCTTTCTTGATTCTCATTCACTTTCATGAATCACTTGTGCAGCCCTAGCATAAGCCTTGAATCAGTTGTCTAAGGCGACACTCTTTAAAGATTATACCTAAGACTACAGAGTTAACTCATAAAGTGACAAGGAACCTCAAGTCTAAGGATCAATTAATCACATCAATGACTCGTGAGATATTTCCTAATCTGGAAGTTTCCATTTGCTGAAATAGAAACTTCCTTTCCCATTTAGGAATCTTCTCACACGGGGCACCTCAGTGAACTTACTTATTAAAGTAAGCACCCTCATGTA
Organism: Lantana camara; assembly: GCA_037501455.1. Lineage (NCBI taxonomy): Eukaryota > Viridiplantae > Streptophyta > Magnoliopsida > Lamiales > Verbenaceae > Lantana > Lantana camara. The sequence continues at coordinate 58,368,529 of CM074858.1, forward strand.
TCACGCACGTATCAACTATACATTTTCCACCTCCATGAAACAAGGTGGTCCTTCTTAAAGGCGTGATCCTACAAGCAAGCCTCAGAGGAGTCAGGTTGACACTCCCACTGTCTGTAGTACTCATCGGCTTGGAGCATTTTACTAATCATGACTTATGTGATATAGGGCTCGTTTCATGAACCATTTCAGCTAAATGGTAGAGTCCTAAAGTCATCAGGATTAGGGGAGTTCTCATACATGCACAGCTAAAGTAAACGCATACCAAACAAGAGCATGCATATAAAGAAGTGTTGCCTCAATACGTTATTTTATTCAAAGATTATCTGTGATTACAATAAGGAAAAGCACAACGCGGATATACAATCGGCTTTCTAGGGCACTATTCCTAACAATCTCCCACTTGCCCATCAAAGCCATTCTAAAGCTATTCTAAGTCCCATCTTCTAAAGATGACCTTGGAAAGTTTGTCGACTAAGGGGTTTAGTAAGTGGATCTGCCACGTTCTCTGCTGATGTGACCCTCTCAATTTGCACATCTCCTCTTTTAATAATATCATGGATTAGGTGATACTTCCTTATAATGTGGTTGGTCCATTGGTGAGATCTTGGTTCTCTTGCTTGAGCAACCGCCCCAGTGTTGTCACAAAATACAGTTATGGGGCCTTTCGTGCTAGGAACAACATTCAACTCTTGAATGAAGTTTCTAATCAAAACACCTTCCTTAGCTGCATCATTTGGAGCCAAGTATTCGGCCTCAGTGGTCGAATCTGCAGTGGTAGTTTGCTTGGAACTCTTCCAACTCACTGCTCCGCCGTTTAGGCAGAAAATGTATCCTGAAATTGACTTAAAACCATCTAAGTCTGATGCAAAGCTTGCATCGCAGTATCCTTCGACAGTAAGATCTTTCTGACCTCCGTAAACTAAGAATAAATCTTTAGTACTTTTTAAGTACTTAAGAATATTCTTCACGACAGCCTAGTGACCATCTCCAGGGTCAGATTGGAAACGACTTGTTACACTAAGTGCATAAGCCACATCCGGTCAAGTACATATGTAACGCCCCGATTTTCAGATAGTCAGGTACGCTCGACACGTGTGGGTTTCGAGCTTTAGGATTTATTTTATTATTTTTATTGATTCTAGTTATATACGTGCTATATTAATTTCCATAAATTGTATTCAACATGAATACGTGAAAATATATGAAATATGTGTCAACTTGGGAATTATTAAATAAATGGAATTTAATTGTTACATGAATTAAGTGTCCAACTTGTATTAATTGCACAATTGTCCCTAAATGATTATTCTTGTAAATGTGAGGACCAAATTGCATGATTCTTTCTTAGATCTAATTGATCTTTTTCCACACTTTACATACTTAATTGCATGGCTTATGTCTTTGGAGGATTTAATTGCAATTACTATAATTTATCAAGAAATATCACGTTATATGCTTCCACAAGCTTCCATTCATCTCATTTCATCATAATCATCAAACATATTTGCTTGCTTTCTCACCGAACCACCATCACTCAAGAAAGAAGAGAGAATTCATCACTTTCATCTAAGAATTGAAGGATTGGATAGCTTTGAGGCATCATCATTATCATCACCATCTCATATCACTCCATTTCTTTCTTCCAAGGTAGACATGAAGATTATGTGTAAGTTCTTGGATGAATAGGTGAAGCTAGGGTTTATGATTCAAGCTCGATAATTTGTGTATTTGAAGTTAGGAGCATGATTAGGAGCTTTGAGAATTAATTAGAGCAAGAAATCATAAGTTTTATAGAAATATTGGATAAATTCATATTTGGGTTCAAAGTGGAAATTCTTGATATTCAAGCATGATTTATGTATTTTGATTGCATATTAGTGCATATTGAACATGTATTTATGTTAATCTTCAGAATTCTTGCATTTGGAGTTGAAGTTATAGGAGTTAAGAAGCTTTGTTGTTGAATTCGTGCCTCCCCTGTTCTTCGTCCTCTGCTTTTGTATCTTCTGTAAAACGGGAATGGCCCTTCCCGTTCCCTTTGTAATTGGGGAACGGCCGTTCCCATAGATTTGAAAGGTGTTCTAGGCGGCGAGGACGGGAACGACCGTTCCCATTTTGTCTCACAAACGGGAACGGTCGTTCCCATCTTCGGGGAGCACTTCGGGGAGGCGGGAACGGCCCTTCCCACTTTGAACTAAAACTTGGAACGGTCGTTCCCACCCCACTGACAGAAGAAAACTTTCTGCATAAAATTATAATTTTGGGATCCAATTCCAATGGAGTAATTAACCCCAATTTGTGATTATATTATCAATTACAGGCCAAAACATGATATTTATATGCCACATTGTTCATTGCATGATGTCTCGTACCTGATCACGCCGTGTGTCTTATATGAAATAATGTCTTGAATTGTGCTCTCATGCACGTACATTGTCCTATTTCTTGTCCAGTTATTCTCCCGGGGTGGAGATTGTGATCAACTAAGCACGTTAAAGCATCCATGAGTCATCGTGTCGCCTGCCAAGTGAGGTTTAATTGCTAGTTACTTAGAAACCGTATAACCTTATGTGACTTTTGGGCCAAAATAGATATAAATATATAATGATAAGTGGTTTTAAACTGTGAAGTCGTGTTCTTTAAAAGTAAACCGTGTTCCTTGAAAGCAAGTCATGTTCATGAAAGCAAATCGTGTATCGTGGTACAAGCAAGTCGTGTCTCGTGTTGCAAGCAAGTCATGTATCGTGTTATCGTGTTACTGTGATCGTGTTTGGCGAATTATCTTGTATCGTGTATTATGGGCCCGAGGGTGAGTGTTTGAGCCGGCCGGGAAAGCATAGGGCTGACGGGTAACTCACACACCTCTCTCAAACCGTGGGGATGCCCCCTGAATCCACCAGGAGGTTTGGTGGAGGAAGGAGTCCCGTATGTGGGAGTCATGTTCCCGACGTGCAACGTGATATCGTGGGTGGTTCGGGCCTTGCAAACCCACCACCATTGGAGAAAGGAGAATTTCGTGTTATTGATCGTGTGCACTGTAATGACTTGTGTGATAACCTAATTAAATGAAAGAGGAATTCTTGTTCACTGTTAAGGTTGATAGTAGTAATCTCGGGCGAGTTCTTGATATTCTTGCACTTATATTATTATAATTATAAAACCTTACCCGAGGTTATAACTTGCATGTTATTTGCGCTAATATATATCTATGCCCCTTACTTAGTCTTCCATAGACTGACGCCTCCACCTTTCAGGTTCTTGTAGATGTGTGCTAGGCGGGGAAACGAGTCCAGTCCGGTCATTGCATTCGAGTCAAGAACGGTGCATTTCATTTATTGTTGTTATTGATAATTGTTATATTTAGTGATGATAATGTATTGATATGTAAAGCTAGATATAATTTATTTTACTTGGTAAACGAGAAATATCATGACATGTTTAATAGTTATATTTGATAGTGAATAGTTTATGCTTCCGTTTTCACTCGTTGCATGTATACATTAATCCCTCCTAGCTTCTCGTTCGCTATAGGTTAGTTCATGTACGGATTTCCCTTTTCGTATGTGGATTGACCTATAGTGCGGGGGTGTGGCACCTCCACGTGTAAGGGGTGCTACATCTAAGGTGGTATCAGAGCCCGGTTGCAAAACCGAGTTTCTAGTGTCGTGTCGTGTTGTGTCAAGTCTAGGTCGAACGGCGTAGGAAATTATTTGATAAGTTGTGTATTGCATTCATTCTTGTCATTAATTGCTCATTAATTGACCTTATGCGACTTGGAAATTTACATGATCAACGTGTCTACGTGAATCTTATGAAATTAATTGCTACATTTGGCATCTCGTATTGTTTCTAAGTGTGACACGTGCATTGACATCTTAACCGGCATGCATAATTTAGTGCTTCTTGTTAGCAAACATTCATCTAGTTTTTCCGAAATGAGTCAAGTGTGAACATTTGAACATCCACTCCGGATTTTGGAAGGCTTAAGAAAGAAAATGAACAAGTGTCAACCGAGAACTACCACAATGAAGAGTTTCAATCTACGGTGAATGGTACACTTGAACATGCATAGCACGTGCATCACATATCTCATTATTGTTACTTTTAATTTCTTGTTAGCTGTTTTATTTTGTTAGTCAAGAGACAGGGTTCTCTAGATACTTGTTGAGAGACGGGGCACTCTCAGCCTTAATTGGCAACTTGTTCTAGTGGAAGGTTAGATTTTCTCTCGAGTGTTTAGAATCCCGAAAAGTCGAGGGTCGTGATTTAACAGCATTGCAAGGAACTTCGCGGATTGAAGGCCTCTTTCGGCCTAATCCCTGACGGGGACTGGCCAACCCGCGTGGGATGAATACGTAAGAGCCAATTAAATTCTAGGAATTCAGGACATGGAATCCGAGGACGGATTCTCTTAAGGGGGAGAGAATTGTAACGCCCCAATTTTCAGATAGTCAGGTACGCTCGACACGTGTGGGTTTCGAGCGTTAGGATTTATTTTATTATTTTTATTGATTCTAGTTATATACGTGCTATATTAATTTCCATAAATTGTGCTCAACATGAATACGTGAAAATATATGAAATATGTGTCAACTTGGGAATTATTGAATAAATGGAATTTAATTGTTACATGAATTAAGTGTCCAACTTGTATTAATTGTTCAATTGTCCCTAAATGATTATTCTTATAAATGTGAGGACCAAATTGCATGATTCTTTCTTGGATCTAATTGATCTTTTTCCACATTTTACATACTTAATTGCATGGCTTATGTCTTTGGAGGATTTAATTGCAATTACCACAATTTATCAAGAAATATCACGTTATATGCTTCCTCAAGCTTCCATTCATCTCATTTCATCATAATCATCCAACATATTTGCTTCCTTTCTCACCGAACCACCATCACTCAAGAAAGAAGAGAGAATTCATCACTTTCATCTAAGAATTGAAGGATGGATAGCTTTGAGGCATCATCATTATCATCACCTTCTCATATCACTCCATTTCTTTCTTCCAAGGTAGACATGAAGATTATGTGTAAGTTCTTGGATGAATAGATGAAGCTAGGGTTTATGATTCAAGCTTGATAATTTGTGTATTTGAAGTTAGGAGCATGATTAGGAGCTTTGAGAATTAATTTGAGCAAGAAATCATAAGTTTTATAGAAATATTGGATAAATTCATATTTGGGTTCAAAGTGGAAATTCTTGATATTCAAGCATGATTTATGTGTTTTGATTGCATATTAGTGCATATTGAACATGTATTTATGTTAATCTTCAGAATTCTTGCATTTGGAGTTGAAGTTATAGGAGTTATGAAGCTTTGTTGTTGAATTCGTGCCTCCCATGTTCTTCGTCCCCTGCTTCTGTATCTTCTGTGAAACGGGAACGGCCCTTCCCGTTCCCTTTGTAATTGGGGAACGGCCATTCCCATAGATTTGAAAGGTGTGCTTAGAGGCGAGGACGGGAACGACCGTTCCCATTTTGTCTCACAGACGGGAACGGCCATTCCCATCTTTGGGGAGCACTTTGGGGAGGCGGGAATGACCCTTCCCACTTTGAACTAAAACCTGGAACGGTCGTTCCCACCCCACTGACAGAAGAAAACTTTCTGCATAAAATTGTAATTTTGGGATCCAATTCCAATGGAGTAATTAACCCCAATTTGTGATTATATGATCAATTACATGCCAAAACATGATATTTATATGCCACATTGTTCATTGCATGATGTCTCGTACCTGATCACGCCGTGCATCTTATATGAAATAATGTCTTGAATTGTGGTCTCATGCACCTACATTGTCCTGTTTCTAGTCTAGTTATTCTCCTGGGGTGGAGATTGTGATCAACTAAGCACGTTCAAGCATCCATGAGTCATCGTGTCGCCTATCAGGTAAGGTTTAATTGCTAGTTACTTAGAACCCGTATAACCTTATGTGACTTTTGGGCCAAAAGAGATATAAAGATATAATGATAAGTGTTTCTAAACTATCAAGTCGTGTTCTTTAAAAGTAAACCGTGTTCCTTGAAAGTAAGTCATGTTCATGAAAGCAAATCGTGTATCGTGGTACAAGCAAGTCGTGTCTCGTGTTGCAAGCAAGCCATGTATCGTGTTACCGTGATCGTGTTTGGCGAATTATCGTGTATCATGTATTATGGGCCTGGGGTTGAGTGTTTGAGCCAACCGGGAAAGCATAGGGCTGACGGGTAACTCACACACCTCTCTCAAACCGTGGGGATGCCCCTGAATCCACCAGGAGGTTTGGTGGAGGAAGGAGTCCCGTACGTGGGAGTCATGTTCCTGACATGCAACGTGATATCGTGGGTGGTTCGGGCCTTGCAAACCCACCACCATTGGAGAAAGGAGAATTTCGTGTTATTGATCATGTGCACTATAATGACTTGTGTGATAACCTAATTAAATGAAAGAGGAATTCTTGTTTACTGTCAAGGTTGGTTGGAGATCGTGCACGCCCCTCGCCAGGGCCACTGATTGTTATAATAACCGTGATTATCGTGTTAAACTTGATAGTTGTAATCTCGGGTGAGTTCTTGATATTCTTGCACTTATATTATTATAATTATAAAACCTTACCCGAGGTTATAACTTGCATGTTATTGGCGCTAATATATATCTGTGCCCCTCACTTAGTCTTCCATAGACTGATGCCTCCACCTTTCAGGTTCTTGCAGATGTGTGCTAGGCGGGGAAACGAGTCCAGTCCGGTCATTGCATTCGAGTCAAGCACGGTGCATTTCATTTATTGTTGTTATTGATAATTGTTATGTTTAGTGATGATAATGTATTGATATGTAAAGCTAGAACATATTTTATTTTACTTGGTAAACGAGAAATGTCATGACATGTTTAATAGTTATATTTGATAGTGAATAGTTTATGCTTCCGCTTTCACTCATTGCATGTATACATTAATCCCGCCTAGCTTGTCGTTTATTGCATTGTCGCCCGTTCGCTATAGGTTAGTTCATGTATGGATTGCCCGTTTCGTATGTGGATTGACCTATAGTGCGGGGGTGTGGCACCTCCAGGTGTAAGGGGTGCTACAACATAACATTGCATACATTATGCTATGTATTGCCTATGCAAAAGTTGTATGAGTCATTCTTTCCTTCTCAAGTTTAGTCTTAGGACACATCTTCTTTGAAAGATATGTTCCTACACTCATAGGAAGGTTCTTAACCTTTACTGACTCCATATTGAATCTCTTCAATACTTTGTCAATGTACATCGACTGTGATAGTCCTATTAACCTTCTAGATCTATCTCTATAGATTTTAATTCCAAGGATATAGGACGCATCACCAAGATCTTTCATCTCGAATTGGTTCGATAACCATAACTTAGTCACTTTCATGTCATCCTTCGAATTCCCAATAAGAAGGATGCCATCTACATAAAGTACTAAGAATTGCACTGAGGTCTCCAATTCCTTTCTATACACACATGATTCATTCGAAATTTGATTGAAGCCAAATGCTTTGACTAATTCATCAAATCCAATGTTCCAATTCCTAGAAGCCTGTTTCAATCCATAGATTGATCTTTGGAGTTTGCAAACCTTTTGCTCACTCCCACTGAATGTGAAACCTATGGGTTGCTCCATATAAATGTCTTTATCAATGTCACCATTGAGAAAGGCAGTTTTCACATCCATTTGCCATATCTCGTAGTCATAACACGCAGCAATGACAAGCATGATCCGAATAGACTTTTGCATTGCAACTGGCGAAAAGGTTTCATCAAAGTCCATGCCGGGTCTTTGGGTGAATCCTTTTGCAACCACTCTTGCTTTGTAGGCTGCAATGCTTCCATCAACTCCAAGCTTTCTCTTAAAGATCCATTTGCAACCTATGGGTTTGACCCCATCAGGCAAATCTACCAATGTCCAAACTTGGTTGGAGTTCATGGAATCCATTTCGGATTTCATGGCTTCTATCCACTGTTCAAGGTCAGAATCTGAAAGTGCCTCCTCATATGTTAAAGGATCATTATCCTTTTGAGAGATTTCATGGAAGAATCCATACCATCTCTCCGGCTGTCTAGGAGTGCGTTCAGAACGCCTTAGAGGAGGATTTACGTGTGTATCGAAATTCGTGATTGGTTGTTGTTGATTAGAAGGGGACGTTTCTTCAGTGGGTGGCGTGGGGTCACTTTCTACTTCCTCTAATTCTATGATCTTGCCTTTCTTGTATTTTAAAACTTTTCAAAACATGTGTGTGATGGCATATAAACAAGCAAGTACGGATCGTTAAGCAGAAGAGACTATTAACATTACTGTATCAATTGAACGTTGTCATGGGAGCATAAGATAGCAATTGCAGCAGTATCCAAGTAGCAGAAGGATTATTACAAAAGCATAAGGTAAAGTATCAATGCAGCCAAATAACAGATGCAGGACACAAAATAGATTAATAAAGTAAAGTCCTGACTCAACAAAATGAACACTCTAGAGCTTCAAGATACCTCTAGACTACGGCTGCAAGACTTGAAACCATGAGGCCAGAAAAACAGGTAGAGGTATTAGTCAAAGTGACTAAGTGAGGGAAATCTTTAAAAGAAAGTACTTAAAGTAAACGTTTAAAGCAAAGTTCATAAGGTAAAACCTTTAATGCAAAGCTTTAATGAAGAACTTAAGAATAAGTTCAAGTGATAAAACCTTTTGATGCAATGCTATAAGAAATGAGAGTTTTCAAAACACTTTCATGAATGCTGTCACACGCACACACATATGCTATGATTTAGTTCATATGATTTTCATAAAACGGGATAAGGGTAGGGAACAACTTTGGAAGATATGAACCAACTTTATGAAAACATTGATGCCCGCAAGCTAGGCTTCTCCATCCTTATTCCAGAAAACATGACCATTAATAGGGTGTCGGACCGAGATCAACAACACCCTAACACATACACACATGCACCATCCTCCACCAAGTTTCACTTCGGGGAGCGACCCCTAGGTGACCATTAACCATTGATTTGGGAATAGATTTGCGGTCCATTCCCGACAATTGTCCTGACTTAACCAAACCTCCTGATTAAATTCGGTATCAATCGCCTAGTGTGGCGGCCGGTATTAGTGATGTCGTTGGCGCTCAACTCCTGAGCATCACCTCTACACATAACCACCGGGCCCATACCATTAACCATTGATTGCTTGCACCATTGATGACATCCAGAATAAATCCGAATGTATGAACCATTGAACATATGCATTGAACCATTGAACCATTGATGCAATACTTTGAAAACATGAACCATTGATGCATTACTTTGAAAACATGAACCATTGATGCATTACTTTTAAAACATGAACCATTGATGCTGTACTTTGAAAACATGTGCCCTTGATCAATGAATACGGATAGGTCTGGGATCTTTGAAGAATCATCCCTTATAAAGGATATTTCAAAACAAGAATGTAAAGCACTAGGCTTAGAGTCTCAAAACAATTGAATCATTAAGTATTCATGGTTCCAGTTGAAATAGTTTAACCTCACCTTTTAGTAATAGTAGGTAGGATAGATTATGCAGCGCCTTGGGGATTCCAGTGCTCAACCTTAACTCCTGTAAGTGTGCGCTAAGGTGAGCTAAGACACACTTCTATCATGATGCACATAAACATATAAAACAAGTACAGAATATGTAATGACAAGAGAGTAATACCATTTAAGGTATTAGAGAAGGATAACACACAAAGGAATCCTTAAAGTGAGTTATCATTAACGTGGGACTATGATCTTACTATAATGGATTAGGAATTAATCAAATTATGAATCCTAAACGTATACCTTAAGGTTATAAAACAAGTCCTCGAAAGAAAACACATTTTGAAATCACATTTTAGACCCCGGATTTGAAAACCCTAAGTGTAAATGTCTATTAAGAAAGCACAAGTTTTAATTCACTTTTACTATTCAAAAGTACTATTCACAGTTACTATTCCAGATTACTATTCACGGATTACTATTCACAGGTTACTATTCACTTGTCGGGTCAAAGGGTCGGGTCAAACCCACACACTAAACACAGAACTATGCACACACACGGCATGCACATATACACACACCCTAATTCAATTATGATCTTGATTATAACCTATAGTTTCAAGTTCATGTTATTATAAGCAAGTGTGATCTAGGTTAAAGGCATAACCTATGGTTGAGAGGTCTAATTAAAGCATAACATCAACTTATGAAACACTATTCTATCTTAGGTTATAACATGTGACACTATCAAAGTGTATAACGTATGATCAAGGCACTATTCCATTAATCCATATCATATCATAAGCTCAAGTCATAATATATGAGTCATGTAACATTGTAACAATATAATAACATATCATAGACATAAGTCATAGCACATCAAGACCATTAATCATGTAACATTTATCAATTGAGACCATATAGTAACATGTAACAAGTTATAATATAATTGATCATAGGTTACTATTACATTGTATAACATGCTTGAACATAATTTAAATATCATAATCATGCATCAATTATCATCATATAATAGCTCCATAACATGATCGTACCATATACTAAAGAAATTCATAACATTTCCTAGCATATACTAAACAATTAAATCATAATTCAATACTAACAAACATATCATAAATACTATATAATAAATGCATAAAATAAAATCCTATATGGCTTAGGGAAGACCCTAAGACCCAACCTAAATATAATATAAACATACCATAACATAAAAACATAAACTAAACTAAAACATAACATAACATAAAACATAACAAAATAAAACAACATCTAACCTATGAGAGAGGGGGGGGGGGGGGGAGGCCGCCGGGCACAAGAGGGGGAGGAGGAAGAAAGAAAGGGAGTTGTTAACACAACATATGAGCAAGGAATTCAATGGCATGAGGGCTCTATTTATAGTTGTTGGGAAGCCCCTCACCTTGTAATAAAAGTATAGGTAAGGGTAGGAGAGCAAAATGGTAAAACTTCTCTTGGAAGCTAACTTTGTTCTTGAAGCTAAAATGGGACTGCTGGGGGGTATTTCGGTATTTTCACTGCCAAAAAGTGGAGGTAAGTGGCTGGAAGTATAACCATTCCGACCGGGCAAAAATTAGCTTCGAAACGCATATTCATACGTCGAAATCGGATTGACCGTGTGAAAGATACATTAGTTTTAGTGAATAAAAGTTTTGAGCCCGAAACTCAACATGAGTGAAAAACGACTTTCGAGAATGATTTTCGAGTCCGGATTGTTTCCAAAATTCAAGAAATAAATCGAGAAGCGTTTTGAATCCAATATCGACTATAAAACATTTTACCGTTAAAAAGTTGAAAACGTAGAATGAATAGTGAATTCTTACATACAAGCGTACGCTTCAAAATTTCAAGCTAGGGTTTGAATCAAGGGCTTTAAAACATTTCAAAAATCTTGAAATAACTCATGTAGTGCAAATCCGAAGAGAAAACATTTTCCGAATGAAAACCGTTCGTTGTAAAAATTGTGAATTAGGGTTTTCGTAAACATTTTCAATAAAACGAAGCTCGGAATAGATTTTCAAGTCAAGAATGATTTCAATAGACTTGTTTCAACTCAAGGATCGATTTGACTGTAAACTTGGGTAGGAAAGATATCAGAATCAAAAGCTCATTTTTAGATGAATAGTAACTTTGGTCGGTAAGTTCCCAAAATACCCTTATGGTTCAAGGAAGATTTCCGGAGCTTGGAAAACAAGTTCAAAGGATAGGAAAACATGTGATATGAACCTCTAGGATTCCATTGAAGCATTGGGTAATATAGGCTTGGAAAATGAATAGTAAACTGTGTCGAAGGTCAAGAATTCCCCCTTAAAACATGTCAGATCACATATGAGCACAAAGTTCATGTAAGAATGCAATGCATGAAGGTTTGTAAAGTTGGATAACGGTCTATAAACGCTTTACCAGTGCCCTTAGTTTACCATTTTCTTCCAGGCCCTATTTTGGGCTGTTACAATCACCCCTCCTTAAGGAGAATCTGTCCTCAGATTCTTCTGCAAACAGTTCCGGGTAATGTTTCTGTATCTTATCCTCTGTTTCCCACATTGCGTCTTCTGTACCATGTCCCTTCCAAAGGACTTTTACCAAAGGAATCTTCTTATTCCTTAACTCCTGGAACCTTCTGTCAAAGATCTTTACCGGTTTCAACATATAAGTCAAGTTTGGTTCTTTCGGTAATTCTTCCGCTGGTACTATTTTTTTTTCATCCAAAACCAATTTCGAATCTGAGATATATAAGATACATTGTGGATCGTTGTATGACTTGCAGGTAAATCTAATCTATAAGTAGTTTCTCCAACTCGTTCCATTATCTGGAAGACTCCAACATATCTTGGGTTTAATTTACCACCTTTCTCAATTCGAGTAAAGCATTTCTTCGGTGTCTTTCACTCCATCACTGCTTCGACTTTGATGGATCTACTTTAACTCCGATTCTGAAAATGATGTGTCCGAGAAATGTAACTCTTTCTAGCCAAAACTCGCATTTGCTGAACTTGGCATATAGCTTGTGATCCAGCAAAGTGCTCAGCACAATTCGGATATGCTCGGCGTGCTCCTCTGGTATCTTTAAGAACACCAAAATGTCATCCAATTGTTTTCTCAACTCTTCCAAGATGACTTCCTTCTTGTAACAATCCAGATTAACATGGTACTTAAAGAACCAATCCATTCCAAGGATAATTCCATATCTCGTCATAGGCAACTCAATGAGATTTGACGGGTAGTAGCGATTACCAATGCATATAGGGCAACGTTTATATACTTGATCCGTAACGAGGTAAGTCCCCAAAGGAGAGCTTACTTCAATTTTATATGACAATTATTCAAGTGGAAATTATAATTGCGCGCATAAATTAGATGCAATTAATAAATGCATGGCACCAGGGTCATATAAGACCTTAACTGGCGTGTTAAGAATGTGCACAGTACCTTCCACATCAGACGAATGATCAACCTCCTCATTACCATCTATTGCATATGCTCTGCCTTTAACCACTGGTGTGCTCGTCGTACCCACCACCGCTTTACCCTTATCTTGAACCCCAAATCTTTTAATCCTGGTAGGACAATGTTCCCGTATATGCTCAGGGGATCCACACCAATAACACTGACCATTGTTCTTACGACAATTTTCCTCTGTGTGTCCTTTAAGGCTACAGTAGTCACAGACTATCTCCTCTTGAGTGGGCTGAGTTGTTTCATACTGCTGAGGTGCCTTTGTTGTTGTTGCGGTGCCATCATTGGTTTCTTCGCGGTTCCTTGAAAGGAGGATCCAGCAGATCGCTTTGTTCCTTGAAAAGTCTTAGGGCTAGAAGGCTCTTGACGACTAACAGACATCCGGATATCCTTATGGACTGCCTCGACCTTCAATGCTCTATCAGCTGCTCTAGTGTAGCTCTCGTCATCCAAAGAAGCTAGTGCCCAACGGAGCTCAGGTTTCAGACCATCAATGAACCTTTTAGTCTTACAACGTTCATCACTCAGAATGTGGGGTGCATACTTGATCAGCCTAACAAACTTAGCTTCGTACTCCATCACGTTCATAGATCCTTGGACCAAATTTATAAATTCAGCTTCTCTTGGATCACGTGTTACCTGAGGAGTGTATTTCTGCCGAAACTCCTTCACAAACTCACTCCAGTTTCCATCAACGTTGTTCTCAATCCACATATGTTGAGTATCTATAGCTTCAAAGATCTTTTCGAGACTAGTTAACCAATTTTCAGCCTTCAAGTCATTGGGTTCGCCATAAAACTTAGGCGGGTTCATTCTTAGAAACTTTTCTAGTGTTTTCCCATTAGGAGAATTGCAAGCCCTCACGAATTGTCGCAACACATCAGCTAAATCTGGAACTTCCTCCCTTCTAGGAGGTGGTGGCGTAACATCCCTTGGCGGTGTAAGATCCCGTTGTGGCGTGACTTCTCTTTGGGGTGGCAGTGGCGGTATGCGATTACGTGGTGCTCTTATTGGTGGCATGATGATACTGAAGTTTCAAGCATTTAGACATGTGTATAATGCATGACAGTAAGGATGATTCACATAATTGGTAACCACGTATTCACATTTCCACGTAGTCACATATAATCATGAGAATAAGGCATTCCCACAACAAGATATCAACAATAATCCATTATCACATTACCACATAGGCAAGAGCAACTTATAAGCATGAACAACATATCAACACTGATCCATTGTTCCATTAACCATTACAATTGACAATTCATGAACATGTATAACATATCAAGTATGATAACAATAAATGAAATGGCATGATCCTATAACGGCCCTAATGGTATCTTGAAGTATCTCTAAGACTCATGCAATGAAAGTTATGGAAAACGGTAAACAGATATCCAACATAAAGCCGAATGTGTCATAAACGTGTAAGGTTTGGAAAAATTTTCTACATTAGGCCACATTTTTAAACAAAATTTAAAATAAGGAAGACCCGATACCATCGAGTTGACTCCCATTCAGGCCTTACCATTCATCCAAACCAAGTACAAAATACCTCTTCTGATTCCATGTCGTCTGATATCCATCATCCGTGGTGCCAAAATTTAGGGGTCTTCTACCAAAGCTATACATCCCCTTCGCCAAACAATCCTGTCCATGCCTTGCTAGATCAGCCTCATCATGATCAGATCCATCATTACCTCCATTAGACTGCTCTTAGTCCTGCCTCTGTTCTTTGGTTGACACCAAGTATAGAAGTGAGTACCTCCTCGGTAAGAAACAACCACAGTACGTGAAGCCTCGAACTGCTTGAAAATGGCCTCGTCTATCTGCTGCTAGTTAGGATCGAGATGTGGCTAAACTGCCAAGGCCATACAGAGAACCACGGATATGAATGCCAGAAGATAGAACCATGCAATGTCAAACAAGCTTCCATGATGTGAGCAATCCCGGTCAAGTCTCTTCTTACTTAACCTGGCGCTCTGATACCACTTCAGGCTGTAGCGCCCCCACTTTGCTGGTAGAGAGCGGCGCCCCAACCCCCGCACTGAAGCACCCCTCAAGTAATGGTATGAGCCATCACTCAAGAAATACCCCAGCGAATGGCATGTCCATTAACGATTAACAACAACAGTGTTTAACTATGTGACTTATACAGCGGAAAATCAGAGTATTTTAAAACTTTTCAAAACATGTGCGTGATGGCATATAAACAAGCAAGTACTGATCGTTAAGCAGAAGAGACTATTAACATTACTGTATCAATTGAACGTTGTCACGGGAGCATAAGATAGCAATTGCAGCAGTATCCAAGTAGCAGAAGGATTATTACAAAAGCATAAGGTAAAGTATCAATGCAGCCATATAACATATGCAGGACACAAAATAGATTAATAAAGTAAAGTCCTGACTCAAAAAAATGAACACTCTAGAGCTTCAAGATACCTCTAGACTGCGGCTGCAAGACCTGAAACCATGAGGCCAGAAAAACAGGCAGAGGTATTAGTCAAAGTGACTAAGTGAGGGATATCTTTAAAAGAAAGTACTTAAAGTAAACGTTTGAAGTAATGTTCATAAGGTAAAACCTTTAATACAAAGCTTTAATGAAGAACTTAAGAATAAGTTCAAGTGATAAAACCTTTTGATGCAATGCTAAAAGAAATGAGAGTTTTCAAAACACTTTCATGAATGCTGTCACACGCGTACACATATGCTATGATTTAGTTCATATGATTTTCATAAAACGGGATAAGGCTAGGGAACAACTTTGCAAGATATGAACCAACTTTATGAAAACATTGATGCCCGTAAGCTAGGCTTCTCCATCCTTATTCCAGAAAACATGACCATTAATAGGGTGTCGGACCGAGATCAACAACACCCTAACACATACACACATGCACCATCCTCCACCAAGTTTCACTTCGGGGAGCGACCCCTAGGTGACCATTAACCATTGATTTGAAAACATTGATGCCCGTAAGCTAGGCTTCTCCATCCTTATTCCAGAAAACATGACCATTAATAGGGTGTCGGACCGAGATCAACAACACCCTAACACATACACACATGCACCATCCTCCACCAAGTTTCACTTCGGGGAGCGACCCCTAGGTGACCATTAACCATTGATTTGGGAATAGATTTGCGGTCCATTACCGACAATTGTCATGACTTAAACAGACCTCCTGATTAAAGTCGGTATCAATCGCCTAGTGTGGCGGCCGGTATTAGTGATGTCGTTGGCGCTCACCTTCCGAGCATCACCTCTACACATAACCGCCAGGCCCATACTATTAACCATTGATTGCTTGCACCATTGATGACATCCAGAATAAATCCGAATGTATGAACCATTGAACATATGCATTGAACCATTGAACCATTGATGCAATACTTTGAAAACATGAACCATTGATGCTGTACTTTGAAAACATGAACCATTGATGCATTACTTTGAAAACATGAACCATTGATGTTGTACTTTGAAAACATGAACCATTGATGCATTACTTTGAAAACATGAACCATTGATGTTGTCCTTTGAAAACATGAACCATTGATGCATTACTTTGAAAACATGAACCATTGATGCTGTACTTTGAAAACATGTGCCCTTGATCAATGAATACGGATAGGTCTGGGTTCTTTGAAGAATCATCCCTTATAAAGGGTATTTCAAAACAAGAATGTAAAGCACTAGGCTTAGAGTCTCAAAACAATTGAATCATTAAGTATTCATGGTTCCAGTTGAAATAGTTTATCCTCACCTATTAGTAACAGTAGGTAGGATAGATTATGCAGTGCCTTGGGGATTCCAGTGCTCAACCTTAACTCCTGTAAGTGTGTACTAAGGTGAGCTAAGACACACTTCTATCATGATGCACATAAACATATAAAACAAGTACAGAACATGTAATTACAAGAGAGTAATACCATTTAAGTTATTAGAGAAGGATAACACACAAAGGAATCCTTAAAGTGAGTTATATTAACGTGGGACTATGATCTTACTATAATCGATTAGGAATTAATCAAATTATGAATCCTAAACGTATACCTTAAGGTTGTAAAACAAGCCCTCGAAAGAAAACACATTTTGAAATCACATTTTAGACCCCGGATTTGAAAACCCTAAGTGTAAATGTCTATTAAGAAAGCACAAGTTTTAATTCACTTTTACTATTCAAAAGTACTATTCACAGTTACTATTCCGGATTACTATTCATGGATTACTATTCACATGTTACTATTCACTTGTCGGGTCAAAGGGTCGGGTCAAACCCACACACTAAACACACACTTATGCACACACACGAACACACGAAAACACACACGGCATGCACATATACACACACCCTAATTCAATTATGATCTTGATTATAACCTATAGTTTCAAGTTCATGTTATTATAAACAAGTGTGATCTAGGTTAAAGGCATAACCTATGGTTAAGAGGTCTAATTAAAGCATAACATCAACTTATGAAACACTATTCTATCTTAGGTTATAACATGTGACACTATCAAAGTGTATAACATATGATCAAGGCACTATTCCATTAATCCATATCATTTCATAAGCTCAAGTCATAATATATGAGTCATGTAACATTGTAACAATGTAATAACATATCATAGACATAAGTCATAGCACATCAAGACCATTAATCATGTAACATTTATCTATTGAGACCATATAGTAACATGTAACAAGTTATAATATAATTGATCATAGGTTACTATTCCATTGTATAACATGCTTGAACATAATTTAAATATCATAATCATGCATCAATTATCATCATATAATAGCTCCATAACATGATCGTACCATATACTAAAGCAATTCATAACATTTCATAGCATATACTAAACAATTAAATCATAATTCACTACTAACAAACATATCATAAATACTATATAATAAATGCATAAAATAAAATCCTATATGGCTTAGGGAAGACCCTAAGACCCAACCTAAACATAATATAAACATACCATAACATAAAAACATAAACTAAACTAAAACATAACATAAAACATAACAAAATAAAACAACATCTAACCTAAGAGAGAGGGGGGAGGCCGCGGGCCACAAGAGGGGGAGGAGGAAGAAAGAAAGGGAGTTGTTAACACAACATATGAGCAAGGAATTCAATGGCATGAGGGCTCTATTTATAGTTGTTGGGAAGCCCCTCACCTTGTAATAAAAGTATAGGTAAGGGTAGGAGAGCAAAATGGTAAAACTTCTCTTGGAAGCTAACTTTGTTCTTGAAGCTAAAATGGGACTGCTGGGGGGTATTTCGGTATTTTCACTGCCAAAAAGTGGAGGTAAGTGGCTGGAAGTATAACCATTCCGACCGGGCAAAAATTAGCTTCGAAACGCATATTCATACGTCGAAATCGGATTTACCTTTTGAAAGATACTTTAGTTTTAGTGAATAAAAGTTTTGAGCCCGAAACTTAACATGAGTGAAAAACGACTTTCGAGAATGATTTTCGAGTTCGGATAGTTTCCAAAATTCAAGAAATAAATCGAGAAGTGTTTTGAATCCAATATCGACTATAAAACATTTTACCGTTAAAAAGTTGAAAACGTAGAATGAATAGTAAATTCTTACGTACAAGCGTACGCTTCGAAATTTTGAGCTAGGGTTTGAATCAAGGGCTGTAAAACATCTCAAAAATCTTGAAATAACTCATGTAGTGCAAATCCGAAGAGAAAACATTTTCCGAATGAAAACCGTTCGTAGTAAAAATAGTGAACTAGGGTTTTCGTAAACATTTTAAATAAAACGAAGTTCGGAATAGATTTTCAAGTCAAGAATGATTTCAATAGACTCGTTTCGACTCAAGGATCGATTTGACTGTAAACTTGGGTAGGAAAGATATCAGAATCAAAAGCTCATTTTCAGATGAATAGTAACTTTGGTCAGTAAGTTCCCAAAATGCCCTTATGGTTCAAGGAAGGTTTCCGGAGCTTGGAAAACAAGTTCAAAGGATAGGAAAACATGTGATATGAACCTCTAGGATTCCATTGAAGCATTGGGTAATATAGGCTTGGAAAATGAATAATAAACTGTGTCGAAGGTCAAGAATTCCCCCTTAAAACATATCAGATCACATATGAGCACAAAGTTCATGTAAGAATGCAATGCATGAAGGTTTATAAAGTTGGATCACGGTCTATAAACGATTTACCAATGCCCTTAGTTTACCATTTTCTTCCAGGCCCTGTTTTGGGCTGTTACACTATGGATTCCTTAGGATAACCTACAAAGTAGCATAAGTTAGAACGAGATTCTAACATATCTCCCACTGTCCTCTTCACGTAAGCAGGACAACCCCAAATTCTTAAGTAAGAATAACTAGGGATTTTACCATGCCACATTTCATAGGGCGTTTTAGGGATTGACTTAGAGGGAACTAAATTCAAAATCTTTGCTGCACTTTCTAGGGCATAACCCCAGAAAGAAGGTGGTAAGTCAGTGAAACTCATCATGGAACGAACCATATCAAGTAGAGTTCGATTCCTTCTCTCAGAAACTCCATTAAGCTGAGGAGTTCCTGGAGGAGTCCACTGAGAGATAATCCCATTATCTTTGAGATGATTAAGGAATTCATCACTAAGATACTCGCCTCCTCGATCAGATCGAAGCGCTTTGATCTTGTGACC
Source organism: Lantana camara (assembly GCA_037501455.1). Lineage (NCBI taxonomy): Eukaryota > Viridiplantae > Streptophyta > Magnoliopsida > Lamiales > Verbenaceae > Lantana > Lantana camara. The sequence goes on from CM074858.1 coordinate 58,388,220, forward strand.
AGTTTGGTTCTCAACCTCCTTTTCAAATTCTAAGAATTTCTCAAAAGCTTCAGATTTATACTTCATTAAGTATATATAACCATATCGACTAAAGTCGTCTGTAAAGGTTATGAAATATTGATGATTGTTTGTAGTGCTTACGCTAAGCGGTCCACAAACATCAGTATGGATCAAATCCAAGACCTTAGTGGCACGTTCCACAGTTCCTTTAAAAGGAACTTTGGACATCTTTCCTTTGAGACAGGATTCACAAGAAGTTAGCTCTTTGAGATCATTTTCAGAGAATGATCCTAAAGTGTTTATCTTGCTAATTCTGTTCTTGGAAATGTGTCCTAATCTAGCGTGCCATAAGGGAGCTGAAACGTTGTCATCTCTCTTACGTTTAGTTTCTCGTTGTATATTCATAATATTAATATTATGAGTTAGATAAAGTCCATTACTTAGAGTACCGATGTGAACGGAAGAGTTGTTCCGTTTGATAAAGTATTTACCATTCTTAATATAAGTTTCAAAACCTTCACAATCTAAAATTGGAACTGAAATTATATTACGAATAATGCTCGGTACATAAATGACTTTATTTAAGACTAACTCAAAACTACCTAAATCTAATCTAATTGTGCCTAAAGCTCGAGCTTCAACGTTTGAGCCATCGCCGATCTTCAAGACACATTCTCCTTCTTTGAGTTGTTGGACTTCACTTAGCATCTGTACATCATTACAGATATGAGTTCCACAACCTGAATCAAGTATCCAAGAACCAGAATTAATAGAAAGATTTATTTCAACGAGAAACATACCTTTCTTTAGAGTAGCCTTGTACTCTGAGCAGTTTCTCCTCCAATGTCCCGCTTTGCCACAATGGAAGCAAACATCCTCTTTCTGATCACGTTTCTTCTTTTGGGCCTTCCCCTTCGAAACGCCACCAATGGGCCTAAGGGATTTCTTCTTCTTCTTTTGGGCTTTCTTGCCTTACCTTCAGAAGGCCCAGAAGAGGAAGATGGGGCATTCACCATCAAAACCTTATTGTCCTTCTTGATCGTGCTTTCAGCAGTCACAAGCTGACTAATCAGCTCAGCTACAGTAGCATCAACATGATTCATATTGAAGTTAAGGACAAATGGGTTGAATGATGGTGGGAGAGAGGCTAGCAACAAGTCCACTGAAAGCTCATCTTTCGGTGGCATGTCCATGGAAGCAAGTTTCTCAGTAAGGGCGAGAAACTTGAGTCCAAACTCATGGACACTAGAACCTTCCCTCATTCTCAAGTGGAACAATTCCTTTGAAGTGTTATACCTTGTAACACGTTCTTGAGGGCGGTAAAGTTGCTCTAAGTGGTCGTAAATCTCCCAAGCAAATTCCATGGCCTCATGTTGCCTTTGCAAGTCCGGAGACATGTTAGCCAACATAAGGCAACGGGTTTGGAGATTATCATCCTTCCACTTCTGGATCGCTTCCCGTTCGGCCCGAGTGGGAGCCTCCCCTTCGGGACTATGCTCCCTTTCGAAGAAAACATAAGTTCTCTTCTCAGAATCTAAAATGATTTTTAGATTCCTCAGCCAATCAGAATAGTTGGGACCAGTCAACTTGTTTGACTCGAGAATCGATACAAGAGGGTTTTTGGTTGCCATTTCAAAACACGTAAAGAATCACTGAATCTACGACCTAAATGGTAAAACAGAGAACTAGTGAGCATGCTGAATTATAACGATATACAAAAGATAAGGTCTTTAATCTAATGTAGCTCCCACTGTTTTTCAAAGATCTATAATTCCCAAAGATCTAAGAGGAACACGTTTCCCAATGGGTACAACCTACCAATTCTAACACCTTTAGAACTCTTAGTAATTATTTTTGCATCACCTATCTTTCAATATGGACCCACGACTCGTGCGACATCCATATTTACATAGGCGTTAAGCTAGACCCATCAATCATAAGATCATGATCAAAACTTAGTTCGAACGACCCACGACTCGCGGACATCGCCCTTGCCAAAATTGATCACGAAATATTGATCATTTAAAATGATCAATTAGGTAACGAAGAACTAATAAGCTCCACTAGCTATCCCACGACTCGCGGACAATAACTAGCTTCACTTACTAAACTTAAAACCTATTGATGGAATGCTAGGAATTTAATTCAAAATTTGCATCTCGAATTAAACACCTATTTGCTCGACATTAGCTTAATATTTAATGGGAATTTTCGAATCAACCGGAGAGTTGTCCGGTTCGACCTCACCAACATATATGTTATCCAATTTTATTAGTCTTGATTAATGCAAGTACAACTTAAATCCATTTCAAACAAGCACATAAACAGATAACATGTCCTAGCATGATACTAACATGAGATGATCATGGGTTCTACCTATCTTATGCGTTATATGTGGGAGCCACTCCACAATCACAAGTTCTAACATACATGCCACATAAACAGTTTAAATCACATAAGGGAAAGCGGTAACAAAATACGAGCCCTATCTCTATTACATTTTTACAATTGAGATTCCCCTCCCTAACATTTTGAGGGGTCTTCACTTATGGCCTCCTTGTTACTGGAATGTGGTCCATCTTACTCCATGGGTGCATTGTCTCCAAAATGAAAATAAAACCTCACCACCTATCTCTACTCTCAAATTACAATAAAAAGAAAAAGACATAAAGTAATAAGGCTCAATCTTCATATTGGCCTTAGACAATTACACGGGGCATACCCCGGCCTCAAAACAGTAATATGGAAAGCCACATAATAAATCACATAACAGTACGCACATAAGTGAGGCTCCAACCTCAATTGAAAAACACAATTATAGGGCTCCAACCCCAATTTAAACCATCCATGTGCATAAATTAAAACCATACATAACTCTAAACCCATGATCACCTAACATGCTTTTCCGAGAATTTAAATTTAGCCAATAAATTAAAATTCCCGTTTCAAGTCCTAATGACTTAAAACACGACTTGATGCGAGTCTTATTTATAAAAATTTTCAATAAATCCCAAATTAACAAAACAAATAAAATTCCAATTAATTTCTGAAAATTAATAATTTTATCAAAGATGTAATTTCCCAAAATATAAACCGTTTCTATTTCTCAAAAATCCTAATTTTAAGTTTTATTCAGAAATTAAAATAAATATTCAAAAATAAAATTTTAAAATTAAAATAAAAAATTGGGACTGGATTGCACGATAAACGAAAACGGATTACGAAAAACGGGGCCCGTACGCGAAGAAAGCCGTGAGCGATGCAGGCGCGTTTAAGTGCGCGCACACGCCTCGCGCGGCTCCTCCCGGCCAAGTGCGGGCGACGATGGGCGGGCGCGCCCTCCTGCGCTGTTGCGGGAGGGTGCTGGGCGGTTGCCCTTGCGCACGCCTAGGAGAGGCGGGCGGCGGCGCGCGCGACACCTTCGCGCCCGGGGTTTCGCGTGTTCGTCGTAATCCGGGTTTCTGTTCCGTGTTTTCGTTCAAAAGCAAAACCATTCCAAGAAATCCAAAAACAGTTTATACAATTTCAAATCTAAAATAGATTTTCAAAAAATTAAATTTTGCAAAAAACAAATTTTCAGAAACTTTCAGGAAAAAATACAGTTTCGTAATTGGGGCTTTCTAAAACAATTACAAATACTTAATCGCATCAAGCCTAAGAATTTCTACCAAATTCAGTATAATTGAGACGAATCAGAAACACGATTAAAGAGGTGGCCCTGATACCACTTGTTGGAAAACACGAATCAGAAAGCAGCGGAAATTTAAAATTTTTCCAACAAAAGGATCTTGGACTCGTAATCGTGTATCCAAATTCGAATGAATTAGAAACTTACTTTCTTCATTGTCTTTCTTGAAGCGTTTCAAGCCACCCAAGAACGCTCTTCTCGCGGCTTGATACCCTCTCCTTAGTAAAGCTCGAATCTTCAAACATCTAACTTGAAGCTCTCTAGAGATAGCCCACCAACTTGACTACAATCTAACTAGTAAGGATGCTCGTTCTCTAGTTAGTGTTTAGGCTTAACCTAGGGTTTTGTTTATCTTGGAGAAAGGATGGTGTTCAACACATGAACCAAAAGAATTCTCGATTAGCTCTAAGAGGAGCTCGAGCTCCCCTATTTATAAGAAGGAAGTGGCCGAAATTCCTAGTCCTCATGGACTAAGGATTTAGTCCCTCTCTCCGATTACTTGATCATCAAGTAATTTTGATTTTGACTTTGAATTCAAATTCAAATCAACTTTCAAGAGAGCTAAATTATCCAAACTATTTTTGGATAATTTTATACTTTATTTATTTAAAATAAATAACTTATTTTATCTAATTAATTAATTCACAATTAATTAACTAGATTATTTTTCTCCAAAATTAGACTTTCTTTTTAATTCAAAATTAAACCAAAGTCTATTAAATAATTACCAAATTAATTTTTTAATATATATACAATATATATATATTCACGTGAGACACGTGTCATAATGACACGTGTCATTCACGTGACCCACACATGTGGTTTCACACGTGTGGAACCCTCACGGCCCGATTAACTCGTTTAATCATTTTAAAGCCTCAACTCATGTAACCAAGTTGGTGTGTGTGACCCTCTAGGTTCTCAATTCAATTAGCAGTGAACCTAATTAATTAATTCACTAATTAATTAATCAGTCGACAGATTAAACGACCATAGTCTAGCAACAGGTGTTTAACCCCTAGCTGAATTGGAATGTTGAGATTCGACAGAACCTTTAAGTCATTGATTCATGTGAGATACAATCCTCCTACTTACTATCTCTCAACCAAGATCTAGGGTAAGGGAATAATCAGAACCCTAATAATCCGGTCTTAAAGCTAAGTGCATTTCATATCCATTTGATCTCAATCCAATAAACCCTTTTCTTGATGTCTTGATCTACTGCCTTGGCCAAGGACTCCATATGGCATATGAATGACTTACACAGTAAGAGATCACCTTGTATATGCAAGTGTAGGTCCTTTCTTGATTCTCATTCACCTTCATGAATCACTTGTGCAGCCCCAGCATAAGCCTTGAATCAGTTGTCTAAGGCGACACCCTTTAAAGCTTATACCTAAGACTACAGAGTTAACTCATACAGTGACAAGGAACCTCAAGTTTAAGGATCAATTAATCACATCAATGACTCGTGAGATATTTCCTAATCTGGTAGTTTCCATTTGCTGAAATAGAAACTTCCTTTCCCATTTAGGAATCTTCTCACACGGGGCACCTCAATGAACTTACTTATTAAAGTAAGCACCCTCATGTATCACGCACGTATCAACTATACATTTTGCACCTCCATGAAACAAGGTGGTCCTTCTGAAGGGCGTGATCCCACAAGCAAGCCTTAGAGGAGTCAGGTTGACACTACCACTGTCTGTAGGACTCATCGGCTTGGAGCATTTTACTAATCATGACTTATGTGATATAGGGCTCGTTTCATGAACCATTTCACCTAAATGGTAGAGCCCTAAAGTCATCAGGATTAGGGGAGTTCTCATACATGCACAGCTAAAGTAAAGGCATACCAAACAAGAGCATATAAAGAAGTGTTGCCTCAATGCGTTATTTTATTCAAAGATTTTCTGTGATTATAATAAGGAAAAGCACAAAGCGGATATACAATCGGCTTTCTAGGGCACTATTCCTAACTGTAACACCCAAAACGGAGAATGCCACATCCCTCGCACTAAGACCCGGACCCGATCATGAAATGGAAGTCCATGCGTGACAAACGCACACGCAATTCAAACATTCAAAACAAGATAGCGGAAGCATTTAAATCAACATTCAAAACAGGTGACGGGTTCAACTAGCATAGATCCCTAATCCCGAATATCAACAAGCATAACAAGTGACGGGTTCAACTAGCATAGATCCCTAATCCCGAATAATAGTTCAACATAAAGTAATAGTCGTCAAGTGCCACAAGGGGCCGAATGAGAATGCCACGCAGGGCTACCGAATAGTAAAGTATAATCTCAAGACTACAAGTCAAAGCATAAATAAAATGTATGAAAGACATGAAAATAAAAAGGATAGACCGACGAAGTGCAACCCAAACAACTCACTCCCGCCTAGCAGACGCCAACATACCTGCAACTAAAAGTGTAAATGAGGGGTCAGTCAACTTGACTGAGTGAGGGGGCTAACGCACACCCACTATATATATATATATAGAGCATAACACATATCAGAAAGGCGGACTCATGAACCGGAGATAGGTGTTGCAAACCAAAGACATTTCCAAAAGTACCCAAAAGATATATAAGCTTTAGAAAACATTTCAGAAACTCTATCTCGATTCATGATTCCCAGACAGAACACATCACATGCTTGGCGAGTACGAGCTTCCAACCTTTACTCCTCAGAACATATCAAACATAGAATACAAAAATCAATCCAACCGTCACATCAATGATGGAGGAGATGTACCATCCCCAAATCATCCATACAGACAAACCCTCAAGGGGTAGCGAACCCACAAGAGTCCTCCCCGGCTGTACACCGAAGGCTCAAGATATCACGCCTCCCCTATCTCCCTGAGTCGCGTGATGATATCTCAATTGGAGACTATGCACAGGCCGAGCCCTGATGGCTCTATACTGTCCCAGGGATTCCTTACCCATAGCTCCTCGGATCCATAACAGAACAGATACCATATATCATGGCTAACTCGCTATAAAACAGATCATAACATAACATAACTTTTCAAAACAGCTTACATATGCTTTCATATCTAATTTTCCAAAACAGAGTTGATTCACAAGGTCATAAACATATCATATCCAACACATACGTATTTATAATAGATATACTCGCATGCAAGGGTTGAAATCAGCATATTAAGGCCATAGGTCGCATAACTATACAAAATCCTAAACCTCACCTCCTCGTAGTAGAGTCTGAGAGTGTGAAGGGCCAAACACTCTAAACCTCAGGCTCACCGGCACCACCAATTTCTGTGACAAGACATACACAAGCCCAAACTTAGACTCTACATGAACCAAGTAAGACGCACGGCGTACAAAGTATGAATGACATGGGAAATGGAATGATGTTTATCAAGTTGGTCACCAAGGTCAATTCAATTATTCATGTAAATCATGCAAGTAATAAGGTATTAAGGTTCAGAGATGCATTCTAAGTCATATCGGATCATACAAATCAAGTAGTAACTCAAACGGATCAAATACGCACGAAAAAGCAAGTACAAAAGTTCACAGACGCATGGGAACGGCCATTCCCATGCACAACATGGCATGGGAACGGCATTCCCACGCCCAAAGTCAGCGAGATTGGGAACGGCCGTTCCCAGTCCAAGCACACATGGGAACGGGCGTTCCCATGTTCGCCGCCAAAACACAAACCCTAGCCCGGAAGGGCCGTTCCAGGCTTAAAGCACAAACGGGAACGGGCGTTCCGGCCATAGATCTGGAGCAGAAACTGGACAGTTTCGGGAAGAAGAAGAGGAACAACAAAATTCATTAAACCAACATGAAATCTACCATAAATCATCACGAAATTCAAGTATATCATCATATAAATCATGCTTAGCATCAAAACATCAATTAATCCAAGTTTAGGAAGGTTTTGCCCAAAATCCCAAACACCCATTTCATGAATTTCAAGCTCAAACATGAAGATATGAACCCCTAATCTTCCATACACGAATTTCCAGCAACTAGGACACATAAGGAGCATTCAAATCATCAAAGCTTACTCAAGGAATTCAAGATCTCATCATTCAAGTTCATGCCAACAATTTCATGCTTCAATCCAAGACTAGAAATGAAATGTTCATAAAAAGAGATCCAAAACTTACCTTGTCTTGAGAAGGAATAAGGAATCAAAGAATATGAGCTCTTGGAATGAAAGATGGTTCAAGTCTTGATCCTCTCTTGAAATTTCTCCATGATTCTCTTTGAAGCTAGCTTGTGTGGTTTGAAATGAAATGAAAAGGAAACAAAGCTATTTATATGGTGGCTAATAATTTTAGGTCAAGATTAGGGTTTCCAAGGTATATTATGAGGCTAAAGGCTTGAATAGAATTTGGGCTCAAATAAATAACTGTCGGTCCAATAAGTCAAAATTAAAAGGTTTAAGGTCTAAATGGTTTCCGAAAAATATAAAGTAAATTCCGTTGGACCCGAATTATCTATTCAAGTCCAATGGTGGTGTCGGAATTCGAATTCGAATTCCCGAGCTCATATTGGTCCCGAATGACCCGAACTCACCTAATTCAAGTTAGGCCCAAAACACACAAATAGGTCCAAGTCCTATTTAAATCCAATTCCAACAATTAATTTAAATCCATCCGAGTTCCATTCTCAAGTTGTCATGCAAGAATTCATATTTTATCATTTTCGGTTTTTGTCAATTAAGTCACATTTTCAATCAAAGTTGGAATTGATCATATGAGAAGGAAATTAAATCACATAAGTGCATAAAGTAAACTCTCTCGTGGCGCATACCTGTACGATTTGTCGGATGGGGCGTCACAACCTCCCCCCTTAGGAGAACCTGTCCTCAGGTTCGCTGCTTGAAACAACTCCGGATACAACTTTCTCATCTTCTCCTCAGTCTCCCAAGTCGATTCCTCAGATTTCTGATCTCTCCACAACACTCTGACCAAGGGAATCTGCTTGTTCCTTAACACTTGTACTTTTCGATCTTGAATCTCAACTGGGTGCTTCACAATCGTCAAATCGGACTCAAGCTGTACTTCTTCAACCGGTAAAACCGTTGACTCATCGGGGTAGAACTTCTGAAGCTGTGCAACGTGGAACACATTATGGATCCCAGTCAAACTCGGCGGTAGGTCCAACCTATACGCCACCTCTCCAATCCTCTCTAGAATCTCAAACGGTCCAAGATATCGAGGGCTAAGCTTCCCTCCTCTACCAATACGAGAAAAGCCCTTCCTAGGAGATGCCTTTAAGAAGACACGATCTCCGACCTCAAACTCGAGGGGCCTTCTCCTCTTATCGGCATAACTCTTCTGTCTATCCTGAGCCGCTTTCATTCTCTGCTGAATCAACTTAACCTTCTCAACCATCTTCTCAAGCTTAGATGAAACCTTAGCTCTCGTGAGCTTATCATCCTTAGTCCATCGCCAATCCTCAATATCCCAATACAGCGGCGACCTACATTTTCTCCCATAAAGTGCCTCGTAAGGAGCCATACCAATCGAAGCCTGATAACTGTTGTTGTAAGAGAACTCAACCAAGGTCAAGTGCTTATCCCATTTATCCTTAAAATCCAAAGCACATGCCCTTAACATGTCCTCGAGATACTTAATCAGCCACTCTGATTGTCCATCAGTCTGAGGATGTGATGCGGTGCTAAACTTAAGCTTTGTACCCAAGCACCTCTGAAGATCCTGCCAAAAACTAGCTGTAAACCGAGGATCCCGATCTGACACGATGCTAGCCGGTACTCCATGTAGTCTCACTATCTCATTACAATATAATTCAGCCAACTTAGGTACCTTATCCGACATCCGAACCTTAAGGAAATGGGCAGACTTCGTCAAACGGTCTATCACTACCCAAATCCCATCGAATCCTCTCCTAGACCTCGGCAGGCCACTTCCACTCCGGTATCGGAAGTGGTTGGAGAGTACCTCCCGGTTTCTGATATTCTGCCTTAACCATTTGGCATGTCAGACATCGCTTCACAAAGAATGCGACATCCCTCTTCATGCCACTCCACCAATACAACTCTTTCAAGTCCCGGTACATCTTCGTATCTCCTGGGTGGATGGAATAACCGGAGCGGTGTGCCTCCTCAAGTATTACCCTCTTGAGCTGGTTAGGCACACACACTCTTGCCTTGAACTTGAACAAATCAGAATCATCAAACCCAAACTTAGGCTCTGGATCATCTCTAGAACGAGCAACCAATCTCTGAATCTCGGGATCCGTAGACTGAGCCTCCAACAATCTCTGCTTCAAATCAGGCTGAACCGTGATGTTGGCTAACCTAGCCACCGAAACCAAAACAGTCGAACTCTGCTCAGAAAACTCAGCCACTAAACTCGAAATACTGACCTTCCTGCTCAACGTGTCGGCAACCACATTAGCCTCACCTGGATGGTACTGAATCGTGCGATCATAGTCCTCTAAGAACTCAACCCATCTCCTCTGTCTCAAGTTAAGCTCTTTCTGCGTAAATAAGTACTGAAGACTCTTATGATCCGAGAATACCTCAAATGTAGCACCATAGAGGTAGTGGCGCCACTTAGACAACGCAAACACGATTGTTGCAAGTTCTAGATCATGGGTAGGGTAATTCTGCTCATGCACCTTCAACTTCCTAGAGGCATAAGCTACAACACGACCATTCTGCATCAACACACAACCCAATCCTTCCTTAGAAGCGTCTGCATAAACCGCGTAACCATCAACTCCCTCGGGTAAGGTAAGAACTGGTGCTGTAGTCAACCTTTCCTTTAAAATCTAAAAACTCCTCTCACAACTATCATCCCACTCAAACTTGGTTTCCTTCTTGGTCAACTTAGTTAACGGAGCTGCAATCTTAGAGAAATCCATCACAAATCTCCTATAATAACCTGCCAAGCCCAGAAAACTCCGTATCTCTGAGGCGTTCCTAGGCCTCTCCCAATGTAACACCGTCTCAATCTTAGAGGGATCGACCTCAATTCCATTGCCTGAGATGATGTGACCCAGAAAAGTGACTCGATCAATCCAAAACTCGCACTTACTGAACTTAGCATACAACTTGTGCTCTCTAAGTGTCTCCAACACAATCCGGAGATGCTGGGAATGCTCCTCAACCGATCTCGAATACACCAAGATGTCTTCTATAAAGATAACCACGAACTTATCAAGGAACGGTCTAAACACTCAATGCATCATATCCATAAACACTGCAGGAGCATTCGTCAACCCAAATGGCATAACCACAAACTCAAAATATCCGTATCTCGTGTTGAATCCAGTCTTGGAGATATCCTTCTCTCTAATCCTCAACTCATAGTACCCTTGTCTCAAATCTAACTTGGAGTACACTCTCGAACCTTGTAAGCTATCAAATAACTCCTCAATATGGGGCAATGGATACTTGTTCTTAACTGTCATCCTGTTACGATAGTCTATACACATCCTTAGCGTCCCATCTTTCTTCTTAACAAATAGAACGAGAGCACCCCATGGAGATGTACTCGGACGGATGTATCCACTAACCAAAAGCTCATCCAACTGCTTCTTTAGCTCCTTCAACTCGGCAGGAGCCATCCTGTAGGGGGTCTTCGAATGGGGCTCAGCTCCGGGATAGAGGTCCACCACAAACTCAATACCCCTGTCGGGTGGTAAGGACCCCAAACTCTCCGGGAACACATCCAGATACTCTCGTACGACCTCCGTGTCCTCAAGCTTAACCTGGTCCTTTGGTTTGTTCAGAAGGTAAGCAACAAAACCTGTAGCACCATCCCGGACTAACTTACTAGCCTCAACAAAAGATATAAACGAACTGGATCCCAAACTCTCTCCTGAAAACACCGCAGAATCAAAAGAAATCCTCTTCAAACGGCAATCCATAACTGCACCATGTCGGGAAAGCCAATCCATCCCAAGAATCACCTTAAACCTCCCAATCGGCATCACAATCAAATCAGCAGGAAAAACCCGACCCTCAAAACTCACCGGACACTCACGAAACACTCTGTCCGTCTCCAAGCTCTCCCCCAAGGGAGAACTCACCACAAACACATGCGCCGATATCTCAGCAAGTAAAGGCAAAGAAGCAACAATATCCCGGGCAATAAAAGAATGAGTAGCCCCGAGATCAAACAATGCATGTAATGATATGCCATGAATATGTATTGTACCTTCCACTACAGCATTCTGATCATTCTCTATTGTATCCTCCTCGCCATCCAGAGCATATGCACGAGCCTGAACTACCGGCTTCTTCTTCGGACAAGCCTCCACCATATGATCAGTCGCCCCACACATAAAGCATCTACCCGAATACCTCCAACACTTCTCCAATGGATGAGCACCCGGACAATGAGAGCAACGAGCTGGAGCTGGTGTCGGTAATGCTGGCGGTCCTGTAGGAGCAGCGGGACGAGGCTTCTTGTTAAGGAAGCCCTATGGACGGAAAGCTGGTGTAGCAGTAGCAGAAGTATGAGTAACGGGCTTCTTGCCCGATCCAGAACCCGAACCACGCCCCGAAGAGAATGATGGGGGCCCCAATCTCCATCTCTGACCCTCGACCTGAATAGCCCTCTTGGTAACCTCATCCCAAGTGCTAACATCGACAGCTTGAAGGGCTCTCTGAATATCCTCTCGAAGCCTATGAAGAAAGTGACGGGCTCTGTGTTCATCAATATCAGTGATGTGGGTAGCGTAGGGAGCAAGTCTCTCAAACTCCAGAGTGTAGCCCTCAACAGATCTGGATCCCTGCTTCAACTCAGAAAACTCCTGAAGTCTGCGCTATCGTGTACTATAAGCTATATACTTCTCATGGAACTCATGCACGAAAGTCTCCCAAGTGAACTCCATACCACTCCTCTCAAGTCTGGATCGAACTCCCTTGAGCCAGTTAGCTGCCTGTCCCTGAATGAATCGAGCAGTACAAACAGCCCTATCCTGAGAACTCCCTGGGCAAATCTCCCAAATACCATTGATTTCAGCTAACCACTCCTCAGCCTTGATGTCATCTCCCCCAAACCACTTAGGAGGGTTGTTGTTCCGAAACTCTCTATATGCAGCTGAGATAGTGCCATCCTGTCCATCAACTGGTGGAGTTTGCTGTCTCTGATTCTGTTGCCACTGATTAAGAAGTGCCTGAACAATGTTCTCCGCATTTAGTGGTGGTGGCGGAGGCGGATTAGGCGCATCTGGTGAATCCTCTCGGTTACGGCGTCTAGGAGGCATCCTGAAATTCAAAAATTCAAGCAATATTGATGCATGTGGATTATTACGTGGATATGTGTACAAGCATTAGAATCAAACAAACAAGTATGCAAGTGAGTAAGTCATATAATCACATTGTTCTATGCCGTACCATCTAGACAGACTCAATCACGACTCAAGAGCTCGATTTTGCCACCTAGAGCTCTGATACCACTTAAGGAAGTAACACCCCAAACGGAGAATGCCACATCCCCCGCACTAAGACCTGGACCCGATCATGAAATGGAAGTCCATGCCCGAATCCGAATCAGAGCGAACGGGTGACAAACGCACACGCTATGCTAGGCGGATCTAATCGACAAACACAGAGTGCGGAAGCAATTCAAACAATCAAACAAGATAGCGGAAGCATTTAAATCAACATTCAAAACAGGTGACGGGTTCAACTAGCATAGATCCCTAATCCCGAATATCAACAAGCATAACAAGTGACGGGTTTAACTAGCATAGATCCCTAATCCCGAATAATTGTTCCACATAAAGTAATAGTCATCAAGTGCCACAAGGGGCCGAATGAGAATGCCACGTAGGGCTAGCGAATAGTAAAGTATAATCTCAAGACTACAAGTCAAAACATAAATAAAATGTATGAAAGACATGCAAATAAAAAGGCTAGACCGACGAAGTGCAACCCAAACGACTCATTCCCGCCTAGCAGACGCCAACATACCTGCAACTAAAAGTGTAAAAGAGGGGTCAGTCAACTTGACCAAGTGAGTGGGCTAACGCACACCTACTATATATATATAGAGAGCATAGCACATATCAGAAGGGCGGACTAATGAACCGGAGATAGGTGTTGCAAACCAAAGACATTTCCAAAAGTACCCAAAAGATAGTATATAAGCTTTAGAAAACATTTCAGAAACTCTATCTCGATTCATGATTCCCAGACAGAAAACATCACATGCTCGGCGAGTACGAGCTTCCAACCTTTGCTCCTCAGAACATATCAAACATAGAATACAAAAATCAATCCAACTGTCACATCAATGATGGAGGAGATGTACCGTCCCCAAACCATCCATACAGACAAACCCTCAAGGGGTAGCGAACCCACAAGAGTCCTCCCCGGCTGTACACCGAAGGCTCAAGATATCACGCCTCCCCTATCTCCCTGAGTCGCGCGATGATATCTCAATTGGAGACTGTGCACAGGCCAAGCCCTGACGGCCCTATACCGTGCCAGGGATTCCTTACCCATAGCTCCTCGGATCCATAACAGAACATAACAGAACAGATACCATATATCACGGCTAACTCGCTACAGAACAGATCATAACATAACATAACTTTTCAAAACAGCTTACATATGCTTTCATATCTAATTTTCCAAAACAGAGTTGATTCACAAGGTCATAAACATATCATATCCAACACATACGTATTTATAATAGATATACTCGCATGCAAGGGTTGAAATAAGCATATTAAGGCCATAGGTCGCATAACTATACAAAATCCTAAACCTCACCTCGTAGCAGTAGAGTCTGAGAGTGTCGCCAAACACTCTAAACCTCAGGCTCACCTGCACCACCAATCTCTGTGACAAGACATACACAAGCCCAAACTTAGACTCTACATGAACCAAGTAAGACACACGGCGTACAAAGTATGAATGACATGTGAATTGGAATGATGTTTATCAAGTTGGTCACCAAGGTCAATTCAATTATTCATGTAAATCATGCGAGTAATAAGGTATTAAGGTTCAGAGATGCATTCTAAGTCATATCGGATCATACAAATCAAGTAGTAACTCAAACGGATCAAATACGCACGAAAAAACAAGTACAAAAGGTCAAAGATGCATGGGAACGGGCATTCCCACGCCCAAAGTCAGCGAGACTTGGAACGGCCGTTCCCAGTCCAAGCACACATGGGAACGGGCGTTCCCATGTTCGCCGCCAAAACACAAACCCTAGCCCGGAAGGGCCGTTCCAGGCTTAAAGCACAAACGGGAACGGCTGTTCCGGCCATAGATCTGGAGCAGAAACTGGACAGTTTCGGGAAGAAGAAGAAGAACAGCAAAATTCATCAAACCAACATGAAATATACCTTAAATCATCACGAAATTCAAGTATATCATCATATAAATCATGCTTAGCATCAAAACATCAATTAATCCAAATTTAGGAAGGTTTTGCCCAAAATCCCAAACACCCATTTCATGAATTTCAAGCTCAAACATGAAGATATGAACCCCTAATCTTCCATACACGAATTTCCAGCAACTAAGACACATAAGGAGCATTCAAATCATCAAAGCTTACTCAAAGAATTCAAGATCTCATCATTCAAGTTCATGCCAACAATTTCATGCTTCAATCCAAGACTAGAAATGAAATATTCATCAAAAGAGATCCAAAACTTACCTTGTCTTGAGAAGGAATGACGAATCAAAGAATATGAGCTCTTGGAATGAAAGATGGTTCAAGTCTTGATCCTCTCTTGAAATTTCTCCTTGATTCTCTTTGAAGCTAGCTTGTGTGGTTTGAAATGAAATGAAAAGGAAATAAAGCTATTTATATGGTGGCTAATAATTTTAGGTCAAGGTTAGGGTTTCCAAGGTATAATATGAGGCTAAAGGCTTGAATAGAATTTGGGCGCAAATAAATAACTTTCGGTCCAATAAGTCAAAATTAAAAGGTTTAAAGTCTAAATGGTTTCCGAAAAATATAAAGTAAATTCCGTTGGACCCGAATTATCGATTGAAGTCCAATGGTGGTGTCGGAATTCGAATTCGAATTCCCGAGCTCATATTGGTCCCGAATGACCCGAACTCACCTAATTCAAGTTAGGCCCAAAACACACAAATAGGTGCAAGTCCTATTTAAATCTAATTCCAACAATTAATTTAAATCCATCCGAGTTCCATTCTCAAGTTGTCATACAAGAATTCATATTTTATCATTTTAGGTTTTTGTCAATTAAGTCACATTTTCAATCAAAGTTGGAATTGATCATATGAGAAGGAAATTAAATCACATAAGTGCATAAAGTAAACTCTCTCGTGGCGCATACCTGTACGATTTGTCGGACGGGGCGTCACACTAACATCAACCGCCTAGCTCCAAGGAAACCAAAGCCAAACCTGCACACAAAAAACATAAAGAGGGAGGGCGTCAGTCCAAAGACTGAGTGAGGGGCTACACACGCATACATATATACGTGTACAGAGCACAACACATATCATAGAGGGAAGTTCATTGTAACGCCCCAATTTTCGGCTTTCCAGGTACGCGAATTAATTGCCAAATATGCCTTAATTGTTATATGCCCTTAATTGCTCATTATTTTAAACTAGTGGACTAAATTGCACATATATTCTTGGACTTAATTGAACATTTTCCAAATCCTTTATACTTAATTGCATAACTCATATAACTTGAGGGACTTGATTACAAATTTAGCTATTTCATTAATTTCAAGAGATGAATCACGTTAAATATTTCTATATGCTTCCATTTTATCTCATCTTTCATCATACACAAGAGAGGCACACCATATTTGCTCCCATTTTTCACGATGAAACATCAAAAGAGGGAGAAGAAGAATTCATCCATTTCAAGCTAATATTTTGGAGGAATTGAGGGTCTTGGATCTCCATCATCATCATCTCAACCTCATCTTCATCTTCTAAGTTCTTTAAGGAAAGCGAGGGAAGCATACATGTTTTCTTAAAAATTATATATGAAGTTAGGGTTAGGATTTGTATGAAATAGCTTGTGTTTTATTCGTTAGAAGCATGACTATAAGCTTCAGACTTGAATTCTATACATAAATCTTGGAAATTATGAAGTTATATGATGAATGCATCTATGAGCTTGAAGTTGATAAATGGTGATGATCAAACATGATTTAAGTGTTTATGTTGAATTTTATTATACCTTAAGTATGCTAGCATGTGATTATCATGATTTATTGCAATTAAGATAGAATTATAGGAGTGTGGATCAATTTGGAGATGATTTCGTGCATCCACTGCTTCGTCCCCTGTTCTTCTGCATCTTCTGTTAAACGGGAACGACCCTTCCCGTTCCCTTTGTAAATAGGGAACGACCGTTCCCATAATTTGAATAATGTGAAGGGCGGCGAGGATGGGAACGCCCGTTCCCACTTTGTCTCACAATACGGGAACGGTCGTTCCCATCTTCGGGAGCAGCTTCGGGAGAGGGGGAACGGCCCTTCCCATTTTCTATTAAAACCTGGAACGGCCGTTCCCATACCCCTGGAAGTACAGAAACATTCTGCATAAATGTAACAATTCCAATTCCTTCTCTAATTATTTAAATGACCCCAACATGATGTTATATGATCAATATCATGCAATAATATGATTATATCAAGCTACAATGTTCATTGCAAGCCACCTCGTCACTTGATCATGCCGTGTGTTTTATCGGATAGTGTTATCAAGTTATAATCTAATTAGGGTAGAATTGTTCTATTCCTTGCCCAGGGTATTCCAGAACGGAGATCGTGATCAATAAGCACGTTCATACATTCTTGAATCGTCGTGTCACTCGCTAGTAAGCAAGTCAGGTCATGCCAAGCCATGCACGTAGCGTGAGTATCATGTCATTGTCAGGATCATGCAAAGCAATTCGGGTATCGTGTACATGCATTCTCCTGGCCAGGTCCTCCTTAGTGAGGGCGCTGGGCTGGACTTCGGGCTGGCGGTTGTCCATCCAACCACAGGAATAACGCGTTCTCCTGCCCAGGTCCCCCTTAGTGAGGACGCTGGGCTGGTCTTCGGGTTGGTGGTTGTCCGTCCAACCACAGGAAGAACAAAGTCCTATCGTGTTATCGTGAATGGTGAAGGCTTGCTACCTTCCCATTATCGTGTTATCGTGATTGGAGTGGTGGAAGTTCTTGGAGTGATGGAGGGAAGGGGAATTGGAGTGATGGAGTGATTGGAGTGATAGTGTTTAATGGAGTGACGTGGTTATTCGTGAAATCAATATACATGCAATATTCGTGCAGGTACCTTCTAAGGTGGGTTTCTCTTCTATTTAGATAAACAACCCTATATATATTCCCAATGTGAAAGGTTTTAAGACAAATTATTATATACCTATATTGAGTCTTTCAAAGAGTCTATGATTTTAATGTTAAGCCTTTTCTTTATTTTAAACACCCTACCTAAATGTTTTGGTGAGTATTGTTTGATTGCACTGATTGGGGCCCGAGACTTAGTGTACGTGGCTAACCGGGGAAGCACGGGCTGACAGTGAACCCCGTACATTAGTTTCACCAAACTACAGAGTCTGGAACTCACTAGGAGATTAGTGAGGAAAGGAAGCTGAGTGCCTTTGGGGAACTCATGAAACCCCTCTGGCCAATGATTGAGGTGGTCGGGCTTTGCAAACCCGTCCACCACCCGGAGGAAGAAGGGGATTATATGTATGATTATGAATGATCTAAAGATTATGATTGATCAATTGATTGAGCACGAAAGATTGTATGCATGAGCACCTAATTAATACTTTAAAGGATTACACGAGGTGGAGGTTGGAGACTTAGCCTTCTCGCCGGGCTCACGTATAACCTATTGATTGAATATGAAAATGAGAGTTATAATCCCGATGGATGACTTCCTGTTTTACCCACTTGGGAAAACCGTTCTAAAACTTCTTGTGGGATTATAACATGCATGAATGTGTTTAAGTTTCGCATTATCTATATTATATACCCTGTTTTTAATACCCACCAGTCTCCTATAGACTGAACTCGGATTGTTTCAGTTGTTTTGTGCAGGTGTAAGTGGAGCTAGGCGGGAATTCGAGTCAGTGTGTCTCGCATTTGTTTCTAGCTCTATATTTTGGTTCTTACACACACACATACTATTATTTATAACTCTTATGTATTAAGTATGAATTGAGCGTACATGTTTTAGCCATGACGGCACGTTAGTATTGTAAATATTCCATTTTTGGAGCTTGAATGCTCATTGTATATATATAGTGATCGTGTATTGCTTTCGCTATTGCATAGTCTATTTCATTTAGTTTTGGATTATTTAGTTTAAGGGTTAGCCTGCCTAGCTTAGTGTGTGTGTTGTGTCCCCGTTCGTCATGATTTAGCTCGTGTATGGATTATCCGTTTCATATGCGGGTCGGGTCTCGGTGCGGGGGATGTGGTACCTCGCGCTTGGGTGCTACATCCTTAAGTGGTATCAGAGCCTCGGGTTGCAAAACTCGGGCTCTCGTGTCGTGTTGAGTCTATCTAAGTCGTTCGGCATTAGGAACTAATTGTCAATGTGTTGCATATGCATTTCTTACGTGCTTATGTGCTTAATTCTTGCATTTTGAATGAATTATCTTGTGTTCTCATGCATGGACTAAACATAGCATGCATTTCAGTGTTTTATTTAAAGAATACCTCCAAGAAGACACCGGGATCGATCTCCTGAGCGACGCCGTCGCTATGATCGCTCTCCTACTCCACCACCACAACAACCACCACCTGCCGAAGCTTTTGTGAATTCTGTCATTAATATCATTGATCAAAGGCTTCGTGATTATGTCCCACCGGCACCACCTACACCGGCACCGACACCTGCACAGGAAGGAGAAATTACTGCGGTCTATCGGGAGTTCAGAAATCAAAATCCTCCCAAATTTTACTCGGGGAATGACGTGCAAGCCGAGCAATGGCTAAAAGAGATCGAGAGGACTTGGGAACTTATTCCTTGCGGGGCTCCGGAAAAAGCGAGATGTACTATTGCTTTGCTACAAGGATAAGCTTATTCGTGGTGGGAAACAAACAAGATCCAGTTAGATGCTGCCGGGGTAGAGGTTGATTGGGATGTATTTGTTCGGGAATTTAAAGGAAAATTCATCCCTCTTGCTTCAAGGACAAGAAGATTGAAGGAGTTTACTGAATTAAAACAAGAAAACAGGACGGTATCCGAGTATATTACGGAGTTTGATCGGTTAGTTCGATATGCACCGAATATTGCAAATGATGATGCACATAAAGCTATGCACTTTGTCCAAGGCCTGAATCCGGACATTCAAAGGGCTATCGAGGCCGGCAATACGAGCACGTGGTTAAAAGCTACAACCAAGGCATTGCGGGTAGAGGATGGAGTTGTGAGCCGGAGAAATACTTATCGCTCAGGCCAAGGATCGAGTTCGGGATTTAGATATAATCCGGGAAAAAGGCCTATGAATCAAACAGTTCCACCAAATAAAGGCCTAAACAAGAAGCCTCGTACATCCGGACACGTTTTCAAAGCACCAATGCCACCGGTTAAGAAGGGGGATCGACAAGACATACCACCATGTACTTTTTGTGGTGGACCGACTCATGTTTATAATAATTGTCGAAGAAGATTGGGTCTATGTCTTATTTGCGGAAAGGGAACTCATATGGCGGACACTTGCCCCGACAAGAATCCAGCCTTCCAACCGGGAGCTCGCAGGCCTATGATTCCGGCACGCGCTTATGCCCTTGAGGGTGAGGAACAAAATGTAGAAGCCGACCCCAACGCCGTGGTGCAAGGTACCGTTTGCATATATAACATGAACATACATGCACTTTTCGATCCAGGTGCTATGCATTCCTTTCTTTCTTGTGATCTAATTGCTACTTTGTGCTTGCCTGTTATTTGCTTGAATTCTTGCTATTTGGTGAGTTCTCCTCATGGAGGAAGTTTGCAGACGGATCGGGTTGTCAGGGGTTGTTCAGTTTTGATAGAAGGGAAAGATTATCCGGCATATTTCATCGTGATGCCTATGAAGAAATATGGGGTGATATTTGGTATGGATTGGTTATTCCGGCATCGGGCCGAAGTTGACTGTTTTGCTAAGAAGATTAAGTTGGGTGAGAAGTTGATTGTGGGAATTGGATCGAAGGCGGTACCATTGTTATCTTTTACGGAAGCTCACAAGTTAGTAAGGGATGGAGCCACGAGATTTATCGCCTATCTCCTTAATAAACCTAACGATCCATCAAGTTTTGAGGAGATTCCTGTAGTTAAGGAATATCCCGACGTATTTCCAGAAAATTTGGGTTCTCTACCGCCGGATCGGGAGATTGAGTTTGTTATTGACTTATATCCGGGATCAGAACCGTATTCCAAGACTCCTTACAGAATGGATCCGGCAGAGTTGAAAGAACTAAAGGTCCAACTTGAGGAATTACTTAAAATTGGATATATTCGTCCGAGTTCGTCACCTTGGGGTGCTCCGGTTCTTTTTGTAAAGAAGAAGGACGGGACGTTGAGAATGTGCATAGATTACCGGGAACTTAATCGGATGACCATAAAGAATAAGTACCCATTGCCCCACATTGAGGATTTATTCGACATGTTACAAGGTTCAGGGGTTTATTCAAAATTGGATTTAAGACAGGGGTACTATCAGTTGAAAATCCGGGAAGAAGATATTCCAAAGACAGGATTTAACACCCGGTATGGGCATAACGAGTTCGTGGTGATGCCTTTTGGTTTGACTAATGCCCCTGCAGCATTCATGGATATGATGCATAGAATTTTCCGTCCCTATCTCGACAAGTTCGTGGTGATTTTTATTGATGACATTCTTGTATATTCACGGACAGTGGAAGATCATGCTCGGCATCTCAGATTGGTGTTGGATACGTTGAGAGAGCAACGGTTGTTTGCGAAGTTTACTAAATGTGAGTTTTGGATCGACCAAGTTGCTTTTCTAGGCCACATTATTTTAAGTAAAGGTTTGGAAGTTGACCCTTCAAAGATCGAGACAGTTATTCAGTGGCAGAGTCCGAAGAATGCCTCCGAGGTTAGAAGTTTCTTAGGGTTGGCAGGTTATTATCGAAGGTTTGTACAGGATTTCTCTAAGATTGCCGGCCCTTTTATTCGATTAACCAAGAAGGAGGTAAAATTTGAGTGGGATGAGGCATGTGAGGCAAGTTTTCAGCTTTTAAAGGAAAAGTTAACCACTGCACCGGTATTAACACTTCCTGAAGGCACTGAAGGATATACGGTTTATACGGACGCCTCGAAGGAAGGATTGGGATGTGTTTTGATGCAGAAGGGTAAAGTGATCGCCTATGCCTCTAGGAAATTGAAGGATCATGAACAAAACTATCCCACTCATGATCTCGAACTTTCAGCAGTGATCTTTGCTTTGGGAAAGTGGAGACACTACCTTTATGGAATTTCGTTCGAGATCTTTTCCGATCACAAGAGTCTCCAGTATTTGTTTTCTCAGAAGGAATTGAACAAGAGACAGAGGCGTTGGATGGAGACTTTGGCAAATTATGAGTTTACGATCCGATACCATCCTGGAAAAGCCAATGTGGTCGTGGATACGCTTAGTAGGAAGGCTAGCGTATCCAATGTGAAGGTGGAAGTTGGTAATGAGACTGAATCTTTCAAGTTAAGAGCGAGTATTCGGAATATTATTGTTCAGCCGGATCTTCAGCAGAGATTGTTTGATGCTCAGAGAGTGGATCCCGAGGTTCAGAAATTAGCACAGAAAGCAGGGATTGATCCAGAGTATCCATTTGGATTTGATGACACGGGACTTCTAAGGTTTAAAAACCGAGTTATTGTACCAGAAGAATTGAAACGGATTATTCTTGAAGAAGCTCACCGGTCAGGATATTCGATACATCCCGGAGGGAACAAAATGTACAAGGGTTTAAAGCAGTTTTATTGGTGGAACGGACTTAAGAGGGATGTAGTAAACTTCGTGAAACATTGTCTGACATGCCAAGTAGTGAAGGCAGAACATCAGAAGCCTTCAGGGCTACTTCAACCATTACCTATCCCGGAATGGAAATGGCAACAAGTGCCAATGGATTTCTTTTCGGGTTTTCCAAGAGTGAAAGGTGGTCTTGATGGGATTTGGGTGATAGTGGATCGGTTAACAAAGTCGGCACATTTTCTTGCTATTTGGATGTCGGATAAGGTGACTATCCCACATTTTCCGTGGCTAACCGTGGAAGCACGGGCTGACGGTGAACCCCGTACATTAGTTTCACCAAACTACAGAGTCTGGAACTCACTAGGAGATTAGTGAGGAAAGGAAGCTGAGTGCCTTTGGGGAACTCATGAAACCCCTCTAGCCAATGATTGAGGTGGTCGGGCTTTGCAAACCCGTCCACCACCCGTAGGAAGAAGGGGATTATATGTATGATTATGAATGATCTAAAGATTACGATTGATCAATTGATTGAGCACGAAAGATTGTATGCATGAGCACCTAATTAATACTTTAAAGGATTACACGAGGTGGAGGTTGGAGACTTAGCCTTCTCGCCGGGCTCACGTATAACCTATTGATTGAATATGAAAATGAGAGTTATAATCCCGATGGATGACTTCCTGTTTTACCCACTTGGGAAAACCGTTCTAGAACTTCTTGCGGGATTATAACATGCATGAATGTGTTTAAGTTTCGCATTATCTATATTTTATACCCTGTTTTTAATACCCACCAGTCTCCTATAGACTGAACCCGGATTGTTTCAGTTGTTTTGTGCAGGTGTAAGTGGAGCTAGGCGGGAATTCGAGTCAGTGTGTCTCGCATTGGTTTCTAACTCTATATTTTGGGTCTTACACACACACATACTATTATTTATAACTCTTATGTATTAAGTATGAATTGAGCGTACATGTTTGAGCCATGACGGCACGTTAGTTTTGTAAATATTCTATTTTTGGAGCTTGAATGCTCATTGTATATATATCTTGATCGTGTATTGCTTCCGCTATTGCATACTCTATTTCATTTAGTTTTGGATTGTTTGGTTTAAGGGTTAGCCCGCCTAGCTTAGTGTGTGTGTTGTGTCCCCGTTCACCTTGATTTAGCTCGTGTATGGATTATCCGTTTCATATGCGGGTCGGGTCTCGGTGTGGGGGATGTGGTACCTTGCGCTTGGGTGCTACAAAACAACCTCAATTCGCCGCCGAAATCAGGCACGATTTCCGTCGCTACTGCCATCTCCAGACATTTTTCGCCGAACCA
This sequence comes from Lantana camara, assembly GCA_037501455.1. Lineage (NCBI taxonomy): Eukaryota > Viridiplantae > Streptophyta > Magnoliopsida > Lamiales > Verbenaceae > Lantana > Lantana camara. The sequence continues at coordinate 58,412,141 of CM074858.1, forward strand.
AGGCCGGAATCATCATCAGGGCGTCGAAAAAACATGGGGTAGTGTGGGTGTTGGCCGGTGAGGGTCGCCGGATCGTCGGCGGCGACGGGTTGGCGCAGCCCGCCACCTTCAGGCGACCGTAGGGCCACCGTCGGTCATCGTATAGCCGCGATTCTAGTGTCATTGTAACCGTATCTCGAGATGATCAATTTCGACTAATCATTCGTCGAATTCCATCCAGAAATGAGCAAGTTACGGTTTGTGTGTGTTTTCACACCTCAAGTGTGCGTGCGTGAGGGAGAGAGAGAGCTGTGCGTATTCTGACACCTTTAACGAGGGTCCGGGTGTTTCATCCCGGGTCCTCGTGCGTAAAACGAACGGTAAGAGGGGAAAACGACATCAGAGTTAGGTAAACTCAGAGTCTACGAACTCGTTTCAATGCCCCGAACGCGATAAAGGGGTTAAAGAGGTCAAAATCTCGATCGAACGAGCAGTGACCGAGAAACCCCTAAAAAGAGAAAAATTACAAACCACCCCCTAAACTCTTAAAGTGTTTAAAATACGGCTACGTAAAATACAAAATCACATAATTAAACACACAAAAAAGTCAACACGTGGCGTACCTCGTACGTTGGAGAATCGGGATGTTACAAACTCCCCCCTTAAAGGGATCTGCTCCCCAAATCCTATTGCTGAGTCGAAGAACTTCAGGTTGTAATACTTCAATCCATCTCCTGGAATCATGTGGAGTCGTAGTCCCGATTGTGAAGTTTACTCTCCTCGTTTGTATCAACTCCCTTCATAGCGTCTCGTTGTCACTGAGGTCTGTCTGAACACTTGACCGTCGGCCACTTCAAACTCTTTTGATCACTACTAGGGTATGGATGGTTATCACTGTACCTAAAGCTCGGTACTGTCGCTTCCTCATCGCTTGCAAACCGTCATCAGGCCATACGTAACGCAACTGCGACAAACAAGAGAGAGCCCCATCTCCCGGCACACTAAAAGAGAGAACCCCGTCTCTCAGGCACAGAATTGAGAGAAACCTATCTCCCAAACACAGAATTGAGAGAACCCCATCTCCCAAACCTAAGTCTGACAGATTCCACATCTCCCAGAAATTCTAGTGTTAGAAAATCTAGCATCTCTCAAACCCCTAAATTCCAGAGAATCCAACATCCCTGGAATACCTAAGTACAAGAGAATCCAACATCTCTCATGCACAAAAGTCAGAAAGAATCCAGCATCTTTCTATCACGCAATATAGAGAGAATCCGGCATCTCTCTAGTACACAAATAGGAAAAATCAACATCCCCCTAGCACGTAAACAGAGATAATCAAATCTCCCTTTCACTCAAGCACATAAGCACACAACACACTTGACAAATATATCACATAATAACATGAATTAATCAAACAAAGGATGCACGTATACTCGTGTCATGAATGCTCAGTGTACCGTGCACCGCGGTGTTGGAAATATTGACCATAAAATTGTGATTGTGACGCCCCGATATTTCGGCCGTATAGGTATGACATATGTGTTTACCAAATTGCGCTAACTAACTGTTTATAAGTGATTTGTATATTTAATTTTATATTAAATGTTAATTATTATATTTTAAGTTTTATTAATACTAATTTATATGTTAATGTGATTTGTTATTAAATCAATTATGAAATTCAATTATGTTTATTAATATTAAGTCCCATATACTAAGTCCCGGGGCCCGTGCAATCATAAATATGTCTCGCCAAAACATAAGGTAGGGTTTCATAAATAAAAAGGGTCAAACGTTTGAAATCATTTACCCAAAATGACTCGATATATATAAATATACTATTTTGGCTTAAAATCTTTCACATAAGGGATATATCGGTCACTTTAACTATTAGAAGAAAAACCTACCTTTCCAAGCAAAAGATAGGCAGAAGCGTCTCAATGCTCGCCCTCGTCTCCGTCCAAACCCGAATCTGTGCAAAAGAAAAGGTATGAGACTCAATGACCACATATGACGCTCGACAATGAAGTGAATATGACATGAATGCATAAATGATCATATTATATCATAAATATGTTCATGTGCACTATTAAGAAATTTAAAACATATAATCAAATCATTCGTTCATATAATTCATTCAATTTCATAATTTCATAAATTCATATTTCATATAAATTTCATAAATTCATAACATTCATAATGCATATCAATTAATCCAAGAATTCATTTAATAACCATAGCAGGTAATATTCATATTCACAATTAGGAATACGATAAATAAAACGTTCAATCAATAGTCGGTAATTTAAATACGCGAAATAGAGATCAATTAATTCCAAGAATTGAATTAAATCAAATAATATTTAAAATATATAATAAATATGTATAATATATAATAAACATATATAATATAATAAATATATAATAATTATATAATAACATATAATACATATAATATAAATATATAAATAAACTCACACATGCATGCACGTACTCACACAACACACAAATACATAATATATATACATGCATGTAAACACTCCATGAACACACACAACTCACAGCCTTACATGTACACGCACACACTCAGGACAAATATATAATACACAGCAGCCTACCCACATTCAAACAGGGAAGAAGAAAACGCAGGCAAAGTTCAGAAGAAACGGGGTGACACCCTCGTGTCACCTTCCAAGACCAGACCGAGACACCGCCGTGTCTCGGTACAGCAATTCCAGGCCAAGACTGCACCCCCGTTCCTGCTGGAAAGAAGGAAAACGGACACACCTGTCTCTCGCAGCAGAAACGTCCCTGTTTTTGACAGCAAAATCGGGCAGAAAAGGGGCAGCCATTCCAGCAAGAATTGCAGGCAAAAAAAGCAACATTACATAGTACAAAATGTAGCAAGAACTCAGCCACTACACACACCAAGAAGCCACGAAAATGGGCAGCAAAAGAGAGAAGGTCCACGGCAGTTTTGACAGCAACAAACCAGTCCCAAAACAGAGCAAAAATCTAGAAGAAAAACAGAGCATGAAGATCTCCAACCATCCCAACATGTTCAGATCATATAGGTCATCAAATGTGCAGCAAAGCAACATAAATTCAACACATAATTCAGTTCCGAAAGAGTTCAACCAAGAGGAGAAGGCATACGTGACATTCAAGTGAATTTTCTCAAAATGTCATAAATGATAACTCATTAATATCTCAACCACCATGAAATCAATGACCATAAATGATATGATCATGTCAAAATAATCATTCTCAAGCTTGGAATCAATCAAAACCATTAAGAATCGAAGGAGATCAACAAAATGGCCAAAATTCTTCATTTTCGGAAAACAGCCCAGAAATCCTTGAAACCATGATCAAATTCGTGAATGAAAGGATGGAAATGAACAGAAATGAACATATATTACAATCCTAAACTTACCTTGTTGATTGGATGAAGTTTGGATGAGATTTGAGCTCCAAAATCTCTAAGGAAGGAAGGGTTACGGGACTGCTGGAATTTCCAGAGACTTTGGCTGAGTTTTGGGGATTGTGTGAGGATTAGTTTGGTTAGGGTATGATATGTTAGGATAGGTGGTTGAGTTAGGGATCAATAGAATCAAACCATGGTTAATTTGGTTAAAGTTTGGATGAGATTTGAGCTCCAAAATCTCTAAGGAATGAAGGGTTACGGGACTGAACTGAAAAGCAGTAGCTTTGGCTGAGTTTTGGGGATTGTGTGAGGATTGGTTTGGTTAGGGCATGACATATTAGGATAAGTGGTTGAGTTAGGGTTCAATAGAATCAAACCACGGTTAATTTGGTTAAAGTTTGGATAAGATATGACTAATTTTGTACAGCAAGGTCAAATTGGTCGCCGATTCGTTTTTCGGTTGAATTTCGGAGGTTCAAATGACTTTGGAAAAATATGAGGCTAAGTTTACTAAACTCGAATTTTCGTTACGAGTTCAGCGGAGTTGACGGAACTCGAATCCGAGTTCCCGAGCTCAAGATATTAAATTCGGAACCAAGGGTACGCTAAGTGCTCGTTAGCCCCCCATTTGGTTCCTCGAATCAAATTAAATTCGTTAACATATCAAATAAATTCGAAAACATAAACCGGGCACATAAGCATGTTCATAACACATATATTTACGACATACTACAAATTCGTGGCAATTCGATATCATTTCATATAAGAACGAAGCACAAAATGAACAACATGCACAATTCATGCAATTCATGCATAAAAACATTAAAATTCATGCAGAAATTTAAATAAATGAATTAAATCTAATATTAAATAAGTTAAATAAAGTCACGTAATTAATTAATTAAATCATGATTAATTAACATAACATTTAATTAGCATAATCATTACATTAACAACATAATTAACATTAAAAAATTAAATTAGCAATAATTGAAATATATATATATATTATAATACGAAATATTTTTAAAATAATATTAAATTAAAATAAAATAAAATAATAACAATTTATAATAAAATTAAATATAAAACACGTAAAAATAATTAATTCGCGCAAATTGGTAAACACATACGTCATACCTTTACGTCCGAAAAGTCGGGGCGTTACAGTACCGTATTTCAAACATAAACATAGTCATACATATCCATAATTCACACGTATTTACTTAAGGCTTATAATCACATGCACACGTACGAGCACATTTCATTAGGGTATATCTAGAACCTAACCTCACCTGGCACCAAACAAAGCCAAACCCAAAGCAAATGGTCCACCCCGGAACCTGCACGACTCACTTGTCACCACCCCGGGTGCACCTGTACCAACTGAGCACACAAAACACAATACAGGACTCAGACTTAGACAACCACACGGAGACGTAAGGCAATGCTCGAGCACTTAAGAAATACAATTACATAAGTAAGGTTCAAATTCATATTAATTACGTGCAAAATAAAATATCACATAGTTTAACATATTCATAAAACACATCAAGAGATGTTCTTATGCACAATTAATTCAAACAAACAAAATGGAAACGTAATGCAAGTCACATTATTTCATATCAATTCATATATCAAATAACCAATTCAGATTCTTACGAATAAATTGTTTCTTACATGCAAAGTGTGACGCCCTACGATTTCGAGGCAAGATACGATGTCGTTTTCATACGAATAGAACCTTATTTATTTAATTTTGCACTTGCTTGAATTGCTTTATTTCATGTTATAGTTGTTTAATTAACTCAATTGCAATCTTATGAAAATATGTGGACTTAATTGAAATATGTGTTTAGTACCAATTCGTTCTTTAACTTAAATTATGTAGGCTAATTTGAAATTAATTAAAATTAGGGATCTATTCCTAATTATGAGAATTCAATTTGGGCTAAATTGGACACTACTCTAAATCTTGGGGGTACTTTTATAATTTCCTAATCTCTAATTGGACTTAATTGATCTTATTGGAAACTAGAGCACTCAATTGCATAACGTAAGTTCTTCAGGGACCTAATTGTAATTTTGGAGAAAATATCTCTTTATACCCCGAAACCCTAGTGCTGCCATTCATTCTTCCATTTCCTTTCTCCTTCGTCTTCAGCAGCAGCAGCGGCGCGACAGCCTGCCCTCCCGAAGTCCTTGCTCCACCGCGATTCACAGCCATCAGCCATGATTTAACCAACCACCTTCCACGCCACCGTCGCCTTGTCGTCTCCGCCTTCGGCTTCCATTCCAGGCTACCACCACCATATCCAGAAACCTCACCGCGCCGCCACCATCGTGGGCGACACGCTGCCTCCACCGCGCTGCTCCTTTCACCATTTCATCTCCTCTATCCCGCTCGTTTAGCAGTTGAGCAGCAGTCAGTGCGCTGGTCATCGCTGCATCGCTGCCGCCCCAGCGAGCTCTTCCGCCGCCTTGCACCAACAGCCATGGCGGTTTGGCCGCAGATCCGATGCCTTCCCCTTTCTGTTCAAACAACGGCGCAACAGCTCCTCCATCTCCGCCTCTCGCCACCTGTTATGAGGAAGAAGGCCAGTCCGCGCACCACCCTCGCTCAGATCTGGACAAGGGTGAAAGACCTCCATCTGATCCCACCATTTCACCACCATTGCCATGTCCCAGCAGCGGCGCAGCAACAACCATCTTCCACAGCGACACCGCAGTTTCGCCGCACTTTCAGATCCGGCGACCACCACCTTCTGAGTCCCTCCCTCTCCGGTCTCCAACCGCCGTAGCTTCACCTCCGATGGCTCATGCCGCCGATGTCGCAGCTCCAGTTCAGGCCTCCGTTACCATTTCTGCAATTGTGGGACTACCCTGCTCCTCCACCATCTGCTCTTCCGATCGACACGACAGCCTTCATCTCGCACAACAGCCATCGTCACCTCAAACCACTGCCAAGAACCTCTTGTCAACGCCAACGACCATCACTCGTTCTCCCTTTCAGTTGCGAATCGTAGGCCTCTATCTTTCTTCCTTCATTTAATTGTAATTACGTTTGTAACAGAAATTGTGTATAGGATATAGCTATATATCCCTTCTTTTGTAGAACTGAGATTTTAGCTTGCGGATTCATATGGTGTTGTTGATGTGTTGATTTTCATAGAATATTTTGGTATAACTTATTGTGGTTTAATTTGTAATGTATGCTTACGAATCTGTGTGATTTAGTCATTCCGTAATATGTATATACAAATCTGCAAATTGGGGCTTCTTGGGATCTCGACTGTGTAAATTATCTTGTAGGGATTAGTAATGAAATGTTATTACTCTTAAAAATGATTGAATGTTGCCAATGACATGTGATGCTTAGCTTGGGAGAGCAGTGAGTTATGCATCTTGGTTAAAGCTCTGCTGATGGATTATCTACGTTATTAGTCTTTACCTTCATTAATGTATGATAGTAAGAAGTGATTGGCATTTAAATTGGGATTTATTCTGATAGTCTAAGTTGGTTCGAGTGGAGGCTAGCTTAGATAGCTAATTGTAATTTGATAATTAAACAGGCTGATTGATGGGAGACTTGTGGTGTCAAATTCTATATTGGTAAAGTTCGATTGTAGTACCTAAATTAATAATCAGGTGAATATATGCTTGATAAGTTATTGACGCGAATCTCCTAATACGAATGTTATAATTGAGATTTTGGATTAATAACGAAATGGCTGTGATATGAAACCTGGGAACTTAATGAGAATTATAACACATTTAATTAGACTTGTAATTCGGTATCCCTAAGTAATTGCATTAACTGGGATGGTATGACTTAATGTTTCTAAATGATTTATGTTTTAAATAGGATCCTTGGAATGTGGAATTCAAGTTTGTTGAAAATATTAATGGCTGAATTGTTTTGGATTCAAACTTGCAGGCTTATGATTAATTGTCTTTAATAAAACTAATTAGTGACTCGACTGTTCCGATAAGTTAGATGCTAATTCACTTGCGTGATAATTGAATTGTAGGTTTAAGTAAAATACGAGATATTAATTGTGCACATGAACACTTTCATGTCCTTCTTGTAATTCCTGTAAACTTGTCATATCATTCCATATCATTTTTGACTTTTGCCATGCGTCTATGTGGTTTCATGATCAAGTCTTATCTCATGAGTACAATGTATTTCCTTTTCTGTACAGTGATCTCCATGGTGGAGACAACCTGATCGACTATGCATTCGTCTTGTCAGTTCTGGTATCTCGTCGCTTCTCAGGTGAGGTTTAGGATTTGGTATAGTTATGCGACCTACGGCCTTAATATGCTAATTTCTATCCTTGAATGCGAGTATACCCTACTATAAATACATACGTGTTGGATATGATATGTTTATGATCTTGCGTGCGTCCTGCGTGGGTGGAGGCCATGAAGCTTAAAGTTTCATCGCGTAGGAATATATATATGGGATGATATGTTATAACCTTTGCGTGCGTCTTGCGTGGATGGAGGTCATTGAGGCTTAAAGTTCCATCGCGTAGGAATATATATAAAAACCAGTTTTTGAGGCATATGTAAGCTATTTTGGAAAAACCAGTTGTGTTCTGATTCTGTAGCGAGATTGCCATGAAAGATTGGCGTATGTGATGTTCAGTTCTGTTCCAGGGCCTGGGAGCTACGGGTAATGGGTCCCCCTGGGATGGTATCGGGCCGTCGGGGTATTTATCCATTGCGTAGTCTCCGATGTATGATGAGGATGTACCGGGACCCATCAGGAGGTTTGGTTGGGAAACGGAGTCCTGAGGGTTTGAGTAGCATTGGCACTCCACTCGACTGTATGGATGGTTAGGGTCGCGCAACCCTAGCATCACCCTGAGTTGAGGTTGGTATGTTATTTATGTTTTTTTATGATATGAGGAGTTGAGGTTGGAAGCTCGTACTCTCCGAGCATGTGTTATGATCTGTTATGGGAATTATGAATCGGGATAGAGTCTTTCTGAAAATTGTTTCTAAACTTATATCTATATCTATTTTGGGTTATTTTGAAATGTTCTGGTATGCAACACCTATCCCCGGTTCATGAATCCACCCTTTTGATATGTGCTGTGCTCTGTATATATATATTGTGGGTGTGCGTTAGCCCCCTCACTCGGTCAAGTTGACTGACCCCTCATTTAAACTTTAGTTGTAGGTCTGTTGGCGTTTGCTAGGCGGGGAGTGAGTCCTTTGAGTTGTACTTCGTCGGTCTAGCCTTTCTAGTTGCATTTGTCTTTCATACATTTTACTTATGTCATGACTTGTAGACTTGAGATTATACTTTACCTTTCTGTAGCCCTGTTTGGCATTCGTATTCGGCCCTGTGTGGCACTCGATGATTATCGCGTTATGTTGATCGGATATTCGGGACTAGGTATCTATGCTAGTTGAACCCGTCACTTGTTTTGAATGTTGATTTAAATGCTTCCGATATCTTGTTTTGAATGTTTGAATTGCTTCCGTACTCTGAGTTTGTCGAGTTAGATCCGCCTAGCATAGCGTGTGCGTTTGTCTCCCGTTCGCTCTGATTCGGATTCGGGCATGGACTCCCATTTCATGACCGGGTCTGGGTCTCAGTGCGGGGGATGTGGCATCCTCCGTTTGGGGTGTTACACAAAGTCTCTACTTAAATCATTTATATCATAGTACTTATGTTTAAATTATAAAGATTAACAAATCCTTTTATCAAACGACAAGGTTTATTTAATTCAAGATATACCAATTTACATTTTTCTAGATATTACACAAACACCCCTCCTATACCCAGTATTGCTTCCTCTCTTTTGCAGGAGTTCAAGGATGTGTTTCCGGAGGAGATTCCACCCAGATTGCAATGCGTGGGATAGAGCACCAAATTAACCTCATTCCCAGAGCTGCAATTCCAAATTGACCAGCCTATAGAAGCACTCCTCAAGAAGCTAAGGAACTCCAAAAGCAAGTTGAGGAATTGCTCGAGAAAGGGTACGTACGTGAGAGCATGAGTCCATGCGCCGTTCCGGTTCTTTTGGCGCCCAAAAAGGATGACACTTGGCGAATGTGCGTGGATTGCCAGGCTGTCAACAAAATCATGGTAAAGTATCGTTATCCCACACCTCCCCTTGATAACATGATTGATAAATTACATGGTTCTACAATTTTCTCTAAGATTGATTTGAAAAGTGGATATCATCAAATACGCATGCAAGAAGGTGATGAATGGAAAAAGATATAAGCATGGATTGTATGAATGGTTAGTAATGCCCTTTGGTTTAACTAATTCACCTAGTACATTCATGAGATTGATTAATCATTTGTTGCGTGTAGCACCCGGAACGCCGAGATGCCACACCCCCGCACAATAGCTCAGTTCACATAACGAAATGGATGATCCGTACATGAACTAAGACTATAGCGAACGGGTGACAAAAAAAAACTCAAAAGCTAGGAGGGTACCCTCAATTAATACCAATAAACAATTTGGAGCAATAAAAGCGGAAGCAATAACATTCAATACTTATAGGTACCATATTTATATATTTACTAATAGATACCAACATTTACATATCAATACAATAACGTATCTAACATGACTAAGGCATAATATAAAATATAAGAAGTATCAATACATGAACCAAAATATGAGGTGAAGTGCTAGACCCGAATAAAAGACAAGCTAGACTCTAATTCCCGCCTAGCACGATCCTGCAAAATTGAAAAGTTGAGGTGTCAGTCCAACACGGACGGAGCGAGGGGTTTATAAATAAATATTAGCGCAATTACCATGCAAGCCATAATCTCGGGTAAGGGTTTATAAAAGAGAAGCAATATAAGTTTAATAGTAAAAGACAACTCGCCCGAGATTGCAAGTAATCAATTTAACAATACAATCAATTCAATTCAATTCAATTCAATCAGTGGTCCGGCGAGTGAGGGCAAATCTCCAACCTTTCTCCGACAGTGTACAATAATTCAGTTGTAATTAATTAAGTGATCAAGCAATATAAATTAGTGCACAATTAGCAATTTTCGTCCATCCTTCTTCCTCCGGGTGATGGGGGATTGCAAGGCCCCGCCATCCAATCTCATTGAGTATAGCGTTCATGAGTCCCTATGCCCGGAACTCCTTCCCCCACTAATCTCCTATTGCGTTCAGGGGGCATCCCAAGGTTTGTGAGGATAGTGCAAGAGTTACCCGTCAGCCCTTGCTTCCTCGGTTGGCTCAATACACTACCCTCGGCCCCAAAGTGAACATGTCTACTCGCCAAAACAATCAATCAATCAATCAATCGATCCGTTCCGTGAAATCAGTTGAAAATCAAGAGAGTTTGGAAAACTATAGATATATAGATACATTTTGGCTTAAATCATCGCATAGGGTTATATGGGTTCTATATATCTAGAATTAAACCTCACCTGAGGAGCGACGGAACAAGACAAGGATACAAGAAAGTGCCCAAACGGTCAATGATCTCCGCCCTGGAGAAAAACTGGACAAGAAAGAAAATAGTGGAAACTCGTGAGACAAGACTCAATATGAGACCAAGTATGACGCACGGCAATGCTCATGTAGTTAAGTAAAACTAGAAATCAAGTGACACTTAGCATGTATGAGAACCAATTAACATCTAAGAGATGAAATTACTATCAAGCAATCATGTATTCATATTATTCCAAGTTCAATCGTATAAGGCATGGAATCACACAATCACGTTTGAGCAATTAAGTACCAAGAAGTGTCAAGTAGGAGCATACTTATCAATTAAACAGGTATATATAACATATAAGTCACATATGGGAGCCAAGGAAGTGAAAGGAATGCAATAAGGAAGGTTTTGGTGAAGTTTGGTAAAAACGGACAATTTTAAGAAACGTACATGCTGGGGGAAAACTGGAATATCTTTAATTCTCGAAATGGGAATTGGGTTTTTTTTGTTGGGAATGAAACTAGACACAAAGATCTTTCCGATGATATATGGCTCTTTTTCTAGTTCAAAGTGAGAAGAAAATGGCGTAAGCTTGAAGTTGGATGATTGCAATTTGTCGGTAAAGCAGCGACACCAAAAATAATTAATAATATCTTAGAAATGGGAAAATATATTGAGTGGATTCGAATTGGAGGTTATTCTAGACTTCAAGAGGTTTCCAACGGTTCAAAAATCAGGTCATTTGGAGGTCGTATGAGGGAGAAACGCCCGTTTGAAAATTGGTCTGGAAACCCAAACGGGCGTTTGGAAAGGCTCGGGGAAGGCAGGGCCAAACGCCCGTTTGGAATTGAACTGGGCGAAAAACAGGGGAAAAACAGGGGCTAAGCACGGGAATTGGCTCCCAAATCAACCCAACACCAAATCAATGCAAGAAAACAACCTAAAACTAACATATAACATGTATATGATCATATATATCAATTAGGCACCATTTAATCCATCAAATATGCATCAATCATTAAGAAATCATCAATCAAAACCCATATATGAACTCATGATCCAAGCTTATAAACTTCATTATACATACCGCAAATCCAAGCTATAAACATATAATCATGCTTCCAACAACCAAAACATAATTTAGCAAGCTCAACACATAACCCTAATTACCACCCATGCTTCAGGAATCATATAACTTAACTTCTACCTCTAAAATGAAGTTAAGATGGTAAGATGATGATGATGCTTCTAGCTCCTCAAGACCTCCAAATTTAGCTTGAAAATGAATGAAATCTTCTCCTTCTCTTCTTGGTGTGGGTAACGTGATTTAGTGTGTGTGTGTGTGTATTTGGATGATATTTTGATGAAATGAAATGAAATGGAATGTAATGGAAGAGTTAAGATGATATAAGATATTTGACAAAGTCTTCCACTAAAATACATGACTCACCACTTTTTGCAACTTAGTCCTTGAAATATTTAAATGCATACAATCAAGTTTCATTCCATGGTAATTGATTAAATAAATCCAATTATGTTAGTGCAATTAAGTCGATATAGTTATGATATGATCAAATAAGGTCACATAATAGCAATTAGACACGTTAACAATTAATTCACGTAAATTCCACGTTAACAATTATTTCATATAAGTTCATAGAAAATATAATGCATCTAAGGTTATAAAATGTATATAAATTATCACATAATGCATAAATTGAAAACTGGGCGTTACAACTCTCTCCTCCTTAAGAGGACCTGGTCCCCAGGTCCATACTCGAGTTCTAAATAAAATAGGAGGTGAGAGAGCCCCGTCTCTCAAATAAGCAATCAGAGAACCCCGTCTCTCAAACAAGCAATGAGAGAACCCCGTCTCTCAAACAAGGAATGAGAGAACCCCGTCTCTCAAACAAACAATGAGAGAACCCCGTCTCTGTGACACCCCAAACGGAGGGCCCCACATCCCCCGCACCGAGACCCCGATCCACATATGAAATGGAAGTCCATACATGAACCAAGCTCACGGCGAACGGAGACAGAATAAAAAAAACAACCTGTTAGGCGGGACTAGACCCTGTACCAATCAATTCATTGAAACAAAGAATACGGAAGCAATGTAATCATGCAATCACTATCCAGTATAAAATTTCAATTCATACAAGAATGTAAATACTGGTTCAACTAATCAGGTAAACCTGTCCTAACCTGTCCCGAATTCAAAACATATGACAACATAAATACGGGTTCCACTAGTGGCCCTAGAAACCTGTCCCGAATTCAATAAAGAAAAAGTGTAATACATTGGCCGACAAGGCCTAAAATAAAGCAGGAAATGTGAATGCGGTACAATGTAGTGCTAGCTTGACCAAGACTCGAACAAGAACCTCAAAAGACTCCCCCCTAACGACCACAGAACCTGCAAGACAAGACTAAAAACAACGAGAGAGAGGGGTCAGCCAACTGACTGGGTGAAGGGGGCACACACGCATATATATATATATATATTCAGGAAATCAGGCAGGCATAATTCCACTATACGTTTTAGGATTAAATAAACAGGAGACAGGAATCATGATTAAATCAATAGGTACGGGTGGAATTATGTCAGGGCATGCAAGTCACGTAAACGAGATATAATATGCATGTGTCGATATCCGTACGCCTCTGTTGATGCCCACATTACCTATACGATCCACGAGCTCCGGTGCTGAACAGGGACTGAGACATACCAGAGGTTACGGATATCTATGCTTAATATTTTAGGGGACCCAGCGAGAACGGGTATTTATTCCATCCTGGACTCCACTGTTCACTTATTAAATGACAAGTATAAGCAGGTAATCAGGAAACAAGCAGGAAACAGGAGTTATAATTAATTATCAGGCGGGAAAAACAAATATAAATTAATCTCCTTTCTCCGGGTGCAATGTGGCCGGTAGCTAACCTCCACATCCGCGTATCAGGGTGATCTTCGGGTTCATGACTCCCTCAGATCGGAGCCCCATCTCCCACCAAACCTCCTGGTGGGTATCCGGGTAGTCCAACAGGATGGGACCTGTATAAGAGTTCACTGTCGGCCCGATGCCTCCCCGGTTCCCTCAATACACAAGCCCCTGGGCCCCAGGAACAGGTACAAGATCCACACCGGCTAGCCCAACGCTAGGAAAGCCGGGGGCAATCAGGAATATCTTGCAAAACAGGCTAGGATTAACACTATGCAACTTATAAATCATTTACGGTACATAGCCGGTATAAAAGATATGGTTAACTTTAATACGAAAATCATTTGGCATACTTTTAATTCATGCAAGGTTATAGGTCGTTTATAAAGAAAACCCTCACCTCCAAGTGCAAGAAAGACCAAGAGAAGGACCACGAAACCGGAAAGTCTCCATCGAGGAGATCACTGTGCAAGAAGGACAATACTCGTGAGAGAAGACTCAAAATGGAACCAAGTAGGACGCACGACGATGTTCATGAAGTGGTGCATCATGTTATGGCATGATTCAATAAGCATTAAATCATAATTATGTCATGAAATGGTGTGATCGTGTTCATGAGCACAAGTAATGTCATTTAGACACATAAATGATTTAATCATTCAATTAGGCATGTAAATAATTCATGTAAGTCAAATAAGAGGTCGAGGAGGTGAAAGGAAAGCACAAAGCAAATTCTCAAATTTTAACATATTGGCACTATTCATCATCTTCTTCATATTCATGGAAGCAAGCAAGAGAAATGAGATTCAATTGGGAGAAAACGAGCACGTAATGAGAGGATCACATATCTTACCTTGAATCTTCGATCGGTTGGTCGGATTTCACAAGCTTGAGCCAAAGCTTGAAGGGCCAAATAGGGAGGGTTTCTTCTTCTCCCTTGTTGCCTTGTTTCCTACGTGAAAGTGAGGGAGAGAGATGAACTTGGCTCCTGTTTGGGGCTGAGTTAAAAGGGTCGGGTTAACGGGTCGGGTCAAAAGGGATCCGGTCCACTCGGATCGGATTTTAAAACGGTAGGGGTATCAAAGGGCTCTAGAAAATTAAAAAGGTTAATTAATTGAATCTGAATCACCGAAACAAACTCAATGGTAAGGTTAGAATTCGAATCTGAATTCCCGAGCTCAAGGTAGCCACGAAGGGCCCAAAACACCTTAATTATAATTAGGTCCCAAACGAGCAATTATTGGACAATTGAGTCCAAGTACATTTAATAAATTCTAATGCGCACATAATAAAATTACACGTTGACACGTTGGCATGTGACGTCACATAAATCACATAATGACTGAATTAAACTCTCTCGCGACGTCGTACCAGGCTTGTCGGAAAACTGGGGTGTCATAACCTCTCCCCCTTAAGAAGGACCTGTCCTCAGGTCCACTGCCTCGAGTACTGGACTCTAAGCAAAACCTCTCCGTGTTCATCCCACGCGGGGTTCGCGACATCCCACAGGAATTAGTTCAGAGAAGGGTCTTCAAGCACAAGGGTCCAGTTTGAGTAGTCAGAACGTCTCGCGAACTAGGAGGGTCATAAAAGATTCAACTCCCACCGTTTGAGTCCATCCAAACCATCCCACAACTCGGCATCACGAGTGGATTAGTTAACGAACCTCCACCACTCGTTCTCCAATCCCGAAATGGGTCTTCTATCAACTCATCAACTTCACGGATTGAAGTTGGTTTCTTGAACGGCTATTAGCTCTAAATAGGGTCTCCAAAGACCCGTTGTAAAGTCCGTTGCACGGCACGACCCTCGTCTTACCGTGTTACTAAGGCACTCGCTCACTCCAAAAGCAACTAACAAACGATTACACACAACAGGAATTAAGGAATGCATGATGCACGTGATATGTATGGTTAATGTACCGTTCACCATTGTTTCGAGGTTCTTCATTGTAGTGAATCTGATATCTACTTGATTTCTTTGTTGAAGGTTCCTTTGTTCGTAGTGGGAAGCTTTAAGATTGCACAATGTGTCAATATTAGAATAACCACCCGGTCCCATCCTTGATCCATTTCCTTTCTCTACCAAACTTTACGATCTGCAGTCCCGCAATTAATTCTCTTATCCTTATTAAATACCATGGTCCGAAGTCCCGATCTTAGAAGTCTCTTAATCTTAATCCAATTAACTCATTCTTCACCATGAATCACATACGCCCTTCCTCGGCTACTCGAGTTTGTCCCTAATAGTTGTTAAGTATAGAGATTGACTCAACTTCTCTTGTTCACTACCTTGCTTACCAATTCTTATAAATCCTCCATAGCTCCATCATCAAATAGCTCACATCGAAAATTCAAAATTATACTCGATCTATCCGTACTCGGCCTTGTTATTTCAAATCTATAACTTCATCTCTCAGCCACTTATTCTTTCCTCTGTCCTCTTAGAAACTTTATCTTTGTCGATCTTGGGAGATTGAGTTTGTATAGGTCCCATAGTAAAACCAATAAGGTAGACTTGTATCCATATTGTCGATTCGATTCTCGACCATTCCTTGTATGGGTATTTTCATCTTCCAAAGTACTTATTTATGTCGTTGTTGCTCTGGCATTTCCATTGTTCCTTCTAGTAGCGATCCACTTGGGCACATTAAAGAATTTTAAATCATCTTCCGGTTATGCTCTCCCCCTTAAAAACTTCTATCCCAATTCCTTGAACTCGTTCTATTACTTCTCGACTTAGCTCCCTCGGTGTAAATAATCCTAGCTAAGTTATATGTACGGTGAAAGTTGTCATATTCACTTTGGAGTGATCTGTAGAGAGAACAATCTATTTTCTTTGTTCAAATCCAATTCTACTTTCCCGAGCCTTGGTATTTCCTCTTTCCTTCCTCAAACTCTGCAATCAAAAATTCTTCTTACCTTGATTCAACAATGACTCGGTTGAAGTAACACATGACCAATGTGTTTGGAGGAAAAATTCCTATCAAGTAAACACTGTACAATGTATGATGGGTTAAGATGCCAATGCACGTACCATTTAATTATGCAACACATTAGGGCAATCAGGGCAAATAAAGATGCACAACGCATATAATTAAAGAAGAGTAAAATAATTCAAAATGACGTATGATGCACGTGCCATGAATGTTTTGAACCTGTCACCGTTATGGTAAGCTTTGAACTCAGCAGCTTGTCCTTATTTCTCTAGTCACGGGCTTGCTTGGACTTGTTGATCATTTCTTGTTTTCCCACGGTCTTCAAGATTTGTATGGATCTCCTTGCATCAACTTGTATAACTCCATGGTCCGAGATCACGACCTCTTGAACCCAAATCTTTCTCCTAGTGTCACCTCGAATGAAGTCCCCTTGATTTCCATTATGAATTCGAATCCATAGTAGAACTTGTCGTTTACTTGCTTACACTTGAGCATGTAATCTCCTTCTAAGGATTCTTTGCCTTTCTTTATTGTTTCCATTTGTTATTCTATATTTCCCACTTCGACCTCACAACACGACAATTCAGGTTGGATTTGGAAGATGAACTCAAATCCTGTCCTAAGCATTGTCACCTTCCATGAACTTGTATTTACCACATTACTTGGCTTTCTCTAACCCCTTCCCGACTCATTTCCCTCTTAGTCGAAATCCAAAGCATCTCAGGCCAAACTCTTTCTTACTCGAAACCCGAAGTACCACAAATCACCTCTTCTTTTCCCACAAGTCCAAACTTAACTTCCTCCTTGACGATCCCTATTGTTCACCATTCACGATCCTTGTTATATCTTGAATCTTCTATACCGGACTAGAATTTAAATAACTTGATTCACATGGAAGCTCCTCCTCGACGTCCTTGTTGCTTATCTCTCATCAACCGATTTTACTTTGTGTTCTCTTGATTATCACCGCTTATTCACTAATTCGAACCTCGAACTAAAGTACCTTCGAGATTTCTTCATTTCTCTCTTGAACGAATTATCCTAGGGGATTCAGTTGACTAACTTCCATAATATGAGGGTAGGTGTCGATTCTTTTAAAACGTCACTTCACCCCGGATTCACCATCTCCAATAGATTATGCAAGCTTTTCCCCTATACCTCGGTCTCCAGTTCCGGATTCTACTTCTGAGTCGTAGCTTAATCGGAGAAGGTCTTGAATCTAAGAATCCTATATATACTCCCCGGTACGTTCCTTTTACTTTCTTTGTCTGAGAATTGAGCTTATGATAAACCATTGTTGTTGTAGAGATTGGCCGTGTTTTGATATTATCTTCATGCCTATAAATTATAACTCATTCCAAGGATTAGTGCATGCTTATGTCACATTTTCAACACGAAAGGCATGAATCTAATGCAATAAGCAGAAATTAATTCAATAAGGTTCAAAAGGAATGCAATTCCGTGCTCAAGGTCAATGCAATGCCCACGTTATCAAGTAGTTCCTAAGCCGTACGACCTAGACTCGACACGACATGACACTAGAACTCCGGTTTTTACAACCTGGAGCTCTGATACCACCTTAGGATGTGACACCCCGAACGGAGGGCCCCACATCCCCCGCACCGAGACCCCGATCCTCACATGAAATGGAAGTCCATACATGAACCAAGCTCACGGCGAACAGAGACAGAATAAAAAAAAAATAACCTGTTACGCGGGACTAGACCCTGTACCAATCAATTCAACGAAACAAAGAATACGGAAGCAATGTAATCATGCAATCATTATCCAGTATAAAATTTCAATTCATACAAGAATGTAAATACGGGTTCAACTAATCAGGTAAACCTGTCCTAACCTGTCCCGAATTCAAAACATATGACAACATAAATATGGGTTCCACTAGTGGCCCTAAAAACCTGTCCTGAATTCAACAAAGAAAAAGTGTAATACATTGGCCGACAAGACCTAAAATAAAGCAGGAAATGTGAATGCGGTACAATGTAGTGCTAGCTAGACCAAGACTCGAACAAGAACCTCAAAAGACTCCCGCCTAACGACCACAGAACCTGCAAGACAAGTTTAAACAACCATTTGTGTATTGTAATTTCTGCACTTTTAGGATAATTTTACCAATACATTTTGTGTTTTAGGATGAATTTAATTAACTTGCAAGTTAATTGTATAATACTCAATTGTAATGGTTAATTATTTCATACTTAATTGTAAACAATACATTAGTTTAAAGATTTCAGTTATTTGAACTTAATTAGATGTTTAAATTAATGGTTGTCAATCGTGTGGTTATGAATTGATTTAATTTCTGAACAAATGGAGTTGTTAAGGATATAAATTGAACTACTTTAAAAGGTTGGAGCTTGATAATGCTGAATTTGCAAATTTGGTTATACCATAAGTTGAGTTGGTTAACTTGTGTGTGTATGCTGTATATACTCTTGAGTTTAATGTGTTGTCCGTGTATGTATGCGTCTGGTATATATATGTATGTACTACGTGTGATTAATTGTTAAATTGTGAAATGAATAATCTGTCCTAATGGTGTAAGTCTATAAGTTAGTTTAATTAAAACCTGCATAGTAACGAATTGATGTGTTTAAGTAGGTTAGCTAATTAATTGAATTAGGTTACGAAAATTTTCAACTAATATGCCTATGAATTAATCTATGCACCTGTTGAAGATGTGGTTTCTATTAGCTAATGTCATATCAGATTTTGTGGTTAAAATTATTGATTTAATAGAGGTGTGTGTGCATGTGTGTATTCCATGCATGTATATATATATATATATATATATATATATATATATATATATATATAACTTATACAGTTGTATATATATATATATATAAGTTATGCAGTTGTATATATATATATAAGTTATATAGTTATGCAGGTGTATATGTAAATATATTCAGTGTGCTGCTAATTATATATGTATATTAAAATGAAGCTTTTATTTGTGGAAGTGTGTGCGTATTGTTTAGGTGTTAATTGTAAGGTGCTATAACTGTAAGAATTAGATGTTGTGTACCATCTGTTAATGTAATGGGTGACTTTTGTGTATATTAAGTGTAATGCGGATGTAGGTGCGTGCATATATGATGTGTATATATATATATGTTTATTAGTGTATGCATGTAATAAATGGTTTGGGTATGTGTGAATGCTGGATATGTTTATATATTAGTGTATGTATGAAATTGGTGTTTTAAGTATTTAAACTATGTGGTATTTTATGATCTTAATTATATAACATACCATTTCATATTACTTCACATTGACTCATAATCATTGTCGTGCGTCTATGTGGTTCAGGTTTGAGTCGTGTCTCATGAGTACACTGTATTTCCTTTTTTGTACAGTGATCTCCAGGGCGGAGACATCCTGGTCGCGTACGCGCCCGTCTTGTGAGTTCTCGTTTCTTATCGCTTCTCAGGTGAGGTTTAGGATTTTGTATAGTTATGCGACCTATGGCCTTTATATGCTGATTTCTACCCTTGTATGCGAGTATACCTTATTATGAATACGTATCTGTTGGATATGATATGTTTATGACCTTGTGAATCAGCTATGTTTTGGAAAAATTAGATATGAAATCATATGTAAGTTGTTTTGAAAAGTTATGTTATGTCATAATCTGTTCTAGCGAGATTGCCATGAAAGATTGGCGTATGTTCCGTTCTATTCTGTTCTGTTCTGGGGCCCAGGAGCTCTCGGGACGGTATCGGGCCGTCGGGTTTTAACCTGTGCGTAGTCTCCATCTGTATGAAGAGGATGTATCGGGACCCACCAGAAGGTTTGGTTGGGAAACGGGAGTCTTGAGTGTTGGTTAGGGCCGCGTAACTCTACCATCACCCGGAGTTGAGGTTGTTATGTTCTGATTCTATATTTCTATTTTGTTATGATATGAGGAGTTGAGGTTGGAAGCTCGTACTCACCAAGCATATGTTCTGTTATGTTTGGGAATTATAAATCGGGATAGAGTCTTTCTGAAAATGGTTTCTAAACTTATATCCATATCTATTTTGTGTTGTTTTGAAATGTTCTGGTATGCAACACCTATCCCACGGTTCATGAGTCCACCCTTTCGATATGTGTTGTGCTCTATATATATATATTGTGGGTGTGCGTTAGCCCCCTCACTCAGTCAGTTGACTGACCCTCTCATTTTATCTTTTAGTTTGCAGGCTTTGCTTTGGAGTTCGAGCTACGCGGCATGAGTCAGTCTTTGCGTTTAGTTGTCATATCGAGTCTATTGTCTTCGTTTAAGGTTTTCTTGCATTACATTCGGTTTTGGACAAGTTATGTATGAGTGTTTAATTCTGGATCATATCATTTATTAATATGGACTTTTCGTGGCAGGCTTCTAGGGATAGTTGAACCCATCACTTATTTTGCATGTTTTGTTTTAAATACTTCCGCTATCTGATGTTGTTAGCTTTATTTGCTTCCGCGCTCTGAGTTTGTCTAGTTATATCCGCCTAACCTAGTGTGTGAGTTGGTATCCCGTTCGCTATGATTCGGATTCGGGCATGGACTTTCTATTTCATAACCGGGTCTGGGTCCTAGTGCGGGAGATGTGGTATCCTGGTAGGAATCAAAATGATGTGAATCATGATGAACCGTGGCCATATCTTGTCCCAAATGAAGAGCTGGACCGATCCACAACTCAAGAAGATAGCATACAAAAGGAACAAAGTTATGGTGGTCCAATTACAAGAGCTCGGGCCAAAATTATCCAAGAGGAAGTTGGAAATCTCTTAAACCAATTTGCTCAAACTGGACTCCAACCTTCAAGATGGGCTGCTGAACCAAATTCAAAATACTTCAATGTTTTTATGTCCAATTCCTAAAGTCCAAAGTGTGGAAATGATGTAATTCGGCCCTAAGCCTATTATAGTATTATTTGGGCCTTTATTTTATCATTATTTAGCTGCATATTAGTTTATTTAAGCCCACTTTTGTAAGCCTTCATGGCAAGTGGCGGGAATAGCTTGTGTCCTTTAGTATTCTAGTGTCTCTTAGGTTTCTATGCATGCATCTTTATATTCTAGCCTTGTAGTTCGAAATATTCAGTCAAAAAATGAATGAATTGTGATTCAAGTGAGTTATACTCACAAGTTCTTAGTTGAACGACACCGGAGTTTCAAACCTCCACCGGATAATGTCATTTCCCGACTCATTATAGTCGACGGGGTGCATTACTTATCAAATCTGATAGTGTTGGTTCCTTGCTCATTATAGCAAACGGGTCACACTCCTATAATTCAAATCTGATAGTGTTGGTTCCTTGCTCATTATAGCAAACGGGTCACACTCCTCTATTTTAACCTTGAAGTGGACGATCGAAAATCAAGAACTCCAAGTATTGGTATAGGGTTTCACGGCAAGTACGTGGAGTTCGTATCATATCCTCCGTCTGGGGTGCTACATCCTTAAGTGGTATCAGAGCTTGGTTGCAAAACCAAACTCTAGTGTCGTGTTGTGTCTATCTAGGTCGAACGTCGTAGGACAATTTGGTTATGTGTGCATCCGCATTATGATTTGATGAGCTATGCATTTGAATTTTCATGACTTTGCTGAATTTGTACTACATGATACATTGCATTTCTCGGTAGCTCTTGATCGATTTAATACTTGGCCTGAGCATTTACTAATTGACATGCATATTTCTCTAGTTGTTGAGATTTTCAAGATGCCACCGCGTCAACAATACCACAGTCAACCTTCTCATCCAAATCTGTGCAACCGGGGACAATCCTCGACTGAAGTACCACCAATGAATTCGATGGCGATGATGTACAGAGAATTTAGAGCATTTGATCCTCCCCGATTTCGAGAAGGGGATGATATAAGGGCCGAAGAGTGGCTTTCGGAAATAGAGGGCACCTTTGAAATATGGCTATGCAATTCTCAAGATATGGCTCGTCTTGCTATGTTCCTCCTACAAGGTCAAGTAAGGCAATGGTGGAAAAGAGTTGCCCAACAGCTAGAGACAACTGGCAAAGAGTTGACATGGGATGTGTTTGTTTGTGAATTCCGAAAGAGGTTCGCAAAGGTCATTTTGCAAGATCGAAGATTCGAAGAACTTTTCACTTTAAAACAAGGAGAAAGAACCGTTGTGGACTACATAGGGGAATTCGAGAGGTTGGGCGTGTATGTGCCTCACATTATGGTTAACGATCGGGTGAAGGCTAGATACTTCATGAAAGGCCTCCGAAATGAATTCAAGGAAGCTTTGATTGCAGAGGATATAAGTACGTGGGATAAAGCTACGGAGATCGCATTACGAGTGGAAAGTTGGTGGTCGACAAAAGTTAGGAAGAATGTGTCGGAGCCTAGACTTGAGTTGGGTTTATGCTCAAATTTATACGTGGGAGGAAGATCCTATCAACAGAGAGCTCGAACCAAGAAGATTCGTAGAAAGAAGCATAAGACCAGGAACCCTCCAAACCCGAAGAAAGAAATCCAACCGTGTACCCATTGTGGAGGAATCAACCATACTTACGACGTGTGTCGGGATAGATTGAAGAGGTGCTATGCTTGCGGGTCGAAGGAGCACAAGTTTTCCGATTGTGATCGATCGAGAGCTAACAAACAACGAATATGAGATCGATGACTTCAAATTGGAGATCAAGATGAACCCGGACATTGAGGTATTAGCATTCATGGCATTTGCATACATACATCGTTTACTTGATTCTTACTATTTTTTGACACACTTGTCAATTGTGATATGCGTTGATTGTTGTAATCTCTAATTCTGTTACTTTGATGTGCGTATGTACGAGTGCCCTAAATAATGCATTTATGTGTTAGGGAGATGTTAATTCCCTCTACTTATGTGATAGAGAGTTACATGATTCTCTATGTTTATATGCTAGAAAGATGCTGGACTCTTTCTAATTTTTGTGCGCGGGAAATGTTGGATTTTCTCGTACCTAGGTTTTTGGGGGATGTTGGGTTCTCTCAAATTTAGGGGTTCGAGAAATGCTGGATTTTCTCAAACTAGAATGTTTGGGAGATCCTGGAATCTGTCAGACTTAGTTTGAGACGGGGTTCTCTTAATTGTGTGCTTGAGAGACGGGGTTATCTCAATTGTGTTCTTGAGAGACGGCTCTTTCGTATGTGCTGATAGATGGGATTCTCTCTTTTCTGTCGTACTTGGTTTACGCGTTGTAACGCCCCAATTTTCAATTATGCAATATGTGAATTAATTTCCAAATATGACTTAATTGTTTAATTGCATAGTTGTCCTTAAGTGGTCATTTTATTAATTTGAGGACCTAATTGCATGAAATAGTTTTGGACTTAATTGATCAATTTCCATGGGATTGAACTTGATTGCATGACTAATGTTTTGGAGGGATTAAATTGCAATTTGTGCTTAGCATCATGTAATATCTAGCTTACGTTATTTGGTTGCATCAAACATATATACACATGATCCCTCCCTTCTCTCCCTCATCTCATTCAACCCGAGCAAGAAGAAGAAGAGGATTTCTTCACTTGAGCTTGAATTCTAGGGTTAATTGCATGCTTTGAAGTATCATCATCATCCCAACATCATCTCTTTTCCTTCTTTTCATTCATTCAAGGTATGAGCTTTTAGTTGGGGAAATTCATGAACATATATGAGAGCTAGGGTTATGTGTTGAGCTTAGTAAATTATGTTTTAGTTGTTGGAAGCATGATTACATGATTCTAGCTTGGATTTGATGCATATATTGTGAAGGTTATATGCTTGGAGCATGAGTTCATATGTGGGTTCTAAAGTGTAAATACTTGATGATTAATGAGAGATATGAATGTTTATGTTAGATTTTATTGTATACTAAGCATGTATACATGTTATTTCATGTTTTAGATGCATTTTGGTGCTTGGAATTGGTGTTTTGTTGTTGTTGTTGTCTTGGCCGAAACTCCCCTGTAACTGCTCTGTTTCTGTAATGTCCAGAAACTGGGAACGGTCGTTCCCGCCTTAGTGCATTTTGGGAACGGGCGTTCCCAGGCTTCTGAGTGTGGTTAGGCCAGCGAGACTGGGAACGGCCGTTCCCACTTTGGCCTGTTAGCCGGAAGGGCCGTTCCCAGCCAAAGCGTGCTTTAATTTATAAAACGCTGGCGCGTTTCTGAAGGGCCATGGGAACAGCCCTTCCCATTTTCAAAGGGAAGCCGGAACGGCCGTTCCCATGCGTCTGACAGAACAAAATATTCTGCATAAAATTGCATTTTTAGCACCTCGTTCCGGCAACTTCTTTGACCCCGATTTGATATTATATGATCTAAAATGAAGTGAAACAAGATGTTTTCATGTCACATTGCATTTTGCTCGTCGTCTCGTGGCATTTTGCCGTTCGTTCTATTTGGTACATTTTGAGTCGTGTCTTATGTACACTTGTCTTTGTTGCACAGACCGGCACGCCAGTGACGTGGAGTGAGCTTCTTAGGCCGTGTCTTTCGCTTTATTTTGTCGGTACAGGTGAGGTTTAATTGTTAGATATCTAGAACCATTACAACCCTATGTGTTGTTTTAAGCCAAAAGGTATATATATCTATAGTTTTCCAAACTCTATTGAATTGCAAATGATTTACCGAATTGTATTGTATTGTATTGATTGACCGTGTTTTGGGCGAGTATATTGTACCGTGCACTGTGGGCCCGAGAGTTAGTGTTTGAGCCAACCGGGAAAGCATGGGCTGACGGGTAACTCTTACACTCCTCTCTACCGTGGGGATGAACCCTGAATCCACCAGGAGGTTTGGTGGAGGAAGGAGTCCCGTGCGTGGGAGTCATGTTCCCGACGTACACCGTGTTTACCGTGGATGGATCGGGCCTTGCAAACCCACCATCATTGGAGGAAGAAGGAGTTATTGAAACTGCTACGTGTGCACTGTAATTGATTGTGTGATCCCTTAATTAATTAATGAAAAGTATCGTGATTGTACACTGTCGGAGTAAGGTTGGAGAATGCCCTCACTCGCCGGGCCACTGATTGATTGATTGATTGAAATGATTGATTGTTAAATCTGATAATTGTAATCTCGGGCGAGCTTTGTATTGTTATTGAACTTATATTGTTTTCGTTTATAAAACCTTACCCAAGGTTATGATTTGCATGTTATCTGCGCTTATATCTATTATGCCCCTCGCTCAGTCTGGTGGAGACTGACACCTCACCTTTCAGTTTTGCAGGTTGTGTGCTAGGCGGGATTGGTGTCGAGTCCAGTCTTTCATTTTGGGTCTAGCACGTGTCCATCCTACTTTGGCATATGTATTATTATCTACTGTTTTATGAAATGTTATGTATGTGAGAGATGATAATGTATTGATAGGAGATTGGAAATGGTTTGCTTGTTAAAGACTTGATATTAATGCATCTCAGTTTATTTTCTGTTGTGATAATTGGTTTGGGGTTAGTCCCGCCTAGCTAGTTAGCATTTATTTTCTTGTCACCCGTTCGCTATGGCTCAGTTCATGTATGGATTGACCGTTTTATATGTGGACTGAGCTATAGTGCGGGGGATGTGGCACCTTTGCGCTTCGGGTGTTACATCTTAGGTGGTATCAGAGCCCGGTTGCAAAACCGAGGTTCTCGTGTCGTGTCGTGTCAAGTCTAGGTCGAACGGCATAGGATTAATTGTTGATTGAGAGTCTTGCATATTATCTGAAGCTAATTGAATTCTTTGAATTAATTTGATTACTTGACAATTTGTGCTTTGCATTGATTTCTGATATTTAGTGCTAATTAATTGATCTGGAATTCTTTGCAATTATGTGCTTAATGTGTTTTATTTAAACATTGTTATACTACTTGTTGCATTTATATTAAATTTTCATCGCGAGCATTAATTATGAGACTATTATGTGACATGAGCATGCCTCACCTGCATGCATTTATTTCAATGAAAGTTGTGAGTTACAGGTTGTAGGAAGCGGTTACGTCTATGTTTCCGTTGTGGGAGTGCTGAGCATCAGACAGATACATGTCCGGAGCGACAAGAACTATCCACCGGGGGTCAACGACCATTTAACAGGCAAGAACAACGGTGAACGGTACATCTAAACATGCATATCACGGGCATCATCCGCTTTCTTATTTTATATATTGTATTCCTTGTGTTTGCGTGAGTAATTGAAGTGTTATTTTTCCTACTTGCTTCATATGTGATGGTGCATGTATGTGATTATTTAAGTTTCTACGTGGTGTGGTCGTGTGAGAGTCGGGGTGCTCTCTTATTTGCTCGAGAGTCGGGGTGCTCTCTTCTTTGCTCGAGGGTCGGGGTGCTCTCTTGTGTGTGGAGAAATGGGGTTTTCTCATTAATTGTTTGGAGAGACGGGGTTCTCTCGTCACGTGTTTTAATTTATAGTTCGAGCAGTGGACCTGGGGACCAGGTCCTCTTAAGGAGGGGTGATTGTAACGCCCCAATTTTCAATTATGAAATATGTGAATTAATTTCCAAATATGACTTAATTGTTTAATTGCATAGTTGTCCTTAAGTGGTCATTTTATTAATTTGAGGACCTAATTGCATGAAATAGTTTTGGACTTAATTGATCAATTTCCATGGGATTGAACTTGATTGCATGACTAATGTTTTGGAGGGATTAAATTGCAATTTGTGCTTAGCATCATGTAATATCTAGCTTACGTTATTTGGTTGCATCAAACATATATACACATGATCCCTCCCTTCTCTCCCTCATCTCGTTCAACCCGAGCAAGAAGAAGAAGAGGATTTCTTCACTTGAGCTTGAATTCTAGGGTTAATTGCATGCTTTGAAGTATCATCATCATCCCAACATCATCTCTTTTCCTTCTTTTCATTCATTCAAGGTATGAGCTTTTAGTTGGGGAAATTCATGAACATATATGAGAGCTAGGGTTATGTGTTGAGCTTAGTAAATTATGTTTTAGTTGTTGGAAGCATGATTACATGATTCTAGCTTGGATTTGATGCATATATTGTGAAGGTTATATGCTTGGAGCATGAGTTCATATGTGGGTTCTAAAGTGTAAATACTTGATGATTAATGAGAGATATGAATGTTTATGTTAGATTTTATTGTATACTAAGCATGTATACATGTTATTTCATGTTTTAGATGCATTTTGGTGCTTGGAATTGGTGTTTTGTTGTTGTTGTCTTGGCCGAAACTCCCCTGTAACTGCTCTGTTTCTGTAATGTCCAGAAACTGGGAACGGTCGTTCCCGCCCTAGTGCATTTTGGGAACGGGCGTTCCCAGGCTTCTGAGTGTTGTTAGGCCAGCGAGACTGGGAACGGCCGTTCCCACTTTGGCCTGTTAGCCGGAAGGGCCGTTCCCAGCCAAAGCGTGCTTTAATTTATAAAACGCTGGCGCGTTTCTGAAGGGCCATGGGAACAGCCCTTCCCATTTTCAAAGGGAAGCCGGAACGGCCGTTCCCATGCGTCTGACAGAACAAAATATTCTGCATAAAATTGCATTTTTAGCACCTCGTTCCGGCAACTTCTTTGACCCCGATTTGATATTATATGATCTAAAATGAAGTGAAACAAGATGTTTTCATGTCACATTGCATTTTGCTCGTCGTCTCGTGGCATTTTGCCGTTCGTTCTATTTGGTACATTTTGAGTCGTGTCTTATGTACACTTGTCTTTGTTGCACAGACCGGCACGCCAGTGACGTGGAGTGAGCTTCTTAGGCCGTGTCTTTCGCTTTATTTTGTCGGTACAGGTGAGGTTTAATTGTTAGATATCTAGAACCATTACAACCCTATGTGTTGTTTTAAGCCAAAAGGTATATATATCTATAGTTTTCCAAACTCTATTGAATTGCAAATGATTTACCGAATTGTATTGTATTGTATTGATTGACCGTGTTTTGGGCGAGTATATTGTACCGTGCACTGTGGGCCCGAGAGTTAGTGTTTGAGCCAATAGGGAAAGCATGGGCTGACGGGTAACTCTTACACTCCTCTCTACCGTGGGGATGAACCCTGAATCCACCAGGAGGTTTGGTGGAGGAAGGAGTCCCGTGCGTGGGAGTCATGTTCCCGACGTACACCGTGTTTACCGTGGATGGATCGGGCCTTGCAAACCCACCATCATTGGAGGAAGAAGGAGTTATTGAAACTGCTACGTGTGCACTGTAATTGATTGTGTGATCACTTAATTAATTAATGAAAAGTATCGTGATTGTACACTGTCGGAGTAAGGTTGGAGAATGCCCTCACTCGCCGGGCCACTGATTGATTGATTGATTGAAATGATTGATTGTTAAATCTGATAATTGTAATCTCGGGCGAGCTTTGTATTGTTATTGAACTTATATTGTTTTCGTTTATAAAACCTTACCCGAGATTATGATTTGCATGTTATCTGCGCTTATATCTATTATGCCCCTCGCTCAGTCTGGTGGAGACTGACACCTCACCTTTCAGTTTTGCAGGTTGTGTGCTAGGCGGGATTGGTGTCGAGTCCAGTCTTTCATTTTGGGTCTAGCACGTGTCCATCCTACTTTGGCATATGTATTATTATCTACTGTTTTATGAAATGTTATGTATGTGAGAGATGATAATGTATTGATAGGAGATTGGAAATGGTTTGCTTGTTAAAGACTTGATATTAATGCATCTCAGTTTATTTTCTGTTGTGATAATTGGTTTGGGGTTAGTCCCGCCTAGCTAGTTCGCATTTATTTTCTTGTCACCCGTTCGCTATGGCTCAGTTCATGTATGGATTGACCGTTTCATATGTGGACTGAGCTATAGTGCGGGGGATGTGGCACCTTTGCGCTTCGGGTGTTACATCTTAGGTGGTATCAGAGCCCGATTGCAAAACCGAGGTTCTCGTGTCGTGTCGTGTCAAGTCTAGGTCGAACGGCATAGGATTAATTGTTGATTGAGAGTCTTGCATATTATCTGAAGCTAATTGAATTCTTTGAATTAATTAGATTACTTGACAATTTGTGCTTTGCATTGATTTCTGATATTTAGTGCTAATTAATTCATCTGGAATTCTTTGCAATTATGTGCTTAATGTGTTTTATTTAAACATTGTTATACTACTTGTTGCATTTATAATAAATTTTCACCGCGAGCATTCATTATGAGACTATTATGTGACATGAGCATGCCTCACCTGCATGCATTTATTTCAATGAAAGTTGTGAGTTACAGGTTGTAGGAAGCGGTTACGTCTATGTTTCCGTTGTGGGAGTGCTGAGCATCAGATAGATACATGTCCGGAGCGATAAGAACTATCCACCGGGGGTCAACGACCATTTAACAGGCAAGAACAACGGTGAACGGTACATCTAAACATGCATATCACGGGCATCATCCGCTTTCTTATTTTATATATTGTATTCCTTGTGTTTGCGTGAGTAATTGAAGTGTTATTTTTCCTACTTGCTTCATATGTGATGATGCATGTATGTGATTATTTAAGTTTGTACGTGGTGTGGTCGTGTGAGAGTCGGGGTGCTCCCTTATTTGCTCGAGAGTCGGGGTGCTCTCTTCTTTGCTCGAGGGTCGGGGTGCTCTCTTGTGTGTGGAGAAATGGGGTTTTCTCATTAATTGTTTGGAGAGACGGGGTTCTCTCGTCACGTGTTTTAATTTATAGTTCGAGCAGTGGACCTGGGGACCAGGTCCTCTTAAGGAGGGGTGATTGTAACGCCCCAATTTTCAATTATGAAATATGTGAATTAATTTCCAAATATGACTTAATTGTTTAATTGCATAGTTGTCCTTAAGTGGTCATTTTATTAATTTGAGGACCTAATTGCATGAAATAGTTTTGGACTTAATTGATCAATTTCCATGGGATTGAACTTGATTGCATGACTAATGTTTTGGAGGGATTAAATTGCATTTTGTGATTAGCATCATGTAATATCTAGCTTACATTATTTGGTTGCATCAAATATATATACACATGATCCCTCCCTTCTCTCCCTCATCTCGTTCAACCCGAGCAAGAAGAAGAAGAGGATTTCTTCACTTGAGCTTGAATTCAAGGGTTAATTGCATGCTTTGAAGTATCATCATCATCCCAACATCATCTCTTTTCCTTCTTTTCATTCATTCAAGGTATGAGCTTTTAGTTGGGGAAATTCATGAACATATATGAGAGCTAGGGTTATGTGTTGAGCTTAGTAAATTATGTTTTAGTTGTTGGAAGCATGATTACATGATTCTAGCTTGGATTTGATGCATATATTGTGAAGGTTATATGCTTGGAGCATGAGTTCATATGTGGGTTCTAAAGTGTAAATACTTGATGATTAATGAGAGATATGAATGTTTATGTTAGATTTTATTGTATACTAAGCATGTATACATGTTATTTCATGTTTTAGATGCATTTTGGTGCTTGGAATTGGTGTTTTGTTGTTGTTGTTGTCTTGGCCGAAACTCCCCTGTAACTGCTCTGTTTCTGTAATGTCCAGAAACTGGGAACGGTCGTTCCCGCCCTAGTGCATTTTGGGAACGGGCGTTCCCAGGCTTCTGAGTGTGGTTAGGCCAGCGAGACTGGGAACGGCCGTTCCCACTTTGGCCTGTTAGCCGGAAGGGCCGTTCCCAGCCAAAGCGTGCTTTAATTTATAAAACGCTGGCGCGTTTCTGAAGGGCCATGGGAACAGCCCTTCCCATTTTCAAAGGGAAGCCGGAACGGCCGTTCCCATGCGTCTGACAGAACAAAATATTCTGCATAAAATTGCATTTTTAGCACCTCGTTCCGGCAACTTCTTTGACCCCGATTTGATATTATATGATCTAAAATGAAGTGAAACAAGATGTTTTCATGTCACATTGCATTTTGCTCGTCGTCTCGTGGCATTTTGCCGTTCGTTCTATTTGGTACATTTTGAGTCGTGTCTTATGTACACTTGTCTTTGTTGCACAGACCGGCACGCCAGTGACGTGGAGTGAGCTTCTTAGGCCGTGTCTTTCGCTTTATTTTGTCGGTACAGGTGAGGTTTAATTGTTAGATATCTAGAACCATTACAACCCTGTGTGTTGTTTTAAGCCAAAAGGTATATATATCTATAGTTTTCCAAACTCTATTGAATTGCAAATGATTTACCGAATTGTATTGTATTGTATTGATTGACCGTGTTTTGGGCGAGTATATTGTACCGTGCACTGTGGGCCCGAGAGTTAGTGTTTGAGCCAATAGGGAAAGCATGGGCTGACGGGTAACTCTTACACTCCTCTCTACCGTGGGGATGAACCCTGAATCCACCAGGAGGTTTGGTGGAGGAAGGAGTCCCGTGCGTGGGAGTCATGTTCCCGACGTACACCGTGTTTACCGTGGATGGATCGGGCCTTGCAAACCCACCATCATTGGAGGAAGAAGGAGTTATTGAAACTGCTACGTGTGCACTGTAATTGATTGTGTGATCACTTAATTAATTAATGAAAAGTATCGTGATTGTACACTGTCGGAGTAAGGTTGGAGAATGCCCTCACTCGCCGGGCCACTGATTGATTGATTGATTGAAATGATTGATTGTTAAATCTGATAATTGTAATCTCGGGCGAGCTTTGTATTGTTATTGAACTTATATTGTTTTCGTTTATAAAACCTTACCCGAGATTATGATTTGCATGTTATCTGCGCTTATATCTATTATGCCCCTCGCTCAGTCTGGTGGAGACTGACACCTCACCTTTCAGTTTTGCAGGTTGTGTGCTAGGCGGGATTGGTGTCGAGTCCAGTCTTTCATTTTGGGTCTAGCACGTGTCCATCCTACTTTGGCATATGTATTATTATCTACTGTTTTATGAAATGTTATGTATGTGAGAGATGATAATGTATTGATAGGAGATTGGAAATGGTTTGCTTGTTAAAGACTTGATATTAATGCATCTCAGTTTATTTTCTGTTGTGATAATTGGTTTGGGGTTAGTCCCGCCTAGCTAGTTCGCATTTATTTTCTTGTCACCCGTTCGCTATGGCTCAGTTCATGTATGGATTGACCGTTTCATATGTGGACTGAGCTATAGTGCGGGGGATGTGGCACCTTTGCGCTTCGGGTGTTACATCTTAGGTGGTATCAGAGCCCGGTTGCAAAACCGAGGTTCTCGTGTCGTGTCGTGTCAAGTCTAGGTCGAACGGCATAGGATTAATTGTTGATTGAGAGTCTTGCATATTATCTGAAGCTAATTGAATTCTTTGAATTAATTAGATTACTTGACAATTTGTGCTTTGCATTGATTTCTGATATTTAGTGCTAATTAATTCATCTGGAATTCTTTGCAATTATGTGCTTAATGTGTTTTATTTAAACATTGTTATACTACTTGTTGCATTTATAATAAATTTTCACCGCGAGCATTCATTATGAGACTATTATGTGACATGAGCATGCCTCACCTGCATGCATTTATTTCAATGAAAGTTGTGAGTTACAGGTTGTAGGAGGCGGTTACGTCTATGTTTCCGTTGTGGGAGTGCTGAGCATCAGATAGATACATGTCCGGAGCGATAAGAACTATCCACCGGGGGTCAACGACCATTTAACAGGCAAGAACAACGGTGAACGGTACATCTAAACATGCATATCACGGGCATCATCCGCTTTCTTATTTTATATATTGTATTCCTTGTGTTTGCGTGAGTAATTGAAGTGTTATTTTTCCTACTTGCTTCATATGTGATGATGCATGTATGTGATTATTTAAGTTTGTACGTGGTGTGGTCGTGTGAGAGTCGGGGTGCTCCCTTATTTGCTCGAGAGTCGGGGTGCTCTCTTCTTTGCTCGAGGGTCGGGGTGCTCTCTTGTGTGTGGAGAAATGGGGTTTTCTCATTAATTGTTTGGAGAGACGGGGTTCTCTCGTCACGTGTTTTAATTTATAGTTCGAGCAGTGGACCTGGGGACCAGGTCCTCTTAAGGAGGGGTGATTGTAACGCCCCAATTTTCAATTATGAAATATGTGAATTAATTTCCAAATATGACTTAATTGTTTAATTGCATAGTTGTCCTTAAGTGGTCATTTTATTAATTTGAGGACCTAATTGCATGAAATAGTTTTGGACTTAATTGATCAATTTCCATGGGATTGAACTTGATTGCATGACTAATGTTTTGGAGGGATTAAATTGCATTTTGTGATTAGCATCATGTAATATCTAGCTTACATTATTTGGTTGCATCAAATATATATACACATGATCCCTCCCTTCTCTCCCTCATCTCGTTCAACCCGAGCAAGAAGAAGAAGAGGATTTCTTCACTTGAGCTTGAATTCAAGGGTTAATTGCATGCTTTGAAGTATCATCATCATCCCAACATCATCTCTTTTCCTTCTTTTCATTCATTCAAGGTATGAGCTTTTAGTTGGGGAAATTCATGAACATATATGAGAGCTAGGGTTATGTGTTGAGCTTAGTAAATTATGTTTTAGTTGTTGGAAGCATGATTACATGATTCTAGCTTGGATTTGATGCATATATTGTGAAGGTTATATGCTTGGAGCATGAGTTCATATGTGGGTTCTAAAGTGTAAATACTTGATGATTAATGAGAGATATGAATGTTTATGTTAGATTTTATTGTATACTAAGCATGTATACATGTTATTTCATGTTTTAGATGCATTTTGGTGCTTGGAATTGGTGTTTTGTTGTTGTTGTTGTCTTGGCCGAAACTCCCCTGTAACTGCTCTGTTTCTGTAATGTCCAGAAACTGGGAACGGTCGTTCCCGCCTTAGTGCATTTTGGGAACGGGCGTTCCCAGGCTTCTGAGTGTGGTTAGGCCAGCGAGACTGGGAACGGCCGTTCCCACTTTGTCCTGTTAGCCGGAAGGGCCGTTCCCAACCAAAGCGTGCTTTAATTTATAAAACGCTGGCGCGTTTCTGAAGGGCCATGGGAACAGCCCTTCCCATTTTCAAAGGGAAGCCGGAACGGCCGTTCCCATGCGTCTGACAGAACAAAATATTCTGCATAAAATTGCATTTTTAGCACCTCGTTCCGGCAACTTCTTTGACCCCGATTTGATATTATATGATCTAAAATGAAGTGAAACAAGATGTTTTCATGTCACATTGCATTTTGCTCGTCGTCTCGTGGCATTTTGCCGTTCGTTCTATTTGGTACATTTTGAGTCGTGTCTTATGTACACTTGTCTTTGTTGCACAGACCGGCACGCCAGTGACGTGGAGTGAGCTTCTTAGGCCGTGTCTTTCGCTTTATTTTGTCGGTACAGGTGAGGTTTAATTGTTAGATATCTAGAACCATTACAACCCTATGTGTTGTTTTAAGCCAAAAGGTATATATATCTATAGTTTTCCAAACTCTATTGAATTGCAAATGATTTACCGAATTGTATTGTATTGTATTGATTGACCGTGTTTTGGGCGAGTATATTGTACCGTGCACTGTGGGCCCGAGAGTTAGTGTTTGAGCCAATAGGGAAAGCATGGGCTGACGGGTAACTCTTACACTCCTCTCTACCGTGGGGATGAACCCTGAATCCACCAGGAGGTTTGGTGGAGGAAGGAGTCCCGTGCGTGGGAGTCATGTTCCCGACGTACACCGTGTTTACCGTGGATGGATCGGGCCTTGCAAACCCACCATCATTGGAGGAAGAAGGAGTTATTGAAACTGCTACGTGTGCACTGTAATTGATTGTGTGATCACTTAATTAATTAATGAAAAGTATCGTGATTGTACACTGTCGGAGTAAGGTTGGAGAATGCCCTCACTCGCCGGGCCACTGATTGATTGATTGATTGAAATGATTGATTGTTAAATCTGATAATTGTAATCTCGGGCGAGCTTTGTATTGTTATTGAACTTATATTGTTTTCGTTTATAAAACCTTACCCGAGATTATGATTTGCATGTTATCTGCGCTTATATCTATTATGCCCCTCGCTCAGTCTGGTGGAGACTGACACCTCACCTTTCAGTTTTGCAGGTTGTGTGCTAGGCGGGATTGGTGTCGAGTCCAGTCTTTCATTTTGGGTCTAGCACGTGTCCATCCTACTTTGGCATATGTATTATTATCTACTGTTTTATGAAATGTTATGTATGTGAGAGATGATAATGTATTGATAGGAGATTGGAAATGGTTTGCTTGTTAAAGACTTGATATTAATGCATCTCAGTTTATTTTCTGTTGTGATAATTGGTTTGGGGTTAGTCCCGCCTAGCTAGTTAGCATTTATTTTCTTGTCACCCGTTCGCTATGGCTCAGTTCATGTATGGATTGACCGTTTCATATGTGGACTGAGCTATAGTGCGGGGGATGTGGCACCTTTGCGCTTCGGGTGTTACATCTTAGGTGGTATCAGAGCCCGGTTGCAAAATCGAGGTTCTCGTGTCGTGTCGTGTCAAGTCTAGGTCGAACGGCATAGGATTAATTGTTGATTGAGAGTCTTGCATATTATCTGAAGCTAATTGAATTCTTTGAATTAATTAGATTACTTGACAATTTGTGCTTTGCATTGATTTCTGATATTTAGTGCTAATTAATTGATCTGGAATTCTTTGCAATTATGTGCTTAATGTGTTTTATTTAAACATTGTTATACTACTTGTTGCATTTATATTAAATTTTCACCGCGAGCATTCATTATGAGACTATTATGTGACATGAGCATGCCTCACATGCATGCATTTATTTCAATGAAAGTTGTGAGTTACAGGTTGTAGGAAGCGGTTACGTCTATGTTTCCGTTGTGGGAGTGCTGAGCATCAGATAGATACATGTCCGGAGCGACAAGAACTATCCACCGGGGGTCAACGACCATTTAACAGGCAAGAACAACGGTGAACGGTACATCTAAACATGCATATCACGGGCATCATCCGCTTTCTTATTTTATATATTGTATTCCTTGTGTTTGCGTGAGTAATTGAAGTGTTATTTTTCCTACTTGCTTCATATGTGATGGTGCATGTATGTGATTATTTAAGTTTGTACGTGGTGTGGTCGTGTGAGAGTCGGGGTGCTCTCTTCTTTGCTCGAGAGTCGGGGTGCTCTCTTCTTTGCTCGAGGGTCGGGGTGCTCTCTTGTGTGTGGAGAAATGGGGTTTTCTCATTAATTGTTTGGAGAGACGGGGTTCTCTCGTCACGTGTTTTAATTTATAGTTCGAGCAGTGGACCTGGGGACCAGGTCCTCTTAAGGAGGGGTGATTGTAACGCCCCAATTTTCAATTATGAAATATGTGAATTAATTTCCAAATATGACTTAATTGTTTAATTGCATAGTTGTCCTTAAGTGGTCATTTTATTAATTTGAGGACCTAATTGCATGAAATAGTTTTGGACTTAATTGATCAATTTCCATGGGATTGAACTTGATTGCATGACTAATGTTTTGGAGGGATTAAATTACAATTTGTGATTAGCATCATGTAATATCTAGCTTACATTATTTGGTTGCACCAAACATATATACACATGATCCCTCCCTTCTCTCCCTCATCTCGTTCAACCCGAGCAAGAAGAAGAAGAGGATTTCTTCACTTGAGCTTGAATTCAAGGGTTAATTGCATGCTTTGAAGTATCATCATCATCCCAACATCATCTCTTTTCCTTCTTTTCATTCATTCAAGGTATGAGCTTTTAGTTGGGGAAATTCATGAACATATATGAGAGCTAGGGTTATGTGTTGAGCTTAGTAAATTATGTTTTAGTTGTTGGAAGCATGATTACATGATTCTAGCTTTGATTTGATGCATATATTGTGAAGGTTATATGCTTGGAGCATGAGTTCATATGTGGGTTCTAAAGTGTAAATACTTGATGATTAATGAGAGATATGAATGTTTATGTTAGATTTTATTGTATACTAAGCATGTATACATGTTATTTCATGTTTTAGATGCATTTTGGTGCTTGGAATTGGTGTTTTGTTGTTGTTGTTGTCTTGGCCGAAACTCCCCTGTAACTGCTCTGTTTCTGTAATGTCCAGAAACTGGGAACGGTCGTTCCCGCCTTAGTGCATTTTGGGAACGGGCGTTCCCAGGCTTCTGAGTGTGGTTAGGCCAGCGAGACTGGGAACGGCCGTTCCCACTTTGTCCTGTTAGCCGGAAGGGCCGTTCCCAGCCAAAGCGTGCTTTAATTTATAAAACGCTGGCGCGTTTCTGAAGGGCCATGGGAACAGCCCTTCCCATTTTCAAAGGGAAGCCGGAACGGCCGTTCCCATGCGTCTGACAGAACAAAATATTCTGCATAAAATTGCATTTTTAGCACCTCGTTCCGGCAACTTCTTTGACCCCGATTTGATATTATATGATCTAAAATGAAGTGAAACAAGATGTTTTCATGTCACATTGCATTTTGCTCGTCGTCTCGTGGCATTTTGCCGTTCGTTCTATTTGGTACATTTTGAGTCGTGTCTTATGTACACTTGTCTTTGTTGCACAGACCGGCACGCCAGTGACGTGGAGTGAGCTTCTTAGGCCGTGTCTTTCGCTTTATTTTGTCGGTACAGGTGAGGTTTAATTGTTAGATATCTAGAACCATTACAACCCTATGTGTTGTTTTAAGCCAAAAGGTATATATATCTATAGTTTTCCAAACTCTATTGAATTGCAAATGATTTACCGAATTGTATTGTATTGTATTGATTGACCGTGTTTTGGGCGAGTATATTGTACCGTGCACTGTGGGCCCGAGAGTTAGTGTTTGAGCCAACAGGGAAAGCATGGGCTGACGGGTAACTCTTACACTCCTCTCTACCGTGGGGATGAACCCTGAATCCACCAGGAGGTTTGGTGGAGGAAGGTGTCCCGTGCGTGGGAGTCATGTTCCCGACGTACACCGTGTTTACCGTGGATGGATCGGGCCTTGCAAACCCACCATCATTGGAGGAAGAAGGAGTTATTGAAACTGCTACGTGTGCACTGTAATTGATTGTGTGATCACTTAATTAATTAATGAAAAGTATCGTGATTGTACACTGTCGGAGTAAGGTTGGAGAATGCCCTCACTCGCCGGGCCACTGATTGATTGATTGATTGAAATGATTGATTGTTAAATCTGATAATAGTAATCTCGGGCGAGCTTTGTATTGTTATTGAACTTATATTGTTTTCGTTTATAAAACCTTACCCGAGGTTATGATTTGCATGTTATCTGCGCTTATATCTATTATGCCCCTCGCTCAGTCTGGTGGAGACTGACACCTCACCTTTCAGTTTTGCAGGTTGTGTGCTAGGCGGGATTGGTGTCGAGTCCAGTCTTTCATTTTGGGTCTAGCACGTGTCCATCCTACTTTGGCATATGTATTATTATCTACTGTTTTATGAAATGTTATGTATGTGAGAGATGATAATGTATTGATAGGAGATTGGAAATGGTTTGCTTGTTAAAGACTTGATATTAATGCATCTCAGTTTATTTTCTGTTGTGATAATTGGTTTGGGGTTAGTCCCGCCTAGCTAGTTAGCATTTATTTTCTTGTCACCCGTTCGCTATGGCTCAGTTCATGTATGGATTGACCGTTTCATATGTGGACTGAGCTATAGTGCGGGGGATGTGGCACCTTTGCGCTTCGGGTGTTACATCTTAGGTGGTATCAGAGCCCGGTTGCAAAACCGAGGTTCTCGTGTCGTGTCGTGTCAAGTCTAGGTCGAACGGCATAGGATTAATTGTTGATAGAGAGTCTTGCATATTATCTGAAGCTAATTGAATTCTTTGAATTAATTAGATTACTTGACAATTTGTGCTTTGCATTGATTTCTGATATTTAGTGCTAATTAATTGATCTGGAATTCTTTGCAATTATGTGCTTAATGTGTTTTATTTAAACATTGTTATACTACTTGTTGCATTTATATTAAATTTTCACCGCGAGCATTCATTATGAGACTATTATGTGACATGAGCATGCCTCACCTGCATGCATTTATTTCAATGAAAGTTGTGAGTTAAAGGTTGTAGGAAGCGGTTACGTCTATGTTTCCGTTGTGGGAGTGCTGAGCATCAGATAGATACATGTCCGGAGCGACAAGAACTATCCACCGGGGGTCAACGACCATTTAACAGGCAAGAACAACGGTGAACGGTACATCTAAACATGCATATCACGGGCATCATCCGCTTTCTTATTTTATATATTGTATTCCTTGTGTTTGCGTGAGTAATTGAAGTGTTATTTTTCCTACTTGCTTCATATGTGATGGTGCATGTATGTGATTATTTAAGTTTGTACGTGGTGTGGTCGTGTGAGAGTCGGGGTGCTCTCTTATTTGCTCGAGAGTCGGGGTGCTCTCTTCTTTGCTCGAGGGTCGGGGTGCTCTCTTGTGTGTGGAGAAATGGGGTTTTCTCATTAATTGTTTGGAGAGACGGGGTTCTCTCGTCACGTGTTTTAATTTATAGTTCGAGCAGTGGACCTGGGGACCAGGTCCTCTTAAGGAGGGGTGATTGTAACGCCCCAATTTTCAATTATGAAATATGTGAATTAATTTCCAAATATGACTTAATTGTTTAATTGCATAGTTGTCCTTAAGTGGTCATTTTATTAATTTGAGGACCTAATTGTATGAAATAGTTTTGGACTTAATTGATCAATTTCCATGGGATTGAACTTGATTGCATGACTAATGTTTTGGAGGGATTAAATTGCAATTTGTGTTTAGCATCATGTAATATCTAGCTTACATTATTTGGTTGCATCAAACATATATACACATGATCCCTCCCTTCTCTCCCTCATCTCGTTCAACCCGAGCAAGAAGAAGAAGAGGATTTCTTCACTTGAGCTTGAATTCAAGGGTTAATTGCATGCTTTGAAGTATCATCATCATCCCAACATCATCTCTTTTCCTTCTTTTCATTCATTCAAGGTATGAGCTTTTAGTTGGGGAAATTCATGAACATATATGAGAGCTAGGGTTATGTGTTGAGCTTAGTAAATTATGTTTTAGTTGTTGGAAGCATGATTACATGATTCTAGCTTGGATTTGATGCATATATTGTGAAGGTTATATGCTTGGAGCATGAGTTCATATGTGGGTTCTAAAGTGTAAATACTTGATGATTAATGAGAGATATGAATGTTTATGTTAGATTTTATTGTATACTAAGCATGTATACATGTTATTTCATGTTTTAGATGCATTTTGGTGCTTGGAATTGGTGTTTTGTTGTTGTTGTTGTCTTGGCCGAAACTCCCCTGTAACTGCTCTGTTTCTGTAATGTCCAGAAACTGGGAACGGTCGTTCCCGCCTTAGTGCATTTTGGGAACGGGCGTTCCCAGGCTTCTGAGTGTGGTTAGGCCAGCGAGACTGGGAACGGCCGTTCCCACTTTGGCCTGTTAGCCGGAAGGGCCGTTCCCAGCCAAAGCGTGCTTTAATTTATAAAACACTGGCGCGTTTCTGAAGGGCCATGGGAACAGCCCTTCCCATTTTCAAAGGGAAGCCGGAACGGCCGTTCCCATACGTCTGACAGAACAAAATATTCTGCATAAAATTGCATTTTTAGCACCTCGTTCCGGCAACTTCTTTGACCCCGATTTGATATTATATGATCTAAAATGAAGTGAAACAAGATGTTTTCATGTCACATTGCATTTTGCTCGTCGTCTCGTGGCATTTTGCCGTTCGTTCTATTTGGTACATTTTGAGTCGTGTCTTATGTACACTTGTCTTTGTTGCACAGACCGGCACGCCAGTGACGTGGAGTGAGCTTCTTAGGCCGTGTCTTTCGCTTTATTTTGTCGGTACAGGTGAGGTTTAATTGTTAGATATCTAGAACCATTACAACCCTATGTGTTGTTTTAAGCCAAAAGGTATATATATCTATAGTTTTCCAAACTCTATTGAATTGCAAATGATTTACCGAATTGTATTGTATTGTATTGATTGACCGTGTTTTGGGCGAGTATATTGTACCGTGCACTGTGGGCCCGAGAGTTAGTGTTTGAGCCAACCGGGAAAGCATGGGCTGACGGGTAACTCTTACACTCCTCTCTACCGTGGGGATGAACCCTGAATCCACCAGGAGGTTTGGTGGAGGAAGGAGTCCCGTGCATGGGAGTCATGTTCCCGACGTACACCGTGTTTACCGTGGATGGATCGGGCCTTGCAAACCCACCATCATTGGAGGAAGAAGGAGTTATTGAAACTGCTACGTGTGCACTGTAATTGATTGTGTGATCACTTAATTAATTAATGAAAAGTATCGTGATTGTACACTGTCGGAGTAAGGTTGGAGAATGCCCTCACTCGCCGGGCCACTGATTGATTGATTGATTGAAATGATTGATTGTTAAATCTGATAATTGTAATCTCGGGCGAGCTTTGTATTGTTATTGAACTTATATTGTTTTCGTTTATAAAACCTTACCCGAGGTTATGATTTGCATGTTATCTGCGCTTATATCTATTATGCCCCTCGCTCAGTCTTGTGGAGACTGACACCTCACCTTTCAGTTTTGCAGGTTGTGTGCTAGGCGGGATTGGTATCGAGTCCAGTCTTTCATTTTGGGTCTAGCACGTGTCCATCCTACTTTGGCATATGTATTATTATCTACTGTTTTATGAAATGTTATGTATGTGA
The DNA here is from genome assembly GCA_037501455.1 of Lantana camara. Taxonomy (NCBI): domain Eukaryota; kingdom Viridiplantae; phylum Streptophyta; class Magnoliopsida; order Lamiales; family Verbenaceae; genus Lantana; species Lantana camara. The sequence continues at coordinate 58,454,384 of CM074858.1, forward strand.
GAGATGATAATGTATTGATAGGAGATTGGAAATGGTTTGCTTGTTAAAGACTTGATATTAATGCATCTCAGTTTATTTTCTGTTGTGATAATTGGTTTGGGGTTAGTCCCGCCTAGCTAGTTAGCATTTATTTTCTTGTCACCCGTTCGCTATGGCTCAGTTCATGTATGGATTGACCGTTTCATATGTGGACTGAGCTATAGTGCGGGGGATGTGGCACCTTTGCGCTTCGGGTGTTACACGCGTGGCCTCACAACGGGTTGCAAGTGACAAATATGTGGCGACATCGAGGTTTGGGTGTCGTTGAAGCTATCCGTATCATGGAAATGACCAAACAAGCTTGAAGCAAGTAACGGACAAGTACCCAGACGTACCCCGATGACAGCGAGACACCTGAAGCAGGTTTGATACAAGTAACGAGAATAAGTTACACAATTTCGGGAGATGAGTTGAAGTACTGCAAATCGAAGCTCTTCTAACTTAACAGTGGAACCTGGGGACCAGTTTCTCCTAAGGGGGAGAGGTTGTGACGCCCCATCCGATCGTCCGTACAGGTACGTCCATGAGAGTATTTCTTTATGTATTTATGTGATTTAATTCCTTAATATGTGCTTAATTCCAACTTTAATGGAATTATGTGATTTAATTGACTCAATTGCGTAATTGTAAATACGTGGCATGTGTGTAATTTATTTAATTGTCCTTAATTATCAATGTATCAAAGTATTTGGACTTATTAAAACCTTATTTAAAATCTCGGGGGTGATTTTATAATTTTAGAAACGTTAATGGGACTTAATTGATCTTATTGGAAGCTAGAGGACTCAATTGTATTATATAAACTCTTGAGGGACTTGATTGCAATTTTGGGAGAAAACCCCCCTTTATACACCTGAAACCCTAGCGATGTATTCTTTCATTCTTTCCCCCTTTGTCTTTGAAAAGCTTCAGCAGCGGCGCAGCAATTTGTTCTTCGGAGATCTCCTTGCCACGACGGCGATTCAGCCCTACCTCCGTCGCTCCAGCCAGTCACCTCCACCATTCGTCAGCCATACCTCCATCATCTCGCCACTGGCTGTAATAAAGAAGGTCAGCACTCCGCCGCTACGAGCCACCCTCAATCTTCTCCTCTCTCCCTCGCTTCTGCCTCAACCGAAAGAGAAGCCATAGTGCGCAGTAACTCCAGTAGCCTGTTTCTTCTTTCTCTTTCTTCACCTTGATCTGAGTAGAACCGAAAATCCCCCTTCCACCACCAACAGGCACCATTCAATCGCCAACGGTTGACGATCCACGATGGTTCACCACCACAATAGCAGACGACAGCCCCAACTCAGTTCTGCCAACCCTGCTTCGCCGTCGTTGCAAGTTTTTCCCCTTTTCCTTCATTCCAGAAACGTGAGCCTCAACCTTCTCATTTGTGTATTGTAATTTCTGCACTTTTAGGATAATTTTACCAATAGATTTTGTGTTTTAGAATGAATTTAATTAACTTGCAAGTTAATTAATAATGCTCCATTGTAATGGTTAATTATTTCATACTTAATTGTAAACAATACATTAGTTTAAAGATTTCAGTTATTTGAACTTAATTATATATTTAAATTAATGGTTGTCAATCGTGTGGTTATAAATTGATTTAAGTTCTGAATAAATGGAGTTGTTAAGGATATAAATTGAACTGCTTTAAAAGGTTGGAGCTTGATAATGCTGAATTTGCAAATTTGGTTGTACCATAAGTTGAGTTGGTTAACTTGTGTGTGTATGCTAAGTGTATATACTCTTGAGTTTAGTGTGTTGTCCGTGTATGTATGCGTCTAGTATATATATGTATATACTAAGTGTGATTAATTGTTAAATTGTGAAATGAATAATCTGTCCTAATGGTGTAAGTCTATAAGTTAGTTTAATTAAAACTTGCATAGTAACTAATTGTTGTGTTTAAGTGGTTTGGCTGATTAATTGAATTGGGTTATGAAAATTATCAACTAATATGCCTATGAATAAATCTATGCACCTGTTGAAGATGTGGTTTCTATTAGCTATTGTCATATCAGATTTTGTGGTTAAAATTATTGATTTAATATGTTAGAGGTGTGTGTGCATGTGTCTATTCCATATATATATATATATACACGCATATATATATAAGTTAGGCAGGTGCGTATATAAATATATTCAGTGTGCTGCTAATTATATATGTATATTAAAATGAAGCTTTTCTTTGTGGGAGTGTGTGCATATTGTTTAGGCGTTAATTGTAGGATGCTAAAATTGTAAGAATTAGATGTTGTGTACCATCTGTTAATGTAATGGGTGACTTTTGAGTATATTAAGTGTAATGTGGATGTAGGTGCGTGCATATATGATGTATATATATATGTATATAAGTGTATGCATGTAATAAATGGTTTGGGTATGTATGAATGTTGGATATGTATATATATTAGTGTATGTAGTGTTTTAAGTATTTAAACTATATGGTATTTTATGATCTCAATTATATAACATACCAATTCATATTACTTCACATCGACTCATAATCTTTACCGTGCGTCTATATGGTTCATGTTTGAGTCATGTCACATGAGTACACTGTATTTCATTTTCTCTACAGTGATCTCCGGGGTGGTGACATCCTGGTCGAGTACACGCCCGTCTTATCAGTTCTCGTTTCTTATCGCTTCTCAGGTGAGGTTTAGGATTTTGTATAGTTTTGCGACCTATGGCCTTTATATGCTGATTTCTACCCTTGCATGCGAGTATACCTTATTATGAATATGTATGTGTTGGATATGATATGTTTATGACCTTGTGAATCAGCTCTGTTTTGGAAAAATTAGATATGAAAGCATATGTAAGCTCTTTTGAAAACTTATGTTATGTTATGATCTGTTCTAGCGAGATTGCCATGAAAGATTCGCGTATGTTCTGTTCTGTTATGTTCTGGGGCCTAGGAGCTACGGGGTAAGGATGGACGGTATCGGGCCATCGGGGTTTAACCTGTGTGTAGTCTCCATCTGTATGAAGAGGATGTATCGGGACCCACCAGGAGGCTTGGTTGGGAAACGGAGTCCTGAGGGTTGGGGTAGCATTAGCACTCCCCTCGTCTGTCTGGATGGTTAGGGTCGGGCAACCCTACCATCACCCGGAGTTGAGGTTGGTATGTTATGATTCTGTATTTCTGTTTTGTTATGATATGAGGAGTTGAGGTTGGAAGCTCGTACTCACCGAGCATATGTTCTGTTATGTCTGGGAATTACGAATCGGGATAGAGTCTTTCTGAAAATGGTTTCTAAACTTATATCTATATCTATTTTGTGTTGTTTTGAAATGTTCTGGTATGCAACACCTATCCCCCCGTTCATGAGTCCACCCTTTTGATATGTGTTGTGCTCTCTCTATATATATTGTGGGTGTTCGTTATCCCCCTCATTTTATCTTTTAGTATGCAGGCTTTGCTTTGGAGTTCGAGCTAGGAGGCATAAGTCAGTCTTTGTGTTCAGTTGTCATGTCGAGTTTGTTGTCTTCGTTTAAGGTTGTCTAGCATTACATTCGATTTTAGACAAGTTATGTATGAGTGTTTAATTCTGGATCATATCATTTATTAATATGGACTTTTCGGGATAGGCTTCTAGGGATAGTTGAACCCGTCACCTGTTTTGCATGTTTTGTTTTAAATGCTTCCGCTATCTGATGTTATTGGTTTAATTTGCTTCCGCGCTCTGAGTTTGTCGAGTTAGATCCGCTTAGCCTAGTGTGTGAGTTGGTCTCCCGTTCGCTATGATTCGGATTCAGGTATGGACTTTCTATTTCATGACCTGGTCTGGGTCCTAGTGCGGGGGATGTGGTATCCTCCGTCTGGGGTGCTACAAGTTAAAGTAGCGAAAGTTTAATTTTTTTTTTCCAAAACCGAATCGTGATCTTGCAATGTTCGTTTAAAAACTTAGGGACTTAAGAAACTTACACGAATTGAAGCTTTCTTGAAACGTATTGAGCCGCCCTCAAACGTTCTTCATGCGGCATGAAAATACCCGTTTCTTGATTATTTCTTCGAGATTCCAAAGTAGAAATCCTCTAGAGTAATAATCCACACCAACCTAGATTCAAATCATGTTAGTGAGTATGCTATTACTATAACATGCGTATTAAAGAAACAAGAAACGAGAAATAGAGAGCAAGAGAATAATCCCCAAAATTCCATGAAGGTTGGACGTGATTCTCAAAATCACGTGTAAGGCTCAAAAATTTGAGCCCCTTGCCCTTTTTATAGGTAGGGTTCAAAACCCTAGTACCATGTAGGAGATGGTCTCCTACTTTGAATTTTCTCCTATTCTTTCTTTCTTTCTAAGTAAATAATGTCATATCTAGAATAAGATATTTATTTTCTAGAGAAATAGCTCCTAACTAATTTAAAAATATTTAATTATTCTAGCAATAATTAAATATGTTATCCTAATAATATTTATTCTAATTATATTATAATTAATACTTTATTAGAATAATAAAATAGAAGATATCTATTTATTTATTTATTCTAATCAAATTAGAACAAGTAAATAATTAAATACTTAGAACTAATTCTCCAATTAATACTTAGATGTTTGCTATCTCGATCATATTGAGATGCAATTATCATATGACTAGCTACTATGGTTCTCAACCTTCCTCATTTCGAAATTCTAATAATTTCACAAAAGTTTCAAAATTCGTACTTCATTAAGTACATACATTTATAATGATTAAACTAACGATTTAGTCTAGTGCTTACATTAAGCAATCCTTAATCATAAGTATGGATCGAAATCTATCTAAGCTTTGGGACGTCCTCTTGTTTCTTATAAACGAGGTTTGGGAACGTTTCCCTCAAAATAGGATTCTTAGGAAGTTAAGTCTTTGAGTTCATTTTCGAAAAATGATCCTAAGATTATCAACTTGCTACTCATACTTATAACATTCCAAAGTTATTAGAAACTTTGTCATCTTACTTACTTGTGTTATCTCGTTGTATGTTCAAAACATCAGTACTTTAAATTTTGCACAACAATTTATGGAAAATTAACTTAAGACTAGCGAATTCTGATCCTATCGGAATTACTACAATGAGAGACATATGGAGTATCCTTATACTCTTTGCAGTTCCTTTCCAAGGTCCTGGTTTTCCACTATGGAAGCTAAAGTCTGATCTTTCTTTTAGGTTTTCCCTTCTCTCACCCCTCCATCGGGTTTTAAGGGTTTCTTCTTCTTTAGCCTAGGTTTAGAAGAAGAACTAATCATCATTACCTTTTAGTCCTTCTTAAGGACGCTCTCTTAAGTTATCAACTAATTTGATCAACTATGCTATAGTAGCATCATCTAAGGTTGAGGAAAAGGGCTTAAAATGATGATAGAAGCAATTCAAGCAATCAGTGAACTAAGAACTCGTTTCTTAGTGTATTGTGTGGCTGCAAGGTCCTCCTCAGTGGGGACTTTCAGTCCACGTTACACGTGTATTCCTTCTTACAAATATGGAACACTTCCCTCGATGTGCCATACTTTGTAACACGCTCGCAAGAGAGTACAGTTGCTCTTAAGCATTCCTATAATGTGTTATACCTTGTAACACATTTATGAGGGAGTACGATTGCTCTTAAGTGTTTGGAGAATTTCCTTTCACTTTTCAATTGCTTCTCTTAGGTCTAGGTCGAATTTTCACGATAGGTATAAAAATTCGCCTTATAGAGAACAATTTTCTCCTTTGAAATCTTAAAATGGATTTTAAGATTCGAAGTCAATTAAAGTTGTTAGGACTTTAGTCAACTTACTTGACTCAAGCACGGATACTAATGGGTCGCATTCCAACTTGTAGACAGTCACATAACTACAACCTAATTGCAAAGCAGAGAAAATGTGAGCATATCGAATAATAATATAATATATAGGATTAGGTCTTTTATCGTATGTAGCTCCCACTGTTTTTCAAAGGTCTATACATCCCAAACGACGTTAGAAGAAACTTATTTTCTCAGTGAGTACTAGGATCCCAAGCATTCTTAGTTTTGGGCCTACGACTCGTGAGACATCGAAAGGTCTAGGAATCTTTAGCTAGGTATAAAATTGCCAATTCCATCTCCATGGAATTCCTAGTAATGTTTTTGCATCACCGATCTTTCAATCATGGACCCACGACTAGTGAGACATCCATATCTACTTTAGTGTTGAGCAGGACCCATTAATCATAAGATCTCAATCAAACTTAGTCCAAAACGACCCACGACTCGTGAGACATCGTCCATTCTAAAATGATCAAGAAATATCAATCACCTAAGGTGATCAATCAAGAAACTAAGATTTAATAGGCTGCACTAATTACCCCACGACTCGTGAGACAACAATTAGCGTACCTACTAAATCTTAAATCCTATTGATGGAATGCTAGGAATTCTATTACCATAATAGAATACCTATTTATTTGAATCAACCGGAGAGTTGTCCGGTTTTGACCTCACCAACATGTATAGTTATCCATTTTTAATTGTATTGATCAATGCAGTCTCACATAAAGTACATCGCATAATCAATTAGCATATAACATGTAGCACCCGAGCGTAAGGCACCACATCCCCCACACCGAGACCCCGCCCGTATATGAAATGGAAAATCCATACATGTGCCAAATCATGGCGAACGGGGACACAACACACATGCTAAGCTAGGCGTGAGCCAACCCTTAAACCAATCAATACCAAAACATAATTAAATCAGAGTGACAATAATGAAAACGGAAGCAAAATATCATAGATATTCACAATGAGCATCCAAGCTCCAAAATAAATTCAAAAGAATACAATGATAGAGTATCAATGCCATTACGGCTCGACATAACATATGTACGCTCCATACACGATCATAATACAAAAGTAATAAGAACAAATATTTATGAGTGTAAAAGGAAATGCTAGACACCAATGCAAGACTAGACGACTCGTATTCCCGCCTAGCACGCCCCAAACCTGCACAAAACAACTGAAAACAAATCAGGTTCAGTCTAAAAGAGACTGCTGGGTATGAAAACGGGGCATAGTATATGAATATCATGGAATTGAAACACATTCATGCAAGCCTTAATCCCGTGTGAACTTTGAGAAGAATTTCCCAAGTGGACAAAACAAAGAAGACATCAACGGGATTACGACTATCATATTTATTCATAAATGTTCATAGGGTTATGGCCCGGTGAGTGGGCGTGCATTATCTCCAACCAACACCTTGCGTAAACATATTATAATTCATTCGTTATCATACATATCTTTTGTGCACATACATTCATGATCATAATCATACATATATACCTTTTTGCTCCGGGTGGTGGACGAGTTTGCAAGGCCCGACCACCGGTCCATACATTGACCCAAGGGGGTATATGAATCCCCCAAGGGCGCTTAGCTCCCATTCCCCGCTAATCTCCTAGCGAGGTCCGGTATCACTATAGTTTGGTTGGGACTAGCACATGGGATCACCGTCGGCCCTTGCCTCTCCGGATAGCCACATGTACTAAGTCCCGGACCAGTGCAATCATAAAAATGCTCTCGCCAAAATATAAGGTAGGATTCATAAAAGATAGGCATACGTTTGCAATCATTTACTCGATAAAAGACTATATATACGTATAATACATATTTTAGCTTAAAACCTTGCACATTGGGAGTATATAGGGTCGTTTAGCTAGTAGAAGAGAAACCCACCTTGAAGCAACAAAAGAAGTAAAGCAAGGCCTTAAAGGTCGCCCTCGTCTCCGACCAAACCCGTATCTATGCAAAAGAGGCAATGTGTGTAATACCCCGCTTATCCTACAAATAAGTTACACCACGTTTCAACTTCCTTGTGTTTTTAATTCTATGATTTTGCGATTTGCGTGGCCCTATTTTGAACTCTTTTAGAGTTTAGGGGACTGTTTGTAGTTTTTTCTTTTTAGGGATTTTTCGTTCACTGCACGTTTGATCGAGATTTTGATCTCTTTGACCCCTTCAATACGTTCGGGGCATCGAAATGAGTCCGTAGATTCTGAGTTTACCCAATTTTGACGTCGTTAACCCCTTCTTCCGACCGTTTTCGCGTACGAGAACCCGAGAGATAATACCCGAATCCTCATAAGTCGTGCCATAACTCCAACTTCAGCTCTCTCTCTTCTCCAGTGATCAAACCATGCCCCACCACTATTCACACACACTAATCCGAACTCGACCGATACTTGATGGAATTTGATGAACCTGTTAGGAATAGTGCCCTAAAAAGCCGATTGTATATCCGCTTTGTGCTTTTCCTTATTGTAATCACAGATAATCTTTGAATGAAATAACGAATTGAGGCAACACTTCTTTATAAGCTCTTGTTTGGTATGCGTTTACTTTATCTGTGCATGTATGAGAACTCCCCTAATCCTGATGACTTTAGGACTCTACCATTTAGGTGAAATGGTTCATGAAACGAGCACTATATCACATAAGTCATGATTAGTAAAATACTCCAAGCCGATGAGTCCTACCGACAGTGGGAGTGTCAACCTGACTCCTCTAAGGCTTGCTTGTGGGATCACGCCCTTAAAAAGGACCACCTTCTTTCATGGAGGTGCAAAGTGTATAGTTGATACGTGCATTATACATGAGGGTGCTTACTTCAATAAGTAAGTTCACTGAGGTGCCCCGTGTGAGAATATTCCTAAATGGGAAAGGATGTTTCTATTTCAGGAAATAGAAACTTCCAGATTAGGAAATATCTCACGAGTCATTGATGTGATTAATTGATCCTTAGACTTGAGGTTCCTTGTCACTTTATGAATTAACTCTGTAGTCTTAGGTATAAGCTTTAAAGGGTGTCGCCTTAGACAACTGATTCAAGGCTTATGCTGGGGCTGCACAAGTGATTCATGAAAGTGAATGAGAATCAAGAAAGGACCTACACTTGCATTTGCAAGGTGATCACTTATTGTGTAAGTCATTCATATGCCATATGGAGTCCTTGGCCAAGGCAGTAGATCAAGATATCAAGAAAAGGGTTTCTTGGATTGAGATGAAATGGATATGAAATGCACTTAGCTTTAAGACCGGATTATTAGGGTTCTAATTATTCCCTTACCCTAGATCTTGCTTGAGAGATAGTAAGTAGGAGGATTGTATCTCACATGAATCAATGACTTAAAGGTTCTGTCAAATCCGAACATTCCAATTCAGCTAGGGGTTAAACACCTGTTGCTAGACTATGGTCGTTTAATCTGTGGACTGATTAATTAATTAGTGAATTAATTAATTGGGGTCACTGCTAATTGAATTGAGAACCTAGAGGGTCACACACAACAACTTGGTTACATGAGTTAAGGCTTTAAAATGATTAAACGAGTTAATCGGGTCAAAAGGGTTCCACACGTGTAGCTCACGTGAGTGACAAGTGTCTCACACGTGTGTAAATATATGTGTATATTTATTTATGTGTTAAATAATTAATGTGATTAATTATTTAATAGACTTTGGTTTAATTTTGAATTAAAAAGAAAGTCTTATTTTGGAGAAAAATAATCTAGTTAATTAATTATGAATTAATTAATTAGATAAAAATAAGTTATTTATTTTAAATAAATAAAGTATAAAATTATCCAAAAATAGTTTGGATATTTTAGCTCTCTTGAAAGTTGATTTGAATTTGAATTCAAAGTCAAAGTCAAAATTACTTGATGGTCAAGTATTAGGAGAGAGGGACCAAAATCCTTAGCCCATAAGGACTAGGATTTTCGGTCCTCCCCCTCTTATAAATAGAGGAGCTCGAGCTCCTCTTGGAGCTAATCGAGAACTCTTTTGGTTCATGTGTTGAACACCATCCTTTCTCCAAGATAAACGAAACCCTATGTTAAGCCTAAACACTAACTAGAGAACTAGCATCCTTACTAGTTAGATTGTAGTCAAGTTGGTGGACTATCTCTAGAGAGCTTCAAGTTAGAAGTTTGAAGATTCGAGCTTTACCAAGAAGAGGGGATCAAGCCGCGAGAAGAGCGTTCTTGGGTGGCTTGAAACGCTTCAAGAAAGTTAATTAAGAAAGTAAGTTTCCAATCCCTACGAATTTGGTTACACGATTGTGAGTCCAAGATCCTTTTGTTGGAAAAATTTTAAATTTCCTCTGCTTTTCTGATTCCGTTTTCCAACAAGTGGTATCAGAGCCACCTCGTTAATCGTGTTTCTGATTCGTCTCAATTATTCTGAATTTGGTAGAAATTCTTAGGCTTGATACGATTTAGTATTTGTAATTGTTTTAGAAAGCCTGAATTACGAAACTGTATTTTTTCCTGAAAATTTCTGAAAACTGTTTTGTAAAATTCGTTTTAAAAACTGTTTTAGATTTGAAACTGTATAAACTGTTTTTGGATTTCTTGGATTGGTTTTGCTTTTGAACGAAAAAACGAAACGAAAATCCTAGATTACGAACACGTGAAACCCCACGCGCGAGGGCGTCGCTCGCGCAGCCACCCGCCTCTCCTAGGCGCGCGCAGGGCAACCGCCCAGCACCTCCCGCACGCCTGTGCGGGAGCCTCCCTGCGCGTCTACCCGTCACCGCCCAGGCCTGGCCAGGATAGACCGCCCAGCCGCCCGCCATCCTTCCGAGAAGGGCCGCACGGAGGAGCGCGCGCACTCGCGCGGCGTTGGCCGCGCGCTGTGCGCGCCTGTCGCTATGCGCGCACGCACGCCTGGGACGTGCAGCCCTTTTATCGTGCACGGGCCCCGTTTTCATGATTCATTTTCGTATTTCGTGCAATCCGGTCCCAATTTTTTATTTTTTATTTTAAAATTTTATTTTTGAATATTTATTTTAATTTTTGAATAAAACTTAAAATTGGGATTTTTGAGAAATAGAAAGGGTTTATATTTTGGGAAATTGCATCTTTGATAAAATTATTAATTTTCAGAAATTAATTGGAATTTTATTAGTTTTTGCTAATTTGGGATTTATTGAAAGCTTTTATAAATAAGACTCGCATCAAGTCGTGTTTTAAGTCATTAGGACTTGAAACGGGAATTTTAATTTATTGGGTAAATTTAAATTCTCGCAAAAGCATGTTAGGTGATCATGGGTTTAGACTTATGTATGGTTTTAATTTATGCAAATGGATGGTTTAAATTGGGGTTGGAGCCCTATAGTTGCATTTTTCAATTGAGGTTGGAGCCTCACTTATGTGCGTACTGTTATGTAATTTGTTATGTGGCTTTCCATATTACTGTTTTTGAGGTCGGGGTATGCCCCATGTAATTGTCTAAGGCCAATATGAAGATTGAGCCTTATTACTTTATGTCTTTTTCTTTTTATTGTAATTTGAGAGTAGAGATAGGTGGTGAGGTTTTTTATTTTCATTTTGGAGACAATGCACCCATGGAGTAAGATGGACCACATTCAAGTAACAAGGAGGCCATAAGTGAAGACCCCTCAAAATGTTAGGGAGGGGAATCTCAATTGTAAAAATGTAATAGAGATAGGGCTCGTATTTTGTTACCGCTTTCCCTTATGTGATTTAAACTGTTTATGTGGCATATATGTTAGAACTTGTGATTGTGGAGTGGCTCCCACATATCACGCATAAGATAGGTAGAACCCATTATCATTACATGTTAGTATCATGCTAGGACATGTCATCTATTTTATGTTAATTCAAAAATTCCCATTAAATATTAAGCTAATTTCGAATAAATAGGTGTTTAATTCGAGGTGAAAATTTTGAATTAAATTCTAGCATTCCATCAATAGATTTTAAGTCTAGTAAGTGAAACTAGTTATTGTCCGCGAGTCGTGGGATAGTTGGTGGAGCTTATTAGTTCTTAGTTACCTAATTGATCATTTTAAATGGTCAATATTTCGTGGCCAATTTTGGCAAGGGCGATGTCCGCGAGTCGTGGGTCGTTCGAACTAAGTTTTGATCATGATCTTATGATTGATGGGTCTAGCTTAACGCCTAAGTAAATATGGATGTCGTACGAGTCGTGGGTCCATATTGAAAGATAGGTGATGAAAAAACAATTACTAAGAGTTCTAAAGGTGTTAGAATTGGTAAGTTGTACCTACCTAGGGTTCTTACTTAGACTGTCCGCGAGTCGTGGGTTCGAGGTAAAATGCCTAGGATCTTAGTACCCATTGGGAAACGTGTTCCTCTTAGATCTTTGGGAATTATAGATCTTTGAAAAACAGTGGGAGCTACATTAGATTAAAGACCTTATCTTTTGTATATCGTTATAATTCAGCATGCTCACTAGTTCTCTGTTTTACCATTTAGGTCATAGATTCTGTGATTCTCTACGTGTTTTGAAATGGCAACCAAAAACCCTCTTGTATCAATCCTCAAGTCAAACAAGTTGACTGGTCCCAACTATTCTGATTGGCTGAGGAATCTAAAAATCATTTTAGATTCTGAGAAGAGAACATATGTTCTTTTCGAAGGGGAGCCTAGTCCCGAAGGGGACACTCCCACTCGGGCCGAGCGGGACGCGATCCAGAAGTGGAAGGATGATAATCTCCAAGCCCGTTGCCTTATGTTGGCTAACATGTCTCCGGACTTGCAAAGGCAACATGAGACCATGGAATTCGCTTAGGAGATTTACGACCACTTAGAGCAACTTTACCGCCCTCATGAACGTGTTACAAGGTATAACACCTCAAAGGAATTGTTCCACTTGAGAATGAGGGAAGGTTCAAGTGTCCATGAGTATGGACTCAAGTTTCTCGCCCTTACTGAGAAACTTGCTTCCATGGACATGCCGCAGAAAGATGAGCTTTCAGTGGATTTGTTGCTAGCTTCGCTCCCACCATCATTCAACCCATTTGCCCTTAACTTCAATATGAATCATGCTGGTGCTACTGTAGCTGAGCTGATTGGTCAGCTTGTGACTGCTGAAAGCACGATCAAGAAGGACAATAAGGTTTTGATGGTGAATGCTCCATCTTCATCTTCTGGGCCTTCTAAAGGTAAGGGCAAGAAAGCCCAAAAGAAGAAGAAGAAACCCCTTAGGCCCACTGGTGGCGTTTCGAAGGGGAAGGCCCAAAAGAAGAAGCGTGATCAGAAAGAGAATGTTTGCTTCCATTGTGGCAAAGCGGGACATTGGAGGAGAAACTGCCCAGAGTACAAGGCTACTCTAAAGAAAGGTATGTTTCTCGTTAAAATAAATCTTTCTATTAATTCTAGTTCTTGGGTACTTGATACCGGTTGTGGAACTCATATCTGTAATGATTTACAGATGTTAAATGAGGTTCAACAAATCAAAGAAGGAGAATGTGTCCTGAAGATCGGCGATGGCTCAGATGTTGAAGCTCGAACTTTAGGCACAATTAGATTAGATTTAGGTAGTTTTGAGTTAGTTTTAGACAAAGTCCTTTATGTACCGAGTATTATTCGTAATGTAATTTCAGTTCCAATTTTAGATTGTGAAGGTTATGAAACTTATATTAAGAATGGTAAATACTTTATCAAACGGAACAACTCTTCCGTTCACATCGGTACTCTAAGTAATGGACTTTATCTAACTCAGAATATCAATATTATGAATATACAACGAGAAACTAAACGTAAGAGAGATGACAAAGTTTTAGCTCCCTTATGGCACGCTAGATTAGGACACATTTCCAAGAACAGAATTAGCAAGATAAACACTTTAGGATCATTCTCTTAAAATGATCTCAAAGAGTTGACTTCTTGCGAATCCTGTCTCAAAGGAAAAATGTCCAAAGTTCCTTTTAGAGGAACTGTGGAACGTGCCACTAAGGTCTTGGATTTGATCCATACTGATGTTTGTGGACCGCTTAGTGTAAGCACAAGAAACAATCATCAGTATTTTATAACCTTTACTGATGACTTTAGTCGGTATGGTTATGTATACTTAATGAAGTATAAATCTGAAGCTTTTGAGAAATTCTTAGAATTTCAAAAGGAGGTTGAGAACCAAACTGGTCACAAGATTAAAGCACTTCCATCTGATCGAGGAGGCAAATATCTTAGTGAAGAATTCCTTAATCATCTCAAAGATAATGGGTTTATCCCTCAATGGACTCCTCCGGGAACTCCTCAGCTTAATGGAGTTTCTCAAAGAAGGAATCGAACTCTACTTGATATGGTTCGTTCAATGATGAGTTTCACTGACTTACCACCTTCTTTCTGGGAATATGCCCTAGAAAGTGCAGCAAAGATTTTGAATCTAGTTCCTTCTAAGTCAGTCCCTAAAAGGCCCTATGAAATGTGGCATGGTAAAATCCCTAGTTATTCTTATTTAAGAATTTGGGTTGTCCTGCTTACGTGAAGAGGACAGTGGGAGATAAGTTGGAATCTCGTTATAACTTATGCTACTTTGTAGGTTATCTTAAGGAATCCATAGGATACTACTTCTATGATCAATCTGAGCAAAAGGTGTTTGTTTCCAGAAATGCCACTTTTCTGGAGGAACCGTTCCTTAAAGAAAAGAAAGGCAACATCATAGAATTAGAGGAAGTACAAAGTGACCACACGCCACCCACTGAAGAAACGTCCCCTTCTGATCAACTGCAACCGATCACGAATTTCGATACACACGTAAATTCTCCTCTAAGGCTTCTGAACACACTCCTAGAGAGCCGGAGAGATGATATGGATTCTTCCATGAAATCTCTCAAAAGGATACTGATCCTTTAACATATGAGGAGGCACTTTCAGATTCTGACTCTGAACAGTGGATAGAAGCCATGAAATTCGAAATAGATTCCATGAACTCCAACCAAGTTTTGACCTTGGTAGATTTGCCTGATAGGGTCAAACCCATAGGTTGCAAATGGATCTTTAAGAGAAATCTTGGAGTTGATGGAAGCATTGCAGCTTACAAAGAAAGACTGGTTGCAAAAGGATTCACTCAAAGACCCGGCGTGGACTTTGATGAAACTTTTTCACCAGTTGCAATGCAAAAATCTATTTGGATCATGCTTGCCATTGTTGCATATTATGGCTATGAGATATGGCAAATGGATGTGAAAACTGCCTTTCTCAATGGTGACATTGATAAGGACATTTATATGGAGCAACCCATAGGTTTCACATTCAATGGGAGTGAGCAAAAGGTTTGCAAACTCCAAAGACCAATCTATGGATTGAAACAGGCTTCTAGGAATTGGAACATTCGATTTGATGAATCAGTCAAAGCGTTTGGCTTCATTCAAATTTCGAATGAATCATGTGTGTATAGAAAGGAATTGGAGACCTCAGTGCAATTCTTAGTACTTTATGTAGATGACATCCTTCTTATTGGGAATTCGAAGGATGACATGAAAGTGACTAAGTTATGGTTATCGAACCAATTCGAGATGAAAGATCTTGGTGATGCGTCCTATATCCTTGCAATTAAAATCTATCGAGATAGATATAGAAGGTTAATAGGACTATCACAATCAATGTATATTGACAAAGTATTGAAGAGATTCAATATGGAGTCAGCAAAGGTTAAGAACCTTCCTATGAGTGTAGGAACATGTCTTTCTAAGAAGATGTGTCCTAAGAGTAACCTTGAGAAGGAAAGAATGACACATACACCTTATGCATCAGCAATAGGTAGCATAATGTATGCAATGTTATGTACTCGACCGGATGTGGCTTATGCACGTAGTGTAACAACTCGTTTCCAATCTGACCCTGGAGATGGTCACTGGGCTGTCGTGAAGAATATTCTTAGGTACTTGAAAAGTACCAAAGACTTATTCTTAGTTTACGGAGGTCAGAAAGATCTTACTGTCGAAGGATACTGCGATGCAAGCTTTGCATCTGACTTAGATGATTTTACGTCAATGTCAGGATACATTTTCTACCTAAACGGCGGAGCAGTGAGTTGGAAGAGTTCCAAGCAAACGACCACTGCAGATTCGACCACTGAGGCTGAATACTTAGCTGCAAATGATGCAACTAAGGAAGGTGTTTGGATTAGAAACTTTATTCAAGAGTTGAATGTTGTTCCTAGCATGAAAACCCCCAATACTGTGTTTTGTGACAACACTGGGGCGGTTGCTCAAGAAAGAACCAAGATCTCACCAACGGACCAAGCACATTATGAGGAAGTATCACCTAATCCGTGATATTATCAAAAGAGGAGATGTACAAAATTGAGAGGGTCACATCAGCAGAGAACGTAGCAGATCCACTTACTAAACCCCTTAGCCGAGAAGCTTTCCAAGGTCATCTTCAGAAGATGGGACTTATAGTAGCTTTAGAATGGCTTTGACGGGCAAGTGGGAGATTGTTAGGAATAGTGCCCTAGAAAGCCGATTGTATATCCGCTTTGTGCTTTTCCTTATTGTAATCAAAGACAATCTTTGAATGAAATAACGAATTGAGGCAACACTTCTTTATATGCTCTTGTTTGGTATACGTTTACTTTATCTGTACATGTATGAGAACTCCCCTAATCCTGATAACTTTAGGACTCTACCATTTAGGTGAAATGGTTCATGAAACGAGCTCTATATAACATAAGTCATGATTAGTAAAATACTCCAAGCCGATGAGTCCTACCGATAGTGGGAGCGTCAACCTGACTCCTCTAAGGCTTGCTTGTGGGATCACGCCCTTAAGAAGGACCACCTTGTTTCATGGAGGTGCAAAGTGTATAGTTGATACGTGCATGATACATGAGGGTGCTTACTTCAATAAGTAAGTTCACTGAGGTGCCCCGTGTGAGAACATTCCTAAATGGGAAAGGAAGTTTCTATTTCAGGAAATAGAAACTTCTAGATTAGGAAATATCTCACGAGTCATTGATGTGATTAATTGATCCTTAGACTTGAGGTTCCTTGTCACTTTATGAATTAACTCCTTAGTCTTAGGTATAAGCTTTAAAGGGTGTCGTCTTAGACAACTGATTCAAGGCTTACGCTGGGGCTGCACAAGTGATTCATGAAAGTGAATGAGAATCAAGAAAGGACCTACACTTGCATTTGCAGGGTGATCTCTTATTGTGTAAGTCATTCATATGCCATATGGAGTCCTTGGCCAAGGCAGTAGATCAAGATATCAAGAAAAGGGTTTCTTGGATTAAGATCAAATCGATATGTAATGCACTTAGCTTTATGACCGGATTATTAGGGTTCTAATTATTCCCTTACCCTAGATCTTGGTTGAGAGATAGTAACTAGGAGGATTGTATCTCACATGAATCAATGACTTAAAGGTTCTGTCGAATCCGAACATTCCAATTCAGCTAGGGGTTAAACACCTGTTGCTAGACTATGGTCGTTTAATCTGTGGACTGAATAATTAATTAGTGAATTAATTAATTGGGGTCACTGCTAATTGAATTGAGAACCTAGAGGGTCACACACAACAACTTGGTTACATGAGTTAAGGCTTTAAAATGATTAAACGAGTTAATCGGGCACGTGAGTGACACGTGTCCTTGTGACACAATAGGGCACGTGAGTGACACGTGTCCTTGTGACACGTGTGGCTCACATGAGTGACACGTGTCCTTGTGACACGTGTCTCACACGTGTGTAAATATATGTGTATATTTATTTATGTGTTAAATAATCAATGTGATTAATTATTTAATAGACTTTGGTTTAATTTTGAATTAAAAAGAAAGTCTTATTTTGGAGAAAAATAATCTAGTTAATTAATTATGAATTAATTAATTAGATAAAAATAAGTTATTTATTTTAAATAAATAAAGTATAAAATTATCCAAAAATAGTTTGGATATTTTAGCTCTCTTGAAAGTTGATTTGAATTTGAATTCAAAGTCAAAGTCAAAATTACTTGATGATCAAGTAATAGGAGAGAGGGACCAAAATCCTTAGCCCATAAGGACTAGGATTTTTGGTCCTCCCTCTCTTATAAATAGGGGAGCTCGAGCTCCTCTTGGAGCTAATCGAGAATTCTTTTGGTTCATGTGTTGAACACCATCCTTTCTCCAAGATAAACGAAACCCTAGGTTAAGCCTAAACACTAGCTAGAGAACTAGCATCCTTACTAGTTAGATTGTAGTCAAGTTGGTGGACTATCTCTAGAGAGCTTCAAGTTAGAAGTTTGAAGATTCGAGCTTTACCAAGAAGAGGGGATCAAGCCGCGAGAAGAGCGTTCTTGGGTGGATTGAAACGCTTCAAGAAAGTTAATTAAGAAAGTAAGTTTCTAATCCCTACGAATTTGGTTACACGATTGCGAGTCGAAGATCCTTTTGTTGGAAAAATTTTAAATTTCCGCTGCTTTTCTGATTCCGTTTTCCAACAGAGCCAACAGTCATTTTCGAAGAGCTCGACGATGCGAATACGATGGAATAAGTTTTGTGGCCTAAAAATGAGCGGCGGCGCAGTGGTGGTCTGAAGGTGACGGTTTGTGCCACCCCGTCGACGGCAGTGATCCGGCGACCCTCGTCGGCTAACAACCACCCAACCCCACTTTTTTCGACCCCCGGGAGACGTTCCCGACCTCGGTTTGGCGTGAAAACCATCGTAGGTGGCGGTTCCGATAGCGGCAACAGAGCGGCGGCGCTTGGTGGCGGGTCTAGTGTTCTGACGAACTTTTGGCAACGAAACAAGGATTTCACTCAGCTCGATGAGGAGAGTTATTTTTGGGTTATGGTGTGGCGTCTCGACGTATGAATGGCGACAAATTGGGGCGGTGAAGTGGCACGGTTACTGTTCGTGGTGGTGGACTTTTTCGGTGACTTTTTCCGATAAATGGCATATGGGTTTCGAAGAGCACGTCACAGGTTAGACAATGCCTTTTACGGATTCGATTCTCGTTCACCGGTTTGGAAGTAATTGGATTTTGAAGATTATGGGGTTTCGTATTTTTAAATCTGAAATTGAGGATGATTGGCTTGGAATATCGATAAATTGATGGAGGATTTGGAACGAGTACGAGGAGTTCTTGCTAGGGTGATTTTTGGGGAATTTTTCGGCAGGTTTCGTCGCCGGCCAACGGTGGCCGGCCACTGTTCCGGCAGCTCCGGTGGCGGTCTCTGGCGGTCTTCGGTTAGTTTATCCGCCTCGTCGCGGTGAGTCCAACACCATTTTCCGTTCATTGATTCGACACTCGATTTATTTTCTTCGAATTTATTTGTATATTTGGGGATTAGTTAATTTAATCATTTAATTGTAAATAAATGGTTTAAGCTTGAATTGTATATGAAATAATGCATTTAATGAAATGTGATATGTATTGATGATTTGAATTGTAAATTGAACCTCGTTATGCCGAAATTGTATTAGTTGTTAATTGTTTTAAAATGTAAATCATTCTTGTATGCTCGACAAATTAATGAATATCCATTGTGTGTTATTTAAAAATATGTAATGAATAAAAATGTATGAATTCATGATTGTTGTGGATATTAGTTTTGCTTCATGCCATTAGATTTAATATAGCTCTTGTAAAAGAGGTGTTTGTGTAATCTTGGAAAATGTAAATTGTATGACTTGAATTAGTTAAACCATATTATTTGTGAAACAGTTATGCTAATTTTGATTAAGTAAAAGATGAACTATTATGTCTTGGATACTAAACTTAAAATTTAGTAATTAATATTAAATTACTTAAATTAAATATGAAATCGTTTATGTGATGGTTGAATTTGAATTTATTATACGATGTATGAATTGTATGAACTTTGTACCGTTGAATGACATAATTAGAATTTGATATGTGGCTTCATAGGTTTAAAGGGAATTCGTAACTTGCTATTATGTGAATTTTTTATGAAATGTGATATATGACTTGAATATAGGATTTAATTAGTAACATTTGCACGTAAGAATAGTTTAATTGTATGAATATGAATTTGGTATGCGCTATATGAATTAGTATGAAATAATTTGAATTGCTTTGTCTTTCTATTTCTCTTGTTTGCATTAATGGTACACATGAATGTGCCCTAATACGTATAATGATTTCACTGAACTATATAATGATTTGTTTTGTATGTAATCGACATGAATTTGAACCTTGCTTATATGATTGTATTTCTTCATACTTGAGCTTTGCCGTGCGTCTCTGTGTGGTTGTCGGTGTCTGAGTCTGAGCCCCCTATTGTGTTATGTGTGCTCAATCGTTCAGGGTTCCTCCATGGAGTGTCTGCGAGTTGTTTGGGTTTCAGTGGGACTTCCTTTGCCGTGTTTTCCCATTCTCTTCGGCGTAAGGTGAGGTTTTAGCAATTCCCAATTATTGAGGATTTTATCGGGACTTCAAGAGACTCCACGGATCACTTTACTGCGAGAAGCAAGTGAGAAGGTTCAAGACCCCTTTGAAACCCTCGGATTCTAAGGAAATACCAAAGAATGCAAAATTTGAACGGGAAGTTGGAACTACGGTCAGTTAAGGATTTGATTATCCTCTCAAGTTAAAAAAATTGTTAACCTCGACTCCACTACTACGGTGAACAGTACAATGAGCATTCATGGCATTTGCACACATGTATTTCATAAGTAGTTATATTTTATTTTGCTTGACGTGCGTGACGACGTGTAATGCTTGATGTTGCTTTGATTGTAATAACGTGGCTAATTGATTTAATTTTCATAATTTAAGATTTATTGTTGTTGTGAATTCTTGTAAACTGAATGGATTACATGCTTGCGTGGATTGTTCGTGCTTCAGTGTTTATAATTTCCTTAATGGCTCACTAACCCTTCATGCATATACAAGTATATTGCAATCTTATTTTACAGAGATTCTATCGTGATATCCCCCTTGAGTTGGGCTTGGATGATGAATCTATACTCTAGGGACACCGATATCAGTTGTGATAAGGTACGCTAAACATGCACCACATGTTTTGCATCGAGTGTTACTCTGATGTGTGCATGTTTGAATGCTGAGTAAGTGGACTTATGTGCTAGAAAGGTGTTA
The DNA here is from genome assembly GCA_037501455.1 of Lantana camara. Classification (NCBI taxonomy): domain Eukaryota; kingdom Viridiplantae; phylum Streptophyta; class Magnoliopsida; order Lamiales; family Verbenaceae; genus Lantana; species Lantana camara. The sequence continues at coordinate 58,475,241 of CM074858.1, forward strand.
AGATCTCTCTATTTACGTGTTGGGGAGATGTGGGATTCTCTCTATTTATGTGATAGAAAGATGTCGGATTCTTTCTAAATTGTGTGAGCAAGAGATGTTGGATTCTCTTGGAGCTAGATATTTGGGAGATGTTAGATTCTCTTGGAGCTAGATATTTGGGAGATGCTGGATTCTCACGAAATTTAGGGGGTTTGAGAAATGCTGGAGTTTCTCAAACTAGAATGCTTGGAAGATGTGGAAGTCTGCTAAACGTAGGTTAAGAGACGGGGCTCTCTCGATTACATAGTTGAGAGGATGGGTTCTCTCAAATTCGTACCTGAGGGACGGGGTTCTCTCTTTTGATGTGTCGGGAGACGGGGCTCTCTCTCTTACTTGCTGAGAGATGGGATTCTCTCTTGTTTGTCGCGGCTGAGTTACGTGTGGCCTGATGTTGGTTTGCAATCGATGAGGAAGTATCGAACTTTAGGTGCAGTGGCCTAGTGGGGATCGAACGAGTTTAAAGCGACTAACAGTCAAGTGTTCGGATAAACCTCTATGACTACAAACCTCTGAAGGGAGTTGATGCAAACAGTGGGAGTAAACTTCACAGCAGGGCTATGACTCTACACGATTTTAGGAGATGGATTGAAGTATTCCAGTTGGAAGCTTTACGACTCAGTAATAGGACCTGAGGACAGGTCCTTTTGAAGGAGGGGAGATTGTAACACCTTGCTCGTTCTACAAATAAGGTACACCACATTTCAACTTCCTTGTGTGCTTAATTCTTTGATTTTGTGCTTTGCATGGCCCTAGTTTGAACTCTTTTAGAGTTTAGGGGCCTGTTTGCAATTTTTTCTTTTTAGGGGTTTTTCATCAATGCTCATTTGATCCAGATTTTGATATGTTTGACCCCTTCAGCGCGTTCGGGGCATCGAAACGAGTCCGTAGATTCTGAGTTCGCCCAATTCTGACGTCATTAACCCCTTCTTCCCACCGTTTTTGCATACGAGGACCCGAGATATAATACCCAAATCCTCGTAATTCATGCCATAACTCCAGCTTCAGCTCTCTCTCTCTCTCTCTTCTCCAGCGATCAAACCCTGCCCCGCCACTATTCACACACACTAATCCGAACTCGATCGATACTTGACGGAATTTGACGAACCAATAGTCGTTTTTTAAGAGCTCGACGATGCGAATACGATGGTACAAGTTTCACGGCCTAAAAATGACCAGCGGCGGCACCGTGGTGGTCCGAAGGTGGCGATTTGCGCCACCCCGTCGACGTCGGCGCTCCGACGACCCTCATCGGCCAACAACCACCCAACCCCACGTTTTTCGACCCCCTGGAGACGTTTCGGATCTCGGTTTGGCATGAAAACCACCACAGGTGGCAGTTCCGGCAGCGACAACAGCGCGGCGGCGCTTGGTGGCGGGTCTGGCGTTCCTGCGGACTTTTGGCGACGAAACCTTAGGGGTTTCACTCAGCTCGATGAGAAGAGTTATTTTCGAGTTATGGCGCGGCATCTCGACGTCCGAACTGGGACAAATCGAGGCGGTGAAGTGGTGCTGTTACTGTTCGTGGTGGCGGACTTTTCTAATAACTTTTTCCGGGAAATAGCATATGGGTTTCGAAGAGCTCGTCACAGGTTAGACAATGCCTTACGGATTCGATTTTCGTTCACCGGTTTGAAAGTCATTGGAGTTTGAAGATTTTGGGGTTTCGTATTGTTAAATCTGAACTTGGGGACGATTGGCTTGGAAATTTCAGAAATTGATTGAGGACTTGGGACGAGTACGAGGAGTTCTTGCTAGGGTGATTTTTGGGGAATTTTCCGACATGTTTCGGGGGCGGTCGAATGGCGGCCGACCACTGTTCTGGCAGCTCCGGCGGTCTTCGGACAGTTTGTCCGCCTCGTCGCGGTGAGTCCAACTTCACTTTTCGTTCGTTGATTCGACACTCGGTTTAATTGTAAATAAATGCTTTATGCTTGAATTGTCGTTTAAAATGTAGCCCGATATATATGAAATGATGCATTTAATGAAATGTGATATGTATTGATGCTTTGAATTGTAACCCCTTATGTCGAAATTGTATTAGTTGTTAATTATTTTAAAATGCAATTCGTTCTTGTATGCTCGATAAATTAATGAATATGCATTGTATGGTATTTGAAAATATGTAATGAATTAAGAATGTATGAATTCATGATTGTTGTTGATATTAGTTTTGGTTAATGCCATTAGATTTAATACAACTCTTGTAGAAGAGGTGTTTGTGTAATTTTGGAAAATGTAAATTGTATGACTTGAAATTAGTTAAACCATATTATTTGTGAAACAGTTATGCTAATTTTGATTAAGTAAAAGATGAACTATTATGTCTTGGATACTAAACTTAAAATTTAGTAATTAATGTTAAATTACTTCAATTGAATACAAAATGGTTTATGTGATAGTTGAATTTGAATTTATTATAGGAGGTATGAATTGTATGAACTTTGTACCGTTGAATGACATAATTAGAATTTGATATGTGGCTTTGATAAGAATCATGGAAGCCTTGATCCCGATGAAACTAATCAACAAGAAGGTCATTTGCACAAGGGAAAAGAAGGAACTAACTTATCAAATTTGCACAAGGGTTCTGAAGGAACAAACATAAAATCAAAATCGAAGTGGGCTTTCAAAATACGAGTGAAAAGGCCTTCAATATTTTCATAGCTAACTATTAAGTAATTTAAGCTTTATTTATGTATTTTTGGGGCTAGGTTATTATATTATTATGTTGGGCTTTTATTTTTATTGTTTCTGGCTGATTTTGGGCATATATAACCCAAGTTATTTAGGGCTCTTTAGATAGTGGCGGGATTAGAGTGTCTCTTAGTATTCCCAACATTCTCTTATATTTAGGAGTGTATGATACTTTGTAATAATAACCAAAAATGTAGATTTTCAATTGAGAGAATTTTCTCCAACTTGTTCTTCTTAGAACATGATGAAAACTCAAGTGCAATCACTTGAAATTTCAACTTTGATAATATTGGTTTCTTGCTCTTTATAGCAATGGGGTCAATATTCCCTTTGATAGTATTGGTTTCTTGCTCTTATAGCAACGGGGTCAATATTACTTATTTCAGCCTTATTTGGACGATCCGGGAGTTTATTTCCAAGCTATTGACGTCGGGTCTCATGACGGGTTCGTTGAGGTTCGCATCATTTGGTATCAGAGCTTGGTTTCCAACCTAGGTTACATCTATCACCTATCTTTATTTTTTTGAATATTGAGCTAATATAAGTAGTGTATTGGAGCTGAATTTTTTTGTATTTTGGCACATTTCAATTTCTTGTTGATTTGTTGCTGCTGCAAAAAACAAAAGAAAAAAAAAAAAAAAAGGGACAAAGAAAAATGGGAAAAAAACACAAAAAAAAAGAGCAAAGAAGAGCAAACAAAGAAAAATGGAAAAAAAGGGACAAAAAAAGAAGAAGAAAGACCAAAAAAAGAAAAAGAAAAACGAGAAAGAAGAGCAGCATTTGTGTATTTCAATTTGGGTTTTAGATTTACTTTGAGAAAGAAAATGCGTTGTTTATTTAGTGAGATGACAATGTTGATCCAGATTCGAGGATGAGTCTTTTTTCAAGAAGGGGAGAATGATAAGAATCATGGAAGCCTTGATCCCGATGAAACTAATCAACAAGAAGGTCATTTGCACAAGGGACAAGAAGGAACTAACTTATCAAATTTGCATAAGGGAGAAGAAGGAACGAACTTAAAATCAAAATCGAAGTGCGCTTTCAAAATTCGAGTGAAAAGGCCTTCAATATTTTCATAGCTGATTATTAAGTAATTTAAGCTTTATTTATGTATTTTTGGGCCTAGGTTATTATATTATTATGTTGGGCTTTTATTTTTATTGTTTCTAGCTGATTTTGGGCATGTATAACCCAAGTTATTTAGGGCTCTTTAGATAGTGGCGGATTAGAGTGTCTCTTAGTATTCCCAACATTCTCTTATATTTAGGAGTGTATGATACTTTGTAATAATAACAAAAAATGTAGATTTTCAATTGAGAGAATTTTCTCCAACTTGTTCTTCTTAGAACATGATGAAAACTCAAGAGCAATCACTTGAAATTTCAACTTTGATAATATTGGTTTCTTGCTCTTTATAGCAATGGGGTCAATATTCCTTTTGATAGTATTGGTTTCTTGCTCTTTGTAGCAATGGGGTTAATATTCCCTTTGATAGTATTGGTTTCTTGCTCTTATAGCAACGGGGTCAATATTACTTATTTCAGCCTTATTTGGACGATCCGGGAGTTTATTTCCAAGCTATTGACGTCGGGTCTCACGACGGGTTCGTTGAGGTTCGCATCATTTGGTATCAGAGCTTGGTTTCCAACCTAGGTTACATCTATCACCTATCTTTATTTTTTTGAATATTGAGCTAATATAAGTAGTGTATTGGATCTGAATTTTTTTGTATTTTGGCACATTTCAATTTCTTGTTGATTTGTTGCTGCTGCAAAAAACAAAAGAAAAAAAAAAAAAAAAGGGACAAAGAAAAATTGGAAAAAAACACAAAAAAAAAAAGAGCAAAGAAGAGCAAACAAAGAAAAAGGGAAAAAAAGGGACAAAAAAAGAAGAAGAAAGACCAAAAAAAGAAAAAGAAAAACGAGAAAGAAGAGCAGCATTTTTGTATTTCAATTTGGGTTTTAGATTTACTTTGAGAAAGAAAATGCGCTGTTTATTTAGTGGGATGACAATGTTGATCCAGATTCGAGGATGAGTCTTTTTTCAAGAAGGGGAGAATGATAAGAATCATGGAAGCCTTGATCCCGATGAAACTAATCAACAAGAAGGTCATTTGCACAAGGGACAAGAAGGAACTAACTTATCAAATTTGCATAAGGGAGAAGAAGGAACGAACTTAATATCAAAATCGAAGTGCGCTTTCAAAATTCGAGTGAAAAGGCCTTCAATATTTTCATAGCTGATTATTAAGTAATTTAAGCTTTATTTATGTATTTTTGGGCCTAGGTTATTATATTATTATGTTGGGCTTTTATTTTTATTGTTTCTAGCTGATTTTGGGCATGTATAACCCAAGTTATTTAGGGCTCTTTAGATAGTGGCGGATTAGAGTGTCTCTTAGTATTCCCAACATTCTCTTATATTTAGGAGTGTATGATACTTTGTAATAATAACAAAAAATGTAGATTTTCAATTGAGAGAATTTTCTCCAACTTGTTCTTCTTAGAACATGATGAAAACTCAAGAGCAATCACTTGAAATTTCAACTTTGATAATATTGGTTTCTTGCTCTTTATAGCAATGGGGTGAATATTCCTTTTGATAGTATTGGTTTCTTGCTCTTTGTAGCAATGGGGTTAATATTCCCTTTGATAGTATTGGTTTCTTGCTCTTATAGCAACGGGGTCAATATTACTTATTTCAGCCTTATTTGGACGATCCGGGAGTTTATTTCCAAACTATTGACGTCGGGTCTCATGACGGGTTCGTTGAGGTTCGCATCATTTGGTATCAGAGCTTGGTTTCCAACCTAGGTTACATCTATCACCTATCTTTATTTTTTTAAATATTGAGCTAATATAAGTAGTGTATTGGATCTGAATTTTTTTGTATTTTGGCACATTTCAATTTCTTGTTGATTTGTTGCTGCTGCAAAAAACAAACGAAAAAAAAAAAAAAGGGACAAAGAAAAATGGGAAAAAAACACAAAAAAAAAGAGCAAAGAAGAGCAAACAAAGAAAAAGGGAAAAAAAGGGACAAAATAGAAGAAGAAAGACCAAAAAAAAAAAAAAGAAAAAGAAAAACGAGAAAGAAGAGCAGCATTTGTGTATTTCAATTTGGGTTTTAGATTTACTTTGAGAAAGAAAATGCGCTGTTTATTTAGTGAGATGACAACGTTGATCCAGATTCGAGGACGAATCTTTTTTCAAGAAGGGGAGAATGATAAGAATCATGGAAGCCTTGATCCCGATGAAACTATTCAACAAGAAGGTCATTTGCACAAGGGAAAAGAAGGAACTAACTTATCAAATTTGCATAAGGGAGAAGAAGGAACGAACTTAAAATCAAAATCGAAGTGGGCTTTCAAAATTCGAGTGAAAAGGCCTTCAATATTTTCATAGCTGATTATTAAGTAATTTAAGCTTTATTTATGTATTTTTAGGCCTAGGTTATTATATTATTATGTTGGGCTTTTATTTTTATTGTTTCTAGCTGATTTTGGGCATGTATAACCCAAGTTATTTAGGGCTCTTTAGATAGTGGCGGATTAGAGTGTCTCTTAGTATTCCCAACATTCTCTTATATTTAGGAGTGTATGATACTTTGTAATAATAACAAAAAATGTAGATTTTCATTTGAGAGAATTTTCTCCAACTTGTTCTTCTTAGAACATGATGAAAACTCTAGTGCAATCACTTGAAATTTCAACTTTAATAATATTGGTTTCTTGCTCTTTATAGCAATGGGGTCAATATTCCTGTTGATAGTATTGGTTTCTTGCTCTTTATAGCAATGGGGTCAATATTCCCTTTGATAGTATTGGTTTCTTGCTCTTATAGCAACGGGGTCAATATTACTGATTTCAGCCTTATTTGGACGATCCGGGAGTTTATTTCCAAGCTATTGATGTCGGGTCTCACTACGGGTTCGTTGAGGTTCGCATCAGGCTTCATAGGTTTAAAGGGAATTCGTAACTTGCTATTATGTGAATTTTGTATGAAATGTGATATATGACTTGAATGGAACTTATAGGATTTAATTAGTAACTTTTGCATGTAAGAATAGCTTAATTGTACGAATATGAATTTGGTATGCGCTATATGAATTAGTATGAAATAATTTGAATTGTTTTGTCTTTCTATTTCTCTTGTTTACATTAATGGTGCAAATAAACGTGTCCTAATACGTAATATGATTTCACTGAACTATATAATGATTTCTTTTGTACGTAATCGGCATGAATTTGAACCCTTTTTATATGATTGTATTTCTTCAATACTTGAGCTTTGCCGTGCATCACTGTGTGGTTGTCTGAGTCTGAGTCTGAGCCCCGTGTTGTGTTCTGTGTGCTCAGTCGTTCAGGGTTCCTCCGGGGAGTGTCTGCCAGTTGTTTGGGTTTCTGTGGGACTTCCTTTGCCGTGTTTTCCCGTTCTCATCGACGTAAGGTGAGGTTTTAGGTATTTTGTTTTAGTTAAAGCGACCTACAACCCTCTGTACTTGTTTACATGCCTGCATGCGATTATTCTATTATATTTATATAATAGATATGTGTTTATATGATATGTTCATGAATTTGTCATGCAATTAAATGTTTTCGGATTATATATACGAGCATATGTAAGCTTGAAATGTTTTGCAACGAGGCTATGCTCCAAACCGCGTGACTTCAAGCTAGCTACGGATTAGGATGACACGGAGAGGTACGTCTATAGCATATGCTAAGTTGCAAGGTAAGGTATGCTCCAATAAGGTACGTAAGTTAAGATTTTGACACGATATGATAAGTTTGGTACGTAGCGAGTTATGGTATTGTGTTTGTAAAGGTTTGCGTTAGGGGCCCCCGAGACGTGTGTAAGGGAGACACGGGATGACCATGGGGTCACCGGTTATGACCCCTGTGCACACTCTCATTTGAGATATTCACGTGCGACTCTTGGAGGTTGGGAAGGCGTGGTATCTTGAGCCCTCGGTGGATAACTGGGGAAGGCACAATGTGGATTAGCTACCCCGTGTGTTTTTGGTACTGGTAATGTGTAGTACGGGTTTGATCCCCGAACTACTTCGTTGATGGGGAAGGATTGTTTCTGATTTATGATTTCCATTTTGTATTTATGTTAAGAATTGGGAAGTTAGAGTTGGACCCGTACTCGTTAGGTATAAGATAAGTTCTGCTATGTTGATTATGAAACGGGATAGGAGCTTTCTCTTTCGATATGTTACGAGTTTGATCAGTCTGTTATGATTTGATTAAGTATAAGTATATATTTGAATTAAAAGTAGTTTTGGTATGCAAAACCCTACTCCCAATTCATAATCTTTCTTTTGATACGTTCTTTGCTCCTTATTGTTTATAGTGTCTGTACGTTCAGCCCCCTCACTCAGTCAGTCGACTGATCCTCGCCCCACCTATATTTTTAGTTTGCCAGTGCAGGTTATTGGAGTTCGAGCTAGGCCGCTTTGAGTCGGGTTGTGACGCCCCGATAATTCGGCCGTACAGGTATGACGTAAGTGATTACCAAATTGCGCGAAATAATTATTTTTACGTGTTTATATAGTTAATTTTATTTTAAATATATTAGATGTTAATAATGTTAATTAAGTTAATGATTATATCCTAAGTTATTTAATATTAAGTATTTTCGTGAAATTCATATCAAATTGATATTTATTGCATAAATCGAACTTGATTGCAACGTGAATTAACTTCCCGAACGTGATTTAATTCTTTTATGGCCTTACTTGCTCATTTTCGTGAATTTTGGGACTTAATTGCATTGGACTTAATTGCTCATTTGTTATGGAATTGAACCTAATTGCATGACTTAATTAATGGGAGGACTTAATAGCAAATTGGCCATTTCTTTCTCCTTCTTAGCAGCAATCACGTACCATTTGCTTCTCATTCATACAAACATTACATACACATTTGCTCTTGCTTCCATTGCCAACCGAACCAAAACCCTTGCCAAAGTGTAGGGAGATTTCATATTTCAAGCTTCATATTTGTGGGATTTGTGATCATTCAAGCATCACCAACATCATCACTTCATCTTAGCATCCATTTCTTGCATTTGAGGTAATTTTGGAACTTTGGTGATTTTCTTGATTTTATGGTATAGATAGGGCTTTGCTATACATTAGTTAATGTGTATATTTGTTATTGGAAATATGTTTAGGAACTTTGAGCTTAAGTTATATGCATTTATCTTGAGATTTATGGACTTGGAGCATGATTGATGATATGAGTTTCATTTGAAGAATTCTTGATGATCTAATGTGGAAAAAGGTGTTTTTATGAATTGTTATTGATCCATTTGTATGCTAGGAGGTGTATATCATGATATTTGAGCATTTAAACGTGAGTTTGATACATTTTTGGGTGATTGGGTTTTTGTACGTTATTGTTCTGTTGTGTGCTCTGGTTTTCTCTGCTGCGTACGTGACACGGGCGTGTCACCTTTTCCTTCTTCAGCATGACACGGGGGTGCATGATGGTCGGGTTCCGTTGTACCGTGACACGGGGGTGTCACGGTTTCCTTTGTAATGGTGACACAGGAGTGTCACCTTCTATTTTCATGCATATTGTCCGATGTACTGAGACACGGGGGTGTCACGGCTTATTGTATAATGGTGACACAGGCGTGTCACCTTCTGATTTCATGCATTTTGTGGTTGCATGCTACTGTACGTGCATGTGTTATATATATATATATATATATATATATATATATAATATAATTACATATTTATATATGTTTAGTGAATATTAAATATTATTTGGATTGATTTGATTGAAAATGTGGGATTGTGAATTCGAATGAATGATTGAATGACTTGAATATATGATTTAAATTCCTTAATAGTGCACATGAACATTTTCATAACATAATCTTATCTTGTACATATTTACCTCTTGAGTATTACATTGCCGAGCGTCTTATTTGGTCATATTGAGTCTCACTTCACCTTTCTTGCACAGATTTTGATTCAGTTGGAGATGAGGCCAATCCATGAGGCTCGTGTTTTCTCCTTTTTGCGGTTGAAGGTGGGTTTCTCTTCTATGTAGATATAAGACCTTATATATACCTTCAATGTGAAAGTTTTCTACCAAAATTGTATATATATATAGAGTCGTTTTAAAAGAGTAAATGTTTTCAACGTAAAGCCTTATTTTATGAACCCTACCTAATGTTTTGGCGAGAAATGAACGAATGCATGAATGGGGCCCAGGGACTTAGTGTGAGTGGCTATCCGGGGAGGCACGGGCCGACGTTGATCCCTCACACTAGTTCCACCAATGAACGGCGTAACGGACCTCGTTAGGAGTTACCGAGAAATGGACGCTGAGCGCCATCTGGGGAGTCATGTAACCCCTTTTGGTCAATGAATGGGTGGTCGGGCCTTGCAAACCCACCACCAACCCGGAGGAAGAAGGTGTAAATGTTAATGATTGTGCACAAAAGAATGATTTGCTTGAAAAGAATGAATGAATGAATGTTTAAAAGATTTACACAAGGTGTTGGTTGGAGATAATGCACACCCACTCGTCGGGCCAATAATGACCTAATGTTAATGATTCGTTATAATCCCTTTTGACGATTTCTATTCACCCAATTTGGAAATTCTTTAAAAACTTCACTTGGGATTATAACCTGCATGTGCATGTTTAATTACCGTCGTATATTATATTTATGCCCTGGTTTTATACTCACCAGTCCTGTAACACCTCGGAGCGAAGGGCTCCACATCCCCCGCACCGTAACCCAACACGTGAAGCGAAATGGGAACTCCGTCCACATATCAAGCCACGGCAAACGGGTGACAAACAAAAATCCAACCTAAGCTAGGCGGTCTAGACCCTACTCAGAGCACGCAATAAAATAAGTAACGAAGGTGGAAGCACCAGTATCTCATAAAGCAAATAAACATACTCAAGACATATCAAACTTTCGATTCAAGTTATACAAACTTTACAATTTCGAATTTAAAGCATAACTTATACATATTTCAAAATTAGCCAAAATACATAAAGAAAACGAAAATACAATGCATGAGACTCAAGCTATCCTCAACCTCGACTCAAAGACAACCGCCTAGCTCCAACACCTCAGAACGGGTACCTGCAACTCAAATCAAAGGGGGAAAATGATAGAAATAACGAGGGTCAGTCCTAGAGACTAGTGAGGGGGCTAACACACGCACCCATACATATACATAAGAGCAAAGCATATACAAAGCTGAGAGGGGTTCGTGAACCGGGCATGGTTTTCGCATTCGAAGACATTTAACCCATGGTAATATATATAAAGAAAGAAGTTTGGAGCGAAGGCCAAATTCAGTCAAGTTTTAGAGTTTAGAAATCCGCCCCCGTTTCACAACCCTAAACGAAGACATAATGAACTGAAAGCTTAAATCCATCACCCTTACTTACTCCAAACACCAAGGCGAAACGAAAACAAAACAAATCATAACCCAACTCCACCCCAACACCGTTTTGGGGAGAGAGGTGCCCCTCTCAACCCCCACTGATAAACTGACTGAGACGGGGGATCCGCCCGCTCCTTCGATGGGTCACTAAGCACACCGCCGGCTCAAGAAGACCCGCCTTCCCCTCGACCTCCCGAGGATGGGCGAAGTCTCCCTTTTGTGGAGTCGTGTTGATGAGAGAGCCCGGCGACCCCATGGCCGACCCGGGATCACATACCACTTCTCCGGGGCCCAAACTTACACTTACACTTATACTTGCACTTATCACACTTACCATGCGAAGCTTATCCACAATCTTGTCACGCTTACACACACACACTCTTAACAAAGCTTGTCAAAACAAAAGAAAATAGAGCTTATATACTTATAAAAGCGTTTTCAAATTCTTAAGACAAACGGGACAAATCCCACGAAATACGTATCCAAACACATATCTATATATATACATATATAAGTCGCATGCGGGTTCGAAATTCAATTTGGGTCTTAGGTCATCATAACTAAAAGGGAAGAAAACCTCACCTGGACGAGCAAACCAACCAAAACGGACCAAAAGGAATCAAACGAACCACTTCCTCAACAACAGAGTGAACCTGTAACGCCCCGGTTTTTCAATTTTATTAATATACCTTATTTGCTTCTAAATTGCGCAATTTAATTATTTAATTATGTGAGTAATTGTTTTTACGTGTTTTATATTTAACTTTATTATAATTGTTATTATTTTATTACATTATATTATAATATATTATGTTAATTAATCATGTTTTACTTAATTAATTGTTTATTAATATTTATATATATATATATATGCATGGAGAATTTTATTTATGCATGAAAATCATATTTTTGCATGGGATTTAATATAATTATGCATGAGAATAAATTATGCATGGAGAATTAAATATGCATGCATGCAAATCATAATTGTGCATGGGAATTTTATACATTATGCATGAATTGCATGATTAAGTTTGTTCGTTTATTTTGTGCTTCGTTTTTATATGATATGATATCAAATTGCCACGAAATTGTAATATGTTGTACGTATATGTGTTATGAATATGATTTTATGCTCAATTTATATTTTTGAATTCATTTGTTATGTTAACGAATTAAATTTTAATTGAGGAACCAAAACGGGAGCTAACGAGCACTTAGCGTACCCTTGGTTCCGAATTTTATATCTTGAGCTCGGGAACTCGGATTCGAGTTCCGTCAACTCCGCTGAACTCGTAACGAAAATTCGAGTTTAGTAAACTTAGCCTTATAATTTTCCCAATTCATTTGAAACTCCGAATTTCAACCGAAAAACGAATCGGCGACCAACTTGACCTTGCTACACTAAATCAGCCATATCTTGGCCAAACCTTAACCAAACTAACCATGGTTTGATTCTTTGAAACCCTAACTCAATCCTCTATCATGACATAACCAGCCTTGACCGAGATTATCCTCTCACAAGCCCCAAAACTTAGCCAAAGCTTCTGTTCTGAATTCCAGACCCGTAACCCTTCAACCTTGGAGATTTTGGAGCTCAAATCTCATCCAAACTTCAACCAATCATCAAGGTAAGCTTAGGTTTGTATTATATGATTAATTCTGAGCATTTTCATCTTTTCATTCAAGATTTTGAGCATGGTTTCATTCATTTCTGACCATTTTCCCGAAAATGGAAGTTTTGAGCAAATTTATGATCTTCTTTGATTCTTAACGGTTTTGATCGATTCCAAGCATGAGAATGATTGTTTTGACTTCCTCATATCATTTATGGTCATTTATTTCGTGGTTGTTGAAGTATTTATGATATATCACTTATGAAATTTTGAGAAAAATCCCACGTTTATGTCACGTACACCTTCATGTTTTGATTGATTACTTTCTGGAACTGATTATGAGTTGAATATATGGTATTTTGCTGTGCATTTGATGGACTTTTGGACTAGAATGAAATCGGATTGAATGAGCTTAAGCTTGCCCTGTTTTTCTTCTCGTTTGGCCCTGTTTTCACGCAGAGAAAATTGCTGTCAGTTTGCTGTTTTCCTTTTCCTTGTTGCTGTCTTTTTTTAGTGGCTTTTTAGCATGTATTATGGTTGAGTTGTTGCAGCAATTTGTGCCTTGTAATGTTGCCTATCTTGCTCGTACATGCCTGTCTTTTTCATGCTCTGTTTCTGCGTCATTTGCTGTCAAACGAGGCTGTTGCTGCTGCGTGTAACGGGCGTGTCGATTGCTGCCTTTCCGGCGATGCACGGGGGTGCAGCAAAGCCTGGAACTTCTGTACCGAGACACGGGGGTGTCTCGGTCCAGGCTTTGTGGGTGACACGGGGGTGTCACCCCGTTTTTCTTGAACCACTCCTGCGTCTTCCTTGAGTTTTGCTGCTGCTGTTGTTGATCCTTTGCCTGCGTGTGTGTGTGTTGCTGCTGCTGTTTTGGTTCTTGCATGCATGGGAGTGGATTGGTGCATGGCTTTGTGTTGCATGCATGTAATATGAGTGATATATATAGATATGCATGGTTCATGTGTGTACGTGTTTATATATGTATATATTATATATATATATTGTATATTAGTATAATATATGATTATTTATATATATTATAGTATATATATTTATTATATATTTTAATTATTATTTAATTTAATTTAATTATTGAAATTAATTGAATTTTATTTCGCGTATTTATTCTACTGACTTTCGATTGAACGTTTTATTTATTTTATTCCCATATATGAATTTGAATAATATGTGTTATGCTTATTAATTGAATGTTAGATTAATTGATATGAATTATGAATTATGAATTTATGAATTTATGAAATTTATATGAATTTATGAACTTATGAAATTGAATGAAATATATGAACGAATGAATGATTATATGTTTTAAATTTCTTAATCGTGCACATGAACACTTTATTGATATAATATGATCATTTATGCATTCATATCATATTCACTTCATTGCCGTGCGTCATATATGGTTCATTAAGAGTCTTGAGTCTCACGAACACGTCTTGTGGTCTTTTGTACAGTTTGTCTCCAGGGTGGAGAGCTTTTGATCGTTCAAGCACTTGATAACTCGTTCCTTGTTTCATCACGGTTAAGGTGAGGGTGTTTTTGTTTTAGCTATATAACAAACCCTACAACCCTTATGTGAAGAGCTTTGGCCAAAAACCTTATGATTATATATTTATGGTTTTCAAATAAAGTTATTGAGTAAATTCTTCTGAGTTATACCTACGAGCGTATATAAGCTTAAAAATGGTTTTGTAATGAGGCTATGCTCCAAACCGTGTGTCTTCATGCTAGCTATGGATTAGGATGACACGGAGAGGTACGTATATAGCATATGCCGAATTACACGGTAAGGTATGATTTCTTATAGTATGTATCATATGTATGTATTGATATGTTTTGGCGAGACACATTTATTACTTATTACAGAACGGGCCCCGGGACTTAGTATATGTGGCTAACCGAGGAAGCAAGGGCTGACGGGGATCCCATATACTAGTCCCACTATTATACAGCGGTACTGGACCTCGTCAGGAGATTGGCGGGGAAAGGGAGCTGAGTGCCATCTGGGGAGTCATGTAACCCCTTTTGGTCAAAGATCGGGTGGTCGGGCCTTGCAAACCCACCACCAACCCGGAGGAAGAAGGTTGGAACTTATTTACGATTGAAATGATTGATTGACTGATTAATTATTGATTGATAGGCACTGTGCGGGAAGGCCGGGAATCGGATTGCCCAAACAAATATATTTAGGATATGATATGATTTATGGTCTGTGTGTATTATGATATATTGCCTGATCGCCTAATCAATATATTACTGATATTTATGTACACGGTCGGAGTTTGGATGGAGGTTGTGCACGCTCACTCGCCGAGCCTTATATTTATGTATGATTTATGAGAGTAATGAATTTAATATGAGTTAGTCGTAAAAGTCGAGCATTGTTTATCTATTTTCTTGCCCCTTTTTGGGAACTAAATTCAAATAAAACCCTTGCTCGGGATTTATGATTTGCATGTGCATGTTTTATATATATATGTATCGCTCCTGCTCACTCAGTCTTCTAGAGACTGACCCCTCTCCCTCCCCATTCTTTTAGTGTGCAGGTTTGATCTTTGGAGTTCGGGCTAGGCGGAGGTGTTGGAGTTTTAAGTTGGTCGAGTTAGGTTAGGAGAGTCTTTGCACTCACTCATGTATTGAATTTATGTCTGTATCGATTCTTTGGTATCATGAATTTGAATAATTATGAAATTATTAGTGAATTGCTCTTACGGGGTATTGTTATGTTTCAAAAGAGGCCTGAAGAGCCCAAATTCCGTTTATGATTGGTATGTTTGAACTCTGGCTTTTCTGCATTATATTTTAAGGATTGGTAACCGTTGTCTAGCTCCGCCTGGCTTAGGAAAGTTTTTATGTTTGTCTCCCGTTCGCTAGGGTGTGATACGGGTGCGGATTTACTATTTCGTTACTCGTGTTGAGCCTTAGTGCGGGGGATGTGGTGCCTCACGTGCGGGGTGCTACATCCTTAAGTGGTATCAGAGCCCGGTTGCAAAACCGGTGTTCTTGAGTCGTGTTGGAGGCAGTCTAAGTCGAACGGCATAGGGACTATGTGATATTGTGTGCATTGCATCGATCTTGAATATGGAATTTGGTGTCCTTAAGAATTTTGTGAAGCACTTGTTGCATTTTATATGGATTCTTGTCTTTCGTATTGAATATGTGCCATGAGCATGCACTAATCGCATGCATCTATTCTTGAAATAAGTTATGGTTCCCAGGTTATAAAGATGATATCAAACCACGGCCAAGTTCTAGGACAAAGAAGATTGATTGCAAACCTTTCTGAGACATGGAAGATGGGTAGGATACTTTGGGAAGAGTGAATCTAGAGATGCGATGGCAGGGAGACATTTGGTGAAATCGAAATAGGGGATAATCATGGGATTGTTGGGACTCAAAAGACTAAATTATGAGAATCTGCTACCTGAAGTGCATTAATTGGATTCAACAGGATCTCACAACTTAAGAAATGAAGGGAACAAAACCTTGAAGACATATGGGTCCCGGATTTGGATCATGGAAGAGGTACTAATAATTAAGAGGAGTCGAGGTAAGATCGGAAACAAGTCCAGAAGGGGTTAGAGAAAGATAAGTAATAGGATAACTACAATTCATGGAGGGTGATAATGCTAAGGACAGGACTTGAGTTCAATTTTCCAAATCCAGGCTGAATTGGCATGTTGTGAGGCTGAATTGGAAGATATGGAGCAACAAATGGAAACGGTAAAGAGAGGAAATCATGCGGTCAAGTATAAGCAATTGGAGATGAATTAAATTCCCAAAGGATAAGCGCGGAGTTCTTGATCGAGGTAACGATTAGATGTGAAGGTCGAATTTCGAGGAGAAGTTTGGATACTAATTCTGTGGACGTGGAGGAATTAAGGATTACGGAATTTCAATCTCGGATAGTGGAAGATACAAGTGATGCAACTCATGGAAAACTTGAAGACCGTGGGAAAGGCAAGGGATAATCACCAAGTCAAAGTCACCTCGGGATTGGAGGAACGAGGAAAAGCTACCGAGCTAATAGCTTATCACCTTGGTGACAGGTTCCAAAACATTCATAGCATGTGCATCATATTTCGCATTAATTGTTTATTCTTTTAACCTTATGGTTATCCGTGCATTTCTAATTGGCTTTGTTATGCTAATGTGTTGTATAACTATTTGATGTAAATTGACACATGCATTGTCATTTTAACCCAACATGCATTTTAGTGTTTACTTGATAGGAAGCCTTTCGCCCCAACTATCAAGTATCAGTTCAACCGAATCGCATCCGAGTTATGAGGAAGAGAAATAATAGGATAACATAAGAAGGAAGGTGAATCTGGGGAAATAAGAACTTCTATTAAGGGATAGATTAACGAAAACAAGAATTCAGAAGGAGAAGTGAGATTAGAGTTCCGGACAAGATTAAGAAAGGAGTTTCGGACATCAAGAGAACTAGGGAAGGAGTTGAAAGGCCAAATCTTTGATTTTTATATCAGTTAAAACTCCACCAAATGGGGTTTACTCATCAAGAGTTTCGATAAGAGAAGAATTGATGGAGTTCAACTCGGTACAATAGAAATTTAAGGGGAAGAGCACGACCGAGGAACAAATTGAAGATTGAATGGGTGCTCGAAGGAATATTTTAGTGAGAGTAATGGAATTGCAAACTAAGGAAGACCTGGAAGTCCTATTAGTGATGATCAGAAATAAATAAGACGGTTTGAATGGATAAGTATCAAGAGGGGAGTTAAATTACTAAATACGGTTGAAGTCTATCACCAGGAATAAAGGAAATGATTTAGAGAATATTCTTATGTGTAGAACATGGATCTGGGGATAACAGAATAATAAGGAAGCTTCTGGGAACTCCTAAGTCAGAATTGACAAGAGAGAGTGACGAATCAAGTTGGCATACGATGGAATGATAGCAATCATGAGTAATCCAATAGGGTACAACAGAGGGTTTAATAATGACAATATTATTAAGTCTTCGGTTAGTCCCATGTTACTTCGGAGGGAAATCTAAGAAGGAATTAAACCGGAAAGGATGATCATTGGAGGATTTACATCAAATTTCAAAACGCATCAAGAACATTCTGTCTTAGATCCAAGAGATGCAGAGTCAGATGCAGAATACAACCTTAAAGGGGTTAAAAAGGAATGAACGGATAATATGAACGAAAGATAGAAAAGGATTCATGCTAAGGTAGATCCTAATAAAGAACACCTCAAGGTAGGGATTGAATCGTCAGGGTTGTCAGGAGTAGTTATCCTTGAGGGTATTTCAAACTCCGATATGGGTAAGATAGTAGCTATGGACCTAACTTCAAGACGGATGGTCTAAGGGTATTCGGGAGGTCAAACTTGGTTAACTACAAAGAGTTGGTTGAAGGAAGATTAAGGGAAATAATGAAGACTGGAAACAGTACCAGGCAGAAGGGATCTAAGAAGTATAACCCCTGAAGAGGTTAAAGACAAACTGAGCACTGAATCTATCTTCTGGACAGATGATACACTGAACAGCGACAACTCACAATTTTAAAACTTTGCAACTACGGTGAACGGTACTTATAGCATCCATGATACATACATTCATGCAAATTTAACTTAATAATTTCTTTGTTATGTGCTTTGTTTTCTTACCAAGTTAAATTACTTGAAGTAATTAATGGTTAACGTGATGATAATTGATATTTACCTTAAGGTGGCTTATGTGATTTTGAATTTGGTTTTGCGTGTGCTGCTTGGGGGTATTGGAGACTTCCTTGCTTTATTTAGCTTGTTTGAGAGACGGGGTGCTCTCGTTATTTCTAAGAGATGGGGTTTCTCTTATTTTTGTTCGAGAGACGGGGTACTCTCTTTGTTTGCGAGAGACGGGGTTCTCTCATTGTTGCTCGAGAGACGGGGCTCTCTCCTTGTTGTTGCGAGAGACGGGGAATCTCTCATTGTTTAATTCCAAGCGTGTTTTGAATCCGAGGACGGATTCTTTTTAAGGGGGAGAGATTGTAACGCCCCGGTTTTTCAATTTTATTAATATACCTTATTTGCTTCTAAATTGCGCAATTTAATTATTTAATTATGTGAGTAATTGTTTTTACGTGTTTTATATTTAACTTTATTATAATTGTTATTATTTTATTACATTATATTATAATATATTATGTTAATTAATCATGTTTTACTTAATTAATTGTTTATTAATATTTATATATATATATATATGCATGGAGAATTTTATTTATGCATGAAAATCATATTTTTGCATGGGATTTAATATAATTATGCATGAGAATAAATTATGCATGGAGAATTAAATATGCATGCATGCAAATCATAATTGTGCATGGGAATTTTATACATTATGCATGAATTGCATGATTAAGTTTGTTCGTTTATTTTGTGCTTCGTTTTTATATGATATGATATCAAATTGCCACGAAATTGTAATATGTTGTACGTATATGTGTTATGAATATGATTTTATGCTCAATTTATATTTTTTAATTCATTTGTTATGTTAACGAATTAAATTTTAATTGAGGAACCAAAACGGGAGCTAACGAGCACTTAGCGTACCCTTGGTTCCGAATTTTATATCTTGAGCTCGGGAACTCGGATTCGAGTTCCGTCAACTCCGCTGAACTCGTAACGAAAATTCGAGTTTAGTAAACTTAGCCTTATAATTTTCCCAATTCATTTGAAACTCCGAATTTCAACCGAAAAACGAATCGGCGACCAACTTGACCTTGCTACACTAAATCAGCCATATCTTGGCCAAACCTTAACCAAACTAACCATGGTTTGATTCTTTGAAACCCTAACTCAATCCTCTATCATGACATAACCAGCCTTGACCGAGATTATCCTCTCACAAGCCCCAAAACTTAGCCAAAGCTTCTGTTCTGAATTCCAGACCCGTAACCCTTCAACCTTGGAGATTTTGGAGCTCAAATCTCATCCAAACTTCAACCAATCATCAAGGTAAGCTTAGGGTTGTATTATATGATTAATTCTGAGCATTTTCATCTTTTCATTCAAGATTTTGAGCATGGTTTCATTCATTTCTGACCATTTTCCCGAAAATGGAAGTTTTGAGCAAATTTATGATCTTCTTTGATTCTTAACGGTTTTGATCGATTCCAAGCATGAGAATGATTGTTTTGACTTCCTCATATCATTTATGGTCATTTATTTCGTGGTTGTTGAAGTATTTATGATATATCACTTATGAAATTTTGAGAAAAATCCCACGTTTATGTCACGTACACCTTCATGTTTTGATTGATTACTTTCTGGAACTGATTATGAGTTGAATATATGGTATTTTGCTGTGCATTTGATGGACTTTTGGACTAGAATGAAATCGGATTGAATGAGCTTAAGCTTGCCCTGTTTTTCTTCTCGTTTGGCCCTGTTTTCACGCAGAGAAAATTGCTGTCAGTTTGCTGTTTTCCTTTTCCTTGTTGCTGTCTTTTTTTAGTGGCTTTTTAGCATGTATTATGGTTGAGTTGTTGCAGCAATTTGTGCCTTGTAATGTTGCCTATCTTGCTCGTACATGCCTGTCTTTTTCATGCTCTGTTTCTGCGTCATTTGCTGTCAAACGAGGCTGTTGCTGCTGCGTGTAACGGGCGTGTCGATTGCTGCCTTTCCGGCGATGCACGGGGGTGCAGCAAAGCCTGGAACTTCTGTACCGAGACACGGGGGTGTCTCGGTCCAGGCTTTGTGGGTGACACGGGGGTGTCACCCCGTTTTTCTTGAACCACTCCTGCGTCTTCCTTGAGTTTTGCTGCTGCTGTTGTTGATCCTTTGCCTGCGTGTGTGTGTGTTGCTGCTGCTGTTTTGGTTCTTGCATGCATGGGAGTGGATTGGTGCATGGCTTTGTGTTGCATGCATGTAATATGAGTGATATATATAGATATGCATGGTTCATGTGTGTACGTGTTTATATATGTATATATTATATATATATATTGTATATTAGTATAATATATGATTATTTATATATATTATAGTATATATATTTATTATATATTTTAATTATTATTTAATTTAATTTAATTATTGAAATTAATTGAATTTTATTTCGCGTATTTATTCTACTGACTTTCGATTGAACGTTTTATTTATTTTATTCCCATATATGAATTTGAATAATATGTGTTATGCTTATTAATTGAATGTTAGATTAATTGATATGAATTATGAATTATGAATTTATGAATTTATGAAATTTATATGAATTTATGAACTTATGAAATTGAATGAAATATATGAACGAATGAATGATTATATGTTTTAAATTTCTTAATCGTGCACATGAACACTTTATTGATATAATATGATCATTTATGCATTCATATCATATTCACTTCATTGCCGTGCGTCATATATGGTTCATTAAGAGTCTTGAGTCTCACGAACACGTCTTGTGGTCTTTTGTACAGTTTGTCTCCAGGGTGGAGAGCTTTTGATCGTTCAAGCACTTGATAACTCGTTCCTTGTTTCATCACGGTTAAGGTGAGGGTGTTTTTGTTTTAGCTATATAACAAACCCTACAACCCTTATGTGAAGAGCTTTGGCCAAAAACCTTATGATTATATATGTATGGTTTTCAAATAAAGTTATTGAGTAAATTCTTCTGAGTTATACCTACGAGCGTATATAAGCTTAAAAATGGTTTTGTAATGAGGCTATGCTCCAAACCGTGTGTCTTCATGCTAGCTATGGATTAGGATGACACGGAGAGGTACGTATATAGCATATGCCGAATTACACGGTAAGGTATGATTTCTTATAGTATGTATCATATGTATGTATTGATATGTTTTGGCGAGACACATTTATTACTTATTACAGAACGGGCCCCGGGACTTAGTATATGTGGCTAACCGAGGAAGCAAGGGCTGACGGGGATCCCATATACTAGTCCCACTATTATACAGCGGTACTGGACCTCGTCAGGAGGTTGGCGGGGAAAGGGAGCTGAGTGCCATCTGGGGAGTCATGTAACCCCTTTTGGTCAAAGATCGGGTGGTCGGGCCTTGCAAACCCACCACCAACCCGGAGGAAGAAGGTTGGAACTTATTTACGATTGAAATGATTGATTGACTGATTAATTATTGATTGATAGGCACTGTGCGGGAAGGCCGGGAATCGGATTGCCCAAACAAATATATTTAGGATATGATATGATTTATGGTCTGTGTGTATTATGATATATTGCCTGATCGCCTAATCAATATATTACTGATATTTATGTACACGGTCGGAGTTTGGATGGAGGTTGTGCACGCTCACTCGCCGAGCCTTATATTTATGTATGATTTATGAGAGTAATGAATTTAATATGAGTTAGTCGTAAAAGTCGAGCATTGTTTATCTATTTTCTTGCCCCTTTTTGGGAACTAAATTCAAATAAAACCCTTGCTCGGGATTTATGATTTGCATGTGCATGTTTTATATATATATGTATCGCTCCTGCTCACTCAGTCTTCTAGAGACTGACCCCTCTCCCTCCCCATTCTTTTAGTGTGCAGGTTTGATCTTTGGAGTTCGGGCTAGGCGGAGGTGTTGGAGTTTTAAGTTGGTCGAGTTAGGTTAGGAGAGTCTTTGCACTCACTCATGTATTGAATTTATGTCTGTATCGATTCTTTGGTATCATGAATTTGAATAATTATGAAATTATTAGTGAATTGCTCTTACGGGGTATTGTTATGTTTCAAAAGAGGCCTGAAGAGCCCAAATTCCGTTTATGATTGGTATGTTTGAACTCTGGCTTTTCTGCATTATATTTTAAGGATTGGTAACCGTTGTCTAGCTCCGCCTGGCTTAGGAAAGTTTTTATGTTTGTCTCCCGTTCGCTAGGGTGTGATACGGGTGCGGATTTACTATTTCGTTACTCGTGTTGAGCCTTAGTGCGGGGGATGTGGTGCCTCACGTGCGGGGTGCTACAGAACCTTTAAGAGTTCATGGAGTATGGAAGAGATTGGCTCCAAAAAATCACAAGGTCTTGAAGAGGGTTTTCTTCTTCTCCTCTTCTCTTCTCTCTCGATCTGTTGCAGCACAAATGAGGGGGGGGGGGGGGTTGGCTCGGTTCTCAACTGATAAGGGAGAGGGAGAGACTTAACTCAAGTCAAGTTATCAAGGGTTAGGCTTAGGTTGAGTTAAATTGGCCCCACAAGTACATGACTAGTCAAAGAAGGTGGCTTAAGCACAAGCTATCCGTTCCGGTCAAAAAACGAGGGTCTAAACGAGCTTAGAAAAATACCAAATCAGGTTCCTTGGCTTCATCTCTTCGTTACGAGTCCGACGCATCTTCCAGAATTCGAATCCGAATTCCCTAGCTCAAGTTATGGCCTCCGGAACAAGAGGCGCGCTAAAAATAGTTAGGCCCTCATGTCCCTCGTCAAACTTAAGGTTTAAAACCTCGATAAACGAACACGAAAACTTAAAATGAGCATGCAAACACATTCAAAACTCACATATGTCACACATATCAAAATTTCACAAAAATCGGAATTGAATTCCGGCACATAACGAGCAATTTACGAGCATGCAGACTTAAATGTTTAAAATCAAAGTTCAAGAATATAAACAATAAATTTCATATTAATTGAAATAATCATATAAGCATTAAAATAACATTCAAATACGTAAGTAAATAATTTAAAGCACATAAAACCCTCACATTAAGGCGTGCCTGGAAATCCAAACCATCGGGATGTTACAAACTCCCCTCCTTCAAAAGGACCTATCCTCAGGTCCTAAGGAGAATCTTGAACGGCTTCGAAGACAAGTCTACCTCCACACTTCCGCTGCGCCACTCTGATCACAACTTCTCAAGACCCTATCTCCTTAATTGGCGAACCGGACACAAAGTCCTAGTCGTTTGCCCCCACTTCCCAAATAAAGATTCGGGAGTAGTTGGAGAATTATCAACCTTGGCTTATAGATATTACTACACAAAGTCCATAACGTCTTTCTTATGCCAGAACATCCGGGTCCCAAAACTCCGAACAACCTCAACCCTGAGTGGGATAAACTCGTGACCTTGCACTCCTTAAGGCGTAGGCTACCGTTCTTCTACGAGCAACACACAACAAAGGCCTTCCTTTATGCCTCGGTTGGAAACAAGGTAGCCTTTCGTACCTTCGGTTAGGCAAGAGCCAATACCGTGGGTAACTCTCTTCAACCGCCTCTTCCCACTCAAAACCGTACCTCTTACTCTGAGGCAATCCTCGGTTCTTCTACGAGGAATATCAACGGGCTAGCCTTCAGTCTAATACCCGAAAATATCGTTGAGTCCCTGACGGACCTCCTGAAAGCAACATCCAACTCAACGGGACCTAAGCACCTCCAAACCGCTCACCGGAAGCAGTTCGACCCTTGCAACTCACCTAACGCTCTCGAGCGCTCAACGTACCAAACTCTCTCCAAAAGAGAGTTAACACAAAAGGAAAAGAAAGCACGCAACAAGGAAGAACTAAGAAGAAAAGGAAACAAATACCAAGCAAGAGCTAAGAAGCACCAAGGAATAAATAAGGAGGCAGTAAACACTTAGGTTTTCCCCAGATTAAAATATGCATGAAATGAGATGCCATGAATGTTTCGTGTACCTTTCACCGAAGTAGTGGGGTTAAGATTAACTTGCCCTTGGGTTGGAATCGCAATCCTGGAGTTATAGCTCGTTGAAGGTCTTAGCTTGAATTGGTATGGGCAACTATTTACCATGTGTCCGATCTCACCACACTTAAAGCAAGCACCTAACTTCTTCCGACATTGCCCTTCCACATGATTCGGACCCTTACAAAAAGCACATCGAATTGGAGCCGTTAGGGTAAGCTCCGGATTCGGTTTCGATTGCCGTGGTTTCTTCTTCTTCTTGGATGGTTTAACATCTTGAGAATCATGGGGCTTTTCTTGTGGTGCCGGCCTCTTGCCCAACCTTGAGTTCGAACCGGATCCTTGTCCCAATTGAAGAGTGTGGGATTTCAAATGTTGCTTATCCATCTCGCGTTGAACCACCTTCTTCATTGCCTCCGACAGTTGAAGTAGAGAGGGTTTGTTGAATTTCACCATTGAGTCCTTGCATGAAATTTTGGACCTTAAGTCGGTAATTATTAATAACCGGTGTGGCATACGGGCCCGATCTCTCTAGTTCCTCCATGTAATTTTCAGCCATCCTTAACTCTTGTTGGAGATCTCAAAATTCTTGAAGTCTCTTTACTCTTGCACTCGAAGGAACGTATTTGTTGTGGAATTCCCGGATAAAATTCTCCCATGTAAACTCTTCCCCGGATCTCTCAAACCACAATCTTATTTCCTTAAGCCAAATCAAAGCTTGTCCTTTAAGTACATGGGAAGTGCAATTCACTCTATCTTGTGATGTTCCCGATAGAGTACCCCAAATCCATGAAATCTCAGAAATCCATTGCTCGGCTTTCACATCATCGCCTCCAAACCACATAGGAGGGTTGCAATTCCGGAATTCTTGGTATACCGATGGCATTTGTTCTTCTCCCATGGTTGTGTGTTGAGACGACATCCTGAATAAGAACCAAAATTCAAGAAAAATCGATGCGTGGAAGGGTTTAGTGCATGTTCATGTAAACAATTAATACAAATAAATTCATATAAGTCACAAAATGATGAAGGTGAATGCAAATAATCACATAATCCTAAGCCGAACGACCTAGACAAACCGGACAGGACACTAGAGCTCCGGTTTTGCAACCTAGAGCTCTGATACCACTTTCAGATGTAACACCCCGGAGCGAAGGGTGCCACATCCCCTGCACAGTAACCCAACACGTGAAGCGAAATGGGAACTCCGTCCATGTATCAAGCCACGGCGAACGGGTGACAAACAAAAATCCAACCTAAGCTAGGCGGTCTAGACCCTACCCAGAGCACGCAATAAAATAAGTAACGAATGCGGAAGCACCAGAATCTCATAAAGCAAATAAACATACTCAAGACATATCAAACTTTCGACTCAGGTTATACAAATTTTACAATTTCGAATTTAAAGCATAACTTATACATATTTCAGAATTAGCCAAAATACATAAAGAAAACGAAAATACAATGCATGAGACTCAAGCTATCCTCAACCTCTACTCAAAGACAACCGCCTAGCTCCAACACCTCAGAACGGGTACCTGCAACTCAAATCAAAGGGGGGAAAAGATAGAAATAACGAGGGTTAGTCCTAGAGACTGGTGAGGGGGCTAACACACGCACCCATACATATACATAAGAGCAAAGCATATACAAAGCTGAGAGGGGTTCGTGAACCGGGTGTGGTTTTTGCATTCGAAGACATTTAACCCATGGTAATATATATAAAGAAAGAAGTTGGAGCCGAAGGCCAAATTCAGTCAAGTTTTAGAGTTTAGAAATCCGCCCCCGTTTCACAACCCTAAACGAAGACATAGAGAACTGAAAGCTTAAATCCATCACCCTTACTTACTCCAAACACCAAGGCGAAACGAAAACAAAACAAATCATAACCCAAATCCACCCCAACACCGTTTTGGGGAGAGAGGTGCCACTCTCAACCCCCACAGGTAAACTTACTGAGACGGGGGATCCGCCCGCTCCTTCGACGGGTCACTAAGCACACCGCCGGCTCAAGAAGACCCGCCTTCCCCTTGACCTCCCGAGGATGGGCGAAGTCTTCCTTTTGTGGAGTCGTGTTGATGAGAGAGCCCGACGACCCCATGGCCGACCCGGGATCACATACCACTTCTCCGGGGCCCAAACTTACACTTACACTTATACTTGCACTTATCACACTTACCATGCGAAGCTTATCCACAATCTTGTCACGCTTACACACACACACTCTTAACAAAGCTTGTCAAAAACAAAAGAAAATAGAGCTTATATACTTATAAAAGCGTTTTCAAATTCTTAAGACAAACGGGACAAATCCAACGAAATACGTATCCAAACACATATCTATATATATACATATATAAGTCGCATGCGGGTTCGAAATTCAATTTGGGTCTTAGGTCATCATAACTAAAAGGGAAGAAAACCTCACCTGGATGAGCAAACCAACCAAAACGGACCAAAAGGAATCAAACGAACCACTTCCTCAACAACAGAGTGAACCTTTAAGAGTACATGGAGTATGGAAGAGATTGGCTCCAAAAAATCACAAGGTCTTGAAGAGGGTGGTCTTCTTCTCCTCTTCTCTTCTCTCTCGATCTGTTGCAGCACAAATGAGGGGAGGGGGGGGGTTGGCTCGGTTCTCAGCTGATAAGGGAGAGGGAGAGACTTAACTCAAGTCAAGTTATCAAGGGTTAGGCTTAGGTTGAGTTAAATTGGCCCCACAAGTACATGACTAGTCAAAGAAGGTGGCTTAAGCACAAGCTATCCGTTCCGGTCAAAAAACGAGGGTCTAAACGAGCTTAGAAAAATACCAAATCAGGTTCCTTGGCTTCATCTCTTAGTTACGAGTCCGACGCATCTTCCAGAATTCGAATCCGAATTCCCTAGCTCAAGTTATGGCCTCCGGCCGGGGAGATTTTATGCATGAATAAGGCCCGGTCGGGTAGTGTTATACAGAAGCTACTGCATCTTCCTTCCTTCCTTATGCCTGCATGATTTATTGATGGTGCGTGGTTTTTCATTAGTTTATGCATGCCTTTTTATTTTGTGTGATTGTTTGAGCTGTTATGCTTCATCCTTGCTTATTAATGCATGTTTGCATGCATGTAACATGGTATGCACGTACATATATAATATATTAGTGAGGCATGCAGTGTGTGTGTTTAAAATATATTGTTTGTGCATTACATGTTAGCATGCATGAAATGTTTGAAAGGTGTTGTTATGCATGCAGCATGTACGTGTGTAATATATATGTATATAACATATTTGCATGCATAATTAAATTATCACCTTTTTGCATGCATGTAATTTAGTGATTAAATAAGTGTGTTTCATGCATAATAATGTACGTATATATATACATTTATAATATATATGTTTAGTAAATATTAAATATTAATTGATTTAATTGAATTATGGAAATTAAATTGTTATTTATTTCATGTTCCTTTCTAATTTTGAATTTTAAATTGAATGCATTTATTTGTCTATTTTCTAATTATAAATGTGTTATAGTAAGTAATATAACCATTATTTGAATTCTTGGATTGAATTGTTATGAAATGTGTAAAGTTATGAACTTGATGAATATGAACGCTTCCTTGAACGAATGAATGACTCATGTATATGATTTAAATGCGTTAATAGTGCACATGAACGTGTTCATTATATAATATGATCTCTTAGGCATTCATAATACGATTCATTGCATGTCGTGCGTCATATATGGTTCATATGGAGTCTTGAGTCTCACGTTTGCTCTGTGTCAATTCTTTTACAGTTTCTCCAGGGCGGAGAAGCCGGGTTCATAGGACACTTTCGAGTCTCCTTTTCTTCTTTGTATTTCTTCTCATGCTGAATTTGATTTGATTCATGAAGAATTCTAATTTCCTTCTGTATTGGATCTGATTTTGTCTTTAATGGGAATAGGGTAATTATGGTGTAACTGTTTTGTGTCACTCAAATTTAATGAAATAAAACAAACCAGTATGTTCTTAGAGTAATAGTGTAATTGCCCTACGTTTAACATGTGTGTGTATTCAAGTTTTCAATTGAATGAAGATTGATTAATTTAAGAAGAGACTGAATATCATACACTTCAAAGTCTTGAACTGCTATTCTTTTAAAGGTTTAATTCTCGAAGTGACGGTTATAGCATAATGGTCGAGTAATAAATGAAGTATGTTATTTGTGGTAATTGTGATTTGAAAGTGTTGTTAAATGTGTGTGTACGTGATGGGGTGTGTATATACATTTATGTATATATATATCTACATCAATATACATAAATGTGATAACTGAATATGCATATATATATATATTTGTAATTTTCTATGGCTTGAGTTTTTGACAATATCAGTACATATTTTTGTAAATGGGGAATGTTAGACTTTATAATTTACGTTTGTTTGTGCGTGAGAGTGATTGGTGCGTGTGTGATGTGTTATATGGTTGTAATGTTATAAACTAATTATGTGTATTTAAATTGGAGCATTTGGTTTTCCATTTAATTGAATCCTTATGCACATCTATAATTGTTTTCAATTGAATTTATATGGACTTGTATGATTTTGTTTGATATTGAATTATACAACAATTGGGCAACGTGTGTGCTTTAGAGATATCATTTAGTTTCTAAGTGTGTTCGTGGCTACTGTTACGCTTTGCACTGGTCTTTTCCGTGTTTGCTTGATACGTTTGAGTTGCTTTATGAATTATACGCTATGGTATGACTTTAATTGCATTTCTAAACTTTAAATATTAATTTCATGATTTATATGAATACTTGAATTATGTTATGTGACCTACTTGATGCACATCATTCCATAATGCATTCCACTCTTGCTTATGTTTGTCGTGCGTCTCTGTGGTTCATGTTTGAGTCGTGTCTCACGAGTACACTGTATTTCTTTTTTTGTCAGTGATCTCCAGGGTGGGGACAATCCGATCAAGTTTCATCGTCTTCTCAGTTTCTGCGTCTCGTCGTTTCTCGGGTGAGGTTTAGGATTTTGTATAGTTATGCGACTTATGGCCTTTACATGTTGATTTCTACCCTTGCATGCGAGTATACCCTACTATAAATACGTATGTGTTTGATATGATATGTTTATGATCTTGCGTGCGTCCTGCGTGGGTGGAGGTCATAAGGCTTAAAGTTCCATCGCGTAGGGATAAAATATATAAACCAGTTTTTGAAGCATATGTAAGCTATTTTGACAGTTGTGTTGTGTTAATTCTGTAGCGAGATTGCCATGAAAGATTGGGGTATGTTATATTACGTTGTGATCCGTTGTGATCTGTTCTGTTGTGATCCGTTGTGATCTGGTCTGTCGTGGATCCGAGGAGCTATGGGTAAGGAGCCCTCGAGACGGTTAGGGCCGTCGGGGATATACCTGTGCGTAGTTCCATTTGAGATATCTTCACGCGACCTGTGCTGTAGGGAAGGTGTGGTATCTTGAGGCTTCGGCTAAGGCCGGGGAGGTCTCTTGTGGGTTCGCTACCCCTTGAGGGTGAGTCTATTTTTAGACGGTTTATTATAGATGGTTAGGGCAACGCGAGGCTCTTCCATCATTGGAGTAGAGGTTGGATTGATTTTGATTTACGTGATGAGGAGTTGAGGTTGGAAGCTCGTACTCGCCGAGCAGTTGATTATGTTATGTTAGGGATTTATGAATCGGGATAGAGTCTTTGTAAAAAATGGTTTCTAAACTTATATCTATATCTATTTGGGTTCTTTCAAAATGTTTTGGTATGCAACACCTATCCTCGGTTCATGATTCCATGCTTTTATTCTGTGCTATGCTCTTTATATATATATTGTGGGTGTGCGTTAGCCCCCTCACTCAGTCAGTTGACTGATACCTCATTTTATCTTTTAGTTTGCAGGTTTCCTTTAAGCTTGAGCTAGGCGGAAGTGAGTCTTCTGAATCACACTTGTCAGTCTAGTTGGTATTAGGATGCATTGGCCGCATACTTTATTTATGTTATGTATTTATGTTTCATACTTGAAGGTTATGTTTATGTTCTACTTAGACTTAAACCCGTGTGGGATTAGTAAGCTAGTACTTAGATGTTAATAGATATTAAGATGATACTTATACTGTTTATTATGTTGGATTATGAATTGATTCGGGACAAGGTATTTATGCTAGTTGAAACTGGCACCTGCTTTGTATGTTTTGTTTTAAATGCTTCCGCTATCTATTGTTGTTGGTTTTAATTGCTTCCGCACTCTGAGTTTATCAAGTTAGATCCGCCTAGCCTAGTGTGTGAGTTGGTCTCCCGTTCGTTATGATTTGGATTCGGGCATGGACTTTCCCATTTCGTGACAGGGTCTAGGTCTTAGTGCGGGGGATGTGGCATCCTACGTCTGGGGTGCTACACTCTCCTTGTTGCTTGTGAAAGACGGGGAATCTCTCATTGATTGTTTTTAGGCGTGTTGTGAATCCGAGGATGAATTCTTTTTAAGGGGGAGAGATTGTAACGCCCCAGTTTTTCAGTTGTATAGCATGATGTATGTGTTTATCAATTTGCGCGAATTAATTGTTTATAAGTGTTTTATATATTTTGATGTTATAAATTTAATTTTATATTTAAAGGTTAAAGTGTAATTAATCATACCTTAATTAATATTAAATATATGTTAATTAGTTGGCATTGAAATCCTAATGTTATTAATATTAAATATATGTATTTAATGTATTTTATTTTAAACTATATTAAATCTGTGCATTTGATTTAATGAATATTAATTACATGCATTTTAAATTAAACTATATTAATTTCGTGCATTTGAATTATATTAATAAAATTTGTACACTTTGATTTTAATGTGATTAAAACCTTGTACTTTATTATTTCATTAAATTTGAATTTGAAAATGATGTTTGTTTTTAAGCATTTAAATTTTGTTATATTTTATAAATTCTTTGAATTTCTTTATGAATTGTTCATGAGTGCTATAAACATGTTTCGTTTTTATATGATGTGATATTGAAAATTCATGAAAATTTAGTATGTTGTAGATTTATGTGTTATGAACATGTTTACATGCTCTTTTTATGTTTTCGATTTCGTTTGACGTGGTAACGAATTTATTTTGCATTGTGGAACCAAATCGGGGCTAACGGGCAATTAGCGCACCCTTGGTTCCGTATGTGATATCTTGAGCTAGGAAACTCGGATTCGAGTTTCGTCAACTTCGCTGAACTCGCAACGAAAATTCGAGTTTAATGAACTTAGCCTCATATTTTTCTAAGACCATTTGAACCTCCGAAGTTCAACCGAAACATGTAATGGATGCCAAAACTGCCACATTTTACCAAAAGTGCCATATCTTATTCAAACCTGGACCAAATTAACTATGGTTTGATTCCTGAGAACCCTAACTCAACCCTATAACCAGCCTTTATCACCCCAAACCGAGATAACCCTCATTGCTTGGAGAAAATTCAACCAAAACCTTCTGCTCTCTAGTTTTCCCGTAGCTCAAGCCAACCCTTGGAGATTCAAGCTCAAATCTCTTCCAAACCTTCATTAATCAACAAGGTAAGCTTAGGGTTGTATTGTACATTCATTTAGAGTCAGTTTGTTCCATTCATCCCCAAATTTGAGCTTGCTTTTATGGAGTTTGATGATTATGAGTGAATAGTTAGGTTATAGATGAATTTCTTGATCTCTTGGATTCCTTGATGACTTTGATTGTTTTAAAGATTGAAAGTGATCATCTTAACTCCCTTATTTCAATTATGATCATGTAGTTTGTGGTAGTTGGCTTTTAAATGAGTTACCCTTAATGAATTTATTATGAAATGCATGAAAATGGGACTGAATTCTTCCTCTCTCTCGATGTACTGCTGCTGCTGCGTTTTAGGATAATAATTACTGTCAATTGTTGATCATTTTTGCCTTCTTTGCTGCACCTACATACCAGATCATGTTGAGTAGGAGTTGGAGTGGTTGTGCCCTGTTTTTGTGAGGTTTTGTCCCTGTTTTTGGCCTGGTTTTGCTGTTGTCAGATGCTACGTTCTCCTTGCTTTGATTGCTGTCAATTATCAGTCATTTATAGGAGTGGTTGATGCTATTTTGCAGCTGCATAACATGCCTTATGTTGCTGCTACCTGCTGCTACTTTTTCATGACTTAAAACAGGGGAAAGCTTTGTTGTTTTACTGCGCTTCGTCTGTACTGGAAGTCCCCGGCCGGGGAGATTTTATGCATGAATAAGGGCCGGTCGGGTAGTGTTATGCAGAAGCTACTGCATCTTCCTTCCTTTCTTATGCCTGCATGATTTATTGATGGTGCATGGTTTTTCTTTAGTTTATGCATGCCTTTTTATTTTGTGTGATTGTTTGAGTTGTTATGCTTCATCCTTGCTTATTAATGCATGTTTGCATGCATGTAACATGGTATGTACGTACATACATAATATATTAGTGAGGCATGCAGTGTGTGTGTTTAAAACATATTGTTTGTTCATTACATGTTAGCATGCATGAAATGTTTGAAAGGTGTTGTTATGCATGCAGCATGTACGTGTGTAATATATATATATAACATATTTGCATGCATAATTAAATTATCACCTTTTTGCATGCATGTAATTTAGTGATTAAATTAGTGTGTTTCATGCATAATAATGTACGTACATATATACATTTATAATATATATGTTTAGTAAATATTAAATATTAATTGATTTAATTGAATTATGGAAATTAAATTGTTATCTATTTCATGTTCCTTTCTAATTTTGAATTTTAAATTGAATGGATTTATTTGTCTATTTTCTAATTATAAATGTGTTATTGTAAGTAATATCACCATTATTTGAATTCTTGGATTGAATTGTTATGAAATGTGTAAAGTTATGAACTTGATGAATATGAACGGTTCCGTGAACGAATGAATGACTCATGTACATGATTTAAATGTGTTAATTGTGCACATGAACGTGTTCATTATATAATATGATCTCTTAGGCATTCATAATACGATTCATTGCATGTCGTGCGTCATATATGGTTCATATGGAGTCTTGAGTCTCACGTTTGCACTGTGTCAATTCTTTTACAGTTTCTCCAGGGCGGAGAAACCGGGTTCATAGGACACTTTCTGTAACACCCCGGAGCGAAGGGCGCCACATCCCCCGCACCATAACCCAACACGTGAAGCGAAATGGGAACTCCGTCCACGTATCAAGCCATGGCGAACGGGTGACAAACAAAAATCCAACCTAAGCTAGGCGGTCTAGACCCTACTCAGAGCACGCAATGTAACGCCCCGGTTTCCGGAAGAACAGGTAAGCACGCCACGTGTGAGTTGAGCGTAGGTTTTATTTTATTTCTTTTAATTTCATAATATTCATACGTGGCATTCATATTTTTATAAAATTCATGAAACACAATTTATAACAATTATATGATTTTATACCATTGAAAATATTGTTTCATGACACGGAAAATATTTATTGCATGAAATCATTTACCGAGAGTGATAAATTACCAAATTGTCCCTAGTTAAAATACTTTCTAAAATATTAGGGACTTAATTGCATAATTTTCTAAGGGCCTAATTGATTTTATTTCAAAAGCTTATACACTTAATTGCATACATTCATGAGTTAAAGGATTTATGGGCAATTAACTTAATTCACAAAAATCAAGAATGGATGTAACGGTATAAGCTTCCTCAAGCTTCTTTGATCAATTTTATCCTAAAATTTGCCAAACACATTTGCTTCCTCTCTCTCTCTCGGTTCTTCAAGAAGAATAAGGAAAGAAGATAATTTTCCATCATCATCAAGATTTCAAGAAGTTTACCAAGCTTTTGAGAGTTGATCATCATCCTCATCTATCTTCTCCATTTCTTCCATTGCTAAGGTTGGTTGAGCATGATTGGATGATTTGTGATCATAAGTGATGAGCTAGGGTTTAGGATTTATGTGCTAAATGAGTTGTTGGTGATCAAAGTGTGATTATAGGATCATATATTGGATTATAGCATGCTCAAGGGTATGAATTCTTGAATAATTGTCAAGATTGATCAAAGTTGGCCATGAACATGAAACCTTGGAAATCTTGTTGTATTGCATGTTTTATGTGTTTAAGTGTGATATTATTATGCTATAAGTGTATTTGCATCATATTTCCAGAAATTATAGCATTTGGGGATCAAAATTGGATTGTTGTTGCTTGGTTGTTTTCTTCCCGAGAGCTTCCCCTGTTTCTGCTCTGTTTTTCAGTTGCAGAAGCAGGGAACGACCGTTCCCAGCCTCAAGGCTTGGTGGGAACGGGCGTTCCCATCCCTTTTCAAAATATGCGCGGCCGACTACGGGAACGGCCGTTCCCACTTTGGCCTTGGAACCGGAAGGGCCGTTCCCGGCGTAGGCGCGCTTTTAAAATTAAAACGTTGCCGCGTTTTTCTGGGCAACGGGAACGACCGTTCCCAGTTTTCAAAGGAAGCCTGGAACGGCCGTTCCCAAGGGGCTGACAGAACAAAATTCACTGCATAAATTTCCCATTTTGACCCCTCGATCCAACGACTTCTTTGACCCCGAATTGCTATAATATGTACTAATATAATGTGAAACCAAAAGTTATAATACCACATTGCATTTTCATGGTCGTCTCGACACGTTTTCGCCGTTCGTCATATTTTGGCCATTCTAGTCAATGTCTCATGTTCATATGTCGGATTTGCACAGGTCACGAGGGCGTGGACGAGGAGCAAGCTCCTTAGAACGCTACTTTATTATATTTTGCAAGAAAGGTGAGGTTTTGTTTTGGTAAAACGAACCCTACAACCCCTATGTGCTAGTTTTCGGCCAAAACCTATTATAATTATAAAGGTTTTCAAACTTATAAACATTTCCAAGCAAGAAGGTATTGATTATCATGATTCCAAGTAAGCAATTCATGATTGTAATGATTTCAAGCATGTTTGGCGAGTACATGATTGCACGTGGGCCCGAGGGTAATTCTTGAGCCAACCGGGAAAGCAAGGGCTGACGGGTAACTCCTGAATTATCCTCACATTGTTGGGATCACCCCCGAAGCCACTAGGAGATTAGTGGTGGAAGGAGTTCCGTGTCTAGAGGTTCATGTCCTCTACACACACCATGTCGTGGATAGTCGAGCCTTGCAAACTCGCTATCACCCGGAGGAAGAAGGAGACTGGGGATTAATCCGGAATGTCGGGTTATCCTCGGGTTATTGCATGATTTCAAGCATGAAACTGTCTATATGAGCACTAAATGAATTGCATGATCACGTATT
This sequence comes from Lantana camara, assembly GCA_037501455.1. NCBI lineage: Eukaryota > Viridiplantae > Streptophyta > Magnoliopsida > Lamiales > Verbenaceae > Lantana > Lantana camara. Next base: position 58,510,932 of record CM074858.1, read on the forward strand.
TATCAAGCAAGCAAGTATGTTCACGTATTGTTCACGATTGGGAGTTCGGTTGGAGATTGCCCTTACTCGCCGGGGCCACATGTTCATGAGATTGACAAGCATGATTAAATAAAAGTGTTAAAATGATTGGTTGTAATCTCGGGCAAAGATTAAACTTATTGAATTATATATATTTATTTTATTTTATGCTAAAGTCTTCACCCGAGGCTACAATTTGCATGTGATGTATGTTATATATATTTATTGCCCCTCACTCAGTCTTCGGTAGAATGATACTTCACTTTTCAGGTACCTTTTGAGCGTGGTTGTGCTAGGCGGGCGTTGGTCGAGTCTTGCATTATCACGGGTCTAGTTTCATACCTTCATGTATATTACTTTTGGAACATTTCATGTTATGGATCGATATTCGTATTTTGGATACAGGGTTATGTATATTGTTGATAGAACCTAATGTACTGATAGTGATTGGTACCTATATGTAACTATGGAATAAATATGGTACCTATATATATAGGTATGAATGACTTTATTGCTGCCGCTTTTACATTCATGTCTGTTTGATTATATTGGGGAGAGTGTCCCGCCTAGAGCGTCGTTTTGTTGTCACCCGTTCGCTGTGGTCTGGATTTATGTATGAACTGTCCATTTCATACGTGGATCGAGGCTACAGTGCGGGGGATGTGGCGCCTTGGGGTCTAGGGTGCTACATCTACAGGTGGTATCAGAGCCCGGTTGCAAAACCGAGGTTCTCGAGTCGTGTTGAGTCAGTCTAGGTCGCACGGCATAGGATTATGTGGTATTTGGGAGTCTGCATTGGGTTGATCTACTTGATTTACTCCCTTATTCGCATTAATCGCACTACTTGATCTTTCTTGAAAGTGTACTACTTGATATTATGGAAATTGTGTGCACACATTTGCATTTATTGATCAAGCCACGCATGTTTAGTGATTTAATTTCAGGATGGAGCATGATAGACGTTCCAGTGACCGATCCTCGAGGCACAGGCATCATCATCGCCGACATCATCGCCGCGAGAGATCACCACCGCCTCCACCTGCTCAGGCACAGCCCCAGGATTTCATGAACGCAGTAGTGGGGCTAATAGATCAGAGGTTACAGGAACGGGTACCTCCACCACCACCAGCGCAGGTAGTACCTCCAGAGAATCCCATTTCTGCTATCTTGCGAGAGTTCTAGAATCAGCGTCCCCCTAAGTTCTATAAGGGAGACGACATACAGGCAGAGATGTGGTTGAAGGAGATTGAAAGGATATGGCAGCTTATTCCTTGTGATAGTCAGGAGAAGGCTCGTTGCACCCTCACTCTTATTCAGGGCGAGGCCTACTCCTGGTGGGAGAGCACACAGATCGTTCTGGAGGCAGCAGGGACAGAGATTACTTGGGAGGTCTTTGTACGGGAGTTCAGAAACAAGTATATTCCTCCAGCTTCCCGTACCCGCAGGTTGAGGGAGTTTACAGAGCTAAAGCAGGGAGGCCGATCCGTGGGTCAGTACATCGCCGAGTTCGAGAGGCTTTCTCGCTATGCACCTAACATAGCGAATGATGACTTTCACAAAGCGATGCAGTTCGTTCAGGGGTTGAGGCCAGACATTCAGGATGCACTGAAAGCTACTAATACCAGCACCTGGGTGAAAGCTACAGCAAAAGCCCTAAAGGTTGAAGATTCTGATAGTGCTAGGAGGGCTACTCAGCGAGCAGGACAGGCTTCAGGCTCGAGATCAGGCCAGGGTTCGAGTTCAGGAAAGAGGCCGATGGTGTATTCTGCACCTCCAGCGCAGAGAGACTCTGGGAAGAAGCCTAAGTTTACAGGGCCGTCACAGAAGGGTTCAGGGCCATTATTGAGGGGTCCGAGAGCTCCAGCACCACCCCAGCCACCTCAGAGACCGAGATGCACATGGTGTGGACATCCTACGCACACTTATGATAACTGCAGGTGCCGGTTAGGTTTGTGTTTGATCTGCGGGAGTAACGAGCACCTGGTTGATGGTTGTCCGGATCGCCAGGATCCACCACCTGCAGGACCGAGGCCACTGGTGAGAGCTCGGGCTTATGCACTTGCTGGAGAGGAGCATGATGCTGATATTGACCCCGCTGCAGTAGTTGAAGGTATTATTTGCATTCATGGCACGAACATCCATACCTTATTTGATCCAGGAGCTACACACTCCTTTCTTGCGCATTCTATTGCTATTACCTTGTCTTTGCCTGCTATGTGTACTTCTGTGCGCTATGTAGTTAGCACTCCTTTTGGTAGTAGGCGAGAGACGGATCAGGTTTACAGGGATGTTCCAGTTGTGATTGAAGGCTGGGAGTTTCTGACAGATTTTATTGTTATGCCAATGGAGAGATATGGAGCTATTTTAGGGATGGAATGGTTATATAGGCATTGTGCTACAGTTGATTGCCGGGCTAAGAAGGTTCAGTTGGGTTCAGAGGTTGTTACGGGCTGTACTTCGAAAACCGTACCCCTACTTTCATTTTCAGAGGCTCAGAAGTTAGTCAGAGACGGGGCTACAGGGTTTATTGCTTACATTCTGAACAAGCCAAAGGATCAGGTGAAGTTAGAGGATACAGAAGTGGTGAAGGAATTCCCCGAGGTATTTCCAGAGAAATTGGATTCATTGCCGCCTGAACGGGAGATTGAATTTGTGATCGATCTTTTCCCGAATGCTGAGCCGTATTCAAAGACTCCTTACCGGATGGCTCCAGCTGAATTAAAGGAATTAAAAGTTCAGCTTGAGGCTTTATTGGAAGTTGGGTACATTCGGCCTAGTTCTTCGCCGTGGGGAGCACCGGTGTTGTTTGTCAAGAAAAAGGACGGGACTTTAAGAATGTGCATCGATTACAGGGAGTTGAACAGGATGACTATTAAGAACAAGTATCCCCTTCCACATATCGAGGAATTATTCGATATACTTCAGGGTTCCAAGGTGTATTCGAAATTGGATTTAAGACAGGGATACTACCAGCTGCGAATCCGAGCAGAGGATATTCCTAAGACAGGATTCAATACTCGGTACGGGCACTACGAGTTTGTGGTTATGCCGTTTGGATTGACTAATGCCCCTGCAGCTTTTATGGATATGATGCACCGGATATTCAGGCCTTTCCTCGACAAGTTCGTGGTGATTTTCATTGATGACATTCTAGTTTTCTCGAAATCAGCTGAGGAGCATGCAAGACATCTCAGACTCGTTCTTCAGACACTAAAAGAGCATCAGTTATTTGCTAAGTTCAGCAAGTGTGAATTTTGGATCGACCGGGTTTCTTTCTTGGGGCATGTGATTTCAGGAAAAGGGTTGGAAGTCGATCCCTCGAAAATTGAGGCCGTGCTTAAGTGGGAGAAACCAAAGAATGCCTCGGAGATTAGAAGTTTCTTGGGATTGGCAGGTTATTACAGAAGATTTGTTCAGGATTTCTCCAAGATTGCGGCACCGTTAACCCGGCTGACAAAGAAGGATGTTAAATTTGTCTGGGATGAGAAGTGTGATCAAAGTTTCAACTTCTTGAAAGAAAAGTTAGTCTCAGCTCCGGTGTTAACTCTTCCCGAGGGTTCAGAAGAGTATGCAGTGTATACAGATGCTTCTAAAGAAGGCTTAGGTTGTGTTTTGACTCAGAAAGGAAAAGTGATCGCTTATGCTTCCCGAAAGCTAAAGGAATATGAAAGGAATTATCCAACACACGACCTAGAGCTTGCAGCCGTGATCTTTGCGCTCGGGAAATGGAGACATTATCTTTACGGGACTTCTTTTGAGATCTTTACTGACCACAAGAGCCTCCAGTATTTATTCACGCAGAAGGATCTAAATATGAGGCAACGGCGTTGGATGGAAAAGTTGGAAGATTATGATTGTACAATTAAATACCATCCTGGGAAAGCCAATGTGGTTGCCGATGCACTTAGCAGGAAGGCGAGTGTATCGAGTTTGGAAAGTGAGGAAGTTGCCCCAATTGTGTTAAGGGCTCGGGTTTCTAATATCACAATTCAGCCGGAATTGAAGAATCAGTTATTTGAGGCTCAGAATAGGGATTCGGAAGTACAAAAACTTGCAAGTAAAGCTAAGGATGATCCGGAGAGTCCGTTTGGGTTTGATGAGACCGGGTTGCTTCGGTTTAAGAACAGAGTAGTAGTACCTGAAGAATTGAGACGGGTCCTACTCGAAGAAGCTCACAAGTCAGCCTACTCGATCCACCCAGGAGGGAATAAAATGTATAAGGATTTGAAACATTATTATTGGTGGAACGGGATGAAGAGGGACGTGGCAGAGTATGTGAAACATTGCTTGACTTGTCAGAAAGTGAAAGCGGAGCACCAAAAACCCGCGGGACTTCTACAGCCGTTACCTATTCCCGAGTGGAAGTGGGAACAAGTAACGATGGACTTTGTTTCTGGATTACCGAAGGTTAAAGGCGGGTTTGATGGAATTTGGGTGATCGTGGATAGATTTACAAAGTCTGCACACTTTCTACCGGTCCGGATGTCCTATAAGATCCCGAAGTTGGCCGAGATCTATAACAGAGAGATTATTCGACTCCATGGTATTCCGGTGAGCATAATATCGGATCGAGACCCGAGGTTCACTTCTAAGTTGTGGCAGGAATTACAGGCTGTCTTGGGAACGAAGCTTAAGTTCAGTACAGCATTCCACCCGCAAACAGACGGCCAGACCGAAAGGTTAATCAGGTATTTGGAAGATCTTCTTCGGGCTTGCGCGTTGGATTTTCAGAACTCGTGGTCAGAACAGCTTCCCTTGATTGAGTTTGCTTATAATAATAGCTTTCAGGCTTCGATTGGGATGGCTCCTTACGAGTTACTGTATGGAAGAAAGTGCCGATCTCCGTTGTTTTTCGATCTAGAAGAATGGAAATGGTCGAAACAGGAAGGGGTAAAGAAAGGTGAAAGATTTGAAAGGCCTTCCAAAGTTGTTCAAGCTATGATTGAGAAGGTTCAAATGATTCAACAACGGATGAAAGCCGCGCAAGATAGACAGAAGAGTTATGCAGATAAGCGCCGAAGAGATCTGGAGTTCGAAGTTGGTGACCGGGTATTCTTGAAGGTGTCACCAAGGAAAGGTTTCACCCGGATTGGGAAAGGAGGAAAGCTTAATCCTCGCTACTTAGGTCCGTTCGAGATTCTTGAAAGAATAGGCGAGGTAGCCTATCGACTGGACCTACCACCGAGTCTTACGGGGATTCACAACGTGTTCCACGTTTCACAGTTAAGGAAATATTACCCCGATGAGACTACAATTCTCCCCGTGGAGGAAGTGGAACTGGAACCGAATTTGACATTTGTTCAGAGGCCGGTTAAGATCTTGGATCAGAAATTTCAAGAATTGAGAAACCGGAGAATTCCCATGGTTAAGGTGTTGTGGAGACGTGATAAAACCGAAGAAGCTACGTGGGAAACGGAGGATAAAATGAAACGGTTCCACCCGGAGTTGTTCGAGCAGGACTAGAGAATCTGGGGACCAGATTCTTCTAAGGGGGGGAGAGTTGTAACGCCCCGGTTTCCGGACGAACAGGTAAGTACGCCACGTGTGAGTTGAGCGTAGGTTTTATTTTATTTCTTTTAATTTCATAATATTCATACGTGGCATTCATATTTTTATAAAATTCATGAAACACAATTTATAACAATTATATGATTTTATACCATTGAAAATATTGTTTCATGACACGGAAAATATTTATTGCATGAAATCATTTACCGAGAGTGATAAATTACCAAATTGTCCCTAGTTAAAATACTTTCTAAAATATTAGGGACTTAATTGCATAATTTTCTAAGGGCCTAATTGATTTTATTTCAAAAGCTTATACACTTAATTGCATACATTCATGAGTTAAAGGATTTATGGGCAATTAACTTAATTCACAAAAATCAAGAATGGATGTAACGGTATAAGCTTCCTCAAGCTTCTTTGATCAATTTTATCCTAAAATTTGCCAAACACATTTGCTTCCTCTCTCTCTCTCGGTTCTTCAAGAAGAATAAGGAAAGAAGATAATTTTCCATCATCATCAAGATTTCAAGAAGTTTACCAAGCTTTTGAGAGTTGATCATCATCCTCATCTATCTTCTCCATTTCTTCCATTGCTAAGGTTGGTTGAGCATGATTGGATGATTTGTGATCATAAGTGATGAGCTAGGGTTTAGGATTTATGTGCTAAATGAGTTGTTGGTGATCAAAGTGTGATTATAGGATCATATATTGGATTATAGCATGCTCAAGGGTATGAATTCTTGAATAATTGTCAAGATTGATCAAAGTTGGCCATGAACATGAAACCTTGGAAATCTTGTTGTATTGCATGTTTTATGTGTTTAAGTGTGATATTATTATGCTATAAGTGTATTTGCATCATATTTCCAGAAATTATAGCATTTGGGGATCAAAATTGGATTGTTGTTGCTTGGTTGTTTTCTTCCCGAGAGCTTCCCCTGTTTCTGCTCTGTTTTTCAGTTGCAGAAGCAGGGAACGACCGTTCCCAGCCTCAAGGCTTGGTGGGAACGGGCGTTCCCATCCCTTTTCAAAATATGCGCGGCCGACTACGGGAACGGCCGTTCCCACTTTGGCCTTGGAACCGGAAGGGCCGTTCCTGGCGTAGGCGCGCTTTTAAAATTAAAACGTTGCCGCGTTTTTCTGGGCAACGGGAACGACCGTTCCCAGTTTTCAAAGGAAGCCTGGAACGGCCGTTCCCAAGGGGCTGACAGAACAAAATTCACTGCATAAATTTCCGATTTTGACCCCTCGATCCAACGACTTCTTTGACCCCGAATTGCTATAATATGTACTAATATAATGTGAAACCAAAAGTTATAATACCACATTGCATTTTCATGGTCGTCTCGACACGTTTTCGCCGTTCGTCATATTTTGGCCATTCTAGTCAATGTCTCATGTTCATATGTCGGATTTGCACAGGTCACGAGGGCGTGGACGAGGAGCAAGCTCCTTAGAACGCTACTTTATTATATTTTGCAAGAAAGGTGAGGTTTTGTTTTGGTAAAACGAACCCTACAACCCCTATGTGCTAGTTTTCGGCCAAAACCTATTATAATTATAAACGTTTTCAAACTTATAAACATTTCCAAGCAAGAAGGTATTGATTATCATGATTCCAAGTAAGCAATTCATGATTGTAATGATTTCAAGCATGTTTGGCGAGTACATGATTGCACGTGGGCCCGAGGGTAATTCTTGAGCCAACCGGGAAAGCAAGGGCTGACGGGTAACTCCTGAATTATCCTCACATTGTTGGGATCACCCCCGAAGCCACTAGGAGATTAGTGGTGGAAGGAGTTCCGTGTCTAGAGGGTCATGTCCTCTACACACACCATGTCGTGGATAGTCGAGCCTTGCAAACTCGCTATCACCCGGAGGAAGAAGGAGACTGGGGATTAATCCGGAATGTCGGGTTATCCTCGGGTTATTGCATGATTTCAAGCATGAAACTGTCTATATGAGCACTAAATGAATTGCATGATCACGTATTTATCAAGCAAGCAAGTATGTTCACGTATTGTTCACGATTGGGAGTTCGGTTGGAGATTGCCCTTACTCGCCGGGGCCACATGTTCATGAGATTGACAAGCATGATTAAATAAAAGTGTTAAAATGATTGGTTGTAATCTCGGGCAAAGATTAAACTTATTGAATTATATATATTTATTTTATTTTATGCTAAAGTCTTCACCCGAGGCTACAATTTGCATGTGATGTATGTTATATATATTTATTGCCCCTCACTCAGTCTTCGGTAGAATGATACTTCACTTTTCAGGTACCTTTTGAGCGTGGTTGTGCTAGGCGGGCGTTGGTCGAGTCTTGCATTATCACGGGTCTAGTTTCATACCTTCATGTATATTACTTTTGGAACATTTCATGTTATGGATCCATATTCGTATTTTGGATACAGGGTTATGTATATTGTTGATAGACCCTAATGTACTGATAGTGATTGGTACCTATATGTAACTATGGAATAAATATGGTACCTATATATATAGGTATGAATGACTTTATTGCTGCCGCTTTTACATTCATGTCTGTTTGATTATATTGGGGAGAGTGTCCCGCCTAGAGCGTCGTTTTGTTGTCACCCGTTCGCTGTGGTCTGGATTTATGTATGAACTGTCCATTTCATACGTGGATCGAGGCTACAGTGCGGGGGATGTGGCGCCTTGGGGTCTAGGGTGCTACACGCAATAAAACAAATAACGAATGCGAAAGCACCAAAATCTCATAAAGCAAATAAACATACTCAAGACATATCAAACTTTCGATTCAAGTTATACAAACTTTACAATTTCGAATTTAAAGCATAACTTATACATATTTCAGAATTAGCCAAAATGCATAAAGAAAACGAAAATACAATGCATGAGACTCAAGCTATCCTCAACCCCGACTCAAAGACAACCGCCTAGCTCCAACACCTCAGAACGGGTACCTGCAACTCAAATCAAAGGGGGAAAAAGATAGAAATAACGAGGGTCAGTCTTAGAGACTGGTGAGGGGGCTAACACACGCACCCATACATATACGTAAGAGCAAAGCATATACAAAACTGAGAGGGGTTCGTGAACCGTGCGTGGTTTTTGCATTCTAAGACATTTAACCCGTGGTAATATATATAAAGAAAGAAGTTTGGAGCCGAAGGCCAAATTCAGTCAAGTTTTAGAGTTTAGAAATCCGCCCCCGTTTCACAACCATAAACGAAAACAAAACGAACTGAAAGCTTAAATCCATCACCCTTACTTACTCCATACACCAAGGCGAAACGAAAACAAAACAAATCATAACCCAACTCCACCCCAACACCGTTTTGGGGAGAGAGGTGCCCCTCTCAACCCCCACAGATAAACTTACTGAGACGGGGGATCCGCCCGCTCCTTCGACGGGTCACTAAGCACACCGCCGGCTCAAGAAGACCCGCCTTCCCCTTGACCTCCCGAGGATGGGCGAAGTCTTCCTTTTGTGGAGTCGTGTTGATGAGAGAGCCCGACGACCCCATGGCCGACCCGGGATCACATACCACTTCTCCGGGGCCCAAACTTACACTTACACTTATACTTGCACTTATCACACTTACCATTCGAAGCTTATCCACAATCTTGTCACGCTTACACACACACACTCTTAACAAAGCTTGTCAAAACAAAAGCAAATAGAGCTTATATACTTATAAAAGCGTTTTCAAATTCTTAAGACAAACGGGACAAATCCAACGAAATACGTATCCAAACACATATCTATATATATACATATATAAGTCGCATGCGGGTTCGAAATTCAATTTGGGTCTTAGGTCATCATAACTAAAAGGGAAGAAAACCTCACCTGGATGAGCAAACCAACCAAAACGGACCAAAAGGAATCAAACGAACCACTTCCTCAACAACAGAGTGAACCTTTAAGAGTTCAGGGAGTATGGAAGAGATTGGCTCCAAAAAATCACAAGGTCTTGAAGAGGGTTTTCTTCTTCTCCTCTTCTCTTCTCTCTCGATCTGTTGCAGCACAAATGGGGGGGGGGGGGGGTTGGCTCGGTTCTCAGCTGATAAGGGAGAGGGAGAGACTTAACTCAAGTCAAGTTATCAAGGGTTAGGCTTAGGTTGAGTTAAATTGGCCCCAGAAGTACATGACTAGTCAACGAAGGTAGCTTAAGCACAAGCTATCCGTTCCGGTCAAAAAACGAGGGTCTAAACGAGCTTAGAAAAATACCAAATCAGGTTCCTTGGCTTCATCTCTTCGTTACGAGTCCGACGCATCTTCCAGAATTCGAATCCGAATTCCCTAGCTCAAGTTATGGCCTTCGATTCAAGTTATACAAACTTTACAATTTCGAATTTAAAGCATAACTTATACATATTTCAGAATTAGCCAAAATGCATAAAGAAAACGAAAATACAATGCATGAGACTCAAGCTATCCTCAACCCCGACTCAAAGACAACCGCCTAGCTCCAACACCTCAGAACGGGTACCTGCAACTCAAATCAAAGGGGGAAAAAGATAGAAATAACGAGGGTCAGTCTTAGAGACTGGTGAGGGGGCTAACACACGCACCCATACATATACGTAAGAGCAAAGCATATACAAAACTGAGAGGGGTTCGTGAACCGTGCGTGGTTTTTGCATTCTAAGACATTTAACCCGTGGTAATATATATAAAGAAAGAAGTTTGGAGCCGAAGGCCAAATTCAGTCAAGTTTTAGAGTTTAGAAATCCGCCCCCGTTTCACAACCATAAACGAAAACAAAACGAACTGAAAGCTTAAATCCATCACCCTTACTTACTCCATACACCAAGGCGAAACGAAAACAAAATAAATCATAACCCAACTCCACCCCAACACCGTTTTGGGGAGAGAGGTGCCCCTCTCAACCCCCACTGATAAACTTAATGAGACGGGGGATCCGCCCGCTCCTTCGACGGGTCACTAAGCACACCGCCGGCTCAAGAAGACCCGCCTTCCCCTCGACCTCCCGAGGATGGGCGAAGTCTCCCTTTTGTGGGGTCGTGTTGATGAGAGAGCCCGGCGACCCCATGGCCGACCCGAGATCACATACCACTTCTCCGGGGCCCAAACTTACACTTACACTTATACTTGCACTTATCACACTTACCAAGCGAAGCTTATCCACAATCTTGTCACGCTTACACACACACACACACTTAACAAAGCTTGTCAAAACAAAAGAAAATAGAGCTTATATACTTATAAAAGCCTTTTCAAATTCTTAAGACAAACGGGACAAATCCCACGAAATACGTATCCAAACACATATATATATATATACATATATAAGTCGCATGTGGGTTCGGAATTCAATTATGATGACTAGGGTCTTAGGTCATCATAACTAAAAGGAAAGAAAACCTCACCTGGACGAGCAGACCAACCAAAACGGACCAAAAGGAGTCAAACGAACCACTTCCTCAACAACGGAACGAACCTAAAAGCAAAACAAAGAGCAAGAGGCAAACTTAGACTCAAATGAACCATATTGACGCTCGGCGAATGCGTATGATTGCTTAAAAGATGATATTATGTCATGAACACGTTCATGTGCACTATTAAGGAATTTAAATCATATAATCAAGTCATTCAATCCTTCGCTCACTTTCATTCGAATTCATAATTTCACGTTTCCAATCAATTCAAGAAATTCAGGGAACAAGATCTAACATTTAGACAAATAAGAGCATTGAAGTAAATTAAGTTCGACACACATTCAAACGTATTCAATTTTACACAAAACTCTACTACATACACCCTACTACATAATATAACATATTTCCAAAGTTTGAAAACAAGAACAAATCACAAGACAAGGGAAATGGGTTATGGAAATCACAAACGCCACAAAACGCACATAAACGGCATTCAACAAAAGCATGCCTAAATCTCACCCAAATGTTATGAAATTGAACCACAATACTCCCAACACATAGTAAAACAAGTTGATAGTTCATCACAAATGAAGATAAAGGCATAAAAGAGGTGAAACAAACCAAAACCCGAAAAGGAAAACCAAGAGCTGCGCAGGGGGACGGACACGGGGGTGTCCCTGAACTTAGCTAAACTGAGCCACGCCCGTGGCTCAGTCCAGACATTTCCAGGAAGCCTGACACGCCCGTGTCTCACATTTCAATGCAAATGAGACACGGGGGTGTCTCGGTACAGGTCCAAAATCGCATACAAAGTTTTACCGCAAAACTGACCGTAAACAAAATTAGTCCAAAAGCATACCAAATCAACTTCAAATATTATGAAACTTGATATACAACATATTTAGCATGTTAGGAACATATTTCATTTAGAGTTCAAAGGCTAAATCACGCGTTAAGACCACCGAAATCATGCAGCAACTCTGGAGCGCCAAAAACGGACATATGAGCTCAATTGGTTCAATCATGCCATGATCAAGTACATAGGGGCTGAATATGAAGCTGAAACTTTAGGGAATGATTACTAACATGATAAGAAACTAATATAATCCATGTATATGTAAATTGACACGAATTGGAGCACATTAGAACCACCAAGTAATCACAAAATGCAACAGCACCAGTTCGGTTCGCGCATAGCATACAAACAGGCCATCATGCTTCGATTAGGAGCTGAAAATGGATCTAAAAACTTGCAAGAGCAGGTCTAACATATAAACCAATTAGTATACAACATATCCATGCAAATTCACACGAATTGGAAGTCATTAACTCAAGCAACGAAGCACAAATTCACACAGCAGTTCCAAAACAGGGGGGCAGATTTTTGCAGTAGTTTTCAAGCTCAAAACTCATCATATAAATCAAGGTTTTCAAGGCAAAACCGAGCATATTCATAAAGCAACATGTGTAACACATAACCAAGCATTAACACACGAAATTGGAGGCAAGAATTCATCCATTTGATCTAAAAAACGTGACAGCAGTTTGGTGAAAATGAGCAGATTTGCAGCAGTTCAGTTTTCAAGTTTCATGGCAAAAAACTCAAGGTTTCAATCATGTTATCAAAGAGAAAACAACCCTAACACATCTAGCATGAAGTAAGAATCAAGAATGGAAGCAAAAGAGTTCATATAATCACCAAAGAAGCCTCAAATCAGCCACAAATTCAAGCTAAGGCAAGGAAGCAACAAATGACCTCTAACCCTAACTATTCATGCAAGTTTCCATATCCTTATTAAATCTGATGCATTTCATGAATTTCAAGAATCAAATGAAGCTTAGAAGAGAGGAGAATAAATAAATATACTTACCTTTAAGAGTTCATGGAGTATGGAAGAGATTAGCTCCAAAACATCACAAGGTCTTGAAGAGGGCTTTCTTCTTCTCCTCTTCTCTTCTCTCTCGATCTGTTGCAGCAAAAATGAGGGGGGGGGGGGGTTTGGCTCGGTTTTCAGCTGATAAGGGAGAGGGAGAGACTTAACTCAAGTCAAGTTATCAAGGGTTATGCTTAGGTTGAGTTAAATTGGCCCCACAAGTACATGACTAGTCAAAGAAGGTGGCTTAAGCACAAGCTGTCCGTTCCGGGCGAAAAACGAGGGTCCAAACGAGCTTAGAAAAATACCAAATCAGGTTCCTTGGCTTCATCTCTTCGTTACGAGTCCAACGCATCTTCCGGAATTCGAATCCGAATTCCCTAGCTCAAGTTATGGCCTCCGGAACAAGAGGCGTGCTAAAACTAGTTAGACCCTCATGTCCCTCGTCAAATACTTAAGGTTCAAAACCTCGATAAACGAACACGAAAACTTAAAACGAGCATGCAAACACATTCAAAACTCACATATGTCACACATATCAAAATTTCACAAAAATCGGAATTGAATTCCGACACATAACGAGCTATTTACATGTATGCAAACTTAAACGTTTAAAATCAAAGTTCAAGAATATAAACAATTAATTTCATATTAATTCAAATAATCATATAAGCATTAAAATAACATTCAAATACGTAATTAAATAATTTAAAGCACATAAAACCCTCACGTTAAGGCGTACCTGGAAATCCGAACGATCGGGATGTTACACTTTCGAGTGTCCTTTTCTTCTTGGTATTGTTGGTAAGAGGCGTACAGGTGGCTTTCTCTACTATTTAGATAAATGACCCTATATAATACCAATGTGTAAAGATTTCGGCCAAAAGTATATATATATATATATATATAGTCGTTTTCAAGAGTCAATGATTTTAAAAGTAAAGCCTTTCTTTTATGAACCTACCAAATGTTTTGGCGAGAAAAGAATGAATGTTATGTACAGAATGGGGCCTAGGGACTTGGTGTGAGTGGTGACCCGAGGAGGCATGGGCTGACGGTGAACCCTCACACTAGTCCTACCAATGAACGGCGTAACCGGACCTCGTTAGGAGTTAGCGAGGAATGGACGCTGAGTGCCATCTGGGGAGTCATGTTCCCCTTTTGGTCAATGAATGGATGGTTCGGGCCGATCACCCGGCCATCACCCTGGAGGAAGAAGGTGTAAATGTTCATGAATTTGCACAAAAGAATGTTATGCATGAAGGAAAGAAAGAAAGAAAGAATGTTTAATGAACTACACGAGGTGCTGGTTGGAGATAATGCACGCCTACTCGCCGGGCCACAAAAGACCTAAAGAATGAAAATGAACGTTATAATCCCTTTTGATGACTTCTTTATTTTACCCACTTGGGAAAATGCTCAAAAACCTCATTTGGGATTATAACTTGCATGTGAATGTTAAATATTGTTGTATATGCTATTTATGCCTCATTTTATACCCACCAGTCTCGTATAGACTGAACCCGGATTGTTTTTAGTGCTCTTGCAGGTTTGGAGTGCTACGCGGGAAGTCTTGTTTGTTCTATCGTTCGGATAGGTTAGAGTCGGTCCATGTGCATAATGAATCATGATTTGTTTAAGCTACGGAGATTGTATGATTTGTATTGATCATTACTATTATCGTGAATTCAGGATAAGCTTACAGGAATAGAAAGAATCTAGAATTGATGTTTTATGATTTTATTGAATTTCGGGATTAGGTATCTGTGCTAGTTGAACCCGTTGCTCTTTGCTTATCTTGTTATATATGTATGTACATTGCTTCCGCATTCGTGATATTTCTGTTTTACTATCTTTTTGGTTGCGAAAGTTAGTTCCCGCCTAGCTTAGCGAGTGTGTATGTCCCCGTTCGCCGTGATTTAGCTCGGGTATGGATTGATCGTTTCATATTCGGGTCGGGTCTCGGTACTGGGGATGTGGTACCTTACGCTCGGGTGCTACATCCTTAAGTGGTATCAGATCCTGGTTGCAAAACCGGTGTTCTTGTGTCGTGATTGAGTCAGTTTAGGTCACACGGCTTAGGAACTACGTGACAATGTGTGCATTGCATCGATCTTGAATATGTATTGCTTTCCTTTTTGAATTGCGTTGAATTATTTGTTTCATTCTTACATTGGATTAGTGTCTTTCATGTTGAATACGTGCCATGAGCATGTGCTAATCGCATGCATATATCCTTGAAATAAGTTATGAATTACAGGTTATGAAGATAATATCAAACCACGGCCAAATATCAAGCTAACAACGCTCTATCGCAAATTCTTTCTGAGGCGTGGAAGATAGGAGGGATGCACCGGGGAAGGATATAGAGAATTCGAGAGGTGTGGTCTTCATGGATAGAGTTAGAGTTCCAGGGATAGGAGCTGAGATGGAAGTTCGACTTTAGAGATGCAAGTATAGAGGGGCACTTGATGAAATAGGAGTTGATCTGGGAATATTTATGACTCCGAAGATTGACATATGCGGCTCTCTTACATAAGAAGCCATAATTGGATTCAACGGGGTCATTCAAATTAAGGAATAGAGTGAACGACCTTTGAAGGTACCTTAACTCAGGGTTCGGATTAAGGAAGAGATAGCGAGAATTGTGAAGATTCAAGCTAAAACACGTTCAGCGGTAGTTATGCACCAAGAGTCGTAAAAAGGGGAATGTCTAACTAAACCTAATGGATAGAAAAGAGGTCAAGGTCGGGAAGAAGTGAGTCTGGGAGCCCTCAATTTCAACTAACATGGGAAAACGAGTCGGGAAGGGATTGGAAGGAGCCAAGTATGTGGAAAATACAAGTTCATGGAAGGTGATAATACTACGAGCAAGATTTGAGTTTGTTTTCCCAATCCAAGCTGAATTGTCGTGTTGTGAGGGTGAATTGGGAAATATGGAGCAACGAATGGAAACGGTAAAGAAAGGCAAAGACGTTTTGGAAGGAAAGCATGCGCGCAAGTGGGAGCAATTGGAAAGCAAGTTCTATTCCCAATCTAAACTCGTAAAGGATAAGCACGGGAGTCTTGATCAAGGTAATGATGAGAAGTAAGGTTCTGTAACAGCCCGAAAACCCGCCTGTTGATATTGTCCGCTTTGGTGGGCTAAGCGACACCACCCTCATGGTTTTGTTCTTCCCGGTGGAATTTAAGCCCAAAGGCGCCCACCCAGGAAAAGGCCTCTACTCAGGGGAGAGGGATCCACTACTTATAAAGCAGCTTCAAACCACTCTCCAATCGGATGTGGGACAAGCACCTTAGGCTATTACAGTCCTTAAGGATGTAACACCCTAAACGGAGGATGCCACATCCCCCGTACTAAGACCCAGACCCGGTCACGAAATGGAAAGTTCATGCCCGAATCCGAATCAAAGCGAATGGGAGACCAACTCACACACTAGGCTAGGTGGATCTAACTCGACAGACTTAGAGCGCGGAAGCAATTTAAACAATTATCATCAGATAGCGGAAGCAATTAAATCAACGTACAAAATAAGTGACGGGTTCAACTAGCATAGATACCTACTCCCGAATATCAACATACATAACAGGTGACGGGTTCAACTAGCATAGGTACCTAGTCCCGAATCTAAAATCATTGCAACATAATAAACCAACATAAGTATCAGCAGAATAGCTAATTACATCCAAATGCTAGCATACTAACCCCACACGGGTTTAAGTCTAAGTAGAGTATAAAACATAATCTGCAAAAGTGAAATAAGAATACATAACATAAATAGAGTATGTGACAAATGCATCTTAACACCAACTAAACCGACAAGTGTGACCCAGAAGACTCACATCCGCCTAGCTCAAGCCAAAAGGAAACCTGCAACTAAAAGATAAAATGAGGTGTCAGTCAACTGACTGAGTGAGGGGGCTAACGCACACCCACTGTATATATATAGAGCACAACACATAACAGAAGGGTGGACTCATGAAACGGGGATAGGTGTTGCATACCAGAACATTTCAAAACAACCCAAAATAGATATAGGTATAAGTTTAGAAACCATTTTCAGAAAGACACTACCCCGATTCATAATTCCCAGACAGAACAGAACATATGCTCGGCGAGTACGAGCTTCCAACCTTTACTCCTCAGAATAGATCAAAACATAAACACAAAATCCAATCCAACCGTCACACCAATGATGGAGGGGATGTACCGTCCCCAAACCATCCAGAACAGACAAACCCTCAAGGGGTAGCGAACCCACAAGAGTCCTCCCCGGCTGTACACCGAAGGCTCAAGATATCACGCCTCCCCTATCTCCCAGAGTCGCGCAATGATATCTCAATTGGAGACTATGCACAGGCCGAGCCCTGACGGCCCTATACCGTCCCAGGGATTCCTTACCCATAGCTCCTCGGATCCATAACAGAACAGATACCATATATCATGGCTAACTCGCTACAGAGCAAATCATAACATAACATAACTTTTCAAAACAGCTTACATATGCTTTCATATCTAATTTTTCCAAAACAGAACTGATTCACAAGGTCATAAACATATCATATCCAACACATACGTATTTATAATAAGATATACTCGCATGCAAGGGTTGAAATCAGCATGTAAAGGCCATAGGTAGCATAACTATACAAAATCCTAAACCTCACCTCGTGAAAGTAGAGTCTGAGAGTGTGAAGGGCCAAACACTCTAAACCTCGGGCCCATCGGCACCACCAAACTCTGTGACAAGACATACAGAAGCCCAGACGTAGACTCTATATGAACCAAACAAGACGCACGGCGTTGCTCAACATGATCATGCTTATGCATAAGTGTTCATGTTGTGCTTAGATAAGGTGTCGTGGTCATTCAAGGCATATCAATGCTCAACAAAGTTATATTTACAAGCAACCGACACGCAATTCCATATCCAAAGATGCAAGATCAATTTAGGAAGTCAATGTATTCACAAAATGCATATTAAATCATCAAATGTCACAGGGTTCAATTATAGTATTAGAATTAAGCATCAAGTTCATGTCGAGTTATAAAGTGCATAAGTAAGAGCAACTTGATCATATAAACATACAAAGTTGTTGTACGTAGATGGCATGCTTGATACAAATAAAGAGTACATTTAATTCACTTAAGATCATACTTTACAACTTCACAACATGTTTGGTACACAAGCTCAAGTCACATTCATAGTTTCATAATATTACACTTACATCTCCTAAGTCATTTATAAAAGTTTAGAATTATTACACATACATCCCCTTAGTTGATTACTAAGCATAATTGTTCGTTTAAAGTGTTTATACAATTATTCAACTAGGAAATAATTACTTACAAGCATGACAATTATCAATTTATCGTAATTCATAATATACCATTTTCGAGTAGTAAGAGTAAATCAAGATATTACAATTCTAACTCCTATCATGCATAAAGTCTCAAATTGTTCAAGCATCTTTCATGTATCTCAATTTACTATTGGAATTACAATTTACAACAAACATAACATTGAGAACGTCTCAAATCCATATAGAGAAACCACAACATATTCATTCTTCTAAAATATCATTCAAGTTCATTTAGTCACATAAAAGATTAGTTTCTAGATATTACACTAACACCCTTTCGTACTTAACAAATAGTGTAAATTCATCACATCGGGATTCAAATTGTAAATCGAAACATTCATGCATATCACAATCCATTCAATACATATTTTTGTATATGATTGGAATATATTTCGATCAATCAAACCAACAATAACCAATTTATTTGCACTTAAAACAATTAATTCAAATAATCACAATTACGCAAAATAATTCATAATAAATACATCGAGTGTCCGATTAACGAACTGAAAGTGGCGTTGAACTCACCACAATGAGAAGAACATTCCGACCAGACGCCGCCGGAATTTGGCCGGACCGCCGCCGAAGGTCGCCGGAAAAATCCTGAAAAATCAGTCCTGAATGAAGTCTTCGTGCCCATTCCGAATCCTCGATCAATTTCTGGAAATTCCAAACCGATTGTCCTAGCTCTGAAATCTAAGAACACTAAAACCCTAAATCTTCAAACTCAAATTATTTCCAAACCGGTGAACCAAAATGCGATCCGTAAAAGGCATTGTCTTACCCGTGACGAGCTCTTCGAAAGCCCTAAGGTAGCTCGCAGGAAAAATCCTCGGAGCTAGCGCCGCCGTTGCACCGCCACTATGCCACCGCGATCCGCTGCCAAACCACCGAATCTGGAGTCACGTGATCACAGGACACTAGTTCTCGTCGTTCCGAACAACTTTCGTGCAGAGCCCGAGACCAAAAGATGACCGAAAAAGGCCCCCGTTGGCCGCCGAAGTTTCTGCCGCCGCCCACGTCGCCGGAACCACGACCTACGTCGAAAACTAGTGGACCCGTCGAAAACCACCGCCGGAAGGCGGCGAACCCGCCGCTACAGTAACTCGCGCCGCCGTCGCGAGCTTTCGACCCTTGTCCGGGCATCTTTTGGTCTCGGGTGGTGGTTCCGGCGACGTGGGAGGCGGCAGAAACTTCGGCGGCCAACGGGGGCCTTTTCCGGGCATCTTTTGGTCTCGGGCTCTTCACAAAAGTTGTTCGGAACGACGAGAACTAGTGGCCTATGATCACGCGACTCCAGATTCGGTGGTTTGGCGGCGGATCACGGCGGTATAGTGGCGGTGCAACGACGACGCTAGCTCCGAGGATTTTTCCGGCGAGCTACCTTAGGGCTTTCGAAGAGCTCGTCACAGGTAAGACAATGCCTTTTACGAATCGCATTTTGGTTCACCGGTTTGGAAGTAATTTGAGTTTGAAGATTTAGGGTTTTCGTGTTCTTAGATTTCAGATCTAGGACAATCGGCTTGGAATTTCCAGAAATTGATCGAGGATTCGGAACGGGCACGAAGACTTCATTAAGGACTGATTTTTTGGAATTTTTCCAGCAACCTTCGACGGCGGCCCGGCGGCGGTCCGGCCAAATTCCGGCAGCTACAGTGGTGGCCTTCCGGCGGCGTCTGGTCGGAATGTTCTTCTCATTGTGGTGAGTTCTACGCCACTTTCCGTTCGTTAATCGAACACTCGATCTATTTATTATGAATTATTTTGCGTAATTGTGATTATTTGAATTAATTGTTTTAAGTGCAAATAAATTGGTTATTGTTGGTTTGATTGATCGAAATATATTCCAATCATATACAAAAATATGTATTGAATGAATTGTGATATGCATGAATATTTTGATTTACAATTTCAATCCCGATGTGATGAATTTATGCTATGTGTTTAGATATGAAGGGGTGTTGGTGTAATATTTATGAAACTATGAATGTGACTTGAGCTTGTATACCAAACATGTTGTGAAGTTGTAAAGTATGATCTTAAGTGAATTAAATGCACTCTTTATTTGTATCAAGCATATGCCATCTACGTACAACAACCTTGTATGTTTATATGATCAAGTTGCTCTTACTTATGCACTTTATAACTCGACATGAACTTGATGCTTAATTCTAATATTATAATTGAACCCCGTGACATTGGATGATTTAATATGCATTTTGTGAATACATTGACTTCCTAAATTGATTTTGCATATTTGGATATGGAATTGCATGATGGTTTCTTGTAAATATGATCTTTGTTGAGCATTGATATGCCTTGAATGACCACGACACCTTATCCAAGCACAACATGAACGCTTATGCATAACCACGATCATGTTGAGCAACACCGTGCGTCTTGTTTGGTTCATATAAAGTCTAAGTCTGGGCTTCTGTATGTCTTGTCACAGAGTTTGGTGGTGCTGGTGGGCCCGAGGTTTAGAGTGTTTGGCCCTTCACACTCTCAGACTCTACTTTCACGAGGTGAGGTTTAGGATTTTGTATAGTTATGTGACCTATGGCCTTTACATGCTGATTTCGACCCTTGTATGCGAGTATACTCTACTATAAATACGTATGTGTTGGATATGATATGTTTATGATCTTGTGTGCATACTGCGTGGGTGGAGGTCATGAGGCTTAAAGTTCCATCGCGTAGGGATAAAATGTATAAACCAGTTTTTGAAGCATATGTAAGCTATTTTGGAAAAACAGTTGTGTTATGATTATGTAGCGAGATTGCCATGAAAGATTGGCGTATGTGATCCGTTGTGATCTGTTCTGTTGTGATCCGTTGTGATCTGTGTGTGGATCTGATCCTGGTGAGCTGCGGGAATGGGTACCCCCGGGACGGTTAGGGCCGTCGGGGCATTTATCCATTGTGTAGTTCCATTTGAGATATCTTCACGCGACCCGTGCTGTAGGGAAGGTGTCGTATCTTGAGCCTTCGGCTAAGGCCGGGGAGGACTCTTGTGGGTTCGCAACCCCTTGAGGGTGAGTCTATTTTTAGACGATTTATTCTCGATGGTATGGGGACGGTACATCTCCTACATCATTGGTGTAGAGGTAGGATTGATTTTGATTTATGTTATGAGGAGTTGAGGTTGGAAGCTCGTACTCGCCGAGCAGTTGATTATGTTATGTTATGGAATTATGAATCGGGATAGAGTCTTTCTGGAAAATGGTTTCTAAACTTATATCTATGTCTTATTCGGGTTCTTTCAAAACGTTTTGGTATGTAACACCTATCCCCGGTTCATGAGTCCATCCTTTTTATTCTGTGCTATGCTCCTTATATATATATATATTGTGGGTGTGCGTTAGCCCCCTCACTCGGTCAAGTTGACTGACCCCTCATTTACACTTTTAGTTGTAGGTTGTTGGCGTTTGCTAGGCGGAAGTGAGTCCTTTGAGTTGCACTTCGTCGGTCTAGTCTTTCTATTTGCATTTGTCTTTTTATACACTTTACTTATGCTTTGACTTGTAGACTTGAGATTATACTTTACTAATCGGTAGCCTTGCGTGGCACTCTCATTCGGCCCCTTGTGGCACTTGATGATTACTACTTTATGTTGATACTCGGGACTAGGGATTTATGCTAGTTGAACCCATCACTTGTTATGTTTGTTGATCTATTATTCGGGTTTAGGTATCTGTGCTAGTTGAACCCGTCACCTGCTTTGCATGTTTTGTTTTAAATGCTTCCGCTATCTATTGTTGTTGGTTTTAATTGCTTCCGCACTCTGAGTTTGTCAAGTTAGATCCGCCTAGCCTAGTGTGTGAGTTGGTCTCCCGTTCGCTATGATTCGGATTCGGGCATGGACTTTCTATTTCATGACCTGGTCGGGATCCTAGTGCGGGGATGTGGCATCCTGCGTTTGGGGTGTTACAACGGGGCTCTCTCACTTTACTTGCCGATAGATGGGATTCTCTCTTGTTTGTTGCGGTTGCGTTACGCTTTGACCTGGTTACGGTTTGCAAGTGACGAGTTGTGATGCTATCGAAGTTGAGTGCAGTGATAATTATCCGTCTCATGGGAGAGGCTGAACAAACTTGATGTAATCAACGGTCCAGTACTTGAACAGATCTCAAAGACAACGAGACATCACGAGAAAGGTTCAGTAAAGATAATGAGAGTGAACTTCACAACGGAGGATATGTTTTCCGCAATTCCTCGGGAAGGGTTAAGACACTACAACTTGAAGCTTTTCCAGCTCAGGAGTGGAACCTGGGGACCAGGTTCTCTTAAGGGGGAAGGGTGTAACACCCCGCATTTTCGGTGCAAGATACGATGTCATTTTCATGCGATCAAGACAATTATTTATTTAATTTTGCGTGTGTTTGCATTGCTTTATTTATGTTTTAATAGTTTAATTGACTCAATTGCAACCTTATGAAAATATGTGGACTTAATTGAAATATATGTTTTGTGCTTAACTGCTCTTTAACTTAGATTATGTGGGCTAATTTGTAATTGTTATAAAAATCGGGGATCTATTTCTAATTATGAGGAATTCAATTTGGGCTTAATTGGACACTAATCTAATCTTGGGAGTACTTTTATAATTTCCTAATCTTTAATTGGACTTAATTGATCTTATTGGGAACTAGAGGACTCAATCGCATGACTTACACTCTCGAGGGGCTTAATTACAATTTTTAAAGAAGAGATGCCTTTTTATCCCGTAACCCTAGCTCTCCCAATGACATTCTTCTTCCTCCCCTCAAGAGATTCAGCAGCAGCGGGGCAACAGTTTGCTCCCCACCGAACCACCGCCGCGAGTCCGCCATCCACCGCCACTAGCCATCATCACCGACCACCTTCGCTCGCCGACAACATCTTTGCCCCGATAACACTGCATCACCGCCGTCTCCTTCTTCCACCCCTCTTCCTTCTCTTAGCAGCCAGCGATTCAGAGCCACAGCCACCGCTCCAACAGGCCAAGCAACTTCCGCTACTCTTCTGAACAAGGAAGAATTTGGGCAAGCAGCGGCGGATCTACCCATTACCCCATCTCCGCCTCCCAGCGAGCTCTTCCGCCGACGCACACCTCTCCATTCGCCACTACGCGATCTCTGTCTCGGATCTCTCTCTCCCCTCTCAGTGACGACCAAGCCGGCAACCACCACTTAGATCTCCTCTCTCTTTCCAGATTTGAGAAAGGAGACACCGAGAGCCGCCATCGCCTCCGTCCAGCTCTGGCAACAAATCTGGCAAACAACCACCTTCACCATTTCAGCTCCACCGACACTTCCAGCAGGTGAAACCACCTTCCCGTTAGCGAAACCATAGCCGACCACCATCTCCAATTCAAATTTATGACCCTCCGCCTTCTCTCATTTAAAATCCTAAAGGGAACTACCGCCGACCGCCAGTAGCTACCATTCAACCGCCAACGGTTGACGAGCCACGACAGTTCACCACCACAGTAGCAGACGACAACCCCAACTCAGTTCTGCCAGCCTGCTTCGCCGTCGTCGCCAGTTTTTCCCCATTTCCTTCATTCCAGAAACGTGAGCCTCAACCTTCTTATTATATATTGTAATTTCTGCGATTTGAAGATAATTTTGCCAATAGATTTTGTATTTTAGGATGAATTTAATTAACTTCCCAGTTAATTGTATAATGCTCGATTGTAATGGTTAATTATGTTGCTAATTTTGAGAACCTTGTTTATATGAGATGATTTTGCTGAAGGAAATGAATTTTAGATGTATGCCTGGACCTATTTGTTGTATGGTATAGTCTATATATTTCTTCTCATGCTGAATTGGATTTGATTCATGAAGAATTCTAATTTCCATCTGTATTGGATCTGATTTTGTCTTTAATGGGAATAGGCTAATTATGGTGTAACTGTTTTGTGTCACTCAAATTTAATGAAATAAAACAAATCAGTATGTTCTTAGAGTAATAGTGTAATTTCCCTACGTGTAACATGTGTGTATTCAAGTTTTGCAATTGATTGAATGAAGATTGATTAATTTAAGAAGAGACTGAATATCATACCCTTCAAAGTCTTGAACTGCTATTCTTTTAAAGGTTTAATTCTCGAAGTGACGGTTATAGCATACTAGTCGTGTAATAAATGAAGTATGTTGTTTGTGGTAATTGTGATTTGAAAGTGTTGTTAAATGTGTGTGTACGTGATGGGGTGTGTATATACATTTATATATATGTATATGTACATATATATATATATATATATATATATATATACATCAATATACATGAATGTGATAACTGAATATGCATGCTATATATATATATATATATATATATATAACATAAATGTGATAACTGAATATGCATGCTAAATATATATGTGTGATAACTGAATATGCATGCTAAATATATATCACATGATAACTGAATATGCATGCAGTTATCACATATATATATATATATATATTTGTAATTTGCTATGGTTTGAGTTTTTGACAGTATCAGTACATATTTTCGTAAATGGGGAATGTTAGACTTTATAATTGACCTTTGTTTGTGCGTGAGAGTGATTGGTGCGTGAGAGTGATTGGTGCGTGTGTGATGTGTTATATGGTTGTAATGTTATAAACTAATTATGCGTATTTAAATTGGAGCATTTGGTTTTCCATTTAATGGAATCCTTATGCATATCTATAATTGTTTTCAATTGAATTTATATGGACTTGTATGATTTTGTTTCATATTGAATTATACAACAATTGGGCAACGGGTGTGCTTTAGAGATATCATTTAGTTGCTAAGTGTGTTCGTGGCTACTGTTATGCTTTGCACTGGTCTTTTTCGTGTTTGCTTGATACGTTTGAGTTGTTTATGAATTATATGCTATGGTATGACTTTAATTGCATTTCTAAACTTTAAATATTAATTTCATGATTTATATGAATACTTGAATTATGTTATGCACATCATTCCATAATGCATTCCACTCATGCTGTAACACCCGAGCGCAAGGTGCCACATCCCCCGCACCGCGACCTGACCCGAATATGAAATGGACGATCCATACCCGAGCCAAATCACGGCGAACAGGGACAAACACACACTCTAAGCTAGGCGGGCTAACCCTTAAAACCATATAACAACATAAAACATTAAAGCGGAAGCAATGAACGAACATATACCATATATATATATCATGAGCATCCAAGCTCCAAAAATCATTCATATACATAAATAATTGCCATCACGGCCCAAACATGTACGCTCCAAGATAATATTCATATACAATAATCCAAAAGTGTAATATGCAAGTGTAAGATTCCAAAATACAGAGCTAGAGACGAATGCAAGACCTAGGACTCGTATTCCCGCCTAGCTCCCTCAACACCTGCACAAAATAACTGAAAACCAAACGGGTTCAGTCCAAAAGGGACTGGTGGGTATAAAACAGGGCATAGATATAATATATGACCGTAACTAAACAATCACATGCCAGCTATAATCCCAAATGAGGTTTTAAAGTCGTTCCCAAGTGGGTGAAAAGAATCATCAAAAGGGATTATAACGAATCATTAACATTAGGTCATTATTGGCCCGGCGAGTGGGCGTGCATTATCTCCAACCAACACCTTGTGTAAACCATTTAAACATTCATTCATTTATTCTTATCATGCAATCAATCTTTTGTGCACATTCATTAACATTTACACCTTCTTCCTCCGGGTTGGTGGTGGGTTTGCAAGGCCCGACCACCCATTCATTGACCAAAAGGGGTTACATGACTCCCCAGATGGCGCTCAGCGTCCATTCCTCGCTAACTCCTAACGAGGTCCGGTTACGCCGTTAATTGGTGGAACTAGTGTGAGGGATCACTGTCGGCCCGTGCCTCCCCGGATAGCCACTCACACTAAGTCCCTGGGCCCCATTCGTGCATTCGATCATTTCTCGCCAAAACATTAGGTAGGATTGATAAAACAAGGCTTTACGTTGAAAACATTTACTCTTTAAAACGACTCTCTATATATATTAATTTTTGTCGAAAACTTTCACATTGAAGGTATATATAGGGTCTTGTATCTACATAGAAGAAAAACCCACCTTAAACCGTCAAAAGAAGCAAACACGAGCCTCACTGACTGGCCTCGTCTCCAACGTGATCAAAATCTGTGCAAGAAAAGTGAAGTGAGACTCAATATGACCAAATAAGACGCTCGGCAATGCAATGATCATGTTATGATTATGTAAAAGGTAAAGTTATGTTCATGTGCCCTATAAATACACTTAAATCATATATTCAAGTCATTCATTCAATCATTCAATTCATTCGAGCTTATAATTCCACATTTTCAAACACATTGATTCACGAACTTCATATAAAATCGAAGCACAAATTAAATCACATTCAAGTTGGAACAAACAATTACATATATTCAATTAAATCAAATAACACTTAATACATATCCAAAGTATACAACCACATGCATGTACAGTAGCATGCAAACAAAATGCATGAGAAACAGAGGGTGACACGCCCGTGTCACCGAAATGCACTAAGCCGTGACACCCCCGTGTCACGGTACAGCGGGAAAACATGCAAGAAAATAAGGTGACACGCCCGTGTCACAAAAACAAAGCAAACCGTGACACCCCCGTGTCACGGTACAGAAAATCAGCCTAACCACGCATGCACCCCCGTGTCACGCCGAGCAAGGCAAAAGTGACACGCCCGTGTCACTGTGCGTAACAGAGAAAAACAGAGCAGTTTTCGGACAACAACAAAACCAACCAAAACACCAAATTTTCAATCAACAATGCAACCAAAACTTGAAGAAACGTGTGACCATACTTAAAGCACAATAAAATCTAGCATATATACTCATATCATGCATTGATCATCAAGATTTCATCAATTAAAACCCATATTCTCACTCATGCTTCCAAGTCCAAACTTCACAAGATAAATGCATACAACTTGAGCTCAAAGTTCCTAAACATATTTCCAATAACAATTACATACATTAACCAATTCATGCCAAAGCCCTAGCTTCCCATATTCAAAGTAAGAATTCATCCAATCTCCAAGATTACCTTAAATGAAAGAAATGGAAGAAGAGATGAAGAGATGATGATGATGATGCTTGATTGATCACAAAACTCACAATTATGATGCTTGAAAGATGAAATTTTCCTCCACTTTCGCAAGGGTTTGATCGGTAGGCTTGGGGAGCAAGAGCAAGAGTGTATGTAATGTATGTATGAAAGAAAGGAAGAAATGGAACGTGATATGCTGCTTTGAATCAAGAAGAAATGGCCGAATTTGCTATTAAGTCCTCCAATTTAATAAGTTATGCAAGTGAAACCCCAAGCTTTTGAAATGTAATCAATTAAATCCATGCAATTGGGTCCTCAAAGTTTAGGAAATGCTCAATTAAGGTCATAACGAAATTAAGTCAAGTTCAAATTAAGCAATAACTATCAAGTTGTAAAGAATTCACAAAATACTTAACATTAAATACGTAAACAATTAATATATATATATATAATAATAAAATAAAGGAGATAACATTTAATATATTTAAAATAAAATCAGCTACATAAACACATAAAATAATTATTTTATGCAATTAGGTAAACAATTACGTCATACCTCTACGGCCGAAATATCGGGGCGTCACACATGCTTATGTTTGTCATGCGTCTCTGTGGTTCATGTTTGAGTCGTGTCTCACGAGTACACTGTATTTCTTTTTCTGTCAGTGATCTCCAGGGTGGAGACAATCCGATCAAGTTTCATCGTCTTCTCAGTTTCTGCGTCTCGTCGTTTCTCAGGTGAGGTTTAGGATTGTGTATAGTTATGCGACCTATGGCCTTTACATGCTGATTTCTACCCTTGCATGAGAGTATACCCTACTATAAATACGTACGTGTTGGATATGATATGTTTATGATCTTGTGTGCGTCTTGCGTGGGTGGATGTCATGAGGCTTAAAGTTCCACCGCGTAGGGATAAAATATATAAACCAGTTTTTGAAGCATATGTAAGCTATTTTGGAAAAACAGTTGTGTTGTGTTAATTCTGTGGCGAGATTGCCATGAAAGATTGGCGTATGTTATATTATGTTGTGATCCGTTGTGATCTGTTCTGTTGTGATCCGTTGAGATCTGTTAGAGATATCATTTAGTTACTAAGTGTGTTCGTGGCTACTGTTACGCTTTGCACTGGTCTTTTCCGTGTTTGCTTGATATGTTTGAGTTGCTTTATGAATTATATGCCATGGTACGACTTTAATTGCATTTCTAAACTTTAAATATTAATTTCATGATTTAGATGAATACTTGAATTATGTTATGTGACTTACTTGATGCACATCATTCCATAATGCTTTCCACTCATGCTTATGTTTGCCGTGCGTCTTTGTGGTTCATGTTTGAGTCGTGTCTCACGAGTACACTATATTTCTTTTTCTGTCAATGATCTCCAGGGTAGAGACAATCCGATCAAGTTTCATCGTCTTCTCAGTTTCTGCGTCTCGTCATTTCTCAGGTGAGGTTTAGGATTTTGTATAGTTATACGACCTATGGCCTTTAGATGCTGATTTCTACCCTTGCATGCGAGTATACCCTACTATAAATACGTATGTGTAAGATATGATATGTTTATGATCTTGCGTGCGTCCTGCGTGGGTGGAGGTCATGAGGCTTAAAGCTCCATCGCGTAGGGATAAAATATATAAACCAGTTTTTGAAGCATATATAAGTTATTTTGGAAAAACAGTTGTGTTGTGTTAATTCTGTAGCGAGATTTCCATGAAAGAGTGGCGTATGTTATATTATGTTGTGATCCGTTATGATCTGTTCTGTTGTGATCCGTTGTGATCTGTTTTGTCGTGGATCCGAGGAGCTATGGGTAAGGAGCCCCCGAGATGGTTAGGGCCATCGGGGATATACCTGTGCGTAGTTCCATTTTGAGATATCTTCACGCGAGGCTTCGGCTAAGGCCGAGGAGGTCTCTTGTGGGTTCGCTACCCCTTGAGGGTGAGTCTATTTTTAGACGGTTTATTATAGATGGTTAGGGCAACGCGAGGCTCTTCCATCATTGGAGTAGAGGTTGGATTGATTTTGATTTACGTTATGAGGAGTTGAGGTTGGAAGCTCGTACTCGCCGAGCAGTTGATTATGTTATGTTAGGGATTATGAATCGGGATAGAGTCTTTCTAAAAAATGGTTTCTAAACTTATATCTATAACTATTTGGGTTCTTTCAAAATGTTTTGGTATGCAACACGTCTCCTCGGTTCATGATTCCATCATTTTATTCTGTGCTATGCTCTTTATATATATATTGTGGGTGTGCGTTAGCCCCCTCACTCAGTCAGTTGACTGACACCTCTTTTTATCTTTTAGTTTGTAGGTTTCCTTTTAGCTTGAGCTAGGCGAAAGTGAGTCTTCTGAGTCACACTTGTCAGGCTAGTTGGTATTAGGATGCATTGGCCGCATACCTTATTTATGTTATGTATTTATGTTTCATACTTGAAGGTTATGTTTATGTTCTACTTAGACATAAACCCGTGTGGGATTAGTAAGCTAGTACTTGGATGTTAATAGATATTAAGATGATACTTATGATGTTTATTATGTTGGATTATGAATTGATTCGGGACAAGGTATTTATGCTAGTTGAACCCGTCACCTGCTTTGTATGTTTTGTTTTAAATGATTCCGCTATCTATTTTTGTTGGTTTTAATTGCTTCCGCACTCTGAGTTTGTCAAGTTAGATCCGCCTAGCCTAGTGTGTGAGTTGGTCTCCCATTCGTTATGATTTGGATTCGGGCATGGACTTTCCATTTCGTGACCGGGTCTAGGTCTTAGTGCGGGGGATGTGGCATCCTACGTCTGGGGTGCTACACTCTCCTTGTTGCTTGTGAGAGACGGGGAATCTCTCATTGATTATTTTTAGGCGTGCTGTGAATCCGAGGACGAATTCTTTTTAAGGGGGAGAGATTGTAACGCCCCAGTTTTTCAGTCGTATAGCATGATGTATGTGTTTATCAATTTGCGCGAATTAATTGTTTATAAGTGTTTTATATATTTTGATGTTATAAATTTAATTTTATATTTAAAGATGAAAGTGTAATTAATCATACCTTAATTAGTATTAAATATATGTTAATTAGTTGGCATTGAAATCCTAATGTTATTAATATTAAATATATGTATTTAATGTATTTTATTTTAAACTATATTAAATCTGTGCATTTGATTTAATGAATATTAATTACATGCACTTTAAATTAAACTGTATAAATTTCGTGTATTTGAATTATATTAATAAAATTTGTACACTATGATTTAAATGTGATTAAAACCGTGCACTTTATTATTTCATTAAATTTGAATTTGAAAATGATGTTTTTTTTTATGCATTGAAATTTTGTTATATTTTATGAATTCTTTGAATTTCTTTATGAATTGTTCATGAGTGCTATAAACGTGTTTCGTTTTTATATGTGATATCGAAAATTCATGAAAATTTAGTATGTTGTAGATTTATGTGTTATGAACATGTTTACATGCTCGTTTTATGTTTTCGATTTCGTTTGACGTGGTAACAAATTTATTTTGAATTATGGAACCAAATCGGGGGCTAACGGGCAATTAGCGCACCCTTGGTTCCGTATGTGATATCTTGAGCTAGGAAACTCGGATTCGAGTTTTGTCAACTTCGTTGAACTCGCAATGAAAATTCGAGTTTAATGAAGTTAGCCTCATATTTTTCTAAGACCATTTGAACCTCCGAAATTCAACCGAAACATGTAACAGATGCCAAAATTGCAACATTTTACCAAAAGAGCCATATCTTATTCAAACCTTGACCAAATTAACTATGGTTTAATTCCTTAGAACCCTAACTCAACCATCTAACCAACCTTTATCACCCCAAACCGAGATAACCCTCATTGCTTGGAGAAAATTCATCCAAAACCTTCTGCTCTCCAGTTTTCCCGTAGCTCAAGCCAACCCTTGGAGATTCAAGCTCAAATCTCTTCCAAACCTTCATTAATCAACAAGGTAAGCTTAGGGTTGTATTGTACATTCATTTAGAGTCAGTTTGTTCCATTCATCCCCAAATTTGAGCTTGCTTTGATGGAGTTTGATGATTATGAGTGAATAGTTAGGTTATAGATGAATTTCTTGATCTCTTGGATTCCTTGATGACTTTGAATGTTTTAAACTTGAAAGTGATCATCTTAACTCCTTTATTTCAATTATGATCATGTATTTTGTGGTAGTTGGCTATTAAATGAGTTACCCTTAATGAATTTATTATGAAATGCATGAAAATGGGACTGAATTCTTCCTCTCTCTCGATGTACTGCTGCTGCTGCGTTTTAGGATAGTAATTGCTGTCAATTGTTGATCATTTTTGCCTTGTTTGCTGCACCTACATACCAGATCATGTTGAGTATGAGTTGGAGTGGTTGTGCCCTGTTTTTGTGAGGTTTTATCCGTGTTTTTGGCCTGGTTTTGCTGCTGTCAGCTGCTGCGTTCTCCTTGCTTTGATTGCTGTCAATTATCAGTCATTTATAGGAGTGGTTGATGCTATTTTGCTTCTGCATAACATGCCTTATGTTGCTGCTACCTGCTGCTACTTTTTCATGACTTAAAATAGGGGAAAGCTTTGTTGTTTTGCTGCTGCGCTGCGTCTGTACTGCAACTCCCCAGCAGGGGAGATTTTATGCATGAATAAGGCCCCACCGGGTAGTGTTATGCAGAAGCTACTGCATCTTCCTTCCTTCCTTATGCCTGCATGATTTATTGATGGTGCATGGTTTTTCTTTAGTTTATGCATGCCTTTTTATTTTGTGTGATTGTTTGAGTTGTTATGCTTCATCCTTGCTTAATAAGGCATGTTTTCATGCATGTAACATGGTATGTACGTACATATATAATATATTAGTGAGGCATGCAGTGTGTGTGTTTAAAATATGTTGTTTGTGCATTACATGTTAGCATGTATGAAATGTTTGAATGGTGTTGTTGTGCATACAGCATGTACGTGTGTAATATATATATAACATATTTGCATGCATAATTAAATTATCACCTTTTTGCATACATGTAATTTAGTGATTAAATTAGTGTGTTGCATGCATAATAATGTACGTACATATATACATTTATATACATATATGTTTAGTAGATATTAAATATTAATTGATTTAATTGAATTATGGAAATTAAATTGTTATCTATTTCATGTTCCTTTCTTATTTCGAATTTTAAATTGAATGCATTTATTTGTCTATTTTCTAATTATAAATGTGTTATAGTAAGTGATATGACCGTTATTTGAATTCTTGGATTGAATTGTTATGAAATGTGTAAAGTTATAAACTTGATGAATATGAACGCTTCCTTGAACGAATGAATGACTCATGTATATGATTTAAATGCGTTAATTGTACACATGAACGTGTTCATTATATAATATGATCTCTTAGGCATTCATATCATGATTCATTGCATGTCGTGCGTCATATATGGTTCATATGGAATCTTGAGTCTCACGTTTGCACTGTGTCAATTCTTTTACAGTTTCTCCAGGGCGGAGAAGTCGGGTTCATAGGACACTTTCGAGTCTCCTTTTCGTCTTGGTATTGTTGGTAAGAGGCGTACAGGTGGGTTTCTCTACTATTTAGATAAATGACCCTATACACTCCCAATGTGTAAAGATTTCGGCCAAAAGTATATATATATATATATATATATATATAGAGTCGTTTTCAAGAGTCAATGATTTTAAAAGTAAAGCCTTTCTTTTATGAACTTACCAAATGTTTTGGCGAGAAAAGAATGAATGTTATGCACAGAATGGGGCCCAGGGACTTGGTGTGAGTGGTGATGTAACACCCCAAACGGAGGATACCACATCCCCCGCACTAAGACCCAGACCCGGTCATGAAATGGAAAGTCCATGCCCTAATCCGAATCAAAGCGAACGGGCGACCAACTCACACACTAGGCTAGGCGGATCTAACTCGACAGACTCAGAGCGCGGAAGCAATTTAAACAACGTACAAAGTAAGTGACAGGTTCAACTAGTATAGATAACTAGTCCCGAATCTCAAATCATCGCAACATAATAAACCAACATAAGTATCAGCAGAATAGCTAATTACATCCAAATGCTAGCATACCAACCCCACACGGGTTTAAGTCTAAGTAGAGCATAAAACATAATCTCCAAAAGCAAAATAAGAATACATAACATAAATAGAGTATGTGGCAAATGCATCCTAGTACCACTAGACCGACAAGTGTGACCCAAAAAGAAACCTGCAACTAAAAGATAAAATGAGGTGTCAGTCAACTGACTGAGTGAGGGGGCTAACGCACACCCACAATAAATATATATAGAGCACAACACAGAATAAAAGGATGGACTCATGAACCGAGGATATGTGTTGCATACCAAAACATTTCGAAATAACCCAAATAGATATAGATATAAGTTTAGAAAGCATTTTCCAGAAAGACTCTATCTCGATTCATAATTCCCTAACAGAAAGAACACATTCTCGGCGAGTACGAGCTTCCAACCTTTACTCCTCAGAACATAAATCAAAATCAATCCAACCTCTACTCCAATGACGGAAGAGCCTCGCGTTGGCCCTAACCATCTATAATAAACCGTCTAGAAATAGACTCACCCTCAAGGGGTAGCGAACCCGCAAGAGTCCTCCCCGGCCTTAGCCGAAGGCAGCATTTGTTCATTTTTATGCAATCAATACATGGCCCCGGCGAGTGCGGCCGGTTTCCAAGTGTACATGAAACATGCTTGCTTGATTATAAATTAATAGGTGATCACGCAATTCAATTACCGTGAAATCGTGCGATAGTGTACTCAATTAGCACATTCATGGAACGAAAATCATGCAATCAATACATGGCTTGCTTGTAACATGATAGGGTTTGTTCCTCCTGTGGTTGGAGGGACAACCACCAGCTCTAAGACTAGCCCAGCGCCCTCACTAAGGAGGACCTGGCCAGGAGAACGCGTTTACTTGCTATCATGAACATGGCATGTGTGATTCGTGAACACTAACATACTTGAAATAATAAGTGATTTTATGAAATTATAACTATAAATACCTTTGGCTAAAAATCACGTAAAGGTTATACGGGTTCTATATAACTAGAAATTAAACCTCACCTGACAGGCGACACACGACTCGTGAATGCGTGAACGTGCTCATGATCCACAATCTCCGCCCTGGAGAATAACTGGACAAGAACGGGACAAAGTACGTGCATGAGACCATAATTCAAGCATATTATTTCATATAAGACGCACGGCATGATCATGTACGAGACGTCGAGCAATAAACAATGTAACATGATAACATCTTGTTTTGACACATAATTAATCAAATAATAGCAATTTGGGGTCAATTAAGCCATCGGATCGAGGGGCTAAAAATGTAATTTTATGCAGAATGTTTTCTTCTGTCAGTGGGGTGGGAACGGCCGTTCCAGGTTTTAGTTCAAAGTGGGAAGGGTCGTTCCCTCCTCCCCGAAGTGCTCCCCGAAGATGGGAACGGCCGTTCCCGTCTGTGAGACAAAGTGGGAACGGTCGTTCCCCTCCTCGCCCCCTGCACATTATTCAAATCAATGGGAACGGTCGTACCCCATTTTAAAAGGGAATGGGAAGGGCCGTTCCCGTTTTACAGAAGATGCAGTAGCAGGGGAGAAGGACAGGGGAGCTACGGACCAAGCTCCCAAAGCTCCCAAAACACTCATAATCCATCCCATATAATATAATTCATAGAAGGACACATAAATACATGCTTAAAGTGCAATAAAACACAATACAAACACTTGTTTCATGCTTTATCATCTCAAATCATCAATTTCAAGTTCATACACAAATCCATCGTATATCATCAATTTCTCCAAGGATTCTCAAGATTCATGCAAGAATTCAAGACTAAAGCTTAAGCTCATGCTTCTAAGATCAAATACACAAATTATCCAGCTTGAACCATAAACCCTAGCTTCAAGAAATATTATCAAGAATTCACATATATATCTTGAATGAAAGAAGGAGAAGCAAGGATGGAGATATGATGAAGATGATGGCCTAAGACTTCCAATTCCTCAAAGATTTAGCTTGAAATGGATGAAATTCCCTTTTCTTTCCTTGGAGGGTTGGCTCGGTGAAGAAGGAAGCAAATGGTATATTTTGATGAAGATGAAAAATGAAGGTTGGAGAAGAGATGCATATATCGATATATTTGGGGAAAATATGTAATATTTATGATCAAATCCTCCAAGTATCATAAGTTATGCAATTGAGGATATAAGCTTTGGAAATAATCAATCTAGTCCTCAATGGTTTTCATGCAATTTGGTCCTCTAATTTATGTAAATGAACAATTAGGGACGATATGCAAATTATACACTTTGGACAATTAATTCATGTAGCAATTTTATTCAAGAATTCTCAATTTGAAATGAATATCATAAAATTTTCACGTAATCATGTTGAACACAATTTATAGAAACTAATATAACACGTATAAATTGAATAAACGAAAATAATAAAATAAAGTCCTAACGCTCGAAATCCACACGTGTCGAGCGTACCTGACTGTCTGAAAATCGGGGCGTTATAACTCTCTCCCCCTTAAGAGAATCCATCCTCGGATCCCATGTCCTGAATTCCTGGAATTTAATTGGGTCTTACATGTTCATCCCACGCGGGTTAGCTACTCCCCGTTAGGGATTAGTCCGAAAGAGCTCCTCAATCTTCAATATGCTCCCATGTGTGAATTCACGACCCTCAACTTTCCGGAGTTTAACACTCGAAAGAAAATCTAACCTTCCACTAGAACAAATTGACAAGTAGTTGAAAATACTGAGAGTGCCCCGTCTCTCAAACAATTAACGAGAGAACCCCGTCTCTCGAGCAAGTAACAAGAGAGCCCCGTCTCTTGACAACCCTGAGAGAATCCCCGTCTCTCACGCACACGAAATAAAAGTTCAAGCTAGCACTTAGATAAAATTTGCAAATAACACACAAGAATCAAATAGAATTATTACTTATGCAACCATTAGTTCACATAAACAATTAATAGTAAACAATGAATCGTATACAAGAATGACAGATAATAATAAACAGATAGTAATAAAATAATACTGCACGTGATATGCATGATTAAGTGTACCGTTCATCGAGGATTGGAGTTCTGGAACTGAATTAATTCGGTTGGATACTTGACTCTTTAGTTGAGAATTTTCTTGCTTGGTACCGTTATGGCTCAACATTCCCATTTCTGATAACCGTCTCTGCCTTTGTGTTATTTTCTAACATAATCCGTAAATCATCATTAATCACCACATCTTCAGACCCGTTTTAATCCCAGATTTGCCGGTTGAACCCTTCTTGCACTGATTCTCACATTTACTTTCTGGTTTTAGAGAGTAATGGCCCATTCAAGCTTGAAAGACTGACTTTGTGTTCCAAGCAAGCTCCTAGCCTTTATTTGAAATCCGAAAGTTGAGCTCCTATTTCCTTAGTTAACAATACGGCGGATATTTATTACGGACGAATCAAGGTTGTCATCCCGTGAGAGTAATTCAGCAAGCACACTTACACAGAAATCGAAAGAATCAGGTCCTAGTGAAACGCCTTCCATTTGATCCCTGAAATTTGATGACATACCTACCAACTTTGCGAAATATCTTGAAGGAGAAGGTCAATCAATCTTCCATCGTTCCGAAGTGTTCATGGTAAACTGGTATATTTATGGGGCGACGGTGACAGCACGGATGAAAGCACGGTGTGCATTCACAGGCATCTCTAGGGTATAATTAATAACTTCGTAAGACAACTCTTGTCGGGGTTATCCTACCAAAACTTGAGATTGATTCCGGATATCACCCAAATTGAATCCTCTCTATTTACTAAGTCAAATGATATCCTGAAATTATCAGAGAACGGCAGACGGTGTATCTACTTTCTTGAAACCGATGGCAGAGCAAGGTACTGTCGATGATGGGACTTTTCTTTAGATAAAAAGGAGAAAAGGTTCACATTGTTGGAAACTTATTTCACATGGTTCAGATAGGGGATTCCAGGCAGAATTGGTTTTATTAAAATTCCCAACTCCCCTGAATGTTGTCTAACTTCAGACTTAAACTTATTTTCAGACCGGCTCTCCCCTTAAGAAAATAGAAATTCTCTTATCCTTTAGATTCATTCTGTCCTTTCCCACTTGCACGCTTCTCTGCTGATTCAATTCCCGTAACCTTTTCCTCGTTCCAATTGTTATTAATCAAAATTAGATTAATGGTTCTGTTCTAACCTTCTCTGCTGAGAACATGCCCAACTCAAAGTTCCCCGACTGTCATCACTCGGATTTAATATTAAAATTTTCCAACATCCCTTAATCACCTAATGCTTTCCTGAGTGTGGACAGCTATAAGATCAACACCATAATCTGAAGTAAAAGAGTTCATTCCCTGGCACCACCAAATTGCTAAAATACTGATTGATTCCCAAAGGTTAAAGAACCCCCTGAACATTTGTCTGCTTGAACTTATCATCATTTTCCAGTTCCCAAAATTTTCCAATATTTATTTCATACCCCGGCTCCTACTAAATCCTGGATCAATAATTCTCACGGCCGCAAATATTGCTAAACTTCAAGCAAAATAGAATACCCCGTTTACGAACATGATACCCGATGATTCCGAAATTCCTTCTTTAAATTTGAGTTGGTAGGAATAAAAGCAAGGATTGTGCAGAGCATAGGGAGAGCCTATTGACAATAAACACTAAATAATGCATGATGGTTAAAGTGCCAATACGCGTCACATACCTATGAGCAAATTAAAATGCAACACGTTGGAACAATTATGTCAGCTTGAAGATATACTTTTGAGCAAAGAAATTTAAACACTTCAACTAATTTAAGCATATCCTTAATGCATCAAGTAGGTAATCTAAAGGACATGTATAACAATATTTATAAATGAGAAGCAAATTAATTAGCAATTATGATGCACGTGTTTATGAATGCATTGAAGAACCTGGCACCGCAGAAATGTAAGGCTCAATTCCGGTATCCATTCCTGGTTTGACCAAATTGCAAACTTGGTTCGAACGGTTGATCAGTCTCTTAAATCTTCAAAATCCTCCAGCCTTGATTAATACATTTCCAAAACCTGTCACTCACAACTTACTTTCCAAATAAATGCATGGGGGTGAAGCGTGCTCATGTCACATAATTGTGACATAATTAGTACATGTATCAAGACTTAAATATAAATTGCAACAAATAAATCGTCAAAGAGTATGATAACCTTGATCACATAAACTTCCAGCAATTCAAGATCAATTAATTGGCGATTAATAATACAAATCAATGCAGTACACAAGTTATCAAACAATTCACTTAAATTATAACATAATTCAAGTACTTCACGGAGTTCAAGTAAGTCAACAAGTTCAAATAAAATGCAGGACTCTCAAATTGTCAAGTAATTCCTATGTTGTACGACCTAGACTTGACACGACATGACACTAGAACCTCGGTTTTACAACCGGGCTCTGATACCACCTTAAATGTAGCACCCCGGACACGTGGAGGTGCCACACCCCCACACTATAGGTCAATCCATGTATGAAATGGGCAATCCATACAATAACCAACCTATAGCGAACGGGTGACATTGCAATACACGACAAGCTAGGCGGGATAACTCGAAAATGTGATATAGTAAAGCGGAAGCATAATTCAATAGTATCAATTTGACATATCATGATACTTCTCAGTTACCGAATAAAATATAATCTAACTTATCATATGAATACATTATCATCTCCAAATAAAACAATAACAACAATAACTATCATTCCATAATTAACAATGAATAACCAAACACACAAACCATGGTTGACTCGACTACATGAACTGGACTCGACTCGACTCCCGCCTAGCGTGCACCTGCAATACCTGAAAGGTGGAGGCGTCAGTCTGTGAAGACCGAGTGAGGGGTTTACATACATATTAGCGCAGATAACGTGCATGAGACCATAATTCAAGCATATTATTTCATATAAGACGCACGACATGATCATGTACGAGATGTCGAGCAATAAACAATGTAGCATGATAACATCTTGTTTTGACACATAATTAATCAAATAATAGCAATTTGGGGTCAATTAAGCCATCGGATCGAGGGGCTAAAAATGTAATTTTATGCAGAATGTTTTCTTCTGTCAGTGGGGTGGGAACGGCCGTTCCAGGTTTTACTTCAAAGTGGGAAGGGCCGTTCCCTCCTCCCCGAAGTGCTCCCCGAAGATGGGAATGGCAGTTCCCGTCTGTGAGACAAAGTGGGAACGGTCGTTCCCCTCCTCTCCGCCTGCACATTATTCAAATCAATGGGAACGGCCGTTCCCCATTTTTAAAGGGAACGGGAAGGGCCGTTCCCGTTTTACAGAAGGTGCAGTAGCAGGGGAGAAGAACAGGGGAGCTACGGACCAAGCTCCCAAAACACTCATAATCCATCCCATATAATATAATTCATAGAAGGACATATAAATACATGCTTAAAGTGCAATAAAACACCATACAAACACTTGTTTCATGCTTGATCATCTCAAATCATCAATTTCAAGTTCATACACAAATCCATCATATATCATCAATTTCTCCAAGGATTCTCAAGATTCATGCAAGAATTCAAGTCTAAAGCTTAAGCTCATGCTTCTAAGATCAAATACACAAATTATCCAGCTTGAACCATAAACCCTAGCTTAAAGAAATATTATCAAGAATTCACATATATACCTTGAATGAAAGAAGGAGAAGAAAGGATGGAGATATGATGAAGATGATGGCCCAAGACTTCCAATTCCTCAAAGATTTAGCTTGAAATGGATGAAATTCCCTTTTCTTTCCTTGGAGGGTTGGCTCGGTGAAGAAGGAAGCAAATGGTATATTTTGATGAAGATGAAAAATGAAGGTTGGAGAAGAGATGCATATATCGATATATTTGGGGAAAATATGTAATATTTATGATCAAATCCTCCAAGTATCACAAGTTATGCAATTGAGGATATAAGGTTTGGAAATAATCAATCTAGTCCTCAATGGTTTTCATGCAATTTGGTCCTCTAATTTATGTAAATGAACAATTAGGGACGATATGCAAATTATACACTTTGGACAATTAATTCATGTAGCAATTTTATTCAAGAATTCTCAATTTGAAATGAATATCATAAAATTTTCACGTAATCATGTTGAACACAATTTATAGAAACTAATATAACACGTATAAATTGAATAAACGAAAATAATAAAATAAAGTCCTAACGCTCGAAACCCACACGTGTCGAGCATACCTGACTGTCTGAAAATCGGGGCGTTACAGATTAATTGGACATGGAGGCATGAATATGTGGTCATAACTTGGATTATAGCATGATTTAGAGCATGAATCCTTGGATAATTAGCTTAAGTGATTAAGTTTGATCATGAGCTTGGAAAATTGGAATTCTTGATGATATTTCATGCTTTGAGTGTTTAAGTGTTATTTTATCATTTCTTGAGCATATATGCATCATGTTACCAGAAAATCCTAACTTTGTTGATTGAAAATGGAATTTTGTTGCTTTTTTGATCCATTGCCGAGAGCTTCCCCTGTTTTTGCTCTGTTTCTTTAAATTGCAGAAACAGGGAACGGCCGTTCCCAGCCTCAAGGCATTGTGGGAACGGCCGTTCCCATTTTGGCCTTGGTGCCGGAAGGGCCGTTCCCAGCTAAGGCGCATTTTTAAAGCTGAAGTCCTTGGGGCGTTTTGAGAATTCATGGGAACGACCGTTCCCATTTACAAAGGGAAGCCGGAACGGCCGTTCCCACCTGATTTGCAGAACAAAAGTTTCTGCATAAAATTACGAAAATAACCCCTCGATCCGACGACTTATTTGACCCCGAATTGCTATTATTTGATCCAATATGTACTGAAATAACATGTTATCATGTTCTTTGTTTATTGCTCGACGTCTCGTACATGATCATGCCGTGCGTCTTATATGAGATAATATGCCTGAATTATGGTCTCATGCACGTACATTGTCCCGTTTCTTGTCCAGTTATTCTCCAGGGCGGAGATTGTGGATCATGAGCACGTTCACGCATTCACGAGTCGTGTGTCGCCTGTCAGGTGAGGTTTAATTTTTAGTTATATAGAACCTGTATAACCTTTACGTGATTTTTGGCCAAAGGTATTTATATTTATAATTTCATGAAATCACTTATCATTTCAAGTTATGTTAGTGTTCATGAATCAAGCAAGTCATGTTCATGTAAGCAAGTAAACGCGTTCTCCTGGCCAGGTCCTCCTTAGTGAGGGCGCTGGGC
Organism: Lantana camara; assembly: GCA_037501455.1. Lineage (NCBI taxonomy): Eukaryota > Viridiplantae > Streptophyta > Magnoliopsida > Lamiales > Verbenaceae > Lantana > Lantana camara. The sequence goes on from CM074858.1 coordinate 58,552,513, forward strand.
TGGTCTTCGGGCTGGTGGTTGTCCGTCCAACCATAGGAAGAACAAAGCCCTATCGTGTACATGCGTTCTCCTAGCCAGGCTCTCCTTAGTGAGGGCGCTGGGTTGGTCTTAGAGCTAGTGGTTGTCCGTCCAACCACAGGAGGAACAAAACCCTATCATAAGCCGAAGGAGACTGGGGATGAATCCGGCACCATGCGTTGTCCTCAGGTTATTGCATGATTTTCATTCCATGAACGTGTTACATGATTACACTATCGCACGGTTGAACGATAATTGAATTGCATGATCACTTATTGTTTAATAATCAAGCAAGCATGTTCATGTACATTTGGAGTTCGGTTGGAGACCGCCCTTACTCGTCGGGGCCATGTATTGATTGCATGAAAATAAACAAGTATTTAATATTGACAGTTGTATTCTCGGGCAAAGAATAACTTATTATCGAACTTATATTTATCTTTTACCAATCTTCACCCGAGAATATAGCTTGCATGTTATCTGCGCTAATAAGTATTTAAACCCCTCACTCATTCTTCACAGACTGACGCCTCCACCTTTCAGGTTGTTACAGGTGCACGCTAGGCGGGAGTCGAGTCGAGTCCAGTTCATGTAATCGAGTCCACCATGGTTAATATATTTAATTATTTATTGTTAAATATGGAATTATAGTTATTGTTATTGTTATATTTGAAGATGATAATGTATTGATATGTAAAATTAGAATATATTTATTCGGTAAATGAGAAATAGCATGACATCAGAAATGGAAATATTTGATAGAAACTATTCTATGCTTCCGCTTTATCTCGTTGCATGTATAAGTAGTCCCGCCTAGCTTGTCGTGTATTGCATTGTCACCCGTTCGCTATAGGTTGGTTCATGTACGGATTGGCCGTTTCGTAGGTGGATTGACCTATAGTGCGGGGGTGTGGTACCTCCACGTGTTAAGGGTGCTACATGTCAAGTGGTAAAAGCAGAACATCAAAAGCCATCGGGGCTACTTCAACCATTGCCTATCTCGGAGTGGAAATGTGTAACACCCCCAGAGCGAAGGGTGCCACATCCCCCGCACTAAGGTCCAACACGAGTAGCGAAATGGAAGTCCGCACCCGTATCAGACCATAGCGAAAGGGAGACACACAAAACTCACACCCTCGCTAGGTGGCCTAGACCCCCAAGAACTGCAAGAATTTAAAATCAGAGTAGCGGAAGCAATTTATAATCAACATATATCCCAAGATCACATATACATTTCAAAAGTGGGGAAGGGTCAACCATTCACGCCAGTTTATAAACAGAATAAACAATGCCATCTCGGCCCAAAATAGAGTAAGTGTAATCATAAATACATAATCCAAAATACAGCAATAAGAGTAGAAGTAATCCACTACGAATGCATGAAGACCCAAGCTAAACCACAAGTAAACCCAAAAGACACTTGCCGCCTAGCTTGACTCGGAAGAACCTGCAAACTCAAAAGAAAGGAAAAAGGGAAAAAACAACAACGAGGGTTAGTCCTAGCGACTAGTGAGGGGCTAACTCACGCACCCGATAAATATATAGAGCAAAGCACTTAATCAAAAGGAAAGATCCTTGAACCGAGAGTGGTTTTTGCAAGCCAAATTAATTCCCGTGATATAGATATATATATATAAGTTAAAGGAAAGGGAAAAAGGCAAAACAAGACTCCAAGTTTTAGGTGAATTAAGAATCCACTCTTGTTCCGTAGATCATACAAAGCTTAAACCAACTCGGCGAGTACGAGTCACACACATCCCCAACTTCCAAATACGAAGAACAAAGCAAAGCAAAACAAATCAGAATCCATCCCCAACACCGGTTGATAGAAGGGTTGATCGGCCCTAACTATCCACATACACAAACGAGACAAGGTTTAATTACTACCTTGAAACCTTCGGCGGTTGCCTCCGCCGGCTCAAGAGAAACACCCTTCCTCAACCTCCTAAGGTTGGGCGAGACTCTCAAATGGAGGTGTTGATGGAAGAGCTCGGCGACCCCCCCGGCCGTCCCGAGATTTCCATACCACACTCCGGGGCCCAAACATATCACGAAAGTCACCCAAATATACCTCAAAGCTTATCTTTCAAAGCCACATCTCGCTCACGCACACACACACACACTTGCGGAAAACTAAACTTTTCAAACAAAAGCAAAATAGCGTATATACTTATACAAACGTTTTCAAATTCTTATAACAAATGGGATAAATCCTGCAACATAAGTATCATACACTTATTTACCATATATTATACATATCCACATGCGAGGCTTCAAATCAAGTAGGGTTATAGGTCGAATAACTAAAAGAACAAAACCTCACCTTGGCAACGAACGAAGCGGAGTCAAAAGAGGAAATCGGACACCTACGGAGCAAGCTCGTCCCCTACAGGAAGATCCTCTGAACAAGGCAAACAACAAGAGACACTCTTAGACTCAATATGAACCACATTGACGCTCGGTACATGCGTATGTATGGTTATGATGCAAATGATATGAAATGAATCCACATTTAGATCATTTATGAGCATGCAAAGCATAATCAAACATATATCATAAACGAGGCAAGAATAAACAACAAGAAACAACGGAAGGGAAACAAAACGAACGAAACTAGAGTTCCTAGGAGACACGCCCGTGTCCCCCAGGAAGGCAAGCTGAGACACCCCCGTGTCTCAGTACAGAACTAAACAACGGAAACTAGGAGGTGACACGCCCGTGTCACCAAGAAAAGGTAAGCCGAGACACCCCCGTGTCTCGGTACAGAAAAGTGAAAACGAAAACAAAAGGTGACACGCCCGTGTCACCAACAAAGGGCAAACCGTGACACCCCCGTATCACGGTACAGAAAAACGCAGACGGCTCACAGTAACTCAGCAACCCCAAAACAAAAAACCCAACACTCATACTCTAATTACCAAGCAAAGAAATGCAACAATTGCTAAGAAACAAGTCCTAGGAGCATACCAACAACATTAAATCTCAAGAAAACATGAAAGGAGCAAGAATCAATCAAATCCACCAACACTACTATTCACATGTTTGCCAAATCTCAACAACCAACCAAAGAATTGAACTCAAAATCACATAAAAGAGAGAAGAGTAAGTGTAGAAGACAACCATGGACTTACCTTTAAATTTGGAGAAGTTTTGATGAAGATTTGAGCTCAAAATCACAAGGTTGGCCAAAAGGCTTCTCCTTCTTCCTTGCTTTGCTTGGCTGATCGATTATGGGAGAGAGAGAAAGGAATTGGCTCGGTTCTCAGCACAAAAAGGGGAGAGGAGAGCTTAACCAAGGGTTTGGAGTCAAGGTTAAGGCTTGGTTGGGTTAAGGTGGGGTCCACAACTCAAAGCTAGGTCAAAAGGTGGCTCTCAAGCGTAAGGGGCTCGTTACGGGTGAAATTCGGAGGTCATAATGAGCTTAGAAAAATGTGAGGTTTATCCCATCGAACCCGAATCGTCGAAACGAGTTCAATGGAGGTGACGGAATTCGAATCCGAATTCCCGAGCTCAAGATACACGTCCCGGAACCCAAGGTGCGCTAAGTGCTCTTTAGCCTCCTTTAGGTCCCGTCTCCAAAACGAACTCAAAAAGGCAACCAAAACAAATACCAAAACATATAACGAGCATATAAACGAGTTCATAAGGCATATTATCAACACATAACGCGAATTCACAAAAAAAAATCAGAATTAATTACGAATCTAAAACGGGCAAAATACAAGGTGAAGGAAAATTAAACGCTCAAGCTAAACAAGTCCATACCAAAGCAATTAAGTTCAAATAACTTCAAATGATCCATGTTGACACTTAATATCACATAATCACTTAAAGAACTAACTAAATAGCGCACATAAGAGGTTACCTGAAAAGTCTGATCAGTCGGGATGTTACAACCCTCCCTCCTTCAAAAGGACCTGTCCTCAGGTCCGAGGCGAGGTCTTGAAAAGATCCGGATACAACTGTTTCATCTTATCCACGGTCTCCCAAGTAGCTTCTTCGGATTCTAGATCACGCCACAGGACTTTCACAAGAGGGATCTGTCTATTCCTCAACTCTTGCATCTTTCGATCCAACACCTGAACTGGATACTTCTTAAAAGTCAAATCCGGCTCTAACTGGACTTTCTCAACTGGAAGAATAGAAGACTCATCGGGATAATGTTTCCGAAGCTGCGAGACATGGAACACATTGTGAATCCCGGTCAAACTCGGCGGTAAATCAAGTTTGTAAGCTACTTCCCCCACTCGATCAAGGATCTCAAAGGGGCCTAAGTAACGAGGGTTAAGCTTCCCGCCTTTACCAATCCGAGCATACCCTTTTCTAGGAGATGCCTTTAAAAAGACCTTATCTCCTTTCTCGAACTCTAAGGGTCGTCTTCTCCTATCTGCATAACTCTTTTGCCGGTCTTGAGCCACTTTCAACCTCTGTTTAATCACTTTCACCCTCTCGATGGTATCCTGAATTTCCTTAGGTTTCTTAGCTCTCTCGAGCTTTCCATCTTTAGTCCATCTCCACTCATCAATATCCCAAAAGAGAGGGGATCTACATTTTCTTCCATATAACGCCTCATACGGTGCCATCCCAATAGAAGACTGAAAGCTGTTGTTGTAGGCATACTCAATCAAATCCAACTGTTCATCCCACGAATCCTGATAATCTAAGGCACAAGCACGAAGCATGTCCTCGAGATACCTTATTAGCCTTTCCGACTGGCCATCCGTCTGTGGGTGGAATGCAGTACTAAAGTGGAGCTTCGTCCCCAAACACTTCTGTAATTCCTGCCAAAAACTGGATGTGAACCGAGGATCTCTATCTGAAACAATGCTGACCGGGGTACCATGCAATCTAACAATCTCCTTCCGATACAACCGGGCCAACTTAGGAACCTTGTCGGACATCTTCACCTTAAGAAAATGCGCCGACTTCGTCAACCGATCAATAATCACCCAAATTCCATCGGAACCTCCTTTGGTCCTTGGCAAGCCGGACACGAAGTCCATTGTCACTTGCTCCCACTTCCACTCGGGTATCGGAAGTGGTTGGAGAGTTCCTCCCGGTTTCTGGTGTTCTGCTTTCACCACTTGGCATGTTTGACATCTCCTAACATAGTTAGCAACGTCTCTCTTCATGCCGTTCCACCAGTATAAAGTCCTTAGATCCTTGTACATTTTGGTGGTACCGGGATGTACTGCATATGCTGACTTGTGGGCTTCATCAAGTACCAACTGCTTAAATCCTTCAGGGATACAAACCCGAGCCTTCAACCTGAACAATCCTGAATCATCAAATCCAAACTCGGTTTCAGGATCAATCCTTGACTTCGCTATCAATTTCTGAATCTCTGGATCCACAGATTGAGCTTCTATCAATCTCTGCTTTAAAACCGGCTGAACCGAAATATTAGCCAATCGAGCCTCTGAAACCAGAACCACTGAACCCTGTCTACTAGAACCTGCTTCCAAACCTGAAACATTCACTTTCCTACTCAAAGCATCCGCCACCACATTGGCTTTACCCGGATGGTACTGAATCTTACAATCATAATCCTCGAGTGTCTCCATCCATCTCCTCTGTCTCACGTTCAAATCCTTCTGGGTAAACAGATACTTAAGACTCTGGTGGTCGGTGAACACTTCAAAAGTGATTCCATAAAGGTAATGCCGCCATTTCATCAAAGCAAACACCACTGCGGCGAGTTCCAAGTCATGAGTGGGATAGTTCTTCTCATGATCCTTTAACTTCCTTGAGGCGTAGGCTACCACCTTACCATTCTGCATTAACACACAACCGAGACCTTCCTTCGAAGCATCGGTATAAACTGAGTAGCCTTCCGAACCTTCTGGTAGGGTTAAAACCGGTGCAGTAGTCAATCTCTCCTTAAGAGTTTGGAAACTCTTCTCACACACCTCATCCCACTCGAATTTCACCTCTTTCCTAGTTAACCGGGTCAACGGGGAGGCAATCTTCGAGAAATCTTTCACAAAGCGCCTATAATATCCTGCCAACCCGAGAAAACTTCTCACTTCCGAGGCATTCTTCGGTGGTTTCCAAAGCATCACCGTTTCAATCTTCGCAGGATCCACTTCTATACCATTCCCTGAAATGAAGTGACCCAAAAAGGAAACTCGATCCAACCAGAACTCGCACTTACTGAACTTGGCGAACAATCTGTGCTCCCGAAGTGTAGACAAGACAATACTCAAATGCCGCGCGTGCTCTTCTTCGGACCTCGAATACACCAGAATATCATCTATAAAGATGACCACGAATTTATCGAGGTAAGGCCGGAATATTCGGTGCATCATATCCATAAACGCGGCTGGGGCATTGGTCAGACCAAAAGGCATGACCACAAACTCAAAATGCCCATATCTCGTGTTGAAACCCGTCTTCAGTATATCTCCCTCCCGGATACGCAACTGGTAATACCCTTGCCTTAAGTCCAACTTGGAATAAACCCTCGACCCTTGCAGGAGGTCGAACAACTCTTCAATGTGAGGGAGCGGGTATTTGTTCTTAACCGTTAACCGGTTCAGCTCACGGTAGTCAATACACATTCGCAAAGTCCCGTCTTTCTTCTTTACAAACAGGACCGGAGCACCCCACGGAGAAGTGCTCGGGCGAATGTAACCACACTCTAAGAGCTCGTCCAATTGCGTCTTCAACTCCTTCAACTCGGCTGGAGCCATCCTATAAGGAGATTTCGCATACGGTTCTGCTCCGGGATAGAGATCTATCACAAACTCGACGTCCCGATCCGGAGGTAAAGATCCCAAGTTCTCCGGAAACACATCGGGGAATTCCCTCACGATCTCCGTTTCTTCGAGCTTGGCCTGATCCTTTGGCTTATTCAAAAGGTAGGCCACATAGCCCGTCGCACCGTCCCGAAACAGTCTACTTGCTTCCATGAAGGAAATAAACGGGCAGGTCTTCAACCTCTGACCCGCAAAGACCGTAGAACCCAAAGTCACCCTCTTAGCAAAACAATCCATCATGGCTCGGTAACGGTACAACCAGTCCATTCCCAGAATTACCCCATACTTCTTGATAGGCATCTTGATCAGATCTGCCGGATACTCATGATCTTCCACAACCACCGGACAACCTCGGTAAACACAATTCGTATACAGAGTAGCACCAAGGGGAGAAGAAACAATAAAGGAATCATCTAGGCAAGCAACAGGCAAGGGAAGAGTAGAAGCAAGCCGGGAAGCAATAAATGAATGCGTTGCTCCCGGATCAAACAATGCATGCAATGGAATGCCATGAATGTAGATAGTACCTTCAACAACGGCATTGGCATCCACCTCTACATTCTCTTCCTCGCCCTCCAAAGCATAAGCTCTCGCCTGGATTGGTGCTCTCGGAGGCATCACATTCAACGGCTGAGGAGCTCGAGACTGAGGTGCTCTCACTTGAGGACAAGTACTGATCATATGGCCAGGCTCTCCACATTTAAAGCACCTTCTCAATTTCTTCCGACAATTCTCCTCGGTGTGATTGGGACCCTTGCAATAACTACACTGAATCGGAGCAGGTAGAGCTGATACTGCGGGGACCGGAGGTCGAGCTTTCTTGAATGAGGTGTTAGAACCTTGGGGTTTGAAAACCGGAGGTCCACTATAGGATACGGGCCTCTTCCCCAAATTTGAGCTCGAACCTTGGCCCAAAGAGTAAGTCGGCCTCAATCTTGTATTGTTAGCTTCCACTTTGATCGCTTTCCTCGTAGCCTTCTCCCACGTATCCACGGTAGCCGCCTTAAGGGCACTCTGAATATCATATCTCAAACCATGAATAAAGTTCCGGGCCTTCTGAGTGTCATCATTGGAAATATGTGGAGCATACGGTGCAAGTCTCTCAAATTCCATGATATACTCTTCAACCGAGCGGTTCCCTTGTCTCAGTTCTGTAAATTGTTGCAATCTCCTCTCGCGAGCACTTGGAGGAACATACTTATGATGAAACTCTCTCACAAAGCTTTCCCAATCGAATTCCTCTCCATTCCTCTCCAATCGAGCTCTCATAGCTTTGAGCCAATTGGATGCGGGACCTTGAACAAACCGGGCCGTACAAACAGCTTTCTCATGCGAAGGAGCGGGGCAAATTTCCCAAATTCCCGCAACTTCCGACAACCACTCCTCGGCTTGGATGTCATCTCCTCCATACCACTTCGGCGGATTGTTGTTTCTGAACTCCTTAAAGGCCGGAGTTACTTGTCCACCTTGTCCTTCCCAATGTGGATTGTTCCTTTGGTTCTGCTGAAGTTGGTTCAGAAGGGCCTGCACTATATTCTCAGCATTCATTGGTGGAGGTGGAGGCGCTTGTGGAGGGGGTTGATTAAGGTCAGGAGTCTGTTCCCTATCTGCTCTCCTTCTTGGAGGCATCCTGAAAATACACAAATCAAGAAGATATCGATGCATGGAGTTCAGTTCATGATCATGAAGTCAATTATCATCAATTTAAGCAAATAAGTCACGTAGAGGTGTGAATGAATATAAATAGTCACATACTCCTATTCCGAACGACCTAGACAGACTCGACACGACTCCAGAGCTCTGGTTTTGCAACCGAGAGCTCTGATACCACGCCAGGATGTAACACCCCCAGAGCGAAGGGTGCCACATCCCCCGCACTAAGGTCCAACACGAGTAGCGAAATGGAAGTCCGCACCCGTATCAGACCATAGCGAACGGGAGACACACAAAACTCACACCCTCGCTAGGCGGCCTAGACCCCAAGAACTGCAAGAATTTAAAATCAGAGTAGCGGAAGCAATTTATAATCAACATATATCCCAAGATCACATATACATTTCAAAAGTGGGGAAGGGTCAACCATTCACGCCAGTTTATAAACAGAATAAACAATGCCATCTCGGCCCAAAATAGAGTAAGTGTAATCATAAATACATAATCCAAAATACAGCAATAAGAGTAGAAGTAATCCACTACGAATGCATGAAGACCCAAGCTAAACCACAAGTAAACCCAAAAGACACTTGCCGCCTAGCTTGACTCGGAAGAACCTGCAAACTCAAAAGAAAGGAAAAAGGGAAAAAACAACAACGAGGGTTAGTCCTAGCGACTAGTGAGGGGCTAACTCACGCACCCGATAAATATATAGAGCAAAGCACTTAATCAAAAGGAAAGATCCTTGAACCGAGAGTGGTTTTTGCAAGCCAAATTAATTCCCGTGATATAGTTATATATATATAAGTTAAAGGAAAGGGAAAAAGGCAAAACAAGACTCCAAGTTTTAGGTGAATTAAGAATCCACTCTTGTTCCGTAGATCATACAAAGCTTAAACCAACTCGGCGAGTACGAGTCACACACATCCCCAACTTCCAAATACGAAGAACAAAGCAAAGCAAAACAAATCAGAATCCATCCCCAACACCGGTTGATAGAAGGGTTGATCGGCCCTAACTATCCACATACACAAACGAGACAAGGTTTAATTACTACCTTGAAACCTTCGGCGGTTGCCTCCGCCGGCTCAAGAGAAACACCCTTCCTCAACCTCCTAAGGTTGGGCGAGACTCTCAAATGGAGGTGTTGATGGAAGAGCTCGGCGACCCCCCCGGCCGTCCCGAGATTTCCATACCACACTCCGGGGCCCAAACATATCACGAAAGTCACCCAAATATACCTCAAAGCTTATCTTTCAAAGCCACATCTCGCTCACGCACACACACACACACTTGCGGAAAACTAAACTTTTCAAACAAAAGCAAAATAGCGTATATACTTATACAAACGTTTTCAAATTCTTATAACAAATGGGATAAATCCTGCAACATAAGTATCATACACTTATTTACCATATATTATACATATCCACATGCGAGGCTTCAAATCAAGTAGGGTTATAGGTCGAATAACTAAAAGAACAAAACCTCACCTTGGCAACGAACGAAGCGGAGTCAAAAGAGGAAATCGGACACCTACGGAGCAAGCTCATCCCCTACAGGAAGATCCTCTGAACAAGGCAAACAACAAGAGACACTCTTAGACTCAATATGAACCACATTGACGCTCGGTACATGCGTATGTATGGTTATGATGCAAATGATATGAAATGAATCCACATTTAGATCATTTATGAGCATGCAAAGCATAATCAAACATATATCATAAACGAGGCAAGAATAAACAACAAGAAACAACGGAAGGGAAACAAAACGAACGAAACTAGAGTTCCTAGGAGACACGCCCGTGTCCCCCAGGAAGGCAAGCTGAGACACCCCCGTGTCTCAGTACAGAACTAAACAACGGAAACTAGGAGGTGACACGCCCGTGTCACCAAGAAAAGGTAAGCCGAGACACCCCCGTGTCTCGGTACAGAAAAGTGAAAACGAAAACAAAAGGTGACACGCCCGTGTCACCAACAAAGGGCAAACCGTGACACCCCCGTATCACGGTACAGAAAAACGCAGACGGCTCACAGTAACTCAGCAACCCCAAAACAAAAAACCCAACACTCATACTGATGTGAATCATGATGAACCGCGGCCATATCTTGTCCCAAATGAAGAGCTGGACCGATCCACAACTCAAGAAGATAGCATACAAAAGGAACAAAGTTATGGTGGTCCAATTACAAGAGCTCGGGCCAAAATTATCCAAGAGGAAGTTGGAAATCTCTTAAACCAATTTGCTCAAACTGGACTCCAACCTTCAAGATGGGCTGCTGAACCAAATTCAAAATACTTCAATGTTTTTATGTCCAATTCCTAAAGTCCAAAGTGTGGAAATGATGTAATTCGGCCCTAAGCCTATTATAGTATTATTTGGGCCTTTATTTTATCATTATTTAGCTGCATATTAGTTTATTTAAGCCCACTTTTGTAAGCCTTCATGGCAAGTGGCGGGAATAGCTTGTGTCCTTTAGTATTCTAGTGTCTCTTAGGTTTCCATGCATGCATCTTTATATTCAGCATTGTAACTTGTTTTTCTTTCAATCAAGAAGTAAAATTATTGAATTTTCATTCAAGTGAGATTTTCTCTCAAGTTCTTTGCTGAACGACATTAGGGTTTCAAACCCCTTTCCCGGATAACGTTATTTCTCGACTCCTTATAGTCGACGGGGTGCGTTACTTACAATCTGATAGTGTTGGTTCCTTGCTCATTATAGCAAACGGGTCACACTCCTATAATTCAAATCTGATAGTGTTGGTTCCTTGCTCATTATAGCAAACGGGTCACACTCCTCTATTTTAACCTTGAAGTGGACGATCGAAAATCAAGAACTCCAAGTATTGGTATAGGGTTTCACGGCAAGTACGTGGAGTTCGTATCATTTGGTATCTAGAGCTTAGGTTTCCATCCAAGGTTATGTATCCGTATCTTTTATCTTTTGTATAATTTCTTTTCATTATTGTTATATTGCTGCAAAAAAAAATCGAAAAAGGCAAAAAAAAAAAAAAAACAAAAAAACAAAAAAAAAAACGAAACGAAAAAAAAAAAAAAAAAAAAAAAACGAAAAAAAAAAAACAGAGCAGCATTGTTTCAGTCATTTTCTTTGTAATCTCAAATCATAAGTCATGTGGATTTGTTTGCTTGTATCTTTTTAGTTGTAACAGTTCGTTTGTGACAATTTTAGCACCCTTATTGATTCATTCATCTTAAGGATTATTTGGTTGAGGGATCTGAAATTTCTTGTGTCTTTCTTCAAGAATTGAGAGAAAAGAGTGGTAAAAGGCTTGAGTTGTGAGCACAAAAGAGGGAAAAAGCCATATTTTTGAGTGATACACGAGCGTGAGTGACTCTAAACGAGGGCAAACACGTGAGGGAGTGTTGTGAGGTAATTTTTACTAACGATTTTCTTGCAGGTTTAAAACATGACGGAAGAACGAAATGAACAGCCTCCAATGGACGTTAACTTTGTCCTCCGTGCAATGCAACAACAATTTGATAGGTTGAACGTACAATTTGGTGAGATCCGGGATCGATTGGATCAAAATGATGAACGGGTGACTGAATTACAACAAAATGCTCTCCCGGCTAGGAGACCAAACCGACGACCAGCCGATTTGGGTATCAATCCTCGTGATGGATTTGATGATGAGGAAGATGACTTGGATGAGGCTGCATCAAATGCCTCTTCTAGGAGAGATCATAGACGTCCAAGATACCAACAACAACGAAGAGGAAGAGGGGTAATTGACAATAACCTCGGATCTATCAAGCTTTCTATTCCTTCCTTCAAAGGACAAAATGACCCGGAAGCTTACATTGAATGGGAACGAAAGGTGGAGTTAATTTATGACTGCCACAACTATTCGGAAGGGAAAAAGGTAAAACTTGCAGCCGTATCCTTTACGGACTATGCTATTGTATGGTGGGATCAAGTGGTGATAAGTAGACGCAGAAGTGGTGAGTACCCTATTGAAACTTGGGATGAGATGAAGGTGGTTATGAGGAAGAGGTTCGTACCTCCTCACTACTATCGGGACCTACACCTTAAGTTGCAAAGTTTGAGGCAAGGGTTCAAAACGGTAGAGGAATATTACAAAGAAATGGAGATGGCAATGATTCGAGCAAATATTGAGGAGGATCGTGAGGCAACCATGGCTCGGTTCATATGTGGTCTCAACCGAGAGATCGCCAATGTAGTGGAACTTCATCACTATGTTGAACTTGAGGAAGTGGTCCATATGGCTATCAAGGTGGAGAGACAATTTAAGAAAGGAAGGACTGTGGTTAGGCGTGATGATTCAAATACCTCTAAACCAAAGTGGAATTCTTCTCCAAAAACAGCCGAAAAGCCTTCAAAACCAAAGGAGGATCCACCTACAACAAAGGGTTCGTTTGAGAAAGGTAACACCTCTACACATCGCAATCGTGATATTAAATGCTTTAAATGTCAAGGAGCAGGCCATATAATGTCTCAATGTCCAAACAAAAGAGCCATGATCTTGTTAGACAATGGAGAACTTGAAACCGAAAGTGAGGGTGATAATGGAGGCCTTGAAACATCGGATGAGGCAAGTGATGTTGAGCATGCGGTTGTGGGGCAAAGTTTGGTGGTTCTAAGAGCTTTGCACATCCAAGCTCTTGAGGACAAAGATGAACAACAAAGGGAAAACATCTTTTACACACGGTGTCATGTTAAGGAGCGAGTGTGTGGGCTGATCATTGACAGCGGGAGTTGCGTGAACGTGGCTAGTAAATTGATGGTGGAAAGGCTCGGCCTTAAAACCTTGAAGCACCCGAGACCTTATAAGCTCCAATGGCTGAATGAACATGGTGAAATGAAGGTAACAAAACAAGTTCTTATCTCCTTTTCAATTGGCAAATACATGGATGAGATTCTTTGTGATGTCGTACCAATGCAAGCTGGCCATATATTGCTCGGAAGACCATGGCAATTTGATAGACGAACAGTTCATGATGGCTACAAGAATCGATATAGTTTTACCAAGGATGGGCGAAACATCACCTTGGCACCTTTACCACCAAGCCAAGTGTATGAAGAACAGTGCCAAATTAAGAAATCCATTTCAGCTTCTTCAAAACAAAGTGATTGTAATAGTGAGAAAGAATGTGAAAAAGAAAAAGAAAAAGAGCATGAAAAAGAAAAGGAGAAGGAAAAAGAAAAAGAGTGTAACAGAAAAGAAGAGGGAGAAAAGAAACTAGTTGAAAAGAAAGAAAGAAAAAAAGTGAGTTTCTTTATAAAAGAAAAAGAGATTGAGGGGGTGATAAAAAAAGAAAAGCTTGTGATGATGATGATGTATAAAAACATATTTCTTTCATCTAATGAAACCCCTCCCTTGCCTAGTGTTGTTTCTTCTCTCTTGCAGGAGTTTGAGGATGTATTCCCGGAGGAAATACCACCCGGTTTACCTCCTATACGAGGAATAGAACACCAAATCGACCTCATCCCCGGGGCTGCCATCCCAAACCGACCAGCTTACCGAAGCACCCCTCAAGAGACAAAAGAGCTTCAAAAACAAGTTGAAGAGTTGCTTGCAAAAGGATATGTGCGTGAGAGCATGAGTCCATGTGCTGTTCCAGTTCTTTTGGTGCCAAAAAAGGATGGTACTTGGCGAATGTGCGTGGATTGTAGGGCTGTCAACAAGATCACGGTAAAGTATCGTTATCCCATACCTCGCCTTGATGATATGATTGATGAATTGCATGGTTCTACCATCTTCACTAAAATTGATTTGAAAAGTGGCTATCACCAAATAAGAATGCAAGAAGGTGATGAATGGAAAACAGCTTTTAAAACTAAGCATGGATTGTATGAGTGGTTAGTAATGCCTTTTGGCTTAACTAACGCACCTAGTACCTTCATGAGATTGATGAATCATGTATTGCGTGCTTATATTGGTAAATTCGTAGTGGTTTACTTTGATGATATACTGATCTTTAGTCATAATTTGCATGAACATATTGAGCATTTGAGGTTAGTACTTGAGGTACTAAGGCATGAAAAGTTATATGCTAATCTTAAGAAGTGTAGCTTTTGCATGGATAGAGTCGTGTTCCTTGGATTTGTTGTGAGTGCAGGTGGTATAGAGGTAGATGAAGAAAAGGTTAAGGCAATCAAAGAGTGGCCTACACCCAAGACCATCACGGAAGTAAGGAGTTTTCATGGTTTGGCCGGGTTCTATAGGAGATTCGTGCCCAATTTCAGCACCATAGCTGCCCCCTTAACGGAAATCATCAAGAAAAGCGTGGGATTTAAGTGGGGAGAAGCTCAAGAAATGGCATTCCAAACATTGAAAACAAAGCTAAGTTCTGCTCCTCTTTTACTTTTACCGGATTTTTCTAAAGCTTTTGAAATCGAATGTGATGCTTCGGGTGTTGGTATAGGTGCTGTGCTCATGCAAGAGAAGAAACCAATTGCATACTTTAGTGAGAAACTCAATGGGGCTGCATTGAACTACTCTACTTATGACAAGGAGCTCTATGCCTTAATTAGGGCCTTGGAGACGTGGCAGCATTACTTGTGGTCGAAAGAGTTCATCATTCATACGGATCATGAGTCATTAAAACATTTGAAGGGGCAAGGAAGTTTGAACCGAAGGCATGCTCGCTGGGTTGAATTTATAGAGATGTTCCCTTATGTGATTCGGTACAAGCAAGGTAAGGATAATGTTGTTGCTGATGCCTTATCACGAAGGTACATTCTTCTCTCTACCTTAAGTGCTAAATTCATGGGATTTGATCATATTAAGGAACTATACTTGAGTGATTTTGATTTTGCTGAAATATTTGCATCTTGTGAACAAAAGCCTTGTGATAAATTTTATGTTCAAGATGGTTATTTGTTTAGAGAAAACAAGCTATGCATTCCAAATTGTTCTTTCCGTCAGTTGCTAATCCGTGAGTCTCATGGGGGAGGATTAATGGGACATTTTGGTGTTTTAAAAACTTTGAGCATACTTAAGGAACATTTCTTTTGGCCTCATATGAAACGGGATGTTGAACGGACTTGTCATAGATGCGTAACTTGTAGAAAGGCTAAATCACGAGTTAAACCTCACGGCCTTTACACACCCTTGCCTGTTCCAACGCATCCGTGGACTGATATTTCTATGGATTTTGTGCTAGGAATGCCAAGAACACAAAATGGAAAGGATTCAATTTTTGTTGTTGTTGATCGATTTTCTAAAATGGAACATTTCATTCCGTGTAATAAAACTGATGACGCAACACATGTGGCTGGATTGTTCTTTCGGGAAGTAGTAAGACTTCATGGAATACCAAAATCAATTGTAAGTGATCGAGATGTGAAGTTTTTAAGTCACTTTTGGCGAGTATTGTGGGGAAAATTGGGAACAAAACTGTTATTTTCCACCACTTGTCATCCTCAAACGGATGGACAAACGGAAGTAGTGAATCGAACCTTGGGAACTCTTTTAAGAGCTGTGTTTAAAACATATTCAAAGAATTGGGTTGAGTGTATTCCATTTGTTGAATTTGCATATAACCGTTCAATACATTCTTCTACTTCTTTCTCACCCTTTGAGCTTGTTTATGGTTTTAATCCCTTAACTCCTTTAGATTTGCTTCCTTTACCTATGAATGAACTTGTAAGCTTAGATGGCAAGGAGAAAGCTGAACTTGTGAAGAAAATGCATGAGGATGCTCGGCTTCACATTCTCAAAAGAAACAACCAAGCTATGATTCAAGCCAACAAGGGACGAAAGAAAGTTGTTTTCAAGGAAGGAGACTTGGTTTGGGTTCACTTTAGGAAAGAGAGATTCAATCAACAGCGAAAGTCCAAACTTGACCCACGGGGGGACGGACCATTCAAAGTGTTGAAAAGGATCAATGATAATGCTTACAAAATTGATCTCCCGGATACGTATAGTGTAAGTTCCACCTTTAATGTTGCTGATTTATCTCCCTTTCATGCAGATTCAGATTCGGGGACGAATCCTTTTCAAGAAGGGGGGAATGATGTGAATCATGATGAACCGCGGCCATATCTTGTCCCAAATGAAGAGCTGGACCGATCCACAACTCAAGAAGATAGCATACAAAAGGAACAAAGTTATGGTGGTCCAATTACAAGAGCTCGGGCCAAAATTATCCAAGAGGAAGTTGGAAATCTCTTAAACCAATTTGCTCAAACTGGACTCCAACCTTCAAGATGGGCTGCTGAACCAAATTCAAAATACTTCAATGTTTTTATGTCCAATTCCTAAAGTCCAAAGTGTGGAAATGATGTAATTCGGCCCTAAGCCTATTATAGTATTATTTGGGCCTTTATTTTATCATTATTTAGCTGCATATTAGTTTATTTAAGCCCACTTTTGTAAGCCTTCATGGCAAGTGGCGGGAATAGCTTGTGTCCTTTAGTATTCTAGTGTCTCTTAGGTTTCCATGCATGCATCTTTATATTCAGCATTGTAACTTGTTTTTCTTTCAATCAAGAAGTAAAATTATTGAATTTTCATTCAAGTGAGATTTTCTCTCAAGTTCTTTGCTGAACGACATTAGGGTTGCAAACCCCTTTCCCGGATAACGTTATTTCTCGACTCCTTATAGTCGACGGGGTGCGTTACTTACAATCTGATAGTGTTGGTTCCTTGCTCATTATAGCAAACGGGTCACACTCCTATAATTCAAATCTGATAGTGTTGGTTCCTTGCTCATTATAGCAAACGGGTCACACTCCTCTATTTTAACCTTGAAGTGGACGATCGAAAATCAAGAACTCCAAGTATTGGTATAGGGTTTCACGGCAAGTACGTGGAGTTCGTATCACATACTCTAATTACCAAGCAAAGAAATGCAACAATTGCTAAGAAACAAGTCCTAGGAGCATACCAACAACATTAAATCTCAAGAAAACATGAAAGGAGCAAGAATCAATCAAATCCACCAACACTACTATTCACATGTTTGCCAAATCTCAACAACCAACCAAAGAATTGAACTCAAAATCACATAAAAGAGAGAAGAGTAAGTGTAGAAGACAACCATGGACTTACCTTTAAATTTGGAGAAGTTTTGATGAAGATTTGAGCTCAAAATCACAAGGTTGGCCAAAAGGCTTCTCCTTCTTCCTTGCTTTGCTTGGCTGATCGATTATGGGAGAGAGAGAAAGGAATTGGCTCGGTTCTCAGCACAAAAAGGGGAGAGGAGAGCTTAACCAAGGGTTTGGAGTCAAGGTTAAGGCTTGGTTGGGTTAAGGTGGGGTCCACAACTCAAAGCTAGGTCAAAAGGTGGCTCTCAAGCGTAAGGGGCTCGTTACGGGTGAAATTCGGAGGTCATAATGAGCTTAGAAAAATGTGAGGTTTATCCCATCGAACCCGAATCGTCGAAACGAGTTCAATGGAGGTGACGGAATTCGAATCCGAATTCCCGAGCTCAAGATACACGTCCCGGAACCCAAGGTGCGCTAAGTGCTCTTTAGCCTCCTTTAGGTCCCGTCTCCAAAACGAACTCAAAAAAGGCAACCAAAACAAATACCAAAACATATAACGAGCATATAAACGAGTTCATAAGGCATATTATTAACACATAACGCGAATTCACAAAAAAAATCAGAATTAATTACGAATCTAAAACGGGCAAAATACAAGGTGAAGGAAAATTAAACGCTCAAGCTAAACAAGTCCATACCAAAGCAATTAAGTTCAAATAACTTCAAATGATCCATGTTGACACTTAATATCACATAATCACTTAAAGAACTAACTAAATAGCGCACATAAGAGGTTACCTGAAAAGTCTGATCAGTCGGGATGTTACAAAATGGGAACAAATAGCTATGGATTTTGTTTCGGGATTACCAAGAGTGAGAGGAGGTCTTGATGGAATTTGGGTTATTGTGGACAGGTTGACAAAATCAGCTAATTTCCTTGCTATCAGAATGTCCGATAAAGTGAGTAAATTGGCCAAGAGATATAATGATGAGATTGTCAGGCTTCATGGAGTACCTGTTAGCATTGTCTCGGATCGGGATCCAAGATTTACTTCACGGTTATGGCAAGAATTACAGAATTGTTTGGGAACAAGGCTTCAATTCAGCACAGCTTTCCATCCTCAGACCGACGGACAATCAGAGAGGTTGATTAAGTATCTGGAGGATATGTTGAGAGCATGTGCATTGGACTTTCAAAGCTCGTGGAATGAACAATTGCCGTTAATCGAGTTCGCTTACAACAATAGCTATCAAGCCTCGATTGAGATGGCCCCTTATGAAGCTCTTTACGGACGTAAATGTCGATCTCCATTATTCTTTGACTTGGAGGAATGGAATTGGACCAAGCAAGAAGATGTTAAAAGAGGGGAAAAGAAGGAAAAACCCTCTAAGGCGATACAAGAGGCTATTAACAAGGTCCAGATAATTAGACAATGGATGAAGGCCGCTCAGGATCGACAAAAGAGTTATGCAGACCTTCGGAGAAAGAATCTTGAGTTTGAGATTGGAGACAGGGTTTTCTTAAAGGCATCTCCACGAAAAGGGTTCTCAAGGATTGGTCGAGGAGGAAAATTAAACCCTCAGTATATGGGACCGTATGAGATCTTAGAGAAGGTTAGGGATACGGCCTATCGATTGGATTTGCCTCCGAGTTTGACTGGAATTCATAATGTGTTTCATGTTTCACAACTCCGAAAATATTATCGAGACGAGTCCGAGGTTCTACCGGTTGAAGAAGTGGAATTAGAACCGGATCTCACCTTCGTTCAAAAGCCGATTAAGAAATTGGATCGAAAATTTCAAGAACTTAGAAATCGGCGTATTCCACTAGTCAAGGTTCTTTGGAGAAGTGATAAAACCGAAGAGGCTACGTGGGAGACGGAGGAAACGATGAGGAAATTTCACCCCGAATTATTTCCGAGCGAGCAGTGAATCCGAGGAAGGATTCTTTTAAGGGGGAGAGATTGTAATGCCCCGACTTTTCAGACGTAAAGGTATGGCGTATGTGTTTACCAATTTGCGTGAATTAATTGTTTTTACGTGTTTTATATTTAATTTTATTATAAATTGTTATTATTTTATTTTATTTTATTTTATTTTATTTCAATTTAATATTATTTTTATATATTTCGTTATTTAGTAATTATTTTAAATTATTATTAATTTAGTGATTATTGTTAATTAAGTGTTATGCTAATTAATCATGCTTAACTATATTTATTAATTTTTATAATATATGTTGACTTTGAATTTTAATTAATATTAGAATTTAAATGTTAAATATAAGTTATAATGTGTGAATTACTATGAATATGTGCATGGTTGTTTAATTTGTGCATCGTTCTTATATGAATTGATATCGAAATGTCGTGGAAATGTAGTATGTCGTAAATATATGTGTTCTGAACATGTCTATATGCTCGGTTTATGTTTTCGAATTCATTTGACGTGTTAACGAATTTAATTTGATTGTGGAACCAAATCGGGGGCTAACGAGCAATTAGCGCACCCTTGGTTCCGTACGTGATATCTTGAGCTCGGGAACTCGGATTCGAGTTACTTCAACTTCGTTGAACTCGTATCAAAGATTCGAGTTTAATAAACTTAGCCTTATATTTTTCCGAAATCATTTGAACCTCCGAAATCCAACCGAAAAACGAAACGGCATCAAAACAACCACCTTTCACTAAAATGGTCATAACTTGTTCAAAACTTAACCAAATTAACTATGGTTGGTGTCCTTTTAACCCTAGTTCAACCCTCTATCTTCCCATAACCATATCTAACCGAGCATACCCTCACACAAGCCAGGAAATTAAGCTAAAGCCTCTGTATTCCAGTTTCCCGTCACTGTGCAATCCTTGAGATTTTGGAGCTCAAATCTCTATCAACTTTCATCCAATCAACAAGGTGAGTTAGGATTATGTTGTACATGCATCTCTGGTTATTTTCATCCTTTCATCCCAAATTTTGAGTTAGATTTCATGTGGTTTTGAAGATTGGAATGAATAATTAGGTTTTAATGTGTTTTGATGATTTCTTGACTTCTCTTGATCTATGACTTGTTTTGATGCTATATATATGATTCTTTTACTTCATTTATGACTGAGTAGGTTGGTATTTGTTGGTGGTTAAGGATCGGTTGAGACATCATTAATGAAATGGATATGTATTGATTGAGCTTCAAACTGAAATTTTTTCGCCTCGCGTACTGGACTGCTGCTAGCTTTTAGGATTTGTTTTGATGTCAAATATTGTCTCTTTTTATCTTATTTCCAGCTATATTGATGGTTGTTTGATCATGTATTGGCTTGCTCTATTCTTTCCTCTTCTTCCCCTGTTTTTCCCGCATGAACTACTGCCTTTTTCTTCTCAGTTTTGCTGCGTATGTTGAAGTTATTTACAGGTTTGTTTGTTGTGCATTTGTAGCCTTTCTATTCCTCAATATGTTGGCTTGTTTTGATTGCTAATTATGTGAGAGTTTGGCCTGGTTTGAATCCCTTTTTTCTTCCCCTATTTTTCGTTCCTGGCTGCTGCTTCTGTAACACTCTCCCCGGGCGGGGAGAGTTTCCTCTTGGAGAGTACCCGGCCGGGGAGTTTGAAGAAGGTTTGGCTACCCGGGCGGGTAGCTGTTGCGAGCCTCTTCTGTTCTTTTCTTCTTTCTTTTCTTTTCTTTCTTTCTTTTGCTGCGTTGATGCTTCTTTTCCTCCTTGGGTTGCTGGTGTGTGTTGTGTATTAGGTTGGAGTGAATCTATTGTTGCCATTTCCTTCCTTTGTTGCTGTAAGTGCATGGCGATATATATATGTATGTGGTTGTGTGTTTGTCTGCTGGTATAGATCTGCTGCTGTTGTTCTGTAAATGTGCAGAATGTGTGCGTGAGTTTTACATATATGTATATAGTTTGGTTTGTGTGTGTGTGCATGGAAGTGTTATTTATATATATGATAGTGTATGCATGGCTTTTTATTTAATTTGCATGCATGATATATATATGTAGTATATATGTTAAATGTAATTATGCATCCATGTTGATTTACGTAAATATATATTATATATTTTAAGTATTAATTGATTATTTTAATTATAGAATTTAATTGATTTCTATTTCGTGTAATTAAGTTACTGATTATTGATTGAACATTTTATTTATCCTATTTCTAATTATAAACATGAATATTACCTGTTATGATTATTAAATGAATTCTTAGATTAAATTGATATGAATTATGAATTTATGAATTTGAATGGAATGAATGAACGAATGGTTTGGTTATACGCTTTAAATTCCTTAATAGTGCACATGAACATTTTCATGGCATAATATCATCTTTTACGCATTCATATCATATTCATTTCATTGCCGAGCATCATATTTGGTTATTTAGAGTCTCATACCTTTTCTTTTGCACAGATTCGGGTTTGGTCGGATACGAGGGCGAGTATTGAGACGCTTGTGCCTTTCTTTTGCTTCTAAAGGTGGGTTTCCCTTCTAATAGGTATAACGACCCTATATATCCCTTATGTGCAAGATTTACGCCAAATTAGTATATTTATATAAAATCGAGTCATTTTGGGTAAATGATTTCAAACGTATGACCTTTTTATTTATGAAACCCTACCTTATGATTTTGGCGAGACATGATTATGATTGCACGGGCCCCGGGAATTGTCTCCCCGGTCGGGGAGATTTTACCCATGAAAGTACCCGGCCGGGTACTTGCTATGCAAAAACATTCTACATCAAATGTACTCGGGAGGGTACTTCTGTGTATAAAATCTCCCCTGGGCGGGGAGATGAGGGCAGCCTTGGATTGTTTCATTTTTTTTCTCCTAGCTTTTGCATGATGTTTGTGAACTTTGCATGGCTTTTAACGTGATTTAATGCATGCTTTAGCTATGCATGTTCATCAATTTGATTCCTCTTGTCCCTGGTGCATGCATGTTACGTGAGGGTTGCATGATTATGGAGATCATTGATGCTTTGTTTGCTTCATTAGTTTTCTAACTTACGCATGGTTGTTTCGTGATCAAATGCATGGATTTTTGCCTTCTTGCATGGTTAACGTGAGCAATGCATGGGATGATTAAATGTTGTATTTGCATGGACTTTACATGCATGATAATGACTTTAAAGCTTAAGGAATTCTGGGACGTGTATATATGTATGTAATATATATATATAATATATGTTATATAATTAATATGGAATTTAAATGATTTAAATTGAGGTTTTAAATTAAATGTGATCCTATGGTTTTATATGAATTCTTATGTATGAAATGTGTAATATAAATCCGATTTTGTGATTTAAATTATTTGTTATATTTTAGGAGTTACGTTTATGAATTTATTTGATACGGTTCGTACGTGTTTTGAACTTAAATGACCTAAATGATGCATTCTTGCATTTCATATGCCTTCATTTCATACATATGCATTTCCGAGCGTCTAAGTGGTACATATTTGAGTCTAAGTCTCGGGTCTTGCGTTCTTTTGTTTCAGAGCCTCTTCAGGAAGTTAACGAGCCCGAGGTTTAGGTGTCCGGTTGCTTCTTTTGTTCGATCTTCACTCCGTTTCCACTTCAAGGTGAGGGTTAGGATCTTTTCTTTTAGATAAGTGACCTATGGCCTTTATGTTATTGATTTCCTATCCCGCATGTGGCTATATATGTATTATATGGTTAAATACGAATGCTTATGATACGTTTATGATTTTATGAATCCCCTTTACGAATTTATGAAAATGGTATAAGTATGGGTGTATATGAGCTTATGATTTTGAATCATTTGTACGTTTCCTTTATGATTCCGCGAGTTGTGCCCTGAAAGATGGGTTGTTGGTATGTTTCTTATGAATCCGGGCCCAGGGATTGTGGGTAGGGACGCCCGGTACGGCAAGGGCCGTCGGGTTAAGCCTGTGCACTTCCCATTTGAGGTGGTGGCGTGCGACTCTTGGAGGTTGAGAAGGCGCTATTACCTTGAGCCCTCGGTGAATAACCGGGGAAGGCATATCGTGGGTTAGCTACCCCGTATGTATATAGAATCCATATGGGTGGAGAGGGTTTGATTCCCGATCACCAAAGCATTGAGGAGTTATGAATTTATGAATTCTTATGTATTTATGATTTGTATGAGGAGTTGAGGAGGTCCGTACTCGCTGGACGTTTATGTTTCTTTTTATGCTTTGGTGGTTGTGAAACGAGTTAGGATTTCCTTTGTACTATATGTATGTTTTCAAAATGATTTGATATGTAAAATCCTAGCTCGGTTCATGATCGACCCCTTTTGATTTTATGCTATGCTCTATATGTATTTATGGTGTGGGTGTGCGTTAGCCCCCCTCACTCAGTCGAGTTTTGACTGACCCCTTCCTTTTAACACTTTAGTTGCAGGTTTCTCGAGTTAGGTGGGGAAGTGCGTCAGTCGTGTCGTACTTTCAGGTTTAGGTCGAGTCGGCATATCTACCTGTTGCATTTTGATTTCTTTTATGAATTGTATTTGAATTCTAATTATGTATCATGGAGAATTATGAACTTTTCATGTATATACTTGACCTATTTTTGGGCCGTCAGGCCATAGTATACGATGTAAATGTTAGTATAGAGCTCTTTTCGATCCTTAAGTTGTTGCTTCCGCATTCTTATTTGTTTGTTTGCTCACTCTGTTCGAGTTTTAGCCCCGCTTAGCCTAGTGTGTGAGTGTAGGTTCCCGTTCGCTTAGACTTGGGCTCATGTGTGGAAATCCATTTCATATGTGGGTTCGGGTTTAAGTGCGGGGGATGTGGTGGCCCACCGTTCCGGGCTCTACATTTGTGGACCATTAATGTAAGTACTCGAAATAATCATCAGTACTTCATAACCTTTATTGACGACTTTAGTCGTTATGGTTATTTGTACTTAATGAGCTACAAATCTGAGGCTTTCGAGAAATTCTTAGAATTTTAGAAGGAGGTTGAGAACCAAATTGGTCACAAGATTAAGATACTTTGATCTGGTCGAGGTGGCTAGTATCTTAGTAAGAGTTCCTTAGTCATCTTAGAGATAATGGAATTATCTCTTAGTGGACCCCTCCGGGAACTCCTCAACTTAATGGAGTTTCTGAGAGAAGGAATCGAACCCTACTTGATATGGATCATTCCATGATGAGTTTCACTGACTTGCCTGCTTCTTTCTGCGGTTATGCTCTAGTAAGTGTAGGCAAGATTTTGAATCTTGTTCCTTCCAAGCTGGTCCCCAAAACGCCCTATGAAATGTGGCATGGTAAAATCCTTAATTATTCTTACTTAAGAATTTGGGGTTGTCCTGCTTATGTGAAGAGGACAGTGGGAGATAAGTTAGAAGCTCATTCTAACTTATGTTACTTTGTTGGCTATCCTAAGGAATCCATAGGATACTACTTCTATGATCAAACTGAACAAAAGGTGTTTGTTTCAAGAAATGCAACTTTTCTTGAGGAACCGTTCCTAGAAGAAAAGAAAGGCTAGATCACAGAACTCGAAGATATTCGAGACACTCCTATACCACATTTAGAAGACATGTCTCATTCTGACATCCCACAACCAATCACGTACTTCGATACATGTGAAAATCCTCCTCTAATGCGTTCTGAACGCGTTCCTAGACAGCCTCAGAGATGGTATGGGTTTCTCCGTGAAATCTCTCAAGAGGATAATGATCCTCTAACATATGAGAAGTCACTGTCAGACTCGGATTTTGAACAATGCAGACAAGCCATGAAGTCCGAAATGGATTCCATGTACTCCAACCAAGTTTGGACCTTGGTTATTTGCCTGATGGGGTAAAACCCATAGTGTACAAAATAGATCTTTAAGAGAAAGCTCAGAGTAGATGGAAACGTTACAGCCTATAAGGCAAAGCTCATTGCCAAAGGCTTCACTCAAAGGTCCGGTGTGGACTTTGATGAAACCTTCTTACCGGTTGCAATGCAAAAGTTTATTCGGATCATGTTTGCCATAGCTACATATTACGACTATGAGATATGGCAAATGGATGTGAAAATTACCTTTCTCAATGGAGATATTGATAAAGACATTTATATGGATCAACCCATAGGTTTGACATTCAGTGGGAGTGAGCAAAAGGTTTGCAAACTCCAAAGATCAATCTACGGATTGGAACATGCTTCTAGGAATTGGAACATTCGTTTTGATGAAGCAGTTAAAGTGTTTGGCTTTGTTCAAAATTTGAATGAATCCTCCATGCATAGAAAGGAATTGGAGACCTCAGTACAATTCTTAGTACTTTATGTTGGTGACATCCTTCTTGTAACGCCCCGATTTTTCGTTTTAATTAATGTGTCGTTTTGTTTATAAATTATGCAATTTAATTATTTAATTATATGATTAATTGTTTTTTTTAAATGTGTTATATTTGTTTTAAATTATAGACTGTTGTTGTTTTAATGTAATTCATTTTATTTTAATTTGATACTTAGTGTTTAATTTCTTAATCAAAGTTTCATGTTACCATAACTATTTCGGTAATTTGGTTAATTAATTTCAACATGTTATTAGTTGGCTTTAATTTATTTAAAATGGATTTATGTTTTAGTAATTAATTTGTTTACGTTATGAATTCATTCTTGCGCATGAATGTTCTATTTGGGCTTCGTTCTTATATGTAATGATATCGAAATGTCGTGGACATTTAGTATGTCGTAAATATGTGTGTTATGAACATTTCTATATGCTCGGTTTATGTTTTCGGATTCATTTGACGTGTTAACGAATTTATTTTGATTTGTGGAACCAAATCGGGGGCTAACAAGCAATTAACGCACCCTTGGTTCCGTACGTGATATCTTGAGGTCGGGAATTCGGATTCGAATTCGCCTTCGTATCGACGATTCGGAGACAATGGAACAAGCCTCATAACTTTTTGAGATCATTAAGACCTCCGAAATCCAACCGTAACAAGCAACTCGTGCAAGAAAAGCTCCTTTTGTTGACTCGTCTTCATGGTGGGACCCTTAACACTCCTCTAACCTAACCATACCTTAAACCATGACTTTTGTACATTGAGTTAAGCCTTTATTCCTCCTTTTAGCAGCAAAAACCGAGCCAAATATCTTCCCTTGCTGCAGCAACTGATCTAGATAGAGGAGGAGAGAAAAAGGAAGAAAAACCCTTGGCCATTCTTGTGATTTTGAGCTCAAATCACCTCCCTTCTTCTTCCAATCTTCAAGGTATGAATATTTATGTCTTCTATACTCTATTATAATTGATTTCATCTACTTAATGCATGAATTGGATCAGATTTAGTTAGGGTTTGAGTGATGAGTTTGATATGAACTTTTAGGGATTTTTGTTCTTGTGACCTATTTACTTGTGTAGCTGATTTTCTTGCTTATACATGATTAAATGAGCTTGTTTCTTGGCCTAATTCTTTCCTAACTGATAGCATATGATGTTAGGGGGATTTTATCTCTTTACCCTTTTATAAAATTATGAGATTTGGAGCTTCAAACTTGATGTTCAAAACTGCCTCCCCTGTTTCGGGACTGCTGTGTGGAATTATGGTTTGTTGCTTGATCTTATGGTCTCCATTTCGTGTGAAATTGCATGGATATGATGTACACTCATTGATCTATATGTTAGAATTCATTTTGCAAGTATTTGGATCCATTTTAAGCCCCAAAACCGAAAGACATGGCATGTTCTTATGCATGATCTATGACAGACCTGCTGCTGTTGCGTTTTGTGAGTTGTTGGTCATTCAAATGTGCTTTAATTCGTGCCATTTTACATATATATGATGTAAATTAGTTGTTTAGTATGTTAGCATGCATTCCCCAAGGTTTCAGTTCCAAAATTAGCTCCTAAGTACTTGATCATGGCTTGATTGAAACAATAGGGCTCTTATGTACGGTTTTGGTGACCCAGTTTTGCTGCATGATTTAGATGCCCTTAATGTGTGATTTAGCCTTTTCTCTCTAAATGAAATATGTTCCTTACATGCTAAATGTGTTGTATATTAAGTTTCATAGCATTTGGAGTTGATTTTGTATGCTTTTGGATTGATTTTGTATGGGTTCGGTTTTGCCGGTAAAGTCTTATGTGCGTTTTGGTTCTGTACCGTGACACCCCCGTGTCTCATTTACACTAAAATGTGAGACACGGGCGTGTCACACCTTCTGGGCAGGTCTGTACTGAGCCACGGTCGTGGCTCAGTTTAGCTAGGGTTGGTGACCCCCCCGTGTCCCTTCCCCTGCGCAGTCCTTGTTGCTTCCTTTTCGGGTTTTGATTTGTTTCACCTCCTTAATGACTTTATCTCCTTTTGTGTTGAACTATGAACTTGTTTTGTTATGTGTTAGGAATATTTTGGTTTAATTTCATAGCATTTGGATGAGGTTTAAAGCATGCTTTTGGTGAATTGCTATGACGTGGTTTGAGTGCTTCTATATGGAATATTAAGTACCTTCTTGCATTCTTTTGATGTCTTAAGTGATGCTCTTTACCTTTTTATTTATTATACTCAATGTCAACATGTTGAAAGGTATAATGTGACTAAGGCTCCAAGATTTTGTTAGATATTGCTATGAATTATGAAAGATATGAAAAGATGGAACTTGAATGTATATGAACTTTTATAATATCAAATGAATGACTTGGTTATATGAATTAAATTCCTAAATAGTGCACATGAACATTTTCATGACATAATATCATCTTTTATGCATTCATATCATGCTTATGCATTGCCGTGCGTCATATATGGTTCATTAAGAGTCTTGAGTCTCACGAACACGTCATGTTGTCTTTTGTACAGTTTATCTCCAGGGCGGAGAGATCTTGATCTTTCAGGCACTCGGTAACTCGTATCCTTGTTTCGTCTTGTACCAGGTGAGGGTGTTTTCGTTTTAGCTACGTATTAAACCCTACAACTGTATGTGACAAGCTTTAGCCAAAAACCTAATATAGTTATATATGGTTTTTAAATGAACATACCGAGTAACTATTGATCGAATAAATCCTTTTCAAATGATTTATAAATTATGTTATGATTCTTATGAATTGATATGTTTGGCGAGACACAATTATGATTTATGATTGTACGGGCCACTGGACTTAGTATATGTGGCTAACCGAGGAAGCAAGGGCTGACGGGGATCCCATATACTAGTTCCAACCATTTACGGCGAAACGGACTTCGTCAAGGAGTTTTTGACGGGGAAACGCTAACCGGGCTTTGGGGCCTCATGAACCTCGTAGCCGCATTGATATGATTGGGTGGTCGGGCCTTGCAAACCCGTCCACCACCCGGAGGAAGAAGGTTGGAACTGTTTTATGATATGATTATGTTATGTTATGTTATGATTGTTATGCACCGTGCGGGAAGGCCGGGATACAGATTGCCCAAACGAATATGATTTATGATTTGTGGTCTGCATGTATTATGATATATCGCATGATCGCCTAATCAACATATTAATGATATGTGTCGTACACGGTCGGAGTTTGGTTGGAGATTGTGCACGCTCACTCGCCGAGCCTTATGTATATGTATGATTTATGAATGTAATGAATTAATATGATTAGTCATAAAATCCGAGCATTGATTAATCATTCTCTTGCCCTTTTTGGGAACTAATTTCAAATAAAACCTTGTTCGGAATTTTATGACTTGCATGTGCATGTTTTTATATATGTATATCGCTCCTGCTCACTCAGTCTTCTAGAGACTGACCCTCTCCCTCCCCAACACTTTAATGTGCAGGTTTGGCTTTGGAGTTTCGAGCTAGGCGGAGGTGTTTGGAGTCTTTAAGTTGGTCAAGTTAGGTTAGAAGAGTCTCTGCACTCACATATGTATTGAAATTATGTATGATTCGATTCTATAGTATCATGAACTTGAATATTTATGTAATTGTTAATGAATTGCTTTTACTGGGTTTTGCTATTGATTAAAAGAGGCCTGAAGAGCCCAATTCTGGTTATAGTTTGTATGTTTGAACTTTGGCTTTGTGTTGCATTATGTTTTGTTGATTGGTTATTACTGCAGGGTCTAGTTCTGCCTAGCTTAGGAAGGTTTTTATGTTGTCTCCCGTTCGCTAGGGTTTGATGCGGGTGCGGATTTACTATTTCGTTACTCGTGTTGAGCTTTAGTGCGGGGGATGTGGTGCCTTACGTGTCGGGTGCTACACTTCTAATTGGGAATTCGAAGGATGACATGAAAGTAACCAAGTCTTGGTTATCGAACCAATTTGAGATGAAAGATCTTGGTGATGCGTCCTACATTCTGGGAATAAAGATCTACAGAGATAGATCTAAGAGATTGATAGGAAATCACAATCGATGTACATAGACAAAGTGCTGAAACGATTCAGCATGGAGGATCCGAAGCATAATATTCTTCATATGAGTTTAGGAACATGTCTTTCTAAGAAGATGTGTCCTAAGACAAACCTTGAGAAGGGAAGAATGACTCATATACCCTATGCCTCGGCAATAGGTAGCATAATGTATGTAATACTATGTACTCAACCGTACGTGGCTTATGCTCTTAGCATAACAAGCTGTTTTCAATCTGACACTGGAGAAGGTCAGTGGACTGCCGTGAAGAACATCTTAAAGTACTTACGAAGTACCAAGGATTTGTTCCTAGTATACGGAGGACAGCAAGATCTAATTGTCGAAGGATATTGCGATGTAAGGTTTGCATCTGACTTAGATGATTTCAAGTCAATGTCAGGATATATTTTTCGCCTTAACGGTGGAGCAGTGAGTTGGAAAAGTTCTAAACTAACAACCACTGCAGATTCGACCACTGAGGCCGAATACTTAGCTTCAAATGATACACTAAGGAAGGTGTTTGGAATAGAAACTTCATTTAAGAATTGAATGTCGTTCCTAGCATGAAAGACCCCATTACTTTGTTTGGTGACAATACTGGGGTGGTTGCTCAACCAAGAGAACCTAGATCTCACCAACAGACCAAGCACATTATGAGGAAGTATCACCTAATCCGTGATATCATCAAACGAGGTGATGTGCAAATAGAGAGGGTCTCATCAATAGAGAAAGTGGCATATCCACTTACTAAACCCCTTAGTCAAGAAGCTTTCGAAGGTCATCTCACGAAGATAGGACTTATATTAGCTCTTGAATGGCTTTGACGGGCAAGTGGGAGATTGTTAGGAATAGTGCCCTGAAAGCCAATGCAATAGTCCGCTTAGTACTTTCCTTTTGTAAATCACAGACAATCTTTGAATAATAAACGAACTTAGGCAACACTTCGTTATATGCTCTTGTGTGATCGTATGGCATAGGACAACCCGATTATGTGACTTTATGTGGCCTATTTTTTTATATTTCTATTAATTGTACACATGAACATGTACTAACCCAAACGTATGATTATTGGAACTCTTGGACCTTTGTAGGATGCCTCCGAGAAGAGAACACCGTCATGATCGATCTCCAGATCGCCGACACCATAGAGATCATTCTCCTTAGGCTAAAAACAAACCCCCACCTCAAATGGAACCCGAGGGATTCATGGAGAGATTATGTGTATTCCTTGACACCCGATACCGTCAGAATACACCCCGGCCGAAAATCCAGAAGGGGGTCAAATTACACATGTTCTAAGGGTGTTTAAGAATCAGAATCCTTCGAGATTTGAGGGAGGTGATGACATACAAGCCGAGGAATGACTCATTCAGATTGAGAGAATTTGGGACCTAATTTCGTGTGTCTTGGTTGAGAAAGCAAGATGCACTATTACATGGTTGTGACGCCCCATCTCTCCAACGAACTAGGTATGACGTCATGAAAGAGTTTAATTCTGTATTTTCATGCATTATGTGAATTCACATGCTTTACGTGTTAATTTGTATTTTATTTTTGTAGCACCAGGAGCGGCGAACCACCACATCCCCCGCGCCTAGCCCCGAACCCACATATGAAATAGAAATCCATACATGAGCCCAAGACTAAGCGAACGGGAACCTACACACACTCGCTAAGCTAGGCGGAGCTAAGACAGGACCAGAGCGCACAAAATATCAAGAAAGCGGAAGCATATAACAAAATTCAGGAAGATAAATCCACAAAACAGGTTCAACTATCCCTAGAAGCCTGTCCCGAAATATATATACATAAATAGAATTCAAAGATAGATACATAATTCCATTATCAAATCCCAAATCATATGCAAAAGTGTAACTGAATGCAAGTGAAAATGCAACTCGAGCTAGGAGACTAGGACTCGACCGACCCACAACTCCGCCTAGCATAAACCATCACCTGCAAGCTGAAAAGTTGAAAGGAGAGGGTCAGTCCACCGACCGAGTGAGGGGGCTGACGCACACCCACACACGTATACATATAGAGCAAAGCATGTAATGAACAAGAACTATGAACCGGGATAGGGTTTTGCATACTAAAGTCATTTTCGAATCAAACTTAAACTTATACTTATCGAAACATAACAAACTTAACGTATTCGTAATATAACATAAGGAAAAGCTCCTATCCCGTTTCACAATGAACATATCAAACCAATTCTTATACCCGGCGAGCACGGGGTCTTACTGCAACTCCCCAATTCTTAATATAAATTCAAAACGGAAAGCATAAATCACAAACAATCCTTCCCTATCAACGACGTAGTTCGGGGAGCAAGCACTCACTACACATTACCATTACCATTACCAAAAACACACGGGGTAGCTAATCTACGTTGTGCCTTCCCCAGTTATCCACCGAGTGCTCAAAGCCTCACGCCTCCTCAACCTCTACGAGTCGCACGTGAGTACTTCAAATAAGAGCGTGCACAGGGGGGGTCATCCCGGGTCTCCCATACCCACGCCTCGGGGGGCCCCCTAAAGTAAATCATTACCAACACAGTACCATAACTTGCTACATACCAAACTTATCATATTAAAACTTATGTACCTTATCGGAGCATACCTTACCTTGAAACTTGCCATATGCTATAGACGTACCTCTCCATGTCATCCTAATTCGTAGCTAGCTTGAATACACACGGTTTGGAGCATAGCCTCGTTGCAAAATATTTCAAGCTTACATATGCTCGTATATATACAGTTCAAAACATTTAACCTTATGACAAGATCATAAGCGTATCTTATAAGCACATATATATTATATAAAATATAATAGTATAGTCACATGCGGGCTTGAAAATGAGCACATAGGGTTGTAGGTCGTATTAACTAAAAAGAAACAAACCTAAACCTCACCTTTTACCAAAAGTGCTCCCGGAAGAGCGTTGACGACCAAGAAGAAGCTAAATGGCCGAACCGACACCTCTCAAACTCAAATCTGAGACAAATAAACACAAACTTATGACTTAGACTCAATCATGAACTAGTTAGACTCACGATGATGTATAAGAATGCAAATGGATGCAATGCACGTCCTATACATTCATACTTAAGCATACCGAAGCAATTAGCATAATATTACACAAACAATTCATAAATTAAATACATAACACATTAAATAGCCTCATAACACATTATGTTTTAACATACCATGAGTATTTTTAAGGTTAAAGTGTATAAGAAAGGCAAGAGGTGCAGGAAGACAACATACGTATCACTTAAACGTTCATACATTTGAGTCAAGTTTATACTTAACAGAAGAGGTCATAAAATTGAAATAAATAATAAAACACATCATATTACATTATATTAACATATTAGGATCATAATCGGGGTGGGAATTAACGATAAAAAATGGAATAAAAGCACAAAATAGCGCTTCGAGTGAAAATAGGCCAAAGCTGACAGTTTTACTGAAACGAACAAGCTGTAGGAAATCGGCATAACTTGAGTTTGAGAGATGGGAATCATGTTATGTTTCTAGGAAATGAAACAAGACACATAGGTCTTTCCGAAAGTATATGGCTCACATTCTAGTTCAAAGGGAGCCAAAAATGGAGGAGGTCTGAATTTGAACGAGTGCAGAATTTCGGTGAAGTGGTGACACCAAAATAAAATGATTATATCTCACAATCTAGAATGAATTTTAAGGTGATTCCAATTGGAGAGTGTTTTAGACTCAAAGAAGTTGATTGTGTCCTAAAATCAGATTAATCGAAGGTCGTATGAGGGGGTATCCATCCGGGGAAAATACAAGGGAAAATTTACCTGGACAGGGAAAACAGTCCTGAAACATTCTGCACTCAAGGTACCCGCCCGGGGACTTTTTCAAGCTAAAATTTGCCCGCCCGGGGAACCTTTCTGGGTGTGGAAAAGAGCAGAAACAGGGCTGATTCGAGGTGGAGAAAGAAGGTGCATCAAAGTAGCACATATAGGCACGAAATGAAGCATAAAACATGAGCAAATTCTTCACACAAAAGCACACAACAACCGGCCAAGAAATGGGATGAAATGGATCAATATATATGCATCTTAAACTTCAAGAAATGTAAGGTTCATTCATGGAAACTCATATAATACTCATCTACCATGAAATTCAAGCTCAAATATGCATTAAGGGTTCTTAAGAAAACAACAAATCAACTTCAAACTAACAAATAACCTCAAGATATGCATATGATTCAAGATTTTAACATAACCCTTACTATTCACATGTCTTTCCAAAATCATATTAAACCAAGATTAAAACATGAATTTCATGGATCAAATAAATCATAGGAGGGTGAGGAAATAAAAAATATGCTTACCTTCAAGAGTTGATGAAGTATGGAGGAGTTTGAGCTCAAAAATCACAAGGCATGAGTAGTAGCCTCTTATTCCTCTTCTTTCTTCTCTTGGAGTTGAACTTTTCCTTCTCTTTGTGTGGTTCAAAATTCAAGAGTTAAAGGGGAGAGAAGAGTTAACTCAAGGTCACAAGGTCATGGTTTAGCCTTGGTTAGGGTTAAGAGGGTCCCACCAACCCAAGACTAGTCAAAAGGGGTATCACTTTAGCGGGAGATGCTCATTCCGGTAAAATTTCGGAGATCCAAATGAACTTAGAAAAATACAAGGCTCAGTACTGTTAAAGAGATTGCGTTAGGGTTACATAGGCTCAAGAATGATTTAATTTGGTTAAGGAACGAATTAATTCTGGCCAAAATCGTAAAGGGTGGCAAGGCTGCGCGAGGCTCACGTTTCGGGCAAAATACGGGGGTATAAATGGGATTAGAAAAATACAAGGCTTGATTCCTTAGTTCCGTGTCTTCGTTACAAGTCTGGCGTCACCTCCAGAATTCGAATCCGAATTCCCGATGTAACGCCCCCACCCGTACTGGAACAAGAGGAGAGCGGCGTCTCAACCCCCGCACTGAAGCACCTCTCAAGTAATGGTGTGAGCCATCACTCAAGAAATACTCCAGCGAACGGCTGTCTATCTCAGAACTATACATGTACAACGATGTGGCTATGCAGCGGAAAATCAGAGTATTTTAAAACTTTTCAAAACATGTGCGTGATGGCATGTAACAAGCAAGAACATATCTATCGTGTAAGAGAGACTCGGCATATCAGAACATGTAACATATTCACATATAAATATCGATACAGCAGAGTTCAAAATATCGGTAACAAAGTAGCAGAAAGAGTATAACAAAGATACTCAAATATTCAGAAACATAAAGTAATGCAGCCATAAAACATATGCAGGACACAAAAGAAAGTAATACTAAGTCCTGACTGAAACAAAATGACAATCTAGAGCCTCTAGACTGCGGCTGCAAGACCTGAAACCACGAGGCAAGAAAACGAGAGAGGTATTAGTCAAAAGGACTAAGTGAGGGAATACTTTAAAGAAAGTACTGAATTAAAGATCTTGAAGTAAAGTTCAGAACTGTTAAGTGCAATGCTTTAAAGAAGAACTTGAAACAAGTTCGGTTGATAAAACTCTTTGAATGTGATGCTGTAAAAGAATGCACGTTTTAAAACATTTTCATGAATGCTATCACACGCGCACACATATGCTGTTGATGGTTCATAGTTCTTTCATAAAACGGGATAAGGGTAAAGTGAACTTTTCCAGATATGAACCATCCTTTATGAAACAGAATTTTGCCCGCAAGCTAGGCTCCTCCATCCTTACTCCAGAAAAACATGATTTGGTAGAGCATCGGACCAGGATCAACAATAATTCCACGTATAGTAGAGTATCGGACCAAGATCAACAATAACCCCACATATAGTAGAGCATCGGACCAAGGTCAACAACAACTCCGCACACAGTAGACTATCGGACCAAGGTCAACAACAACTCTTACCAACGCATACAAATATGCACCATCCTCCACCGGTTGTCACTTCGGGTAGCTAGCCCTAGGCAACCTGTAAACATGTAATGGGAACAGATTTGCTGTCCGTTCCCAGACAGATTGTCCTGACTTAACAAACCTCCTGTTAAAAGTCGGTGTCAATTGTCTAAGTGTGGCGGCCGGTATTGGTGATGTCGTTGGCGCACACCTCCCGAACATCACCTCCACACATAACCGTTGGGCCCAAACTGTAAACTGTATGCTTGCATTTCAAGATTAGCAGTGACCAGAGTTCCACTCCAGTATGCTAACTATAACATGTGAAACTGTAACTGTAACATATGATGTTGTCCGTAAAACATATGATTCTGTCTGCAAAACATATGATGCTGTCTGTAAAACTGTACTTTGAAAACATATGCAGAACATGTAACTATCTTTGGACAAGAATGCAAAACTTTGGAAAACATGTGCTGTAGATCAAGGTATACATTTAAAGTATGAATGATCCTTTCAAGAGAATGTCCCGATAAAAAGGGATAGTTCAAAACGAGGTTTAGCTTTGAATTTCAAAACATATGATACGATAGTATAATCGTGGTTCCAGTTGGAAAACATTTATAACTTCACCTCACCTATAGTAACAAAAGGTAGGTAGACAGATTATGCGGTGCCCTGGGGATCCCAGTGCTCAACTTTAACTCCTGTAGGTGGTGTACTAGAGTGAGCTTAAGAACTAAGACCCACTACTAACCAAGATGCATATGAAATGCATGAAACAATGGACAAGGAACATGTAAAGAACATGTAACACAAGAGAGTAATACCATTTAAGGTATTCAAGAAAGGTAACACACAAAGGTATAACCTAAAGTGAGTTACTCTTAACGTGAGACTATGATCTTACTATAACCGAGTAAGCTTTAGTCAAATTATGAATCCTATCGCAAACCTTAGGTTAAGAAACAAGTCCACGCAAGAAAACACATTTTGAAAACACATTTTAGACCCTGGATATGGAAACCCTAGGTGCAAATGTCTATTAGGAAAGCACAAGTTTTATTTCACTTTTACTATTCAAAAGCACTATTCAAGATTACTATTCATAGGTTACTATTCACATGTCGGGTCAAAGGGTCGGGTCAAACCGTTACTATACACACACACCCACACACACGGTACACACACACACACCATGCACGAACACACACACACACACGGCATGCACACACACACACACCCTAATTAAATTATGATCTTGATTATAACCTATAATTTCAAGTTCATGTTAATATAATCAAGTGTGATCTAGGTTAAAGGTATAACCTATGGTTAAGAGATCCAATTAAGGCATAAGATCAAGTTATGAAACATTATTCTATCTTAGGTTATAACATGTGACACTATTAAAGTGTATAACATATGATCAAGGCACTAATCCATTAATCCATATCATACCATAAGCTCAATTCATAATTCAAGAATCATATAACAATGTGACAACATGTCACAACATATATCATATAATATCATATACCTTTAGGCATGTAACATGTAACAATTTAATTCAATATCAATATGTAACAAGTTGTGACATAATAAATTGTAAATCACTATTCCATTAGCTAGCATGCATGAACATAATTCAAATTCCATAATCATGCATCAATTCTCATAATATAACAATCATATCGCATGATCATAGCATATACTAGGGTAATTCATAACATATTCAAGCATATACTAAACAATTAAAACATTTAAACAACTATCAAGACATATCATGAAAACTATATAATAAATGCATAAAATAAAATCCTATATGGCTTAGGGAAGACCCTAAGACCCAACCTAAACATAATATAAACATACCATAACATAAAAACATAAACTAAACTAAAATATAACATAAAACAAAACAACTAACCTAGCTAAGGGGAGGGGATGCCGACGGTAATGAGGGTAGGAGAGCAAAACAAGAGTTCATCCACTTGCATCTTCTAGAAGCTTTAGGCATTATGAAGGTAAAAATGGAACTGCTGGGGTTATTTCTGTAATTTTGTTTCCCAAGACTCGAGGATAAGTGGCTGGAAGTGTAACCATTCTGACGGCAAGAAAATTAGCTTCGAAACGCATATTCATTCGTCGAAATCGGATTTACCATTTGAAAGATACATTAGTTTTAGTGAATAAAAGTTTTGAGCTCGAAACTCAACACGAGTGAAAAATGACTTTCTAGAATGATTTTCAAGTCTGGATTGTTTCCAAAATTCAAGAAATAAATCGAGAAGCGTTTTGAGTCCAAAATCCACTATAAAACGTTTTACCGTTAAAAAGTTGAAAACGTAGAGTGAATAGTAAATTCTTACGTACAAACGTACGCTTCAAAATTTCAAGCTAGGGTTTGAATCAAGAGTTGTAAAACATTTCAAAAATCTTGAAATAGCTCAAGTAGTGCAAATCCGAAGAGAGAACATTTTCCGAATGAAAACCGTTCGTAGAAGGAATGGTGAACTAGGGTTTTCGAAAACATTTTCAATAAAACAAAGTTCCAGAATAGATTTCCAAGCCAAGAATGATTTCAAAAGACTCGTCTCGACTCAAGGATCGATTCAATTGTAAACTTGGGTAGGAAAGGTATCGGAATCAAAAGCTCATTTTTGGATGAATAGTAACTTTGGTCGGTAAGTTCCAAAAATACCCTTATGGTTCAAGAAAGACTCTCTGAGCTCGGGAAACAAGTTCAAACGATAGAGAAACATGTGTGATGAACCTCTAGGGTTCGAGTAGCAATATCAACAAGGTAGGCTCGGGTTATGAATAGTAAACTATATCAAAGGTCAAGAATTCCCCCTTAAAACATGTCAGATCATATACGAGCACAAAGTTCACGTAAGAATGCAATGCATGATGATTCAAAAAGTTGGATCACGGTCTATAAACGCTTTACCAATGCCCTTAACTTACTGTTTTCATCCAGGCCCTGTTTTGGGCTATTACACCCGATCTCAAGTAATGGCCTCCGGAATCCGAGGCGCACTAAAACTCATTAGGCCTTCCAATCCTACAAATAAAGAAATGGTCTCCGACCAATTCGAACAAGTATAAATAAATAAAATAAACACGTAAACAAGTTCATGAAAAATATATTTCAAGTATAACACATAATCATGAAGTTCGGGAATTAAAATCGAGTAGAAGAAATTAAATACGAGAGTTATAACGTAAAACTTAAACATTTAAGGCATATAAATCGCTTAAACAATTTAATCAACATATAAATTAAATCAAACGAAAAATTAAAACATCGGAAAAACCTCTCATAACATCATACCTGGCTCCTCGGAGAGACGGGGTGTCACAAAATCCCCCCCTTAAGAGAACCTGGTCCCCAGGTTCGCCTGCTTGAGTTTCAAACTCGAACAACTTCCCGTATTCACCCAAGTTCGAGGTTCACGACGTCCCAACAAGGGTTAGTCCGCTAAGGTCTTCCTGCACAAGGGGTTTGATCACTTCTAGAGATCTTGATGGAAAGATTCCTCGCCGCTTGATCCGTGCTAGGAGCAACTAAAATGTTTCGCACGACAAGAGAGTCCAAGTTGATTCATCACCCGTCGTTTGATTCATTTCAACTACTCAAGAGCTCGGTGTTACACGAATGGCATGGTTACCGAACCTCCACCATTCGCAGCTTCTAACTCAATAAGTCCCTTTGTTAAAGAACTAACCACCAATCCTTGCTCGCTTTGGAAGACCGTTGCAAACTCGACCCTCAACTTACCGAGAACCCACACCCCCGAGCAAAACACACAAGGAACACACACACGCACAAGTAAGATATATAAAAATCATAAAGCGATTAAAGATGCATGATGCACGTGCCATGAATGATTTATGTACCATTCACCATTCTCAGAACCCTTCACTTTAATGAGATTAAGTGAAATATCAAAATTGATGTCTTAGAACTCGCGATCCGGATTCCTTGACTTAGGTTTCCTGGAACAAATCCTTAGCTTAATAATTTTATTCCTTTTTCCAACTTCCTCGCTAATCGACGATACCTAACCCCGAGCAATTCTCTTTTCTCATTTACAAATCCCCTAATCAGCAAGAGAGATTGATTGAATTCCCTTCTCTTGAAGTCTTTGATGTCCCGTTTAATCTTGACCCACACAAAGCTCGGTCAACAATCCTCGTATCACAATCTTCGATTGTCTTGAAGTCTCTCAATCCACTCCTTTTAGGAAATCCATAAACTTCTTCTAATTCAAATCTCGGCTTCTTGAAATCTATCTCTTGTATTTTGTGATCCGGTAAAGAGATGTACTTCGGCATTAATGAGTAGGATGCCCTAGCGGATACGTCTTTACAATCTCCATCACTCTTTGATCCCTTAGCGCTCCATCATTTCCCTTTGGCATCTTCAACAACTATTTACCCTGAGTTCCCATACTCTATATCATCCTTCTCTTCCCTTTAATATTCGCGAACAACAAATTGGCTAACTTGCTTCTTCGGGAAATCATCTGAGCTGCCAACTTCTTTACTCATCTCTATGAATCCCACTCCTTCATTTACTAGCATTATCCATAATAAATTACTCGTCGAAGGGAGAGACTCCCACCATGGCAACTTTGGATTCGTCAAGGAGAGGACCTTCAATCTCTCTTTAATTATTCCAGTTAATCTTTCCCAATAAGGCTCTCCTTCGCCGGATAATTGCACATTCAAGGAAGGATAAGCTATGGATCTCTCTCTAATGCACCACCACCTACTCGGTCACGATACTTATGTTAAATAGTGAATCAATCACTTCCCCTCTTAGAAATTGGGTTTGGATAATTGTTCCCGGTTCCAATTCCCATTTCCATACACCTTTGATTAGTCATCGTTGAAAAGACCTTTCTTCTTACCCCGGTTTTCACCATCAAGAAGAAAGACTTCTCTCAATCACAACTATCAAGAAAACATTAAACTCATGCATGTCGGGTTAGGTTTACATATGCTATGCCTCACGTTGTCACCAATTTAAACGAGAAACAACAAGTAATGGCAATATGCATCACACATTCCAAGTAAGTATAAAATACAATGTGGGATGGATGCTCGTGCAATGAATGCAATTACCTCCCGAGTATTTCTTTACCCTTTTCCAGTCACATCCTTCCAACTTGTGTTTCGGCGATCCGCATCTGTAGCATCGCCCTAATCACTTCTAACAATTCTCATAAGTATGAGAATTTCGCTTACAATAGGCACACGGCGGTTGCTCTATGGATGGAAGTTCCTTCATTTTCTTCTTTCCTTTCGGTCCCATTTGAGAATCCTCTCAGTTTCTCTTTGATCCCAATCCCCGAGCTACTTCTCTATTCAATTCTTCTTACTCGGCTCCTTTCTTTTAATTTCTTAAATTCGACTTGAAGAGCTTCCCGGGTACCCTCGATCCAAGCTTTAGATTCGATCCTGGTTTTCATTTACCGAAGGTCTTCTCTAATTCCATCTATAAATTGGGCCACTCTTTCAGATTTATTCGGTCTCCTTAGATAGATGTGAGGGCATACATCGTCTTGTGTTCGGAGGAATTGCATCTAGTACACCTGCCCAACCTTCTCCAACAATTCCCATAGCTATGATTGGGTTCTCCACAATAGGTACATGGAATTTGTTCTTCGGGAAACGACACGCTTAGGAAGAACATAAGATCTCTTCGCTCATGTTGAGCCATTTTACCCTTCATCTTGGTGGATTGATTGTCAATGCGATGATTCAGCGGTATTGAAGAGCCCTCATCTCTACTTCATCCCAATTTCAACTTAGGGCCATAGTCATTGAGATGAGTGATCAATCGTTGTAAGGTATTAACCTACAATACACAAGGGAGGTGAAAATATGATGCATGCGGTTAGTGAGTGATTATGGCACATAAATGGAACAATTAATACACATAAAGTATGCAACTACAACAATTAATGAATTGAAAATAACAACTTTAAAACACATAATTCAAGAAATTTCACATATCTTGATGCAATGCACACATTAGCAAGTTGTTCCTGTAACGCCCCGCTTTTCAGTCGTATAGCATGACGTATGTGTTTATCAATTCGCGCGAATTAATTTTTTATAAGTGTTTTACATATTTAATTTTATTATAAATTGTTATTATTTTATTTTATTTTATTTTATTTTATTTCGTTAATTTAGTATGTTTAATTTTATAAATTAAGTGCTTAATGTTAATTAAACTATATCTTTAATAATATTAACTATATCGTTAAATTAGTATGTTTAATTTTATAAATTAAGTGTATTAATGTTAATTAAGCTTGGCTTGATCCTTCGGTTAACCGTAAGGTAAGCTATGTAGCTTGTTGCACCATCCCGGGATAACCAACCACTTCTACAAAGGATACAAATAGGTTAGCCTTCAATCTAACACCCGAAAATATCGTTGAGCCCAGAACGGACCTCCTAGAAGTAACCTCTAGCTCAACTCGGCACTCGAACAAGCAACCCACGCCTAAGGTAGCTTTGTACCCCACTAGGCGCCTTCAAACAAAACCATTGGGCAAGCTCGGTCCTCACAACTAACCAACACTCTCGGGCGTTCGCCTCACCAAACTCTCCCCAAGGAGAGAGTCAACACAAAAGGAAAGGAACCACAAGCAAGCAATGAGCAAGAGCATATAAGTATAAAGAAACAACGAAGAAAGAATGTAACACAAAATTAAAATAAAAGATGCATGTATGAAGTGCCATGAATGCTTAATGTAGCTTTCACCATGGCGGTAGTGTTGAGCTTGTTGTCAAAATCTTCATTTTTGCTTGCATCCACTTGAATTCGGCTCGAATTCTTGGAACCACGGCTCTTCTTCATAGACTTCGGATCCTTGTTCTTTGGGCAAGCACTTGCCTTGTGACCCAACTCTCCAAACTTGAAGCATACACCTAATTTCTTCCTACAAACTTCTTCGGTATGGCTCGGGCCTTGGCAATACGAGCATTGAATTATCTCCCATGGAGGAGGCATCAAATCCTTCTTTGATAGTCGAATTTTCTTCTTCTCCTTATCGTTGTTGAC
The DNA here is from genome assembly GCA_037501455.1 of Lantana camara. Taxonomy (NCBI): domain Eukaryota; kingdom Viridiplantae; phylum Streptophyta; class Magnoliopsida; order Lamiales; family Verbenaceae; genus Lantana; species Lantana camara. The sequence goes on from CM074858.1 coordinate 58,595,213, forward strand.
ACCTTGGAATTCTGGAGGTTTCCTTTGAGATACGGATCTATTACTCGAACTCGAACTCGGTTCTTGTCCCGTATAGGAGGTGTGAAACTCTAACCTTTGATTATCCATTTCCACTTGAATCGTCCTTCTAACTTCCTCAGATCATCCATGCACCGGTGAAGCTCGAAAAGCTTGTTGAATTTCCTCTCTATGCCCCAGTAGATAACACCGGAACTTAGAGCAATCTTTATCGGCTCCCGAACTCTCAAGTTCCAATAGAAGGCCATCCATTTTCTTCAATTCTTGCTCGAGATCCAAAAATTCTTAGAATCTTCTAACTATCACGCTTGGAGGAATATATTTGTAGCAAAATTCCCTAGTAAGTATCCACTAAGTAAGCTCTTTTTCGAATTCTTCTAATCTCGATCTTACTTTCTTCATCCATTTTGAAGCTCGACCTTGGAATAAACGGCAAGTACACTTCACTTTCTCCTGCGGGGGCCCCGGATAATTTTCCCAAATCTCTAGTATATCGAACAACCATTCTTCGGCCCTAACTTCATCGCCTCCGAACCACTTCGGCGGATTGATCTCTTTGAATCTCTTGTAGACCGAAAACTCTTATTTTTCTTGTCTTTTCTTCGATGATTCATGTTGACATGGAGATGCCATCCTGAAATAGGAAATCAATTCCAAAATATCGATGCGTGCGGGTTTTTAATGCATGTTCTTGTGAACAATTAATACAATTATAACAAATATTTCACATAAAGTGACGTAGTGAATGCAAAGAAACACAAAACCCTAAGTCGAACGACCTAGATAGACTCGACATGAAGCTAGAGCTCCGATTTTGCAACCAAGAGCTCTGATACCACTTTAGGATGTAGCACCCCGGAGCGAAGGGCACCACATCCCCCGCACCAAAGTCCGACACGTGTAACGAAATGGGAACTTCGCACACGAATCAAACTATGGTGAATGGGAGACAAATAAAATCCCTCCTATGCTAGGCGGTCTAGACCCTAAATCAGTATGCACAATCAACACAAATATTACATGCGGAAGCTCCAGGATTCAAACAATCAAACATACATGCTTACATAATAGGCATAAAATAAACCATATTATACATGTCGTGCCCAACCCGGGCCAAATTAAATTCATATAAACTTCAATGTTCGAAATTTAAAACATATCTTATACATAAATCGAGAATTCATAAATAAAGATGCAAGGTATGCAAAGGACTCCACTAAAGACTCGAACAACTCGAAAATAAAAGACCGCCACCTAGCACGAACTGAAGACCTGCACCTGCAACTCAAAGAACAAAAGGGGAAAAAGAAAACAACGAGGAGGGGTCAGTCCTAAAGACTGGTGAGAGATCTAACGCACTTACGCGTACGTATATTTAAGAACAAAGAATATTCAAATCAAAGATTTCATGAACCGGGGCCTGGGTTTTGCAATCCAACATCATTTTTGCCCGTGATACTATATATAAGGAAAAAGAGGTTTAAGGCCGAAGGCCAAAATCAACCAATTTTATAAATTAGAAGTCCACTCCCGTTTCACGAACCATATTCATAATCAAAATCGAAACAACTCGGCGAGCACGAGTTTCTAACCAACTTACTCCCTTCATATTCAAAATCAAAGTCAAAATACAAACAAAGTTCTAAATCAAACCTCTTTCTCCGGGTGGGGATGAGGATGCACATCCTCATCCCCGGTTCTCTCGTCATAAGTTTGGAGTCGACGGATCCTACCCGATCCACCGACGGGGTTACCGTCGGCCAAAAGAAACTTGCCTTCCCCTCGACCTCCGAGGTTTGACTAAGTCTCCCCAAAGTGGAGTTGTGTTGATGAGAGAGCTCAGCGACCCCACGGCCGACCCGAGATCACATACCACTACTCCGGGGCCCCGTTCATAAGTCATAATTCATAATTCAAAATTTCATAATTTTACGGACTCAAGTCTCAAAGTCCAAACCTCGCTAGTTCAAAATCACACACACCAACCCTTTTCAAATCCAACAAACGAAAATATAGGTTACATATACGTATAAAATCGTTTTTCAAAAGATTCATAACAAAATGGGCCAATTCCCACAAAATATTAATCAAACATGTATTTACATAAGTATATATATACATAGGTCGCATGCGGGCTCAAAATTCACTTAGGGTTATAGGTCATACTAACTAAAAGAAAGAAACCTCACCTTGTCGACCAAACCAAACGCAACGAACCTAAAGACTTCTAAAACACCTCCTCGTCACCAACGAAACAAGCCTAAGGACAAAACAAAGAACAAACGACGAACTTAGACTCAAAATGAACCAATTAGACGCTCGGTAAATGCATATGAATGATAATAATGCATAAAGAATGCAATGAGAGAGCAGTTAGGTCATATGAAGCCATATTAAATCATACCGGGTTATAAGTCACATATTTCACGTTAAACTAATCCATAAATCTCATACAACACTTACAACACGGCATATAACACATTAGCTATGCATACTCTTCAAATAAAGAACAACGAAATTACATGTAAGGCAATCAAGCAAGGTATGAAATCATGGATGCACGTAAGAGAGCATATTAAGTCATATAATGTGCATTTCACGTCAAAAGAACCTATAAACTTAATACAACATTCATAACACATTATTCAAACATAAAATATGCCAAATTCAAGCATCAACAAGTCAAACTAGAACGTATCATACATATAAACAAGCATACTGTAACGCCCCGGTTCTTCGGTTGTTTAGTGTAGCATATGTGTTTCGTTATGCATTTAAATTATTTGATTATGTAATTAATTATTTATTATAATTAAAATTTTAATTAATCATTTTAATTGTTAGTATTATTTCGTTAGAATTTATATTTATTTTATGAATATTTGAAATCTAATTGAATTCTTGAAATTTATGCACTTATATGTTTTGATCGCGTGCCGTTTCTACTTGTTTTGATTTCTAAATTTTGTGTAATTTTAGTATGTTATAGATTTATGCGTTATTAACAGGTGTAAATGCTCGTTTCATGTTTTCAATCTTGTTTGGCGTGTTAACGAATTTTATTTTAGGAAAGAGACCAAGTCGGGAGATTATGGGCATTCGGCACACCTTTGGTTCCGGACGGCGTAACTTCAGCTCGGGAATTCGGATTCGAATTCCGAAAGATGAGTCGGACTTGTAACGAAGAAAGAAAGCCAAGGAACCAAGATTTATATTTTTCTAAACCCATTTGAACCCCCGTTTTTTGCCTGGAATGAACAGCTTGTGCTAAAGCCACCATCTTTGACTAGTCTTACAGTTGTGGGCCCAATTTCACCTAACCAAGCTTTAGTCCATGACTTTTATTAACTAGGGTCATCCCTCACCCTCTCTTTTCAGCTCCATTTCGGGCTCCTTACCCCAAGAAAGGAGAAAAGATCAGATCCAAGGGGGGAAGAAGAAGAAGAAAGAGGAGCCTTTCCATATCTTGAGATTTTGAAGCAAAATTTTCTCTATACTTCTTCTAATCTTAAAAGTAAGTATATTTGTGTATTCTCCTCTCTTCTATACTTCTTTTAATCCATGAAATTCATGAAATGCATCAGATTTGATAAGGGTTTGAAGATATGCATGAATAGTTAGGGTTACTTGAATTCTTGCATCCTTGGTTAGCTTGAGTTTGCGGCAGATTTGAGGAATGAAAGCTGATCATATGAACTTATTATGATCCATTTTTGATGCTTAATACTTGGTGGTTATGTAAGGAATGATTTTCCAGTAAAACTTTTGAAGAAATATTGAGTTTTGATCATGAAACTTGGCATACAAACTGCTCTACGTGATTTGCTGCTGCTGTGATGTTTTGAACTAAAATACATTAAATTTTGGGATGAATCTCTTATGTTTTTACATGATTATGAAGTAGATACCCTCCTCTACATGTTTGGCTTGCATTTAAAGTGTTTTGGTTGAGTTTTGGGTGAACTTTCATGCCTTTCTCCTTCCTTGTTCGAACTGCTGCATCTGCTCTCTTTGGACCAAACTGCTGTCCTGTCTTTGAAGTTTGTTTGATGAATTCTTGCATCCAATTTCGTTTGTTGATGCATGGTTATGTGTTACATATGTTTCTCTATGATTATGTTCTGTTTTTCCTTGATTTCATGCTTCATTTCAGCTTCAAAGGTGAGATTATAATCTGCTCTTCCCGGTTTGAACTGCTGTCAGATTTTGTGCATGGTTTGATCACTTCTTGAGCTTCATTTTGTATGAAATTGCATGTACATGAAGTATATGAGTTGATCTACATGTTAGCTAAGTGTTCTTAAGCTTTTATGGCCTGAATTTGTATCCATTTCATTAAGTTTTAAGTTGGTAACATGTTTTGTTTCCTTCCACTTTCATGCAGGCTTGTTTGTGTTTTTTTTTCACCACAGACACAAATCCACGGGGGTGGATTTTTCCCTTTGGAAAAATCCATGGGGGTGGATTTGAGTCAGTGGGGTTCTGAACCAGGATCCGTGGGGGTGGATTTTTCCAAAGGGAAAAATCCATGGGGGTGGATTCTATCCAGCCTACCCTCATGACTCCGGTTCCGTTTTTCCTTGCTTGTTTGATCTTCCTCCACCTCTTTCATGACTTCAATGCTATACTAACATGTTCTCTAATGTGTTATCTTATTTATTATAATTTTCATGATTTTTCTTGGAATATGTTACGAGTTATGATTTAATATGTCGTCAATGCTCCAAGTACTTGCATATATGGATCTTTGCTATCAATATGAACCCTACTTACGTATTTATCTTTTCTTTTATGATTCATATGAATTGTATACTTGTTGAAATATGCCTTATGATCATTGTTCGGAATTTATGGATCGATTTGATATGATACATGGGAGATATGAACTTGAATGGTTATGAACGCTCCAAGAAAGAATGAAGTGATTGACTATGTGCCTTTATGCATCTCCATTACATGAAATATTCTCTTATGCATATCATACCACCTTCATTGCATTGTCGTGCATCATATATAGTTCATTTAGAGTCTTGAGTCTTATGTGTACCCTTTATTTTCCTTTGTACAGTTTTCTCCAGGGCGGAGACTTGCCGGGATCTTAGGACACTTTCGAGTCCTCTTGTTTCTTCTTAGTGTTGGTTGGCAAGCTAAGGACAGGTGGGTTTCTCTACTATTTAGTTAAATGACCTATATACTCCCAGTGTGTAAGGATTTCAGCCAAAAGTATATATGTATATAGAGTCGTTTTCAAGGGTCAATGATTTTAAAGTAAAACCCTTTCTTTTATGAACCTACCAAATTTTTTGGCGAGAATGAAAGAATGAATGCACAGAATGGGGCCCAGGGACTTGGTATGAGTGGTGACCCGAGGAGGCATGGGCTGACGGTGATCCCTCACACTAGTTCCACCAATGTACGGCGTAACCGGACCTCTTTAGGAGTTAGCGAGGAATGGACGTTGAGTGCCATCTGGGGAGTCATGTTCCCCTTTTGGTCAATGAATGGGTGGTCGGGCCTTGCAAACCCACCACCAACACGGAGGAAGAAGGTGTAAATGTTGATGAATGTGCATGAAAGAATGTAATGCATGAAAGAAAGAATGAATGAATGAATGTTTAATGAACTACACAAGGTGTTGATTGGAGATAATGCACGCCAACTCGCCGGGCCAAGAACTACCTAATGTAAATGAATCGTTATAATCCCTTTTGATGATTTTTCTATTTCACCCACTTGGGAAATTCTTTAAAAACCTCACTTGGGATTATAGCTTGCATGTGAATGTTTAAATACCGTCGTATATTATATGTATGCCCAGTTTTTATACCCACCAGTCTCCTATAGACTGAACCCGGCTTTGTTTTCAGTTTTCTCTTACAGGTGTTGGAGTGCTTGGCGGGGTTTCGAGTCGGTCGAGTCGTTTGGTCAAGTTTGGGTCACTTCACGCATTTTTGTAAATTGAATAAGTTATAGAATAATTAATGAATTTTATGATTATGTTATATTGATTTGGGACAGGTTTCTACGGATAGAATGAACCCGTGACTTATGTTTTATGATTTATGATTTATGATTTATGTTTAAAATTTCGGGACTAGGTATGTATGTTAGTTGAACCCGTTACTTGTTGTTGATATTGTGATTAACTTTATGTCCTGCTTCCGCATGTGCATTCACATTTGGGATTTAATTTATTTATTTGGTTTCGAAGTTAGCTCCCGCCTAGCATAGCGAGTGAGTGGTCCCCATTCGCCGTGACTTGGTACGTGTACGGACTTCCCATTTCATATGCAGGTCGGGTCTCGGTGCGAGGGATGTGGTGCCTTCCGTTTGGGCTGCTACATCCTTAAGTGGTATCAGAGCCCCGGTTGCAAAACCAGGGTTTCTAGCGTCATGTCATGTTAAGTCTAGGTTGTACGGCATAGGAACAACTTGTCAACGTGTGCACCGCATTGATCATGAGCATTGTCACTGAAACTTGATGTAGAAATATATTTTAAATGTGCTTAATTTAAATTTTGTTGACTTATGTGTTGCATTTTGCGTCAAATACCTGCTCTTGGTGCTAATTATGTGTCATATGCACTTACTAATTGGCATGCATTGATATTTGAGATGAGTTATGATTGTAGGATATTCTTCTAACATCAAACCACGGTCAATTCTCACGATCAAAACAACTCGCCATGAGTCCTACATTCAAGCATCGAGGATGTAAGGAATATATCGGGGATTATATACAATAATTTTAAAAATCAAGGCCTTCTTCAATTAAACTATGGTTCGGAGGTAGAGCCAGAATTGGGACCGAGGTGTAAGGAGAAGCTTGCAATTTCTATTGGAGATGGTAAACTAGGGATGAAGTAAAGTGGGGTTGTATGATTCTTAAACCTTAGAAAAATCGAAACCTACACTTATATTATAACAGTTAGTTAACTAGGTCCCTAGGATCGTTCACCTAAGAGAGAAGTAAAGAAAATATCGAGGGTACTTTAGTTCGGGGCTCCGATCATTGAAGAAGTAGTGATAATTAAGGGATCTCCAAGGAAGAAGTGAAAGGTGAACAATACAAATCGGCAAAGGAAAGACTTCCAATAAAGTAGACTACTAGAAGCTAAGTCCGGGAGAAGATGAAATAAGAAGAACTAGAGATACCTTGGATCCCGCATGAGGAAGAAGTTGGAATGAACGAAGTTAAGAAAATTAACCAACACGATTCCATATGAATTGTCGTGTTGTGAGGTTGAATTGGGAGATATGGAGCAACAAATGGAAACGACAAAGAAAGGCCAAAAGCTATTGGAAGAAATTAAATGTTCAAGTGTAAGCAAAAGGGAAGATGAGTGTACCCAATCCTTAAGCTCATAAAGAATAGTTAAAGGAATTCCGAGCAAATTGATAACTAAGGCGAAGATTCGGATCATCCTTAAAGACCAATATACGAGAAGAGATCAAGATACCGATTCCATTGGTATAAAAGAATCTGGAATCAAGAATTGTAATCTCGGGCCATGGAGACACGCAAGTGATGCAATAAAATTTTAAAGATCTAGAAAACCGTGGAAAAATAAGAGAGGAATAACAAGCTCTAATCAAGCTGTAGTTAGAGGAACAAGGAATGCGTTGCCAAATCAAAAGTTTATCACGACGGTGCCAGGTGTATTACATTCATAGCACTTGCATCATACGTTGTATTTGAATTATTTAATCTTTTATATAATTGTGTGCATTTTTCCTTTGTAAATGATCAAAGGTGCTGTATATTAATTTGTTTCAAAATTTGTTACATGCATTCCCTTCTTAACCCGACATGCATTATTTAGTGTTTACGTATTAGAGAAACTTCTCCATTTCACCGTCCAAGTATTATATTGACCGAGGCTTGCTTGAATCAAGATAGGAAGAATTTTGGACTGCTCGGGTTGGTTAAGAAAGAAAGAGGAAATATTGAAGTTCAGGAAAAGTAGAGCTGAAGTTTAGAACGAAGGAAGTAGGGTATTATCATCAATAATCATTTCAAAGGAGAGGGTGTGAAACCACTAAACACGTGACATGATTGGGAACCGCTTACCCCTCGATAACCTCTCAAGAGGTAGTGTCACGAGTTCAATGTATACGAATATAAATTTTAAGGGGGAGAGTCGACCGGTAGAAAACTTAAATCCATGATCGTACTTGATCGGATCACCTTTTGTGGGAGCAACAAAAATACGAGAATTGATAAGTAACGGGGTTCTACAAAAGTGGTGAGGCATGAATCAGGGAAATCTTAAAACTCGAGGGACTTCAAGACAAAGTGGATGAAATCTCTAGGATAATATCGAGGGATGTAAGTGTTACAAGAGATGTTTGGGAATTAAAACGAGAAGACAAGAGCAAAAGATGATCGATAACCACTTAGGATATAGAATTAGCCCCATTAATCTTTTACCACTAGACATGGGTGATCTTCTATCTTCCAAGGTTGAACAAGTTGAGTTCTATACAACATATTTCCTATTCGGAAGCTAATAGAGCCGCAAGAGAACTTCCAGGAAAAGTGGGTAAGGAAAATATCAGATAAATGAAGCCAAGTAAATCATCATAATCCAGGATGAACCGGGAATGCTATATAGATTGGGGATTGATAATAGAGCTATTAAAGGACTCACTTGTGTTCTAAGAGGACCGGATGTAAATTATGGTGAGTCAGGTGCAATTTCAAGAATGGCACTTTGGTCCCTAATGGTTATTAAGGAAGAATCGACCATAAAATGAAGACCGGGTGATCGTTAAAGCATTGAACATATCGGGCATTCCGAGGCAAGATACCAGGGTAATAGGAATCTTCAACAAAGAATCAAGTACTACAAATCGGATCACAATAGAAGATTTCCAAAACAACGATGAACGGTACACCAAACATCCATGGCACATGCATACATGCAATTTTAATTTAAATAATTTTGATAAAATGTGCTTTGATTCCTTGGTATGATAACTATTTTTGGTATGATCGATCTTGGATATAAGTGAAATTTATTACTTGGCTTTGTGTGATTGTTTTGTTTATATATTATCGTAATTGAATGTTTCGATGCCTTTTTCGTGATGTTTGTTCCTTGGTGTGTTATATTTTATGTCTTAGTACGTTTTTCTTTTTGTTGTTTGAGAGACGGGGTGCTTTCGTTGTTTGTAAGAGACGGGGGTTCTCACTTTTTGTTGTTTGAGAGACGGGGTTCTCTCTTTCTGTTGTTTGTGAGAGACGGGGTGCTCTCTTTGTGTGCGAAAGATGGGGTTCTTTCAGTGTTGTTCGAGGGACGGGGATCTCTCTCCTTGTTGCTTGTGAGAGACGGGGTTCTCTCATTGTTTTATTCCTGTCGAGTAGTGAATCCGAGGACTGATTCTTTTAAGGGGGAGAAGTTGTAACGCCCCGGTTCTTCGGTTGTTTAGTTTAGCATATGTGTTTCGTTATGTATTTAAATTATTTAATTATGTAATTAATTATTCATAATAATTAAAATTTTAACTAATCATTTTAATTGTTAGTATTATTTCGTTAGAATTTATATTTATTTTATGAATATTTGAAATCTAATTGAATTCTTGAAATTTATGCACTTATATGTTTTGATCGCGTGCCGTTTCTACTTGTGTAATTTTAGTATGTTATAGATTTATGTGTTATGAACAGGTGTAAATGCTCGTTTCATGTTTTCAATCTTGTTTGGCGTGTTAACGAATTTTATTTTGGGAAAGAGACCAAGTCGGGAGATTAAGGGCATTCGGTACACCTTTGGTTCCGGACGGCGTAACTTCAGCTCGGGAGTTCGGATTTGAATTCCGGAAGATGTGTCAAACTCGTAACGAAGAAAGGAAGCCAAAGAACCAAGATTTATATTTTTCTAAACCCATTTGAACCCCCGTTTTTCACCCGGAATAAACAGTTTGTGCTAAAGCTACCATCTTTGACTAGTCTTACACTTGTGGGCCCAATTTCACCTAACTAAGCTTTAGACCATGACTTTTATTAACTAGGGTCATCCCTCACCCTCTCTTTTCAGCTCCATTTCGTGCTCCTTACCCCAAGAAAGGAGAAAAGATCAGATCCAAGGGCGGAAGAAGAAGAAGAAAGAGGAGCCTTTCCATGTCTTGAGATTTTGAAGCCAAATTTTCTCTATACTTCTTCTAATCTTAAAAGTAAGTATATTTGTGTATTCTCCTCTCTTTTATACTTCTTTCAATCCATGAAATTCATGAAATGCATCAGATTTGATAAGGGTTTGAAGTTATGCATGAATAGTTAGGGTTACTTGAATTCTTGCATCCTTGGTTAGCTTGAGTTTGTGGCAGATTTGAGGCATGAAAGCTGATCATATGAACTTATTATGATCCATTTTTTATGCTTAATACTTGGTGGTTATTTAAGGAATGATTTTCCATTAAAACTTTTGAAGAAATATTGAGTTTTGATCATGAAACTTGGCATACAAACTGCTCTACGTGATCTGCTGCTGTTGTGGTGTTTTGAACTAAAATGCATTAAATTTTGGGATGAATCTCTTATGTTTTTACATGATTATGAAGTAGATACCCTCCTCTACATGTTTGGCTTGCATTTAAAGTGTTTTGGGTGAACTTTCATGCCTTTCTCCTTCCTTGTTCGAACTGTTGCATCTGCTCTCTTTGGACAGAACTGCTGTCCTGTCTTTGAAGTTTGTTTGATGAATTCTTGCATCCAATTTCGTGTATTGATGCATGGTTATGTGTTACATATGTTTCTCTATGATTATGTTCTGTTTTTCCTTGATTTCATGCTTCATTTCAGCTTCAAAGGTGAGATTATAATCTGCTCTTCCCGGTTTGAACTGCTGTCAGATTTTGTGCATAGTTTGATCACTTCTTGAGCTCCATTTTGTATGAAATTGCATGTACATGAAGTATATGAGTTGCTCTACATGTTAGCTAAGTGTTCTTAAGCTTTTATGGCAAGAATTTGTATCCATTTCATTTAGTTTTAAGTTGGTTACATGCTTTGTTTCCTTCCCCTTTCGTGCAGGCTTGTTTGTGTTTTTTTTTTTCACCACAGACACAAATCCACGTGGGTGGATTTTTCCCTTTGGAAAAATCCATGGGGGTGGATTTGAGTCAGTGGGCTTCTGGACCAGAATCCGTGGGGGTGGATTCTTTCCAGCCTACCCTCATGACTCCGGTTCCGTTTTTCGTTGCTTGTTTGATCTTCCTCCACCTCTTTTATGACTTCTATGCTATACTAACATGTTCTCTAATGTGTTATCTTATTTATTATAATTTTCATGATTTTTCGTGGAATATGTTACGAGTTATGATTTAATATGTCGTCAATGCTCCAAGTACGTGCATATATGGATCTTTGCTATGAATATGAACCCTACTTGCGTATTTATCTTTTCTTTTATGATTCATATGAATTGTATACTTGTTGAAATATGTATTATGATCATTGTTCGGAATTTATGGATCTCTTTGATATGATACATGGGAGATATGAACTTGAATGGTTATGAACGCTCCAAGAAAGAATGAAGTGATTGACAATGTGCCTTTATGCATCTCCACGACATGAAATATTCTCTTATGCATATCATATCACATTCATCACATTGCCGTGCATCATATATGGTTCATTTAGAGTCTGGAGTCTTACGTGTACCCTCTATTGTCCTTTGTACAGTTTTCTCCAAGGCGGAGACTTGCCGGGATCTTAGGACAATTCCCAGACCTCTTGTTTCTTCTTGGTGTTGATTGGTAGCTAAGGACAGGTGGGTTTCTCTACTATTTAGTTAAATGACCTATATACTCCCAATGTGTAAGGATTTCAGCCAAAAGTATATATGTATATAGAGTCGTTTTCAAGGGTCAATGATTTTAATGTAAAACCCTTCTTTTATGAACCTACCAAATGTTTTGGCGAGAATGAAAGAATGAATACACAGAATGGGGCCCAGGGACTTGGTATGAGTGGTGACCCGAGGAGGCATAGGCTGACGGTGATCCCTCACCCTAGTTCCACCAATGTACGGCGTAACCGAACCTCGTTAGGAGTTAGCGAGGAATGGATGCTGAGTGGCATCTGGGGAGTCATGTTCCCCTTTTGGTCAATGAATGGGTGGTCGGGCCTTGCAAACCCACCACCAACCCGGAGGAAGAAGGTGTAAATGTTCATGAATGTGCACGAAAGAATGTAATGCATGAAAGAAAGAATGAATGAATGAATGTTTAATGAACTACACAAGGTGTTGGTTGGAGATAATGCACGCCCACTCGCCAGGCCAAGAACGACCTAATGTAAATGAATCGTTATAATCCCTTTTGATGATTTTTCTATTTCACCCACTTGGGAAATTCTTTAAAAACCTCACTTGGGATTATAGCTTGCATGTGAATGTTTAAATACCGTCGTATATTATATTTATGCCCAGTTTTTATACCCACCAGTCTCCTATAGACTGAACCCGGCTTTGTTTTCAGTTTTCTCTTGCAGGTGTTAGAGTGCTAGGCGGGGTTTCGAGTCGGTCGAGTCGTTTGGTCAAGTTTGGGTTACTTCACGCATTTTTGTAAATTGAATAAGTTATAGAATAATTAATTAATGTTACAATTATGTTATATTGATTCGGGACAGGCTTCTAGGGATAGAATGAACCCGTGACTTATGTTTTATGATTTATGATTTATGATTTATGTTTGAAATTTCGGGACTAGATATCTATGTTAGTTGAACCCGTTACTTGTTGTTGATATTGTGATTAACTTTATGTCCTGCTTCCGCATGTGCATTCACATTTGGGATTTAATTTATTTATTTGGTTTCGAAGTTAGCTCCCGCCTAGCATAGCGAGTGAGTGGTCCCCGTTCGCCGTGACTTGGCACGTGTATGGACTTCCCATTTCATATGCGGGTCGGGTCAGGTCTCGGTGCGGGGGATGTGGTGCCCTCCGTTTGGGGCGCTACATCCTTAAGTGGTATCAGAGCCCCGGTTGCAAAACCAGGGTTTCTAGCGTCATGTCATGTTAAGTCTAGGTTGTACGGCATAGGAACAACTTGTCAGCGTGTGCACCGCATTGATCATGAGCATTGTCACTGAAACTTGATGTAGAAATATATTTTAAATGTGCTTAATTTAAATTTTGTTGACTTATGTGTTGCATTTTGCGTCAAATACCTGCTCTTGGTGCTAATTATGTGTCATATGCACTTACTAATTGGCATGCATTGATATTTGAGATGAGTTATGATTGTAGGATATTCTTATAACATCAAACCACGGCCAATTCTCACGATCACAACAACTCGCCATGAGTCCTACATTCAAGCATCGAGGATGTAAGGAATATACCGGGGATTATATACAATGATTTTAAAAATCAAGGCCTTCTTCAATTAAACTATGGTTCGGAGGTAGAGTCCGGAATTGGGAACGAGGTGTAAGGAGAAGCTTGCAATTTCTATTGGAGATGGTAAACTAGGGATGAAGTAAAGCGGGGTTGTATGATTCTGAAGCCTTACAAGAATCGAAACCTACACTTATATTATAACAGTTAGTTAATTGGATCCCTAGGATCGTTCACCCAATAGAGAAGTGAAGAAAATATCGAGGGTACTTTAGTTCGAGGCTCGGATCATTGAAGAAGTAGTGATAATTAAGGGATCGTCAAGGAAGAAGTGAAAGTTGAACAATACAAATCGGCAAAGGAAAGACTTCCTATAAAGTAGACTACTAGAAGCTAAGTCCGGGAGAAGATGAAATAAGAAGAACTAGAGATACCTTGGATCCCGCATGAGGAAGAAGTTGGAATGAACGAAGTTAAGAAAATTAACCAACATGATTCCATATGAATTGTCGTGTTGTGAGGTTGAATTGGGAGATATAAAGCAGCAAATGGAAACGATAAAGAAAGGCCAAAAGCTATTGGAAGAAATTAAATATTCAAGTGTAAGCAAAAGGGAAGATGAGTGTACCCAATCATTAAACTCATAAAGAATAGTTAAAGGAATTCCGAGCAAAGTGATAACTAAGGCGAAGATTCGGATCATCCTTAAAGACCAATATTCGAGAAGAGATCAAGATACCGATTCCATGGGTATAGAAGAATCTGGAATCAAGAATTGTAATCTCGGGCCATGGAGACACACAAGGGATGCAATAAAATTTTAAAGATCTAGAAAACCGTGGGAAAACAAGAGAGGAATAACAAGCTCTAATCAAGTTGTAGTTAGAGGAACAAGGAATGCGTTGCCAAATCAAAAGTTTATCACGACGGTGCCAGGTGTATTACATTCATAGCACTTGCATCATATGCTGTATTTGAATTATTTAATCTTTTATATAATTGTGTGCATTTTTACTTTGTAAATGATCAAAGGTGTTACATATTAATGTGTTTCAAAATTTGTTACATGCATTCCCATCTTAACCCGACATGCATTATTTAGTGTTTACGTGTTAGAGAAATTTCTCCATTTCACCGTCTAAGTATTATATTGACCGAGGCTTGCTTGAATCAAGATAGGAAGAATTTTGGACTGCTCGGGTTGGTTAAGAAAGAAAGAGGAAATATTGAAGTTCGGGAAAAGTAGAGCTGAAGTTTAGAATGAATGAATTGTTTAATTTGAATTGGTAAACCTTAGTAATTAAATCTAATATGTAATACATGAATTGAATATGTAAAATATGAATTGTATGAATTAAGTAGGGTTAGAATTTGATTTGTAACCTCGTGAAATTTATATTAATTAGGAAGCATGCTATTATGAATTATTTGATTTATTAATATGTGTCAATTGTATGAAAGGTGCTACGTGAATTTGCATGAAATGAATTAAGTAAACTTTGTAAATTAAATTTGTTATACAATGCATGAATTTTTTGTGTGATAAATGAATAATATGATTTGATCAAATTATGCAATGTTTCTTCTGCAAATAATTGCTAGGCATTTGATCCCTGCTTGTGTGATTGCATTTGTCGTGCGTCTCTTTGGGGTTTTTTAAGTCTGAGTCTGAGTCGTGTGTTGTGTTTTGTGTGTCCAGTTGGTACAGGTGCACCCGGGGTGGTGACAAGTGAGTCGTGCAGGTTCTGGGGTGAACCATCTGCTGTGTCTTCGGCTGTGTTTGGTGCCAGGTGAGGTTAGGATATAGTTATACCCTATTGCAACGTGCTCGTTTTCGAATGCATGCGGTTTATAAGCCTTATGTATATGTAGATATGTGCGAAGTACGTATTTTGCTGGTTTTGTCATATGATTTGATTTGAAAAGTACGAATCGCTATGTATGAGCCTATGTATGCTTTGTCTTAGTTCTGTTATGATTTCGAGGTCAGTGTGTGTGATGTACGTGTGATATGATAAGCACAATATGCATGATATAAGTTTGTCTGTCTGTGTGTGGCGGGTTAAGTTTCCAATATATGTGTGTTATATGTGTGATGGGCCCCGAAGTTGTGGGTAAGGGAGACCCGGGACGACCATGGGGTCGCCGGTTACGACCCCTGTACACTTCTCCACCAACGGGAGACTTAGTTCTCCTATGCCGACGGAGCGCATTTTGGCTGGCCGTCGAAGGAACCGGGCGGGATCCTCCGATTCACATGTTTCGTTCTGTGGAGGGTTGAGAGGGGCACCTCTCTTCCCCAAACGGTGTGAAGGAAGGTATGTTTGTTTTGATTCCGTTTGTTTTTGCCTGTGTGTGATATGAGGAGTTTGGTTGGATTGAATTCGTACCCGCCAAGTGTTCTGTCTGTCCGTCTGTCATAAGTTCGTGAAACGGGGGTAGATTCTTAAATTAAGATAAAAATGGATATACTTTTAAGTTAATAAGACATGCTCCGATATGTGTGTTAAGTCTGCATGAATCTGAACTTATATTTTAAGAACGTGAGTAAGATTTGTTTGTTTGGTCTGTTTGATAAGTCTCCCTATATGTATACTATCACGGGAAAGTATTTTGGCGTGCAAAAACTAACCCCGGGTTCACGAACATTGTTTCTACTTTGTGCTGTGCTCTATATATACGTATAGCGTGCGTGTGTTAACCCCTCGCTCAGTCTTTGGACTGACCCCTCCCCTTTTATGTTTTTAGCTACAGGTTCAGGTCGTTGGAGCTCGTGCTAGGCGGTGGTGTGTCGTGTCTGCTCGTTTAAGTTTGTTAAGCATTTTATTCTGAGTTATGATTCGTAAATTTTGTATAAAGTTTATTTTGTACATGCTTGCAATTTATGATTCGAATGTTTGGAATTTCGGGACAGGTTAGGACAGGTGCTTGGATTAGTTGAACCCGTCTTGATTGTATGATTATTCGGGATAGGTTTCTAGGGCCAGTTGAACCCGTTTTATTGTGTAATTGTTCGGGACAGGATAGGACAGGTTTGCTGGATTAGTTGAACCCGTGTAGTTGATTTTATACTTATAATGCGCGGTATGTTTAAAGCATGAAAAGTTTTTTTGGAAAGTTGGCTTTTCACATTGCTTCCGCTGTCATGTTTTGCATCTTTTCATTCGTACAAGGTTAGGTACCGCCTAGCTAGTGGGTGCGTTCTTCGTTTGTCACCCGTTCGCTATGACTTGGTGCATGTGCGGACTCTCCATTTCTTACACGTGTCGGGTCATAGTGCGGGGGTGTGGTGCCCCACCGTTTGGGGTGTTACAGAACTAGGGTGAGGGATCACCGTCGGCCTATGCCTCCTCGGGTCACCACTCATACCAAGTCCCTGGGCCCCATTCTGTGCATTCATTCTTTCATTCTCGCCAAAACATTTGGTAGGTTCATAAAAGAAGGGTTTTACTTTAAAATCACTGACCCTTGAAAACGACTCCATATACATATATACTTTTGGCTGAAATCCTTACACATTGGGAGTATATAGGTCATTTAACTAAATAGTAGAGAAACCCACCTGTCCTTAGCTTACCAACCAACACTAAGAAGAAACAAAAGGACTCGGAAGTGTCCTAAGATCTCGGCAAGTCTCCGCCCTAGAGAAAACTGTACAAAGGACAATAGAGGGTACACGTGAGACTCAAGACTCTAAATGAACCATATATGACGGACGACAATGCAATGAATGTGATATGATATGCATAAGAGAATATTTCATATCGTGGAGATACATAAAGGCACATAGTTAATCACTTCATTCTTTCTAGGAGTGTTCATAACCATTCAAGTTCATATCTCCCATGTATCATATCAAAGTGATCCATAAATTCCGAACAAAGATCATAACTCATATTTCAACAAGTATACAATTCATATGAATCATAAAAGAAAAGATAAATACGCAAGTAGGGTTCATATTGATAGCAAAGATCCATATATGCACGTACTTGGAGCATTGATGACATATTAAATCATAACTCGTAACATATTCCAAGAAAAATCATGAAAATTATAATAAATAAGATAACACATTAGAGAACATGTTAGTATAGCATAGAAGTCATAAAAGAGGTGGAGGAAGATCAAACAAGCAACGAAAAACGGAACCGGAGTCATGAGGGTAGGTTGGACAGAATCCACCCCCATGGATTCTGGTCCAGAAGCCCACCGACTCAAATCCACCCCCATGGATTTTTCCAAAGGGAAAAATCCACCCCCGTGGATTTGTGTCTGTGGTGAAAAAAAAACACAAACAAGGCCTGCACGAAAGAGGAAGGAAACAAAGCATGTTACCAAATTAAAACTCAATGAAATGCATACAAATTCAGGCCATAAAAGCTTAAGAACACTTAGCTAACATGTAGAGCAACTCATATACTTCATGTACATGCAATTTCATACAAAATGGAGCTCAAGAAGTGATCAAACCATGCACAAAATCTGACAGCAGTTCAAACCGGGAAGAGTAGATTATAATCTCACCTTCGAAGCTGAAATGAAGCATGAAATCAAGGAAAAACAGAACATAATCATAGAGCAACATATGTAACACATAACCATGCATCAACACACGAAATTGGAAGCAATAATTCATCAAACAAACTTCAAAGACAAGACAGCAGTTCGGTCCAAAGAGAGCAGATGCAGCAGTTCGAACAAGGAAGGAGAAAGCCATGAAAGTTCACCCAAAACTCAACCAAAACACATTTAAACGCAAGCCAAACATGTAGAGGAGGGTATTTACTTCATAATCATGCAAAAACAAAAGAGATTCATCCCAAAATTTAATGCATTTCAGTTCAAAACATCACAACAGTAGCAGATCACATAGAGCAGTTTGTATGCCAAGTTTCATGCTCAAAACTTAATATTTGTTCAAAAGTTTTAATGGAAAATCATTCCTTACATGACTACCAAGTATTAAGCATCAAAAATGGATCATAATAAGTTCATATGATCAACTTTCATGCCTCAAATCTGCCACAAACTCAAGCTAACCAAGGATGCAAGAATTCAAGTAACCCTAACTATTCATACATATCTCCAAACCCTTATCAAATCTGATGCATTTCGTGAATTTCATGGATTAAAAGAAGTATAGAAGAGAGGAGAATACACAAATATACTTACTTGTAAGATTAGAAGAAGTATAGAGAAAATTTGGCTTCAAAATCTCAAGACATGGAAAGATTCCTCTTTCTTCTTCTTCTTCCTCCCTTGGATCTGATCTTTTCTCCTTTCTTGGGGTAAGGAGCACGAAATG
Source organism: Lantana camara (assembly GCA_037501455.1). Taxonomy (NCBI): domain Eukaryota; kingdom Viridiplantae; phylum Streptophyta; class Magnoliopsida; order Lamiales; family Verbenaceae; genus Lantana; species Lantana camara. The sequence continues at coordinate 58,613,888 of CM074858.1, forward strand.
GAGCTGAAAAGAGAGGGTGAGGGATGACCCTAGTTAATAAAAGTCATGGTTTAAAGCTTGGTTAGGTTAAATTGGGCCCACAAGTGTAAGACTAGTCAAAGATGGTGGCTTTAGCACAAGTTGTTCATTCCGGGCAAAAAACGGGAATCAAATGGGTTCAGAAAAATATAAATCGTGGTTGCTTGGCTTCTTTTCTTCGTTATGAGTCCGACACATCTTTCGGAATTCGAATCCGAATTCCCGAGCTGAAGTTACGCCGTCCGGAACCAAAGGTGTGTCGAATGCCCTTAATCTCCCGACTTGGTCTCTTTCCCAAAATAAAATTCGTTAACACGCCAAACAAGATTGAAAACATGAAACGAGAATTTACACCAGTTCATAACATATAAATCTATAACATACTAAAATTACACAAAATTTCGAAATCAAAACAAGTAGAAACGGCACGCGATCAAAACATATAAGTGCATAAATTTCAAGAATTCAATTAGATTTCAAATATTCATAAAATAAATATAAATTCTAACGAAATAATACTAACAATTAAAATGATTAATTAAAATTTTCATTATAATGAATAATTAATTACATAATTAAATAATTCAAATGCATAACGAAACACATATGCTAAACTAAACAACCGAAGAACCGGGGCGTTACAACTTCTCCCCCTTAAAAGAATCCGTCCTCGGATTCACTACTCGACAGGAATAAAACAATGAGAGAACCCCGTCTCTCACAACCAACAAGGAGAGAGAACCCTGTCCCTCGAACAACAATGAAAGAACCCCATCTTTCGCACACAAAGAGAGCACCCCGTCTCTCACAAACAACAAAAAGAGATCGGTGAAAACGATGCCGAAAATGGACTCAGGGGGTCGGAAAAGGGTAGAAAACACCTTGAACCGTCGGAATGGGTCGCCGAAAAGTGGCTAAAAGCGCCGCTATAGTAACTCGCCGCTGCCGCGCGAACTTTAGGTGGCCCGTGCGGCGCCGTCGCGGCCCGGATGGCCGCGCCGCCAACGTCCCTCGCTGCACCGGGAAACCTTCTTCATGGGTCAGGGGCGCGTGCTGGCCTGAGTCCCTGCACAAACTGCATCGCCTTGTGAAAGTCATCATCCGCTATGTTGGGTGCATAGCGAGAAAGTCTCTCAAACTCAGCAATATACTGGCCAACAGACCTCCCTCCTTGTTTCAGCTCTGTAAACTCCCTCAACCTGCGGGTACGAGAAGCTGGAGGAATAAACATGTTTCTGAACTCCCGTACAAAGACCTCCCACGTGATATCTGTACCAGCAGCCTCCAAGACTATCTGTGTTCTCTCCTACCAGGAGTAAGCCTCGCCCTGGATCAAAGTAAGGGTGCAGGCGGCTTTCTCCTGAGTATCACAAGGAATGAGCTGCCAAATCTTTTCATTCTCTTTCAACCACATCTCAGCTTGTATATCGTCGCCCTTATAGAACTTCAGGGGATGCTAATTCTGAAACTCGCGGAAAATGGCGGAAATGGGGTTCTCCTGGGGTACTACGGGAGCTGGTGGAGCTGGAGGAACCCTTTCTTGCAATCTCTGGTCAATCAGTCCCACTACTGCGTTCATAAAATCCTGAGGTTGTGCCTGAGCAGGTGGAGGAGGAGGTGATCTCTCGTGACGATGGTGGCGGCGATGATGATATCGATATCTCGGAGATCGATCACGGTGATGTTTATCACGATCTATCCTGAAATTAAGTCACTACTGTAACACCCCGAGCGAGAGGCGCCACATCCCCCGCACTAGAGTCCGACATGTGTAACGAAATAGAGAATCCGTACACGCATCAAACAATAGCGAACGGGAGACAAACAAACTCACTCTCTAGCTAGGCGGCCTAAACCCTCAATTAGAGTGCAAAGAAGAATAGCAGAAGCGATAAACAACACCTAATCAAAGCCCAAGATCACGTACATACATATCACAAAGTTAGGAGTTCACAAGATCAACCACAATTACACAATGCCCAACCCGGGCCAAAAATAATCCAAGTATCAAAGTGTTCATCTCCAAATTCATAATACATAATTCCGTAATTCAAAAATACTAGGAAATAAACCACTACAATGCAAATGTAGACCCAAGCTAAGACACAAGTAAGACCCAAAAGATAAACTTGCCGCCTAACTCAACTCCAACGAAACCTGCAACTCAAAGAAGGGAAAAAAAAAAGAAACAACAAAGAGGGTTAGTCCTAACGACTAGTGAGGGGGCTACACATGCACCCAATAATACGTATAGAGCAAAGCACTTAACGAAAGTCATAAAAAGATCCATGAACCGGGGATGGTTTTTTGCAAGCTAAATCATTTCCCGTGATAAAAAATATATAGAAAAAGGGGGTTAAAGGCCAAAGGCTAAAACAACCAATTTTAAGTATTTAAGAATCCATTCCCGTTTTATAGATCATACAATTTCACACAACTCGGCGAGTACGAATTAATCCTCCAACTTCCATAAACAAAGACAAATTCATAGTAAAATCATAAACCATCTTCTCCGGGTGATAGAAGGGTTGACGGCCCTAACTATCGATCAAACTCTCATGAATCAAGGTTTAATTACTTCGTTGAACCTTCGGCGATTACTTCCGCCGGCTCAAGAGAAACGCCCTTCCTCAACCTCCTAAGGTTAAGCGAGACTCTCAAAAGAGAATGTTGATGGAAGAGCCCGGCGACCCCTCGGCCGTCCCGAGATACCATACCACTCTCCGGGCCCAAAACATAATTTAAAAATCATATTTTCCAACAAAGCTTATCTTTCAAAGCCAAATTCTCGCGTACACACTCACACGAATCAAAGGTTTTCAAATCGAAGGCGAAATATTTTATATACCTATACCAATCATTTTCAAAGTCTTATAACAAATGGAACAAGTCCTCAAAGTACATATCATACACATATTTAACGTATAATATACATAACTCGCATGCGGGATTCAAAGCAATTAGGGTTTTAGGTCATAATATCTAAAAGAACAAAACCTCACCTTCCGGACGTGTAGTGGTGACAAAAGGAAGTGAAACGGACGCCTAAAGATCAACCTCGTCGTCAACCGGAGGGTCAACTGGATAAAACAAACAACAAGGGATCCACTTAGACTCAATATGAGCCGAATATACGCTCGGCAAATGCATATGTATGTTTATGATGCAAATGAAATGAAATGAATTCAAACTTAGGTCATATGAGAGTATACATTGCATATAAGATCATATATCACAAACGAAATCATAAAACGAGCCAAGAATTCATAACATAAAGCTTAACACATAATATAACATGTTAGAAGAGCAAGGGAAAACAAACTAGGGTTGGGAAAGCGAAAAGAAAGCGAAACGAAACAAGAAAACCAAAGTTTGGGGCAAAGGGAGCCACTGACCTAAATCCACCCCCATGGATTTGCCAGGAGAGTCTGCCTCAAATCCACCCCGGTGGATTTTTTTCAAAAGGAAAATCCACCCCCATGGATTTGAGGCAGAAGCTAAAAAAACGTGAATTTCAGCCCCAAAAGTCACCAAAACTCAAAGCTAACCAAACCAACATCAAGTTAACACATAAAGGAGGATTAAAATAGCACAAATTCATGCAATCCAAGCCAAAAAAACGCAGCCACAATGATCAAAACAAAGCTGACAGAAAACTGGAGCAGAATGAGCAAAAGTAGCAGCAAAAACACCAAGTTAGGAGTTGAATTAAGAGCTAAAAGCTTGCAAAAACATAGACAACATATCAAGCTATCCAAATACTACATAACCAAGTCATAAGGCAAGAAATGGAATGGAAAGAACCCACCAAAAAGCTCAAAAATCCTGACAGCAACAAAGAAAGAAAGGAGCAGATTTTAAAATCAAGTTTTAAGCTCCAAACTCAACTCAAATCCAAAAGGTTTCTAAAGACAAATCCTTCCTAACTCACATACCAAGTGTTATGCATCAAAAAGGAAGAGAAATAAGCTCAAATACTCAGTTTATAGCACCTAAAACAGCCACAAACATCAATCATGTCAAAAGAGCAAAAATCCCTTCTAAGTCCCTATTCATACAACCTCCCAAGCCCTTACAAAATCTGAAGCAAAACAAGATTAAAATGGATTAAAACATGCAAAGAAGGGTGGAGAACACAAAAATATACTTACCTTTAAGAAATGATGAAGAAAGGAGATGATTTGAGCTCAAAATCAACAAAAGGGAACAAGGGTTTTCTTCCTTCTCTTTCCTTCTTCTCTTGCTGCTGAAAAACGTGAATGAGGGGGGGTTTGGTTTCGGTTTTCAGAGGTTAAGGGGGAGAGGAGAGCTTAACTCATGGATACAAAGTCAAGGTTAAGGTTGAGTTGAGTTAAGAGGGTCCCACAAAGCTAGGTTAGGTCAAAACATGTCTTTTAAGTGCGAGATGCTTGTTTCGGTCGAATGTCGGAGGTCTTAATGAACTTAGAAAAATGTGAGGCTTGTTCCATTGAACCCGAATCGTCGAAACGAGTCCAACGGAGGTGACGGAATTCAAATCCGAATTCCCGAGCTCAAGATATGCTGCCCGGAACCCAAGGCACGCTAAAAGCGTTTAAAGCCCTATAAGTTTCGTCTCCAACAACGAATCAAAAAAAAAAAAAAACAAACCAAACAAGTCCTGAAATATAAAACGAGCACATAAACACGTTCATAACTCACGTAGTTCACACATAACAAAAATTCACAAAAATCGGAATTGAAATCAGAGGCAAAACGAACAAGATACAAAGCATAGAAGGTTAAACGTTTAAATAAATCAATTCCTTAAAACAAATAATTAGCAATTAAGCACTTAAACAATTAATAAATATCAAATAATCACATAATTAAATAATTAAATCGCGCACATAATCGAATACCTGAAAGTCTGAACGATCGGGATGTTACAACTACACATGCATGGTTTGATTAATAAATGCAAATGCGTGCATATAATTTCATAATGTCAATAAGCACACACTACAAAGAAGATCAATTAGTTCAAGTAATACAATAATTCAGGTAAATCAAGTAATTCAATTAAATGCAGACTCTCAAGTAACAAGTAATCCTATGCCGTGCGACCTAGACTCACTTGACACGACTCGAGAACCTTAGATTTGCAACCGGGCTCTGATACTGTAACAGCCCAAAACAGGGCCTGGATGAAAACGGTAAACTAAGGGCATTGGTAAAGCGTTTATAGACCGTGATCCAACTTTAAAAACCTTCATGCATTGCATTCTTACATGAACTTTGTGCTCATATGTGATCTGACATGTTTTAAGGGGGAATTCTTGACCTTCGACACAGTTTACTATTCATTTTCCAAGCCTATATTACCCAATGCTTCAATGGAACCCTATAGGTTCATATCACATGTTTTCCTATCCTTTGAACTTGTTTTCCAAGCTCCGGAAACCTTCCTTGAACCATAAGGGCATTTTGGGAACTTACCGATCAAAGTTACTATTTATCTGAAAATGAGCTTTTGATTCTGATATCTTTTCTACCCAAGTTTACATTCAAATCGATCCTTGAGTCGAGACGAGTCTATTGAAATCAATCTTGACTTGAAAATCTATTTTGAGCTTTGTTTTATTTGAAAATGTTTACGAAAACCCTAGTTCACTATTTTTACTACGAACGGTTTTCATTCGGAAAATGTTTTCTCTTCGGATTTGCACTACATGAGTTATTTCAAGATTTTTGAGATGTTTTACAGCCCTTGATTCAAACACTAGCTCAAAATTTTGAAGCGTACGCTTGTACGTAAGAATTCACTATTCATTCTACGTTTTCAACTTTTTAACGGTAAAATGTTTTATAGTCGATATTGGATTCAAAACGCTTCTCGATTTATTTCTTGAATTTTGGAAATAATCCAGACTCGAAAATCATTCTCGAAAGTCGTTTTTCACTCGTGTTGAGTTTCGGGCTCAAAACTTTTATTCACTAAAACTAATGTATCTTTCAAACGGTAAATCCGATTTCGATGTATGAATATGCGTTTCGAAGCTAATTTTTGCCCGGACGGAATGGTTATACTTCCAGACACTCACATTCACGTTTTGGAGCTGAAATTACCGAAATACCCCCAGCAGTCCCATTTTAGCTTCAAGAACAAAGTTAGCTTCCGAGAGAAGTTTTACCATTTTGCTCTCCTACCCTTACCTATACTTTTATTACAAGGTGAGGGGCTTCCCAACAACTATAAATAGAGCCCTCATGCCATTGAATTCCTTGCTCATATGTTGTGTTAACAACTCCCTTTCTTTCTTCCTCCTCCCCCTCTTGTGGCCGGCGGCCTCACCCCTCTCTCTTAGGTTAGATGTTGTTTTATTTTGTTATGTTTTATGTTATGTTTTAGTTTAGTTTATGTTTTTATGTTATCGTATGTTTATATTATGTTTAGGTTGGGTCTTAGGGTCTTCCCTAAGACATATAGGATTTTCTTTTATGCATTTATTATATAGTTTTTATGATATGTTTGTTAGTAGTGAATTATGATTTAATTGTTTAGTATATGCTATGAAATGTTATGAATTGCTTTAGTATATGGTATGATCATGTTATGGAGCTATTATATGATGATAATTGATGCATGATTATGATATTTAATTTATGTTCAAGCATGTTATGCAATAGAATAGTAACCTATGATCAATTATATTATAACTTGTTACATGTTACTATATGGTCTCAATTGATGAATGCTACATGATTAATGTTCTTGATATGCTATGACTTATGTCTATGACTTGAGCTTATGATATGATATGGATTAATGGAATAGTACTTGATCATATGTTATACACTTTGATAGTGTTACATGTTATAACCTAAGATAGAATAGTGTTTCATAACTTGATGTTATGCTTTAATTAGACCTCTTAACCATAGGTTATGACTTTAACCTAGATCACACTTGCTTATAATAACATGAACTTGAAACTATAAGTTATAATCGAGATCATAATTGAATTAGGGTGTGTGCATGCCGTGTGCATGTGAGTGTGCTCCTGTGTGTGCATGAGTGTGTGTTTAGTGTGTGGGTTTGACCCGACCCTTTGACCCGACAAGTGCATAGTAACCCGTGAATAGTAATCCGTGAATAGTAATCTGGAATAGTAACTGTGAATAGTACTTTTCAATAGTAAAAGTGAATTAAAACTTGTGCTTTCTTAATAGACATTTACACTTAGGGTTTTCAAATCCGGGGTCTAAAATGTGATTTCAAAATGTGTTTCTTTCGAGGACTTGTTTTATAACCTTAAGGTATACCTTTAGGATTCATAATTTGATTAATTCCTAATCGATTATAGTAAGATCATAGTCCCACGTTAATGATAACTCACTTTAAGTATTCCTTTGTGTGTTATCCTGCTCTAATACCTTAAATGGTATTACTCTCTTGTCATTACATGTTCTGTACTTGTTTTATATGTTTATGTGCATCGTTTAGAAGTGTGTCTTAGTTCTTAAGCTCACCTTAGTACACACTTATAGCAGTTAAGGTTGAGCACTGGAATCCCCAGGGCACTGCATAATCTGTCCTACCTACTGTTATTAATAGGTGAGGTTAAACTATTTCAACTGGAACCATGAATACTTAATGATTCAATCGTTTTGAAACTCTAAGCCTAATGCTTTACATTCTTGTTTTGAAATACCCTTTATATGGGATGATTCTTCAAAGAACCCAGACCTATCCATATTCATTGATCAAAGGCACATGTTTTCAAAGTAATGCATCAATGGTTCAATGTTTTCAAAGTACAACATCAATGGTTCATGTTTTCAAAGTATTGCATCAATGGTTCAATGGTTCAATGCATATGTTCAATGGTTCATACATTCGGATTTATTCTGGATGTCATCAATGGTGCAAGCAATCAATGGTTAATGGTATGGGCCCGGCGGTTATGTGTAGAGGTGATGCTCGGGAGGTGAGCACCAACGACATCACTAATACCGGCCGCCACACTAGGCGATTGACACCGACTTTAATTAGGAGGTTTGGATAAGTCAGGACAATTGTCGGGAATGGACCGCAAATCTATTCCCAAATCAATGGTTAATGGCCACCTAGGGGTCGCTCCCCGAAGTGAAACTTGGTGGAGGATGGTGCATGTGTGTATGTGTTAGGGTGTTGTTGATCTCGGTCCGACACCCTATTAATGGTCATGTTTTCTGGAGTAAGGATGGAGAAGCCTAGCTTGCGAGCATCAATGTTTTTATAAAGTTGGTTCATATCTTGCAAAGTTGTTCCCTACCCTTATCCCGTTTTATGAAAATCATATGAACCAAATCATAGCATATGTGTGCGCGTGTGACAACATTCATGAAAGTGTTTTGAAAACTCTCATTTCTTATAGCATTGCATTAAAGGGTTTTATCACTTGAACTTATTCTTATGTTCTTCATTAAAGCTTTGCATTAAAGGTTTTACCTTGTGAACTTTACTTCAAACGTTTACTTTAAGTACTTTCTTTTAAAGATATCCCTCACTTAGTCACTTTGACTCTACCTGTTTTTCTGGCCTCATGGTTTCAGGTCTTGCAGCCGCAGTCTAGAGGTATCTTGAAGCTCTAGAGTGTTCATTTTGTTGAGTCAGGACTTTACTTTATTAATCTATTTTGTGTCCTGCATATGTTATATGGCTGCATTGATACTTTACCTTATGCTTTTGTAATAATCCTTCTGCTAATTGGATACTGCTACAATTGCTATCATGTGCTCCTGTGATAATGTTGATATAGTAATGTTAATAGTCTCTTCTGCTTAACGATCACTACTTGCTTGTTTATATGCCATCACGCACATGTTTTGAAAAGTTTTAAAATACTCTGATTTTCCGCTGCATAAGCCACATAGTACACTGTTGTTGTTAATCGTTAATGGACATGCCGTTCGCTGGGGTATTTCTTGAGTGATGGCTCATACCATTACTTGAGGGGTGCTTCAGTGCGGGGGTTGGGGCGCCGCTCTCTACCAGCAAAGTGGGGGCGCTACAGCCTGAGGTGGTATCAGAGCGCCAGGTTAAGTAAGAAGAGACTTGACCTGGATTGCTCACATCATGGAAGATTATTTGGAGTTACATGGTTCTATCTTCTGGTGTTCATATCTGTGGTTCTCTGTATAGCCATGGCAGTTTCGCCACATCTTGATCCGAATCAGCAGCAGATAGATGAGGCCTTTTTCGAGCAGTTTGAGGCTTCATGCACTGTGGTTATTTCTTGCCATCAAGGAACAGAGGCGGGACTAGGAGCAATCCGATGGAGGTAATGATGGATCTGATGATGATGAGGCTGATCTAGCAGGGCATTGGTAGGATTGTTTTGGCGAAGGGGATGTATAGTTATGGTAGAAGATCCTCGAATTTTGGCACCACGGGTGACGGATTTCAGACGACATGGAACCACAAGAGGTATTTTGCACTTGGTTTAGACGAATGGTAAGGCCTGAATGGGAGTTAACTCGATGGTATCGAGTCCTTCTCATATTAATTCTTGTTTAAAAATGTGGCCTAATGTAGAAAATTTTTCCAAACCTTACTCATTTATGACACATTTGGCTTTATGTTGGATATCTGTTTACTGCTTTCCATAACTGTCATTGCATGAGTCTTAGAGTTGCTTCAAGATACCATTAGGGCCGTTATTGGATCATGTCATTTCATTTATTGTTATCATACTTGATATGTTATACATGTTCATGAATTGTCAATGGTAATGGATAATGGAATAATGGATCAATGTTGATCTGTTGTTCATGCTTATAAGTTGCTCTTGCTATGTGGTAATGTGATAATGGATTATTGTTGATATCTTGCTGTGGGAATGTCTTATTCTCATGATTATATGTGACTACGTGGAAATGTGAATACGTGTGTAACACCCGGAATGCCGAGATGCCACACCCCCGCACTATAGCTCAGTCCACATACGAAATGGATGATCCGTACATGAACCAAAACTATAGCGAACGGGTGACAATAAAAACTCAAAAGCTAGGCGGGTACCCTTGATTAATACCAATAAACAATTTGGAGCAATAAAAATGGAAGCAATAACATTCAATACTTATAGGTACCATATTTACATATTTACTAATAGATACCAACATTTACATATCAATACAATATCGTATCCAACATGAATAAGGCATAATACAAAATATAAGAAGTATCAATACATGAACCAAAATATGAGGTGAAGTGCTAGACCCGAATAAAAGACAAGCTAGACTCTAATTCCCGCCTAGCTCGATCCTGAAAAACTGAAAAGTTGAGGGGTCAGTCCAACACGGACTAAGCGAGGGGTATAAATAAATATATGCGCAATTACCATGCAAGCTATAATCTCGGGTAAGATTTTATAAAAGAAGGCAATATAAGTTCAATAGAAAGGTAGGACTCGCCCGACATTACAGCTAATCAATTTAATAATTCAATCATGATCACTTCAATACGTGGCCCGACGAGTGAGGGCAAATCTCTAACCTTTCACCAAAAGTGTACAATCAATCAATTCATTAGTGAGTTACGTGATCACACAAACAATTCTGTGCACAATTAGCAATTTCAATCAATACATCCTTCTTCCTCCGGGTGATGGCGGGCTTGCAAGACCCAACCATCCAATCATGGTGTACGTCGGGAACATGACTCCCACGCACGGGATTTCTTCCTCCACCAAACCTCCTGGTGGATTCAGAGGTGATCCCACAATGGTGAGGGTAGTGCAAGAGTTACCCGTCAGCCCTTGCTTCCCCGGTTGGCTCAATACACTACCCTCGGGGCCCAACGTGAACAATAGTTACTCGCCAAAACATTCAATCAATCAATCAATCAATCCGTTCAATTCATGAAATCCGTTGTAAATCAATAAGATTTGAAAACTATAAATATACATATACTTTTGGCAGAAAACACACGTAGGGTTGTAAGGGTTCTAAGTAGCTAGAATTTAAACCTTACCTGACTAGCGACGGGACAAGATAAGGCTACAAGACAATGCCCACACGATCCATGATCTCCGCCCTGGAGAAAAACTGGACAAGAAATAGTAGGAACTCGTGAGACATGACTCAATATGAGACCAAGTATGACGCACGGCAATGTTCATGTAATTTAAATAAAACCAAGCAATCAATTAACACTAAGCATGTATAAACACCAAATAACACCTAAGAGGTGAAATTAATAACAAGAAATCATGTATTCATATCATTCAATTATTTCAAGTTCAATTCATATAAGGTATGAAGTCAACCAATAAAGTTTGAGCAATTAAGTACCAAGAAGTGTCAAGTAGGAGCATACTTATCAATTAATAAAGTATATATATCATATAATTCACATATGGGAGCCAAGAGAGTGAAAGGAATGCAACAAGGAAGGTTTTGGTGAAGTATAAGAAAAACGGGCAATTTTCGAAAATGCACACGTTGTAGGAAAACTGGAATATCATGAGATATAGAAGTTGGAATTGATTTTTGATTGCTGGTTATGAAACTAGACATAAATACCTTTCCGATGATATATGGCTCGTCTTCTAGTTCAAAGCGAGGAGAAAATGGCGTAGGCTTGAAGTTGGGTGAATGCAGTTTGTCGGTAAAGCAGCGACACCAAAACGAATTGACAATATCTCACAAATGGTAAAAGATGTTGAAGTGATTTCAATTGGAGGTTGTTCTAGACTTCAAGACATTTCCAACGAATCACAAATCAGGTCATTTGGAGTTCGGATTAGGGAGTACCCGGCCGGGTAAAATTCAAGGGAAAAGTTCCCCGCCCGGGTAAAGCAGTACAGAAGCTTTTCGGCAAAAACTACCCGCCCGGGTACTTTTTATGCACAAAAAGTACCCGGCCGGGTACTGTTCCAGAGCTGGAAAAAGGGCCAAAACAGGGGTAGCTTCGGGGAAGAAAGAAAAGGAATGAAACCCCAAAGTAAACTTAACCAAAATGCTCCAAAATAATCACATAACATGTATATAACTTAAAGAAATCATTAAGTTAACATTTAATCCAAGGAAACATGCTTAGATCATAGAAATCATTCATGAAACTAATATGAAATCAAATGACCATTCATGCTTCAAACTTCATGAATTTAAGTTATAAATGTACAAAACTAACTCAAGATCATCATATATGATTCATATAACTCATGGAATTCAAAAGAATCATAAACCCTAACTTTGCTATCATGGATCCATCAAGATATATGCATGATCTCACCTTGTAGATGGAGGAGATGAAGTGGAAAAGAGAGGTGATGGTATGGAGCTTGATCTCTTGGAGAGAAATGGAAGAAAACTTTGGTTTCTCCTTGCTTGCTTGGACCAAGATTGAAGAGAGAAAGGGATGGAGTTGTTTGCTTTATCTTACAAGAAGAATGAAGAATGAAGAGGATAATATATGTATTGTTAGGAATAGTGCCCTAGAAAGCCGATTGTATATCCGCTTTGTGCTTTTCCTTATTGTAATCACAGACAATCTTTGAATGAAATAACGAATTGAGGCAACACTTCTTTATATGCTCTTGTTTGGTATGCGTTTACTTTAGCTGTGCATGTATGAGAACTCCCCTAATCCTGATGACTTTAGGACTCTACCATTTAGGTGAAATGGTTCATGAAACGAGCCCTATATCACATAAGTCATGATTAGTAAAATACTCCAAGCCGATGAGTCCTACAGACAGTGGGAGTGTCAACCTGACTCCTTTAAGGCTTGCTTGTGGGATCACGCCCTTAAGAAGGACCACCTTGTTTCATGGAGGTGCAAAGTGTATAGTTGATACGTGCGTGATACATGAGGGTGCTTACTTTAATAAGTAAGTTCACTGAGGTGCCCCATGTGAGAACATTCCTAAATGGGAAAGGAAGTTTCTATTTCAGGAAATGGAAACTTCCAGATTAGGAAATATCTCACGAGTCATTGATGTGATTAATTGATCCTTAGACTTGAGGTTCCTTGTCACTTTATGAGTTAACTCTGTAGTCTTAGGTATAAGCTTTAAAGGGTGTCGCCTTAGACAACTGATTCAAGGCTTATGCTGGGGCTGCACAAGTGACTCATGAAAGTGAATGAGAATCAAGAAAGGACCTACACTTGCATTTGCAAGGTGATCTCTTATTGTGTAAGTCATTCATATGCCATATGGAGTCCTTGGCCAAGGCAGTAGATCAAGACATCAAGAAAAGGGTTTCTTGGATTGAGATCAAATGGATATGAAATGCACTTAGCTTTAAGACCGGATTATTAGGGTTCTAATTATTCCCTTGCCCTAGATCTTGGTTGAGAGATAGTAAGTAGGAGGATTGTATCTCACATGATTCAATGACTTAAAGGTTCTGTCGAATCCGAACATTCCAATTCAGCTAGGGGTTAAACACCTGTTGCTAGACTATGGTCGTTTAATCTGTGGACTGATTAATTAATTAGTGAATTAATTAATTGGGGTCACTGCTAATTGAATTGAGAACCTAGAGGGTCACACACAACAACTTGGTTACATGAGTTGAGGCTTAAAAATGATTAAACGAGTTAATCGGGTCAAGAGGGTTCCACACGTGTGAAGTCACACGTGTGAAGTCACGTGAGTGACACGTGTCACTGTGACACGTGTCACGTGACACGTGTCACAGTGACACGTGTCACACACGTGTGTATATATATATATATATATAATATATATATTAAATAATTAATTAGTTAACTATTTAATAGACTTTGGTTTAATTTTGAATTAAAAAGAAAGTCTAATTTTGGAGAAAATAATCTAGTTAATTAATTACGAATTAATTAATTAGATAAAAATAAGTTATTTATTTTATAATAAATAAAGTATAAAATTATCCAAAAATAGTTTGGATATTTTTAGCTCTCTTAAAAGTTGACTTGAATTAGAATTCAAAGTCAAAGTTGGAAAATACTTGATGAACAAGTAATAGGAGAGACGGACCAAAATCCTAGCCCATAAAGGACTAGGAATTTCGGCACCCCCTCCCTATAAATAGGGGAGCTCGAGCTCCTTATGGAGCTAATTGACAATTCTTTTGGTTCATGTGTTGAACACCTTCCTTTCTCCAAGATTAAATTAAACCCTAGGTTAAGCCTAAACACTAACTAGAGAACTAGCATCCTTACTAGTTAGATTGTGATCAAGTTGGTGGACTTTCTCTAGAGACTTCAAGTTAGAAGTTTGAAGATTCGAGCTTTACCAAGGAGAGGGGATCAAGCCGCGAGAAGAGCGTTCTTGGGTGGCTTGAAACGCTTCAAGAAAGAATAAAAGAAAAGTAAGTTTTCTATCTTTACGAATTTGGTTACACGATTGCGAGTTCAAGGTCCTTTTGTTGGGAAAATTTTTTTTATTCCGCTGCTTTCTGATTCGTGTTTTCCAACATGTATATGTATGTATATAACATATCGATCAAATTGGGGAGAAAAGAAGGGAAATAACAACTTGGTCCTCGAGGAATTTAAGTCATGCAATTAAGGATGAGTTAGGAAGAAATGAACACTTAAGTCCAAGAATGGCTCATGCACTTAAGTCCCGTAATTTGAATGAATAATCAATTAAGGACACATAAGCAATTAAATCATGTTTGGCAATTAATCCACATATTGATTAGAAACAAATCATGTAATAATCCTCAAGTTGACATATAAATCACGTTCGACAAATTAATTCATGTCTCACATAGGAACAATTCATACAATAAATCCAAATTTAACACGTATTTCCTATAATCACTTAGAATCATAATTCATGTGATGTCACATAATACATATAATGTCTTGAAATTTATAATAATTTCACAAAAACACTTAGTAATGTAATTCACATAATATCACATAATGCATAATTGAAAACGGGGCGTTACAATTCTCTCCCCCTTAAGAGGACCTGGTCCCCAGGTCCAATCTTGAGTTCTGAACTTTAAAACAGTGATGAGAGAGCCCCGTCTCTCAGACAAACAACGAGAGAACCCCATCTCTCAAACAAGCAAGGAGAGTACCACGACTCTCACACAAGCAAGGAGAGTACCCCAACTCTCACACAAGCAAGGAGAGTACCCCGACTCTCACACAAGCAAGGAGCCCAAAAGAACACTTAAATAAACATTCACACAGAACTTCACGTAAGGAGTAGATAGGAAAATAACAAGTACATCAATTAACATTCATATAAGAGCAATTGATAAAAACAAGGAACCAAGTACAACAATGAAAAGTGCATGATGCACGTGATATGTATGTTTAGATGTACCGTTCACCGATGCCATGAAATTGCAATTGGTAACTTTCTGGTACCGTTGTATAGTCTGATCGTTAGATGGCATGGTTCCTGACTAACCTTTCTTTCTTTAGTGTATGATTGAATAGAAGGATAGATGAATCTTCAACTAAAAACTTGATTCTTTGACTGGAATATCCTCTAACCATATTGCCACGCCTCGAAATACCCAATACACTCTTTAATGATCACTCAGTCTTCATTCCATGATTAGATCCTTTCCTTTCTAATACCACGGTCCGAATTTTCAACTCTTAATTATGTGAGTCCAACTAACTCGTTCTTGTCCACAACTCATACCCTATGTTCTCGGATGCTCAAATTACCCTTTAATACCTTAAATTGTAATTGTCGGTCCTTTTGGCATACTCCTTTTTATCATGGAATGTGACTGATAAGCCGGTAGCTTATGTGATTCATGTGATACATTTTCTCCCAAAATTTTCCACTTCCAAACTCGGTTGAATTAACTCTCCCATTTCTCATCAAAATTTCCTTTAATCTCAGCTCGGCTCAAGATAGGCCTACTTATAACCTTAGGAATCTAAATTCAAAACTTTAGGCGTAGGAGATTTAAGATATGGAAAGCTTCGTTCAGATGGTTCCGAGGGTTCCCAAAAGAACCATTTTCCTTGAAGTTCCAACTCTCCCAAGTGAGATCCAAACATCGACTTTAAGTTGTTCCCCAGCGGGCTCTCCCCCTTAAGAAAATAAAGTATTTTCTGTCTAATTTCTGGAACTTGTTCTACGCTTTTCAAAGCAAAGAATCTCTTCTTTCTAGTTTTCTTGCAGTACCCTATCACTTCCGACCTTGTTCCCAAAAATTTCTCCATCCCGGTTGGAGATCAAAGCGAACACATAGTCTACCATCTTTTCTCAAATGCTCACCTCTGGTTCTTGAATCACTTAATCCTTTCTGAAACTATTCTCACAAAATTTCTCATCCCGATCTTAGAAGTCATTGAGGATCAGAATCTTCTAAATCATCCCTCACCACTTTTATAAAATCCCGTTACTTGTCAATTCTTGGGTTTTCATTGTTCCTCCTAAAAGTGACCCCCTAGAAGTGATTTGTTCGAGCAACCCGTGAATTTCATCCATCCTCCGGCTGGCGTAGCTTCTCTGATATAAACGGTTTCAAATCTCCCCACTTGTTCGGACATTTCATCTCACGTTTATTTTTGAAGTGACAACTTCTTCCATCCAACTCCTAACTATTTTTCCCGACCTTTCAATTGTTCTTTCTCCTTTTTGTTCCTCACTTTGCTACCCAACTCTTTTCGTGTCATACTTCAGTTGCGTCTCGGTTGAAGTAATGCTTGATAGATGAGGTGGAGAGATTTTCTATCAAGAAAACACTTAAAATGCATGTTAGGTTAAGGTGTCGATGCACATATTACACTTATAAATAATTAAAGATGCAACACATCAAACAATTAAGCTCAAATAAAGATGCACATATAAATAAAGGAATTTAAATAATTTAAACAACGTATGATGCACGTGCCATGAATGCTTTGAACCTGTCACCGTAGTTACATCCTTTAGCTTGGCACTCCTTCCATGTTTGTTGAATTACAAGCTCGCCTTGCATTTGTTGTTCATTTCTGGTTACCCACGGTCTTCCAAATCTTCAAAAGTCTCTATCCTCAACCCATACATTGCCATTGCCCGGGATTGAAATTTCTTGAACCCGATTCTTTTCCAAGTATCGATCTCTAAGTATTGCCTGAATCTTCACTATAATTATCTCCTCGACCGAAGTTTCCTTGTATCACTTGTATAACCTTATAATTCGAGATTATAATTCTTGCATTCAAATCCTTTTACACTTATAAAATTAGTATCCCAACTTCTCTTGAAGGCTAAGCTCCAATTGTGGCCCCGGTTTCATCTAATCACCATCTTGATTGAAATCCTCTAAATCCTCTCTTTGTGAATTTGAATCGGTTATACGACTTGGCTTCTTACTTGCCTACACCTTGAGCATATAATTACCTCCAAAGTTCCTTGTCTTACTTTACAGTTTCCATTGTTGTTCATAAATTTGAACCTCGAATCATGAGTACCCTCAAAGTCTCCTTCACCTCTTCGTTGGGTTAAGTAAGTTTCCTAAAGTTATCGCCCCCTCGTTGATAGAAACCTCAAATTTACTATCTTCACGCTCTCTCCACTCCATTCTTGAATTTAAGTGATCCTATAGAACCCCGTTGGATAATTTTGTAAGGTAAGCAAGAATGTAAACTTGTGAGTTGTAATTACCACCTGCCCTAACTCTATCTCATCAAGAATTCATCATCTCCAGTAGAAAACGCAAGCTTTCCTCATAAATCGGCCTTCTATCTCGGATTACAACCTTCGAACTACAGCCCCAACTAGAGAAGACCATGAATCTTAAATCCTTGTATAGAATTCCCGACTTCTTCCTTGCATCCTTTGGCTTGCAGGTAGAACTTGTGATGAGTTGTTGTGGGTGTAAAATTGGCCGTGGTTTGATATGATCTTGGTAACCTGAACTCACAACCATCTCAAGAATAAATGCATACGGTTAATACATGCTCATGCCACATAATTGATGCCAAGGACATAGATTTGATGAAAAATGCAACCAATAACTCAATAAGATTTAAAGTAAAACACGTTAAACACATAAATTCCAAGCCGTAGAAGGTCAATTAATCATCAAGTAATAACATGAATCAACGTCATGCACAAATCATCAGGTAACTCAAAGATATTCAGGTAAGTTCAAATGGGTTCAAATAAGTTCAAGTAGTTCCATATAAGATGCAAGACTCGCAAATTATCAAATAACCCTATGCCGTACGACTTAGACTCACAAGACACGACACGAGGACCTCGGTTTTGCAACCGGGCGCTGATACCACCTATGATGTAACACCCGGAATGCCGAGATGCCACACCCCCGCACTATAGCTCAGTCCACATACGAAATGGATGATCCGTACATGAACCAAAACTATAGCGAACGGGTGACAATAAAATCTCAAAAGCTAGGCGGGTACCCTCGATTAATACCAATAAACAATTCAGAGCAATAAAAACGGAAGCAATAACATTCAATACTTATAGGTACCATATTTACATATTTACTAATAGATACCAACATTTACATATCAATACAATATCGTATCCAACATGAATAAGGCATAATACAAAATATAAGAAGTATCAATACATGAACCAAAATATGAGGTGAAGTGCTAGACCCGAATAAACGACAAGCTAGACTCTAATTCCCACCTAGCTCGATCCTGAAAAACTGAAAAGTTGAGGGGTCAGTCTAACACGGACTGAGCGAGGGGTATAAATAAATATATGCGCAATTACCATGCAAGCTATAATCTCGGGTGAGATTTTATAAAAGAAGGCAATATAAGTTCAATAGAAAAGTAGGACTCGCCCGAGATTACAACTAATCAATTTAATAATTCAATCATGATCACTTCAATACGTGGCCCTGTGAGTGAGGGTAAATCTCCAACCTTTCACCAAAAGTGTATAATCAATCAATTCATTAGTGAGTTAGGTGATCACACAAACAATTCCGTGCACAATTAGCAATTTCAATCAATACATCCTTCTTCCTCCGGGTGATGGCGGGCTTGCAAGACCCAACCATCCAATCATGGTGTACGTCGGGAACATGACTCCCACGTACGGGATTTCTTCCTCCACCAAACCTCCTGGTGGATTCAGAGGTGATCCCACAATGGTGAGGGTAGTGCAAGAGTTACCCGTCAGCCCTTGCTTCCCCGGTTGGCTCAATACACTAACCTAGGGGCCCAACGTGAACAATAGTTACTCGCCAAAACATTCAATCAATCAATCAATCATTCCGTTCAATTCATGAAATCCGTTGTAAATCAATAAGATTTGAAAACTATAAATATACATATACTTTTGGCCGAAAACACATGTCGGGTTGTAAGGGTTCTAAGTAGCTAGAATTTAAACCTCACCTGACGAGCGACGGGACAAGATAAGGCTACAAGACAATGCCCACATGATCCATGATCTCCACCCTGGAGAAAAACTGGACAAGAAATAGTAGGAACTCGTGAGACATGACTCAATATGAGACCAAGTATGACGCACGGCAATGTTCATGTAATTTAAATAAAACCAAGCAATCAATTAACACTAAGCATGTATAAACACCAAATAACACCTAAGAGGTGAAATTAATAACAAGAAATCATGTATTCATATCATTCAATTATTTCAAGTTCAATTCATATAAGGTATGAAGTCAACCAATAACGTTTGAGCAATTAAGTACCAAGAAGTGTCAAGTAGGAGCATACTTATCAATTAATCAAGTATATATATCATATAATTCACATATGGGAGCCAAGAGAGTGAAAGGAATGCAATAAGGAAGGTTTTGGTGAAGTATGACAAAAACTGGCAATTTCCGAAAACGCACATGTTGTAGGAAAACTGGAATATCTTGAGATATAGAAGTTGGAATTGATTTTTGATTGTTGGTTATGAAACTATACATAAAGACCTTTCCGATGATATATGGTTCGTCTTCTAGTTCAAAGCGAGGAGAAAATGGCGTAGGCTTGAAGTTGGGTGAATGCAGTTTGTCGGTAAAGCAGCGACACCAAAACGAATTGACAATATCTCACAAATGGGAAAAGATATTGAAGTTATTTCAATTGGAGGTTGTTCTAGACTTCAATAGATTTCCAACGAATCACAAATCAGGTCATTTGGAGTTCGGATGAGGGAGTACCCGGCCGGGTAAAATTCAAGGGAAAAGTTCCCCGCCCGGGTAAAGCAGTACAGAAGCTTTTCGGCAAAAACTACCCGCCCGGGTACTTTTTATGCACAAAAAGTACCCGGCCGGGTACTGTTCCAGAGCTGGAAAAAGGGCCAAAATAGGGGTAGCTTCGGGGAAGAAAGAAAAGGAATGAAACCCCAAAGTAAACTCAACCAAAATGCTCCAAAATAATCACATAACATGTATATAACTTAAAGACATCATTAAGTTAACATTTAATCCAAGGAAACATGCTTAGATCATAGAAATCATTCATGAAACTAATATGAAATCAAATGACCATTCATGCTTCAAACATCATGAATTCAAGTTATAAATGTATAAAACTAACTCAAGATCATCATTTATGATTCATATAACTCATGGAATTCAAAAGAATCATAAACCTTAACTTTGCTATCATGGATCCATCAAGAAATATGCATGATCTCACCTTTTACATGGAGGAGATGAAGTGGAAAAGACAGGTGATGGTATGGAGCTTGATCTCTTGGAGAGAAATGGAAGAAAACTTTGGCTTCTCCTTGCTTGCTTGGACCAAGATTGAAGAGAGAAAGGGATGGAGTTGTTTGCTTTGTCTTACAAGAAGAATGAAGAATGAAGAGGATGATATATGTATATGTATGTATATAACAGATCGATCAAATTGGGGAGAAAAGAAGGGAAATAACAACTTGGTCCTCGAGGAATTTAAGTCATGCAATTAAGGATGAGTTAGGAAGAAATGAACACTTAAGTCCAAGAATGGCTCATGCACTTAAGTCCCGTAATTTGAATGAATAATCAATTAAGGACACATAAGCAATTAAATCATGTTTGGCAATTAATCCACATATTGATTAGAAATAAATCATGTAATAATCCTCAAGTTGACATATAAATCACGTTCGGCAAATTAATTCATGTCTCACATAGGAACAATTCATACAATAAATACAAATTTAACACGTATTTCCTATAATCACTTAGAATCATAATTCATGTGATATCACATAATACATATAATGTCTTGAAATTTATAATAATTTCACAAAAACACTTAGTAATGTAATTCACATAATATCACGTAATGCATAATTGAAAACGGGGTGTTACAACGTGGTCACCAATTATGTGAATCATCCTTACTGTCATGCATTATACACATGTCTAAATGCTTGAAACTTCAGTATCATCATGCCACCAAGAAGAGCACCACGTAATCGCGTACCACCACCGCCACCCCAAAGAGAAGTCACGCCACAACGGGATCTTACACCGCCAAGGGATGTCACGCCACCACCTCCTAGAAGGGAGGAAGTTCTGGATTTAGCTGATGTGTTGCGACAATTCGTGAGGGCTTGTAATTCTCCTATTGGGAAAACACTAGAAAAGTTTCTAAGATTGAACGCACCTAAGTTTTATGGCGAACCCAATGACTTGAAGGCTGAAAATTGGTTAGCTAGTCTCGAAAAGATCTTTGAAGCTATGGATATCAACCCTGAAGATCGTGAACGAGTTCAGTATGCTGCATTTCTAATGGAAGGAGCGACATTCAATTGGTGGAGGCATACGCAACATATGTGGATTGAGAACAACGTTGATGGAAACTGGACTGAGTTTGTGAAGGAGTTACAGCAAAAATACACTCCTCAGGTAACACATGATGCAAGAGAAGCTGAATTTATGAATTTGGTCCAAGGATCTATGAACGTGATGGAGTACGAAGCTAAGTTTGTTAGGCTGATCAAGTATGCACCCCACATTCTGAGTGATGAACGTCGTAAGACTAAAAGGTTCATTTATGGTCTGAAACCTGAGCTCCGTTGGGCACTAGCTTCTTTGGATGACGAGACCTACACTAGAGCAGTTGATAGAGCATTGAAGGTCGAGGCAGCCCATAAGGATATCCGGATGACCGTTAGTCGTCAAGGGCCTTCTAACCCTAAGACTTTTCAAGGAACAAAGCGACCTACCGGATCCTCCTTTCAAGGAACCGGGAAGAAACCAATGATGGCACCCCAGCAGTATGAAGCACCTCAGCCCACCCAAGAAGAGATAGTCTGTGACTACTGTAGCCGTAAAGGACACACTGAGGAAAATTGTCGTAAGAAGAATGGTCAGTGTTATTGGTGTGGTTCCCCTGAGCAGATACGGGAACATTGTCCTACTAGGATTAAAAGATTTGGGGTTCAAGACAAGGGTAAAGCGGTGGTGGGTACGACGAGCACACCAGTGGTTAAAGGCAGAGCATATGCAATGGATGGTAATGAGGAGGTTGATCCTTCGTCTGATGTGGAAGGTACTGTGCACATTCTTAACACGCCAGTTAAGGTCTTATATGACCCTGGTGCTATGCATTTATTAATTGCATCTAATTTATGTGCGCAATTATAATTTCCACTTGAATAATTGTCATATAAAATTGAAGTAATTTCTCCTTTGGGGACTTACCTCGTTACGGATCAAGTATATAAACGTCGCCCTATATGCATTGGTAATCGCTACTACCCGTCAAATCTCATTGAGTTGCCTATGACGAGATATGGAATTATCCTTGGAATGGATTGGTTGTTTAAGTACCATGTTAATCTGGATTGTTACAAGAAGGAAGTCATCTTGGAAGAGTTGAGAAAATAATTGGACGACATTTTGGTGTTCTTAAAGGCACTAGAGGAGCACACCGAGCATATCCGAATTGTGCTGAGCACTTTGCTGGATCACAAGCTATATGCCAAGTTCAATAAATGCGAGTTTTGGCTAGAAAGAGTTACATTTCTCGGACACGTCATTTTCAGAACCGGAGTTAAAGTAGATCCATCAAAGTCAAAACAGTGATGGAGTGAAAGACACCGAAGAAAGGGTTTACTCGAATTGAGAAAGGTGGTAAATTAAACCCAAGATATGTTGGATCCTTCAAGATAATGGAACGAGTTGGAGAAACTACTTATAAATTGGATTTACCTACAACTCATACAAGAATCTACAACATATTCTATGCATCGCAGCTTCGCAAATGCTTTTTGGATGAGAAAGAGATAGTACCAGTGGAAGAATTTCCGACAGAACCAAACTTGACTTATGTGTTGAAACCGGTGAAGATCTTAGATATAAGATTCCAGGAGTTAAGGAATAAGAAGATTCCTTTGGAAAAAGTCCTTTGGAAGGGACATGGTACAGAAGAGGCAATGTGGGAAACAGAGGATAAGATGCAGAAACATTACCCTGAACTGTTTGCAGAAGAACTGAGGACATATTCTCCTTAGGGAGGGGTGATTGTAAAGGCCCAAAACAGGGCCTGGATGAAAACGGTAAACTAAGGGCATTGGTAAACCGTTTATAGACCGTGATCCAACTCTATAAACCTTCATGCATTGCATTCTTACATGAACTTTGTGCTCATATGTGATCTGACATGTTTTAAGGGGAAATTCTTGACCTTCGACACAATTTACTATTCATTTTCCAAGCCTATATTACCCAATGCTTCAATGGAACCCTATAGGTTCATATCACATGTTTTCCTATCCTTTGAACTTGTTTTCCAAGCTCCGGAAACCTTCCTTGAACCATAAGGGCATTTTGGGAACTTACCCACCAAAGTTACTATTCATCTAAAAATGAGCTTTTGATTCTGATATCTTTCCTACCCTAGTTTACATTCAAATTGATCCTTAAGTCGAGACAAGTCTATTGAAATCAATCTTGACTTGAAAATCTATTTTGAGCTTTGTTTTATTTGAAAATGTTTACGAAAACCCTAGTTCACTATTTTTACTACGAACGGTTTGCATTCGGAAAATGTTTTCTCTTCGGATTTGCACTACATGAGTTATTTTAAGATTTTTGAGATGTTTTACAGCCCTTGATTCAAACCCTAGCTCGAAATTTTGAAGCGTACGCTTGTACCTAAGAATTCACTATTCATTCTAAGTTTTCAACTTTTTAACGGTAAAATGTTTTATAGTCGATATTGGATTCAAAACGCTTCTCGATTTATTTCTTGAATTTTGGAAACAATCCAGACTCGAAAATCATTCTCGAAAGTCGTTTTTCACTCGTGTTGAGTTTCGGGCTCAAAACTTTTATTCACTAAAACTAATATATCTTTCAAACGGTAAATCCGATTTCGACGTATGAATATGCGTTTCGAAGCTAATTTTTGCCCGGACGGAATGGTTATACTTCCAGACACTCACCTTCACATTTTGGAGCTGAAATTACCGAAATACCCCCCAGCAGTCCCATTTTAGCTTCAAGAACAAAGTTAGCTTCCGAGAGAAGTTTTACCATTTTGCTCTCCTACCCTTACCTATACTTTTATTACAAGGTGAGGGGCTTCCCAACAACTATAAATAGAGCCCTCATGCCATTGAATTCCTTGCTCATATGTTGTGTTAACAACTCCCTTTCTTTCTTCCTCCTCCCCCTCTTGTGGCCGGCGGCCTCACCCCTCTCTCTTAGGTTAGATGTTGTTTTATTTTGTTATGTTTTATGTTATGTTTTAGTTTAGTTTATGTTTTTATGTTATCGTATATTTATATTATGTTTAGGTTGGGTCTTAGGGTCTTCCCTAAGACATATAGGATTTTATTTTATGCATTTATTATATAGTTTTTATGATATGTTTGTTAGTAGTGAATTATGATTTAATTGTTTAGTATATGCTATGAAATGTTATGAATTGCTTTAGTATATGGTATGATCATGTTATGGAGCTATTATATGATGATAATTGATGCATGATTATGATATTTAATTTATGTTCAAGCATGTTATGCAATGGAATAGTAACCTATGATCAATTATATTATAACTTGTTACATGTTACTATATGGTCTCAATTGATGAATGCTACATGATTAATGTTCTTGATATGCTATGACTTATGTCTATGATATGTTATTACATTGTTACAATGTTACATGACTCATATATTATGACTTGAGCTTATGATATGATATGGATTAATGGAATAGCACTTGATCATATGTTATACACTTTGATAGTGTTACATGTTATAACCTAAGATAGAATAGTGTTTCATAACTTGATGTTATGCTTTAGTTAGACCTCTTAACCATAGGTTATGACTTTAACCTAGATCACACTTGCTTATAATAACATGAACTTGAAACTATAAGTTATAATCGAGATCATAATTGAGTTAGGGTGTGTGCATGCCGTGTGCATGTGAGTGTGCTCCTGTGTGTGCATGATTGTGTGTTTAGTGTGTGGGTTTGACCCGACCCTTTGACCCGACAAGTGCATAGTAACCCGTGAATAGTAATCCGTGAATAGTAATCTGGAATAGTAATTGTGAATAGTACTTTTCAATAGTAAAAGTGAATTAAAACTTGTGCTTTCTTAATAGACATTTACACTTAGGGTTTTCAAATCCGGGGTCTAAAATGTGATTTCAAAATGTGTTTCTTTCGAGGACTTGTTTTATAACCTTAAGGTATACCTTTAGGATTCATAATTTGATTAATTCCTAATCGATTATAGTAAGATCATAGTCCCACGTTAATGATAACTCACTTTAAGGATTCCTTTGTGTGTTATCCTGCTCTAATACCTTAAATGGTATTACTCTCTTGTCATTACATGTTCTGTACTTGTTTTATATGTTTATGTGCATCGTTTAGAAGTGTGTCTTAGTTCTTAAGCTCACCTTAGTACACACTTATAGGAGTTAAGGTTGAGCACTGGAATCCCCAAGGCACTGCATAATCTGTCCTACCTACTGTTATTAATAGGTGAGGTTAAACTATTTCAACTGGAACCATGAATACTTAATGATTCAATCGTTTTGAAACTCTAAGCCTAGTGCTTTACATTCTTGTTTTGAAATACCCTTTATATGGGATGATTCTTCAAAGAACCCAGACCTATCCATATTCATTGATCAAAGGCACATGTTTTCAAAGTAATGCATCAATGGTTCAATGTTTTCAAAGTACAGCATCAATGGTTCATGTTTTCAAAGTATTGCATCAATGGTTCAATGGTTCAATGCATATGTTCAACGGTTCATACATTCGGATTTATTCTGGATGTCATCAATGGTGCAAGCAATCAATGGTTAATGGTATGGGCCCGGCGGTTATGTGTAGAGGTGATGCTCGGGAGGTGAGCGCCAACGACATCACTAATACTGGCCGCCACACTAGGCGATTGACACCGACTTTAATCAGGAGGTTTCTTTAAGTCAGGACAATTGTCGGGAATGGACCGCAAATCTATTTCCAAATAAATGGTTAATGGTCACCTAGGGGTCGCTCCCCGAAGTGAAACTTGGTGGAGGATGGTGCATGTGTGTATGTGTTAGGGTGTTGTTGATCTCGGTCCGATACCTTATTAATGGTCATGTTTTCTGGAGTAAGGATGGAGAAGCCTAGCTTGCGGGCATCAATGTTTTCATAAAGTTGGTTCATATCTTGCAAAGTTGTTCCCAACCCTTATCCCGTTTTATGAAAATCATATGAACCAAATCATAGCATATGTGTGCGCGTGTGAAAGCATTCATGAAAGTGTTTTGAAAACTCTCATTTCTTATAGCATTGCATTAAAGAGTTTTATCACTTGAACTTATTCTTAAGTTCTTCATTAAAGCTTTGCATTAAAGGTTTTACCTTGTGAACTTTACTTCAAACGTTTACTTTAAGTACTTTCTTTTAAAGATATCCCTCACTTAGTCACTTTGACTCTACCTGTTTTTCTGGCCTCATGGTTTCAGGTCTTGCAGCCGCAGTCTAGAGGTATCTTAAAGCTCTAGAGTGTTCATTTTGTTGAGTCAGGACTTTATTTTATTAATCTATTTTGTGTCCGGCATATGTTATATGGCTGCATTGATACTTTACCTTATGCTTTTGTAATAATCCTTCTGCTACTTGGATACTGCTACAATTGCTATCATGTGCTCTTGTGATAATGTTGATATAGTAATGTTAATAGTCTCTTCTGCTTAACGATCACTACTTGCTTGTTTATATGCCATCACGCACATGTTTTGAAAAGTTTTAAAATACTCTGATTTTCCGCTGCATAAGCCACACAGTTAAACACTGTTGTTGTTAATCGTTAATGGACATGCCATTCGCTGGGGTATTTCTTGAGTGATGGCTCATACCATTACTTGAGGGGTGCTTCAGTGCGGGGGTTGGGGCGCCGCTCTCTACCAGCAAAGTAGGGGCGCTATAGATACCACCTGTAGATGTAGCACCCTAACCCCAAGGCACTACATCCCCCGCACTATAACCTCAATCCACATACGAAATGGACAATCCATACATAAACCAAAACTATAGCGAACGGGTGACAATCAAAATAAACAAGCTAGGCGGGACACTCCCCAACATAAATAAACCAAAACATGAAGTTAAAAGCAGAAGCAATTCAATGGATACATATAGGTACCATATTTACCAATATATGTAATAGATACCACATTAACTATCAATACATTATCATCTCTTTATATTATATACATGCTTGAGTATTCAAAAGGCGATAACAAAAAGGTAACAACTATCATGACATGATATACCAAAAGTTCTATACACGAAAGGTACAATGCTAGACCCAAGAAAATGCAAGACCTGACCGGACTCCCGCCTAGCACGACCACACTCATAAGTACTTGAAAAGTGAAGTATCAGTCTACCGAAGACTGAGTGAGGGGCAATAAATATATATATAGCACATGTCACATGCAAGTCATAGCCTCGGGTGAAGACATGGAAATGAAAATAGATATATAATTTAAGAATAACTTGTTCTTTGCCAGAGACTACAACTAATCATTTTAACATGTTAACTTGATCATTTCATGAACATGTGGCCCTGGCGAGTAAGGGCTATTCTCCAACCTTTACACCAATCGTGATCAATACGTGCTTGCATGATTCATTAAATACGTGATCATACATATCATTTAGTGCTCAAGTAGACATAATCATGATTAAAACATGCAATAACCCGAGGATAATCCGTGTTGCCGGATCCATCCCCAGTCTCCTTCTTCCTCCGGATGATAGTGGGTTTGCAAGGCCCAACTATCCAGGACATGGTGTACGAAGGGAACATGACTCCCTACGCACGGAACTCCTTCCACCACTAATCTCCTAGTGGCTTCGGGGGTGATCCCAATGAGGTGAGGATAATTCAGGAGTTACCCGTCAACCCTTGCTTTCCCGGTTGGCTCAAGAATTACCCTCGGGCCCAAGTGCAATCATGACTCGCCAAAACATGCTTGAAATGGTGAACAATCATGGCTTGCTTGCTTGAAAATGTTTATAGTTTGAAAACGTTTATACTTATAATAGGTTTTGGCCGAAAGCAACATATAAGGGTTGTAAGGTTCTAAATACCTAGAACAAAACCTCACCTTTTCTTACAAAATGAAACAAGGATATGCTCTAAGGAGCCTGCTCCTCGTCCACGACCCCGTGACCTGTGCAAACACGACGTGTATACGTGAGACATGACTCAAAATGGACCAAATATGATGAACGACGAAAATGCAACGAGATGACGAGCAATGAACAATGCGCCATGAAAATATCTTGTTTCGGCACATAATCAATCATATAATAGCAATTCGGGGTCAAAGAAATATTGAATCCTGGTGCTAAAAATTTAATTTTATGCAGAATATTTTGTTCTGTCAGTCGTGCGGGAACGACCGTTCCAGCTTCCCTTTGAAAATGGGAAGGGCCGTTCCCGTGGCCCTTAAAAATGTGTCAACGTTTTTTCATTTTGGAAATGCGCTGAAGCTGGGAACGGCCCTTCCGGCACGCAGGCCAAAATGGGAACGGCCGCCTAATTCATTTGAAAGAGTGGGAACGACCGTTCCCATAATGCCTTGAGGCGGGAATGGCCGTTCCCAGTTCCTACAACTGAAAAACAGAGCAGAAACAGGGGATGGCTACGGGAAACAACAAACCAAGCAACCAAGTCCCAAGTTTGATCAATAAAGCTATTAATTTCTGGAAATATGATGCATACATGTTCAAAGGATGATAATATAACACTTAAACTCATAAACCATGGGAAATCATCAGGAAATCAAAGTTGCAACCTTAAGCTTATTTTGATCATTCAACCTAAATATTCAAGGATTCATGCTCCAAATCATGCTATACTTCAGAATATAGTCATATAATCATACTTCCATCTATAAATAATCCATTTAGCATATAATTCTCAAACCCTAGATATCATTTATATGATCAAGAATCATCAATCCATGCAAAACACCCACCTTAAGCTAAAGAAATGAAGAGGAAAGATGATGAAGATGATCAACTTCCAAAACTTGGATTATTTCTTGAAATTCTTGATGAAAATTGGTTGAAATCTCTTCTTCCTTTTTGGCTTGAAGAAACCGAGAGCATGAGAGGGGAAATATGTTGATGAATTTTGATGATAAATGATCAAGGAAGATCATGGAAGCAATATACCGTGATTCATTTCTTGGAAATGTACGAAATATTCAAATTGCCAATTAATCCTTCAACTTATGAAGTTATGCAATTAAGGATGTACAGTTTCGAAATATGAGCAATTAAGTCCTTAGAAGATTATCCAATTAAGTCCCCAAATTTAAGAAATAAATATCTAGGGACAATTTCATAATTTGAAACACTCTCGGTTATTATTTTACGTGATAAATAATTTCCATGGCATGAAATAATTTTTCCAATGATATGAATTCCCATAATTCATATAAATAATGTTTCATGAATTTTATAAAAATATGAGATGTCACGTAGGAAAATAGAAATTTAAAAGAATTAAAATAAATCCTACGCTCAAAAACTCACACGTGACGTGCTTACCTGTTCATCCGGAACCGGGGCGTTACAGATTTAGATCAGTACCATGGAAGATTCCCGATCAACGGTGATCTGTACCTCAAGCATTCATGGCATATGCATACACGTAACTTGACCTTAAATAATTTTATGACGATAAATGCTTTGATCGTTTGTTGTATTAATTGTCATTGTATATTGATAATTAAGGCATTTGCTAATTCCTACCAGCTTCTTGTATGATTGTTGCGTGAGTGTTATTTAATTGTTTCTCGTTGCTTGTTGAGAGACGGGGTTCTCTCATAGCTTGTTTGAGAGTCGGGGTTCTCTCGTAGCCATAGCTTATTTGAGAGACGGGTTCTCTCGTAGCTTGTTTGAGAGACGGGGCTCTCTTATTGTTGTTTGCTACTTGTTTACCTTACTCTAGTGCCAGTTTAGATTTTCGAGTGGGTAAGTTCCGGTGAGGTAAGGGTCGTGGTTGAACAACAATTGAAGACCTTTTGTTGCTTCAAGACCTTTTTCGAACTAATTCCTGACGGGGAGTTGCTAACCCGCGTGGGATGAACACTGGAGAGTTGTTTAAGAGTCCAGAACTCGAGGCAATGGACCTGAGGACAGGTCCATTTTAAGGGGAGAGGTTGTAACGCCCCGTATTTCAAATTATTCAGGTACGCGCGCGACACGCGTGAGTTTGAGAGTTAGATTGTTAAACATGCTTAATTGAATTTGAGACTAAGTGGATTATGTGAATAATTGCCTAATTGCTTATGTGATCATTTTAATTGCAATTCCATTTCTTAACACATTCATGATTTATACATTTCATCTTATAACATATCTTCCTATATACATATGTATATCTATATACTTAAACTAGTTTCTTGAGCAAGTGGCATTAATATATATATATTACACACTCATACACAAAAGCATATGCATTTATATAATATAATATACATAATATCTTTACTTTTACTTTATATGTGTTATATATCTATACATACATTATACAATGTATCATATATACACACACTCACACAAGAACATATAGTAAATCTCTACTACACGTACACTCATCACATTCTCTCATCTCCATCACTCACACACATTTGATCTCCAAGCAAGAAGAAGAAGAAGAAGAGAAGGGAGAACCAAGCATCCATTATCATCATCTTCATCATCTCATCATCATCCTATCCATCCTTCTTCATTTTCTTTAAGGTATGTATACATATATATGAATGTGTATGTGAGTAAATGTTATGAATATGTTAGGGATTTTAATTCTAAGCTTGATAACTTGAATTCTTGGGTGTATATGCATGAATACATGTTGATCTATGCTTGAGTCTTGAATTATTGATGCAAGAAGGTGTATATGTATATGTGTGTATATATAGATGTATATATATGTGTGGGTTTGTGAATTAATGTGTTTTAATTTGCTCTAAACTTGCATTTGATGTTCCTACATGATATATTTGAGACTTATGCATGATATATGATTGTTTTGGAGCATTTTGGTTGAGTTTGCTTAGGGTTTTGATCCCTTTTCTTCCCTCCTCGAAGAAACCCCTGTTTTGCCCCTTTTTCCATCCCTGGGAGGTTACCCGGATGGGTACTTTTTGCCCCTAAAAAGTACCCGGGCGGGTAGTCTAGAAGACTTCGGGACAGTTTTCCCCGGCCGGTGAACTTTTTCCTTGAACTTTACCCGGACGGGTACCCCCTATCCGAACTGCGATTGACCTGATTTTTGAACCCACCGAAACCTTTTGAAGTCTAGAACAACCTTCAATTGGAATCATCCCAATATCTTTTGTCATTTGTGAGTTATGATCATTTGAAAATTGTGTCACCACTTCGCCGGAACACTTCACTCACCTACCTTCGGGCCCTCGCCATTTCCACATCGTTTTGAACCACGACTTGGGCCATATATCATTTGAAAGGTCTATGTGTCTAGTTTCATTCCCAACAAAAAAAACTCCTTTCCAACTTCTAGAACACAAGATATGCTGAATTCTTTACAACTTATACATTCCCGAAAACTGTCAACTCTCACCAAAAGCTTGCTCAATCCATTTTCTTGCTTTCCTTCCACTCTCTCGGACTGCATATGTGACTTGAGTGAATTTTATGCTTGATTAATTGATAATATGTGATATATTTTGATATGATTATGGATTTTATATCGTGAATCCAATATGTTAACCTGACTTGAATGCATGAATCCAATATGGGTGCGAACTCCCTATTTCGTTACTCGTGTTAGACCTTAGTGCGGGGGATGTGGCACCCTTCGCTCCGGGGGTGTTACATCCTTGCGTGGTATCAGACCCTCTCGGTTGCAAAACCGGAGCTCTGGAGTCGTGTTGAGTCTGTCTAGGTCGTTCGGTATAGGAGTATGTGATTATTTGCATTCATTTACATCTCTACGTGACTTATTTGTTTTAAATTCATGGTAATTGACTTCATGATCATGAACAGAACCCCATGCATCGATATTTCTTGATTTGTGTATTTTCAGGATGCCTCCAAGAAGGAGAGCAGATAGGGAGCAGACTCCTGATCATAATCAACCCCCTCCACAGGCACCTCTACCTCCTCCGATGAATGCTGAGAATATTGTGCAGGCTCTTCTTAATCAACTTCAGCAGAATCAAAGGGATAATCCTCAATGGGAAGGACAAGGTGGACAAGTAACTTTGCTCTTCAAGGAGTTCAGAAATAACAATCCACCTAAGTGGTATGGAGGAGATGACATACAAGCAGAAGAGTGGTTGTCAGAGGTTGCAGGAATTTGGGAAATTTACCCCGCTCCTTCGCATGAGAAAGCTGTTTGTACGGCCCGGTTTACTCAAGGTCCCGCATCCAATTGGCTCAAGGCTATGAGAGCTCGATTGGAGAGGAATGGAGAGGAGTTTGAATGGGAAAGATTTGTAAGAGAGTTTTGTCACAAGTATGTTGCACCTTGTGCTCGCGAGAGAAGACTTCAGCAATTTACAGAATTGAGACAAGGGAACCGTTCGGTTGAAGAGTATATCTTGGAATTTGAAAGACTTGCACCATATGCTCCACACATCACCAATGATAACACCCAGAAGGCCCGGAACATTATTCATGGATTGAGATATAAGATCCAGAATGCTCTTAAGGTGGCTACTATGGATACGTGGGAGAAGGCTACGAGGAAGGCTATCAAAGTGGAGGCTAATAACACGAGATTAAGGCCGACTTACTCTTCGGGCCAAGGTTCGAGCTCTTATTTGGGGAAGAGGCCTGCATCGCATAGTGGGCCTCCGGTCTTCAAACCCCAAGGTCCTAATACTTCAGTCAAGAAAGCTCGACCTCCGGTACCTGCAGCACCGGCTCTACCTGCTCCAATACAATTTAGCTATTGCAAGGGTCCCAATCACACCGAGGAGTCATGCCGGAAGAAATTGAGAAGATGCTATAGGTGTGGAGAGCCCGGCCACTTGATTAGTACTTGTCCTCAAGTGAGAGCACCTCAGCCTCGAGCTCCTCAACCATTTAATGTGATGCCTCCGAGAGCACCGATCCAAGCGAGGGCTTATGCTTTGGAGGGCGAGAAAGAGAATGTGGAAGTGGATGCCAACGCCGTTGTTGAAGGTACTATCCACATTCATGGCATTCCATTGCATGCATTGTTTGATCCAGGAGCAAAGCATTCATTTATTGCTTCTCGGCTTGTTTCTACTCTTCCCTTGCCTGTTACTTGCCTAGATGATTCTTTTGTTGTTTCTTCTCCCCTTGGTGGTACTTTGTCTACGAATTCTGTTTACCGTGGTTGTCCGGTGGTTGTGGAAGATCGAGAGTATCCGGCAGATTTGATCAAGATGCCTATCAAGAAGTTTGGAGTGATTCTGGGTATGGACTGGTTGTACCGTTATCGAGCAGTGATGGATTGTTTTGCTAAGAAGGTAACTTTGGGTTCTACGGTCTTTGCGGGTCAGAGGTTGAAGACCTGTCCATTTATTTCCTTTATGGAAGTGAGTAAACTTTTCCGGGATGGTGCGACGGGCTATGTGGCCTACCTTTTGAATAAGCCAAAGGATCAGGCCAAGCTCGAGGAGACGGAGATCGTGAAGGAATTCCCTGATGTGTTTTCGGAGAATTTGGGATATCTACCTCCGGATCGGGACGTTGAGTTTGTGATAGATCTCTATCCCGGAGCAGAGCCGTATGCGAAATCTCCCTATAGGATGGCCCCAGCCGAGTTGAAGAGTTGAAGACGCAATTGGACGAGCTCTTAGAATGTGGTTACATTCGCCCGAGCACTTCTCCGTGGGGTGCTCCGGTCCTATTTGTAAAGAAGAAAGACGAGACTTTGCGAATGTGTATTGACTACCGTGAGCTGAACCGGTTAACGGTTAAGAAAAAATACCCACTTCCTCACATTGAAGAGTTGTTCGATCTCCTGCAAGGTTCAAGTGTTTATTCTAAGTTGGATTTAAGGCAAGGGTATTACCAGTTGTGTATCCGGGAGGGAGATATACCGAAGACAGGTTTCAACACAAGGTATGGGCATTTTGAGTTCGTGGTCATGCCTTTTGGTCTTACCAATGCCCCAGCCGCGTTTATGGATATGATGTACCGAATATTCCGGCCTTACCTCGATAAATTCGTGGTCATCTTTATAGATGATATTCTGGTGTATTCGAGGTCCGAGAAAGAGCATGCGCGGCATTTGAGTATTGTCTTGTCTACGCTTCGGGAGCACAAGTTATTCGCCAAGTTTAGTAAATGCAAGTTCACGTTGGATCGAGTTTCCTTTTTTGGTCACTTCATTTCTGGGAATGGTATAGAAGTGGATCCGGCGAAGATTGAGACAGTCATTGTAACGCCCCGGTTTTTTTTCAATTTTATTAATATGTCTTAATTGCTTCTAAATTACGCAATTAAATTATTTAATTATGTGATTAATTGTTTTTACGTGGTTCATATTTAATTTTACTATAAATTGTTATTATTTTATTTTATCATATTATATTTTAATTCAATATTATTTTAAAACCTAATTCGTATTTTTAAGTATTAATATAAATATAGATATATATTTCTTTAATTATTGTTAGTTAATGATTAATGTTAATTATGTTGTTAATTAATCATGCTTTAATTAATTAATTACGTGACTTTAATTATGCTTATAAATTAATTTGATTTATTTAATTAAAATATTTATGCATGAATTTTAATGTATATATATGCATGAATTGCATGAATTGCGCATGTTGTTCATTTTGTGTTTCGTTCTTATATGAAATGATATCGAATTGCCACGAATTTGTAGTATGTCGTAAATATATGTGTTATGAACATGCCTTTATGCTCGGTTTATGTTTTCGAATTCATTTCATATGTTAACGAATTTAATTTGTTTCGAGGAACCAAATCGGGGGCTAACGAGCACTTAGCATACCCTTGGTTCCGAATTTAATATCTTGAGCTCGGGAACTCGGATTGGAGTTCCATCAACTCCGATGAACTCGTAACGAAAATTCGAGTTTAGTAAACTCGGATTGGAATTTAATATTTTTCCTAAGTCATTTGAACCTCCGAAATTCAACCGAAAAACGAGGCGGCGACCAAAATGACCTTGTTGCACTAAAATGACCATATCTTGCTCAAACCTTGACCAAATTAACTATGGTTGGTGGCCTTTTAACCCTAGTTCAACCCTCTATCAGATCTTACCTGCCCCATCTCGATGTAACCCTCCCAAAAACCAGAAAACTTATCCAAAGCTTCTGCAATCCAGTTTTTCCGGCGACTGTGCAGTTTTGGGATTTTGGAGCTCAAATCTCAATCATCTTTCATCCAATCAACAAGGTGAGTTAGGATTATGTTGTACATGCATCTATGGTTATTTTCATCCTCTCATCCCTGATTTTGGTTCAGATTTCATGGGGTTTTGGAACATGTGTTTGAACAGTTAGGTTTTTAGCATTTGAATGAATTTTTGAACTGATCTTCACTCCCTTCACGTACCGGTTTGCTGCTAGCTTTTGGAACTCGTATTGGTGTTAAATGTTATTCATTTTCATCTTAGTTGCAGCTGTGTTGATGGTTGGTTGATCATGAATTGGTTGCTCTGTTCTTTTCCCGTTATCCCCTGTTTTTCCCGCATAAAACTGCTGCCCTTTCCTTCTCAATTTTGTTGCATGTTTGAGGTTAATTCTAGGTCTGTTCTTGTGAAATTGGAACCTCATCTCACCTTAGATGTTGGCTTGAGTTGTTTGCAAATTATGTGTTTGTTTGGCCTGCTCATTTCCTTGTTTTCTCCTCCCCTGTTTCGTTCATTTCCGCGTACCTTCTGTTCTGTTGCTGCTATGAGACACGGGTGTGTCGTCTTGGCCTTCCTAGTGTGGAACGGGGGTGCTGCTTGTCCAATTCTCACTGTACCGAGACACGGGGGTGTCTCGGCGTGCTCTATTTTGGTGACACGGGGGTGTCACCCTTTGAGTTTCCTACAGAACGTGGTTGCTGCTGCTTCTGTTCTCTTCTTTCCTTGCTTTCTTTCCTTTCTTGCTACTGTGTGAGTGTACTTATTTTCCCAGTTTGTTGCTGCTGCTTTTCCTTGGTTCAGTATGTGTGTGTGTGTGTTCGTGATGCAAACCGTAAAACTGCTGCTGCGTTGCTGTTTTCCTCTTGCTTGACTGTGTGTGTGTTGTGTGTTGATAAGTGAATTTGTTGCAGCTGTTCTTCCATGATTGCATATGTGTGTGCATGAAAGACAAGTTAATTTCTAAGTATTTTTGCATGGTTGAATTTGGGTGTATGCTGTGCATGCATGCTTTGTGCGTGAGTATATATATATATATATATATATATATATATATATATATATGTGTGTGTATATGTAGTATATAGGGTGTGCATGAGAAGGTGTATTTGTGAGTTGTGTGTGCATGCATATAATATATTAATGTATATGTTAATATTATAAATATATATATATGCATGCATGGTGACCAACGTATATATATATATATGTATATTATATATATATATATATATGTTTATTATATAATTTAAGTATTAAATGATTATTTTTATAGAATTTAGTTGTTATTGTTTCATGTTTTATTTAATTTCGATCTTCAATTGAAAGTGATTAATTGCCTATTCTCTAATTATAAATGCGATATACTACGTGTCATGATTATTGAATGAATTCTTAGATTAATTAATCACTATTTCCCGTATTTAATTTACCGATTATTGGTTGAACGTTTGAACTATCTTATTTCTTATTGTAAATATGAATATTATTTGTTATGATTATTAAATGAATTCTCAGATTTAATTGATATGAATTATGAATTTATGAATTCATGAAATTGAATGAAATGAACGAACAAATGATTTGATTATATGTTTTAAATTCCTTAATAGTGCACATGAACATTTTCATGACTTAATACGATCTTTTATGCATTCATATCATGATCATTACATTGCCGAGCGTCCTATTTGGTTCATTTGGAGTCTCGAGTCTCACGAACACGTCATATTATCTTTTGTACAGTTTATCTCCAGGGTGGAGAGATCTTGATCGTTCGGGCACTTGGTACTCGTATCCTTGTTTCGTCACGGTTCAGGTGAGGGTGTTTTCGTTCTAGTTATGTATGAAACCCTACAACCCTTATGTGAAAAGCTTTGGCCAAAACCTTATGGTTTATATATGTACTTTTAAAGTAAAGTTATCGAGTAAATATTGATCGAGTAAACCCCTTTTTAAATGATTTATAAATTATGTTATGTACTTATGAATTGGAATGTTTGGCGAGACACATTTATGATTTATGATTGTATGGGCCCCGGGACTTAGTATATGTGGCTAACCGAGGAAGCAAGGGCTGACGGGGATCCCATATACTAGTCCCAACCAACTACGGCGATACCGGCCCTCGCTAGGAGGTTTAGAGGGGAATGGGAGCTGAGCGCCTTGGGGGAGTCATGAAACCCCATTGGCCTATGTATGAGGTGGTCGGGTCTTGCTAACCCGTCCACCACCCGGAGGAAGAAGGTTGGAACTTGATTTATGATTTATGATTATATTATGATTGTTATACACCGTGCGGGAAGGCCGGGACACGGATTACCCAAACGAATATGATTTATGATATATGGTCTGCATGTATTATGATATATTGCATGATCGCCTAATCAGCATATTAATGATATTTGTCGTACACGGTCGGAGTTTGGTTGGAGGTTGTGCACGCTCACTCGCCGAGCCTTATGTATATGTATGATTTATGAATATAATGAATTAATATGATTAGTCGTAAAATCCGAGTATTGCTTGGTCATTCTCTTGCCCTTTTTGGGAACTAACTTTAAATAAAACCTTTACTCGGAATTTATGACTTGCATGTGCGTGTTTCTTATATATATGTATCGCTCCTGCTCACTCAGTCTTCTAGAGACTGACCCTCTCCCTCCCCAATACTTTAGCGTGCAGGTTTGGCTTTGGAGTCTCGAGCTAGGCGGAGTTATGTTGAGTTTGAGTCGGTCAAGCTAAGTTAGAAGCGTCTCTGCATTCACCTTATGCATTTATATTGTGATTGATTTGACCTTGTATGATCATGGAATTGATTCTTGTATATTTGCTATTGAATTGCATGTGCGTGTTTCTTATATATATGTATCGCTCCTGCTCACTCAGTCTTCTAGAGACTGACCCTCTCCCTCCCCAATACTTTAGCGTGCAGGTTTGGCTTTGGAGTCTCGAGCTAGGCGGAGTTATGTTGAGTTTGAGTCGGTCAAGCTAAGTTAGAAGCGTCTCTGCATTCACCTTATGCATTTATATTGTGATTGATTTGACCTTGTATGATCATGGAATTGATTCTTGTATATTTGCTATTGAATTGTTTTGTTAGACTGTGTTTATGAGTTTAAAAGAGGCCTGAAGAGCCCAAGTCTGCTTATGGTTTGTATGTGTGAGTTTAGTTTTTCGAGGCACTATATTTTGTTGATTGGTTGTTATTGCAGGGTCTAAGTTCCGCCTAGCTTAGGAGGGTTTTATGTTTGTCTCCCGTTCGCTATGGTTTGATACGGGTGCGGATTTACCATTTCGTTACTCGTGTTGAGCCATAGTGCGGGGGATGTGGTGCCTCACGTGCGGGGTGCTACATCCTTAAGTGGTATCAGAGCCC
Organism: Lantana camara; assembly: GCA_037501455.1. Classification (NCBI taxonomy): domain Eukaryota; kingdom Viridiplantae; phylum Streptophyta; class Magnoliopsida; order Lamiales; family Verbenaceae; genus Lantana; species Lantana camara. Next base: position 58,653,009 of record CM074858.1, read on the forward strand.
GGTTGCAAAACCGGTGTTCTCGAGTCGTGTTGGAGTCAGTCTAAGTCGATCGGCACAGGGATTACGTGATATTGTGTGCTTCGCATCGATCTTGAATATGGAATTTGGTTTCTCTTATGAATTTTGTTGAATTACTTGTTGCATCTTGTACGGATTCTTGTCTTTCGCATCGAATATGTGCCATGAACATGCACTAATTGCATGCATCTATTCTTGAAATGAGTTATGATTTCCAGGTTATAAAGATGATATCAAACCACGACCAAGTTTTATGATCACAACAACCTATTGCAAATTCCTTCGGAGGCATGGAAGATAGGAAGGATGCCCGAGGAGGAATGTGGAGAATGCTAGCCGTGTGGCTTTGTAGACTGAGTTGCAATTAACGGTTAGGATTCAGAAGGGGAGGTTTGACCTTGCCGATGCTATAGCAGAGGAACTTTTGGTGCAATGGGAATAGGAGTTAATCAAGGGATGGTTGTGACTCAAAAGATCAACTTATGTGAATCCACTACTCGAAGTGCATTAATTGGATTCAACGGGATCTTTCAACCTAAGGAATCAAGTGAGCAAAACCTTGAAGATATATTGGTCCCGGATTTGGAGCATTGAAGAGGTATTAAAAATTAAGAGGAGTAGAGTTAACAGGGGTCCGATAGGGGTTATGCACCAAGGGTCTACAAAGAAGGACTTCGAACTAAGCCTAGTGATTAGAAGTTGGGTTCTAGAAGGCAAACATTTGGGTAAACACAAATAAAGGGAAGGTGGCGATATTGAGAATAGGATTTGAGTTCGCTTTCCAAATCCAAGCGGAATTGTCATGTTGTGAAGTGAATTGGAAGATATGGAGCAACAAATAGAAACAGTAAAGAAAGGAAATCATGCGCTCAAATATAAGCAATTGGAGGTGAGTTGAATTCACAAAGGATAAGTGCGGAATTCTTGATTGAGAGGACAATTAGAAGTAAGGGTCAAATTTTGAGGAGAGGTGCGGATGCTAACTCCGTGGACGTAGAAGAATTAGGGATCAAGAAATTACAATCTCGGATAGTGGAAGGTACTAGTGATTTACAAAGATTCATGGAAAACTTGAAGACCGTGGGAACGACAAGGAATAATCACCAAGTCAAAATAACCTCGGGATTGGAGGAACGAAGAAAAGCTACTGAGCTAACAGCTTACCACATTGGTGACAGGTTTCAAAACATTCATAGCACGTGCATCATATTTTGCATTAATTATTTATTCTTTTGATCTTATGTTATCCGTGCATTTCTAATTGGTTTCGTTGCGCTAATGTGTTGTATAATTGCTTGATGTAAACGTGACACATGCATCGTCATTTTAACTCGACATGCATTTAGTGTTTAATTGATAGGAAGTTCTTTCGCCTCAACTATCAAGTATCACTTGCACGAGCCCCTTTCGAATTCAATAAGGATGACTTCAGGGAAACAAAGAATTTCAAGTAAGGGATAGGTTTTTGGAAACGGGAATTCATAAGGAGAAGCGAGATTAGAGTTGATTACGGGGTGGTTGGATCAGACAAGAATAGACGAGGGGTTTCGGACATTAAGCAATTAGAAGGGAAGTTGAAGTGCAAAACCTTGGGGTTGCCTTGTGATCAAAATCCTCCCTAATGGGATTTACTCATCAAGAATTTCGATAAAAGAAGAATCAATGGAGTTCAACACGGGACAACAGAATTTAAGGGGGAGAGCACGACCGAGGAACAAATTGGGCGATTGAAAGGGTGCTCGAAGAAATATTTTAGTAGGAATAATGAAATTGCAAATTAAGGAAGACCTGGAAGTCCTATTAGTGATGATCAGAGATAAATAAGACGGCTTGAATGGTTAAGTTGTTAAGAGGAGAGTTAAGTTACTAAATCCGATTGAAGTCTATCACTAGGAATATAGGAAATGGTTTAGAGAATATTCTTATGTGTAGAATATGGATCTGGGATAACAAAATTATAAGGGAGCTCCTATGAACCCTAAGTCAGAATTGACAAGAGAGAGAGTCGAATCAAGTTAGCATATAATGGAATGATGGCGATCAAGAGTAATCCAATAAAGTACAAAGGGGATTCAATAATGACAATATTATCAAGTCTTCGGTTAGTCCCACGATAATTCGGAAGGAAATTTAAGAAGAAACCAAACCGGAAAAGATGATCATTGGAGGATTTACATTAAACTTCAAAACGCATCAAGAACATTCTATCTTCGATTCAAGAAATGTGGGGCCAGATACAGAATATAACCTTAAGGGGTTAAAGAGATTGAATGGATAACATGAACGGAAGATAGAAAAGGATTCGTGTTAAGGTAGATCCTAATGACGAATACCTCAAGGTAGGGATTGAATCGTCAAGGTTGTCAGGAGTAGTTATCCTCGAGGGTATTTTAAACTCCGATATGGGTAAGATAGTAGCTATGGACCTAACTTCAAGACGGATGGTCTAAGGGTACTCGGGAAGTCAAATTCGGTTAATTAAAAAGAGTTGGTTGGTCGAACGAGGGTTAAGGAAAATGGTGAAGACTGGAAGCAGTAATAAGCAGAAGGGATCTAAGAGTATAATCCTTAAAGGATTCATCAACTGTTTCATCGGAGTACCCTGGAAAGGTTAAAGACAAGCTGAGCAATGATCCTATCCCCGGCACAGATCACACACTGGACAACTTACAAATTTAAATTTCTTAGCTACGGTGAACGGTACATAAAACATTCATGGCATAAGCATATCTACAATTTAATTTAAATGATTCTTGATATTCTGTACCTTATTAATTGATTATTTTCGTTGTACTGGATTATGTTGTATTTGAGGTTTATTACATGTCCTTGTGTGATTCTAAATTTTGAGTTTTGCGTGTGTTGCTTGGAAGTATTGGAGACTTCCTTGTCTTATTTTGTTTGAGAGACGGGGTGCTCTCGTTGTTTCTAAGAGACAGGGATTCTCTTATTTTGTTTGAGAGACGGGGTACTCTCTTTGCTTGCGAGGGACGGGGTTCTCTCATTGTTGCTCGAGAGACGGGGCTCTCTCCTTGTTGTTTGCGAGAGACGGGGAATCTCTCATTGGTGGTTTTAAGCGTGCAGTGAATCCGAGGACATCCTTTTAAGGGGAAGAGATTGTAACGCCCCGGTTTTTTTCAATTTTATTAATATGTCTTAATTGCTTCTAAATTGCGTAATTAAATTATTTAATTATGTGATTAATTGTTTTTACGTGGTTCATATTTAATTTTACTATAAATTGTTATTATTTTATTTTATCATATTATATTTTAATTCAATATTATTTTAAAACCTAATTCGTATTTTAAAACCCGTAATCCGCACCCTAGCTTGACCCGGAAGAACCTGTAAACTCAAAAGACACTCGTGCTAACCCTCGTTATTGTTTTTCCCCTTTTTCCTTTCTTTTGAGTTTACAGGTTCTTCCGGGTCAAGCTAGGCGGCAAGTGTCTTTTGGGTTTACTTGTGGTTTAGCTTGAGTCTTCATGCATCGTAGTGGATTACTTCTCCTCTTGCTTATGTATTTTGGATTATGTATTCTGATTACATTTGTGTTGTTTTGGCCGTGGCGGCATTGTATATTATGTATATAATCTAGCATGTAGCATGAATACTTGACCCTCTCCCATTTTGATTAAGTATATATGTGATCTTGGGAATTATGTTAGATATAAATTGCTTCCGCTACTCTGATTTTAATTTGCGCAGTTTCTGAGGGTCTAGGCCGCCTAGCGAGGGTGTGAGTTTTTTTGTGTGTCTCCCGTTCGCTATGGTTTGATATGGGTGCGAACTCCCTATTTCGTTACTCGTGTTAGACCTTAGTGCGGGGGATGTGGCACCCTTCGCTCCGGGGGTGTTACATTATGGGCTAAGGATTTTGGTCCCTCTCTCCTATTACTTGATCATCAAGTAATTTTGACTTTGACTTTGAATTCAAATTCAAATCAACTTTCAAGAGAGCTAAAATATCCAAACTATTTTTGGATAATTTTATACTTTATTTATTTAAAATAAATAACTTATTTTATCTAATTAATTAATTCACAATTAATTAACTAGATTATTTTTCTCCAAAATTAGACTTTCTTTTTAATTCAAAATTAAACCAAAGTCTATTAAATAATTAACAAATTAATTATTTAATATATATAAAATATATCTATATATTCACATGAGACACGTGACCCACACGAGTGGTTTCACACGTGTGGAACCCTCTCGGCCCGATTAACTCGTTTAATCATTTTAAAGTCTCAACTCATATAATCAAGTTGTTGTGTGTGACTCTCTAGATTCTCAATTCCATTAGCAGTGAACCTAATTAATTAATTCACTAATTAATTAATCAGTCCACAAATTAAACGACCATAGTCTAGCAACAGGTGTTTAACCCCTAGCTGAATTGGAATGTTGAGATTCGACAGAACCTTTAAGTCATTGATTCATGTGAGATACAATCATATAATTAAACACATAAAAAGGTTGAAACGTGACGTTCCTTATAAATCGGACGAGCGGGATGTTACATGAAATGCACTTAGCTTTAAGTCATTGATTCATGTGAGATACAATCCTCCTACTTACTATCTCTCAACCAAGATCTAGGGTAAGGGAATAATCAGAACCCTAATAATCCGGTCTTAAAGCTAAGTGCATTTCATGTAACATCCCGCTCGTCCGATTTATAAGGAACGTCACGTTTCAACCTTTTTATGTGTTTAATTATATGATTTTATATTTTTCGTGGCCTTATTTTGAACTCTTTTAGAGTTCAGGGGGCCCTTTGTAATTTTCTCTTTTTAGGGGTTTTTCGGTCATTTCTCGTTCGATCGAGTTTTCGACCTTTTTGACCCCTTCAACGCGTTCGGGGCATCGAGACGAGTCCGTAGACTATGAGTTTGCCCCATTTCGACTTTGTTAGCCCGTTCTTCCGACCGTTTTCGCGTACGAGGACCCGAGATATATACCCGGATCCTCGTTTTTCATGCCAAAACGCAGCAGACTTCAGCTCTCTCCCACGATTTTCACTGTTCACACACACTCACAGTGTATTTTCACACACTACCCTGAACTCGCTCGATTCTCGACGGAATTCGACGAATGAATACTCCATCTCGATTATCTCGACGACGCGGTCACAACCGTACCAAGAACTTGACCAACCGACGACCGGTGGCAAAGATATGGCGGAATTTTTGGCGCGCAGGCGGGGGGTGGCGGAGCCGCCACTTCGCCACCCATTCGTGGCGGCTTCCGGCCGTCTTCCGGCGACACGCGCCCCAAGCCCGGTGAGGGGATTTCCCGGCAGTTCTTTCTGTGCAGGCGGCGCCGCCATCGGGGCGGCGAGGGGACCGCACGCGGCGGCCAAAGCTCGCGGGGGCGGTGACGCGACACTGTAGCGGCGAGTTTTGCCGCCTTCCGGCTACTTTTTCGGACCAAGGTTGGTGTTTTCTACCCTTTTCTGACCCCCTGAGTCCATTTCCGGCATTGTTTTTACCCAATTCTGGTCGTAGATGGTGGTTCCGGGGAGGTGTGCGGCGGCAGAAACTTCAACGGCCAACGACGGCCTTTTCCTGCCATCTTTTGGTCTCAGACCCTTCACAAAAGTTATTCGGAACGACGAGAACTAGTGGCCTGTGATCACACGACTCTTGATTCAACCGTTTGGCGGTGGTTCGCGGCGGTGCAACGGCAGTTCACGGTGGCGGAGGTCTCCGAGGATTTTTCCGGCGAGCTACCTTAGGCCTTTCGTAAAGCTCGTCACGGGTAAGCCGATGCCTCTTTCGGACACTCGGTTTAATTTCTATGAATTTATTTGTGCTTTTGTGATTTATTTGATTATTTGATCTAAATGTAATTTAATTACGATTTGCTAGATTTGTCAATCGAATTTGTAATCCAATGTGTGCGAGATCATGTATAAAATGAATTATGATATATGTGGACGCTTTGATTTGCAATTTGAATCCCCCTTTTTGTCTAATTGAGCAAATTGTCAAACTTGAAGGGGTGTATGTGTAATTTTGAAAACGTTATGAATTTGCTTGATTTAAATTAAGTGAACTTGGTCAAATTGAATTCGTTATGTGATATATGAATTGGGTATGCCATGAATGAATTATATGAACTTAGCATGGTTAGAATTTAATATGTAACCTCGTGAGATTTATATAAAATTCGAAGTATGCTATTATGTGATTTGGTTGTTTTCGTACTACGTGCTTTTATATGAAATGTGATATGTAAACTTGCGTGATTTGAATTAATTGAACTTTAATTGTCACTTGGTAAATAATTATGCTAATCACATAAATTGGAATTTGATATGTAACTTCGTGATCTTTAAATAGAATTTGTAGCATGTTATTATATGATTTGTTTGGCTTTATAATACGTATAAATTTATGAAATGTTATATGTGAATTCCATTGCCTTTTGAGTCCCCTTAATTGCATTAATTGTGCTTATGGACATGCCTTAATGTTTTGTTTTGCCTGAAATTAATATGAACTTGAATCCTGCTTATGTGATTGCATTTGTCGTGCGTCCCTGTGTGGTTGTCTGTCTGAGTCTGAGCCTTGTGGTCTGTTTTGTGTGTTCAGTTGGTTCAGGTGCACCCGGGGTGGTGTCATGTGAGTCGTGCAGGTTCCGGGGTGAATCGTCTGCTGTGTCTTCGGCTGTGTTTGGTGCCAGTGAGGTTAGGATATAGTTATACCCTATTGCAACGTGCCCGTTTTCGAATGCATGCGGTTTATAAGCCTTATGTATATGTAGATATGTGCGAAGTACGTATTTTGCTGGTTTTGTCATATGATTTGATTTGAAAAGTACGAATCGCTATGTATAAGCCTATGTAGGCTTTGTCTCAGTTCTGATATGATTTCGAGGTCAGTGTGTGTGATATGTACGTACGATATGATAAGTGCGATATGCATGAGATATGTTCGCCTGTCTGTGTGTGTGAGTATAAGTTTCATCTGGTAATTGTGATAAGTTTAGGCTTTGTTTCGTTTGTATCGGATTCAAGCAAGTCTCCGATTTTCTATTGGTTTTGATCTGTTTGGGCCCCGAAATTCTGGTTAAGAGAGACCCGGGACGACCATCGGGGTCGCCGGTTACGACCCCTGTGCACTTCTCCACCAACGGGAGACTTAGTTCTCCTATGCCGACGGAGCGCATTTTGGCTGGCCGTCGAAGGAACCGGGCGGGATCCTCCGGTTCACATGTTTCGTTCTGTGGTGGGTTGAGAGGGGCACCTCTCTTCCCCAAACGGTGTGGAGGTGGGATTGAGTTATGATACGTTTTGTGTTTCGCTTCGTCTTTATTTCTAGTAAGTGTGTTCTGTCTGTAGGTCTGTCATAAGTTCGTGAAATGGGGGTAGATTGTTAAATTAAGATAAAAATTGATATACTTTTAAGTTAATAAGATATGCTCCGATATGTGTGTTAAGTCTGTCTGAATCTGAGTTGGGCCTTAAGAAACTTTTGATTTAAGATTTGTTTGGTCTGCTTAATAAGTCTCCCTATATGTATATTATCACGGGAAAATGTTTTGGCGTGCAAAAACTAACCCCGGGTTCACGAACGTCGCTTCTTCTTTGTGCTGTGCTCTATATATATATGTATAGTGTGCGTGTGTCAGCCCCTCGCTCAGTCTTTGGACTGACCCCTCCCCGTTTATGTTTTTAGTTGCAGGTTCAGGTCGTTGAAGTTCATGCTAGGCGACGGTGTGTCGTGTCTGTCGAGTCTGTGTCTGTTCGTTTAAGTTTGTTAAGTATTTTATCCTGATTTATGATTCGTAAATTCTGTATAAGATATGCTCTGTGCAGGTTGGGAATCTATGTTTTGAATGTTTGGAATTCGGGACAGGTTAGGACATGTGCTCGGATTAGTTGAACCCGTTTTGATGTGTAATTATTCGGGACAGGTTTGCTGAACTAGTTGAACCCGTATATTTGATTCTAATGTATGTACTGCGTTGTATGCTTGGTGTGTAAAAGTTTTTGTAAGTTAGCATTTCGTGCTACTTCCGCTGTCATGTTTTGCATATTTTCTTTTGTACAGGGTTAGATACCGCCTAACTAGTGCGTGTGTTCTTGTTTGTCACCCGTTCGCTGTGACTTGGTGCGTGTGTGGACTTTCCATTTCATACACGTGTCTGGTCATAGTGCGGGGGATGTGGCGCCTCACGTGCGGGGTGTTACATCTATAAGTGGTATCAGAGCTACCAGGTTCAGAACCGGTACTCTGGAGTCTTGTCGTGTCAGTCTAGGTCGTACAGCATAGGAATATGTGCGCATTGCATCCGTTTGGCATGTAAGTATGTTTCCTTAGTTTGAATTGTATCGAGTTATGTGACTATGTGTGTGCAACAATTATGATTAACACTTTATCATGTACTTGCAATTACATTTAATTGTTGTACTTACATGACTTAAGTGCCGCATTTCATTTGCACATCAAACCCTCATGCACCAACTTTAGTGTTTTACTTACGTGAATACCTGCTTCAGCAACAACTTAAATAACTTCTATGACATCACTGAAATATTATGGTCAAGATTTCAAATACCACGGTGAACGGTACACTAAGCATTCATGGCACGAGCATCCATGCATTCCTTATTTGATTAATTCTTGTTGTTATTTGTTATATCTGTCAATTGTGATACTTGTTGATTGTTGTAATTTTGATTCTGCTTTTGTGCTTGAGTGAGAGAGATTTGATTCTCTCTATTTATGTGCTGGGGGGATGTTGATTCTTCCTACTTGTGTGTTAGAGAGATGCTGGATTCTCTCTATATTACGTGACAGAAAGATGTTGGAGTCTTTCTGAGTTTTGTGCACGAGAGATGCTGGATTCTCTTGTACTTAGGTATTCGAGGGATGCTGGATTCCCTTGCATTCCTTATTTGATTAATTCTTGTTGTTATGTGTTATATCTGTCAATTGTGATACTTGTTGATTGTTGTAATTTTGATTCTGCTTTTGTGCTTGAGTGAGAGAGATTTGATTCTCTCTATTTATGTGCTGGGGGGATGTTGATTCTTCCTACTTGTGTGTTAGAGAGATGTTGGATTCTCTCTATATTACGTGACAGAAAGATGTTGGAGTCTTTCTGAGTTTTGTGCACGAGAGATGCTGGATTCTCTTGTACTTAGGTATTCGAGGGATGCTGGATTCCCTTGGATTTAGAGTTTGAGAAATGCCGGATTTCCTCAAACTAGATTGTCTGGGAGATGTGGAATCAATCAGACTTAGGTCGAGAGACGGGGTTCTCTCAATTGTGTGCCTGAGAGACAGGGTTCTCTCTTTTGTGTGTTAAGAAACGGGGTTTCTCTTTTGTGTGCCGAGGGACGGGGTCCCTTCGCTTGCGTGTCGAGAGATGGGATTCTCTCTCTTGTTTGTTGCGGTTGCGTTACTTCTGGCCAGACGACAGTTTGCAAGCAACGAGGACGTGACGGTATCGAGCTTTGGGTGCAGTGGCCTAGTGGAGATCAAATGAGCTTGAAGTGATCAATGGTCAAGTGCGCAGTGGGACCTCTATGACAACAAGTCAATATGAAGGGAGTTGATGCCAACTAAGGGATAAGTATCCTGAGTTGCGCAGTGGAAGCTTAGAGCGGAATTCGTTTCAGTGTCATTCAAGATCCGACCTTAGGACCTGAGGACAGGTCCTTTTGAAGGAGGGGAGTTTGTAACATCCCGCTCGTCCGATTTATAAGGTAAGTCACGTTTCAACCTTTTTATGTGTTTAATTATATGATTTTATATTTTTCGTGGCCTTATTTTGAACTCTTTTAGAGTTCAGGGGCCCCTTTGTAATTTTCTCCTTTTAGGGGTTTTTCGGTCATTTCTCGTTCGATCGAGTTTTTGACCTTTTCGACCCCTTCAACGCGTTCGGGGCATCGAGACGAGTCCGTAAACTCTGAGTTTGCCCCATTCCGACTTCGTTAGCCCATTCTTCCGACCGTTTTCGCGTACGAGGACCCGAGCTATATACCCGGATCCTCGTTTTTCGTGCCAAAATGCAGCAGACTTCAGCTCTCCCCCTCTCTCCCGTGATTTTCACTGTTCACACACACTCACGGTGTATTTTCATGCACTACCCGGAACTTGCTCGTTTCTCGACGGAATTCGACGAATGAATAGTCCATCTCGATTATCTCGACGACGCGGTCACAACCGTAACAAGAACTTGACCAACCGATGATCGGTGGCGGAGATATGGCGGAATTTCAGGCGCGCAGGCGGGGGGTGGCGGAGCCGCCACTTCGCCGCCCATTCGCGGCGGCTTCCGGCGACACAAGCCCCAGGCCCGGTGAGGGGACTTCCCGACAGTTCTTTCTGTGCAGGCGGTGCCGTCATCGGGGCGGCGAGGGGACCGCACGCACCGGCCAAAGCTTGCGACGGCGGTGGCGTGACATTGTAGCGGCGAGTTACGCCGCCTTCCGGCGGCTTTTTCGGACCAAGGTTGGTGTTTTCCACCCTTTTCCGACCCCCTGCGTCCATTTCCGGCATTGTTTTCACCCAATTCTAGCCGTAGGTGGTGGTTCAGGGGAGGTGTGCGCGGTAAAAACTTCAACGGTCAACGGCGGCCTTTTCCGGCCATCTTTTGGCCTCAGACCCTTCACGAAAGTTGTTCAGAACGACGAGAACTAGTGGCCTGTGATCACACGACTCTTGATTCAACCGTTTGGAGTTGGTTCGCGGTGGTGCAGCGGCGGTTCATGGTGGCGGAGGTCTCCGAGGATTTTTCCGGCGAGCTACCTTAGGACTTTCGTAAAGCTCGTCACGGGTAAGCCGATGCCTCTTTTGGATCTCATTTTGGTTCACCGGTTTGAAAGTAATTGAAGTTTGAAGATTCTAGGGTTTTCGTATTCTTGGTTTTGAAATTGGAGACGATTGGCTTGGGATTTGCAGAAATTGATCGAGGAATTGGATTGAGCACGAAGAATCCTTGCACGGGTGATTTTTCGAGATTTTTCCGGCACGCTCCGGCGGTGGCCGAACGGCGGCCGGCCACTATTCCGGTGGCTCCGGCAGCGGCGTTCCGGCGGGCTTCGGACAGCTCGTCCGCCTCGTTGTGGTAAGTCCATCACCACTTTCCGTTCGTCAATCGGACACTCGGTTTAATCATTTTAAAACCTCAACTCATGTAACCAAGTTGTTGTGTGTGACCCTCTAGGTTCTCAATTCAATTAGCAGTGAACCTAATTAATTAATTCACTAATTAATTAATCAGTCCACAAATTAAACGACCATAGTCTAGCAACAGGTGTTTAACCCCTAGCTGAATTGGAATGTTGAGATTCGACAGAACCTTTAAGTCATTGATTCATGTGAGATACAATCATATAATTAAACACATAAAAAGGTTGAAACGTGACGTTCCTTATAAATCGGATGAGCGGGATGTTACATGAAATGAACTTAGTTTTAAGTCATTGATTCATGTGAGATACAATCCTCCTACTTACTATCTCTCAACCAAGATCTAGGGTAAGGGAATAATCAGAACCCTAATAATCCGGTCTTAAAGCTAAGTGCATTTCATGTAACATCCCGCTCGTCCGATTTATAAGGAACGTCACGTTTCAACCTTTTTATGTGTTTAATTATATGATTTTATATTTTTCGAGGCCTTTTTTTGACTCTTTTAGAGTTCAGGGGCCCCTTTGTAATTTTCTCTTTTTAGGGTTTTTTCGGTCATTTCTCGTTCGATCGACTTTTCGACCTTTTTGACCCCTTCTACGCGTTCGGGGCATCGAGACTAGTCCGTAGACTCTGAGTTTGCCCTATTCTGACTTCGTTAGCCCGTTCTTCCGACGGTTTTCGCATTTGAGGACCCGAGATATATACCCGGATCCTCGTTTTTCGTGCCAAAACGCAGCAGACTTCAGCTCTCTCCCTCTCTCCCGCGATTTTCACTGTTCACACACACTCACGGTGTATTTTCATGCACTACCCGGAACTCTCTCGTTTCTCGCCGGAATTTGACGAATGAATACTCCATCTCGATTATCTCGACGACGCGGTCACAACCGTACCAAGAACTTGACCAACCGACGACCGGTGGCAGAGATATGGCGGAATTTTAGGCGCACAGGCGGGGGGTGGCGGAGTCGCCACTTCGCCGCCCATTCGCGGTGGCTTCCGATGACAAGCGCCCAAGGCCCGGTGAGGGGAATTCCCGGCAGTTCTTTCTGTGTAGGCGGCGCCGCCATCGGGGCAGCGAGGGGACCGTACGCGCCGACCAAAGCTCGCTGCGGCATTGACGCGACACTGTAGCGGCGAGTTTCGCCGCCTTCCGGCGGCTTTTTCGGACTAAGGTTGGTGTTTAACGGGGGCCTTTTCCGGTCATCTTTTGGCCACGGGCTATGCACGAAAGTTGTTCGAAACGACGAGAACTAGTGGCCTGTGATCAGGCGACTCCAGATTATGTGGTTTGGCGGCGGATCACGGTGGCAAAGTGGCGGTGCAACTGCGGCGCTAGCTCCGAGGATTTTTCCGGCGAGATACCTTAGGGCTTTGGAAGAGCTCGTCATGGGTAAGACAATGGCTTTTATGGATCACATTTTGGTTCACCGGTTTGGAAGTAATTTAAGTTTGAAGATTTAGGGTTTTCGTGTTCTTAGATTTCAGATCTAGGACAATCGGCTTGGAATTTCCAGAAATTGATCGAGGATTTGGAACGGGCACGAAGACTTCATTCAGGAATGATTTTTCAGGATTTTTCTGGCGAACTTTAGCGGCGGCCCGACGGCGGTCCGGCCAAATTCCGGTAGCTACAGTGGTGGCGTTCCGGCGGTGTCTGGTCAGAATGTTCATCTCGTTGTGGTGAGTTCGACGCCACTTTCCACGTAAATCGGACACTCGATCTATTTATTACGAATTATTTTACGTAATTGTGATTATTTGAATTGATTGTTTTAAGTACAAATAAATTGGTTATTGTTGGTTTGTTGATCGAGATGTATTCCAATCGTATACGAAAAACATATATTGAATGGATTGTGATATGCATGAATGTTTCGATTTACAATTTGAATCCCGATGTGATGAATTTATGCTATGTGTTTAAATATGAAGGGGTGTTAGTGTAATATCTAGAAACTAATATCTTATGTGACTAAATGAACTTGAATGATATTTTAGAAGAACGAACATGTTGTGATTTCTCTATATGGATTTGAGACGTTCTCAATGTTATGTTTGTTGTAAATTGTGTTTCAAATATAAATTTAGATACATGAAAGATGCTTGAACAACTTGAGACTTTATGCATGATAGGAGTTAGAATTGTAATATCTTGATTTACTCTTACTACTTGAAAATGGTATATTATGAATTATGATAAATTGATAATTGTCATGCTTGTAAGTAATTAATTCCTAGTGGAATAATTGTATAAACACTTTAAACGAACAATTATGCTTAGTAATCAACTAAGGGGATGTTTGTGTAATAATTCTAAACTTTTATAAAAGACTTAGGGGATGTAAGTGTAATATTTATGAAACTATGAATGTGACTTGAGCTTGTGTACCAAACATGTTGTGAAGTTGTAAAGTATGATCTTAAGTGAATTAAATGCACTCTTTATTTGTATCAGGCATGCCATCTACGTACAACAACCTTGTATGTTTATATGATCAAGTTGCTCTTACTTATGCACTTTATAACTCGACATGAACTTCATGTTTAATTCTAATATTATAATTGAACCCTGTGACAGTGGATGATTTAATATGCATTTTGTGAATACATTGACTTCCTAAATTGATCTTGCATCTTCGGATATGGAATTACGTGTTGGTTGCTTGTAAATATGACCTTGTTGAGCACTGATATGCCTTCAATGACCACGACACCTTATCCAAGCACAACATGAACACTTATGCATAACCACGATCATGTTGAACAACGCCGTGCGTCTTGTTTGGTTCATATAGAGTCTAAGTCTGGGCTTCTGTATGTCTTGTCACAGAGTTTGGTGGTGCCGGTGGGCCAGAGGTTTAGAGTGTTTGGCCTTTCACACTCTCAGACTCTACTTTCACGAGGTGAGGTTTAGGATTTTGTATAGTTATGCGACCTATGACCTTTACATGCTGATTTCAACCCTTGCATGCGAGTATATCTATCATAAATACGTATGTGTTAGATATGATATGTTTATGACCTTCTGAATCAACTCTGTTTTGAAAATTAAATATGAAAGCATATGTAAGCTGTTTTGAAAAGTACCTTACGTTATGTTCTGTAGCGAGATTGCCATGAAAGATTAGCGTATGTGATCCGTCGTGATCTGTTATGTTGTGATCCGTTGTGATCTGTGTGTGGATCGATCCTGGTGAGCTGCGGAATGGGTACCCCCGGGACGGTTAGGGCCGTCGGGGCATTTATCCATTGCGTAGTTCCATTTGAGATATCATTATGCGACCTTAGGGTGATAAGGGAGGCGTGGTATGTTGAGCCTTCGGCTAAGGCCGGGGAGGACTCTTGTGGGTTCGCGACCCCTTGAGGGTGAGTTTATTTTAGACGGTTTATTCTCGATGGTATGGGGATGGTACATCTCCTCCATCATTGGTGTAGAGGTTGGATTGATTTTGATTTATGTTATGAGGAGTTGAGGTTGGAAGCTCGTACTCGCCGAGCAGTTGATTATGTTATGTTATGGAATTATGAATCGGGATAGAGTCTTTCTGGAAAATGGTTTCTAAACTTATATCTATATCTTATTCTGGTTCTTTCAAAACGTTTTGGTATGTAACACCTATCCCCGGTTCATGAGTCCATCCTTTTTATTCTGTGCTATGCTCCTTATATATATATATTGTGGGTGTGCGTTAGCCCCCACACTCGGTCAAGTTGACTGACCCCTCATTTACACTTTTAGTTGCAGGTTGCTGGCGTTTGCTAGGCGGAAGTGAGTCCTTTGAGTTGCACTTCGTCGGTCTAGTCTTTCTATTTGCATTTGTCTTTTCATACACTTTACCTTTGCTTTGACTTGTAGACTTGAGATTATACTTTACTATTCGGTAGCCCTCCGTGGCACTCTCATTCGGCCCCTTGTGGCACTTGATGATTATTACTTTATGTTGATATTCGGGACTAGGGATTTATGCTAGCTGAACCCGTCACTTGTTATGTTTGTTGATCTATTATTCGGGATTAGGTATCTATGCTAGTTGAACCCGTCACCTGCTTTGCATGTTTTGTTTTAAATGCTTCCGCTATCTATTGTTGTTGGTTTTAATTGCTTCCGCACTCTGAGTTTTGGTCAAGTTAGATCCGCCTAGCCTAGTGTGTGAGTTGTCTCCCGTTCGCTATGATTCGGATTCGAGCATGGACTTTCTATTTCATGACAGGGTCGGGGTCCTAGTGCGGGGGATGTGGCATCCTCCGTTTGGGGTGTTACATGTTTTGCCAGAAATTAATATGAACTTGAATCCTTCTTATGTGATTGCATTTGCCGTGCGTCCCTGTGTGGTTGTCTATCTGAGTCTGAGCCTTGTGGTCTGTTTTGTGTGTTCACTTGGTTCAGGTGCACCCGGGGTGGTGTCATGTGAGTCGTGCAGGTTCCGGGGTGAACCGTCTGCTGTGTCTTCGGCTGTGTTTGGTGCCAGGTGAGGTTAGGATATAGTTATACCCTATTGCAACTTGCCCGTTTTCGAATGCATGCGGTTTATAAGCCTTATGTCTATGTAGATATGTGCGAAGTACGTATTTTGCTGGTTTGGTCATATGATTTGATTTGAAAAGTACGAATCGCTATGTATAAGCCTATGTAGGCTTTGTCTCAGTTCTGATATGATTTCGAGGTCAGTGTGTGTGATATGTACGTACGATATGATAAGTTCGATATGCATGAGATATGTTCGTCTGTCTGTGTGTGTGAGTATAAGTTTCGTCTGGTAAGTGTGATAAGTTTAGGCTTTGTTTCGTTTGTATCGGATTCAAGCAAGTCTCCGATTTTCTGTTGGTTTTGATCTGTTTGGGCCCCGGAGTTGTGGGTAAGGGAGACCCGGGACGACCATCGGGGTCGCCGGTGACGACCCCTGTGCACTTCTCCACCAACGGGAGACTTAGTTCTCCTATGCCGACGGAGCGCATTTTGGCTGGCCGTCCAAGGAACCGGGCGGGATCCTCCGGTTCACATGTTTCGTTCTGTGGTGGGTTGAGAGGGGCACCTCTCTTCCCCAAACGGTGTGCAGGTGGGATTGATTTATGATTCGTTTTGTGTTTCGCTTCGTCTTTGTTTCTGGAGTAAGTGTGTTCTGTCTGTCTGTCTGTCATAAGTTCGTGAAACGGGGGTAGATTGTTAAATTAAGATAAAAATTGATATACTTTTAAGTTAATAAGATATGCTCTGATATGTGTGTTAAGTCTGTCTGAATCTGAGTTGGGCCTTAAGAAACTTTTGATTTAAGATTTGTTTGGTCTGTTTGATAAGTCTCCCTATATGTATATTATCACGGGAAAATGTTTTGGCGTGCAAAAACTAACCCCGGGTTCACGAACGTCGCTTCTTCTTTGTGCTTTGCTCTATATATATGTATAGTGTGCGTGTGTCAGCCCCTCGCTCAGTCTTTGGACTGACCCCTCCCCATTTATGTTTTTAGTTACAGGTTCAGGTCGTTGGAGTTCGTGCTAGGCGACGGTGTGTCGTGACTGTCGAGTCTGTGTCTATTCGTTTAAGTTTGTTAAGTATTTTATCCTGATTTATGATTCGTAAATTCTGTATAAGATATGTTCTGTGCAGGTTGGGAATCTATGGTTTGAATGTTTGGAATTCGGGACAGGTTAGGACATGTGCTCGGATTAGTTGAACCCGTTTTGATGTGTAATTATTCGGGACAGGTTTGCTGAACTAGTTGAACCCATATATTTGATTCTAATGTATGTACTGCGTTGTATGCTTGGTGTGTAAAATTTTTTGTAAGTTGGCATTTCGTGCTACTTCCGCTGTCATGTTTTGCATATTTTCTTTTGTACAGGGTTAGATACCGCCTAGCTAGTGCGTGTGTTCTTGTTTGTCACCCGTTCGCTGTGACTTGGTGCGTGTGCGGACTTTCCATTTCGTACACGTGTCGGGTCATAGTGCGGGGGATGTGGCGCCTCACGTGCGGGGTGTTACATTTCATATCCATTTGATCTCAATTCAAGAAACCCTTTTCTTGATGTCTTGATCTACTGACTTGGCCAAGGACTCCATATGGCATATGAATGACTTACACAATAAGAGATCACCTTGGAAATGCAAGTGTAGGTCCTTTCTTGATTGTCATTCACTTTCATGAAACACTTGTGCAGCCCCAGCATAAGCCTTGAATCAGTTGTCTAAGGCGTCACCCTTTAAAGCTTATACCTAAGACTACAGAGTTAACTCATAAAGTGACAAGGAACCTCAAGTCTAAGGATCAATTAATCACATCAATGACTCGTGAGACATTTCCTAATCTGGAAGTTTCCATTTCCTGAAATTGAAACTTCCTTTCCCATTTAGGAATCTTCTCAAACGGGGGACCTCAGTGAACTTACTTATTAAAGTAAGCACCCTCATGTATCACGCACGTATCAACTATACACTTTGCACCTGCATGAAACAAGGTGGTCCTTCTTAAGGGCGCGATCCCACAAGCAAGCCTTAGAGGAGTCAGGTTGACACTCCCACTGTCTGTAGGACTCATCGGCTTGGAGTATTTTACTAATCATGACTTATGTGATATAGGGCTCGTTTCATGAACCATTTCACCTAAATGGTAGAGTCCTAAAGTCATCAGGATTAGGGGAGTTCTCATACATGCACAGCTAAAGTAAACGCATACCAAACAAGAGCATATAAAGAAGTGTTGCCTCAATACGTTATTTTATTCAAAGATTGTCTGTGATTACAATAAGGAAAAGCACAAAGCGGATATACAATCGGCTTTCTAGGGCACTATTCCTAACAATATCCCACTTGCCCGTCAAAGCCATTCTAAAGCTATTCTAAGTCCCATCTTCTGAAGATGACCTTGGAAAGCTTGTCGCCTAAGGGATTTAGTAAGTGGATCTGCCACGTTCTCTGCTGATGTGACCCTCTCAATTTGCACATCTCCTCTTTTGATAATATCACGGGTTGGGTGATACTTCCTCATAATGTGCTTGGTCCGTTAGTGAGATCTTGGTTCTCTTGCTTGAGCAACCGCCCCAGTGTTGTCACAAAACACAATTTTGGGGTCTTTCATGCTAGGAACAACATTCAACTCTTGAATGAAGTTTCTAATCCAAACACCTTCCTTAGCTGCATCATTTGCAGCTAAGTATTCGGCCTCAGTGGTCGAATCTGCAGTGGTAGTTTGCTTGGAACTCTTCCAACTCACTGCTCCGCCGTTTAGGTAGAAAATGTATCCTGACATTGATTTAAAATCATCTAAGTCTGATGCAAAGCTTGCATCGCAATATCCTTCGACAGTAAGATCTTTCTGACCTTCGTAAACTAAGAATAAATCTTTAGTACTTTTCAAGTACTTAAGAATATTCTTCACGGCAGCCCAGTGACCATCTCCAGGGTCAGATTGGAAACGACTTGTTACACTAAGTGCATAAGCCACATCCGGTCGAGTACATAACATTGCATATATTATGCTACCTATTGCTGATGCATAAGGTGTATGAGTCATTCTTTCCTTCTTAAGGTTAGTCTTAGGACACATCTTCTTTGAAAGACATGTTCCTACACTCATAGGAAGGTTCTTAACCTTTGCTGACTCCATATTGAATTTCTTCAATACTTTGTCAATGTACATCGACTGTGATAGTCCTATTAACCTTCTAGATCTATCTTGATAGATTTTAATTCCAAGGATATAGGACACATCACCAAGATCTTTCATCTCGAATTGGTTCGATAACCATAACTTAGTCACGTTCATGTCATCCTTCGAATTCCCAATAAGAAGGATGTCATCTACATAAAGTACTAAGAATTGCACTGAGGTCTCCAATTCCTTTCTATACACACATGATTCATTCAAAATTTGAATGAAGCCAAACGCTTTGACTGATTCATCAAATCGAATGTTCCAATTCCTAGAAGCCTGTTTCAATCCATAGATTGATCTTTGGAATTTCCAAACCTTTTGCTCACTCCCACTGAATGTGAAACCTATGGGTTGCTCCATATAAATGTCTTTATCAATGTCACCATTGAGAAAGGCAGTTTTCACATCCATTTGCCATATCTCGTAGTCATAATACGCAGCAATGACAAGTATGATCCGAATAGATTTTTTGCATTGCAACTGGCGAAAAGGTTTCATCAAAGTCCACGCCGGGTCTTTGAGTGAATCCTTTTGCAACCAGTCTTGCTTTGTAGGATGCAATGCTTCCATCAACTCCAAGCTTTCTCTTAAAGATCCATTTGCAACCTATGGGTTTGACCCCATCAGGCAAATATACCAAGGACCAAACTTGGTTGGAGTTCATGGAATCCATTTCGGATTTCATGGCTTCTATCCACTGTTCAGAGTCAGAATCTGAAAGTGCCTCCTCATATGTTAAAGGATCATTATCCTTTTGAGAGATTTCATAGAAGAATCCATACCATCTCTCCGGCTGTCTACGAGTGCGTTCAGAACGCCTCAGAGGAGGATTTACGTGTGTATCGGAATTCATGATCGGTTGTTGTTGATCAGAAGGGGACGTTTCTTCAGTGGGTGGTGTGGGATCACTTTGTACTTCTTCTAATTCTATGATCTTGCCTTTCTTTTCCTTAAGGAACGGTTCCTCCAGAAAAGTGGCATTTCTGGAAACAAACACCTTTTGCTCAGATTGATCATAGAAGTAGTATCCTATGGATTCCTTAGGATAACCCACAAAGTAGCATAAGTTAGAACGAGATTCTAACTTATCTCCCACTGTCCTCTTCACGTAAGCAGGACAACCCCAAATTCTTAAGTAAGAATAACTAGGGATTTTACCATGCTACATTTCATAGGGCGTTTTAGGGATTGACTTAGAGGGAACTAGATTCAAAATCTTTGTTGCACTTTCTGGGGCATAACCCCAGAAAGAAGGTGGTAAGTCAGTTAAACTCATCATGGAACGAACCATATCAAGTAGAGTTCGATTCCTTCTCTCAGAAACTCCATTAAGCTGAGGAGTTCCCGGAGGAGTCCACTGAGAGATAATCCCATTATCTTTGAGATGATTAAGGAATTCATCACTAAGATACTCGCCTCCTCTCTCAGATCGAAGTGCTTTGATCTTGTGACCAGTTTGGTTCTCAACCTCCTTTTGAAATTCTAAGAATTTCTCAAAAGCTTCAGATTTATACTTCATTAAGTATATATAACCATATCGAATAAAGTCGTCGGTAAAGGTTATGAAATACTGATGGTTGTTTCTAGTGCTTACACTAAGCGGTCCACAAACATCAGTATGGATCAAATCCAAGACCTTAGTGGCACGTTCCACATTTCCTTTAAAAGGAACTTTGGACATTTTTCCTTTGAGACAGGATTCGCAAGAAGTTAGCTCTTTGAGATCGTTTTCAGAGAATGATCCTAAAGTGTTTATCTTGCTAATTCTGTTCTTGAAAATGTGTCCTAATCTAGCGTGCCATAAGGGAGCTGAAACTTTGTCATCTCGCTAACGTTTAGTTTCTCGTTGTATATTCATAATATTGATATTCTGAGTTAGATAAAGTCCATTACTTAGAGTACCGATGTGAACGGAAGAGTTGTTCCGTTTCATAAAGTGTTTACCATTCTTAATATAAGTTTCATAACCTTCACAATCTAAAATTGGAACTGAAATTATATTACGAATAATGCTCGGTACATAAAGGACTTTATTTAAAACTAACTCAAAACTACCTAAATCTAATCTAATTGTGCTTAAAGTTCGAGCTTCAACGTTTGAGCCATCGCCGATCTTCAAGACACATTCTCCTTCTTTCAGTTGTTGGACTTCACTTAGCATCCGTACATCATTACAGATATGAGTTCCACAACCGGTATCAAGTACCCAAGAACTAGAATTAATAGAAAGATTTATTTCAACGAGAAACATACCTTTCTTTACAGTAGCCTTGTACTCTGGGCAGTTTCTCCTCCAATGTCCCGCTTTGCCACAATGGAAGCAAACATCCTCTTTCTGATCACGCTTCTTCTTTCGGGCCTTCCCCTTCGAAACGCCACCAGTGGGCCTAAGGGGTTTCTTCTTCTTCTTTTGGGCTTTCTTGCCCTTACCTTTAGAAGGCCCAGAAGAGGAAGATGGAGCATTCACCATCAAAACCTTATTGTCCTTCTTGATCGTGCTTTTAGCAGTCACAAGCTTACTAATCAGCTCAGCTACAGTAGCACCAGCATGATTCATATTGAAGTTAAGGACAAATGGGTTAAATGATGGTGGGAGCGAGGCTAGCAACAAGTCCACTGAAAGCTCATCTTTCAGTGGCATGTCCATGGAAGCAAGTTTCTCAATAAGGGCGAGAAACTTGAGCCCATACTCATGGACACTAGAACCTTCCCTCATTCTCAAGTGGAACAATTCCTTTGAAGTGTTATACCTTGTAACACGTTCATGAGGGCGGTAAAGTTGCTCTAAGTGGTCGTAAATCTCCCAAGCAAATTCCATGGCCTCATGTTGCCTTTGCAAGTCCGGAGACATGTTAGCCAACATAAGGCAACGGGCTTGGAGATTATCATCCTTCCACTTCTGGATCGCTTCCCGCTCGGCCCTAGTGGGAGCCTCCCCTTCGGGACTAGGCTCCCCTTCGAAGAGAACATAAGTTCTCTTCTCAAAATCTAAAATGATTTTTAGATTCCTCAACCAATCAGAATAGTTGGGACCAGTCAACTTGTTTGACTCGAGGATCGATACAAGAGGGTTTTTGGTTGCCATTTCAAAACACGTAGGGAATCACAGAATCTACGGCCTAAATGGTAAAACAGAGAACTAGTGAGCATGCTGAATTATAACGATATACAAAAGATAAGGTCTTTAATCTAATGTAGCTCCCACTGTTTTTCAAAGATCTATAATTCCCAAAGATCCAAGAGGAACACGTTTCCCAATGGGTACTAAGATCCTAGGCATTTTACCTCGAACCCACGACTCGCGGACATTCTAAGTAAAACCCTAGGTAGGTACAACCTACCAATTCTAACACCTTCAGAACTCTTAGTAATTATTTTTGCATCACCTATCTTTCAATATGGACCCACGACTCGTGCGACATCCATATTTACTTAGGCTTTAAGCTAGACCCATCAATCATAAGATCATGATCAAAACTTAGTTCGAACGACCCACGACTCGCGGACATCGCCCTTGCCAAAATTGATCACGAAATATTGATCATTTAAAATGATCAATTAGGTAACTAAGAACTAATAAACTCCACTAGCTATCACACGACTCGCGGATAATAACTAGCTTCACTTACTAAACTTAAAACCTATTGATGGAATGCTAGGAATTTAATTCAAAATTTGCATCTCGAATTAAACACCTATTTGTTTGACATTAGCTTAATATTTAATGGGAATTTTCGAATCAATCGGAGAGTTGTCCGGTTCGACCTCACCAACATATATGTTATCCAATTTTATTAGTCTTGATTAATGCAAGTACACTTAAATGCATTTCAAACAAGCACATAAATAGATAACATGTCCTAGCATGATACTAACATGTAATGATCATGGGTTCTACCTATCTTATGCGTGATATGTGGGAGCCACTCCACAATTACAAGTTCTAACATACATGCCACATAAACAGTTTAAATCACATAAGGGAAAGCGGTAACAAAATACGAGTACTATCTCTATTACATTTTTACAATTGAGATTCCCCTCCCTAACATTTTGAGGGGTCTTGACTTATGGCCTCCTTGTTACTTGAATGTGGTCCATCTTACTCCATGGGTGCATTGTCTCCAAAATAAAAATAAAACCTCACCACCTATCTCTACTCTCAAATTACAATAAAAAGAAAAAGACATAAAGTAATAAGGCTCAATCTTCATATTGGCCTTAGACAATTACACGGGGCATACCCCGGCCTAAAAAACAGTAATATGGAAAACCACATAATAAATCACATAACAGTACGCACATAAGTGAGGCTCCAACCTCAATTGAAAAACGCAATTATAGGGCTCCAACCCCAATTTAAACCATCCATGTGCATAAATTAAAACCATACATAAGTCTAAACCCATGATCACCTAACATGCTTTTGCGAGAATTTAAATTTAGCCAATAAATTAAAATTCCCGTTTCAAGCCCTAATGACTTAAAACACGACTTGATGCGAGTCTTATTTATAAAAGTTTTCAATAAATCCCAAATTAACAAAACAAATAAAATTCCAATTAATTTCTGAAAATTAATAATTTTATTAAAGATGTATTTTCCCAAAATATAAACCATTTCTATTTCTCAAAAATCCTAATTTTAAGTTATATTCAAAAATTAAAATAAATATTCATAAAATAAAAATTTAAAATTAAAATAAAAAATTGGGACTGGATTGCACGATAAACGAAAACGGATTACGAAAAATTGGGACGCGTACGCGAAAGGGACCGCACGCACAGCGGTGCGCGCGTGCGCGACAGACGCGCGGCCAAGGCCACGCGAGTGCGCGCGGTCCTATCGCCCAGCTTCTGGGCGATCTTGGGCGGGCGCGCCTAGGCGCGTCCGGAAGACCTCCCGCGCGCGGTTACGGGAGCGTACTGGGCGGTTGCCCTTACGCGCGACTAGGAGAGGCGGGCGGCGGCGCGCGAAGGCCGCGCGCTACGCCTTCGCGTGCGGGGTTTCACGTGTTCGTGTAATCCGGGTTTCCGTTTCGTGTTTTCGTTCAAAAGCAAAACCAATCCAAGAAATCCATAAACAGTTTATACAATTTCAAATCTAAAATAGTTTTTCAAATATTAAATTTTGCAAAAAACCAATTTTCAGAAACTTTCAGGAAAAAATACAGTTTCGTAAGTCAGGCTTTCTAAAACAATTACAAATACTCAATCGCATCAAGCCTAAGAATTTCTACCAAATTCAGTATAACTGAGACGAATCAGTAACACGGTTAACGAGGTAGCTCTGATACCACTTGTTGGAAAACACGAATCAGAAAGCAGTGGAAATTTAAAATTTTTCCAACAAAAGGATCTTGGACTCGTAATCGTGTATCCAAATTCGAAGGAATTAGAAACTTACTTTATTAATTGTCTTTCTTGAAGCGTTTCAAGCCACCCAAGAACGCTCTTCTCGCGGCTTGATCCCCTCTCCTTGGTAAAGCTCGAATCTTAAAACTTCTAACTTGAAGCTCTCTAAAGATAGTCCACCAACTTGACTACAATCTAACTAGTAAGGATGCTAGTTCTCTAGTTAGTGTTTAGGCTTAACCTAGGGTTTTGTTTATCTTGGAGAAAGGATGGTGTTCAACACATGAACCAAAAGAATTCTCGATTAGCTCTAAGGGGAGCTCAAGCTCCCCTATATATAGGAAGGGGAGGACCGAAAATCCTAGTCCTTATGGGCTAAGGATTTTGGTCCCTCTCTCCTATTACTTGATCATCAAGTAATTTTGACTTTGACTTTGAATTCAAATTCAAATCAACTTTCAAGAGAGCTAAAATATCCAAACTATTTTTGGATAATTTTATACTTTATTTATTTAAAATAAATAACTTATTTTATCTAATTAATTAATTCACAATTAATTAACTAGATTATTTTTCTCCAAAATTAGACTTTCTTTTTAATTCAAAATTAAACCAAAGTTTATTAAATAATTAACAAATTAATTATTTAATATATATACAATATATATATATTCACGTGAGACACTTGTCATAATGACACGTGTCACTCACGTGACCCACACTTGTGGTTTCACACGTGTGGAACCCTCTCGGCCCGATTAACTCGTTTAATCATTTTAAAGCCTCAACTCATGTAACCAAGTTATTGTGTGTGACCCTCTAGGTTCTCAATTCAATTAGCAGTGAACCTAATTAATTAATTCACTAATTAATTAATCAGTCCACATATTAAACGATCATAGTCTACCAACAGGTGTTTAACCCCTAGCTGAATTGGAATGTTGAGATTCGACAGAACCTTTAAGTCATTGATTAATGTGAGATACAATCGTCCTACTTACTATCTCTCAACCAAGATCTAGGGTAAGGGAATAATCAGAACCTTAATAATCCGGTCTTAAAGCTAAGTGCATTTCATATCCATTTGATCTCAATCCAAGAAACCCTTTTCTTGATGTCTTGATCTACTGCCTTGGCCAAGGACTCCATATGGCATATGAATGACTTACACAATAAGAGATCACCTTGCAAATGCAAGTGTAGGTCCTTTCTTGATTCTCATTCACTTTCATGAATCACTTATGCAGCCCCAGCATAAGCCTTGAATCAGTTGTCTAAGGCGACACCCTTTAAAGCTTATACCTAAGACTACAGAGTTAACTCATAAAGTGACAAGGAACCTCAAGTCTAAGGATCAACTAATCACATCAATGACTCGTGAGATATTTCCTAATCTGGAAGTTTCCATTTCTTGAAATAGAAACTTCCTTTCCCATTTAGGAATTTTCTAACACGGGGCACCTCAGTGAACTTACTTATTAAAGTAAGCACCCTCATGTATCACGCACGTATCAACTATACACTTTGCACCTCCATGAAACAAGGTGGTCCTTCTTAAGGGCGTGATCCCACAAGCAAGGCTAAGAGGAGTCAGGTTGACACACTGTCTGTAGGACTCATCGACTAGGAGTATTTTACTAATCATGACTTATGTGATATAGGGCTCGTTTCATGAACCATTTCACCTAAATGGTAGAGTCCTAAAGTCATCAGGATTAGGGGAGTTCTCATACATGCACAGCTAAAGTAAACGCATACCAAACAAGAGCATATAAAGAAGTGTTGCCTCAATATGTTATTTTATTCAAAGATTGACTGTGATTACAATAAGGAAAAGCACAAAGCGGATATATAATCAGCTTTCTAGGGCACTATTCCTAACATTGCTAGGCGGAAGTCGAGTCATAGCATTCTTGGATGAGTCACACTTGTACACTTGAGTCACATTCTACATTGTTATGACTTAATTGTAATTCCTTTATGTATTTGGATCGGTGTGTCAATCATCATTTATTGTTGGATATTGATTCGGGTCAGGTTGTATGTTTAGTTGAACCCGTTGTTAGGATGCATGTTGAATTTTAATTACCTTGTGATCATGTTATATGTTTGGACTATTGTCGAAATTTATGTATGGTAATGTTGGGGTTGGGCGCCATTGTTGAAATTTATGTATTACATGTTATTGGTTCCGCATTGCACTCTTGGTTATTTCTGATTTAATTGGTACAGGGTTAGTTTCCCCCTAGCCAGGTTGATTTTATTTTTGTCTCCCATTCGCTATGAGTCTGGTTCATGCTTGGATCATCCATTTCATGTGTGGATTGTTAGGAATAGTGCCCTAGAAAGCCGATTGTATATCCACTTTGTGCTTTTCCTTATTGTAACCACAGACAATCTTTGAATGAAATAACGAATTGAGGCAACACTTCTTTATATGCTCTTGTTTGGTATGCGTTTACTTTAGTTGTGCATGTATGAGAACTCCCCTAATCCTGATGACTTTAGGACTCTACCATTTAGGTGAAATGGTTCATGAAACGAGCCCTATATCACATAAGTCATGATTAGTAAAATACTCCAAGCCGATGAGTCCTACAGACAGTGGGAGTGTCAACCTGACTCCTCTAAGGCTTGCTTGTGGGATCACGCCCTTAAGAAGGACCACCTTGTTTCATGGAGGTGCAAAGTGTATAGTTGATACGTGCGTGATACATGAGGGTGCTTACTTTAATAAGTAAGTTCACTGAGGTGCCCCGTGTTAGAAGATTCCTAAATGGGAAAGGAAGTTTCTATTTCAAGAAATGGAAACTTCCAGATTAGGAAATATCTCACGAGTCATTGATGTGATTAGTTGATCCTTAGACTTGAGGTTCCTTGTCACTTTATGAGTTAACTCTGTAGTCTTAGGTATAAGATTTAAAGGGTGTCGCCTTAGACAACTGATTCAAGGCTTATGCTGGGGCTGAACAAGTGATTCATGAAAGTGAATGAGAACCAAGAAAGGACCTACACTTGCATTTGCAAGGTGATCTCTTATTGTGTAAGTCATTCATATGCCTTATGGAGTCCTTGGCCAAGGCAGTAGATCAAGACATCAAGAAAAGGGTTTCTTGGATCGAGATCAAATGGATATGAAATGCACTTAGCTTTAAGACCGGATTATTAGGGTTCTGATTATTCCCTTGCCCTAGATCTTGGTTGAGAGATAGTAAGTAGGAGGATTGTATCTCACATGAATCAATCACTTAAAGGTTCTGTCGAATCTGAACATTCCAATTCAGCTAGGGGTTAAACACCTGTTGCTAGACTATGGTCGTTTAATCTGTGGACTGATTAATTAATTAGTGAATTAATTAATTGGGGTCACTGCTAATTGAATTGAGAACCTAGAGTGTCACACACAACAACTTGGTTACATGAGTTGAGGCTTGAAAATGATTAAACGAGTTAATCGGGCCAAGAGGGTTCCACACGTGTGGGTCACGTGAGTGACACGTGTCCCACACGTGCATATATATATATATATATATTGTATATATATGTTAAATAATTAAATGTGTTAATTATTTAATAGACTTTGGTTTAATTTTGAATTAAAAAGAAAGTCTTATTTTGGAGAAAAAATAATCTAGTTAATTAATTATGAATTAATTAATTAGATAAAATAGGTTATTTATTTTAAATAAATAAAGTATAAAATTATCCAAAAATAGTTTGGATATTTTAGCTCTCTTGAAAGTTGATTTGAATTTGAATTCAAAGTCAAAGTCAAATTACTTGATGATCAAGTAATTGGAGAGAGAGGGACCAAATCCTTAGTCCATAAGGACTAAGAATTTCGGCACTGCCCTCTTTATAAAGAGGAGAGCTCGAGCTCCTTATAGAGCTAATTGGCAATTCTTTTGGTTCATGTGTTGAACACCATCCATCTCCAAGATAAATCGAAACTCTAGGTTAAGCCTAAACACTAACTAGAGAACTAGCATCCTTACTAGTTAGACTGTGATCAAGTTGGTGGACTATCTCTAGAGAGCTTCAAGTTAGAAGTTTGAAGATTCGAGCTTTACCAAGGAGAGGGGATCAAGCCGAGAGAAGAGCATTCTTGGGTGGCTTGAAACGCTTCAAGAAAGAATAAAAGAAAAGTAAGTTTCTTAACTCTACGAATTTGGATACACGATTGCGAGTCCAAGATACTTTTTGTTGGGAAAATTTTTTAAATTCCGCTGCTTTCTGATTCGTGTTTTCCAACATGGACTAGACCTGTAGTGCGAGGATGTGGTGCCTATCATCCCGGGTGCTACAAGAACCTTAGCTGGTATATGAACTCTGTAGCACCCCGGAGCGAAGGGCACTACATCCCCCGCACCATAGTCCGGTACGTGTAACAAAATGGAAACTCCGTACACGCACCAAGCTATAGCGAGCGGAAGACAACAAAACTCTCACTTAAGCTAGGCGGTCTAGACCCTAATGCAGAGTACGTAAAAAATTAAAACATACGCGGAAGCAACAGGATCAAGAAATATCAACATACATGCTCAAGGGAATAAAGTTATACATGCAACGCCACTTCAGGGCCAAATAAAATAAACTTACAAATTTCCAAATTCGAGTCATGATCATAACCTTATACAATTATCCAAAATACCAAAGCAAAAGATAAAGATGCGGTATGCAAAAGACTCGACTCGAACGACCTAAAAGAAAACCGCCGCCTAGCTCAGACCAAACCCTGCACCTGCAACTCAAAAGCAAAGGGGAAAAAGGGAGAACAACATCGAGGGTCAGTCCTAAAGACTGGTGAGAGGGATAACCCACACACACGTACATAAACATAGAGGTAGAGTATATTCAAAGTAATAATATTCATGAACCGGGGCGTGGTTTTTGCAATCCAAAACATTTTGATCCCATGATACTATATATAGAAGAAAAGTTAGGCCAAAGGCCAAAATCCACCAAATTTTAATAATTAGAAGTCCACTCCCGTTTCACGAATCGATTTCATAATCACATTCAAACTAACTCGGCGAGTACGAGTTCTCCGACCAACCTCCTTCGTATCAATTTCAAACTTATAATCAAATTCAAACGAAAACCAAATCAAACGTACCTTCCCCAACACCGGGTGATAGAAGGGTTGTGCACACCTTAACTATCCATTACTTTATGTATGGGTCGTGAGTTTCATGACGCTCACGCCCGAGGATTCCATCCCCCACCAAACCTCCTAGTGGGTTCCGGGTTGATCCTATCCAACAGGAGAATGTGCACAGGGGTCATAACCGGCGACCCCATGGTCATCCCAGGTCTCCCTTACCCACATCTCCAGGGCCCAGATTCAAACTCAAACGCAGGGATTTATATAAAAGACTTATCTTTCAAAGTTAAACCTCACTACGTATAAAATTCAAATTACACACACCAACCCGTTTTCAAAGCAAATAACCAAAAACATATCTACGTATATATATACAAAGCGTTTTCAAAAGGATTCATAACAAACGGGCCAATTCCCACAAAATACATAACAAACACGTATATATATATACGTAGGTCACATGCGGACTCAAAACACATTTAGGGTTGTAGGTCATAATAACTAGAAGAGGGAAACCTCACCTCGACGAACAAACCGAACGAACAGGTTCAAAACACACCCACGGAGCGGCTCCACACCAACGAGCTACTCCAGTTGAACAATCTAAACAAGGAAATAACACTTAGACTCAATATGAACCAAGGAAATGCTCGGCAATTGCATATGATGCAATGTACTTCATATAATTTCACACTTAGGCGTATCGAAACAAATATTCGAAATATCACATAAATAATCCAAGAAACAAAATTCATTTCACATAAAATAAATTCGTATTAAGTCATATAATAGCATACCACGAGCATCTATAGTTCATACACGTATATATTCATCGAATTCATTTCATTTACGCCACTTAAGATCATGACATTTAAAATGGAAATAATCAAGAATTAAAACAAACAAAATTCACATGAATTATTAATATTTACATAAATAACACATAATGTATTTCACATATATTACATATATATACATACAACATGTATTACATAATATAAACATGCATCACAATATATATATATATATATATATATATATATATATATATATATATATACACGTTACCAAACATATACACTAACTACACACACAAATCATGCACAACTAATTACATATATTACATATACATACAACTGAAGCACAAAAATATAAGATAAACAACATGCATTAATCTAATTCTAGCAATTTCGTGCACGTACACACATGCACAAAATGTAGCACCCTAACCCCCAAGGCACTACATCCCTCGCACTATAGCCTCGATCCACATACGAAATGGACAATCCGTACATAAACCAAAACTATAGCGAACGGGTGACAAGAAAAACCAAAAACTTGAAATTAAAAGCGGAAGCAATTCAATTAATACGTATAGGTACCATATTTACCAAGTAGATACGTAAGAGATACCAACATTAACTATCAATACATTATCATCTCCTTAGATTATATACATGCTCGAGTATGCATAAGGTGATAATCAAAAAGGTAACATCAACTACCATGACATGATATGTCAAAAGTTCTATACATGGAGATATAAAGCTAGACTCGAGAAATGCAAGACCTGACTCAACTCCCGCCTAGCACGACCCGATCAAAAGTACCTGAAAAGTGAAGTATCAGTCTACTGAAGACTGAGTGAGGGGCAATAAATATATAATGTAACACCCCGCTCATCCTACAAATAAGGTACGTCACTTTTCAATCTTTTTATGTGTTTAATTATGTGATTTTATGTTTTGCGTGGCCCTATTTTGAACTCTTTTAGAGTTCAGGGGCTTGTTTGCAATTTTTTTTTAGGGGTTTTCCGGTCATTTCTCGTTCGATCGAGGTTTCGAGCCCTTGGACCCCTTCAGCGCGTTCGGGGCAGTGAAACGAGTCCGTAGACTCTGAGTTTGCCCAATTCTGACGTCGTTAGCCCCTTCTACCGATCGTTTTACGCGCGAGGACCGGATTAAATATCTTGATCATCGTAATTCGTGCCAGACTTCAGCTTCATCGTCTCTTTCTCCCGCGATCAGACACACCCACACACACTCAAGGTGTGAAACACACACTCATCCCTAACTTGCTCGTTTCTCGACGGAATTCGACGTATGAATAGTCGAAATTAACCAGCTCGAAGAGCCCGTCACAATGATACCAAAATCATGGCCTAAAAACCAGCAGAGGCGGTGTTATGGCGAGTTGCAGGCGGCGATGGTGGTGGCGCAAGTTTCAGCCGCGTTTCGCGACGGCTTCCGGCGATGATTGTTCGACACGCGCCCCGGGGTATGATAGAGGACTTCCAGGCGTAATTTTCTGTGCAAGCGGCGCCTCCATCGGGGTGGCGAGGAAGGCACACGGGCCACCCATAGCGGAAGGCGGGCGGCGGCGTTACTGTAGCGCGGTGGTTCGCCGCGTTCCGGCGAGTTTTCCGAACAACCTTTTATGCTTTCCTACGTTTTTCGACGTCCTGAATCCATTTCCGGCCTCAAATCGGAGCGAATTGCGGCGGAAATGGTGGTTCCGACCATGGCAACGGTGGCGCGATTTTGGGGCTTTTCCAGCGATCTTTTGGCAACGGTTTCTTCAGAGAAGTTGTTCGGGGATGATGATATCGATCTACTTACCTTGGGCCCGACTCGGGAACCGGCCATTGGGTGACGGACCGGCGGTCTTTTTCCGGAAATATTTTCCGGCTTTTGGTCAGTGGCTTTTGAAGGCCTCATTACGAGCTTTCCAATGGTATGTTCGGATTTCATTTTTGTTTTACGGTTTGCGTTTAATTTCAATTTTCATCGTTGGAATTTAGTTTAGTTTTTCATCAACGAAGTCCGGTGTGTTTGGTATTTTCTGAAATTGGTTGAGGGCTTTTGTCGAGCAGGCCGAGGCGCATGTTTCTGTCCTTCCGGGGAATTTTTCGACCACCGAAAGTGGTGGTCCGGCGGCTGTACGTGGCGGTTCGGCTGGTTCCGGTGGCGGCGTTCCGACGCCCTTCGGGCAGCAAGTTCCTTTCGTTGTGGTGAGTCCAACGCCACTTTCCGTTCGTCAATCGGATGTCCGGTTGATTTTATATGAATTTTTGAAGTTGTATGAAACATAGGAAACGAATCATGAAAGGATACGTTGTATTTTAATTTGAATGAATTGTTTAAGTATACTATTGTTGGGAATTTTGTAAATTATACAAATATGTAATTTTAAATAAATTGATATGAGATTTATGTTTTATTCTCGCAAGACTTGGAGCATGATAGGTTTTAAATTATTATGTCTCGATTTATAATTTCCTATCTGATAATATGAATTATATAAGTTATGCATCTTCTAATGTGCGAAATGATTGTGATTTGATATGAATGACTTAATTTGAATAAATGTGAATTATCTGTGCATCATTTGTATTCGTGAGCATAGCCGTGCGTCTTTGTGGTTTGATTTGAGTCTGAGTCTTGTGTTTCGTGTGTTCAGTCGATTAGGGTTTTTCCAGGGAGTATTTGTCAGCTGTTTGGGTTCCAGTGGGACTTCTTGGCTTGTGTTTTCCGTTCTCGTCGGTGTAAGGTGAGGTTTTAGGATTTTTGTTTTAGTTAAAGCGACCTATAACCTTCTCTGCTCGTTTTCAAGCCTGCATGCGATTATTCTATTATATTTATATAATAGATATATGTTCATACGATATGTTTATGATTTTGGCATACGATTAAAGGTTTTCGAACTGCATATGTACGAGCGTATGTAAGCTTGAAATGTTTTGCAACGAGGCTATGCTCCAAACCGTGTGTCTTCATGCCAGCTACGGATTAGGATGACACGGAGAGGTACGTTTATAACATATGCTAAGTTGCAAGGTACATACGTCTGATAAGGTACGTAAGTTATGCTATGTTATGTATGATATGTAGCGAGTTATTATCTGTTATGTTATGTTCTGATATGTTGTGTAACATCCCGTTCGTCCGACTTATAAGGTACGCCTCATTTTAACTTTTTTATGTGTTTAATTAGGTGATTTTGTATTTTGCTCGGCCCTATTTGAACTCTTTAAGAGTTTAGGGGCCTTTTTGTAATTTTCTCTTTTTAGGGGTTTTTCGGTCATTTATCGTTTGAACGAGATTTTGACCATTTTGACCCCTTTAACGTGTTTGGGACATCGAGACGAGTTCGTAGACTCTGAGTTTGCCCAATTCTGACGTCGTTAACCCCTTCTTCCGACCGTTTTCGTGTACGAGGACCCAAGATATATACCCGGATTCTCGCTTTTCGTGCCAAATGCAACAGACCCAGCTCTCTCTCTCTTCTCCCGCAATTCAGTCACTATTCACACACACTCATGGTGTGTTTTCACACACTACTCAAACTCGCTCGTTTCTCGACGGAATTCGACGATCCAATAGTCCATTTCGGAAAGCTCGACGATGCGGTCACAACCGTACCAAGATCTCGACTAAGCGACGAGCGGAGGAGGCCCGTTTCAGCTATTTTCAGTTGTGGCAGAAAAGGGGGCGGACCACCGCCACTTCGCCGCCCCTCGCAGCGATTTCCGGTGGGAATCCGGCGACACGCGCCCCAGACCCA
Organism: Lantana camara; assembly: GCA_037501455.1. NCBI lineage: Eukaryota > Viridiplantae > Streptophyta > Magnoliopsida > Lamiales > Verbenaceae > Lantana > Lantana camara. Next base: position 58,686,859 of record CM074858.1, read on the forward strand.
TGATGAAGACGTCCCGGTGCAGCCTTGGACGTTGGTGGCGCGGCACTGTAGCGGCGGCGCGCGGTCACTGTAGCGGTGGCGGTGGCGGTGGCGGCGCGCGGCACTGTAGCGGCGGCGATTCCGCCGCTCCAGCGGTCTTTTTCGACGAAGGTTAGTGTTTTCCAGGGTTTTCGACTATCCTGAGTTCAGATCCGATATCGATTTCACCTAATTTTGTCCGTAGGTGGTGGTTCCGGTGATGGGAGTGGCGGTAGAAACTTCGACGGCCAATGGGGCCCTTTTCCGGCTATCTTTTGGCCTCGGGCTCTTCACGAAAGTTGTTCGGAACGACGAGAACTATCGGCCATTGATCACGCGACTCCAAATTTGGCCGTTTGGTGGCGGATCGCGGAGGCACAGCGGCAGTTCAACGGCGGCGCCACCTCCGGGGATTTTTTCGGCGAGAAAGCTTGGGGCTTTCGTAAAGCTCGTCACGGGTAAGCCGATGCATCTTTCGGATCTCATTTCGGTTCACCGGTTTGGAAGTAATTGAAGTTTGAAGATTTTAGGGTTTTCGTATTCTTGGATTTGAAATTGGAGACTATTCGCTTGGAATTTGCAGAAATTGGTTGAGGACTTGGAACGAGCACGAGGAGTATTTGCACGGATGATTTTTTTGGGATTTTTTTGGCACGCTCCCGCGGCGGCCCGCCACTGTTCCGGCGGCTCCGGTGGCGGCAATCCGGCGGACTTCGGACAGAATGTCCGTCTCGTTATGGTGAGTCTGTTGTCGCTTTCCGTTCGTTAATCGGACACTCGGTTTATTTTCTGTGAATTTATTTGTATAATTGTGAATATTTAATTATTTGTTATAATTGTGGGTTTAACGCGATATACTTGATTTGCCGATCGAATTGTACTTCAATGTATATTAAATGATTGTATGAAATATTATTTGATATATTTGAACGTCTTGATTTGCAATTTGATTCTGGTTTGTTGAATTTGTTAATTGTTTAATTTAAGAGGGGGTGTTTGTGTAATTTCTGGAAAAGTATGAATTGTTTAATTTGAATGTGTAAACCTTAGTAATTAAATCTAATATGTAATACATGAATTTAATATGTAAAATATGAATTGTATGAATTGAGTAGGGTTAGAATTTGATTTAACCTCGTGAAATTTGTATGAATTAGGAAACATACTATTATGATTTATTTGATTTATTAATATGTGTCAATTGGTATGATAGGTGCTACGTCAATTTGCATGAAATGAATTAAGTAAGCTTCGTTAATTAAATTTGTTATACAATCCATGAATTGTTTATGTGATAAATGAATAATATGATTTTATGTAATGTTTCTTCTGCAAATAATTGCTAGGCATTTGATCCCTGTTTGTGTGATTGCATTTTCCGTGCGTCTCTAGGGGGTTGTTTAAGTCTGAGTCTGAGTCGTGTGTTGTGTTTTGTGTGTCCAGGTGGTACAGGTGCACCCGGGGTGGTGACTTGTGGTCGTGCAGGTTCCGGGGTGGACCTTCTGCTTTGAGGTCTGCAGTGTTTGCTACTAGGTGAGGTTAGGATATAGTTATACCCTATTGCAATGTGCTCGTTTTCGAATGTGTGCGATTTATAAGCCTTGTATATACGTTGATATGTGTGAAATATGTAATTTGATGGTTTTGTTATAAGTTTGAAAGTACGAAACGCTATGTATGAGCCTATGTATGCTTGATTTCGATTTGTTATACTTTTGAAGTCGGTCTGTGTGATATGTACGTACGATATGATAAGTACGATATGCAAGAGATATGTCTGTTCGTCTGTCTGTCTGTCTGTCTGTTGCGGGTTAAGCTTCCGATTTTCGTGATCAATGTAAGTGTGATTTTTGCGTTATGCCTGGGGCCTCGCCGATAGGATCAACCCGGAACCCACCATGAGGAAGGTGGGGGATGTAGTCCTTGGGTGTGAGTGTCATGAAACTCATACCCTGACATATTAGTGTGCATGGTTAGGGTATGTACAACCCTTCCATCATCCTGTGAAAGGTATGTGTGTTTGCCTTATGTTTTATGATTTGTATTTTGGTTTTGAGTTGTCTCTGTCAGTCTCAAGTTCGTGAAACGGGGGTAGATTCCGAAATTAAGATAAAAAAATTGGTATACTTTTATACTAATGAGTTACGTTCCGTTATGTGTGCTAAGTCTGCATGAATCTAAGTTTGTGCCTTAAGAAACCTTTGATTTAAGATTTGTTTGGTCTATTTGATAAGTCTCCCTATATGTATATTATCACGGGAAATGTTTTGGCGTGCAAAAACTAACCCCGGGTGTAGCGCCTGGAACGGTGGGCCACCACATCCCCCGCACCTAAACCTGAACCCACATATGAAATGGATTTCCATACATGAGCCCAAGTCTAAGCGAACGGGAACCTACACTCACACGCTAGGCTAAGCGGGGCTAAAACTAGAACGGAGCTCGCAAAACAAACATACAAATATGCGTAAGCATCAAACAGGATCAAAGGAGCTCATCATATAACAAACATTAACATTCACATGGCCTCATGGCCCAAAAGATTGAGTCTATCCAACAAGTAATCATAATTCCCAAATATACAACCCAAATATCAAATAAATAATAAGAGTATCCAAAAGTAGGAAAGTATGTATGCAACTCGACCTAGTCTCGAAAGTACGACAAGACTCGAAGCACTTCCCCGCCTAGCTCAAGACGACCTGCAACTGGGGGTAAGAAAAGGGAGGGTCAGTCAAAACTCGACTGAGTGAGGGGGTTAAACGCACGCCCACACCTAAATACATATAAGTAGAGCATAGCAAATATCAAAGGTGATGGCCATGAACCGAGTTAAGGTTTTTCATACCAAAACATTTTCAAAAGCTAGCATATAATACAAAAGGAAATCCTAACTTGATTCACGATCCATCAAACAAAACATAAACATAAGTCCGGCGAGAACGGACCTCCCCTAACTCCTCATAACATAATATAAAACGGAAAACATAAATCAAATCCAACCCCAACAACCATGGTGTTTCGGGAATCAAACCCTCTCCACCTACTTACTTATGTACAAGGGGTAGCTAACCCACAATGTACTCGGAGCATCACGCCAAGATTCGCGCGTAATACTACGAATGGGAATCATACACAGGCTTAACCCGACGGCCCTTGCCGTCCCGGACGCCCTTACCCACAATTTCCGGGGCCCAAGATACCTTACCAATACCAATTCCCATATTTCAGGGCTTACCTCGCTCAAAAGATAACATAAACGAATAAACGGATTCAAATCATAAGCTTACATATGCTCGTACTTATACCAATTTCATAAACTTGAAGCTTATTCATAAGATCATAAACATATCTTAAGCACACATATTTAACTATACATAAGATATATAGTCGCATGCGGGATGAGAAATCAACACATATTAGGCCATAGGTCGCTTAACTAGAAGATAAAAATCCTAAACCTCACCTTATAGCAAAAAGGAGTAGAAACTGGGTCAAAAGAAGCGACAACCGCCTAAACTTTGGGTTCGTGGGCATTCGGAAGAGGCTCTGAAACAAAAGAACACAAGACCCGAGACTTAGACTTAAATATGAACCAATTAGACGCCCGACAATGCTCATGAATGAAATGAATGCAAATGAAGTGCATAAACGTACTACTTAACGTATATCAAATCATAACTCGTTCAAATCATATCAAATAGATTCAAAAATCTAATATAATCGAATTAACACATAATAATACATGTTAGCAAAGCTTAGGGATCATGTTCGGGGTGGGAGAGAAGCAAACAAGCGAAGAAAAACAAGAAAATAAAGTTCGGAGTGAAAATAAGTCACTGCCCTAAATCCACCCCGGTGGATTTTTTTCAAAGGAGGAATCCACCCCCATGGATTCAAGGTAGTCAGCTCTCTGCCTCAAATCCACCCCGGTGGATTTTTTTCAAAGCAAAAATCCACCCCGGTGGATTTGGGTCAGTGGTTAAAATTCGAAAATAGGGCTTGCAAACTCCATGAAAACTCCTTCCAAACCAAAGCATCAACAACAAGACATGAAATGGTACAAATATAACACAAAATTAAGCAAGAAAAACATCCCAAATCATCTCCACTCATGCATACTATAAACCGGAAATGAAAAGAAGCAAAGAGTTTTTCATCAAGTTCCTCCCAACTTCTCAAAAGAGCAATAATGGCAAATCATAATACTTTCACCTACCATGAAAAAGGAGCATATACAAGCAATAAATAAGCCAAGTGAATCAACATATAAAGCTTCAAACTCAAAGAAAGCAAGAGATGCACTAGTTCTTCCAAAAATTCTTCAAAACCTAACTATTCATGACTCCAAGGAAATCTCATGAACTCCAACATTAAAGCATGATATAAGAAGTGTAAAATACTCACAAGATCAAGGAGATCAAATTCCCCAACTTACCTTGAAGAAATGGAGCAAGAAAAGCTAAAACTTGAACTTTAAGGTCACAACAATGGAGGAAAATAGCTTGGGACTCTTTTTCTTCCTTTCTCCTTGCTTTGGTTCGAAATTATCAGCACAAATGGGAGGAGAGATCTGATTTTGATGATTAAAAGTCAAGGGTAGGGGTATGGGTAGGTCTAATAGTCTCCAAGTAGGTTTATCGGTGCGATCTAGGTACGTAGGGCTGAAATTTGCGTCATTGGGGGTCGAAACGGTATCGAAAAAGTTCAAGGCTTATTCCATTGTATCCAAATCATCGATTCGAGTACAATGGCAAAGACGGAACTCGAATCCGAGTCCCCGAGCTCAAGTTACGAGAAAATGACTCAAGAGTGACCGAATTGCAAATTGGCCCAAAATTTTGAAATAAAATTCAATTGAGTCCAAACCAAAACAAACAAGTCCAAAACACAAATAAATCATACAATTAAGTCCAAGAATCAAATAATCAACGTTATACACAAATTAGGCATGCTCGGGTTCAAACTCCAAATCTCAAATCATAAATTCCAATATAATCAAAATTTCACATAAGTTTAAATAAGACAAGTAAGAAAATTATAAGAAATAAAACGACAGTTAAATCATATATTACATAATTAATGAATTTAAATCGCGCACGTATATCATACCTGTACGGTTGAACAGTCGGGGTGTCACACCGGGTTCACGAACATTGCTTCTTCTACGTGTTGTGCTCTATATATATGTAGGTGTGTGTGGGTAGCCCCTCGCTCAGTCTTTGGACTGACCGCTCCCCGTTTATGTTTTTAGTGTGCAGGTTTCAGTTTGGGTTCGCATTGGAGTTCGTGCTAGGCGGAGGTGTGTTGTGTCTTTTGAGTCTGTGTCTGCACGTTTCAGTTTGTTAAGTATTTTGTTCTGATTTATAATTTGTAAATTTTGTATAAGATATGTTGTGAGCGGGTTGCATGTATGATTTGATTGAATGGAATTCGGGACAGGTTAGGACAGGTGCTCGGATTAGTTGAACCCGTCTTGCTATGTAATTGTTCGGGATAGGATAGGACAGGTTCGATAGATTAGTTGAACCCGTGTAGATGATTTTGATTTCTGTATTGCTCTATATGTTTAACGTATGAAAGTTTTTGAAAGTTGCCATTTTGTATTGCTCCCGCTATAATGTTTCGCATATTTTCTTCTGTACCGGGTTAGGTACCGCCTAGCTAGTGGGTGTGTTTTTCGTTGGTCACCCGTTCGTTGTGACTTGGTACGTGTGCGGACTCTCCATTTCGTACACGTGTCGGGTCATAGTGCGGGGGTGTGATGCCCCACCGCTTGGGGTGTTACATCTTAAGTGGTATCAGAGCTACCAGGTTCAGAACCGGTGCTCTGGAGTCGTGTCGTGTCAGTCTAGGTCGTACGACATAGGAATATGTGCGCATTGCATCCGTTTGGCATGAAATTTTGCTTTCTCAGCATCAATTGTATTGTATTATATGATTTTGTGTGCTCTATGACTATGATTGTGTAACACTTTATGATTGTGCTTTTAACTATATTGAATTGTTGTATTCGCGTGACTTAAGTGCCACCTTTCATTTGAATCTCTAACCAGCATGCACCAACATTAGTGTTTTAATTGCAGGGCTGCAATACCAACAATTTAACCAGCTTCCATGACATCATTGCAACATTATGGTCAAGATTTCAAACACCACGATGAACGGTACACTAAGCATTCATGGCACGAGCATACATGCATTCTTTAGTTTGACTACTTCCTGTTATTACGTGTTATAGTTATCAATTGTGCTATGTGTTAACTGTTGTGATATCCTGACTCTGTCTATGTGCTTGAGTGAGAGAGATTTGATTCTCTCTATTTATGTGTTAGAGAGATGCTGGATTCTCCCTAAATATGTGAAGGAAAGATGCTGGAGTCTTTCTGAGTTCTGTGCACGAGAGATGCTGGATTCTCTTGTACTTAGGTATTCGAGGGATGTTGGATTCCCTTGGGTTTAGGGGTTTGAGAGATGCTGGATTTTCTCAAACTAGAATGTCTGGAAGATGTGGAATCTGATAGACCTAGGCTGAGAGATGGGGTTCTCTCTTTTACGAGTTGAGGAACGGGGTTTTCTCTTTTGTGTGCCGAGGGACGGGGTTCCTTCGCTTGTGTGTCGAGAGATGGGATTCTCTGTCTTGTTTGTTGCGGTTGCGTTACTTCCGGCCAGACGACAGTTTGCAAGCGACGAGAACGTGACGGTATCGAGCTTCGGGTGCAGTGGCCTAGTGCCGATCGAATGAGTTTGAAGGGACCAACGGTCAAGCGCTCAGTGGAACTTCAGTGACAACGAGTCACCATAAAGGGAGTTAATGTCAGTTAAGGGAGAAGTATCTTGAGGGGTTTGCAGTTCGCCTAGATCAGAGTTGCACAGCGGAAGCCTGGAGTGGAATTCGTTTCAGAGTCGTTCAAGATCTTGCTTTTGGACCTAAGGACAGGTCCTTTTTTATGTGTTTAATTAGGTGATTTTGTATTTTGCTCGGCCCTATTTGAACTCTTTAAGAGTTTAGGGGCCTTTTTGTAATTTTCTCTTTTTAGGGGTTTTTCGGTCATTTATCGTTCGAACGAGATTTTGACCATTTTGACCCCTTCAACGCGTGCGGGGTATCGAGACGAGTTCGTAGACTCTGAGTTTGCCCAATTCTGACGTCGTTAACCCCTTTCTTCCAATCGTTTTCGTATACAAGGACCCAAAGATATATACCCGGATTCTCGCTTTTCCTGCCAAACGCAGTAGACCCAGCTCTCTCTCTCTCTTCTCCCGTAATTCAGTCACTATTCACACACACTCACGGTGTGTTTTCACACACTACTCAAACTCGCTCGTTTCTCGACGGAATTCGACGATCCAATAGTCCATTTCGGAAAGCTCGACGACGCGGTCACAACCGTACCAAGATCTCGACCAACCGACGAGCGGAGGAGGCCCGTTTCAGTGATTTTCAGTCGTGGCTGAAAAGGGGGCGTACCACCGCCACTTCACCGCCCCTCGCGGCGGTTTCCGGTGGGATTCCGGCGATACCCACCCTAGGCCCATGATGAAGACGTCCCGGCGCAGCCTTGGACGTTGGCGGCTCGGCCATCCGGGCCGCGATTGAGCCCCACGCGCCACCTGTAGCTCGCGGCGGCGCCGATTTCGCCACTCCGGTGGTCTTTTTCGACGAAGGTTAATGTTTTCGAGGGTTTTCGACTATCCTGAGTTCATTTTCGGCATCAGTTTCACCCAATTTTGGCCATAGGTGGTGCTTCCAGTGATGGGAGTGGCGGCAGAAACTTCGGCGGCCAACGGGGCCTTTTTCCAGCGATCTTTTGGCCTCGGGCTCTTCACGAAAGTTGTTCAGAATGACGAGAACTATTAGCCATTGATCACGCGACTCCTGATTTGGCCGTTTGGTGGCGGATCGCGGAGGTTCAACAGCGGCGCCACCTCCGGGGATTTTCCCGGCGAGAAAGCTTAGGGCTTTCGTAAAGCTCATCACGGGTAAGTCGATGCATCTTTCGGTTCTCATTTCGGTTCACCGGTTTGGAAGTAATTGACGTTTGAAGATTTTAGGGTTTTCGTATTCTTGGATTTGAAATTGGAGACTATTGGCTTGGAATTTGCAGAAATTGGTTGAGGATTTGGAACGAGCACGAGGAGTACTTGCACGGATGATTTTTTTGGGATTTTTCCGGCACGCTCCCGCGGCGGCCCGCCACTGTTCCGACGGCTCCGGTGGCGGCGATCCGGCGGGCTTCGGACAGAATGTCCGTCTCGTTATGGTCAGTCCGTTGCCGCTTTCCGTTCGTTAATCGGACACTCGGTTTATTTTCGGTGAATTTATTTGTATAATTGTGAATATTTAATTATTTGTTCTAATTGTGATTTTAACGCGATATACTTGATTTGCCGATCGAATTGTACTTCAATGTATATTAAATGATTGTATGAAATATAATTTGATATATTTGAAGGTCTTGATTTGCGATTTGATTCTGGTTTGTTGAATTTGTTACTTGTTTAATTTAAAAGGGGGTGTTTGTGTAATTTTTGGAAAAGTATGAATTGTTTAATTTGAATGTGTAAACCTTAGTAATTAAATCTAATATGTAATACATGAATTTAATATGTAAAATATGAATTGTATGAATTGAGTAGGGTTAGAATTTGATTTGTAACCTCGTGAAATTTGTATGAATTAGGAAGCATACTATTATGATTTATTTGATTTATTAATATGTGTCAATTGGTATGATAGGTGCTACGTGAATTTGCATGAAATGAATTAAGTAAGCTTCGTTAATTAAATTTGTTATAAAATCCATGAATTATTTATGTGATAAATGAATAATATGATTTGATTAAATTATGTAATGTTTCTTCTGCAAATAATTGCTAGGCATTTGATCCCTGTTTGTGTGATTGCATTTTTCGTGCGTCTCTAGGGGGTTGTTTAAGTCTGAGTCTGAGTCGTGTGTTGTGTTTTGTGTGTCCAGTTGGTACAGGTGCACCCGGGGTGGTGACTTGTGGTCGTGCAGGTTCCAGGGTGGACCTTCTGCTTTGTGGTCTGTAGTGTTTGCTACCAGGTGAGGTTAGGATATAGTTATACCCTATTGCAATGTGCTCGTTTTCGAATGTGTGCGATTTATAAGCCTTGTATATACGTAGATATGTGTGAAATATGTACTTTGATGGTTTTGTTATAAGTTTGAAAGTACGAAACACTATGTATGAGCCTATGTATGCTTGATTTCGATTTGTTATACTTTTGAAGTCGGTCTATGTGATATGTACGTACGATATGATAAGTACGATATGCATGAGATATGTCTGTTCGTCTGTCTATCTGCCTGTTGCGGGTTAAGCTTCCGATTTCCGTGATCAGTGTAAGTGTGATTTTTGCGTTATGCCTGGGGGCCCCGACGATAGGATCAACCCGGAACCCACCATGAGGAAGGTGGGGGATGGAGTCCTTGGGTGTGAGTGTCATGAAACTCATACCCTGACATATTAGTGTGCATGGTTAGGGTATGTACAGCCCTTCCATCATCCGGTGAAAGGTATGTGTGTTTGCCTTATGTTTTATGATTTGTATTTTGGTTTTGAGTTGCGTCTGTCAGTCTCAAGTTCGTGAAACGTGGGTAGATTCCGAAATTAAGATAAAAAAATTGGTATACTTTTATACTAATGAGTTACGTTCCGGTATGTGTGCTAAGTCTGCATGAATCTGAGTTTGTGCCTTAAGAAACCTTTGATTTAAGATTTGTTTGGTCTGTTTGATAAGTCTCCCTATATGTATTTTATCACGGGAAATGTTTTGGCGTGCAAAAACTAACCCCGGGTTATGTTGCTTCTTTTCGGATATCAATGAGTTTTCGCACATCCTTTGTGTGAAATAGCCCACGAACGTTGCTTCTTCAACGTGTTGTGCTCTATATATATGTAGGTGTGTGTGGGTAGCCCCTCGCTCAGTCTTTGGACTGACCCCTCCCCGTTTATGTTTTTAGTGTGCATGTTTCGGTTTGGGTTCGCGTTGGAGTTCGTGCTAGGCGGCGGTGTGTCGTGTCTTTTGAGTCTGTGTCTGTACGTTTCAGTTTGTTAAGTATTTTGTTCTGATTTATAATTTGTAAATTTGTATAAGATATGTTGTGAGCAGGTTGCATGTAAGATTTGATTGAATGGAATTCGGGACAGGTTAGGACAGGTGCTCGGATTAGTTGAACCCTTCTTGCTGTGTAATTGTTCGGGACAGGATAGGACAAGTTCGATAGATTAGTTGAACCCGTGTAGATGATTTTGATTTCTGTATTGCTCTATATGTTTAACGTATGAAAGTTTTTGAAAGTTGCCATTTTGTATTGCTCCTGCTATCATGTTTCGCTTATTTTCTTCTGTACAGGGTTAGGTACCGCCTAGCTAGTGGGTGTGTTTTTCGTTAGTCACCCGTTCGCTGTGACTTGGTGCGTGTGCGGACTGTCCATTTCGTATACGTGTCGGGTCATAGTGCGGGGGTGTGATGGCGCACCGCTTAGGGTGTTACATGTTGGGCCCCGGAGAATGTGGGTAAGGAACCTCGGGACGGTATCGGGCTGTCGGGTTAAGCCAGTGCATAGTCTCCATTTGAGGTATCTCGTGCGACTCAGGGAGATAGAGGAGGCGAGATATTCTTGAGCCGGTGGCATAAAACCTGCCGAGGACTCGTAGGGGATCATTACCCCTCGAGGTATGTATATGATATGGATGGTTAGGGGCGTATACACCCCTTCCGTCACACGGAGTTGAGGATGTTATGTTATGTTATGTTTTCTGTTTTGATATTATAACATGGAAGTAAGGTTGGAGACCCGTACTCGCCGGGTATATGATTATGATCTATTATGTTGATTATGAAACGGGATAGGAGCTTTCTCTTTTGATATGATATGACTAAGCTCAGTATGTTTTCGTTTGAATAAGATAAGATATGTATAAGTTTCATTTGAAAATGGTTTTGGTATGCAAACCCTACTCCCGGTTCATAATCTTTCTTTTGATACGTGCTCTGCTTCTTATTATGTATAATGTGTGTGAGTGCAGCCCCCCTCACTCAGTCAGTGGACTGATCCTCGCCCCACCTATGTTTTTAGTTTGCAGGTGCAGGTTGTGGGAGTTCGAGTTAGGCGGCTTTGAGTCTGGTCTGTCGGGGGTGTGTGTCAGTCCGTTTGATTTTTGTTGAGTACTTTGTTGCGAATTATGTATGAAAATTATGTATATGGTATGTTCTGTACAGGATTATGATTATGCTTCGATTATATAAATTTTCGGGACAGGTTAGGACAGGGTTTGGATTAGTTGAACCCGTCTTTGTTGTATGTTATTTGGGATAGGTTAGGACAGGGCTTGGATTAGTTGAACCCGTCTTTGTTGTATGTTATTCGGGACAGGTTAGGACAGGTTTCTTGTTTAGTTGAACCCGTTTAGTTGACGTTGAGTTATTTCAGGAATATATGAATTTTGATTGTTGCCTAAAGTTTATGAAAATTCGTATTTTTATCGCTTCCACATTTTTGTTTCGCTTATTTTCATTTATACAGGGTTAGATACCGCCTAGCTTAGGTTGGGTTTTCGTTTGTCACCCGTTCCCTGTGACTTGGTGCGTGTGCGGACTTTCCATTTCGTGCACGTGTTGAGTCATAGTGCGGGGGTGTGGTGCCCCACCGCTTGGGGTGCTACATCTTAAGTGGTATCAGAGCTATCAGGTTCAGAACCGGTGCTCTGGAGTCGTGTCGTGTCAATTTAGGTCGTACGGCATAGCAATACTTGTGCATTGCATTCACCTGATGTGAAATTTTGACTTATCTTCATGAATTTATCTGAACTTATGTGATTGTGTGCGCACTATGATTACGATTTCTGCAAAATTATTATTGTTAAACTTTAAATTTTAGTAAATTACGTGTTGCATCTGCAATAACTAGGTGCTTATAATTGCTTCCATTACTTTACATACCCATGTACTAACCCACATGCATAGATATTTGTCCAAATTGTGAATTGCAAGGCATTGGCTCGATGATAAAATTGTAATTGATCGTGATAACACTTTTCGCTTCTACAAATTGATGACATAAGACTTAAAACTACCATGCCCTAATTACTTGAATAAAAGGGCAAATGAATATCTACAAGAATTCAACAATAGCTAGATGCTAATATTATGGAAACAGATTTGTGGTTGTATTTTAGGTGTTTATCTACCTGATCCACCGAGTGCTGTTTGGTTGAAGCCACTCCGGAATCTGAATAAGGGTTGACCAGAAAATGTACGATCGAGCTAATAGCTTCAAGATATAGGGCGAATGCATATAAGATAGAACGTTGGGCTGTGGTCAACTTCTCTGCACGATGCGATGCTCGTAGACTCATGAATGATTTGATGAAAGTTGGTAGACAGATGGGGAATAGCTGCGAAAGTGTATGGATTTGTTCGGGTTTAGAATTATCCCTTAATGTTTGGCGCTACGCAAGGTTCCAGCGTTGATTCTTTACACGGATATTTCTCATGGCTCGCCTAGACAATCGGATGTCTCCTTAATTGCCGTTGATGTTAACTCGAGACAATGATTGTCAATCTCGTGTTGGGGCATGCCTACGAACTCAATCTACAAAAGTTGAAATGATTCGATTTACGATAAAAACATGCCTCAGATACTGAGGATGAGCGAATTATGGAAAAGCTGCTAGAGGACATCTATCAGAGTTGGGTAGCAAAGCCGGATCGGTTATCATAGCCATGAAGGCGTCAATGGAAGTCAAATTTAAACAAGTGTTAATTGTTAGACATTAATTCAAGGCGGTACGTCAAAACAGGATCGACCAAATAAGGCTAAGCGAACATTTAAGAATTTGAGAAGCACTGCAGTTATGAATCAGAGGTCAGGATTCTGGCTCACTACGGATTAGGACATTTGCCACCTAGGAAAATTCGAACTTTGACTCTATTGCTACGGTGAACGGTACATTGAGCATCCATGGCATTTGCATACATGCATCGCATCAGTAATTATATTTTATTTTGTTTGATGGATGTTGTTGATTTTAATAACGTGATTAAGTGATTTAATTTTCATAACTTGAAATTTGTTGTTGTTTTGATTTCCTACTAAATTGAATGAATAGCCTGCTTGTGTGAATTCATCATGCCTACGTGTTAAAAAAAAAATCCTAATTGCTCACTAACCCCTTTATGTATATACATACATATTGCAATTCTATCTTGCAGTGATCCCATCACGATATCCCCCTTGAGTTGAATATGGATGATGAGTCTATACTTTAGGGACGCCGATATCAGTCATGTAAAGGTACAGTACACATGCATCCCATGTTTTGCACCCGGTGCTACTTTAATGTGTGTATGTATGAATGCTGAGTAAGTGAACTTGTGTGCTAGAGAGTTGTTGAGACCTCTCTATTTACGTGTTAGGGAGATGTGGGATTCTCCCTATTAATGTGATAGAAAGATGCTGGATTCTTTCTAAATTATGTGAGCAAGAGATGCTGGATTCTCTTGGAGTTAGATTTTTGGGAGATGCTGGATTCTCTCGAATTTAGGGGTTTGAGAAATGCTGGATTTTCTCAAACTAGAATGTTTGGAAGATGTGGAAGTCTGCCAGACTTAGGTTGAGAGACGGGGCTCTCTCGATTATGTGGTTGGGAGGCGGGGTTCTCTCAATTCTGTGCCTGAGGGACGGGGTTCTCTCTTTTGATGTGCCAGGAGACAGGGCTCTCTCTTGCGTACTGAGAGATGGGATTCTCTCTTGTTTGTCGCGGCTGAGTTGCGTGTGGCCTGATGTTGGTTAGCAATCGAACGAGTTTGAAGCGACTAACGGTCATGTAACATCCCGACTGATCAGACTTTTCAGGTAACCTCTTATGTACGCTATTCAATTATTTCCTTATGTGATATTTCATTTCTAACGTGAATTATTGAAGTTATTTGAACTTATTTGCTTTAATATGAATTTGGTTACCCTTGAACGTTTAACTTTTCTTGTTTGGTATTTGATTCGTTTCGGGTTCGTATTTAATTCTGATTTTTGTGAATTCGTGATATTTGTTAATTATATGCTTTATGGACTCGGTTATGTGCTCGTTATATGTTTTGGTATTTGTTTTGATTGCCTTTTTTGGGTTCGTTTTGGAGATGGGACCTAAAGGAGGCTAAAGAGCATTTAGCGCACCTTGGGTTCTGGGACGCGTATCTTGAGCTCGGGAATTCGGATTCGAATTCCGTCACCTCCGTTGAACTCGTTTCGACGATTCGGGTTTAATGGGACAAGCCTCACATTTTTCTAAGCTCGTTAAGACCTTCGAATTTCACCCGTAACGAGCCCCTTATGCTTGAGAGACACCTTTTGACCTAGCTATGACTTTGTGGACCCCACTAAACCTTAACCAAGCCTTAACCATGAGTTAGACCTTGAGTTGAGCCTCTCTTATCCCTTTTGCTGCAGTAAATCGAGCCAATTCCCCCCTCTCTCTCCCAAAAACTGATCAGCAAAGGAAGCAAGAAGAAGAAAGAAATCCCTTTGTCCAATTCTTTGATTTTGAGCTCAAATCTTCATCAAAGCTTCTCCAATTTGAAAGGTGAGTTCATGGTTGTCATCTTCACTCTTTCTTCTCTCTTTTATGTGCTCTTAAGATCATTTTCATGGTGGATTGGTGAGATTTGGCAAACTTGTGAATAGTAGATGTTGGGAGATTTGTTGATCTTTGCTTCCATTCTTGTTTTCTTGAGTTTTGATGTTAATATTATGCTCCTAGGACTTAATTCTTAGCATTTATTTCATTTCCTTGCTTGGTAGTTGGAGTATGAGTGTTTAGTTTTGTTTGGGATTGCTGAGTTTGCTGTTTGAGCCGTCTTCGTTTTTCTGTACCGAGACACGGGGGTGTCTCGGTTTGCCTTTTGTTGGTGACACGGGCGTGTCACCTCTTGTTTTCATTGTTCGTTTTTCTGTACC
Source organism: Lantana camara (assembly GCA_037501455.1). NCBI lineage: Eukaryota > Viridiplantae > Streptophyta > Magnoliopsida > Lamiales > Verbenaceae > Lantana > Lantana camara. The sequence goes on from CM074858.1 coordinate 58,701,861, forward strand.
GAGACACGGGGGTGTCTCGGTTTGCCTACCTCTGGGTTTCTGTTGTTCGTTTTTCTGTACCGAGACACAGGGGTGTCTCGGCTTGCCCTTCCAGGGGGCACGGGCGTGTCCCCTAGGAACTCTAGTTTTCCGTCCGTCTTTGCTTGGTTTTGTTTCCTTTCCGTTGTTTCTTGTTGTTCCTTCTTGCCTCGTTTTGGTGTGTATGCATGACCAACTTGTTATATTTTGTGTTAAGCCTTATGTTATGAATTTGTGCTTTGTTTTATCTCCTCGTTTATGATATATGACCGTTTATGCATTGAATACTAGTAAATGATCTAGATGTGGATTCATTTCATATCATTTGCATCATAAACATACATACGCATGTACCGAGCGTCAATGTGGTTCATATTGAGTCTAAGAGTTTTCCTTGTTGTTTGTCTTGTTCAGAGGATCTCCCTGTAGAGGACGAGCTTGCATCGTAGGTGTCCGGTTGTCACACTTTTGTCTCCACTTCGTTCGTTGACAAGGTGAGGTTTTGTTCTTTTAGTTATTCGACCTATAACCCTACTTGATTTGAGGCCTCGCATGTGGATACGTATAATATATGGTAAATAAGTGTATGATACTTATGTTGCGGGATTTGCCCCATTTGTTATAAGAGTTTCAAACGTTTTGTATAAGTATATAAGCTATTTTGCTTTTGTTTGAAAAGTTTAGTCTTTCGTAAGTGTGTGTGTGTAAGCGAGATGTGGCTTTGAAAGATAAGCTTTGAGATATGTTTGTGTGACTTTCATGATATGTTTGGGCCCCGGAGTGTGGTATGGTAATCTCGGGACGGCCGAGGGGTCGCCGAGCTCTTCCATCAACACCTCCATTTGAGAGTCTCGCCCAACCTTGGGAGGTTGAGGAAGGGTGTTTCTCTTGAGCCGGTGGAGGCAACCGCCGAAGGTTTCAATGTAGTAATTAAACCTTGTCTCGTCTGTGTATGTGGATAGTTAGGGCCGATCAACCCTTCTATCAACCGGTGTTGGGGATGGATTCTGATTTGTTTTGTTTTGCTTTGATTTTCGTATATGGAAGTTAGGATGTGTATGACTCATACTCGCCGAGTTGGTTTAGCTCCGTATGATCTATGGAACGAGAGTGGATTCTTAATTTACCTAAAACTTGGAGTTTGGCTTTTGGCCTTTTTCCTTTTCTTTAACCTATGTATATCTATATCACGGGAATTAATTTGGCTTGCAAAAACCACTCTCGGTTCAAGGATTCTTCCGTTTTGATTAAATGCTGTGCTCTATATACATATATATCGGGTGCGTGAGTTAGCCCCCTCACTGGTCGCTAGGACTAACCCTCGTTGTTGTTTTTCCCCTTTTCCCTTTCTTTTGAGTTTGCAGGTTCTCCCGAGTCAAGCTAGGCGGCAAGTGTCTTTTGGGTTTACTTGTGGTATAGCTTGAGTCTTCATGCATCGTAGTGGATTTCCTCTTCTTTTGCTTATGGATTTTAAGATTATGTATTCGGTACACTTATGCTATTTTGGCCATGATGGCATTGTACATTTGTATATAAGCTAGCTTGTTGATTGGAATACTTGACCCTTCCCTATTTTGATATGTATATATGTGATCTTGGGAATCATGTTTGTATGAATTGCTTCCGCTACTCTGATTTTAATTCTCGCAGTTCTTGAGGGTCTAGGCCGCCTAGCGAGGGTGTGAGCTTTGTGTGTCTCCCGTTCGCTAAGGTTTGATACGGGTACGAACTTCCATTTCATTACTCGCGTTGGACCTTAGTGCGGGGGATGTGGCACCCTTCGCTCTGGGGGTGTTACAGGTCAAGTGTTCGGGCAAACCTCTGTGACTACGAAACTCTGAAGGGAGTTGATGCAAACAATGGGAGTAAACTTCACAGCCAGGGCTATAATTCTACATGATTTAAGGAGATGGATTGAAGTATTCCAGTTCGAAGCTTTACGTCTAAGGAATACGACCTGAGGACAGGTTCTATTGAAGGAGGGGAGACTGTAACACCCCCCTCGTCCTACAAATAAGGTACATCACTTTTCAATATTTTTATGTGTTTAATTATGTGATTTTGTGTTTTGTGTGGCCCTATTTTGAACTCTTTTAGAGTTCAGGGGCTTGTTCGTAATTTTCTTTTTTTTTAGGGGTTTTCCGGTCATTTCTAGTTCAATCGAGGTTTTGAGCGCGTTCGGGGCAGCGAAACGAGTCCGTAGACTCTGAGTTTGCCCAATTCTGACGTCGGTAGCCCCTTCTACCGATCGTTTTACACGCGAGGACCGGGTTAAATATCTTGATCATCGTAATTCGTGCCAGACTTCAGCTTCATCGTCTCTTTCTCCCGCGATCAGACACACCCACACACACTCAAGGTGTGAAACACACACTCATCCCTAACTTGCTCGTTTCTCGATGGAATTCGACGTATGAATAGTCGAAATTAACCAGCTCGACGAGCTCGTCACGATGATACCAAAATCATGGCCTGAAAACCAGCGGAGGCGGCGTAATGGCGAGTTGTAGGCGGCGGCGGTGGTGGCACAAGTTTCAGCCTCGTTTCGTAGCGGCTTCCGGCGACGATTGTTCGACACGTGCCCCGAGGTATGATAGAGGACTTCCAGGCGTAATTTTCTGTGCAAGCGGCGCCTCCATCGGGGTGGCAAGGAAGGCGCACGTGCCACCCATAGCGGACGGCGGGCGGCGGCGTTACTGTAGCGTGGTGGTTCGCCGGGTTCCGGTGAGTTTTCCGGACAACCTTTGATGCTTTCCTACGTTTTTCGACGTCTTGAATCCATTTTCGGCCTCAAATTGGAGCGAATCGCGGCGGAAATGGTGGTTCCGACCATGGCAACGGTGGCATGATTTTCGCGGTGATTTTGGGGCTTTGCCGGCGATCTTTTGGCAACGGTTTCTTCAGAGAAGTTGTTCGGGATGATGATATCGATCTACTTACGTGGCCCCGACTCGGGAACCGGCCATTGGGCGGCGGACCGGTGGTCTTTTTCCGGTGATATTTTCCGGCTTTTGGTCAGGGGCTTTTGAAGGCCTCGTTACGAGCTTTCCAATGGTATGTTCGGATTTCATTTTCGTTTTACGGTTTGCGTTTAATTTCAGTTTTCATCGTTGGAATTTAGTTCGGTTTTTCGTCAACGAAGTCCGGTGTGTTTGGTATTTTCTGAAATTGGTTGAGGGCTTTTGTCGAGCAGGCCGAGGCGCATGTTCTGTCCTTCCGGGGAATTTTCCGACCACCAGAAGTGGTGGTCCGGCGACTGTACGTGGCGGTTCGGCTGGTTCCAGTGGTGGCATTCCGACGCCCTTCGGACAACAAGTTCCTTGTGGTGAGTCCAACGCCACTTTCCGTTCGTCAATCGGATGTCCGGTTGATTTTATATGAATTTTTGAAGTTGTATGAAACATAGGAAATGAATCATGAAAGGATACGTTGTACTTTAATTTGAATGAATTGTTTAAGTATACTATTGTTGGGAATTTTGTAAATTATGCAAATATGTAATTTTGAATAAATTGATATGAGATTTATGTTTTATTCTCGCAAGACTTGGAGCATGATAAGTTTTAAATTATTATGTATCGATGTATAATTTCCTACCTGATAATATGAATTATATAAGTTATGCATCTTCTAATGTGCGAAATGATTGTGATTTGATATGAATGACTTAATTTGAATAAATGTGAACTATCTGTGCATCATTTGTATTCGTGAGCATAGTCTTGCGTCTTTGTGGTTTGATTTGAGTCTGAGTCTTGTGTTCCGTGTGTTTAGTCGATTAGGGTTTTTCCAGGGAGTATCTGTCAGCTGTTTGGGTTCCAGTGGGACTTCTTGGCTTGTGTTTTCCGTTCTCGTTGGTGTAAGGTGAGGTTTTAGGATTTTTGTTTTAGTTAAAGCGACCTATAACCTTCTGTGCTCGTTTTCAAGCCTGCATGCGATTATTCTATTATATTTATATAATAGATATATTTTTATACGATATGTTTATGATTTTGTCATACGATTAAAGGTTTTCGAACTGTATATGTACGAGCGTATGTAAGCTTGAAATGTTTTGCAACGAGGCTATGCTCCTAACCATGTGTCTTCATGCCAGCTACGGATTCGGATGACACGGAGAGGTACATTTATAGCATATGTTAAGTTGCAAGGTACGGTATGTCTGATAAGGTACGTAAGTTATGCTATGTTATGTATGATATGTAGTGAGTTATGATCTGTTATGTTATGTTCTGATATGTTGGGCCTCGGAGACTGTGTGTAAGGAACCCCGGGACGGTATCGGGCCATCGGGTTAAGCCAGTGCATAGTCTCCATTTGAGGTATCTCGTGCGACTCAGGGAGATAGAGGAGGCGAGATATTCTTGAGCCGGTGGCATAAAACCTGCCGAGGACTCGTAGGGGATCATTACCCCTCGAGGTATGTATATGATATGGATGGTTAGGGGCGTATACACCCCTTCCGTCACACGGAGTTGAGGATGTTATGTTATGTTATGTTTTCTGTTTTGATATTATAACATGGAAGTAAGGTTGGAGACCCGTACTCGCCGGGTATATGATTATGATCTGTTATGTTGATTATGAAACGGGATAGGAGCTTTCTCTTTTGATATGATACGACTAAGCTCAGTATGTTTTGGTTTGAATAAGATAAGATATGTATAAGTTTCATTTGAAAATGGTTTTGGTATGCAAACCCTACTCCCGGTTCATAATCTTTCTTTTGATACGTGCTCTGCTTCTTATTATGTATAGTGTGTGTGAGTGCAGCCCCCCTCACTCAGTCAGTGGACTGATCCTCGCCCCACCTATGTTTTTAGTTTGCAGGTGCAGGTTGTGGGAGTTCGAGCTAGGCGGCTTTGAGTCTGGTCTGTCGGGGGTCTGTGTCAGTCCGTTTGATTTTTGTTAAGTACTTTGTTGCGAATTATGTATATGGTATGTTCTGTACAGGATTATGATTATGCTTAGATTATATAAATTTTCGGGACAGGTTAGGACAGGGTTTGGATTAGTTGAACCCGTCTTTGTTGTATGTTATTCGGGACAGGTTAGGACAGGGCTTGGATTAGTTGAACCCATCTTTGTTGTATGTTATTCGGGACAGGTTATGTAGCACCCCTATACGTAGAGATACTACACCCCCGCACTATAGGCCGATCCACATACGAAATGGACAATCCGTACATGAACTAACCTATAGCGAACGGGTGACAAATAAAAGAAAGGACGAGCTAGGCGGGACTATACCCCAAAGCAATACAAAACCAAGACATAAAAGTTAAAAGCGGAAGCATTAATTCATAAATACATATAGGTACCATATTTACATCAACGATATAAATACTAATAGTTACCAAAAGATATCAATACATTATCATCTCCTATATATCATACAAGCAAAAGTCCCCAAATATACCAAGAACTATAACATACTAACTCAGGACATGACAAAAGCAAGATCATGGAAATGTGTGCAGTGCTAGACCCGGCTGGATGACAAGACACGACTCAGACTCCAGCCTAGCACACGACCGTGACAACCTGAAAGGTGGGGTGTCAGTCCATGGAAGACTGAGTGAGGGGCATAAATATATATTAGCGCAATTAACATGCAAGTTATAATCTCGGGTAAGGTTTTATAATTAAAAGTATTATAAGTTCACAATCACATAAAATCGCCCGAGATTACAACTACCAATATTAAGTACTTTAATCGTTTTCATGTTTCAATGCGTGCAATACGTGGCCCGGCGAGTGAGGGCAATCTCCAACCTTACTCCAACTGTGTACAGTACATGCTTGCTTTATCTTTTAATAAGTGATCATGCAATTAAGCTATCGTGCAATCGTGCAGGTGTATTCAGGCAGAACAATCAATACATGCAATCATGACAATAACCCGAGGACAATCCGTGGTGCCGGACCCGTCCCCATTCTCCTTCTTCCTCCGGTGATGGTGGGATTGCAAGGCCCCACCATCCAATCTCATTGAGCAGAGGGTACATGAATCCCTAAGCCCGGAGCTCCTTCCTCCACTAATCTCCTAGCGGATTCAGGGGTGACCCCAAATGTGGTGAGGATAATGTTCGAGTTACCCGTCAGCCCATGCTTTCCCGGTTGGCTCAAACCACTACCCTCGGGCCCAACGTGACATGCTTTACTCGCCAAAACACTATCAATCAATCAATCATGATACATGACTTGCTTGCAGTTGTGAGTAAGTTTAGAAAACATTAGAAATAAGTATATATATACCTTTTGGCTTGAAATCCACATAAAGGTTATACGGGTTCTATATACTAACAATTAAACCTCACCTTTACCGACAAAAGACAAGTAGGGCACGGCCTACGGGGCTTGTTCCTCGTCCCTACGAAGCTGGTCTGTGCAAAATAGACGTGTACACGTGAGACTTGACTCTAAATAGACCAAATATGACGAACGGCGAAAATGCAACGAGATGATGTGCAAATCACAATGTAGCATGAAAACATCTTGTTTCAGTACATATTCAATCATATAATAACAATTCGGTAATTATTTCATGTAATAAACATTTTCAAGTTATGAGATAAATTATAAGTTTAATATAAATTTCATGAAATTTTGATAAAATATAATTTATAAAATTATAATAAACATAAGAATGTAATTAATGAAATTCGGGGCGTTATAGGTTAGGACAGGTTTCCTGTTTAGTTGACATTGATTTATTTCAGGAATATATGAATTTTCATTGTTGCCTAAAGTTTATGAAAATTCGTATTTTTATCGCTTCCGCATTTTTGTTTCGCATATTTTCATTTGGACAGGGTTAGATACCGCCTAGCTTAGGTTGGGTTTTTCGTTTGTCACCCGTTCACTGTGACTTGGTGCGTGTGTGGACTTTCCATTTCGTACATGTGTTGAGTCATAGTGCGGGGGTGTGGTGCCCCACCGCTTGGGGTGCTACATATAACGCACGTCACCTGCAAGTTGTAACCTCGGGTGAAGGTTTGGAAATGAAATAAATATATAGTTCAAGATTAACTTGTTCTTTGACCGAGATTACAACTAATCATTTTAACATGTTAACTTGATCATTTCATGAACATGTGGCCCCGGCGAGTAAGGGCTATTCTCCAACCTTTACACCAATTGTGATCAATATGTGCTTGCATGATTCATTAAATACGTGATCATACATATCATTTAGTGCTCAAGTAGACATAATCATGATTAAAACATGCAATAACCCGAGGATAATCCATGGTGCTGGATCCATCCCCAGTCTCCTTCTTCCTCCGGGTGATAGTGGGTTTGCAAGGCCCAACTATCCACGACATGGTGTACGTAGGGAACATGACTCCCTACGCACGGAACTCCTTCCACCACTAAACTCCTAGTGGCTTCGGGGGTGATCCCAATGAGATGAGGATAATTCAGGAGTTACTCGTCAGCCCTTGCTTTCCCGGTTGGCTCAAGAATTACCCTCGGGCCCATGTGCAATCATGACTCGCCAAAACTTGCTTGAAATCGTGAACAATCGTTGCTTGCTTGCTTGAAAATGTTTATAGTTTGAAAACGTTTATAATTATAATAGATTTTGGCCGAAATCAACACATATGGGTTGTAAGGTTCTAAATACCTAGAACAAAACCTCACCTTTTCTTACAAAATGAAACAAGGATATGCTCCAAGGAGCCTGCTACTCGTCCATGACCTCGTGACCTGTGCAAACATGACGTGTATACGTGAGACATGACTCAAAATGGACCAAATATGACGAACAGCGAAAATGCAACGAGATGACGAGCAATTCACAATGTGGCATGAAAACATCTTGTTTTGGCACATATTCAATCATATAATAGCAATTTGGGGTGAAAGAAATCATTGGATCATGGTGTTAAAAATTTAATTTTATGCAGAATGTTTTGCTCTGTCAAACGTGCGGGAACGGCCGTTCCGGCCTCCCTTTGTAAATGGGAAGGGCTGTTCCCGTGGCCCTTCAAAACGTGCCAGCGTTTTTCAAAATAAAAGCGCGTCTTAGGTGGGAACGACCCTTCCGACACTCAGGCCAAAATGGGAACGGCCGTTCCCATGCTAGGCCGCCTAATTTGAATTGAAGCGCGGGAACGACCGTTCCCATTAAGCCTTAAGGCGGGAAGGGCCGTTCCCGCTTCTGCAACCGAAAGAAAACAGGGCAGAACAGAGCAGAAGCTACGGCAACAACAAATCAAGCAACAAAGTTCCAAGTTTGATCAATAAAACCAAGAATTCCTGGAAATATTCATGCATATAAGTTCAAGACATGATAATATCTCACTTAAACACATAAACTAAGGAAAATCGTCAAGAAATCAAAGTTACAACCTCAAGCTTATTTTGATCATTCAAGCTCAACTCTTCCAAGAATTTCATGAATAAATCATGCTATGATCACATATTCATGCCTTGATCAACAATTAATTCACTTATGCCATAATTCTCAAACCCTAGCTCACATATAAATGCTCAAGAATCATCAATTCATGCAAAACACCCACCTTGGGCTAAGGAAATGGAGAAAATGGATGAGGAAGATGATCAAGCTTCCAAAACTTGGATTATTTCTTGAAATTCTTGATGAAATGGAAGAAAATCTCTTCTTTCTTTTTCCTTGAAGAACCGAGAGTGAAATGGCAAGTATGTTGGAAGATTTTTGGGATGAAAATGATCAAGGAAGATCATGGAAGCAATATACCGTGATTCATTTCTTGGAAATGTGTGAAATATGCAAATTGCCAATTAATCCCTCAACTTATGAAGTTATGCAATTAAGGATGTAGAGTTTTGAAATATGATCAATTAGATCCTTGAAAAATTATGCAATTAAGTCCCTAAAGTTAGAAAGATAATCAAGCAGGGACAATTCGGTAATTTGAAGTACTCTCGGTAATTATTTCACGTAATAAATATTTTCCATGGCGTGAAATAATTTTTCCAATGATATGAATTCACATAATTTATATAAATAATGTTTCATGAATTTTATAAAATATGGAATGTCACGTAGGACAAATAGAAATTTAAAAGAATTAAAATAAATTCCTACGCTCAAAATCTCACACGTGGCGTGCTTACCTGTTCATCCGGAACCGGGGCGTTACACAAAAACATAATTTCATGCATAAATTACATATACATACACAAACATAAACACATGTAAAAAGAATTAAAAGAAGGAACACAGCAGCAAAAGGAGCTCCCCGGCCGGGTAAAAACTCAACACAAAACTCCCCGGCCGGGTAGAAGAAGATGCAGTAGCTACTGCCTTAAGGTGTCCCCGCCTGGGGAGATGAAATCAGGCCCGACGAACAGCAGCAACTGCTGCTCTATTTCTCCTCTTCTCACATAGGAAAAACAGGGCAAAGGAGTAGCAGCAACAGCAATGGAGCAATGAAACAGCAACAAAAAAAAGCTAGAAAAGGAAGCAAAAACTGACAACAGTTCATACATGGAAGAGCAGTTCGAAATTCCAATTTTCAAGCCCAAAAACTCAAGGTTTCATCAAATTTATCAATGGTAAATCAATCCTAATACATCTATCATGAAGTATGAATCAAGAATTGAAGCAAAGAAGCTCATATAAACAACAAACATGCATCAATTCACACAAAATCCTGACAGCATCCAAGGATTCAAAAAAAAAAGGAAAAACCTAACTATTCATCAAATGAATCATATCATACTTAAACCTTCATGTAATTCAGCAAAAAGACACTTAAAATAAAGGGGAGAAGATATAGAACAAGAATCTGGGCTTACCTTTCGAATTTGAGGCCAAATGATGGAGTATTGATCTTGGAAAGGCAAAGTAAACTGTGCAGATTCTTTTTCCCCTTCTCTCTCTCGATCAGCTGCCTCTTTCTCTCTCTCCAGGCATGATTTCGAAATGAGGGTATAAGGTATGGTTATAGGGTTTAACTAGGGTTATTTTGGCTCAAGAATCAAGTGATTTGGTTAAGAAATGAGAGAGTTATGACCAAAATACTCCAAGGTGGCAGATTTGCTCGAACAGTTCGTTCCGGACAAAATACGGGGGATCAAACGGACTTAGAAAAATATGAGACCAAGTTCTCTAGCTTCCAAATTTCGTTACGAGTCCAGCGATACTTCTGGAATTCGAATCCGAATTCCCTAGCTCAAGTTACAGTCTCCGGAATCCAAGGCGCGCTAAAACTAGTTAGGACCTCGAATCCCCAACAATTAAAATATGGTTAGTTACCATATCAAACAAGTCCGAAAAATTAAAACGAGCATATAAACGAATTCATAACACGTATAATGCATGCATATTAAATCGGCACGAAATTTCGATCTCAAATCAAGCACAAACGCAACACATTTTCAACAAATAAGCACATTATTCAAATAATAAAATTAAATTTCCAAAGAAATAATAAATATAATTTTAAAAATAATAATTAAACGAATTAAAATAAATGAAATTTTATTAAAAAGGCTATTTTTCGATTAGGTCCAAAACTTTCAAAAAGTTTCAAATAAGTCCAAGTTCAAATTTTCAATTAAGTCCAAAATTAAATAAATCATACAATTAAGCCCTTAACTCACATGAATCACATAATTCACATAAATTAGCATGCTCGGAAATTGAATTCACATATCATAAAATTCATAAAAATTCATATCATAAATTACATAGGAAATTTTGACATATAATTCGAATATTTTCATATAAATTCAAATAATTCATACAAGAATTTCAAATAATAAAGTGTAATTCAATTAAATATGAAATTAAAATAATTTAAATTGCACATTTAGCTCTCTCGTAAGTGCGTACCTGGACGGCCGAAAAACCGGGGTGTCACAATCTCTCCCCCTTAAAAAGGACCTGTCCTCAGGTCCGAATCAAGGTCCTGATCAACGCCGGAACTCCACGCTTCCACTGCGCCACTCTGATTCGGTTTCCAAGTGGCTTCTCGGATTTTTAAATCCCGCCACAAGAACTCTCCCCGAAGGAAAACTTCTAGTCTTCAACTCGAACCTCTGCCGAACCCAAACTCTAACCGATCACTCACGAACAACGAACCCCTTTGTAGGAGATGCTTCCGAGGAATCTCAATGTCCCACTTCAACTCTAGGGGCCTTCATCTCCAAACTGCGAAGCTCTCGAGCCCTTATCGAACCACGAAAACATGAGAAAATGGGCAAACTCGTTAAAACGAGCGACCACCCAAATCTCATCGAAATCTCCTTAACTTTAGCAAACCGGACACATAGTCCTTAGCCATTTGCTCCCACTTCCAATTAGAATACGGAAGTAGTTAGAGAATCCAACCGGTTCTTGATGCTCGGCCTTCAACCGACAGCATATTAGACATTGCTACACGAAGTTTACAACGTCTCTTCTTATGCCGATACATCTATACCGGTTCTTCAAGTCCTCAAACAAACTCGAACCAAGAGTGGGGTAAGTCTCGAGATCTTCACCATCACGAGACATAGGCTAAACTCTCCCGCAAGCAACGCACAACCAAAGCCTTCCTTAATGCCTCGATTGTAAACGAAGTATCTTGAGTGCCCCCGATCAAGCAAAAGCCGATGCCGAAGGCAACTCTCTTCTAGCAGCTCTTCCCACTCTAAAACCGTACCTCTTTTCTGTCAGACGAGTCAACAGTTGGCAATCCCAAAGAAAAGAATCGCCTAATATACCCCGTCAACACGAGAGACTTCTTACTCTGAGGCAATTCTCGGTTCTTCTACCTGAATGCGTAGTCGGTTATACCCTTACTAAAACTAAACTCGGCACGCACACGGAACTCTGTAGTAGAACGAACGACTCCTCGAAGCGAGCAAAAGGTACTTATCTTCCACGATTACCAGTATAGCTCACAACAGTCAATCTTCACCCTAGTGTCCCTGTAGCACCCGGAACGTCGAGATGCCACACCCCCGCACTATAACTCAATCTACATACGAAATGGATAATCCGTACATGAACCAAAACAATAGCGAGCGGGTGACAAGAGAAAATAAACCACTAGCTAGGCGGGACTAACCCTCAAATAATACCAATAAACAACTTAGAGCAATAAAAGCGGAAGCAATAACATTCAATACTTATAGGTACCATATATGCATATCTATTAATAGATACCAACAATTCCATATCAATACAATATCATATCCAACATGAATAAGGCATAATACAAAATATAAGAAGTATCAATACATGAACCAAAATATGAGGTGAAGTGCTAGACCCGAATAAAAGAAACTAGACTCTAATTCCCGCCTAGCACGAACCTGCAAAAACTGAAAAGTTGAGGTGTCAGTCCAACAATGACTGAGTGACGGGTTTATAAATAAATATTAGCGCAAATAGCATGCAAGTCATAATTTCGGGTAAGGTTTTAATAAAGAAAACAATATAAGTTAAAAATATAATACACTTTGCCCGAGATTACAGCTATCAATATTAAACATTTTAATCACTTTCATGCTTTCAATAGTGGCCCGGGCGAGTGAGGGCAATTCTCCAACCTTACACCAATAGTGAACATTACATGTTTGTTTAATTATCATGTGGTCATGCAATTCAATTATAGTACACACGTATCACTTTCATGAACTCCTTTACTCCGGGTGATGGTGGGTTTGCAAGGCCCTAACCATCCATGCTACGTACGTCGGGAACATGACCCCCACGTACGGGATTCCTTCCTCCACCAAACCTCCTGGTGGATTCAGGGGTCATCCCAAAGTTCTGAGGATAGTACAAGAGTTACCCGTCAGCCCTTGCTTTCTCAGTTGGCTCAATACACTACCCTCGGGCCCCAATGTGAACATTCTTACTCGCCCAAAACAATCAATCAATAAATCAATTCCATGAAAATAGTTGGAAATCAATAAGGTCACGGTCCAATCACGATACATACATTGCTTTGCATGATCATGACGCTAATCACGCTACATGCATTGCTTTGCATGAGTGTGACTTGCTTGTAATTCACTTGAAAGTTTAGAAATGATTATAGATAATATATATATACCTTTTTGGGCTAAAACTTCACATAAGGGTTATACAGGTTCTATATAACTAGCAATTAAACCTCACCTGTGCTGACAAAGTAACAAGGATACGGCTATAGAACTTGCTCCTCGTCAACGGGGAAGATAATCTGTGTAAAAAGGGATAAGTGTTCGTGAGACACGACACGCATGAACCATTTACGACGCACGACAAAGTCATGATCAATATATCATGCAATAACAATTAAGGAATGTCAAGTAGGAGCATAATTATCAATTAAACAAGTATATAACTCATATATTTCACATACGGGAGCCAAGGGAGTGAAAGGAATGCAATAAGAGAGGTTTTGGTGAAGGCAAAAATGGACAATTTTAGGAAACGTAAATGCTGAGGGAAAACTGGAATATGTTTAATTATAGAAGTGGGAATTGAGTTTTGTTTATTGGGAATGAAACTATACTCAAAGACCTTTACAATGATATATGGCATGTTTTCTAGTTCAAAACGAGGAGAAAATGGCGTAAGCTTGAAGTTAGGCGAGTGTAGTTTTCCGAAAAAGTGGCGACACCTAAAAGAATTAATTATATCTCACAATTCACAAAAGATATTGAGATGATTCCAATTGGAAATTGTTTTATACTTCAAGAGGTTTCCAACGGTTCAAAAATCAGGTCATGTGGAGTTCGGATGAGGGAGAAACGCCCGTTTGAAAAATGAATTGAAAGCAGAAATGGGCGTTTGGAAGCTCTCGGGTGTGACAGACACTGCCCAAACGGGCATTTGGTGCTATAACTGAAATCCCAAACGTTCGTTTCGAAGTGTTCTGGGCGAAAAACAGGGGATATGCATGGAAAATGGCTCCAAGTCATTCCAACACCAAATCAATACAAGAAATCAACTTAAAACTAACACATAACATGTATAAGACTTAAATACATCAATTAGATATCATATAAACCAAGGAACATGCTTTGATTCATCAAGAGATCCTCATCCAACCCCATATATTTCCATGTATCCAACTTTAAAGGATTCATGCAAGTCTTCAAGTATAATGATCCTAAACATGCTCCTAAACACTTATAACCAAGGAATCATATCATAATCAACAAACCTACTCATAAACACATTCAAGAGATCAAGAAACTCTTCCATTTTTACCTTAATATGGGGAAAGAAAGGATGAAAGAATGATATGATGATGATAATCCCCAATTTATGCAATTATCTTCCTTGAATTCTAGCTTGAAATATGAAGAATCTTCCCTTCTCTTCTCATGGTGTTTCAATCATGTTCTTGTATGTGTGTGTGTGTAATTTTTTTATGAAATATGACAAATGAAATGGAAGAGATATGATGCATAAGGTATTTCCAAAGTCTTCCAACAAATATGATGACTCAACCCTTTTTGCAATTAAGTCCTTGGAATATTTGAGTGCATGCAATCAAGTTTCATTCCATAGCAATTAATCATTTAACTCCATTTCATATAATGCAATTAAATCCAACATTTAGATAAATGAGCAATTAAGGTCATGTATTATCAATTAATCACATTAACAACTAATTTCATAGAAATTCAAGAAAATATAATGCATCTAAGGTTATGCAATGTATATAAATTATCACATATTGCATATATGAAAAACAGGGCGTTACAGTCCCTTTTCTTCTTAGACAGGACTTAAGCACTCCACGAAGAAGCACTCATCGGATGAAACCACCTTCTAAGAGCTCTTCGAACTACGCCTTCAACTCCAACAACCATGCTAGAGCCATTCGGTAGGGAGTCTTCAAACAAGCTCAACTCCGGGATAAAGATCAATGACATCTCAACGTCCCTATCAAGTAGTAGAGAATCCAAACTTTCAAGGGAACCTCAAAATGTCTTACTTCGATCTTTGTCTCCTCGAGCTTGGCTCGATCCCTCGGTTAACCCAAATGTAAGCCACAAAGCTCATCGCACTATCCCGGACTAAACAACCGCTGCCACAGAGGATACAAACGGCCTAGCCTTCAATCTATTACCCGAAAATATCATTGAGCCCCAAAACGGACCTCCTAAAGAAACACACCAACTTACTCGGAACCCGAACAACCAACTCACGCCTAAAGTAGCTCTGTACCTCACTAAGCGCCTTCAAACGAACCCACTGAGAAAACTCGACCCGCACAACTCACAAGTCACCCAAACACTTGAGCTCACAAAACTCTCTACCAAGAAGAGAGTTCAGACCAAGAAAACAACAATACAAGCAACAACAAGCACCAAAGAGCAACGAAACAAGAAAGTAACCAATTAGTGGGTTTCCCCGAGATTAAAATATGCATGAATGAGATGCCATGAATGTAAGTAACTCAATTTCCGGGTTCGATTCGATTCCCAACTTGAAGCCTTTGATTCCGCCTCCTTTGTTTATTAGCCCTTGAATGGTTACAGTCTGGAAACTTGTGCTCTAAACACCCGCAAGCGTAGCATCTCCGTAACCGAATCCAACATCCCTTGTAAGTGTGATTTGTCCCTCCACAATGAGCGCATGGTTGGAAGTCTCTCTCCGACCGAGGTATCTTCCGAGGCTTAGACTTCTTGTTACTTCTCTTCTGATTTTGTATACCTTGTCGAGACGGTCTTAGCTCCACTTGTAAGTTGGAACATGAACCTAATGCGAGTGGTTGTTTCGGTGCCTCTCCTTCAAGTCTCGTTCTTGCCATCCATCTATTTTCGACCCGTTGTGTTGATTCCAAGTACTCGTGTCGCTGGCAATCAAAGCTTCCCTAAACTCACTCCGGAGCCCTTCCATAAAGTAATTAGCATTCATCCCATCATCATTCATGTAGGTGGCATGTACGTACCCAACCTTTTGAACTCCTCCAAATATTCCATAATTGCCTGTCTCCTTGTTGAAGTGTGCAAAATTATTCGAATCTTCGATTTCGTAGAATGGTTGGCGTATATCTCCTTCTAAATTCCCGAACGAACACATTCCAAGTCAATTCTTCGCTTGTCGCTTCTAGTTGTTGAGAAACTCTTGACCACCATAATTTTGTTTACCCTTGTAGAAGTAGGGTAACAAGACGAACCATACTTTGAGGGTCACATGGCCATACTCGAAAGATTCCTTCTTTCTCCGACTGCCATTCCTCCGCTTTAATATCATCACCTCCTCAGAATTGTGACGGATCGAAGGTCCCAAACTCCCGATATATGGTTATCATCGGATCCATTAGTGGCATTGTAGAAGAAGATGGTCCTTGATTAGGTTGGAAGTGTTGAAACATCGCGGTCATGAACTCCTCGGCATTGAAGAATGGACGAGGGTGTTGATGTGAGGGTTGACCGAAGTGTTGTCGACGCGGTGACATCCTGAAAATCTCAACAACTATGATAGAGGGATAAGTGCATATCGATTAGTAAATGCATGTTCATGTGAACAATTAATACAATTAATAACAATTTATAACAAATAATCACATAAATGGTGCAAATGAATGCAAACAAACACATAATCCTAAGCCAAACGACCTAGACAGACCCAACACGACGCTAGAGCTCCGGTTTTGCAACCAAGAGTTCTGATACGACTTTAAGATGTAGCACCCCGGAGCGAAGGGCACCACATCCCCCACACCATAGCCCTACACATGTAATGAAATGGAAACCCCGTACACGCACCAAGCTATAGCGAGCGGAAGACAAACAAAACTCTCACCTAAGCTAGGCGGTCTAGACCCTAATACAGTGTACACAACAAATTAAAACATACGCGGAAGCAACAAGATCAACAAATATCAATATACATGCTCAAGGGAATAAAGTTATACATGCAACGCCACTTCAGGGCAAAAAAAAGTTATCTTATTCATCTCCGCTCGCCAACATAAAAATCCCCGAATTTTCCTTCATTACATTTCTGTTATTTTTAGTCCTTCGGTTCCGACCTCAAGTTTTGAATTCGTCTCCTGGTCATGCTCACCCCCTTAAAATTTTTATTGTTGTACATCGAACTCCATCGGACCTTCTTTCCTCGGAATTCCTGATGGAAGTTTTATTGGGAGGCTTTAAATGATATAGCAACCCATAGTCTTAGCCTTTCCACTTCTCCTCTATCACTGTTAATATTCAAACCCCTTTTCTTCATTCATGTTCGATCCGGGCACTCCAAAGCCAACTCCAGTTGTATTTTTCCTTCTGAAACTTCTTTTCCACCAACCTATCCTTAAAACACTCCATCACATTAATTCTTTTCCTCTTAACTCAAATGTGACCCGTACAAAGAGATACTTGAGAAATGCGATGAAAGAACTCCTTATCAAATAAACACTAAAATACATGTCGGGTTAAAATGACAATGCACGTGGCACACTTTGCAACAATTAAATATGCAGCACATTAGCACAACAAAATCAAATAAACATACGCGAACGAACATAAGTAAAGAAAAATAAATAAGTGATGCAAAGTATGATGCACATGCTATGAATGCATTGAACCTGACACCGTAGCGGTATCCTTGGCACGACATCTTGTCTTTTGATCTCGATGTTGTGAGCATAAGTCGTAAGGTTGAACATTATTCGATCGTTGATGATACTTCCCATAGTCCTCAAATCTCCATAGTCCAAGATCACGATCTCTTGAACCCATATTCCCTAAATCTTCAAAGTTTCCTTGTATCCACTTATGTGTTCCCACTACACGAAATTTAATCCCTCGAACCCACTTCTTTTACGCCTATACAATTGGTATCATAACTTCCTTTAAAGATTGATCGTAAATTATGTTCCAAATCTCATTCTTAATTGTCTCTCTACTCAAGGTTCCCTTAAGTATTCTTTATGAATTCATCTTCCAGTTGCTTACGCTTGAGCATATAGTTTCCCTTCAACAACTCTTTGCCTTTCTTTAACGTTTCTATTGGTTGCTCCATGCCTCCTAATTCGAATTCACAACTTGATCATTCAACTTTAGTCTGGAAAGCAGACTTCAATCCAACCGAAGATAGAGCCTTTGGCATCCCAGCTTTCCATGATCTTGAGATCTCCATATCGATCGATTCCCACTAACTCTTTTCAAGCTTACCTCTTCCTTGCCCGAAATCTAAGTGTCTCAATTTACATCTTCTTCTCCCTTGGGGCCCGAATTTGGGTTCTCTTGAAGGCCTTCGTCTCCTTTCTGGTAACATCCTTCCTTGTGGTTTTTATTCTGACTTCCTTCCGGTAAGACCCTTTGAAACGATAAAAGGGCTTTGGTGCGCCGTTGTAGGGACACTCCTTGTTGATAGCCTTGAAGAGTCAACACACGACCTTTTAATCCCTTAATTCCATAGCCTCTTCATTAGTGTGATAGAAGGAACCGTTGTTGAAGTTGGTAATAGCTTCATTAACATGACAATAACCTATAACCACAGATTCCACTCGAATATAGATGCATGTAGATTAGCATATGCTTATGGCACATATTTAGATCAATCAGGACACAAAGGATGCAAATGCAGCACCTAAGGTAACGAAATTGAAAATAAATCACCTACATCAAGAAATTTCGAGTAATGAATAACAATTTAACCATGGTAATTCAATGCAATGCATACATTGACAAGTAGTTCTTATGCCGAACGACCTAGACTGACCCACACGACACGAGAGCCCGAGTTTTGCAACCCTAAGCTCTGATACCACTTAAGGATGTAGCACCCGAGCGTAAAGTACCACATCCCCCGCACCGAGACCCGACCCGAATATGAATTGGACGATCCATACCCGAGCTAGATCACGGCGAACGGGGACAACACACATGCTATGCTAGGCGGGCTAACCCTTAAAACCATAGAATCAGATTGATTACAAATGCGGAAGCAATAACTGGCCAATATATAACAATAATCATTCAAGTTCCAAAAATAAGCCATATATATTATCAAATGCCATCAAGGCTCAAACAACAAGTACGCTCCATTATCATTCATATACAATGATCCAACGTGCAATATGTATGTGTAAGACCAAAATACAAAAGCTAAAAGCGAAAGTAAAACCTATGACTCGAAATCCCGCCTAGCTCCCTTGACACCTGCACAACACAACTGAAAGCCAACCGGGTTCAGTCCAAAAGGGACTGGTGGGTATAAAACAGGGCATAAATATAATATACAACAGTAATTAAACATTCACATGCAAGCTATAATCCCAAGTGAGGTTTTCGAAGAATTTCCCAAGTGGGTGAAGTAAAGAAATCACCAAAAGGGATTATAACGATTCATTTACATTAGGTCATTAGTGGCCCGGCGAGTGGGCGTGCATTATTTCCAACCAACACCTCGTGTAATTCATTAACATTCATTCATTCATTCTGTTAATGCATATCATTCTTTCGTGCGCATTCAATAACATTTACACCTTCTTCCTCCGGGTTGGTAGCGGGTTTGCAAGGCCCATCCACCCATTCATTGACCAAAAGGGGAACATGACTCCCCAGGTGGCACTCAGCGTCCATTCCTCGCTAACTCCTAACGAGGTCCGGTTACGCCGTTCATTGGTGGGACTAGTGTGAGGGATCGCTGTCAGCCCTTGCCTCCTCGGGTCACCACTCACACCAAGTCCCTGGGCCCCATTCATTGTGAACATTCATTCATTCTCGCCAAAACATTTGGTAGGTTCATGAGAGAAGGGCTTTACGTTAAAAACGTTTACTCATTAAAATGACTCTACATACATATATATGTTTTTGGCTGAAAACTTTTCACATTGGGAGTATATATAGGGTCATCTATCTACATAGAAGAGAAACCCACCTTAAACCAACAAAAGAGAGCACAAGAGCCTCACCGACCGGCCTCGTCTCCAACAGGATCAAAATCTGTGCAAGAAATGTGAAGTGAGACTCAAAATGACCAAATAGGACGCTCGGGAATGTAATGATCATGATATGAATGAAGAGAAGATGCTATAATCTAATGAACACGTTCATGTGCACTATTAATGTCTTAAAGACATATAAACATTCAATTTATTCATTCAATGAAGCATTCGTATTCAAACTAGTTCATATCCTTCACATTTCACTTTTCCAATCAATTCAATTCAAGAAATTCAAAGCACAAGACCCAACATTTAGACAAATAAGAGCATTGAAGTAAATTAAGTTCAACACACATTCAAGCGTATTCAATCTTTCACAAAATGCTACTACATACATCATATCACATAATGTAACATATCTCCAAAGTTTGAGAACAAGAACAAATCATATGATAAGAGAAATGGGTTACGGGAATCATAAACGCCTCAAAACGCAAATAAACGGCATTCATCAAAAGCATGCCTAAACCTCACCCAAAGGTTAAGAAATTAAACCAGAATACTCCCAACACATAGTAAAACAAGTTCATAGTTCAACACAAATGAAGATAAAGGCAATAAAGAGGTGAAACAATCAAAAACCGAAAAGGAAAAGGCAAGAAATGCGCAGGGGAAGGGACACGGGCTTATGTATACTGAGACACGGGGGTGTCTCAGTACAGACAGGCAAAAAGGGCCTGACACGGGGGTGTCACACAATACAAGGCAAATGAGACACAGGGGTATCTCGGTACAGACCCAAAAATGAAAACAAGGTTTACCGCAAAACAAACCTTATACAATATCAGTCCAAAAGCATACCAAATCAACTCCAAATCTTATGAAACTTATATACAACATATTTAGCATGTTAGGAGCACATTTCATTTAGAGTGCAAAGTCCAAATCACAAGTTAAGAGCACCGAAACCATGCATCAAGTCTGGGGCATCCAAAACCGCACATATGAATCCGATTGGTTCAATCATGCCATGATCAAGTACTTAGGGGCTGAATTTGGATCTAAAACCTTGGGGAATGCATGCTAACATACTAAACAACTAATATACATCATATATGCAAAATGGCAAGAATTGAAGCACATTAGGATGACCAACAAACTACAACAAAAAACGCAACAGCAGCTGTCACGGGCTATGCATAAGAACAGGTCAAGTATTTCGGTTTTGGGGTTTAAAAAGGATCCAAAGGCTTGAAATATGAATCCTAACATATAAAAGAATGAGTGTACAATATCTCCATGCAAATTCACATGCAAAGAAGGCCATTTGATCAAGCAACAAAGCATAATTCCACACAGCAGTCCCGAAACAGGGGAGGCAGTTTGATCTTTAAGTTTGAAGCTCTATATCTCATAATTTCATCAAAGGGTCTAAAGAGAAAATCATCCTAACATCTGATACTATCAGTTAGGAAGCAAATAGGCCAAGAAACAAGCTCATATAATCATGTATAAGAAAGGAAATCAGCTGCTCCACTAAGTAGGTCATTAGAACAAAAATCCCCAAAAAGTCCTATTCATGCTCTTAGCCCAAACCCTTATCAAATCTGATGCAAAGCAAATATTAAATGGATGAAGTCATGTATAAAAGAGTAGAGGATACATAAATATTCATACCTTGAAGATTTGGTGAAGAAGGGAAGTGATTTGAGCTCAAAATCATAAAGGTAGCCAAGGTTCTTCCTCTTTCTTCTCTCCCTCTCTCTCGATCAAGTGCAGCAGAAAAAAGGAGGGTTTGGCTCGGTTTTGGCTGTCCAAAAGGGGGAAGAAAGGCTTAACTCTAGTACACAAATCATGGGTTAAAGTATGGTTAGGTTAGAGAGGTGTTAAGGGGTCCCACCATGAAGACTAGTCAACAAAAAGGGTTTTCTTGCACGAGTTGCTTGTTACGGTTGAATTTCGGAGGTCTTAATGATCTCAAAAAGGTATGAGGCTTGTTCCATTATCTCCGAATCGGCGATTTGAAGGCAACGGAGGTGACGGAATTCGAATCCGAATCCCCGAGCTCAAGATATCAATTACGGAACCAAGGGTGCGCTAATTGCTCGTTAGCTCCCGACTTGGATTCCAAAATTAAAATAAATCCGAAACACATGCAATTAAATCCGAAAATAAGAAACGAGCATGTATTCATATACAAGACATGTTTAAGTCCAACATATTAAATTTGCACGAAATTTCGGTATCAATTTAAATAGAAACGAAGCACGTAGATGTCACTCATACGCAATGTAACAATAAAATTCATAATATTTCCAAATTCAAATAAAATTAAGAATCCAATTAAAATATTTAAATATATACGAAATGCAGATAATGGGAAATTACTGAAAATTACAATTATTAATTAGGCAAAATGATTAATTAAGAAAGTAAATAATGTAAAAGCGCAATTAAGGAGCACACAAGTTATTCACATAAATTCAAATTCAAATATTGCATATATTTCAATTAATCACTATTTAACAATTAAACAATGAAATTTAATTATAGAAAACACTAAAAACCAATTAATTTGCGCAAATTAGTAAACACATATGTCATTTTAAAATACTGAAAAGTTGGAGCGTTACAATCTCACCCCTTTAAAAAGAATCCGTCCTCGGATTCACTAAATCGATCGAACAAACAATGAGAGATTCCCCGTCTCTCACAAGCAACACGGAGAGAGCCCCGTCTCTCACAAACAACAATGAGAGAACCCCGTCTCTCGAGCAACAATGAGAGAACCCCGTCTCTCGCAAAGAGAACACCCCGTCTCTCAAGCAAAAATAAGAGAATCCCCGTCTCTTACACACAACGAGAGCATCCCGTCTCTCAAACAAAAATAAACAAACAACAAACAAACAAAAATAAAGCAAGGAAGTTTCCAATACTCCCAAGCAACTCACGCAAGATCATAATTAGAATCACATAAGGCACTCGAAGCAAGTAACAAATGTCGTTCACGTTAACTATCAAATACTCCAAGCAAATTGGACATGGTAAGAAATCAAAGCACATAACATAGAAATTATTTGAATTAAATTTGCATGAATGCATGTATCATGGATGCTACAAGTACCGTTCACCGTCGTTGCATAGTTTAAGGCTAAGAGTTTGTTATCCCTGTATGATCTGCCCCGAAAGTGAGCTCAGCATGTACCTTGTCTTTAATTTCTTCAATGTAACCTGGTGAAGCCATGATAAATCCTCTTCGATCTTCAATCATTTCCCATAATCTTCATTCAATCAAACCAACTCTTAATACCCGAGCTTTGATTCCCCGTCTACTGTTAGATCACCCATCCCGAAATTAAATCCAATGTTATTTTCCTTTGTCCATATGAAAATCTAACAAACCATCAAAAATAACTACCCTTAGCGCCCCTAACAGTTCTTTCCCGACCTGAATATATATGTCACACAATCTCCTACTATCTTCCGTTCAATTTCTCCTTTTTACTCTCTTTAAATTTCTATGGTGGAATTTGATATTCGGCCCCTAACATTCCTTAATCGAAGATAAGATGTTCTTGGCGATCTTTGTACTCTGATTTAGCCTTTCCAAGGTTCGTCCTTGCTGATTTATTGCTTCTTAAATTTCCTTACAACTCATGGAATCAAGCTTCATTGACAATATACTTTTCCATGATAATTTGAATAAGTTTCCTCTTGACAATTCAATTTAGAAATTTTCCCCAAGCTCCTTCATAGTTCTTTTCTCTTCAACTCGACTTACATACACAGAACAAATCAACGATCTATCTTCCCCATTCCTCGTGAAAATCTTCATCCCGGATCCAGTGACCTAGCTCTCAATTTACTGATCATCCCATAAAGTTATCTTATTCATCTCCGCTCGCCAACATAAAAATCCCCGAATTTTCCTTAATTACATTTTTGTTATTTTTAGTCCTTCGGTTCCGACCTCAAGTTTTGAATTCGTCTCCTGGTCATGCTCACCCCCTTAAAATTTTTATCGTTGTACATCGAACTCCATCGGACCTTCTTTCCTCGGAATTCCTGATGGAAGTTTTATTGGGAGGCTTTAAATGACATAGCAACCCATAGTCTTAGCTTTTCCACTTCTCCTCTATCACTGTTAATATTCAGACCCCTTTTCTTCATTCTTGTTCGATACGGGCACTCCAAAGCCAACTCCAGTTGTATTTTTCCTTCTGAAACTTCTTTTCCACCAACCTATCCTTAAAACGCTCCATCCCATTAATTCTTTTCCTCTTAACTCAAATGTGGCCCGTACAACGAGATACTTGAGAAATGCGATGAAAGAACTCCTTATCAAATAAACACTAAAATACATGTCGGGTTAAAATGACAATGCACGTGGCACACTTTGCAACAATTAAATATGCAACACATTAGCACAACAAAATCAAATAAGCATACGCGCACGAACATAAGTAAAGAAAAATAAATAAGTGATGCAAAGTATGATGCACATGCTATGAATGCATTGAACCTGTCACCGTACCGATATCCTTGGCACGACATCTTGTCTTTTGATCTCGATGTTGTGAGCATAAGTCGTAAGGTTGAACATTATTCGATCGTTGATGATGCTTCCCATAGTCCTCAAATCTCCGTAGTCCAAGATCACGATCTCTTGAACCTATATTCCCTAAATCTTCAAAGTTTCCTTGTATCCACTTATGTGTTCCCACTACACAAAATTTAATCCCTCGAACCCACTTCTTTTATGCCTATACAATTGGTATCTTAACTTCCTTTAAAGATTGATCGTAAATGATGTTCCAAATCTCATTCTTAATCGTCTCTCTACTCAAGGTTCCCTTCAGTATTCTTTATGAATTCATCTTCCAGTTGCTTACGCTTGAGCATATAGTTTCCCTTCAACAACTCTTTGCCTTTCTTTAACGTTTCTATTGGTTGCTCCATGCCTCCTAATTCGAATTCACAACTTGATCATTCAACTTTAGTCTGGAAAGCAGACTTCAATCCGACCGAAGATAGAGCCTTTGGCATCCCAGCTTTCCATGATCTTGAGATCTCCATATCGATCGATTCCCACTAACTCTTTTCAAGCTTACCTCTTCCTTGCCCGAAATCCAAGTGTCTCAATTTACATCTTCTTCTCCCTTGGGGCCCGAATTTGGGTTCTCTTGAAGGCCTTCGTCTCCTTGCTGGTAACATCCTTCCATGTGGTTTTTATTCTGACTTCCCTTCCAATAAGACCGTTTGAAACGATAAAAGGGCTTTGGTGCGCCGTTGTAGGGACACTCCTTGTTGATAGCCTTGAAGAGTCAACACACGACTTTTTAATCCCTTAATTCCATAGCCTCTTCATTAGTGTGATAGAAGGAACCCGATGTTGAAGTTGGTAATAGCTTCATTAACATGACAATAACCTATAACCACAGATTCCACTCGAATATAGATGCATGTAGATTAGCATATGCTTATGGCACATATTTAGATCAATCAGGACACATAGGATGCAAATGTAGCACCTAAGGCAACGAAATTGAAAATAAATAACCTACATCAAGAAATTTCGAGTAATGAATAACAATTTAACCATGGTAATTCAATGCAATGCATACATTGACAAGTTGTTCTTATGCCGAACGACATAGACTGACCCACACGACACGAGAGCCCGAGTTTTCCAACCCTAAGCTCTGATACCACTTAAGCATGTAGCACCCGAGCGCAAGGTACCACATCCCCCGCACCGAGACCCGACCCGAATATGAAATGGACGATTCATACCCGAGCTAGATCACGGCGAATGAGGACAACACACACGCTATGCTAGGTGGGCTAACCCTTAAAACCATAGAATCAGAGTGATTACAAATGCGGAAGCAATAACTGGCCAATATATAACAATAATCATTCAAGTTCCAAAAATAAACCATATACATTATCAAATGCCGTCAAGGCTCAAACAACAAGTACGCTCCATTATCATTCATATACAATGATCCAACGAGCAATATGTATGTGTAAGACCAAAATACAAAAGCTAAAAGCGAAAGTAAAACCTATGACTCGAAATCCCGCCTAGCTCCCTTGACACCTGCACAACACAACTGAAAGCCAACCGGGTTCAGTCCAAAAGGGACTGGTGGGTATAAAACAGGGCATAAATATAATATACAACAGTAATTAAACATTCACATGTAAGCTATAATCCCAAGTGAGGTTTTCGAAGAATTTCCCAAGTGGGTTAAGTAAAGAAATCATCAAAAGGGATTATAACGATTCATTTACATTAGGTCATTAGTGGCCCGGGGAGTGGGCGTGCATTATCTCCAACCAACACCTCGTGTAATTCATTAACATTCATTCATTCATTCTGTTCATGCATATCATTCTTTCGTGCGCATTCAATAACATTTACACCTTCTTCCTCCGGGTTGGTGGTGGGTTTGCAAGGCCCATCCACTCATTCATTGACCAAAAGGGGAACATGACTCCCCAGGTGGCACTCAGCGTCCATTCCTCGCTAACTCCTAACGAGGTCCGGTTACGCCGTTCATTGGTGGGACTAGTGTGAGGGATCGCCGTCAGCCCTTGCCTCCTCGGGTCACCACTCACACCAAGTCCCTGGGCCCCATTCATTGTGAACATTCATTCATTCTCGCCAAAATATTTGGTTGGTTCATGAAAGAAGGGCTTTACGTTAAAAACATTTACTCATTAAAACGACTCTACATACATATATTTTTTTTGGCTGAAAACTTTTCACATTGGGAGTATATATAGGGTCATCTATCTACATAGGAGAGAAACCCACCTTAAACCAACAAAAGAGAGCACAAGAGCCTCACTGACAGGCCTCGTCTCCAACAGGATCAAAATCTGTGCAAGAAAGGTGAAGTGAGACTCAAATTGACCAAATAGGACGCTCGAGAATGTAATGATCATGATATGAATGAAGAGAAGATGCTATAATGTAATGAACACGTTCATGTGCACTATTAAAGTCTTAAAGACATATAAACATTCAATTCATTCATTCAATGAAGCATTCGTATTCAAACTAGTTCATATCCTTCACATTTCACTTTTCCAATCAATTCAATTCAAAGCACAAGACCCAACATTTAGGCAAATAAGAGCATTGAAGTAAATTAAGTTCAATACACATTCAAGCGTATTCAATCTTTCACAAAATGCTACTACATACATCATATCACATAATGTAACATATCTCCAAAGTTTGAGAACAAGAACAAATCATATGATAAGGGAAATGGGTTACGGGAATCATAAACGCCTCAAAACGCACATAAACGGCATTCATCAAAAGCATGCCTAAACCTCACCCAAAGGTTAATAAATTAAACCATAAAACTCCCAACACATAGTAAAACAGGTTCATAGTTCAACACAAATGAAGATAAAGGCATTAAAGAAGTGAAACAATCAAAAACCGAAAAGGAAAAGGCAAGAAATGCGCAGGGGAAGGGACACGGGGGCGTCTCAGTACAGACAGGCAAAAAGGGCCTGACACGGGGGTGTCACACAATACAAGGCAAATGAGTTACGGGGGTGTCTCGGTACAGACCAAAAAATGAAAACAAGGTTTATGGGCAAAACAAACCTTATACAATATCAGTCCAAAAGCATACCAAATCAACTCCAAATCTTATGAAACTTAATATACAACATATTTAGCATGTTAGGAGCATATTTCATTTAGAGTGTAAAGTCCAAATCACACGTTAAGAGTACCGAAACCATGCATCAAGTCTGGGGCGTCCAAAACCGCACATATGAATTCGATTGGTTCAATCATGCCATGATCAAGTACTTAGGGGCTGAATTTGGATCTAAAACCTTGGGGAATGCATGCTGACATACTAAAAAACTAATATACATCATATATATGCAAAATGGCACGAATTGAAGCACATTAGAATGACCAACAAACTACAACCAAAAACGCAACAGCAGCTGTGACGGGCTATGCATAAGAACAGGTCATGTATTTCTGTTTTGGGGTTTAAAAAGGATCCAAAGGCTTGCAATATGAATCCTAACATATAAAACAATGAGTGTACAACATCTCCATGCAAATTCACACGCAAAGAAGGCCATTTGATCAAGCAACAAAGCATAATTCCACACAACAGTCCCGAAACAGGGGAGGCAGTTTGATCTTTAAGTTTGAAGCTCTATATCTCATAATTTCATCAAAGCGTCTAAAGAGAAAATCATCCTAACATCTTATACTATCGGTTAGGAAGAAAATAGGCCAAGAAATAAGCTGATATAATCATGTATAAGCAAGGAAATCAGCTGCTCCACTAAGTAGGTCATTAGAACAAAAATCCCCAAAAAGTCCTATTCATGCTCTTAGCCCAAACCCTTATCAAATCTGATGCAAAGCAAATATTAAATGGGTGAAATCATGTATAAAAGAGTAGAGGATACATAAATATTCATACCTTGAAATTTGGTGAAGAAGCGAAGTGATTTGAGCTTAAAATCACAAAGGTAGCCAAGGTTCTTCCTCTTTCTTCTCTCGCTCTCTCTCGATCAAGTGCAGCAGAAAAAAGGAGGGTTTGGCTCGGTTTTGGCTGTCCAAAAGGGGGAAGAAAGGCTTAACTCTAGTACACAAATCATGGGTTAAAGTATGGTTAGGTTAGAGAGGTGTTAAGGGGTCCCACCATGAAGACTAGTAAACAAAAAGGGTTTTCTTGCACGAGTTGCTTGTTACGGTTGGATTTCGGAGGTCTTAATGATCTCAAAAAGGTATGAGGCTTGTTCCATTGTCTTCGAATCGTCGATACGAAGGCAACGGAGGTGACAGAATTCGAATCCGAATCCCCGAGCTCAAGATATCAATTACGGAACCAAGGGTGCGCTAATTGCTCGTTAGCCCCCGACTTGGATTCCAAAATTAAAATAAATCCGAAACACATGCAATTAAATCCGAAAATACTAAATGACCATGTATTCATATACAAGACACGTATAAGTCCAACATATTAAATTTGCACGAAATTTCGGTATCAATTTAAATAGAAACGAAGCACGTAGATGTCACTCATACGCATTGTAACAATAAAATTCATAATATTTCCAAATTCAAATAAAATTAAGAATCCAATTAAAATATTTAAATATATACGAAATGCATATAATGGGAAATTACTGAAAATTACAATTAGTAATTAGAAAAAATGATTAATTAAGAAAGTAAATAATGTAAACGCGCAATTAAGGAGCACACAAGTTATTCACATAAATTCAAACTCAAATATTGTATATATTTCAATTAATCACTATTTAACAATTAAACAATGAAATTTAATTATAGAAAACACTAAAAACCAATTAATTTGCGCAAATTAGTAAACACATATGTCATTTTAAAATACTGAAAAGTTGGGGTGTTGCAATCATAACCTTATACAATTATGCAAAATACCAAAGCAAATGATAAAGATGCGGTATGCAAAAGACTCGACTCGAACGACCCAAAAGAAAACCGCCGCCTAGCTCAGACCAAACCCTGCACCTGCAACTCAAAAGCAAAGGGGAAAATGGGAGAGCAACATTGAGGGTCAGTCCTAAAGACTGGTGGGGGGCTAACCCACACACACGTACATAAACATAGAGGTAGAGCATTTTTAAAGAAATAATATTCATGAACCGGGGCGTGGTTTTTGCAATCCAAAACATTTTGATCCCATGATACTATATATAGAAGAAAAGTTTGGCCAAAGGCTAAAATCCACCAAATTTTAATAATTAGAAGTCCACTCCCGTTTCACGAATCGAATTCATAATCACATTCAAACTAACTCGGGTCGGCGAGTACGAGTTCTCCGACCAACCTCCTTCGTATCAATTTCAAACTTATAATCAAATTCAAACGAAAACCAAATCAAACGTACCTTCCCCAACACCGGGTGATTTTATAAGGTATGCCACGTTCCAACCTTTTAATGTGTTTAATTATGTGATTTTATATTTTTCGTGGCCCTATTTTGAACTCTTTTAGAGTTTAAGGGCCTGTTTGTAATTTTCTCGTTCGATAGAATTTGACCTTTTTGACCCCTTCAACACGTTCGGGGCATCGAGACGAGTCCGTAGACTCTGAGTTTGCCCAATTCTGACGTCGTTAGCTCCTCCTACCGATCGTTTTGCGAGTGAGGACCCGAGATAAATACCCCGGATCCTCATTTTGCGTGCCATAACTCCAGCTCCAGACTCAGCTCTCTTCTCTCCCGCGACATGTTACTGTTCACATAGTGGAGGTGCATTTTCACGCACAACTCAATCTCGCTCATTTCTCGACGGATTTCGACGAACCACTAGTCCATTTCGACGAGCTCAGCGACGTGGTCACAACCGTACCAAGAACTCGACCAATCAACGATCGACGGCGGAGGTATCCACCATTTTCAGACGCGGCTGGAGGAGGGTGGCGGAGCCGCCACTTCGCCACCCATTCGCGGTGGTTTCCGGCGCCTTTCCGGCGACACGCGCCATGGACCCAGTTAGAAGACTTTCCCGTGCAGCGAATGAAGTTGGCGGCGCGGCCAATGGCCACCGGACGGCGGCGCACGCGCCGCCTGAAGCTCCCGCTGCTGCGCGTGAACAGTGACACGGCGGCGCTCCGGTGACCTTTTCCGACCAAGGTTAGTGTTTTCCAAGGTTTTCCGACCCCCTGAGTCCATTTTCGGCATCGTTTTCACCCAATTCTGGCCGTAGGTGGTGGTTAGGGGTGATGCGACGGCGGCAGAAACTTCGGAGGCTATCGGGGGCCTTTTCCGGCGATCTTTTGGCTTCGGGCCCTTCATGAAAGTTGTTCGGAATGACGAGAATTAGTAAACCCCATTTTCTCGACTCCAGATTTTGCCGTTTGGCTGTGGTTCGCGGCGGCACAGTGGCGGCGCACCGGTGGCGCCACCTCCGGGGATTTTTCCGGCGAGAAAGATTAGGGCTTTCGTAAAGCTCGTCACGGGTAAGCCAATGCCTCTTTCGGATCTCATTTTGGTTCATCGGTTTGAAAGTAATTGAAGTTTGAAGATTTTAGGATTTTCGTGTTCTTGGATTTTAAATTGGAGACAATTGGCTTGGAATTTGCAGAAATTAATCGAGGAATTGGATTGAGCATGACGAATCCTTGCACGGGTGATTTTTTCGGGATTTTTCCAGCACGTTCCGGCGGGGGCCGAACGGCGGTCGGCCACTGTTCCGGCGGCTACAGTGGCGGCGACCCGGCGGGCTTCGGACAGAATGTCCGCCTCGTTGTGGTGAGTCTAACACCACTTTCCGTTCGTCAATCGGACACTTGGTTTATTTTCTACGAATTTATTTGTGTATTTGAGAATTATTTGATTAATTGTTCTAATTGTAAATTAATTGTAATATGCTTAATTGCCGATTGAAATATATCCCGTTATGTATGAAATCATGAATGATATGAAATGTGACAAGATTGATATTGTAATTTGCAATTTGAATCCCGTTTTGGTCTAATTGAGCTAAGTGTCTAATTTGAAAAGGGTGTATGTGTAATTTTGGAAATGACATGAATTTATTTGATTTAATTAGGTAGACCTTGTTAATTGAATCCGTTTTGTGATAAATGAATTGCTGTGTGACAAATGAATTTGATAAATGACTTATGTGAAACTTATGAGATTTAATTAGCAACTTTTGTACTTAAAAATAGTTTAATTGTACAAATATGAATTTAGTATGCTCTGTATGAATTAATATGAAATAATTTGAATTTGCTTTGTCTCCCTCTCTTTCTGGTTTGTGTTAATTGTGCTCTTTATGATTTAGTTGGAATTTAAGTATGTAATCTTATGATTTTAATTGAATTAGGAAGCATGCTATTATGATTTATTTGATTTATTAATATGTGTCAGTTGGTATGAAAGATGCTACGTGAATTTGCATGAAATAAATTAAGTAAACTTTATTAATTAAATTTGTTATACAATCCATGAATTGTTTATGTGATAAATGAATAATATGATTTGATTAAATTATGTAATGTTTCTTCTGCAAATAATTATTGGGCATTTGATCCCTGTTTGTGTGATTGCATTTGCCGTGCGTCTCTGTGTGATTGTCTGGCTGAGTCAGAGCTTTGTGGTCTGTTTTGTGTGTTCAGTGGATCAGGTGCACCAGGGGTGGTGTCATGTGAGTCGTGCAGGTTCCGGGGTGAACCGTCTGCTATGTCTTCGACTGTGTTTGGTGCCAGGTGAGGTTAGGTTATAGTTAAACCCTAATGATATGTGCCGATATGTATGTGAATAAAACCCCTATGGATACGCCTGATATGATTTATGTTCTAGAATCTGATTATGTTAGGATCTGATATGATAGGATTATGAATATGCTATGGTTATGCCTATGCTTTGACTACTGATATGATATGCCTCTGATACGCCTCCGGATATGATTTGCGCTTGCCTTGGACCTTGTTGTGCCACTGATTCTGGTATGTTTCCGACTCTGCTTTGTTTGGGGGCCCGGTGATTATGGGTAAGGAGCCCTGGGGCGTCGAGCATTACTCCTGTGCATGATCATCGGGATGTGGGTAAGGAGCCTCGGAGCGTCGAGTATTACTCCTGTGCACATTTCCCCTCTGATTTGATGGTTTGACTCTGCTTTGTTTGGGGCCCGGTGATTATGGGTAAGGAGCCTCGGGGCGTCGAGCACCTCGGAGCGTCGAGTATTACTCCTGTGCACATTTTCCCCTTTTGTCTGAACGTTTGCTTGGTGTGTTTGTTTTCACTAAGTTAGTTTGTTAGGAAATTGTTCGGGAAACGGGAGTGGATTTCTAATTAATAAAATTGGGATTGTTTTGGCCTTTGGCCTAACTCTTTTACTCTCCTATATCTAGTATCACGTGAGAAATATTTTAGAATGCAAAAACCACGCCCTGGTTCACGAACTCCCCTTTATGATATATGATGTGCTCTATATATGTATATACGCGTGTGTGTGTAGCCCCTCGCTCAGTCTTTGGACTGACCCCTCCCCTTTTATGTTTTTAGTTTGCAGGCTTTGCTTTGGAGTTCGTTGGAGTTCTTGCTAGGCGGCTGTCTGTCGTGTTTGTCGGTCTGTCTGATTTTGTTCAGCTCTTTGAATCGATTTATCTTTTGTAATTTTGTATGAGATATATTCTGCTCAGGTTTGCATGTTTGCATTGCTTTTATGGACTTCGGGACAGGTTAGGACAGGTGCTCGATTTAGTTGAACCCGTTTTGATGTGTAATTATTCGGGACAGGATAGGACAGGTTTGCTAAACTAGTTGAACCCGTATATTTGATTCTGATGTATGTACTTCGTTGTATGCTTGGTGTGTAAAAGTTTTTGAAAGTTGGCATTTCGTACTATTTTCGCTGTCATGCTTCGCATATTTTCTTTTGTACAGGGTTAGGTACCTCCTAGCTAGTGTGTGCGTTTTCATTTGTCACCCGTTCGCTGTGACTTGGTGCGTGTGCGGACTCTCCATTTCGTACAGGTGTCGGGTCATAGTGCGGGGGATGTGGCGCCTCACGTGCGGGGTGTTACATCTATAAGTGGTATCACATTATGGGTAAGGAGCCTCGGGGCGTCGAGCATTACTCCTGTGCATGATCATCGGGATGTGGGTAAGGAGCCTCGGAGCGTCGAGTATTACTCCTGTGCACATTTTCCCCTTTTGTCTGAACGTTTGCTTGGTGTGTTTGTTTTCGTTAAGTTAGTTTGTTAGGAAATTGTTCGGGAAACGGGAGTGGATTTCTAATTAATAAAATTGGGATTGTTTTGGCCTTTGGCCTAACTCTTTTACTCTCCTATATCTAGTATCACGTGAGAAATATTTTAGAATGCAAAAACCACGCCCTGGTTCACGAACTCCCCTTTATGATATGTGCTGTGCTCTATATATGTATATACGCGTGTGTGTAGCCCCTCGCTCAGTCTTTGGACTGACCCCTCCCCTTTTTTGTTTTTAGTTTGCAGGCTTTGCTTTGGAGTTCGTTGGAGTTCTTGCTAGGCGGCTGTCTGTCGTGTTTGTCGGTCTGTCTGAGTTTGTTCAGCTCTTTGAATCGATTTATGTTTTGTAATTTTGTATGAGATATATTCTGCTCAAGTTTGCATGTTTGCAATGCTTTTATGGAATTCGGGACAGGTTAGGACAGGTGCTCGATTTAGTTGAACCCGTTTTGATGTGTAATTATTCGGGACAGGATAGGACAGGTTTGCTGAAATAGTTGAACCCGTATATTTGATTCTGATGTATGTACTTCGTTGTATGCTTGGTGTGTAAAAGTTTTTGAAAGTTGGTATTTCGTACTATTTCCGCTGTCATGCTTCGCATATTTTCTTTTGTACAGGGTTAGGTACCGCCTAGCTAGTGTGTGCGTTTTCGTTTGTCACCCCGTTCTCTGTGACTTGGTGCGTGTGCGGACTCTCCACTTCGTACACGTGTCGGGTCATAGTGCGGGGGATGTGGCGCCTCACGTGCGGGGTGTTACATCTATAAGTGGTATCAGAGCTACCAGGTTCAGAACCGGTGCTCTGGGTCGTGTTGTGTCAGTCAAGGTCATACGGCTTAGGAATACGTGTGCATTGCATCCGTTTTGACGTGACATTTGACTTCTTTGCATGAATTGATTTGAACTTTTGTGAGTGTGTGTATGCTGTGATTATGATTATGCAACATTTTATTTGATGCTTTTTAAACTCTAGCAGCTATGTATTGCAGTTGCATTTAATTAGGTGCTCTTAATTATTTCCCTTACTTGACATGTCCACTCACTGACCAACATGCATAGATATTCGTTCAATTTGTGATTTGTAGGTGAATGCATGTAAGATAAAACGTTGGGCTGTGGTTAACTTCTTTGTACAAAGCGATGTTCGTAGCCTCATAATTGGTTTGATGGAAGTCGGTAGATAGGTGTGAAAGCTGCTATGGAACCTCTATTAGACTTGATTAGCAA
The DNA here is from genome assembly GCA_037501455.1 of Lantana camara. NCBI lineage: Eukaryota > Viridiplantae > Streptophyta > Magnoliopsida > Lamiales > Verbenaceae > Lantana > Lantana camara. Next base: position 58,736,702 of record CM074858.1, read on the forward strand.
GGATGGTACGCTAAAGCAGGATTGACCAAACAAGGCTAAGAGAACACTTAAGAATTTGAGGAGCACTGCAATTCTGAATTAGAGGCCAGGATTCCGATCACTACGAGTGGGGACAATTGCCACCAAAGGAGATTGGAACTTTGACTCTGTTGTTACGGTGATCGGTACACTATGCATTCATGGCACGAGCATCCATGCATTCTTTATTTGATTAATTCTTGTTATTATGTGTTATATCTGTCAATTGTGATACTTGTTGATTGTTGTAATTCTGATTCTGCTTTTGTATTTGAGTGAGAGAGATTTGATTCTCTCTATTTATGTGCTAGGGGGATGTTGATTCTTCCTACTTGTGTGTTAGAGAGACGCTGGATTCTCTCTATATTACGTGACAGAAAGATGTTGGGGTCTTTCTGAGTCCTGTGCACGAGAGATGCTGGATTCTCTTGTACTTGGGTATTCGAGGGATGCTGGATTCCCTTGGATTTAGGGTTTGAGAAATGCCGGATTTTCTCAAACTAGATTGTCTGGGAGATGTGGAATCAATCAGACTTAGGTTGAGAGACGGGGTTCTCTCGATGCTGTGTTTGAGAGACGGGGTTCTCTCATTTATGTGCTTGAGAAACGGGGTTTCTCTCTTTTGTGTGTGCTGAGGGACGGGGTTCTCTCACTTGGGTGTTGAGAGATGGGATTCTCTCTTGTTTGTTGTAGTTGAGCTACGCGAAGCCTGACGACAGTTTGCAAGCAACGAGGATGCGATAGTATCGAGCTTCGGGTGTAGTGGCCTAGTGCCGATCGAATGAGTTTGGAGGGACCAACGGTCAAGCGCTCAGTGGAACTTCAGTGATAACGAGTCACTATGAAGGGAGTTGATGCCAACTAAGGGAGGAGTATCCTGCCGAGATTGCAGTTCGCCTAGATCAGAGTTGCGCAGCGGAAGCTTGAAGTTGAATTCGTTTCAGCGTCGTTCAAGATCCGACCTTAGGACCTGAGGACAGGTCCTTTTGAAGGAGGGAAGTTTGTAACATCCCGATCGTCCGATTTATAAGGTACGCCACGTTCCAACCTTTTAATGTGTTTAATTATGTGATTTTATATTTTTCGTGGCCCTATTTTGAACTCTTTTAGAGTTTAAGGGCCTGTTTGTAATTTTCTCTTTTTAGGGGTCTTTCGGTCATTTCTCGTTCGATAGAATTTTTGACCTTTTTGACCCCTTCAACGTGTTCGGGGCATCGAGACGAGTCCGTAGACTCTGAGTTTGCCCAATTCTGACGTCGTTAGCTCCTCCTACCGATCGTTTTGCGCGTAAGGACCCGAGATAAATGCCCCGGATCCTCGTTTTGCGTGCCATAACTCCAGCTCCAGACTCAGCTCTCTTCTCTCCCGAGACATGTTACTGTTCACACAGTGGAGGTGTGTTTTCATGCACAACTCAATCTCGCTCATTTCTCGACGGATTTCGACGAACCACTAGTCCATTTCGACGAGCTCGACGACGCGGTCACAACCGTACCAAGAACTCGACCAACCGACAACCGACAGCGGAGTTATCCACCATTTTCAGACGCGGCTGGAGGAGGGTGGCGGAGCCGCCACTTCGCCACCCATTCGCGGCGGTTTCCGGCGCCTTTCCGGCGACACGCGCCATGGACCCAGTTAGAAGACTTTCCCGCACAGCGAATGACGTTGGCGGCGCTGCCAATGGCCACCGGACGGCGGCGCACGCGCCGCCTGAAGCTGCCGCCACTCGTCAACAGTGACACGGCGGTGCTCCGGCGACCTTTTCCGACCAGGGTTAGTGTTTTCCAAGGTTTTCCGACCCCCTGAGTCCATTTTCGGCATCGTTTTCACCCAATTCTGGCCGTAGTTGGTGGTTAGGGGTGGTGCGACGGCGGCAGAAACTTCGGAGGCTATCGGGGGCCTTTTCCGGCGATCTTTTGGCTTCGGGCCCTTCACGAAAGTTGTTCGGAACGACGAGAATTAGTAAACCCTATTTGCTCACCTCCAGACTTTGCCGTTTGGCGGCGGTTCGCGGCGGTATAGTGGCGGCGCACCGGTGGCGCCACCTCCGGGGATTTTTTCGGCGAGAAAGCTTAGGGCTTTCGTAAAGCTCGTCACGGGCAAGCCGATGCCTCTTTCGGATCTCATTTTGGTTCACCGGTTTGAAAGTAATTGAAGTTTGAAGATTTTAGGGTTTTCGTGTTCTTGGATTTTAAATTGGAGACAATTGGCTTGGAATTTGCATAAATTAATCGAGGAATTGGATTGAGCATGACGAATCCTTGCACAGGTGATTTTTTTGGGATTTTTCCGGCACGTTCCGGCGGGGGCCGAACAGCGGCCGGCCACTGTTCCGGCGGCTACAGTGGCGGCGACCCGGCGGGCTTCGGACAGAATGTCCGCCTCGTTGTGGTGAGTCTAACACCACTTTCCGTTCGTCAATCGGACACTTGGTTTATTTTCTACGAATTTATTTGTGTATTTGAGAATTATTTGATTAATTGTTCTAATTGTAAATTACTTGTAATATGCTTGAATTGCCGATTGAAATGTATCCCGTTATGTATGAAATCATGTATGATATGAAATGTGACAAAGATGAACATTGTAATTTGCAATTTGAATCCCGTTTTGGTCTAATTGAGCTAAGTGTCTAATTTGAAAAGGGTGTATGTGTAATTTTGGAAATGATATGAATTTATATGATTTAATTAGGTAGACCTTGTTAATTGAATCCGTTTTGTGATAAATGAATTGTTGTGTGACAAATGAATTTGATAAATGACTTATGTGAAACTTATGAGATTTAATTAGGAACTTTTGTACTTAAAAATAGTTTAATTGTACAAATATGAATTTAGTATGCTCTATATGAATTAATATGAAATAATTTGAATTTGCTTTGTCTCCCTATCTTTCTGGTTTGTGTTAATTGTGCTCTTTATGATTTAGTTGGAATTTAAGTATGTAATCTTATGATTTTAATTGAATTAGGAAGTATGCTATTATGATTTATTTGATTTATTAATATGTGTCAATTGGTATGAAAGATGCTACGTGAATTTGCATGAAATAAATTAAGTAAACTTTATTAATTAAATTTGTTATACAATCCATGAATTGTTTATGTGATAAATGAATAATATGATTTGATTAAATTATGTAATGTTTCTTCTGCAAATAATTATTGGGCATTTGATCCCTGTTTGTGTGATTGCATTTGTCGTGCGTCTCTGTGTGATTGTCTGGCTGAGTCTGAGCTTTGTGGTCTGTTTTGTGTGTTCAGTGGATCAGGTGCACCCGGGGTGGTGTCATGTGAGTCGTGCAGGTTCCGGGGTGAACCGTCTGCTATGTCTTCGACTGTGTTTGGTGCCAGGTGAGGTTAGGTTATAGTTAAACCCTAATGATATGTGCCGATATGTATGTGAATAAAACCCCTATGGATACGCCTGATATGATTTATGTTCTAGAATCTGATTATGCTAGGATCTGATATGATAGGATTATGAATATGCTATGGTTATGCCTATGCTTTGACTACTGATATGATATGCCTCTGATATGCCTCCGGATATGATTTGCGCTTGCCTTGGACCTTGTTGTGCCACTGATTCTGGTATGTTTCCGACTCTGCTTTGTTTGGGGGCCCGGTGATTATGGGTAAGGAGCCTCGGGGCGTCGAGCATTACTCCTGTGCATGATCATCGGGATGTGGGTAAGGAGCCTCGGAGCATCGAGTATTACTCCTGTGCACATTTCCCCTCTGATTTGATGGTTTGACTCTGCTTTGTTTAGGGCCCGGTGATTATGGGTAAGGAGCCTCGGGGCGTCGAGCATTACTCCTGTGCATGATCATCGGGATGTGGGTAAGGAGCCTCGGAGCGTCGAGTATTACTCCTGTGCACATTTTCCCCTTTTGTCTGAACGTTTGCTTGGTGTGTTTGTTTTCGTTAAGTTAGTTTGTTAGGAAATTGTTCGGGAAACGGGAGTGGATTTCTAATTAATAAAATTGGGATTGTTTTGGCCTTTGGCCTAACTATTTTACTCTCCTATATCTAGTATCATGTGAGAAATATTTTAGAATGCAAAAACCACGCCCTGGTTCACGAACTCCCCTTTATGATATGTGATGTGCTCTATATATGTATATACGCGTGTGTGTGTGTAGCCCCTCGCTCAGTCTTTGGACTGACCCCTCCCCTTTTATGTTTTTAGTTTGCAGGCTTTGCTTTGGAGTTCATTGGAGTTCTTGCTAGGCGGCAGTCTGTCGTGTTTGTCGGTCTGTCTGAGTTTGTTCAGCTCTTTGAATCGATTTATGTTTTGTAATTTTGTATGAGATTTATTCTGCTCAGGTTTGCATGTTTGCATTGCTTTTATGGAATTCGGGACAGGTTAGGACAGGTGCTCGATTTAGTTGAACCCGTTTTGATGTGTAATTATTCGGGACAGGATAGGACAGGTTTGCTGAACTAGTTGAACCCGTATATTTGATTCTGATGTACGTACTTCGTTGTATGCTTGGTGTGTAAAAGTTTTTGAAAGTTGGCATTTCGTACTATTTCCGCTGTCATGCTTCGCATATTTTCTTTTGTACAGGGTTAGGTACCGCCTAGCAAGTGTGTGCGTTTTCATTTGTCACCCGTTCGATGTGACTTGGTGCGTGTGCGGACTCCCCATTTCGTACACGTGTCGGGTCATAGTGCGGGGGATGTGGCGCCTCACGTGCGGGGTGTTACATCTATAAGTGGTATCACATCATGGGTAAGGAGCCTCGGGGCGTCGAGCATTACTCCTGTGCATGATCATCGGGATGTGGGTAAGGAGCCTCGGAGCGTCGAGTATTACTCTTGTGCACATTTTCCCCTTTTGTCTGAACGTTTGCTTGGTGTGTTTGTTTTCGTTAAGTTAGTTTGTTAGGAAATTATTCGGGAAACGGGAGTGGATTTCTAATTAATAAAATTGGGATTGTTTTGGCCTTTGGCCTAACTCTTTTACTCTCCTATATCTAGTATCACGTGAGAAATATTTTTGAATGCAAAAACCACGCCCTGGTTCACGAACTCCCCTTTATGATATGTGCTGTGCTCTATATATGTATATACGCGTGTGTGTGTAGCCCCTCGCTCAGTCTTTGGACTGACCCCTCCCCTTTTATGTTTTTAGTTTGCAGGCTTTGCTTTGGAGTTCGTTGGAGTTCTTGCTGGGCAGCTGTCTGTCGTGTTTGTCGGTCTGTCTGAGTTTGTTCAGCTCTTTGAATCGATTTATGTTTTGTAATTTTGTATGAGATATATTCTGCTCATGTTTGCATGTTTGCATTGCTTTTATGGAATTCGGGACAGGTTAGGACAGGTGCTCGATTTAGTTGAACCCGTTTTGATGTGTAATTATTCGGGACAGGATAGGACAGGTTTGTTGAACTAGTTGAACCCGTATATTTGATTCTGATGTATGTATTTCGTTGTATGCTTGGTGTGTAAAAGTTTTTGAAAGTTGGCATTTCGTACTATTTCCGCTGTCATGCTTCGCATATTTTCTTTTGTACAGGGTTAGGTACCGCCTAGCTAGTGTGTGCGTTTTCATTTGTCACCCGTTCGCTGTGACTTGGTGCGTGTGCGGACTCTCCATTTCGTACACGTGTCGGGTCATAGTGCGGGGGATGTGGCGCCTCACGTGCGGGGTGTTACATCTATAAGTGGTATCACATTATGGGTAAGGAGCCTCGGGGCGTCGAGCATTACTCCTGTGCATGATCATCGGGATGTGGGTAAGGAGCCTCGGAGCGTCGAGTATTACTCCTGTGCACATTTTCCCCTTTTGTCTGAACGTTTGCTTGGTGTGTTTGTTTTCGTTAAGTTAGTTTGTTAGGAAATTGTTCGGGAAACGGGAGTGGATTTCTAATTAATAAAATTGGGATTGTTTTGGCCTTTGGCCTAACTCTTTTACTCTCCTATATCTAGTATCACGTGAGAATTATTTTAGAATGCAAAAACCACGCCCTGGTTCACGAACTCCCCTTTATGATATGTGTTGTGCTCTATATATGTATATACGCGTGTGTGTGTAGCCCCTCGCTCAGTCTTTGGACTGACCCCTCCCCTTTTATGTTTTTAGTTTGCAGGCTTTGCTTTGGAGTTCGTTGGAGTTCTTGCTAGGCGGCTATCTGTTGTGTTTGTCGGTCTGTCTGAGTTTGTTCAGCTCTTTGAATCGATTTATGTTTTGTAATTTTGTATGAGATATATTCTGCTCAGGTTTGCATGTTTGCATTGCTTTTATGGAATTCGGGACAGGTTAGGACAGGTGCTCGATTTAGTTGAACCCGTTTTTATGTGTAATTATTCGGGACAGGATAGGACAGGTTTGCTGAACTAGTTGAACCCGTATATTTGATTCTGATGTATGTACTTCGTTGTATGCTTGGTGTGTAAAAGCTTTTGAAAGTTGGCATTTCGTACTATTTCCGCTGTCATGCTTCGCATATTTTCTTTTGTACAGGGTTGGGTACCGCCTAGCTAGTGTGTGCGTTTTCGTTTGTCACCCGTTCGCTGTGACTTGGTGCGTGTGCGGACTCTCCATTTCGTACACGTGTCGGGTCATAGTGCGGGGGATGTGGCGCCTCACGTGGGGGTGTTACATCTATAAGTAGTATCAGAGCTACCAGGTTCAGAACCGGTGCTCTGGGTCGTGTTGTGTCAGTCAAGGTCGTACGGCTTAGGAATACGTGTGCATTGCATCCGTTTTGACGTGACATTTGACTTCTTTGCATGAATTGATTTGAACTTTTGTGAGTGTGTGTATGCTGTGATTATGATTATGCAACATTTTATTTGATGCTTTTTAAACTCTAGCAGCTATGTACTGCAGTTGCATTTAATTAGGTGCTCTTAATTATTTCCCTTACTTGACATGTCCACTCACTGACCAACATGCATAGATATTCGTTCAATTTGTGATTTGTAGGTGAATGCATGTAAGATAAAACGTTGGGCTGTGGTTAACTTCTTTGTACAAAGCGATGTTCGTAGCCTCATAATTGGTTTGATGGAAGTCGGTAGATAGGTGTGAAAGCTGCTATGGAACCTCTATTAGACTTGATTAGCAAGGATGGTACGCTAAAGCAGGATTGACCAAACAAGGCTAAGAGAACACTTAAGAATTTGAGGAGCACTGCAATTCTGAATTAGAGGCCAGGATTCCGATCACTACGAGTGGGGACAATTGCCACCAAAGGAGATTGGAACTTTGACTCTGTTGTTACGGTGATCGGTACACTATGCATTCATGGCACGAGCATCCATGCATTCTTTATTTGATTAATTCTTGTTATTATGTGTTATATCTGTCAATTGTGATACTTGTTGATTGTTGTAATTCTGATTCTGCTTTTGTATTTGAGTGAGAGAGATTTGATTCTCTCTATTTATGTGCTAGGGGGATGTTGATTCTTCCTACTTGTGTGTTAGAGAGACGCTGGATTCTCTCTATATTACGTGACAGAAAGATGATGGGGTCTTTCTGAGTCCTGTGCACGAGAGATGCTGGATTCTCTTGTACTTGGGTATTCGAGGGATGCTGGATTCCCTTGGATTTAGGGTTTGAGAAATGCCGGATTTTCTCAAACTAGATTGTCTGGGAGATGTGGAATCAATCAGACTTAGGTTGAGAGACGGGGTTCTCTCGATGCTCTGTTTGAGAGACGGGGTTCTCTCATTTATGTGCTTGAGAAACGGGGTTTCCCTCTTTTGTGTGTGCTGAGGGACGGGGTTCTCTCACTTGGGTGTTGAGAGATGGGATTCTCTCTTGTTTGTTGTAGTTGAGCTACGCGAAGCCTGACGACAGTTTGCAAGCAACGAGGATACGATAGTATCGAGCTTCGGGTGTAGTGGCCTAGTGCCGATCGAATGAGTTTGGAGGGACCAACGGTCAAGCGCTCAGTGGAACTTCAGTGACAACGAGTCACTATGAAGGGAGTTGATGCCAACTAAGGGAGGAGTATCCTGCCGAGATTGCAGTTCGCCTAGATCAGAGTTGCGCAGCGGAAGCTTGAAGTTGAATTCGTTTCAGCGTCGTTCAAGATCCGACCTTAGGACCTGAGGACAGGTCCTTTTGAAGGAGGGAAGTTTGTAACATCCCGATCGTCCGATTTATAAGGTACGCCACGTTCCAACCTTTTAATGTGTTTAATTATGTGATTTTATATTTTTCGTGGCCCTATTTTGAACTCTTTTAGAGTTTAAGGGCCTGTTTGTAATTTTCTCTTTTTAGGGGTCTTTCGGTCATTTCTCGTTCGATAGAATTTTTGACCTTTTTGACCCCTTCAACGCGTTCGGGGCATCGAGACGAGTCCGTAGACTCTGAGCTCCTCCTACCGATCGTTTTGCGCGTGAGGACCCGAGATAAATGCCCCGGATCCTCGTTTTGTTTGCCATAACTCCAGCTCCAGACTCAGCTCTCTTCTCTCCCGCGACATGTTACTGTTCACACAGTGGAGGTGTGTTTTCATGCACAACTCAATCTCGCTCATTTCTCTACGGATTTCTACGAACCACTAGTCCATTTCGACGAGCTCGACGATGCGGTCACAACCGTACCAAGAACTCTACCAACCGACGACCGACGGTGGAGTTATCCGCCATTTTCAGGCGCGGCTGGAGGAGGGTGGCGGAGCCGCCACTTCGCCACCCATTCGCGGCGGTTTCCGGCTCCCTTCCGGCGACACGCGCCATGGACCCAGTTAGAAGACTTTCCCGCGCAGCGAATGACGTTGGCGGCGCGGCCAATGGCCACCGGACGACGGCGCACGCGCCGCCTGAAGCTCCCACCGCCGCGCGTCAACAGTGACACGGCGGCGCTCCTGCGACCTTTTCCGACCAAGGTTAGTGTTTTCCAAGGTTTTCCGACCCCCTGACTCCATTTTCGGCATCGTTTTCACCCAATTCTGGCCGTAGGTGGTGGTTAGGGGTGGTACGACGGCGGCAGAAACTTCGGAGGCTATCGGGGGCCTTTTCCGGCAATCTTTTGGCTTCGGGCCCTTCACGAAAGTTGTTCGGAACGACGAGAATTAGTAAACCCTATTTGCTCGACTCTAGACTTTTCCGTTTGGCGGTGGTTCGCGGTGGCACAGTGGCGGCGCACCGGTGGCGTCACCTCTGGGGATTTTTTCGGCGAGAAAGCTTAGGGCTTTCGTAAAGCTCGTCACGGGTAAGCCGATGCCTCTTTCGGATCTCATTTTGGTTCACCGGTTTGAAAGTAATTGAAGTTTGAAGATTTTAGGGTTTTCGTGTTCTTGGATTTTAAATTGGAGACAATTGGCTTGGAATTTGCATAAATTAATCGAGGAATTGGATTGAGCATGACGAATCCTTGCACGGGTGATTTTTTCTGGGATTTTTCCGGCACGTTCCGGCGGGGGCCGAACGGCGGCCGGCCACTGTTCCGGCGGCTACAGTGGCGGCGACCCGGCGGGCTTCGGACAGAATGTCCGCCTCGTTGTGTTGAGTCTAACACCACTTTCCGTTCGTCATTCGGACACTTGGTTTATTTTCTACGAATTTATTTGTGTATTTGAGAATTATTTGATTAATTGTTCTAATTGTAAATTACTTGTAATATGCTTGAATTGCCAATTGAAATGTATCCCGTTATGTATGAAATCATGTATGATATGAAATGTGACAAAGATGAACATTGTAATTTGCAATTTGAATCCCGTTTTGGTCTAATTGAGCTAAGTGTCTAATTTGAAATGGGTGTATGTGTAATTTTGGAAATGATATGAATTTATTTGATTTAATTAGGTAGACCTTGTTAATTGAATCCGTTTTGTGATAAATGAATTGTTGTGTGACAAATGAATTTGATAAATGACTTATGTGAAACTTATGAGATTTAATTAGGAACTTTTGTACTTAAAAATAGTTTAATTGTACAAATATGAATTTAGTATGCTCTATATGAATTAATATGAAATAATTTGAATTTGCTTTGTCTCCCTATCTTTCTGGTTTGTGTTAATTATGCTCTTTATGATTTAGTTGGAATTTAAGTATGTAATCTTATGATTTTAATTGAATTAGGAAGTATGCTATTATGATTTATTTGATTTATTAATATGTGTCAATTGGTATGAAAGATGCTACGTGAATTTGCATGAAATAAATTAAGTAAACTTTATTAATTAAATTTGTTATACAATCCATGAATTGTTTATGTGATAAATGAATAATATGATTTGATTAAATTATGTAATGTTTCTTCTGCAAATAATTATTGGGCATTTGATCCCTGTTTGTGTGATTGCATTTGCCGTGCGTCTCTGTGTGATTGTCTGAATGAGTCTGAGCTTTGTGGTCTGTTTTGTGTGTTCAGTGGATCAGGTGCACCCGGGGTGGTGTCATGTGAGTCGTGCAGGTTCCGGGGTGAACCGTCTGCTATGTCTTCGACTGTGTTTGGTGCCAGGTGAGGTTAGGTTATAGTTAAACCCTAATGATATGTGCCGATATGTATGTGAATAAAACCCCTATGGATACGCCTGATATGATTTATGTTCTAGAATCTGATTATGCTAGGATCTGATATGATAGGATTATGAATATGCTATGGTTATGCCTATGCTTTGACTACTGATATGATATGCCTCTGATATGCCTCCGGATATGATTTGCGCTTGCCTTGGACCTTGTTGTGCCACTGATTCTGGTATGTTTCCGACTCTGCTTTGTTTGGGGGCCCGGTGATTATGGGTAAGGAGCCTCGGGGCGTCGAGCATTACTCCTGTGCATGATCATCGGGATGTGGGTAAGGAGCCTCGGAGCGTCGAGTATTACTCCTGTGCACATTTCCCCTCTGATTTGATGGTTTGACTCTGCTTTGTTTAGGGCCCGGTGATTATGGGTAAGGAGCCTCGGGGCGTCGAGCATTACTCCTGTGCATGATCATCGGGATGTGGGTAAGGAGCCTCGGAGCGTCGAGTATTACTCCTGTGCACATTTTCCCCTTTTGTCTGAACGTTTGCTTGGTGTGTTTGTTTTCGTTAAGTTAGTTTGTTAGGAAATTGTTCGGGAAACGGGAGTGGATTTCTAATTAATAAAATTGGGATTGTTTTGGCCTTTGGCCTAACTCTTTTACTCTCCTATATCTAGTATCACGTGAGAAATATTTTAGAATGCAAAAACCACGCCCTGGTTCACGAACTCCCCTTTATGATATGTGTTGTGCTCTATATATGTATATACGCGTGTGTGTGTAGCCCCTCGCTCAGTCTTTGGACTGACCCCTCCCCTTTTATGTTTTTAGTTTGCAGGCTTTGCTTTGGAGTTCATTGGAGTTCTTGCTAGGCGGCAGTCTGTCGTGTTTGTCGGTCTGTCTGAGTTTGTTCAGCTCTTTGAATCGATTTATGTTTTGTAATTTTGTATGAGATATATTCTGCTCAGGTTTGCATGTTTGCATTGCTTTTATGGAATTCGGGACAGGTTAGGACAGGTGCTCGATTTAGTTGAACCCCTTTTTATGTGTAATTATTCGGGACAGGATAGGACAGGTTTGCTGAACTAGTTGAACCCGTATATTTGATTCTGATGTATGTACTTCGTTGTATGCTTGGTGTGTAAAAGCTTTTGAAAGTTGGCATTTCGTACTATTTCCGCTGTCATGCTTCGCATATTTTCTTTTGTACAGGGTTGGGTACCGCCTAGCTAGTGTGTGCGTTTTCGTTTGTCACCCGTTCGCTGTGACTTGGTGCGTGTGCGGACTCTCCATTTCGTACACGTGTCGGGTCATAGTGCGGGGGATGTGGCGCCTCACGTGGGGGTGTTACATCTATAAGTAGTATCAGAGCTACCAGGTTCAGAACCGGTGCTCTGGGTCGTGTTGTGTCAGTCAAGGTCGTACGGCTTAGGAATACGTGTGCATTGCATCCGTTTTGACGTGACATTTGACTTCTTTGCATGAATTGATTTGAACTTTTGTGAGTGTGTGTATGCTGTGATTATGATTATGCAACATTTTATTTGATGCTTTTTAAACTCTAGCAGCTATGTACTGCAGTTGCATTTAATTAGGTGCTCTTAATTATTTCCCTTACTTGACATGTCCACTCACTGACCAACATGCATAGATATTCGTTCAATTTGTGATTTGTAGGTGAATGCATGTAAGATAAAACGTTGGGCTGTGGTTAACTTCTTTGTACAAAGCGATGTTCGTAGCCTCATAATTGGTTTGATGGAAGTCGGTAGATAGGTGTGAAAGCTGCTATGGAACCTCTATTAGACTTGATTAGCAAGGATGGTACGCTAAAGCAGGATTGACCAAACAAGGCTAAGAGAACACTTAAGAATTTGAGGAGCACTGCAATTCTGAATTAGAGGCCAGGATTCCGATCACTACGAGTGGGGACAATTGCCACCAAAGGAGATTGGAACTTTGACTCTGTTGTTACGGTGATCGGTACACTATGCATTCATGGCACGAGCATCCATGCATTCTTTATTTGATTAATTCTTGTTATTATGTGTTATATCTGTCAATTGTGATACTTGTTGATTGTTGTAATTCTGATTCTGCTTTTGTATTTGAGTGAGAGAGATTTGATTCTCTCTATTTATGTGCTAGGGGGATGTTGATTCTTCCTACTTGTGTGTTAGAGAGACGCTGGATTCTCTCTATATTACGTGACAGAAAGATGATGGGGTCTTTCTGAGTCCTGTGCACGAGAGATGCTGGATTCTCTTGTACTTGGGTATTCGAGGGATGCTGGATTCCCTTGGATTTAGGGTTTGAGAAATGCCGGATTTTCTCAAACTAGATTGTCTGGGAGATGTGGAATCAATCAGACTTAGGTTGAGAGACGGGGTTCTCTCGATGCTCTGTTTGAGAGACGGGGTTCTCTCATTTATGTGCTTGAGAAACGGGGTTTCCCTCTTTTGTGTGTGCTGAGGGACGGGGTTCTCTCACTTGGGTGTTGAGAGATGGGATTCTCTCTTGTTTGTTGTAGTTGAGCTACGCGAAGCCTGACGACAGTTTGCAAGCAACGAGGATACGATAGTATCGAGCTTCGGGTGTAGTGGCCTAGTGCCGATCGAATGAGTTTGGAGGGACCAACGGTCAAGCGCTCAGTGGAACTTCAGTGACAACGAGTCACTATGAAGGGAGTTGATGCCAACTAAGGGAGGAGTATCCTGCCGAGATTGCAGTTCGCCTAGATCAGAGTTGCGCAGCGGAAGCTTGAAGTTGAATTCGTTTCAGCGTCGTTCAAGATCCGACCTTAGGACCTGAGGACAGGTCCTTTTGAAGGAGGGAAGTTTGTAACATCCCGATCGTCCGATTTATAAGGTACGCCACGTTCCAACCTTTTAATGTGTTTAATTATGTGATTTTATATTTTTCGTGGCCCTATTTTGAACTCTTTTAGAGTTTAAGGGCCTGTTTGTAATTTTCTCTTTTTAGGGGTCTTTCGGTCATTTCTCGTTCGATAGAATTTTTGACCTTTTTGACCCCTTCAACGCGTTCGGGGCATCGAGAAGAGTCCGTAGACTCTGAGCTCCTCCTACCGATCGTTTTGCGCGTGAGGACCCGAGATAAATGCCCCGGATCCTCGTTTTGTTTGCCATAACTCCAGCTCCAGACTCAGCTCTCTTCTCTCCCGCGACATGTTACTGTTCACACAGTGGAGGTGTGTTTTCATGCACAACTCAATCTCGCTCATTTCTCTACGGATTTCTACGAACCACTAGTCCATTTCGACGAGCTCGACGATGCGGTCACAACCGTACCAAGAACTCTACCAACCGACGACCGACGGTGGAGTTATCCGCCATTTTCAGGCGCGGCTGGAGGAGGGTGGCGGAGCCGCCACTTCGCCACCCATTCGCGGCGGTTTCCGGCTCCCTTCCGGCGACACGCGCCATGGACCCAGTTAGAAGACTTTCCCGCGCAGCGAATGACGTTGGCGGCGCGGCCAATGGCCACCGGACGACGGCGCACGCGCCGCCTGAAGCTCCCACCGCCGCGCGTCAACAGTGACACGGCGGCGCTCCTGCGACCTTTTCCGACCAAGGTTAGTGTTTTCCAAGGTTTTCCGACCCCCTGACTCCATTTTCGGCATCGTTTTCACCCAATTCTGGCCGTAGGTGGTGGTTAGGGGTGGTACGATGGCGGCAGAAACTTCGGAGGCTATCGGGGGCCTTTTCCGGCAATCTTTTGGCTTCGGGCCCTTCACGAAAGTTGTTCGGAACGACGAGAATTAGTAAACCCTATTTGCTCGACTCTAGACTTTTCCGTTTGGCGGTGGTTCGCGGTGGCACAGTGGCGGCGCACCGGTGGCGTCACCTCTGGGGATTTTTTCGGCGAGAAAGCTTAGGGCTTTCGTAAAGCTCGTCACGGGTAAGCCGATGCCTCTTTCGGATCTCATTTTGGTTCACCGGTTTGAAAGTAATTGAAGTTTGAAGATTTTAGGGTTTTCGTGTTCTTGGATTTTAAATTGGAGACAATTGGCTTGGAATTTGCATAAATTAATCGAGGAATTGGATTGAGCATGACGAATCCTTGCACGGGTGATTTTTTCTGGGATTTTTCCGGCACGTTCCGGCGGGGGCCGAACGGCGGCCGGCCACTGTTCCGGCGGCTACAGTGGCGGCGACCCGGCGGGCTTCGGACAGAATGTCCGCCTCGTTGTGTTGAGTCTAACACCACTTTCCGTTCGTCATTCGGACACTTGGTTTATTTTCTACGAATTTATTTGTGTATTTGAGAATTATTTGATTAATTGTTCTAATTGTAAATTACTTGTAATATGCTTGAATTGCCAATTGAAATGTATCCCGTTATGTATGAAATCATGTATGATATGAAATGTGACAAAGATGAACATTGTAATTTGCAATTTGAATCCCGTTTTGGTCTAATTGAGCTAAGTGTCTAATTTGAAATGGGTGTATGTGTAATTTTGGAAATGATATGAATTTATTTGATTTAATTAGGTAGACCTTGTTAATTGAATCCGTTTTGTGATAAATGAATTGTTGTGTGACAAATGAATTTGATAAATGACTTATGTGAAACTTATGAGATTTAATTAGGAACTTTTGTACTTAAAAATAGTTTAATTGTACAAATATGAATTTAGTATGCTCTATATGAATTAATATGAAATAATTTGAATTTGCTTTGTCTCCCTATCTTTCTGGTTTGTGTTAATTATGCTCTTTATGATTTAGTTGGAATTTAAGTATGTAATCTTATGATTTTAATTGAATTAGGAAGTATGCTATTATGATTTATTTGATTTATTAATATGTGTCAATTGGTATGAAAGATGCTACGTGAATTTGCATGAAATAAATTAAGTAAACTTTATTAATTAAATTTGTTATACAATCCATGAATTGTTTATGTGATAAATGAATAATATGATTTGATTAAATTATGTAATGTTTCTTCTGCAAATAATTATTGGGCATTTGATCCCTGTTTGTGTGATTGCATTTGCCGTGCGTCTCTGTGTGATTGTCTGAATGAGTCTGAGCTTTGTGGTCTGTTTTGTGTGTTCAGTGGATCAGGTGCACCCGGGGTGGTGTCATGTGAGTCGTGCAGGTTCCGGGGTGAACCGTCTGCTATGTCTTCGACTGTGTTTGGTGCCAGGTGAGGTTAGGTTATAGTTAAACCCTAATGATATGTGCCGATATGTATGTGAATAAAACCCCTATGGATACGCCTGATATGATTTATGTTCTAGAATCTGATTATGCTAGGATCTGATATGATAGGATTATGAATATGCTATGGTTATGCCTATGCTTTGACTACTGATATGATATGCCTCTGATATGCCTCCGGATATGATTTGCGCTTGCCTTGGACCTTGTTGTGCCACTGATTCTGGTATGTTTCCGACTCTGCTTTGTTTGGGGGCCCGGTGATTATGGGTAAGGAGCCTCGGGGCGTCGAGCATTACTCCTGTGCATGATCATCGGGATGTGGGTAAGGAGCCTCGGAGCGTCGAGTATTACTCCTGTGCACATTTCCCCTCTGATTTGATGGTTTGACTCTGCTTTGTTTAGGGCCCGGTGATTATGGGTAAGGAGCCTCGGGGCGTCGAGCATTACTCCTGTGCATGATCATCGGGATGTGGGTAAGGAGCCTCGGAGCGTCGAGTATTACTCCTGTGCACATTTTCCCCTTTTGTCTGAACGTTTGCTTGGTGTGTTTGTTTTCGTTAAGTTAGTTTGTTAGGAAATTGTTCGGGAAACGGGAGTGGATTTCTAATTAATAAAATTGGGATTGTTTTGGCCTTTGGCCTAACTCTTTTACTCTCCTATATCTAGTATCACGTGAGAAATATTTTAGAATGCAAAAACCACGCCCTGGTTCACGAACTCCCCTTTATGATATGTGTTGTGCTCTATATATGTATATACGCGTGTGTGTGTAGCCCCTCGCTCAGTCTTTGGACTGACCCCTCCCCTTTTATGTTTTTAGTTTGCAGGCTTTGCTTTGGAGTTCATTGGAGTTCTTGCTAGGCGGCAGTCTGTCGTGTTTGTCGGTCTGTCTGAGTTTGTTCAGCTCTTTGAATCGATTTATGTTTTGTAATTTTGTATGAGATTTATTCTGCTCAGGTTTGCATGTTTGCATTGCTTTTATGGAATTTGGGACAGGTTAGGACAGGTGCTCGATTTAGTAGAACCCGTTTTGATGTGTAATTATTCAGGACAGGATAGGACAGGTTTGCTGAACTAGTTGAACCCGTATATTTGATTCTGATGTACGTACTTCGTTGTATGCTTGGTGTGTAAAAGTTCTTGAAAGTTGGCATTTCGTACTATTTTCGCTGTCATGCTTCGCATATTTTCTTTTGTACAGGGTTAGGTACCGCCTAGCTAGTGTGTGCGTTTTCGTTTGTCACCCGTTCGCTGTGACTTGGTGCATGTGCGGACTCTCCATTTCGTACACGTGTCGGGTCATAGTGCGGGGGATGTGGCGCCTCACGTGCGGGGTGTTACACACCCAAACCCGAACCCACATATGAAATGGATTTCCATATATGAGTCCGAGTCCAAGCGAAAGGGAACCTACACTCACACGCTAGGCTAAGCGGGGCTAAACTCGAACAGAACACGCAAACAAACAAAACAGATATGCGGAAGCAGTAAACAGGATCCAAACGAGCTCATGCAAAAGTAACAAAATCTATAAACCGTGGCTTAACAGCCCAAAATAGATACAAAGAAAATTCCAGTTCCAAAGTTATAATTCATACAAGATGCCAAAAGCAAAAGATATACGATGCTACTTGACCTAAACGGTTAAGTACGACTCGACTCGACTCGACGCACTTCCCCGCCTAACTCGGCACACCTGAAAGGGAAAGGAGAGGGTCAGTCTCACAACTCGACTGAGTGAGGGGCTTAACACACCCACACCTTAAATATATAAAGCAGAGCATATAACAAAGGTGATAGCCATGAATCGAGACTAGGGTTTTACATACCAAAACCTTTTCTAAAGATAGCATATAATATAAGAGAAAACCTATCTCGATCCATGATCTATCAAACATAATATAACATAAACATAAGCCCGGCGAGAACGGACTATCCCAAACTCCTCCATATATAAACGAAAAGCGTAAATCATAAATCAATCCATCCCCAACAACATGGTGATCAGGAATCAAACCCATTCCACCTACTTACGTATGTACGAGGGGTAGCTAACCCACCACGTACTCGGATCATAACATAGCTTAAGCACTCGTATTTAATATATGCATATGTTCGCATAGGGGTGAGGAAACAACACATATTCGGCCATAGGTCGTTTAACTAGTATAAAAGATCCTAACCTCACCTTAACAAAAGAGACAAAAAGGTAGGATCGAAAGGACAACCAACCACCTAAGCTTCGGGCTCTTGCGTGACTGGAAGAGGCTTTGTAACACAAAAGGAAGAAAGACCCGAGAATTAGACTCAACATGAACCAAATAGATGCTCGGCAATGCTTATGAACGCAAGGAATGCAAATGGAATGCATAAACATGCCAAATCAATTCTACCAATTCTTAATCCCACAATTCATATCAAATAAGATCACCAATTGAAAACAAGGCATATAACGCGTAATATAACAAGCTAACAATGCATACGAGTCATAAAAGAAGAAAGAAGATACAAAGAAAAACAACGAAGTGATAAAACGCGCAATTACCGCCCCCATATTTTCAAATGACACGGCCGTGTCCGATTAAAATTAATTCAGGAGCTTAATTCGAGACGCTGACACGGCCATGTTGAGTTCAAGTTCAAAATGAACACGGCCATATCCGATTTTATAAAAATGATTTGCTCCAAGTCGAGAGGCTGACACGGCCGTGTCCAAAAGGTGTACAAAGTTGACACGGCCGTGTTGGCCTTTCGTCTTCGAAAAAAAATACAGCAGCTACAGTAACTCTGCGCCAAAAAAAAAACAGAGGAAGAAGCAGAGCAGGCATGCAGCAACCCG
The DNA here is from genome assembly GCA_037501455.1 of Lantana camara. Classification (NCBI taxonomy): domain Eukaryota; kingdom Viridiplantae; phylum Streptophyta; class Magnoliopsida; order Lamiales; family Verbenaceae; genus Lantana; species Lantana camara. The sequence goes on from CM074858.1 coordinate 58,755,194, forward strand.
AAACAACAACAACAAGCTACAAAACTCATGCAAATCAAGGCAAATCACTCTATAATCAACATATAATCTCCCAAACATCACAAAAGTTCAAGAATCATCATATATCTCAAGAATTCTCATGCAAGAATTTGAATTCCATTAATGGTAAACTTCACCATGCTCAACCATAATCAAAAGGGGAATCATATAATCAAATTAAAATCATAAGGGATCATATATATATCTTCAAATCAAAGCTTAACTCCATAAAAGGTACAAGATCATCAAACACTCATAATTCATGCCATGCTCCATAATCACACCAAACATAGCTCAAAACATGGAATCAATAGCTCAAAATGATCATATAATCATGTACATATCAAATACTAGCTTACCCCTTGAAGAAGTTGGAAGAAAATGGAGATTAGAGCTCAATCTCTCCTTGGTGTGAATAGTGACGGGTTGAAGGGTTTAGCTCCAAAGTTGTTGCACTTCTCCTCTCTTCCTTGTATGTACCGAGATAGAGGAGAGGGAGGGGTGAATATACATTGTGTTGGTGGAGTGTGGGCCCGAGCTTGAGGGTAATATGTCAAGAATTGAGGGACTTATGTGCAATTAGGAGGAAGGTAGTCGCATAGGAGCAAGGTAAGTTTCGGGTCGAACTTCGGAGTATCAAATAGGCTTAAAAAAATTATGAGGCTTAGTCCATCGAACCCGAATCGTCGAAACGAGTTCAACGGTAGTGACGGAATTCGAATCCGAATTCCCGAGCTCAAGTTACACACATCGGAACCCAAGGTGCGCTAAAAGCGTTTTAGCCTCCTTTAGGTTCCAAACGAAACAATTAATTGCAAAGCTCAACAACTAAACTCGAAAACATATAACGAGCATAAATCAAAGTTCATAACATATAAATCTCCATCATACTAAAACAACGTAAAATTCCAAATTCAATTCAAGCATAATTGAATCAAACCATAACAAATTACGTACATATTCAAATAAAAATCATTCGAATTCATAAGAAATATCTAAAAATAGGAATTAAAAGAACAAAGAATATGAATTTAAATAATGTAAATCGCACACATACGTCATACCTGTACGGTCTAAAAGTCGGGGTGTCACAATCCTTCCCCCTTAAAAAGTACTTGTCCTCAAGTCCGAACCGAGTTCTCAAACAAATCGGTATACAAACTCTTCATCTTTTCCTCGGTTTCCCAAGTGGATTCCTCTGATTTCTGATCCCTCCAAAGTACCCTGACTAATGGAATCTGCCGGTTTCTCAATTCTTGCATTTTTCGATCCTGAATTGCAACTGGATGTTTCTCAATTGTCAAATCCGGCTCTAACTGAACCTCTTCAACTGGGAGAATTGTTGCCTCATCGGGATAATACTTACTGAGCTGAGAAACGTGAAACACGTTATGTATCCCGGTCAAATTTGGCGGTAAATCGAATCTATACGCCGCTTCTCCAATTTTTTCCAAAATCTCAAACGGCCCAAGATATCGGGGACTGAGTTTCCCACCTTTACCTATTCGCGTGAAACCCTTTCTCGGAGATGATTTTAAAAAGACTCTATCTCCCACCTCGAATTGTAAAGGCCTTCTTCTTTTATCAACGTAACTCTTCTGGCGAGATTGAGCCGCTTTCATTCTTTGCCTAATCTTATGAACCTTCTCAATCGTAGCAGTAATATTTTCCTTAGGTTCGGCTCTCTCGAGTTTATGCTTTTCAGTCCATCTCCAATCCTCAATATCCCAAAATAGAGGAGATCTGCATTTCCTCCCATATAAAGCCTCATAAGGAGCCATTCCAATTGAACCCTGATAGCTGTTATTATAAGCAAACTCAGCCAAAGCCAGATGCTCGTCCCACTTATCTTGAAAATCTAAAGCACACGCTCTAAGCAAATCCTCCAAGTACTGAATTAATCTCTCCGACTGACCGTCTGTCTGAGGATGCGAAGCAGTGCTAAACTTGAGCCTGGTACCCAAACATCTCTGAAGATTTTGCCAAAAGATCGAAGTGAACCTCGAATCCCGATCCGAGACTATATTGACTGGAATTCCGTGTAATCTTACAATTTCTCGCACATACAACTCTATTAATTTCGGTACCTTATCCGACATCCGAACTTTAAGAAAATGGGCAGACTTAGTCTATCTGTCGATAATCACCCAAATTCCATCGAACCCTACTTTAGCTCTAGGCAAGTCGGACACGAAGTCCATGGTCACTTGCTCCCACTTCCACTCGGGAATAGGAAGTGGTTGGAGAGTTCCTCCCCGTTTCTGGTGTTCTGCCTTCACCTTTTGAAACGTTAGACATCGCTTCACAAAGTTCGTGACTTCCCTTTTCATGCCATTCCACCAGAACTTCTCTTTCAGGTCTCGATACATCTTAGTATCTCCCGGATGAATCGAGTACCCCGAGCGATGTGCTTCTTCCAAAATCAACCTCCTAAGCTCAGTTGGAACACAAATTCTTGATTCGAACCTTAACAAACCTGAATCATCTAATCCAAACTTGGAACCCTGCTTCTCTTGAGAACGAGCTAACAATCTCTGAATCTCGTCATCTGAGGTCTGAGCTTCTAGTAACTGCTGTTTTAAATCCGGTATAATTGTGAGATTAGCCAACCAAGTCCCTGAAACCAGAATCTCTGAACCCGAATTTGAAGAACTCATCCCCAAACTAGTCAACCCCGACTTTCTACTCAAGGCATCAGCTACCACGTTAGCTTTACCCAGATGATATTGGATCTTACAATCATAATCCTCTAATAATTCCATCCAACGCCTCTGCCTAACATTTAAATCATTCTGAGAAAAGAGATACTTGAGACTCTGATGATCTGCAAATACTTCGAACGTGGTACCGTAAAGATAGTGTCGCCACTTCATCAAAGTGAACACAACCGCAACTAATTCTTCTCATGCTCCTTCAATTTTCTCGAAACACAAGCTACCGCTCTACCATGCTGCATTAAAACACAACCCAAACCTTCCTTAGAAGCATCAGTGTAAACTGTATAACCCTCGGTGCCCTCGGGTAGGGTGAGAACTAGTGCTGAAGTCAATTTCACCTTCAGAGTCTGAAAACTTGCTTCACACTTATCATTCCACTCGAACTTCACTTCCTTCTTAGTCAGATGAGTCAACGGGGCAGCAATCTTAGAAAAATCTTTAACAAACCTTCTGTAGTAACCGGCCAACCCAAGAAAACTTCAAATTTCTGATGCATTCTTCGGTCTTTCCCAACGAAGCACGGATTCAATCTTAGACGGATCCACTTCAATTCCATTACCCGAAATAATATGACCCAAAAATATAACCCTGTCAATCCAAAACTCGCATTTACTAAACTTGGCATATAACTTATGTTCCCTTAAGGTTTCCAAAACAATTTGAAGATGCTGAACGTGCTCTTCAGTCGACATAGAATACACCAGAATGTCGTCTATAAAAATTACCACAAACTTGTCAAGATATTGCCTGAACACTCTGTGCATCATATCCATGAATACGGCTGGAGCGTTAGTTAACCCGAAAGGTATTACACTGAACTCAAAATGACCATAGCGAGTGTTGAATCCACTTTTAGGAATATCCTCCTCCCTAATCCGCAGCTGGTAGTAACCTTGCCTCAAATCTAACTTAGAATAGACCTTAGAACCTTGTAAAATATCGAACAACTCCTCGACGTGAGGCAACGGATACTTATTCTTCACCGTCATCCGATTCAGCTTGCGATAATCTATACACATCCGTAACGTTCCATGTTTCTTCTTTACAAATAAAATGGGAGCACCCCACGGAGAACTGCTCGGACGAATGTACCCACAAGCTAGAAGTTCATCAAGCTGCGACTTTAACTCCTTTAACTCTGCAGGAGCCATTCTGTAGGGAGTCTTCGAAAAAGGCTCTGCTCCGGGATAGTGGTCAATTACAAACTCAATGTCCTTGTCAGGCGGTAGAGAACCCAAAGTCTCAGGGAAAACATCAGTATACTCTCGTACGACCTCCGTCTCTTCAAGTTTGGCCTGATCCTTCGGTCTATTCAAAAGATAGGCCACAAAACCTGTTGTACCGTCCCTGACCAGTTTACTAGCCTCGACAAAAGAAATAAACGGGCTTGACTTAACCTTCTCGCCCTTAAACACCACTGAGCCAAAGGAAACTTTCTTCTCCCGACAATCCATCTGAGCCCCATACTTATATAACCAATCCATTCCAAGGATTACATCATATCTTTGCATCGGCATCTCAATCAAGTCAGCAACGAAAACCTGATCTTCTAAGATTACCGGACAACCCCGAAATACCTTGCAAGTAATCAAACTACAACCAAGAGGAGAACTAACCACGTAATCATGTGCACATAAACAAACAGGCAAGCACATAGTAGCAGTAATGTCCCGAGAAATGAATGAATGAGTAGCCCCGGAATCAAATAATGCATGTAATGTAGTGCCATGGATGCTAATGGTACCTTCAATCATGGCATTGGGATCGACATCGGCGGCTTTCTCCTCTTCAACCCCGAGTGCATAAGCCCTAGCTTGAACAGCGGGTCTTTGATTGCCTCCCGTAGCATGTCCCGATCTCTTCTTCGGACAAGTACTCAACATATGGTCCGTCGCCCTACACCCATAACACCTCTTGTGTAACTTAAAACAGTTCTCCACGCTGTGATTCCCCTGACAATGAGAGCATTGAACTTTAGGTGGAGCCGGAAGTGCCAAGGGTCGATTTGGTTGATTAGGTCCCATGAGTCAGGGTTGCTTGTTTTGAGGCTTGGCTTGTTGAAAAGTTTGAAATGCCGGCCTCTTTCCGAACTTGTTGAAATTCCCCGAGCTAGACCCTTGCCCGGTATGAGTACTCTTCCTCCTCGAGACCACTCTATCTTCAACCCTTAGAGCCTTATCAGTTACTTTCGCCCACGTGTTCGTATTAGCCGCTTCCAAAGCATCTTTCATATCTTCACGTAATCCTTGGAGAAACTGAGAGGCCTTCGTTACATCATCATTGGCTATATTAGGGGCATAACGGGAGAGTCTCTCAAATTCATTAATATATTCAGTCACAGACATACTCCCCTGTTTAAGATCCATAAATTCTCTTGAGCGCCGATTCCTCGTAGCTTTGGGAATATATTTGGTCTTGAATTCCCGAACAAATACCTCCCACGTTATCTCCTCTCCGAAGGCTTCTAACTTCCCTTGTATGCTCGACCACCAACTGTAGGCCTGTCCCTGTATCATGCTGAGAGTGCACTGTAGCTTCTCCATAGGCCCACACGGTATGAGATTCCACACCCGATTGGTTTGCACGAGCCATTCTTCGGCCTGGACGTCATTTCCACCAACGAAAACCGGTGGATTTTGATTTTTAAACTCCCAAAGAAGAGCAGTAATAGCATTCCCTCCATGATTCCCGGCCTGAGCTGCATTATTCCTTTCCTGAGCTCTTTGTTCCAAATATACAGCGAGCCTCTCCATGAAATTGCCCGGATCCATTTGGGGTGGTGGTGGCGGATTGTTATTTTCATGTTGTGGAGAATATTCCCGATGGTGACGGTGTTCCGGAGATCTATCTCGGTGGTGGGGTCTTTGTGGAGGCATATTCTGTAAAATCAAGGAATTACAATTCGTATGCGTGAGGGTCAGTACATGTTCATGTGCACTATTAACAAGAAAATAAGCAATTAATCATATAAATGCACATATCCACGTTGTCCTAAGCTATACGACCTAGACTCACCCGACTGAACTCTAGAGCTCCAGTTTTACAACCGAGAGCTCTGATACCACTTTAAGATGTAGCGCCCGGAACGGTGGGCCACCACATCCCCCGCACCCAAACCCGAACCCACATATGAAATGGATTTCCATACATGAGTCCGAGTCCAAGCGAAAGGGAACCTACACTCACACGCTAGGCTAAGCGGGGCTAAACTCGAACAGAGGGCGCAAACAAACAAAATAGATATGCGGAAGCAGTAAACAGGATCCAAACGAGCTCATGCAAGAGTAACAAAATCTATAAACCGTGGCTTAACAGCCCAAAATAAATACAAAGAAAATTCCAGTTCCAAAGTTATAATTCATACAAGATGCGAAAAGCAAAATATATGTGATGCTACTCGACCTAAACAGCTAAGTACGACTCGACTCGACGCACTTCCCCGCCTAGCTCGGCACACCTGAAAGGGAAAGGAGAGGGTTAGTCTCACAACTCGACTGAGTGAGGGGCTTAACACACCCACACCTTAAATATATAAAGCAGAGCATATAACAAAGGTGATAGCCATGAATCGAGACTAGGGTTTTACATACCAAAACCTTTTCTAAAGATAGCATATAATATAAGAGAAAACCTATCTCGATCCATGATCTATCAAACATAATATAACATAAACATAAGCCCGGCGAGAACGGACTATCCCAAACTCCTCCATACATAAACGAAAAGTGTAAATCATAAATCAATCCATCCCCAACAACATGGTGATCGAGAATCAAACCCATTCCACCTACTTACGTATGTACGAGGGGTAGCTAACCCACCACGTACTCGGAGCATCACGCCTCCTCAATCTCCAAGAATCACGTGTAACACTACAAATGGGAAGCATGCACTGGCTTAACCCGACGGCCCTTGTCGTCCCGGGCGTCCTTATCCACAATTCCCGAGGCCCAAGATACCTTACCAAATACCAATTCCCATCTTTCAGGGCATACTCGCTCAAACATAACGTAAACAACTTTAAAAAAAACAAACATAGCTTACATATGCTCATATTTATACCATTTTCATAACCGTAAAACTTATTCACAAGATCATAATATAGCTTAAGCACTCGTATTTAATATATGTATATGTTTAGATATGGGGTGAGGAAACAACACATATTCGGCCATAGGTCGTTTAACTAGTATAAAAGATCCTAACCTCACCTTAACAAAAGAGACAAAAAGGTAGGATCGAAACGACAACCAACCACCTAAGCTTCGGGCTCTTGCGCGACTGGAAGAGGCTCTGAAACACAAAAGGAAGCAAGACCCGAGAATTAGACTCAACATGAACCAAATAGATGCTCGGCAATGCTTATGAACGCAAGGAATGTATAAATATGCCAAATCAATTCTACCAATTCTTAATCACACAATTCATATCAAATAAGATCACCAATTGAAAACAAGGCACATAACGCGTAATATAACAAGCTAACAATGTATACGAGTCATAAAAGAAGAAAGAAGATACAAAGAAAAACAACGAAGCGATAAAACGCGCAATTGCCGCCGCCATATTTTCAAATGACACGGCCATGTTGGGTTTTAGTTCAAAATGGACACGGCCGTGTTCGATTAAAATTAATTCAGGAGCTTAATTCGAGACGCTGACACAGCCGTGTTGAGTTCAAGTTCAAAATGAACACGGTCGTGTCCGGTTTTATAAAAATAATTTGGTCCAAGTGGAGAGGCTGACACGGCCGTATCCAAAACATGTACAAAGTTGACACGGCCGTGTTGGCCTTTCGTCTTCGAAAAAAATACAGCAGCTACAGTAACTCTGCGCCAAAAAAAACAGAGGAAGAAGCAGAGCAGGCACGCAGCAACCCCAAACAACAACAACAAGCTACAAAACTCATTCAAATCAAGGCAAATCACTCTATAATCAACATATAATTCCCCAAACATCACAAAAGTTCAAGAATCATCATATATCTCAAGAATTCTCATGCAAGAATTTGAATTCCATTAATGGTAAGCTTCACCATGCTCAACCATAATCAAAAGGGGAATCATATAATCAAATTAAAATCATAAGGGATCATATATATATCTTCAAATCAAAGCTTAACTCCATAAAAGGTACAAGATCATCAAACCCTCATAATTCATGCCATGCTCCATAATCACACCAAACGTAGCTCAAAACATGGAATCAATAGCTCAAAATGATCATATAATCATGTACATATCAAATACTAGCTTACCCCTTGAAGAAGTTGGAAGAAAATGGAGATTAGAGCTCAATCTCTCCTTGGTGTGAATAGTGATGGGTTGAAGGGTTTAGCTCCAAAGTTGCTACACTTCTCCTGTCTTCCTTGTATGTACCGAGATAGAGGAGAGGGAGGGATGAATATACATTGTGTTGGTGGAGTGTGGGCCCGAGCTTGAGGGTAATATGTCAAGAATTGACAGACTTATATGCAATTAGGTGGAAGGTAGTCGCATAGGAGCAAGGTAAGTTTCGGGTCGAATTTCGGAGTATCAAATGGGCTTAAAAAAATTATGAGGCTTAGTCCATCGAACCCGAATCGTCGAAACGAGTTCAACGGTAGTGACGGAATTCGAATCCGAATTCCCGAGCTCAAGTTACACATATCGGAACCCAAGGTGCGCTAAAAGCGTTTTAGCCTCCTTTAGGTTCCAAACAAAACAGTTAAATCAAAAGCTCAACAATTAAACTCGAAAACATATAACGAGCATAAATCAAAGTTCATAACACATAAATCTCCATCATACTAAAACAACGTAAAATTCTGACTTCAATTCAAGCATAAACGAATCAAACCATAACAAATTACTTACATATTCAAATAAAAATTATTCAAATTCATCAAAAATATCTAAAAATAGGAATTAAAAGAATAAAGAATATGAATTTAAATAATATAAATCGCGCACATACGTCATCCCTGTACGGTCTAAAAGTCGGGGTGTCACACACACCCTAACTATCCATTACTTTATGTATGGGTCGTGAGTTTCATGACGCTCACGCCCGAGGATTCCATCCCCCACCAAACCTCGTAGTGGGTTCCGGGTTGATCCTATCCAACAGGAGAATGTGCATAGGGGTCATAACCTGCGACCCCATGGTCGTCCCGGGTCTCCCTTACCCACATCTCCGGGACCCAGATTCAAACTCAAACACAGGGATTCATATAAAATACTTATCTTTCAAAGTCAAACCTCGCTACGTATCCAAATTCAAATTACACACACCAACCCGTTTTCAAAGCAAATAACCAAAAACATATCTACGTATATTTACAAAGCGTTTTCAGAAGGATTCATAACAAACGGGCCAATTCCCGCAAAATACGTAACAAACACGTATCTATCTATCTATCTATATATATATATATATATATATATAAATACATAGGTCACATGCGGGCTCAAAACACGTTTAGGGTTGTAGGTCATAATAACCAGAAGAAAGAAACCTCACCTCGACGAACAAATCGAACGAATAGGTTCAAAACACACCCACGGAGCGGCTCCAACCAACGAGCTACTCGACTCGAACAATCTAAACAAGGAAATAACACTTAGACTCAATATGAGCCAAGGAAACGCTCGATAATTGCATATGAATGCATATGATGCAATGTAATTCATATAATTTCACACTTAAGCGTATCGAAGCAAATATCGAAATATCACATAAATAATCCAAGAAACAAAATTCATTTCACATCAAATAAATTCATATTAAGTCATATAATAGCATACCACGAGCATCAATAGTTCATACACGTATATATTCACCGAATTCATTTCATTTACGCCACTTAAGATCATGACATTTAAAATGGAAATAATCAAGATTTAAAACAAACAAAATTCACATGAATTATTAATATTTACATAAATAACACATAATGTATTTCACATATATTACATATATATACGTACAACATGTATTACATAATATAAACATGCATCACAAATATATATATATATATATATATATATATATATTTATGTTACCAAACATATACACTAACTACACACGCAAACCATGCACAACTAATTACATATATTACATATACATACAGCTCAAGCATAAAAATATAAGATAAACAACATGCATTAATCTAATTCTAGCAATTTCATGCACGTACACACATGCACACATGCACAAAAACATAATTTCAGGCATAAATTACATATATATACACAAACATAAACACATGCACAAAGAATTAAAAGAAGGAATGCAACAGCAAGAGGAGCTCCCCGGCCGGGTAAAAACTCAACACAAAACTCCCCGGCCGGGTAGAAGAAGATGCAGTAGCTACTGCCTTAATGTGTCCCCGCCCGGGGACACAACCACCACAAAATATCCCTGCCTGGGGAAATGAAATCAGGCCCGACGAATAGCAGCAACTGCTGCTCTGTTTCTCCTCTTCTCACGTAGCAAAAACAGGGCAAAGGAGTAGCAGCAGCAGGGAAGAGTAGCAGCAACAACGGAACAATGAAACAGTAGCAAAAAAAAGCAAGAAAAGGAAGCAAAAACTGACAACAGTTCATACATGGAAGAGCAGTTCGAAATTCCAGTTTTCAAGCCCAAAAACTCAAGGTTTCATCAAATTTATCAATGGTAAATCAATCCTAATACATCTATCATGAAGTATGAATCAAGAATTGAAGCAAAGAAGCTCATACAAACAACAAACATGCATCAATTCACACAAAATCTTGACAGCATCCAAGGATTAAAAAAAAAAAAGGAAAAACCTAACTATTCATCAAATGAATCATATCATACTTAAACTGTAGCACCCCTGTACGTAAGGATACCACACCCCCGCACTATAGGCCGATCCACATACGAAATGGACAATCCGTACACGAACTAACCTATAGCGAACGGGTGACAAATAAAAGAAAAGACGAGCTAGGCGGGACTACACCCCAAAACAATACAAAATCAAGACATAAAAGTTAAAAGCGGAAGCATAATATCAACATTACTTATAGGTACCATATTTACATCAAAAGTATAAATACTAATAGGTACCAACATGTATCAATACATTATCATCTCCAATACATTATACAGATAAAAGTCTCCAGATGATAACAATAACAATAATAGACTACTCTGAGATACCACTATCAATAACATGAAAGTGTATGGAGTGCTAGACTCAACTGAACGACAAGACATGACTTCAAGTCTCGCCTAGCACACGACCGCGACAACCTGAAAGGTGGGGCGTCAGTCCATGGAAGACTGAGTGAGGGGCATAAGTATATATTAGCGCAATAACATGCAAGTTATATTCTCGAGTAAAGGATTAAAAAGGATAATATATAAGTTCAATAATAACGTAGCTTCGCCCGAGAATACAACTATCAATATTAAACACTTGTTCATTTTCATGCAATCAATACATGGCTCCGACGAGTAAGGGCGGTCTCCAACCTTACTCCATATGTACATGAACATGCTTGCTTGTTTAATAGTCAATAGGTGATCATGCAATTCACTTATCGTGTGATAGTGTAATCATATAACACGTTTATGGAATGGAAATCATGCAATAACCCGAGGCGCATCCGTGGTGCCGGACTCGTCCCCAGTCTCCTTCTTCCTCCGGTTTGATGATGGGATTGCAAGGCCCCAACATCCAATCTCATTGAGCAGAGGGTACATGAATCCCTAAGCCCGGAGCTCCTTCCTCCACTAACCTCCTAGCGGATTCAGGGGTGACCCCAAACATGATGAGGATAGCGCCACAGTTACCCGTCAGCCCTTGCTTTCCCGGTTGGCTCTAGTCACTACCCTCGAGCCCAAACGTAAACGGTCATGCTACTCGCCTAAACATGCACGAAACAATACCTGGCTTGCTTGCTTGCTTGAACACGACTTGAAATGATCAATGATTTATAGAGATTATAAATATAAATACCTTTTTGGCCGAAATATCACATAAGGGATATACGGGTTCTATATAACTAACAATTAAACCTCACCTTTACCGACAAAAGACAAGTAGGGCACGACCTACGGGGCTTGCTCCTCGTTCCTGCAAAGCTGGTCTGTGCAAAATAGACGTGTACACGTGAGACTTGACTCTAAATAGACCAAATATGACGAACGGCAAAATACAACGAGATGACGTGCAAATCACAATGTGGCATGAAAACATCTTGTTTCAGTACATATGGGATCATATAAAAGCAATTCGGGGTCAAAGAAGTCGTCGGATTGAGGGGCTATTTTCGTAATTTTATGCAGAATATTTTGTTCTGCAACTGAGGTGGGAACGGCCGTTCCGGACCCCTTTGGAAAATGGGAATGGTCGTTCCCATGAACCCCCAAAATCGCGCCAACGTTTTTCCAGTTTAAAAACGCGCCTAGCTGGGAACGGCCCTTCCGGCACCAAGGCCAAAATGGGAACAGCCGTTCCCATGGTCGGCCGTCTAGTTTGTTTGAAAAGGTGGGAACGCCCGTTCCCACAATGCCTTGAGGCTGGGAACGGTCGTTCCCAGTTTCTGAAAATGAAGAAAACAGAGAAGAACAGAGGAGGCTTACGGCAACAACAACCAAAGCAACAAAGTCATGTTTTGATTCACTAAAACTCATGATTTCTGGGAAAGTAAGTTGCACATATATTCAAAGGGTCCTAAAATACATAAGAACTTATTAACCCATGCTTGATCATCCAAGGTTGCCACTTTCAAGCTCAAGTACAATTTAACACATTAACTCAAATATTTCAAGAATTCATGCCATAAATCATGATATAGTCATACTTTCACATCTCAAACAACAATTAATCCATGTATCACATAAAATCACTAACCCTAGCTTTCACATAATTCATCAAGAATCACATAATGAAACACACACCCACCTTGAATGAAAGAAATGGATGAAGAAGATGAAGATGGATGATTTGGAGCTTAAAAGCTTGGAATTTCTTGAGCAAACTTGATGGTGATGATAAAATCTCTTCTTCCCTTTTCTTCTTGAAGAACCGAGCAAGCAAGGAGCAAATATGTTGGTGATTTTTGGGATAAAATGAATGAAGAAGCTTCAGGACGCTTTGTACGTGAATCACCATCCTTGATTTTTGTGAAATAATCAAATTGCCATTTAACCCCTCAAATATTCAAGTCATGCAATTAAGTATGTATAGTTTTGAAATATGATCAATTTAGTCCCTGAAAATGTTATGCAATTTGGTCCCTAAAGGTTAGGAAGAAAATCAAGTAGGGACAATTTCGTAATTAAATCATACTCGGTGAATATTTTACGAAATGAATATTTTCGAGTCATGAAAGAAATCCTCAGTTTGATATAAATTCATAAAATTTCATGAAAGTATTATAAAACATAATTTATAACATTATTTTAAACATAAGATAATAATAAATAAAAATCGGGGCGTTACATAAACCTTCATGTAATTCAGCAAAAAGACACTTAAAATAAAGGGGAGAAGATATAGAACAAGAATCCGGGCTTACCTTTCGAATTTGAGGCGAAATGATGGAGTATTGATCTTGGAAAGGCAAAGTAAACTGTGCAGATTCTTTTTCCCCTTCTCTCTCTCGATCAGCTGCCTCTTTCTCTCTCTCCAGGCATGATTTCGAAATGAGGGGATAATGGATGGTTATAGGGTTTAACTAGGGTTATTTGGGCTCAAGAATCAAGCGATTTGGTTAAGAAATGAGAGAGTTATGGCCAAAATACTCCAAGGTGGTAGATTTGCTTGAACAGTTTGTTCCGGACAAAATACGGGGGATCAAACGGACTTAGAAAAATATGAGACCAAGTTCTCTAGCTTCCAAATTTCGTTACGAGTCCAGAGATACTTCTGGAATTCGAATCAGAATTCCCTAGCTCAAGTTACAGTCTCTGGAATCCAAGGCGCGCTAAAACTAGTTAGGCCCTCGAATCCCCAACAATTAAAATATGGTTCGTTACCATATCAAACAAGTCCGAAAAATTAAAATGAGCATATAAACGAATTCATAACATGTATAATTCATGCATATTAAATCAGCACGAAATTTCGATCTCAAATCAAGCACAAACGCAACACATTTTCAACAAATAAGCACATTATTCAAATAATAAAATTAAATTTCCAAAGAAATAATAAATATAATTTTAAAAATAATAATTAAACGAAATAAAATAAACGAAATTTTATTAAAAAGTCTATTTTTCAATTAGGTCCAAAACTTTCAAAAAGTGTCAATTAAGTCCAAGTTCAAATTTTCAATTAAGTCCAAAATTAAATAAATCATACAATTAAGCCCTTAACTCACATGAATCACATAATTCACATAAATTAGCATGCTCGGAAATTGAATTCACATATCATAAAATTCATAAAAATTCATATAATAAATCACTTAGGAAATTTTGACATATAATTCGAATATTTTCATATAAATTCAAATAATTCATATAAGCATTTCAAATAATAAAGTATAATTCAATTAAATATGAAATTAAAATAATTTAAATTGCACATTTAGCTCTCTCGTAAGTGCGTACCTGGACGGCCGAAAAACCGGGGTGTCACAAACTCTTTCTTCTCATAACCACCCGGTCTTCAACTTTCAAGGCCTTGTCCATCACCTTCACCCACGTGCTAGTATTTGAAGCTTCCAGTGCATCCTTCATGTCCTCCCGAAGTCCTTGAAGGAATTGCGAGGCCTTACTTTCATTATCATTGGCAATACTAGGGGCATAGCGTGAGAGTCTCTCAAACTCGTTTATGTAGTCCGTCACCGACATCCCTCCTTGCTTGAGATCCATGAACTCTCTCAAGCGTCTATTTCACTTAGCTTTCAGGACATACTTGCTCTTGAACTCCCAAACAAACACCTCCCAAGTAATTTCTTCCCCGGAGGCCTCTAGTTTCAAGTAGACACTCGACCACCAATTATACGCTTGTCCTTGTATCATGGTGAGGGTGCATTGAATTTTCTCATCCGGTCCACAAGGTATAAGATTACATATCCGATTTGTTTGAACCAACCACTCCTCTGCCTGAATATCATTTCCACCAATGAATACCGGTGGGTTTTGATTTATAAACTCCCGAAGGGTGGCAGTAATAAAACCTCCTCCATGATTACCGACCGACAGGCATTATTCCTTTCTTCGTTTCGGTGCTCTAAATATTCTGCAAGCCTTTCCATGAAATTCCCCGGATCCATCTGTGGTGTTGGTGGTGGATTGCTATTCTCCTGCCGAGGAGAATGATCCCGGTGATGACGATGCTCGGGGGTTCTGTCCCTATGGTGATGTCTTCTTTGAGGCATATTTCTACAAGAATTCAAGAATTTCCAATACATATTCATGCGGGTCAATACTTGTTCATGTGCATAATTAACAAAGAGATATAAACAAATAAGCACATGAAGTCACATATCCACGTTGTCCTATGCCGTACGACCTAGACAGACTCAACACGACGCTAGAACTCCGGTTTTGCAACCCGGAGCTCTGATACCACTTTAGGATGTAGCACCCGAAGCGCGGGCCACCACATCCCCCGCACCTAAACCTGAACCCGCATATGAAATGAGAAGTCCATACAAAGCCCAAGTCTAAGTGAACGGGAGAACACACACTCCCTAGGCTAGGCGGACCTAAAGCTAAACCAAAGCGCGCAACAAAAACAAATAGCGGAAGCAAGGAGTTCCAGAAAATTAAAATATTCCAAAATTAACATATACATCAAATGACCAAATATACGTGGCCATAACAATTCATATCTCAAAAAAAATTCATAACCTGATCGATTCATTAAAATACATGTCCAAAATGAAATGCAATGCACCTAGCACGACCTATACCAAAAAGTGAGACTCGAACGACCCACTTCTCCGCCTAGCTCGTGCACCAAAAGTCCTGCAAGCTAAAAGTGGTAAAAGAGAGGTGTCAGTCATATCTCGACTGAGTGAGGGGGCTAACGCACACCCACACACTATACATATATAGAACAAAGCACGTAAAAGATAAAGGTTATGAACCGGGAATAGGTTTTGCATACCAAAAAGTTTTCAAAGGACATTACATATCATATACGTATAAATTACATTATTAAAGACTTTATTCCCATTCCATAATCCAACCATTTCATTAAGCTCGGTGAGTACGAGCATCCACCGTTACTTCTCATTACATTACATTACATAAAATAGAAATCACATTCAATCATCCCCTTCGGTGATGGAAGGGTTGCGCGACACTAACCATCCATTAGTAAATTACTCGAGGAGTGATTAACCCACACGAGTGCCATTATAAAATCCTCGAGGGGTAGCTAACCCACACAAGTCCTCCCCGACTACATACCGAAGGCATCGAGAGCACAACGCCTTCCCAACCTCCCGGGGTCGTACGTTATATACCTCGGATGGAGAACCTGCACAAGGGTCATAATCGGCAACCCCATGGCCGACCCGGGTCTCCCTTACCCACATCTCCGGGGCCCATGTAGCACCCGAGCGTAAGGTACCACATCCCCCGCACCGAGACCCGACCCGTATATGAAATGTAAGTCCATACACGTGCCAAATCCACGGCGAACGGGGACACAACACACACGCTATGCTAGGCGGGACTAACCCTTGAACCAATCAGTGCAAGAATCATAAAATCAGAGTTAAATAAAATTCGCGGAAGCAAGAATAACATAGCATATATACAATGAGCTAACAAGCTCCAAAAATCAATATACAAGAGCATTCAAATATGCACGGCACTCACGGCCTACAAAATCATAACGCTCTAATCTATACTAGAATCAAATACAAAAGTAGCAACAAGGGTATGAATATGATACTGAAAAGAAGTGCTAAACATAAATGCAAGACCTAGACGACTTGTATTCCCGCCTAGCACTCCTATACCTGCACAAAACAGCTGAAAACAACCGGGTTCAGTCTAAAAGAGACTGGTGGGTATAAAAAATGGGGCATAAGATATATAATATCGCATAAATTAAACACATACATGCAAGCCCTAATCCCGTGTGAAGTTTGATAAGAATTTACCAAGCGGTTAAAACAATAGAAAACATCAACGGGATTACGACGTTCATATTCATTCATAATTGTTCATAAGGGTTTAAGCTCGGCGAGTGAGCGTGCACAATCTCCAACCTTCTCCTCGTGTAACCATATCATAATTAGTGGTTATCATACATATCTTTCGTGCACATACATAAATGATCATAATCATACATATACACCTTCTTCCTCCGGGTGGTGGACAAGTTAGCTAGACCTGACCACCGAAACATACATAATGGCTAGTGAGGTACATGAATCCTCAAAAGCCCGACTTGCGTTTCCTCGTCAAAACTCCTAACGAGGTCCGTATCATCGTAAATTTGGTTGGAACTAGTATATGGGATCCCCGTCAGCCCTTGCTTCCTCGGTTAGCCACATATACTAAGTTCCGGGGCCCGTGAACATAACATACATACAATCTCGCCAAAACATAAGGTAGGGTTTCATATATAAACGGGGTCATACGTTTGAAATCATTTACCCAAAATGACTCGATTTATATAAATATATAATTTTGGTTTAAAACTTTGCACATAAGGGATTTATAGGGTTGTTTTAACTAATAGAAGAAAAACCCACCTTTACCAAAGTAGAAATAAAGGCACAAGCGTCTCAAGGCTCGTCCTCGTCCCTGACTAAACCCGAATCTGTGCAAAAGAAAAGGTATGAGACGCAATGACCACATATGACGCTCGGCCATGACGTGAATATGACATGAATGCATAAATGATTATGTTATATCATAAAAATGTTCATGTGCACGATTAATAAAATTAAAACATATAATCATTCATTCGTTCATATATTTCATTTAATTTCATAATTTCATAAATTCATATAAATTTCATAAATTTACAATATTCATAATATTCATAAATTCATAATGCATATCAATTAATCTAAAATTCATTTAAGAAGTATAACACATATTATTCAAATTCACATTGAGGAATAAAATAAATAATTGGAAACGTTCAAACAATAGTCAGTAGAATAAATACGCGAAATGGAATCAACTAATTTCAATAATTAAATTAAATCAAATAATAATTAAAATACATAATAAATATATATAATATAATATAATATATATAATTATATAATACATACAATATATATATATAATATATATAACATATATACACATTACATATATATATATAACTCACGTACACACTCACACACCCCATGCATGCAATATATATATATATATACTATACACTACATACAAACCATGCATGCAATCTCACTCACACACAGCCATGCATACGCACACACATTACACATCTATAAAGCAGCAAAACAGCAGCAGAATCACCAGCATAACAGCAGCCTATACACACGCAGGGAAGAAGAAGAAGAAGACGCAGGAACAGTTTAGGAAAAACGGGGTGACACCCCCGTGTCACCCTCCAACACTAGACCGAGACACCCCCGTGTCTCGGTACAGAAGTCCCAGACCCAACTGCACCCCCGTGTCTCGCCAGAAGAGAGGGAAAGGACACGCCCGTTACACGCAGCAGCAGCTCCCTCGCACAGACAGCAACAACGCAGAAAACAGAGCAGGAAAAAGGTAGCCATCTCCAGCAAGAAATTCAGGCAATCAAAGCAACAAAACAAGGTGTAATAAGCAGCAACAACTTCAACATAATTACATGGTAAAAGCCACGGAAATGGACAACAAAACATGAAGGAGACTCAGCGGTTTTTGACAGCAAAAGCAGTCCAGAAAAACAGAGCAAAATCGATGAAAAACAGGGCATGATTAAACTCAACCTTCTCCAACTATACAACTCAGTTAAGGCCATCAAATTAGCAGCAAAATATCATATAATCAACAAGTAAATCTGTTCCAAAAGTGACCAATCAAAGCATAGAAGCATATGTGACCTTCCCGTGGAGTTTTCTGAAAATTTCATAAATGATCTCTCATATATTTCTCAATAACCACGAAAGTAATGATCATAATTGATATAAGGATGTTAAAATAATTAATCTCAGGCTTGGAATCAATCAAAATCATTAAGAATCGAAGAGGATCAAGAATTTGTCCAAAATCTTCTTTTTCGGAAAACAGTCCAGAAATGGAGAAACCATGCCCAAAATCATGAATGGAAGGATGAAAATGATCAGAATTAATCATACAATACAATCCTAAGCTTACCTTGTTGATTGGTTGAAGTTTGGATGAGAATCGAACTCCAAAATCTCCAAAGTTGAAGGGTTACGGGACTGGCAGGAGAAAACAGTAGCTTTGGCTGAAGTTTGGGGATGATGTGATGATAATCTCGGTCAAGGATTGAAATATCTAGATAGGTGGTTGAGTTAGGGTTAAAAGGAATCAAACCATGGTTAATTTGGTTGTGGTTTGGGTGAGATATGGTTCAATTAGTGCAACAAGGTCAAGTTGGATGCCATTTCGTTTTTCGGTTGGATTTCGGAGTTTCAAATGAATTAGGAAAATTATAAGGCTAAGTTTACTAAACTCGAATTTTCGTTACGAGTTCAGCGGAGTTGACGGAACTCGAATCCGAGTTCCCGAGCTCAAGATATTAAATTCGGAACCAAGGGTACGCTAAGTGCTCGTTAGCTCCCGTTTTGGTTCCTCAATTAAAATTTAATCCGTTAACATAACAAATGAATTCAAAAACATAATTTGAGCATAAAATTAAGTTCATAACACATATATGTACAACATATTATAAAATCGTAGCAATTTGATATCATATCATATAAGAACGAAGCACACAATTAGTGAACAACCTAAATCATACACTTCATGCATAATTTTAAAATTCCATGCAAAATATAACTCCCATGCATAAATCAAATAAATAATTAAGTTATAATATTACATAAATTAAATTGTCACGTAATTCATGCATGAATTAAAATTCCCATGCAAGATTATGATTTTCATGCAAAATATATTAATTTGCATGCATAATTATATTTGCATGCATGCATATTTAATATTCTCCATGCATGCATATTTAATACCACGTATAATAATATATATAAATAATCAATTAATTAATTAAAACATGATTAATTAACATAACATATAATTAGCATAATCATTAAATTAATAATAATAATAATTAAACATATATATATATATATATAATTCGAAGTATATATATAGGTATAAGTAATAATATTAAAATAAAATATTATAATATAATATAATAAAATAATAACAATTATAATAAAATTAAATATAAAACACGTAAAAACAATTAATTCGCGCAATTAGGTAAACACATACGCTCTACCTTTACGTCCGAAAAGTCGGGGCGTTACAGCCCAACAATACCATTACATTACCTCACCTTTCATTGCATTCTCGCCAATTATAAATCATTAACATTATGAACATTAGCATTAAACTTTCATTAAAACCATAAGCTCATATGTGCTCGTGGATATAACCCTTTTCAAAGCCGAAAATTGATAACAAGATCATAAACATATTATACATTACACATATTTAACTATATATATAATATATTGTCACATGCGGGCTAGAAAACGAGCATTTAAGGGTCTTAGGTCGCTTAACTAAAAAGAAAAGAACCTAAACCTCACCTTTGAACAAAACTGTAATGTGGTGCGAGCAAACAACCCCAAACAACTTAAACTTCGAGTACGACTCCTCCCGGAAGCACCCCTGAGACAAACTAACGCAATACTAAAGACTTAGACTCAAACATGTACCATTTAGACGCACGGCGATGCAATGAATGCGAGGAAATATCAAATGAAGCACTTAAACATTTACAAATTTCATTTCACGTTTTCCCCTTCAATGTCATAGCATAAAATTCATGTCCATATCATAAAACGAAACACAAAAGTCATGCATGAAAATTCAAATTAGAGAGATCATACTATTTTAAATATTCAAATTATAGCACTTAAATTCATATTAATTAAATATATAACAAACAATATATATATATATAATATATATTACATATATACACATACTGGTATAATACATTGATGGGCCTGAATATGGGGTACAGAGTCCAATCACTTTAGAATTTGTTTAAAGGTGGAAAACCGATGGTGATCGTCGGAAAAAATGGTAGGTTCAACCTGCTAGAACAAAACACCAAAGAAACAAAGGTCAGACGGCCAAGCTGGGGGAACTGGGGGTGATTCCCAATTTGGCTCTCCAACGCTCAAGTCAGACGATGTTCTGAAAGAGAGAATATGCGAAATGTGAAGTTGCAGTAATGGAGATTACTTATAGTGAAGGAGATGAACTAACTTATTTAAAGTTGAGGGTTAGGGACCCTTTAATCATTTGCACCGTGTGGTCCTGATCAAGTGTTGCCCTAACATGTGGCGCTATGAGAGAAACCTAGGAGGAATCTTCTGCAAAAGCTGGTGAGAGTTAGTGTTGGCAACAGTGGTAGGTGTGCGGGTATATACGGGGTGTCAGAGAGCCGTTTTAGGGGGTTGGTAACGAGGGCTTAAGAGCACGCTCGTGTCAACCAAGGGCCTTGGAGGCCAGAAAATCCACTGAGGGATGACGGCCAAGGCTTATGCCATGAAGGGGAGTGAAGAACTCCCCTGAGGGAATGTAGCGCTCGAAGAGAGCTTTCTTGATAAATTGGAGCTCAGTCTGGCGTTGCGAAGTGCGCTTCTTAGAGAGCGGCAATGTTAATCACGCAGGTACGTAGCAGAGATGGCACGTGTCCTTCAAAAACTTTGATGCTCGGGGGGTTTGGGGCGCTCGTGTATGACTGCCTTAATCACAAGAGAACATGTGTTTCTACCTCGAATTGCCACGTGTCCAAACGTGGGACGAGCGTATTTTGACCCTATCATTTTGCCCCCCAATTCTGTAGCCCTTGGTGATAAGGGCTGTAGAATTCTACCAATGTAATTCATCGAGCGTTGCGCTTGTACAAGGCATGGCGTGTCACGCCCCGGGTCCGCGGGCCCGTTGGACGCGAGCGCAAGTCTCCAAACCCACCGAGTATAACCTGAAATTGGGCCTAAACCACTGCCCAAAAGGGATATCCATTGGTTATACTTGGACTCTTTAACTTATAAACTGAACTTAACTCTCATATTTTCCCGATGTGGGACAGGGGTATCACAATCACCCCTCCTTCAGAATTGCGACGTCCTCGTCGCGGCATGACATATAGCCCATGACCGACTCGTCTGCGTTGGGACTCTAGAGGTGGCTCCTACGGGCTCAAGAGGTGGCTCCCACACATGTAGCACTTTGCCCCGCAGGCTCAAGAGGTGACTCCCATGTGCGTAGCACTTTGCCCCGTATAGCACTTAGCTCCTGCGGCTGACGAGCGGCTCTGATACCATTTGTCACGCCCCGGGTCCGCGGGCCCGTTGGACGCGAGCGCAAGTCTCCAAACCCACCGAGTATAACCTGAAATTGGGCCTAAACCACTGCCCAAAAGGGATATCCATTGGTTATACTTGGACTCTTTAACTTATAAACTGAACTTAACTCTCATATTTTCCCGATGTGGGACAGGGGTATCACATGGCGTGTAGCACCCCAAGCGGTGGGGCACCACACCCCCGCACTATGACCCGACACGTGGTACAAAATGGAACGTCCGCACACGCACCAAGTCACAGCGAACGGGTGACAAATGAAAAATCCAACCTAAGCTAGGCGGTAACTAAACCCCGTTCAAGTAAAATATGCAAAAACCTGTACGCGGAAGCGAATCAAAATATGAACTAACAAAAACTTTAATCAACAAAATACAGAAACGAGTTCAACTAATCCAAGCCCTGTCCTAACCTGTCTCGAAAATTCATACAATCAAAGCATAAACATAATGCTGTACAGAACATGCTATATACATAATTACAAACGGATGCAGACCAGAGATTCTCGACTTAATCAAATAGATACAGGCTCAAAAGACACGGACTTAACAGACAAGACACAAAGCCGCCTAGCTCGAACTCCAAGAACCTGAACCTGCAGACTGAAAACATAGGTGGGGCGAGGGTCAGTCCACTGACTGAGTGAGGGGGCTGAACTCACACACACTATACATAATAAGGAGCAGAGCACATATCAAAAGAAAGATTATGAACCGGGAGTAGGGTTTTGCATACCAAAACCATTTTCCAAAAAGAGCTCATATTTATACATATATTCATATCTTCTTAAGGAGCACGTGCACAGGCTTAACCCAGCGGCCCAACACCGCACCGGGCGTCCTTACCCACGCCTCCAGGGCCCAGGGATTCATAAGATTCATAAGGATTCATAAGAAACATACCTAACTCGCGAAACCTAGAAACATAAGATTCATACTTAAGAAACATACCAAAAGAAGCATACCTTACCGTGCAACTCGGCATATGCTATACACATACCTCTCCGTGTCTTCCTAATTCACAATATGCTGAGGGAAATCCATAGTTTGCTTGATGATACACGGTTTGGAGCATAGCCTCGTTGCAAAACCATTTTAAGCTTATATACGCCCATACGTATAATTTCAGAAGGATTCATATCAAATCGAATTAACAAAATTCATAACATATCGTAAGACACATATTTAATATACCTATAGTATATATATTCGCATGCGGGCTTGAAAACGAGCATATAGGGTTGTAGGTCGCTTTAACTAAAACAAAAATCCTAAAACCTCACCTTGTCGACTAAACCGGACAAAACGGACCAAAAGAAGTCAAACGAACCACTTCCTCACATCGGAACGAACCTAAGAGCAAAAGAAAGAGCAAGAGGAAAACTTAGACTCAAAATGAACCATATTGACGCTCGGCAAATGCATATGAATGCGAGTGATGCTTATGAAGCTTAACAAATTAACCAATAATGCATACGAGTTCATATTAAATCGTAAATCTCATAAATCATACTAAACGAATTCACAAGTTCCATATAACACACATATCATATCATACAACATGTTATCAAAGCGCTCATATCATATAAAGAGCAACGATTGATCATGCAAGACATATAAACGAGGTAGAAGGTCATAAACGCACGTTAAAGGAGCATACTTCACATATGAAGCCATAATTCAAAACGAGCACAAAAATCAAGTTATAAATTCATAATACATAAGTTAACACATAATTCATTAAGCTAACATTGCATATAGGCCACAAACGGGACAAGAGAAAGCAAATAAAAGCAACGAAAATCGAACAAAGAAGAGCATACCATGCATTCATGCCATGATCACCAAATTAGGGGCTGAGTTTGGAGTTAAAAGTTTGGGGAAAGAATGCTAACATGTTAAGCAACTAATATACTCCATGTATATGCAAATTGACACGAATTGGAGCACATTAGGACCACCAACTAATCGCAAAAATGCCACAGCACCAGTTCGGTTCGCACATAGCATACAAACAGGTTTCATGTTGCGGATTAGGAGCTGAAAATGGATCTAAAAACTTGCAAGAGCAGGGCTAACATGTAAAGAAATTAGTATACCACATCTCCATGCAAATTCACATGAATTGGATGTCATTAACTCAAGCAACAAAGCACAAATTCACACAGCAGTTCCAAAACAGGGGAGCAGATTTCTAACCTAGGTTTGGGGCTCAAGAACTCATAATTTCATCAAAGGATCTTAAGAGAAAATCATACAAACATCATGTACTATCAGTTAAGTATCCAAAATGGAGCATAATAAGTTCATATGATCAGCTTTAGCACCCCAAAACAGCCACACAAAACTGATGCAAGAAAGGCATGAAAACAAGTCATATTCTAACTCATATATATACAGCTGAAAAGGGGCATAAAAGCTTAAGGAAACTTAGGTAACATGTATAACAACTCATATAATTCATGTCCATGCAATTTCACACGAAAATAAGCACAAGAGATCATCAAACCGAACCAAAAATCCTGACAGCAGTTCATACGGGCGAGCAGATTTTTGCAGCAGTTTTTAAGCTCAAAACTCATCATATAAACCAAGGTTTTCAAGGCAAAATCGAGCATATTCATAAAGCAACATGTGTAACACATAACCAAGCATTAACACACGAAATTGGAGGCAAAAATTCCATCATTTGGTCTCAAAAACGTGACAGCAGCTGGGTGAAAATGAGCAGACTGCAGCAGTTCGGAAATTCCATTTTCATGGCCAAAAACTCAAGGTTTCAATCATGTTATCAAAGAGAAAACAACCCTAACACATCTAACATGAAGTAAGAATCAAGAATGGAAGCAAAGGAGTTCATATAATCACCAAAGAAGCCTCAAATCAGCCACAAATTCAAGCTAAGGCAAGGAAGCAACAAATGACCTCTAACCCTAACTATTCATGCAAGTCCCCAAATCCTTATTAAATCTGATGCATTTCATGAATTTCAAGGATCAAATGAAGCATAGAATAGAGGAGAATACACAAATATACTTACCTTTAAGATATGAAGAAGTATGGAGAAGATTGGCTTCAAAAATCACAAGACATGGGAGAGGCTTCTTTCTTCTTCTTCTTTTCTCCATCGATCAGCAGCTTTTCCTCCTCTCTTAGGTGTGTGGTCCGAAATGGAGAGGTAGGGAAGAGAGAGGAGTGATTAAAGATCAAATAAACCAAGGGTTAAAGCTTAAGCATGGTTAAAATGGGCCCACAAGTACAAGACTAGTCAAAGATGGTGGCTTTAGCACAAGCTGTTCGTTTCGGGCAAAAAAACGGAGGTTCAAATGGGCTTAGAAAAATATCAAATCAGGTTCCTTGGTTTCATCTCTTCGTTACGAGTCCAACGCATCTTCCGGAATTCGAATCCGAATTCCCTAGCTCAAGTTATGGCCTCCGGAACAAGAGGCGCGCTAAAACTAGTTAGGCCCTTATGTCCCTCGTCAAATACTTAAGGTTTTAAAACCTCGACAAACGAACCCAAAAACATAAAACGAGCATACAAACATACTCATAACTCACATATATCACGCATATCGAAATTTCACAAAAATCGGAATTGAATTCCGGCACATAACGAGCAAATTACCAGCATACAAAACTTAAACGTTTAAAATTCAAAGTTCATGAATATAAACAATTAATTTCATATAAATTCCAATAATCATAAAAGCATTAAAATAACATTCAAATACGTAATTAAATAATTTAAAACGTATAAAACTCTCTCGTTACGGCATACCTGGAAATCCGAACGATCGGGATGTTACAATCTCCCCTCCTTCAAAAGGACCTGTCCTCAGGTCCTAAGGAGAATCTTTGAACGGCTCCGAAGATAAGCCCAACTCCACACTTCCGCTGCGCTACTCTGATCCTATACTTCTCAAGACACTATCTCCTTAAATGGCGAACCGGACACAAAGTCCTAGTCGTTTGCCCCCACATCCCAAATAAAATTCGGGAGTGGTTGGAGAATTCTCAACCTCTGGCACATAGACATTACTACACAAAGTCCATAACGTCTTTCTTATGCCATAACAACCGGTTTCCTAAAACTCTGATCAACTTCAACCCTGAGTGGGATAAACTTGTGAACTTGCACTCCTTAAGGCGTAGGCTACCGTTCTTCTACAAGCAACACACAACAGAGGCCTTCCTTTATACCTCGGTTGGAAACAAGGTAGCCTTTTGTACCTCCGGTTAGGCAAAAATCGATACCGAAGGTAACTCTCTTCAACCGCCTCTTCCCATTCAAAACCGTACCTCTTACTCTGAGGAAATACTCGGTTCTTCTAAGAGGAATATCAACAGGTAGCCTTCTGTCTAACACCCGAAAATATCGTTGAGTCCCTGACGGACCTCCTAAAAGCAACACCCCACTTCAACGAGAACAAAACACATTCAGACAAGCCGACCAAAAGCAGCTCGACCCTCACAACTCACCAAACACTCATGAACACTCCACCCCACAAGCTCTCACCACAAGAAAGTAATAACACAAAAGGAAAATAAATAAAGCACACAACAAGCAGGAACTAAGGAGGGAAAGAAGTACGCAACAAGCAAAGCTAAGGAGAAAATGAAGCACACTCCAAACAAGAGCTAAAGAGGAAAAGAAACACACAACGAGCAAAACTGAGAAGGGAAGGAAGCACATTACAAGAAAGAGTCACGAAGGGAAGGAAACACACAACAAGCAAGAACAAGAAGGAAAGCAATTGCATAGCAAATGTAATCAGGGATCACCGAAGAGCAAGGAATAAGACAATAAACACATGGGTTTCCCCGAATATTAAAATATTTATGAAATGGGATGCCATGAATGCCTTATGTACCGTTCACCATAGGAGTTGTGTTGAGTGTGGCGTCATCTTGTGCTTGAACCGGGGTCTTGGAGTCATGGCATTTCTGTGATGATCTTAAATTCCTGTTCTTCGGTTAACTTTCATCCTGCCTTCGATTCCTCCATAATTGAGTCATCCCACCACATCTGGTATTGAAATCTTTCCTTATTTGATATTGGTGGCTTCGTGAGATTCTTGAATTTCCTCATTTCAAATCGCTTCCAAAGGTCAAAATCTCTAAGCTCCTCCTAGCCCGAATATACCCGTCTCTCTTGTTCTTTTCCCCGGTAATACTTATCGATGTCGAGGGAATATCCTGAAATAAAATACAATACCAAGAGATATCGATGCATGCGGGGTTTTAGTGCATGTTCATGTGAACTATTAATACAAATAATATCAAATAATATCAAGTGAGTCACATAAATGATGTAATGAATGCCAACAAACACGAAATCCTAAGCCGAACGACCTAGACAAACCCGACACGACACGAGAGCTCCGGTTTTGCAACCTGGGGCTCTGATACCACTTAAGATGTAGCACCCCAAGCGGTGGGGCACCACACCCCCGCACTATGACCCGACACGTGGTACGAAATGGAACGTCCGCACACGCACCAAGTCACAGCGAACGGGTGACAAACGAAAAATCCAACCTAAGCTAGGCGGTAACTAAACCCCGTTCAAGTAAAATATGCAAAAACCTGTACGCGGAAGCGAATCAAAATATGAACTAACAAAAACTTTAATCAACAAAATACAGAAACGAGTTCAACTAATCCAAGCCCTGTCCTAACCTGTCTCGAAAATTCATACAATCAAAGCATAAACATAATGCTGTACAGAACATGCTATATACATAATTACAAACGGATGCAGACCAGAGATTCTCGACTTAATCAAATAGATACAGGCTCAAAAGACACGGACTTAACAGACAAGACACAAAGCCGCCTAGCTCGAACTCCAAGAACCTGAACCTGCAGACTGAAAACATAGGTGGGGCGAGGGTCAGTCCACTGACTGAGTGAGGGGGCTGAACTCACACACACTATACATAATAAGGAGCAGAGCACATATCAAAAGAAAGATTATGAACCGGGAGTAGGGTTTTGCATACCAAAACCATTTTCCAAAAAGAGCTCATATTTATACATATATTCATATCTTCTTAAGGAGCACGTGCACAGGCTTAACCCAGCGGCCCAACACCGCACCGGGCGTCCTTACCCACGCCTCCAGGGCCCAGGGATTCATAAGATTCATAAGGATTCATAAGAAACATACCTAACTCGCGAAACCTAGAAACATAAGATTCATACTTAAGAAACATACCAAAAGAAGCATACCTTACCGTGCAACTCGGCATATGCTATACACATACCTCTCCGTGTCTTCCTAATTCACAATATGCTGAGGGAAATCCATAGTTTGCTTGATGATACACGGTTTGGAGCATAGCCTCGTTGCAAAACCATTTTAAGCTTATATACGCCCATACGTATAATTTCAGAAGGATTCATATCAAATCGAATTAACAAAATTCATAACATATCGTAAGACACATATTTAATATACCTATAGTATATATATTCGCATGCGGGCTTGAAAACGAGCATATAGGGTTGTAGGTCGCTTTAACTAAAACAAAAATCCTAAAACCTCACCTTGTCGACTAAACCGGACAAAACGGACCAAAAGAAGTCAAACGAACCACTTCCTCACATCGGAACGAACCTAAGAGCAAAAGAAAGAGCAAGAGGAAAACTTAGACTCAAAATGAACCATATTGACGCTCGGCAAATGCATATGAATGCGAGTGATGCTTATGAAGCTTAACAAATTAACCAATAATGCATACGAGTTCATATTAAATCGTAAATCTCATCAATCATACTAAACGAATTCACAAGTTCCATATAACACACATATCATATCATACAACATGTTATCAAAGCGCTCATATCATATAAAAAGCAACGATTGATCATGCAAGATATATAAACGAGGTAGAAGGTCATAAACGCACGTTAAAGGAGCATACTTCACATATGAAGCCATAATTCAAAACGAGCACAAAAATCAAGTTATAAATTCATAATACATAAGTTAACACATAATTCATTAAGCTAACATTGCATATAGGCCACAAACGGGACAAGAGAAAGCAAATAAAAGCAACGAAAATCGAACAAAGAAGAGCATACCATGCATTCATGCCATGATCACCAAATTAGGGGCTGAGTTTGGAGTTAAAAGTTTGGGGAAAGAATGCTAACATGTTAAGCAACTAATATACTCCATGTATATGCAAATTGACACGAATTGGAGCACATTAGGACCACCAACTAATCGCAAAAATGCCACAGCACCAGTTCGGTTCGCACATAGCATACAAACAGGTTTCATGTTGCGGATTAGGAGCTGAAAATGGATCTAAAAACTTGCAAGAGCAGGGCTAACATGTAAAGCAATTAGTATACCACATCTCCATGCAAATTCACATGAATTGGATGTCATTAACTCAAGCAACAAAGCACAAATTCACACAGCAGTTCCAAAACAGGGGAGCAGATTTCTAACCTAGGTTTGGGGCTCAAGAACTCATAATTTCATCAAAGGATCTTAAGAGAAAATCATACAAACATCATGTACTATCAGTTAAGTATCCAAAATGGAGCATAATAAGTTCATATGATCAGCTTTAGCACCCCAAAACAGCCACACAAAACTGATGCAAGAAAGGCATGAAAACAAGTCATATTCTAACTCATATATATACAGCTGAAAAGGGGCATAAAAGCTTAAGGAAACTTAGGTAACATGTATAACAACTCATATAATTCATGTCCATGCAATTTCACACGAAAATAAGCACAAGAGATCATCAAACCGAACCAAAAATCCTGACAGCAGTTCATACGGGCGAGCAGATTTTTGCAGCAGTTTTTAAGCTCAAAACTCATCATATAAACCAAGGTTTTCAAGGCAAAATCGAGCATATTCATAAAGCAACATGTGTAACACATAACCAAGCATTAACACACGAAATTGGAGGCAAAAATTCCATCATTTGGTCTCAAAAACGTGACAGCATCTGGGTGAAAATGAGCAGACTGCAGCAGTTCGGAAATTCCATTTTCATGGCCAAAAACTCAAGGTTTCAATCATGTTATCAAAGAGAAAACAACCCTAACACATCTAACATGAAGTAAGAATCAAGAATGGAAGCAAAGGAGTTCATATAATCACCAAAGAAGCCTCAAATCAGCCACAAATTCAAGCTAAGGCAAGGAAGCAACAAATGACCTCTAACCCTAACTATTCATGCAAGTCCCCAAATCCTTATTAAATCTGATGCATTTCATGAATTTCAAGGATCAAATGAAGCATAGAATAGAGGAGAATACACAAATATACTTACCTTTAAGATATGAAGAAGTATGGAGAAGATTGGCTTCAAAAATCACAAGACATGGGAGAGGCTTCTTTCTTCTTCTTCTTTTCTCCATCGATCAGCAGCTTTTCCTCCTCTCTTAGGTGTGTGGTCCGAAATGGAGAGGTAGGGAAGAGAGAGGAGTGATTAAAGATCAAATAAACCAAGGGTTAAAGCTTAAGCATGGTTAAAATGGGCCCACAAGTACAAGACTAGTCAAAGATGGTGGCTTTAGCACAAGCTGTTCGTTTCGGGCAAAAAAACGGAGGTTCAAATGGGCTTAGAAAAATATCAAATCAGGTTCCTTGGTTTCATCTCTTCGTTACGAGTCCAACGCATCTTCCGGAATTCGAATCCGAATTCCCTAGCTCAAGTTATGGCCTCCGGAACAAGAGGCGCGCTAAAACTAGTTAGGCCCTTATGTCCCTCGTCAAATACTTAAGGTTTTAAAACCTTGACAAACGAACCCAAAAACATAAAACGAGCATACAAACATACTCATAACTCACATATATCACGCATATCGAAATTTCACAAAAATCGGAATTGAATTCCGGCACATAACGAGCAAATTACCAGCATACAAAACTTAAACGTTTAAAATTCAAAGTTCATGAATATAAACAATTAATTTCATATAAATTCCAATAATCATAAAAGCATTAAAATAACATTCAAATACGTAATTAAATAATTTAAAACGTATAAAACTCTCTCGTTACGGCATACCTGGAAATCCGAACGATCGGGATGTTACATGGCGTGTTGGGCAATCATCCTTCTGATTGTGCCATAAATGCGGTCCTTTCTTCTGACCGCTTGAAACGTCTACGCATTAAATGCGGTCCTTCCTTCTGATCGCTTGAAACGTCTATGCATTAAATGCTGATGCGCGTGGGGCGCGTGATTCTTGGGAAGTACGTGACGGTTCAACACAGTGAACGGTTTCCTAGGCGGGAAATGATTGCAATTTCAAATTACTTGCCAGAAACGTACCAACTCCCACCCCTATAAATAAGAGATTCTGTATCCATTTCATCCTTTACGCAAATTTATCTTCAGAGCATATTTTGCAGAAAAACCCTTTGCAAAGCAAATTCCAAGCATTCGCAATTCTCTTCCAAGTTTTTTCAGAAAACTCAAAGTAACCTCCAGTGAAATCTTCTAACTTTGCTAACCTTAGAACAGATTAGGATTTAGTATTCAATACATCTCCTTCCGATTCTTAAAAGAAAACCCTTCCACTTCTCGAAAATCCTTCTCAAACCATGTCTGGAGATCATGTGGAAGAATTTGCCCGGGTGGTTGAGGAGGTGGTGAGTCAGAATTCATCTCCAAGGGATGAAGAATTGCACGCTTCCGTATCGGCTATGGAGGAAAGGAACCCAGGAGGGGTTGAACATATATTTGAAGAGATGAACATAGTGATGGAAGCGGAGAGGCAAGGAGAGGTATTACCGTTGACAGAATGTGCGACCCATCCTCATCGCCATGCCGTGACCGTGGCCATCGCGCCCCGGCCCCCGAATTCGAGGGAGAAACGGGGCCCTCAGAAAGAGCCCATGCCAAGAGCAAAAGGAAGAAGTCCCAGAGGCCCAAAAAACCTAAGAAGACCAAAGGGTCAAACGAGGGTGAGGGCTCAGGCATGCAACGACCGAGCGTACGCTTGATGAGACTCCCAGCACAATTACTTTGGGGAAGATCAAGACTATGCTAGCACCAATATATTGGTACGAACGCTTCACCTGGCGGATCCCTGCTGATCACGAGCGTGCCAACCACCCATGTAACGCCCGAGCATGAGGCGCCACATCCCCTACACCGAGACCCGACCCGTATGTGAAATGGGAAATCCACACACATGCCATATCATGACGAACGGGGACACAACACACACGCTAAGCTAGGCGGGAGCTAACCCTTAAACCAAACAAGAATCAACCATACTAAAACTGAGAAAACAAAAATGTAAGTGGAAGCAATATCATTAATATTCACATTGAGCACCCAAGCTCCAAAATAATATCCCAAATATACATCAAACAAGGGTAACAACGCCATCACGACACAAAATAACATAATATACGCTCCATAGAAAAACATAATATAAGATAAAAGTGTATATGAGTGTAAAGAAAATGCTAGACACCAATGCAAGACCTAGACGACTCGTATTCCCGCCTAACACCTCCAAACCCAAAATAATTGAAAACGAACCGGGTTCAGTCTAAAAGAGACTGGTGGGAAAAAAAATTGGGCATAGTATAATATACAACGAAATTTAAACATATACATGCAAGCCCTAATTCCATTCGAAGTTTGATAAGAATTTCCCAAGCGGGCAAAACAAAGAAAACATCAATGGAATTACGACTATCATATTCATTCATAAATAATCTTAGGGTTTCATGGCCCGGCGAGTGGGCGTGCATTATCTCCAACCATCACCTCGTGTAATCATATTCATAATTCATTTATTTTCATGCATAATAATCTTATGTGCACATTCATACGATTCATAATCATACATATACACCTTCTTCCTCCGGTGGTGGATGGGCTTGCAAGACCCGGCCACCTCATACATGGTGGTAATGAGGATCATGAGTCCTCGATGCCCGGTTAGAGTTTTCTCGTCAAAATTCCTAACGAGATCCGTTTCGCCATAATATGGTTGGAACTAGTGCATGGGATCACCGTCGGCCCTTGCCTCCCTAGATAGCCACATTACACTAAGCTCCGGGCCCGTGTTCATACATGCTCTCGCCAATACATAAGGTAGGATTTATAAAGAAAGGGGTTTTAAGTTGCAAACATTTACTCTTGAAAAGTGACTCTATATGCGTATAATAGTTTTGGCTGAAATCTTTACACATTGGGAGTATATAGGGTCAGTTAACTAATAGAAGAGAAACCCACCTGTCCTTAGCTTACCAACCAACACAAAGAAGAAACAAGAGGACTCGGAAGTGTCCTAAGAACCCGGCAAGTCTCCGCCCTGGAGAAAACTGTACAAAGGATAATAGAGGGTACACGTAAGACTCAAGACTCCAAATGAACCATATATGATGCAGGACAATGCAATGAATACGATATGAAAGTATAAGATATGATATCATGTAATAGAAACATTCTTGTGCACAATTAATATCTTAAAGACATGTATACAAGCCATTGGTTCCTTTTAAGAAACGTTCACATCCATATGAGTTCATGACGTTCATTTCTATACCACATAAATCTAAGAAATTCAAATAATGATCATCTCATGTAGTATAACATGCAATCACTTCATATCAATCATTAAAAGAACACAACATCATTTGGGGTTCAAACATGAAGCATCAATGCATGCATATACCATATTGAAGCAAGGAAGACATATTGAGCTATAAACTATATAGGACAAGTATAACATAAGTTATGAAGGCATAAGAGGTGATATTATGTCAAGGAATCATTTATGTGCACGATTAATACCTTTAAGGCATATAAACAAGCAATTCATTCATTATAAGTGGCGTTCATATCTATTCGAGCTCATAACTTTCACATTCCATATTAAGTCAATCCATGAATTTCATATAATGATCGTAACATATGGTTTAACATGTATACATTTCATATGAATCATAAAAGAAGAGATAAATACTCAATTAGGGTTCATATTGATAACAAAGATCTAAGCATGAGCATATTAGGAGCAATGATGACACGTTGAGGCATAACTTGGAAAATATTTCACAAAAAAATCAAGAAACTTCATAACATCCAAGGTAACACATTATAAAACATGTTAATATCTCATAGACGTCATAAAAGAGGTGGAGGAAGATTAAACGAGCGAAGAAAAATGGAATTGGAGTAATAAAAGTAGGCAGGGCAGAATCCACCCCTATGGATTCCTGACAGCAACTCTACTGACTCAAATCCACCCCCCTGGATTTGAGTCGATAGCCAAAAAAAAAAACACACAAACAGAGCAGATTCCTGGTCAATCCTTAACCAACATGCCCAGCTATGAAATGGCAACAAATATGTAACAAAACAACTCTAAAACAACACTTAAATATGCTCCCAAAGTGATCAAACGTGAGGAGAGTGCATATGTGATCATGTCAAGATATTTCTTCAAAGTTTCATTAATGGCATCTAACCAACACTTCAACTACCATATAAAATAAGTCCATACAATCACAAATACATGTCTTGTGATCACCTAACACTGATGAGTATCAAAGAAAACCAAAGAGAACCAAGGTAATTCATCAAAATGCAAGAATCCTTCACTATTCATCATCTTCATCATACCCCAATCAAAACTTGGTGAAATCATATAATATAAGACTTAAAAGAACCATAAGGAGATATCCTATGCAAATATAAGCTTACCTTCAAGAGATGGTGAGAAATGGTTGGGAGATGAGCTCAAATCTCCAAGGTTTTGAATAATGGTCCTCTTCTTTCCCCTTTTCTCCTTTCTTCTTTTTTTGGATGAACTTTTAGGTTGTGGGGTGAGAGTGGTTCGGCTATGGGCTGATGAGGGAGAGAAATGAGTGGCTCTAGGTGTGTATTAGTCAAGGTTTTGGTCTTAGGTGCGTTAGGGTAGGTCCGTAGCGTGGGAAAAGTCAAGAATTGTCGTCTTAAGAGCAAAGTGCTCGTTCCGATTGAAATTTGGGGATCCAAATGATCTTAGAAAAATATGAGGTTTGTTCAATCAGATCCAAATCGTCGATACAAGTCCAATGGAGATGACGGAACTCGATTCCGAGTTCCTGAGCTCAAGATATCACATACGGAACCAAAGGTGCGCTAATTGCTCGTTAGCCCTCGTTTCGGTTCCAAGACTCAAAATAAAATCATAACTCATAAATGAATCCGAAAACATGAAACGAACATATATTCATATTTATAACACATATAATTCCAACATATTAAATTTCCACAAATTTTCAAATTCATTTCATATAGTAACGGCACGCAACTTGTCACGTAAAAGCATCTTGTCACGTAAAAGCATATCGTTCAAGAATTCATATAATTTCAAAATTCAAATGAAATTTAAGAATCCATTTTAAATATTTATTAAAATATAACGAAATACATATTATTAAAATATTAATTAAAAATACAAATTGTAATTATCATAAACAATTAATTAGGTAATTAAATAATTTAAACGCGTTATTAGGGAGCACACAAATTATTCATGCGCGAGTGGTTCAAGTATTCGTATCAATTCAAATTCAAATATTTCATATATCTCAATTAATCACATAATTAACAATTAAATAATGAAATTGAAATATAGAAAACACTTATAGCCAATTAATTCCCGCAAATTAGTAAACACATACGTCGTTCTAAAATGCGGAAAGGTTGGGGCGTTACAAACTCTCCCCCTTAAAAGAATCCGTCCTCGGATTCACTACTCGACCGAACACACAATGAGAGATTCCCCGTCCCTCACAAACAACAAGGAGAGAGCCCCGTCTCTCGAGCAACAATGAGAGAACCCCATCTCTCGCAAGCAAAGAGAGCACCCCGTCTCTCGAACAACAATAAGAGAATCCCCGTCTCTCAAACAAAACCAAGCAAGGAAGTCTCCAATACTCCCGAGCAACACAACGCGAAACCATAATTAAATTCACGTAATAGATACCATCCACGTGGATTATCAGTTACACCAAGTAATTTAACATGATAAGGAATCAAAGCACATAGCATAAAAATTATTTAAATTAAATTTGAATGGATGCATGTATCATGGATGCTTCATGTACCGTTCACCGTAGTTGCATAATTTAGAATTGTGGGCGTTGTTTTCCAATGCATGATCTGCCCCTAAAGTGAGCTCAATGCTTGCCTTGTCTTTAAGCTCTTTAGGGTACCCCGGTGAAGCAATGATAGATCCTCTAAGAATTTTATTTTTTATTCCCTTCTGACTTATACTGCCAAATCTTCTTCTTCGGTCCTTCATCAATCCTTATAAGTTTCCCTCAGCCAAACCAAATCTTAATACCCGAGCTTTGATTCCCCGTATACTATTAGATCATCCATCCCAAAATTAGATCCATACCTATTTTCCTTACCCAAATCAAAGCCTAACATACCATCAAAGATAATTACCCTTGGCGTCCCTAAAAAAATTTATTCTCGACCTTAATATATCACCCAAATCTTTCCCTATTCTTCCATTCAATTGACCCCTTTTTACTCTCTTTAAACCTTTAAGGTGAAATTTGGTATTCGACCACTACCATTCTTTAATCGGAGATAGGATGTTCATGATAATTCTTGAAGTTTGATTTAAATTTCCCAATGTTCATCCTTGCCGGTTTTGTCTCTTCTTAACTCTCTTTCCAAACTTATTGAACCAAGCTTTATTGACAACATCCCTTTCTATGATAATTTGAATCGGTTCCCTCTTGGCAATTCAACTAAGGAGTTTCCTTAACCCCTTCATAACTCCTTTATCTCCAAGTCAAACTTGCATACGTAGAAAGATTCGACAAGCTATCTTCTTCTAATCCTCATGATAATCTTCAATCCGAATTTAGTGGCTCAACCCTCACTTTAATGATTAACCTTTAAAGTCATCTTATTCACTCACCACCATGAGGACTTCCAGGTCCTCCCTAACTTCCAGTTTCGTTGTTCCTACTAGAGTATTTCTTTAGCACGACCTCAAGTTTCAAATTTTCCTCTTGGTCATGCTCTCCCCCTTAAATTTTTCTGTCATTACGCGTTGAACTCCATCGATCCTTCTTTCATCGAAATTCTTGATGAAAAAATTCATTAGGGAAGGTTTTAATTGACATAGAAACCCAAAGATTTGGTCTTTCAACTCCTTCCCCAATTCTCTTGATAATCGAAACCCCCTTCTCTATTCTTGTTCGACCCGGACACCTCTAAGCCAACTCCCGTTTCACTTTTCGTTCTGAAATTTCTTTTCCACCAACCTATCCCTTAATTAAAGTTCTTTATTTTCCCAAGTCATCTTCCTTATAACGTGCCATCCCATTATTTCTTTTCCTCTTAACTCAGATGTTGCCCGATCGAAGAGATACTTGATAAGTGAGATGAAAGAACTCCCTATTAAATAAACACTGAAATGCATTTCGGGTTAAGATGCCAATGCACGTGTTACGCTTGCAACAATTAAATATGAAGCACATTAAAGCAACGAAATCAAATAGAAATGCACGCACGAACATAAGTAAAGAAAAATAAATGATTGATGCGAAGTATGATGCACGTGCCATGAATGCTTTGGAACCTGTCACCAAGATGGAAAGTGGTTAACTCGATAGCTTGTTCTCATTTCTCCGACCACGGATTACTTTGACGTGCTGATCATTTCTTATCTTTCCCACGGTCTTCAAGATTTCCATAAGTCCTTGTGCATCAACTTGTACCTTCCACGGTCCGAAATTGCAATTTCGCGATCCCTAATTTCTTCTACATCCCCTGAATTAGCATCTGAATTTCTCCCCGAGAATCACCCTTCAACATTGCCCAAACTCTCTTATAAAATTACCCCGACTGTTTTTCCGAATCCTATTTCGAATCATCCCCTTGATCAAGATTCCCGTGCTTATCCTTTATGAGTTTAGATTGAGGAATTGAACTTGTTTTCCAATTGCTTACACTTGAGCGCATAATTTCCTTCCCAGAAGTCTTTGCCTTTCTTTATTATTTCCATTTGTTGCTCCATCTCTCCCAATTTGACATCCCCCACGATAATTCAACTTGCATTAAAGGAATGAACTCAAATCCCATTCACAACATTGTTACCTTCCGCGAACATGTATTTACTACGTTGCTTGAATCTTTCCAATCTCTTCCCACTTTTCCATCTTAGTTGAATTCCAGAGCTCCTGGACTCACTTCTTCCCGATCTTGACCTCGACAACCTCTTTTCTAGCCATTAGTTTTACTTAGAAATCCCTCTTTGACGACTCTTGATGGTTAATTCCTGCCGAATGTGTTTTAGCTCGAATCTTCACAATCCTCGCTATCTTTTCCATAATCCGAACCCTGAGTTAAAGTACCCTCAAGGTTCATTCACTCCATTTCTTAAGTTGAATGATCCCGTTGAATCCAATTATGGCATCCTATGTAGGAGAGTCACATATACCCACCTTAGGAGTCATAAATATTCCCCGATCACTCTTATCTTATCAAGTGTCTCTCTACCATTGCATCTCTAAAGTGGAACCTCCCATTCCAGATCCTAACCCCAGAACTTTAGCTCCATCTATAAAGCCACGCACCTCGAATTCTCTTGATTCTTCCCCGGTGCATCCTTCCTATCTTCCGTGCATCAGAAAGAACTTGTAACAGATCGTTGCCATCGTAGAACTTGGCCGTGGTTTGATATTATCTTCATAACCTATAAATCATCACTCATTTAAAGGAGATATGCATGCGATTAGTGTATGCTCATGTCACGTATTCAACACAGAAGGCATAGATTCAACGTAAAAATGCAACAGGTAATTCAATAAGATTCAACAAAGAAGGCAATTCATTCTCAAAATCGACGCAATGCACACATTGTCATGTAGTTCCTAAGCCGTATGACCTAGACTGACTCAATCACGACACGAGAACACCGGTTTTGCAACTGGGCTCTGATACCACTTAAGGATGTAACGCCCAAGCGTGAGGCGCCACATCCCCCGCACCGAGACCCGATCCGTATGTGAAATGGGAAATCCACACACGTGCCAAATCACGGCGAACGGGGACACAACACACACACTAAGCTAGGCGGGAGCTAACCCTTAAACTAAACACGAATCAACCATACTAAAACTGAGAAAACAAAAATGTAAGTGGAAGCAATATCATTAATATTCACATTGAACACCCAAGCTCCAAAATAATATCCCAAATATACATCAAACAAGGGTAACAACACCATCACGGCACAAAATAACATAATATACGCTCCATAGAAAAACATAATATAAGATAAAAGTGTATATGAGTGTAAAGAAAATGCTAGACACCAATACAAGACCTAGACGACTCGTATTCCCGCCTAGCACCTCCAAACCTGCACAAAACAACTGAAAACGAACCGGGTTCAGTCTAAAAGAAACTGGTGGGAAAAAAAAAGGGCATAGTATAATATACAACGGAATTTAAACATATACATGCAAGCCCTAATTCAATTCGAAGTTTGATAAGAATATCCGAAGCGTGCAAAACAAAGAAAACATCAATGGAATTACGACTATCATATTCATTCATAAATAATCATAGGGTTTCAAGGCCCGGCGAGTGGGCGTGCATTATCTCCAACTATCACCTCATGTAATCATATTCATAATTCATTTATTTTCATGCATAATAATCTTATGTGCACATTCATACGATTCATAATCATACATATACACCTTCTTCCTCCGGTGGTGGACAGGCTGGCAAGACCCGGCCACCTCATAAATGGTGGCAATGAGGTTCATGAGTCCTCAATGCCCGGTTAGCATTTTCTTGTCAAAACTCGTAACGAGATCCATTTCGCCGTAATATGGTCGGAACTAGTGCATGGGATCACCGTCGGCCCTTGCCTCCCCGGATAGCCACAATACACTAAGCTCCGGGCCCATCTTCATATATGTTCTTGCCAATACATAAGGTAGGATTCATAAAGAAAGGGGTTTTACATTGCAAACATTTACTCTTGAAAAGTGACTCTATATACGTATAACAGTTTTGGCCGAAATCTTTACACATTGGGAGTATAAAGGGTCAGTTAACTAATAGAAGAGAAACCCACCTGTCCTTAGCTTACCAACCAACACTAAGGAGAAACAAGAGGACTCGGAAGTGTCCTAAGAACCCGACAAGTCTCCGCCCTGGAGAAAACTGTACAAAGGACAATAGAGGGTACACGTAAGACTCAAGACTCCAAATGAACCATATATGACGCACGGCAATGCAATGAATTCGATATGAAAGTATAAGATATGATATCATGTCATAGAAACATTCTTGTGCACAATTAATGTCTTAAAGACATGTATACAAGCCATTCATTCCTTTCAAGAAACGTTCATATCCATATGAGTTCATGACGTTCATTTCTATACCACATAAATCTAAGAAATTCAAATAATGATCATCTCACGTAGTATAACATGTAAACACTTCATATCAATCATTAAAAGAAGCACAACATCATTTGGGGTTCAAACATGAAGCATCAATGCGTGCAAGTACCATATTGAAGCAAGGAAGACATATTGAGCCATAAACTATATATGACAAGTATAACATAGGTTATGAAGGCATAAGAGGTGATATTATGTCAAGGAATCGTTTATGTGCACGATTAATACCTTTAAGGCATACAAACAAGCAATTCATTCATTATAAGTGGCATTCATATCTATTCGAGCTCATAACTTTCACATTCCATATTAAGTCAATCCATGAATTTCATATAATGATCATAACATATGCTTTAACATGTATACATTTCATATGAATCATAAAAGAAGAGATAAATACTCAATTAGGGTTTATATTGATAACAAAGATCTATGCATGCTCATAGTAGGAGCAATGATGACACATTGAGGCATAACTTGGAAAATATTTCACAAAAAAATCATGAAACTTCATAACATCCAAGGTAACACATTATCAAACATGTTAATATCTCATAGAAGTCATAAAAGAGGTGGAGGAAGATTAAACGAGCGAAGAAAAATGGAATTGGAGTAACAAAAATAGGCAGGGCAGAATCCACCCCCATGGATTTTTCCAAAGGCAAAAATCCACCCCCATGGATTCCTGACAGCAACTCTACTGACTCAAATCCACCCCCACGGATTTTTCCAAAGGAAAAATCTACCCCCGTGGATTTGAGTCGGTAGCCAAAAAAAAAAAAAAACACAAACAGAGCAGATTCCTGGCCAATCCTTAACCAACATGCCCAGCTATGAAATGGCAAGAAATATGTAACAAAACAACTCTAAAACAACACTTAAACATGCTCCCAAAGTGTTCAAACGTGAGGAGAGTGCATATATGATCATGTCAAGATATTTCTTCAAAGTTTCATTAATGCCATCTAACCAATACTTCAACTACCATATAAAATAAGTCCATACAATCATAAATACATGTCTTGTGATCACCTAACACTCATGACTATCAAAGAAAACCAAAGAGAACCAAGGTAATTCATCAAAATGCAAGAACCCTTCACTATTCATCATCTTCATCATACCCCAATCAAAACTTGGTGAAATCATATGATATAAGACTTAAAAGAACCATAAGGAGATATCCTACGCAAATATAAGCTTACCTTCAAGAGATGGTGAGAAATGGTAGGGAGATGAGCTCAAATCTCCAAGGTTTTGAATA
Source organism: Lantana camara (assembly GCA_037501455.1). Classification (NCBI taxonomy): domain Eukaryota; kingdom Viridiplantae; phylum Streptophyta; class Magnoliopsida; order Lamiales; family Verbenaceae; genus Lantana; species Lantana camara. Next base: position 58,797,121 of record CM074858.1, read on the forward strand.
GTGGTCCTCTTCTTTCCCCTTTTCTCTTCTTTCTTCTTCTTTTGGGTGAACTTTTAGGTTGTGGGGTGAGAGTGGTTCGGATATGGGCTGATGAGGGAGAGAAATTAGTGTCTCTAGGTGTGTATTAGTCTAGTTTTAGGTCTTAGGTGCGTTAGGGTAGGTCCGTATCTTGGGAAAAGTCAAGAATTGTATCTTAAACGCAAAATGCTCGTTCCGGTTGAAATTTGGGGATCCAAATGATCTTAGAAAAATATGAGGTTTGTTCCATCAGATCCAAATCGTTGATACGAGTCCAATGGAGGTGATGGAACTCGATTCCGAGTTCCCGAGCTCAAGATATCACATACGGAACCAAAGGTGCGCTAATTGCTCGTTAGCCCCCGTTGTGGTTCCAAGACTCAAAATAAAATCATAACTCATGCAAATGAATCCGAAAACATGAAATGAACATATATTCATATTCATAACACATATAATTCCAACATATTAAATTTCCATAAAAATTCAAATTCATTTCATATAGTAACGGCACGGAACTTGTCACGTAAAAGCATATCGTTCAAGAATTCATATAATTTCAAAATTCAAATGAAATTTAAGAATCCATTTTAAATATTTATTAAAATATAACGAAATACATATTATTAAAATATTAATTAAAAATAAAAATTGTAATTATCATAAACGATTAATTAGGTAATTAAATAATTTAAACGCGTTATTAGGGAGCACACAAATTATTCATGCGCGAGTGGTTCAAGTATTCGTATCAATTCAAATTAAAATATTTCATATATCTCAATTAATCACATAATTAACAATTAAATAACGAAATTTAAATATAGAAAACACTTATAGCCAATTAATTCCCGCAAATTAGTAAACACATACGTCATTCTAAAATACGGAAAGGTTGGGGCGTTACAACCCACCCCCCCGGTGAGATGGCAGTTTATAAGGATGCGGTTAGTTCTGGGGGCTTGAGGTTTCCGATCCCAGTTCCGGTAGCCAACATCTTAAATAATATAAACCTTTGCCCCCTCGTAAATCATGCCCAACAGCCTCGCTTTGATAACATGCTTCGTGATCCTTATGAAGTGTACTAGATACGAGCCCTCAATGGAAAATTTCAATGCCCTACTCCAAGTCGTTAGCTCCCCACGCTCGTCCCCCGAGGCGGGTTTCTTCTACTACGTCCAAGCAAAGGCCCACTTAAAATTGATCAACTTTCCTTCCTCCACTTACGACCCAGATTGGAAGGAGAAATTTATCTTTGTCAAAGCCCCAGCGGATGATGATTTTGGGGTGTCACGAGAGTGGATCTCGCATGGGAAAGGCTCCCTTGTGAAGAATCGCTTAGGCCCCACTTTTCCTGATAATTGGGCTAAGGATTTGGCCGGAACGTTTGTAACACCCCTTACACGTGGAGGTGCCACACCCCCGCACTATAATCATGCCATAATCCGATATATGATCACACAACCATACTTTGATCACCAACAATTCATTTAACACCTAATTCCCAAACCCTAGCTAATTCAAATATGACCAAGAATCAATACTTCATGCAATACCAACCTTGAAATGAAAGAAATGGAGAAAATGGATGAAGATGATGATCAAGCTTCAATTCTTGAAATATTTCTTGGAAATTCTTGATACAAAGGATGAAAATCTCTTCCCTTTTCTTTCTTGAACAAACCGAGAATGAGGAGGAAATGTGTTGGGTGAATTTTTGGATGAAATGAGAGCAAGGAAGCTTGGAGATGCATATTACGTGATTCATCATCCTTGATTTATGTGAAATGATCAATTTGCCAATTAATTCTCCAAGGAACTAAGTTAGGCAATTGAGGCTATATAGTTTTGAAATATGATCAATCCAGTCCTTAAAACTATGTAATTGGGTCCCTAAACTTAAAAGAATGAACATATAGGGACAATTTTGTAATTAAATCATACTCGGCAAATATTTTACCTAATAAATATTTTCATGAAAGTTTGATAAAATATAATTTATATAATTATAATAAACATAAAATGTAATTAATGAAATTCGGGGCGTTACAACGTTGAAGGACGAGGGCCGGTTGATTCAGGCCAAAGAGTTGATAGATGATGATGAACTTATGTTCCTTGTGGGCTCTCCAATAATCCTCAATATCTCAACAACCCTCCCGCTCGGGATTTGGAGAGAGACGGTTAGATTTTAGGCACTAACTTGTAGATAGGGATGCTAACTGTTTACTTGTATTTGTAACCTGTACTTTGTGAAGTTTGTTCAAGGGTTTCTGACTCTCGTTGTTTTTTCTTGCTCTAGGAGTAAACATCATCATGGCTGGAGGAATCAGACATGCTGCCCGCTTCGGCAATGCTAACAGGCATCAAACCAACCAAGGAAATCAACAGAACCAACCACCCCGAGGCGCAGGTCGCGGTAACGATCGTGGTGGCAAGCAAGCCGCAGGCTCGAGCGCCAATCAGGGTCGTGGCAATAACCAAGCACCCAACCCTGCTACAAGGGTGATTCTATGGGCTCCGGTCGCTTCTCAAACGAGTGGAGCCATTATTCCCGTTCCGGTTCCGCCGCCAAGGCCTCAGACGAGCGTCAATATTAGAGATACTCAAGGAGAAGACACCCCAGTCTCTAGAAAGAGGAAAAGGATGCCGGATTCCTTTTCTATAACCGGCAAGGGCAAACAAGTTGTGGAGGGGCCCAAGGGTGGTGGAGATACTTCTTCCTCAGAGGAAGAACACTTGTGGGATTTTGACCGCCGAGGGGATAGGGGCTATAAGGGTTCCACGGATAGAGGCACCGTATTATTGAGGCACAGGACGGTCGCGCAAACCATCAGTGAAGGCTTGTACGAGAGGGTCCAATTCATAGAGGACCATAGCGCCTTGTACTCCGTGTCCGTGGAGAAGGTGACCAGTGACATGGTTCATGCCCTAATTTCTGTAAGTCCCCTTCCTCCTCATAATTTTATTATCTTTTGAAGATGTTATTCTTCAAGGTTTTTATTAACACTTCTGCCTTTTCGAGCCCGTGCAGCAAATGCTTTCGAGGGCGAAAAACATCCAATTACGCGCCACGGTTTATGCTGACCGGAAAGCAAAATACAAGAAGATGGCGCGCTCGAACGATCCCGCCCAGATTCAGGAGGAATTAGATGTGGAGAAGGTCAAATTCCTATCTCTTGACACGGAGCATAAAAAGTTGGAGGAAGAAATGAAGAAATTGCAGGATGATTTCACGAACGCCGAAACCGCTCGGAGGAGTTGGCGCACACAATACAATAATCTCAACGAGAGCCACCAAAAGCTTACGGATGACCGTAATGCTTGCAGGACGAGGGCCACTGAAGCGGAGAAGAAGTATGCGGATAACCTGGATCAACTTCCACATCGCATTGAGTAATCAGTCAAGGGGGTGCTCATCAAGTTCTGCCATTCAAAGGCGTTCAACTTTGCGGCCTCTTTACACTGTCTTGACGAGGCTCAAAAAGCCTTCAACTTGGCAATTGAGCAGGGTATCCACAAGGGCCTATGTAACACCCCAGTTTTTCAGTTATAATAATGTGGCGTATTTATTTATAAATTGCGTGATTTAATTATTTAATTATATGATTAATTGTTATAAATGTTTATATTTGATTTAAACTATAAACTATTGCTATTTTAATTTAATTCCTTTTATTTTACTTTGATATTTAGTGTTTAATTTCTTAATTAATGTTTCATGTTACCTTAACTATTTCGGTAATTTCGTTAATTAATTTCAACATATTATAAGTTGGCTTTAAATTTATTTAAAATGGGATTTAAGTTTTAGTAATTAATTTATAACGATATGAATTCATTCATGAGCATGAGTGTTCTATTTGTGCTTCGTTCTTATATGTAATGATATCGAAATATCGTGAAAATTTAATATATCGTAAATATGTGTGTTATGAACATGCCTATATGCTCGGTTTATGTTTTCGGATTCATTTGACGTGTTAACGAATTTAATTTTGATTGTGGAACCAAATCGGGGGCTAACGAGCAATTAGCGCACCCTTGGTTCCATACGTGATATCTTGAGCTCGGGAATTCGGATTTGAATTCCGACACCTCCGTTGCCTTCGTATCGACGATCCGGAGACAATGGAACCAGCCTCATACCTTTTTGAAATCATTAAGACCTTCGAAATCCAACTGTAACGGACAACTCGTGCAAGAAGAGCTCCTTTTGTTGACTAGTCTTCATGGTGGGACCCTTAACACTCCTCTAACCTAACCAAAGCTTAACCATGACTTTTGTACCTTGAGTTAACCCTTTCTCCTCCCTTTTAGCAGCAAAAACCGATCCAAACTTTCCCCTTTTCAGCTGGAACTGATCAAGAGAGAGGGAGAGAAGAAAGGAAGAGAAAACCCTTGGCCATTCTTGTGATTTTGAGCTCAAATCACCTCCCTTCTTCTTCTAATATTCAAGGTATGAATATTTATGTCTTCTCTACTCTATTATGCTTGATTTCATCTACTTACATCATGATTTGGATCAGATTTGATTAGGGTTTGAGTGATGAGTTTGGTATGAACTTTTAGGGATTTTGTTCTTGTGACCTATTTGCTTGTGTAGCTGATTTTCTTGCTTATACATGATCATATGAGCTTGTTTCTTGACCTATTTCTTTCCTAACTGATAGTATATGATATTAAGAGGATTTTATCTCTTGCCCCTTTGATGAAATTATGAGATATGGAGCTCCAAACTTGATGGTCAAACTGCTTCCCCTGTTTTTCGAACTGCTGCTGTTCATTTTGCTTTGTTGCTTGATAAAATGATCTTCTTTTCATGTGAATTTGCATGGATCTTATGTACACTCATTGCTCTATATGTTAACATTCATGTTTCAAGTATTTGGATCCATTTTAAGCCTCAAAACCGAAAGACATGGCCTGTTCCTATGCATGAACTATGACAGACTTGTTGCTGTTGCAATTGTGTGGTTGTTGGTCACCCTAATGTGTTTTAAATTGTGCCATTTTGCATATATATGAATTATATTAGTTTTTTAGTATGTTAGCATGCATTCCCCAAAGTTCCAGATCCAAATTCAACCCCTAAGTACTTGATCATGGCTTGATTGAATCAATAGGGCTCATATGTGCGATTTTGGCGACCCAGTTTTGCTGCATGATTTAGATGCTCTTAATGTGTGATTTAGCCTTTGCACTTTAAATTAAAAATGTTCCTAACATGCTAAATATGTGGTATATTAAGTTTCATAGCATTTGGAGTTGATTTGGTATGCTTTTGGATTGATTTGGTATGAGATCAGTTTTGCCGGAAAACTCTGCGAACGTTTTAAGTTCTGTACCGTGACACCCCCGTGTCTCATTTACACTTAAGTGTGAGACACGGGCGTGTCACACCTTCTGGGAAGGTCTGTACTGAGCCACGGTCGTGGCTCAGTTTAGCTAAGGAGGGTGACACCCCCGTGTCCCTTCCCCTGCGCCGTCCTTGTTGCTTCCTTTTCGGTTTTTGATTTATTTCACCTCTTGAATGACTTTATCTCCTTTTTTGTTGAACTATGAACTTGTTTTGCTATATGTTGGGAGCATTATGGTTTAATTTCATGGCATTTGGATGAGTTGTAGGCATGCTTTTGCTTAATGCCGTTTATGTGTGTTTATATGTCGTTTATGAATCGCGTAACACATTTTCTATATCATATGATTCCTTCTTGTTGTCAAACCTTGGAAATATGCTATCTTATGTAATATGAAGTATGTGGTAGCATTATGGGAGAGCTTGAATATGTTCTATGCTCCTATTTGAATTCTTGAATTAGTTTGATTGGAGATATGAATTGATGAATTTGAATGAAAATGACTGAATGAGCGAATGACTTGGTTATACGATATAAATGCCATAATAGTGCACATGAACAGTTTCATAACATAGTATTACCTTTATGCTTTCATATCATGCTTGAGCATTGCCGTGCGTCATATATGGTTCATTTAGAGTCTTGAGTCTCACGAACACGTCATGTTGTCTTTTGTACAGTTTATCTCCAGGGTGGAGAGATCTTGATCCTTCGGGCACTTGGTAACTCGTTCCTTGTTTCGTCACGGTTCAGGTGAGGGTGGTTTTGTTTTAGCTATGTAACAAACCCTACAACCCTTATGTGAAAAGCTTTGGCCAAAACCTTATGATTATATATATATGGTTTTCAAATGAAGTTATCGAGTAAATTCTTCTGAATTATACGTATGAGAGTATATAAGCTTAAAAATGGTTTTGTAATGAGGCTATGCTCCAAACCGTGTGTCTTCATGCTAGCTACGGATTCGGATGACACGGAGAGGTACGTATAGAGCATATGCCGAGTTACACGGTAAAGTATGATTTCTTATAGTATGTATCCCATGTATGAATTGATATGTTTGGCGAGACACATTTATATTTATGATTGTTCGGGCCCCGGGACTTAGTATATGTGGCTAACCGAGGAAGCAAGGGCTGACGGGGATCCCATATACTACGGTGATACCGGCCCTCGCTAGGAGGTTTAGCGGGGAATGGGAGCTGAGTGCCCTTGGGGGATTCATGTACCCCCATTGGCCTATGTATGAACCGGTGGCCGGGTCTTGCAAGCCCGTCCACCACCCGGAGGAAGAAGGTTGGTTATGATTTATGCTTACGCTTATGAATATGTTTATGATATGATTATGCACCGTGCGGGAAAGCCGGGACACGGATTGCCCAAACGAATATGTTTATGTTATGATTTATGGTATGCGTGTATTATGATATATTGCATGATCACCTAATCAACATATTAATGATATTTGTCATACACGGTCGGAGTTTCGTTGGAGATTGTGCACGTTCACTCGCCGGGCCTTATGTTTATGTATGATTTATGAATATAATGAATTAATATGATTAGTCATAAAATCCGAGCACTGATTAGTCATTCTCTTGCCCTTTTAGGGAACTAATTTCAAATAAAACCTTGTTCGGAATTTATGACTTGCATGTGCATGTTTTTATATATATATATCGCTCCTGCTCACTCAGTCTTCTAGAGACTGACCCTCTCCCTCCCCAACACTTTAGTGTGCAGGTTTGGCTTTGGAGTTTCGAGCTAGGCGGAGGTGTTTGGAGTCTTTAAGTTGGTCAAGTTAGGTTAGGAGAGTCTCTGCACTCACATATGTATGGAAATTATGTTTGATTCGATTCTGCAGTATCCTGAACTTGAATAATTATGTAATTGTTATTGAATTGTTTTTACTGGGTTTTGCTATGAATTTAAAAGAGGCCTGAAGAGCCCAAATTCTGCTTATGGTTTGTATGTTTGAATTTTGGCTTTGCAATGCATTATATTTTGGTTGATTGGTTATCATTGCAGGGTCTAGCTCCGCCTGGCCTAGGAAGGTTTTTATGTTTGTCTCCCGTTCGCTATGGTTTGATATGGGTTCGGATTAGCTGTTTTGTTACTCGTGTTGAGCCATAGTGCGGGGGATGTGGTGCCTCACGTGCGGGGTGCTACATCCTTAAGTGGTATCAGAGCCCGGTTGCAAAACCGGTGTTCTTGAGTCATGTTTGAGTCAGTTAGGTCGCACGGCATAGGAACAACTTGTTAATGTGTACATTGCATCGATTTGGCATGAATATTTGATACTAATTGTTGGAAATTGCTTAATACATGTATACGATCTATTCTCTCATTTAGTTGCTTTAAATATGCATTCTGCATTCTATGTGCATTGATTCATTTAACTACGTGCCATGAGCATACACTAATCCTCATGCATCCATATTTGAGTTGATCTTTCTTATATAGGCTACTATCATGCAAACAAAGCTACAAATCACCCCAACTACAATTGGCAAAGTAACTTGAAGGCCGAGTGTTCAAATTTCACGGCGTACACAATGGAACTACCTATCATGGCCCGTATTATGGGAGGAAGCTTGGATCAAGGGAAGGTTCATCAATCATGCCCTACCTACAAACCTTGAAGGTTCTCAACATACCAGAATTGCAAAGACTCAAGTTCTAACTTGAGGGATGCGTGAGACAACGAGAGGGGTGTGGAACTCTTCACCACCCCGATTTTGAAGACATTCAATACAAGATTAAATGCTCCAAGGTTCACCGTTGAAGCTCCGAGTTTGGAATGGTTGGGTGATTGGAAGACTAAAGTGGGAAGCTTCAAGGGATCGGATGCAAGATGTATTAAAAAGGTTCGACTCAACTCAGATGCAAGGATTGGGAGCCGTTAATCATAAGGCTCACTATGAGGTCAAATATGGGAGCTCACTTGATACGAATATACGCGTGGGACAACAATTGGATGCAAGCCAAAGAGACTTATGAGCATCGAGGAATACAAATCGCGTCGTCTTCTTGGAACCTTGGAACATGAAGACATCAAGAAGCAAGCAAGAATGGAAAGCGTTATCATGGGTGAATTATGCGCGTAGATCGGAAACAAAGGATAAGCTAAAGGAATTTTAACCGGAGAGGACATCAAGATGAAGATTCGGACAACCTTTGGAGGTCGATGCTTGGAAGTACGTTGAGGTGTAAACTCCATTGACAAAGAAGACCTTGGGTTCAAGAATAGCACGTTCGGGCCATGGGATATACAAATGGATGAAGAAGATTAGGAAGATTCGAAAACCATGGAAAGCTAAGGAGTTATCAATGTCTCCAAAGAAAGTTACAATTATGGGAATGAGGAACACGTCATCAAGCTAAAAGCTTACCACCTCGGTGACAGGTTCTGCATATTCATGGCATGAGCATCATGCATCGATTTAAATTAATTGCTTTCTTTATCTATATGTACGTTTATGTTTAATTAATGTAATTGCTCCAACGTGTTGCATCGTTGCATCTTTAATTGTTTACTATGTGCATTGGCATGTTAATCCAACATGCATGGCTTAGTGTTTAATTGATAGGGAATGGCTACACCTTGTCCATCAAGCGATTCTTTGATCAAGGCTTACTCAAATCAAGACGAGAAGAATAGTTGGGTTATATTTTGGGAGTTCCGGGCATATAGCTTAGCTAGCACAATCTACACCGAAGAAACTAAGTTGAAGAGTTTTGGAGAAACCTTAATCTCAGAGGCGAAGTAACGAATTCAACTAAAATTTCCAAATAAGGGAGCATTGATTAGGAAATAATGTAAGTCCTTTTTGATCCTTGAAAGGATTACCTTTAGTTGAAGAATGGAAATACAAGAGGGGATTAAATTGGTCTAGATTTTAAGAAGAGTAAGAAAGAGAAAAGTTGGTGATTGGAAGGAAGTAATTATTGAACGGTTTGAATTGAACCTTAGGAGTGAATTAAAGAAATGGAAGTGGCTCATCAAAAATTTCAATGAAAGAAGGATTCATGGAGTTGGACATGTAAGAGCAAAAAATTTTAAGGGGGAGAGCACGACCGAGAGGTGAATTGGAGGATGGGAGTGGTGCTCGAATGAATATGTTAGGAGTAATGACGAGGATGCAAATTAAGGAGAATCTGGGAGTCCTAAGGGTGGTGATTAGGAATGAATGAGACGACGGTTATGGTTAAGCTGTTAAGAGAGAAGTTACGTATGGAATTCTGATCTAGAGGTGATGGAATCATAAGAGAGTTTCTATGAACTTCTAAGTTAGAATTAACAAGGGGAAAACCGAATCAAGCTATCATATAAGGGGATGGTGTCGATCAAGATTTATTCAATGAAGTATGAAGGGGTCCAAGACAATATTATCGAGTTATTAGTTATATCAACAGTAATCCAGAAGGAAGCTTAAGTAGAGACCAAATAGAAAAGGACGATAATTGGAGGATCGTCCTCAAATTTCAAGAATCATCAAGAATCTTCTGTCTTTGATTAAAGAAATATGGGACCAGTTATCGAATATAACATTGAGGGGGTCAAAGGGAATAAACGGACAATAGGAACGGAAGGTGGGAAAAGATTTGTGTTGAGAGAGAGACCATAAGAATAAACATCGTAAGGTCAGGATCGAATCATCAAGTTTGCCCGGAGTGGTTATCTTCGGGATATGTTGAGCACCGATTTGGATAAGGATTGAAGAAGTTGGGTAGCAGTACAAGTGAGAAAGGATCTAAGAATATACTCCTTAAAGAATTCATCAATTGCTTCACCGGGGAACCCTGAAGAGGTTCAAAACAAGCTGGGCATTGAGTTACATTCGGGACAGATTATACCTTGGACAACGACAACTCACAAATCTGAATTTTGCAACTACGGTGAACGGTACTTATAGCATTCATGATACATGCATCCATGCAAATTTAACCTACGTAATTTTTTTTACATTAGGTGCTCTGATCTTGTACTGTGGTAAATTATTTGGAGTAATTGAAACCAATGTGGGCGACATCTATTACTTGCTTTGGGTGCCTTACGTGATTTTAAATTTGGTTTTGCGTGAGTTGCTTGGGAGTATTGGAGACTTCCTTGCTTTATTTTCGGTTGAGAGACGGGGTGCTCTCTCTTGTTTATAAGAGACGGGGATTCTCTTAATTTTGTTCGAGAGACGGGGTACTTTCTTTGCTTGCGAGAGACGGGGCTCTCTCCTTGTTGCTTGCGAGAGATGGGGTTCTCTCATTGCTGCTCGAGAGACGGGGCTCTCTCCTTGTTGCTTGTGAGAGACGGGGAATCTCTCATTGTTTGTTTTCAAGCGTGTTGTGAATCCGAGGACGGATTCTTTTTAAAGGGGAGAGATTGTAACTCCCCAGTTTTTCAGTTATAATAATGTGGCGTATTTATTTATAAATTGCGCGATTTAATTATTTAATTATATGGTTAATTGTTATAAATGTTTATATTCGATTTAAACTATAAACTATTGCTATTTTAATTTAATTCCTTTTATTTTACTTTGATATTTAGTGTTTAATTTCTTAATTAATGTTTCATGTTACCTTAACTATTTCGGTAATTTTGTTAATTAATTTCAACATATTATAAGTTGGCTTTAAATTTATTTAAAATGGGATTTAAGTTTTAGTAATTAATTTATAACGATATGAATTCATTCATGAGCATGAGTGTTCTATTTGTGCTTCGTTCTTATATGTAATGATATCGAAATGTCGTGAAAATTTAATATGTCGTAAATATGTGTGTTATGAACATGCCTATATGCTCGGTTTATGTTTTCGGATTCATTTGACGTGTTAACGAATTTAATTTTGATTGTGGAACCAAATCGGGGGCTAACGAGCAATTAGCGCACCCTTGGTTCCGTACGTGATATCTTGAGCTCGGGAATTCGGATTCGAATTCCGACATCTCCGTTGCCTTCGTATCGACGATCCGGAGACAATGGAACCAGACTCATACCTTTTTGAAATCATTAAGACCTTCGAAATCTAACCGTAACGGACAACTCGTGCAAGAAGAGCTCCTTTTGTTGACTAGTCTTCATGGTGGGACCCTTAACACTCCTCTAACCTAACCAAAGCTTAACCATGACTTTTGTACCTTGAGTTAACCCTTTCTCCTCCCTTTTAGCAGCAAAAACTGATCCAAACTTTCCCCTTTTCAGCTGGAACTGATCGAGAGAGAGGGAGAGAAGAAAGGAAGAGAAAACCCTTGGCCATTCTTGTGATTTTGAGCTCAAATCACCTCCCTTCTTCTTCTAATCTTCAAGGTATGAATATTTATGTCTTCTCTACTCTATTATGCTTGATTTCATCTACTTACATCATGATTTGGATCAGATTTGATTAGGGTTTGAGTGATGAGTTTGGTATGAACTTTTAGGGATTTTGTTCTTGTGACCTATTTGCTTGTGTAGCTGATTTTCTTGCTTATACATGATCATATGAGCTTGTTTCTTGACCTATTTCTTTCCTAACTGATAGTATATGATATTAGGAGGATTTTATCTCATGCCCCTTTGATGAAATTATGAGATATGGAGCTCCAAACTTGATGGTCAAACTGCTTCCCCTGTTTTTCGAACTGCTGCTGTTCATTTTGCTTTGTTGCTTGATCAAATGATCTTCTTTTCATGTGAATTTGCATGGATCTTATGTACACTCATTGCTCTATATGTTAACATTCATGTTTCAAGTATTTGGATCCATTTTAAGCCTCAAAACCGAAAGACATGGCCTGTTCCTATGCATGATCTATGACAGACTTGTTGCTGTTGCAATTGTGTGGTTGTTGGTCACCCTAATGTGTTTTAAATTGTGCCATTTTGCATATATATGAATCATATTAGTTTTTAGTATGTTAGCATGCATTCCCCAAAGTTTCAGATCCAAATTCAACCCCTAAGTACTTGATCATGGCTTGATTGAATTAATAGGGTCATATGTGCGATTTTGGCGACCCAGTTTTGCTGCATGATTTAGATGCTCTTAATGTGTGATTTAGCCTTTTTACTTTAAATGAAAAATGTTCCTAACATGCTAAATATGTGGTATATTAAGTTTCATAGCATTTGGAGTTGATTTGGTATGCTTTTGGATTGATTTGGTATGAGATCAGTTTTGCCGGAAAACTCTGCGAACGTTTTAAGTTCTGTACCGTGACACCCCCGTGTCTCATTTACACTTAAGTGTGAGACACGGGCGTGTCACACCTTCTGGGAAGGTCTGTACTGAGCCACGGTCGTGGCTCAGTTTAGCTAAGGAGGGTGACACCCCCGTGTCCCTTCCCCTGCGCAGTCTTTGTTGCTTCCTTTTCGGTTTTTGATTTATTTCACCTCTTGAATGACTTTATCTCCTTTTGTGTTGAACTATGAACTTGTTTTTCTATATGTTGGGAGCTTTATGGTTTAATTTCATGGCATTTGGATGAGTTGTAGGCATGCTTTTGCTTAATGCCGTTTATGTGTGTTTATATGTCGTTTATGAATCGCGTAACTCATTTTCTATATCATATGATTCCTTCTTGTTGTCAAACCTTGGAAATATGCTATCTTATGTAATATGAAGTATGTGGTAGCATTATGGGAGATCTTGAATATGTTCTATGCTCCTATTTGAATTCTTGAATTAATTTGATTGGAGATATGAATTGATGAATTTGAATGAAAATGAATGAATGAGCGAATGACTTGGTTAGACGATATAAATACCTTAATAGTGCACATGAACAGTTTCATAACATAATATTACCTTTATGCTTTCATATCATGCTTGAGCATTGCCGTGCGTCATATATGGTTCATTTAGAGTCTTGAGTCTCACGAACACGTCATGTTGTCTTTTGTACAGTTTATCTCCAGGGTGGAGAGATCTTGATCCTTCGGGCACTTGGTAACTCGTTCCTTGTTTCGTCACGGTTCAGGTGAGGGTGGTTTTGTTTTAGCTATGTAACAAACCCTACAACCCTTATGTGAAAAGCTTTGGCCAAAACCTTATGATTTTATATATATGGTTTTCAAATGAAGTTATCGAGTAAATTCTTTTGAATTATACGTATGAGCGTATATAAGCTTAAAAATGGTTTTGTAATGAGGCTATGCTCCAAACCGTGTGTCTTCATGCTAGCTACGGATTCGGATGACACGGAGAGGTACGTATATAGCATATGCCGAGTTACACGGTAAAGTATGATTTCTTATAGTATGTATCCAATGTATGAATTGATATGTTTGGCAAGACACATTTATATTTATGATTGTTTGGGCCCCGGGACTTAGAATATGTGGCTAACCGAGGAAGCAAGGGCTGACGGGGATCCCATATACTCGTCCCAACCAAACTACGGTGATACCGGCCCTCGCTAGGAGGTTTAGCGGGGAATGGGAGCTGAGTGCCCTTGGGGGATTCATGTACCCCCATTGGCCTATGTATGAACCGGTGGCCGGGTCTTGCAAGCCCGTCCACCACCTGGAGGAAGAAGGTTGGTTATGATTTATGCATATGCTTATGAATATGTTTATGATATGATTATGCACCGTGCGGGAAAGCCGGGACACGGATTGCCCAAACGAATATGTTTATGTTATGATTTATGGTATGCGTGTATTATGATATATTGCATGATCACCTAATCAACATATTAATGATATTTGTCGTACACGGTCGGAGTTTGGTTGGAGATTGTGCACGCTCACTCGCCGAGCCTTATGTTTATGTATGATTTATGAATGTAATGAATTAATATGATTAGTCATAAAATCCGAGCACTGATTAGTCATTCTCTTGCCCTTTTAGGGAACTAATTTCAAATAAAACCTTGTTCGGAATTTATGACTTGCATGTGCATGTTTTTATATATATATATCGCTCCTGCTCACTCAGTCTTCTAGAGACTGACCCTCTCCCTCCCCAACACTTTAGTGTGCAGGTTTAGCTTTGGAGTTTCGAGCTAGGCGGAGGTGTTTGGAGTCTTTAAGTTGGTCAAGTTAGGTTAGGAGAGTCTTTGCACTCACATGTGTATGGAAATTATGTTTGATTCGATTCTGCAGTATCATGAACTTGAATAATTATGTAATTGTTATTGAATTGTTTTTACTAGGTTTTGCTATGAATTTAAAAGAGGCCTGAAGAGCCCAAATTCTGCTTATGGTTTGTATGTTTGAATTTTGGCTTTGCAATGCATTATATTTTGGTTGATTGGTTATCATTGCAGGGTCTAGCTCCGCCTGGCCTAGGAAGGTTTTTATGTTTGTCTCCCGTTCGCTATGGTTTGATATGGGTGCGGATTAGCTGTTTCGTTACTCGTGTTGAGCCATAGTGCAGGGGGATGTGGTGCCTCACGTGCGGGGTGCTACAGCCTAACTGATTCATCCATTCGTGAGGCGCAGGACATGGGGCTCATGTTCAACGAGCGCTGCGTTAAGGAGGATGACGACAGCGAAGATCCTGAGTCCAACATCTCCGAGCCTGAGTACAATTTCCTAGTCATGCTCATCCAGGATGAATACATGGCGGCTCACCCTCCGACGGAAACCCCTCAAGCAGAGCAAAATGAGGGTGCGGATGCTGCTACTATCTCCTCCACGATCCTCCCTGCAAATGAGCCTGTCGCTGACAATGCCCTTATTCCTGCCAATGAAGCTAACGTGCGCAATTCCTCCCAAGCGCCTGGAAATAATGAGCCTGCACCTCCTCCAGCTGCCCAGAATCAAGAGGAACAAGCCCCTCAAGCGCAAGAGCCGACGGGCCCAGTGTATGGTCCCGTGGCCCAAAATGTCGTAGTGGTTTTGGATAAAGATGTTGCCCCTGCTGTTTGATGCTCTTCTTTCTTTGCTCATGCTGAAATTTTTCTTTCTTCCCATTTAATACTTAAATTTTGTAGGAATTCTAAGGGCCCAGGTGCCCTTATTTTGTAACTTAATGAAAGTTTAATGAATGAAGATTTTCCCTTTCATAATAGTGTTTCCTTCTATTCCTTGTGTTATTTGTTTGTGAGATTTTTACCTTGCGCTTGTTGTAACAAAATCTCATGATGCTAAGATTCTGGGTAACATGTTTGGTAAAATATGCACTGTTTTAACTAAGTCTTGAGTAGTTTGAGGGTCTTGCTGGGATGCTGTCCTTGTTCAAGACTTGTGAAAATTTTATTTTAAAAACTTGGAAAATTTTTCTAAGTCTTGAGTAATCACGAGGGTCTTACTGGGAGGTTGCCCTTGTTCAAGACTTGTGAAAATTTTGCTTTTAAAAACTTGGAAAATTTTTCTAAGCCTTCACTAATCATGAGGGTCTTACTAGGAGGCTGCCCTCGTTCAAGACTTGTGAAAATTTTGCTTTAAAAACTTGGAAAAATTTTCTAAGTCTTGAGTAATCACGAGGGTCTTACTGGGAGGCTTCCCTCGTTCAAGACTTGTGAAAATTTTGCTTTAAAAACTTGGAAAATTTTTCTAAGTCTTGAGTAATCACGAGGGTCTTATTGGGAGGCTGCCCTCGTTCAAGACTTGTGAAAATTTTGCTTTAAAAACTTGGAAAAATTTTCTAAGTCTTGAGTAATCACGAGGGTCTTATTGGGAGGCTTCCCTCGTTCAAGACTTGTGAAAATTTTGCTTTAAAAACTTCGAAATTTTTTTTAAGTCTTGAGTAATCATGAGGGTCTTACTGGGAGGCTACCCTCGTTCAAGACTTGAGAAAATTTTCCTTTGTCTCTTGCAAAATACAATTGCGTAGCGAGTCTTGTTTTCGAGCGCTAGGTGCCCATAGTATAGGCTACCCAGGCCTACTAGGATGCTCGAGCGTACTAGGTGGACTTTGGGCATATCCTTAGAGGTGCTGGATAAGCACGCTCGTGGAGTTATGCCTATTCCTAAATTACGTGGAAATTCATACCCCTTAGGTTCAAGATCCCAAGAGAGAATTCTCAGTAGCCTGCATGCTCAGATGAAATGAATAAGAAGAGCAATTTTAATTATAAATTTCTTGAGAAATAACATATGCTTCATGTTTTACAAAATAAACTCAAACATAGAACCGCCTGAGGTTACATGCGTTCCAAGGGCGTGGGAGACGCTCGCCCTGCAGTGACTCGAGCGTGTATGTGTTGTTTGCCCGTATTTGTATAACTTTGAACGGACTTTCCCAGTTGGGATCTAGCTTGCCCACATGCCTTGAGACTTCCACGTTTTTGAGGACCAAGTCCCCCAACTGAAAAGTTCTTTCCTTTACCCTTTTGTTATACTATCGAGCGACAGAGGCTTTGTATTGATGGATGAATGCCCATGCCTTATCCCTCTTTCCATCTACGAGATCTAATTCCAGTGCCCTACTATCTTCGTTGGCTTTATGTTCAAAGTATGCTACCCGAGTGCAATCTCCGTAGGTATCATTGCTTCCGACCTTATACGAGCGCGAAAGGTGTCTCGCCAGTAGCCGCTCGTGGAGTAGTGCGATAAGCCCATAGTGCCCCTTGCAATTCCTCTGCCCATTCACTCTTTTTGCTTTCCAGCATGGTTTTCAGATGCTGCAAAATGACCCTGTTGGTGACTTCCGCTTGTCCATTGGCTTGGCGATAACCCACGGAAGTAAAACTTTGCTCAATACCCAACTCTGAACACCATTCTCTGGTGTCAGCTGCTATGAACTGGGACCCATTGTCTGAAATGAGTACCCTTGGTATGCCATATCTGCAGATAATGTTTTTCCAAATGAAGTCCCTCACGACTCTGAAGGTAATCTTTGCTACGGTTTCAGCCTCGGCCCATTTGGTAAAATAATCAACAGCTAAGATGACAAACTTCTGTCCCCGACTGTAATGGGCAAGGGACCCACAATGTCGACCCCCCATTGGTCAAAGGGCAATGAGACATCTATATGGACCATCTGAGCGGCTGACAGTTGAGGGAGGTTAGAGTGAAATTGACACTTAGGGCATTTCCTGGAGAACTCTATGGCATCCTGGAGAACTGTGGGCTAATAAAACCCACTCCTCAGGACCTTCTTTGCGAGGAGACGCCCCCCCTGAATGGTTTCCACAGCTTCCATTGTGAATAAGCTCAAACGTTTCTTTAGCTTGCGAGGGCCTTAGACATCTCATCGGGGGTCCTTGAAATGACTTATTGAATAATCTCCCCTCAGAGTCTAAAGAAAATCGAGGGGCTTTATTTCTGACTTTCCGGGCCTCCACCTTGTCAATGGGACAAGCGCCATCCCCAAGGAATCTTATAATATCATCAAGCCAACACGGCTCGTGCGGATCAATCATGGCCACCGCTCTCTTGGTGCCCTGCTCTTTTATATGAGGCTCTTCAGTTCTAAGAAACGTAACGGAGCGCTCCCTGATACCTTCCAAGGCCGAGGTAAATTTTGATAGAGTGTCAGCGCGCTCGTTTTCCGCCCGTGGGACCTGGAGTAGATGGAACTCCTTGAACTTCCAAATAATTTCCTTAGCTTTGTTCAAATATTGCTCCATGGTGGTTTCTCGAGCCTCATAAGTCCCTTCAATCTGGCTCGCAATTAATTGTGAACCCACATAGGCAGTAATTCTGGATGCTCTGTTTTGAAAAGCAATTTTTAATCCTTGAACAAGGGCTTCATATTCTGCCTCGTTATTGGTGACATGGAAATCCAACCTGATTGCAAAGTCTAACTCAATTCCGTTGGGGTCTCTAAGGGTTACCCATGCTCCTCCCCCTTCAGAGGTTGAGGAACCATCCGTGTACAGGACCCATAGACCATCGTTCTTTAGAACATTAGGTTCTAAACCGAAGCGTTCAACCAGCAAATCCGCTACAACCTGCGCTTGTATAGCAGTTCTGGGGTCAAAACTTAAGTCAAACTGGCTCAACTCAATGGCCCATTTTATTAATCTTCCCGACACATTTGGTTTGGACAGCACTTGCTTCAGAGGCTGATCAGTGAGGACAGTTATTGAGTATGCTTAGAAGTAAGGCCTCAACCTTTGTGATGCATTAATGAGGGCGAATGCGAATTTCTCAATTTCCAAATACTTCCTCTCGGCCCCTTGTAATGTTCTGCTCAAATAATAAACAGGCAAGTGCTTACGTTCCCGTACAGCTATCAGTACTGCGCTCGTTGAGTCAGTTGAAACAGAGAGGTACATAAACAGCCTTTCGCCCTTAATTGGCTTCCTCAGGAGTGGAGCGCTCGAAAGGTAAGCCTTCATATCTTGTAACGCCTTCTCACACTCCCCAGTCCAAGCAAAATTTTGAGCATTGCGCAGAATTTTGAAGAAAGGGAGGTTTCTGTCTGCCGAGCGCGAGATAAACCTGTTTAAAGAAATGATTTTCCCTACCAGTACCTGTACTTCCCGGAGACTGCGAGGGGATGGGATGTCCAAAATAGCCTTGATTTTTTCTGGATTACCTCAATTACCCTCTGGCTGACCATGTAGCCCAAGAACTTTCCTCCTCGAACTCCAAAAGTACACTTTGAAGGATTTAATTTCATCCCATACTGGCACAAAATGGCAAAAGTGCGCTTGAGATCTTCTAGGTGCGAGCCTTGACGCTCGCTCTTAACAATCATATCATCGACGTACACTTCCATGGATCCCCCAATTTCTTTTTCAAACATTTTGTTAACGAGGCGCTGATAAGTGGCCCCAGCGTTCTTGAGCCCAAAGGGCATGACCAGGAAGCAATATATACCCAAGTGGACGACAAATGAGGTTTTGGGGTGGTCTTCCGGGGCCATAAAGATTTGATAGTACCCTTGAAAGGCATCCATCATACTCATGAGTTTGCAGTCCGCAGTTGAGTCCACCAGCTGGTCTATGCGGGGCAATGGGTAAGAATCTTTAGGGCAAGCCTTGTTAAGATCCGTGAAGTCATTGCACATGCGCCACTTATTTGCGCTCTTGGGCACCAATACCACGTTACATAACCATTCGGGATACAATATGGGCTCGATATACTGAGCTTCAAGAAGCTTTTTAACTTCCTCCTCAATAACTTTCTTCCGAAAGCCGTGCACATCTCGCTTCTTCTGTTTAATTTGCTTAAAGGATGGGTCCACATTGAGCCTGTGGACCATGACGCTTAGGTCAATCCCAGTAAGGTCAGATACTTTCCATGCAAAAACGTCAACATTTTCTCTGAGGAAGCCTATCATCATGATCTGCGAGGGTTCAGAGAGGTTGGACCAAATCTGGGTAGTTTTATCGTTGTTCCCTGGTTCTAGCTCAATAGTAAGGAATTTTTCTGAGGGCTCGATCCTCATTTCTGGACGGGGGAGCTCAAGCGCCCTTTTCTTCCCTGACAGATGGCCATCATCCCTAGGTTCTCCTTGCCCACGCTCGTTTTCCTCATAGGAAGACTCTCCAACTGTCCCTGGCGGGGCACTTCGTGGGTATCTTTGTTGTGGGGATCTTTCTTTTTGTTCTTCTTCTTGTTCATTTTGGCCCTCTTACATACGGGACCGTCTTCGTCCAAATTGGGGAAATCAACGGATTTCTTGGTGGACCCAATTTGAAATGCTTTCTCTGTTTTTAAGCTTTCTAAGGGATAGCATGTAGCATTCCCAAGTCTCTCGTACGTTGCACAAAACTTCTCCGACACCCTCGGGGGTGGGGAATTTGATTTTCTGGTGGTAAGTGGAGATAATCGCTTTGAAATCTACAAGAGTCGGTCGTGCGATTATGATGTTATATGGGATATCAATTTCCACCACTGCGTAGGTGACCATGAGCGTTTTGCGCTGTGGGGCTCGGCCAAATGAAGTGGCCAAGCGAATTTACCCTCGTGGGACAACCTTAGAACCCCCAAAGCCAATGAGAGCTGTTTTGAGTGGTTCGAGCGGGATATTGGTAACATTCATTTTTTGGAACGTGGTATAGGGCAAAACGTTAACAGAGCTTCCGCTATCCACTAACACCTCCTTTACAATGTGATTGTGGACATCTAAGCTAACCACCATGGGGCAGTCAGAGGTTTCACTAACCCCATGGGGTGTTACAATATGTTCTAAGTCCTTGTCTATAAATCCTATCACATCATGTTCCTTTGAGCGGTCGTCCTTGGATTCTCGGATGGCATAGACTAACTTGGGTTCCGAGGGGGGTTGATCATAACTCCGGACGAACCGTCGTCTTGAAGTGTTGGAGTCTCCCCATGAGGAACCTCCTGCTATCATGTTGATAACCACAAAAGGGACATTTTCTTGCTCAGGAGCCTTTCCTTTGTTGCGATGGCTACTCTCAGGAGGGCCTCTCCCTTGTGGGCTCCTTGAACGTGATGGGCTCCTCCTCCTTTCCCTGCCCCGATCGTTGCAGCGCTCATCATAACGCTTCAACAACTTGACGAACTCCTTCAAGTGGCCTCCAGCGATGAGCCTTTAAATTTCAACCTCCAGTTGGCGGCATTCATCCGTATCGTGCCCCCTTTGCTTATGGAAAGCACAGTACTTGTTCGAGCACCTTAGTGCCTCCATCTCCTTCATCTTCATGGGCCTTTTTAAGAGTTTCTTGTCAGAGAAGGCATAAACTTCTGAAATAGGCCTATTAAGTAGGATACGCTCTAGTCTCCGTGGAGGAGGAGGTGACTTACGGCGCTCTATGTGAGGAGGCTCCTCTCGCCATTGTTCGCTTTTAGAGGGTCCGAAATGCCTTGGAGCATTGGACCCGTACATGTCTTCGAGCGCGAAGTAGGGCTCGGCTATCTCCCTCATTGCCATGAGAGATGTGGGGCGTTTCTTCACAATGGAATCAGTAAATTTCTTACTCACGTATTGCTTATGGTTGCACCCCTTGAAAAGGACGTGGATCAAGAAATCCATGGACGGTCTTTCCACAAGCAGCACCTCTTTGTTGAAACGAGCGAAAAATGACCGAAGGGATTCATGCTCGCCTTGGATTAAGTTGTACAAGGCAGTGGGTGCGGTGACTGGTGCCTTCAAGGAATTGAAGTGGTTCAGGAAGGCATTTGTGAGCTGACCGTAGGAGTGGATTGATCCTGGCGGCAGACGCTTGTACCACTCTTGGGCCATTCCAATGAGGGAGGTAAGAAATACTTTTGCCCAGTAATGGCTAGAGTGCTCATACAAGTGCATCAGATGCAAAAATGGTCCAGATGCTCTGCGTGGTCGGTGGTCCCGTCGTAGCGGTTGACTGATGTCGGGACCTTGCCCATGCCCGCTTGGGCTACCAAGACTTCTTCCATAAGGGGAGACCCTTTTGTGAGCAGATGGTGCTTGTAACATCCGAAATTTTCTTCCTGCTCCACATGGTGGGGAACATGCTGTTGGCGGACGTTGCGTCGAGCGTCTTTGGCTTTCTCACGCTCGTCCCCAGCGTGGGGGACTTGGGATCGCGCTCCTGAGAGATGTCCCACCATATCCTGCAACTCTTGCAGCTGGTCTTGCACAGCATCGAGGAGATTGGGATCTTCTCTTCTTTCCTGGCTCCCTCGGTGGGAGGCTTATGGCCCTTGTTTTGATGCCCGAGAGTGGACCTCTTCATCGACATCAATCCTTTCGATGGGCTCCTTGCCTTTGTCAGCTTGGGGACGCTCGACTCCCCGTGGGTTGGGAACTTTTTTATCTTTCGCGGGTGGAGGCGGTGGCTGAGCCCTCAACACGGCCTGAGCCTGCAGGAGGGGATGCCCCTATATTCCCCCCCCCCCCCCCCCCCCCCCCTCCCCAAGGGCGAAGCTATATGGGCGGTTTGCCCAGGAGGAAAGTACAGGGAATGGAATTTCTCCCATGCATTCTGGGCTGCTTGAATCTTGCACTGGGTGTATAAGGCTCGTAGTTGCTGAGAAGTCAAGGGCGGCAACTCCATCCCTTCAATCTCCCTACGAACTACTACTGCGAGTTGGATCTGGCCGGCGTGGTAAGGTTGAATTGGTGGCATCATGACAGAGGGCATGAGCGTATATCCTGGAGGCGGCATCATGTAGTGTTGCCCTCCTGGATTCGCATGAGAATGAACCCACTGATTCTGGGGGGGTTGTGGAAGAGAGGGGAGTTGAGCACCTCCAACGGCGCTAGAAGTGGGCGTTGCTGGTGGCGGAATCACTTATTCTATAAGCGGAGGCATACCTCCGGCGGGTGGTGCTCCACCGGTGACTACAGTGGAATGGTGGCGATATTGGCATCATGGGGAGGAGATGATCCTCCTCCAACAGCTCCAGATCTTGTAGCTACCATGGTTAGGAAGGTGTTAGGTGTTTGTTTTTCAACTAGCAAAAAGAAAGAGATGAACTGAGCACGGTTTTCCCACAAACGGTGCCAAAAATGATGGGTTTGAATATGGGGTACAGAGTCCAATCACTTTAGAATTTGTTTAAAGGTGGAAAACCGATGGAGATCGCCGGAAAAGATAGTAGGTTCAACCTGCTAGGACAAACACCAAAGAAACAGAGCTCAGACGGCCAAGCTGGGGGAACTGGGGGTGATTCCCAGTTTGGCTCACCGACGCTCAAGTCAGACGATGTTCTGAAAGAGAGAATATGCGAAATGTGAACTTGCAGTAATGGAGATTACTTACAGTGAAGGAGATGAACTAGCTTATTTATAGTTGAGGGTCAGGGACCCTTTGGTCATCTGCACCGTGTGGTCCTGACCAAGTGTTGCCATAACACGTGGCGCTATGAGAGAAACCTAGGAGGAATCTTCTGCAAAAGCTGGTGAGAGTTAGTGTTGGCAACAGTGGTAGGTGTGCAAGCATGTACGGGGTGTCAGAGAGTCGTTTTAGGGGGTTGGTAACGAGGGCTTAAGAGCACGCTCGTGTCAACCAAGGGCCTTGGAGGCCAGAAAATTCGTTAAGGGATGACGGCCAAGGCTTATGCCACGAGGGGGAGTGAAGAACTCCCGTGAGGAAATGTAGCGCTCGAAGAGAGCTTTCTTGATAAATTGGAGCTCAGCCTGGCGTTGCGAAGTGCGCTCGTTAGAGAGCGGTAATGTTAAGCACGCAGGTATGTAACAGAGATGGCACGTGTCCTTGAGAAACATTGACGCTCGGGGGGTTTGGGGCGCTCGTGTATGACTGTCTTAATCACAAGAGAATATGTGTTTCTACCTCGAATTACAACGTGTCCAAACGTGGGACTCGCGTATTTTGACCCTATCATACATTACATATACATATTCACTTAGGGCATTTTCTTGATATTTAAATCACATATTTCATATAATTTCAAGTAATTCAAATAAGAAACAATAGAATAAAAATATAAATGCATCAAATAAAAGTGAAAATAAATGCAATTACGAAAAAATAAACTCACTCGTGGTACAAACCTGTACGTGCGAACGAGTGGGGTGTCACAGTCGAATCCTTATATCATATCATTACTTATCTCTTCTACTTAAACGTGACTGTATTGTTCATCTTATGTGCTCATTACTTGTCACCACCATGTATGGATTTAAAAGTTTCAAAATTGAGCATTCATCATGATCTTCATCAACCGTTAGCAGGTGTATTTGTTGAGTGATGGCATACCCCATTATTTGATAAGTATATCGATGCGGGGGTTGGAGCGTTCCTCTCCATATATATATACAACTGGGGCGCTACACAATGAGAGATCAACTTGCTTACGCAAGTGTAGTCCTTTATCGATTCTCATATGCTTCCATATGCCACTTGTGCAGCCCCAACATAAGCTTTGAATCGGTTGTCTCGGGCGACATCCTATAAAGCTTATACCTAAGACTGCAGAGTTAGACCAAAAAGCATCGATGGAATCTGTCATGCCCCGGGTCCGCAGGCCCGTTCCCAAGCCCACCGAGTATAACCTGAAATTGGACCTAAACCACTGCCCAAAAGGGATATCCATTGGTTATACTTGGACTCTTTAACTTATATACTGACTTGAACTCTCATACTTTCCTGATGTGGGACAGGGGTGTCACAATCACTCCTCCTTCAGAATCGCAACGTCCTCATCGTGGCATGACATATAACCCATGACCGACTCGTCTGCGTTGGGACTCTATAGGTGGCTCCTACGGGCTCAAGAGGTGGCTCCCACACATGTAGCACTTTGCCCCGCAGGCTCAAGAGGTGGCTCCCATGTGTGTAGCACTTTGCCCCGTATAGCACTTAGCTCTTGCGGCTGACGAGCGGCTCTGATACCATTTGTCACGCCCCGGGTCCGCAGGCCCGTTGGACGCGAGCGGAAGTCTCCAAGCCCACCGAGTATAACCTGAAATTGGGCCTAAACCACTGCCCAAAAGGGTTATCCATTGGTTATACTTGGAATCTTTAACTTATATACTGAACTTAACTCTCATACTTTCCCTATGTGGGACAGGGGTGTCACAAAATCTCAAGTCTAAGGACTACTTAATCATATCAATGACTCGTGAGATATTTCCCAATCTGGAAGTTTCTATTTTCTGAAATAGAAACTTCCTTTCCCATTTAGGAATCTTCTCACACGGGACACCTCATTGTACCTACTTAGAATAAGTAAGCACCCCTATGCATCACTCATGTATCATTCAATACACTTTCCAACCCATGAAACAAGGTGGTCCTTCTTAAGGGCGTGATCACAAGAGCAAGCCTCGAACGAGTCATATCGACATTCCCACTGTCTTTTGGACTCATTAGCTTGGAGTGATTTCTAATCATGACTTAAGTGATTCAAGGCTCGTTTCATGAACCACTTCAACCCGGCTGAGTCCTATAAGTCATATTGATTAGGGGAGTTCTTATACATGCACAGAAAGTAAACACACTGTAGCACCCGGAACGCTAGGTAGCCACATCCCCCACACTATCGTTCAATCCACATATGGAACGAGCACCCATACATGAATCAAGCCTATAGCGAACGGGGAGACACTAAAAATAACTCTCTAGGTAGGAGGGACTAACCCTCAATTATAAACCAGCATGCGTACATTAAACGGAAGCATAGCAACATAAGTTCACTTCATTATCCATTTTCGATTCCATACCCAACATTTCCATAATTACCTCCCCAAACTTCCAAGTATAAGTCATAATATACATAGATACCAAAAATAAGTCATAAGAGTAGAATCTATCAATAATGTACATGGAATATGTGAATAACAAATGCTAGACCCAAAAGTAACAAAACTCGACTCAATCCCGCCTAGCACTCAACCTGCAAGACCTGAAAACATGAGGTGTCAGTCTATGAAAGACTGAGTGAGGGGTTTATAATTTAAAAGCGCAATTACCATGCAGGCTATAATCTTGGGTAAGATTTTATAAACGAAAGCAATATACGTTCAAGAATAAGATAGAACACGCCCGAGATTACAACTAATCAATTTACAATTCAATCAATTCAGTTTAGTCAATCAGTGGCCCGGCGAGTGAGGGTAATTCTCCAACCTTTCTCCGACAGTGTACAATAATTCAGTTTTAGGTGATTAACTGATCAAACAATCAATTTCAGTGCAAAATTAGCAATTTCAATAACTCCATCTTCCTCCGGGTGATAGGGGATTGCAAGGCCCCGCCATCCAATCAGTGTGAGCATAGGGTTCATGATTCCCTATACCCGGAACTCCTTCCTCCACTAATCTCCTAGTGGATTCAGGGGTCATCCCAACAATGTGAGGATAGTGCAAGAGTTGCCCGTCAGCCCAAGCTTTCCCAGTTGGCTCAATACACTACCCTCGGGCCCACAGTGAACAATATACTCGCCAAAACAATCAATCAATCAATCAGTACAGTACGGTGGTTCAGTACAATAGCAGTAGTTCAGTGTTAAACAATTTCAGGTTTGTGAAAACTATAGATATAAGCATACATTTTGGCCCAAAATTCACATAGGGTTGTAGGGTTCTCCATATCTAGAAGTAACCTCACCTTTACCGACCAAAAGAAGTAAGGAAACACCCTACGGAGCGTGCTCCTCGTCTCCAGGAACGTGATCTGTATAACAAGGACAAGTGTACATGAGACTCGACTCGTATGAACTATTTACGATGAACGGCACATTCATACCATGTCAATCATGCAATTACACTCAATAAATATCATAAATATATTTAATTTATCAAGTAATGTAGCAAGAATTAAATAATCAATGTATAAGTCAAGGTATGAAAATTTTACACAAACCTCCCCTATTGAGCTTAGGCATGAAATCCCATAACATATATGATAACACATAATATAACACATTATATGACATATCAATGAGGTGTACATGCCGGAAATGAGCCAAGAAATGCATGTAAGCCAAGTTATAAAATCGGATTTTCAGGCAGAAAAAACAGGGGTCGTGGCCCCGACCCATTTTGCTCACAAAATGGTAGCGGCCGCTACCTAATATTTCTCGAATTTTCCTCCAATTTTTCAAATCTCGAAACAAGGCCAAATTTTGGTAACGGGCATGACCAAGTTTACACATAATTCAGGTCGAGGGCGCTACCTGAAATCCCGCCAGAAATGTGAGTGGCTCGCGGGCGCGATCGTTTTTACTCTATTTTCGGTTGCGGCCTTGACCTGCTACGCAGCAGCAGCAAAGTAGGGGAGAAAACAGGGGAATCTGAACCAAACCTCAAAAACCAACAACCAATGCAATTCTAACCCATAACAATTACTCAACTTCATCAAATACATGTTATACTTCCATTATGCATCAAATAAAACATGAAATATACATTGAATCATCAAGAATCAATCATGAAAACCCCATATGATCTCGATGATGCCAACTTTCAAACAACTTATGCTTTCATGTAAGCTTTGGAAATAAAATGGCCTTAAACATGCTTCTAATTCACCAACAACCATGAAATCATGAATTATTCAACAAACCCTATATCACACAAGATTCAAGAAATCCATACAATCTCATATTATACCTTGAAATGAAAGAGAGATGAGATGAAATGGTAATATGATGATAATGATGATCCTAGCTTCTCAATTCCTCCAAAATCCTAGCTTGAAATATGATATGAATCTCCCTTCTCTTCCTTGGTGTATGGATCAGTATTTAGTGTGTGTAGATGTGTGTAGCTCTTGTGTGAATTAGAATGAAATGGAAGAAATACATGATATACTCTAAGTCTTAAAAGAATAAACATGTGTCATCATATTTTGCACACAAGTCCTCAAGTTATTTGAATTCATTCAATCAGGTGTCATATCATGGAATATGATCAAGTAGCTCCTGTTCATTTGATGCAATTAAGTCCGTAAATTTGCACAAAGGATCAATCAAGGACATATAGTGCAATTAGGTCACATTTAGCAATTCGTTCATATAATTCACGTTAATGATAATTCATATAAATGCATGAAAATATAATGCATATAATATGACGAAATTTATAAATAAAGGACGAAAATAATTAAATTAAACCTCCCAACTCCCTAAGACCCGCTCGTGGCGTGCTTAACTGAACTTCCAAAACTTGGGGCGTTACAACTCTCTCCCCCTTAGAAGAATCTGGTCCCCAGATTCACTGATTGGAAATAAACAACTCCGGATGGAACCTCTTCATTTTCTCTTTCGGTTCCCAAGTCATCTCTTCGGTTTTATCACTTCGCCATAACACCTTGACTATAGGACTACTCCGGTTTCTCAGCTCTTGATACTTCTTGTCCAAAATTCTAATCAGCTGCTGAATAAACGATAGATTCGGTTCCAATTCCACTTCCTCAACGGGGAGAATTTCAGTTTCATCCGGATAATACTTTCTTAGCTGAGACACGTGAAAAACATTATGAATTCCGGTAAGATTAGGCGGTAGATCCAATCTATAAGCTACTTCTCCAATTCTCTCAAGAATTTCAAACGGCCCCAAATAACGAGGATTAAGTTTTCCGCCCTTTCCAATACGAGAAAACCCTTTCCGTGGAGATCCCTTCAAGAAAACCCGATCCCCCACTTCAAACTTAAAATCCCTTTGGCGAATATCGACATAACTTTTCTGTCTATCTTGTGCAGCCTTCATCTGTTGTTGTATCTGATGAACTTTCTCGATCATAGCCCTCACGGCTTTGGAGGGTTTATCAAGTTTCTCACCTTTCTTCACTCCTTCTTGTTTTGTCCATTTTCACTCCTCTAAATCAAAGAATAACGGTGACCGACCTTTCCGACCATAAAGCAATTCATAAGGGGCCATACCAATTGAAGATTGATAACTATTGTTTTATGTAAACTCAATCAACGGAAGTTGATCATGCCAAGAACTTTGAAAATCTAGAGAACAAGCTCGGAGCAAATCTTCCAAATATCTTATAACCCTCTCGGATTGACCATCGATTTGAGGATGAAAAGTCGTACTAAATTGAAGTTTCGTTCCCAAAATACCTTACAATTCTTGCCATAACTTAGAAGTAAAACGGAGATCTCTGTCTGAAACAATACTAACCAGAATTCCATGAAGTCGAACAATCTCTCTGTTATAAATCTCGGCCAATTTACGAATCTTATAAGACATTCGGACCGGTAGAAAATGTGCAGACTTAGTCAATCGATCCACAATTACCTAAATCCCGTCATAACCACCTTTCACTTTCGGTAACCCGGATATAAAATCCATTGTCACTTGTTCCCACTTCCACTAGGGAATAGGTAACGGCTGTAGAAGTCCTCCAGGCTTTCGATGCTCGGCCTTAACTTTCTGACACGTCAAACAATGTTTTACAAACTCAGCTACATCTTTCTTTAACCCATACCACCAATAATATTGCTTTAGATCTTTATACATTTTGTTTCCTCCCGGATGTACCGAATACGCCGACTTGTGAGCTTCT
Source organism: Lantana camara (assembly GCA_037501455.1). Taxonomy (NCBI): domain Eukaryota; kingdom Viridiplantae; phylum Streptophyta; class Magnoliopsida; order Lamiales; family Verbenaceae; genus Lantana; species Lantana camara. The sequence goes on from CM074858.1 coordinate 58,826,248, forward strand.
TCAAGCAATACCCTTTTCAATTCATCAGGTACTACCACTCGGTTCTTCAAACGAAGAAAACCGGCTTCATCGAACCCGAATGGACTTTTCGGATCCTCTCTTGCCTTAACAACCAATTTCTGAACTTCCGGATCCTTATTTTGAGCCTCAAACAATCTATGTTTCATTTCCGGTTGAATGGAGATGTTGAAAACCCGTGTTCTTACCACAATAGGCTCAATCCCACTACTTTCTCCAACTTTCAAATTTGCTACACCAACCTTCCTACTTAAAGCATTGGCAACCATATTAACCTTCCCGGGATGATACTTAATAACACAATCATAATCTTCTAGTCTTTCCATCCAGCGCCGTTGCCTCATGTTAAGATATTTTTGTGTAAATAAATATTGGAGGCTCTTATGATCGGTGAAAATTTCAAATGACACCCCATACAAATAATGTCTCCATTTCCAGAGTGCAAATACCACAGCGGCAAGCTCAAGATCATGTGTAGGGTACTTCTTTTCATGCTCTTTCAATTTTCGGGAAGTATAAGCAATCACTTTCCCGTTCTGAGTTAGAACACACCCCAAACCTTCCTTCGATGCATCTGTATAAACAACATAACCTTCACTACCTTTCGGAAGAGCTAACACCGGAGCTGACACTAATTTCTCTTTCAGAACATTGAAACTTTTCTCACAATTATCATCCCACACAAACTTAACATCTTTCTTTGTTAATTGAGTTAAGGGAGCGGCGGTTTTGGAAAAATCTTGCACGAATCTCCTATAATATCCCGCAAATCCCAAGAAACTTCTAACCTCGGAGGCGTTCTTTGGCTTCTCCCATTTCAACACCGCTTCAATTTTAAAAGGATCGATTTCTAATCCATTCCCTGAAATAATATGACCTAAGAAAGATACCCGATCGATCCAAAACTCACATTTACTAAACTTTGCAAATAATTGATGTTCCTTTAAAGTTTTCAATACAAGTTCAAGATGGCTTGTATGCTCCTCGACCGACTTGGAGAAAACCAAAATATCATCAATAAAGATCACTACAAATTTATCAAGGAAAGGTCGGAAAATTCTATGCATCATATCCATAAAAGCAGCGGGTACATTCGTCAAACCAAAAGGCATAACCACAAATTCATAGTGCCCATATCTAGTGTTGAAGCCCGTCTTCGGAATATCATCGGCTCAGATCCGCAATTGATAATATCCTTAGCTACATCAAGTTTCGAATATACTTTGGATCCTTAGAGTATGTCAAACAACTCCTCAATGTGTGGAAGAGGATATTTATTCTTGATAGTCATCCGATTTAATTCCCGATAATCAATACACCTCCTTAGAGTACCGTCTTTCTTTTTCACAAACAATACCGGTGCTCCCGACGGTGAAGAACTCGGTTTAATATACCCAACTTCCATTAAAGCATCAAGCTGAACCTTCAATTCTTTCAATTCTGCCGGCGCTATCCGATATGGAGTCTTAGAATATGGTTCTGCATTCGGATATAAATCAATCACCTAACGGACATCGGCACTTCAATGAAATCCATCGAGAAAACCGGACCCTCAATATTCACCGACACCTCTCTAAAAACCCGGTTAGTTTCTACACTTCCACCAAAAGGAGTACTAACAACATAACATGTAGGAGAGAAGGTAACACACAAAGGCAGTTTCATAGATATATCATGAGAAATAAAGGAGTGGGTAGCTCCCGGATCAAATAAAGTGTGTATGTCTATGCCATGAATGCAAATGGTACCTTCAACAACCGCTGCAGGGTCGACGTCTGCATCCACTTCCTCTCATTCTAGAGCATATGCACGGGCTCTAATTAACAGCCTCTGACCCCCGGCAAGCTGGTCCCGATGATCCGGACAAGTGTCCACCCCATGATCGGCACTCCCACATATCAAACATAACCCGAGGCGTCTCCTGCAGTTGTCATAATAGTGAGTAGGTTGCCCGCAGAATGAACACTTAGGTTTCTCTGGTGGTGATGGCAAAGTAGGAGGCTGAGGAGCCTTCTGGATCGGTCCTTGTTGCTTAAACTTCTTTACCGGACCCTTAGGCTGTGAAGGAGTTATATCATACGTGATTGGCCTCTTGCCCGTGTTATATCCTGCTCTCGATCCAGATCCTGAACCCTGTCCTGATCGATATGTAGACCTTCTCGCGTTGACTGAATCTTCAACCTTTAGAGCCTTTGAAGTAGCCTTCTTCCAAGTGCTAGTATTGACTACTTCAATTGCCGCTTGAATACCCGGCCTCAACCCTTGTACAAATTGCATAGCCTTGTGAAAGTCGTCACTTGAAATGTTAGGTGCATACTTGGACAACCTCTCAAACTCGGCTATGCTCTGTAACCAATCTTCCTCCCTATTTAAGCTCTGTGTATTCCTTAAGTCTTTGAGTATGGGAAGATGGAGGAATAAATTTATTCTTGAATTCCCTTACAAAAACTTCCCACGTGACTTCCTCTCTAGCGGCATCTAAGACAATTTTGGTACTTTCCCACCAAGAATAGGCTTCTCCTTAAATTAAAGTGAGCGTGCACCGAGCTTTCTCTCTAGATTCACATGGGATGAGATTCGAAATCCTTTCAACTTCTTTAAGCCATTGCTCGGCTTGCATATCATTTTCTTTGAAAAACCTCGGTGGATGTTGATTCTGAAATTCCCGAAGAATAGCAGAGATTGGGGCCGCTTGTGGGGGGAGGAACTGGTGGTGCTGGAGGCACATAATCTCTCAATCTCTGATCTATTAACTGAACCATAGAATTTAGGAAATCCTGAGGTAGAGCTTGAGGGGGTGGAGGTGGAGGAGAATGATCATGGTGATGGTGCCTATGACCCGGAGAGTGCTCTCTACGAGGGCGACCACGTGGCATCCTGAAATTCAAACACTGTACATGCATGTTTGATTAACAAGTGCAAATGAGTGCAAAAAAGCTTGTAATACCCATAAATCACATAATCCAAATAATTCAAATAAATTCAAGTAAATTCAAATAGGGTGCAAGACTCGCAATTAATCAAATAATCCTATGTTGTACGAGTTAGTCTCACAAGACACGACACTAGAACCACGGTCTAACAACCAGGCTCTGATACCACTTTAGGATGTAGCACCCGGAACGCTAGGTGGCCACATCCCCCGCACTATAGTTCAATCCACATATGGAACGAGCACCCATACATGAATCAAGCCTATAGCGAACGGGAGACACTAAAAACAACTCTCTAGCTAGGTGGGACTAACCCTCAATTATAAACCAACATATGTACATTAAACGGAAGCATAGCAACATACGTTCACTTCATTATCCATTTTCGATTCCATACCCAACATTTCCATAATTACCTCCCCAAACTTCCAAGTATAAGTCCTAATATACATAGATACCAAAAATAAGTCATAAGAGTAGAATCTATCGATAATGTACATCGAATATGTGAATAACAAATGCTAGACCCAAAAGTAACAAAACTCGAATCAATCCCGCCTAGCACTCAACCTGCAATACCTGAAAATCTGAGGTGTCAATCTATGAAAGACTGAGTGAGGGGTTTATAATTTAAAAGCGTAATTACCATGCAGGCTACAATCTCAGGTAAGATTTTATAAACGAAAGCAAAATAAGTTCAAGAATAAGATAGAACACGCCCGAGATTACAACTAATCAATTTACAAGTCAATTAATTCAGTTCAGTCAATTAGTGGCCCGGCGAGTGAGGGCAATTCTCCAACCTTTCTCCGACAGTGTACAATAATTCGGTTTTAGGTGATTAAGTGATCAAACAATCAATTTCAGTGCAAAATTAGCAATTTCAATAACTCCTTCCTCCGGGTGATGGGGGATTGCAAGGCCCCGCCATCCAATCAGTGTGAGCATAGGGTTCATGATTCCCTATACCCGGAACTCCTTCCTCCACTAATCTCCTAGTGGATTCAGGGGTCATCCCAACAATGTGAGGATAGTGCAAGAGTTACCCGTCAGCCCAAGCTTTCCCGGTTGGCTCAATACACTACCCTCGGGCCCACAGTGAACAATATAATCGCCAAAACAATCAATCAATCAATCATTACAGTACGGTGGTTCAGTACAATAGCAGTAGTTCAGTGTTAAACAATTTGAGGTTTGTGAAAACTATAGATATAAGCATACATTTTGGCCCAAAATTCACATAGGGTTGTAGGGTTCTCTATATCTAGAAGTAACCTCACCTTTACCGACCAAAAGAAGTAAGGAAACACCCTACGGAACGTGCTCCTCGTCTCCAGGAACGTGATCTGTATAACAAGGACAAGTGTACATGAGACTCGACTCGTATGAACCATTTACGATGAACGGCATATTCATACCATGCCAATCATGAAATTACACTCAATAAATATCATAAATATATTCAATTTATCAAGTAATGTAGCAAGAATTAAACAATCAATGTATAAGTCAAGGTATGAAAATTTTACACAAACCTCCCCTATTGAGCTTAGGCATGAAATCCCATAACATATATGATAACACATAATATAACACATTATATGACATATCAATGAGGTGTACATGCCGGAAATGAGCCAAGAAATGCATGTAAGCCAAGTTATAAAATCGGATTTTCAGGCAGAAAAAACAGGGGTCGTGGCCGCGACCCATTTTGCTCACAAAATGGTAGCGGCCGCTACCTAATATTTCTCGAATTTTCCTCCAATTTTTCAAATCTCGAAACAAGGCCAAATTTTGGTAACAGGCATGACCAAGTTTACACATAATTCAGGTCGAGGGCGCTACCTGAAATCCCGCCAGAAATGTGAGTGGCTCGCGGGCGCGATCGTTTTTACTCTATTTTCGGTTGCGGCCTCGACCTGCTACGCAGCAGCAGCAAAGTAGGGGAGAAAACAGGGGAATCTGAACCAAACCTCAAAAACCAACAACCAATGCAATTCTAACCCATAACAATTACTCAACTTCATCAAATACATGTTATACTTCCATTATGCATCAAATAAAACATGAAATATACATTGAATCATCAAGAATCAATCATGAAAACCCCATATGATCTCGATGATGCCAACTTTCAAACAACTTATGCTTTCATGTAAGCTTTGGAAATAAAATGGCCTTAAACATGCTTCTAATCCACCAACAACCATGAAATCATAAATTATTCAACAAGCCCTATATCACACAAGATTCAAGAAATCCATACAATCTCATATTATACCTTGAAATGAAAGAGAGATGAGATGAAATGGTAATATGATGATGATGATGATGATGATGATCCTAGCTTCACAATTCCTCCAAAATCCTAGCTTGAAATATGAGATGAATCTCCCTTCTCTTCCTTGGTGTATGGATCGGTATTTAGTGTGTGTAGATGTGTGTAACTCTTGTGTGAATTAGAATGAAATGGAATGAAATGGAAGAAATACATGATATACTCTAAGTCTTAAAAGAATAAACATGAGTCATCATATTTTGCACATAAGTCCTCAAGTTATTTGAATTCATTCAATCAAGTATCATTCCATGGAATATAATCAAGTAGCTCCCGTTCATTTGATGCAATTAAGTCCATAAATTTACACAAAGGATCAATCAAGGACATATAGTGCAATTAGTTCAGATAATTAACGTTAATGATAATTCATATAAATGCAAGAAAATATAATGCAAATAATATGATGAAAGTTATAAATAAATGAAGGAAATAATTAAATTAAACCTCCCAACTCCCGAAGATCGGCTCGTGGCGTGCTTACCTGAACTTCCGGAAATTAGGGCGTTACACATACAATCAAACAAGAGCATATAAAGAAGTGTTGCCTTAGTTCGTTTATTATTCAAATATTTTATGTGATTTACAAAAGGAAAAGTACTAAGCAGACTCTTACATCGGCTTTCAGGGTACTATTCCTAACAAGTGTTGGTCCTTTATTGATTCTACTAATTCTATATATGCCACTTGTGTAATCCCAACATGAACCGAAATTCAGCTGTCTAAAGTCCGCATCCTTTTGAGTCCATATCAAAGATTACAGAGTTAGCTCATATGAGACATTACAAAATCTCAAGTCAAAGGATTATTAATCATGTCATTAACCTGTGAGATATTTCCTAATCTAGAGGTTTTTTGGAAACATTCTTTCCTATGATGCACGGACACTTCTAAAAATATCATTTTTCCGTGTCGTGTCGTGTCGTGTCTGACACTCGTGTCGGACACCGTGTCCGAAACTCCTCACGTGAAAAATTCAAGAAAAAATCCGTGTCGCCGTATCCGTGTCGTGTCGTGTCCGTGTCGCCGTGTCCATGTCTGTGCATCATAGATCCTTTCCCATTTAGGAATATTCTCACGCAGGACATCTCAGTGATACAGTTCTTGTAACAATCACCCTTATGTATTACGCACGTATTATCATATGCACTTTACACCCCATGAAACCGGGTGATCCTTCTTAAGGACGTAATCACATAAGCAAGTCTGAACATAGTCAAGGTCCACACTCCCACTATCTGTCGGACTCATCAATTTTGAGAAGTTTCTAATCCTCGCTTATAGAGTTAAGAACTTGTTTCATGTGTCGTTTTCATAAGGACAAAGTTCATAACGGCCTCATCAGATTATGGGAGTTCAAAACATGCAAAAGACAGTCAAACCGAAATAGACATAAATAATGGCACATAAAGAAGTGTTGCCTATGAACAAATCATTTCGTTTATTATTCAAAGACTGTTTGTGATTTTATAAGGAAATAGTAAAGCAAAATATATATGCTTTAAGGGAACTATTCCTAATAGTCGTGGCTCATTTGTATGTAAAAGAGTAGCAGCCACGATGTGTAACAAACTAAGCACGCTGGAGGCTCATCGCGGTAGGGATGCCCTAACGTCTTAATTATTCGTGACCGCAACAGAAGGACCGAACCACTACCTAAAGCCGCTTTGCGCCCGCGATCCTTTCATAATAATTTGATCACACCCGCAATCAACATCCAGATAGATCAATTTGTCGTAATCTCACGACCGCGATAATTTTAAGGTGTAAAAACTAGCTGCCGTGGGCCCCTATTTCCAGTAGCTAACTTTTGGTTAATCAAGGTATTTCGTGTTGTTTTCTTCATGTATTATTTTCTTACCCTTACCCCATCCCCTGTACTGGAGATATATGACTTCAATGGGTGTTTAATTGTCTAGTTGCTCGTGCACTTGGATTTTGTGAAAAACATCGATATTATTCCGAATAATGGTTATGTATGTGTTATGTATTAATTCTTTTGTTGACCTTGAGTGCTTTGTGACTTGATTAGTGCTTGATCCTTCTTGAGGTACTAGTTATTTAATTATCTAATTGATATTAATTGATTGATTTATGCCTTGATTGTATAACTTGAATTACTTGTTTAATTCCTAAAATTGATTGCCTTGTTTGTTGAGTTAGTTAATTATGTTCTAATAGGTGATTAATGACCACATATCATACGTACACTTAAATTATATGTCTGCTTGCTACGTGAGATATTAAATGAACACTTCCATGACATATCATATCATCCTATTAATTCCGTAAGCATGTCATATAATTTCATATCACTCACATTACCTCTTATCATTATTGTGTGTCCTACTTGGTCTCATATTGAGTCGTATATCACGAGTACACATTGTTCCCTCTCTAGTGTGAGCAAACTATGTGACCTTAGATATAGGTCCAAAAGGGTGTTGCTCGAGACACTTGAATTATAGCGTATGTTGGGATCACACAAGTGGCAAATAGAGGCATGTGAAAATCAATAGAGAACCTACATTTCTTAAGGTCAGAAGATCTCTCATTATTTAAGTCATTCGTATACCATCTCGGAATTCTTAGCTATGGTAGTGGATCGAGATCAAGAAAAGAGTTTCTTGGATCGAGATTAAATGGATATGAATTAGACTTAACTTTAAGATTAAAATTATTAGGATTTTAATTATTCTCTTACCCTAGATCTTGATTGAGAGATGGATTGGTAGGAAGACCATATCTCACAGTAGATCATTAACTGAAAGGTTCTTCGAATAAGTTCGTTATTCACACTCTTGCTGCTAGACTATGTATGTGTGATCTGCGGAATAGTTTACTAATAATTTTTTAATTAATTATGGCTACTGTTAATCGAATAATAAAACTAAAGGGTCACACGTAAATACTAGATCATGAGGGTTTGGTAAGCGGTTAAATCGGGTTAACCAAACAATCAAAGAAGTTAATCGAGTGGACCCCACACGTGCGTGGACACGTGTGGGGCATTTAGCATGTGCCCTCGAGTCCCAAATGTGTGAAAGGTTTGATTTAATTGAATGGTACCCGTATTGCTCCTATTTCTTGTCTCACCGTGTTCTAGGTGAGTGTTTTTCATTCTAGTTACTTATGCAAACCCTATAACTATTGCATGATAATTTTTAGCCAAAACCTATTTTTATCAATATTATTTTGAAAAATAAAACGATCAAGTAAATACTTTCTTGAAAATGAACTGTTTCCAAATGAATTGAAATGCTTTACTGTTACCTACCATTTTGACGAGAATTGCACTGCACTGTATTGTGGGTCCAGGAAAAAGGTGGGATTGGAAACAGGTACGACAACTTGACGTCGGGTATGGCTTATCACATAGTACCCTTCGAGAATTTCTTCATGCAACCCAAAAGCAGGGAAGGCGAGTTATTCTTAAGCTGGTAGTAACCTCATTGAAGGAGCAGGTAGGAGTCGTGAGTCCCCATCTCGGAATATTATTGGATGGTTCGGGCCTTGCGACCCGTCCATCATGCCGTGGGAAAAAGGTTGGATTGAATGAATGTTATTGAATGACTGTACTGAATGATGGAAGTGCATGATCACGTTCTTGACAACTTTAACCTTAATCGTTATACACTTTTGTAGTATTGGTTGGAGAATTGCTCACTCGTCAAGCCACTGATAACCTGAAATTAAATAATGTAAATGACTGTAAATTGAGAAGTCGTAAAGTCTGAGCATTTATTAACTATTCTCTTGCTCGACGCAGGAACTAAATACATTAAAATCTTACTAGGAATTTATGAATTGCATGTGCATGTTTCTATGTATATGTATAGTCCCTGCTCACTTAGTCTTCTAGAGACCGACCCGTGTTTCCACCCTTCCAATTCTTGTTGGTTGTTGCTAGGCGGGAGTCAAGTTGGTCATATCCTTGTTCGGGTCCCATTTTGTAGACTCACAGCACATTGCACATTGTAATTTCTTACTTGTATTCATTTATTTAATTGGGTCTCGAGCAACACCCTTTTTTACCCATATCTAAGATAACATAGTTTGTACACACAAAGCAACGATGGAATATCAAGTCTAAGGGATAATGACTTCACATCATTGATCTATAAGATATTTCCTAGTTTAGAAGTTTCCATTTCCAGAAATAAAAAGTTTATTTCCCATTTAGAATTGTTCTTATGCAGGACACCTCAGTGTACTCATTCTATAAGTAACCTTGTGTATTTCCCATCGTTGTAGGCTTGTTGATCCTATTACTTCCGTATTTGCATTTGTTTTAATGCGTACTCTGTATTAGGGTCTAGAACGCCTAACTTATGTGAGATTTTGTTGTCTCTTGTTCGCTATGGCTTGGTATGTGTGAGGACTTTCTATTTCATTACATGTGTCGAGCTATAGTGGGGGGATATGGTGCCCTTCGTTCAGGGTGCTACATATATAGTTAAAATAGTTTTGAAAATCGATCTAGTATGAACTCAGAATTTGCGTCTGAAGTCGCTGCATACATGTTGTCCTGTTTTGTGCTATGCATTCCTTAAGTCTAAGCATGTAAGAACTCAGCGAAAACCATCAAAACTCATGCAAAAACATACCTATAACATTCCCTAATCTTTAAAATTAAACACACTCAATAGTACATGATTTAATCCATCAAGAGTCATCAAAACTCATGCAAGGGATAACTATAAAACGGCATGCTCTGTTTAAAACTAAATCATGCTTAAAATTTCATATAATTGATTTGCTAACATGCTTTGAATCAGTTTTATGCACCAAATTTCCAACTAAAATATCAAAACTCATGCAAGGGATAATTATAAAACAAGCCTAGTATATCTAAACTTGATCTCCAACAATTAAAACATTTAAGTAGCCAAAAATTTCATGCCTAGCCATCTAACACCATCATATTAGCAAAAAATCATAAATTTAATATACAACGCCAACTCTTCAAACCTTCAATTAAATAAGAAACCATCAAACTTACTCTTAGCCTGATTAATTACAACATGTAGCATACAATGATTATTTAACAACACTTAAATTATCAATGCTAAACTAGTCTTTGCAAAGAGCCAAACATCCAATCAAACTCAACTCTTTAGAAGGATTAATGGCAACTCGTAGCACAAAATTTCCATTTGACATCAATTCCAATTCAAGTTGCAAGAAAGCTATCAGTCAATTACTTCAGTAACTAATCATATAATAATAACGTTCATATATCAATTTAACGACATTACGAAAGTGAAGTGCCCGGAGCGGCGAGCCACCACATCCCCCGAACCTACATATTAAATAGAAATCTATGTATGAGCCCAGGACTAAGCGAACGGGAACCTACACACACTCGCTAAGCCAGACGGAGCTAAGACAGGATTAGAGCACCAAAACAATAAGAAAGCAGAAGCATACATCAAAATTCAAGAAGATAAACCCACAAAAACGGGTTCAAGTATCCCTAGAAGCCTGTCCCGAACATTTAAAACAAGAATTCATAAGGTTCATACATAATCCATTAACATATGCAAAACATATACAAAAGTGTGACCGAAAACAAAAGAAATACAACTCGAACTAGGTGACTAGAACTCGATCGACTCACGACTCCGCCTAACACGAACCAAAACCTGCAAACTGAAAAGTTGAAAGGAGAGGGTTAGTCCACCAACTGAGTAAGGGGGCTAACGCATACCCACACATGTATATATATAGAGCAAAGCACGTAGTAAACAAAAGACTATGAACCGGGATAGGGTTTTGCATACCAAAGTCATTTTTGAAACAAACTTATACTTAAACTTATTCAAAACATAACATACTGAGCATACTTATATCATATCAAAAGAGAAAGCTCCTATCCCGTTTCATAATCAACATAACATAACCGATTCTTATACCCGGCGAGTACAGGTCTTCCACCAACTCCCCACTTATTAACATACATATTAAAATGGAAAGCATAAATCATAAAACAAATCCAACCCCAACAAACATGTAGTTCGGGGAGCAAACCCTCACTACACATTACCGATACAAATACACATGGGGTAGCTAACCCACACTGTGCCTTCCCCGGTTATCCACCGAGAGATCAAAGCACCATGCCTCCTCAACCTCCATGAGTCGCACGTGAGTACTTGAAATGAAGAACGCGCACAAAGATGATAATCGACAACCCCATGGCAGTCCCTGGTCTCCCTTACCCACGTCTCCGGGGGCCCGACAAATCAGAACATAACATGTCATACCATGACTCACTACATACCATACTTATCAAAATCATAACTTACGTACCGTATCGGAGCATACCTTACCTTGCAACTTAGCATATTCTATAGACGTACTCTCCGCGTCATCCTAATCCGTAGCTAGCATGCAGACACATGGTTTGGAGCATAGCCTCATTGCAAAACAATAAGCTTATATATACTTATACTTATAGTTTTCAAAACTCGTAATCATTTGACAAGGACATAAACATATTGTATAAACACGTATCTATTATATAAATATAATAGTATATTCACATGCGGCTTGAAAACAAGCACATAGGGTTGTAGGTCGCATTAACTAAAAAGAAACAAACCAAAAAACTCACCTTTTACCAAAAGTGCTCCCGGAAGAGCGTTGACGACCAAGAAGAAGCTAAATGGTGGAGCCGACACCTCCCCAACCCAACTCTGAGACAAACAAATGCAAACTCATGACTTAGACTCAATCATGAACCAAATAGGTGCACGGAGATTCATAAGAATGCAAATGGATACAATGTACGTTCTATACATTCATACTTAGGCATATCGGAGCAAATAACAAAATATCTCTTAAGGAATTCAAGAATTAAACTCGTATCATATCGAATAATCTCATAACATATCATATTATAGCATAACATAAGATTTCATAAATTTAAAATGCATAAAGGAGGCAAACGATACAAGAAAGGATTACACGTATCACTTAAGACATATACGTTCATAACTCGAAAGTTCATATCAAATGAAGCCATAAATTTAATACAATACATATAACACATAATATAACATTTATACAATGCATATAAGTCATAAAAAAAACCAAAAGAATAAATAAACAAAGCAACAAAAATAATACACAACACATACGCACAAGAGGGTAAGGGGTGACGGGGTCACCATTTCATAGAAGAAATGGGGTGACTCCGGTTAAGGGAGCCTAAGCTTCCCCAAAACTGCACAAGGTGACGGGGGTCACCAACCATTAGAGTAAATGGGGTGACCCCCATTAAGAAGTTCAGGCAACGCACTCAAGGGGGTAACACCCGTTACCCCCAAACACACAAACCGGGGTGACGGGCGTCACCCCCAAATCTCGCCTAAAAAAAATGAAATTGTTGTTGCTCTCCCCTGTACATATACAAGGTAAGAAGCAGCAGCAGCAAAGGAAATAAACTCAGGTACCAAGGGCAGCAAATAACGCACAAATCAACATATAAATTAAATCAAAAGAGAAAAATTAAAATGTCAAAAACCCTCTCGTGACGTCATACCTGGCTTGCCGAAGAAATGAGGTATCACAGAAAGAGCATTCAATCATTCACCAATTTAATCACCGCTCAAACATACACAGAATAGGACAACAAATTTCAGATTCTCACATCAAGTTTTTGATTTAAAGAAAAGCAGGAAAAGACATAAAGAATTTTACCAATCGTAAGAGGAAGAGGAAAAAAACTAGACGAGGTGGACTGTGATTGTTGTAGTGGTGAAGGCACAGCTGATTATGTAGAGCGAAAGGCTGAATGGCGATCATTGATGGCTGCAGTATAGAGTGCTGCTAAGGAGAGAAGGCTACAGTGGTGAAGACGAGAGGCAGATGGTGGCGTGTGATCTTGCAAATGGCTAACGATGGACTGGGGCGGCGAAATAAGGTGGACATGGTTGGTGGTTCAGTAATGCGAAAGTGGGGAGTGGGACAAATGTGACACCGCGACCTACGGTCGGTACAGGTAAATTATGTGATTTAATATTATTTGCGTTTTGAATTAATTGTATATGAATTATATGAGTTTTATTTGAACTAATTGCATACATGATTTATTTGAATTATTTGATTATGTCATGGTTGAACCCTTACCTGTTAAACCGAACCAACTTGAACCGGAAAATATTGAACCGAACCCGTGAACCGAACCGGTTCAGCCCTTAAAGGCTGAAACATTTCTTCCTTCCCTCATTCACATAGAACAACAGTAGCAATTCAAAGCCAAGAGAAGCCAAAGCCCCAAGTTTGATCATCCAACTTCAAGAGCCAAGTTCTCCCTCGTTTCTTCACCTTTCCTCGAAATTGAGTATGTTTCAGAACCCCCTTGTCGTGCTCTTCGTTTCCATGGATTAATTCTGGATTTAGATTGGTATTTGTATGCTTTTGCTTCCCTACGTGAATAATAAGGGTTTGGCTAAATTGTTGGATAAGTGATCTATGCTTGATATATTTGAATTCTAACTTCATAAATGTGCTTTACATGTTATATATGTTGTATTTATTGCAAGAGATCTCATGGTTGTTGAGCATTTATTGTGTTCATGGTTTTGAGCTTGAATTTTCATTCATGGATCATTGGCTTTAATTTCCGTTTTTCTTGTGTTCTTGGAGTGCCAATATGTCTTACATGATTTATATGAATTATTTTCTCAATTTGGTAAGTTGTTGCAGCTTCTTGGTATTGGTTCTTAGCCATTTTTGGCCGAAATGAGAGCTTCCCCCTGCTGTTGTAAGTCTGCTCCGTTTCTGCATTTCGAACCAGGCCGGAACGGCCGTTCCCACCTAAGCTTTGAATTGGGAAGTGCCGTTCATGGGTCAACAGTGCGTTTTTTCAAAACTGGGAACGGTCGTTCCCAGTTTGTACTGGGAATGGGAAGGGCCATTCCCAAAGGCCAAATTTTGCAAAAACTTACAGACGCGCGGGGAGCAATCAGATAGTTAGGAACGGCCGTTCCTATTTTCTTCTTCAGCTCGAAACGGCCATTCCCATCTTCCAAAAACTTTTTAACGAAAGCAGGAACGGCCGTTCCCTACAGTGAAAGGGTCGTTCCCAACCTTCCCGAAACCTGGGAGCTGCTACTGCTTCTCTTTTGTTTATTTATGCACTTTTACGTCTTTTATTGTTAATCTTTTGCATGTTTGACGTTATAACTTGATTTTAATTGCTTGATAAATTGTACATAATTGTTATATGCTATGATTTGTGAATTATATGACATATTTTGTAACATTTTTGCATTCAAGCATGAATCATACATTTTGTCGAGCGTCTTCTTTGGTTCATATAGAGTCAAAGTCTTGGGCTTTTGTATTTTCTTTTCAGAGGAGTTTCCCATTGGCAAGCCCGAGGCATAGCTTGTTCACTTCCACTTCTTTCTTTTGTTAAGCACAAGGTGAGGTTTAGGAATTTTGTATAGTTAAAGACCTAAAGCCTTATGTGATGTTCTCGAGCCACGCATGTGACTATATATTATGTATATAAATAAATACGTGTTGAATAGAATATGTTTATGATCTTGTGAACAAGTTTGGTTTTGGAAAGTTATTAAATAAGCGTATGTAAGCTACTTTTGGAAAGTCTTTCTGTTCAAGTTTGCGAGATTTGCCACAAAAGATTTAGTATGAAATGTTTATGTGTATGTGAATGTGGATCCAAAGAGCTATGGGTAAGGAGCCCTCGGGACGGTATAGGGCCGTCGAGGTAAAGCCTGTGCGTAGACTCCATCCGAGGTATCACACACGACCCCGGGAGCTAGGGAAGGTGTGATATTTCGATGCCTTCGGTGTGAAAACCGGGGAGGGCACGTTGTGGGTTTGCTACCCCTCGTGAGTTTGTTTATGTTATGGATGGTTAGGGCCGCCGGTGGCTCTTCCATCATCGTAGTAGTGGATGGATATGTTATGATTTATGTTTTAATTGTTCTCAGGAGTAAAGGTTGGAAGCTCATTCTCGCCGAGCTTGTGATATGTTCTATTTTGGGAAGTATGAATCGGGATAGAGTTTATGAAAAGGATTTTATGTGTGTATATTTGTTCTGAAAGTTTGGTTTGTAAAACCTATTCCGGTTCATAAATCCACCTTTTGTTGTATGCTTTGCTTTATATAAATATATAGGGTGTGGGTGTGCGTTAGCCCCCTCACTCAGTCAGTTGACTAACCCCCTCGTTTATTCTTTTAGTAGTAGGTTTTGGGACTTGAGCTAGGCGGAGAAGTGTCTCTTCCTTTGCACTTGTCGGTCTAGGTCTTGTTAGATGCATTTGCTTCGAGGCATTTTATATCAGTTTTTATATGTACAGTTATGGATGGTAGTATTAAATACTTATGTTTTGTTTGGGCCATGATGGCATTTGTACAGGGATTATATGTTGGTACCTATATGTAAATATGATATGTGTATATATATGTGTTGGTACCTATACGTATCTATGTGATGCATCTACTACTTGTTTGATTTAATTTATTTCGCTTCCGCATACTCTGGTTTTGTTTAGCTCCGCCCAGCCTAGAGAGTATATTGGTCTCCCGTTCGCTATGATTCAGATTCGGGTACGGACATTCTATTTCGTATTCTGGTTTGGATCCTAGTGCGGGGGATTTGGCCCTACGTGTGGGTGTTATATCCTTAAGTGGTATCAGAACGCGGTTGCAAAACCGGGCTCTAGTGTCATGTGAGTCTGTCTAGGTCGTACGGCTTAGGACAATTTAGATATGTGACTATGTGCTTACATGATCATATGACTTGGATATTTGATTAGTTGATCACTTGACTACTTGGATATTTGTTTATTTTCTTAAATGTATACATGATCATATACTAACCTACATGCATACATATTGTTTGAATTTGTGATTTTAGGATGCCTCCAAGAAGACAAAATCGTGAACAAACCCCTGATTTAAATCAACCGGCTGCACCAAATGCACCTCCGCCACCACCTATGAATGCGGAGAATATCGTTCAAGCCCTTCTTAATCAACTTCAACAAAATCAAAGGGACCAAACACCTCCGGGTGAAGGGCAAGAAATCTCCGCCGTGTATAAGGACTTCCGGAACAACAATCCTCCAAAGTGGTATGGAGGAGATGATATTAAAGCGGAGGAGTGGTTGTCCAAAATTCGAGGAATATGGGAGATATGTCCGGGGAGTTCCCAAGATAAAGCCGTATGTACGGGCCGTTTTATTCAAGGACAAGCGGTGATTTGGCTCAGAAGTGTTCGATCCATGCTTGAGAGGATGGGAATGGAGTTCAATTGGGAGACGTTTGTGCAAGAATTTCACGAGAAGTATATTCCACATAATGCACAAGTACATCGCCTTCAAGAGTTTGCTAATTTGAGACAAGGTACACGGATGGTGGAGGAATATATTTTGGAATTTGAGAGGTTAGCACCCTATGCTACTCACATTACCGACCATGATGATCACAAGGCCCGAAAATTTCTTCATGGATTGCGCCGGGAACTTCAAGAGGCTCTTCAAGCAGCTAACGTGAGTACATGGGCCAAAGTTACCAAGAGGGCGATACAAGTTGAGGCCTAGCAGCTAAGGTTGAAGCCTCCACCTTTCTCTTCTATTCGAGGATCGGGATCCGGTTCTGGATCGGGGTAAGAGACCCGTTTCTTATGCTCCACGAGCTCCTGTTCCATCGGCTTTTCGTCCCCAGGGCTTCGGGAACAAAAAGCCCCGTATTGCCTGTAACGCCCCGTGTTTTCACACGTGCAGGTAAGTGTTAAGTGCGTATTTACATTTAATTATATGATTTTATATTTTGAATTATTAATTGAATTCGTTTCTAATTTGATTTATTTGCTTAAATTCCATATGAATGTCAATGTTAGCTATGAATATATGAATGAAATTGTGAGAATGTGAATTTCATGAATTCGGTGTTAATTGAATGAAATTACGTGTTTCGTGTAATCCGTGGGCTTGATTGTAACTTATTTGAATGTTTTGGACTCAATTGGAAATTGAGTTGGGCTTAATTGCCACTTTTTGAAAGTTTAGGGACCTATTTGTATAATAGGCAACCCTGAACGGTTTTCGCGATATCTTGAGCTCCGGACCTCGAAATCGAGATCCGTAAACGGCGTTGAACTTGTTTCGACGATACCTATCCTTTGAACTTGACCTTGTACCATTTCGATGTCAGTTGAACCTTCGACAATGAACCTTTCTATAGCCTCGACTTTATAACTTGTTTGAACCGTTTCTTAAACAAACTGGACTTGGACCGACCCGTATCCTACCCGTTTCCTTACTAAATATAAGTATTTGCTTCCTTGTGCTTCCATTTTTGATCGATCAATTCACCATCTCAAGAGACAAGGGGAAAGCTCCAAGAAACCCTCCTTTTGATCAACCAAACTTTGAGCTCAAGATCAATCAATCCTCCATCTCTTTTCAAGGTAATTGATGATTTGTATTCTCCATCTCCTTCTCTATCTTTTCATCTATGTATAGCTTGGCTTGAGTGGAGGATTCATGTTGTTTTGTATAGGATCATGATCAACCAAACTTTGAGCTCAAGATCAATCAATCCTCCATCTCTTTTCAAGGTAATTGATGATTTGTATTCTCCATCTCCTTCTCTATCTTTTCATCTATGTATAGCTTGGTTTGAGTGGAGGATTCATGTTGTTTTGTATATGAGCATGAATTGGGGTTTGATCTTGAACTTGGGATTTTAATGGTTTAAAGTGAGAGTTGATGCATGGAAATTGTTGCTTGAAGCTTTCTTATCATTGCTATATCTTTAAATTTCATGTTGGTGGATTATAGCATGAATTGCCATTGAAGGAGCTTGAAGCTCCATGTTTCATGATCATGAGAATTGATGATGATTTGGCCAATTTTGAGCATGTATTCTTGTGTTTTAGCTTGGATTACATGTTATATATGAACTATATGGATTGAATTCGTGTCTAAGTGTACCTAAGAGCTTCCTTGTTGCTGCCCTGCTTCTCCAAAGCTTTTCCCTAGCGAAACAGAGCTTTTGCTCTGTTTTCTCTTTGAAGACGACGAGCTGACACGGTCGTGTCAGCTTTGAACTGAAAATGGACACGGCCGTGTTGGGCTCTCAACTTTGGAAAATTATTTTTAGAAAATCGGACACGGCTGTGTCCAAATGCTTTGAAAACTCAACACGGCCGTGTCAAGCCCTCGACTTGGAAATTTTGATTTTTAAACCTCGGACACGGCCATGTCCATTTCCTTTGAAAACTCAACACGACCGTGTCATTTGAAATGGCAGCTTTGGGGGAACTCTTTTATTGCTTGTATTGCATTTATGGTTCGTATTCGTGAATTATATGCAACGTGAATTCCTTTAAACTTTGAATTATGATTGATATATGACCTCAAGGACTATATGAATGCAAGAATGAGAAGTATGAAAGCTATGAACGCTATGAACGTGAACGAATATGATTTTATCGTATATTAAACGAAACTTGATGAATTATGTGTTTAATTGAATTCCATGGTATTCATGATCATATTTGGACATGTTCTTATGTTTCAAGCATATCATAACATGTCATTGCATAGCCGAGCGTCAAATGTGGTCATAATCGAGTTTCACACTACCTTTGTCACACAGATATTGACCCAGTGGGAGACGGGGTTGAGCAGTGAGAGCTTTGTCGGGTTCTTTGGTCTACCAGGTCGGTTTTTCTTCTATTAGCTAAAGATATGACCCAAAACACCTAATGTGCAAGATTTTGGCCAAAATTATATAAAGATATATATCGAGTTTTCAACGAGTCAATGTTTTAAATGTAAAGCCTTTAATTTGAATATCCTACCAAAAGTTTTGGTGAGAAATGAATGTTCACAATGAATGGGGGCCCGGGACTTAGTGTATTGGTGAACCGGGGAAGCTTGGGCTGACGGGAATCCACATATACTAGTTCCATCAATTTCGGTAACCTAGACTTCACTAGGAGATTAGTGAAAGAAGGGGGACCCACGCTTTTGGGGATTCATGTACCCCTCTAGCACCAATGAATGAGGGTTCGGGCCTTGCAAACCTGTCCCTAACCGGAGGAAGAAGGAGTATATGAATGATCGAAGGAATGATCTAATGAATGTGCACGAAAGAATGAATGCATGAACGAATGAATGAATGAATGATTAACGAATTACACGAGGTGTTGGTTGGAGATAATGCACGCCCCCTCGCCGGGCCACTAATGACCTAATGAATGAATTGTTATAATCCTATTCGTTGAATTTTAATTCCCACTTGGGAAAAATGCTTCTAAACCTCGAATAAGGATTATAGCTTGCATGTATGTGTTTAAATTCCGATGTATTATAATATTATGCCTATTTTTTTATACCCACCAGTCTGTCTAAGACTGAACCCGGAGTTGTTTCAGTTTCTTTTTGCAGGAGGGAATGCTAGGTGGGATACAAGTCGGAGAAGTCTTGCATAGTGTCTAGCATTTCTTGTCTTTACACTCATTTGTTTATGCTTTTGGTATTTTGGATAATGTATTTGAATGGAGCGTACACGTTTGTATTAGAATTACTGAGCTTACTTGAACTGAAATGTTGGTACCTAGAGCATATAGCTCAGTATATGGAATACATGTTGGTATCTAGAGCACATAGCTCAGTATATGGTATATGAATTATTGCTTCCGCTTTTCTGTTACTCTGATTGTTGTGTTGTTGTTGTTGGGGTTTAAGTGATAGGTTAGTCCCGCCTGGCTTAGCGAGTGTGTATGTCTCCGTTCGCTATGACTTGGCACGTGTATGGAAATCCATTTCATATACGGGTTGGGTCATGGTGCGGGGGATGTGACGTCTCGCGCTCAGGCGTTACATCCTTTGAGTGGTATCAGAGCCCAAGGTTGCAAAACCAGGGTTCTAGTGTCGTGTTGAGTCAGTAGGTCGTTCGGCTGTAGGAGTTACTTGTTAATTTGGAACACTTGCATTTTGTATGATAAATTGCCTTGATTCTTGACTCGAATGATTGATTGAATTCATTGCATTATCACGCATAGACTAAATTTGGCATGCATGTTAGTGTTTGACTGAACAGGATGCCTCCTAGAAGACACCGGGAGAGGTCTCCGGGACGTCATCATCACCGTGATCATTCCCCTAATCCTCCACAACTGCCTATGAATATGGAGCATTTTATGGAAGCGGTGTACAATTATGTTGAACATAGAAGGGCTCAGGATCCTCCGGTACAACCACCAGCTGAATAACAAGCTCCTCCTCCTAATAACCCGAGAGATCATCATGGGTTGTTTTTGAGTTATAATCCTCCAAGGTTTTCGGGTTCTGTAGATGATGTAATATC
This sequence comes from Lantana camara, assembly GCA_037501455.1. Taxonomy (NCBI): domain Eukaryota; kingdom Viridiplantae; phylum Streptophyta; class Magnoliopsida; order Lamiales; family Verbenaceae; genus Lantana; species Lantana camara. Next base: position 58,846,901 of record CM074858.1, read on the forward strand.
GGAGGGATGGTTGACAAGGATTGAGAGGATTTTCAATGTTAGACAATTTACCTCTCAAGAGAAAGCTCAATTTGCAATTTTTCAAGTGGATGGAGAAGCATATGATTGGTGGGAACGTACTCGAGAGAAGCTTGAGGTGGAAGGAGAAGAAGTTAATTGGGAAGCCTTTGTAAGGGAGTTTCGAGAGGCTTTTGTGCCTGAGGTGGTTCGGGAGAGAAAAGAACAAGAGTTTATGGATTTGAAACAGGGAACTCGAACAGTGGCTCAATACCTTTCTCTTTTCAATCGGCTTGGCAAATATGCACCTCACATCACAAGGGATGAGAAGAGAAAAGCGAAGAAGTTTATTGCTGGACTGAGACAGGATCTTCGACACGGGTACGCAGGTCATGACTTCGAGTCTTTTGCTGATACTGTACAGAGGGCGTTGGTGCTAGAAGAGGAATATAAGAAAAAGGATCCCATTCCACGATTACAAATGGGGCAAGGATCAGGATTTGGAAAAGGGAAAAGGCCTATGGTATCCCCCTCTCAGCCATTCCAAGGCCAAAACAAGAAGTTTCGAGCTGCGGGAACTGTACCGCCGAAGCCACAAGTACCTCCAGCTATTCCTGATCCTCGACATGATAGGCCACCATGTTTGTATTGTGGAGGCCTGACTCACACCTACAACACTTGCAGAAGGAGGTTGGGTCAGTGTTTGATCTGCGGGAAGGCAACGCATATGGCTAACACTTGTCCAGACAAGACTCCGGGCTATCAACCGGGAACTCAAAGGCCCATGATACCGGCCCGTGCATATGCCCTTGCGGGTGAAGAGCAAGATGTGGAAGCCAATCCCAATGCCATGGTGGAAGGTACAATATGCATCCATAACACGAACATACATGCATTATTTGACCCTGGCGCTACTCATTCTTTTATATCTTGCAAATTAGTTGATACTTTGTGTTCGCCTGTTATGTGTTTGAATGCTTGTTATGTGGTGAGTTCGCCGTTGGGTGGAAGTCTTGAGACGGATCAGGTGGTCAGAGATTGTGTGATTGGGTTTGAAGGCAGAGAATATCAGGCAGATTTGGTGGTAATGCCGATGAACAGATACGGGGTTATTCTGGGAATGGATTGGTTGTTTCGGTATCACGCCACGGTTGATTGTTTTACCAAGAAGGTTAAGTTGGGAGAAGAAGTGACAGTGGGGAAAGAATTGAAGACTACTCCTCTTTTGTCGTTTACTGAAGCTCACAAGTTGATAAGGAACGGAGCTACGGGGTATATCGCCTATATCTTGAATAAGCCAAAAGATCAGGCGAAACTTGAAGAGACAGAAGTGGTGAAGGAATATCTTGAGGTGTTTCCCGAAGTTTTAGGTTCTTTGCCTCCGGATCGGGAGATTGAATTTGTAATAGACTTATATCCGGGATCTGAATCTTTTTCTAAGACTCCTTACCGGATGGCACCGGCAGAGTTACAGGAGTTAAAAGTTCAGTTGGAAGATCTCCTCAAGAATGGATATATTAGACCGAGTTCATCACCGTGGGGCGCACCAGTTCTCTTTGTCAAGAAGAAAGATGGAACTCTGAGAATGTGCATTGACTATCGGGAGTTGAATCGGATGAATGTAAAGAATAAATATCCTTTACCTAATATAGAAGATTTGTTTGACATGCTACAAGTGTGACACCCCGATTCCTCGGCTGTAGAGGTACGCGCGCCACGGGTGTGAGTTTTAGATTTCGGATTTACTTGATTCCTTTTTCTGCCTAATTGCGTTATTTTAATTCCCTTGACTTGAATAGCTGCAATTATATGATTTAAATTTTCTAGTCTTTGTGAAATTTATTACGTGAATTGTATATTTATTTTCCCGAGTATGATTAAGTGTTCAATTAATTTTAATTGTGAGAATTCTATGCCTATTTGTTCTTAATTAAAGCTTTGTATAACTTATGAACTTAATTGATAAATTTCTTGAGGACTTAATTGCCGCATTCATATCTTTGGCACCTAATTGCATTCATTTAATTCTTCCAAGGACCAAGTACCAAATTCTCCCATTTTCTTCTCTTCTTGGACCGATATAAACTATACACACACATACATACACTCATTTCTTCATCTCTTTCACATGAACAAACCTTTCTTCCCCTTTCTTCTCATTCAACCGAGCCATCCAAAGAAGCAAGAGACCAAGGAATTCCTCCATTTTCATCAAGATATCCAGCTCTATACTTCTTCCATTCCATCCTCTTCCATCTTCCTCTTCAAGGTAAGCTATGTATGTATATATATGATGGTAAAGCTTGGAGTATGCTAGGGTTTTGTGGTTCTTTGCTTCCTATGAGATTATATGAATCATATATAATGATCTTGAGTTGGTTTTGTGCATTTATATATAGAGTTGCATAAAGTTTGAGCATGAATGATCATATTCAATTTAAGTGTTTCTTATGGAGATCTTGATGAATTAATGTATGATATCTTGGTTCTTTTGATGTCTAATTGAGATATATGGTAGGATATGTGTTTATGAACTTATGCCTTAAATTTGGTTGCATTTGGTTGAGCTTTGGAGTGGTTTTTGCCCCTTTTCTTCCCTCCATGCACAAACCCCCTGTTTTGCTTCTTTTTCTCGCCTAGAAGGACTACCCGGGAGGGTACTTTTTTGTACTGAAAAGTACCTGGGCGGGTAGTTTAATCCAGAGAGTTTCTGCACTCTTTTTCCCCAGCCGGGTAGATTTTGCCTTGTATTTTCCCCGGCCGGGTACTCCCTCATCCGAACTCCGATTGACCTGATTTTTGAACCGTTGGAAACCTATTGAAGTCTAAAAAAACCTCCTCTTAGAATCATCTCAATATCCTTTTTCATTTGTGAGATATAATCAATTCTTTTTGGTGTCGCCACATCGCCCGAAATCTGCTTTCATCCAAGATTTAAACTTACGCTATTTTCTCCTCGCTTTGAACCAAATTTCATGCCATATATCATTTTAAAGGTATATGTGTCTAGTTTTATTCCCAAGAAACAAAACCCAATTCAAATTTATTGAACTCAAGATATTTCCATTTTCCTACAGCTTATGCATCCCCGAAAACTGTCAGCTTTTCCTAAACTTCGCCAAAACCGTTCTTCTTGCATTCCTTTCACCCCTTTGGCTCCGGTATGTGACTTATATGAATTATATGCTTACTTAGTTGGTATTTATGCTCTTATGTGACACTCATTGGTCTTTACTTTCCTAAACTTCATTGTGTGAACTCGTGCTTTATATATGAATTGAATTCGTCTGAGTAATTGAGCATATGAACACGATCACACAATTCCATGAAATTCTTATGCTTTATTGATATTGAAACACGTCATGACAAGTTTTATCACTTCATAAACATTCTTGTCGTGCGTCATACTTGGTTCCATTTTGAGTCGTGTCTCACAAGTACACTGTATCCTCTTTCTTATTCAGTGATCTCCTCGGTGGAGATGTTTGGGATTCGTGGTCTCTCTCTCTGGGTCTTTCTTGCACATGGAGGTGAGGGTTTTCTTTATAAATGACCAATAACCTTGCCTGAATTAAAAGTATGCCAAATGGTTTTCATATTAAAGTTAACCATATCTTTTATACCGGCTATGTACCGGAAATGATTTATAAACTGCATAGTGTTAATCTTAGCTTGTTTTGCGAGATATTCCTGATTGCCCCCGGCTTTCCTAGCGCTGGGCTAGCCGGTGTGGATCTTGTACCTGTTCCTGGGGCCCAGGGGCTTGTGTATTGAGGGAACCGGGGAGGCATCGGGCCGACGGTGAACTCTTGCACAGGTCCCATCCTGTTGGACTACCCGAATACCCACCAGGAGGTTTGGTGGGAGATGGGGCTCCGATCTGAGGGAGTCATGAACCCGAAGATCACCCTGATGCGCGGATGTGGAGGTTAGCTACCGGCCACATCGCACCCGGAGAAAGGAGATTAATTTATATTTGATTTTCCCGCCTGATAATTAATTATAACTCCTGTTTCCTGCTTGTTTCCTGATTACCTGCTTATACTTGTCATTTAATAAGTGAAAAGTGGAGTCCAGGATGGAATAAGTACCCGTTCTCGCCGGGTCCCCTTAAAATGTTAAACATAGATATCCGTAACCTCTGGTAGGCCTCCAGTCCCTGTTCAACACCTGAGTTCATGGATCGGCAAGGTAAAATAGGCTTCAACAGAGGGCGTACGGATATCGACACATGCATATTATACCCCCGTTTATCTGACCTGCATGCTTGAACATAATTCCACCCGTACGTATTGATTTACTTCTGATTTCTGTCTCCTGTTTTATTAACTAATAATGTACAGTGGAATTATGCCTGCCTGATTACCTGTATATATATATATATATATGCGTGTGTACCCCCTTCACTCAGTCAGTTGTCTGACCCCTCCCTCTCGTTGTTTTTAATCATGTCTTGCAGGTTCTGTGGTTGTTAGGCGGGAGTCTTTTGAGGTTCTTGTTCGAGTCTTGGTCTAGCTCGCACTACATTATCCAGCATTCACATTTCCTGCTTTATTTTAGGCCTTGTCGGCCAATGTATTCTACTTTTGCTTTATTGAATTCAGGACAGGTTAGGACAGGTTGTATTTTCTTTAGTTGAACCCGTTTTACTTTCCTGCTTGTATTCTTTTTATGTATTGGTTGTGAATACATGACTGCATTATTCCTGCTGCTCTGTTCCTGTTGATTTGTTAGTAGGGTCTAGTCCCGCCTAGCACAGGGTTATTTTTTTTTTATTTCTGTCTCCGTTCGCTATGAGCTTAGTTCATGTATGGACTTTCCATTTCATGGGTGGACGGGGCTCATAGTGTGGGGGATGTGGTGCCCTCCGTCTAGGGTGTCACATCCTAAGGTGGTATCAGAGCTCCAGGTTGCAAAACCGGAGTTCTAGTGTCGTGTCCTGTCGAGTCTAGGTCGTACGGCTTAGGAACCACCTGTCAATGTGCGCATAGCATTTCTCTTGAACTTTGAACTTGATTCCTTTCTAGATCTTGTTGGATTATATGTCATATTTTGCATCAATTTGTGGCCTTGGTGTTGATTATGTGTCATAAGCATGCTCAAATCGCATGCATTTATTCTCGAATGAGTTGTAAATTATAGGTTACGAAGATAATATCAAACCACGGCCAATCTCTATGACAATAACGAGCTATCACAAGCTCTATTTTCAAGCATGGAAGATGTAAGAATGCACCAGGGAATTTCATAGAAGAATTTGAAGATCATGACCATTCCTTAATGGAGCTACAGTTTGAAAGGTAGAATCTGGAATAGAAGGTCGATTGTGGCAAAATTTACAAGTTTTGTGGTAGTTGGTGAAGGTTCAATGAAATAGTGGTGGAGTGTATGATGATTACAACTCACAAGAATCTACACATACACCTACATTACAAGAGTTAGTCAACCGGATTCAACGGGATTGTTTAACCCAAGGAATGGAGTGAAGAAAATCTTAAAGGTAATTTAGTTAGAAGTTCGGATCAATGAAGAGGCGATGGTGATCAAGAGGGCTAGAGGCAAAATCGACTATCGAGAGATAAGCAACAAAGGTCCTTAAGGATGATTCTCCAAGTGAATCAAGCTAATTGGGTTCAAGTTCGAAGTAGAAGATTTGGGATATACCCGGATTTGTGAATGGCGAGCGAGGTGAATCGGCAAAGTAGAACTTCCAAATAAATCAAGTTTTAGAAGCCAAGTGCGGGAATAAGGAAAAGAAGAGGAAATGGGAATACTTTGAGTTTCGAGTAAGGAAGAAGCTGAATTTGAAAAGAGTTAAAGAAAATCAATCCAACATGGTGAATGCAAACGTATGGAAGGCAACAATGCTAAAGGTTTATCTTCGGCTGCATTAGAATTTATCTTCCAGATCCAAGCTGAATTGTCGTGTTGAGAGGTTGAATTGGGAACTATGGTACAACAAATGGAAACAATAAAGAAAGGCAAAGAGCTATTGGAGGAAATTATGAAGTCAGGTTTAGGAAATTGGAGGATGAGTTCATTCCACCAATTTGAACTCATAAAGTATAAGTCAAGGGAACATTGATCAAGGTGCTAATCAAGGTGAAGATTCGCAACATCTTTGGAGGTCGATACTTGGGAAAAAGTCAAAATACCAATTCTATGGGTTTAGAAGCCTTTGGTTTGAAGAAGTTGTAATCTCGAGCTATAGAGACACACAAATTGATACAAGGAAAACTTATGAAGATTTTGAAGACCGTGGGAAGAACGAGAGATGATCAACAAGATCAAATCGAACCGTGATTTAGGAGATGAAGAACAAGTTACCGAGCTAAAGCTGACAACTATGGTGACAGGTGTATTGCTGTAGCACCCCACACGTGAGGCACCACATCCCCCGCACTAAGGCTCAACACGAGTAACGAAATTGTAAATCCGCACCCGTATCAAACCCTAGCGAACGGGAGACAAACATAAAAACCTTCCTAAGCCAGGCGGAGCTAGACCCTGCAACGAATACCAATTCACAAAGTATAAAGCATAGCAAAGCCAGAGTTCAATCATATCAACCATAACCAGAATTGGGCTCTTCAGGCCTCTTTTAAACTCATAATTATAGTCCAATAAAACAATTCAATTATGATTACATAATTATTCAAGTTCATGATACCATAGAATCGATACAGACATAAATCCAATACATGAGTGAGTGCAAAGACTCTCCTAATCTACTCGACCAACTTAAAAACTCCAACACCTCCGCCTAGCCCGAAACTCCAAATATCAAACCTGCACACTAAAAGATTGGGGAGGGAGAGGGGTCAGTCTCTAGAAGACTGAGTGAGCAGGAGCGATACATATACATAAAACATGCACATGCAAGTCATAAATCCCGAGCAAGGTTTTATTTGAATTTAGTTCCCGAAAAGGGCAAGAAGATAGATAGACAATGCTCGACTTTTATGACTAATTCATATTAAATTCATTACATTCATAAATCATACATAAATATAAGGCTCGGCGAGTGAGCGTGCACAATCTCCAACCAAACTCCGACCGTGTACGACAAATATCATTAGTATGTTGATTAGGTGTTCATGCGATATATCATAATACATGCAGACCATATATCATAAATCATAATCGTTTGGGCAATCCGTGTCCCGGCCTTCCCGCACGGTGCATAATCATAACATAACATATATAAGAAAAGGCGTAAATCATAACCAACCTTCTTCCTCCGGGTGGTGGACGAGTTAGCAAGACCCGACCACCTCAGACATAGGCCAATGGGGTTTCATGACTCCCCCAGAGGCACTCAGCTCCCATTCCCCGCTAAATCTCCTAGCGAGGGCCGGTATCACCGTAGTTTGGTTGGGACTAGTATATGGGATCCCCGTCAGCCCTTGCTTCCTCGGTTGGCCACATATACCAAGTCCCGGGGCCCGAGAAATCAGAAATCCTAAATGTGTCTCGCCAAACATATCAATTCATACATATGATACATACTATAAGAAATCATACCTTACCGTGTAATTCGGCATATGCTATATACGTACCTCTCCGTGTCATCCTAATCCTTAGCTAGCATGAAGACACACGGTTTGGAGCATAGCCTCAATACAAAACCATTTTTAAGCTTATATACGCTCATACGTATAATTCAGAAGAATTTACTCGATAACTTCATTTGAAAACCATATATATATATAATCATAAGGTTTTGGCCAAAGCTTTTCACATAAGGGTTGTAGGGTTTGTTACATAGCTAAAACGAAAACCACCCTCACCTGAACCGTGAAGTTACAAGGATCGAGCACCAAGTGCCTGAACGATCAAGATCTCTCCACCCTGGAGATAAACTGAACAAAGACAACAAGACGTGTTCGTGAGACTCAAGACTCTGATGAACCATATATGACGCACGGCAATACATAAGCATGATATGAAGGCATAAAGATCATATTAAGTCATGAAAATCATATAACCAATTCATTCACTTGTTCGATCATAAATCATTCAAATTCTTCAATTCATATGTCCAATCAATTTATTTCAAGAACTCAAATAGGAGCATAGAACATATTCAAGTTCTCCCAACAAGCTACTATATACCTCATATTACATAAGATAGCATATTTCCAAGGTTTGACAACAAGAAGAAATCATATGATATGGAAAATAAGTTATGCGATTCATAAACGACATATAAACACACATAAACGGCATTACGTAAAAGCAGGCCTATAACACATCCAAAAGCCATGAAATTAAACTACAATACTCCTAACATATAGTAAAACAAGTTCATAGTTCAACACAAAAGGAGATAAAGCCATTCAAGAGGTGAAACAAATCAAAACCCGAAAAGGAAGCAACACGGACTGCGCAGGGGAAGGGACACGGGGGTGTCACCAACCCTAGCCAAACTGAGCCACGGGCGTGGCTCAGTACAGAGCTGCCCAGAAGGTGTGACACGCCCGTGTCTCACTCTTATGAGTAAATGAGACACGGGGGTGTCACGGTACAGAACTTGGGGCGTTCATAGAGTTTTCCGGCAAAACTGAACTCATACCAAATCAATCCAAAAACATACCAAATGAACTCCAAAAGCTCTGAAACTTAATATACAACATATTTGGCATGTTATGAACATTTTTCATTTAGAGTGCAAAGGCTAAATCACACGTTAAGATCATCGAATCCATGCAATAAAACTGGGTCGCCAAAATCGCACATATGAACCCTAATGATTCCATCATGCCTTGATCAAGTACTTAGGGGTTGAATTTGGATCTGAAACTTTGGGGAATGCATGCTAACATACTAAACAACTAATATACATCATATATATGCAAAATGGCACAATTTAAAGCACATTAGGGTGACCAACAACCACACATAGGCAACAGCAACAAATCTGTCATGGAGCATGCATAAAAACAGGCCATGTATTTCGGTTTTGAGGCTTCAAATGGATCCAAATACTTGAAACATGAATGCTAACATATATAACAATGAGTGTACATCAACTCCAAGCAATTTCACACGAAATGGAGACCATTTGATCAAACATCAACACAATATTTCACACAGCAGTTCGAAAACAGGGGAATCAATTAGATCATCAAGTTTGGAGCTCCATATCTCAAAATTTTATAAAAGGAGCAAGAGATGAAATCCTCATAACATCATATACTATCAGTTAGGAAAGAAATAAGCCAAGAAACAAGCTCATATACTCATCTACAAGCAAGGAAATCAGCCACACAAGCAAATAGGTCACTAGAACAAAAATCCCTAAAAGTTCATACCAAACTCATAATTCAAACCCTAATAAATTCTGATCCAAATCATGTTGTAATGAGATGAAATCAAGTATAATAGAGTAGAGAAGACATAAATATTCATACCTTAAAGATTTGGTGAAGAAAAATGGTGATTTGAGCTCAAAATCACAAAGGATGGCCAAGGGTTTCTTCCTTTCTTCTCTTCTCCTCTCTCGTTCAGCTCCAGCTGCAAGAGGAGATATTTTGGCTCGGTTTTTCAGAGGTAAAGGGGTAGGAGAAGGCTTAACCCATGGTACAAAAGTCATGGTTAAGGTATGGTTAGGTTAGGTTAAGTAAAAAGGGTCCCACCATGAAGACTAGTCAACATAAAGAGCTCTTCTTGCACGAGTTGTCCGTTACGGTTGGATTTCGGAGGTCTTATACGAAGGCAACGGAGGTGTCGGAATTCGAATCCGAATTCCCGAGCTCAAGATACCACGCACGGAACTAAGGGTGCGCTAATTGCTCGTTAGCCCCCGATTTGGTTCCACAACCGAAATTAAATTCATAAACGCATCAAATGAATCCGAAAACATAAACCGAGCACATAGGCATGTTCATAACACACATATATACGACATACTAAATTTTCATACCAATCCGATATCATTACATATATGAACGAAGCACAAATAGAACACTCATGCGCAAGAACGAATTCATATTGTTATAAATGAATTACTAAAACTTAAATTCCATATTAAATAATTTTAAAGCCAACTTATAGCATGTGCAAATTAATTATCGAAATTACCAGAATAGTTAAGGTAACATGAAACCTTAATTTAAGAAATTGAACACTAAATATCAAGTTGAAATAGAATGAATTAAATTAAAATAGCAACAGTCTATAGTTTAAACAAATATAAACATTGATAAACAATTAATCATATAATTAAATAATTAAATCGCGCAATTTATAAATAAATACGCCACATTATTTAAAACTGAAAAACTGGGGCGTTACAATTGCATTCATGGCACGCACATCATAAGTCGTATTAAATTATTTAATTTTCTTTAATTATATGTGCGTACATCCTTAATTGATAATTGCCCCAATGTGTTACATCTTTGATTGCTTGCTACGTGCATTAGCATCTTAATCCCACATGCATTGTTTAGTGTTTACTTGGTAGGAAATTTCTCCCACTTCATTCATCAAGTGTTACTCCGACGGGGTCTTACTCGAATCAAGACAAGAAAAATGTTGGATTGCAAGGTATATGGAATGAAAGGGAAAGGAAAATAAGGAGGCCTGGAAAGTAGAACTGGATCTTGGAATGAAGGAAGTGGGTTATCGTCCCTACAAACACTTCAAAGTGAATGTGAGTAAGATCACCAAACACGTTTAATAGCAAGGACCATTTATACCAAGGAAGCTAGTTGAAGAAGTTGAGAATCTTCAATTCAAGAAGCAATGTAACGAGTTTAGCGGTTAGAGATAGGAATTCTTAAGGGGGAGAGCTTGACCGGGAAATAACTTAAATCTGTGGTTGTGCTCGAATGGATCACTCCTAGTGAGAGCCATGGAAATGCAAGAGTCAACAAGTAACTGGGTTCTACGCCAGTGGCAAGAGATGAAATGGAAGGTTTAGCATTCAAGAGAATTTCAAGATCGAAGTGAATGAAGATTTGAGAATAATATTGGAAGAGATAAGTGCTTAGAATGATGAAGATACGAATTCACGGAATGCTTGGGATTTGGAACTATAAGACAGGGTAAAAGATTGATTGTCGGTAACTTCGGTCGGAGAATCAGCCTTGCTAATTTCTTACTATGGGACTTACAAACTAAATCTACGAGGTTGGAAAGATCATTTATGACATAACGTACCTCATGCGTTGGAGACGATGGGACTATGAAGGAGTTACAAGAAATGGTAAAGAGGGCATCGGATAATAAAAGTTAATCCAATCATAATATTCCACAATGATGAAGTGAGAGTTAATTCAACGAGAGATAGAAGTGGAAATTCTAGGAGAGACCAACATGAGCAAGAGAAGTTGTCAATTTGTCAACCATTTCTTCATGATGAACCGGGGATGATACTGAGACTTGAAGGCTAGGATTCGAGCCATTAAAGATTAGCTCAAGTGTCTGAGGAGGTTGAGTATAATTGGTGGAGAAGGATGAATTAATTGGGTTAAGTTCAAGCACACACTCAATATCAGAAACTTTGGACCGTGATGTTTATTAAAGATAAGAGGATCGACCGTGGACTGAAGACTGGGTGATCATTGAAGCCCTGAACACATCGTGCATTTTAAGCCATAGCACTAGGGATTAAAGGAATCTCTAACAAGGAATCCAACGTTGAATTGGATCACTACAATGGAAGATTCCTGAACAACGGTGAACGGTACATCAAGCATCCATGACATATGCATACATGCAACTTCAGTTTGAATATTTTATGATGCTAAGTTCTTTGATTGCTTGTTGTATTAATTGTTTTTCTATGATTGATACTCGATGTATTTGATAGCTTCTACTTGTTTCTTGTGTGGTTGTTACGCGATTGTTTATTTAAGTGTTGTTTTGAGAGCTTGAGAGTTTCTCTTTCTTTGTGTTTGAGAGACGGGGTTCTCTCATTGTCTGTTCAAGAGACGGGGTTCTCTCATTGTTTGTTTGAGAGACGGGGTTCTCTCTCTTTGTTGCACTACTTGCTTTGTTTGATAGAATTCCGACAGTTTAGGCTTCGGTGAGTTAAGGGTCGTGACTTAACAACAACTGAAGACCCCTTGTGGCTTGAAGATCTTTTCCGAACTAATTCCTAACGGGGAGTTGTTAACCCGCATGGGATGAACACGGGAGAGCTGCTTAAGAGTCCAGAACTCGAGGCAGCGGACCTGGGGACCAGGTCCTCTTAAGGGGGAGAGGTTGTGACACCCCGATTCCTCGGCTGTAGAGGTACGCGCCACGCGTGTGAGTTTTAGATTTAGGATTTACTTGATTCCTTTTTCTGCCTAATTGCGTTATTTTAATTCCCTTGACTTGAATAGCTGCAATTATATGATTTAAATTTTCTAGTCTTTGTGAAATTTATTACGTGAATTGTATATTTATTTTCCCGAGTATGATTAAGTGTTCAATTAATTTTAATTGTGAGAATTCTATGCCTATTTGTTCTTAATTAAAGCTTTGTATAACTTATGAACTTAATTGATAAATTTCTTGAGGACTTAATTGCCGCATTCATATCTTTGGCACCTAATTGCATTCATTTAATTCTTCCAAGGACCAAGTACCAAATTCTCCCATTTCCTTCTCTTCTTGGACCGATATAAACTATACACACACATACATACACTCATTTCTTCATCTCTTTCACATGAACAAACCTTTCTTCCCCTTTCTTCTCATTCAACCGAGCCATCCAAAGAAGCAAGAGACCAAGGAATTCCTCCATTTTCATCAAGATATCCAGCTCTATACTTCTTCCATTCCATCCTCTTCCATCTTCCTCTTCAAGGTAAGCTATGTATGTATATATATGATGGTAAAGCTTGGAGTATGCTAGGGTTTTGTGGTTCTTTGCTTCCTATGAGATTATATGAATCATATATAATAATCTTGAGTTGGTTTTGTGCATTTATATATAGAGTTGCATAAAGTTTGAGCATGAATGATCATATTCAATTTAAGTGTTTCTTATGGAGATCTTGATGAATTAATATATGATATCTTGGTTCTTTTGATGTCTAATTGAGATATATGGTAGGATATGTGTTTATGAACTTATGCCTTAAATTTGGTTGCATTTGGTTGAGCTTTGGAGTGGTTTTTGCCCCTTTTCTTCCCTCCATGCACAAACCCCCTGTTTTGCTTCTTTTTCTCGCCCAGAAGGACTACCCGGGAGGGTACTTTTTTGTACTGAAAAGTACCCGGGCAGGTAGTTTAATCCAGAGAGTTTCTGCACTCTTTTTCCCCGGCCGGGTAGATTTTGCCTTGTATTTTCCCCGGCCGGGTACTCCCTCATCCGAACTCCGATTGACCTGATTTTTGAACTGTTGGAAACCTATTGAAGTCTAAAAAAACCTCCTATTAGAATCATCTCAATATCCTTTTTCATTTGTGAGATATAATCAATTCTTTTTGGTGTCGCCACATCGCCCGAAATCTGCTTTCATACAAGTTTAAACTTACGCCATTTTCTCCTCGCTTTGAACCAAATTTCGTGCCATATATCATTTTAAAGGTATATGTGTCTAGTTTCATTCCCAAGGAACAAAACCCAATTCCAATTTATATAACTCAAGATATTTCCATTTTCCTATAGCTTGTGCATCCCGGAAAACTGTCAGCTTTTCCAAAACTTCGCCAAAACCGTTCTTCTTGCATTCCTTTCACCCCTTTGGCTCCCGTATGTGACTTATATGAATTATATGCTTACTTAGTTGGTATTTATGCTCTTATGTGACACTCATTGGTCTTTAATTTCCTAAACTTGATTGTGTGAACTCGTGCTTTATATATGAATTGAATTCATCTGAGTAATTGAGCATATGAACACGATCACACCATTCCAAGAAATTCTTATGCTTTATTGATATTGAAACACGTCATGACAAGTTTTATCACTTCATAAACATTCTTGTCGTGCGTCCTACTTGGTTCCATTTTGAGTCGTGTCTCACAAGTACACTGTATCCTCTTTCTTATTCAGTGATCTCCTCGGTGGAGATGTTTGGGATTCGTGGTCTCTCTCTCTCTGGGTCTTTCTTGCACATGGAGGTGAGGGTTTTCTTTATAAACGACCTATAACCTTGCATGAATTAAAAGTATGCCAAATGGTTTTCATATTAAAGTTAACCATATCTTTTATACCGGCTATGTACCGGAAATGATTTATAAACTGCATAGTGTTAATCTTAGCCTGTTTTGCGAGATATTCCTGATTGCCCCCGGCTTTCCTAGCGCTGGGCTAGCCGGTGTGGATCTTGTACCTGTTCCTGGGGCCCAGGGGCTTGTGTATTGAGGGAACCGGGGAGGCATCGGGCCGACGGTGAACTCTTGCACAGGTCCCATCCTGTTGGACTACCCGAATACCCACCAGGAGGTTTGGTGGGAGATGGGGCTCCGATCTGAGGGAGTTATGAACCCGAAGATCACCCTGATGCGCGGATGTGGAGGTTAGCTACCGGCCACATTGCACCCGGAGAAAGGAGATTAATTTATATTTGTTTTCCCGCCTGATAATTAATTATAACTCCTGTTTCCTGCTTGTTTCCTGATTACCTACTTATACTTGTCATTTAATAAGTGAAAAGTGGAGTCCAGGATAGAATAAGTACCCGTTCTCGTCGGGTCCCCTTAAAATATTAAACATAGATATACGTAACCTCTGGTAGGCCTCCGGTCCCTGTTCAACACCTGAGTTCGTGGATCGGCAAGGTAAAATAGGCTTCAACAGAGGGCGTACGGATACCGACACATGCATATTATATCCCCGTTTATCTGTCCTGCATGCTTGAACATAATTCCACCCGTACGTATTGATTTACTTCTGATTTCTGTCTCCTGTTTTATTAACTAATAATGTACAGTGGAATTATGCCTGCCTGATTACCTGTATATATATATATATATATATTTGCGTGTGTACCCCCTTCACTCAGTCAGTTGGCTGACCCCTCCCTCTCGTTGTTTTTAATCATGTCTTGTAGGTTCTGTGGTCGTTAGGCGGGAGTCTTTTGAGTTTTTTGTTCGAGTCTTGGTCTAGGTCGCACTACATTTTCCAGCATTCACATTTCCTGCTTTATTTTAGGCCTTGTCGGCCAATGTATTCTACTTTTGCTTTATTGAATTCGGGACAGGTTAGGACAGGTTGTATTTTCTTTAGTTGAACCCGTTTTACTTTCCTGCTTGTATTGTTTTTATGTATTGGTTGTGAATACATGACTGCCTTATTCCTGCTACTCTGTTCCTGTTGATTTGTTGGTAGGGTCTAGTCCCGCCTAGCACAGGGTTATTTTTTTTTTATTTCTGTCTCCGTTCGCTATGTAGTTCATGGGTGGACGGGGCTCATAGTGCGGGGGATGTGGTGCCCTCCGTCTAGGGTGTCACAACTAGGGTCAAGGGTGTATTCCAAGCTCGATTTAAGGCAAGGATATTATCAGTTAAAGATTAAGGAAGAAGATATTCCTAAGACAGGATTTAATACCTGGTATGGACATTATGAATTCGTGGTGATGCCATTTGGGTTAACCAATGCGCCGGCAGCTTTTATGGACATGATGCATCGGATTTTTCGGCCCTACCTCGATAAGTTTGTTGTGATCTTCATTGATGATATTTTGGTATATTCGAGGTCGGAGGAGGATCATGCTCGTCACTTGAGATTGGTGTTGGAGACTTTAAGAGATAACCAGCTTTATGCCAAGTTCAGTAAATGTGAGTTCTGGATTGACAGGGTGAGTTTCTTGGGTCATATTATTTCGAGCAAAGGCTTAGAAGTAGATCCTTCGAAAGTAGAGACAGTTTCTCAGTGGCAGAGTCCTAAGAATGTCTCCGAGATTCGAAGTTTCTTGGGGTTAGCCGGTTATTATCGAAGATTTGTTAAAGACTTCTCTAAGATTGCAGCTCCATTGACCCGATTAACCAAGAAAGAGGTTCAGTTCAAATGGGATGAGAAGTGTGAAGCTAGTTTTCAGCTCTTGAAAGATAAGTTAACTTCTGCACCGATATTAGGCCTTCCGGACGGTATTGAAGGGTTTGTGGTGTATACAGATGCTTCTCATGAAGGCTTAGGTTGTGTTTTGATGCAAAATGGGAGAGTAATTGCTTATGCCTCTAGGAAATTGAAAGAGCATGAGAAAAATTATCCCACTCACGACCTTGAACTTGCAGCGTTGATTTTTGCCTTAGGGAAGTGGAGACATTATATGTATGGAACCTCTTTTGAGATTTTTACCGATCATAAGAGCCTACAGTATTTATTTTCTCAGAAGAATTTGAACAGGAGACAGCGTCGTTGGATGGAAACTTTCGAGGATTATGATTGCGTGATTAAGTATCACCCTGGTAAGGCTAACGTGGTCGCGGATGCATTGAGCATGAAGGCTAGTGTATCCAATTTGAAGGTAAATATTGGACAACCAATGGAGTTGGTTAAGATAAAGGCTCGTATTGGTAACATCTCAGTACGGCCAGAGTTAAGGTAACAAATATTTGAGGCACAACGGACAGATATTGAGATTCAGAAGTTGATTGAAAAGGCTCGATCAGACTCCGAGTGTCCGTTTGGATTCGATGATACGGGAATATTTTGGTTTAAGAACCGAGTGGTAGTTCCAACGGAGTTAAGAAGAGTTATTTTGGATGAAGCTCATAAAACTGCTTATTCGGTACATCCTGGTGGAAACAAGATGTATCGGGACTTGAAATAGTATTATTGGTGGAACGGGCTGAAGAGAGATGTGGTGAATTATGTGAAGCAGTGTCTGACTTGTTAGTTAGTGAAAGCTGAGCATCAGAAGCCATCAGGATTATTACAGCCACTACCTATTCCCGAATGGAAATGGGAACAGATAGCAATGGATTTTGTATCGGGTTTACCTAGAGTGAAGGGTGGATTCGATGGAATTTGGGTAATTGTGGACAGATTGACCAAGTCAGCCCATTTTCTTGCAGTTCGGATGTCATATAAGATAGGTAAGTTGGCTAAGAGGTATTGTGATGAGATTGTTCGGTTACATGGAGTGCCAGCTAGTATTGTTTCAGACAGGGATCCGAGGTTCACTTCTAGATTTTGGCAAGAATTACAGAAGTGTTTGGGGACCAAGCTTCAGTTCAGTACAGCCTTTCATCCACAGACGGACGGGCAATCTGAAAGGTTAATCAGATATCTTGAGGATATGTTGAGGGCATGTGTGTTGGATTTCTCGAGTTCGTGGAATGAACAGTTGCCCTTGATTGAGTTTACCTACAATAACAGTTATCAAGCTTCAATAGAAATGGCACCGTATGAGTTTCTGTATGGAAGAAAGCGCCGGTCCCCGTTGTTTTTTGATTTAGAAGAATGGAAGTGGAGCAAACAGGAAGGTGTGAAAAGAAGGGATAAGAAAGAGAAACCTTCCAAAGCTATTCAGGATGCTATCGAAAAGGTTCAAATTATTCGGCAAAGAATGCAAGCAGCTCAAGATCGACAGAAGAGTTATGCAGACAAACGAAGGAAAGATCTTAAGTTCGATGTTGGGGATAGAGTGTTCTTGAAAGCTTCACCTCGAAAAGGATTCACCCGAATTGGAAAGGGAGGAAAGCTGAATCCCCGATATTTGGGACCTTATGAGATTTTGGAGAGAATGGAGCTACAGCCGACAAATTGGATTTACCTCCAAGTTTAACGGGTATCCATAATGTTTTCCATGTGTCACAACTTCGGAAATACTATCTCGATGAATCAGTGGTACTACCGGTTGAAGAGGTTGAGCTTGAACCGAATCTCACTTCGTTTAGAAACCAGTTAAGATTCTGGATCGGAAATTTCAAGAACTTCAAAACAGATGGTTTCCCTTGGTGAAAGTGTTGTGGCAAAGTGATAAGACGGAGGAAGCCACGTGGGAAACGGAAGAGAAAATGAAGAAGTTCTACCCCGAATTGTTTCCAACCGAGCAATGAATCCGAGGACGGATTCTCTTTCAGGGGGAGAGGTTGTAACGCCCCGTGTTTTCACACGTGCAGGTAAGTGTTACGTGCGCATTTACATTTAATTATATGATTTTATATTTTGAATTATTAATTGAATCCGTTTCTAATTTGATTTATTTGCTTAAATTCCATATGAATGTCAATGTGAGCTATGAATAAATGAATGAAATTGTGAGAATGTGAATTTCGTGAATTCGGTGTTAATTGAATGAAATTACGTGTTTCGTGTAATCCGCGGGCTTGATTGTAACTTATTTGAATGTTTTGGACTCTATTGGAAATTGAGTTGGGCTTAATTGCCACTTTTTGAAAGTTTAGGGACCTCGAAATAGAGATTCGTAAATAGCGTTAAACTTGTTTCGACGATACCTATCCTTTGAACTTGACCTTGTACCATTTCGATGTCATTTGAACCTTCGACAACGAACCTTTCTATAGCCTCGACTTGATAACTTGTTTGAACCGTTTCTTAAACAAACCGGACTTGGACAGACCCGTATCCTACCCGTTTCCTTACTAAATATCAGCATTTGCTTCCTTGTGCTTCCATTTTTGATCGATCAATTCACCATCTCAAGAGACAAGGGGAAAGCTCCAAGAAACCCTCCTTTTGATCAACCAAACTTTGAGCTCAAGATCAATCAATCCTCCATCTCTTTTCAAGGTAATTGATGATTTGTATTCTCCATCTCCTTCTCTAACTTTTCATCTATGTATAGCTTGGCTTGAGTAGAGGATTCATGTTGTTTTGAATATGAGCATGAATTGGGGTTTGATCTTGAACTTGGGATTTTAATGGTTTAAAGTGAGAGTTGATGCATGGAAATTGTTGCTTGAAGCTTCCTTATCATTGCTATATCTTTAAATTTCATGTTGATGGATTATAGCATGAATTGCCATTGAAGGAGCTTGAAGCTCCATGTTTGATGATCATGAGAATTGATGATGATTTGGCCAATTTTGAGCATGTATTCTTGTGTTTTAGCTTGGATTACATGTTATATATGAACTATATGGATTGAGTTCGTATCTAAGTGTACCTAAGAGCTTCGTTGTTGCTGCCCTGCTTCTCCAAAGCTTTTCCCTCGCGAAATAGAGCTTTTGCTCTGTTTTCTCTTTGAGGACGTGTCAGCTTTGAACTGAAAATGGACACGGCCGTGTTGGGCTCTCGACTTTGGAAAATTATTTTCAGAAAATCGGACACGGCCGTGTCCAAATGCTTTAAAACCTCGGACACGGCCGTGTCCATTTCCTTTGAAAACTCAACACGGCCGTGTCATTTGAAATGGCAGCTTTGGGGGAACTCTTTTATTGCTTGTATTGCATTTATGGTTCGTATTCGTGAATTATATTCAACGTGAATTCCTTTAAACTTTGAATTATGATTGATATATGACCTCAAGGACTATATGAATGTAAGAATGAAAAGTATGAAAGCTATGAACGCTATGAACGTGAACGAATACAATTTTATCGTATATTGAACGAAACTTGATGAATTATGTGTTTAATTGAATTCCATGGTATTCATGATCATATTTGGACATGTTCTTATGTTTCAAGCATATCATAACATGTCATTGCATAGCCGAGCGTCAAATGTGGTCATAATCGAGTTTCACACTACCTTTGTCACACAGATATTGACCTAGTGGGAGACGGGGTTGAGCAGTGAGAGCTTTGTCGGGTTCTTTGGTCTACCAGGTGGGTTTTTCTTCTATTAGCTAAAGATATGACCCAAAACACCTAATGTGCAAGATTTTGGCCGAAATTATATAAAGATATATATCGAGTTTTCAACGAGTCAATGTTTTACATGTAAAGCCTTTAATTTGAATATCCTACCAAAAGTTTTGGCGAGAAATGAATGTTCACAATGAATGGGGGCCCGGGACTTAGTGTATTGGTGAACTTGGGAAGCTTGGGCTGACGGGAATCCACATATACTAGTTTCATCAATTTCGGTAACCTAGACTTCACTAGGAGATTAGTGAAAGAAGGGGGACCCTCGCTTTTGGGGATTCATGTACCCCTCTAGCACCAATGAATGAGGGTTCGGGCCTTGCAAACCCGTCCCTAACCGGAGGAAGAAGGAGTATATGAATGATCGAAGGAATGATCTAATGAATGTGCACGAAAGAATGAATGCATGAACGAATGAATGAATGAATGATTAACGAATTACACGAGGTGTTGGTTGGAGATAATGCACGACCCCTCGCCGGGCCACTAATGACCTAATGAATGAAATGAATTGTTATAATCCTATTCGTTGAATTTTAATTCCCACTTGGGAAAAATGGTTCTAAACCTCGAATAAGGATTATAGCTTGCATGTATGTGTTTAAATTCCACTGTATTATAATATTATGCCTATTTTTTTATACCCACCAGTCTGTCTAAGACTGAACGTGGAGTTGTTTCAGTTTCTTTTTGCAGGAGGGAATGCTAGGCGGGATACAAGTCGGAGAAGTCTTGCATAGTGTATAGCATTTCTTGTCTTTACACTCATTTGTTTATGCTTTTGGTATTTTGGATAATGTATTTGAATGGAGCGTACACGTTTGTATTAGAATTACTGAGCTTACTTGAACTTAAATGTTGGTACCTAGAGCATATAGCTCAATATATGGAATACATGTTGGTATCTAGAGCACATAGCTCATCATATATGGGTCGGGTCATGGTGCGGGGGATGTGACGTCTCGCGCTCGGGCGTTACATTGCCGGTCCAGTGGCACCCCCTGCAACTCCAGTTTTACCGGTTCAGGCTCCACCTCTTTATGCTTATTGTCAGGGAAAGCATCTGGTTGAGAAGTGTTGGAAGCTTTTGGGCAAATGTTATGTGTGCGGGTGGTCCTCTTAGTACAAGATAGATACTTGCCCGAACAAGAGGCCGGTTGTGCAGGCTCGATTTATGCTATTGATGGAGAGGAGGAAGTTGTTGACATCAATCCAAATACCGTGATAGAAGGTACAATAAACATTCATGGCATATCACTACATGCATTATTTGATCCAGGGGCTACGCATTCATTTATTTCCCGGGATATTGTTGCTTCTATGCCTTTGCTTGATGATTTATCTGCGCATGTGTATGTGGTGAGTTCTCCGTTGGGAGGTTGCTTTGAAGCTGACAGGGTGTTCCGGGAGTGTCTGGTGACTTTTGAAGGCCGAGTTTTTCCTGCAGATTTGATAGTTTTGCCGATGAAGAAATACGGAGCAATTCTTGGTATGGATTGGCTTTTCAGACACAGAGCTAAGATGGATTGCCATGAGAAGAAGGTTTCTTTGGGCTCTGTGGTATTTACGGGGTGAGAGGTTGAAGTCCAACCCATTTGTGTCTTTTATAGAAGCAAGTAAGCTCCTCCCGGACGGCGTGACAGGTTTTGTGGCTTACCTTCTAAATAAACTAAAGGAACGGTCAAACTTGAGGAGACGGAGATCGTGAGAGAGTTTCCCGATGTCTTCCCTGAGAGTTTGGGTTCTTTGCCACCCGACAGGGACATCGAGTTTGTGGTCGACCTCTATCCCGGAGCTGAGCCTTTTCTCTAAGACACCTTACCGGATGGCTCCTACTGAGTTGAAGGAATTGAAAACTCAGCTAGATGAGCTTTTGGCTTGCGGTTATATCCGTCCGAGCCCTTCTCCGTGGGGTGCTCCTGTTTTATTTGTGAAGAAAAAGGACGGGACTCTGAGGATGTGTATAGATTACCGTGAGTTGAACCGGATGACAGTGAAGAATAAGTACCCTTTACCTCACATCGAAGAGTTATTTGATACCTTGCAAGGGTCGCAGGTGTACTCTAAGTTAGATTTGAGGCAGGGTTATTACCAAATTCGTATCCGAGAGGAAGATGTTTCTAAGACTACATTCAACACCCGGTATGGACACTTCGAGTTTGTGGTGATGCCGTTTGGGTTGACGAATGGCCCGGTCGTGTTCATGGATATGATGCACCGAGTGTTTAGATTGTTTCTTGACAAGTTTGCGGTGATTCTCATAGATGACATTTTGCTGTATTCTAAGTCCGCAGAAGAGCACGCATCTCACCTCAGGATTGTCTTGGAGACACTTAGTGAGCACAAGCTTTATGCTAAATTTAGCAAGTGCGAGTTTTGGATCGACAGAGTAGCATTCCTAGGCCATATAATTTCAGGTAAGGGAATTGAAGTTGATCCCTCCAAGATAAAGACCGTGGCTCAGTGGGAACGACCGAAGAATGCCTTCAAGGTAAGAAGTTTTCTCTGGTTAGCGGGTTACTATAGGAGATTTGAGAAAGATTTCTCCAAGATTGCGTGCCCGTTGACTAGGTTAACAAAGAAAGAGGTAAAGTATGAGTGGGTTGACGAGTGCGAGAGAAGTTTCCAAGCTTTGAAGGAAAGATTAACCTCAGCACCGGTTCTTACCCTACCTGAGGGATCAGGGTTATTCAGTTTTCACAGATGCTTTGAAAGAAGGACTCGGATGTGTATTGATGCAAAATGGCCGAGTGGTGGCCTATGCTTCTAGGAAGTTGAAGGAACACGAAAAGAACTACCCCACTCACGATCTTGAGCTTGCAACAGTTTTGTTTGCCTTGTTGAAGTGGCGTCATTACCTCTACGGGACGACTTTTGAGATATTCACTGATCATAAGAGCCTCAAGTATCTTTTTACTCAGAAGGAACTTAATAATAGACAGAGGAGTTGGATGGAATTCTTAGAGGATTATGATTGCACAATTCAGTATCATCCGGGCAAGGCTAATGTAGTGGCCGATGCTTTGAGCAGAAAAGCAAGTGTTCCGGGTTTAAGTGCAGAGTCTTCAGGGCAGGGATTGGCAGTTGTGGTTTCAGTGGCTCGGTTAGTTAACATTACAGTTTAGCCGGATTTGAAACAAAGCTTGATTGATGCTCAGGCTATAGATGCAGAGATTCAGAAATTGGTAGTTCGATCTAGAGTGGATCCCGACACGAAGTTTGGGTTTGATGATTCTGGTTTGTTCAGATTCAAGACAAAAGTTTGTGTCCCGGAAGACCTCAAGAGGTTAATACTTGAGGAAGGACACCGTTCTGGTTATTCCATTCACCCCGATGGTACTAAGATGTACCGAGATTTGAAGGAACTTTTCTGGTAGAATGGCATGAAGGGGGATGTCGCGAACTTCGTGAAGCGATGTCTCACGTGTCAAGTGGTGAAGGCAAAACACCAGAAACCGGGAGGGACCCTCCAACCACTTCCGATTCCCGAATTGAAGTGTGAGCAAGTGACTATGGACTTTGTGTCCGGCTTGCCGAGATCAAGAAGAGGTTATGATGGAATTTGGGTTATAGTCGACCGATTGACCAAGTCAGCACATTTTCTCAAGGTAAAGATGTCCTAAAAAACCCTTAAACTAGCAGAATTGTATTGTGATGAGATTGTGAGACTTCATGGAGCGCCTGCTAGTATCGTTTCAGACCGTGATCCTCGGTTTACAGCCAAGTTCTGGCAAGATCTGCAGAAAAGATTGGTTACAAGGCTTAACTTTAGCACTGCTTTTCATCCTCAGACTGATAGACAATCAGAGAGATTGATCAAGTACTTAGAGGATTTGTTAAGAGCGTGTGCTTTGGATTTCAAGGAAAAATGGGACAAGCATTTAGCTCTGGTCGAGTTTGCCTATAATAACAGTTATCAGACCTCTATTGGTATGGCTCCTTACGAGGCATTTTATGGAAGGAAGTGTAGATCGCCTCTCTTTTGGGATATTGAGGATTGGCGGTGGACAGAAGAGAACAAGCTCGAGAGAGCAACACCTCGGGAGAAATTGGATAAAACCACAACCAAGGTTAAGTTGATTCAACAGAGAATGAAGTTAGCTCAGGACAGTCAGAAGAGCTATGCAGATAAGAGGAGAACGCCCCTTGAGTTTGAAATGGGAGATAAGGTTTTCTTGAAAGCATCTCCGAGAAAGGGCTTTTCTCGAATAGGTCAAGATGGGAAGCTTAACCCGAGATACCTTGGACCTTTTGAAATCCTTGAGAGAATTGGAGAAGTGGCGTATAGGTTGGACCTACCGCCAAAGCTGACCGGGATACATAATGTATTTCATGTTTCACAACTTAGGAAATATTATCCCGAAGAAGCAACCATACTCCCTGTTGAAGAGGTACAACTTGAGACGGATTTAACGAAAGTAAGGCACCCGATTGAGATTCAAGATCGGAAGATGCAAGTATTGAGAAGCAAACAGATTCCCTTGGTCCGAGTTTTGTCGAGAGATCAGAAATCCGAAGAATCCACTTGGGAGACTGAGGAGAAAATGAGACAGTTGTACCCGGTTTCATTCTCAGGTCAAGCAGTGAACCTGGGGACCAGGTTCTCCGGGGGGGGGGGAGGTTGTGACACCCCGACCTACGGTCGGTACAGGTAAATTATGTGATTTAATATTATTTGTGTTTTAAATTAATTGTATATGAATTATATGAGTTTTATTTGAACTAATTGCATACGTGATTTATTTGAATTATTTGATTATGTCTTGGTTGAACCCTTACCTGTTAAACCGAACCAGCTTGAACCGGAAAACCTTGAACCGAACCTGTTCAGCCCTTAAAGGCAGAACCATTTCTTCCTTCCCTCATTCACGTAGAACAACAGCAGCAATTCAAAGCCAAGAGAAGTCAAAGCCCCAAGTTTGATCATCCAACTTTAAGAGCCAAGTTCTCCCTCGTTTCTTCACCTTTCCTCGAACTTGAGTATGTTTCGGAACCCCCTTGTCGTGCTCTTCGTTTCTATGGATTAATTCTGATTTTAGAGTGGTATTTGTATGCTTTTGCTTTGTTGGATAAGTGATCTATGCTTGATATATTTGAATTCTAACTTCATAAATGTGCTTTACATGTTATATATGTTGTATTTATTGCAAGAGATCTCATGGTAGTTGAGCATTGTGTTCATGGTTTTGAGCTTGAATTTGCATTCATGGATCATTGGCTTTAATTTCCATTTTTCTTGTGTTCTTGGAGTGCCAATATGTCTTACATGATTTATATGAATTATTTACACAATTTGGTAAGTTATTGGAGCTTCTTGGTATTGGTTCTTGGCCATATTTGGCCAAAATGAAAGCTTTCCCCTGCTGCTGTAAGTCTGCTCTGTTTCTGCATTTCGAACCAGGCCGGAACGGCCGTTCCCGCCCAAGATTTGAACTGGGAAGGGCCGTTCGCGGGTCAATCGTGCGCTTTTCCGAAACTGGGAACGGTCGTTCCCAGTTTGTACTGGGAATGGGAAGGGCCGTTCCCAAGGGCCAAATTTTGCAAAAACTTACAAAAGCGCGGGGAGCAATCGGATAGTTGGGAACGGTCGTTCCCATTTTCTTCTTCAGCCCGAAACGGCAGTTCTCATCTTCCAGAAACTTTTTAGCAAAAGCGGGAACGGTCGTTCCCTACAGTGAAAGGGTCGTTCCCAACCGTCCCGAAACCTGGGAGCTACTACTGCTTCTCTTTTGTTTATTTATGCACTTTTACATCTTTTATTGTTAATCTTTTGCATGTTTGATGTTATAACTTGATTTTAATTGCTTGATAAATTGTACATAATTGTTATATGCTATGATTTGTGAATTATATGACATTTTGTAACATTTTTGCATTCAAGCATGAATCATGCATTTTGCTGAGCGTCTTCTTTGGTTCATATAGAGTCTAATTCTTGGGCTTTTGTGTTTTCTTTTCAGAGGAGGTTCCCGTTGACGAGCCCGAGGTTTAGCTTGTTCACTTCCACTTCTTTCTTTTGTTAAGCACAAGGTGAGGTTTAGGAATTTTGTATAGTTAAAGACCTAAAACCTTATGTGATGTTCTCGAGCCGCGCATGTGACTATATATTATGTATATAGATAAATACGTGTTGAATAGAATATGTTTATGATCTTGTGAACAAGTTTGATTTTGGAAAGTTGTTAAATAAGCGTATGTAAGCAACTTTTGGAAAGTCTTTCTGTTCAAGTTAGTGAGATTTGCCACGAAAAATTTGGTATGAAATGTTTATGTGTATGTGAATGTGGATCCAAGGAGCTATGGGTAAGGAGCCCTCGGGAAGGTATAGGGCCGTCGAGGTAAAGCTTGTGCGTACACTCCATCCGAGGTATCACACGCGACGCCGGGAGCTAGGGAAGGTGTGATATTTCGATGCCTTCGGTGTGAAAACCGAGGAGGGCACGTTGTGGGTTATGTAACATCCCGATCGTTCGGATTTCCAGGTACGCCGTAACGAGAGGGTTTTATGTGCTTTAAATTATTTAATTACGTATTTGAATGTTATTTGAATGCTTTTAAGATTATTTGAATTTATATGAAATTAATTGTTTATATTCATGAACTTTGAATTTTTAAACGTTTAAGTTTCTTATGCTCGTAATTTGCTCGTTATGTGCCGGAATTCAATTCCGATTTTTGTGAGATTTTGGTATGCATGATATATGTGAGTTATGAATATGTTTACATGCTCGTTTTAAGTTTTCGTGTTTGTTTTTCGAGGTTTTAAACCTTTGGTATTTGACGAGGGACATGAGGGCCTAACTAGTTTTAGCGCGCCTCTTGTTCCGGAGGCCATAACTTGAGCTAGGGAATTCGGATTTGAATTCCAGAAGATGCGTTGGACTCGTAATGAAGAGATGAAGCCAAAGAACCTGATTTGGTATTTTTCTATGCCCATTTGGACCCTCGTTTTTCGCCCGGAACGAACAGCTTGCGCCAAAGACACCATCTTTGACTAGTCGTACACTTGTGGGGCCAATTTAACCATGCTCAAGCCTTTAACCTTGGTTTATATGATATTAAATCAGCCATATCCCTTCCCTACCCTTTCATTTCGTCCAACACACCCACAAGAGGAGGAAGAGCAGCTGATCCAAGGAGAAAAGAGAAGAGAAGAAGAAGCCCTTTCCATGTCTTGAGATTTTGAAGACAAATCTTCTCCATACTTCTTCATATCTTAAAGGTAAGTATATTTATGTATTCTCCTCTCTTCTATGCTTCATTTGATCCTTGAAATTCATGAAATGCATCAGATTTAATAAGGGTTTGAAAGCTTGCATGAATAGTTAGGGTTAGCTCATATTTTTGAATCCATGGCTTAGCTTAAGTTTGTGGCTTATTTGCTGCTTCCTTGTTGATTATATGATCTTCTTTGCTTCCATTATTGATCTATACTTCATGCTAGATGTGTTAGGGTTGATTCTCCATTGATAACATGATTGAAAGCTTGAGTTTTTGGCCCTGAAAATGGAATTTCCGAACTGCTGCAGTCTGCTCATTTTCACCCAGTTGCTGTCACGTTTTTTAGGCCAAATGTTGGAATTTTTGCCTCCAATTTCGTGTGTTAATGCTTGGATATGTGTTACACATATTTCTTTATGAATATGCTCTGTTTTGCCTTGAAAACCTTGGTTTATATGATGAGTTTTGAGCTTGAAAACTGCTGCAAAAATCTGCTCGCCCGTATGAACTGCTGTCAGGATTTTTGGTTTGGTTTGATGATCTCTTATGCTTATTTTCGTGTGAAATTGCATGGACATGAAGTATATGAGTTGTTCTACATGTTAGCTAGGTTTCCTTAAGCTTTTATGCCCCTTTTCAGTTGTATATATGAGTTAGAATATGACTTGTTTTCATGCCTTTCTTGCATCAGTTTTGTGTGGCGGTTTCGGGGTGCTAAAGCTGATCATATGAACTTATTATGCTTCATTTTGGATACTTAACTGATAGTACATGATGTTTGGATGATTTTCTCTTAAGATCCTTTGATGCTATTATGAGTTTTTGAGCCCCAAACCTAGGTTAGAAATCTGCTCCCCTGTTTTGGAACTGCTGTGACGTTTTGTACCTTGTTGCTTGAGTTATTGGCCTCCAATTCGTGTGAATTTGCATGGAGATGTTTTATACTAATTGCTTTACATGTTAACCTTTCTCTTTCAAGCTTTTAACTCCTAACTCAGCCCCTAAGTTGATGATCATGGCATGAATGCATGATTTGCTCTTTGTTTTTCCCCTTTTTAAACCGCAGCTGTCAGCCCTTTTCGCCCCTTTTCGCCTCTGTACCGAGACACCCCCGTGTCTCGGTTTGTTCTTTGGGAGTGACACGGGCGTGTCACCCCCTTTTTGTAGCTTTGTTTCCCGCCTATACTGAGACACGGGGGTGTCTCAGTTTAGGCTTCTGGGATGACACGGGCGTGTCATTCCCCTCGGTTTGATTTATAAGTGTAACTCTTTTCCGTTCCCTTGCTTTTCGTTGCTTTCTCTTGTCCCGTTTGTGGTCTATATGCCTTGTATGGTCATTCCTTGCTCCTTCTATGCTATGAATGCTTTGATAACATGTTGTATAGTACGATATGATCGTTATATGAAATCTGTGAATCCGTTTGATATGATTTATGAGACTTATGCATTAAAATGAACTCGTATGCATTATATGTCAATTTGTTAAGCTCCATACGTATCACTTGCATTCATATGCATTCGCCGAGCGTCAATATGGTTCATTTTGAGTCTAAGTTTGCCTCCTGCTCTTTGCTTTGTTCTTAGGTTCGTTTCGATGTGAGGAAGTGGTTTTATATGTATGTAAGCTATGTTTTGTTTATTCGTTTTTGATAAGGGTTGGTGTGTGTACGTGTTAAGTTTTGGCAAGAAAGCTTTTGTGATAAGTATACGCTTTGTGGGATATGTGTGTGTGAGTTCTGTGATCTGTGTGTGGGCCCCGGAGAAGTGGTATGTGATCTCGGGTCGGCCATGGGGCCGCCGGGCTCTCTCATCAACACGACTCCCTTTACGGGAGACTTAGTTCTCCTATACCGATGGAGCACTTTAAGGTTGGCCGTCGAAGGAACCGGGCGGGATCCTCCGGTTCACAAGTTTCGTTCTGTGGTAGGTTGAGAGGGGCACCTCTCTTCCCCAAACGGTGTGGAGGTGGGATTGATTTATGATTGGTTTTGTATTTCGCTTCGCCTTTGTTTCTGAAGTAAGTGGGTTGGATTTAAGCTTTCGGTTCGTTATGTTTCGTTTATGGTTGTGAAACGGGGGTGGATTTCTAAACTCTAAAACTTGACTGGATTTGGCCTTCGGCCCCAAACTTCTTTCTTTATATATATTACCACGGGTTAAATGTTTTACAATGCAAAAACCGTGCCCGGTTCATGAACCCTTTCAGCTTTGTATATGCTTTGCCATTATGTATATGTATGGGTGCGTGTGTTAGCCCCCTCACCAGTCTCTAGGACTGACCCTCGTTATATCTATCTTTTTTCCCCCTTTGATTTGAGTTGCAGGTACCCGTTTTGTGAGATTTGGAGCTAGGCGGTTGTCTTTGAGTCTTGGTTTTGGCGAGCTTGAGTCTCATGCATTGTATTTTCGTTTTCTTTATGCATTTTGGCTAATTCTGAAATATGTATAAGTTATGAATTTAAATTCGAAATTTTAAAGGTTTTGTAACTTGAAATGTTATTTTTGATATGTCTCGAGTATTTTTATTCGTTTGGGAGATTCTGGTGCTTCCGCATTCGTTATTTGCTTTATTGCTTGCTCTGAGTAGGGTCTAGACCGCCTAACTTAGGTTGGATTTTTGTTTGTCACCCGTTCGCTATGGTTTGATGCGTGGACGTAGTCTCCATTTCGTTTCACGTGTTGAGCTATGGTGCGGGGGATGTGGCGCCTTCGCTCCGGGGTGTTACAGGTTAGCTACCCCTCGTGAGTTTGTTTATGTTATGGATGGTTAAGACCGCCGGTGGCTCTTCCATCATCGGAGTAGTGGATGGATATGTTATGTATGTTTTAATTATTCTCAGGAGTAAAGGTTGGAAGCTCGTTCTCGCCGAGCTTGTGATATGTTCTATTTTGGGAAGTATGAATCGGGATAGAGTTTATGAAAAGGATTTTATGTGTATATATTTGTTCTGAAAGTTTGGTTTGTAAAACCTATTCCGGTTCATAAATCCACCTTTTGTTGTGTGCTTTGCTTTATACATATATAGGGTGTGGGTGTGCGTTAGCCCCCTCACTCAGTTAGTTGACTGACCCCCTCGTTTATTCTTTTAGTTGCAAGTTTTGGGACTTGAGCTAGGCAGAGAAGTGTGTCTTCCTTTGCACTTGTCGGTCTAGGTCTTGTTAGATGCATTTGCTTCTAGGCATTTTATATCATTTTGTATATGTACAGTTATTGATGGTAGTTTTAAATACTTATGTTTTGTTTGGGCCGTGATGGCATTTGTACAGGGATTATATGTTGGTACCTATATGTAAAATGATATGTATACATATGTGTTGGTACCTATACGTATCTATCTGATGCATCTACTACTTGTTTGATTTAATTTACTTCACTTCCGCATATTCTGGTTTTGTTTAGCTCCGCCTAGCCTAGAGAGTGTGTTGGTCTCCCGTTCGCTATGATTCTGATTCGGGTATGGACATTCCATTTCGTATTCGGGTTTGGATCCTAGTGCGGGGGATGTGGCCCTACATGTGGGTGCTACAAGAAAGGTGGCGTGTGGTTGAGTTGAGGCAGCGAACGGCTGCTAGCGGAACACAAGGTGGTGGTGTCGGTGCCGTTATGTAAAAAGGGGCAAAATAGGTTGGGGAGGAAAGAGCCGATTAGGGCTTTTACTAAGGACCGAAAATTTATCAGCCAAATTCATTCAATTTCAATTAAGACCCCCAATTATACAAGTAATGTAATTAGATCTCTCAAGTATTTAAGTTATGCGATTTAATTCCCCAAGTTCAATTAAGGTCAATCGTAAATCTTATAATTTAAAAAGGACCCCCAAAATTTACATATGCATACATAATACACAAAATTCCATTATTTAATAAATAAAGTAAGTCTCGTAAATACAAAATTAAATAATTAGCGGCCTAAAAAACATGAGAACGACGTTATATCTAATTCTGAAAATGTAGGGTGTTATAAGTTAACTATGCAATCTTAGATATAGGTCTAAAGTACAGGTGTCGCTCGAGACACCCGAATTATGACTTATGTTGGCATTACAAAAGTGATACGTGAAGGAATGTAAGAATCGACAAAGGACCTACGTTTTCCTAAAGTAAGAAAAATGTCTTATTTTATAAGTTATTCATATTCCATATTGTAGTTCTTGGCCAAGGAAATTAGATTGAGATCATGAAAAGAGTTTCTTGAATCGAGATCAAATGGATACGAAATGAACTTCTCTTTAAGATTATTATTATTAGGGTTTTATTTATTCTCATACCCTAGATATTAATCGAGAGATGGAATAAGTAGGAGGATTATAACAACCCGCTCGTCCAACCATTCCAGGTATGCCTCTACGAGAGAGCTACATGCGCATTTAATTATTTTAATTATTTTAATTTTGTGTTATTTTAATGGTAATGTGATTATTTGTAATTAATTGTGTCTATTTGTTTAACTTATACTTGAGTTTTAACGTTTATGTACGCGTACTTTGTAATTTGCTCTCTACGTGCTCGAATTTAATTTTGTTTCTTGTGATTTTTTTATATAAGTGAATTACGTGAGTTATGAATGTTATTATGTGATTGTTACATATTTTAGAGTTTTTTTTACGTGGTTCTTGGCTCGTTTTGTAAAAACGGGATTTGTGAGGGACGTGAGGGCCTAACGTGTTTAGCGCACCTCATGTTCCGGAAGACGTAACTTGAGTTCGGGAATTCGGATTTGAATTCTGGAAGATGCGTTGGAC
Organism: Lantana camara; assembly: GCA_037501455.1. Classification (NCBI taxonomy): domain Eukaryota; kingdom Viridiplantae; phylum Streptophyta; class Magnoliopsida; order Lamiales; family Verbenaceae; genus Lantana; species Lantana camara. The sequence goes on from CM074858.1 coordinate 58,878,586, forward strand.
TCTTAACGAAGAAAGGAAGCCAAGGAACCTACTTTTGTATTTTTCTAAGCCCAATTGATTCTCCAAAATTCAGCCGAAACGAGCATCTAGCGACAAGAAGACACCCTTTGACTAGTCTTGAGCTTGTGGGCCCCATTTTAACCCAAATTAAGCTTAAACCTTGACTTTATTAACCAAGAGACATCCCTCTCTCCCCCTTACCTGATACATTTCGGACTCCCTCCCCAAGACACAAGAAATCAGCCCCAAAGTGAAGAAAAGAGAGAGAAAGAAGAGAAGAGGAAGAAGAAGGAAGGAACTATTCAATATCTTCAAGCTTTGAACTCAAGGTCCATAAATTATCCTCCATTTGAATAGTTAAGCTCATATTTGTGATCTAAATGCCTTTGTGGTCATCATGCCTTTCTTTTTGCAAGATTTCATCCATGTTTGATTGATATATGGCATATGGTATGAATAGTGAGGGTTTGTAGAAATTTGATGATTGTAGCTTGTTTTCTTGTAGATTCTTTTGATGTGAAGCATGTATTTAGATCCTAAGACATCATTTTTGATATATATGAACTTTCTTTGTCTGTTAGATGAGGATTCATGACTTTGCCATTGTTGATTTTGAAGCTTTTGCATGAACTTGCTCTCATTTCACTTCTAGCATGATTATTGCAACTTTGGTCCCTTTTTTATAGCTTGAATGCATGAGTTTTTGTTTCCTCAACCTTCCATTATGTGTTATCTTGGTGCTTGTGTGGTTTTTTTGGAGTTTTGAGGGAGTTTGCAAGCTTGTTTCTCGAAAATTTGGCCCCTGACCCAAATCCACGGGGGTGGATTTTCTCTTTGAAAAAAATCCACCGGGGTGGATTTGAGGTAGCCCCCTCCTAGAACTTTCTAACCTAAATCCACGGGGTTGGATTCCCCTTTTGAAAAAAATCCACCGGGGTGGATTTAAGGCAGTGGCTCCGTTTTGCTCCCGAACTTTGTTTTCTTGTTCGTTTTGCTCATTTCCCTCCCCGATCTTGTTCCTAATGTGATGAATACTTGTTTGTATGTATGATATGCTTTGCTATGGCTTGTTATTGCTTGAATATGATATGTTTTATGTTTGAATAATGTGTCTTGTATGTTATATTAATGTGTTGGACTCGTTTGACGTGATTCGTGCCTTATATGATTCAATGTGTACTTCTACGTGCATGAGTGACTTTGTACTTTGTTTACTTGCCTTGCATGTAATCTCCTTGCTCTTATATGAACTATATGCATTGTTAATGTGTTATATAACATGTTATGTGTGTTGCATGAAGTTTGTGAGCTTGTTTGAAGTGAAATATGTGAATTATGATTTGATATGATCTAAGATAAACTCTTATGACCTAAGTGCCACTTCATCTCAATCTCTATGCATCATTAGCATCCATATACATATGCCGAGCGTCTAATTAGTTCATTTTGAGTCTAAGTTTGTCCTGTGATCTTTGTTTTGCTTTTAGGTTCGTTCCGTAGTTAAAGTGGTGGTCTCTTAGAAGGGTTTGAGTTTGTTTCGTCGGTTTGGTCGACAAGGTGAGGTTTCTTTCTTTTAGCTATTATGACCTACAACCCTAAATATGTTTTAAGCCAGCATGTGATCTATATATATATATATATATATATATATATATATATATATATATGTATATAGATATGTGTTTGATATGTATTTTGTGGGATTTATTCCTTTTGTTATGGAACGTTTGAAAACGCTTTTATGTATAAGTAAGCTATATTTTCGTTCCTTTGTTTTGAAAAGGGTTGGTATGTGTGTGTGATATGTTCTGCCGAGAATTGGCTTTGAAAGATAAGTCTTTGTATAGGTGTGATAAGTGTGTGTAACTTTCGTGTGGGGCCCAGGAGTTTTGTACAAAGGAGCCCCCGGACGGCGTCGGGCCTTGGTCACTCCTGAGTATGGACTCCACTTTGATAGGATCAACCCGAACCCGCTAGGAGGTTAGTGGGGGACGGAGTCCTTGGGCGTGAGTGTCATGAAACTCACGACCCTGACGTCTAAGTGTGTTGGATGCGAAGGGTGGCCACCCTTCCATCCCCCGGAGAAGAGATATGTGTGTGTGTTATGCCTTCGTTTGTGTTAAGTTCCGAGTTTTGATTTGTGAAGGAGGTTGGTTGGTTTGCACTCGTACTCGCCGAGTGGTGTGTGTGTGTGTTTTGCTTCCGTCTTTGTTTCGTGAAACGGGAGTGGATTTCTAATTCCTTAAAATTGGTTGATTTTGGCCTTTGGCCTTAAACCCCTTTTCTATATCTATGTTATCACGTGTTAAAATGTTTTAGATTGCAAAAACCACGCCTGGTTCATGAATACTCTAAGTTTTGTATATGCTTTGCTCTATATTTACGTACGGGTACATGTGTTATCCCCTCACAAGTCTTTAGGACTGACCCCACTTTGTTGTTTCTTTTTCCCCTTTTGCTCCTTGAGTTTGCAGGTGCAGGTCTTCGGTTCGTACTAGGCGGTAGTCTTTTACTTTGGGTCGCTCGAGTTTGTTAGAAGAGTCTTTTGCATCCTTGCATCTTTACTTTCCAGTTTTGGTACTATGTATAAGTATGGTACTATGTATAAGCTTTGTATGATTTATGATTCGGATTTTGAGCTTGCCTTGTATAATTCCTTTGGCCTTGGATGGGCATATTATGTATAATTTGTATTAATGTAGCATGTATGTTTGTATTTTGTGATCGTAGCTGCTTCCGCATTCGTTTTGTTTTGTTGCGCACTCTGATTGAGGGTCTGGACCGCCTAGCTAGTGTGTGGGTGTTTTGTTTGTCACCCGTTCACTGTAACTTGTTGCGTGTGCGGAGTCTCCATTTCGTTGTACGTGTCGGGTTATAGTGCGGGGGATGTGGTGCCCTTCGCTCCGGGGTGCTACAAGGATCGTATTTCATGAGTCATCAATAACTGAAAGGTTATTTCGAGTAATTTGTTATTCAGCTCAGAGTCACACACCTATTGCTAGATTATGGTTGTGTGATCTTTGAGATGATTAATTAATAAGAGTATTAATAAGTTAGACCTATTTCTAATCGAATAATGAACCTAAAGGGTCACACACAAAAGTTTGGTTAACGAGAGTATAGGCTCGATGAATTATTGAATTGATCGAACCGGCTAAATGTAACCAGATGGGGAAACACATGCGTGTGGGTAGAGTCACATGTGGGCATGTGTCACACATATGCAAGAGGAATGGGAAAATGAAGAGAAACGAAAGGAAGATGAAAGAAAAAGGAAAAGAAATAGAAGAAGGGAAAGAGAGAGAGAGAGATGACTAGTGGCGGGATACTTCCGCCCTGACCGGGAATGGTTGATTGCTGCATAATTGAGACTGGTATTGGCTTAGGATAAAGATACGGGTTTTTGGGATAAAGGTCTCGGTTTTAGGAAAAAGAGCAGTCAACAGGTTCATAAAAATGCGAAGAATAAGGTTTAGGGGCTCGGGAATGCAAATGAGTGCTTGTGTAAAATATTTACATATAAGTTTATGAGTTTACGTTATTATCATTTTCACCCACAAACTTTTAATTAAGTTACAATTAAGCCCAAATTTTTATTAATCAATTTAGTACTTAGATTTTAGGAAGTGATAATTAAGGACAAGTAAACAATTAAGGCATGTCAAAGCATGAAAGGCATATTTCCAGACAATTAAATCATGCAATTAAATGAAGTAAACATGTAATTAACACATAAAACCTATGCTTTGAAACCCAGACCGGACGTCGAACAGGGACCTCTAACTGGTTAGTGGTTTTACTAGTTCGACCGATCAGACCACCGGTCGAACCGGTATGATGTCATAATTATGTAATAATTATATATAATTATAAATATTAATTAAAAATAATCAAATAAGCTAAATAATATAGACAATTATGATGAGGCATAAAATCACGCTCTTATCAGAGCCGTCCACGTGTCGTCATTAACCGATTTAGAGATTGAACGCTCGCATTGATGGGCTCGTGGATCAATCCAGCCCACTCTCTTGTGGGCTTATACAAGCCCATGAGCCTCGGCCGACTGTCCCAGTAAAGGGTAGGGTTGTCAGACCTGATGCACGTACCCCGGTCCTCAAGGCCACTCCTCCAGGGAGGCTCCCTACATGAGGGCGCCCGCTATTTGACGCTCGTGTGTCTGACACTCAAGGATCATCTATCGGGGGAGACCCATTCGTACATCCTTCGAGCGTCACCGACGCTCGTATGGGATCTTCTCCCTTCTGGAGCATCCACGCTCCTGTAAGACAAACCTTGTGTCTTCCCTGCGCGCGACCCTCGCAAACAACCTCTGACACAGAGGCAGTGCGCACCTTGTACCTGACACGCCGCCTGCTTTTCAGAGATGTCACTCTCATGCCCTCACAAGCCTCCAAGTGTTAGGGCAACAACGGTTTAGGACCACACGGTCAATTTACCCGATTTAGCCTCACCCTTAACATATAAATAGGGGAGAACACTTGCATTCTCCCCCAAGTCATCTTCCTCGTACACACACTATACTGGGCATATTTTTCCTCTATTTTTCTTGCATCTTCTCAAGCTCTGTAATATATTCACCACAGTTGCATCATCATCGCGTCTTGCATTCTTGGTGTTATCCTAGCTGGAAGAACCGCGCTCGTAAGGAAACCCAGTTCCTGAGGCTCTAACACCTATGATGGTCTTCCCCTTTTAAAACAAATATTGAAAGCGTTGTTGCATTTTTAGAAGTTCATATTCCTGCACCATCATTTTTTTTTTGGCGTCGTCTGTGGGAAATTCCATCGTCACCTTCTTTAGATCTTCATCTATTTCTTCCTTCTTTAGCTAGTTGAGAAAGAACACCAATATCTTTAATCATGGTTACTGCGACAAGGTTTGGAGCTCTAGAAAACAGGAATGTTCTTCCGAGTAAATGAGGATCACGCAGGGATCAACGCCCCCGCCAGAAGTACGCCCCCGCCCACGGCTGGAAATGGGGCCGGAAACACGGAAATCGCTGCTGCAACTCATCCTCCCAACGGAAACAGGGTAGGAGGATCTGGCTCTGTTCCGCCACCCCCGGCCCTCATCCTCGATGTCCCAGTTCCCATCCCGGAGTATACTCCATGGCTATGCCACCGCCAGGATATGCCTACATGCAGCCCGGGATGATGCCCGGAGTGGTACCAGGCATGGTGCCCATCATACCTCTGTACCAGGTTGGACCGCTGCAACTCCCTGTATCTTTGCCGGAGGAGATCCAAGGGGTAGAGACGCCTCCGTTAACTCAGCAACAACTTCAGGCGATATACGCGCAATGTGAGGTACAGGCAGCACAGAAGGCATGGATGCATTTCACTTCTATGTACTTCCCCTCAGGCGCGGGGGCTCAGATGGCAGCACCTCTGGGAGGAATACAGATTCACCCCCTAATGGCGGCCCAGAATGTACTGCGAGCCCAACCACCACCTGTAGCACCCCTTACACGTGGAGGTGCCACACCCCCGCACTATAGGTCAATCCACATACGAAACGGGCAATCCGTACATGAACTAACCTATAGCGAACGGGTGACAATGCAATAAATGACAAGCGAGGCGGGATTAATGTATACATGCAACGAGTGAAAGCGGAAGCATAAACTATTCGCTATCAACTATAATTATTAAACATGTCAGGACATTTCTCGATTGCCAAGTAAAATAAAATATGTTCTAGCTTTACATATCAATACATTATCATCTCTGAATATAAATAACAATTAACTATAATAACAGTTCTAAACAACGATAAACAATATGCACCGTGATTGACTCGACTACATGGACTGGACTTAACACGACTCGACTCGACACCCGCCTAGCGTGCACCTGCAAGAACCTGAAAGGTGGAGGCATCAGCCCATTTAAGACTGAGTGAGGGGCAAAGATACATATTAGCGCAGATAACATGCAAGTTATAACCTCGGGTAAGGTTTTGTAACTAAAATAATATAAGTGCAAGAATAACATAAAACTCGCCCGAGATTACAACTGTCAAGTTTAACACGATAATCACGTTTATTATAACAATCAGTGGCCCTGGCGAGGGGTGCGCAAGATCTCCAACCAACCTTGACAGTGAACAAGAATTACATTTTCATTTAAATAGGTTACCACATGAGTCATTATAGTGCACACGATCAATAACACGAAATTCTCATTTCTCCAATGGTGGTGGGTTTGCAAGGCCCGAACTACCCACGATATCACGTTGCACGTGGGAACATGACTCCCACGTACGGGACTCCTTCCTCCACCAAACCTCCTGGTGGATTCAGGGGGCATCCCCACGGTTTGAGATAGGTGTGTAAGTTACCCGTCAGCCCTATGCTTTCCCGGTTGGCTCAAACACTCACCCTCGGGCCCATAATACACGATACACGATAATTCACCAAACACGATCACGGTTCAATCACGATAACTCGGTACATGGCTTGCTTGTAACACGACCACGACTTGCTTGTAACACGACACACGACTTGCTTGTAACACGATACACGACTTGCTTTCAGCAACATAACTTGCTTTCAATGAGCACGATTTACTTTTAAAGAACACGAATTGTGAGTTTAGAAACACTTATAAATATATATATGTTTATACCATTTGGCCCAAAAGTAACGTAAGGTTATACGGGTTCTAAGTAACTAGCAATTAAACCTCACCTGACAGGCGACACGATGACTCATGGATCCGTGAACGTGCTCAGTTGATCACAATCTCCGCCCCGGGAGAATAACTGGACAAGAAACAGGACATGGTGTACTTGTGAGACAATAACTCATCAATGTTACCAAATAAGACGCACGGCTTAATCATGTAATGAGATATCATGGAATGAACAATGTAGCATGATATATTCATATTATGACATGGAATTGATCATATAATAACATGTTAGGGTTAATTAAATGATTAGAGAAGGAATTGGAATTTCCATATTTATGCAGAAAGTTTCTAACCTTCCAGAGGCATGGGAACGGCCGTTCCGAACTTTAGTTCAAAACGGGAATGGTCGTTCCCAGCTCCCCGAAGTCACTCCCCGAAGATGGGAACGGCCGTTCCGACTGTAAGCCAAAACGGGAAGGGCCGTTCCCGTCCTTGCCGCCCTGCACATTATTCAAATATATGGGAACGGCCGTTCCCCAATTACAAAGGGAACAGGAAGGGTCGTTCCCATTTCACAAAAGATACTGAAGCAGGGGACGAAATAGGGGACCTTCGAACCATGGCCAAAATCACTCAAAACTTCATGCTTTTATTCATAATATGCAAGAATTCTAGGAATTAATATACATATATACTCACGATACAATAAGGCCTCATATAAACACTCAAATCATAACTTAATCACCAAAATCACCACTTTCAAGTTCATACATGATTTCATCATATAAGTTCATATTCTTCAAGAATTCATGCACTAAATCATGATATAGTCCTATTTTCATAAATCAAACAACCTATAATCCATTTATTCCATGAAATCATAAACCCTAACTTTCATAAAATCATCAAAGATCACATGTATCAACTTATAGTCACCTTGAATGAAAATAAATGATGGAGAAGGATGCTTGAGCCTCAAATATGGAAATTCCTTGAAAAATTCTAGCTTGAAGATGATGATCTCCCAATTACTTTTCTTCTTGAAGGAACCGAGACAATAAGAACAAATATGTTGGGTGATTTTTGGATGAAATGGGAGATGGAAGCATGAAGAAGTTATATTACGTGATTCATTGCTTTGAATTTGATGAAATGCATAAATTGCAATTAAGTCCCTCAAAGCTATAAGTCATGCAATTAAGTTCCATTCCTAGTTAATTAATCACTTTAGTCCAAGAATAATGTATGCAATTTGGTCCTCACATTTCCAATAATAATTATTTAAGGACCATTAGGCAATTAAATCATGTTCGGTAATTATTTCACGTAGCAAGTAAATCAAATTATAAAATGATTCTCAAGTTAGCACGTATTTCACGTATTTTCACGTAAACATTTTGAAATGCAATTTATAAAATTAATATAACACGTAGAAATTGAATAAACGAAAATAATAAAATAAAATCCTAACGCTCGAAACTCACACGTGTCGAGCGTACCCGACTTTCCGAAAGTTGGGGCGTTATACCACCACCATCTCCTGTGGTGGAAAATGGCGCGCCCCCGAGGGCGGATAAAGAAGGACACCCTCTGGAGAAGGAGAAAGCACCCCAAGTGAGGGACAATGAAGAAGAGGTCCAATCGAGGGCCACTGAGAGGGCAAGCCGCAGAAATGTCGACGACCCTCAGCTAGCCGCAATGCAGGATTAGATTAAGGGGCTCCAGAATGTGGTGGAGCAGCTCTCTCGAGCACGGACTCAAGCCTCCCATGGCGGGGGCGAGAGATCCAGGGCCAGAGACGCTCACGATCCACGCAGCCAGGTTTCCCACCACCGGAGAGAAGCGAACCACGAGGAGTATGATCCCGAAGAGAGGGATTATAGGATCTTGATGGGTGATTCCCCCCTCATCGACGTGGTACTGATGACCCGTGCAGGGAAGGGCAAAATACCCACGTTCGTCAACAGATATGATGGAACCACTGATCCAGCCGAGCATCTGGATCACTTTGTGCACCTGATGCATTTGTACGATCATTCGAGCAACTATTGGGCCAAGGTATTTGTCACTTCCCTCGTTGGAATGGCTCAGGATTGGTATAAGAAGCTTCCTCCGCGCTCAATCCAAGGGTATACCGATCTGACAGACGCCTTCATAAGCCACTTCAACTCCTTGAAGGCGCCAGCCCCAGCCGCGACAGCTCTCTACAGCTTAGTCCAGGGGCCAAACGAGACGCTCAGGGCCTTCATGGGAAGGTTTAACAAGGAAATCCTGTTGGTGGAGAAGCCCTCGATGGATTTCTTGAGGCATGTACTTTTTGGGGCCATCAACATGAAGCATTATGTCAGCAAAGAATTCGTGGAGGAGGTGGCCAAGAAAAAGCCACGCTCGTTGATGGAGATCAGGGATATAGCTGACTCTTTCTTCACCCTCGAGGATATGTACATTGCGAGGGATCAGAAAATGGCGAATGCCCCTCGCCCTAGCAAAGCCCCCAAGGATAGAGGAGATTCTAACAGGGGTCGCCGCCGCAGCCCTATCCCCGCTCGTCGTAATCCTTCGCCTCCGCGTAAGTTCGAGCGTATCCCCCTCAACCGCCCAATTGCCGAAGTATATTCCATGGCGGATAAGAAACTCTTCAAGAGACCGCCGAAGTTGAGGGAGACTGAGGCTCAAAAGCGCTCAGGAAAGTATTACGCTTTTGATAAACAGAAGGGGCATGATACCAACGAGTGCCGCCAACTTGAGAGCAAGATTCAAAGGCTTATCGCTGGGGGGCACCTCAAGGAGTTTGTGAAGGTGCTGGAAACGTATGATGAGCATTGTGCTAAACGAGCACGTACTAGAGGAAGAAGCCGCTCGCGCTCACGAAGTCCCCGCCACCATCACACCGAAACGAGCGACCACGAAAAGGGGAAAGCTGCGGATACGGAGAATCAGCCCTTTGCGGTCATTCACATGATCGCCGGAGGACCTTCGGGGGGCGATTCTAATGCTTCCCGACGCCGCCACATTCGAAGTTATGACCAGAGATCCTCCTTGCCCAAGCCTGTGCTCTCTGTTGACAGCTCTCTACGTACGAGAGAGAATGATATTGTAGGGTTCACGGAGAAAGATTTGGAACACATTGTAACACCCCATGGGATCGGTGAAGCCTCTGACTGTCCCATGATGGTTAGTTTAGACGTTTCTAACCACGTTGTAAAGAGGGTCTTAATTGATAGTGGAAGCTCTGTGAACGTTCTCCCTTACTCAACGTTTCAAAAAATGAAAATAACAAATATTCCGCTCGAACCCCTGAGAACAGCCCTCGTCGGTTTTGGGGGTTCCGAGATTGTCCCTCGCGGACAGATTCGCTTGGGCACCTCTTTTGGTCGTGTCCCACAGCGAAAAACTTTGAGCGTCCTTTACACAGTCGTCGAAGTGGACCTCCCCTACAATATCATCATTGGTCGCCTGGCCCTCGTGGACTTCAAAGCAGTAATCTCCACTTATCACCAGAAAGTCAAATTCCCCACTCCCGCGGGCACAGGCGAGGTTCTGTGCAATGTCAAAGAAGCTTGGGAATGCTAAGTCCTCAAGCCACAAGCCCAAACAAACCATTCAGGCGGGACCCACTAAAAAATCAGTTGACTTCCCCAAGTTAGACGAGGATGGCCCCGAGCCTAAAAGGGCCAAACTGTACAAAAAGAAGAACAAGAAGAAGACCCCCAATGAGGCCCAGCGCACAGGGGACGGACCACCCGGAGCCGTCGAAGGATCCTCTTCCGAGAACGAGGATGATGGGCCCTCGGGTGTGGAAAGCGATAGACTTATCGGGAAGAAACGAGCGCTCGAGGCTCCAAGGCCTGAGGTTTGAATCGAGCCCACCGAAAAGTTCTTGACCATCGAGTTGGAACCGGGGAATCCAGATAAAACCACCCAGATTGGCTCGAATCTCGACGGTCCCTCACAGATTATGATGATTGATTTTCTCCGAGAGAACCTCGATGTATTCGCTTTGAAGGCTTCTGATCTCACTGGAATAGATCCGAGCGTCATAGTCCACAGGCTCAACGTGGACCCGGCCTTCAAGCCAGTCAAACAGAAGAAGAGGGACGTCCACGGTTTCAGGAGGCAAGTCATTGAAGAAGAAGTTGATAAGCTCCTTGACGCTCAGTACATTGAGGAAATTTTATACCCGGAATGGCTTTGTAATGTAGTGCTCGTTCCCAAGAGCGCCAACAAATGGTGCATGTGCAATGACTTCACAGACCTCAACAAGGCGTGCCCCAAAGACCCTTACCCCCTGCCGAGGATTGATCAATCGGTAGACTCAACAGCGGGGTGCGAGCTCATGAGCATGATGGACGCTTTTCAGGGATATTATCAGATCTTCATGGCGCCCGAGGACCGCCCCAAAACCTCGTTCGTTGTGCACATAGGCGTTTATTGTTTCAAAGTCATGCCGTTCGGACTCAAAAACGCGGGAGCAACTTATCAACGCCTCGTCAACAGGATGTTCAAGCACGAAATAGGAAAATCTATGGAAGTATATGTTGATGACATGATAGTCAAGAGCGAGCGTCAGCACTCCCATCTGGAGGATCTCAAACGAACTTTCAACGTCCTACGTCATTATGGAATGAAATTGAACCCCTCCAAATGCACATTTGGCTTTCGGGGTGGTAAATTCTTGGGGTACATGGTCAGTCAGCGAGGCATAGAGGTAAATCCGGAAAAGATTAAGGCGATTCTTCATATTCCCTCCCCTCGGAATGTGAGGGAAGTCCAAGTGCTAGTGGGAAAGATCATTTCATTGAACAGGTTCATCTCCCGCTCGGCGGGCAGGAACTTACCTTTCTTTAGAATTTTGCACAACGCTCGCAACTTCACCTGGAGCGAGGAGTGTGAGAAGGCTTTGCAGGATATGAAGTAATACCTCACGAGCGCACCACTGTTGACCAAGCCTAGCCCTGGAGAAAGCTTGATTATTTACCTTTCAGTCTCTGCAGAGGCTACGAGCGCTGTCCTAGTGGCGGTCCGCGAGCGTAAGCACATGCCGGTTTACTAGTTGAGCAAAACTTTGCAAGGGGCGGAAAAGAGATATATGGAGATAGAGAAATTCGCTTTTGCGCTCGTTAATGCGTTCCGAAGGCTAAGGCCTTATTTTCAGGCTCATTTTATCACAGTGCTCACAGACCAACCCCTCAAGCAGGTGCTCGTGAAGCCAAACGTCTCGGGGAGGTTAATCAAATGGTCAATTGAACTCAGTCAATTCGATATCACTTTCGAGCCCCGCACCGCGATACAGGCTCAGGCAGTGGCGGACCTGTTAGTAGAGCGCTTCAATTTAGATTCAGGGCCCCCAGTAGAAGAAGGGTTATGGCTCCTGCACACAGATGGCTCCTCGACCTCACAAGGGGGGGGAGCCGGGGTGACCCTCACGGTGTGGAAGTTGATTACGCTATTAAACTGGCGTTCCAGGTCACCAACAATGAAGCTGAATACGAGGCTCTAATCCAAGGGCTCTGGATAGCCCTCCAGAATGGCGCTGTTCGGGTCACTGCCTATGTTGACTCCCAGCTGATCGCAAGTCAAATTGATGGAACTTATGAGGCTCGAGAAGCCACTATGGTACAGTACTTGGCAAGGGCTAAGGATGCGATCGCCAAGTTCAAAGAATTCCACTTGCTGTAAATCCCATGAGCGGAAAACGAGCGTGCAGACGCTCTTTCCAAGTTTGCATCCACGCTGGAAGACTCTTGCGAGCGCTCAGTCACGTTCCTCAGAGTAGAGAAACCGTTGATTCGTGAAGCGGAACCCTCGGGCGAAGTGAACACGATTGATCCCTCTGAACCTTGTTGGTTAGATGACATCATTAAGTTTATCAGGGATGGGACCTGCCCGAGCGATAAGGTAGAGGCTCGGAAGGTTAGGAGTAAGGCCCCTCGCTTTTCTCTTGACAAGGACGGAAGGCTATTCAAACGATCTTTCCAAGGTCCGCCGTTGAGGTGCCTGAGGCCCTCGCAAGCCAAGGAAGTGTTGGAACATGTGCATAGCGGAAGCTGCGGGAATCATTCTGGCGGTCGAATCCTGGCCAAGAAAGTCTTAAGGAGCGGATTCTACTGGCCCTCGCTATTACAGGATGCTATCAGTTACTCCAAGAAATGCTCTAACACCCCTCGACTACCGGCTGCTCAAATGATCCCAGTTGATGTCTCTTGGCCCTTCGACCAGTGGGGCATTGACATTGTAGGACCCCTCCCAATGGCGGTCGGGCAAAAGAAATTCGTGATACTTGCAGTGGATTATTTTACTAAGTGGGCCGAAGCGGAAGCGGTCGCAAAGATAACATTCAAAGTTGTGAGGGACTTCATCTGGAAGAACATCATCTGCAGGTATGGCATCCCGAGGGTACTTATCTCGGACAATGGTTCCCAATTCATTGCTGCTGACACCCGGGATTGATGTTATGAACTCGGGATTGAGCAACGTTTCACTTCCGTGAGACATCCTCAAGCCAAACGGTCAAGCAGAAGTGACCAACCGAACCATACTACAGCATTTGAAAACGATGCTCGAAAGTAAGAAAGGGGAATGGGCAGAAGAACTTCAAGGCACCCTCTGGGCGTACCGTACTACCCCACGAGCGGCAACAGGGGAGACCCCTTACTCCCTCGTATATGGCTCCGAGGCTATGATACCTGCGGAGATTGCTCAAGAGTCCGCACGCGTTGCCTATTTCGAGACAGCAGCCAACGAGGCCACTTGGACGTTCGAATTGGACCTACTGGATGAAAGGAGGAATACCGCTTGGGCTCGGATCCATAAGTATAAAGCGACCGTAGCCCACCAATATAACAAACGCGTTAAAGAGAGGACCTTCCAGCTAGGAGACTTGGTGCTCAAAAAAGTTGAAGTTTCCAAGCATGTGGGTAAGTTGGATCCCAATTGGGAAGGCCCCTTCAAAGTCATTCAAGTGCGAGCGAACAACACCTACTTGCTAGAGACTTTGCAAGGCGAGTGTCTCCCTCGACCGTGGAATGCGTGTAACCTTAGGCGGTTCTATGTGTAAATATTAACCCTTGTAATTGCCCTCTCGCGGCACTTTGTACTTTCTTTTAACCGGAAGCATGTTATCATCATCTTTGAATTGCCAGTACAACAGTAAGTTTTTTATCCCTTATTATGTCATTTATTTACTCTTCCTTTGGTTAATAGCTTGGGTAACAAAAAGCTTACTCCGTGTCGAGCCTCTTCCACGTCGAACAGCTTAATTAATACCCCATTAATCTCGAATGGACGCTATCTGTGTGTTAAAAGCACCACATATTGAATACATTGACACTTATAAGCGCGTAAATCCCAAGAACGAGCTTGTCAAAGGGTAGGATGCTAAACGCCTAATTTACGCCAACTGGATATTCACCACGCCAGTTCGCGCTCGTAGATCCCCAATGACCCTCACCTTCTTGGGTAAGAGTACGCTCGTAAATGGCCGATCCTGGGCTAATCCTTTCACGGATACCTATGGATGAGGCTAACATTACAGCTATGCTCGTTTTAATTCCATGCTTAGCAAGTCCTACAGTTGACTTCTAGGTTCACTTAGAGGGTTTCTAAGTTCAAGATCAAGCCTCATTGGGGATACGGCCAGGGTACTCTCGGAAGGAACACCCTCGAGCCCATTCATTCATCTCTCAAATGGTCAGTCGTTTCCAAATCCTAAACTTAGAACGCATGACGATAGGCGCCAGGGAACCCTCAAAGGAAACACCCTTGTACATATACACTCCCATCGCACATATTCAAATAACAAAAGAGACAAACATGCAGTCATCAAACGCAATGGGACAACAATGCTCAACATTCATACCGGGAAGGGATCAAACATAAGCATTAAAGCAGAAAAAGAAAAGTTTAAGTACAAAATATTCAAGTACAGAAACAAAATGTTCATAGGCTGGAATAAGAAATAAACAGGAGGAATCTTAGCACAATAGTGAAGGGGCCTCATTCAGCTTGGCTCTCGGGTTCAGGAAGAGCAGTGGAGATGGGAACTGGGGCCAGCACGTTAGCATTGGAAGTCTCCGTGTCGCCTGGGTCCTCGGCATCCTGAGCGTCTAGAGTGACACCCTCGTCCTCTATCAGATATGGCTCAAGCTCAATGGGATTTGCAGCCACGAACTCTTCCTGGAGCATCGTCACGAGGGCCTGATACTCCGGTTCAGCCAGGCTTTCCGAGGGATCCTCATCACAGATCATAGCTAGAAGTTATCATCCAAGTCCATGCACAGGCGCTCATCAGTACGAGCGCTCTCCGGAGCCAATCCTAACTTCACCATTTGCCCTATCGCCTTGTAGAAGAATCGACAAGCGTTGTCGAAGCAGTGAAGGTTTGCTGCGAACACGAAAGCCTTTGAGCGTACGAATTTCATCACTGCATCCCACGAAACTTTCGCTTCCAAGCCCGCAACTTTTTCTTGTAGCTCAGCGAGCGTCTTCTTGGTCTCTTCATTCTGGCGTGTGCTCTCGGCCAGCTGACGCCCCAGCTCCCCGTTCTGCTCCCTCATCTGATCGCGCTCTTGTTTAAGCTTCCTGTGACGATCGTCGAGGATCAAATATGCGTCATCCGACCGCTTCAACTCTTCCTTCAACCTATCCTTCTCAAGGTTGGCATCAGTCAATTGAGCGCTAACATTGTTGTAATCCTCCTGCAACTGACCGGGGTCAGAGATGCGCAGCAACTTCTTGTATTTGGCATTATGTTCGGAATAGGCCTGCGCTCGACCCTGAAGGTTCTTCAGCCTTGGAATTACCTCCTGAAAAGCCAGAACAAGAACTCACCATCAGAGATAAAATGGAGGATCAAAGCTTTACAAAAGGAACTGGAGACTCACCGTCAAAAGAGCATGACAAGCGTCATCCGCGACACGAGCGGCATCATGCTCGTTTAGTTTGTCATGATCGTCGAAAAACTGAAGCTTCCCGACGATGTCAGAAATCAGGTTCACAGAGAAAGCGGTCTTCTTCAGTAAGACGGAGCCATCCGTCCGTTAGCGTTTGTATCGAGCGTCACCCCGGTAGCCTATCTTCCAGAAATCCTCATCCTTCGATGATGAGGTATCGCTGCCCTCACCACGGTGGCCCACGACCACCTCCTTTCCTTTGCCAGAAATGGGGATATAGTCCGGCATCCTCTTTCTCTTCCCTTGGCGCTCAGCCCTCACTGCGTCGTGAAGTGGGCCAACTCCCCTGAACTGTTACGGGAGTTGCTGGAGCTAAGCGCGATCGGCCCCTCGGGAGCAGCTGGAGGCGGAGTAACCTCCCGAGCGCCATCCAAGGTCAGGTCTTCGATTGGGCCTACTACTGGAGCCTCATTTCCGGCGCCCCTGCCGCCATCTCCTCGCCCTGCCCTTCGGCGGATTCCCCTCCCCCTCGGGGCGTTCGAGGGTTGGGCCTGGTGCTGCTGTTGGGGCTGAGGGTTAGTGCCCTGCCTCTGCGTGCGCATCATACGGGCAAGTCTTTCGGCATTCATCCCTGTTGTTAATATCTGGATATATGCAAATAGAGAATACGAGCGTCAAAGGACAGCACCTTGGATGATAACCACAAAAGTATAACAAGCCAATCAAAGTCAGCGATGGTATCCTAAAAGTTAGAGTAGTTAGTTCCTAGAATCTAACCATCGAGGGCTATGATTTGAGCGGGAGGATTGTTTATCATGCTCGGGGGACATGAGAGGCCATAGCGGAATAAGACTCCCTCATCCTTCATCAACAGTTCAGCCTTGATCCATTTTTTTTCATTCTTCATTGCGAGCGCCAACCCTTTTGCCCAATCCTCGAAGACCTTGTTCTTGGTCCTTTCTTTAATCAGTGGCCCCTCGCCATGTATAAACCACCCTCGGTGAACTCTGAAAATTCCCCCAAGAGCCCCTACGAAGAAGTACTTCTCCTTTCAATGCTCGCGGTACGAGGTGGAGGGAGAATCTATCATTTTAAAGCCAGACTTGGCCTGTGCGTAGTAGAACCCATCTGTGGGTGACGAGCGCCTTGAACGGGCCACTTGAATCAAACTATCAAAATTATTAACAGAGGGTTCATAGCCTAGGGCCCTCATCAGTATCACAAAGGTGTTGATTAGAGCAATGCCGTTCGGTAGGATCTGGGAAGGACAGAGTCTAAGGTGATGGCAGATGGTGCCGACGGCGGACGGGATTGGAAACCTCAGTCCCCCGGCCAGGACCGCATCCCAGTAGACCGTCATCATCCCCGGCGGCGGTAGGTTTGCTCTCTCTCCCTCCTCGGGAAGGCGCATGGGAAACACCGCTTCATCCCAATATGCTTTTGCGCTCAACTCTTCCAGATCGTCGAGCGTCAGGATACTCTCAATCTCATCCGGAGACCTATCAGTTTGGTGTGGATTGTTTTGCCTCACTCGCGTAGCAGGCTCTTTGCCCTTTCTTTGGCATTTTCTAGGAGGCTCATCCCCAACTCGACGCTCGGAAGGTCCTGCACCGCCCTCGGGAGCAGCAATTGCCACCGTGATCCTATGATCTTGAGGCCTTACGGCGCTATTGAGCACGGGGGACACCCTCTCCCCCTGTCTCTGCATCTCCATGACATTACCCATCTCTTCAAAAAGATCATCTACCCCTCCGGGAGCACGCTCGTTCATCCCATGAACGGCGGCATCAACTTCTTCGTCCCCAGCTTCAACCGGTGCCCTCGCCACTGGAATGGCGGTTGGAATCTCATCGCCTGGAGAGGCTCTAGCCATGGGAACAGCCATAGGCACATCACCGTGAGGGGAAGAGCTCCCCACTGACATCTCATCTATTTCCCTCACGAAGGCTTCTGCGTTGTTATCCGCCATATCTGGGGTTTTCGGTTCTTGAGATTGAAGTTTTTTTCTCAGAAGGTTTAGCGGAGAAGGAAGCTTCTGGAAGGGATTCAATGGCAGAAAAACAGTTCCTCACTTAGAAAGATCACTCACACACAACCTAAATCTAAAGTTAGTACAAGAATATCAAGGATTATGGAGTTTTACCTAAAGATTGAAGGAGAACTCGCCGGAATCCGTAAAATTTTGCAGAAAGTTCTTGCTTTTTGATTGCTTGAAGAGAGTTGAATGCGTGAAAGAGGTGCAAGGGCTGTACAAAGCCCTATTTATAGGGGGGATTTATATCGTTTAGGTCAGGAAAATTCAAAACGCAATCATTTCCCGCCTAGGAAATCCCCCCACTTTTGGTAACCGCCTCACGTCTCCCGGAACACACGCGCCCACGCTCCCACTCAGCATTTAATGCAGACAGGACTTCATTTAATGCGATGTCAGAACGTGTCTGTTACAGAAGCCAAGCGGTCACTTCCCTTACCGGAGCTTGACCCTCGGGTGTATAAAAACTCAAGGCTCGCTTCTCTTAAAAATTCTACTGTACACTCAAGCATACTACAGAATTTAGGGGGCAAAATGATGAGGCATAAAATCACGCTCGTATCAGAGCCGTCCACGTGTCGTCATTAACCGATTTAGAGATTGAACGCTCGCATTGATGGGCTCGCGGATCAATCCAGCCCACTCTCTTGTGGGCTTGTACAAGCCCATGAGCCTCGGCCGACTGTCCCAGTAAAGGGTAGGGTTGTCAGACCTGACGCACATACCCCGGTCCTCAAGGCCACTCCTCCAGGGAGGCTCCCCACACGAGGGCGCCCGCTATTTGACGCTCGTGTGTCTGACGCTCAAGGATCATCTATCGAGGGAGACCCATTCGTGCATCCTTCGAGCGTCACCGACGCTCGTATGGGATCTTCTCCCTTCTGGAGCATCCACGCTCCTATAAGACAAACCTTGTGCCTTCCATGCGCGCGACCCTAGCCAACAACCTCTAACACAGAGGCAGTGCGCACCTTGTACCTGACACGCCGCCTGCTTTTCAGAGACGTCACTCTCATGCCCTCACAAGCCGCCACGTGTTAGGGCAACAACGGTTTGGGACCACACGATCAATTTACCCGATTTACCCTCACCCCTAACATATAAATAGGGGAGAACACTTGCATTCTCCCCCAAGTCATCTTTCTCGTACACACACTATACTGGGCATATTTTTTCTCTATTTTTCCTGCATCTTCTCAAGCTCTGTAATATATTCACCACAGTTGCATCATCATCGCGCCGTGCATTCTTGGTGTTATCCTATCTGGAAGAACCCACGCTCGTAAGGAAACCCAGTTCCTGAGGCTCTAACGCCTGTGATGGTCTTCCCCTTTTAAAACAAATATTGAAAGTGTTGTTGCATTTTTGGAAGTTCATATTCCTGCACCATCAAATTAGATATAATTTTAAATTACTCCCAACTATTTATTAATTTTCAATTCACATTCCTAATAATAAAATTTTAAATTATAAATCTATAAACATATAGAAAAATTATCTAACTAAATAGCAAAATAATCAACATCTAACAAATTAATAATATAGATAAAATATTTATTTAATAAATATCATACTCTTATGGACAAGCGACCGGTCACCGGTCCGATCGACTGTCCGGTCCGGATTTCAAAACATAGCATAAAACACAACTAAAGCACATAAGACTCGGTCTGAACTCACGAGATATTCGGTTTAAACTCACTCGTTAGATCATACCTGATTTGTCGGGAAAACGGGGGCTCACAATAATCTCTTCTAGGATTTTGTTAGTTTATGCTGCTTGTCTGTTATTTTGGACATGGTAGGGAGTTGAATGGGTGAGCGAGCTCGAAGCCATATTCCTTGGCAAACAAAGCTATTTTGCAGCCCACAAAAATGATGCCTTTATCTATTACTATCGTGTATGGTACTCCAAATCGATGAACCATATGCTGTTTAATGAACTTGATCGTGGCTGTTTCTTTCCTTTACTTAAACGGGATGGCTTCGAGCCACTATGTAAAATAGTCTGTCACAGTTATTATGTGTGTATGGCCTTTGCTCGAAGGTGGACAAATTGCTCCAATTAGGTGTTAATTTCAATTGCTGACAGCCTGACACCCATTGCATCGGTCCGTGTAGTTGACATTTTTAGCACCCTCGGGCTAGGTCAAAGCAATCTTTGGTAATATTTGGCTAGTAATACTCTTACAACCGAAGCAACCACATGCTCTTTCATCCAATTTATTGCTCCACAACCGCTTTGTGGATCTCTATCATTACCTTCGTGGCTTCTTATTATCTCACTCCTTCAATACAATTGAATGGCTCTGACTATCACGTAGCTCGAGGCTCTTAGCCTGACTTGCTTTGTATCTTTGATACAAGGATCTTCAAGTAACCCATAATAAACTTCCTCTAATCTTCTGGTTGTATCGTGCTAATCTCATATATCCTCTTGAAGTGATATGGTTACCGGCTTTTGAAGTGATATGGTTACCGGCTTTAAATCACCTTTTATAGTATCAAAATAATATTGAATATATCTTTACATGTGAAAATATTACAAGGTATATTTTATTATTTGAAGAATTTAGGACTATTGAACAGCTGATACTTAATCAAAGTATTAATTGTGAAACTGCAAGTGAAACTGCAATAATGTTTTGAAACTGTACGAGAGTTACATAATAAATAATAATAATATCAATTAACTCATGATCTTGAAAATGTATAAAAGATGTAAAAACAATCAAATCGAATTAAGTACTACTAATTACTAAATTAGTACCAGAACAGTCTAAATAGTTTTAAATGGATGCTGAAATTCTTCTAATACAGAGTGGACTCAGATTTAGATCTCATTCAAAGTCAACAGGATGGAGAGAGATCTAATTCAGATGCTACTTTTCCTAATCCAATGGATATGGATCCAGATTCGGATATTAAATGTGCTAAACATGTGTGGACATGGATACATCTCTGATCATTTCAAGTTTTCACCTCTAAAGCACGGACACGCCTAAAAAATGGTCCGTGTCATGTCGGATACGGACACGGTTCCGACACGCCTCCAACAGGTATCGGACACGGCGAGGTGGAGTGTCCGACACGGCTCGGACACAGCGGGACAAATTTGATCATTTTTTTATGCTTTTTTTAATATTTTTTGAATATTTTGGAGAGAAAATTGAAATAACAAAACTTATTTTAGTTTTTAATATTATATATTTTTATAAATATTTTATGTTACATAGATTATACTTTATTTTATATAGAATATATTTATTTATATAAAATATAACCGTGTCGTGTCCTAAAATTTTAAAAAAATTCATGTCGCTGTGTCCGTGTCGTATCGTGTCCGTATCGCCGTATCCATGCAACATAGGTTTTCACATATGTTTATGCTAATCTGCTTGAATCTTTACCAAGAAAAAGAAACTAAAAGAAATGCAAGAAACTTTTGTGTGAACAACGAGGAGCCCGGAAGACAAGAAATGTTTCCCCATTTTTAAAACTTTCACACCTCAAATAAACTACACTACAACTCCCACAAAGCTAAAAGCCCATAAATAGAAGATTAACAAATGAAGCCATCCAGAATTAAGTTACGTTGAGGAAGACGTACGTCGCCCAGAAATCAGAATGAACATGTAAAATCAGTCGCAATGAAAACCAAGCACATCACAATCATCACAGCTTAATCTCTTTCATCTACCATCAGCTGAAGTAAAAGACTCAGCAAATCCATATGGCCTCGTTGGTATGCTGGTTTGCGTGTTGTCTAAGCTCGGAAGATAGGATGAAGACGACAAGCCCATGTGACTTCTGCCTTCAAACGCCTGCCACTTCTTAAGTGCTTGAGGCAGCGACATTTCAAGGTCAATTCCGTAAATATCCTCAGTGCTTTGATCGGTCGGTTTCCATAGCTCGACAAGAGAAGAAAGAACATTTACAGCATGACCCATATCAGGCCTTTGATAGGGCTCCCTCGCGCAGCAATGTCCCGCCAGCTCAGCTACGGTGCTGATATTGGCTAGGGTTTCCTCATTGAGATCAATAGTTGGGTCAATGGCCTTACGGAATGTGTCCTTGTTGATTTGCATTCTTCTGAACCATGTTACAAGGTGCATGCTGTCTTCGGGTTGACTCTCATCAAGTGCCTTTCTTCCTGTTATCAGTTCCATCAAGATTACTCCAAAACTGAAAACATCGACTTTGGTAGTCACTCTCCCGGTCACTGTTAGACACAAGGGAAACATAAGAGAGAAAATGAGAAGCTTGTACGAGTAATTTAGCATGTATATGTTGTTTATGCTTGTATTAATCTTTTCCAGCTGGTATTCAAGATAGTGGGAGAGAGGAAAGAGAAAAAGAGAGAGAAAACAAAAAGAAACGGAACACAAATTAAAAAGGTATTAGCGTGTGTTTGATGTTCACGCTAGCAACACTTATCAATGGGACATAAAAGAAACAGTTATCCTTGCAAATCGCAGCCACAAAACAGAGGATGCAGATGTGAAATCATCAAACACATATACACTACTCGGCTACCTAGTAGCTTCGTCATATCAGTAGAAAGGCCATAATTGTGAGAAATCCAGGTTACTTTCATAAATAAGAATTAAGACAAACAGTAAAACTGACAGTGGTGTAATACAATACGACATAATATATCTTCTTTAGTGGGATATTTTGTTAGTTATAAAGAATTATTCAAAACCTTACATTTACAAAACCCTCCCCCCCCCCCCCCCCCCCACACACACTCCCCAGTATATAAAAATATAAGAACTAAGCCCAAACATTTCACATGAAGTACTAAAAATCTTAATGACTTCATCATGAAACCTAACGAGGGTTAACAGAAGGATTATTTAGTTAGACAGAGCAAGAGAAAAGGGGTATCGATAGTAATTTTCAATCTAAGATGACCGATTTTGTAGTTAGTGTAAACCTCGAGGCAAGTAGATGGAATGTGTCCAAAATGGAAGCAGTAAAATTGAACAATGTAATGCTTTCAAGGAATTTAATGAAGAAACTAAATAATAAGAGGAAGACAATTTTATCACACTTAAACAATACTAGATTGGTGTTATGCAATTGGCAACCTGTAAGACCTAATATGCGTCATTTTTCATTAACACAGAGTTATTGATGGCATTAAGCAACAGAACATAGAAATGCAATATCTAAATGAAAATCATAAAAGCAATTCTATAGCACGAACATAGGGCTGATCAATGCCAAGCAAGGGAGATTTATGTTACACATTCACAAAAATTACCACAAGTACCTCAAACTATGTCCCCAAATTAACAAGTATATATCGCAAGCTAAAAACAAGAACGGAAACGCCACAATTGAATAAGAACTCGAAAGTACCATAGTTACCTGCATATTCTGGTGCTAGGTACCCAAAAGTCCCAGCTATTCTTGTTTCAATGGAGCCCTTTCCTTCGGGAGCCAGCCTCACAAGACCAAAATCTGCAACCTTAGCCCTCATATCATCTCCAAGTAGAATGTTGGAAGGCTTTAGGTCCCTGTGTATGAAACTCTGGTGCGCTAGCCCGTGAAGGTATTCCACACCCCGTGCAACATCTAAGGCGACTGTCAACCTTCTCGTCCACTCCAACGGCTGCAAACCTTCAGTAGCCCAGTTGAAAAGATGCCTACTCAATGTTCCTTGTGGCATATATTCATATACTAGAAGTTTTTCATTACCATCAAGACAGTAGCCAAGAAGAGCAACAAGATGCCTATGCCTAACCTTGGTTAAAACAGCAATCTCAGACTTAAACTCAGCTGTCCCTTTCCCCGAGAGCAATCCACACTCCATTCTCTTCACAGCAATCTTAGTCCCATCATGCAGTTCGCCTCTGTAGACCGTCCCAAAACCTCCTTGGCCCAATATGTTATCTTGGCTGAAATTATTCGTCACATTTTTCAGCACTTGTATGGAAATGACCATGTTTCCTGCTTCAACCATTTGAATGTCACCGGTTTCCGTGGCAGAAACAGTGTGGGTTTCACTAACAGCACCAACACTCACGCTCGATCCAGCAACAGTGATCTTCACACTTTCGTTGTCAGAGCCAGAGTGACGGGGATGAATCACCATTGCATTTGGGCTTTGAACTTGGCTAAGACGTTTCTGTTTGCTTTTGTACAAGCAGAAACCAGCCACCCCAATTAAACAAAGGACAAAGACACCAACGATTACAGAAAACACAACAACTCCAACCCATTTTCTTGATTTATCATGATCCTTTTGCAGATTGGCTTCTGAACCAGTTGTAGATGTAGAAGACGTGCCAGTAGAATTTGAATCAGGTTTATCCTTACCAATGTTGGGATTCCCTTTGGTGTTAGCAATCATATTACTTCTGAAAGTGGGTACTTTCCCATAAAGGTGATTATTAGATACATCAAACTCTGTTAGCCAAGGGAGAGTGGTGAGCTCATCAGGAATAATGCCAGTAAGATTATTGTTAGCAAGAACCAGTCTTTGAAGAGATTTAAGAGAAGCAAATTCAGGAGAAATTGTGCCCGTAAGGCCCATGTTGTCAAAGTTAACAATGGTTATATTTTCATTGTTGCAAGTGATCCCAAACCAATTAACGCAGGGATTATTCCCCTTCCAGTTCTCAGAAAACTTTCTGGGGTAATCCATCATTTTTACAATTGAGAGCAACGTATTGACTCTAGGATCACAATCACCAGACTGTGGCAAACAGAAGCTATTTGTATCCTTGGTCATATCAACCAACACAGAATCCTTAAACTTTGGCATCGGGCCTTGAAGCAAATTATTTGTCAAATTAACAGCTTTTAAGGATTCAAGATTCAACAAAGATGTTGGAACTGGGCCAGTGAACAAATTGTCCCGTAAACTCAACGTCTCCAAATTCTTCAAGCCCGAAAAATCAGGCAACGGGCCTGAGAACCCATTAGAGTGCAACCAAACCTCCTTCAAGAATGTCATGTTCTGTAAAACATCAATTGCTCCAGTAAGTTTCTGTCCGTTAAGCCACAAAGACTCAATTTGAGAACCTGAGAAAGCTATTGGCAGGTCTCCCTCCAAGTTATTGAGAGCCAAATGCAAGTTAGTCAAACTAGGAAACGCCTCAGGGCCCAGAAAAGATGGAATTGTTCCACTAACATTAGCAGAATTAGCCGAGAAATTCTGAAGGGTCGAGGCACTTCTAAGGCTTTCAGGTATTTCCCAAGCAGAAATTGGGTTGTTATCAATCTCAACAGATCGCAAAGAAGACATGCCATAGAAAAAATCATCAGGAATGAAAGTGAACTGATTGTTACTAAGCATCAGTACTTGCAGCGAACTCAAACCCTTCAGACTCGGTAAAGGACCAGATATGTTATTCCATTGTAGCTCTAAGCGCTCAAGCTTAGTCAGTAAAGAAAGTTCTTTAGGGAGTGTACCTTGAAGATTTAGATGCCCGATTTGAATCCGGTTCACCCGGTTCTCTGAGCAGACGACATGGGCCCACTTGCATGAATCCGGGTCGGACCAGAAAGATCCATCTGGTGAGTTGAGGCTTTTTTTGAGCGCGAACATTGCAGAGGCATCATCTGGATTTGTTTGCGTGTCTGCACTCATAAATGCAGATAGTAGCAGAAACCCTAGACAAAGAGATTCGAACGATTGAAACTTCAGCCCTGAATGGGGCTTCATTTTAGGGAAGAAATCAGAAACTACAAGGGCAGCTCTCTCTTTTGTTTCCGTTAATTTTTTCCGGGATTTCTTTAGGGACTCAACGAACGGAAAAGACTGAAGCTTTTTACGCAGAATGCGGCTTCTGAAACGCTCTTTCAGAGAAAAGATGAGAAAAAAGATGGGAAATTTTTACAGGAGAAAGAGCAGAACAATGTATGCGCTAGATTTGTGTTAGCATTGGATTCGGAAGAGTGGCTGACGGGTGAAGCAAAAACAAAAACAAAAACAAAAAACTACTAAATTAGTGAGTAGGAATTAGAGCATTGAGAATGGAGCTGGAGCACATGCAGGGTATCCCCACAGACCTGATAATTTTTGTGAAAAAGGGAGGATGCTCAAAAGATGACAGTGTTAAAAAGCTGGATAATGAGTGGATGATTCTTCGGAACATGGGCCAAAAGCCGCAACTGTCAATGTGATTTCTTTAGAGCGACAGAGAGGCCCACATCGCTCCCCGTCCCAACCGTGACAATTTTATTTTTCTTTTTTGGTTTTTTGATAGCCCAACCTAGGGCTGTCGGATTTGACAATTCCGAACCCGAATCCGACTATGGAAATAGGCTCCCGAATCCGAATCCGAGTCCGACCATGTAACGCCCCAATTTTCCAGATATTCAGGTACGCACGACAGGTACATTTCATGAAAATTATATGGATTACATTTCAATGTGTTCACGTAAAGATATATGAAATTCGTGACAATGTGAGAATTATTACATGACTTGAAAATACTTGTTACGTGAAATAATTGACGAAAGTGATTTAACTGTCAAATTGTCCTTAAGTGATCATTCTTTTAAATTCAAGGACTAAATTGCATGAAATTTCTTTGAACTTAATTGGTATCATTTCATTAATGTAGAAGCTAATTGCATGAATTACTAAACTTAAGGACTTAATAGCAATTAATGGCCAGTCATCTCTTTGATTAAATGAATAACGTAGAAGCATCTCTTCCTTCCATTTTTTCATTCCATACAAGACATACAAACATTGGCTTCCTTGTCTTTCATTTCCACGATCAAACACCACAAGAAGAAGAAGGGGGATTTCATCAAATTCAAGTTATTTTCCGGAAAATTTCATACTTTGAAGCAAGCATCATCATCATCTCCATAATTTCATCCTTTCTTTCAAGGTATACATGAGTGATATAGGAATTCTTGAATTGAAGTGATGAACTAGGGTTGAGATTTGAGCTAGATATTATGTGTTCTAATTGCAAGAAGCATGATTCTACGACTTAGAGTTGAATTTGAGCTTGAATTCTTGAAAAACTTGAGTTTATGTGATGAAGTTTTATATGAACTTGAAAGTAATAACTCTTGATGATCTTGGTGGATTTAAGTGTTTATGTGACGCCCCGAGTTTTCACAGGTGCAGGTAAGTGTTACGTGCGCATTTATATTTAATTATATGATTTTATATTTTGATTTGTTAATTGAATTTGTTTATAATTTGATTTATTTGTTTAAAATTTCTTATGATTGTCTATGTGAGCTATGAATATGTGATCGGATTTGTGAAAATGTGAATTTTATGAATGTGGTGTTAATTGAATGAAATTACATGTTCCGTGTAATCCGTGGACTTAATTGTATTGTATTTGAATGTTTTGGACTCAATTGGAAATTGAGTTTGGGCTTAATTGCCACTTTTTGAAAGTTTAGGGACCTATTTGTATAATAGGCAACCCTGAACGGTTTTCGCGATATCTTGAGCTCCGGACCCCGAAATCGAGATCCGTAACCGGCGTTGAACTTGTTTCGATGTTACCTATCCTTTGAACTTGACCTTGTATCTTTTCGGTATCATTTAAGCCTTCGACAACGAACCGTTTCATAGCCTCAACCTTATAAATTGATTGAACCTTTTCTTAAACGAACCGGACTTGGACCAACCCGTATCCTACCCATTTTTCCTTATTAGATATCAGCAACTTGCTTCCTTTCTCCCCATTTTGATCGATCAAAGCAACCAAGGCAAGGAGCAAGGAAGAAACCCTCCATTTTTGATCAACCAAGTTTGAGCTCAAGACTAGCTTCCACCCAATCTTCTTCCAAGGTGAGTTAGGATTTGTAATCTCCTTCTTCCCCTCTATATTTTCATCTATTTGAGGCTTGATAGAAGTTGGGGTTTCTTGTGTTTGAATGTATGAGCATGAAGTGAGGGTTTTGGTTTGATCCTTGGTTTTCATGGTTTGAAATGAGATTTGATGCTTGATAAATGATTCTTGTAAGCTTTCCATCATTCTTACATGTTTTAAATTCAAGGGTTGATGGTTAGAGCATGACTTGCCATTGTTGAAGCTTGAAGCTTCCATGAATGAAAGCTTGGTATTGATTGATCTTTTGCCAACTTGGAGCTTGAATTGATATCTATATGAATGAGTTATGTGAATTGCATGAATTATGTGGCTTGAAAGCATGTCTTTAGGTGGTTTAAGAGCTTCTTGGTGGCTGCCCTGTTTTTGCAAGCTTTTCCCTCGTGTAACAGAGCTGATGCTCTGTTATTTCTTTCAAAACGATGAGCTGACACGGCCGTGTCAGCTTTGAACTGAAAATGGACACGGCAGTGTTGGGCTCTCGACTTTGATTTTTTTTCAGATTTTAACCTCGGACACGGCCGTATCCAAATCCTTTGAAAATGTAACACGGCCGTGTCAAGCCCTCGACTTTGATTTTTCTGATTTTTAAACCTCGGACACGGCCGTGTCCATTTCCCTTTGAAACTCAACACGGCCGTATCATTTGAATTGGCAGCCTTGAGAAGTCTCTTTTCTTGCTTGATTTGCTTGCGTGGTTCGTATTCGTGGATTATATTGAACGTGACTCTAATTTAGTTATGTTATGATTGTTATATTAATGCAAGAATGCAAGTATGAAAGTTATGATCGGTTATATGTTTTAAGACATTAATAGTGCACACGAACATGTCCATTATATTTGTTTTATCCGTTCATATCATAAGCATGGCATTGCCGAGCGTCTTATTTGGTCATTTGAGTCTCACTTCACCTGTTTTGCACAGATTTTGATTCCTTTGGAGACGAGGCCGGTCAGTGAGGCTCGTGTGTTCTTCTTTTGCCGTTCGAGGTGGGTTTTTCTTCTACTTAGCTATATGACCCTATAAATACCTTTAACGTGAAAAGTTTTCAACCAAAGTATATATATATATATATATAGTCATTTTCATACAGTAAATGTTTGCAACGTAAAACCTTAATTTCTAAATCCTACCAAATGTTTTGGCGAGAAAGAAAGAATGAATGGTATGCACGAATGGGGCCCAGGGACTTAGTGTGAGTGGCTATCCTGGGAGGCATGGGCCGACGGTGATCCCTCACATTAGTTCCACCAATGTACGGCGTAACCGGACCTCGTTAGGAGTTAGCGAGGAATGGACGCTGAGCGCCATCTGGGGAGTCATGTAACCCCTTTTGGTCAATGAATGGGTGGTCGGGTCTTGCAAGCCCGTCACCAAACCGGAGGAAGAAGGTGTAAATGTTAATGAATGTGCACACCAGATTGTAATGCATGAACAGAATGAATGAAAGAATGTTTAAATGTTTTACACAAGGTGTTGGTTGGAGATAATGCACGCCCACTCGCCGGGCTAATAATGACCTAATGTTAATGATTTGTTATAATCCCTTTTGATGATTTTATTCCACCCACCTGGGGAAATTCTTTAAAACCTCACTTGAGATTATAGCTTGCATGTGATTGTTTAATTATCGTCATATATACTATTTATGCCCTGTTTTATACCCACCAGTCCCTTTTGGACTGAACCCGTTTGGTTTTCAGTTATTTTGTGCAGGCGTTGAGGGAGCTAGGCGGGAATACGAGTCGTAGGTCTTGCATTCGCTTCTAGCTCTAGTGTTTTGGTGTTACACTTGCATACTCGTACTTTTAATTATTGTATATAAATGTTGTTTTGGGCCGTGATGGCATGTATATGTTAACTATGATTTGGAGCGTAATGGTATTGAGTTCTAACTTGCGTGAATTTAAATGTTGGTACAGAGAGCATAGAGCTCAATATATGGAATAATTGTTGGTACCTAGAGCATATAGCTCAATCTATGATATATGATTTATTGCTTCCGCTTTTATGTTACTCTACTGCTCTGATTGTTGTGGTTTTTGGGGTTAAGTGATAGGCTAGTTGTAGCACCCGAGCGTAAGGTACCACATCCCCCGCACCGAGACCCGACCCGTATATGAAATGGAAGTCCATACACGTGCCAAATCTACGGCGAACGGGGACACAACACACACGCAATGCTAGGCGGGACTAACCCTTAAACCAATCAACTCAAGAAACATAAAATCAGAGTAAAATAGAATGCGGAAGCAAGAACTACATAGCATATATACAGTGAGCCACCAAGCTCCAAAAATAGATATACAAGAGCATTCTAATATGCAACGACACTCACGGCCTACAAAATCATAACGCTCCAATCTATATTAGGATCAAATACAAAAGTAGCAACCAGAGTATGAATATGAGACTGAAAAGAAGTGCTAAACACAAATGCAAGACCTAGACGACTTGTATTCCCGCCTAGCACTCCTATACCTGCACAAAACAGCTGAAAACAACCGGGTTCAGTCTAAAAGAGACTGGTGGGTATAAAAACGGGGCATAAGAAATATAATATCGCATAAATTAAACACATACATGCAAGCCCTAATCCCGTGTGAAGTTTGACAAGAATTTACCAAGTGGTTAAAACAATAGAAAACATCAACGGGATTACGACGTTCATATTCATTCATAATTGTTCATAAGGGTTTAAGCTCGGCGAGTGAGCGTGCACAATCTCCAACCTTCTCCTCGTGTAATCATATCATAATTATTGGTTGTCATACATATCTTTCGTGCACATACAAAAATGATCATAATCATACATATACACCTTCTTCCTCCGGGTGGTGGACAAGTTAGCTAGACCTGACCACCGGATCATACATAATGGCTAGTGAGGTACATGAATCCTCAAAAGCCCGACCTGCGTTTCCTCGTCAAAACTCCTAACGAGGTCCGTATCGTCGTAAATTTGGTTGGAACTAGTATATGGGATCCCCGTCAGCCCTTGCTTCCTCGGTTAGCCACATATACTAAGTCCCGGGGCCCGTGAACATAACATACATACAATCTCGCCAAAACATAAGGTAGGGTTTCATAAATAAAAGGGGTCATACGTTTGAAATCATTTACCCAAAATGACTCGATTTATATAAATATATTATTTTGGCTTAAAACTTTGCACATAAGGGATTTATAGGGTTATTTAACTAGTAGCAGAAAAACCCACCTTTACCAAAGCAAAATAAAGGCACAAGCGTCTCAATGCTCGCCCTCGTCTCCGACCAAACCCGAATCTGTGCAAAAGAAAAGGTATGAGACGCAATGACCACATATGACGCTCGGCAATGAAGTGAATATGACATGAATGCATAAATGATCATGTTATATCATAAAAATGTTCATGTGCACGATTAAAGAATTTAAATCATATAATCAAATCATTCGTTCATATATTTCATTCAATTTCATAATTTCATAAATTCATATAAATTTCATAAATTTACAATATTCATAATATTCATAAATTCATAAATTCATAATGCATATCAATTAATCTAAAATTCATTTAAGAAGCATAACACATATTATTCAAATTCACATTGAGGAATAAAATAAATAATTGGAAACGTTCAAACAATAGTCAGTAGAATAAATACGCGAAATGGAAATCAATTAATTTCAGAAATTAGATTAAATCAAATAATATTTAAAAAAATATATAATAAATATATATAACATAATATATATATATATAATCATATATAATAATATACAATATATATATATAATATATACATATCTACACGTACACACACACAAACCTACCCATGCATGCATATATATATTATATATTACATGCATAAATATATATACTATATATTATACACAAACATGCATGCAACATATACTATACCCTAACCATGCATGCATTATAAACACAAACACACACCCTACATATATATATATATACACAGCCATGCATACACACGCACACACCTTATACAAACCATGCATATATATATAAGGTAAATATACATGCATGCAATACAAATAACAACCAAGCACACACATATACAGCAGCAACTCCAGGAAAAACGCAGCAAAACAGCAGCAGCAACAGGCCCCGTAACGTGGCAAAACAGTTCAGAGAAAATGGGGTGACACCCCCGTGTCACCCTCCAAACCTAGACCGAGACACCCCCGTGTCTCGGTACAGAATTCCTAGGCCCAGACTGCACCCCCGTGCTTCGCCGGAACGGCCAAAAACGACACCACCGTGTCGCACAGCAGCAACCCCCTGTTTCGGACAGCAAAACGCAGAAACAGAGCAGCCCATTTCCAGCAAGAAAGAACGCAACAAAGGCAGCTAAACTAAGCAAGAAAAGCAGCAAGAACATAACTAAAACACACACCACACAACCACGAACTGACAGCAAAAGAAGGAAGGAAATGACAGCAGTTTTTGACAGCAATCCTCAAGCCAAAACCGATCAAAACTGGAGGAAAAACAGAGCATGCTTGCTCTCAGCTCATACGACTCAGATCAGGTCCAAAAGGTCATCAAATACGCAGCAAAACATCATAATTTCAACAAGTAATTCAGTCCCAAACAAGCTCAAACAAGTCATCAACCGTACGTGACATACATGTGGGATTTTCTCAAAAGATCATAAATGAAATCTCATAAATATATCAACAATCACGAAATCAAAGATCATAAATGTTATTAGGAAGTCAAAACAATTAATCTCAGGCTTGGAATCAATCAAAATCATTGAGAATCAAAGAAGATCAACATTTTGCCCAAAATCCTTTATTTTCGGAAAAATGCCCAGAATGGATGAAACCATGCTCAAATTCATGAATGAAAAGATGAAAATGCTCAGAATTAATCATATAATACAACCCTTAACTTACCTTGATGATTGGTTGAAGTTTGGAGGAGATTTGAGCTCCAAAATCTCCAAGGGATGAAGGGTTTCGGGACTGGACTGTAGAGCAGTAGCTTTGGCTGATGTTTGGGGATTGTGTGAGGGTTATCTTGGTTAGGGCTTGATATGTAATGATAGGTGGTTGAGTTAGGGATCTAAGGAATCAAACCATGGTTAGTTTGGTTATGGTTTGGATGAGATATGGCTCAATTTGTACAACAAGGTCAATTTGGTCTCCATTTCGTTTTTCGGTTGGATTTCGGAGTTTCAAACAACTTAGGAAAAATGTAAGGCTAAGTTTACTAAACTCGAATTTTCGTTACGAGTTCAGCGGAGTTGACGGAACTCGAATCCGAGTTCCCGAGCTCAAGATATTAAATTCGGAACCAAGGGTACGCTAAGTGCTCGTTAGCTCCCGTTTTGGTTCCTCAAAACAAATTAAATTCGTTAACCTATCAAATGAATTCAAAAACATAAATTGAGCATAAAATCATGTCCATAACACATATATGTACAACATATTACAAAATCGTGACAATTTGATATCATATCATATAAGAACGGAGCACAAAATAAACGAACAAGCTCATACATGCAATTCAACATAAATCCCATACATATATTAAAATTCCCATGCAAAAATGAAATAAAACCATGCATAAATAATTCCCATGCAAGATTATGATTTTCATGCATAATTATATTAAATCAAGGTTCATGCATAAATCAAATAAATAAATAAGTTCTAATATTACATAAATTAAATTGGTCACGTAATTAATTAGCTTAAACATGATTAATTAACATAACATATAATTAGCATAATCATTAAATTAATAATAATAATAATTAAACATATATATATATATATATATATATATATATAATACGAAACATATATATATATAAAATTAATAATATTAAAATAAAATAATATAATATAATATAATATAATAAAATAATAACAATTATAATAAAATTAAATATAAAACACGTAAAAACAATTAATTCGTGCAAATAGGTAAACACATACGCCCTACCTTTACGTCCGAAAAGTCGGGGCGTTACAATCTCTCCCCCTTAAAAGAATCCGTCCTCGGATTCATTGCTCGCTCGGAAACAACTCGGGGTGAAACCTTCTCATCTTATCCTCCGTCTCCCACATAGCCTCTTCGGTTTTATCACTTCTCCAAAGAATCTTGACTAGTGGAATACGCCGATCTCAAGTCCCTGAAGTTTTCGATCCAATATCTTAATCGGCTTCTGAACGAAGGTGAGATCCGGTTCTAATTCCACTTCTTCAACTGGTAGAACCTCGGACTCGTCTCAATAATACTTTCGGAGCTGTGAAACATGAAACACGTTATGAATTCCAGTTAGATTCGGAGGCAAGTCCAATCGATAACCCGTATCCCCAGTCTTCTCTAAAATCTCATATGGTCCCATATACCAAGTGTTTAATTTTCCTCCTCGTCCAATCCTTGAGGATCCTTTTCGTGGAAAAGCCTTTAAAAAAAAACCTTATCTCCAATCTCAACCTCCAATTTCTTCCTCCGAAGATCTGCATAACTCTTTTGTCGATCCTGTGCGGCCTTCATCCGTTGTCTAATTATCTGGACCTTATCAATGGCCTCATGTACAGCCTTAGAGGGTTTTTCCTTCTTTTTCCCTCTTTTAATCCCTTCTTGCTTGGTCCAATTCCATTCCTCCAAGTTAAAGAACAACGGTGATCGACATTTACGTCCATAAAGAGCTTCATAAGGGGCCATTTCAATCGCGGCTTGATAGCTATTGCTGTAAGAAAACTCGATTAACGGCAACTGCTCATTCCACGAGCTTTGAAAGTCCAATGCACATGCTCTCAAAAATTCCTCCAGATACTTACTTAACCTTTCTGATTGTCCGTCGGTCTGAGGATGGGAAGCTGTGCTGAATTGAAGCCTTGTTCCCAAACACTTCTGCAATTCTTGCCATAACCTTGAAGTAAAACTGGGATCCCGATCCGAGACAATACTAACAGGTACACCATGAAGCCTGACAATCTCATCATTGTATCTCTTGGCCAACTTACTCACTTTATCGGACATCCTGATAGTAAGAAAATGAGCTGACTTCGTCAACCTGTCCACGGTAACCCAAATTCCATCAAAACCTACTCTCACTTTTGGTAATCCTAAAACAAAATCCATAGCTATCTGTTCCCATTTCCACTCCGGGATAGGCAATGAACGAAGTAGCCCCGATGGCTTTTGATGTTCTGCCTTAATCACTTGACAAGTCATGCAGTGTTTCACAAAGTTGATAACATCCCGTTCTCAATCCATTCCACCAATAGAATTGCTTAAGATCCTTATACCTTTTGTTCCTCCGGGATGTAACGAATACCCTGACCGATGGGCTTCCTCAAGAATAATCCTTTTTAACTCTTCCGGGACAACAACTCTATTCTTAAATCTTAGAAGTCCCGTATCATTGAACCCAAACGGACACTCTGAATCAGCTCGAGCTTTCCCAACTAATTTCTGAACCTCGGGATCAATCCACTGAGCATCAAACAATCTCTGTCTAAGATCTGGTCGAACCGCAATATTCCGAATACTAGCCCTCAGTCTGAACAACTCATTCTCATCTCCACTTTCCACTTTCACTTCGGACACACTAGTTTTCCTACTAAGTGCATCCACGACCAAATTAGCTTTGTCGGGATGGTATCGGATGGTACACTCATAATCCGCCAAAAGTTCCATCCAACGCCGTTGTCTCTTGTTCACTTCCTTATGTGAGAATAAGTATTAGAGATTCTTGTGAACGGAGAAGACCTCGAACGAAATTCCATGCAGATAGTGTCTCCACTTACCCAAAGCAAAGATCACTGTCACTAATTCCAAATCATGAGTGGGTCGTTCTGTTCATGCTCTTTTAATTTCCTTGAGGCATAAGCGATTACTCTTCCATTTTGCATCGACACACATCCCAAACCTTCCTTTTGAGGCGTCCGTATAAACTGTATATCTTTCTGTACCTTCGGGAAGTGCTAATACAGGAGCGGTGGTCAACTTTCCTTTACAAGTTGAAAGCTATCCTCACATGCCTCGTCCCACTCAAACTTAACCGCTTTCTTAGTCAATCGGGTTAAAGGAGCCGTAATCTTCGAAAATCCTGTACAAATCTTCGATAGTAGTCTGCCAAACCCCAGAACCTCCTTACTTCTGACGCATTTTTCGGGCTTTGCCATTGAATAATCGTCTCAATCTTAGAAGGGTCTACCTCCAAACCTTTCCTTGAAATAATATGACCCAGAAATGCTACCTGATCAATCCAAAACTCGCCTTTGCTAAACTTAGCATACAACCGATGCTCTCTTAAGGTATCCAACACAATCCTGAGGTGCCTGGCATGATCCTCCGGAATTCTCGAATAAACTAAGATGTCATCGATGAAGATTACCACAACTTATCCTTCCATCAGAACTGAACACTCCCGAACCAACTGATCTGTCTGAAGACTCCCACCAAGTGGCGAACTCACCAAACAACAAGAAGAAAAAGCAAATAACAGGCAAGCACAGAATAGCAACTAAGTCACAAGAAATAAAGGAATGCGTGGCACCCGAATCAAAGAGTGCATGAATGCTCATGTTATGTATGCATAGGGTACCTTCTACCGCAGCTGTGGGATCAATCTCGGCATCTTGCTCTTCACCTTCGATAGCGTAAGCACGAGCCGGGATCATTGGCCTTTGAACTCGTCTTTGATATCCGGGGTCTTTATAGGGACAAGCATCCGCCATATGGTCGTCTTTTCCACATATGAGGCACAAATTCAACCTCCTCCGACAGTTATAGTAATTATGAGTTGGTCCTTCACAATGTGTATAGGGAGCTTGAGCCAATCTCGCCACGCTCGGACCTTGTCGATCTTTCGTAGGTGTAGGCAGAGCTTTGAGAGCCGGTGGAGTTGGTCCTCCCATTCTTGGCTTCTTAAACGGAACCTTAGGAGGGGGACTAGCTTGCATCATCGGCCTCTTTCCCGAATTCGATCCGGAACCTCTTCCCATTGGAGCTCTAAAAACCGGATCCTTCTTTTTGATTTCCTCCCCTTGCGTAGTAGACTGTCGGACTCCAGATATCCTCTCTACTCGAATCAACCAACCCTCTGAGACCACATCATCGATAGGACCAGAAAATCGAGGGGGATTGTAGCTCAGAAACACCCCATGAGGGTCTTTATGGTTATGGTTTAGTGGAGGAGCTTGTTGTCCTGCTGGTTGTGGTGGGGGAGCTTGAGCCCTTCTAAGCTCTACATAGTTGAAAACTGCTTCCATGAAATTCCCCATATCTATCGGTGGTGCTTGTGGTTGAGGTGGAGGCGTAGGGGATCTATCATGATGACGACGATGTCCGGGAGATCTCTCACGATGTCTACGTGGAGGCATCCTATTCAAGAAACACTAAAATGTATGCTATTTTTAGTCCATGCATGCAAGTGCAATTAATTCGATCAAAATTCAAGATTTAGGGCACACAAGCACGTAAACAATGCATATGCAACACATTGACAAGTTGTTCCTAAAGCCGAACGACCTAACTGACTCAACACGACACTAGAGCCTGGGTTTTGCAACCCTAAGCTCTGATACCACTTAAGGATGTAGCACCCGAGCGTAAGGTACCACATCCCCCGCACCGAGACCCGACCCGTATATGAAATGGAAGTCCATACACGTGCCAAATCTACGGCGAACGGGGACACAACACACACGCAATGCTAGGCGGGACTAACCCTTAAACCAATCAACTCAAGAAACATAAAATCAGAGTAAAATAGAATGCGGAAGCAAGAACTACATAGCATATATACAGTGAGCCACCAAGCTCCAAAAATAGATATACAAGAGCATTCTAATATGCAACGGCACTCACGGCCTACAAAATCATAACGCTCCAATCTATATTAGGATCAAATACAAAAGTAGCAACCAGAGTATGAATATGAGACTGAAAAGAAGTGCTAAACACAAATGCAAGACCTAGACGACTTGTATTCCCGCCTAGCACTCCTATACCTGCACAAAACAGCTGAAAACAACCGGGTTCAGTCTAAAAGAGACTGGTGGGTATAAAAACGGGGCATAAGAAATATAATATCGCATAAATTAAACACATACATGCAAGCCCTAATCCCGTGTGAAGTTTGACAAGAATTTACCAAGTGGTTAAAACAATAGAAAACATCAACGGGATTACGACGTTCATATTCATTCATAATTGTTCATAAGGGTTTAAGCTCGGCGAGTGAGCGTGCACAATCTCCAACCTTCTCCTCGTGTAATCATATCATAATTATTGGTTGTCATACATATCTTTCGTGCACATACAAAAATGATCATAATCATACATATACACCTTCTTCCTCCGGGTGGTGGACAAGTTATGTAGCACCCGGAACGCTAGGCGCCACATCCCCCGCACTATAGCCTCACTCCACATATGAAACGGTAATTCATACATGAACCAAAACTATAGCGAACGGGAGACAATAAAACTCAAGAGCTAGGCGGGTACCCTCAATTAATACCACTAAACAATTGTATCAATAAAATCGGAAGCAATAACACTCAATACTTATAGGTACCATATTTACGTATTTATTAATAGATACCAACATTTCATACAATACAATATCACCTCCAATATTAGGTAAAGCATAATACAAAATATAAGAAATGTCAATACATGAGCTACAATATGAAGGTGAAGTGCTAGACTCGAATAAAAGACAGGCTAGACTCTAATTCCCGCCTAGCACGAACCTGCAAAAGCTGAAAAGTTGAGGTGTCAGTCCAACATGGACTGAGCGAGGGGGTATAAATAAATATTCGCGCACATACATACAAGTTATAATCTCGGGTAATGATTTTGGAAAATAACAACACGATTTAGAAAAGAAGAGATAATATCGCCCGAGGTTACAACTAATCCATTTTATCAATTCAATCAATTCAATACAATCAATTTGTGGCCCGGCGAGTGAGGGCAAATCTCCAACCTTTCACCGACTGTGTATAATACTTCAATTTATTAGTGGATTAGGTGATCACACAACAATTCCGTGCACAATTAGCAATTTCAATCAATAAATCCTTCTTCCTCCGGGTGATGGCGGGCTTGCAAGACCCAGCCATCCAATCATGGTGTACGTCGGGAACATGACTCCCACGCACGGGATTTCTTCCTCCACCAAACCTCCTGGTGGATTCAGAGGTGATCCCACAATGGTGAGGATAGTGCAAGAGTTACCCGTCAGCCCTTGCTTTCCCGGTTGGCTCAATACACTACCCTCGGGCCCAACGTGAACAATAGTTACTCGCCAAAACAATCAATTCGTTAATCAATCAATCCATCAATCCATTTTCATGAAATCATTTAAAGATCATAAGGTTAGAAAACTATAGATATATATAGATATGTTTTGGCCGAAAATCACATAAGGGTTGTAAAGGCTCTATATATTTAGAATTTAAACCTCACCTTAACCAACCAAAAGGAACAAAGAAACACCCTATGGAGCGTGCTCCTCGTCTCCGGGACCGAGATCTGTGCAACAAGGACAAGTGTGACATAAGACTCGACTCGAATGAACCAATTATGACGAACGGCAATGATATGTAACCTCAATCATGAATTTATAATCAATGAGTGTCAAATAGGAGCATACTTGTCAATAAAGTGAGCATATAGTTCATATAAGTCATATATGGAAGCCAAAACAATGAAAAGAATGCAATATGAAAGGTCTTGGTGAAGTTTAGGAAAACTTGACAATTTTGGGAAATGTACATGTTGTGGGAAAACTGGAATATCTTAAATTCTAGAATCGGGAATTGAGTTTTGCTTGTTGGGAATGAAAGTAGACACATAGACCTTTCCAACGCTATATGGCACGCTTTCTAATTCAAACCGAGGTGAAAATGGCGTTCGTCCGAAGTTGGGCAAAATGCAGGAAAGTGACACGCCCGTGTCGTCAATATAAGGCAAACCGTGACACCCCCGTGTCACGGTACAGAAACTCAAACCAACCTGCACCCCCGTGTCGCGAGCACAAAGCAAAGTTGACACCCCCGTGTCAGCTGTGCGTGACAGAAAAAACAGGGGAGAAACAGGGGTTTTCATGCAAAACCAACCCAAATCAATATATCTCCAAATTCCAACCAAAACAAATGTTGAAACTCATCCAACAAACATCATACTTCAAGTATTCATCAAACTAACCAAGAAATAAACATTAAAATGGCAAAGATCAAGCTTGAAACCCCTATATTTGATCATGCTTCTAATCTCCATGAAATCCCATATTTTCATGCAATCCTTACTCCAAAAGATTAGTATCATACTTTCTACTCTAATCTTGCAAGAATTCATCAACAAATTCATAATTCCATGCTTGATCAAATATTCAAGAATTTCAAGAAATTTCTAATTTCTACCTTGAATCAAAAGAAATGGTGATGAGATGATGATATATTGTTGATGATGCTCCTACTTCACACTTCCTTCAATTCTAGCTTGAATTAAGGTTGATGTCTTCTTCCTCTTCTCAAGGTGTAAATGTCGGTTTTCACTAGGTGTATGTGTGTGTGAGTTTTTCTCTTGAATCATATGGGACATAATGGAAGAAATGAGACACAATTCATGATATATCCTAAAGTCATGTGTGGAAATATGTGATTCTTCCCTATTTGCATAAAAGTCCCTCATTTATATAAATTGATGCACATAAGTAAAATCTCCAACTATTGATGCAATTAACTTCAAGTCATGATATACACTCATTACACAATTTCACATAAGGGAACAATTAAGGATCATATAATACCGGTATGGCACTTATTTCACTTATTTCATATAATTCATATAAATGTATGGGAACATATGGCAAGTAATATGATGATACGTGTAATTAAATGAACAAACAAGTAATTTAACCTCCCAACTCCCGAAGACCCGCTCGTGGAGTGCTTACCTGAACTTCCGGAAATTGGGGCATTACAACTCTCCCCCCCTTAGAAGAATCTGGTCCCCAGATTCATTGATTGGAGTTGAACAACTCGGGGTGGAACCTTTTCAATCATAGCTTCCACGGCTTTAGAAGGTTTCTCCAATTTTCCTTCCTTCCTTACTCCCTCTTGTTTTGTCCACTTCCATTCCTCTAGATCAAAATATAACGGGGACCGACATTTTCGTCCATAAAGTAATTCATACGGAGCCATGCCGATAGAAGATTGATAGCTATTGTTATAAGCAAATTCAATCAAGGGGAGTTGGTCACACCATGAATTTGAAAAATCCAAAGCACACGACCGGAGCAAATCTTCTAAATATCTTATCACCCTCTCGGATTGACCATCGGTTTGGGGATGAAAAGCCGTGCTAAACTGAAGTTTTGTTCCCAATATATCTTGCAATTCTCTCCACAACTTAGAAGTAAAGCGGGGATCTCTATCCGAAACAATGCTCACCGGAATTCCATGAAGGCGAACAATCTCTCTATTATAAATCTCGGCCAATTTCTTAATCTTGAAGGACATACGGACCGGTAAGAAATGAGCAGACTTAGTTAAACGGTCCACAATTACCCAAATACCGTCATATCCTCCTTTCACCTTAGGCAACCCGGTTATAAAATCCATTGTTACCTGTTCCCACTTCCACTCAGGGATAGGCAACGGCTGTAGAAGACCTCCGGGCTTTTGATGTTCTGCTTTAACTTGTTGACACGTCAAACAACATCTTACAAACTCAGCCACATCCTTCTTGAGTCCACGCCACCAATAAAATTGTTTCAAGTCTTTATACATCTTGTTTCCTCCTGGATGCACCGAATAGGCTGATTTATGGGCCTCTTCTAACAATACTCGTTTCAATTCATCGGGTACCACTAATCGGTTCTTGAAGCGAAGAAAACCAACTTCATCAAACCCGAATGGACTTTCCGGATCTTCTCTTGCCTTAGTAATTAATTTCTGAACTTCCGGATCTTTTCCTTGAGCCTCAAACAGTCTAAATTTCAATTCCGGTTGAATGGTGATGTTGAACCCCCGACCTTTTATCACAATAGGCTCAATATGGCTACTTTCACCAACTTCCAAACTTGAAATTCCAACTTTCCGGCTCAAAGCATCGGCTACTATATTAGCCTTCCCGGGATGATACTTGATTACACAGTCATAATCTTCTAACCGTTCCATCCATCTTCGTTGTCTCAAGTTAAGATCTTTCTGGGTGAATAGATATTGGAGACTTTTATGATCCGTGAAAATCTCAAAAAATACTCCATATAAGTAATGTCTCCATTTTCCAAGTGCGAATATCACCGCTGCAAGCTCTAGATCATGTGTCGGATAATTCTTTTCATAATCCTTTAACTTTCGGGAAGCATAAGCGATAACCTTGCCCTTCTGAGTTAAAACACATCCCAAACCTTCTTTAGATGCATCCGTGTAAACTGCATATCCTTCTAACCCGTCTGGAAGAGCTAAAACCGGAGCTGACACCAATCTCTTCTTTAACTCATTGAAGTTTGTCTCACACTTGTCATCCCAATCATACTTAACATCTTTCTTAGTCAACCGAGTTAAAGGAGCGGCAATTTTAGAAAAATCTTGAACAAACCTCCTATAATATCCCGCCAATCCCAAGAAACTCTTAATCTCGGAGGCATTCTTAGGTCTCTCCCACTTCAAGACGGCCTCGATCTTGGAAGGATCAACTTCCAACCCGTTTCCCGAAATTATATGCCCCAAGAACGATACCCGATCGATCCAGAACTCACACTTACTGAACTTGGCAAATAATTGATGTTCCTTTAAAGTTCTCAACACAAGTTCAAGATGCCTTGCATGCTCTTCGGCCGACTTAGAGAAAACCAAAATATCGTCAATAAAGATAACCACAAACTTATCAAGGAACGGCCGAAAAATCCTATGCATCATATCCATAAAGGCGGCGGGAGCATTTGTCAAACCGAACGGCATAACCATGAACTCATAATGCCCATATCTTGTATTAAAACCCGTTTTTGGAATATCTTCGGCTCGGATCCGTAACTGATAATAACCTTGTCTCAAATCAAGTTTCGAATATACTTTGGATCCTTGGAGTATATCAAACAACTCCTCGATATGGGGAAGAGGATATTTATTCTTAATTGTCATCCGATTCAATTCCCGATAATCAATGCACATCCTCAAAGTACCATCCTTTTTCTTTACAAACAATACCGGCGCTCCCCACGGTGACGAACTCGGTCTTATATACCCAATTTCCAATAAAGCATCAAGTTGGACTTTCAATTCTTTCAATTCCGCCGGAGCCATCCGATATGGAGTCTTGGAATACGGCTCGGCATTCGGATATAAGTCGATCACAAATTCAATTTCTCTCTCTGGTGGCAACGAATCCAATTTTTCCGGAAACACTTCGGGAAATCCCTTAACAACCTCCGTTTCTTCCAATTTTACCTGATCCTTGGGTCGATTAAGTATATAAGCTATGAATCCCGTAGCCCCGTCACGAACCAATTTCTGAGCTTCTGCAAAAGATAATAGAGGTACCGATTTCGAACTCCAACCAGTAATAACATCTGAACCCAACCGGACTCTCTTGGCTCGACAATCCACGGTGGCATTATGCTCAAACAACCAATCCATCCCCAATATAGATCCATAGCGTGACATTGACAATTCAATAAAATCCGTAGAGAAAACTCGACCCTCAATACTCACCGGCACCTCTCTAAAAACCCGATTAGTTTTTGCACTACCACCAAAAGGAGTACTCACAACATAATAAGTAGAGGAAAGAGTAACACATAGAGGCAATTTCATAGATATATCACGAGAAATGAAAGAATGGGTAGCCCCCGGATCAAACAAAGTATGTATGTTAGTGCCATGAATGCAAATGGTACCTTCAACAACGGCAGCGGGGTCCACATCTGCATCCGCTTCCTCTCCCTCCAAGGCATAAGCACGGGCTCGGATAAGTGGCCTCTGACCCCCAGGCGATGGATCCCGTTTATCTGGACATGTATCCACTTTATGATCGGCCTTCCCACAAATCAAACAAAGATTCAGGCGACGCCGGCAATTCTCATAGGTATGGCTAGGCCACCCACAATAAGAACATCCCGGTTTCCCGGTAGATGGTGGTGCGGCAGGAGTAACCCGGGGAGCTTTCTGAACCGGCACTTGTGGTACTTGAGGCTTGAATTTCTTCATCGGGCCCTTAGACTGCGGTGGGGAAACATCATAAGTGATTGGCCTCTTCCCGGGATTATAATTCGACCTCGATCCCGAGCCGGAACCCTGACTCGATCTATAAGTAGATCTCCGAGCATTTACCGAATCTTCCACTTTTAAGGCCTTTTGAGTAGCTTTCTTCCAAGTGCTAGTATTAACAGCTTCTATTGCGGCTTGGATGTCTGGCCTTAAACCTTGCACGAATTGCATAGCCTTATGGAAATCATCACCGGCGATATTGGGTGCATATTTAGACAATCTCTCGAACTCGGCTATATATTCGGCAACAGATCTATTCTCTTGCTTGAGCTCCGTGAATTCCCTAAGCCTTCTAGTGCGAGAGGAGGGAGGAATGAACTTGTTCTTGAATTCCCTTATGAAAACCTCCCATGTAACTTCTTCTTCAGCGGCATCTAGAACAATCTTGGTGCTTTCCCACCAAGAATAAGCTTCTCCTTGGATCAGAGTAAGGGTACACCTAGCCTTCTCTCGAGTCTCGCAAGGGATAAGCTCCCAAATTCGCTCAATTTCTTTGAGCCACTGTTCAGCTATCATATCGTTCCCTTTAAAGAATCTGGGTGGATGTTGATTTTGAAATTCCCTCAAAATAGCTGAAATTGGGGCCGGTGGCGCTGGTGGAGGAGCTGGTGGTGCAGGAGGCACATAATCTCTTAGTCTTTGATCAATAAGCTGTACCATAGAGTTTAAGAAATCTTGAGGTCGCGCTTGAGGGGGTGGAGGTGGAGTTCGATCACGACGATGATGCCCATGACCGGGAGAATGCTCTCTGCGAGGCCTTCCACGAGGCATCCTGAAATTCTAACACTGTGCATGCATGGTCGATTAACAAGTATGAATAAATGTAATTAATGTCCATAGAACACGTAAGTCACATAATTCAAATAAGGCCAGATAGTTTCAAATACGATGCAAGACTCTCAAGTAATCAAGTAATCCTATGCCGTACGACTTAGACTCACATGACATGACACTAGA
Organism: Lantana camara; assembly: GCA_037501455.1. NCBI lineage: Eukaryota > Viridiplantae > Streptophyta > Magnoliopsida > Lamiales > Verbenaceae > Lantana > Lantana camara. The sequence continues at coordinate 58,923,211 of CM074858.1, forward strand.
ACCTCGGTTTTGCAACCGGGCTCTGATACCACCTTAGGATGTAGCACCCGGAACGCTAGGCGCCACATCCCCCGCACTATAGCCTCACTCCACATATGAAACGGTAATTCATACATGAACCAAAACTATAGCGAACGGGAGACAATAAAACTCAAGAGCTAGGCGGGTACCCTCAATTAATACCACTAAACAATTGTATCAATAAAATCGGAAGCAATAACACTCAATACTTATAGGTACCATATTTACGTATTTATTAATAGATACCAACATTTCATACAATACAATATCACCTCCAATATTAGGTAAAGCATAATACAAAATATAAGAAATGTCAATACATGAGCTACAATATGAAGGTGAAGTGCTAGAGTCGAATAAAAGACAGGCTAGACTCTAATTCCCGCCTAGCACGAACCTGCAAAAGCTGAAAAGTTGAGGTGTCAGTCCAACATGGACTGAGCGAGGGGGTATAAATAAATATTCGCGCACATACATACAAGTTATAATCTCGGGTAATGATTTTGGAAAATAACAACACGATTTAGAAAAGAAGAGATAATATCGCCCGAGGTTACAACTAATCCATTTTATCAATTCAATCAATTCAATACAATCAATTTGTGGCCCGGCGAGTGAGGGCAAATCTCCAACCTTTCACCGACTGTGTATAATACTTCAATTTATTAGTGGATTAGGTGATCACACAACAATTCCGTGCACAATTAGCAATTTCAATCAATAAATCCTTCTTCCTCCGGGTGATGGCGGGCTTGCAAGACCCAGCCATCCAATCATGGTGTACGTCGGGAACATGACTCCCACGCACGGGATTTCTTCCTCCACCAAACCTCCTGGTGGATTCAGAGGTGATCCCACAATGGTGAGGATAGTGCAAGAGTTACCCGTCAGCCCTTGCTTTCCCGGTTGGCTCAATACACTACCCTCGGGCCCAACGTGAACAATAGTTACTCGCCAAAACAATCAATTCGTTAATCAATCAATCCATCAATCCATTTTCATGAAATCATTTAAAGATCATAAGGTTAGAAAACTATAGATATATATAGATATGTTTTGGCCGAAAATCACATAAGGGTTGTAAAGGCTCTATATATTTAGAATTTAAACCTCACCTTAACCAACCAAAAGGAACAAAGAAACACCCTATGGAGCGTGCTCCTCGTCTCCGGGACCGAGATCTGTGCAACAAGGACAAGTGTGACATAAGACTCGACTCGAATGAACCAATTATGACGAACGGCAATGATATGTAACCTCAATCATGAATTTATAATCAATGAGTGTCAAATAGGAGCATACTTGTCAATAAAGTGAGCATATAGTTCATATAAGTCATATATGGAAGCCAAAACAATGAAAAGAATGCAATATGAAAGGTCTTGGTGAAGTTTAGGAAAACTTGACAATTTTGGGAAATGTACATGTTGTGGGAAAACTGGAATATCTTAAATTCTAGAATCGGGAATTGAGTTTTGCTTGTTGGGAATGAAAGTAGACACATAGACCTTTCCAACGCTATATGGCACGCTTTCTAATTCAAACCGAGGTGAAAATGGCGTTCGTCCGAAGTTGGGCAAAATGCAGGAAAGTGACACGCCCGTGTCGTCAATATAAGGCAAACCGTGACACCCCCGTGTCACGGTACAGAAACTCAAACCAACCTGCACCCCCGTGTCGCGAGCACAAAGCAAAGTTGACACCCCCGTGTCAGCTGTGCGTGACAGAAAAAACAGGGGAGAAACAGGGGTTTTCATGCAAAACCAACCCAAATCAATATATCTCCAAATTCCAACCAAAACAAATGTTGAAACTCATCCAACAAACATCATACTTCAAGTATTCATCAAACTAACCAAGAAATAAACATTAAAATGGCAAAGATCAAGCTTGAAACCCCTATATTTGATCATGCTTCTAATCTCCATGAAATCCCATATTTTCATGCAATCCTTACTCCAAAAGATTAGTATCATACTTTCTACTCTAATCTTGCAAGAATTCATCAACAAATTCATAATTCCATGCTTGATCAAATATTCAAGAATTTCAAGAAATTTCTAATTTCTACCTTGAATCAAAAGAAATGGTGATGAGATGATGATATATTGTTGATGATGCTCCTACTTCACACTTCCTTCAATTCTAGCTTGAATTAAGGTTGATGTCTTCTTCCTCTTCTCAAGGTGTAAATGTCGGTTTTCACTAGGTGTATGTGTGTGTGAGTTTTTCTCTTGAATCATATGGGACATAATGGAAGAAATGAGACACAATTCATGATATATCCTAAAGTCATGTGTGGAAATATGTGATTCTTCCCTATTTGCATAAAAGTCCCTCATTTATATAAATTGATGCACATAAGTAAAATCTCCAACTATTGATGCAATTAACTTCAAGTCATGATATACACTCATTACACAATTTCACATAAGGGAACAATTAAGGATCATATAATACCGGTATGGCACTTATTTCACTTATTTCATATAATTCATATAAATGTATGGGAACATATGGCAAGTAATATGATGATACGTGTAATTAAATGAACAAACAAGTAATTTAACCTCCCAACTCCCGAAGACCCGCTCGTGGAGTGCTTACCTGAACTTCCGGAAATTGGGGCGTTACAAGTTAGCTAGACCTGACCACCGGATCATACATAATGGCTAGTGAGGTACATGAATCCTCAAAAGCCCGACCTGCGTTTCCTCGTCAAAACTCCTAACGAGGTCCGTATCGTCGTAAATTTGGTTGGAACTAGTATATGGGATCCCCGTCAGCCCTTGCTTCCTCGGTTAGCCACATATACTAAGTCCCGGGGCCCGTGAACATAACATACAATCTCGCCAAAACATAAGGCAGGGTTTCATAAATAAAAGGGGTCATACGTTTGAAATCATTTACCCAAAATGACTCGATTTATATAAATATATTATTTTGGCTTAAAACTTTGCACATAAGGGATTTATAGGGTTATTTAACTAGTAGCAGAAAAACCCACCTTTACCAAAGCAAAATAAAGGCACAAGCGTCTCAATGCTCGCCCTCGTCTCCGACCAAACCCGAATCTGTGCAAAAGAAAAGGTATGAGACGCAATGACCACATATGACGCTCGGCAATGAAGTGAATATGACATGAATGCATAAATGATCATGTTATATCATAAAAATGTTCATGTGCACGATTAAAGAATTTAAATCATATAATCAAATCATTCGTTCATATATTTCATTCAATTTCATAATTTCATAAATTCATATAAATTTCATAAATTTACAATATTCATAATATTCATAAATTCATAAATTCATAATGCATATCAATTAATCTAAAATTCATTTAAGAAGCATAACACATATTATTCAAATTCACATTGAGGAATAAAATAAATAATTGGAAACGTTCAAACAATAGTCAGTAGAATAAATACGCGAAATGGAAATCAATTAATTTCAGAAATTAGATTAAATCAAATAATATTTAAAAAAATATATAATAAATATATATAACATAATATATATATATATAATCATATATAATAATATACAATATATATATATAATATATACATATCTACACGTACACACACACAAACCTACCCATGCATGCATATATATATTATATATTACATGCATAAATATATATACTATATATTATACACAAACATGCATGCAACATATACTATACCCTAACCATGCATGCATTATAAACACAAACACACACCCTACATATATATATATATACACAACCATGCATACACACGCACACACCTTATACAAACCATGCATATATATATAAGGTAAATATACATGCATGCAATACAAATAACAACCAAGCACACACATATACAGCAGCAACTCCAGGAAAAACGCAGCAAAACAGCAGCAGCAACAGGCCCCGTAACGCGGCAAAACAGTTCAGAGAAAATGGGGTGACACCCCCGTGTCACCCTCCAAACCTAGACCGAGACACCCCCGTGTCTCGGTACAGAATTCCTAGGCCCAGACTGCACCCCCGTGCTTCGCCGGAACGGCCAAAAACGACACCACCGTGTCGCACAGCAGCAACCCCCTGTTTCGGACAGCAAAACGCAGAAACAGAGCAGCCCATTTCCAGCAAGAAAGAAGGCAACAAAGGCAGCTAAACTAAGCAAGAAAAGCAGCAAGAACATAACTAAAACACACACCACACAACCACGAACTGACAGCAAAAGAAGGAAGGAAATGACAGCAGTTTTTGACAGCAATCCTCAAGCCAAAATCGATCAAAACTGGAGGAAAAACAGAGCATGCTTGCTCTCAGCTCATACGACTCAGATCAGGTCCAAAAGGTCATCAAATACGCAGCAAAACATCATAATTTCAACAAGTAATTCAGTCCCAAACAAGCTCAAACAAGTCATCAACCGTACGTGACATACATGTGGGATTTTCTCAAAAGATCATAAATGAAATCTCATAAATATATCAACAATCACGAAATCAAAGATCATAAATGTTATTAGGAAGTCAAAACAATTAATCTCAGGCTTGGAATCAATCAAAATCATTGAGAATCAAAGAAGATCAACATTTTGCCCAAAATCCTTTATTTTCGGAAAAATGCCCAGAATAGATGAAACCATGCTCAAATTCATGAATGAAAAGATGAAAATGCTCAGAATTAATCATATAATACAACCCTTAACTTACCTTGATGATTGGTTGAAGTTTGGAGGAGATTTGAGCTCCAAAATCTCCAAGGGATGAAGGGTTTCGGGACTGGACTGTAGAGCAGTAGCTTTGGCTGATGTTTGGGGATTGTGTGAGGGTTATCTTGGTTAGGGCTTGATATGTAATGATAGGTGGTTGAGTTAGGGATCTAAGGAATCAAACCATGGTTAGTTTGGTTATGGTTTGGATGAGATATGGCTCAATTTGTACAACAAGGTCAATTTGGTCTCCGTTTCGTTTTTCGGTTGGATTTCGGAGTTTCAAACAACTTAGGAAAAATGTAAGGCTAAGTTTACTAAACTCGAATTTTCGTTACGAGTTCAGCGGAGTTGACGGAACTCGAATCCGAGTTCCCGAGCTCAAGATATTAAATTCGGAACCAAAGGTACGCTAAGTGCTCGTTAGCTCCCGTTTTGGTTCCTCAAAACAAATTAAATTCGTTAACCTATCAAATGAATTCAAAAACATAAATTGAGCATAAAATCATGTCCATAACACATATATGTACAACATATTACAAAATCGTGGCAATTTGATATCATATCATATAAGAACGGAGCACAAAATAAACGAACAAGCTCATACATGCAATTCAATATAAATCCCATACATATATTAAAATTCCCATGCAAAAATGAAATAAAACCATGCATAAATAATTCCCATGCAAGATTATGATTTTCATGCATAATTATATTAAATCAAGGTTCATGCATAAATCAAATAAATAAATAAGTTCTAATATTACATAAATTAAATTGGTCACGTAATTAATTAGCTTAAACATGATTAATTAACATAACATATAATTAGCATAATCATTAAATTAATAATAATAATAATTAAACATATATATATATATATATATATATATATATATATATAATACGAAACATATATATATATATAAAATTAATAATATTAAAATAAAATAATATAATATAATATAATATAATATAATAAAATAATAACAATTATAATAAAATTAAATATAAAACACGTAAAAACAATTAATTCGCGCAAATAGGTAAACACATACGCCCTACCTTTACGTCCGAAAAGTCGGGGCGTTACACTAGTCCCGCCTGGCTTAGTGCGTGGGTGTCCCCGTTCGCTATGATTCAGCACGTGTATGGAAATCCATTTCATATACGGGCCGGTCATGGTGCGGGGGATGTGGTACCTCGCGCTCGGGTGCTACAGTTTATATGAAGTTTTATGGTAGCATAAGCATATATGCATGAGTCTTTATTGAAATATATCATTTTGAAGCTTGAAAATTGGTGTTTTGGTTGGTTTTGGTGTATGGCCGAGCTATCCCCTTTTTCTGCTCTGTTTTTCTCCAGAAATTGAAGGTCGCGCCCGCGACCTGAAATACACATAAAACAGGTCGCGCCCGCAACCCCATTTTGGCCAACTTTCGACTTTTGAAAAATTGCATGAAAAATTTATGCAAAGTAATGCGTGCAATGTGATTAATGCCATGACAGGATGACCCCTGAATCCATCAGGAAACTGGTGGAGGAAGGAATCCCGCACGTAGGATTCATAAATCCTGACGTGCGTAGCATGTATGAACGGGATGACCCCTGAATCCATCAGGAAACTGGTGGAGGAAGGAATCCCGCACGTGGGACTCATAAATCCTAACGTGCGTAGCATGAATGTGTATCATGAATGGTGAAGGCTCGTTACCTTCCCACTATCGTGTTATGGTGATTGGAGTGATGTAGTTATTGGAGTGATGGAGTAATTGGAGCGAGGTAGTGATTGGGAGTGGTGGTGTTTATTGGAGTGATGGGTTTTTGGAGTGGCGGAGTAATTCATGAAATCGGTACATGTGCAGTGTTCTTGCAGGTACAACTCTAGACGGGAACCAAGCTGAGTCGAGTCCTTGCATTCGAGCCCCGCGAGGTGTATTTACTTATTTGTTATCATTTCCAAGGAATTATTGTCCAGATTACATGTTATGTATTTTAGGAGATGATAATGTATTGATATGTAAACTCCGAGTATGAATTACTTGATAAATGATAGATAATATCACATGCTTTAATTTATTTATTATGCATTGTGGTTATTGATTACAAATTAGTCCCACCTTGCTTCTCGTGTTATCTTCTTGTCACCCGTTCGCTATAGGTTGGTTCATGTACGGACATTTCATTTCGTATGTGGATCGGCCTATGGTGCGGGGTTGTGGCATCCTTACGTGTTGGGGTGCTACAGACCAACCAAATTCGAATGGTATCAGGTCGAATAATCCAACAAGAAAATTCGACCCTATAAGAATAGGAGAACGAGACGTTGAAGGAGATCTAAGTACAAGAAATAAGTTAATTTACGGGCGGTGCTGTTTGGAGCCGAAAATAGTGGAAAGCTTGGCGGTGGCTGGAGGTTGGCGAAGATGGGGAATCTCCGGTAGAGAAGCAGCTTTTGGTCGGTGGTAGGTGTCGAGTTGTTCGCGGCTGATGGGAGGAGAAATCTACTATAGATGACGGCTAGTGGGGGTGATGGCAATGCGGCGGTTGGTGGGGTGATGGTGGTGGCGGCCGAGAGATGAAAAATGGGGAAGATGCAGAATTTGAATGTGCAGTCAACTTTTCATTTGTTGTGAAATTTAGGGTTTGGATTTGTATAAATTTTTTCTTCACACCTATGTTGCACGGATGCGGACACAGCGACACGGATTTTTAAAAAATTTTAGGACACGACACGGCTATATTTTATATAAATAAATATATTTTATATATAAATAAAAATATTTTGTATAAAAATAAAATTATTTTATAAGTATAATCTACGTAAAATAATTTTTTTTAAAAAGTATGTATAATTAAAAACTAGAATAAGTTTTGTTATTTCAGTTTTCTCCCCCAAAAATTCTAAAAATATTAAAAAATGCATGAAAAACTTTATATAATTATAAAATTTGCCTAGCCGTGTCCTGGCCATGTCGGACACTTCACCCCGCCGTGTCTGACACCGTGTCCTAATTTTTTTTTTTTAAATTTCGGACACGTTTTAGCCGTGTCCGAGACGGACACATTTTTAGGCGTGTCCGTGCTTTCCAGCTTCACACGTTTTCTTTATCTAGTTGTGTAAATTTGTTGTGCAGCACAATTTAAGAATCTTTAAATTTAGTGATAAATTATTTTCAGTAAATCTAATATGTTATATTAATAAGTTTATATTATATATAATTGTATACATCATAGAATATATTAGTAAAATATTTATTTATTTATTTATTAAAAAAAATAGTAAAATATTTATTAAGGTATATAATCACTGTAATATATTTTGTATTATATATAATTATTTATTTTTATATATATATATATATATATATATATATATATATATATAATCGGATTCGAATTTTTAACGGATCGAATCGTAGGTTTTCATACCCGATCCACTTAATTCGAATTTCGAATATTTATAATCGGATATAATCCATCGAATTATTTTGTGACACCCCGACTCTACGACTGTACAGGTATGACGTATGTGTGCATTTAAATTTATAAATTATGCCTTTACTTGATTTATCTTAATTGTTTAATTAATGATCTTTAATATTCTTTCTTATATGAACTCTTTTATTTGAACGTTTTTGTCTTTTTGTTGTTATTTGCTTCATTTATACTCGTATTTGAATTTTGATTTTTGTACCAATTTTGATACGCGTGAGTTTTACGTGTTGTGATGTAACGCCCCGCTTTTTCAGTGTTCGGATTTCGCCACGTGTCAACTTTCTTGTGTGCTTGATTATGTAATTATGTGATTTATGTGGCCTTATTTGCAGCTCCTTCTGAGTTTAGGGGCTTGTTTGTAATTTTCTCTTTCAGGGTTTTCCGATCATTTCTCACCCGATCGAGATTTTGACCTCTTTGATTCCTTCAACGCGTTCGGGGCATTGAGACGAGTCCGTAGACTCTGAGTTTGCCTAATTCTGGCGTTGTTAACCCTTCTTTCGGTCGTTCCGTGCGTTGAGGACCCGGGATATAACACCCAGATCCTCGTTATTCGTGCCAAGAAGGCTGGAGTTTTAGCTTCGTTCTCTCTCTCACCCTCTCCCGACGAAACATGCACCCACACACCGACACACACACACAAATTCTAACTTCCTCGTTTCTCAACGGATTTTGACAAACCAATAGTGTTTTTCGATGAGCTCGACGACGCGGTCACAACCGTACCAAGATCTTGGCCCGACGACAACCAACGGAGGAGATATTTTCGATTTTCAGTCGCACCAGGTAGGGGGTGGCAGGCCGTGACTTTGCCGGCCGATTTCGGCCGTCTCCGACGGCGATTCTTCAACACGCGCCACTGACCCAGACAGGAGACTTCCCGACGCAGCCTTCCACGTCAGCGGAGCGGCCATCGGGGCCGCGACGACACCACACGTGCCGCCTGAACTTCACGCTGCGACGGCGCGGCACTGTAGCACGACGAATCTCGCCGTTTCGGCATCCTTTTTCGACGAGCAAGACCGGTTCCTAAGGTTTTTCAACGTCCTGATTCCATTTCCGGCATCAATTCGGGCAGAAAACGGCCGGAGATAGCAGTTCTGACAAAGCAGCAGCGACGGAGTTAAGAGGTGGCGGTTTGGCCTTTTCCGGCGGGATTTTGGTGACGGGCCCTTCATGAGAATTACTCTACTCGACGTTGCCAAGCTTTCCATGTGGGTGGCGGTGCGAAAACCGGCCAGTGGTGGTGAACCGACAGCAGAACCGGCGGGTCAATGCCGGTCAACTCTCCGGCTACTTTTTTCGGCAATTAAGATATGGGTTTCGAAGTGTAACGCCCCAGCTTTTCGTTTAAACTAATGAGTCGTATTTGTTTATAAATTGTGCAATTAAATTAGCTAACTATGTGATTAATTGTTTATAAGTGTTTCGTATTTAATTTTATTGTAAATTGTTACTTAAGTATTATGTTAATCAATTGCATTAATTTATTCAAATCCGTTGACCTTGGATTATATTTAAAATGGAATTTAAAGTTTAGTTTTAAATTATAATGCATGAATTTATTAAAGTTGTGCGCATGATTGTTTGTTATGCTTCGTTCTTATATGAAATTATTTCGAAATGTTATGGAAATTTGGTATGTCGTAAATATATGTGATATGAACATGTCTATATGCTCGGTTTATGTTTTCGAATTTATTTGACGTGTTAATGAATTTATTTTGATTTGTGGAACCAAATCGGGGGCTAACGAGCAATTAGCGCACCTTTGGTTCCGCACGTGATATCTTGAGCTCGGGAATTCGAATTCGAATTCCGACACCTCTGTTGCCTTTGTATCGACGATTCAGAGATAATGGAACAAGCCTCATACCTTTTTGAGATCATTAAGACCTCCGAAATCCAACCGTAACGAACAACTTGAGCAAGAAGAACCCTTTTGTTGACTAGTTTTCATGGTGGGACCCCATAACACCTCTTAAACCTAACCATGCTTTAACCATGACTTGTGTAATTGAGTTAGACCCTTTCTCCTCCCTTTTCATCAGCAAAAACGAGCCAAACACCCCCCCCCCCATTTGCTGCTGCTACTGATCGAGAAAGAGGGAGAGAAGAATGAGGAAGAACTTTGGCCATTTTTGTGATTTTGAGCTCAAATCACCATCTTTCTTCACCAAATCTTCAAGGTATGAATATTTATGTATCCTCTACTCTTCTATGCTTGATTTCATCCATTTATTTCTTGTTTTGCTTCAGATTTGATAAGGGTTTCATTTAGAACATGTTTAGGATTTTTGAGGGATTCTTGCCTCTTGGAGTAGCTTAGGTTTGGGGCTGATTTCTTGCATGAAACTTGGTTATATGAACTTGTTTCTCTTCCTTTTTGATACCTAAGCCATGCTAGATGATTTATGGATAATTTTTCTTTAGAACCCTTGGATGAATTGAGCGTTTTTTAGCATGAAACTTGAGGTTGGATCCCCTCCCCTGTTTTTCGAACTGCTGCTGCACATTTTGCCTTTGTTGCTTGATTTCGTGCTTGAAAACTGATATTATGAGCTTGTTTCTTTGTCCATTCGATGCCTAAATGATAGTAGGTGATGTATGAATGATTTACTCTTTAGATTCTTTGGAGAAATTATGAGATCTTAAGCTTGAAACTTGATTGCAAAACTGCCTCCCCTGTTTCGTGACTGCTGTGTGAAATTATGGTTTGTTGCTTGATCAAATGACCTTCTTTTCGTGTGAATTTTCATGGATATGATGTACACTCATTGCTTTATATGTTAGCATTCATGTTTCAAGCTTTTGGATCCATTTTAAGCCCCAAAACCGAAGTACATGACCTGTTCTTATGCATGATCCATGACAGACCTGCTGCTGTTGCGTGTTGTGATTTGTTGGTCATTCTAATGTGTTTCAATTCGTGCCATTTTGTATATATATGATTTATATTAGTTGTTTAGTATGTTATCATGCATTCCCCAAGGTTTTAGATTCAGATTCAACCCCTAAGTACTTGATCATGGCAGGATTGAACGATTGAGCTCATATGTGCGGTTTTGGGGCCCCAGGGTTGCTGTATGATTTTGGTGCTCTTAACGTGTGATTTGGACTTTGTACTCTAAATAAAAAATGCTCCTAACATGCTAAATATGTTTTATATCAAGTTTCATAAGATTTGGAGTTGATTTGGTATGTTTTTGGGACTGATTTTGTATAGGGTTTGTTTGTCGGTAAGCTTTGTTTGCATTTTTGAGTCTGTACCGTGACACCCCCGTGTCTCATTTGCCTTGTATTGTGTGACACCCCCGTGTCACACCCTTTTTACAGTTTTGTACTGAGACAACCCCGTGTCTCAGTCTAGTTTAATTGAGGGACACGGGCGTGTCCCTCCCCTTGCGCATTTCTTGTCTTTTCCTTTCCGGTTTGTGATTGTTTCACCTTTTTAATGCCTTTATCTTCAATTGTGTTGAACTATGAACTCGTTTTTCTATGTGATAAGAGTATTGTGGTTTAATTTCATAACATTTGGATGAGATTTAGGCATGCTTTTGGTGAATTGCTCTGACGTGGCTTGAATGCTTCTATATGAAATGTTAAGTACCTTCTTGTATTCTTTTGATGTCTTAAGTGATACTCTTTGCCTTTTTATTTATTATATTCAATGTAAACATGTTGAAAGGTATAATGTGACTATGGTTTCAAGATTTTGTTAGATATTGCTATGAATTACGAAAGATTGAACTTGGACGAATATGAACGTTTATAATATCAAATGAATGACTCGTCTATATGATTTAAAGACATTAATAGTGCACATGAACATGTTCATTACATAATATTATTTCTTATGCACTTATATCATGTTCATTGCATGCTGTGCGTCATAGTTGGTTCATTTAGAGTCTTGAGTCTCACGAGCACGTTACGTTGTCTGTTGTACAGTTTATCTCCAGGGTGGAGAGATCTTGATCTTTCAGGCACTCGGTAACTCGTATCCTTGTATCGCCATGTTTCAGGTGAGGGTGTTTTTGTTCTAGTTATGTATAAAACCCTATAACCCTTATGTGACAAGTTTTGGCCTAAAACCTTATGTATATATATATGTTATGTTTACAAAGTGGAGTCATTGAGTAAATTCTTCTGAAATTATACGTATGGACATGTATAAGCTTAAAATGGTTTTGCAACGAGGCTATGCTCCAAACCATGTGTCTTCATGCTAGCTACAAATTAGGATGACACGGAGAGGTACGTATATAGCATAAGCCGAGTTGCACGGTAAGGTATGTTTTCTTATTGTATGTATCCTAAGTAGGAAACAAATGTTTTGGCGAGATTATGTATGTATGTTATGATTGCACGGGCCCAGGGACTTAGTGCAAGTGGCTATCCGGGGAGGCAAGGGCCGACGGTGATCCCTTGTACTAGGCCCACCACATTTACGGTGATACCGGCCCTCGCTAGGAGGTTTAGCGGGGAATGGGAGCTGAGTGCCCTTGGGGGAGTCATGAAACCCCATTGGCCTATGTATGAGGTGGTCGGGTCTTGCTAACCCGTCCACCACCGGAGGAAGAAGGTTGGAACTTGTTTTATAATATGATTATGTATGTTATGATTGTTATGCACCGTGCGGGAAGGCCGAGACACGGATTGCCCAAACGACTATGTTATATGATTTGTGTGTATTATAATATACTGCATGATCACATACTCAATGTATTAATGATATTTGTCGTACACGGTCGGAGTTTGGTTGGAGATGATGCACACTCACTCGCCGAGCCTTATGTTTATGTATGATTTATGAACGTAATGAATTAATATGATTAGTTGTAAAATCCGAGTATTGCTTGGTCATTCTCTTGCCCTTTTTGGGAACTAACTTTAAATAAAACCTTTGCTCGGGATTTATGACTTGCATGTGCATGTTTCTTTTATATATGTATCGGTCCTGCTCACTCAGTCTTCTAGAGACTGACCCTCTCCCTCCCCATCACTTTAGTGTGCAGGTTTGGCTTTGGAGTTTCGAGCTAGGCGGAGTTATGTTGAGTTTGAGTCGGTCAAGTTAAGTTAGAAGCGTCTCTGCATTCACCTTATGTATTTAAATTGTGTATGATTCGACCTTGTAAGTTTATGGAGTTGAATCTTGTATAATTGCTATTGAATTGCTTTTGTTGGGCTTTGATTATGAGTTTAAAAGAGGCCTGAAGAGCCCAAGTCTGCCTATGGTTTGTGTGTTTGAACCTTAGTTTCCGTTGCACTATATTTTTGTTGATTGGTTGTTATTGCAGGGTCTAAGTTCCGCCTAGCTTAGGAGGATTATCTGTTTGTCTCCCGTTCGCTATGGTTTGATACGGGTGCGGATTTACCATTTCGTTACTCGTGCTGAGCCATAGTGCGTGCGACGCCCCTCCGAAGGCCATGGAAAAGGGCCGGAAGAGACGACGCCCGCACGATCTCGCTAGAGTTAGCTAGAAGCTTCCCCTAGTTTGACCGCTAAGCGTTTGACTAAATAAAAGACAAGGTAGTACAAAACCTAAAATATTATCATAATTACAAACAAAAGTCATCCATACATCTATATTCATGACCAAAGTAGCATAATATACAACAAGGGTTCAACTAGGATACGGAAAAAAAAAGACTAACATAATTTACATACAACTATTCATATAACACCCTGCTCAGATAAAAAGTTTGTAGTATCAAGCCAAAAGAGTATAGCATCCTAATAATAGATAGAACACGATAAACGGACAAAACCAGGTCACAAGATAAGTAGGAGCACGAATCCCAATCTACCCTTCGCTCTCCTCACCTATTATCTCCCTTGGTGGAATAAGATCCGAAATAAAGGTCAAAAGAGAGAAATAAGTCCAAAAGAGACTTAGTGAGGTAGTCGAAATTTTAAATTAATAGATACAAGTCAAGATAAATAAGAATATCATGATATGAGAATGATTGATACGAGCTGTATGCAAATGCCACCCTATCACCAGAAAAAAAAAATCAAAAGCAATAAAATCCTGAACACCGTTGTCGAGTGCCCTCGACCTGACTGATAGGATCCCACGTGCCCGTGAGACACCTAAATAACTTGACTTCCGTGTTCTACCTCCAGACACACATCACGCTAAGCTACAACTGAATTGGGATTGTTTCAGACACACAAGATCGACGGCCCGAACCGCCCGATCGGTCTGTTGAAAGCAATACCCTGGGCCCGAACTTCTCTTAGGCGTCCCCAAGAGTAATAGTAACTGAAACTTAGTGATTAGCTCGTATGATAAAATTTGAAAGACTTATCATTTTGGGAAAAACCAATTTCATTTTCTTAATGCAATACATATAGATATTAAGATCATTTGTATGTAAAATCATTTGATTTAAAGTAAAAGCAAGTATTGAATAAATATCTAATTAGAATATATTATTATGGAGGAAAGAAAACAAAGTCATGAAATAAAGGTCTTATGAAGGTTGATATATTTATAGTATAGTATTTTAGAATATTATAAATATAATTTGAAAAGAAATCAAAATGAAGCTATTTTTAAATTTTCCTCACCAACTTGTGATCTTGATCTCGGAAAACCTAAATGAAAGTAAATAGGGTAAGTTTCGAACAACCCTCAGTCCTAGTATAACCCGACTTATGATATCTACCCGACACACATAACTCTAAGATAGCTCAAGTTTCCATTTAAGTCATGTATAAGCACAAAGTATCACTTAGACTCAGGTAATTCATTAATCATTTAAATACGTTCAAATATAAGACATGCTTCAAGGTCTAAATAAA
Source organism: Lantana camara (assembly GCA_037501455.1). NCBI lineage: Eukaryota > Viridiplantae > Streptophyta > Magnoliopsida > Lamiales > Verbenaceae > Lantana > Lantana camara. The sequence continues at coordinate 58,938,241 of CM074858.1, forward strand.
CTAGAGTTCTCACGTATTGTGAAATCACACGGTATAAAATTCAAACAGTATTTAAGCAAACCTAATTTCTGAAGTTCAGAACATATCGTAGAAGAACTGCACAAAATACTCATGAATCAAGATCAATACGTATATACTTTCACCAATAATTTTACTACAGGGGAAACATATTTTCTGTGAATGAAGCCTCCTGATGATAATTGATAAGCAAGATGCAATTGGAAAACATGAAGTATTCAAGTTAAATATAAGCAGTACAGCTACTACACATGTGATTCCATAGTGTAAAGTTTTAATAATTAGTTTGATCACCAACCACATTGAATTGTCTATTTCTTTAACATCAGCATACCAACTTTCCATTTATTCATGGTGGTAATATCATTACTTTACTATTGAAATATACAAGAAGTCTTAATCACAAATTTTATCCGGAGTCATGGCAACGAAATCATTTAAACAATACACATATCAATATGAAACCAAGAACAAGATGTATATATCCATGTGCTCAGCAATTTTTCTAAAATCTAAGATATAATGATATTTATTCCTGAACATGAAATTCATGATTTTTGCATCAAAATGTGTCAAAATTCATCATAACAATCACTCAATCTCAGATTAACAAGTTATTTATTTTTATTTATTCATTTATTTTATTTTTTTATAATTTTGGAAAGAAAATCATTCCTAGCAGGATTACTAAACTAAATAAACATTTATAAAGTTATGTCAACCATTTCTTTCAACAAAAGACTAAATCTCATGAATTTCTCCATATTCCCAAATTTTCGGCATAAAAAAAAATGTTAAGAAATTGCTAAAAGCAAAATTTTAAACCACAAAAAGGGATTTACCTTGAGAGATGAAGTCTTAGTAACTATTCTACGAATTTTCTTCCAATCCAAAGCAAAGTTTCTTGAATTTGTAAAACCCTCACACACCCTCTGTGTTGAAATGCAATGCCAAGGATAAAATGGAATGGAGTTGTTGTAATCCCTTCGGTCCAGATGAAAAGGTAATCAAATGGTAATGATGATTTCTTAAGAAAATAATCTCAACCTTACAATTGTTTGAAACTTGGAGGGTGGGGATTAAATCTTCTTAAACATTAAATCTAAGCTCTCCATTTGTAAAGAAAAAGTAGTGGCTAGGATTGATTAGAGAAAAGTTTTTCTAGTAATTTCATTTATCTTCTAAGAAAAACAAATATATACTATGATTAAATCCTAACCTTACATTAATCTAAGAAATCAATGGTTAGAATTACTCTAATTTTTATTATATAAAATAAACACATAATATCACCTAATTAAAAATAAAATCCATAGAATATGATTAAATGCATGTAGGAAATAACAAATTATGATAATATTTGAAACTAAATAAATGAAACACATACAATCCAAATTTTTAAAAATTTTCATTGAAAATGTCATGTATTATGAATGCATGAAATAAAATGATCCCTAAAATGCATATTATTATTTTTATTTTTATTGTTATTATTACCTGCTTCCGAGTTTCCAAAAATCGGGGGTCACAGTGCGGGGGATGTGGTGCCTCACGTGTGGGGTGCTACATCCTTAAGTGGTATCAGAGCCCGATTGCAAAACCGGTGTTCTCGTATCGTGAGTGAGTCAGTCTAGGTCGTATGGCTTAGGAACTATATGACAATATGTGCATTGCATCGATCTTGAACGTGAAATTTGGCTTTCCTTTTGAATTTTATGGAACTATCTGTTGCATTATTATATAGATCCTTGTCCTTAGTGTTGAATATGTGCCATGAGCATGCACTAATCGCATGCATATATATTCCCGAAAGGAGTTATGATTTCCAGGTTATAAAGATAATATCAAACCACGGCCAATTTCTGTGATCACAACAATCTATTGCAAATTCTTTCGGAGGCACGGAAGATAGGAAGGATGCCCCGGGGAGGAATGTGGAGAATGCTAGATGCGTGGCTTCATAGACTGAGTTGTAATTAATGGTTAGGATTCAGAATAGGAGGCTCGACTTTGGCGATGCGATGGCAGAGGGACATTTGGTGAAATAGGAATAGGAGTTAATCACGGGTTGGTTGTAACTCGGAAGATCAACTTATGTGAATCCACTACTTAGAGTGCTTTACTTGGATTCAACGAGATCTTTCAACCTAAGGAGTGAAGTGAACAAAACCTTGAAGGTATTTTGGCCCCAGATTTGGATCATTGAAGAGGTATCAATAATTAAGAGGAGTAGAGATAAAAGGGGTCTGGTAGGGGTTATGCACCAAGGGTCTACAAAGAAGGACTTCGAACTAAGCCTAGTGATTAGAAATCGGGTTTCTAGAAGGCAAGTATCTGGGTAAACACAAATAGAGGGAAGGTGGCGATATTGAGAACAGGATTTGAGTTCGTTTTTCCAAATCCAAGCTGAATTGCCATGTTGTGAAGTTGAATTGGAAGATATGGAGCAACAAATGGAAACGGTAAAGAAAGGCAAACACTCCTTACAAGGAGATCATGCGCTCAAGTATAAGCAATTGGAGGTGAATTGAATTCACAAAGGATAAGTGCGGGATTCTTGATTGAGGTGACGATTAGAAGCAAAGGACGAATTTCGAGGAGAAGTGTGGATGCTAACCCTGTGGACGTGGAAGAATTAGGAATCAAGAAATTGCAATCTCGGATAGTGGAAAGCACTAGTGATTTACAAAGGTTCATGGAAATCTCGAAGACCGTGGGAAAGGTAAGGAATAATCACTAAGTCAAAGTAACCTCGGGATTTGGAGAAACGAGGAAAAGCTACCGAGCTAACAATTTACCACATTGGTGACAGGTTCCAAAACATTCATAGCACGTGTATCATGCTTAGCATCAATTATTTATTCTTCTTTATTTATGTTCGTGCGTACAGTTCTATTTGATTTCATTGCTCTAATGTGTTGCATAAATGCTTGATGTAAACGTGACACATGCATTGACATCTTTACCCGACATGTATTTTAATGTTTACCTGATAGGAAGCTTTGGCAACTCATTTGTCAAGTATATCTTCGCTTGAACCATATCTGAGTTAAGGGAAAGGAGCTCCGAAGGAAAGTGAGATTAGATTTAGCTTCGGGGTGTTCGGATCGAATAAGAATAGAGAAGAAGGATTGAGGGAGTTCGACATGAAAGAGCAAAAAAAAAAAAAAAAAAAAAATTATAAGGGAGTTTCTGTGATCTCCTAAGTTAGAATTATTAAGGGAAAATTGAATCAAGCTATCATATAAGGGGATGGTGTCGATCAAGATTTATTCAATAAAGTATGAAGGGGTCCGAGACAATATTATTAAGATATCAGTTATATCAAAGGTGATCCAGAAGCAAACTTAAGAAGGGACCAAATAGAAAAGGATGATAATTGGAGGATTACATCAAGCTTCAGGAATCATTAAGAACATTTTGTCTTCGATTCAAGAAATATGGGGCCAATTACCGAATATAATTTTAAAGGGGTTAAAGAGAATAAATGGATGACATGAACAGAAGATGGTAAAGAAATCATAATAACAAATATCTCAAGATCGGTACTGAGCCGTCAGTGTTGCCAGGAGTAGCTATTTTGAGAATATGTTAGACTCCGATATGGGTAAAGGTAGTAACTATGGATCGGATTTCGGGACGGATAATTTAAGGGCATTCAGGGAGTTCAAGCTCGGTTGATTAAAAAGAGTTGGTTGGGCGAATGAGGATTAAGGGGAAATGGTGGAAATTGGAAGCGGTACAATTCAGAAGGGATCTAAGAGTATAATCCTTAAAGAATTCATCAATCGCTTCACCCGGGAACCCTGGAGAGGCTCAAGAGAAGCTGACCACTGAGCTATCTTCAGGACAGATCATACACTGGACAACGACAACTCCCAATTCTAAATTTTGCAACTACGGTGAACGGTACTTATAGCATCCATGATACATGCATCCATGCAAATTTAATTCAAATAATTTCTTTGTTATGTGTTCCGAGTTCTTATCGTGTTAAATTACTTGGAGTAATTGATAATCAACGTGGGCATTTTACGTGATTATAATTTTGGTTTTTGCGTGTGTTGCTTGGGAGTATTGGAGACTTCCTTGCTTTATTTTTGTTTAAGAGACGGGGTGCTCTCGTTGTTTCTAAGAGACGGGGATTCTCTTATTTTTGTTTGAGAGACGGGGTGCTCTCGTTGTTTCTAAGAGACGGGCATTCTCTTATTTTTGTTTGAGAGACGGGGTGCTCTCGTTGTTTCTAAGAGACGGGGATTCTCTTATTTTTGTTTGAGAGACGGGGTGCTCTCGTTGTTTCTAAGAGATGGGGATTCTCTCAGTGTTGCTCGAGAGACGGGGCTCTCTCCTTGTTGTTGTGAGAGACGGGGAATCTCTCATTGATTGTTTTCGGGCGTGCTGTGAATCCGAGGACGGATTCTTTTTAAGGGGGAGAGATTGTAACGCCCCGGCTTTTCGTTTAAACTAATGAGTCGTATTTGTTTATAAATTACGCAATTAAATTAGCTAACTATGTGATTAATTGTTTATAAGTGTTTCGTATTTAATTTTATTATTCTCTTTAGCCCCATTGGTCAATGATTGGGTGGCCGGGTCTTGCTAACCTGTCCACCACCCGGAGGAAGAAGGTTGGAACTTGTTTTATGAATATGATTGTATTATGATTGTTATGCACCGTGCGGGAAGGCCGGGACACGGATCGCCCAAACGACTATGTTATATGATTTGTGTGTATTATAATATACTGCATGATCACATATTCAATGTATTAATGATATTTGTCGTACACGGTCGGAGTTTGGTTGGAGATAATGCACGCTCACTTGCCGAGCCTTAATGTTTATGTATGATTTATGAACTTAATGAATTTAATATGATTAGTCGTAAAGTCCGAGCATTGCTTTGTTATTTTCTTGCCCTCTTGAGAACTAACTTTAAATAAAACTTTGCTCGGGATTTATGACTTGCATGCGCATGTTTCTATAGTTATGTATCGCTCCTGCTCACTCAGTCTTCTAGAGACTGACCCCTCTTTCCCACTTTTCCAGTTTCTATTGCAGGTTTTGGTTACTAGGTGGAGTTAGAGTTGTCGAGTCATTGTTCTAGTCTCACTCACTTACACTAATTGCATACTATATGGTTTTTAAGTATTGTATTGACCTTTTATTGTTGGCCGATGTGCCCTTATTGAATTGATACTACTTCGGGACAGGTTAGGACAGGTTCTGGAGCTAGTTGAACCCGTTGTTATGTTGTTGCCTTGTATTGATTCGGGACAGGTTACGACAGGTGTATGGATTAGCGGCACCCGTATTTATATTCTTGTTGGATTTCATTTATTTCTTTGATATTACATAAATGATTTTCTTGCTTCCGCATTTTGGTTATTGTTGATTGTTCCAGGGTTAGCTTCCGCCTAGTTAAGACTGTTCTTTTGTTTGTCACCCGTTCGCTGTGAGTCCGATTCATGTATGGACTGCCTATTTCGTATGTGGATTAGACTCATAGTGCGGGGGATGTGGTGCCTATCGTCCCGGGTGCTACATGTGAACTTGATTATATGCTCGATTTATGCTTTCGGGTTTGTTTGATGAGCTTTTGAGGGGTGTGTTTTATTTAGAACCTAAAGGAGGCTAAAACGCTTTTAGCGTACCTTGGGTTCTGGGGTGCGTATCTAGAGCTCGAGAATTCGGATTCGAATTCTGTCACTTCTGTTGGACTCCTTTCGACGATTCGGGTTCGATGGACTAAGCCTTATATTTTTCTAAGCCCATTTGATACTCCGAAATTCAATCGAAACAAGATACTAGTGCCTTAATGACCACCTTTCACTATATTGCACATAAGTCCCTCATTTTTCACCCTTTTTGTATGAAACTTGGACCCACATGACCCCAACTTGATGCTCTACCATCCCTCTCTCTTTCACTTGGATCCACACAAGACAAGGAAGAGAAATTCAGCCATTTTTGGAGAAACAAACAGCAATCCCGTCACTATTCACCTAAGAAAGATTTTGAGCTCTAATCTCCATTTTCCTTTATCATCTTCAAGGGGTAAGTACATATTTGATATCTACATGCTTATGTGATCATTTTCATCCAAGAAATTCAGATTTTAAGCCATGATTGATTGAGTATTGATCCATGTTATGAATAGTTAGGTTTAAGCTTATATATGAGATCTCTTGCCATGTTTGAGTTATACCTTGATTTGATGTGTGACGCCCCGTATTCTCGAAGGGCGTCCTGACGACCTTAACAAGTAAGTCTCTACACTTGTGTGTGTGTAATTTAAGAGTACTTGAATTATGTGATTTAATGTAAATTCAATTTAATATGTGTTCATTTGAATTATTCTAAGATTAATTGTCAACTTGATTAATTACGTGCATATTTAACCCTAACTGTCTAATTTGATTTAATTCAAATTTATTCCATGAAATAATTGTCAAGTTGATTTTAAATCCATCATGTTACTTAACTTCTTTAATTTCGGTTTACTTGAATTCCTTGAGATTAATTGTCAATCATGTGTTTACGAAGTGTCATTAAATTGTACGAAAGGTTTCCAAAATTAAATTGAATTAAACTCTAATTGGTAAATCTCTCTCTTTCATTTTAATTTATAAAATTAATTCGGAGCTTGAATGTTTATTCGTAACATTACCAATTTTATTTACGATTATTTGTATGCGCTATTACTCTTTGCTACGCGATAAGGATACCCGGTTGTATATAGCTTGTGCACAACACACATTTCTCCCAAATCTCCTTTCTCTCTCTCTCCTCTCCCACTCTCTCTCCCGCGGTCACTATGCGCGGCTTCGGTTATGAGCCCATAGCTCGTTCGTTTCTCAACGAAATTCAACAAACGAATAGTCCATTTCGGATATCTCGGCGAGACCGACGCAAGAGTACCAATTTCACGGCCTAACGATGAACGGTGGCGGAGATATCGCCATTTTTCAGATGCGCAGGGGGGTGGGGGCTGACCGCCACTTCGCCGCCCATTTCCGGCGGCTTTCGGCAACACGCGCCCCAGGCCCATAAACTAGACTCTCCGGCACATCTTTCTGTGCAGGCGGCGCCACCATCAGGGCGGCGGTTGGGCCGCACGCGCCGGCCAAAGCTCGCGGCGGCGGTGCGAGTTACTGTAGCGGTGGGTTTCGCCGCCTTCCGGCGGTGTTTTTCGACGGGGCTTGATGGTTTCCAAGGTTTTTCGACCCCCTGAGTTCATTTCCAGCATCAATTTCACCAGATTTTGACCGTAGGTGGTGGTTCCGGTGACGTGTTCGGTGGTAGAATATTCGGCGGCCAACGGGCGCCTTTTTCGGTCATCTTTTGGTCTTGGGCTCTTCACGAAAGTTGTTCAGAACGACGAGAACTAGTGGCCATTGATCACGCCACTCCAGATTTGGCGATTTGGCGGCGGATCGCGGCTGTGCAGCGGCGGCGTAACGGCGGCACTAGCTCCGAGGATTTTTCCGGCGAGCTACCTTAGGGCTTTCGAAGAGCTCATCACGGGTAAGACAATGCCTTTTACGGATCGCATTTTCGTTCACCGGTTTGGAAGTAATTTGAGTTTGAAGATTTTAGGTTTTCGTGTTCTTAGATCTGAAATTGGAGGAGATTGACTTGGAATTTCCAGAAATTGATCGAGGATTCGGAACGGGCACGAAGACTTCATTCAGGACTGATTTTTCGGGATTTTTCCGGTGACCTTCGGCGGCGGCCCGGCGGCGGCCCAGCCAAATTCCGGCAGCTACGGTCGTGGCCTTCCGGCGGCGTCTGGTTAGAATGTCGGTCTCGACTCGGTGAGTCCAACGCCGCTTTCCGTTCATTAATTGGACACTTGATCTATTTATTATGAATTATTTTCGTAATTGTGATTATTTGAATTAATTGTTTTAAGTGCAAATAAATTGTTTATTGTTGGTTTGTTGATCGAGATGTATTCCAATCATATTAAAAAATATGTATTGAATGAATTGTGATATGCATGAATGTTTCGATTTACAATTTGAATCCCGATGTGATGAATTTATGCTATATGTTTAGATATGAAGGGGTGTTAGTGTAATATTTAGAAACTAATCTTTTATGTGACTAAATGAACTTGAATGATATTTTAGAAGAACGAACATGTTGTGATTTCTCTATATTGATTTGAGACGTTCTCAATGTTATGTTTGTTGTAAATTGTGTTTCAAATATAAAATTGAGATACATGAAGGATGCTTGAACAACTTGAGACTTGATGCATGATAGGAGTTAGAATTGTAATATCTTGATTTACTCTTACTACTCGAAAATGGTATATTATGAATTATGATAAATTGCTAATTGTCATGCTTGTAAGTAATTAATTCCTAGTTGAATAATTGTATAAACCCTTTAAACGAACAATTATGCTTAGTAATCAACTAAGGGGATGTATGTGTAATAACTAAACTTTTATAAGTGACTTAGGGGATGTAAGTGTAATATTTATGAAACTATGAATGTGACTTGAGCTTGTGTACCAAACATGTTGTGAAGTTGTAAAGTATGATCTTAAATGAATTAAATGCACTCTTTATTTGTATCAAGCATGCCATCTACCTACAACAACTTTGTATGTTTATATAATCAAGTTGCTCTTACTTATGCACTTTATAACTCGACATGAACTTGATGCTTAATTCTAATATTATAATTGAACCCTGTGACATTGGATGATTTAATATGCATTTTGTGAATACATTGACTTCCTAAATTGATCTTGCATCTTTGGATATGGAATTGCATGATGGTTGCTTGTAAATATGACCTTGTTGAGCATTGATATGCCTTGAATGACCACGACACCTTATCCAAGCACAACATGAACACTTATGCATAACCACGATCATGTTGAACAACGCCGTGCGTCTTGTTTGGTTCATATAGAGTCTAAGTCTGGGCTTCTGTATGTCTTGTCACAGAGTTTGGTAGTGCCGGTGGGCCCGAGGTTTAGAGTTTTGGCCCTTCACACTCTCAGACTCTACTTTCACGAGGTGAGGTTTAGGATTTTGTATAGTTATGCGACCTATGGCCTTTACATGCTGATTTCTACCCCTGCATGCGAGTATACCTTACAATAGTTATGTATGTGTTGAATATGATATTTTTATGATCTTATGCTTGCACTTCTCCGTGGGCGGGCTATCCCTGCAGCGTGCGAATGTAAGTGTGTGAGTCATGCGTGGGCAGGCTATCCCTGCAGTGTAGGAATATATATAAAAACCAGTTTTTGAAGCATATGTAAGCTATTTTGGAAAGACAGTTGTGTTATGATTATGTAGCGAGTTGGTCATGAAATATTGGCATCTGTATGTATGTATGTATGTATGTGGATCCGAGGAGCTATGGGTAAGGAGCCCCCGGGACGGTTAGGGCCGTCAGGGATATACCTGTGCGTAGTTCCATTTGAGATATCTTCACGCGACCCGTGCTGTAGGGAAGGTGTGGTATCTTGAGCCTTCGGCTAAGGCCGGGGAGGACTCTTGTGGGTTCGCTACCCCTTGAGGGTATGTCTGTTATGGATGGTTTAGGGACGGTACATCTCCTCCATCATTGGTGTGACGGTTGGATTGATTTGGTATTTTATGTTTTGATATGTTCTGAGGAGTAAAGGTTGGAAGCTCGTACTCGCCGAGCATGTGTTCTGTTCTGTTTGGGAATCATGAATCGAGATAGAGTTTCTCAAATGTTTTCTAAAGCTTATACTTATAACTATCTTTTGGGTACTTTTGGAAATGTCTTTGGTATGCAACACCTATCTCCGGTTCATGAGTCCACCCTTCTGATATGTGCTATGCTCTATATATATACAGTGGGTGTGCGTTAGCCCCCTCACTCAGTCAGTTGACTGACACCTCATTTTATCTTTTAGTTGCAGGTTTCTTTTGGCTTGAGCTAGGCGGATGTGAGTCTTCTGGGTCACACTTGTTGGTTTAGTCGGTGTTAAGATGCATTTGTCACATACTCTATTTATGTTATGTATTCTTATTTCGCTTTTGGAGATTATGTTTTATGCTCTACTTAGACTTAAATCCGTGTGGGGTTAGTATGCTAGCATTTGGATGTAATTAGCTATTCTGCTGATACTTATATTGGTTTATTACGTTGCGATGATTTCAGATTCGGGACTAGGTATCTATGCTGGTTGAACCCGTCACCTGTTCTGTATGTTGATATTCGGGATTAGGTATCTATGCTAGTCGAACCCGTCACTTATTTTGTACGTTGATTTAATTGCTTCCGCTATCTGATGATAATTGTTTAAATTGCTTACGCGCTCTGAGTCTGTCGAGTTAGATCCGCCTAGCCTAGAGTGTGAGTTGGTCTCCCGTTCGCTTTGATTCGGATTCGGGCATGGACTTGCCATTTCGTGACCGGGTCTGGGTCTTAGTGCGGGGGATGTGGCATCCTCCGTTTGGGATGTTACATGATGCATGAAAGGGGATCACTTGAGCTTCATTAATGAGTATATGAACTTTTATTTGATGGTAATTGAGGTATGGAGAAGTTACCATTAATGTCTTTGGAGCTTTGAAGTGTATATGCTTGAGTTTGGACCCTTTTTCCTTCTCCTTCACTAGCTGTCAGTTTTAGGTCAGATTGTTGGAGTTTTTGTGCTGATTTGCTGCCTTATTTCATGCCTTAACATGCCTAGATGAGTTGGTATTTGGTATGGATTGAATGCAGGGCTGAACAGGGGTGAAAACACCATTTCCCGCGACTGAACTTGTCTCCCCGGACGGGGAGATTTAGCTCATGGAAAGTACCTGGCCAGGGACTTTCTATGCAGAAACTTTCTGCATGAGGGTACTTTTCTGTACAAAATCTCCCTGGGAAGGGAGATGGGATGAAGGCCCTTAGCCTTCTTTGTTTGTTTTCCCTTCCGTTTGCATGTTATTTCCTTGTTTCGAACATGTTTCTTACGTGTTAATTGATGATTTATGTTATGGAAGGAGTATGATTGATTATTTATGAGCTATGAAGTGATTTGGTTGGATAATTTTCTATGTTTATGTGAATTTTCCAAATTATGAATCGATATGACCTAAGTGGTATGTATTTGCATCTTATTTGCATCTATTGCATTCATGAGCATTGTCGAGCGTCTAATTGGTTCATATTTGAGTCTAAGTCTCGGGTCTTGCCTTCTTTTGTTTCAGAGCCTCTTCCGGACATGCAAGATCTCGGAGTTTAGGTGGTTGTTCGCTCTTTCGACCCGGTTTTCCGCTTTTTTATTAAGGTGAGGTTAGGATCATTTGTATTAGGTAAGCGACCTATGACCTATTACGTGTTGTTTTCTCACCCCGTATGTGAATATATATCTTATATATATCAAATACGAGTGCTTAAGCTATGTTATGATCTTGTGAATAAGCTTTACGTTTGTTAAAAAGGTATAAGTATGAGTAAGCTATGATTCGAATTCATTTATTCGTATATGGTATGTATGAGAGAGATGAGCCCTGAAAGATGGAAATTTGGTATGTTATGGTATGTTTGGACCCCGGGAATTGTGGGTAAGGACGCCCGGGATGGCAAGGGCCGTTGGGTTAAGCCTGTGCATGATTCCCATTCGTAGTGTTACGCGTGATTCTTGGTGGTTGATGACGCTTGGTGCTTCGAGTACGTTGTGGGTTAGCTACCCCTCGTACATAAGTAAGTAGGTGGAAAGGGTTTGATTCCCGATCACCATGTTGTTGGGGTTGGATTGATTTATGATTTACGCTTTTAGATTATGTATTTGAGGAGTTTGGGACAGTCCATTCTCACCGGGCTTATGTTTATGTTATGTTCGTAGATTATGGATCGAGATAGGTTTTCCTTTATATTATATGTTATCTTTAGAAAATGATTTCGTATGTAAATGTAGCGGCCCCAAATACGCTACAACCCCGCACCGTTGCACTTCCCAGGCGGATGTGAGACCTAGCACCTGAGAGGCACGCCGGCGAACGGACGATGCTATACGATATCAGAGTAAGAAAATATGGCAGCGGAATTTGAAACATATAAAATAACAGCTTAGGTTTGGGGCAGTAAATAAAAGAATTTGGAATAATTTGAAACTCATGAAAATTTAGAAGCAATACCGTAGGGTTAGAGTTGTTCATGATCTAAGAGTATGATACTGGAGTAATATAATAACTATACAAGATTATAGTCTAACTTGGCTTAGTTAAGAAACCTGATCTAATATGCATAAGATAATGGACTCTCTATGCTTCAAGATACCAGCTAATGAGTGATGGCAATACCTGAAATCATGAATTTGAAAAGAGCGAGGGGTTAGTCAAAGTGACTAAGTGAGGGGTGGTTGAGTGAAACTATAAAACTTTAGGATTTTACCAAGAAACTTTTATTTGAAAGGATCTTTAATAGTAATTGAATAAGAATGAAGTAATAATTTTGAGAGTAAGCGAAATCAGTATCCATAGTGGGATTAACCAAGAAACTCCTTGGTTAGTACCCGATAATAGGAAAATACTACAACAATATCAATATTGGGTTCATATTTATTTGAAGATAAAGGGGTAAGGGGATTATGTGCTATATTTTTTAAGAAAATATGAACCCCTTTTGTGAAACAATATCGTGCCCCCAAGCTAGGCGTTCTCCAACCTTAACTCCTTAAAAACCAAGAATATTCGTAACGACATTGATCAAGATGTCGTTACTTAATAAAACAAAATACAACGATACCATCCCTCTTCCTCCGGTGTCACCTCAGGGAGCTACCCCTAGTGACGATATACATGAACTTGGGAGGGACGTACCTTTTCCCGTCAGTTGATGTGGAATAACTAACCTCCAGTTAGACCACCACCAAGATCTAGTTCGCGGCTGGTATAATAGTAGACCTCGGTCCATGCCTCCCGGACTACTGCTTCTACCAAGACCACCGGGCCTGCAATAAGAAAATATATTTTGCTTGCATTTAACGATACCCGATAAACGATAGCATAGTACCGAGATAATTTAGCAGGAGGTACTTTTAATTGTGTATGACAAGACGTTATGAATACTGTAAAATAATTGATTGTGAGAATAATATAAGTTGAAATGAAAGTATTTTCAAAAAGTCAGTATCATTTATAAAGGAATAAAAATTGAACGGTATTATGGTAGGTTATCAAATGTTTCATATATATATATACTCATGATCCCAGTTGAAAACATGTAACCTCACCTATAATAACCAGGTATTATGTAATAATACCGGAGTCCTAGTCCGTCCAGATCTTCACCTATGAGTGGTGATCAACTATAAGTTTGTATTTCGTAACCAAAACTACTCACATAGACAAGTTATCATAAAACATGTCATAATCATGGAATGAAATCACATAATAATATTCTGATAAATACAACTTTAACATTCAAACAAAGTTTATAAAATAAGGTCCATTACTATATCAAGTAATTATTAATCAAATTAGGAATTTTAATAAGCTTTTATGTTATAAAAGAAGTCCATAAAGAAATCTTATTTTGGAAATGATATTTGAAAATATCCGATTTGAAAAGCCTAAATGAATATCTTTATTTGAAATTCAAAACTTGGATAAAAATCCTAATTCTTTAATGTTTGAAACCTTGAACGTTTTGAATTTCAAAACGATAATATGAAACGTTTAAATGATCTTTGAAACTTTAATTTTACCCGGTAAACCCTTATTTTCACCGTTTAAATGAATTTCTTTAATTAATTAGGTTTTATGAAATCTTTAACTAATTAAATATTTATTAATCACCATGATTCTAATTATAAGATTGGAAATGAAATTTAGGTTTTAATTTGACAATTTAAGTTCTATTTTGAAATTAGTTCACAGTTTACCAATCTTTGGAAAATTCGGATAAATTTCTTCTTTAAAAAAATTCCAAAACCTATTTTACAATTATTTTTATATTAATTTCGAAATATTCAGAATATGGGTTGACCAAAAAGTCAAAATTACTATTGAAAACATTTACTATTCAAATTCTTATGAATTAATCACTTTATAACATAAAATCGAACACACACAACTCACACACTATCACACGTGCACCTAAAATCATTCAAGAACAACATGAACATGTTCTTAGACTTATGAACACGTTCATACTAGTCCATTATCATATTTAATAAATTCTAGGTTCATAACATATGATTAAAGGTAAAATGTGGCACTTTATGCAACATGATTCATGAAATTAATTCTAAATAAATTATTCTTGACATGAATTTAATTAAACAAGATCATGAATACTTAAACATATGAATATACTATATCATATCATAATTCATGCATTTAATTAAATAAAATTCACATAAATTATCATATTTTTCCTAAACTAGCATAAATAGCATATATTTCATAAAATAAATTCCTAAAGGATAATTTAATTAAATCTAAGCATGCTACTACTATTATTATACTAAGAACATAATATAAAGCATGAAATAATAAAAGAAAGCACACCTTAAGGGACAAGAGCTGCTGTTGCCGTGAGTGACTAAGGGAGAGTGAGTGATTTTGTGTGTTGATTTTGTGAGTTAGAAATGATGCTTGGTAGGGTATTTATAGGTAGAAATGAGGGGATTTTGTGCAATTCCTAAGAGATTAGGGGAGATGTGGATGCTTCATAACCTAAACAAATGCTTGGTAGCTATGTAGGAAATGTGGTTGAACTATAGTTTAAACAAATGCTTGGGAGCTAGATAGGAAATGTGGTTGAATTAGATTCATGGGATAAATATTTTTTGCCATCCGAACTATGCCCATTTTTGCAATTTACCAACCAAACAAACTTTCATTGCAAACCGCCATCCAATCTTTGCATTTATGACAAAACACCATCTAAACCATTTTTTTTTGTGGTTTTGGGAAAAAAAATTGACACGTGGCATTTTTTAAAAATATACACGTCACACCAAACTACCTTCAGATGGTATTTTGTCACAAATGCAAAGATTGGATGGCGGTTTGCAATGAAAGTTTGTTTGGATGGTAAATTGCAAAAATAGACATAGTTCGGATGGCAAAAAATATTTATCCCTAGATTCATTTATTCAAAACCTTCTATTTTTAGAAAGTCTAGTGTTGTCATGGATGATGTCATGCTGAATAAAAATAAATGTAAAATGGTATAAAATTTATTCAGGAGTCGAGAGGTGAAAACTTGAAGTACTAAATTAATGAAAGAACGAGTGAAAAATAAGCTTCGCCATGATTATCAATGTGGAATATTTAGAATTTTCGTTTATAAATTATGAACGTTAAAGATGATGAAAATCATGAGAAAATTATATAAACGAAGCTATGATGAAGTTTAAAGGTTGGAAAAATTATGATAGTTTAGAGAAAAATTCAAGAAACGTTTTAAGTATAATTTTGAATATTGAATGAAAGCTAATTATTTAAAATAAAATGATAATTTTTAAAAAGGAAAATATTTATAAAATATGCTACGGTTGGAATCAAGTTTTGGTAAACGCAGGAAAATTGATAAAATAATTCGAGGATTGTTTTGACTATAATATTGAATATCAAAAAGTGTACGGATAAAAAGTTGTTTACGGTAAGAATAGTAACTAGGGTTTTGAAGTGATTTTCGATACTACTTGAGTTAGAATAGGAATTAGGGTTTGTGGATGATATCAAAATTATCGAAATGATTCAAGGATTCATTTGACTATGATATTTGGTAGGAAAAAGTGTTTCGAGAAATTCTTAATTGTATGGAATGAATAGTGATCAAGGGACCTAATGGTAATTTTTGATCAACAATTTTTGTAAAGAGTTTCGGGTCATGGAAAGCATATGTATGTGATAGAAAAATATAAGTTTCATGCCTCTAAGGTTCTACGAATGAGATAAGAGGATATCGTTTAGTGGATAAACAATGCCATGGGGATAAAATCGTAACTCTGATGTTAAATTTCCGAAAATGATTTTAAAACAAGAGATGTGAGTTAAGGTATTCAAGAAATACAGATTTGAGTTTTTAGTATTCTATTGAGGGAATGGAGGCTCAGAAATGAATAGTAATATGGGGTTTTAGATGAGATCTCTCCCAAAATCACATAATAGCAGTAAGAACAACTTAAAACACATAGAAATGTGATGCATGAAAAACATTTGACGGATCAAAGTCTATAAACGCTTTCACTTTCTTTCAAGGCATACCAATTCCAACTAGGCCCTGTTTAGGGCTGTTACAATCCTCCCCCCTTAAAAAGAATCTGTCCTCAGATTTTCTTATTGTCTAGGAATAACTTGGGTAGTGTTTTCCATACTTCCGTTTGTTTTCCTTATTGTTTCCCCATTCTTATATTCTTTCCAAAAGACCATGACTAGGAAATTTTTCCTCAACCGGTTTCAATCCTAAGTCAAATTTAATTCCAATGGTACTTCTTCCATTGTTAAAACTTGAGATTCTCCAGTAGTGTACTTGCAAAGTACGGAGTTCAATGTATCCTAGTATCTTTAAGGAAAACTGTACACCCTTGGTTTAACTCATCCACTTTAACTTCTTATCATTCTGAGGATTTCTTAAAACTTGGCACCCAACATTTCCCGAATATTTCTTCAAAACAATGATGTGGCTTTGATTTCCTTATCTGTAGTCTTAGCCGGCAAGAGGCATGTTGACTTTATCACCCTTTCCAACGATGACTTTATATACCACTGAACTCCTTGTGATCTGATTTATTTTACCATGTTGGGATTAACGATGGTTGCAACCTTCTTTTCAAATTTCCAATATTCCATTGTCGCTCTTTTCCTTATAGAGGGACTTAGGTTTCCTTGGAACGTAACTTCTACTCCAATCACCAATACCTACCTTGACCCTTATTTAGAGGCATTGTTGTAAACTATAAACATCCGTTGTTTAGGCAGGGTTTGCACTACTGCAGAAATCAGTCTTTGCTGCAGTACTTGGAAATATGTCTACTACTTCATTGACCTTTTAACTTCCAGTCCTTGAGTGTAGCTATTTCTGAGAAGTCTTCAACAACCCTCTTGTAATGACTTGGCCATGAAGTTTTGCATTTCAAATAGATTCCTTAGTGGCTCCAACTTATCATTATCTCCATCCTTGAGGTGTTAATTAACTCCTTCGGGTGGAAATAATGTGATTAAGTGATATTCTTTAGTTTGAAATCTAGATTCGCTGAGGTTCACACACTGAGAAAACACTCAACCATTATCCAACTTCTGCTTTCACTCAAACCGATGAGAAAAGAAGGACTGGTAGGGATGGAATAGAAGTTCACGGGGTAAAAGCAAACTTCCAAAGAATGTTATATAGTAAGGTAAGGACCAGAAGAAAGGAGATATGAATTCCATTCAGGCAGGTAAGGGCTTGGCTTGACCGTGTGTTTTTCTCGGGTCGGTCCTTGAACTTAGTGTTTGGCTTGTGATCCAGCAAAGTGTCTAATGCTATTTAGAGATGTTTGGTATGTCCATCCAATGTCCTTCAATTCACCTAGATGTTGCCGATAGCGATCAAGGAAACTTGCTGAGATATGACTTGAAAAATGGGTACACTTTACGGGGTAGATGTTATGGGGGAAATGGTTAAACCAGTAGTGTCTCTCGAGGTAACAGCCGTTGAAGGAAGTTTTCCGATGTTCTTTTCTTGAACCTTCAAGTAGTAATACCTTTTACCCAAATTTAATTTGGAGCACACTTGAGATTCTTGAGATGACTTCTCAACATTGTTGTGCTCCGCCGAGTCACCCGTTCTGGTGTTGCTCAAAACAATCTAAATTCAATATCATCTCCACTTTTCTGATTTTAAAGTGATCTGTTGGCCTTTCAAAAGATAGGCGACGTATCACTAATTCCTTTCTAAAATGACCTTATAGTTTCTAACTCCCAACTTCTTATCCTTTCCTAGTATGATATCTTGTCTTGTCATCGATAGTGGGGTCGGATTCGATGATTATCATCCCGGTAAGAGTAGCGTTTATAAACCGATCCGTAATGAGGCAAATTCCAAAAGGGAATTTACTTCGAAGGTTGTATGATAAATTATGCAACTAGGAAACATATAGGCACATATAAATTGATATAATGAATGAGTGCATGAAGCCAGGGTCATAGGACCATAACTGGCGTGTTAAGAACGTATACCGTACTTCTGGTCATTGATGAGGTCCAGGGTTTTATTTCCTCCAAGAATGTTACTCATTCTTACAAAGAATCGCATAGGGAGATATAATGCATGGAGTTAAGAATGATTCACAGATTGCCATAGAAATAGAAAATCTTAACTATAGTGTTAGAATTACTAGCACATAGAATACACATTGGATTATCACGAAATTATAATGGCCCTGTCGGTATCTTGAAGTGATTCTAAGACTCGAGATATGAACATGCAGGAAAATGAGAAGAAAAAGGTTTTCCTAACTTGAAGGTATCAATTTTTGAAAGCATTTTGAAACATTAAAATTTTGAAAATTTTAAGATTTTTAAGAAAGAGCACCAAGGATACCGAGGCAACCTGATACTCTGATACCACCTTAGTTGTACCCTCACCATTGCACTTCCCAGGCGGATGTGAGACCTAGCACCTGAGAGGCACGCCGGTGAACGGACGATGCTATACGATATCAGAGTAAGAAAATATGGCATCGGAATTTGAAACATATAAAATAACAGCTTAGGTCTGGGGCAGTAAATAAAAGAATTTGGAATAATTTGAAACTCATGAAAATTTAGAAGCAATACCGTAGGGTTAGAGTTGTTCATGATCTAAGAGTATGATACTGGAGTAATATAATAACTATACAAGATTATAGTCTAACTTGGCTTAGTTAAGAAACCTGATCTAATATGCATAAGATAATGGACTCTCTATGCTTCAAGATACCAGCTAATGAGTGATGGCAATACCTGAAATCATGAATTTGAAAAGAGCGAGGGGTTAGTCAAAGTGACTAAGTGAGGGGTGGTTGAGTGAAACTATAAAACTTTAGGATTTTACCAAGAGACTTTTATTTGAAAGGATCTTTAATAGTAATTGAATAAGAATGAAGTAATAATTTTGAGAGTAAGCGAAATTAGTATCCATAGTGGGATTAACCAAGAAACTCCTTGGTTAGTACCCAATAATAGGAAAATACTACAACAATATCTATATTGGGTTCATATTAATTTGAAGATAAAGGGGTAGGGGGATTATGTGCTATACTTTTAAAGAAAATATGAACCCCTTTTGTGAAACAATATCGTGCCCGTAAGCTAGGCGTTCTCCAACCTTGACTCCTTAAAAACCAAGAATATTCTGTTGGAAAACGGAAATCAGAAAGTATCGGAAATTTAAAAATTTTTCAACAAAAGGATCGAAAACTCGCAATCATGAATCCAAATTAGTAGAGATTAGAAACTTACTTTTCAATAATCTTTCTTGAAGCGTTTCAAGCCACCCAAGAACGCTCTTCTCGCGGCTTGATCCCCTCTCCTTGGTAAAGCTCGAATCTTCAAACTTCTAACTTGAAGCTCTCTAGAGATAGTCCACCAACTTGATTACAATCTAACTAGTAAGGATGCTAGTTCTCTAGTTAGTGTTTAGGCTTAACCTAGGGTTTTATTTATCAGGGAGAAAGGATGGTGTTCAATACATGAACCAAAAGAATTGCCAATTAGCTCTCAGGGAGCTCGAGCTCCCCTATTTATATTAAGGGAGTGACCGAAAATCCCTAGTCCTTATGGGCTAAGGATTTTGGTCCCTCTCTCCTATTACTTGATCATCAAGTAATTTTGACTTTGACTTTGAATTCAAATTCAAATCAACTTTCAAGAGAGCTAAAATATCCAAACTATTTTTGGATAATTTTATACTTTATTTATTTAAAATAAATAACTTATTTTATCTAATTAATTAATTCATAATTAATTAACTAGATTATTTTCTCCAAAATTAGACTTTCTTTTTAATTCAAAATTAAACCAAAGTCTATTAAATAATTAACACATTTAATTATTTAATATATATATACAATATATATATTTACACGTGTGGGACACGTGTCACAAGGACACGTGTCACTCACGTGACCCACACGTGTGGTTTCACACGTGTGGAACCCTCTTGGCCCGATTAACTAGTTTAATCATTTTCAAGCCTCAACTCATGTAACCAAGTTGTTGTGTGTGACCCTCTAGGTTCTCAATTCAATTAGCAGTGACCCTAATTAATTAATTCACTAATTAATTAATCAGTCCACAGATTAAACGACCATAGTCTAGCAACAGGTGTTTAACCCCTAGCTGAATTGGAATGTTGAGATTCGACAGAACCTTGAAGTCATTGATTCATGTGAGATACAATCCTCCTACTTACTATCTCTCAACCAAGATCTAGGGTAAGGGAATAATTAGAACCCTAATAATCCGGTCTTAAAGCTAAGTGCATTTCATATCCATTTGATCTCAATCCAAGAAACCCTTTTCTTGATGTCTTGATCAACTGCCTTGGCCAAGGACTCCATATGGCATATAAATGACTTACACAATTAGATATCACCTTGCAAATGCAAGTGTAGGTCCTTTCTTGATTCTCATTCACTTTCATGAATCACTTGTGCAGCCCCAGCATAAGCCTTGAATCAGTTGTCTAAGGTGACACCCTTTAAAGCTTATACCTAAGACTACAGAGTTAACTCATAAAGTGATAAGGAACCTCAAGTCTAAGGATCAATTAATCACATCAATGACTTGCGAGATATTTCCTAATCTGGAAGTTTCCATTTCCTGAAATAGAAACTTCCTTTCCCATTTAGGAATCTTCTCACACGGGGCACCTCAGTGAACTTACTTATTAAAGTAAGCACCCACATGTATCACTATCAACTATACACTTTGCACCTCCATGAAACAAGGTGGTCATTCTTAAGGGAGTGATCCCACAAGCAAGCCTTAGAGGAGTCAGGTTGACACTCCCACTGTCTGTAGGACTCATCGGCTTGGAGCATTTTACTAATCATGACTTATGTGATATAGGGCTCGTTTCATGAACCATTTCACCTAAAAGGTAGAGTCCTAAACTCATCAGGATTAGAGAAGTTCTCATACATGCATAGCTAAAGTAAACGCATACCAAACAAGAGCATATAAAGAAGTGTTACCTCAATACGTTATTTTATTCAAAGATTGTCTGTTATTACAACAAGGAAAAGCACAAAGCGGATTTACAATCGGCTTTCTAGGGCACTATTCCTAACATTTGGTCCCTCTCTCTCCTATTACTTGATCATCAAGTAATTTTGACTTTGACTTTGAATTCAAATTCAAATCAACTTTCAAGAGAGCTAAATATCCAAACTATTTTTGGATAATTTTATACTTTATTTATTTAAAATAAATAACTTATTTTATCTAATTAATTAATTCACAATTAATTAACTAGATTATTTTTCTCCAAAATTAAACTTTCTTTTTAATTCAAAATTAAACCAAAGTCTATTAAATAATTAACAAATTAATTATTTAATATATATACAATATATATATATTAACGTGAGACACGTGTCATAATGACACGTGTCACTCACGTGACCCACACGTGTGGTTTCACACGTGTGGAACCCTCTCGGCCCGATTAACTCGTTTAATCATTTTAAAGCCTCAACTCATGTAACCAAGTTGTTGTGTGTGACCCTCTAGGTTCTCAATTCAATTAACAGTGAACCTAATTAATTAATTCACTAATTAATTAATCAGTCCACAGATTAAACGACCATAGTCTAGCAACAGGTGTTCAACCCCTAGCTGAATTGGAATGTTGAGATTCGACAGAACCTTTAAGTCATCGATTCATGTGAGATACAATCCTTCTACTTACTATCTCTCAACCAAGATCTAGAGTAAGGGAATAATCAGAACCCTAATAATTCGGTCTTAAAGCTAAGTGCATTTCATATCCATTTGATCTCAATCCAAGAAATCCTTTTCTTGATGTCTTGATCTACTGCCTTGGCCAAGGACTCCCTATGGCATATGAATGACTTACACAATAAGAGATCACCTTACAAATGCAAGTGTAGGTCCTTTCTTGATTCTCATTCACTTTCATGAATCACTTGTGCAGCCCCAACATAAGCCTTGAATCAGTTGTCTAAGGCGACACCCTTTAAAGCTTATACCTAAGACTACAGAGTTAACTCATAAAGTGATAAGGAACCTCAAGTCTTAAGGATCAATTAATCACATCAATGACTCGTGAGATATTTCCTAATCTGGAAGTTTCTATTTCCTGAAATAGAAACTTCCTTTCCCATTTAGGAATGTTCTCACAAGGGGCACCTCAGTGAACTTACTTATTAAAGTAAGCACCCTCATGTATCACACACGTATCAACTATACACTTTGCACCTCCATGAAACAAGGTGGTCCTTCTTAAGGGCGTGATCCCACAAGTAAGCCTTAGAGGAGTCAGGTTGACACTCCCACTGTCTGTAGGACTCATCGGCTTGGAGCATTTTACTAATCATGACTTATGTGATATACGGCTCGTTTCATGAACCATTTCACCTAAATGGTAGAGTCCTAAAGTCATTAGGATTAGGAGAGTTCTCATACATGCACAGCTAAAGTAAACGCATACCAAACAAGAGCATATAAAGAAGTGTTGCCTTAATAGGTTATTTTATTCAAAGATTGTCTGTGATTACAATAAGGAAAAGCACAAAACGGATTTACAATCGGCTTTCTAGGGCACTATTCCTAACACTCGCAGACAATAACTAGCTTCACTTACTAAACTTAAAACCTATTGATGGAATGCTAGGAGTTTAATGCAAAATTTGCACCTCGAATTAAACACATATTGTTTGAAATTAGCTTAATATTTAACTTGAATTTTTCGAATCAACCGGAGAGTTGTCTGATTCGACCTCACCAACATATATGTAATCCAATTTTAATTAGTCTTGATTAATGCAAGTACAACTTAAATGCATTTCACACAAGCACTTAGCAGATAACATGTCCTAGCATGATAATAACTTGTGATGATCATGGGTTCTACCTATCTTATGCGTGTGATATGTGGGAGCCACTCCACAATCACAAGTTCTAACATACATGCCACATAAACAGTTTAAATCACTTAAGGGAAAGCAGTAACAAAATACGAGCCCTATCTCTATTACATTTTCAATTGAGATTCCCCTCCCTAACATTTTGAGGGGTCTTCACTTATGGCCTCCTTGTTACTTGAATGTGGTCCATCTTACTCCATGGGTGCATTGTCTCCAAAATGAAAACAAAACCTCACCACCTATTCTACTCTAAAAAAATGAAAAAGTACTGAAAAGTAATAAGGCTCAATCTTCATATTGGCCTTAGACAAATACACGGGGCATACCCCGGCCTCAAAAACAGTAATATGGAAAGCCACATAATAAATCACATAACAGTACGCACATAAGTGAGGCTCCAACCTCAATTGAAAAACGCAACTATAGGGCTCCAACCCTAATTTAAATCATCCATGTGCATAAATTAAAACCATACATAAGTCTAAACCCATGATCACCTAACATACACAAATTGCAAGAATTTAAATTTAACTAATAAATTAAAATTCTCGCTTTAAGCTCTAATAGCTTAAAATACGACTTAGATGCAATTCTTGTTCAAGAGCCTTTTCTATAAAACCCGAAAAACAATAAACTAATAAAATTCCAATTAATTTCTGAAAATTAACAATTTTATTCTTTCAATATTTTCATAAAATAAAGTTTGCAATTTTCCCAAAATTTAAATCGCTTATTTTTCAAAACCCCAATTTAAACAATTATTTCAAAAATAATTCAAATTTAATAAAACAAAATTTTACAGAAAAATTAAATTGGGATTTCAAGGACCGAAAACACGAAAACGCGAAATTCGGGCCCGGAACCGCCTGGAACGAGCAGCTGCTCGCCGCGCAGTGTCGCGCGCTAGGCGCGCGGGCCAGCCTCGTGCGGTGCAGGCAGCTTGTGCTAGGCGCGCAGCTCGTTGCTGCTCGCGTGCGGGCGACACCGGGCGGGTACTCCCACGCGGTTACGGGAGCATGCGGGAGGCTGTCCCGCGCGGTTACGGGACAGGTGCTCCTAGCACGGTGTCTCGCGCGACTGCGCGATGGTGGCGCGCGGGGTTGGGGCGTGCTACAAGTTGGCACGTTCCAACCTCGCGCGTTCGTTTCGTGTTTCGTTTCGTATCTCAGGTTTCACCAAAACCCGGTTCAATCCAAAATAAAAATACGATTTAAACAGATTTGAATCAAAACGGTTTTCAAAAACACAATTTAAGAAAACAGTTTCAGAAATTCAAGAAAAATTACAGTTTTGTAATTCAGGCTTTCTAAAAGAACTCATGAATACCTAATTCGCATCTAAGCCTAAGAATTTCTACCAAATTCAGTTAAGTGGAGACGAATCAGAAACATGATTAGCGAGGTGGCTCTGATACCATTTTTTGGAAAACGGGAATCAGAGAGCAGCGGAAATTTAAAAATTTTCCAACAAAAGGATCGAAAACTCGTAATCATGAATCCAAATTCGTAGAGGTTAGAAACTTACTTTTCAATAATCTTTCTTGAAGCGTTTCAAGCAACCCAAGAACGCTCTTCTCGGGGCTTGATCCCCTCTACTTGGTAAAGCTCGAATCTTCAAAACTTCTAACTTGAAGCTCTCTAGAGATAGTCCACCAACTTGACTACAATCTAACTAGTAAGGATGCTAGTTCTCTAGTTAGTGTTTAGGCTTAACCTAGGGTTTATTTTATCTTGGAGAAAGGATGGTGTTCAACACATGAACCAAAAGAATTTAATCACTCTCAAAGGGGAGCTCGAGCTCCCCTATATATAAAGGAGAGGGGCGGCCGAACCTAGTCCTATTGGACTAATGATTTGGTCCCTCTCTCTCTTATTACTTGATCATTAAGTAATTCCAAACCTTGACTTTGAATTCTCATTCAAATCAACTTTTGAGAGAGCAAAAAATATCCAAACTCCTTTTGGATAATATTATACTTTATTTATTAATAAATAAATAACTTATTTTATCTAATTAATTAATTCGTAATTAATTAAATAGATTATTTTTCTCCAAAATAAGACTTTCTTTTTAATCCAACATTAAACCAAAGTCTATTAAATAATTAACACATTAATTATTTAACACATAAACAATTACACACGTGTGAGACATGTGTCCCAAGGATACGTGCCACCTACGTGACCCACACGTGTGATTCACATGTGTGGAACCCTCTTGCCATGATCAACTCGTTTAATAATTTTGAAGCCTTAACTCATGTAACCAAGTTGTTGTGTGTGACCCTTTAGTTTCTCAATTCAATTAGCAGTGACCCTAATTAATTAATTCACTAATTAATTAATCAGTCCACAGATTAAACGACCATAGTCTAGCAACAGGTGTTTAACCCCTAGCTGAATTGGAATGTCTCGATTCGACAGAACCTTTAAGTCATTGATTTATATGAGATACAATCCTCCTACTTACTATCTCTCAACCAAGATCTAGGGTAAGGGAATAATCAGAACCTTAATAATCTGGTCTTAAAGCTAAGTGCATTTCATATCTATTTGATCTCAATCCAAGAAACCCTTTTCTTGATGTCTTGATCTACTGCCTTGGCCAAGGACTCTATATGGCATATGAATGACTTACACAATAAGAGATCACCTTGCAAATGCAAGTGTAGGTCCTTTCTTGATTCTCATTCACTTTCATGAGTCACTTGTGTAGCCCCAACATAAGCCTTGAATCAGTTGTCTAAGGCGACACCCTTTAAACCTTATACCTAAGACTACAGAGTTAACTCATAAAGTGACATGGAACCTCAAGTCTAAGGATCAATTAATCACATCAATGACTCGTGAGATATTTCCTAATCTGGAAGTTTCCATTTCCTGAAATAGAAACTTCCTTTCCCATTTAGGAATCTTCTAACACGGGGCACCTCAGTGAACTTACTTATAGAAGTAAGCACCCTCTTGTATCACTTACGTATCAACTATACACTTTGCACCTACATGAAACAAGGTGGTCCTTCTTAAGGGTGTGATCCCACAAGCAAGCCTTAGAGGAGTCAGGTTGACACTCCCACTGTGTGTAGGACTCATCGGCTTGGAGTATTTTACTAATCATACTTATGTGATATAGGGCTCGTTTCATGAACCATTTCACCTAAATGGTAGAGTCCTAAAGTCATCAGGATTAGGGGAGTTCTCATACATGCACAACTAAAGTAAACGCATACCAAACAAGAGCATATAAAGAAGTGTTGCCTCAATTCGTTATTTTATTCAAAGATTGTCTCTGATTACAATAAGGAAAAGTACAAACCGGATATACAATCGGCTTTCTAGGGCACTATTCCTAACATATTCGTAACGACATTATTCAAGATATCGTTACTTAATAAAACAAAATACAACGATACCATCCTTCTTCCTCCGGTGTCACCTCAGAGAGCTACGCCTAGTGACGATATACATGAACTTGGGAGGGACATACCTTTTCCCTTCACTTGATGTGGAATAACTAACCTCCAGTTAGACCACCACCAAGATCTAGTTAACGGCTGGTATAATAGTAGACCTCGGCCCATGCCTCCCGGACTACTACTTCTACCAAGACCACCGAGCCCACAATAAGAAAATATATTTTGCTTACATTTAACGATACCCGATAAACGATAGCATAGTACCGAGATAATTTAGCAGGAGGTACTTTTAATTGTGTATGACAAGACGTTATGAATACTTTAAAATAATTGATTGTGTATACTGGAACAATATAAGTTGATATGAAAGTATTTTCAAAAAGGCAGTATCATTTATAAAGGAATAAAAATTGAACGGTATTATGGTAGGTTATAAAATGTTTCATATATATATATATATATATATATATATATATATACTCATGATCCAAGTTGAAAACGTGTAGCCACACCTACAGTAACCAGGTATTATGTAATAATACCGGAGTCCTAGTCCGTCCAGATCTTCACCTATGAGTTGTGATCAACTATAAGTTTGTATTTCGTAACCAAAACTACTCACATAGACAAGTTATCATAAAACATGTCATAATCATGGAATGAAATCACATAATAATATTATGATAAAATACAACTTTAACATTCAAACAAAGTTTATAAAATAAGGTCCATTACTATATCAAGTAATTATTAATCAAATTAGGAATTTTAATAAGCTTCTATGTTATAAAAGAAGTCCATAAAGAAATCTTATTTTGGAAATGATATTTGAAAATATCCGATTTGAAAAGCCTAAATGAATATCTTTATTTGAAATTCAAAACTTGGATAAAAATCCTAATTCTTTAAAGTTTTAAACCTTGAACATTTTGAATTTCAAAACGATAATATGAAACGTTTAAATGATCTTTGAAACTTTAATTTTACCCGGTAAACCCTTATTTTCACCGTTGAAATGAATTTCTTTAATTAATTAGGTTTCATGAAATCTTTAACTAATTAAATATTATTAATCACCATGATTCTAATTATAATATTGGAAATGAAATTTAGGTTTTAATTTGACAATTTAAGTTCTATTTTGAAATTAGTTCACAATGTACAGATTTTTGGAAAATTCGGATAAATTTCTTCTTTAAAAAAAAATTCCAAAACCTATTTTATAATTATTTTTATATTAATTTTGAAATATTCAGAATATGGGTTGACCAAAAAGTCAAAATTACTATTGAAAACATTTACTATTCAAATTCTTATGAATTAATCATTTTATAACATAAAATCGAACACACATTATCACACGTGAACCTAAAATCATTCAAGAACAACATGAACATGTTCTTAGACTTATGAATATGTTCATACTAGTTCATGATCATATTTAATAAATTCTAGGTTCATAACATATGATTAAAGGTAAAATGTGGCACTTTATGCAACATGATTCATGAAATTAATTCTAAATAAATTATTCTTGACATGAATTTAATTAAACAAGATCATGAATACTTAAACATATGAATATACTATATCATATCATAATTCATGCATTTAATTAAATAAAATTCACATATATTATCATATTTTTCCTAAACTAGCATAAATAGCATATATTTCATAAAATAAATTCCTAAATCATAATTTAATTAAATCTAAGCATGCTAATAATATTATTATACTAAGAACATAATATAAAGCATGGAATAATAAAAGAAAGCACACCTTAAGGGACAAGAGCTGCTGTTGCCGTGAGTGACTAAGGGAGAGTGAGTGATTTTGTGTGTTGATTTTGTGAGTTAGAAATGATGCTTGGTAGGGTATTTATAGGTAGGAATGAGGGGATTTTGTGCAATTCCTAAGTGTTTAGGGGAGATGTGGATGCTTCATAACCTAAACAAATGCTTGGTAGCTATGTAGGAAATGTGGTTGAACTATAGTTTAAACAAATGCTTGGGAGCTAGATAGGAAATGTGGTTGAATTAGATTCATGGGATAAATATTTTTTGCCATCCGAACTATGCCCATTTTTGCAATTTACCAACCAAACAAACTTTCATTGCAACCCGCCATCCAATCTTTGCATTTATGATAAAACACCATCTAAACCATTTTTTTTGGTGGTTTTGGGGAAAAAAATTGACACGTGGCATTTTTTTAAAATATACACGTCACACCAAACTACCTTCTGATGGTATTTTGTCACAAATGCAAAGATTGGATGGCGGTTTGCAATGAAAGTTTGTTTGGATGGTAAATTGCAAAAATAGGCATAGTTCGGATGGCAAAAAATATTTATCCCTAGATTCATTTATTCAAAACCTTCTATTTTTAGAAAGTCTAGTGTTGTCATGGATGATGTCATGCTGAATAAAAATAAATATAAAATGGTATAAAATTTAGGGAAAATTACATCTACATCCCTCGTGGTTTGGGGTAATTACAAATAAGGACCTATTGTTTCGTTTTTACAAATACACCCCTAACATTTGTATTCCGTCTGTGATCCTTGTAATTCCGTTAGGGTTCCGTTAAATATTCCGAATATACCCCCAAGGACTGTCATGTTATATTGTTAAACCTCAGGGTTCATTTTGTAAGAAATTATATACCTGAGGGACTAAATTGTAAGAATGTCCAAAAATTTCAAACTAGCCGTTCATAGTCGTTGGGATTGGACTACTATATATATTTAGTCAGGGTTTTAGCTTTTTAAAGCCAATTTTACATGGCTACTTCAAGAAATTCATCCCATACATATTATCAATGTTTGAAATATAGAAAAAAAAGATGTAGAGGACTTTTGGTTCATGCACAACAATTAAAGTGGTGGAGAAAAACAATTTAAATAAGAGGAGGTTATTTTATTATTGTGATTTGCATGCCTTCTCACACCGGTGCACACCAATTGAAGAAGGCAGGGTTTGAAGCTCTATACTCTAATGAAGAACAAGAAGCAAGTAGTGTTAATTTCAAGTCAATACAAGCCGGAGACCAAGAACAAGCAAAAATAGCATATTTGTTATGAGACTTAGATATAGCCAATAAGTAGGCCTAACCGTTTACAACACGCTTAATATATTTCAATCATTCACACCCTCGCTAATTATTGATATATCACACGCAAATAAAGATTTTTTTTTTTTAATTATAACATCATTTTAATTACTTAGTTGTGGGGCATATACGCAAAATCCACAATGTTATACTTATTTTTCGATTCAAGTCGATCAAAATCTTTTTAGTTTCTGAATTGATCTTTTTTCTACGTTCACATATTAACAAAGGACGGTCCTTCTCTTCTTATCCTAAGACTAGTAATTAAAAACTATAAATAAGCATGAAAAGAAAATTCTTTTGTTTTTCTTTAAAGGATTCAAGTATCTTAAAAGGTTAAAGAGTGCAATTAACACTACTTGCCTTTTATTCTTCATCAGAGTGTGGACCTTCAAACCTATCTTCTTCAATTGGTGTGCACCAGTGTGAGAAGCCATGTAAATCACAACAATAAAATAGTTTCCCTTTGTTTAAATTGTTTTTCTCCACGACTGTGCATGGACCACAACTAATTACTCTACGTCTTTCTTTTCTATATTTCAAATATTGATAATATGTATGAGATGAACTTCGTGAGTAGCCAAGTAAAATTGGCTTCAAAAGGCTAAAACCCTGACTAAAAATATATAAAAGTCCAATCCCAATGGCTAGTTTGAAAATTTTGAACATTCTTACAATTTAGTCCCTCATGTATATAATTTTTTACAAAATGAGCCCTAAGGTTTAACAATATAACATGACAGTCCTTGGGGGTATATTTGGAATATTTAACGGAACCCTAACGGAATTACAAGGATCACAGACGGAATACAAATGTTAGGGGTGTATTTGTAAAAAATGAAACAATAGGTCCTTATTTGTAATTACCCCAAACCACGAGGGATGTAGATGTAATTTTCCCTAAAATTTATTCAGGAGTCGAGAGGTGAAAACTTGAAGTACTAAATTAATGAAAGAACGAGTGAAAAATAAGCTTCGTCATGATTATCAATGTGGAATATTTAGAATTTTCGTTTATAAATTATGAACGTTAAAGATGA
Organism: Lantana camara; assembly: GCA_037501455.1. Taxonomy (NCBI): domain Eukaryota; kingdom Viridiplantae; phylum Streptophyta; class Magnoliopsida; order Lamiales; family Verbenaceae; genus Lantana; species Lantana camara. The sequence goes on from CM074858.1 coordinate 58,968,910, forward strand.
TGAAAATCATGAGAAAATTATATAAACGAAGCTATGATGAAGTTTAAAGGTTGGAAAAATTATGATAGTTTAGAGAAAAATTCAAGAAACGTTTTAAGTATAATTTTGAATATTGAATGAAAGCTCATTATTTAAAATAAAATGGTAATTTTTAAAAAGGAAAATATTTATAAAATATGCTACGGTTGGAATCAAGTTTTGGTAAACGCATGAAAATTGATAAAATAATTCGAGGATTGTTTTGACTATAATATTGAATATCAAAAAGTGTACGGATAAAAAGTTATTTACGGTAAGAATAGTAACTAGGGTTTTGAAGTGATTTTCGGTACTACTTGAGTTAGAATAGGAATTAGGGTTTGTGGATGATATCAAAATTATCGAAATGATTCAAGGATTCATTTGACTATGATATTTGGTAGGAAAAAGTGTTCCGAGAAATTCCTAATTGTATGGAATGAATAGTGATCAAGGGACCTAATGGTAATTTTTGATCAACAATTTTTGTAAAGAGTTTCGGGTCATGGAAAGCATATGTAAGTGATAGAAAAATATAAGTTTCATGCCTCTAAGGTTCTACGAATGAGATAAGAGGATATCGTTTAGGGTATAAACAATGACATGGGGATAAAATCGTAACTCTGATGTTAAATTTTCGAAAATGATTTTAAAACAAGAGATGTGAGTTAAGGTATTCAAGAAATACAGATTTGAGTTTTTAGTATTCTATTGAGGGAATGGAGGCTCGGAAATGAATGGTAAGATGGGGTTTTAGATGAGATCTCTCCAAAAATCACATAATAGCATGTAAGAACAACTTAAAACACATAGAAATGTGATGCATGAAAAACATTTGACGGATCAAAGTCTATAAACGCTTTCACTTTCTTTCAAGGCTTACCAATTCCAACTAGGCCCTGTTTAGGGCTATTACAGTAAAACCCTAGCCTCGATTCATGACTATCACCTTTGTGATATGCTCTACTCTATATGTATTTAGCTGTGGGTGTGCGTTTAGCCCCCTCACTCAGTCGAGTTGTTGACTGACCCCTCTCCTTTTCCACCTTCAGTGCAGGTTGTCTCGAGCTAGGTGGGGAAGTACATGTCATGGTTGTGTACTTATTCGTTTAGGTTGGGTTGCATATATTCTCTATTTTGAATCTCTATATACCTTGTAATTATGAATCATGACTTGTATATTTTGAAGAATGATGGATATTTGATGCATATACTTGACCTTTTGGGCCGTGAGGCCATGGATATGATAATGTGTGTGTATGTTCGAGCTCTTTAGATCCTGTTTGTTGCTTCCGCATATTTATATGTTCATTTTGTGCACTCTGTTCCAGTTTAGCCCCGCTTAGCTTAGTGTGTATACATGTAGGTTCCCGTTCGCTTAGACTTGGGCTCATGTATGGAAATCCATTTCATATGTGGGTCCGGGTTTGGGTATGGGGGATTTGTGGCCCACCGTTCTGGGTGCTACATATTTTATCGGACGAATATATCAAAAATTGGATCGGATTCGGATTAAAATCCAACCCATTGACAGCCCTAACCCAACCGTGACATTTCATTTTCTCAATTTTGGGTAGCTTAGCCGAATGACATAGTCAATGTTTTGAAAATTGAAAAGGAGTTCGAACCAGTGGCGGTGGTCTTATAAGTCATCGATCAAATCACTTCGACTGGGTTAATCACCGATGAATCTCGTTATAAATAAATAATGACTATATTGATAAATATAATTTGATCAGGTCAATTACAAATATTTTTTTTTATCAAAGAACATGATTAAAAGGCACATTAACTTTTTTGAAAAAAAAAAAGGTACGCTAACTTGTACAACAAGCTTCCGAATAAATTAAGAACTATATTTCCTTAGGGGAAAACTCTCAATATATAAAGTTAGAAAGAAGTACGTCTATCTTAGCTAAATTAAGGACTCTATTTTCCCTGGAAAACATCGATAAATCAGTATAACATTATAAGAAAATAATAATTATATTATTAAATATATTTAATAATAAACCTAACCTCACCTTATATCAATTGAAGCTCAATCTAATAATAAACCTAACCTCACCTAAAGATTGATTGAAGCTCAATCTAGTGATCCGAGGATTTGAAGGTTGGTTGCAAGAGAGAGGATCCTGAGTCGAAGTTTAGGTTCGATGTTTTGGGATTATTTCGATGCGAGACAAGAGTACGTGTGCCGGAAGAGCTCAAGAATTTAATACTTCAGGAGGCACATCGGTTCGTATATTCAATTCATCCCAGAGGTACGAAGAGGTACAAGGGCTTGAAGACCCAGTATTGGAGTAGTGGCATAAAAAGGGGACGTTGCAAACTTCGTGTAGCTATGTCTAACGTGCCAACGAATGAAGGCCGAGCATCAAGAGCCGGAAGGAACTCTACAACTACTTCCGATTCCCGCTCGGATATGGGAGCAAGTGGCTATAGAGTTCGTGTCCGGCTTGCCAAGGATCAAGGAGGTTTCAATGGGATATAGGTGGTTGTTCGTTCAACCAAGTTAACCCATTTTCATAAGGTTTGGTGGTCCGACAAGGTTCCAGAGCTACGCGGTTTGGAGAAGAAAGCCCCTAGATTTCAAAGAGGAGATCGAGACTTCTTGGAAGCATCTCCTAGAAAAGGGGTTCGCTCAGATTGGTAAGAGCGAGAAGCTTAACTCATGTTACTTGGCCCTTGAAGTTCTCGAAATAATAAGGGAAGTAGCTTTTCAGGTTGGATTTGCCACCAAGTTTATCAGGGATATAAGAAGTCTTCCTTGTCTCTCAACTAAGGAAGTATTATCCCGTCAAGTCTACAGTTCTTTCCATTTCAGAGGTACAACTTGAGTTAGATTCGACGATCGTGATGCAACCGGTTAGAGTTTTGAACCGGAAGAGGCAAGAGTTGAATGACCGACAGTTTTCCTTGGTGGAAGTCTTGTGGTGGGATTAGAAATCTAAGAAGCCACTTGGAAAACTAAGGTGGAGTGAGGGAACTATTCTCGGAGTTGTTTGACGCTCCATAGGAGAACCTGGGGACCAAGTTCTTTAAGTGGGGAGAGGTTGTGACGCCCTGTTCATTCGAGCGTACAGGTATGACATCACGAGTGAGCTAAATGCACATTTTATTTATTTATTTATGCCCTTATATGATTAACTTGTGATATATGCCTTATATGATTGATTAAATTGCTTGAATTCAATTTATTTGAATTATGACTTTGAATTTGACCCGTTCGGATTTGAATTTGATCCTTTGTACTTTGAATTTGTTTGTTGGGTGTGATATACTTCAAATAATAATTGTATGGACTTAATTGTATGATGTATGAATGTTTTAGGGTGAATTTGAAAATAGGAATTGGGCCTATTTGAATCTTTTAGAAGTTGAGGGCTCAAATGGCAAATTAGGGCATTTTGAGGTTCTTTTCGGATAACTTAAGCTCAGGAATTTGGATTCGAATTCCAACTCACCCATTAGATTCGTTCCGACAATTCTTGTCCAACGAAACTAACCTTGTATTTTTCTGAAGCCGTTTGAACCCCCTATAACTTAAAATCCGATCCGAACGAGCCGAATTATTTGAACCCCACCTATTTCTCATAACTGACCCGTTTCAGCCTCTTATATGGCTGAAAATTAAACCCATTTGCTTCCCAAGACATCACGTTTCAACCATGGAGGAAGAAGAAAAGGAAAAGCTTCAAGCCCTAGCCATTCTCCACCCTAATATCATCGGGTCCACTTTAGATTATTTATGCAAATATTTATCTCATACTTCATTCTTTTAGCTTGTAATTAAATTATGTTAGGTCCTGGGATAACGTTGTGACTTGTATATGGCATATGTGCCTCGTTATGTTAAATTGAAGTGTGTGCTTCAATTATTATCAACCCGTAGCCGTTGCATATTGTTGTTTTAAATTTGCTTCCACTATTGCATGCTTTGATTGATGACTATGAATTTAGAACCAGACAACTATGTGTATAAATATATATTTTTTATTTTTTGCTTATCCATCATTCGCTATTGTTTGACGCGCATACGAATTTTACATTTTAGGGGATGTAGTGACTCCACCGATCGGGGTGTTATAGGCATTATCACTTTTGGCGAGGTGTTTAAGTTTCAACTCGTTGTATTTCTAATCTGAATATAATGAATAATATTTTCCAATAGGAAATAGCATACCACCTCAAACGTCTACAACATTAAGTAACAAAAGATTTTTAAAACACCCCTAGAGTTGTAAGATTGGTGTCTTGATAAATATGAATATATCTTTTAATTAAAATAAATCCATCATGACTTAATATCATTTATCAAACACTATTCAGTACACCTTTCAATAGATCTAACCCTTCAGCTGATATACTTCTTCTCTTATGTGATTTTGGAATTTCAATACGAGGCGGAGGATCTGGTGAGAAACAAATTACCACGACAGTTAGATTATCACAAGTGTTACGCTTGAGTGCCTCCCGAACAAGTACTCTTGAACATTTCTCAGGATCATTGTGCATCATGAGTTCTTTTCGAACAATCGTTACCGCATATTGACTACTCATCACATCCCATAGACCATCACAACCAATGATTAAGAACTCATCTTCTTCGGCTAAGACCATTTCTTCTAGCTCTGGTTCTGAGCTTAAGGGGCATTTCGAGCCTTTTGAGCCCTTCATATGCCAGTCACCTATTGCACGTGCCACTGAAAGTTGGCCGTTTAGATAGCCATCATAGATAACACCCCCTAACTTTTCTATTCTAAGTCTTTCAGATGTACAATTGGGTTTGTGATCTTTGGATAATTCTATCGCTCTTCCTCTTTTACCTAGGACAGCTCGAGAATCGCCTGCATTTGCAATTATCATAGTCCTGCAATTATAATATAGATAAAACTAGAGGAATGAGATTAAACTCAAATTAAAGCTAAAGTGCAAACATATAAAAATAAAACATCATAATCTGATAAAGATGTTGGTAATAATCGAATATTTGTCTAAATTAAATTAAAAGAAGATGATAATTAAAATTTCAATTTGAATTCATTATAAAAGTTGTCTAGATGAAAATATTCTCTAGTTATTCAGAATTATGGAAAAATCATAATAAAGGAGCACCAAATCATGGTGAAAATGTGGTAATTGGGAATTTTAAATTTAAACACTACTAGAAAAGTGTTATCTTATGATTTATGGAATGGACAAAGCTTAATCTCCTAATGATATTTATCGATGAGGGTTTATTATCTCGATTGTCGCTTTGCTTATATTAATAAACTTCGCAAAATTCATTGCAAGTTAAACCTCATTGATCTTTGCTTGGGTTTCTCAAATGAAACTTGGGCGAGATATTAGAATAATGATAAATGGACCTCAAGGGATAGTGAAGAGAATAATAGGGTTTAATATATACCAAAATATACTAGGCCTAAGTAGTTTGAAGTCTTACCTTCCCAACATTAGAGCAGTCAAAGCGGTAGTGCCAGAAGAATGGTCAAGATTTTTTGCATCTGCCAATGCATGATCCGCTTTGACAAAAGCATTCTTCAATGCTCTTTTTACTCCTTCTGGGAAATGAAAATCCTCAATGATAAATTTAAGAATATTCTTTCTCGTGAAAGATGCAGCATCTGTACCACCATGACCATCAAACACCTGAAAGTGAGTTAATCATTAAATAAAGTAATATTCTAAAGTATGGTTGAGTGCAAACCCCTTTACCACTACCCAAAAAAGGAAGGAAACTATAAGAAGGGTAAAAGTTAATATCGTTTCATTTTTCTACACTATTTTTTTCGATAACATCTTGTCTTAATATTTTATAATACGGTGCATCCTTATTTCTAAACAATTTTTATACTTATATTTCCAACATCATATTAGTGTCAACTACATGGCATGAGATACTTACAAGTTTGTAGGTGTTTGATTCAAATTAATTGGTGTTATATATATATGGAGTTTAGTTTAGTTAATTTAACAAACTTTATAGTAGTAATCATAATTGTATAACAACATGACTAATTCAGATAACGGGGAGTGTTAAAATCCTAAACATTGGATGAGATTCCCCAATTTATTTTATAGTAGTCTATAAGTTCTTGATTGAAAATATAATAATTTCTTTCCATAAATGAATTATCAAACACTTTGTAACTCCTACAACAAATAACTTTCTTTTCAAAAAGCTTATACTAAGTTCAACTTCTTACTCTAATGAAAAGTAAATCAATAAGTTGAATATATATTACACGTACCCCATAAAATGCTCCCGGGGAGGAGAGGTTGTTAGTAGAACCAAGATGTTGACAGAGATTATCTACACAAATATGCTCATCCTCCATGTATGGCTTTGGACCAATCTCAGACCAACTTCCTGAACGGAACATAGGTAGAAATGCAGAATCTTTGCCTGGCAACTTATCGATTTCTGTACGAGACTCCTACTTATTCAAAAAGAATAATGAATCAAAATGAATCTCCAATCTTTAAACTACGGTGTATTGAGCATGCATTTATATTCCTAACATGAGCAAGACTTGGAAAATAGTTAATTCATTATCGTGCAAGATCAACATTAAAAACTTTACAATTTGCAAGTTGTTCCATTAGGTGATACTAAACTTTGAAATACGGGACGATTTCTTTTCTTTGGTCATTATTCAATTAGCTATATGAAATTTGTATCACATTGCGTTGACAAGTGTTTTGTGGAGAGAAACATATTTTGTGTATTATTCTAACAAGTTTTCTCGTTAAATCTAGACACTTTAAATACGAGACAACTCTATACTGCAGTTAGTGATTAAATCTCTAACATTTCTTTATGGTTGGGTGAATACATTGATCTAATTATTAATTTATCAAAAATCAATATCATACGCCATGAGTCGGTTTTTTAAGTTATTTAAACTTGTTAATCATCTAAAATACCCTCATATAATCATGTCAAAATATATTATAAATTATTACTTTAAAATAATTAGAAAAATGACCTATTAACTTAAAATAGAACTCATGATAAAGTAGAATTAATACTTGTTCAATTTTATAGAAAGAAACATAGTTCAACTAGGATTCTTTAATATTAATAATATAAGTGCCCATTTTTTCAATTGAAAGACCTATAATCTAAAAAGTTTATTATAATAAAAAATGTCTAATGAGTTACAAGATAACAAATTAGTTCACATTATAAAATTTGGTTACTGGATGTTTGCAAATACATATTGCGTGCATATCTTTTTTTATATAAAGACCCTATACAGAAGTTATATAATAATATATTTTGTAATGGAAGAATCTTTTAACTATATAAAGGAGAAAAAAAATGCAATATTAGTCTCATAGGTTGTTAGAAGTATCATTGTATGTTTTGTTATTTTCATGTAACCTTTTTTAGTTCCAAGTTATTAAAAAAATTTAAGATTTAAGTTCCACCATTAACTTTTTGAAGGGACAAGACATGAGCGTCACTAGTTCTGACATGGTCGTATCTCGAACTGATGACTGTAGCCACATGGCGCCAGTCTAGAGCTTCTTGAGACCACCACCTGGTTGGGACTCCGTGAGCCTACACCCTGCTCTTGCCCCAACCTTCAAGTGTAGAGTACCAACAAGTACCTGAGCACTCAGGACCCCACGACCTCTCTCGACTACCTAGCCTCTCGAATGAACGGTCGAGCTCGACTAGAGCAAAATGGGCGGGAACAATATTTAATTCCTAAGATCTGGTCTAACTCAGCATTAAATGCCTGAGAACCCCCTGCAAATTTTCTAACAGAGTAGTGACAAGGTGTCATGCCTCTTGTTACCTACCACATCAGATGCACTTAATGCTCTTTGATTGTATGTACTTAGCACTTAGCAGGCACTAAGGCTCCCACTATAAATACCCTTTAACATTTATGGCACAAAGTAAGCACATTTAAAGCCATTCATTGCACCACATTCGAGCTCTTTTTTACTGTTTATTGCTTTCCTTGAGCACCCCAAATATCTTGAGCTTCAAGTGCCAAAGCTGGACACCACCCCCAATTCCCCACTTTGGCCTTTGAGCTTACATTTGTTCTTTTCTTATAGTCATCTTCTAAGTCGAGATCACTCTCCAAATACAAGATTATTGTATTTTAAGCGGAATTACGACTAGTTCTTACCATATTTGGAGAAAAAATCACTTGGATTGAGTTGTACATTTCTGACTAATATACAAGTAATTTTTCTCCAAGATATATTTAGAACTGGTAGCATATCGCCTAAAACACAAGTGATGAATCCTACTAACGACACAGGTGAATTGAACATATCATTTTCATTAAAAAAAATTAACACCTTATAGGACTAAAAAAATTTAATGGAAATAACCGTACGCACAATGCCACAGTTTACACCCTTTCTCCACTAATATTGAATTATTTTCCATGCAAGTTTAACGAAATTAAACTAAAATTAATGACTATGAATCTCAAACAATAAAATTTCTATTACCATATGCTATCTTTGTATAAGCACAAATGTTTATGTCTAAAAAAAACTAATTATTAATATATTATAGACACAATAAAACCTAGTTATCGTAATTTAATATTGGGTCAGTAATCGAGAAGTAGGCAAGAGGAAGAGTTGATGGAGAAGATAAAAAACAAAAATTACTAAATGGAATGTTGCCTATTGATATGTGGGTTTGAGATGATTCGGGGCTCAGCCTCAATTAGCACTATGGAGGTCTAACACTTGTCCTAAATTCTGTTAATTCATGACCCACCCTAATTAGATGAATTCAGATGAAACATACAAGTAGTCTGAAATCTATAGTTATAATAGTTATGGTTTAGAATATCGCAAAAGTGATTATATGATATTAAAACTGAAGTAGCTAGGGCATAATTAACTACGTAACCAAAAATGAGTATAATCTAAGCATAATAATTCCATTTATTTTGTTTTGCAAATTATAATAATTCTAATAGTTATTAAAATAATTTTATCCTACTTAATCAAAAAATATGAATAAAGCTATGAAAATACTCAATTTTATTTCAACTAAATGTCATGATTTAAAACAACCAATATTTGCCAAAAATTATAAGCATAAAATTAAACTGGAAGAATGGTAACAATGCAATTCAATTTTTTGGAACCAAAGGCTAAATAGTTAACTAACATGATATAGTTATTAACCACTTGATATGGTAATTAAAGATTGATGAAAATATAAAAAATAAATAGTTTTCTCTAGCAAGAGGAATCTACGTCTCACCAATGAAGAGGGTTCAGCTAAACTTGCATGACTGATGGAATGTCGCATCAATGGAGGCCTCGCTGTTTTTGCTTGGGCCAAATCATCACATTCCTCTTGAATTTTCTTCTCTGAGGTGGATAAATTTTCATTTCCTCTGCAAAACCCATTTTCTAATTTATGTTGACAATGTGTCGCATCAGCACCAGAAGCCATGCAGTTCTTTTCCACAACCTGATCAACTACTCTGAGTTGGGATTTTTTCATGCTCTATATTTATTTTTGATATAAACTCAAGAACCCATCTTTTACAAACTCATAAAAGATTAACTAAAGTAAAAAAATACAAAGAAAAAGTTTAATCTTAGAACCATCTAAGATCCAACAAGGTATTTTTTTTTAAACCTGTGCGGAAGACGTGCACCAAGAGAGAATCAAAGAGAGAATGTAACAATAAGAGCATGTGAGAAAGAAGAGGCAAAGAATGTAAGTAGGAAAAGGAGGGTTGCAAAGAATGTAAATCCATAACCGCAATTTGAGGGAGAGTGGGCTTTTTCTTTCCAAATTTTTCTTTTTTTGGGGGTTCATTTATTGCATGCTGAATTTTAACTTCTACCTATTTTGTTTTATCCAATGACTCATAGGGTTCAGTGTTTAAAATATAAAACCAAGACTTAACAAAATAGAATTTTAAATTTCCTCAACTTTAGGCTCTGATATCATGTATCACCATCGTGGTGGCCCCAATTCAGTTAGAATCAGCTTCTCAATACTACCGTATTGGAAATTCTACCTACCAAGGCATATAATAAAAACTATGCTAGTCGAATTATCTTTATTGTGTACCCACAAAACTTAAACAACTATATAGATTATTACTTGAACGAAATAAAGAAATCTGAGAATACTAAAGTTACAAATTCACAACACTAAGGCTGCCTATGGAAGAAAATACACTTAACTCACAAGAATAAAAACAAATGCAATCTACACACACTCTGATCGGAAGTTCTAAAAATAATTAATACAAGCAACTAATACCAATATGGGATTTAAGTTAAAGAATAAGATAAAACCAAATTAAAATCGGAATGGAACCCGATGTTTTGAAAACTCGATCAAAACGACTGGTTCGATCGGTGGCCAACACCTTATCTAGTCTGGAAGGGCAACCAAAACTGGCAAGACTCAGACCAGTTCAGGGCCGAAAAAATCAGCTGGTTAACCGAAAATTTGACCTTAAAAATCGGATTGGACCACCGGATCACTCATAAAATGTTTTTTCCTTTTTTTTAGAGAATATTTTCTCCCTTTTTTCGATTTGTGCGTGTTTCACTTTTCACATTTTCAAACATTTTGTATATTTTCTTTTCTAGAAGATTAGAATAGTAAAACCATAAAAACCTTTGAACACTAATCAATCGACGCCCGTCTTCGCCTTCACGTCATTCACCCATCACTGTTTCTATCTTCGTCATCTCCAACAGCCTTCTCTTCTCAATCAGGTAGAAATCATTTAAAACTGAAAAGTCTACATGATATTAATCTAGATTCATTTTCTAGATAAGTTCTTAATTATTTAGTATATGTATTTTCTATTATTCATATTCTTTAGTTAGTACATGAATTGGTATATTCATGCATAGGATATCAAGAGTCTTATTAAATGTAATATATGAACTATGTCTAAGTTCATGTCTAGAAAATCCTATATATACTCTATATACTAGTCATTTTTCTTAAGCCAATCAAGTCATTTTTTTTACTAAGTGAAATAGAGTCTTTCTTTCTCCACTCTTATTTGTGAGTTTGAGTGTTCATTGTGTATTCTTTGTTAGGATTATTTTATACCTTTATTTGAGCATGTTTTATGTCATGTTTTGATGGATTCTAGCCCTTACATTGTTCTAATTGCTCTTATTTCAGGTATATTATGCTCGGAGATGGTTCATGATGAAAACGAGGCGAGAAACGGACCTTTAGATGCTAAAGAGGATCAAAACGTTTGAAGGATTGAAAATGCACCAAGTCTCAACTTCTGGAAGCTAGGAATGGCCCTTCCGTGGCCATGTGTATTTTGGGAAGGGCTGTTCCAAGAAGTCAACATTTCACCCCTTGACCAAGGACGGGAACGGTCGTTCCCGCCTCATGCCTATTATGGAACGGCTGTTCCGAGCATTGTTAGAGGACATTTGAGCAGGGTCGTTCGCGAGGCCGTTCTGGGGGTAATTTTGGACTATAAAAGGATTATTTCAGCACTTTTTGAGTGAGACTCGTTTTAGGGCTAAAATTAGAGTTAATTAGGAGTCTCTTCTAGCTTAATCTTTGATCCTTAAATCTTTATTTAGATTTTAATTGTTAATTCCTTTCTAGAACAATTCATTCTTTTTACTATTTTCCTAGTTAGATTTAATTGCTTTAAGTTTTGATACTAATGTCTCTAGTTTTGGGATTTTGATCATGTTTTTTAGATTTATGTCTTGGATACTTGATATTTGATTTAATTCAATGAATGTGCATGTTTATAGTGTTAATATGAGTGGCTAATTCTTAGGCAAATGGGGGGTGATGAATTATGTAGGGTAAGTGTTTGATGAAATGCCTAGGTGGGACTACTTGATCTTATGCTTGTGAAATTGATTTGTTTGCATATTTAAGCTTGTTCACCTTAGATATGAACTTAGATTTGCATATTAATTGATAAATTGTATGTGAATTGGATGAGATTTCACAACACTTAAGGGCTAAGTATAAAGAGATTTAGCTTAGACTTGAGCAATTAAGCAATTGATTAACAATGTCAAGCCGCTAGTTAGTTTCTTGCACTAATCTTGATTAATTGATCTAATTATTGAGCTAATGACCACGAGAGCGGCTTTAGACGTAATTAGGTACACACATTTGACTTCGAGAGGAGCTTTTACATATCTTTGCGATTAGTATTGTGAGATCCTTGTTCCGCCAAAGCACTACTTGAACACGAACCTTGCATGATCATTACTTCCCCTTGCCACTTGTTTACTCTTGTTACTTGCCACTTACTCGCTTTCTAGTTGTTACTTGTTTGTTTCTTTAGTTTAGTTGCGTTTTTAGTTAACCTGTACCTTTATTCGCGACTCGATCTATAGATTAACGAATACACAAAGTGATTGGCTTTAATTTCCCCTTCCCTTGGGATTCGACCCCTTGTGCTACAATTATTTCTAAGAAGCTTGCACTTGGGCTTAAAACGTAATTATCACAACATTCTTGCTCTCCGAATTTCTAACAGAAATATCTAGAAAGTGGATATCAGTTTTCACTATCTCCACAAGAATGAATCTCCAAGGTCTATGTATTCACTAATTCAACACATTTTCAGTATTGTTAAAAATAATTGCTTTAGGATTACACACGTTTTTTATTTTGACGTATTCTATTCCAAAATATTTTTTGTACAATAATGAGTTCCTATTATTTAGGCAGTTGTTAGCCCACGATCAACATTGTTTTTAGGGGTTACAGATTTTTTTATATTCTCAACTTTATATACATAATCTCTTTTATTGCAATTTTCAAAAGAGTCCAAAAATGAAGTTGGTTGGGTATTCTAGTAGTGATAGTAGTGGCTCTTTAGATGGTATGAAGAGTACTTCTAGTTATTATTTGAGTCTTGGCTAGGGAATTTTCTCATGGAGTTCAAAGAAACAAGATATTATGGCTCAATCTACTACTGAAACATAGTTTGTTGCAGTCATAACAACAAAAAATCAAGCCTTATGGCTTGGGAAAATATTGGTTGATTTGCATGTGGAACAAAAAGAAGGAACTGAAGTGTTTGTGGATAACCAAGCTGCAATAATCTCATAATCATGTGTTTAACGGAAAAACTATGCCCTTTAACTTAAAGTTTTTCTTTTTGAGAGAAGTGCAGAAGATAGAGATGTAAATATTCTTTATTGCATGATCGAAGCAAAGATGGCTAGTATATTAACAAAGCCTTTACCAAATAGCAGATTTGAGCTTCTCAGACATAAACTTGGAGTTTGCAACACCTTAAGCAAAGAGGAGTGTCAGATAATTTCTTTAGGATTGCAATTATTTTTTATTTTGACTTACTCTATTCCATAATATTTTCTGCACGATAATTCATTCCTATTATTTAGGAAATTGTTAGCCCACTTCTCTAATTTCGTGTATCCCAAATCAGCACTAGTTTTTGGTGGTTATAGATTTTTTTTTAATACTCTCAGCTTTATATATGTAATCTCTTTTTTTTCAATAAAATTATTCTTTTCACATATTTTTTTGATACTCTCAGTTTTATATATGTAATCTCTTTTTTTCAATAAAATTTTCCTTTTCACATATTTTTTTATACTCTTAGCTTTATATCTGTAATCTCTTTTTAAAATTATATCTCTTTTTCTCAATAAAATTATCCTTTTCACAGTCAGTATAATAGCGATTCATTTCTTTTTTCCGACCCGATATGAGAAAATAAAATAAATTAAATGATGAAGAGGTGAGAATTGGTATTGATGGAAATCAATGGAGGAATAATGAGATATGAGAAACTAAGGGAGTGTTTGCAAACTCTAAAAATAAGCACTTATGAGATAAGTGCTTATTTTCAGCAGTTTTGGAGTGTTTGGAACACCCTCTTCTACTTATTTTAAGCAGAAATAAGCCAGAATCTAGAAGCAACCCAGGGCATGCTTCTGGATTCCGCTTATCGCTTATTCAGTTTTTTGTCGTTAATTAAATTTGGTTTTAGACAATAATATCCTCATTAAAACATTATTATTCCTTAATTAACCTTTTTATATCTATATAATACTCTAAGTTTTTTTTTTCCTTTTAGGGATAATCTTAAAATTTTAATTAAAAGTTTGATAAAAAAATCTATAATTACTAAATAATTTTTTTTATAAATTTATTTTTCTCTTTTCTTAATTCTTATGAATTTATTTATTTTAAAATCTTTTCATTTTTTTTTTTTCTTGATCTATTTTTCCCCATGCATTTTATTTATAGGCGTGGGAGCCTCAGGAAAAAGGATAATTAAGAGATCCCATAACACCAGGGATAATTAAGAGATCCCATAATTAAGCTCCATACATTTTATTTTTATTTACAGGCGTGGGAGCCTCAGGAGCTGGGTTTCCAGGAAAACGTGGGTTCTTCTAGCTAGGATAACACCAAAAAATGCAGTGATGATGCAGTGAAGGTGATGAAGTGTATGGAGCTTGGGAAGAAGATGAAGATGTGAAGAAAAATGCCAGTTCTTGTGTATGCAGGGTTTGTATGGAAGAAGACTTAGAGAATGTGTGGGAGTACCCTCCTATTTATATGTTAGGGGCAGGGGTGATTTGGTAAAAGTGACCGTGTGGTCCCAAACCCACGTTGCCCTAGACGTGTGGCATCCTGTGAAGGCATGAGAGTGACATCCCTGAATTATTCCCATGTACGGGTGTTAGTGGATGTCAGGGATTGGTGTACGCACTACCTGGATGTGTCAGTGGCAGTTGTACAACAGCAGTAAGAGCATTGGGAAGCCTGGAGATCGTTACACAAGCGTAAGGACGCTGGAGTGTGCCCCAGGGATGACCCTACCCCGAGCATAGGGACGCTCGAGGGAGAGGATTCCTCAGTTGGGCTCGTCTGAGCGTGGGGACGCTCGTGTGAAGCTCCAGCCGTGAGGTCGTTCGTACCCTCGAGAGGGCTCTGAGGCCTACTGGGGTGGACCCTGGTGGATGAGCTATGCTTTGAGGATCACGTGAGCGTTACGGGGGTGCGAACGTCAGGACGGTCTTGGGTTGTGATTGTCCCTGTGAGGCGGTATTGCGAGCGTCAAGTGAGACTAGGAGAGGGATTCCCACGCTCGAAGGATGCACTCCGGCAGGTGGGCCTTAGGCAGTAAGGCTGCAGGTAGATGGGCTGGATCCGTTACCACGAGCCCATCTTCTCGAGCGTCCAAGCCCAAGCGTTCTAGGTTGATCTGACTGAGCCATCCAGATCTCAACACGTGTACGGTGATGATCCGAGCGTGATTTGGGGCCATCATTTTGCCCCCCAAATTCTGTAGCTACACGAGTGTACTGTAGAATTTTGAAATCCGAGCCCTAACTTTGAATATGCAAGGGTCAATCTCTTGGAGAGAAGTGAGACAGATCATATTCCACAGGGGACAACTTCTGACAGTTCATTAAATGCCATCTTGTCATTCTCACGCTCGAGTGAATCCGTAATAAATGCTGAGTGTAGGCGTGTCTGCACGTTTACATGAAACGGCACGTGTATGTCGGGAAATGTGTGACGGTTACCAAAGGTGGGGGGTTTTCTAGGCGAGAATGATTACCTTTGAATTTAATACCCCAATTATGAGTATCTCTCTCCCCGATAAATAGGAATTTGTAAGGCCTTTTCGCCTCTTTACGCTTTCAAACTCCTCGGCAATTTCTTGCGATTTTCCAGCGAATCTTCTTCTTCAACTTTAGGTAAATCACTTTGATTCTTGAGTTTTCCTTGTGCTAACCCTAGATTTAGGTTGTGCCAGTCGTCACCCTTGCACGAGGGATCCTTCTGAGTAGTCATTTCTTTACAAAAATTCTCCTTTTCTCTCAAATACTTTTGCAAAACCTTCATCTCCAAGAGCAGGAGCAGCAATGGAGGATGAGATTATAAACCAAACAATGAGGGAGATAGAGGAGATGTGCCCTACAGGTTCTTCTCCTCAAGGCGATATTCCACTTGTTGTCCCCATAGTGAGGGTTCCAGAAGAGGCCAGGGATGAGGAGCTTGATGCCACCGTTCAAGGGATGAGCGAGTGTTGTCCAGAGGGTGTGGATCAACTTTTTAAGGAGATGGATTTGTCTATTCTGATGCAGAGACAGGGGGAGAGGGTTTTCCCCATATTAAATAGTATCGTTTGGCCCCAGGATCACCAAGTCACGGTGGCAATTGCTGGTCCCCAAGGGGAGGAAGGGACTTTCGAGCGTCGGGCAGATGGAGAGCCTCCCCGTAAACGTCGTAGACAGGGGAAGGAACCAATGACCCAAGTAAGGAAGAACAACCCTCACCAAACAGATAAATCTGCGGATGAAATTGAGAGTACTCTTACGCTCGCAGAGTTAGCCACTTTAAAAATGCAGGTTTACTGGGATAATGTTTATATCACCCGCCTCCCTACTGAGCGTGAGTGGGCCAATCATCCACCTCCGGGAATGATGACCATCTACAAGGAATAGCCCTGATCGTCAAAGGTGGTTTGAGGTTTCCAATTGCGGCCCCGATCGTCAACCTGCTGAACTCCTTAAACCTATTCCCTTCCCAGATTCTGCCTAATGGAATAGCCCTGTTGAATATTTTTGTAATATTGATGAGGGCCATTGGTCATGAACTCTCATTTGACAACTTCAACATCTTGATCCAGGTAGCTCGCTCTCCCCGCTCGTCCCTGAGGGATGGATTTTATTATGCTCAAGCCAAGTCCGGTTTAAAGATGATTGACTCACCCTCAACTTCTTATGGAGAGAATTGGAAAGAGAAGTTCTTCTTCGTGGGGGCGCCAGGAGGGGTGTTTAGGGTTCCCCGAGAGTGGGTGATACACGGAGAAGGACCCATTGTGAAGCACAGATATGGGGATAAACTTTTTGAGCAATGGGCTAAGGGGTTAGCCCTCGTGATGACGAATGAGAAATGGCTGATTAAAGCCAAGGACCTGACGCACAATGAGGAAGTACTGTTCAGCTATGGGCTCGTGAGCCCTCCCGCTCGAACAATGGATCGAGACGGTTAGATTCTAGGAACTGACTTTCCTAGTACTTAGAGTAGGAATGCTAACTCTTTAAATTTTGCTGCATTGTATAAGTATACTGGATATGATCATCTGACGCTAGTTTGTTCCTTGCATGCAGACGTAGACATCTTAATGGCGGGCGAAAGTGCTGAAGCGGGCGCAGCTATGTTACGCGCTTGCAGAGCGCTCGACAATCAACCACAACAGCAGCAGCACCAACCCCAACCCCAGAGGGTTCCTCAAGGGAGCCGCGGTGCCGGTCGAAGAGCAGGTAGAGGTAAGGGCGGCCGGAGGGATAGCCGCGCTGATGGAAGTGGTGGTCGCGGGGTAGGCCCAGTGGAGGACTTGACGGTCGAGGATGTTGGGGGCACCACTCCCCCGGGTGCCCTCGAGGGGCGAGCACAGTTTGGCCCCGATGCTTCCCGCAGTAACCGCCCGGGGGTGATTCTCCAAGTCATGGCCGAGAATAGATTTGAGCCTTCAACGAAGAGAAAGAGGCTCGCCGACTCCATCCCTATCTTAGGCAAAGGGAAGGAGGTGATGGTGGGAGCCCCGGGCGACGATGGTGACACCTCATCCTCCGAGGATGAGAATTTTTGGAGGTTTGAACGCACCGGGGACGTGTATTACCGACACTCGTCGAAAGATGACCCCGTACTCTTAGAAGACACTCCTGCTTCTCGCAACATTGTTACTGGAGTGGTCCATCGCATGCAATTCTCTAGGGACCGTCAGAAACTTAACCAGCAGTCAGCAGCGGAGGTGGCGGCCGACGCTTGTTACGCTCTTATGGAGGTAAGTGTCCGTGCGTTGTCTTTGATATCTCCATTTCCTTGCGTAATTATGGACTTGATTATTTTATTGTATGTGTAGAAAGTGCTTCCAAGGCTCAAAAACCTGCACAGGCGCTCTGAGACCTACTCTGAGCGCAAAGCCAAATACAAGAAGTTATTGCGCATTACTGATCCCGGCAAGCTGCAGGAGGATTATGACGCGATCTCTGCTCAACTTACAACACTGGAGCTTGATCACGATAAGGCAAAGGAGGCGCTCAAGGATTAGGAGGCTGCCTACCTGAGCTTAAACGAGCGGCATAAGAAGCTGAAGGAAGAGCGCAACAAACTGAGGGATGACCAGAAGAACCTTTCCCAGCAGCTGACCGAGCGAGACCAACAGTTGGAATCAACGAGGAAGGAGCTTGTTGATCTGCGAGGACAAGTTGCAAACCTTGATTCGAGGGTCGCTTGGGATGCGGTCCTCAAATTTGTGCACTCACAGGCCTTCAGTTTTGCTGCCAACCTCCACTGTTTTGCCAACGCCAAACGTTTCTTCTGGAAATCCGTGGGTCAACTGGTCAAACCGGGAATGGTGCCCCCCAACGCTTGCACAGACGACCGCCTGGGTATGGATCTAGATGAAAACTTGGAGCCAGTCGTTGCAGACGGGGATCCTTCTGAGAATTTGGCGAAGTCGGAATACCAGGGCTTGGTCACTATGCTCCAGGAGGAGTTTATTGCGGCCAACCCCATAGAGCCCGAGCCCTCCTGGTGGATGACGATGCTGATAGTGATGCTCTGAATGAAGTGAGCCAGGGAGACACTCAAATTGCAGATTCTGAAGTCCTGGCTCCTGTTCCTTTGGCAACGGCTCCTTCTGAGCCTCAAAGGTCTCCAACGCCAGATCCCAATGTTGGGGGTAACCCTGAAGAAGCTTCATGAAGGCACCCCTCAAGAAGATCCTACCCGCTCCTGCAACTAATATTTCCTTGTTTTTGATTTAAACTGTTCTGAACTTTTCCCATAACTCCATTGATTTTCGACGTACTTTTTTGCTCCATTACTTTAATTTTCCTTCTCTTAATGGAATTCTGTTTTCGTTCTTTGAGTGTTGTGACGCTCTGAATATTGTTTGTTGATTTCCTTTTAATGTTCGGATTTTTGTGATTTGAGAATGTATGGGCACGAGGGTGTGTTACATGAGGGGTACCCTGGCCATACTCAACATAAGGCTTAAACTTGAGCCTAGAAATCCACCAGGGGATTTACTAAGTGTTTTTTCTTGATAAGAGTTAGTCTAAGTACTGAATAATAGCAAGCGTAGCTATAGCGCTAGCTGGAACTTAGAAATCAACAAGAGGATTTGCTAAGTGTTTATCGTTTACGAGAGTACGCATCTTTAATGAGGCGAGGATTACTAAAGGGTTTACGAGCAAGAACTGGGATAGTTAGTACCCAGTTGGTGTAATTAAGCATTCAGCAACCCAGTTTTGACCGGTCCATCTAAGGAGGGTTTATGCGTTTACGAGCGTCATGCTGTTTAACACGGAATGCCCTCGACACACTGATAGCATTAAACTGAAAAAGAGGGTAGCTCGTTTAGAGAGAGATTTGCACGAGAATGGAAATCAAGCCGTTCGACGTGGAGTCGCCTCGATACGGAGTAGGCGTTGATACGATTGATGATGTGAGTTACCAAAACCTGGATAAGTAGGCATCAAGCCATTCGTTGTGGAGCACCCTTGACACGGAGCGGGCATTGATGCGGCGGCAATGTAGATTACCGTAAATTAAATCAAGTGAAAGATGGACAGTATATGGAAAAGCTTATTGATATATTTGTATTACTTGTCAAAAGAAGATACAAGGTGCCCCGAGCCGGTGTTTACAATGTTTACGGTTTCACACAAAGAACCTTTTGACGTTGCATGCATTCCATGACCGAGGGAGACGCTCACCTTGCAAAGTCTCTAGCAGTAGGTATTGTTCGCTCGTACCTGGATGACCCTGAAGGGGTCTTCCCAGTTGGGGTCTAACTTTCCCACGTACTTGGACACTTCAACTTTTTTGAGGACCAGGTTCCCCAGCTAGAAGGTCCTTTCCTTGACGCGCTTGTTGTACTATTGGGCCACTGTTGCCTTGTACCTGTGCATCCGGGCCCAAGCAGAGTTTCTCTTCTCATCTAGCAAGTCCAGTTCGAGCGCCCTATTACTCTCGTTGATTGTAGGCTCAAAATATGCCACACGTGCGGATTCTTGAGCGATTTCCGTAGGTATCATAGCCTCGGAGCCGTAAACGAGGGAGTACGGGGTCTCTCTGATTGTCGCTCGCGGGGTAGTGTGATACCCCCAGAGCGGTCCTTGAAGCTCTTCGGCCCATTCACCCTTTTTACTCTCGAGCATCGTTTTTAAATGCTGGATTATGGTTTTATTTGTGACCTCAGCTTGACCGTTGGCTTGGGGGTGGCCCACGGAAGTGAAGCGTTGTTCAATGCCAAGCTCTGAACACCACTCTCGAGTGTCTGCGATGATGAACTGAGAGCCCTTGTCTGAGATTAGCACCCTCGGGCTGCCGTATCTGCAAATGATGTTCTTCTAAATAAAGTCCCTTACTACCTTGAACGTTATTTTAGCGACTGCCTCGGCCTCTGCCCATTTAGTGAAGTAATCCACAGCGAGGATCACAAATTTCTTTTGCCCGACCGCCATGGGTAGGGGTTCCACTATGTCAATACCCCCCTGGTCAAAGGGCCAGGAAACGTCGATGGGGATCATTTGGGCTGCTGGCAGTTGAGGGATGTTGGAGTGGAATTGACACTTAGAGCATTTTTTGGAGTAATTGATGGCGTCCTGCAACGCCGAGGGCCAATAGAATCCGCTCCTCAATACCTTTTTAGCCAGAATACGACCGCCAGAATGATTCCCACAACTCCCGTTGTGCAGGTGTTCTAGTACTTCCTTGGCTTGCGAGGGTCTCAGGCACCTTAATGGTGGACCTTGAAATGACTGCATGAAGAGCCTACCCTCATTATAAAGTGAAAGACAAGGGGCTTTATTCCTAACTCTCCGTGCTTCCACTTTGTCGCTGGGGCAAATCCCATCTCTTAGGAATCTGACGAAGTTATCAAGCCAACAAGGCTTAGAAGGAGCCTTCCAGAGCAGATGCAAATTTGGAGAGGGCATCAGCACGCTCGTTCTCTGCTCGTGGAACCTGCAATAGGTGGAATTCCTTGAACCTCGAAATTATCTCTTTAGCCTTTGCTAGGTACTACACCATGGTGGTTTCTCGAGCCTCATAAGTGCCATCAACCTAACTTGCAATTAACTGAGAGTCGACGTAGGCGGTGATCCGGGAGGCTCCATTCTCAAGGGCAATTCTGAGCCCTTAGATGAGAGCCTCGTACACAGCCTCGTTGTTGGTGACTTGAAAGGCTAGCTTGATCGCATAATCAATTTCAATTCCTTGGGGCTCTCTGAGGGTCACCCCCACTCCTCCCCTTGTGAGGTCGAGCAACCATCTGTGTGCAAGAGCCAGAGGCCTTCATCCTCCGAGGATGTGGATTCTAGACCAAAACGTTCAACCAAGAGATTCGCCACCGCTTGAGCCTGTATAGCGGTACGAGGCTCGAAGTTGATGTCGAATTGACTGAGCTCAATTGACCATTTTATTAAC
Source organism: Lantana camara (assembly GCA_037501455.1). Classification (NCBI taxonomy): domain Eukaryota; kingdom Viridiplantae; phylum Streptophyta; class Magnoliopsida; order Lamiales; family Verbenaceae; genus Lantana; species Lantana camara. The sequence goes on from CM074858.1 coordinate 58,990,394, forward strand.
CTTCCAGAGACGTTCAATTTTGAGAGAACCTGCTTGAGCGGTTGGTCTGTAAACACAGTAATGGAATGAGCTTGGAAGTATGGCCTGAGCCTTCTAGAGGCGTTAACGAGGGCGAAAGCAAATTTCTCTATTTCCATATATCTCTTTTCCGCCCCCTACAAAGTTTTGCTCAAGTAGTACACTGGCAGGTGCTTACGCTCGCGGATAGCTACGAGAGACTGCACTCGTGGCTTCCAAGGAAACGGAGAGGTAGATGAACAAATTCTCTCCTGGGATTGGTTTCGTTAGTAAAGGCGCGCACGAAAGGTACTGTTTCATGGTTTGCAATACTTTCTCACATTCCTTGCTCCAGGGAAAATTGCGAGCGTTGCGCAGAATCTTGAAGAAAGGCAAGTTCGTGTCGGCTGAGCGGGAAATGAACCTGTTCAGGGAGATAATTTTTCCCACTAGCACTTAGACCTCCCTAACATTTCGAGGGAAGGGTATATCTAGAATCGCCTTGATTTTCTCCGGATTGGCCTCAATGCCCCTCTGGCTGACCATGTATCCCAAGAACTTAACCCCTCGGACGCGAAATGTACATTTTAAGGGATTCAGTTTCATACCGTAGTGGCGCAAAATGTCGAAGGCTCGCCTGAGATGACCCAGGTGTGAATGTTGGCGCTCGCTCTTGACGATTATGCCGTCCACGTATACTTCCATGGACCTCCCAATTTCACGCTCGAACATCCTGTTAACGAGGCGTTGGTATGTGGCTCCAGAGTTCTTGAGCCCGAAAGGCATAACCAGGAAACAGTAAACACCAATGTGGACCACGAAGGACGTTTTAGGCCGGTCCTTGGGCGCCATGAAGATCTGATAATACCCCAGAAAAGCATCCATCATGCTCATAAGTTCCACCCAGCCGTCGAATCCACTAGCTGGTCAATCCTGGGCAGAGGGTAAGGATCCTTGGGGCATGCCTTGTTGAGGTCTGTGAAATCATTGCACATGCACCACTTATTGGCGTTCTTGGGCATGAGGACCATGTTACAAAGCCACTCAGGATACAAGATTTCTTCAGTATACTGAGCCTCGAGGAGTTTGTTGACCTCCTCTTCAATGACTTGCCTCCTAAACCCGTGAATGTCCCTCTTCTTTTGTTTGACTAGTTTGAAGGCAGGATCAACATTCAACCTGTGGACAATGACGCTCAGATCTATGCCAGTTAGGCCAGAGGCTTTCCATGCAAAGACATCAATGTTCTCGCGTAGGAAGTCGATCATCATGATCTGGGAAGGACCGTCGAGGTTGGAGCCTATCTGGGTGATTTTATTTGGATTCCCCGACTCTAACTCGATGATCAGGAAATTTTCGGTAGGCTCAATCCGTATCTCAGGTCTTGGGAGTTCGAGCGCCCTTTTCTTACCAGTCAAGCGATCGTCTGCTTCTCCCGAGGATCCTTCTTCATCACTGCTCGAGGAGGATCCTCTGACGGCCCCTAGAGGACCATCATTTATGCCCTGGGTGGTGCTCGACCCTTTCTTCTTGTTCTTCTTCCTGTTCAATTTGGCCCTCTTGTTGGAAATAACGGAGCAAACGCAGCGGAAGTTTAAAATTTTTTCCAAAAGGGATCTAAAAGACTTGCAATGTTCGTATCGTAACGTTGGGACTCAAGAAACTCACACGAATTGAAGCTTTCTTGAAACGTTTTGAGCCGCCATCAAACGTTCTTCAAGCGGCATGACTCCCCGTTTCTTGATCGATTCTTTCTTCGAGATTCCAAAGTAGAAATCCTCTAGAGTATTAATCCACACCAACCTAGATTCAAATCATGTTAGTGAGTATACTAGTACTGTAACATGCGTATTTTAAAGAAACAAGAAATGAGAAATAGAAAGTAAGAGAATTATCCCCAAATTCCATGAAGGTTGGTCATGATTCTCAAATCACGTGTAGTCCAAAATTTCGGCCCCTTAGACCCTTTTATAGGGTGGGTTTCGAAAACCCTAGTCTTGTAGGAGATGGTCTCCTTAGTCCCTTTCTCTCCAAGTAAATAATATCTTATCTAAAATAAGATATCTATTCCTTCTAGAAAGAAAGTTCCTAACTAATTAGGAATATTTAATTATTCTAATAATAATTAAATATCTTATTCTAATACTTTATTAGAATAATAAAATAGAAGATATTTATTTATTTTTTTATTCTAATCAAATTAGAACAAGCAAATAATTGAATACTTAGAATTAATTCTCCAATTAATTCTTTCAAGGACTTTAGAATTAATTCACTAATTAATTCTAACGGGCTAAAATTAATTCTCCAATTAATTTCATTTGGCTATATCATTAATTCTCCAATTAATTATATTTAGGGATTTATAATTAATTCTCTAATTAATTATATCTCGGCTTTATGATTAATTCTCCAAATTAATTATATTTGGACTTAATAATTAATTCTCCAATTAATTAACACATGATCCAATTTGATAATTGGAGCCACGTGTCCAAAAAAAAGCTCTCGATCCACATGTGTACTTTATACTGTGGTCTTGTTTCGATCAACTATTTGATCTTTCCATAATACCGTTTATTTGTGTGTGACCCTCTAGGTTCAATTTCAGTTAGCAGTGAGCCTAATTAATTAATACCCTTTATTAATTAATTACCTCACAGATCATACGACCATAGTCTAGCAACAGGTGTGTGACCCCTACCCGAAATGTGAATGTATATTCGAAAGAACCTTTTAGTCAATGACATCATGTGGGATACGATCCTCCTACCATCCTATCTCTCGATTAAGGTCTAGGGTATGAGAATATAGAGAGCCCTACTAACCTTAATCTTAAAACAAAGTTCACTTCATATTCCATTTGATCTCAATCCAAGAAAACCCCATTTTCTTGATGTTTTGATCTAACCACCTTGTGCAAGGATTTTTAGGATGGAATCATGAATGACTTGTGTAATAAGAGATCATATTGCCTACAGCAAGTGTAGGTCCTTTATTGATTCCAATAATTCTCATATGCCACTTGTGTAATCCCAACATAGGCCGTGGTTCAGGTGTCTATATGGCGACACCCTTTTAAGCCTATATCAAAGATTACAGAGTTAGCTCATATGAGACAATGTGGAATCTCAAGTCTAAGGATTATTTCCTCACGTCATTAACATGTGAGATATTTCATAATCTGGAAGTTTCAGGAAACTTTCTTTCCCATTTAGGAATCTTCTCACGCGGGGCACTCTCAGTGATGAAGTTCTTGTAACTATCACCCTTATGTATTATGAACGCATCAACCTATGCACTTATCACCCCATGACATCGGGTGATCCTTCTTAAGGACATAGCTGCACAAGCAAGTCTCAACAGAGGCAAAGTCGACACTCCCACTGTCTGTCGGCCTCATTGACTTGGAGAAGTTTCTAATCCTCGCATATGGAGTTAAGAACTTGTTTCATGTGTCATTCCCATAATGACAAAGTTCTTAACGACCTCATTGGATTAGGGGAGTTCTAGACATGCACACGTAATAGAAACACACAAAACACGTATTGGCACATAAGAAGTGTTTGCCTGTGATTATAATCATTTGTATATTATTCAAAGATTGTCTGTGACATAGGGAAAGTTCCAAAGCATAACAACTTTCTAGGGCACTATTTCCAACAATCTCCCACTTGCTCGTAAAAGCCTTTCAAGTCCATTCTAGATCCCATCTTCCCAAGATGTGCCTTTAGAGCCTTATTGACTTTGGGCGTTTCCAAAGTGGATCTGCTATATTCTCTGCTGATGTGAATGTTTCTAATTTTCACATCATTAAGGAAACACGATTTCCTTATTCACGTGATTCATAATTCAGCGTCTGGTCCCTTGGTGAGGTCTCAGTTTTCTTACTCGAGCAACTATCCATTTCATCATACCATATGACAATGGTGTTGTTTCATGCTAGGAACTTCATCTACCCATTAGATGAAGTTTCTTACCCAAACATTTAACTTAGAGGTATTCAATACGGATAAGTATTCAACCTAATGGTCGAATCTTTTAGTGCCTCTCGATTGGAACACTTTCCAAAGCACTATTTTGCTATCTAGGTAGACAGCGTATCCTCTTATAGATCAATAATTATCTATATTTTGATGCAATGATTACATCAAACAATCTTTTAATGACAAGATCTTGCTGGAGTCTTAAAATATATCCTCATTTCTTCTAAAGTACTCTGAGGGTACTTTTACAGCAATCCAGTGACCTTCCCCAAGGTTACATTTAGAATTGGCCCATTACGCTATGTGTTGCGCCAAATCTTGTCGCGTACATAATTTTACATACATTATGCTCACTTTTTCATAAAAGGGTTTTGGACATTCTAACTTCCTAAGAGCTATTTGAGGACAAATCCTCTTCAAAAGAGATGTTCCATTGTCCATTGGAATTTTGTAGGAATCTTCCATACTAAACCAATTTATTACTATGTTTATGTACCTCGATTGTGATAATCCTATTATTCTCTTAATCTATCTCCATAGATATTTGTCTCGAGAATGTAGTATCTATCACCACGATCTTTCATCTCAAAATGGTTCCTAACCATACATTGGTACCTTTTATGTTATCCTTCCCATTCCCAATGAGAAGGATGTCATCTCTGCAAAGTGCCAAAAGTTGAATCTTTTAGTCTCTAACACTTTGTATATTGTACATGTTATACTCGAATGTTAAGTCAACTAATTCGAATACTCTAATTCTTAGAAGCCTGATCCAATTTCATAAATTGACCATTTGGAGTCTACAAACCTTTTGCTTACTCCCATTAAATGTAAAATCCATGGATGTTCCATATTTATGTCTTCATCAATCTCATATTAATAAGACAAGCTTGATCCTATCAAGTAGTTCAACTAAGGTCCAAACTTAGTTTGATCATCTGGAATCCATTTCAGATTTCATAATTGTTTTCACTGCTCAGATTCTAAATCTGATAGCGCCTCCCGACAGGGTAAATGGATTAGTATCCACTTTAGTAGATTTCATGGTGAAAACCATATTATCTTACAAGCTATCTAGGAATGCGTTCTGAATGCATCGTGGGAGGAGAGTTCACTCGTGTACTATCTCTTAAGATTGGCCAAGTTTTATCAGAATGGTACGTTTCTTCCTTTTTGTGGCGTGGGTTTTGTCCTCAAACCTTTTGAAGTCTTTGGGCTTACCTTTCTTCTCTCTTAGGAAAGATTCCTTAAGAAAGGTATATATTCTTTAAAAAAAACAACATTTGTTCAAAAGAATCGCATAAACAATATTCTATATTGTTTACATAGACTTAAACCAGTTTCAATCTTATCTCTCAATTTCTTCTTCAGTTAAGAAGACTCAAGAGAGATACATTCTTTAGAACAAACAATATTTGTTCCAAAGATTTACAAAAGTAATAATAACAATATATATCGTTCATATAAACTTGAACTAGTTTCAAGTTTATCTCCCCCTGTCTTCTTCGCTTAAGAAGACTCCCACTGTCTTCTTCATATAAAAAGATAATCCCAAAATTCTAAGATAAGAATTATTAGGGAGTTTTGAATGCCACAATTCATAGTGCATTTAAGGAATTAGTCACTAAGATATCTTGTATCTCGATCCTATCGAGCCACTTATGTCTTATGACTACTAAGGTTCCTAACCTTCCTTATTTTGAAATTCTAATAATTTCACAAAAGTTTCAGATTCGTACTTCAGTAAGTACGCACATTCATAATGTTTAAACTACTGATTTTGACTAGTGCTTACATTAAACAATCCAAAATCATTAGTGTGGATCGAAATCCGTCATAAGTATGAATCGAAATCCATACCAGACATGGGACATCCAGTCGCTTCATATAAACGAGTCTCAGGGAACGTTTCCCTTGAAGTAGGATTCTCAGGAAGTTAAGTCTTTGAGTTCATTTTCAAAAAATGATCCTAAGATGATTAACTTGCTAATCCTATTTAGGACGTTCCAAATTTATTTGAAACTTTGTCATCTTACTCATTTATGTTGTCTCGTTGTATGTTCGAAACATCAATGCTTTGAGTTTTGCACAACAGTTTATGCAAAATTTACTCAAGACTAGTGAATTCTGATCCTATCGGAATTACCACAACGAGAGACACACGAAGTATCCATATACTCTTAGTAGTTCCTTTCCAAGGCCCTAGTTTGCTACTATGGAACTAAAGTCTGATCTTTCTTTTAGGCTTTCCCTTCTCTCACCCCTTCATCGGGTTTCAAGGGTTTCTTCTTCTTTGGCATTGATGCCTTTACCTCATTAGGATCAGAAGAAGAACTAATCATCATTACCTTTTAGTCCTTCATAAGGATGCTCTCTTAAGTTATCAACTAATTTGATCAACTATGCTACAATAGCATCATCTAAGATTGAGCAAAAGGGTCTAAAATGATGATAGAAGCAATTCAAGCAATCAGTGGACTAAGAACTCGTTTCTTAGTTTGCATATGTGGCTGCAAGGTCCTACTCAGTAAGGACTTTCAGCTCACGTTACACGTGTATTCCTTCATACAAATATGGAACACTTCTCTCGATGTGTTATACTCTGTAACACGTTCGCAAGATAGTACAGTTGCTCTTAAGTGTTCCTATAATGTGTTATACTTTGTAACACTTTTATGAGGGAGTACAATTGCTCTTAAGTGTTTGGAAAATTTTCTTTCACTTTTGAATTGCTTCTCTTAAGCTTAGGTCGAATTTTCACGATAGGTGAAAAGTGCCCCTTATAGAGAACAATTTTCTCTTCTAGAATCTAAAACAGATTTTAAGATTCCATGCTAATCAGAGTGGTTAGGACTTTAGTCAACTTATTTGACTCAAGGATGGATACTAATGGGTCGCATTTCAACTTGTAGACAATTACAGAACTACAACCTAAATGCTAAGCAGAGAAAATGTGAGCATATTGAATAAGGATTAGGTCTTTTATCGTATGTGGCTTCTACTATTTTTAGAAGGTCTATAAATCCCAAACGACCATAAAAGAAACTTGTTTCTCAGTAGGTACTAGGATCCCAAGCATCCTTAGTTTTGGACCCCCGACTCGTGAGACATCTAAAGATCTAAGAATCTTAGGTAGGTACAAATTGCCAATTTCATCTCCATGGAATTCCTAGTAATGTTTTTGCATCACTGATCTTTCAATCATGGACCCACGACTCGTAAGACATCACCCATTCCAAAATGATCAAGAAATATCAATCACCTAAGGTGATCAATCAAGAAACTAAGATTTAATAGGCTGCACTAATTACCCCACGACTCGTGAGACTGTAATTAGCTTACCCACTAACTCTTAAATCCTATTGATGGAATGCTAGGAATTTTAATACCGTAATAGAATACCTATTTATTCGGAAGTTGCTCAATATTTTAATTAGGGATTTTCTGTTAGGAATAGTACCCTAGAAAGCCGATTGTATATCCGCTTTGTACTTTTCCTTATTGTGATCACAGACAATCTTTGAATAAAATAACTAATTGAGGCAACACTTCTTTATAAGCTCTTGTTTGGTATGCGTTTACTTTAGCTGTGCATGTATGAGAACTCCCCTAATCCTGATGACTTTAGGGCTCTACCATTTATGTGAAATGGTTCATGAAATGAGCCCTATATCACATAAGTCATGATCAGTAAAATACTCCAAGCCGATGAGTCCTACAGGCAGTGAGAGTGTCAACCTGACTTCTCTAAGGCTTGCTTGTGGGATCACGCCCTTAAGAAGGACCACCTTGCTTCATGTAGGTGCAAAGTGTATAGTTGATACGTGCGTGATACATGAGGGTGCTTACTTCTATAAGTAAGTTCACTGAGGTGCGCCGTGTGAGAAGATTCCTAAATGGGAAAGGAAGTTTCTATTTCAGGAAATGGAAACTTCCAGATTAGGAAATATCTCATGAGTCATTGATGTGATTAATTAATCCTTAGACTTGAGGTTCCATGTCACTTTATGAGTTAACTCTGTAGTCTTAGGTATAAGCTTTAAAGGGTGTCGCCTTAGACAACTGATTCAAGGCTTATACTGGGGCTGCACAAGTGACTCATGAAAGTGAATGAGAATCAAGAAAGGACCTACACTTGCATTTGCATGGTGATCTCTTATTGTGTAAGTCATTCATATGCCATATGGAGTCCTTGGCCAAGGCAGTAGATCAAGACATCAAGAAAGGGTTTCTTGGATTGAGATCAAATGGATATGAAATGCACTTAGCTTTAAGACCAGATTATTAGGATTCTGATTATTCCCTTACCCTAGATCTTGGTTGAGAGATAATAAGTAGGAGGATTGTATCTCACATGAATCAATGACTTAAGGGTTCTGTCGAATCAAGACATTCCAATTCAGCTAGGGGTTAAACACCTGTTGCTAGACTATGGTAGTTTAATCTATGGACTGATTAATTAATTAGTGAATTAATTAATTAGGGTCACTGCTAATTGAATTGAGAACCTAGAGGGTCACACACAACAACTTGGTTACATGAGTTAAGGCTTTAAAATGATCAAACGAGTTGATCGTACCAAGAGGGTTCCACACGTGTGAATCCACGTGTGGGTCACGTTAGTGGCACGTGTCCTTGGGACACGTGTCTCACACGTGTACATATATATATGTATATGTATTAAATAATTAATGTGTTAATTATTTAATAGGCTTTGATTTAATTTTTGAATTAAAAGGACAGTCTTATTTTGGAGAAAAATAATCTATTTAATTAATTACGAATTAATTAATTAGATAAAATAAGTTATTTATTTATTAATAAATAAAGTATAAAAATTATCTAAAAGGGGTTTGGATATTTTAGCTCTCTTAAAAGTTGATTTGAATTAGAATTCAAAAGTCAAAGTTTGGAATTATTTGATGATCAAGTAATAAGAAAGAGGGACCAAATCCTTAGTCCAATAGGACTAGGATTGAACCGAGTTTTGGTGAAACCTGAGATACAAAACGAAACACGAAACGAACACGCGAGGTTGGAACGTGCCAACGTGTAGCACGCCCTAACCCCACACGCCACCGTTGCGCAGCCGCGCGCGATGCCTCCCAGGCGCGCCTGCTCGCCTGTCCCCCAACCGTAGCCGAGACCGCCCGCCCAGGGCCGGGCACTGATGCGGGCGGCAACTGCCGCACGCTATGCGCGCATGCTACCGCGCAGCGGTGCCCCTTGAGCGGGTGGTTTCGGGCATGTTTTTCGTGTTTTCGTATTTTCGGTCCTTGAAATCCCGATTTAATTTTTCTATAAAATTTTGTTTTATTAAATTTGAATTATTTTTGAAATAATTATTTAAATTGGGATTTTTAAAAATTAAGCGATTTAAATTTTGGAAAAATTACAAACTTTATTTTATGAAAATATTGAAAGAATAAAATTATTAATTTTTAGAAATTAATTGGAATTATATTAGTTTATTGTTTTTCGGGTTTTATAGAAAAAGCTCTTGAACAAGAATTGCATCTAAGTCGTGTTTTAAGCTATCAGAGCTTAAAGCGAGAATTTTAATTTATTGGTTAAATTTAAATTCTTGCAATTTATGCATGTTAGGTGATCATGGGTTTAGACTTATGTATGTTTCACATTTATGCACATAGATGGTTTACATTTGGGGTTGGAGCCCTATAGTTGCGTTTTTCAATTGAGGTTGGAGCCTCACTTATGTGCGTACAGTTATGTGATTTATTATGTGGCTTTCCATATTACTGTTTTTGAGGCCGGGGTATGCCCCGTGTATTTGTCTAAGGCCAATATGAAGATTGAGCCTTATTACTTTTCAGTACTTTTTCATTTTTTTGAGAGTAGAATAGGTGGTAAGGTTTTATTTTCATTTTGGAGACAATGCACCAATGGAGTAAGATGGACAACGTTCAAGTAACAAGGAGGCCATAAGTGAAGACCCCTCAAAATGTTAGGGAGGGGAATCTCAATTGAAAATGTAATAGAGATAGGGCTCGTATTTTGTTACAGCTTTCCCTTATGTGATTTAAACTGTTTATGTGGCATGTATGTTAGAACTCATGATTGTGGAGTGGCTCCCACATATCACGCATAAGATAGGTAGAACCCATGATCATCACATGTTAGTATCATGCTAGGACATGTTATCTGCTAAGTGCTTGTGTGAAATGCATTTAAGTTGTACTTGCATTAATCAAGACTAATTAAAATTGGATAACATATATGTTGGTGAGGTCGAACCGGACAACTTTCTGGTTGATTCGAAAATTCCCATCAAATATTAAGCTAATTTCGAACAATAGGTGTTTAATTCGAGATGCAAATTTTGAATTAAATTCCTAACATTCCATCAATAGGTTTTAAGTTTAGTAAGTGAAGCTAGTTATTGTCCGCGAGTCATGGGATAGCTAGTGGAGCTTATTAGTTCTTAGTTACCTAATTGATAATTTTAAATGATCAATATTTCGTGGTCAATTTTGTCAAGGGCGATGTCCGCGAGTCGTGGGTCGTTCGAACTAAGTTTTGATCATGATCTTATGATTGATGGGTCTAGCTTAACGCCTAAGTAAATATGGATGTCACACGAGTCGTGGGTCCATATTGAAAGATAGGTGATGCAAAAACAATTACTAAGAGTTCTAAAGGTGTTAGAATTGGTAAGTTGTACCTACCTAGGGTTTTACTTAGAATGTCCGCGAGTCGTGGGTTCGAGGTAAAATGCTTAGGATCTTAGTACTAATTGGGAAAAGCGTTCCTCTTAGATCTTTGGGAATTATAGATCTTTGAAAAACAGTGGGAGTTACATTAGATTAAAGACCTTATCTTTTGTATATCGTTATAATTCAGCATGCTCACTAGTTCTCTGTTTTAACATTTAGGTCGTAGATTCTGTGATTCTCTACATGTTTTGAAATGGCAACCAAAAACCCTCTTGTATCGATCCTCGAGTCAAACAAGTTGACTGGTCCCAACTATTCTGATTGGCTGAGGAATCTGGAAATCATTTTAGATTCTGAGAAGAGAACTTATGTTCTCTTCGAAGGGGAGCCTAGTCCCGAAGGGGACGCTCCCACTCGGGCCGAGCGGGACGCGATCCAGAAGTGGAAAGATGATAATCTCCAAGCCCGTTGCCTTATGTTGGCTAACAAGTCTCTGGACTTGCAAAGGCAACATGAGGGCATGGAATTTTTCTTGGGAGATTTACGACCACTTAGAGTAACTTTACCGCCCTCATGAACGTGTTACAAGGTATAACACTTCAAAGGAATTATTCCACTTGAGAATGAGGGAAGGTTCAAGTGTCCATGAATATGGACTCAAGTTTTTCGCCCTTACTGATAAACTTGCTTCCATGGACATGCCACTGAAAGATGAGCTTTCAATGGACTTGTTGCTAGCCTCGCTCCCACCATCATTCAATCCATTTGTCCTTAACTTCAATATGAATCATGTTGGTGCTACTGTAGCTGAGCTGATTAGTCAGCTTGTGACTGCTGAAAGCACGATCAAGAAGGATAATAAGGTTCTGATGGTGAATGCTCCATCTTCCTCTTCTAGGCCTTCTAAAGGTAATGGCAAGAAAGCCCAAAAGAAGAAGAAGAAACCCCTTAGGCCCACTGGTGACATTTCGAATGGGAAGGCCCAAAAGAAGAAGCGTGATCACAAAGAGGATGTTTGCTTCCATTGTGGCAAAGCGGGACATTGGAGGAGAAACTGCCCAGAGTACAAGGCTACTCTAAAGAAAGGTATGTTTCTCGTTGAAATAAATCTTTCTATTAATTCTAGTTCATGGGTACTTGATACCGGTTGTGGAGCTCATATCTGTAATGATGTATTGATGCTAAATGAAGTCCAACAACTTAGAGAAGGAGCATGTGTCTTGAAGATCGGTGATGGCTCAAATGTTGAAGCTCGAGCTTTAGGCACAAATAGATTAGATTTAGGTAGTTTTGAGTTAGTTTTAAATAAAGTCCTTTATGTACCAAGCATTATTCTTAATATAATTTAAGTTCCAATTTTAGATTGTGAAGGTTATGAAATTTATATTAAGAATGATAAGAACTTTATCAAACGGAACAATTCTTCCGTTCACATCGGTACTCTAAGTAATGGACTTTATCTAACTCAAAATATCAATATTATGAATATACAACGAGAAAATAAACGTAAGAGAGATGACAAAGTTTCAGCTCCCTTATGGCACGCTAGATTAGGACACATTTCCAAGAACAGAATTAGCAAGATAAACACTTTAGGATCATTCTCTGAAAATGATCTCAAAGAGTTAACTTCTTGCGAGTCCTGTCTCAAAGGAAAAATGTCCAAAGTTCCTTTTAAAGGAACTGTTGAACATGCCACTAAGGTCTTGGATTTGATCCATTCTGATGTTTGTGGACCGCTTAGTGTAAACACAAGAAACAATCATCAGTATTTCATAACCTTTACCGATGACTGTAGCCGGTATGGTTATGTATACTTAATGAAGTATAAATCTGAAACTTTTGAGAAATTCCTAGAATTTCAAAAGGAGGTTGAGAACCAAACTGGTCACAAGATCAAAGCACTTCGATCTGATCGAGGAGGCGAGTATCTTAGTGAAGAATTCCATAATCATCTCAAAGATAATGGGATTATCTCTCAGTGGACACCTCCGGGAACTCCTCAACTAAATGGAGTTTCTGAGAGAAGGAATCGAACTCTACTTGATATTATTCATTCCATGATGAGTTTCACTGACTTACCACCTTCTTTCTGGGGCTAAGCCCTAGAAAGTGCGGCAAAGATTTTGAATCTAGTTCCCTCTAAGTCAGTCCCTAAAACGCCCTATGAAATGTGGCATGGTAAAATCCCTAGTTATTCTTACTTAAGAATTTGGGGTTGTCCTGTTTACGTGAAGAGGACAGTGGGAGATAAGTTAGAATCTCGTTCTAACTTATGCCACTTTGTAGGTCATCCTAAGGAATCCATAGGATACTACTTCTATGATCAATCTGAGCAAAAGGTGTTTGTCACCAGAAATGCTACTTTTCTTGAGGAACCGTTCCTTAAAGAAAAGAAAGGCAAGATTATAGAATTAGAGGAAGTACAAAGTGACCCCATGCCACCCACTGAAGAAATATCCCCTTCTGATCTACCACAACCAATCACGAATTTTGATACACACGTAAATCCTCCTGTAAGGCGTTCTGAACGCGCTCCTAGACAGCCTGAGAGATGGTATAGATTCTTCCATGAGATCTCTCAAAAGGATAATGATCCTTTAACATATGAGGAGGCACTTTCAGATTTTGACTCTGAACAGTGGATAGAAGCCATGAAATCCGAAATGGATTCCATGAACTCCAACCAAGTTTGGACCCTGGTAGATTTTCCTGATGGGGTCAAACCCATAGGTTGCAAATGGATCTTTAAGAGAAAGCTTGGAGTTGATGGAAGCATTGCAGCCTACAAACTAAGACTGGTTGCAAAAGGATTCACTCAAAGACCCGGCGTGGACTTTGATGAAACCTTTTCACCAGTTGTAGTGCAAAAATCTATTCGGATCATGCTTGCCATTGCTGCATATTATGACTATGAGATATGGAAAATGGATATGAAAACTGCCTTTCTCAATGGTGACATTGATAAAGATCAATCTATGAAAACTGCCTTTCCCAAAGTTTCACATTCAGTGGGAGTGAGCAAAAGGTTTGCAAACTCCAAAGATCAATCTATGGATTGAAATAGGCTTCTAGGAATTGGAACATTCGATTTAATGAATCAGTCAAAGCGTTTGGCTTCATTCAAATTTCGAATGAATCATGTGTGTATAGAAAGGAATTGGAGACCTCAGTGCAATTCTTAGTACTTTATGTTGATGACATCCTTCTTATTGGGAATTCGAAGGATGACATGAAAGTAAATAAGTTATGGTCATCGAACCAATTCGAGATGAAAGATCTTGGTGATGCGTCCTATATCCTTGGAATTAAAATCTATCGAGATAGATCTAGAAGGTTAATAGGACTATCACAGTCGATGTAAATTGACAAAGTATTGAAGAGATTCAATATGGAGTGAGCAAAGGTTAAGAACCTTCCTATGAGTGTAGGAACATGTCTTTCTATGAAGATATGTCCTAAGACTAACCTTGAGAAGGAAAGAATGACTCATACACCTTATGTGTCAGCAATAGGTAGCATAATGTATGCAACGTTGTGTACTCGACCGGATGTGACTTATGCACTTAGTGTAACAAGTTGTTTCCAATCTGACCCTGGAGATGGTCACTGGGCTGCAGTGAAGAATTTTCTTAAGTACTTGAAAAGTGCTAAAGATTTATTCTTAGTTTAAGGTCAAAAAGATCTTACTGTCGAAGGATACTACGATGCAAGCTTTGCATCTGACTTAGATGATTTTAATTCAATGTCAGGATACATTTTCTACCTAAATGGCGGAGCAGTGAGTTGGAAGAGTTCCAATCAAACGACCACTGCAGATTCGACCACTGAGGCCGAATACTTAGCTGCAAATGATGCAGCTGAGGAAGGTGTTTGGATTAGAAACTTCATTCAAGAGTTGAATGTTGTTCCTAGCATGAAAGACCCCATTACTGTGTTTTGTGACAACACTGGGCCGGTTGCTCAAGCAAGAGAACCAAGATCTCACCAACGGACCAAGCACATTATGAGGAAGTATTACCTAATCCGAGATATTATCAAAAGATGAGATGTGCAAATTGAGAGGGTCGCATCAGCAGAGAAAGTGGTAAATCCACTTACTAAACCCCTTAGTCGAGAAGCTTTCCAAGGTCATCTTCAGAAGATGGGACTTAGAGTAGCTTTAGAATGGCTTTGAAGGGCAAGTGGGAGATTGTTAGGAATAGTGCCCTAGAAAGCTGATTGTATATCCGCTTTGTACTTTTTCTTATTGTGATCACAGACAATCTTTGAATAAAATAACGAATTGAGGCAACACTTCTTTATATGCTCTTGTTTGGTATGCGTTTACTTTAGCTGTGCATGTATGAGAACTTCCCTAATCCTGATGACTTTAGGACTCTACCATTTAGGTGAAATGGTTCATGAAACGAGCCTTATATCACAAAAGTCATGATTAGTAAAATACTCATGAAAGTGAATGAGAATCAAGAAAGGACCTACACTTGCATTTGCATGGTGATCTCTTATTGTATAAGTCATTCATATGACATATGGAGTCCTTGGCTAAGGCAATAGATCAAGACATCAAGAAAGGGTTTCTTGGATTGAGATCAAATGGATATGAAATGCACTTAGCTTTAAGACCAGATTATTACGGTTCTGATTATTCCATTACCCTAGATCTTGGTTGAGAGATAATAAGTAGGAGGATTGTATCTCACATAAATCAATGATTTAAGGGTTCTGTCGAATCAAGACATTCCAATTCAGCTAGGGGTTAAACACCTGTTGCTAGACTATGGTCGTTTAATCTATGGACTGATTAATTAATTAGTGAATTAATTAATTAGGGTCACTGCTAATTGAATTGAGAACCTAGAGGGCCACATACAACGACTTGGTTACATGAGTTAAGGCTTCAAAATGATTAAACGAGTTGATCGTAGCAAGAGGGTTTCACACATGTGAATCGCACGTGTGGGTCACGTGAGTCGCACGTGTCCTTGGGACACGTGTCTCACACGTGTACATATATATGTATATGTATTAAATAATTAATGTGTTAATTATATAATAGATTTTGGTTTAATTTTTTTAATTAATTAGATAAAATAAGTTATTTATTTATTAATAAATAAAGTATAAAAATTATCCAAAAGGGGTTTGGATATTTTAGCTCTCGTAAAAGTTGATTTGAATTAGAATTCAACAGTCAAAGTTTGGAATTACTTGATGATCAAGTAATAAGAGAGAGGGACCAAATCCTTAGTCCAATAGGACTAGGTTCGGCCGCCCCTCCCTTTCCTATATATAGGGGAGCTCGAGCTCCCCTTAGACAGTGATTGATCGATTTTCTTTTGGTTCATGTATTGAACACCATCCTTTCTCCAAGATCAAATAAACCCTAGGTTAAGCCTAAACACTAACTAGAGAACTAGCATCCTTACTAGGTAGATTGTAGTCAAGTTGGTGGACTATCTCTAGAGAGCTTCAAGTTAGAAGTTTTGAAGATTCGAGCCTTTACCAAGGAGAGGGGATCAAGCCGCGAGAAGAGCGTTCTTGGGTGGCTTGAAACGCTTCAAGAAAGATTATTGGAAAGTAAGTTTCTAATCTCTACGAATTCGGATTCACGATTGCGAGTTTCGATCCTTTTTGTTGGAAATTTTTAAATTTCCGCTGCTTTCTGATTCTGTTTTTCCAACATTTTCGAATTAACTAGAGAGTTGTCCGGTTTTGACCTCACCAAGATGTACAGTTATCCATTTTTAATTGTCTTGTTTAATGCAGTTTCACACAAAGTGCATCAAAGAAGCAATTAGCAGATAACATGTCCTAGCATGATATTAATTATGTGATGATCATGGGTATCCTAATCTTATATGTGATTATGGGAGCCACTCCATAATCACTAGTTCTAACATTCATGCCACATAAGACACTTCATATCACATAGGGGTATAGAATTTAATGGAAAACCCTATCTATTACATTAATACAAACCCTCCTAAATATTTTGAGGGGTCTTCTCTTATGTCCACCATTCTTCAAGTGTTCCTTGTGGATCATTCTTGTTCCTTGGGTGCTTGTCTCCAAAATGAAAAGAAAAACCCTCACTTCCTAAGTTCTACTCTCTTAACATAAAGTAATATGGCTCAATCTGCATATTGACCATAGACAAATACACGGGGCATACCCCCGCCCAAAAACAATAATAAGGAAAGCCACATAATAAACACATAACACTGCGCACATAAGTAGGGCTCCAACCCCAATTGAAATAACGCAACTGTAGCACCCCAAGCGGTGGGGCACCACACCCCCGCACTATGACCTGACACGTGGTACGAAATGGAAAGTCCGCACACGCACCAAGTCACAGCGAACGGGTGACAAACAAAAACACACACACTAGCTAGGCGGTACCTAACCCTGTACAAGCAAAATGTGCAAAAACCCGAATGCGGAAGCGATGCAAAATACGAACTAAATAAAAACTTTAATCAACAAACATAAATAAACGGGTTCAACTAAACCAATCCCTGTCCTAACCTGTCCCGAAGATTCATATAATCAAAGCATAAACATCATCTTGTACAGAACATACTATAAACATAATTTTCATAAATAATTCCGAACAAAATACTTAACAAAAATCAGACGGACTGACACAGACTCGACAGACTCGACTCAAAGCCGCCTAGCTCGACCTCCAACAACTTGCACCTGCAAACTAAAAACATAGGTGGGGCGAGGGTCAGTCCACTGACTGAGCGAGGGGGCTGAACTCACACACACTATACATAATAAGGAGCAGAGCACGTATCAAAAGAAAGATTATGAACCGGGAGTAGGGTTTTGCATACCAAAACTGTTTTCAAATCGAACTTATACATATCTTATCAAATCAAACTTATAAATATCTTTTCAAATCAAACTTATACATATCTTATCTTATCTTATTCAAAAGTTAACAAACTGGGCATACTCATACCAAATTTATACTTAAACAAATCATATCAGACTGAACAAACTCGTAACATGTCGAAAGAGAAAGCTCCTAACCCGTTTCATAATCAACATAGCATATCATAATCATATACCCGGCGAGTACGGGTCTCCCACCTTACTTCCATATCGAATCATACGTATCAAATCAGAAAAGAAACAAATATCAAAATAATCCAACCCCAACACCATGTAGTTCGGGGAGCAAACCCTCACTACTCATACAGATACAAACACACACGGGGTAGCGAACCCACACTGTGCCTTCCCCGGTTATCCACCGAGGGCTCAAGATACCACGCCTTCCCAAACTCCATAGGTCGCACGTGAATATCTCAAATGAGAACGTGCACAGGGGTCATAACCGGCGACCCCATGGTCGTCCCGGGTCCCCCTTACCCACGTCTCGGGGCCCAACACACCAAAACATAGCATATCAGAACATATCATAACTCGCTGCACACCAAACTTATCATATCGAATCCAAATCATACTTACGTACCTTATCGGAGCATACCATACCTTGCAACTTAGCATATGCTATAAACGTACCTCTCCGTGTCATCCTAATCCGCAGCTGGTATGAAGACACATTTCAAGCTTACATATGCTCGTACATATACAGTTCGAAAACCTTTAATCGTATGACAAATTCATAAACATATCATATAAACACGTATCTATTATATAAATATAATAGAATAATCGCATGCAGGCTTGAAAACGAGCACAGAAGGTTGTAGGTCGTTGTAACTAAAATAAAAATCCTAAAACCTCACCTTACACCAAACGGAGCCAAATACAAAGCAGAAGGTCCACCCCGGAACCTGCACGACCTCAAGTCACCACCCCGGGTGCACCTATACCAACTGAACACACAAACACAACACGGAACTCAGACTCAAGTAGACAACCACATAGGGACGCACGGCATATGCTCAAACACTTAATAAATGCAATCACATCAGCAAAGTTCAAATTCATATAAATTATATGCGAAACAAAACATTAAGGCACGTTCATGTGCATAATTAATGCAAATAACAAAATTAAAGGCAAAGCACTTCATATCATTTCATATCAATTCATTTAATACCTAACAAATTCAATTAACAAAGTTCAGACAATTCATATCGCATTTCATACAAATTCACGTAGCACACAAATCAAATAAATCATAATAGCATGTTTCATATTTCATATAAGTCAAATTCTAATCAAACTAAGTTCATTAAATTCATACGTTACATATTCAATTCATACATTACATTTTAAATTTCATTACTAAGGACTATTAATTCAAATTAAACAAATTCTAACTTTTTCAAAAATTACACAAACACCCCCTCTAGACTAACCAAATAGCAAAATCAACAAGTCGGGGGTTCAATTTACAAATCAAATTATCCAAATATTTCAAATTATAATTCATACAAGTTTTCATACACATTGGAGCACAATTCAATCAGTAATTCAAGCTTACAGTAATTAATTGACAATTACAAACAATTAACAAAAGTAAATACAACCACTTCAAAAATTCATATAAAATCAACCGGACATCCGATTGACGAACGGGAAATGGCGTTGGACTCACCACAACGAAACGGATCTACTGTCCGAAAATCGCTGGAATGCCGCCACCGTAGCCGGCCGAACAGCCACCGGCCGCTACCGGAACACCGCCTCCGGTGTTCGAAAAAATCCCCAGAAGGACAGAAACGTACGCCTCGGCCTGCTTGACAAAATCCCTCAACCAATTTTAGAAAATACCAAACACACCGGACTTCGTTGACGAAAAACCGAACTAAAATCCTAGTACGAAAACTGAAATTAAATACAAACCGCTAAACGAAAATAAAATCCGGACATACATCTGGAAAGCCCGTAACGAGCCCTATGAAAGCCCCTAACCAAACTGCCGGAAAAGTAGCCGGAAAATCGGACCGCCGGTCCAGAGCCGGTCCGCCACTGGTTCACCGCCGCCGGTCGGTTCTCGAGTCGAGGCCAACGCCATCCGCTAGTTTCCGTCGTTCTAAGCAACTTTTGTAAAGGCTCCACCACCAAAACCGGCCGAAAAAGGGCCCTACGCCGCAGCCGAAGGACTACCGCCGCGCCACCACCGATTCCGCCATCTCCGCCCCGATTCGCTAAAAAAGGAGGCCGGAAATGGATCGGGAAGGGTAAAAAACGTAGGGTAAGGTGGTGGTTGGCCGGCGGAAGTCGCCGGATCGCCGGCGACGAAGTGGTGGCGCCACCCGCCACTTTCAGGCCGCCGTTGCGCCACGGTGGGTCATCGGTTGGCCACGATCTTGGTACGGTTGTGACGGGCTCATCGAGCTGATAAATTTCCACTAATGGTTCGTCGAATTCCGTCGAGAAACGAGGGAGAACGGGCATGTGTGTGTAAACACACCTCGAGTGCATGAACAGTAACGGTCGCGGGAGGAAGACGATGAAGGCTGAGGTCTGATCTTTGGCACGAATTACGAGGATCCGGGGTATATATCTCGGGTCCTCTTACGCAAAAACGGGCGGAAGAACAGGCTAACGAAGTCAGAATGGGGCAAACTCAGAGTCTACGGACTCGTTTCGATACCCCGAACGCAAGGAAAGGGTTAAAGAGGTCGAAATCTCGACCGAACGAGAAATGACCGAATAACCCCTAAAAAGAGAAAATTACAAAGGGGCCCCTAAACTCCAAAAGAGTTCAAAATAGGGCCACGAAAAATATAAAATCACATAATTAAACACATTAAAAGGTTGGAACGTAGCGTACCTTATACGTCGGACGAGCGGGGTGTCACAGCAACTATGGGCCTTTGACCCCGATTGAAATCATCTATGTGCAGATTTAAAACATACATAAGACTAACCCATGATCACCTAAACTAGCATGCTCCCGCTTGAATTTAAATTTACCAACTAAATTTAAAATTCCCTTGACTTCAAGTTACAATAACTTAAGCAATTTGAATATAGTTCACTATTCAAGAATTTATTCAAAACACGAATTCGGATCATGACAAAACTCAATTAATTTCAAAAATTAAGTTTTTATCAAAATATCATTCAAACTGATATTATTAATTTTTCTCGAAAAATAAGAACTTGACTTTAATTCACAAAAATCCCAAATTTTATAATTATTAAAAAAAAATTAATTTGAAAATTAAAATCAAATTTTAGAATAAAAGCAGATTTCTCGGGATTTTACGAAACCGAAATACGAAACGAAAAGCGGCCCGGGACAGCCTGCTCGAGGAGCGCGGAGACCGTCCGCAAGCGTGCGCTTAGGCAGTTCCACGCACACTGCCCGAGCAGCTGCCGGACTGTGACCAGCAACGTCTGCACGCCAACGCCCTGGTGCGGAACGAAGCTGCAAGGCGCGCAAGGCTACCAGCACTGCGCGCAGCGACGTGCGCGCACCCGGCGAGGCTCGCGGTGATTGCCGCACGAGAGTATACGAAGCAGGGCGGCTGATGCCGCTCCAGGCGTGTTGTAACGGCCCGTGTTTTCACACGTGCGGGTAAGTGTACGTGTGCATTTACATTTAATTATACGAGTTATACTTTGATTTATTAATTGAATTCGTTTATAATTTGCATTATTTGTTTAAATTTCATATGAATTCCAATATGTGCTATGAATATATGAATGAAATTGTGGAAATGTGAATTTCGTGAATTTGGTGTTAATTGAAATCTTTCGTGTTATATGTGCATGTCGTGGGCTTGATTGTAACTTATTTGAATGTTTTGGACTCAATTGGAAATTGAGTTTGGGCTTGATTGCCACTTTTTGAAAGTTTAGGGACCTATTTGGTATTAGGCAACCCTGAACGGTTTTCGAGATATCTTGAGCTCCGGACCTCGAAATCGAGATCTGTCTTCGGCGTTGAACTTGTTTCGACGATACCTATTCTTTAAACTTGACCTTGTACCTTTTCGATATTGTTTGAACCTTTAACAATGAACCTTTCCATGACCTCGACTTTATAACTTGTTTTGAACCATTTTCCTAAACGAACCGGACTTGGATCGACCCTATCCTATCCATTTTTCACTAAATATCAGCAATTGCTTCCTTGTGTTCCCATTTTCATCGATCATCATCATCCATCCCCAGAGACAAGGAAAAACTTCAAGGAAACCCTTATTTTGATCATCCCTTAATTTGAGCTCAAGATCAACTTTCATCCAATCTTCTTCCAAGGTAAGATATGTATTATTTTCTCCTCATCCTCCCCTCTCTTTTCTTCAGATTATATCTTGATTTGGGTTGGAGAATCATGTGTTTTGAGGAAAGCTTGAAAATGAACACAATGGTATGAATTCTTGGTTCTATGAATTCTAATCGTTTAAAATGAGATTTGAGGCATCGAAATTGTTGCTTGAAGCTTCCTTATCATTTCTATATGCTTGAATTTGTTGTTGGTTGATTATTGTATGATATGCCATTGAAGGAGCTTGAAGCTCCATGCTTGAAGATCATGCGTGATGATGATGATTTTGCCAACTTTGGGCATTAATTCCTATGTTTTAGCTTGAGATACATGTTATATATGAATTATATGGATTGGAATCATGTCTAAGTGTGCCTAAGAGCTTCCTTGTTGCTGCCCCTGCTTTTTCAAGCTTTTCCCTCGCCATCGCAAGACGACGAGCTGACACGACCGTGTCAGCTTTGAACTGAAAATGGACACGGCCGTGTTGGGCTCTCGACTTGTGAAAAATATTTTCAGAAAATCGGACACGGCCGTGTCCAAATGCTTTGAAAACTCAACACGGCCGTGTCAAGCCCTCGACTTGGGAATTTTATTTTTTAAACCTCGGACATGGCCGTGTCCAAATCCTTTGAAAACGTAACACAGCCGTGTCATTTGAATTGGCAGCTTTGGGGAACCTCTTTTCTTGCTTGTATTGCATTTATGGTTCGTATCCGTGAATTATATGTAACGTGTATCTATTAAAGTTATGCATTATGATCGATATATGATTCCAAGAATTACTTGAATGCAAAATGAAAGCTACGAAAGCTATGAACGGGAATGCATACGGTTTTATCATATATTGAATGAAATTTAATGAATTATGTGCCTAATTGCATTTTATGGCTTTTATGCACTTCATCACTTGCCATTGCATAGCCGCGCGTCAAGTGTGGTAATAATTGAGTCTCACACTACCTTTGTCACACAGATATTGATCCAGTGGGAGACGAGGTTGAGCAGTGAGGTCTTTGTCGGGTTCTTTTGTCTACCAGGTGGGTTTTTCTTCTATTAGTTAAAGATATGACCCCCAATACACCTAATGTGCAAGATTTTGGCCAAAGATATATTTATCTATATCGAGTTTTACAACGAATCAATGTTTTAATGTAAAGCCTTTAATTGAATATCCTACCAAAAGTTTTGGTGAGAAATGAATGTTCACAATGAATGGGGGCCCGGGACTTAGTGTATTTGGTGAACCGGGGAAGCTTGGGCTGACGGGAATCCACATATACTAGTTCCATCAATTACGGTAACCTAGACTTCACTAGGAGATTAGTGAAAGAAGGGGATCTGAGCTTTTGGGGATCCATGTACCCCTCTAGTACCAATGAATGAGGGTTCGGGCCTTGCAAACCCGTTCCCTAACCGGAGGAAGAAGGAGTATATGAATGATCGAATGAATGATCGAATGAACGTGTACGAAAGAATGAAATGCATGAACGAATGAATGAATGAATAATTAATGAATTACACGAGGTGTTGGTTAGAGATAATGCACGCCCTCTCGCCGGGCCACAAAGGACCTAATGAATGAAATGAGTTGTTATAATCCTATTCGTTGTATTTTACTTCCCGCTTGGGGAAATTATTCTAAAACCTCGAATAAGTATTATAGCTTGCATGCATGTGCTTAAATTCCACTATATTATGATATGAAGACTGTTTTTATACCCGTCAGTCTGTCTAAGACTGAACCCGGAGTTGTTTCAGTTCTTTTTGCAGGAAGGGATGCTAGGCGGGATACAAGTCTGAGAGAGTCTTGCATAGTGTCTAGCCTTTCTTTCTTTAAACTCATACGCTTATTTTATGGTATTTTTGGATAGTGTATATGAACTGGGAGCGTACTTTGTTGGGAATAGTGCCCTAGAAAGCCGATTTGTCATAATCCGTTTTGGGACTTTCCTAGTATCATAGACAATCTTTGAGTAATATACGATTGATTAATATCATAGGCAAACACTTCTTTATATGCTCTTGTTTGGTATGCGTTTACTTTAGATGTGTATGTATGAGAACTCCCCTAATCCTGATGACTTTAGGACTCTACCATTTAGGAGAAATGGTTCATGAAATGAGCCCTATATCACATAAGTCATGATTAGTAAAATACTCCAAGCCGATGAGTCCTACAGACAGTGGGAGTGTCAACCTGACTCCTCTAAGGCTTGCTTGTGGGATCACGCCCTTAAGAAGGACCACCTTGTTTCATGGAGGTGCAAAGTGTATAGTTGATACGTGCGTGATACATGAGGGTGCTTACTTTAATAAGTAAGTTCACTGAGGTGCCCCGTGTGAGAAGATTCCTAAATGGGAAAGGAAGTTTCTATTTCAGAAAATGGAAACTTCAAGATTAGGAAATATCTCAAGAGTCATTGATGTGATTAATTGATCCTTAGACTTGAGGTTCCATGTCACTTTATGAGTTAACTTTGTAGTCTT
Source organism: Lantana camara (assembly GCA_037501455.1). NCBI lineage: Eukaryota > Viridiplantae > Streptophyta > Magnoliopsida > Lamiales > Verbenaceae > Lantana > Lantana camara. The sequence continues at coordinate 59,014,753 of CM074858.1, forward strand.
AGGTATAAGCTTTAAAGGGTGTCGCCTTAGACAACTGATTCAAGGCTTATGCTGGGGCTGCACAAGTGACTCATGAAAGTGAATGAGAATCAAGAAAGGACCTACACTTGTGTTTGCAAGGTGATCTCTTATTGTGTAAGTCATTCATATGTCATATGGAGTCCTTGGCCAAGGCAGTAGATCAAGACATCAAGAAAAGGGTTTCTTGGATTGAGATCAAATGGATATGAAATGCACTTAGCTTTAAGACCAGATTATTAGGGTTCTAATTATTCCCTTACCCTAGATCTTGGTTGAGAGATAGTAAGTAGGAGGATTGTATCTCACATGAATCAATGACTTAAAGGTTCTGTCGAATCCGAACATTCCAACCCAGCTAGGGGTTAAACACCTGTTGCTAGACTATGGTCGTTTAATCTGTGGACTGATTAATTAATTAGTGAATTAATTAATTAGGGTCACTGCTAATTGAATTGAGAACCTAGAGGGTCACACACAACAACTTGGTTACATGAGTTAAGGATTTAAAATGATTAAACGAGTTAATCGGGCCTAGAGGGTTCCACACGTGTGGGTCACGTGACTGGACACGTGTCATTGGGACACGTTTGCCACACGTGTTTATTTGATTAAATATTAAATAATTAATTTATTAATTATTTAATAGACTTTGGTTTAATTTTGAATTAAAAAGAAAGTCTTATTTTGGAGAAAAATAATCTAGTTAATTAATTGTGAATTAATTAATTAGATAAAATAAGTTATTTATTTTAAATAAATAAAGTATAAAATTATCCAAAAATAGTTTGGATATTTTACCTCTCTTGAAAGTTGATTTGAATTTGAATTCAAAGTCAAAGTCAAAATTACTTGATGATCAAGTAATAGGAGAGAGGGACTAAAATCCTTAGTCCATAAGGACTAGGATTTTCCGCCACCCCTCCCTTTCCTATATATAGAGGAGCTCATGCTCCCCTTAGAGAGTAATTGGCAATTCTTTTGGTTCATGTGTTGAACACCATCCTTTCTCCAAGATAAACAAAACCCTAGGTTAAGCCTAAACACTAACTAGAGAACTAGCATCCTTACTAGTTAAATTGTAGCCAAGTTGGTGGACTACCTCTAGAGAGCTTCAAGTTAGAAATTTTGAATATTCGAGCTTTACCAAAAAGTGGGGATCAAGCAAAACGATCAGAAGGGATGATGAAACGATTCTGAACCCAACAGAAAACGAGTGAAAAAATCGTACCAAAGAAGATGGCGAAAACCGTTCGTCGATATCCTGAAGGATGAATTTTTTCACGAGGGTTTTATGGCTGGCAGATTTCTACTTACGCAAAACTGGTTTTCGAAGGGAGTTTCAATCATGCCTTTCTCATTTTATGTTTCTTTCTTTATGTTATATTGTTAAGAACTTCCCTAACATGATTTGAATCTAGGTTGGTGTGGATTGTTATCCCTACAATGGATTCTGAAGTTGAAAGAGACTTTCCAGGGACGGGTTGCCATTACCGCATGAAGCGCGTTTGAGGGCCGCTCAAAACGTGTCAAGAAAGCTACTACCCAAGTGAGTTTCTTGATCTCTACAAATTTGGATTCACGATTGCGAGTCTTAGATCCTTTTGTTGGAAAAAATTTTAAATTTCTGCTGCTTTCTGATTCTTGTTTTCCAACAAGTGGTATTAGATCCACCTCGTAAATCGTGTTTCTGATTCGTCTCAATTATTCTAAATTTGGTAGAAATTCTTAGGCTTGATGCGATTGAGTATTTTTAATTGTTTTAGAAAGCCTGAATTACGAAACTGTATTTTTTCCTGAAAGTTTCTGAAAATTGGTTTTTACAAAATTTAATTTTTGGAAAACTATTTTAGATTTGAAACTGTATAAACTGTTTTTGGATTTCTTGGATTGGTTTTGCTTTTGAATGAAAACACGAAACGAAAAGCCTGGATTACGAACCCGCGAAACCCCACGCGCGAAGGCGTCGCGCGAGCGGGCTTCGCGCGCCACCGCCCGCCTGCCCAGGCGCGTGCATGGGCGACGCCGCCCAGTACCCTCCCGCAACCGCGCGGGAGGCCTTCCTGGCGCGCCGCCCATCGTCGCCCGCACAAGACCGGGAAGGGGCCGAAAGCAGCAGAACGCGGCATGCGCGCGTGCTTGCATCGCGCATGGCCCTCTTCGCGTACGGGCCCCATTTTTCTTCGTAATCCATTTTCGTATTTCGTGCAATTCAGTCCCAATTTTATTTTTAATTTTAAAATTTTATTTTTGAATATTTATTTTAATTTTTGAATGAAACTTTAAATTGGGAATTTTGAGAAATAGAAACGGTTTATATTTTGGGAAAATACATCTTTAATAAAATTATTAATTTTCAGAAATTAATTGGAATTTTATTTGTTTTGTTAATTTTGGATTTATTGAAAACTTTTATAAACAAGACTCGCATCAAGTCGTGTTTTAAGTCATTAGGACTTGAAACGAGAATTTTAATTCATTGGCTAAATTTAAATTCTCGCAAAAGCATGTTAGGTGATCATGGGTTTAGATCTATGTATGGTTTTAATTTATGCACATGGATGGTTTAAATTGGGATTGGAGCCCTATAGTTGCGTTTTTCAATTGAGGTTGGAGTCTCACTTATGTGCGTACTGTTATGTGATTTATTATGTGCCTTTCCATATTACTGTTTTTGAGGCCAGGGTATGCCCCGTGTAATTGTCTAAGGCCAATATGAAGATTGAGCCTTATTACTTTATTTCTTTTTCTTTTTAATTTGAGAGTAGAGATAGGTGGTGAGGTTTTATTTTCATTTTGGAGACAATGCACCCCCAGTAAGATGGACCACATTCAAATAACAAGGAGGCCATAAGTGAAGACCCCTCAAAATGTTAGGGAGGGGAATCTCAATTGTAAAATGTAATAGAGATAGGGCTCGTATTTTGTTACCGCTTTCCCTTATGTGATTTAAACTGTTTATGTGGCATGTATGTTAGAACTTGGGATCGTGGGGTGGCTCCCACATATCACGCATAAGATAGGTAGAACCCATGATCATCTCATGTTAGTATCATGCTAGAACATGTTATCTGTTTATGTGCTTGTTTGAAATGCATTTAAGTTGTACTTGCATTAATCAAGACTAATAAAATTGGATAACATATATGTTGGTGAGTTCAAACCGAACAACTCTTCGGTTGATTTGAAAATTCCCATTACATATTAAGCTCATTTCGAATAATAGGTATTTAATTTGAGATGCAAATTTTGAATTAAATCCCTAGCATTCCATCAATAGGTTTTAAGTTTAGTAAGTAAAGCTAGTTATTGTCCGCGAGTCGTGGGATAGCTAGTGGAGCTTATTAGTTCTTAGTTACCTAATTGATCATTTAAATGATCAATATTTCATGGTCAATTTTGGCAAGGGCGATGTCCGTGAGTCGTGGGTCGTTCGAACTAAGTTTTGATCATGATCTTATGATTGATGGGTCTAGCTTAACGCCTAAGTAAATATGGATGTCGCACGAGTCGTGGGTCCATATTGAAAGATAGGTGATGCAAAGACAATTACTAAGAGTTCTAAAGATGTTAGAATTGGTAAGTCGTACCTACCTAGGGTTTTACTTAGAATGTCCGCGAGTCGTGGGTTCGAGGTGAAATGCCTAGGATCTTAGTACCCATTGGGAAACGTGTTCCTCTTAGATCTTTGGGAATTATAGATCTTTGAAAAATAGTGGGAGCTACATTAGATTAAAGACCTTATCTTTTGTATATCGTTATAATTCAGCATGCTCACATTTTCTCTGCTTAGCATTTAGGTTGTAGTTCTGTGATTCTCTACAATATGAAATGCAAACCCATTCGTATCCATCCTTAAGTCAAACAAGTTGACTAAGTCCTAACTAACTCTAATTGGCTTCGGACCCTAAAATTCGTTTTAGATTCTGAATAGAGAAAAGCGTTCTCTCAAGGGCGAAGTTTTCAATTGTGAAAATTCGACCCGGGCCAAAAGAGAAGCGATCTGAGGTGAATGGATTTCTCCAAACCACTTAAGAGCAATTGAACTACCTCATAGAAATGTTAAAAGGTATAACATTATGGAATTATTCAATATTCCAAATGAGGAAACAAGTGCACACGAACAAGGTCTAAAGATCTTATTTGAAGATCTTATGGTCTCGATCATCAATCGAGAAAAGAGTTCTCAATGCACTGATTACTTAAATTGCTTCCACCATCATTCAAACCCTTTATGCTCAACTAGAATGATGCTAATGTAGCATAGTTAGTCATTTAGTTGATAATGGTTGAGAGCATCCTTAAGAAGGAATAAAAGGTTGAGATGGTTAATTCTTCTTCTAAACTCCCTAAGTTAAAGGCTTGAACGCTTAAAGAAGAAGAAACCCTTAAGAGCCCAATGGAGGGGCATGTAAGGGGTGCGCCCAAAAGACACTAGAGATCAAATAGGACGTTTGCTTCTATTGTAGCAAATAAGGACTTTGAAAGGGAACTGCAAAGAGTATGAGTACTCTGAAATGTTACCTCGTTTAGTAATTCTACTAGGAATAGAATTCACTAGTCTTGAGTTAATTCTGCATAATCCGTTGTGCAAAGGCTCAAGGCACTAATGTTCTGAACATACAACGAGATAACAAAAGTAAGTGAGATGACAAAGCTTCGAATTAATTTGGAACGCTGAGATATAAAAGGATTAGCAAGTCAGACACCTTAGGATCATTCTATGAAAATGAACCTATAGAGTCGACTTCCTGTGAATCCTGTCTTGAGGGAAGCGTTCCTGAATCCCGTTTATAAGAAACGTGGAACGTTCCAAAATTATAGTGGATTTCGATCCATGCTGATGAGTGTAAGATGCTTAATGTAAACACTAGATACAATCGTCAGTTTAATCATTATGAATGAATATACTTGTTGAAGTACAAATTCGAAAATTATATGAAATTCTTAGAATTTCAAAAGGAGGTTAAGAACCGAAGTAGTCATAAGTTATAGGTAAATCGATATGATCGAGATAGCCGATATCTTAGCAACTAATTCCTTAGTCATCTTAGAGATAATAGGATTATCTCTCAGTAAAGTAATTCGAGAACACCTTAGTGTTTCCGAATGAGGGAATGAAACCTAATAGGATATGGTCCATTCCATAGTAAGCTATGCTGACTTATAATCATCCTAGGAATGAACTCCTAGAATATGCAGTTAGAGATTTTGAATTTAGTACCTTCCATAATCAGTCCTTTGGTTGCACTATGCAATGTGGCATACTAAATTCCCTAATTATTCTTATCCAAGAATTTAATGGAATCCTCTTAAGTGAAGAGGATAGTGGGAGATAAGCTTGAAATGAGTTCAAGTTTATGCAATGATATTGGATATCGTTTCTGCGATTCCCTTAGACAAAGGTTGTTTGTCTCAAGGGATGTATCTTTCTTAAGGAATCGTTCCTATAGAAGAAGAAAGGCAAGCAAGCAGACCTCAAGAAATTTGAGGATAAATATCCACGCCACATATAGAAGAAACGAGCCCATCTGATAAAACTTAGCCAAATTTTAGAATATGTACACGTGTGAAACCCTTCTCTTAAGACGCGTTTAGAACGCGTTCGTAGATAGCCAAGGAATTACTTGAAGAGGAGACATTATCAGATTTGGAATCTGAGTAGTGTAAGCAAGTCTTGAAATCCAATATGGATTCCATATACTCAAACCAATTTTTGACCTTGGTTGATCCGCCTAATAGGATCAAGCTCGTGCAGCTTCGAGTGAATGAAAGCATTACAACCTTCTTGATGGTTGAAATGCAAAAGTTCATTTGGATTGTATTTACCACATCCTCATATTCTGACTATGAGATATGATAAATGAATATGAGAACTATCTTGTTCAATATGAGATTGAAAGAGACTGAAATAAGGTATTTCTATAAATCTCATATTCAGTCGGAGTATGCATAAGGTATGCAAATCCCTAAGGTCAATCTGTGGATTGATAAAGGCTTCTAGGAGTTAGACAATTCGATTCCATAGGATAGTCAAATCGTTTGACACAGATGGAAGTCGAATATGTCTAAAAATGTACATATGCAAGTTAGTGATGTAAGAGTCAATTATGGTTCTTTAGAAGACGACATCCTTCTCATTAGGAATGTCAAGGATGACGTGAAAGTTACCAATTCTTGTTTAAAGAAACAATTTGGCATGAAAGATCTTAGTGATTATCCTAAATTCTCGACATTCAGATCTATAGAAGATAGATCTAAGAGCATGAATGGATTATCACAAAACGAGTACATAACCAAAGGTACTAAAAGGAGTTTAGTATGGACAATGGAACATCTCTTTTGAAGAGTATGTGTCCTAAGATAACTTTAAGAAAGTTAGAATGTCCAAAATCCCTTTAAGTGATAGGGTGCATAATGTATGAAATGTTATGTACTAGACTTGATATGGCCCAACACTAAGCGTAGTGGGTCGAATCTAATATGACCTCAGAGAAGATCATTAGATTTCTGTAAAGGATGTCCTCAGAGTACTTGAGAAGAAATGAGGATATGTATTAGTTTACAGAGCCCAAAAGATCTTGTTGTTAGAAGGATATTTGATGTAATCGTTCATCAAACATAGTTGATTATGAAATCATTGAAAGGATATAACTTCTACCAGAATGGTAATGCAATTTGTTGGAAAGGGGTTCTAAGGACGGACATTACAAAACTCGACTATCGTAGTTGAGAACTTAGTCGTATTATATAACACTAAGTTAAGTGTTTGGGTAAGAAACTCCATCTAACTGGTTAGATGAAGTTCCTAGCATGAAACAACTCCTTTATCATATTGTATGATAAAATGGATGGTTGCTCAAGTAAGAGAACCAAGACCTCACCAAGAGACTGAACACGTGATTACGAATCACTTTATAAGGAAAAGGTGTTTCCTAAGAGATGTGTAAACAAGAGGGTCACATCAGCAGAGAATATAGAAGATCCACTTTGGAAACGCCCAAACTCAATAGGCTCTCACAGTGCATCTTGAGAAGATGGGACTAACAGTACCTAAATGGCTTTTACGGGCAATTGGGAGATTGTTAGGAATAGTGCCCTAGAAAGCCGATTAGTCATAATCCGCTTTGGGACTTTCCTAGTATCACAGACAATCTTTGAATAATATACGATTGATTAATATCATAGGCAAACACTTCTTTATATGCTCTTGTTTGGTATGCGTTTACTTTAGATGTGCATGTATGAGAACTCCCCTAATCCTGATGACTTTAGGACTCTACCATTTAGGAGAAATGGTTCATGAAACGAGCCCTATATCACATAAGTCATGATTAGTAAAATACTCCAAGCCGATGAGTCCTACAGACAGTGGGAGTGTCAACCTGACTCCTCTAAGGCTTGCTTGTGGGATCACGCCCTTAAGAAGGACCACCTTGTTTCATGGAGGTGCAAAGTGTATAGTTGATACGTGCGTGATACATGAGGGTGCTTACTTTAATAAGTAAGTTCACTGACGTGCCCCGTGTGAGAAGATTCCTAAATGGGAAAGGAAGTTTCTATTTCAGGAAATGGAAACTTCAAGATTAGGAAATATCTCACGAGTCATTGATGTGATTAATTGATCCTTAGACTTGAGGTTCCATGTCACTTTATGAGTTAACTCTGTAGTCTTAGGTATAAGCTTTAAAGGGTGTCGCCTTAGACAACTGATTCAAGGCTTATTCTGGGGCTGCACAAGTGACTCATAAAAGTGAATGAGAATCAAGAAAGGACCTACACTTGTGTTTGCAAGGTGATCTCTTATTGTGTAAGTCATTCATATGCCATATGGAGTCCTTGGCCAAGGCAGTAGATCAAGACATCAAGAAAAGGGTTTCTTGGATTGAGATCAAATGGATATGAAATGCACTTAGCTTTAAGACCAGATTATTAGGGTTCTAATTATTCCCTTACCCTAGATCTTGGTTGAGAGATAGTAAGTAGGAGGATTGTATCTCACATGAATCAATGACCTAAAGGTTCTGTCGAATCCGAACATTCCAATTCAGTTAGGGGTTAAACACCTGTTGCTAGACTATGGTCGTTTAATCTGTGGACTGATTAATTAATTAATGAATTAATTAATTAGGGTCACTGCTAACTGAATTGAGAACCTAGAGGGTCACACACAACAACTTGGTTACATGAGTTGAGGCTTTAAAATAATTAAACGAGTTAATCGGGCCTAGAGGGTTCCACACGTGTGAAACCACACGTGTGGGTCACGTGACTGGACACGTGTCATTGGGACACGTTTGCCACACGTGTTTATTTGATTAAATATTAAATAATTAATTTATTAATTATTTAATAGACTTTGGTTTAATTTTGAATTAAAAAGAAAGTCTTATTTTGGAGAAAAATAATCTAGTTAATTAATTGTGAATTAATTAATTAGATAAAATAAGTTATTTATTTTAAATAAATAAAGTATAAAATTATCCAAAAATAGTTTGGATATTTTAGCTCTCTTGAAGTTGATTTGAATTTGAATTCAAAGTCAAAGTCAAAATTACTTAATGATCAAGTAATAGGAGAGAGGGAGCAAAATCCTTAGTCCATAAGGACTAGGATTTTCGGCCACCCCTCCCTTTCCTATATATAGGGGAGCTCATGCTCCCCTTAGAGAGTAATTGGCAATTCTTTTGGTTCATGTGTTGAACACCATCATTTCTCCAAGATAAACAAAACCCTAGGTTAAGCCTAAACACTAACTAGAGAACTAGCATCCTTACTAGTTAGATTGTAGCCAAGTTGGTGGACTATCTCTAGAGAGCTTCAAGTTAGAAGTTTTGAAGATTCGAGCTTTACCAAAAAGTGGGGATCAAGCAAAACGATCAGAAGGGATGATGAAACGATTCTGAACCCAACAGAAAACGAGTGAAAAAATCAAAACAAAGAAGATGGCGAAAACCGTTTGTCGATATCTTGAAGGATGAATTTTTTCACGAGGGTTTTATGGCTGGTAGATTTCTACTTTCGCAAAACTGGTTTTCGAAGGGAGTTTCAATCATGCCTTTCTCGTTTCATGTTTCTTTCTTTATGTTATATTGTTAAGAACTTCCCTAACTTGATTTGAATCTAGGTTGGTGTGGATTGTTATCCCTACAATGGATTCTGAAGTTGAAAGAGACTTTCAAGGGACGGGTTGCCATTACCGCATGAAGCGCGTTTGAGGGTGGCTCAAAACGTGTCAAGAAAGCTACTACCCAAGTGAGTTTCTTGATCTCTACAAATTTGGATTCACGATTGCGAGTCTTAGATCCTTTTGTTGGAAAAAATTTTAAATTTTCGCTGCTTTCTGATTCCTGTTTTCTAACATACTTGTATTTTGTATTGGTACTAATCTTCCTTGAACATAAATGTTGGTAGCTAGAGCATATAGCTCAATATATGGAATATGAATCATTGCTTCCGCTGTTCTGTTACCTTGTTGCTGTTGGGGTTTAAGTGATAGGTTAGTCTCTCCTGGCTTAGCGAGTGTGTATGTCCCCGTTCGCTATGATTTGGCACGTGTGTGGAAATCCATTTCATATACGGGTCGGGTCATAGTGCGGGGGATGTGACGTCTCGCGCTCGGGCGTTACACGTGTTCTGCTCTAGGCCGCACGCGGTGGCGCGTGGCTACGCTCTCGTTCCTATTTTTTGTTCCAAAATCCAATTTTCTCAAAATTTCGTCTCGAATTAAAACAGTTCTTAACAAATCAGATTCAAATAGTTTAAAACCAGATTTATTCGGAAACAATTTTCGCAAAATTTTCAAGAAACAGTATTGATCCGACAGATTCGTATTTCAAACAAAAACCAAGAATACATAACATATATCCAAATTCAAGAATTTTCATCAAAATTCCGAAAGCAGTAAAGATACAATACGAACGTTGCAAGGTGGCTCTGATACCACTTGTTGGAAAACAACGGAGTAAACGCAGCGGAAGTTTAAAAATTTTTCCAAAATGGATCTAAAAGACTTGCAATTTTCGTATCGTAACATTGGGACTCAAGAAACTCACACGAATTGAAGCTTTCTTGAAACGTTTTGAGCCGCCCTCAAACGTTCTTCAAGCGGCATGACTCCCCGTTTCTTGATCAATTCTTTCTTCGAGATTCCAAAGTAGAAATCCTCTAGGGTATTAATCCACACCAACCTAGATTCAAATCATGTCACATATGCTAGTACTGTAACATGCGTATTAAAGAAACAAGAAATGAAAAATAGAGAGCAAGAGAATTATCTCCAAATTCCATGAAGGTTGGTCGTGATTCTCAAATCACGTGTAGTCCAAAATTTCGCCCCCTTAGTCCCTTTTATAGGGTGGGTTTCGAAAACCCTAGTCTTGTAGGAGATGTTCTCCTACTTTGACTTTTCTCCTATTCTTTCTTTCTCTCCAAGTAAATAATATCTTATCTAAAATAAGATATTTATTCCTTCTAGAAAGAGAGTTCCTAACTAATTAGGAATATTTAATTATTCTAATAATAATTAAATATCTTATTCTAATACTTTATTAGAATAATAAAATAGAAGGTATTTATTTATTTCTTTATTCTAATCAAATTAGAACAAGCAAATAATTAAATACTTAGAATTAATTCTCCAATTAATTCTTTCAAGGACTTTAGAATTAATTCACTAATTAATTCTAACAGGGCTAAAATTAATTCTCCAATTAATTTCATTTGGCTATATAATTAATTCTGCAATTAATTATATTTAGTGATTTATAATTAATTCTCCAATTAATTTCATTTGGCTATATAATTAATTCTCCAATTAATTATATTTAGGGATTTATAATTAATTCTCCAATTAATTATATCTCGGCTTTATGATTAATTCTCCAAATTAATTATATTTGGATTTAATAATTAATTCTCCAATTAATTAACACATGATCCAATTTGATAATTGGAGCCATGTGTCCAAACAAAAGCTCTCGATCCACACGTGTACTTTACACTGTGGTCTCGTTTCGATCAACTATTTGATCTTTCCATGATACCCTTTGAAGCCGATATTTGTGTGTGACCCTCTAGGTTCAATTTCAGTTAGCAGTGAGCCTAATTAATTAATACCCTTTATTAATTAATTACCTCACATATCACACGACCATAGCCTAGCAACAGGTGTGTGACCCCTACCCGAAATGTGAAGGTATATTCGAAAGAACCTTTTAGTCAATGACATCATGTGGGATACGATCCTCCTACCATCCTATCTCTCGATTAAGATCTAGGGCCTGAGAATATAGAGAGCCCTACTAACCTTAATCTTAAAACAAAGTTCACTTCATATTCCATTTGATCTCAATCCATGAAAACCCCATTTTCTTGATGTCTTGATCTAACCACCTTATGCAAGGATTTTTAGGATGGAATCATGAATGACTTGTGTAATAAGAGATCATCTTGCTTACAGCAAGTGTAGGTCCTTTATTGATTCCAACAATTCTCATATGCCATTTGTGTAATCTCAACATAGGCCGTAGTTCAGGTATCTATATGGCGACACCCTTTTGAGCCTATATCAAAGATTACAGAGTTAGCTCATATGAGATAATGTGGAATCTCAAATCTAAGGATTAATTCCTCACGTCATTAACATGTGAGATATTTTCTAATCTGGAAGTTTCAGGAAACTTCCTTTCCCATTTAGGAATCTTCTCACGTGGGGCACTCTCAGTGATGAAGTTCTTGTAACTATCACCCTTATGTATTATGAACGCATCAACCTATGCACTTATCACCCCATAAAACCGGGTGATCCTTCTTAAGGACATAACTACACAAGCAAGTCTCAACAGAGGCAAAGTCGACACTCCCACTGTCTGCCGGCCTCATTGACTTGGAGAAGTTTCTAATCCTCGCCTATGGAGGTAAGAACTTGTTTCATGTGTCATTCCCATAATGACAAAGTTCTTAACGGCCTCATCGGATTAGGGGAGTTCTAGATATGCACACGTAATGGAAACACACAAACTACATATTGGCACATAAGAAGTGTTCGCTTGTGATTATAATCATTCGTATATTATTCAAAGATTGTCTGTGACATAGGGAAAGTTCCAAAGCATAACAGCTTTCTTGGGTACTATTCCCAACACCTCTTGCGCTCGGGGCCGTCCTCATCTAATTTGGGGAAGTCCACAGATTTCTTAGTGGACCCCGCTTGGATCGTTTGCTTGGGTTTGTGGCTGCGAAGAGATAACATATAGCATTCCCAAGCTTCCTTGATATTGCAAAGAACTTCGCCAGTGCCCTCGGGAGTGGGGAATTTAACCTTCTGATGATAAGTGGAAATCCCCGTTTTGAGGTCTACGATGGCCGGCCGACCGATGATGATATTGTAAGGCAGATCTACCTCCGCGACGGTATACAAGACGCTCAAAGTCTTTTGCTGTGGGGCAAGAACAAAAGAGGTGGCCAAGCGAATTTATCCGCGAGGGACAATCTTTGAACCCCCAAAGCCAACGAGGGCTGTTCTGAGGGGTTCGAGGGGAATGTTTGTTATACTCATCTTTTGAAGCGTTGAGTACGGGAGAACATTCACAACATGATTGTGAACATCTAAGCTAACTCCCATGGGGCAGTCAGAGGTTTCACTGACCCCATGGGGTGTTACAATGTGCTCTAGGTCTTTTTCAGAGAATACTACAATCTCATTTTCTTTCGAGTGCGAGGGTTCTTCCAAGGAATACACCTGTTTGGGCCTTGAGGATCTCCGATCATAACTGTGGACGTGACGATGGCGAGAGGTGTTAGAGTCACCCCCTGAGGGTCCACCAGCGACCATGTTGATGACGACGAAGGACTGGTTTTTCATTTCGGCGGCTTTTTGCTTGCTGCGGTCGCTTGTCTCTAGGCGATGGCGGCGAGGGCTTCTCAAGCGGGAACAGCTTCTTTCTCTAGCCCCGACGCGCTCGGCGCGTGTTCATCATATCTCTCCAACGCCTTCACAAACTCCTTGAGGTGCCCCCCGGCGATGAGCCTTTGGATCTCGCTCTCCAGCTGACGGCACTCATTGGTATCGTGCCCCTTTTGCTTGTGGAAAGCACAGTATTTGCTTGAGCGCTTTTGAGCCTCAGTTTCCCTCATTTTGGCGGCCTCTTGAATAGTTTTTTGTCCGCCATGGAATTGACCTCGGCCATGGGTCTGTTGATGGGGATATGCTCGAACCGACGGGAGCTGGGCTGCGGTGGTGGTTCTTATTGGACTCTCCCCTATATTCCGAGCCCTTGTTAGTTCGAGGGGCATTGGCGAGTTTCTGTTCCCTTGCGATGTACATGTCTCCGAGGGTGAAGAAAGAATCAGCTATGTCCCTTATTTCCATCAGGGAGCACGGTTTCTTTTTTGCCACATCCTCAACAAATTCCTTGCTGATGTAGTTCTTCATGTTGATAGCCCCAAAGAGCACATGTCTTAGGTAATCCATCGAGGGCCTTTCAACCAATAGGATTTCTTTGTTGAACCTGCCCATAAAGGACCTGAGGGTCTCGTTTGGTCCTTGTACCAGGCTGTAGAGAGCCGTGGCAGCGGGCACCGGTGCCTTCAGAGAGTTGACGTGATTTAGGAAGGTATCAGTCAAATCCTCGTACCCTCGGATGGAGCGAGGGGGCAGTTTCTTATACCACTCTTGTGCCATTCCCACAAGGGAAGTGACAAAGATCTTCATCCAGTAATGACTGGAATGCTCATACAAGTGCATTAGATGCACAAAGTGATCCAAATGCTCGGCCGGATCAGTGGTTCCGTCATACCAGTTGACGGACGTGGGGATTTTGCCCATCCCGGTGCGGGCCATCAAAAATTCATCGACGACGGGTGAACCACCTGTCAGAGGCCTGTGGTTCCCGCCCTCGTGGTCATACTCTTCATAGTCTTCTTTCCTCCAACGGTGAGGGACTTGAATGCGTGGGTTACGAGCGTCTCTGGCCTTGGACCTCTCGTCCCCAGCATGGGGGATTTGAGACCGCACTCGAGAGAGCTGCTCCACAATCTGCTGTATACCTTCGAGTTGGTTTTGGACAGTAGCCAAACGAGGGTCGTTTCCTTCCCTCCTATTCGTTCTTCCGGTGGCTCTGGATTGGACCTCCTCTTCGGCATCTCCCCACGCCTGAGGGGTCTTTTCCTTCTCTACGGGACGTTGTTCCTGTTCGTCCCTCGGGGGGGCCTCTTTCCCCTGTGCTGGTGGCGATGGCGGTAGCTGAGCCCTCAATATGTTCTGGGCAGCCATCAATGGATGAATCGGGAGTCCTCCAATGGGAGGGGCAAGTTGAGCGCCCATCCCCGAGCGGTAGTAGGCAGTAGTGAAGTGCTTCTAGGTATTCTGAGCTGCTTGGATCTCGCACTGAGCATAGAGCGCTTGGAGTTGTTGTGGAGTCAGTTGTGGCATTTCCACTCCCTGGATCTCTTTGGGAAGGGAGATAGGAAGCTGCAATATGCCCACTTGATAGGGCTGAATCATATGCATCATGCCCGGCATCATTCCAGGCACCATGGCGGGCTGCATGTATGCGTACCCAGGTGGCGGCATCGCCATCAAAAATGCCCCAGTGTTGGCTGCGTTGACGGTGGGAACAAGTATCACAGGAGGATCTGCAGAACCTCCAGCTTGGGCTCCTGTAACTAGAAGTGATCCCACCTGAACTTCTTTATCTTTATTTCCTCCAGCGGCCGGAGGCATATTCCCACCCAATGGGGTACTTCCAAGCGGCAGTGGTGATATCAACGATGCCAGCTCCGTCTCTTGGGTTCTCCTTATTCACTGGAGGAAGAATGCCCCTGCCGTCCAAAACTCCAGACCTTGTAGCTGTCACCATGATTGAAACTGCTGGTGTTACTTTTCAACTAGCTGAAGAGGAAGAATCTGTTGAAGATGAAGAAGATGATGATGGTTCCCACAGACGGCGCCAAAAATGATGGTGTAGGAAAGAGAATCCTAATAAATCACCAACACTTTAGAATTTCTTTGTGGAAGGGAAGATCATCACAGGCATGGGAGCCTCAGGAACTGGGTTTCCAGGAAAACGTGGGTTCTTCCAGCTAGGATAACACCAGAAAATGCAGTAATGATGCAGTGAAGGTGATGAAGTGTATGGAGCTTGGGAAGAAGATGAAGATGTGAAGAAAAATGCCCAGTTCTTAGGTATGCAGGGTTTGTATGGAAGAAGACTTAGAGAATGTATGGGAGTATCCTCCTATTTATATGTTAGGGGTAGGGGTGATTTGGTAAAAGTGACCGTGTGGTCCCAAACCCGCGCTACCATAGACGCGTGGCATCCTATAAAGGCATGAGAGTGACATCCCTGAATTATTCCCATGTACGGGTGTTAGTGGATGTCAGGGATTGGTGTGCGCACTACCTGTGTAGCACCCTATACCCCAAAGCACTAGATCCCCCGCACTATAGCCCGATCCACATACGAAATGGATAATCCGTACATAAATCGAACCTAGAGCGAACGGGTGACAAAGCAAGAAACAGTCTAGCTAAGCGGGACTACACCCCAATTAAAATAAATCCAAGACATGAAAATTCAAAAGCGGAAGAAGATGATGAAGATGGATGCTTGATCTTCAAAAGCTTGAAAATTTCTTGAAAAACTTGATTGAATTTGATAAAATCTATTCCCTCTTTCTCTCTTGGATGGACCGAAGCAAAAAAAGAAGCAAAACTTGATGACTTTTGGATGAAAATGGCTTTGGAAGCATGAAGAAGCTTATGTACGTGATTCACCAATTTTGAATTTGGTGACATACTGAAATTGCAACTTAATCCCTCATCTCCTCAAGTCATGCAATTAAGGATGGAATGTTTTGGCAATTGATCAATCAAGCATAATAAATAAATATGCAATTAAGTCCTCGAATTTAAAAGAATGATCATATAAGGACAATTTAGCAATTAGATTACGTTCGGCAATTATTTCACGTAACAAGTATTTTCAAATCATGCAATAATTTCCAATTTGATATGAATTCATATAATTTCATGCAAATATAATGATATGTGATTCAATTAATTATGATGAAATGCAAGAAATTAAGGAAATAAAAGAAATAAAATCAAGTCCTAACACTCAACTCTCACACGTGGCGTGCTTACCTGTTCATCCGGAACCGGGGCGTTACAACTCTCCCCCCCTTAAAAGAATCTGGTCCCCAGATTCTTTATTCGTGTCAGAACAACTCTAGATGGAACCTGTTTCATTTTATCCTCGGTCTCCTAGATCGCTTCTTCCGTTTTATCACTTCTCCACAACACTTTAACCATGAAAATCCTTCGGTTTCTCAATTACTGAAATTTCCTATCCAAGATCTTAACCGGCTTTTGAACAAATGTAAAGTTCGGTTCCAATTCCATTTCTTCAACGGGGAGGATTGTGGTTTCATCGGGGTAATATTTCCTTAATTGAGACACGTGAAATACATTGTGAATCCCCGTAAGACTCGGTGGTAGGTCCAGTCGATAAGCTACTTCACCAATTCTTTCAAGAACCTCGAAAGGACCCAAATATCGAGGATTAAGTTTTCCTCCTTTTCTAATCCGAGTGAAACCTTTCCTTGGAGATACTTTCAAGAATACCCGATCACCCACTTCAAACTCAAGATCCCTTCGGCGAGTATCGGCATAGCTCGTTTGCCTGTCCTGAGCGGCTTTCATCCGTTGTTGTATCATTTGAACTTTTTCAATCATAGCTTGAACGACCTTGGAAGGTTTTTCTAAGTTTTCACCTTTCTTTACACCTTCTTGTTTTGACCATTTCCATTCCTCTAAGTCGAAAAATAACGGTGACCGACACTTTCTTCCATAGAGAAGTTCATAAGGAGACATCCCGATTGAAGCCTGATAACTGTTATTATATGCAAATTCAATCAGAGGAAGTTGTTCTTGGCAAGACCTCTGAAAATCCCTCGCGCAGGCCCGAAGTAGATCTTCTAAATATCTTATTAATCTCTCTGACTGACCGTCTGTTTGCGGGTGGAATGATGTGCTAAACTTGAGTCTTATCCCCAACATTGCCTGTAATTCTTGCCACAATTTAGATGTGAATCTCGGGTCTCGATCTGAAACTATACTCACCGGAATCCCGTGAAGTCGGATAATTTCTCTGTTGTATATCTCAGCTAACTTGGGGATTTTATAGGACATCCGGACTGGTAGAAAGTGTGCAGATTTCGTGAATCGGTCCACAATCACCCAAATACCATCAAATCCGCCTTTTACTTTCGGTAACCCGGATACAAAATCAATCGTTACTTGTTCCCACTTTCATTTGGGAATAGGTAACGGCTGTAGAAGTCCCGCGGGTTTCTGATGCTCAGGTTTTACTTTTTGACAAGTCAAGCAGTGCTTCACATACTCAGCGACGTCTTTCTTTAATCCTTTCCACCAATATTATTTCAAGTCCTTATACATTTTATTTCCTCCCGGGTGGATTGAATAAGCCGACTTGTGAGCTTCCTCAAGCAAGACCCGTTTTAATTCTTCAGGCACGACCACTCGATTTTTAAACCGAAGTAACCCAGTTTCATCAAACCCAAAAGGACTTTCCGGATCATTTCTTGCCTTACTTACCAATTTCTGCACTTCCGGATCATTATTCTTTGCCTCAAATAATTGATATTTCAATTCTGGCTGAATTGTAATATTAGAAACTCGAGCCTTTACAACAATTGGAGCAACTTCATTACTTTCATTTACTTCCAAATTTGATACACTTGCCTTCCTGCTAAGTGCATCGGCGACCACGTTGGCTTTTCCCGGATGGTACTTTATAGTGCAATCATAATCTTCCAATTTTCCCATCCAACGCCGTTGTCTCATATTTAAATCCTTCTGCGTGAATAAATATTGGAGGCTTTTGTGGTCTGTGAAAATCTCAAAAGATACCCCGTATAAGTAGTGTCTCCATTTCCCGAGAGCGAAAATCAAGGCTGCGAGTTCCAAATCATGTGTAGGATAATTCTTCTCATATTCTTTTAATTTCCGGGAAGCATATGCGATCACTTTTCCCTTCTGAGTCAACACACAACCCAAACCTTCCTTGGATGCGTCAGTGTAAACTGCATACTCCTCTGAACCTTCTGGAAGTGCTAACACCGCAGCTGAGACCAACTTTTCTTTAAAAAAGTTGAAGCTTTGGTCACACTTTTCATCCCACACAAACTTGACATCTTTCTTTGTGAATCGGGTTAACGGTGCAGCAATCTTGGAAAAGTTCTGAATGAATCTTCTATAATACCCGGCCAATCCCAAGAAACTTCTAACTTCTGAAGCATTCTTTGGTTTCTCCCATCTAAGCACGGCCTCAATTTTCGACTTCTAAACCTTAAGATGTAGCACCCTATACCCCAAAGCACTACATCCCCCGCACTATAGCCCGATCCACATACGAAATGGATAATCCGTACATAAATCGAACCTATAGCGAACGGGTGACAAAGCAAGAAACAATCTAGCTAAGCGGGACTACACCCCAATTAAAACAAATCCAAGACATGAAAATTCAAAAGCGGAAGAAGATGATGAAGATGGATGCTTGAGCTTCAAAAGCTTGAAAATTTCTTGAAAAACTTGATTGAATTTGATAAAATCTATTCCCTCTTTCTCTCTTGGATGGACCGAAGCAAACAAGGAAGCAAAACTTGATGACTTTTGGATGAAAATGGCTTTGGAAGCATGAGGAAGCTTATGTACGTGATTCACCAATTTTGAATTTGGTGACATATTGAAATTGCAACTTAATCCCTCATCTCCTCAAGTCATGCAATTAAGGATGGAGTGTTTTGGCAATTGATCAATCAAGCACAATAAATAAATATGCAATTAAGTCCTCGAATTTAAAAGAACGATCATATAAGGACAATTTAGCAATTAGATTACGTTCGATAATTATTTCACGTAAAAAGTATTTTCAAATCATGCGATAATTTCCAATTTGATATGAATTCATATAATTTCATGCAAATATAATGATATGTGATTCAATTAATTATGATGAAATGCAAGAAATTAAGGAAATAAAAGAAATAAAATAAAGTCCTAACGCTCAACTCTCACACGTGGCGTGCTTACCTGTTCATCCGGAACCGGGGCGTTACAACCTGCATGTGTCAGTGGCAGTTTCACAACAGCAGTAAGAGCGTTGGGAAGCCTGGAGAACGTTACACGAGCGTAAGAACGCTGGAGTGTGTCCTAGGGATGACCCTGGCCGAGCGTAGGGACACTCGAGGGAGAGGATTCCCCAGTTGGGCTCGTCCGAGCGTGGGGACGCTCGTGTGAAGCTCCAGCCGTGAGGTCGTTCGTACCCTCGAGAGGGCTCTGAGATCTACTGGGGTGGACCCTGGCGGATGAGCTATGCTTTGAGGATCACGTGAGCGTTACGGGGGTGCGAGCGTCAGGACGGTCTTGGGTTGTGATTGTCCCTGTGAGGCGGTATTGCGAGCGTCAAGCGAGACTGGGAGAGGGATTCCCACGCTCGAAGGATGCACTCCGGCAGGTGCGCCTTAGGCAGTACGGCTACAGGCAGATGGGCTGGATCCGTTACAGCGAGCCCATCTTCTCGAGCGTCCAAGCCCAAGCGTTCCAGGTTGATCTGGCTGAGCCGTCCAGATCTCGACACGTGTACGGTGATGATCCAAGCGTGATTTGGGCCCATCAATATGTATCTTATATAATTTCAAATTATTATTTATATTAATATATTAATTAAATTATATTAAATTGCTGAAAATAATTTAAAAAAATTAGGGGTAAATTAGTAACTTAATAAAAATTAAAAGTGATTCTCAACTTTTCTCTGCAAACACTCAACTGATTATTTTTCTACTTTTCACTTTTTTTTCCAAACACTCACTGCTTTTACTACTACAAATTTCAACAACTTTCCCTTCTGTTTTTACTTCTGATTATGCAGAAGAGTTTGCAAATATTCCCTAAGTATAAAAGCGAGAAGATTAGCTTCTTTTTTCCTACCCGATATGAGAAAATAAGAGAACTTAAATGATGAAGAGGTGAGAATTGGTATTGATTGAAATCAATGGAGGAATAATGAGATATGAGAAAATAAGAAAGCTTAAAAGATGAAGAGGTGAGAATTGGTATTTGTGGAAATCAATGGAGGAATAATCAAAACATAAATGGAGAGGCAGCTGATGGGTCCGGGAATGGGTGGATCTGAATCCGATCACTTTACGATTTGTATTATGTGGAGGAAACCACCGGAGCTTCGCCGGAGATGAGATAGGGGTTCAACCTGTTGGGACAAGCACAAGGAAAGTCAGAAGGCCAAGCTGGGGGAACTGGGGGTGATACCCAGTTTGGCTCTCCGACGCTCAAGTCAGTTCAGTGTATGAAGGAATGTAAGTTCAGTCACAGTTGCAGAGGTGAAGAAAGCTTAAAGAATGCTTACAGTGTAGAAGATGACTTGGGTTATTTATAGTTGAGGGTCAAGGGCCCTTTGGTCATTTGCCTCAAGTGGTCCTGGCCGAATGTTGCCCTAACACGTGGCGCTGTGAGAGAGAAACCTAGGAGGAATCTTCTGCAAAAGCGGCCCAAAAGTTAGTGCTAGCAACAGTGGCAGGTGCGCGGGCATGTACGTTGTGTCAGAGAGCCATGTGGGTGGTTGGTAACGAGGGCTTGAGAGCGCGCTCGTGACAACCTAGAGTATTGGAGGCCAAGATATCCGCTGAGGGGGATGAAGGCTCCAGCTTAAGTGACGAGCCAAAGGAGGGGCCACTCTGAGGGAGTATGACGCTCGAAGAGGGCTCCCTTGGCACGTGGGCGTACCCATCGTTTATTGTGTAGGACGCTCGTGGGAGTGATAGCGCTTGTTGGGCTAAACTCCTGAAGAAGACTTGCGCTCGTTGGGTTCAGCGCTCGTGAACTGATGGTGCAGCCTTGGGGAGACAGATGTCATCATCTCGGTGATGCCACGTGTCTTAATGTGGGACGATCGTATTTTGACCCAACGAGGGGGAGGGCTCAGGTTATCAGGCTACCGAGCGCACGCCTGATGAAACTCCCAGCACTGTCACTGTGGGAGATGTAAAGACAATGATGGCCCCCATTTACTGGGACGAGCGGTATACTTGGAGAATCCCACAAGACCACGAGCGTGCAAACAATCCGCCTCCCGGGGAAATGGCTGTATATGTGGACACCGTGAGGTCAGGAGGCTTGAGGTTCCCTATCTCAGTCTCAATGGCCCATTTGTTGAATGACTTGGGCTTGTGTCCATCCCAAATAGTGCCCAACGGCTTGGCCCTCCTGACCTGCTTCATAATCCTGATGAGAATCATGGGCTACGAGCCCTACTCGCGGAACTTCAACGCCCTTTTCCAGGTGGTCAGTTCCTCACGTTCTTCTCCCGAAGCGGGATTCTACTATGTTCAGGCGAAGGCTCACATGAAACTGATCAATTCGCCCTCGAGCACCTACGGCCCCAATTGGAAGGAGAAATTTATTTTCGTTAAGGCCCCAACAGAAGAGGGCTTTGGGGTGGTCACCCATTGGAGCTCGTTTGCCAAGAGCCGGCTGCAACCCATACTCCCCAAAGATTGGGCCAAAAACCTGGCAGCCACTCTGAGGGACGAGGGCCATCTTATTCAAGCAAAGGATTGGATAGATGACGAGGAGCTCATGTTCCTGTGTGGCCTCACTGACAATCCCTATTTCCTTGACAACCCTCCGGCTCGTGACATAGAGAGAGATGGTTAGAGTCTTAGGGCACTAACTTTAGATAGGAATGAATACTAACTGCTTTTCTTGTACTTGTAATTTGCACTTAACAATTCTTGTCCAAGGATTTATAACCCTCGTACTTTCATTTTTGCAGGAGCCGCTATCTTAGAAATGGCCGGTGGAATTAGACAAGCGGCTCGTTTCGCCAATGCTCAGAGGAATCAAGCCCCTCAGGGGGATCAGCAGCGTGAACAACAGCGACCCCGTAATCGTAACAACCGCGGGGACGCTCGTGGCGGCGCGAGTTCAAGCGCCAACCCTGAGGTGCAGCCCCCTCGTGGCCTAGGGGAACGTAGATTGGTCCCGAGGGAGACCAGGGGGCGATCAGAGAGAGCAGATGATGTTCAACCCCCCATTCCTGCAGAACCAACGAGGCCAGTAACCACTCTGGCGATTACTGAGGCTCCTCCGAGCTCGAGCGCAAGTAGACCTTCCCGCAAGAGGAAGAGAATGCCCGATTCTGCCGCAATCAAGGGCAAAGGGAAGCAAGTTGTCGAGGGCCCAAGGGGCGAGGGGGACACTTCCTCTTCAGAGGAAGAACACATGTGGGAGTTCCCCCGTCGAGGGGACAGAGACTTTACTGGCGCCCCCGACGGCGGGCCGGTTTTGCTGAGGCCGGGCTCGGTCGCACTTAGTCTTACCCAGGATTTGTTCAGTAGGGCTCAATTCTCAGCAGACCATAGGCATCTCTACAGTGAGTCTGTAGAGAAGGTGACCATCGACGCGGCCCACGCTCTGATTTCTGTAAGTCATCATTCCTTGCATCCTTTCTTTTCTTTTCTGTAAATTACCAACTTCCTGGCTAACACTTTTCCCCTCGTTTACGCAGCAAGTTCTTCCCCGGCTCCGGAATGTGCAAATGCGAGCCTCCATCTATGCCGATCGGAAGGCCAAGTACAAGAAGATGGCCCGCTCGAATGATCCGGCCCATATCCAATCGGAGCTAGATGCGGAAATCGCCAAGTACGAGTCCCTCAAAGGCTTGTTCGAAACAACGGAGGAGGAATTGGGGAAGCTTAAGGAGGATTTTGTAGCGGTTGATGGCGCTCGAATCCGTTTGGGCAACCAACTGGCACAGGCCAACGAGCGGTGCCAGAAGGCTGAGGCAGAGAGGGAGAGCTGGAGAACAAGGGCTCTGGAGGCCGAGCGCAAGTTTAATGATACTGTTAGCGAGTGGCCTCGGAGCTTAGAGCGGGCGACCAAGGAGGCGTTGATCAAGTTCTGTCATTCCAAAGCTTTCAACTTCGCGGCCTCGTTACACTGCTTGGACGAGGCTCAAAATGCCTTTAACCTGGCAGTGGATCAGGGCATCCACAAAGGTCTGACAGATCCGGCGATGAAGGGTGCTGAGGGTACGGGGCTCATGTTTAATGAGCGCTGTGAGGAGGCAGATGAGGATCCAAACGACCCCGCGGACATCATAGCGGAAATGGAGTATGACTTCCTGGTAAAACTGATCCAGGATGAGTACACCGATGCCCACAGGGAAAGGGGTGCGGGTCCATCTGATGATCCCGATGACGAGCCTCAAGCGCCCATCATAGAAGAAGCCCCAGTTCAAGCCGCTGAAAATGCCAACGCTCCAAATGCCGGCGCAGATGAGCCCAACGATCCCCACGCTCAACAGCAAGAGCCTGAGGGCCCAGTTCAAGGCCCCGCGGCTCAAAACATCTTAGTGATCGTTGATGAGGATGTCGCCCCAGCCGCTTGAAGCTTTTCCCCCTTATCAATTTCCTGTATTTTTCAGATTTTCTGCTATTTCTTGTAATAGAATTTCATGGGCCTTTGAGCCCTTTTGCTTTGTAATAATTCCCTTTTTCAATGAATAAAGATTCCGTTTTCCATGCCCTTGTTCTTCATTTCCTTTATGAATCATATAATAAGACTGTGTAGTATACTCCTGTGAATGCTTTATTCCTTTGATGCAATGAAAATTTGTCTAAGTCTTGAGCGATCGTGAGGGTCTTATTGTGAGATTGCCCCCCCGCTCAAGACTTGTATAAATTTCTGCCTTTGTAAATTTATCTTGAAATTTGTCTAAGTCTTGAGCGGTCGTGAGGGTCTTACTGTGAGATTGCCCCTACGCTCTAGATTTGCATAAACTTTTCCTTTTGAAAATTTGTCTAAGTCTTGAGCGGTCGTGAGGGTCTTAATGTGAGATTGCCCCTACGCTCAAGATTTGTATAAATTTTTCATTTGTAAATTTATCTTGAAAGTTTGCCTAAGTCTTGAGCGATCGTGAGGGTCTTACTGTGAGATTGCCCCTACGCTCAAGGCTTGTATAAACTTTTACTTTGGGGAGAGTTTGGCCAAGTCTTTAGTGCGTGCGAGGGTCATACTGAGTGGTTGCCCTCGTTCAAGACTGGTGACATTCTTCCCGCCCTTGGGTGACTTTGCTAGGTCTTGAGTATTTGCGAGGGTCTTACTGAGTGGTTGCCCTCGTTCAAGACTTGTGCAATTCCTTTTTGATTCTGAGACCATCGTTCGAGCGCTTTGGCTCTTGTCGTTTTCTTGGTTCTGCAGGAAATCCCATTTTCGAGCGCAAGGCGTTTTAAGAAACGACCAAGGCCTACTAGGACTTTTTTTTTTTTTTTTTTTTTTTTTTTTTTTGTGGTAGATCCCGTTTTCGAGCGCAAGGCGTTTTAAGAAACAACCAAGGCCTACTAGGATGCGCTCTTGTAGGAGATCCCGTTTTCGAGCGCAAGGCGTTGTAAGAAACAGCCAAGGCCTACTAGGATGCGTTCTTGTAGGAGATCCCGTTTTCGAGCGCAAGGCGTTGTAAGAAACAGCCAAGGCCTACTAGGATTTTCTTCGCGATCCCCTTCCATCTTGCCTAATTGGTTTTGAGCGTAACCAGTCTATCCTTATGAGGGCGTCCCCTCATGCGGAGTAGATTGCTGGCCAGCGTAACCCATAAGAGATAACAGCATTCATATTGGAATGGGTTGCCAACCACGCTCGCGAAGACGAGGGACGTGGGACTTATCCATTCAAGCAACCAAAGAAACAGGAAGGTTAATGAAATTAAAAAGATTATGTTACCTTTTACTTGTGATTGGAAGTACATAGAACCCGTCAAAGAGGGTTGTTACATCAGGGTTTGCAAAGAGCTTTCAAACATAAAACCGCCGGAGGTTACATGCGTTCCAAGGGCGAGGCAAGCGCTCACCTTGAAGTGTCTCTAGGGTGTAAGTGTTGTTAGCTCTGAGTTGTATGACCTTGAATGGGCCTTCCCAATTGGGGTCCAACTTGCTCACGTGCCTGGATACTTCCACTTTCTTCAAAACCAAGTCTCCCAACTGGAAAGTTCTTTCCCTCACACGCTTGTTGTACTGCTGGGCCACAGAGGCTTTATAGTGGTGGATCTTAGCCCATGCTCGGTCTCTCCTTTCATCCAGTAAGTCCAACTCCAAGCTCCTGTTGCCATCGTTGAGCTGAGGCTCGAAATAGCCGACACGAGCGGATTCATTTACTATCTCCGCCGGTATCATCACTTCTGATCCATACACGAGCGCGTAAGGAGTTTCTCCAGTGGCCGCTCGTGGGGTGGTGCGATAAGCCCAAAGCGCTCCTTGCAATTCTTCAGCCCATTCACTTTTCTTGCTCTCAAGCATGGTTTTCAGATGTTGCAAGATGATCCTATTGGTAACTTCTGCTTGTCCATTGGATTGGGGATGTCCTACCGAGGTAAATCGCTGTTCTATCCCCAACTCAGAACACCACTCTCGTGTGTCAGCTGCTATGAACTGGGATCCATTGTCAGAAATGAGCACCCTCGGTATGCCGTACCTGCAAATGATGTTCTTCCAAATGAAGTCTCTCACAGCCTTGAAAGTGATTTTCGCAACAGCTTCGGCCTCGGCCCACTTGGTGAAGTAGTCGACGGCTAAAATGACAAACCTCCTTTGTCCCTCAGCCATGGGCAAGGGGCCCACAATGTCTATTCCCCACTGGTCAAAAGGCCAAGAGACGTCTATTGGGATCATCTGTGCGGCTGGCAAGGGGCCCACAATGTCTATTCCCCACTGGTCAAAAGGCCAAGAGACGTCTATTGGGATCATCTGTGCGGCTGGCAATTGAGGGAGATTTGAATGAAATTGGCATTTGGGGCACTTCCTCGAAAATTCAATGGCATCCTGGAGAACCGTAGGCCAATAAAACCCACTTCTCAGAATCTTTTTTGCCAAGATGCATCCTCCGGAATGATTCCCGCAACTTCCATTGTGTATGAGCTCGAGCGTCTCCTCCGCTTGTGAGGGCCTTAGGCATCTCATTGGGGGTCCTTGAAATGATTTTTTGAACAATCTCCCCTCGGGATCCAGAGCGAAACGAGGGGCCTTATTTCTGACTTTCCTGGCTTCCACCTTGTCAGTGGGAGTAATTCCATCCCTAAGGAAAATGACGATGTCGTCAAGCCAACAGGGCTCGTTTGGATCAATCATGGCGATCATCTTGGCGGCGACCTTTTCCTTGATCAAAGGTTCCTCAGTTCTAAGGAACGTAACAGAACGTTCTGAAGTGCCTTCTAAAGCTGAAGCAAACTTTGACAAAGCGTCCGCACGCTCGTTTTCTCCTCGTGGCACTTGAAGTAGATGAAATTCCTTGAACTTCCCAATGATTTCTCTGGCTTTCTTTAAGTACTGTACCATGGTGGTTTCTCGAGCCTCATAAGTTCCTTCAATCTGGCTCGCTATTAACTGTGAATCCACATAAGCAGTGATTCTGGAGGCTCCATTCTGAAAAGCAATATTCAACCCTTGCACGAGGGCTTCATATTCTGCTTCGTTATTAGTGACCTGGAAATCCAGCTTGATTGCAAAATCCAGCTCAATCCCATCGGGGTTTCTTAGGGCCACTCCTATTCCTCCCCCTTGAGAAGTTGAGGAACCATCTGTGTGCAGTACCCATAACCCCTCATTCTCCGTAACGGTGGGCTCGACACCAAAGCGCTCAACCAACAAATCCGCCACAACCTGAGCCTGTATCGCGGTCCTGGGCTCGAAACATAGGTCAAACTGGCTCAATTCGATGGCCCACTTAATTAATCTGCCAGATACGTCCGGCTTGGACAACACTTGCTTCAAGGGTTGGTCGGTGAGAACTGTTATGGAGTGCGCTTGAAAATAAGGCCTTAGCCTTCTGGAGGCGTTAATAAGAGCGAACGCAAATTTCTCAATCTCCAAATATTTCTTTTCAGCCCCTTGCAATGTTTTGCTTAGATAGTAAACGGGTAAGTGTTTCCGCTCGCGCACAGCGATTAAAACCGCGCTCGTGGCTTCGGGAGACACGGAAAGATACATGAATAATCTCTCGCCTTCGACAGGCTTAGTCAGCAGTGGAGCGCTCGATAAATAAGCCTTCATATCCTGCAGCGCCCTTTCGCATTCCTCTGTCCAAGCAAAGTTACGTGCGTTCCTCAAAATTTTGAAGAAGGGAAGGTTCCTGTCCGCCGAGCGCGAAATAAACCTGTTCAATGAGATGATTTTGCCTACTAGGACCTGCACTTCCCGCAAATTTCGAGGGGAAGGAATTTCCAAGATGGCCTTGATCTTCTCCGGATTGGCCTCAATTCCCCTCTGACTGACCATGTATCCCAAGAACTTTCCTCCTTGTACTCCAAAGGTGCACTTCGAGGGGTTCAACTTCATTCCATATTGTCGCAGGATAGAAAAGGTGCGCTTGAGATCTTCTAAGTGGGAGTCCTGGCGCTCGCTTTTTACAATCATATCGTCCACATAGACCTCCATGGACCTCCCAATTTCACTTTCAAACATCTTGTTGACGAGCCGCTGATATGTAGCTCCGGCGTTCTTAAGCCCAAAGGGCATGACTAGGAAGCAATAGACCCCCAAATGGACAATGAACGAGGTTTTGGGGCGATCCTCTGGAGCCATAAAGATCTGGTAATATCCCTGGAAAGCATCCATCATGCTCATGAGCTCGCAACCGGCGGTCGAATCCACCAATTGATCAATCCGGGGCAACGGGTATGGATCTTTAGGGCAGGCCTTGTTGAGATCCGTGAAATCGTTGCACATGCGCCATTTATTTGCGCTCTTGGGCACCAAGACGACGTTGCATAGCCACTCTGGATACAAGATGGGCTCGATATACTGAGCCTCCAAGAGCTTATTAACTTCCTCTTCAATGACTTTTTTCCGAAAGCCATGTACATCCCGCTTTTTCTGCTTGATAGGCTTGAAAGATGGATCCACATTAAGCCTATGGACGATGACGCTCGGGTCAATTCCTGTGAGATCAGAGGCTTTCCACGCAAATACATCCTTGTTCTCCCTTAGAAAATCAATCATCATGATCTGAGAAGGCCCTGAGAGGTTTGAGCCGATCTGTGTAGTCTTATCTTTGTTTCCAGGTTCCAGCTCAATGGTAAGGAACTTTTCCGAGGGTTCGATCCTTACCTCAGGGCGAGGAAGTTCGAGCGCCCTCTTCTTTCCTGTCAAACGGTCGCCAGATGCTGGTTCACTCTCTTCCGGCTCGTCTCCTTCTGAGGACGATCCACCAACGACCCCTGGGGGGACATTTTCGAGGGGATTCTCCCCGTTGTCTCCCCTCTTCTTCTTGTTCTTCTTCTTGTTCAATTTCGCCCGTTTCCGTGCTGGGCTGTCCTCGTCTAGATTGGGGAAATCCACTGACTTCTTGGTGGAGCCGACTTGGAAGGTTTTCTCCGCTTTAGGCTTTCTGAGGGACGGCATGTAACATTCCCAAGCCTCTCGTACATTGCAGAGCACTTCTCCGACGCCCTCGGAAGTAGGAAACTTAATCTTCTGGTGCTATGTGGAGATGATGGCTTTGAAATCAACGAGGGCAGGGCGCCCAATTATGATGTTATATGGAATGTCTATCTCCACCACCGCGTACGTCACCAGGAGTGTTTTGCGTTGAGGGGCTCGGCCAAACCAAGTAGCCAGGCGTATTTGCCCTCGCGGGACAACTTCTGAGCCTCCAAAGCCGATGAGGGCCGTTTTAAGAGACTCGAGCGGGAGATCAACCTTCATTTTTAAGAATGTAGAGTAAGGCAAAACATTAACGGAGCTTCCACTATCTACCAATACCCTTTTTACAACATGGTTATGAACATCTAAACTAACCACCATGGGGCAATCTGAGGTTACACCCTCCCCATGGGGCGTTACAATATGTTCTAGATCCCTATCATCAAAGCCTATTACATCATTTTCTCTTGATCTTTGAGCGCTTGATCTCTGGATGGCGTAGATAGGCTTGGGCACTGATGGGCGTTGGTTGTAGCTCCGAACGTACCTCCGTCGGGAGGCGTTTGAATCTCCTCCTGATGAGCCTCCTGCAATCATATTTATGACTGTGAAGGGCTCGTTTTCTTGCTCAGGGGCTTTGCCTTTATTGCCCCGGCGGCTGCTACTTTCAGGGGGTCCCCTGCCCCTTGGGCTCTTTGACCGGGAAGGACTCCTTCTTCTCCTTCCGGAGCGCTCGTTGCATTGTTCATCGTAGCGCTCGAGCACCCGGACAAACTCCTTCAGATGGCCCCCTGCAACGAGCCTTTGGATTTCAGCCTCCAACTGCCGGCACTCATCCGTGTCGTGCCCTCTCTGCTTGTGGAAGGCGCAGTATTTGTTCGAGCGCCTTAGTGAGTCTGTTTCTCTCATTTTGATGGGTCTTTTGAAGAGCTTCTTATCGGAGAGATTGTAGACTTCTGAGTTTGGCCTGGTGAGCGGAATTCGCTCGAATCTACGAGGGGGGTGGTGGCGACCTTCTGCGCTCTTGAGGGCGCTCTTTCTTGACTGCCACATCCCGCCCCCGCTCGTGATGAGGTCGCTCGTTCCTGGCCGGGCTATGATGTCGGGGACCATTCGTCCCATACATATCTTCGAGCGCGAAGAATGGCTCGGCTATTTCTCTCAGGCCCATGAGGGTCCCAGGCCTTCTCTCCACGATGGCATCAGCAAATTTTTTGCTCACATACTGCTTGTGATCCACAGCCTGGAAGAGCACTGGGATCAAGAAATCCATCGAGGGCCTTTCCACCTGCAAGATCTCCTTATTGAAGCGGGCGAAGAACGAGCGCAGTGATTCGCTCTTGCCTTGCACCACGTTGTAAAGGGCTGTGGGTGCGGTGACTGGTGCCTTCAAAGAGTTGAAGTGGTTGAGGAAGGCATCGGCCAGTTCTTCATACGAGTGGATCGAGCGCGGTGGCAGGCGCTTATACCACTCTTGAGCCATCCCTACCAAGGAAGTGACAAACACTTTCGCCCAGTAATGGTTGGAATGCTCGTAAAGGTGCATGAGATGCACAAAATGATCCAAGTGCTCCGCTGGATCGGTTGTCCCGTCGTATCTGTTGATGGATGTGGGGACTTTGGCCAT
The DNA here is from genome assembly GCA_037501455.1 of Lantana camara. Classification (NCBI taxonomy): domain Eukaryota; kingdom Viridiplantae; phylum Streptophyta; class Magnoliopsida; order Lamiales; family Verbenaceae; genus Lantana; species Lantana camara. Next base: position 59,044,919 of record CM074858.1, read on the forward strand.
GCCGGCTTGGGCCATCAGAACTTCTTCGACGAGGGGTGAACCCCTCGCCAGTGGGTGATATTCGTACGTGCCGAAGTTTTCCTCCGGCTCCTTGCGACGGGGGACCCTTGGTGGAGGATCCTTGGTGCGGGTGCTCCTGGCGTCAACCCGTTCATCCCGAGTATGGGAGATCTGAGTTGAGCGCCCTCGTGAGAGCTGTCCCACGATATCCTTGAGGCCCTGCAGCTGGTCTTGCACAGCCGCGAGGACGTCAGGATTTACTTCCACTTGCTTGTCCTTGTGGGCTCGTGAGCCCCTCCTGGAGACATGAGAGTCTCCTTCATTTTCGTTCACTCGCTCCGTGGGCTCTTTGTTCCTGCCCACGGAGGCACGCTCGTTGCCCTCCTGCTGGGGCACTTCTCTCGCTGGTGGTGGTGGTGGTTGTGCCCTCAGGACAGCCTGGGCTTCTCTGAGGGGAAAGTTTTGCTGTCCGCCTAAAGGGGCCGCAACCTGAGTGGCCTGCCCAGAGGGGAAGTACATGGAATGGAATCTTTCCCATGCCCCCTGAGCCGCCTGAACCTCACATTGGGCGTAGAGAGCCCTCAACTGTTGGGTGGTGAGTGGCGGCAACTCCACTCCTTCAATTTCCCTGGGGATGGCCACCGGGAGCTGGATCTGACCAGCTTGATATGGCGGGACCGGCAGCATCATGACAGATGGGGTGAGGGTGTATCCCGGTGGGGGCATCATGTAACCCTGTAATCCGAGACTCATCTGGGGATGGGCCCATGGAGTCTGAGCTGGCAGCGGTGGAGCTGAGAGTGAGACTCCTCCCGCGGTGGTGGGAATGGGCAGCGTCGGCGGTGCAAGTGGTGGTGCAGAAGATTCTGCCTGTGGAGTCACTCCTGCGGCGGGAGGTGCTCCACCAGCGGCGACGGAAGGTGGCGGCGCTCCACCAGTGGCGGTGGAGGGAAGAACGATATTTGCATCCTGGGAGGTGTTTTCTCCTCCTCCCACAGCTCCAGATCTCGTTGCAACCATGGCTGTTAAGGATAAGGATGTGCTTGTTTCTCTACCAACAAAAAGAAAGGAAGAATATGGAAGACTGGTTTCCCACAGACGGCGCCAAAAATGATGGGTCCGGGAATGGGTGGATCCGAATCCGATCACTTTACGATTTGTATTATGTGGAGGAAACCACCGGAGCTTCGCCGGAGATGAGATAGGGGTTCAACCTGTTGGGACAAGCGCAAGGAAAGTCAGAAGGCCAAGCTGGGGGAACTGGGGGTGATACCCAGTTTGGCTCTCCGACGCTCAAGTCAGTTCAGTGTATGAAGGAATGTAAGTTCAGTCACAGTTGCAGAGGTGAAGAAAGCTTAAAGAATGCTTACAGTGTAGAAGATTACTTGGGTTATTTATAGTTGAGGGTCAAGGGCCCTTTGGTCATTTGCCTCAAGTGGTCCTGGCCGAATGTTGCCCTAACACGTGGCGCTGTGAGAGAGAAACCTAGGAGGAATCTTCTGCAAAAGCGGCCCAAAAGTTAGTGCTAGCAACAGTGGCAGGTGCGCGGGCATGTACGTTGTGTCAGAGAGCCATGTGGGTGGTTGGTAACGAGGGCTTGAGAGCGCGCTCGTGACAACCTAGAGTATTGGAGGCCAAGATATCCGCTGAGGGGGATGAAGGCTCCAGCTTAAGTGACGAGCCAAAGGAGGGGCCACTCTGAGGGAGTATGACGCTCGAAGAGGGCTCCCTTGGCACGTGGGCGTACCCATCGTTTATTGTGTAGGACGCTCGTGGGAGTGATAGCGCTTGTTGGGCTAAACTCCTGAAGAAGACTTGCGCTCGTTGGGTTCAGCGCTCGTGAACTGATGGTGCAGCCTTGGGGAGACAGATGTCATCATCTCGGTGATGCCACGTGTCTTAATGTGGGACGATCGTATTTTGACCCCATCAGCAGCAATACATTACTTTTTCTTTTAACATTTTCCATTATGGTTTAAGCTAATCTACAATCCATTAAATTTTAAGCCAATCTACAATTTTTTTTTAAAACACACGCCTCCACTCTAGGTGATTAAAGGGATTTAAATTTGGGTCATTGCCCAATCAAAAAAGAATTATTTAATTATTAATTTAGATCAATCCCTTTGGCAACAAATCTACAACTTAATTATGTTAATTTAAGAAAAAGATAATATAATAATGGGCGAATTACATTTAGGTCCCCTGAGGTTTGCCCTAATTACAAATCAGTCCCTCTTGTTTCGAAAATTACATATTAGTCCCTAAAAACACTATTTCAATTGAGGTCTCTAGACGCCGTTATGGTTCCATTAATTTTGACATTTGAATTTCTGAAAAATATTATAAAAAAATCCCTGAACTATGAAATTTCTTACAAAACGACCCCTTAACTAAATCACATCAACAATGTAGTCCTATCAAAATTAACGGAACCCTAACGGCGTCTAGGGACCTCAATTGAAACAGTGTTTTTAGGGACTAATATGTAATTTTCGAAACAAGAGGGACTGATTTGTAATTAGGACAAACCTCAGGGGATCTAAATGTAATTTGCCCTATAATATATACATACAACTAAATATGAGAGTTACTATGTATATATAATGAGACAGATAAATTAGGAAAAGATTCTCTAATATATATATTATATTAAATATGAGAGTTAATATGTATATATAATAAAATAATAATAATCTATTTATGACATCATATTAGTTTGACCTGTGTTGAACCGATCGAATTGGTGACCAATAAGGCCACCGATTAGGTATCTGTGCAGATGAATTATTTTCGTCGAATTAAAATGTGACATGTGTAAATGAATATTAAGTATCAAATTTAATTCATTCTATTTTTATATTTTTTGGATAAATATTAAACCAAAAATCCATAAAATATTTAAATAGTTGATTTAATTGATAATTTTAATATTTATGTTGTCATCAAATCAAATACTGAAACGTGTCAAAATTGAGGTTTCCGACCAATCGAATCAAGCCTTGCAGTTCAAATGGTGATGACCAATCAAATGATGACACGTGGCATATCTCAACACGTGGACAAATCAAGTCAAGACATGTGTCATTTATTTGTTTTCTTTAATATAAAATCAATATTAAAGTAATAAATAAATAAATAAATTTGATATTATCCCTTTAATAAATAAATAAATTAATTAAAGGGATGATTATCACAAGCTCCACCCTACGTCTATAAATAGAGGCATTCTACAACACAATTCACACAACTTGGAGAAGCAAAGGAGCAAGCCACAAAGCAAGGAGAAAGAAGCTCTCTGGTGTTCTTCAGCATCCTCGGTGTTCTTCGGCATCGTCAACGGCGTTCTTCGTAGAAGTCAGCATCAACGGTGTTTGATCCGATATCAAGGCATAGAAGTGGTGTTTCGGCATTGCTCTCCTCAAAGATCGAAGCGAAATTCAAGGCGTTCTTCGCGTTCTTCGTGGAAATCAACCAGGTCCGATCCGCAACAAGGCGTCAAGTCCACGAATCCGGCGTTTTCCTCAAATCAAATTCGAAGGTGCTCCAAGCGTGCTCTTCGGCGTTCTTTGAGAAAGTCATCAAACTGAGGCGTTCAATCCGCAATCAAAGCATCAAATCCAGATTTCGGCGTTGCTCCTCAACAAATTCAAATCAAACTCAAATCAACATCAAAGGTGTTCATCGGCGTGTTATTCGGTGTTCATCAAATCAAAGCGTTTAAATTCGCGATCAAGTCTAAAGACCCGCAATTAACGTTTAAAGAAGCAAATCAAATTCAACGGAAGAACGAAGCTCCAACAAAGGCGTTTCAAACCTTCCGAATTTCAGCAAATTCTTGTAGGAAGAATCAGAGGAAGAATTAGAGATTTGTATCCACAAATTCAAACAAATCAATAAAATTCATTTGTGATTATTTCTCTCGTTTAATTATTTAATTAACACGAAAATTATATTACAAATTTTGGCATGCCCAGTGGGACTCTCTACCTCTCATCTCCTCCTACTCAACAAACTTGAAGCACGAAATGACCAACAACAAGATCGTTGATCTCGAGGCTATCATCTCCAAACTTGTTGTCGAAAGCTTCGTCGTTATGATAAGAAGTATGTCTAAGAAAGAACAGACGTCTTCCGGGAAAGTTCGATCCCTCCAAAGCGATGGAAAGAACGCTCAACTTCTCAACTATGAAAGTGAAGGCAAAGAAGACGACTCGGTCTCGTCCACCCCTCGTTCAAGTTCTTCAAGTTTTGTGCCCGCCATGACGACAAGTGCAACAACTCTAGAAGAACAACTTGCGAATCTGACAAAGGTCATCGAGGGACTCTCCAAGCATGTTGAAGAGCAAGACTCTCGCATTTCAAAGTTGATGGACAGAGTAGACGGTGACAATGCTAGCCAAGTGAAGGGGAAGCGTTCGAATGAGCAAGAAGAGTCTGAAACTCCGACAAAAGCTCAATCAAGTGGAACTGAGAAGCCTTCAGCTAAAGAATTTCAAGTTTCATCGGACGGACTTATGCCGGTAGAGCAATTGAAGGAGTTCATCAATGGGACAATCAAAGACAAGATCGAGGGAGGCTCCAAATCATCCTTGGTCTACTCCAAGCCCTACACCCAAAGAATCGGTAACTTGAAGATGCCGATTGGTTATCAACCTCCCAAATTCCAGCAGTTTGACGGCAAAGGCAATCCTAAGTAACACGTAGCTCACTTCATCGAGACTTGCAACAATGCCGGAACTTATGGGGATCACCTAGTCAAGCAATTCGTTCGATCACTAAAAGGAAATGCCTTCGACTGGTACACAGACTTAGAAGCGGACTCGATCGATAGTTGGGGACAACTCGAGCAAGAATTCCTCAATCGCTTCTACAGCACTCGTCGGACAGTTAGCATGATCGAACTCACCAACTCCCGACAATGGAAAGAAGAGTCCATCGTCGACTAAATCAATCGATGGAGAAACCTTAGTCTGAATTGCAAGGATCGATTATCAGACGCTTCAGCAATTGAAATGTGTATTCAAGGGATGCATTGGGGTCTCCGCTACATTCTCTAAGGAATTCAGCCTAAGTCGTTCGAAGAGCTCGCTACTCGGGCACATGATATGGAGTTGAGCATGATCGCTACTGGAGTTGAAGGGCCGCCCATCCAAGAGTTCCGCAGACCTAAGGAAAAGCAAGATTTCAGGAAAGGGGGCAAACCCTTCACCAAACCACAAGCCAAAGAATCCATGGCGGTGAATGCAATTCCCGTCAAATTTCGGGCTAAGACAAACTACAAGGCGGACGAAAGAAAGGAAGTCCCCCAAGAAAGAACATTCAGAAAATTATCCTTAGCAGAAATGCAAGCCAAGGAATACCCAATTAAAGACTCTGATGTCTTCGGAATTTTCGACGACCTGCTCAAGGCAAACCTCATCGAATTACCCGAAATGAAGAGGCCCAATGAAGCTGAAAAGACTGACGACCCAAAGTATTGCAAGTATCATCGTCTGCTTGGACACCCAATCCACGATTGCTTCATATTCAAGGATAAGGTGATGCAGTTGGCACGGCAAGGAAAGATCGCACTCGAAGATGTTAGCGCGACGTCCAACGCTGTAACTTGCCTGATGATAAGTGAGGAAGAAGTTCCCAAGAAAACTCACTCCAAAGGCGATGAATGCATGGCAACCATGACCTTCTCAGATGAAGATTTGCTGCTCGGTTCAAAGCCTCACAACAGACCGCTGTTCGTGACAGGTTATACCCACGAACAAAAGGTAAATAGAATGCTCGTCGATGGAGGCTCCGCAGTCAATATCTTGCCTTTGAGAGTGATGAACGAGTTAGGAATTTTGAAGGATGAACTAGCAAGCAGCAGTCTGATGATCCAAGGCTTCAATCAGGGAGGACAAAGAGCTCTCGGCAACATTCGACTAAAGCTATTGATAGAAGACATGACGTCAAGCGCGCTGTTTCATGTCATAGATGCCAAAACTTCGTACAACATGCTGATAGGGCGGCCTTGGCTACATGAAAACGGTGTCGTCCCATCTACTTGGCATCAATGTTTCAAGTACTGCCGGGAGGGTGTGATAAAGAAGGTTCTTGGAGATAGTAAACCTTTCACCGAGGCAGAAGCCCACTTTACCGATGCAAAGTACTACCGTGAGGAAGTAGAAGAAAACAAAGGAAAAGAAGTTTCTGGTGAAAACCAAGTCAGAGCCTCAACTTCGATCGACCGCCAAGAAAATGGGGGATCATCACCTACAACGTCCGAGGCGCTAGAAGGACTGACATTGCCCCTCACCAAACTAGATGTTGTGAAACCTCCTTCTCCACCACTTGACAGATTCGTTCGTCCGACTCAAGGAAGTAAAACAGAGCATGGAGAAGCAACCAAACTCCAAAATGCAAAGGAGTATGATCCTAAAGCATATAAACTTCTCGTCAAAGCCGGGTACAACCCACAAGAGAAGTCAAAGCTGAGAAAACTCATTCCAACGGCCAAGACAAAAGAAACAAAGTCGAGGTCGTCAAAAGAAGATGCCAATATCGCCCCAAACTCGCGAGGAGGACTCGGATTTGCCGTGCAAGGCCCTGTTCGAATCGCCATAAAAAGAGCAACAAATAACTATATATCTGAAGAGCTCTCATCCACCGAAGATGCTTTTGATGAGGATAGAAGAAAGATTCAGCGGAGGTCGGTCTTTGATAGGCTCAGCCCGCCCAAGGGAGCCAAAGCTAGTCACTGGTTGAGAAGATGAAAGGCACGACGTTTTCCAAAGCTTCAAAGTGCAGTTCCATTTCGTATGAAACGGTGCACTAATTTGATCGTCTCATGCGATAAAGTATTGCAAGCTAGGTGGGAGACGATCATCTTCACACGTGACAAAACTGAAGACGAAGAAGATAGCGAAAGCATAGCGTCGTCCTACCACATCACTTCGGTCGAAGAAGTTTCAGCTGAAGAGGATGCCGAAGACGCACCACCTGAGCTTGAAGAAGGAGTTAAGGCAACCGTGGACGATCTCAAAGAAGTTAACTTAGGCAACGCCGATGATCCTCGCCCGACCTACATCAACGCCTTATTAACCGACGACGAGGAAAAAGCCTATGTCGAACTCTTGCTTGAATTCAGGGATGTGTTTGCATGGTCCTACAAAGAAATGCCGGGGCTGAATCCGAAAGTTGCAGTACATCACCTCTCCGTGAAAAAAGGCACTCGTCCCGTGAAACAAGCTCAGCGACGATTCCGACCGGACTTAGTTCCCTTAATCGAAGCTGAGGTAAACAAGCTCATCGAAGTCGGGTTCATTCGGGAAGTGAAGTATCCCATGTGGATCTCTAGCATAGTGCCGGTAAGGAAGAAAAATGGCCAGATTAGAGTATGTGTCGACTTCAGAGATTTAAATATCGCTTGCCGGAAGGATGATTTTCCACTGCCTATAACCGAACTCATGATCGATGCTACCGTGGGCCACGAAGCTCTTTCTTTCATGGACGGCTCATCGGGGTATAATCAAATACGAATGGCGCTTGAAGATGAAGAGTTAACGGCGTTTCGCACCCCTAAAGGGATATACTGCTACAAAGTGATGCCTTTCAGCTCGAAGAACGCAGGTGCCACGTATCAAAGGGCGATGCAGAAAATCTTCGATGACTTACTTCATAAGAACATCGAATGCTACGTGGACGACGTGGTGGTAAAATCCAAGAAGCGAGAAGATCATCTACAAGACTTAAGGAAGATCTTCGAGCGATTAAGAAGGTACCAACTCCGGATGAATCCGCTCAAGTGTGCTTTCGGAGTTTCGTCAGGGAAGTTCCTCGGGTTCATAGTCCGACATCGAGGTATTGAAATCGAACAAGCAAAGATAGACGCGATCTTGAGAATGCCGCCACCTCGAGATATCCATGACTTGAAGAGTTTGCAAGGAAAGTTGGCTTATATCCGAAGATTCATATCGAACCTAGCCGGTTGGTGTCAACCATTCAGTCGGCTTATGAAGAAAGGTTGTAACACCCCGCATTTTCGGAGCAAGATACGATGTCGTTTTCGTGCGATTAGATTGTTATTTATTTAACTCGGCTTGTGCTTGAATTGCTTTATTCATGTTTTAATAATTTAATTGACTCAATTGCAATCTTATATAAATATGTGAACCTAATTGGGATATGAGTTTAATTCCTAATTTCTCTTTAATTTAAATTATGTGGGCTGATTTGAAATTAACTAAAATTGGGGATCTATTTCTAATTATGAGAAATTCAATTTGGACTTAATTGATCTTATTGGAAATGTGGGGACTCAATCGCATAACTCATACTTTTGAGGGGCCTGTTCGCAATTTCGGAACTTGAGACGCATCTTATACCATGAAACCCTAGCAGACATCTCATTCTTTCATTTCCTTTCGTCTCCCTTTCGGCTTGAGCAGCAGCACAACAATTGCTGTGCCAACCACCACCACCTGCGACACCTCCTTCTCCGGCGAGCTCCACCGCCGACCACCACTGCAACCGCCAGCCTCTCTTTCTACTTTCCTCTCCCGTATCTCTCTCTCACTCTCTCCCTCAACACAGAAGAGCAGCCGCCGTTTCCTTGCCGAAAAATGCTTCGGACAGCCATAGATTTCGACAGAATCACCAATCGCTGAGCAGCGCCACTCTCAGTCTCGATCACCTTCTCCGACAGCTACCTTGTTTCCTTTTTCCCTTTCTTTACCCAAATCCGAGCAGATTAGGAGATCTCTCTCCTTCGTCACCGGCAACAGCTCTGCCCCGGCGACACTGCATCACCGCCGCCTCCTCCTTCCACCCAACTTTGGAAAGAAGGCGGAACTTGCAGCACCACCAGACAGCCACCTTCGATCTATTCTCTTTCAGATCGGAGAGAAGAGACATCGAGAGCAACCCTCGCCTTTGTCCAGCTCCAGCAATAGACGACTAGCCCGTAATCACCGCCAGGCAACCACCATTCTGATAGCCACAACCGCCACCATTTCTCCCCTGTTTTCTTCCCTTTGCCGACACCAACCATGCGGGTTATGAAAGAGGGGAACGAGGCAAGGATGATCCTAAGCAGCAGCTGGGAGTAATCGTTCCTGCTGAATTCAGCCACAGAATCCGAGCAGGCCTTCTCCTTATTCGGTCCAGATTGTAAGCAACAGACATTCATCTTCTTTTTCTGCGTGAATGGACTATAACTTAGATAGTCCATTTAGAATTGTAATACATATATATATATTTGAATATTTCAAGTTTGGGACTGTATGCATTGAAATTGTTTATGGACCTGTGTTTTGGATATGAAACTTGTATGAATTGGCACTTGAGATTCTGTTTAAATCGTGAATTATGCGAATTAGAATCTTGTGATTGTATTTCAGAAAAAGAATTGTATGTTCAACTCTTTTGGTTGTGAATTAATGAAAGAAGCAAACGGAGTCGGCTGTCTTAATTAGTTGATTGCCAGAAATTTCGTTACATGGAATGCCTGTTGTAGTAATTGAATTCTCGTTTTGACTAATTAGTGCTGGGTTGGTTTGGGAGTTTATCTTATTTATTTATAATTTGTTGCTAAGTTGAGTTAGTTGAAGAGTTTGTATAATTGAATCGGAAACTTCGTAAAAACACATTTGTCAAACTGATAATGTAACTTAGAATCTTGATTTGAAATGTTGTATTGATGTATATTAGTTGTACACTTGAAACAATTGTTATGGATGTATGTTCAGTAATTATTGATTTAAAACCCAATCTGTATGAACCTTGAATAACTGTAAAGCTTGGGGTAAACTAGAGTGATAATTATGCATTTCATGTTGAGTCTTAAAATTTGGTGTTTCATATTCATGTATATTAGCTATATGTTCTTGGGTTTCCAGTGAATTTATGCGTAGGAATTGTTTGAATATAAATGTTTGTATACTCATTCCATACCGCAAAGGAATTTGACAACCATACATATAATTCGGACTTTGTATTAAATGGATTCTTGAATTTGGAATATGTAATACTAGTGCTCCTAAGTGAATGGTACGTGCATAATTGTTAATTGAGAATTAACGCATGACTTAGTTGGTGTGCCTTGTAATTAGTCTGGTGAGTGGAGCATTATATAAATTCTTGGGAAAAACTTTGTACTTGAAGTGTAACTCACATGCTAATTGTGTGTTCTTATTAGCCGATTGAATTGTGTATTAGTCATTTTGTATCGTATTTCTTTTGAAAGAAGAGTATGTTAATTTGAATTGGAATCTTGAATTAAATCTATGGTGTATTATTATAAATTAGACTTTCATATATGACTAATTGTTTTGTTTCTTAATCGAGCTCTTGAGTTGTGAAATTATGAGATATTATATAAGTTGATACTTTGTGAATTATGGTATCCTCAATTATTAATAACATATTAAATTGTACTCCTTAGACCAAATTCGCTTAAGCCGATTGATTATTAAATTATTAATAACTTATTAAATTGTACTCCTTTGTTAACACATATTGAATTTATTTATTTATTTGTTTTGCTTGTCTATGTGAGTTGTTTGAGATTAAGTACGTGTCTAATTGCAACGTGGGATATTTATTGTATACATGAACAAGTTCGTAATATGTTTTAATATTTCATATCCCTTCATGCCATTCCATGAACATTGCCGTGCGTCTATGTGGTTCATGTCTGAGTCGTGTCTCATGAGCACTTCGTGTTTCCTTTTCTGTTCAGTAATCTCCACGGCGGAGACAACCCGATCAAGTTTGCATTCGTCTTGCCAGTTCTCGTTTCTCGTCGCTTCTCAGGTGAGGTTTAGGACTTTGTATAGTTAAACGACCTATGGCCCCAATATGATTATTTCAATCCCCGCATGCGATTATATACTATATATACGATTAAATATGTGTTGGATATGATATGATTATGACCTTATGATACAACTTCAGTTTTGGAAATTAAGTATGAAGGCATATGTAAGCTATTTCGGAAAGTTAAGTTATGTTATGATTATGTAGCGAGATTGCCATGAAAATTGGTATATGTTATGTTCTGTTCTGTTATGGGGCCCAGGAGCTATGGGTAAGGAGCCCCCGGGACGGTATCGGGCCGTCGGGGTTATACCTATGCGTAGTCTCCATCTGTATGAAGAGGATCTACAGGGACCCACCAGGAGGTTTGGTTGGGAAACGGAGTCCTGAGGGTTTGAGTAGCATCAGCACTCCCCTCGACTGTATGGATGGTTAGGGTCGCGCAACCCTACCATCACCTGGAGTTGAGGTTGGTATGTTATTTCTGTTTTGTTATGATATGAGGAGTTGAGGTTGGAAGCTCGTACTCGCCGAGCATATGGTATGATATGTTATGGGAATCATGAATCGGAATAGAGTTTCTGAAAATGTTTTCTAAGTATATATATATATATATTTGGGTTTTGCTTTGAAACGCTTTGGTATGCAACACCTATTCCCGGTTCATGAGTCCACCCTTTTGATATGTGATGTGCTCTTTATATATATATATATTGTGGGTGTGCGTTAGCCCCCTCACTCAGTCAGTTGACTGACACCTCATTTTATCTTTTAGTTTGCAGGTTTCCTTTTGGCTTGAGCTAGGCGGAAGTGAGTCTCCTGAGTCACACTTGTCAGTCTAGTTGGTATTAGGATGCATTTGTCGCATACTTTATTTATGTTATGTATCTATGTTTCGGACTTGAAGGTTATGTTGTATGCTCTACTTAGACTTAAACCCGTGTGGGGTTCGTAAGCTAGAATTTGGAAGTCATTAGATACTGATGATACTTATGCTGATATTGTATTGGATTCTGAAGTGATATTCGGGATTAGGTATCTATGCTAGTTGAACCCGTCACCTGTTCTGCCTGTTGTTTTAAATGCTTCCGCTATCTATTGTTGTTGATTTTAATTGCTTCCGCACTCTGAGTTTGTCAAGTTAGATCCGCCTAGCCTAGTGTGTGAGTTGGTCTCCCGTTCGCTATGATTCGGATTCGGGCATGGACTTCCCATTTCGTGACCGGGTTTGGGTCTTAGTGCGGGGGATGTGGCATCCTTCGTTTGGGGTGTTACAAAGGTGTTCCCTTCGAATGGGATGAAGCGTGCCATAAAGCTTTCGAGAGCATAAAGGCGTACTTGATGAGGCCACCTGTCTTGGTCGTACCTACTCCGGGACGGCCATTGATTCTCTACATCGCAGCTCAAGAACGATCCGTTGGAGCCTTACTCGCCCAAGAAAATGACGCGGGAAAGGAAAGTTCTTTGTACTACTTAAGTAGAGCCATGATGCCAAACGAGCTGAAGTATTCTCCGATCGAGAAGATGTGTTTGGCCTTGATCTTTGCAATTCAAAAGTTGAGGTACTATTTCCAAGCACATACTATACATCTCGTCTCTAAGGCAAACCCACTAAAATACGTCATGTCAAGACCGGTGCTTTCGGATAGACTCGCAAGATGGTATCTCCAACTTCAGCAATTTGAGATCATTTATATCCCCCAAAAAGCGGTGAAGGGACAAGTTATGGCCGACTTCTTGGCAGACCACCCTATACCCGCCGAATGGGAATTGTCTGATGACTTGCCTGATGAAGACGCACTTCTAGTCGAGGTCACTCCCCCTTGGAAGATGTTCTTTGACGGAGCTTCACATAGAGAAGGAGCCGGTGCTGGAGTTGTATTCATCACGTCCGATGGAGAGGTTCTACCATATTCCTTCACCTTAACACAGAAGTGTTCCAACAACGTCGCCGAATATCAAGCCCTCATACTCGGGTTGGAAGTGGCGGTCGACATAAAACAGTTGCACCTCAGAATATATGGAGACTCAAAGCTGGTGGTCAACCAATGGAAAGGCTCGTACGACGTCAAAAAGCCTGAATTGATCCCCTATGTTAACTATGCTAAAATTCTAATGGGATGGCTCGGAGATGTGACGATCGAACATGTGCCTAGAAAAGAGAACAAGCAAGCAGATGCGTTGGCGAAACTTGCCTCCACATTGGCGATGCCGGAGAAGGAAACTCGAGTGTCAGTTTGCAAGAATTGGGTTATACTTCCAATTTTCAATGATGAAGACTTTGAAGAAGAAGAAAATCACGTTGTTGAAGTATTCAAAGTCGAAAAGGAGGATTGGCGACAACCCCTTGTTGACTATCTCAAATATGAAAAGTTGCCCAATGATCCACGACAGAGAGTTGATGTACGACGAGGCTCAGCTCGATTCATCTACTTTAAGGGTACACTCTACCGACGCTCGTTCGATGGAGTCTTCTTGAGGTGTTTGGGCGAAGACGAAGCAAACCGAGCCATGGAAGAAGCGCATTCCGGAGTCTGCGGTGCTCATCAGTCGGGCCCAAAGCTGCACTTTCGCATAAAAAGAATGGGATACTATTGGCCAACAATGGTGAAAGACTGCATAGAATACGCGCAACGATGTCAAGCTTGTCAGTTTCACGCTAACTTCATTCACCAACCGCCCGAACCGTTACATCCGACGGTTGCCTCGTGGCCTTTCGATGCTTGGGGATTGGATGTGGTAGGCCCCATAACGAAGTCTTCTGCTGGTCATCTCTACATTTTGGCTGCAACTGATTATTTCTCCAAGTGGGCGGAAGCATTTCCTCTAAAAGAAGTGAAGAAGGAGAATGTTGCTGACTTCATCCGAATAAACATCATCTTCCGCTATGGCATGCCTCGTTATATCATCACGGATAATGGGAAGCCATTCAGCAATAGCCTGATAGACAAACTCTGCCTGAAGTTCGGACTCAAGCAAAAAAAGTCTTCAATGTACGACGCCGCTGCCAACGGTCTTGCCGAAGCTTTCAATAAAACTCTATGCAGTTTGCTGAAGAAGGTGGTTTCCAAGTCGAAACGAGATTGGCACGAAAGGATTGGAGAAGCTTTGTGGGCTTACCGAACCACTTATAGAACACCTACCCAAGCAACCCCTTATGCGTTGGTGTACGGTGTCGAAGCCGTTGTCCCCCTTGAACAACAAATTCCATCGCTAAGGATAGCGATTCAAGAAGATCTAACCCAAGATGAAAATGCTCGCCTACGACTTGAAGAGTTGGAGGCGCTCGATGAGAAGAGGTTGGAGGCTCAACAAAGGCTCGAGTGCTATCAAGCTCGTCTCTCCAGTTCATTCAACAAAAAAGTGAGGACTCGTTCGTTCCAAGTTGGGGATTTGGTGCTTGCTGTGAGAAGGCCAATCATCACTACTCATCGAACGGGGAATAAATTCATCTCCAAATGGGATGGTCCATATATTGTGAAGGAAGTTTACACAAACGGCGCTTACAGGTTGATCGCCGAAGATGGACTGAGAATTGGTCCCATAAACGGGAAGTTCTTGAAACGCTACTACGCATAAGTTGAAGATTGCTCCTTGACGTACGAGCCTAAACTACATGTCACTCCTGACCCATATGAGTATAAACTATGTACGGTATCCACTAATGGTAAAGCAAGTGGCTAAATTGCTAAGTTACTCCACTGATGGTATTTCGTGTGGCTAAAACAGAAATTCCCCACTCTTGTTCAGGGTGGTTAAACTTTGAGTACTCCTGGCCCGCATGAGTATAAACTGTGAACGGCCCCCCAAATCTTCTTAAAAGAAGTTTTCCCTTGAACTACGTTATGACTTGATCCCTTCACCGGGGTACGTAGGCAGCTTAGAAATTAACTAAGTTCAGTCAAGATTATCCGTTAAATTATGTTTTTCTTGTTGAAAACTTTATTCTTCAAGTTAAACAGATCAAAAGAACTGCAAAGAAGTTATGGACTATTGAAACAAAAGAAAATGCATACGAGGTTGGAATAAAGCAAATGAAGTCTTTATTAAATAATCTCAAAATTGACAAGGTTCATTAAACTAGACAATGAATCGAAGAAATGAAGGAAAATAAAAACATCCTAAACTATCAAGGGGAGGGGCTCAAATTCTTCAAGTCTTCCTTCGCCACCTTCAGAAGTGCTAGTGAATCTTCCACAGCTTTGAACGCCTTGAGGGCAATGTTGTCATCCAATGGAGGAGTCTTTTCAACTGTCTCGATCTCTTGGCTGATAGTCTGAACTAGCGATTGAGC
Organism: Lantana camara; assembly: GCA_037501455.1. NCBI lineage: Eukaryota > Viridiplantae > Streptophyta > Magnoliopsida > Lamiales > Verbenaceae > Lantana > Lantana camara. The sequence continues at coordinate 59,060,007 of CM074858.1, forward strand.
CTTCTCGTAAAGGAGTTGATGCTGCCCCAATGAAAGTGACAAATCTTCCTTTTGTTTCGTCAAGTTGGCAAGTTTCTTCATAACAGACTTCAACTTCTTCTCAGTTGCCTTGACTTGATTCGCCCCAGTTGCTTCTTCGGCTTGGGCACTGGCGAGTCGATCCCTTGCTTCGCTCAACTACTGAGAAAGCCAATCTTTTGAAGTCTCTCCAGAAGCTGCAGACCTCGCCTTATCATAAGTAGTTGCCTTGGCAAACAAAATCGCCAATGACTTTTCGACGGCAGAAACAAAAGGCTCGTCAAAACCCTTAACATCATTCAATGCCGATTGAACCTCGTCCTTGAGGGATAAAATGAAGTCAAGTGGAGTGTTGTCTATCTTCTGGAGGAGATTGCCCCACATCATCCTGACAAATTGCTGCTTTTGAGCGGCGATAAATGTGGATGCCTGGAAAACTGAGACTGCGGGATGCTGAGGCATTTGCTTTTCTTCGGATATCACAAGTGTTTTGGATTGCGTCTCTCCTTCAGAAATAAGACCTGTCTCCAAAAGAACCGGCCCGAGGATCGATCCTTGAGACTCCACATCATCAGCTTTAAGAGGTTCCTCTTTCAACTGCAAGTGAAACACGTTCGATGTTTAAAGAAGAATAGAAAAGTATTGAAGAACGATGAAAAGAAGAGGGAGAAAACTACCTTTTCACCAGCTGAAATCTTATCACGCTTCTTTGGCCTCTTCCAATGGCGATCTGCAGTGCCACTTTCACTCTTTGCCAAAGGGACAGGGGAAGTCTTTCTCTTTTCTCCACCAATCGGATCAACTTTCTCAACTCGGGTTGGGGCGACTTCCACATTGATCAATTTCATGATGTTGTCATCAAAGAAGCTACCGTGAGTTCTCGACGACCATTCCGTATAGCTCTTGGCACACAACTTCTTAACAGCCGCAGTTGTTGGGGGAAAAACCACTCCATCCATAGAATTCGATAAAGTGCACACGCGCCAATGGTTGAGTCCTTTGTCTAGAGAAGCATCACGAAAATCATTCTTGAGAACTCCGGGTACCACTTGATAAAACCCGAACTGACGAGCAAAACGGTGAGGACTGTATGGCTCGATGATGAAACGATCTCCTTGTCTCAAAGGTAGGTAGCAAAATCGAATTGACATAAAGTAGTTGTGCTCCTCCTCTGAGCCTTCCCCATTGTCAGTATAACGGAACTTCTCGCGGAGCTTCATCGCATTGCAATTCCAAGCCACGAACTCCGCCTTGTGGATTTTCTTGCGGGCCTCCCTCGCATCATAATCCTTTGCCCCTCTCTCACCAGAAAATTGCATCATTTCCGGACCACGGATGTCTTGATAAGCTTGGCGATGCGTCTTGAAGTAGTGTGCTAGCCAACCATAGACGAAGTGAACGGGAAATGGAGCATGAATTTGAGTCGGTTGGCCGGATGCTGATATCTTGTTCAAACCACGATAGATGCTTGCCAAGACCGGAATAGCCAAGTCAATCTTGAAGCCGCTTGCCATGACTCTCGCCATCTTGAAAGTACTTGGGCGTATGAAGCCGACGCTTTCTGTTGGAAGAACGAAGAGACAAAGCCAACAAGCTATGAATGCCGCCAAATAAGTATCTTCCCTTCTGTTCCCGGTGAGTCCGAATCTAGCAAACAACCTCTCTTCTGCGGTATTCCAAGCTTCATGAGGTCCGAAGTCACCAAGTGGGCGTTGGGTTGATTCGTCTTGGACATACTTCTTCGCCTTTTTGCACCAAAAGCTCACCCAGGCCTCGATGGAAACTTGACCGCCATGAACATCCTTTCACAGCAAGTGATAGGCGTGAAACAAGTACTGGCAACTAGAGGGGGCATATCTCCTTCCGAATTCGCCTTTCTCTATGAGTTCCTTTGCATCGGGAACCACTTCGTCGTAGAGAAGACCCGTCATTGGGAGACCCGCCAAAGAGTATAAATCCCAAAGCGATATGGACAACTCGCCGTTTGAGGTTAAAAGAGTGTTGGTTGCAGGACACCACGCTTCGCAGAATGCCTTCATGATCTCCGAGTTGCCGTCATAGATGAACAGTGAGGCGCGCACCGAGCTATATATTTGGGCTGAATGCATCTTGTCTTTGCACCGGCTGAGTATGTCCTCGGTCCATTCCCAATATCCGGCAATATAGTGGAACTCACCATTGAACCGAAGGTCGTCTCTCCACTCCACATTACCTTCAATGATACTTTGCCCTAGCGTCGGTAGATGAACCGGTTCATTTGAGTGTTGATGATGACCCGCTTCCAGAACCCACACGTGCGAAGCTTTGCTCAACTTTATTCGATATGACCACTCTTTGATGCGAAAGGGCACCGTCATCTTCCCCCGATCACTCGCATATGGTCCGGTGAGACAAGGATGAACCACCAACATCGTGCCTTTCTTGAGGTCTTGCTTCTCGTTGTCGAGGATCACCAAATGTTTGATCCCGGAAGTTGAAGTGGAGTCTTTGAAGTGCACCATGGTTACTTACAAATCAACCAACAAAGAATAAATACCGAGTTAGGTCGAAAAAAAAAAAAAAAAAAAAACACGAGCGAAGTGTTATGTTGTCAATCATGGAAGCTTGCTAGCCTGTTGGGTCACAAGAAATGGATTTTAATTAATTAAGGGTAGAGTTGAGTGCTGGGCATTATTTAAAGTGTTACAAAATTGCAGGTATTATAGTTTTGCAAGTGGAGTGGTTATATATCACATATGCATATATATCTAATATATGTCAGTATGTATATATGTGAAAAGGAAAAGGGCAATCTGGGGTCCCACGCCACTAAGAAGGAAAAGGAGTCCATCTTGTTGGTCTTTGAGACGAGATCACGAGAAACAGCAAATTTGATTAAAAAAAAAAAAAAACACAGAACTCTTATTCTTTTTTCTTTTTTTTTGAAACAGGAGGCCCACGGGAGCCGTGGGCAACAAAACTAAGCCGAAGTGCTCAAAACAGCCTGAATACAAGAGCTAACAGTAGTAGGAGTATGAAAAACACCATAGCGGGCCGGGGCCGCATGACGAGCAATCGTGTGGGCAGCAGAGTTCGCCTCACGAGGAGAGAAACGGAATTCGACATTACCAAAATGAGAGAAAAGTTCACGGATGTCCAGAATAATATTACCAATGGGGGATAGGTCCCGATCAACTTTGCCAATTTTCTCAATCACGCTCAAGCAGTCACCTTCAAAAATCACGTTAGGCCATCCCCGATTAATAGCAAAACGAACAGCTTCCAGGGCTACCAAAGCCTCAACCATATCAGGGGCAAAAAGACCATCTCTTCTGTCGGAAAGCCAACCAATACAAAGACCCGCCGAGTCACGGGCGATAACTCCCAATCCAAACTCCTGGCTATGCTTGAAGATGGCTCCATCGAAGTTAACCTTAATCATACTTGTGGGCGGGTTCTTCCAAAGGGCTTGACCTGGAGAGAGGCGACAGGAACCATGAGTAGAGTTTGCTTCCTCGTACTGACCCACAAAGGAGCGAATAAAGCCGACAAGTCTATCGGGGGTAAGAGATTCACCCTCCAACACCATAGAGTTCCTATTCCACCAGAGTGCCCAAAGGGTAGAGAGAAAGAGAGCCTTATCAGAATTATCCAACAATCGAAGAGCATGGTAGAGCCACCCCGAGATACCCGATCTATATCGAGAGAGCGCCGCCCAAGGGACAAGGAGAAGCGCCCAAGTTTGCCGTGCAAGATGGCAATGTAGTAGGATATGAAGGATAACCTCAAGGGAAGATCCACAAAAAGGGCAAACACTATCCTGGGCAAGACGACGTCTGTGGAGGTTACTAAGAGTAGGGAGACTATCATGAGCGGCCCTCCAAGCAAATAAAAGCACTTTAGGTGCAGCGCGAGTATTCCAAATCAATTTCCATAACGGGGCCTCGGGGGGAGAGGAAGAGGTGGCGAGTCTACGGTTTTGAATATCAACATCCAAGTGATAGGCACTTCTCACCGAGAAACGGCCGTCTTTTGCAAAGTGCCAAATGAGTCGATCAGGATGGCGGCTGCTACTGATCGGTATACTACGGATGAGGTCAACCTCATCATCAGGGAGGAGGGATCGGAGAAGAGGAACATTCCAAGCTGAGCGGTCTGGCAGAAAGAGATTGGCAACACGAAGATCGGAATCTGCCTGAGGAGGCTGAACTCTTGGCTTAAATGAGGATGGGCGAGGTAGCCAACGATCATGCCAAACCTTAAGATTATCACGGGAGCCGACTCTCCACCTAGATCCGGCCTCAATCAAATATCGGGAGCCAAAGATGCTGCGCTAAGTAAATGAGGGGGAGCGGCCAAGACGTGCACTGAAAATATCACCATCCGGGAAGTAGCGTACCTTGTAAAGGCGGCTGAGAAGGTTGTTAGCGTGAGTGATGATCCTCCAGACTTGTTTTGCAAGCATCGCATTGTTGAAAGTTTTGAAGGCTCGAAATCCGAGGCCCCCCACATCTTTCCTACGGCACAACTTATCCCAAGAAATCCAATGGGTTTTCCGTGTGTCCTTGTTGTTCCACCAAAAGTTGGAGACCATAGAATCAATCTCACTGAGAAAGGAGTCTGGTAGTCTAAAACATCCCATAGTGTAAGAGGGGATCGCCTGGGCCACTGCACGGATAAGGACAGCTTTTCCTGCTGAAGATAGGAGCTTCTCAGAATATCCTTTAAGTTTCTTCCAAATCCTCTCCCTGATGGAGTTGAAGACCGTTGATTTCGATTTGCCCACCACAGACGGTAGGCCCAGATAGAGATCGAACCGATCGACAAGCTGTACTCCAATACGGGCAGCAAGAGCAACTTTAACAGAGGAAGATACATTACCACTGAAGACAATCGAGGACTTCTGGAGATTGATAACTTGTCCTGACACCAGAGCATAATCTCTAAGAGCTTGATTAATACTATCCAGGGACTCTGCAGATGCCGAGCCATAAATGAGGGTATCATCGGCAAAGAGGAGGTGCGATATGCTTGGGGCCCCCCTACAGATCGAAATTCCTCTAAGCTGACCGCTAGCTTCCTTGTCCTGTAAAATACAACTAAGGACCTCTGCACAAAGAAGGAACAAATAAGGTGAAATGGGGTCACCCTGCCGGATCCCACGTTCCGGAGTCAGGTGCCCAAAACTAGAGCCCTCCAGAAGGAAAGAATAAGTAACTGTAGTAACACAAGTCATGACAAGAGAAATGAAGCGAGGTGGGAAACCAAACCGTATGAGAACTCGTTCCAGAAAATGCCATTCAACGCGATCGTAGGCTTTGCTCATATCGAGTTTAAGAGCAAAGAAGCCTTCCTTTCCCCTGTTCTTCTTTTTAAGAAAGTGGTTAACTTCAAAAGCAATAAGGACGTTATCCGTAATGAGGCGGGAAGGAATAAAAGCAGACTGGGAAGGGGAGATAATATCCTCAAGAAGGGGTTTAAGACGGTTAGCCAAACATTTTGAAGCTATCTTATAAACCACATTACACAGACTGATGGGACGAAAATGAGTAATAATATCAGGTTTACTACACTTAGGAATCAACACAATATAGGTGAAATTCAGATCTTTAACGAATTTGTTGTGGTTAAGAAACTCCAGCACACAAGAGATAACATCTTTGCCTACCAAGTCCCAGTATTTTTGAAAGAAAAAAGGGGGGAGTCCGTCAGGACCGGGGGATTTGAGGGGGAACATTTGAAAGAGTGCCTTTTTTACCTCCTCGCCTGAGAACGGAAGTAGGAGTTGCTCAGACATCTCATCAGTGACTCGCGGGTTGAGAAGGGCGAGGATACGATTCAGATCATACTCGGTACACATGGAAGAGGAAAACAGGTTCCCGTAGTAGCGAGAGATAACCCCCTGAATGTGATCACGTGAAGAATCCCAAACTCCCGCTTCATCCTTCAGTCCGTCAATGGCATTAGTCTTTGCTCTGTGGGAAGCTTTAGCATGGAAGTACTTAGTATTTTTATTGCCTTCGGAGAGCCAATGGGACTTAGCTCTTTGCTGCCAAATGATTTCCTTTCTCTTCTAGAGTTCGGTTAATGTTGCCCGAAGGGATCTCTCCTGTTCTCTTGATTCCTCCGAGATTGGACCTCTTCGAATATTCTTGAGCCTCTCAGCTGTTGCTTTAATCTCTTTTTCAATATTACCAAACTTATCTCTCTTCCACTTAATTAAACCAAGACGACAGTTTGTGACACTCTCCAAAATCTTATCTTGAGGATCAGGTGCACCTGATTTCTTCCAGAGGGACTCAATAATCCTGCGACAATCATCAACACGTGCCCAAGCTGCCTCGAACCTGAAGGGGCGATGATGCCGGGGCTGTCCACTAGGGGAGTATTTGAGGTCGAACCGGATAGCATGATGATCAGATGTTGTAGTGGGGATATGGGAGATTCGGGAGTGGGGGAATCGGTTTCTCCAATGGGGAGTAGCAATGGCTCGATCAAGTCTCTCGCGGATAGTGTTAGGATGGGGGTGATTGTTGGACCAAGTAAAACGATCCCCAATAAATCCCAGGTCAAATAAATCAGCAGCATCCAGGGACGAACGAAAAGCACGAATGAGGGAAGGATTTCTGGGATTGCCCCCCTGTTTCTCATCAGCCGACAATAGCTCATTAAAATCTCTACAGACAAGCCAGTCTTGCTTAGAGTTTCTGCTGAGACGAGTTAAGAGGTCCCACGATTTCCATCGGAGCTGGGTATTGGGTTCTCCATAGAACCCCGTGAAACGCCAAGGGGAAGAAACAGTGTCATCTTGGATCAACACGTCAATGTGGTATTTGGACATACTCTGCAATGTGACATCAATCTCACGTTTCCATAACAATGCCAAACCTCCTCCTGTGCCAGCAGAATCAACGTTAACGCCAAACCAATCTAAAGAATTCTTTAGTCTTTCAATTTTCCTCTTCTTACAACGTGTTTCGGAGAGGAAAATGATCGAGGGGTTAATTGCCCGAATGAGTTCGAGCAGCTCTTCCATTGTCGAGAGACCCCCCAACCCTCGACAATTCCAACAAAGGCCGATCATTGTGCTCGGCGGGGCTGCTCCGCAGCCTCCGCCGTTGAGTTAGAGATGTCTGTCGGGATACGGACCTGTGAAATCTTCTTTAACGAGTTTTCAAGAGTAGTGTTGGAATCTGAGGGGTGGGCTTTGCGCTTACCAGTTCGTTTTGATACTGGGGCAGAAATTAACTGGGATAGCGGGTTTAGTAGACGTTTTTTCTTTGGTGAAACTAGCAGAGCAGGTAAGATTGGGACGTTGAAAAGGGCATCCGACTGGAGAGAGAGCTCTTTATTGGTTATAGTTGTGGTGAGAGAGGTGTGTTGGGTGTTAGAAGGTTTAAATATTCTAGGTGGGATGAGATTGGGCTCGGAAGGTGAGTGGTTTAATTGAGGATTTGGGTTGTCTAGTAATGTGTTGGGCCTGATTGGGGATATGGGGTATTGTTTCGTGGCTGGGATAATTGGGCTAGAGTCTATGATTGTAGTAGTTGGGTGGATTTCTAATGGGGACAAACTCCCAGTTCTGTTAGTGTTTGGCCCTGGCCCACAAGGGTTTATAAGATTGGAGTTAGGGTTGAGAGTCACGTGATGTGGAGAAAAAGTAAGAGAAGTGGGGGTAGCAATGGAGGCGGTTGAGTGAACAGTCCCAACAGAGAACGAGGCAGAGGGGGTCAGGGGAGACTGATTTTGATAAGACAAAGAAATGGTGAGGGGTGCTGGTTTGGTGAGGCTGGTAGAGGAGGTCAGAGATACGCAACTGCTGGTTTGGGAAATTTGGAGGCTCGAGGCAACTGGGGTCAACATCGGGAAGATATCATCGGGATTTGGGATTGAAATTTGGGTTTTGAATTTTCCGGCGAAGGCCTGTGGTGGAGAAGTGGTCGGATTGTTGTTCGTGTTGTTAATCGTGGGTTTTTTGAAGGTAGGGAAGATAACAGGGTTCTTGGGTGTATTCAGATTTTCACGCAGCCATGGTCCATAGGGGTAATTGGGTTTTGGATCCACAAAACCTTCTTCAAAGCGCTTCTCACAGATTTTTTCAGTGTGATTGCACATTCCACAGATGTAGCAAAAGTTGGGTAGTCGTTCGTAGGTGAGTGTGGCGATGAGATCTTCTCCGTTGGGCTGTCTCAGTTTGACGCAACGACGCAGAGGTTGGGTAACATTTATGCTTACTCTTATTCGAAGGCTATCGAGTCTGGTCTTGTTTGTGCGTTCCGTATCGACCTCGACGAGACGTCCAACAGCGTTCCCGATGCAGGTTCCCACTTCTTTTGTCAATTTTGCAAAGGGGAGACCATGAATGTGTATGTAAAAGTCGCTGAAACTGAGATTCATTGTCATGGGGTCCTCGTCTTCTTTGATAGGGTTGATGAGAATGAGTTGTCTTTCAAAGGTCCAGGGTACCCCATCAATAACTCGTTGTCTGTCTAACTTATGGTTGAATGTCATCATGAATCGGTCATCACGGAGCTTGTGGATGGTTAGGCCTTTAGCTGGATTCATGACTCTGGAGAGAGTATTCTTGAGAGCTTCAAAGTTCAGGTTCTTGGTAGAGAGAATTCTGCCCACCAGACAGAGGTTTGTGTTGATGTGAGAGGCATTCCATGCCTCCTCAGAGATACTAATTTCTGCTGATTCTTCTTCTGTGAGGGAGAGCATGGTCCCCAAATTATATAGATCCTCATCCATGTGTACCTTGCTGGGTCCTGTTCAGTATCTAGCCCTGCTCTTCCCTTGACTTAGTGCTGAGAATTCCGACCACTTCCGGTTCCGGTGGCGTGGAGGTGGTGGAAAATCTGTGGAAGCAGAACAAAACTGAACACAAGTAAGAGAACTAAAAGAGAAACAGGGGAGAGGAAAAGACACAGGAGAAAGGAAGGGAACGTCCTGGCTGAATGACAACTGGAACGACGAATCTTCACCGGTGAAGGGAAGCACGAACAGAGCTCTCAGTGAGAGAGACTTTTTACAGAGCTCTTAGTCGAAGGGGAGAAATTTTGGCAGACTCCTTGTTTAGATAAAATCTCTTTTGGCTCGGTTCTATACGACAAATAACAGGAAGCCGGAGTCAACAGTTTTGAGAATTTTTTTTAACAAAGTTCTTGTTTGAAGAAAAAGAGAAGAAGATTTTTGAAAAGGAAGCAAAAAAATTGACGGCAGACGCGGGCACGTCTACGGCGCAATACCAATTCGCGATTCTCTTCTCCACGCAAATTTAGCAATTCCAATACCTGCGAAACAGAGAAAAGCAAAGTTCAGCAAAAGAAGGGAGAGAAGAAAGAAATAAAAGGGGAAACTAAAGCAAGAGGAAAACAGGAAGAGCGGGAGAAAATCGGCTTCTCAATAGAGTCAAATTCTTAAGACTTGGGTCGCCTCTTCACCTTGGAGCCTCCTTCGTGAACCCTCTCGAAGCCAAATTTGGTGCTCGGTGTGGAGACTGTATTGTAAAGAAAAGGATAAGGTCAGAAGATACTTGCTGCTTCTCGGATCGATGCTGGATCACGGCGCGGCTCTCAGCTTATCTTCTCTCTACAAATTGTGTTTCGAAATTGGATGTTGTTATGGTTCAGAAACAGAGTATTGGCAATTTGGGAAAACATTTCCATAAATCCGAAAATCAACCACGTAAATATTAGGTAAAGAACAAATTGTATAAAAAAAGAGTAATAAAAAGGAGAATCAAAGAAGAAGATGAATAGCAGAGTGAACAAAGAAGAAGACGAATAAACAGAGAGTTCTATTTCATTTCTGGCTGCCTCTCCCCAAACAACCCAGAATCCCATATAACCTAATTACAACGTGAAGAAACGTTACAACAATATTGACACTTTTCTATAGATTTAACGTTTTTACTCTTCTTTCCAACTATACCCTTTCCTTGTCAATCTAAATGTCTAGTTTGCCCTTGAGAAATTGGCATGATCATGACAAATCTCCCCCCTTAACAGATCCTTGTCCTCAAGGATCCTAACCGGCAACGCCACCACATCTTCGTTACTCCTCAATTCTACATTCTTCACTCTCTATCCCAGGCGCCTGTGCAAGTGTTTCTGTCTGCTCAGATGAAATGTAAAATGCAAATCCATTTATAGCAAAACAGAACAAGACGAGAACAAGAACAGCATTTCCGAAGTAGTTATACAACATCAGGTAGCTCATTTGTTGATACTTCCAGTATCCCATAACCGGCAAGGTCAGGCTGTGCTGACCAGGACTGCTTCTCTTGTAATTAACCTGAAGATGAGTTGACATATGTCTCGCCACCATCAAGTCCTCTAACCCTGAAACATTAAAGTTCAGTGCAACCTTTTCCTTTTCAATTTTAAGCTTCATATTTCTCGATTCTAAGGTTTCTTGCTCATCTAAGTGCTCAAATGATGACATGTTCGTCTCGGGTACTGTATCCATCTCAGAGTTTGTTTGTTCCTGATCTCCTGAAGGCAAATTTATACCTCCACTATTTCTCCAATTGAAACTCATACATAAATAATTCAATGCATAGGTAACAGAGGAATTTTTCATACTTTGAACAGCTTCAGATGCAGTGGCCATTGTATGAGGAATCAAGAGAAAAACCACCAAACCCAGAAACAAAGTCGCAAAAAGAAATGCAGCAAACGCTTTCTTCACCCACATCCAGAACATTGACCTTTTGCAGGAATTAAGCACACGTATTGGTGTACTTGGAGACTGGTATGCTATCTGAAGCAGTGAAGATTCTCCAGGTTGAAGAGAAAATCCGGTACAATTATGTGAAGCAAACCCATTCATCAACAGCTTGATCCCAGAAGGTGGCAGAATGCTGTTGCCGAAGAAATTCTGCCTTCCCTTTACATAATCAACCTCATTGATTTGCTCTGTATACCTAACAGAAGAATCTAATTCACATTCTGAGCAAACACTTATCACATCAATGCAAGAGATTTCCATCCGACCACTTCCTGTGTTATTACTCAATATGAGCATTTTGCACTCCATATTTACTTCATCAGTTTCTAAATCAGCACAACTCCTCCAGATAAAGGGCTTCAACAAAATAGATCTTGATAAAGTGGATATCCAAGCAGTTAGCTCCTCCAAATAACGGGCTTCAATGAAAGGATTAAAAAAGGACAAATTCCTTCTCCACCTTCCTCTGAACAAATCCCACCTCTGCAAGAATTCAGTATGCTGGGTCTGTCTCAAAAGTTTTCTTTCACCACCGTGTGCAGAAATCGACTTAAGAACATCAATTCGACTTGTAATGCTGTAATTCAAAGATGTTAAAAGAACGTTTCTCCTAGCAGCATCTTTCTGAACAAACGACAATGAAGAAATCTCAGAAAGCGAGTCAAACAGTGTATTTCCAACACTATATCTCAACTCCAGCACTCCTTTTAGCAGCTCATCCCCAATCCTAGTGGTGCCCCATAATTCATAACTTCTCTCACTATTATCAACAACTTTGCTAAGCGACACTACATGTGGACTATGTTGCACAAATCTCGGCAAATCAAACAACCATCCGCCGGGATCAATCATAAACTCAGTAAATGAATGAGTACCTCTTGCAATATGGTTGTTTCCATCCTTTAAACCCTCTATCAACAACTCAACACCAAACTCTAGTAGTATACTCTTTCCATGTTCATCCATTAGTAACTCATCAAACATTTTATAACAAATGTCTGTAGCCCTTAATTCTTTCCCTTCGAGCACATACAAATTATTTAAAGTCATTTTTTTGGTTTCTACTCCCAACAATTTCTTATTTTCTCTCTCGGGCATTTTATCGAACACCTTAGTGCCGATATCTTCTGTCGCTTTCTTAATCAAGAGTTTATCATCTTTTGAGCCACCCATGCAATTTGACACAACTGTTGGAATCTCCACGGAATCAAACCTTTCAGGCACGGTATTCTCCCCTCTGAGCAACCTCCTAATTTCCTCCATCTTAGTGTCGATATCTTCTACAATTTTCTTAATCAAGAGTTTATCATCTTTTGAGCCACCCATGCAATTTGACACAACCGCTGGAATCTCCACTGAATCAAACCTCTCAGGCATGATATTCTCCCCTCCAAGCAACCTCCTAATTTCCTCCATCTTGGAGTTCATGGATCTCTCCATTTTCTGAGAGAATTCCTCCAGCTGCTTCTTGAATTCCTCTTGCCCATCCTTCAACTGAATCACAACTACCTCCAAGTCCTCAAGGCGTTGTGCTTGAGTCTTTGTCTCTTTCCCCAGATTTAGCTCGCAACCTGCTTTGATACCAATGTTATGGTTCAGAAACAGAGTATTGGCAATTTGGGAAAACATTTCCATAAATCCGAAAATCAACCACGTAAATATTAGGTAAAGAACAAATTGTATAAAAAAAGAGTAATAAAAAGGAGAATCAAAGAAGAAGATGAATAGCAGAGTGAACAAAGAAGAAGATGAATAAACAGAGAGTTCTATTTCATTTCTGGCTGCCTCTCCCCAAACAACCCAGAATCCCATATAACCTAATTACAACGTGAAGAAACGTTACAAGAATATTGACACTTTTCTATAGATTTAACGTTTTTACTCTTCTTTCCAACTATACCCTTTCCTTGCCAATCTAAATGTCTAGTTTGCCCTTGAGAAATTGGCATGATCATGACAGATGTGAGAATTGAGGCAAAGGGACAACATATTTATAGGCATAAATCCTTATTCAATTAGGATTTTATAAGCTATATCCAATCAATTCGGAGAAGTTATCTCTTAGAGTCCATGGGCATCAAGGAAATCCTCCTGTTAATCAAGGCTGCAATCTGTGATCAAAGTGAATCTTATTTTCGGGATTCGGAGGGATCGTGAATTGATCAGATAAGTCCTGTTGGAATTTAAAAAAAAAAAAAAAAAAAATAAGAGGATGAAGGCGGATGAGACGCATTTTGTCCAGAATCCAGAATGTTGAAGCATCTCTGCGTGTTCATGGAAACTCTGAACAAGTTTGCCTCCAAGTTAGACTCAATTTTCAGTCTGGGCCTATTTGAAAAAAAAAAAAAAAATCATGGTCCATCAAAGAACAAATGAAGTGTAAATTCTATTTGAGAGGTAGCCCGATTGGGCCCATTTCCTTTAAGGGGAAATTAAGAAATTGTGATGAAAAGGAAATTGGGCCAAAGTTATTCAAATCCCATTAATTTAGTGGGGTGATGTCCGATTGGGCCATTTGCTATAAAGGAAGGATGAACAATTGTGATAAGTAAAAGTGGAAAGTTACTCAAAAGGCAAAGCTCGTGAGCTATATATATTTTCTTCAAATGAGTTGACTATATATTTTCAAGTCCATGAGTATGCAATTGTCAAGTCCAAAATCAAAAGTGACGATGATGCCCAAAGTCATTTTAAATTTGAAGATTTAAATCAAGTACTTCAAATTTCGCCGAGATGAACGCTTGGTACGTCTTTCACCGAGCTTTGAAGTGGGGGCACATGTGTAAATGAATATTAAGTATCAAATTTAATTCATTCTATTTTTATATTTTTTGGATAAATATTAAACCAAAAATCCATAAAATATTTAAATAGTTGATTTAATTGATAATTTTAATATTTATGTTGTCATCAAATCAAATACTGACACGTGTCAAAATTGAGGTGTTCCGGCCAATCAAATCAAGCCTTGCAGTTCAAATGGTGATGACTAGGGATGGTAACGAGCCGAGCCGGCTCGCGAGCTACACGAGCCGAGCCGAGCCAGAACCCGAACCCTTTATTTCTTGGCTCGTGGCTCGCGAGCCCATATATTTAATTAAAAAAATAATATTTTTAATTTTTATGTATATAAATATTTTATTAATATATAATATTATATATATATTCATTAAATTTAATACAAAATGAATAAAAAAATAATATATTTATTATATATATTCATTTAATATATATTATTATATATAAAAATATATTAAATTATTAAAAAACTAATTTTCTAAATAAAAATAATATTAACGGCCGAGCCGAGCCAAGCTCGAGCCTTGATCGAGCCGAGCCCGAGCCTTGAAAAGAGGCCAAGGCTCGGCTCGTTGCCATCCCTAGTGATGACCAATCAAATGATGACACGTGGCATATCTCAACACGTGGACAAATCAAGTCAAGACATGTGTCATTTATTTGTTTTCTTTAATATAAAATCAATATTAAAGTAATAAATAAATAAATAAATTTGATATTATCCCTTTAATAAATAAATAAATTAATTAAAGGGATAATTATCACAAGCTCCACCCTACGCCTATAAATAGAGGCATTCTACAACACAATTCAGACAACTTGGAGAAGCAAAGGAGCAAGCCACAAAGCAAGGAGAAAGAAGCTCTCTGGTGTTCTTCGGCATCCTCGGTGTTTTTCGGCATCTTCAACGGCGTTCTTCGTAGAAGTCAGCATCAACGGCGTTTGATCCGATATCAAGGCATCGAAGTGGTGTTTCGGCGTTGCTCTCCTCAAAGATCGAAGCGAAATTCAAGGCGTTCTTCGCGTTCTTCGTGGAAATCAACCAGGTCCGATCCGCAACAAGGCGTCAAGTCCGCGAATCCGGCGTTTTCCTCAAATCAAATTCGAAGGTGCTCCAAGCGTGTTCTTCGGCGTTCTTCGAGAAAGTCATCAAACTGAGGCGTTCAATCCGCAATCAAAGCATCAAATCCATATTTCGGCGTTACTCCTCAACAAATTCAAATCAAACTCAAATCAACATCAAAGGTGTTCATCGACGTGTTATTCGGTGTTCATCAAATCAAGGTGTTTAAATTCGCGATCAAGTCTAAAGACTCGCAATTAACGTTTAAAGAAGCAAATCAAATTCAACGGAAGAACGAAGCTCCAAAATCAACAAAGGCATTTCAAACCTTCCGAATTTCAGCAAATTCTTGTAGGAAGAATCAGAGATTGTATCCACAAATTCAAACAAATCAATAAAATTCATTTGTGATTATTTCTCGCGTTTAATTATTTAATTTACACGAAAATTATATTACAATGTGATCCGGGTTTGAAAACATTGACGCAACCATGAGACACACTCAAGGTAGTGTGAATCACATATTCGGTGTTACTGTCATTATAACATGTCACTCAAATGACTGAGTATCAAATATTTTTTGATACAATCATTATATATAAAATTTATTAGTTATATGATTTTTTCGATAGAGCCATGATTGATAGCGTCGTCGTGGAGGGTGGGGTTTTGTTGTTTCTCTTCAATGTGATCGGCTGTAAAAATAGCGAACTTGGGGTACTTCGTTACATGTTTTGCTGAGTCATTGAGACGAAAATACTTTCGGATTTTCCCTTCTTACTTTTTTTTTTCCCTAATACTTTATTATTTTTAATATTTTTATTTTGAAAATATGCAAAACCTTTCAAAACTAGAAGAAAAAATGAACTATAAGCACCCACAACCCTGTGTTTTATGAAATGAGTCAAAAAAACCTGTAAAAAAAAAAATTAGTAAAATAAACCCTGTATTTTTTATTTTTTTCAAACCGCCCCTTTACACCATTTAGTCAAAGAACCGACGTGTTTTGTCAAAATTGCCCTTCTTTCATTACAATACATTCTTAAAGAACTATATGTGATGGGTCCGGGAATGGATGGATCCGAATCCGATCACTTTACAATTTATATTTGTGGAGGAAACCACCGGAGCTTCGCCGGAAATGAGAAAGTGAGTTCAACCTGTTGGGACAAGCACAAGGAAAGTCAGAAGGCCAAGCTGGGGGAACTGGGGGTGATACCCAGTTTGGCTCTCCGACGCTCAAGTCAGTTTAGTGTATGGAGAAATGTAAGTTTAGTCACAGTTGCAGAAGTGAAGAAAGCTTACTTGTGTAGAAGATGACTTTAGCTATTTATAGTTGAGGGTCAAGGGCCCTTTGGTCATTTGCCTCAAGTGGTCCTGGCCGAATGTTGCCCTAACACGTGGCGCTGTGAGAGAGAAACCTAGGAGGAATCTTCTGCAAAAGCGGCCAAAAGTTAGTGCTGGCAACAGTGGCAGGTGCGCGGGCATGTACGTTGTGTCAGAGAGCCATTTGGGCGGTTGGTGACGAGGGCTTGAGAGCGCGCTCGTGACAACCTGGAGTACTGGAAACCAAGGTATCCGCTGAGGGGAATGTAGGCTTCAGTTCAAGTGACGAGCCAAAGGAGAGGCCGCTCTGAGGGAGTGTGACGCTCGAAGAGGGCTCCCTTGGCGCGTGGGCGTACCAATCGTTTGGTATGTAGGACGCTCGTGGGAGTGATAGCGCTCGTTGGGCTTAACTCCTGAAGAAGGGTGGCGTTCGTTGGCTTAGCGCTCGTGCGCTGATGGGTGCAGCCTTGTGGAGACAGATGTCATCATCTCGGTGATGCCACGTGTCTTGATGTGAGACGATCGTATTTTGACCCCATCATTTTGCCCCCCAATTCTGTAGTCCTTATTGATAAGGACTGTAGAATTTTGACACGCTCTATCTCTTGTTCATAGCGCTCGTGTAAGGCTTGGCGTGTTGAACAATTTTTCCTCTGATGGTGCCATTAATGCGGTCTTTTCAACCGACCGCTCGTATCACTTCCGCATTAAATGTTTGTACTATTCTGAAGCCCTTGAAACGTCAGAGCATTAAATGCGGGTGCGCGTGGGGCGCGTGAACATTGGGATGCATGTGCCGGTTCCGTAAAGTGGGCGGTTTCCTAGGCGGGAAATGATTACCATTTTGAATTTATTGCCGAAAACGGTACCAACTTCCATCCCTATAAATACGGGATTCTGAGATCTTGTCACTCTTTACGCATTCAAAACTTCCAAGTATCCTCTGCAAGAAGAATTCTCTCGCATCTTCAAACTCTTCTCCAGTTTTCTCCAAAAACTTTCAAGGTAAATCTCCATTGTAACTTTCTAACTTTGCTAACCGTAGATTCGGACTTTAGGATTTCATAACCCCATAGACTTTCGCCTTTCTGAACCTTAATCTTTTTCCAAGAAAAACTTCCAAATCACAATTTCCGCCATGGCCGACCAACATATCGAGGAATTTGCCAGTGAAATCCAAGAGATGGCCACTGAAAGTTCTTCTTCTCCCGATTCCCCCAGAGATGAAGAGTTGGGGGCGGCGGTAATGGCGATGGAGGATAGAAACCCAGGCGGAGTGGATCCTCTTTTTGAGGAGATGGATCTGGTGATAGAGGCAGAACGGCAAGGGTCTGTTCTCCCTATAACTCAAAGTGCCACACATCCCCACCGCCATGCCGTGACCGTGGCTGTCGCAAACCCGCTTCCCGTGGCGGAAGCCGTAACCGGGCCTTCAGAAAGGGCCCGTGACAAGGGCAAAAGTAAGAAAACCCAAAAATCCAAAGGACCCAACGAGGGTGAGGGGTCAGGTTATCAGGCTACTGAGCGCACGCCGGATGAAACTCCCAGCACAGCTACCGTGGGGGATGTGAAGACGATGATGGCCCCCATTTACTGGGACGAGCGCTACTCGTGGAGAATTCCAAAAAACCACGAGCGCGCCAATAATCCACCTCCTGGAGAAATGGCGGTGTACATAGCCTCGGTCAGCTCAGGGGGCTTGAGGTTCCCCATCTCAATTTCGTTGGCCCACTTGCTGAATGATCTGGGACTTTGTCCCTCGCAAATCGTGCCCAACGGCTTGGCCTTGCTGACCTGTTTCGTGATCTTGATGAGGAGCGTGGGTTACGAGCCGTACTCACGAAATTTCAACGCCCTTTTCCAAGTGGTCAGTTCCTCACGTTCTTCTCCCGAGGCGGGTTTTTACTACGTTCAAGCGAAGGCCCACATGAAGCTGATTAACTCACCCTCGAGCACTTATGGCCCCAACTGGAAAGAAAAGTTTATCTTCGTTAAGGCCCCAACAGAAGAGGGCTTTGGGGTGACCACACACTGGGGCTCGTTTTCAAAGAGCCGGCTGCAACCTGTCCTTCCTAAAGATTGGGCCAAAAACTTAGCAGCCACACTGAGGGACGAGGGCCATCTGATTCAAGCGAAAGATTGGATAGATGACGAGGAGCTCATGTTCTTGTGCGGCCTCTCAGACAATCCATATTTCCTTGACAACCCTCCGGCTCGTGATGTAGACAGAGACGGTAAGATTCTTAGGGCACTAACTTTAGATAGGAATAAATACTAACTTCTTTTCTGCACTTGTAACTTGCACTTATCAATTCTTGTCCAAAGATTTATAACCCTTGTATTTCCCTTTTTGCAGGAGCTGCTGTTTTAGAAATGGCTGGCGGAATTAGACAAGCGGCCCGTTTTGCCCATGCGAACAGAAACCAGACCCCACAGGGGAACCAACAGCGCGAGCCACAACGCCCTCGTAACCGCAACGATAGAGGGGACGCTCGTGGTGGCGCCAGTTCGAGCGCCAACCCTGAGGTGCAGCCCCCTCGTGGCCGAGGGGAACGTAGATTGGTCCCGAGAGAGACCAGGGGGAGATCAGAAAGAGCGGGAGATGTTCAGCCCCCCATTCCTGCAGAACAACCGAGGCCAGTAACCACTCTGGCGATAACTGAGGCTCCTCCGAGCTCGAGCGCAAACAGGCCTTCCCGCAAGAGGAAGAGAATGCCCGATTCTGCCGCGATCAAGGGCAAGGGCAAGCAAGTGGTTGAGGGCCCCCGTGGCGAGGGGGAAACTTCCTCTTCAGAGGAAGAACGCATGTGGGAGTTCCCCCGACGAGGGGACAGGGATTTTTCCGGCGCCACCGACGGGGGGCCGGTTTTGCTGAGGCCTGGCTCGGTCGCCCAGGCTGTCACCGAGAATTTGTACAGCAAGGCTCAATTCTCGGCTGACCACCGGCACCTCTACAGTGAATCTGTGGAGAAGGTGACCCTAGATGCGGCCCACGCCCTGATTTCCGTAAGTAATCATTCCTTGCACTTTTCCTTCTCTTTTCTGTAAATCACCATTTTTTGACTAACACTTTTCCTCTCGTTTGTGCAGCAAGTTCTTCCCCGGCTCAAAAATGTGCAAATGCGAGCCTCCATCTACGCCGATCGGAAAGCCAAATACAAGAAGATGGCGCGCTCGAACGACCCGGCTCAAATTCAATCAGAGCTGGATGCAGAAATTGCAAAATACGAATCCCTCAAGGATTTGTTCAACACGACCGAAGAGGAGCTGGGGAAGCTTAAGGAGGACTTCTTGGCGGTTGACGGCGCTCGAATTCGTTTGGGCAACGAGCTGGGCCAAGCCAACGAGCGATGCAAGAAGGCCGAGGTGGAGAGGGAGAGCTGGAAAGCAAGGGCTTTGGACGCCGAGCGCAAATTCAATGACACAGTCAGCGAGTGGCCTCGAAGCCTAGAGCGTGCGAACAAGGAAGCGCTGATCAAATTCTGCCATTCCAAAGCCTTCAACTTCGCGGCCTCGTTACACTGCTTGGACGAGGCTCAAAATGCCTTCAACCTGGCGGTGGATCAGGGCATCCACAAAGGGCTGACGGATCCGGCGATGAAGGGAGCCGAGGGCACCGGGCTCATGTTTAATGAGCGCTGTGAAGAAGCAGATGAGGATCCCAACGACCCTGCGGACGGCATAGCGGAAATGGAGTACGACTTCTTGGTCAAGTTGCTCCAGGATGAGTACACCGATGCCCATAGGGGAGGGGATGCGGTCCAAGGTGATGATCCTGAGGACGAGCCTGAAGCGCCCATCATAGAGGAAGCCCCAGTCCAAGCCGATGAAAATGCCAACGCTCCTGAGGCCGGTGCAGATGAGCCCAACGATCCCCACGCTCAACAGCAAGAGCCTGAGGGCCCAGTTCAAGGCCCCGTTTTGGTGATCGTTGATGAAGACGTTGCCCCAGCCGCTTGAAGCTCTTCCCCTTAGCAATTCTCTGTATTTTTCAGCTTTGCTTTCTTTTGTAACAGTATTTTCTGGGCCTTTGAGCCCTTTGCTTTGTAATGATCCTTTCAGCAATGAATAAATATTCCTTTTTCATGCCTTTGTTCTTCAGTTTATTTATAATAAGACCGTTTAGCATACTCCGTGAATGTTTTATTTCTCTGATGCAATGAAAATTTGTCTAAGTCTTGAGCGCTCGTGAGGATCTTATGGTGAGATTGCCCCCCTGCTCAAGGCTTGTATAAATTTTTGCCTTTGTAAATCTATCTTGAGAATTTGTCTAAGTCCTGAGCGATCGTGAGGGTCTTATGGTGAGATTGCCCCCCTGCTCAAGGCTTGTATAAATTTTTGCCTTTGTAAATCTATCTTGAAAATTTGCCTAAGTCTTGAGCGCTCGTGAGGGTCTTACTGTGAGATCGCCCCCACGCTCAAAACTTGTATAAATCTTTCCTTTGTAAATTTGTTTAAGTCCTGAGCGATCGTGAGGGTCTTACTGTGAGATCGCCCTTACGCTCAAAACTTGTATAAATTTTGTTGTGCCTTTGGGGGAATTTTGCTAAGTCCTGAGTGTGTGCGAGGGTCTTACTGAGTGGTTGCCCTCGTTCAAGACTTGTGACATTCTTTCCGCCTTTTGGGGGATTTTGCTAGGTCTTGAGTATTTACGAGGGTCTTACTGAGCGGTTGCCCTCGTTCAAGACTTGCGCAATTCCTTTTTGATTCTGAGACCATCGTTCGAGCGCTCTGGCTCTTATCGTCTTTTCTGGTTCTGCAAGAGATCCCATTTTCGAGCGCAAGGCGTTTTAATAAACGGCCGAGGCCTACTAGGACCTTCTCTGAGGGAGATCCCACTTTCGAGCGCAAGGCGTTTTAAGAAACAGCCAAGGCCTACTAGGATCCGTTCTCGTAGGAGATCCCGTTTTTCGAGCGCAAGGCGTTGTAAGAAACAGCCAAGGCCTACCAGGATTTGCTCTTGTAGGAGATCCCGTTTTCGAGCGCAAGGCGTTGTAAGAAACAGCCAAGGCCTACTAGGATTTTCTTCGCGATCCTCTTCCAACTTGCCTAATTGGTTGTGAGCGTAACCAGTCTATCCTTATGAGGGCGTCCCCCCATGCGGAGTAGAGTGCTGGCCAGCGTAACCCATAAGAGATAACAGCATTCATATTGGAATGGGTTGCCAACCACGCTCGCGAAGACGAGGGACATGGGACTTATCCATTCAAGCAACCAAAGAAACAGGAATATTAAAGAAATTAAAAAGATTATGTTACCTTTTACTTTAATTGGAAGTACATAGAACCCGTCAACGAGGGTTGTTACATCAGAGTTTGCAAAAGAGCTTTTAAACATAAAACCGCCGGAGGTTACATGCATTCCAAGGGCGAGGCAAGCGCTCACCTTGAAGTGTCTCCAGGGTGTAAGTGTTGTTAGCTCTGAGTTGTATGACTTTGAATGGGCCTTCCCAATTGGGGTCCAATTTCCCCACGTGCTTGGATACTTCCACTTTCTTCAAAACCAAGTCTCCCAGCTGGAAAGTTCTTTCCTTCACACGCTTGTTGTACTGTTGGGCCACAGAGGCTTTATAGTGGTGGATCTTAGCCCACGCTCGGTCTCTCCTTTCATCCAGCAAGTCCAACTCCAAGCTCCTGTTGCCATCATTGAGGTGAGGCTCGAAATAGCCGACACGAGCGGATTCATTTACTATCTCCGCTGGTATCATTGCTTCTGATCCATAAACGAGCGCGTAAGGGGTTTCTCCAGTGGCCGCTCGTGGGGTGGTGCGATAAGCCCAAAGCGCTCCTTGCAGCTCCTCAGCCCATTCACTTTTCTTGCTTTCAAGCATGGTTTTCAGATGTTGCAAAATGATTCTATTGGTAACTTCTGCTTGCCCATTGGATTGTGGATGTCCTACAGAGGTAAATCGCTGTTCTATCCCCAACTCAGAACACCACTCTCGTGTGTCTGCCGCTATGAACTGGGATCCATTGTCGGAAATGAGCACCCTCGGTATACCGTACCTGCAAATGATGTTCTTCCAAATGAAGTCCCTCACAACCTTAAAAGTGATTTTCGCAACAGCTTCAGCCTCGGCCCACTTGGTGAAATAGTCGACGGCTAGAATGACAAACTTCCTTTGTCCCGCAGCCATGGGCAAGGGGCCCACAATGTCTATTCCCCACTGGTCAAAAGGCCAAGAGACGTCTATTGGGATCATTTGTGCGGCTGGCAATTGAGGGAGATTTGAATGAAATTGGCATTTGGGGCATTTCCTCGAAAATTCAATGGCATCCTGGAGAACTGTAGGCCAATAAAACCCACTTCTCAGAATCTTTTTTGCCAAGATACGCCCTCCGGAATGATTCCCACAGTTTCCATTGTGGATGAGTTCGAGCGTCTCCTTCGCTTGTGAGGGCCTCAGGCATCTCATTGGGGGTCCTTGAAATGATTTCTTGAACAACCTCCCCTCGGGATCCAGAGCGAAACGAGGGGCTTTATTTCTGACTTTCCTGGCTTCCACCTTGTCAGCGGGAGTGATTCCATCCCTAAGGAAAATGAGGATGTCGTCGAGCCAACAGGGCTCGTTTGGATCAATCATGGCGATCATCTTGGTGGCGACCCTTTCCTTGATCAAAGGTTCCTCAGTTCTAAGGAACGTAACAGAACGTTCGGAAGTGCCTTCTAAAGCTGAAGCAAACTTTGACAGAGCGTCTGCGCGCTCGTTTTCTCCCCGCGGCACTTGAAGTAGGTGAAACTCCTTGAACTTCCCAATGATTTCTCTGGCTTTCTTTAAGTACTGTACCATGGTGGTTTCTCGAGCCTCATAAGTTCCTTCAATCTGGCTCGCTATTAATTGTGAATCCACATAAGCAGTGATTCTGGAGGCTCCATTCTGAAAAGCAATATTCAACCCTTGCACGAGGGCTTCATATTCTGCTTCGTTATTAGTGACCTGGAAATCCAGCTTGATTGCATAGTCCAGCTCAATTCCATCGGGGTTTCTGAGGGCCACTCCTATTCCTCCCCCTTGAGAGGTTGAGGAACCATCTGAGTGCAGTACCCATAACCCCTCATTCTCCGCAATGGTGGGCTCGAAACCAAAGCGTTCAACCAACAAATCCGCCACAACCTGAGCCTGTATCGCGGTCCTGGGCTCGAAGCATAAGTCAAACTGACTCAATTCGATGGCCCACTTGATTAATCTGCCAGATACGTCTGGCTTGGACAACACTTGCTTCAAGGGTTGGTCGGTGAGAACCGTTATGGAGTGCGCTTGAAAATAAGGCCTTAGCCTTCTCGAGGCGTTGATAAGAGCGAACACAAATTTCTCAATCTCTAAGTACTTCTTTTCGGCTCCTTGCAATGTTTTACTCAAATAATAAACGGGCAAGTGCTTCCGCTCCCGCACAGCGATTAGAACCGCGCTCGTGGCTTCAGGAGAAACGGAAAGATACATGAATAACCTTTCGCCTTCGACAGGCTTAGTCAGCAGTGGTGCGCTCGACAAGTAAGCCTTCATATCCTGCAGCGCCCTTTCACATTCCTCCGTCCAAGCAAAGTTACGCGCGTTCCTCAGAATTTTGAAGAAGGGGAGGTTCCTGTCCGCCGAGCGCGAAATAAATCTGTTCAACGAGATGATTTTTCCTACTAGGACCTGCACTTCCCGCAAGTTTCGAGGGGAAGGAATCTCCAAAATAGCCTTGATCTTCTCCGGATTGGCCTCAATTCCCCTCTGACTGACCATGTACCCCAGGAACTTTCCTCCTTGTACTCCAAAGGTGCATTTTGAAGGGTTCAGCTTCATCCCATACTGGCGCAAAATTGAGAAAGTGCGCTTGAGATCTTCCAAATGGGAATCCTGGCGCTCGCTTTTGACAATCATATCATCCACGTACACCTCCATGGACTTACCGATTTCCTTTTCAAACATCTTGTTAACGAGCCGCTGATATGTAGCTCCGGCGTTCTTAAGTCCAAAGGGCATGACTAGGAAGCAATATACCCCCAGATGGACAACGAACGAGGTTTTGGGGGCGATCTTCTGGGGCCATAAAAATCTGATAGTATCCCTGGAAAGCGTCCATCATGCTCATTAGCTCGCAACCCGCGGTCGAATCCACCAATTGATCAATCCTGGGCAGTGGGTAAGGATCTTTAGGGCAGGCTTTGTTGAGATCAGTGAAATCGTTGCACATGCGCCACTTATTTGCGCTCTTGGGCACCAAGACGACGTTGCACAACCACTCCGGGTACAAGATGGGCTCGATATATTGAGCCTCCAAGAGCTTATTAACTTCCTCTTCAATGACTTTTTTCCGAAAGCCATGTACATCCCGCTTTTTCTGCTTGATGGGCTTGAAAGAGGGATCCACATTAAGCCTATGGACAATAACGCTCGGGTCAATTCCCGTGAGATCAGAGGCTTTCCACGCAAATACATCCTTGTTTTCCCTTAGAAAATCAATCATCATGATCTGAGAAGGTCCTGAGAGATTTGAGCCTATCTGTGTAGTCTTATCTTTGTTTCCAGGCTCCAGCTCAATGGTAAGGAACTTTTCCGAGGGTTCTATCCTTACCTCAGGGCGAGGAAGTTCGAGCGCCCTCTTCTTTCCTGTCAAACGGTCGCCAGCTGCTGGTTCATTCTCTCCCGGCTCGTCTCCCTCTGAGGACGATCCACCAACGGTCCCTGGGGGAACATTTTCGAGGGGATTCTCCCCGTTTTCTCCCCTCTTCTTCTTATTCTTCTTCTTGTTCAATTTCGCCCTCTTTCGTGCCGGGCTGTCCTCATCCAGGTTGGGGAAGTCCACTGATTTTTTGGTGGAACCCATTTCGAAGGTTTTCTCCGCTTTTGGCTTTCTGAGGGACAGCATGTAACATTCCCAAGCCTCTCGCACGTTGCACAGCACTTCTCCCACGCCCTCGGGAGTAGGGAATTTAATCTTCTGGTGGTAGGTGGAGATGATGGCTTTAAAATCCACGAGGGCAGGGCGCCCAATTATGATGTTATATGGAATGTCAATCTCCACCACCGCGTACGTCACCAAGAGTGTTTTGCGTTGAGGGGCTCGGCCGAACGAAGTAGCTAGGCGTATTTGCCCTCGTGGGACAACTTCCGAGCCTCCAAAGCCAATGAGGGCTGTTTTGAGAGGCTCGAGCGGGAGATCAACCTTCATCTTTAAGAATGTAGAGTAAGGCAAAACATTAACGGAGCTTCCACTATCTACCAATACCCTTTTTACAACATGATTGTGAACATCTAAGCTAACCACCATGGGACAATCTGAGGTTATACCCTCCCCATGGGGTGTTACAATATGTTCTAGATCCCTATCATCAAAGCCTATTACATCATTTTCTCGTGATCTTGGAGCGCTTGATCTGTGGATGGCATAGATAGGTTTGGGTATTGCTGGGCGTTGGTTGTAGCTCCGGACGAACCTCCGTCGGGAGGCGTTTGAATCCCCTCCTGAGGAGCCTCCTGCAATCATATTTATGACTGCGAAGGGCTCGTTTTCTTGCTCAGGGGCTTTGCCTTTATTGCCTCGGCGGCTGCTGCTTTCAGGGGGTCCCCTGCCCCTTGGGCTCTTTGACCGGGAAGGACTCCTCCTTCTTCTTCCGGAGCGCTCATTGCATTGTTCATCGTAGCGCTCGAGCACCCGGACAAACTCCTTTAAGTGGCCCCCTGCAACGAGCCTTTGGATTTCAGCCTCCAACTGCCGGCACTCGTCCGTGTCGTGCCCTCTCTGCTTGTGGAAGGCGCAGTATTTGTTCGAGCGCCTGAGTGAGTCTGTTTCTCTCATTTTGATGGGTCTTTTGAAGAGCTTCTTATCAGAGAGATTATAGACTTCTGAATTTGGCCTGGTGAGCGGAATTCGCTCGAATCGACGAGGGGGTGGTGGCGACCTCCTGCGCTCTTGTGGGCGCTCTTTCTTGACAGCCACATCCCGTCCCCGCTCGTGATGAGGTCGCTCGTTCCTGGCCGGGCTGTGATGCCGGGGACCATTCGTCCCGTACATATCTTCGAGCGCGAAGAACGGTTCGGCTATTTCTCTTAGGCCCATGAGGGTCCCAGGTCTCCTCTCCACAATGGCATCAGCAAACTTTTTGCTCACATATTGTTTGTGATCCACAGCCTGGAAGAGCACTGGGATCAAGAAGTCCATTGAAGGCCTTTCCACCTGCAAGATCTCCTTGTTGAAGCGGGCGAAGAACGAGCGCAAAGATTCGCTCTTGCCTTGCACCATGTTGTACAGGGCCGTGGGTGCGGTAACTGGCGCCTTCAAAGAATTGAAGTGGTTGAGGAAGGCATTGGCCAGTTCTTCATACGAGTGGATCGAGCGCGGCGGCAGTCGCTTGTACCACTCTTGAGCCATTCCTACCAAGGAAGTGACAAACACTTTTGCCCAGTAATGGCTGGAATGCTCGTAGAGGTGCATGAGATGCACAAAGTGATCCAAGTGTTCAACTGGATCGGTTGTCCCGTCGTAACGGTTGATGGATGTGGGGACTTTGGCCATGCCTGCTTAGGCCATTAGAACTTCTTCTACGAGGGGTGAACCCCTCGCCAGTGGGTGGTACTCATACGTGCCGAAGTTTTCCTCCGGCTCCTTGCGACGGGGGACCCTTGGTGGAGGGTCCTTGGTGCGGGTGCTCCTGGCGTCAACCCGTTCATCCCGACTAGGGGAGATCTGAGTTGAGCGCCCTCGTGAGAGCTGTCCCACGATATCCTTGAGACCCTGCAGCTGGTCTTGCACAGCCGCGAGGATGTCAGGATTTACGTCTACTTGCTTGTCCTTATGGGCTCGTGAGCCCCTCCTGGAGACATATGAGTCTCCTTCATTTTCGTTCACTCGCTCCGTGGGCTCTTTATTCCTGCCCACGGAGGCACGCTCGTTGCCCTCCTGCTGGGGCACTTCTCTCGCTGGTGGTGGTGGTGGTTGTGCCCTCAGGACAGCCTGGGCTTCTCTGAGGGGAAAGTTCTGTTGTCCGCCTAAAGGGGCCGCAACCTGAGTGGCCTGCCCAGAGGGAAAGTACATGGAATGGAACCGCTCCCATGCCCCCTGAGCCGCCTGAACCTCACATTGGGCGTAGAGAGCCCTCAGTTGTTGGGTGGTCAGTGGAGGTAACTCCACTCCTTCAATCTCCCTGGGGACCACCACGGGGAGTTGGAGTTGTCCGGCATGATATGGCTGGACTGGCGGCATCATCATAGCCGGAGCAAGGGTGTATCCAGGCGGAGGCATCATATAACTTTGCATTCCAAGATTCATCTGGGGGTGGACCCAGGAATTCTGTGCAAGCGACGGTGGAGCTGAGAGAGAAACTCCTCCCGCGGTGGCGGGAACGGGCAGCGCCGGCGGTGCAGGTGGTGGTGCAGAAGATTCAGCTTGTGGAGTCACTCCTGCGGCGGGAGGTGCTCCACCAGCGGTGACGGAGAGAGGTGGTGCTCCACCAGTAGCGGTGGAGGGAAGTATGATATTTGCATCCTGGGAGGTGTTTTCTCCTCCTCCCACAGCTCCAGATCTCGTTGCAACCATGGCTGTTAAAGGTGAGGAGGTGCTTGCTTTTCAACCAACAAAAGAAAGGAAGAAGATGAAAGACTGGTTTCCCACAGACGGCGCCAAAAATGATGGGTTCGGGAATGGATGGATCCGAATCCGATCACTTTACAATTTATATTTGTGGAGGAAACCACCTGAGCTTCGCCGGAAATGAGAAAGTGAGTTCAACCTGTTGGGACAAGCACAAGGAAAGTCAGAAGGCCAAGCTGGGGGAACTGGGGGTGATACCCAGTTTGGCTCTCCGACGCTCAAGTCAGTTTAGTGTATGGAGAAATGTAAGTTTAGTCACAGTTGCAGAAGTGAAGAAAGCTTACTTGTGTAGAAGATGACTTTAGCTATTTATAGTTGAGGGTCAAGGGCCCTTTGGTCATTTGCCTCAAGTGGTCCTGGCCGAATGTTGCCCTAACACGTGGCGCTGTGAGAGAGAAACCTAGGAGGAATCTTCTGCAAAAGCGGCCAAAAGTTAGTGCTGGCAACAATGGCAGGTGCGCGGGCATGTACGTTGTGTCAGAGAGCCATTTGGGCGGTTGGTGACGAGGGCTTGAGAGCGCGCTCGTGACAACCTGGAGTACTGGAAACCAAGGTATCCGCTGAGGGGAATGTAGGCTTCAGTTCAAGTGACGAGCCAAAGGAGAGGCCGCTCTGAGGGAGTGTGACGCTCGAAGAGGGCTCCCTTGGCGCGTGGGCGTACCAATCGTTTGGTATGTAGGACGCTCGTGGGAGTGATAGCGCTCGTTGGGCTTAACTCCTGAAGAAGGGTGGCGTTCGTTGGCTTAGCGCTCGTGCGCTGATGGGTGCAGCCTTGTGGAGACAGATGTCATCATCTCGGTGATGCCACGTGTCTTGATGTGAGACGATCGTATTTTGACCCCATCAATATGCACCCACAACCCTGTGTTTTATGAAATGAGCCAAAAAAACCCTGTAAAAAATTAAATAGTCCAAAAATTATAATATATATATATATATATATATATATATATATATGTAAATATATGCAATAAATAAAATATTAATTGTATATATATAATTATAATTAGTGTACAATACATATATATTTTCATTATAATATTATATTTATTTATTTATAAGATTTTTAATAAATATATAATATAATTTATATATTTATATACATTATATATATACATATTAAATATTATTTATATGTATTGTAAAATAATTATAATTATATATATATATATGTATATTAAATAAATTTATAAATAATATTTAATACATATAGTACATTAGTAATTTTAATATTTTATACATATGCATGTATATATATAATATATTATATAATACATACATATAAAAGAAATTTCAAAAGGAAAAAAAAGACATTACATATATACATATTAAATATTATTTTATGTATAGTACAATAATTATAATTATATATATATATATGATGGGACACAAAACCGCTCTCGAATCGGAGCCGGCCACGTATCAACGCTTTGACGATTGCGCTACTGGACGCTCGCATTGATGGGCTCGCGGGCCTACCCAACCCACTCACTTGCTCATTAGTACAGGCCCCTGAGCCTCGGCCAACCGTTCAAGTGAAGGATTCAAGCTGATGGGCCCGACGCTCAAGTCCCAACCCTCAGGGTCAGCCTTCTCAAGGAAGCACCCACGCGAGGGTTCCATTCTTGATGCTCAGGATTTTGACGCTCCAAGATCATCTGCCGTGGGAGGTCCATCCGTACACTCTCCGAGAGTCACCAGCGCTCGTGCATTATCCTGCCCTACTGCGATGGATCCGAACCTTAGCTATGAGGACCTTAAGCTTCCCTCTCATGCGACCCTCGCCAACAACCTCTGACACAAAGGTAGTGCGCACCTTCCACCTGACACGCCGCCACCTTTTCAGAAACATCATTCTCACACCCTCACAGGCTGCCACGTGTTAGGGCAACACAGGTTTGGGACCACACGTTCAAGTTACACATTTACCTCACCCCTAACATATAAATAGGGGAGAATACATGCTTTCTCCCCCAAGTCATACTCACGGTACATACTGCATTCACTGTACTGGGTCTTTTCCGCCATTTTTCTGCATCTTCTCAAGCTTGACTTTACCTTCATCACAATTGCTTCATCACTGCATTAAGCACTCTTGGTGTTATCCTAGCTGGAAGAACCCACGCTCAAAAGGAAACCCAGTTCCTGAGGCTCAACGCCTGTGATGGTCTTCCCCTCATAAACAAAATATCAAAGTGTTGGTTGCATCTTAGAGATCCTTATTCTGCACCATCAATATATATATATATATTGTATGTATATTCAATAAATTTACAAATTCTACAAAAAAAATAAATAAATAAATTTATAAATAATATTTAATACATATAGTACATTAGTAATTTTATACATATACATGTATATATATAATATACTATATAATACATACATATATATACATATAAAAGAAATTTCAAAAAAAAAAAAAAAAGTTGATAGGATTTCTTCCGCCGAAATTTCAAAAACGCGCCTCAGGGTTTTTTCTGCAAAAATTTGAAAACATAGGGTTTTATATGATAATTTTTTTTTCATGGGGTCTTTTTTTATCATTTCACATGACACAAGGGGTTCCTTGCAAAAAACCCAAATATAATGTTGGGGTAAATTTGTCATGTTACGCGAAAAAGTGAAGAAAAATCCAATATCACACGAAGTAAACGCGCGTGTGATTCAAAAACGCGTCTCAGGGTTTTTTCTGCAAAAATTTGAAAACATAGGGTTTTATATGAGAATTTATTTTTCACAGGGTCTTTTTTAATCATTTCACATGACACAAGGGGTTTCCTTGCAAAAAACCCAAGAAAAAATGGATAAAGGTTCTAGTAAAGCCCCGTTAATCGAACCTCTGTCACACTCACACATCGATTAAGTGCAGTTGGTGAAGAAACAGAAGAACGGGACAAAAGGTCCATGTACTCTATTACTAGTTTTCAATATATATAAAACAACTTAAGCACTTATTTTTTTTAAAAATTAACGATAATATAGCACAAACAAAAACTCTTTATCTAATAATGACATCAACAAAGCTTCTTTCTTTCCTTTCAGCTATAATTCAAATTTAAGACAATCGCAAAAAAGTGTATAGTTTATTCTATCCATGTAGTGCTTCACTTGTTTTACATCGTACTATATTAGCTGCATCAAAGATTGGAAGTGACATTAGCTACACAATTGATTTATATATAATCCATAAATATGCAGCCAAAAGCCGAGGATAGAAGCAAAACTGGAACGGGTTCAAACAATTAACATAACTATTTCCCTCTTCCATCCACTTTCAATATAATCATCGGCATCCACTCACCATGCTGCTGGGAGGCACGACTAGCCTGTAAGAAACAAAAATACTGAATTCTTCATGTTTTGATGATGCATGCCCATTAGTTCTTTGCACCAGCTGCATTTTGCTTCGCACCCACTGCAAAGAATTCTGTAATAACTTCAAGTGGCATGCCTTTGGTTTCTGGAACCTTGACGAAGACGAAAAACCATGCTACGGTGCAGACAGTAGCATAAATCCCGAAAACGCCAGCAAGGCCGATTGAGTTGAGCATAACTGGGAGAGAATACGTGACTATGATGTCTCCAATCCAAAATGTTAGAGCACATATAGCAATGCAAAGACCACGAACCCGAGTCGGAAAGATCTCCGAGCACAGAATGTTCGGAATGGGTCCGAATCCCATCACGAAACAACAGAAGTAGATAATGACACTACAAGTTGAGATGACAGCATGTAAAACGCTTCCCAAATGAATCACATTTCCAAGGACCAACATGATCAGTGTTAGCAGTAGAACCGGTAAAGTAGACAGGAGCAGCCACCTGATGAGGGGAAAACATGTATTATACAATTGCTGAGATAACCACAAAGTTCAAAGTGCATACCCACAGCAACTCCTCAAAATGTAAATAGGAATGATTAAACTAACATACAATGAGCTATGACATAATCACATTTTATTTTAAGATTTAAAAAGATTACAAGACCTTCCCTGTTAAACAATATTCATTTGATATTGATTAGTACTCTATTTTACTCTTTAACACATTCTGATCGATATTGAAAATTATTTTATATCTATAATTGTATTGGTTTGGTAAAACTTAGAGTATTCCGAGAAAGTTTTTTATAAATTCTCGAATACCAATGGAAGTTTTGTAAGTAGGTTGCACCCCATTTTTTGTTAGATAATTATTTGAGAGAGAAATATTTTTACCATCCTGAACTATGGATTTTGTTTGACCTTGCAACCTAAACTAAAAAACATCCAAGATTGCAACTTCAACTTTTGTTTTTAACAAAATGCAATTTGATTCTACTTATCATGTGACAGGTACACGAAATTAATTCTACGTGTCATGCGATGAGTAAGATCGGGTTGTACTTTGTTAAAACACAATAATTGAGGTTGCAACTTTGAACGTTTTTTAGTTTAGATTGCAAAATAAAAAAAACAACCCATAGTTCAGGATGATAAAAAATTTTATCCCCAATTATCTAGTAGAAGAATGAATTATCTAGATGTAGTTTTTGGTCTCATAATATCACTCATTTCTAATCTTATATTTACAAATTTTATTGGTTTGGGTCTCCTGTTCTTGTTTTATGTTTGATCTCTTATTTCACTTAATTATATCTATATGTCATATTTATTGGTAGACGGTTAAGATTAAAGTGAGAGAAAAAATTGTAATATGAAAGAAAAAAAAAACAGAAGATTTTATCTTCTAATCTCGGGCGCCTACCAATGCATAATATAATGCTTTGATTCACACTGATCAAGAGTAATGTGACATGAATATTACCTTCTACCAGCAATATCCATCAATCTCATTGCGATACCTATACTTGGAAGCATCAACAATGTTGTGAGACCACTTATAAGAAGGGATGCAGAGTCAGAACTCAGGCCCAAATTCGACAGGAGAACTCCCACACCAGCTTGTTCTAGAATTTGAGGAGTGTAGTAGAGAACCCCATTGATTCCTGAGAACTGTGTGCCATTTCACACATCAGCGTGCAATTTGTATAAATGTATATCAATCACTGATTTATGAAGCATTAAAAATGTATATTATACAACTTAACACAGAGGTATCTAATGGCGTCGATAAAGTTAAAAAGTAGTATATCGAGTCTAATATCATATATTAAAGAAAAGTCTTGTCAGATAATGGCTCAACAACTTATGTCTCTATGCGATCTCTTTCTCCAATAAATTTTTGTTTTCATTAATATATAGACTAACAAACCTGACTATGTAATTGTAATAAACTTATATATGTTTCCACCCATTATGCATATTACTAACAGAAAACTGTCATTTTATAAACACCAACTGTTTCGGGGATAGTCCAGCTGCATCCCGAATATATTACATTTAATAGACAAAATTGCACTTTTGATCCATAAAACAATAGTCCCTTTTCTATAGTACCATAAACGTGGAAAACCTGGCAGACTAATAATTTCATCAAATTTAATCTCAACTTGAGAATAGTTCACAAGACCGCCATCTTGACCTGTGGATCAATTCTGTCCTATGAATTTTACTTTTTCTATTAACCAAAATCCATTTTTCTGATTGATTTGTCGTTAGACAATTTCAAAGAATTGATTTGTCTCTCTATATTGGTAGAAAATGCACGTACATGGAGAACAATTATTCCTGTTGAATATGCCATGTACATATATGGTTAATTGTTGGAGAATTAATCAATAATCATGTAAAGGCATATCAAAGGTTGTTTGGAAAATGTGCATTGGCTATTGTGTTCCACATTGGAAAAACAACACTAAGTAGGCAGCTTTATATATTAAAATGTTGTATGTGTTATTAAATTATGGGACCCAAGAGAGGACTAATGGGCTCACTCGCGGTGCGGTGTACCACACCGCCCGCGCCCACGCCCGCGCACGGGGCCGGGGCATGGGCATGGGCGAATGTGGCGTTTGATGGCGCACTTTGCACTTCGCACGTGCGCATCGTCGCTAGGAGCCTCTCCTCCGATCTGAGCCAGAGCCGGTCTGACTCAGTCCTAAAATCAAATATTCAAACCAATGTCCAGATACATCCAAATTAAATCCGTTTGGCTTTGTAACAGTCAGGTTGAGAGCAATAATAGGGTGTAATTTCAGGCCATTAACACCTGAAATGAACCCATTCAAATTCCAAAATCATTTTTGCTACCTGAAATGCTGTTATAAAGAGGGCTCTCCCCCATATCTGAAATACAGCAAACATTCATATGATTTTTGCATAAGTACCTTCTCCGAAAATCAAACACAGAGCTTGACATATATCCTGGAAGTGTATCGCCTGCAACCTAAAGCACACTTCGCAAAAGTAGGGGCGATAGAAACTTTAAGGACAGGGAATACCCGTGTCTAGCTGCTCCATAGCCCAGATTTCTCAACAATTTTAAAGTTTCTATATTTGAGATGGAGTCTGAATCCTTCAGAATCATGAACCTACAAAAGCTAGACCGTTTCGATGGCAACAACTTCAGCCGCTGGCAGGACAAGGTGAAGTTCCTGCTTATTGTCCTTAAGCTTGCCTATGTCCTGGATCCCAACTTGCCACCAATTCCAGAAGATCCTCCTGCTCCCCAGCAGCCTGTAGATCTTGATCCACCTACTGTAACAGGTGGTGTTCCTCCAACAAATCCTACTGCAGCAGCCGGGGCTCCCGCCAATCCTGCCAATCCTCCTGTCAACACTACAGCAACAGGTCCCTCCAGAAATGCCTTGCAGATCCATCAGGAGATTGTGGAAACCCTTCAGCAACAAAGAAGGAAAAGAGCTGAAAATGAAGAGTTAGCTCGTGGCCACATCCTCAACACTCTTTCTGACAGATTGTATGACCTTTATACAAATGTCAAGTCGCCTAGAGAACTTTGGGAGGCGCTGGAATACAAGTATAAAGTTGGGGAGGAAGGTACTAACAAATATTTAGTATCTCAATACCTCGATTTCAAAATAGTTGATAATAAACCAATCCTGGAGCAAGTGCATGAGCTCCAGGTAATTGTCAACAAACTACGGATGGTGAAAATTATCCTTCCAGAAGCCTTCCAGGTAGGAGCCATAATTTCAAAGCTCCCTCCTGCCTGGAAAGATTATGCAAAGAGATTGATGCATAAATATGAGGATATGTCCTTGGAACAAATTCAGAAACATCTGCGTATTGAAGAGGAGGCTCGAAAACACGATGGAAAGAATTTGGTTCGAGGACAATCCAGTGTGAATTATGTTGAGGCTGGAAGTTCTAAAAAGAAGCCTTTCGGGGTTAAAAAGAACCAAGGACAATTTAAGAAATCCTGGCAGAAATCTAAACCTATTCATGTTGCTAACAAAAGAAAAGGCAAGTGTCATGTTTGTGGAGAAACAGGACATTATGCACGAGAATGCTCACAACGAAAGAGTGGATCCGGCATTGCAAACATGATTGAGGAGAACCTAGTTGCCATGGTGACTGATCTTAGCCTTGATGTGGCTATGATTTCTGAAATCAACATGGCAAGTGAACTCTCTGGTTGGTGGCTAGATTCTGGAGCAACGGTTCACATTTGCAATGATCGAAGGCTTTTCAAGACCTTTGAAGAAGTTGTTGGGCAAGAGGTTCAATGGGAAATAGCTCCAAAGCCGGTGTTGGAGGCAAAGGATCTGTCGAGCTCAACTTTACCTCCGGGAAGAAATTAACCTTGATTAATGTCTTGTTTGTACCAGATGTTAAGAAAAGTTTAATTTATGTTGATTTGTTAGATAAGAAGGGTTTTAAGATTTCTGTTGAATCTGGCAAAGTCATCATCATGAAAAATGGTGAATTTGTTGGAAAAGGCTATGCTTGTAATGGGATGTATAAGATGTCTATCAATAATATGAATTTCGTTTCTGCTTACATGATTTCTTCAATTTCTTTATGGCATAGTCGATTAGGACATGTTAGTGCAAAGAACTTGAAAAATATGCATGCAATGGGATTAATTGATATTGGTAAAAACGAACTTGATAAGTGTGAAATATGTGCAAAATCAAAAATTGTAAGAAAACCTTTCCCAAGTGTTAAAAGAGAATCACAAATATTAGATTTAATTCATACTGATATTTGTGAGTTAAATGGAATTTTAACTAGAGGTGGTAAAAGGTATTTTATTACTTTTATTGATGATGTCAGTCGTTTTTGCTATGTGTATTTGTTAAGAACTAAAGATGAAGCTCTTAGTTCTTTTGTGAAATATAAATCAGAAGTAGAAACCCAACTTGAGAAGAAGATTAAGGTTCTACGTTCTGATCGAGGCATGGAATATTGTTTGAATGCTTTTGATACACTTTGCGAAGAAAGTGGTATCATACATCAAACAACAGCCGGATATACACCCCAGTAGAATGGTGTAGCTAAAAGAAAAAATCGTACCTTTCTGGACATGATAAATTGCATGTTAAATCATGCAAACTTACCTCACAACTTGTGGGGTGAAGCCCTTCTGTCTGCGTGTCATATTCTGAATAGGATGACTAGTACTGTTGTGAAGATTAGTCTCTATGAAATATGGAAAGGCAGAAAATCCAACATAAGCTATTTTAAAGTGTGGGTGTGTGTGGCTTATTTTCGGGTTTCTGATCCCAAACGGACTAAGTTAGGAGCCAAAGCCATTAAAAGTGTATTCGTTGGATATGCTCTTAATAGCAAGGCTTATAGACTTCTTGACTTGGAGTCTAATGTGATAACTGAGTCCAGAGATGTTGAGTTCTTCGAAAATACATTTTCAAAAGGTGTTGGAAATGAATCTGAGCCACCCCAAATTGAGCCTAGAGGTCCTATAAGGCCGGTTGTGGAAGATAATGTTTTTACACAACCAACTGAGCTTAGAAGGAGTACTAGAGCAAGGAAAGAGAAAAGTTTAGACAAAGACTTTATCTCTTTTGAAGCCTTATTGTTCTTGGTGGAGGGGGACCAGGATAATAAAGTGGTAAGTGAAATACCATTTGTATTTACACTTGAGACGGATCCTAAAACATTTGCAGAAGCTATGGCTTCTAGAGATGCTTCCTTCTGGAAGGAAGCTGTAAACGATGAAATGGATTCGATCTTGGGTAATAATACCTAGGTTTTAGCAGACTTACCTCGTGGTTCTAAACCTATTGGGTGCAAATGGGTATTTAGAAGAAAACGGAACACCGATGGCACTATCTCAGCTTTTAAAGCTAGATTAGTTGCCAAAGGGAGTAGAAGGGATTGACTACTTTGACACTTATGCACCGGTGGCTCGAGTTGCTTCCATCAGAATTCTTCTTGCTTTAGCATCGCTTTACGATCTATTTGTTCATCAAATGGACGTAAAGGATACCTTTTTAAATGGAAATTTAAAAGAAGAAATCTATATGGAACAACCTGAGGGTTTTGTAGCACCGGGAACAGAAAATAAAGTGTGTAAGCTAGTCAAGTCCCTGTATGGTCTAAAACAAGCACCAAAACAGTGGCACTAGAAGTTCGACATTGCTATCTTGAAATTCGGATTCAAGTATAACAGTGCTGACAGGTGCATTTACTCCAAAAGTACAGCTGACTATATGGTGACAGTCTGTCTATACATCGATGATATGTTGATCATCGGGACGAACAGGATTGGAGTAAATGAGACTAAAAGGTATCTATCCTCGGTCTTTAAGATGAAAGACTTAGGTGAAGTAGATACTATGTTAGGCATTAAAGTTAAAAAACATAGTGGGGGTTTTTCACTAAACCAATCTCACTATATTGAGAAAGTTCTGACTAAGTTTAATCACCTCGAGATCAAGGAGGTGAATACTTCGTTTGACAACGGACTGAAACTTAAAGAAAATACTGGTAGAGCTATTGCACAACTTGAGTATGCAAGTGCAATTGGCAGCCTTATGTACGCAATGCATTGCACTAGACTAGATATTTCCTTTGCAGTTTCAAAACTTAGCAGATACACGAGCAGTCCCAATGCTGATCATTGGAAAGCTATTAGTAGGGTACTTGGGTACCTTAAGAGAACTGTTAGCTTTGGTTTGTTCTATAACAAATTCTCTAGTGTGTTGGAAGGGTACTCAGATGCGAGTTGGATAACTAGCGTGCGAGATAACAAATCCACAAGTGGGTGGGTTTTCACTCTTGCCGGTGGGGCTGTTTCTTGGGCAAGCAAGAAACAGACAATAATCTCTCACTCTACCATGGAATCTGAGTTTATAGCTTTAGCACAAGCTGGACAAGAGGCTGATTGGATAAGAAATATGTTGTTAGACATAGATCTTTGGCCAAGTCCAATGCCTCCAATTTCGCTATATTGTGACAACGAAGCAACGCTAACAAAAGCGTACAGTGGTACCTATAATGGTAAGTCTAGACACATTGGTCTCAGACATGCATTTGTGAGACAATTGATACAAGATGGTATTATAACAATTGTCTATGTGAGGTCAAATAAGAATTTGGCTGATCCGTTTACTAATCCTCTGACGAGAGACTTAGTAGCTCCAACTGCGAGAGATATGGGACTTAAACCACCCGAACCATAAGTGATGGTAACCCTACCTATAATCTAGGTTTCCCCTGATCATAGGTTCAAAGGGAAAAACAAGTCACGAGTTGGTTAGAGCTATCAAGTGGTCTCATATGTAGTAGAAGATAGCTCAGTGAGTTGCAAAGTGACAAGGTTGAGCTATGCTCTTAACAAAATGCTGCACTAATGCAACAAGTGCTTGAGAAACATCTTGCCTATATGAACAAGAAGTGAAACCGCTTCTTATAGAGAGTTGTGGTTTACTCTCTTAAAGGTTCATGAAACGGGATACGGCATACGGCTTTATAAGCGCAAAGCAGCGGAGTGCTTGCTGTATAAGAAAGAAAACGTGTGTGTGATAACTCCGATTGCATCACGAAGGAGTTGAGGTTCAATCTACGGACACCGTCAGCTTCGATGCAGTTTTGAGTTATCTACACTAAGGGAAGGTTCAATGTTCGTCACACCTTCCTCTAGGCATGTGATCTTTGACAAAATCTTCATGAACTTGTCTGGCAAAAGAGTAGTTTTCCAAACAAGTGGGGGATTGTTGAATATGCCATGTACATATATGGTTAATTGTTGGAGAATTAATCAATAATCATGTAAAGGCATATCAAAGGTTGTTTGAAAAATGTGCATTGGTTATTGTGTCCCACATTGGAAAAATAACACTAAGTAGACAGCTTTATATATTAAAATGTTGTATGTGTTATTAAATTATGGGACCCAAAAGAGGACTAATGGGCTCACCTGCGGCGCACGGGCACGGGCACGGGCTCGGTCACGGGACCGGGACCGGGGCTGGGCATGGGTGAATGTGGCGTTTGATGGCGCACTTTGAGCCAGAGCCGGTCTGACTCAGTCCTAAAATCAAATATTCAAACCAATGTCCAGATACATCCAAATTAAATCCGTTTGGCTTTGTAACAGTCAGGTTGAGGGCAATAATGGGGTGTAATTTTAGGTCATTAACACCTGAAATTAACCCATTCAAATTCCAATATCAGTTTTGCTACCTGAAATGCTGTTATAAAGAGGGCTCTCCCCCATAACTGAAATATAGCAAACATTCATATGATTTTTGCATAAGTGCTTTCTCCGAAAATCAAACACAGAGCTTGACATATATCCTGGAAGTGTATCGCCTGCAGGCTGCAACCTAAAGCACACTTCCCAAAAGTAGGGGCGATAGAAACTTTAAGGATAGGGAATACCCGTATCTAACTGCTCCATAGCCCAGATTTCTCAACAGTTCCTCCCAATGAATCGGGTTTCTTTTAATCGTAGGTTATACAATACTTAACTGTACTATATTTTACCAACTGATATAATATAATTATCATATAAATATAATTGATTGAGAATTAATATTTGACAGAAAGGTGAGAATATTTTCAAAAAAATCAAAGCTTTCGGGATGCAGAATTTACCTGTTGAAGAATTTGGATTCCTACACCAACTATGAGTGCATGTTTAACTCCAGGCTCGAAAAGATCCCTCCAGCTAGCCCCGTCTTTAGCACGAGCTTTAGGCGGTGTATCCATCGTCCCTTTGTCCTGACTATTATTCGGAAGATCATCCACATGAAGAACTGATTGGCTAACCAAAGCAGATGCATGAACAAATTCTCCATCAGCCGCCGAAATTGAAGCCATCGAACCTCTCCTTGATTCGGGACCGGTGGGACCGGCCCCCTCTTGGTGTAAATAAATCCTCTTAAGACCTCCTGAACGTTTCTCATCCTTTTTGTAAGCAAGCTGCCAACCGCCACCAATCCCCATTCCAGTCACCTGTTCGCCAGCA
This sequence comes from Lantana camara, assembly GCA_037501455.1. Classification (NCBI taxonomy): domain Eukaryota; kingdom Viridiplantae; phylum Streptophyta; class Magnoliopsida; order Lamiales; family Verbenaceae; genus Lantana; species Lantana camara. The sequence continues at coordinate 59,099,841 of CM074858.1, forward strand.
TTCGTAGTCTGACGTGAAAGCAATGGACTCCTCAGGTTTTCATCTGATTCGAGCCCCGTGGCCTCATATGCCTCTGGCTCGACCGGGACATTTTCCTCATCCAGTTGATCATTACTTTTACCTGTTCGAACAAGGAAGTTGGTGCGAATATCAAAAGAAAATGATTGTTAGGCATGTTATAATGCTGATCAGCTTTTGGTGAAAATTATTTTCGGCCACCTACACGTTAGGATAAATCTTTTGTTCCACTTTTTAATTTAACTTTGTATTTTATTTGTTGGATGCATGTCACTTGCACTTAGCGGCATACACGAAGTATGAAGTATGAATGATTCATCCAACTAAAACTTGTCATGCATCCACTTTCTGGAATACCATGAAGTTTAAACATAGAACATGACCATACTTGATGCGTGTTAAGGAATGCCCAACGGCCTTCCGAATGCATGAAACTCAATATCTTAGCTTATCTTTTACGTATCAAATCTTTTGTTTAATTTCCTATTCCTGTATCTATTATATATTTCACTTATCATTCTGTGGCAAAATGTAAAATTACTTAGTGAATATGTATCACATAACAACCTATGCATCCAAACTTGTATACGCGTCAACCATCCAGTTAGTAGTGCACAATGCGGAATAGAAAATGTAAAATAGAAAACCTCGCCCCCGTTTTTCACAAACAAATTTCTTTAGTGCACAAATAACGTAGCCAGGTTTCGGAATATATAAAGTAATTCCTGTAATTATTCGTTTTCTGCTGGTTCTACTTGACGATATAATGAACTCACTGTATTCTTAGACAGACACAACCATAAGAAAATAAAACCAAAACTCTATTTCGAAGTTCAGAATATTTATATTTGGGGGGAAATTACAAATTTTGGGTGGTACATTTCATTTTCCGGTGAGAAAATAGGACCATATCTTAAAAACCATGCAATTTAATGTACTTTTTGACCGGAACCCCATTTTGCTCGTCGGAAACCTGACCCTATTTTACACGTGTCAAACTCATAGTTTGCCACATGTAAATTCCGGCAGGCAAAATTAGGCTCCGGCAAAAGATGTGCACTAAATTACTTGATTTTGGAGATATAGTCTTATTTTACTGCTGGAAAATAAAATGTACCAAAAATGTTGAAATTGGTCGAGTTAGTATACCAAATTTGCAATTTCCCCTTTATATTTGAAAAAAAAAAATGGGACATTAATTACCAGGTTGATGGTCTGCAGCAACATTGAACATGCTACCAAAATTGGAAAAGAGCATACTTCTCATGCTGCCCATCTCAGGGAGGTTTTCATGAACACTTCCAAAGAGCGTCACCATTGGATCCATGAGAGCCACACTCTGATTAGCTTGACTTCCATAACGAGTGACCATACCCAGAGTGCTTTGCCCTGTGCTAGGTTTTGCAATCCATGATTTTCCCTCCTCAGCCCCATATAATTTGATCTGGTCTTTGTCAACAACATTCTCTACGTTATCACTAAGAGCATTATCCGGAGTAATTACATACTCCTCTATTGATGTTTCACCTCCAACATCTAAACCTTCCACTAACAAAGCCATTTCACCTGTTGAGAAAGGGAGAGACATCGTCCTTCATATAGTAACAATAATCAAAATTATAGTTGCATCAATAAGAGGGCGTTTGACTATTTTAAACGGTTGATATCTCATAAAAATATTTTTTTGATACTTGTAAGGTGCTTCATATTGTTTTCAAATATGACCTCAAGAAGGATTTGAATTTTAAAAAAAAAAGAGTGATTTACGTAGAACTACCCTGCATTTATATCTAATTACAACGTAATTCATATAAATCGAAAAATCATATTTTAGTCCCTGTAAATTTTATTTAGTTTGAGAGCTCTAACGAAATTTGTAAAAGTACAATTATACCCGTGACGGTTATATAAGTGTTACATTAAATATATAACCAAAATTACAAAATCATCCCTACAGTTTACAAATATAAACAAAACGATCCATATAAATTATGAATTTAACAACAAATTAAGGCTATTTTTGGAATGACATAACGGAATCCTAAACAAACTTTAGGGACTACAAACGGTTCTCAAAATTATGGACTAAAATGCAATTTTTAAATTTAGATCGATTGCGTTGTACTTAGACCTAGAATGCAAGGTAGTTAGATGTAGTTATTTCTAAAAAAAAATATATGGCTTGTATGATTTACTCGTTAAAGTTGGGCAATAATATGATTCAAACTTATGGAATATTGTGATAAAAAATTTAAAGTAATTTGTTACACGGGAACTTATATTTAAAAACTTTATAAACTCTTGCACATTTTATCTTAAAAACGTCTGTGCCCATTAATTTGATATAGTAATTAACAGAGTAATAAACCAAAAAAAAAAATAAAAAATTAACAGAGTAATTACACTTAAGACGGTTTTGGCTCATCTTTTTAACTCTTGAAAACAACTTATAAGTTGTCAAAGAGTTAATAAACGCTCAAAAAGTGTTTCATATTCTTTTTAAAATAGCTTAAAAGATTTTAAAATAAAATTTTCAGAGTTTATAATCTTACTCATTTTAAGATAAGAATCATAATAATAACTCCCTCTCAATTGAAAATATTTTAGTTTACTCATCCATGTTAAAAAAATCTATATTAATCCCCAATTCAAATTTATAATTTGATTTCACTCTCCACTCACTTAATGGACTGTAATACCCTTACTCATTTATTTTTTCTTTTTCATACTCTAATTCTAAACCGAGGTACTTTAACTTTTAAAAATAATACTGTATTTTTAAATCTGAATATTTTAATGTTTATGAACAATACTTCAATTATAAATTTAGGTATTTTAATTTTTATGAATAAAACTCTAATTTAAAATGTAAATATTTTAACTTTTACGAACAATATTCTTTTTTCTTTTTTTCTTTGTTTTTTTCCTTCTTGTACTTAAATTTTAAACCTGAGTACTTTAATTTTTACAAATAATACTCTACTTTTAAATTTGGATACTCTGTTTTATAATTTAAATACTCTGTCTTATAATTCAAAAACTTTATAATACTCTGTTTTATAACTTGAATGAGTATAATTTCAATGCTCTATTTCATAATTTGGATACTTTGTAATCTATATATATATAATTCACAACCCTCTAGGCTATCCACGTGCATGCTGATGTGGATAGCCTCAACAATTTTTAAAAATATTCTTCTTTTTTAAATAGTTATTTAAAAGATGTGATAATTAAAAATAATACAATGAAGTTATCTTGAGAATATCTCAATGAAATATTAAATTTGATATTTATATCTTTAAAAATCCCACTTAATTCTCATAATTTGTTAATCACATATATTTAAATTAAAATTTTAAGTACAAAAACAAATTTGTTTTACAAAATGCGCAACAAAGTTATCTTGAGAAATTCTCAAAGAATATTTGTTACTAACAACTATTTAAATTCAAAACTCAAGTACAAAAGAAAAATTTCAGATTACAAGTTTATCTAAATAATTTTCTTATCTTTTAACTTGAATTCAAATTTCAAGTTTATCTTATTATTCAATAATTTATGTGTTTTTAGTGTAACAGATTCGTTTATCAAATTTAAATTCAAATTTCAAGTTTATCTAAATTTTTAATATTTAATATATAAATATTGAATTCAATATTTCTTTTTTAAAATTTTTTAGTTAGTGCATATATATATATATATGCACAAAGTGTATTGACATTCACTCATTTTCAATTAAAAAAAATCAACGTCTTCAAAGATTTTTTCATACAATTATCGTGTTATGTTCGAATTATTTTCCGAAGGTTTCAGTATGCAATCCAAAGGTTCCAGTATGCAAATGATTTGGGCGAATTATTCTCCTTCCGAAGGTTTCAGTATGCAAATGATTTTTAGGCTAAATGTATTAACTTTTTTAGTTTTTGTTATAAACTTTGTATATATCTTTCTTTAATTTTTTAAATAGTTTAGATACCATGAAGCTTGTTCTATGGGGTGATTGTTTCATGGGGTGATCTTTCTTTTCAAATTTAAATCCAAGATGAAGTTGTTCTATGTAGGGATAGTTTCATCCTATTTTCCAGTATATATATATTTTTTTTGGTGAACATTTTCCAGTATAATTGGTTCATTAGATCTATTGATACTCATAAATTATCTTTTTTTAACATTTCATAGGATTCACATCTAGTTGGGCTTATTGAAGTGAATCCAAATATTCAAAAATCATTAGAGGATTTGATGTTCAAGGATAAGATGATTCTATCACAACTATTTGAAGTTTGCGAAGTAGGCTTTTGATGTATGCCACTGAATATATTCGCATATATTTTTGTTTGCTTTGCTTGATCTCTGATATAGTTACCAATTTTAGATACATTTTTCTAATTATTTATTCCTCTACAATTTTTTTTTGCATTATTATATGATGATGCAATTAGTTATTTTAATATAAACTTTCTCTTCATTCACGAATTTGTTTATAGTTAAGTATTTTGGTTATTATATATGCATCTTAATAAATTCATTTTTCATATTTGATATTTGATGATATTTCAATACATTTGGAATAATTTTTTCTATATTTAATTATTTTCTCTTTATTCATGTATTTGTTTATAGTTCAAGCATCTTAGTAATATATGCATCTTAATTGTTTTATTTTTAATATTTGATATTTGATGGTACTTTCAATTTATTTCTAATAATTTTTTCTATACTTTACTTTTTGTTTATGTTATCTTTAATTTCATTATTAGTTTTTTATATTTTTATTATGTTTTATAGATTTTATATGTACAGATTTGAATTTTCATTTGATTGTTTATGATATATATATAAGATTTTTTTTATTAAATTAAATTTAATAACCGCATATTTTGTTTCTTCAATCACGTTTTAAGATAAATGTATGAATTCAATATTTTTTTAGATTTTTTACCTTTTTTATATTAAGAATGTATAAAGTCAATATTTTTTTAGATTTTTAACCTTTATTTTAAGATGAATATGTACGTGTAAATTCAATATTATTTTAGGATAGTTAACATATGAATTTTCTTATATGTATTCTTTCAGTTTTTTATTTTGATTATTATGAATGAGTTTGTAAAATGAATATGTTTAAGAAAATTTGATTTACTTTTCTTTTTGTTATTCATTAATATACCTTTTCATATAAATCTAAATAATAAAATAATATGTCGCAAAAAGAAGCTTCATTGGAGGCGCTAGCTCAAACAACCTCATTGAAATTTTATATTTTTAATGTTTTTTATCGTAGTTCGTATTTGATTGAATTACAAATTTACAATCCTGTTAATACATGAAATTAGTTTGACCTTATAAAATCACTTTATATCCTCATTTCATGTTGTTATTTTTTTCGATACTTTTTCGATGAGATGTTATTTTTTTCGATACTTTTCATCATACAGTTTTACACTTTAAAATTGATTATAAGTATTAAAAAAAGGATTTTTTAATTTATAATTTAATATTATCTAAAAATATATATAACTTAATTTTCTACCATAGTTTGTAATGAAATTTTATATTTTTTTCAATACTTTTCGATTCTTCATTATATAGTTTTATGCTTTAAAATTGATTATAATTATTTGAAAGAAATTATTTACTGATTTATAATTTAATATTATCTAAATGTATATATAACTTAAATTTATTTATTTATTTTACTATCAATAATTATCACGTGCCTTGGCACGGGTTTAGAACTAGTTTCTAATTAATAATTCAAAATATAAATCAACAATTAATTTTTACCTCACCATTCACCTACACAAAAAAATATATATACTTTAATTTTTACATACGAACTATGAAAATTATATTTTGAAGTATTAACATGCAAAATAAAATTACAAAATCGTGTATATAAGGTATTATGTTAACAAAATGATTTGTATGGGAGGGAAGAGTGATGCGTTATATCATTTCATATTTCTTCAATGATAATTTGGTAATTTCATAAAAAATGGGGAGTGAAATCAAATTACAAATTTAAAATGGGGAGTTAATATTGATATTTTTCCCATGACGGAGTGATGTCAAATTTGTTTTGCGTCTTGGGGAGTTTTGTCACATTCCCCTTTAAGATAAGTAGGAGAATACCAATTTATTTTAAGGAAAAAAGAGTTTTTGTCGTTCGAACTTTGTTCCTTTTTTAATTTACTATCCCAACAAACTTTGTTGCATACCGTCATTCAATATTTGTTTTTATAACATACTACCATCCGAATATTTTTTTTAAAAATGACACATGGCATGTTTTATAAAACACGCACATCAATTGTTTTTTAACCAAAACCACTAAAAAAATTTAGATAACGGTATGTTATAAATACAAACATTGGATGGCGGTGTACAACGAAAGATTATCGAAAGGATACAACAAAAGTTTGTCGAAATAGTAAATTATAAAAAGAGACAAAGTTGTTATGACAAAAAACATTTTTTCTTTATTTTAGAATTCTAAAACTTTGCTCTGTTTGCCATTTAATTACACAACTGTCATTAGTGACATCTAGTCTTCGATCATAATTTTTATTCAAAATTTCAAGAACTTTCATTTAAAGTAAGATTAATTAACATTATAAATTCACAAAAACCATTTTATAAAACGTGAGAACTTATAATTTATTTAAAATAATTTAGGCTATAATACCAGCTTAATAAACTCTCAAATAACTTGTAAGCTTTTTTTTTTTATTTTTTTGCCAACAGTGGTTGGTCAAATGGTTTGAGAGTTCTTTCTCGAAGGTAGTCCCGGGTTCGAATCCCTCTGACCACTTGGGGTGTGTGCGTAAAAATAAAAAAAATAAAAAACTTATAAGCTACTTTCAAGTTTATGAGCTCAGCTAAACAACTTTTAATAAATTGCGGAAAAGATTTGTATATATATTACCTGATACATCTTCCGTTCCACGTAGCATTTGGAGAACTTGTTTTGCCTCATTCATCTTTCCTTTACTCACCAGCCACCTCGGAGATTCAGGTAAGAAAAACACGGCTAATCCGAAGTACACTAGAGATGGAATAGAGAGAACCCCAAGCATCAGTCTCCAACTGGGTGAATCCATCAAAGACATTCCAAACACCATACAATATGACAGAAACATGCCAACAGAACCCGTGAACTGAGGAAGTGTATTTAGTAATCCTCTTATATCTGATGGTGCTGTTTCAGATATATAAACCGGGACGAGAGTGACCGCGAGACCGATACCGAAACCGTCCAGCAGCCGTGCCAGAAGAAGCACTTGGACATTTGGAGACCACAACATCACTAATCCACTCGAGAAATATAAGATGGATGAGAGAATCAGCATTGGCCGGCGTCCAAGCCAATCAGATACCGGTCCCGAAAATGTTGTGATGACTGTGGCTCCGATCAGCGACATCGCAACGATGAGTCCTTCTATTGTGGGTTGGGTTTGCAAATTGAATTCCCTTTTGATGTAGAGCACAGCCCCTGAAATAATTTTGATAGTAAGTCAACACGGATCATCTTGTAATTTGGCGTAACCCTTATGGATAAAAGATATTGAACATGAAGACATTCAAGAAGAAATTAAGAAAACTTAATTTACGGTAATTACCTACCTGCTATAGTTGCATTGTCCCATCCTTGCAATAAGTTCCCTATAGCTGCTGCAATGGCCACTAGAACAGCTCCGTTCATCCTTGATGAGTTTCGCCCTTTACAAATGGTTGATTAAATATAACTTACAATTAAATTATTTATTTATTTTTTGTAATTATACGCCGACGGCCTGGAACAGAGATGAAAAAAGAAGATGGAATCTATTAAATTGACGAGCATATACAAACAAACATCATACAATGTGTCCAGTATTAGCCAAGTATGGATGTACATTAACAACATAACACAAAGAGAAATTTGTAGAAGGCTTACAGGTCTTGAATCATTTGCCTTTTAGGTAAGATTGATGCCTCCTGTTTCATACATATATATGTTAGGTGTTGGTTTCAAGAAGAATAATATAGCAAGATCTACATAGATGAAATTCAAGAAGAGTATTGAGAGAGAGGGAGAGAAAAAAATAGAGAGAAATCCTAAGGTTTCAAGGAGAGTAATATAGCAAGATCTATATTGATAAAATTCAACCTTGTAAAAATGTGTATGAGATTAAAAGAGAGATGCATGGGAATTTGGTATCGAAAAACCAGCTCAAAAGGGTACCCGCCATTTGTGGAAATTAATTGTTAATACATTTATTACAAAATATGAGTACCATGTATATTACTCATCTGGTAACTATTGCAAAAGAGATTTTTGTCACTCAAATTGTGTTAATAGTTAATATTAGTAGGCATATATTCTCGATTGTTACAGTAATATTAGGTAGATTTGTTATAGTGAGAAAATTTTCAAACCTTTAGATACTAATTATCCTTCTTGTAGGTAGATTTGTTATAGTGAGAAAATTTTCAAACCTTTAGATACTAGTTATCCTTCTTCTTATTCGAGTGAAAACAATGTGCATTACACATTAAGTATATAATTTATCTAAATATTTTTAATAATTGAATTATTAAAATAAAATTATTTAAAACATTAATTTTTAATTTTGAGTACTATAATAATGAAACCTCAATTGAAACTTAGTTTTTAATGGATACTCTTACGTATACAAGTAAAAAATACTTTTAAATTAATATTCAAGTATGATGCACAAAAATTTAAAAAAAATATTATTTATCATACGGTGTCATGTTATATTCGTGCTGGGTACTGACGTTTCTCACTTGTTAAATTTAAAAAATTAATTTGTATCGTATTATATTTGTATCTATGCATCATATATAGACACTCACTCATGCATAACACAAATCATAAGATAAATTATAAAATTAACTAGTTCTAAACCCGTGCCAAGGCACGAGATAATTATTGATAATAAAATAAATAAAAACATTTAAGTTATATATACATTTAGATGATATTAAATTATAAAGCAGTAAATAATTTCTTTCAAATAATTATAATTAATTTTAAAGTGTAAAACTATATAATGAAGAATCGCAAAGTATTGAAAAAAAGTATAAAATTTCATTACAAACTATGGTAGAAAATTAAGTTATATATATTTTTAGATAATATTAAATTATAAATTAAAAAATAATTTTTTTAATAATTATAATCAATTTTAAAGTGTAAAACTGTATGATGAAAAGTATCGAAAAAAATAACATCTCATTGAAAAAGTATCGAAAAGAATAACAACATGAAATGAGGATATAAAGTGATTTTATAAGGTCAAACTAATTTCATGTATTAACAGGATTGTACATTTGTAATTCAATCAAATACGAACTACGATAGAAAACATTAAAAACATAAAATTTCAATGAGCTCGTTTGAGCTAGCGCGTCCAATCAAACTTCTTTTTGCGACATATTATTTTATTATTTAACATTATATGAAAAGGTATATTAACGAATAACAAAAAGAAAAGTAAATCAAATTTTCTTAAACATAATCATTTTACAAACTCATTCATAATAATCAAAATAAAAAACTGAAAAAACACATATAAGAAAATTCATATGTTAACTATCCTAAAACAATATTGAATTTAAACGTACACATTCATCTTAAAATAAAGGTTAAAAATCTAGAAAAATATTGAATTTATACATTCTTAATATAAAGGTAAAAAATCTAAAACAAATTGAATTCATACATTTGTCTTAAAACGTGATTGATGAAACAAATTATGCGGTTATTAAATTTAATTTAATAAAAAAAATCTTATATATATATCATAAACAATTAAGTGAAAATTCAAATTTGTACATATAAAATCTATAAAACATAATAAAAAATATAAAAAATTAATAATGAAATTAAACATAATGTAAACAAAAAGTAAAGTATAGAAAAAATTATTAGAAATATATTAAAAGTACCATCAAATATCAAACATTAAAAATAAAAAAAATTAAGATGCATATATAATAACTAAGATGCTTGAACTATAAACAAATACATGAATAAAGAGAAAATAACTAAATATAGAAAAAATTATTCCAAATGTATTGAAATATCATCAAATATCAAATATGAAAAATGAATTTATTAAGATGCATATATAATAACCAAAATACTTAACTATAAACAAATTCGTGAATGAAGAGAAAGTTTATATCAAAATAACTAATTGCATCATCATATAATAATGCAAAAAATAATTGTTGAGGAATAAATAATTAGAAAAGTGTATCTAAAATTGGTAACTATATCAGAGATCAAGCAAAGCAAACAAAAATATATGCGAATATATTCAGTGGCATACATCAAAAGCCTACTTCACAAACTTCAAATAGTTGTGATAGAATGATCTTATCCTTGAACATCAAATCCTCTAATGATTTTTGAATATTTGGATTCACTTTAATAAGCTCAACAGGATGTGAATCCTGTGAAATGATCTGAAATGTTAAAAAAAATAAAAATTTATGAGTATCAATACATCTAATGAGCCAATTATACTGGAAAATGTTCACCAAAAAAAAATTATACTGGAAAATAGGATGAAACTATCCCTACATAGAACAACCTTCATCTTGTATTTAAATTTGAAAAGAAAGATCACCTCATGAAACAATCACCCCATAGAACAACCTTCATGGTATCTAAACTGTTTAAAAAAATTAAAGAAAGATATATACAAAGTTTATAACAAAAACTAAAAAAGTTAATACATTTAGCCTACAAATCATTTGCATACTGAAACCTTCAGAAGGAGAATAATTCGTCCAAATCATTTGCATACTGGAACCTTTGGATTGCATACTGAAACCGTCGGAAAATAATTCGAACATAACACGATAATTGTATGAAAAAAATTATGGAGGCACTGATTTTTTTAATTGAAAATGAGTGAATGTCAATACACTATGAAATACTATCTATCTATCTATCTATCTATATATATATATATATATATATATATAAGCACTAACTAAAAAATTTAAAAAAAAAAATTGAATTCAATATTTATATATTAAATATTAAAGATTTAGATAAACTTGAAATTTGAATTTAAATTTGATAGACAAATCTGTTACACTAAAAACACGTAAATATTGAATAATAAGATAAACTTGAAATTTGAATTCAAGTTAAAAGATAAGAAAATTATTTAGATAAACTTGTAATATGAAAATTTGCTTTTGTACTTGAGTTTTGAATTTAAATAGTTGTTAGTAACAAATATTCTTTGAGAATTTCTCAAGATAACTTCGTTGCGCATTTTGTAAAAAAAATTTGCTTTTGTACTTAAAATTTTAATTTAAATATATGTGATTAACCAATTATGAGAATTAAGTAGGATTTTTAAAGATATAAATATCAAATTTAAAATTTCATTGAGATATTCTCAAGATAACTTCATTGTATTATTTTTATCACATCTTTTAAATAACTATTTAAAAAAGAAGAATACTTTCAAAAATTGTTGAGGTTATCCACATCAACATGCACGTGGATAGCCTAGAGGCTTGTGAATTTTATTTATATAGATATGATAAATTAAATTGTAATTTGCCTTTATTTTTATTTGACTCGGTATACTTTGTTAGATTTGTAAAATCACTATTTTCTTTCTTTATATTAGTGAGTCTTATCTCTACTTTATAAGTTATCCTAATTTGCATTGTTTGCACTAAAAATTCGCGTTTATTGATTTTTAGCCAACACCGAATAGATAATACAAATATTTGAGAATTTAAGTAAAAGTAGGTCTTCAATCTTCAGCTTGATCCTCTGATTCTTCCTTTGAATTTAAAGTTGTTGAGTCTTCAAAGGCTCCTTGATGGATTTGATGGTTTGATCTTCCTCAACTTCAAATTTAGCTTGTGATAACGTTAATTCGTAGGTCCTTCGACTTGTTTAAGAATTTTGGAGAATTCCGCCAAGAACGCCTTCGAACTCGTCGGTAACTCCTTGGATTTAGCTTGAATATAACTCCGATTCGCCGGTATAATGCCTTGATAACGGATCAAACACCTTGATTTGGTACCTTCGAGGAAGAACACCCTTCAATGCCTTAGAATCCGTATTGAACTTATAGAGAGGTTTTTAGCCTTTCTTGAACTTGTAGAGAGGTTTTTAGCCTTTCTGAACTTGTGTCGTGTGTTGAATGAACAACCCATGACTTGTTGTTCATGTCAAAGTTTATTTAATATTATCTCTTTATATTTTGAAGAGATAATATCAAATAAATCATATAAATATATATTTCTTTAATATTTTATTATTTTTTTAAAAAGATAATATCACATAAAATCTCATAAATATTTATCTCTTTATATTTTCATTTTTAAAGAGATAATATCATAAAAGACTTGAATTTAATTGGTCGGTATGACACAATACTGTTAGGAATAGTGCCCTAAAAGCCGATTGTATATCCGCTTTGTACTTTTCCTTATTGTAATCACAGACAATCTTTGAATAAAATAACGAATTGAGGCAACACTTCTTTATATGCTCTTGTTTGGTATGCGTTTACTTTAATTGTGCATGTATGAGAACTTCCCTAATCCTGATGACTTTAGGACTCTACCATTTAGGTGAAATGGTTCATGAAACGAGCCCTATATCACATAAGTCATGATTAGTAAAATACTCCAAGCCGATGAGTCCTACAGACAGTGGGAGTGTCAACCTGACTCCTTTAAGGCTTGCTTGTGGGATCACTCTCTTAAGAAGGACCACCTTGTTTCATGGAGGTGCAAAGTGTATAGTTGATATGTGCGTGATACATGAGGGTGCTTACTTCCATAAGTAAGTTCACTGAGGTGCCCCGTGTGAGAAGATTCCTAAATGGAAAAGGAAGTTTCTATTTCAGGAAATGGAAACTTCCAGATTAGGAAATATCTCACGAGTTATTGATGTGATTAATTGATCCTTAGACTTGAGGTTCCATGTCGCTTTGTGAGTTAACTCTGTAGTCTTAGGTATAAGCTTTAAAGGGTGTCATCTTAGACAACTGATTCAAGGCTTATGTTGGGGCTGCACAAGTGACTCATGAAAGTGAATGAGAATCAAGAATGGACCTGCACTTGCATTTGCAAGGTGATCTCTTATTGTGTAAGTCATTCATATGCTATATGGAGTCCTTGGCCAAGGTAGTAGATCAAGACATAAAGAAAAGGGTTTCTTGGATTGAGATCAAATGGATATGAAATGCACATAGCTTTAAGACCAGATTATTAGGGTTCTGATTATTCTCTTACCCTAGATCTTGGTTGAGAGATAGTAAGTAGGAGGATTGTATCTCACATGAATCAATGACTTAAAGGTTCTGTCGAATCGATACATTCCAATTCAGCTAGGGATTAAACACCTGTTGCTAGACTATGGTCGTTTAATCTGTGGACTGATAAATTAATTAGTGAATTAATTAATAAGGGTCACTGCTAATTTAATTGAGAACCTAGAGGGTCACACACAACAACTTAGTTACATGAGTTAAGGCTTTGAAATGATTAAACGAGTTAATCGAGCCAAGAGGGTTCCACACGTGTGAAACACACGTGTGGGTCACGTGAGTGACACGTGTCATACATGGACACGTGTGCACCACACGTGTATAATTGTTTATGTATTAAATAATTAATGTGTTATTATTTAATAGACTTTGGTTTAATTTTGAATTAAAATGAAAGTCTTATTTTGGAGAAATAAATCTATTTAATTAATTGTGAATTAATTAATTAGATAAATAAGTTATTTATTTATTAATAAATAAAGTATAATATTATCCAAAAGGGTTTGAATATTTTAGCTCTCTTAAAAGTTGATTTGAATTAGAATTCAAAGTCAAAGTTTAAAGTTACTTGATGATCAAGTAATAAGAGAGAGGGACCAAATCCTTAGTCCATAAGGACTAGGATCGGCCGCCCCTCTCCTATATATAGGGGAGCTCGAGCTTCCCTTAGGGCTGATCGATTTTCTTTTGGTTCATGTGTTGAAGACCATTCTTTCTCCAAGATCAAATAAACCCTAGGTCAAGCCTAAACACTAACTAGAGAACTAGCATCCTTACTAGTTAGATGATAGTCAAGTTGGTGGACTATCTCTAGAGAGCTTCAAGTTAGAAGTTTTGAAGATTCGAGCTTTACCAAGGAGAGGGGATCATGCACGAGAAGAGCGTTCTTGGGTGGCTTGAAACGCTTCAAGAAAGATTATTGAAAAGTAAGTTTCTAATCTCTACGAATTTGGATTCACGATTGCGAGTCTAAGATCCTTTTGTTGGAAAATTCTTAAATTTCCGTTGCTTTCTTATTCTTATTTTCCAACAAATAAGCCACGTGTCGTCATATGATTTGTCCTATCTTTCTTTGACCACAAGACTTGATTTAATTGGTCAAAACATGTCACTTTGACACGTGTCATCACTTGATTTATTGATAAAATAAACATTATCATATCAATTTAAATTTAACTATTTAACTTCGAAATTAAATTTAGGATAATTTCAAAATATTAAAAGTAAATTAAATTAATAAATTAAAGTTTATTTGCTCGTCTACAAATGCCCCCATTTTAAGGCTTGGCGAAAAACATACCAAGTAGTCGTGCAAAGACGAGACTTGAAGTACCCAAATTTATTGGACATAACTTTTTTTTTTGAAGATGTGACTGAGCTTGAAGTTTAATTCAAGTTGCCTACGTACCCCCTCAAGAGGATCAAGTCATGACGTAGTTCAAATTTTTTTTTCCCAAACTTGTAGACATTTTATACTCGTGTCAAGGAGTACACTTGATGTAACACCCCGTATTTTCGGAGCAAGATACGATGCCGTTTCCGTGCGATTAGATTGTTATTTATTTAACTCTGCTTGTGTTTGAATGGCTTTAATCACGTTTTAATTGTTTAATTGACTCAATTGTGATCTTATGGAAATATGTGAACTTAATTGAAATATGTGTTTAGTGTCTAATTGCTCTTTAATTTAAATTATGTGGGTTAATGTAGCACCCTTCACGTATGGATGCCACACCCCCGCACTATAGCTTAGGCCACATACGAAATGGGTAATCCGTACATGAACCAAACTATAGCGAACGGGTGACAAAGAAAAAGAACCAAGCTAGCTAGGCGGGACTAACCTTAACCGGAAAACCACAATGTAATAAAACGAGCGGAAGCATAATAATTTTAAAGTATCCCAGTCATACTATCTTCTAACTCCCTATATCAAAACATTATCATCTTCCAAAATACATAACATGTCCAAAAGTAATAGATACAATACATGAACGTGTAGTGCTAGACTCGACTGAAAACAGAACAGGACTCTGACTCCCGCCTAGCACGAACCTGCAAAACACTGAAAGGTTGAGGTGTCAGTCCAACACGGACTGAGCGAGGGGTATAAATAAATATTAGCGCAATTAACATGCAAGTTCTAATCTCGGGTAAGGTTTTTAATAAAGGAAGCAACATAAGTTCAATACTAGAATAGATCTCGCCCGAGATTACAACTAATCCATTCAATCAATATAAACGTTATCAATTCAATTCAATTCAATCAGTGGCCCGGCGAGTGAGGGCAATCTCCAACCTTACTCCAATTAGTGAACAATACCATCTTTAGGTTTTATTTCAATAATTATCATACAATCATTAGTGCACACTTAGCATTTTCACGAACTCCTTCTTCCTCCGGTGATGGTGGGATTGCAAGGCCCAACCATCCATGAACGGTGTACGTCGGGAACATGACTCCCACGCACGGGATTTCTTCCTCCACCAAACCTCCTGGTGGATTCAGAGGTGATCCCAAAATTGGTGAGGATAGTGCAAGAGTTACCCCGTCAGCCCTTGCTTTCCCGGTTGGCTCAATACACTACCCTCGGGCCCATGTGAACACGACATGCTTACTCGCCAAAACACGATCAATCACGATAACACGATTATTCATTAGATCACGAAATCATTTACAATCGATAGAGATTTTGAGAAAGATATATACATATATATATATATTTTGGCTGAAAACATCACGTAGGGTTGTAAGGGTTCTATATATCTAGTAATTAAACCTCACCTTTACCGAACAACCAAAAAGCAAGAGGAAACCCTAAGGAGCGTGCTCCTCGTCTCGTGGACCGTGATCTGTGCAACAAGGGACAAGCATATATAAGACTCAACTCGAATAAACCAATTAAGACGCACGGCGAAGTCATAATCAAGATATTATGCAATAAAAATCAAGGAGTGTCAAGTAGGAGCATGATTATCAATTAAGCAAGTATATATATCACATAACTCACATATGGGAGCCAAGGAAGTGAAAGAAATGCAATAAGAAAGGTTTTGGTGAAGTTTGGCCAAAACCGACAATTTTTGGAAATGTACATGTTGTGGGAAAACTGGAATATCTTAAATTCTAGAAGTGGGAATCGAGTTTTGTTTGTTGGATATGAAAGTAGACACATAGACCTTCCCAACGCTATATGGCACGTTTTCTAATTCAAACCGAGGTGAAAATGGCGTTGGTTTGAAGTTGGACAAAATGCAGGAAATAAAAGGTGACACGCCCGTGTCACTAAAATACACTAAGCCGTGACACCCCCGTGTCACGGTACAGAAACTCAACCCAACGAACACCCCCGTGTCACGCTGAAGAGGGGAAAAGCGACACCCCCGTGTCACTGTGCGTAACAGAAAAACAGGGCAAGAAAACAGGGGAGGTCGCGGGAAATGGTTCCCAAACCAATCAATCACCAAACTACATCAAATAAACACTTGAAAACCAACATATAGCATGTATATGATCATATATATCCATTAATCATCATATAATCCAAGGAAACATGCATCAAATCATCAAGAATTCATCATCAAAATCCCATATAAACTCATGTTTTCCAACTTTCCTCTAATTCAAGAATTCATGCAAGTTATGAGATATAATGATCCTAAACATGCTTCTAAGCACTTATAACCAAGGAATCATATCATATTCACCAAACCCTACTCAAATATATCTCAAGGGATTCAATCAAATTCTCCATATACCTCAAGATGGAAGAAGAAATGGATGAAATGATGAGATAATGAAGATGATGCTTCTAACTTGTATAATTCCTCCTTGAATTTGGCTTGAATTTGATGAAACCTTTCTTCCTTCCCTTGATGGTGTTTGAATCGGTTTTTAGTGTGTGAATGTGTAAAGTCTTGATAAGAATGGATTAGTGGAATGTGTGTATATCTTGCATATATGTTATATTGTATATAATGTATGTAATGTAACATAATTATAGAGATATAGATTATATATGTATAAAGTTAGATATTATGCATAATATATATATAAAAAGATCCTTAGTGCTCTATTAATGTATATACATATACAATGCATGTGTGAGTGTAGGTCTTCCAAGAATTAGAGGAATCACCACAATTTGCATGTTAGTCCCTTATGTATTTAAATGAATGCACACAAGTATCATTTCTAACAAATAAACATTTAACTCCCAAATCATGAAATGCAATTTAGTCCATGAATTCAGGAAATGATCAAATAAGAACATATAAGAACATTTAATCATGTTGGCAATTAGTTCACGTAAATTCCACGTTAATGATAGTTCATATAAATGCTTGAAGGTATAATATATATAATGTTATGAAAATTATAATAATTTCACAAAACACCTAGTAATGTAATTTACATAATATCACGTAATGCATAATTGAAAACGGGGCGTTACAATTCTCCCCCCCTTAAAAGGACCTGGTCCCCAGGTCCACTCTCGAGTTTTAAAATGATGCATAGGCAATAAGAGAACCCCGTCTCTTAGACAAGTCATGAGAGAGCCCCGTCTCTCTAACACGCAACGAGAGAACCCCGTCTCTCAAACAAGTAATGAGAGAACCCCGTCTCTCACACACACGCCAAAACAACGATTCAAGAAAGCAAATTGTAGAAACATTCACGTATATGTCACATAAAGCAGGTGGCATCACGTTAATCACATAACTAACGCTTTTATACAACCAAAATTGCAACTAACAAGAATTAAATACAATAACAATAGAATTCATGATGCACATGATATGCATGGTTAGGGGTACCGTTCACCATTGATTATGCCATAAATATAGTTGATACCTTCGGCTACCACATTCGGATGAGCATTCATATTGTGCACCTCTCTCTCCAGAGCATATGCACGAGCCTGAACGAGTGGCCTCTGTCCCCCGGCAGACAACTCTCGTCGCTTCGGACACGTGTCTACTAGGTGCTCATTGCTTCCACAGCGCAGACATAGATTCAAACGTTTCCTACAAGCCTCATAAGTATGTGTATCACGTCCGCAATAGGTGCAAAGAGGTTTTCCCGAAGATGATGTTGAAGTTGGTACACTTGGAGCTTTCGAGGCCGATCCTATTGATTGAGCCTTTTTCTGAGATCCTTCCTGAGGTGGCGAGGATTGATAAGAAATAGGCCTCTTTCCATTATTAGAATTTTGTCCGGAGTGAGGTACAGGCCTTCTCGCATTCACCGAGTCTTCAACTTTCAAAGCTTTCGTGGTAGCCTTGACCCAAGTACTCGTGTTAACCGCTTCCAAAGCTCTCTGTATGTCCGGTCGGAGTCCTTGTACGAACTGCATAGCTTTGTGAAAATCATCACTCGCTATATTGGGTGCATAGCGAGACAACCTTTCATACTCGGCTATGTACTCAGAAACGGACATTTCTCCTTGCTTTAGCTTAGTAAATTCCTTCAACCTCCGAGTCCTAGAAGATGGAGGGATAAACTTGTTCTTGAACTCTCTCTCGAAAATCTCCCATGTAACCTGCTCCTCAGCGGCATCAAGGACAATTTTGGTACTCTCCCACCATGAATACGCCTCTCCCTGAATGAGGGTAAGAGTGCACCGAGCCTTTTCCCGAGACTCACATGGAATAAGTTCCCATATACGTTCAACTTCTTTAAGCCATTGCTCGGCTTGAATATCATTTCCCTTTAGGAATCTCGGCGGATGTTGATTCTGAAATTCCCTTAAAATAGCGGAGATAGGTGCCTGTTGTTGTGGTGGAGGAGCTGGCGGCGCTGGAGGCACATAATCCCGTAACCTCTGATCTATGAGTTGCACCATAGAATTTAAGAAATCCTGGGGTTGAGCCGGAGGGGGTGGATGTGGAGGAACCCTAGGGGATCGATCACGGCGATGTCTCCTATGACCTGGAGAATGTTCACGGCGAGGACGACCTCGAGGCATCCTGAAATCAAGACATTAGATATGCATGTTGGATTAGTGGATGCAAATGATTACAATTAAGGTCATAAGATGCAAATAAAACACATAACTCAATTAATTCAAATAAGTGCAAGTACTTCAAGTAGGTTTAATTAAGTTCAAGTGAGTTCAAAATGTTCAAATTAGATGCAAGACTCTCAAGTTATCAACTAATCCTATGCCGTACGACTTAGACTCACAAGACACAACACTAGAACCGCGGTTTTGCAACTGGGCTCTGATACCACTTAAGATGTAGCACCCTTCACGTATGGATACCACACCCCCGCACTATAGCTTAGGCCACATACGAAATGGGTAATCCGTACATGAACCAAACTATAGCGAACGGGTGACAAGGAAAAAGAACCAAGCTAGCTAGGCGAGACTAACCTTAACCGGAAAACCACAATGCAATAAAACGAGCGGAAGCATAATAATTTTAAAGTATCCCAGTCATACTATCTTCTAACTCCCTATATCAAAACATTATCATCTTCCAAAATACATAACATGTCCAAAAGTAATAGATACAATACATGAACGTGTACTGCTAGACTCGACTGAAAACAGAACAGGACTCTGACTCCCGCCTAGCACGAACCTGCAAAACACTGAAAGGTTGAGGTGTCAGTCCAACAAGGACTGAGCGAGGGGTATAAATAAATATTAGCGCAATTAACATGCAAGTTCTAATCTCGGGTAAGGTTTTTAATAAAGGAAGCAACATAAGTTCAATACTAGAATAGATCTCGCCCGAGATTACAACTAATCCATTCAATCAATATAAACGTTATCAATTCAATTCAATTCAATCAGTGGCCCGGCGAGTGAGGGCAATCTCCAACCTTACTCCAATTAGTGAACAATACCATCTTTAGGTTTTATTTCAATAATTATCATACAATCATTAGTGCACACTTAGCATTTTCACGAACTCCTTCTTCCTCCGGTGATGGTGGGATTGCAAGGCCCAACCATCCATGAACGGTGTACGTCGGGAACATGACTCCCACGCACGGGATTTCTTCCTCCACCAAACCTCCTGGTGGATTCAGAGGTGATCCCAAAATTGGTGAGGATAGTGCAAGAGTTACCCGTCAGCCCTTGCTTTCCCGGTTGGCTCAATACACTACCCTCGGGCCCATGTGAACACGACATGCTTACTCGCCAAAACACGATCAATCACGATAACACGATTATTCATTAGATCACGAAATCATTTACAATCGATAGAGATTTTGAGAAAGATATATACATATATATATATATATTTTTTGGCTGAAAACATCACGTAGGGTTGTAAGGGTTCTATATATCTAGTAATTAAACCTCACCTTTACCGAACAACCAAAAAGCAAGAGGAAACCCTAAGGAGCGTGCTCCTCATCTCGCGGACCGTGATCTGTGCAACAAGGAACAAGCGTATATAAGACTCAACTCGAATGAACCAATTAAGACGCACGGCGAAGTCATAATCAAGATATTATGCAATAAAAATCAAGGACTGTCAAGTAGGAGCATGATTATCAATTAAGCAAGTATATATATCACATAACTCACATATGGGAGCCAAGGAAGTGAAAGAACTGCAATAAGAAAGGTTTTGGTGAAGTTTGGCCAAAACCGACAATTTTTGGAAATGTACATGTTGTGGGAAAACTGGAATATCTTAAATTCTAGACGTGGGAATCACGTTTTGTTTGTTGGATATGAAAGTAGACACATAGACCTTCCCAACGCTATATGGCACGTTTTCTAATTCAAACCGAGGTGAAAATGGCGTTGGTTTGAAGTTGGACAAAATGCAGGAAATAAAAGGTGACACGCCCGTGTCACTAAAATACACTAAGCCGTGACACCCCCGTGTCACGGTACAGAAACTCAACCCAACGAACACCCCCGTGTCACGCTGAAGAGGGGAAAAGCGACACCCCCGTGTCACTATGCGTAACAGAAAAACAGGGCAAGAAAACAGGAGAGGTCGCGGGAAATGGTTCCCAAACCAATCAATCACCAAACTACATCAAATAAACACTTGAAAACCAACATATAGCATGTATATGATCATATATATCCATTAATCATCATATAATCCAAGGAAACATGCATCAAATCATCAAGAATTCATCATCAAAATCCCATATAAACTCATGTTTTCCAACTTTCCTCTAATTCAAGAATTCATGCAAGTTATGAGATATAATGATCCTAAACATGCTTCTAAGCACTTATAACCAAGGAATCATATCATATTCACCAAACCCTACTCAAATATATCTCAAGGGATTCAATCAAATTCTCCATATACCTCAAGATGGAAGAAAAAATGGATGAAATGATGAGATAATGAAGATGATGCTTCTAACTTGTATAATTCCTCCTTGAATTTGGCTTGAATTTGATGAAACCTTTCTTCCTTCCCTTGATGGTGTTTGAATCGGTTTTTAGTGTGTGAATGTGTAAAGTCTTGATAAGAATGGATGAGTGGAATGTGTGTATATCTTGCATATATGTTATATTGTATATAATGTATGTAATGTAACATAATTATAGAGATATAGATTATATATGTATAAAGTTAGATATTATGCATAATATATATATAAAAAGATCCTTAGTGCTCTATTAATGTATATACATATACAATGCATGTGTGAGTGTAGGTCTTCCAAGAATTAGATGAATCACCACAATTTGCATGTTAGTCCCTTATGTATTTAAATGAATGCACACAAGTATCATTTCTAACAAATAAACATTTAACTCCCAAATCATGAAATGCAATTTAGTCCATGAATTCAGGAAATGATCAAATAAGAACATTTAATCATGTTGGCAATTAGTTCACGTAAATTCCACGTTAATGATAGTTCATATAAATGCTTGAAGGTATAATATATATAATGTTATGAAAATTATAATAATTTCACAAAACACTTAGTAATGTAATTTACATAATATCACGTAATGCATAATTGAAAACGGGGCGTTACAGTTAAGTTGTAATTATCGAACGTTGGGGATCGTTTTCTAATTATAAGAAATCAAATTGGACTTAATTGTATACTACTTTAAAACCTTGGGGATGCTTTTATAATTACAAAATCTTTAATTGCATCTATTTGAATCTTACTTGAACTTTGGGACTCTCTTTCTAATTTATTAATTTCCAATTTGGGCTTAATTGGACTTTATCTTTAATTATGGGGGTGCTTTTATAATTATCGAAACTTTACTTGGGCTTGATCTAAATCTTACTTAAAATCTATGGACTCAATTGCATAATTAAATTTCTTGTGGGACTGTTTTTGTAATTTTAAATACTTTAATTGGACTTAATTGACTTGGTATGGAAACGTGGGGACTCAATCGCATAGACTTGTTTCTTGAGGGACTTAATCGTAAATTCAGAACTTGAGACCCCTTTATACGTCGAGAAACCCTAGCTAACCCTTATTCTTTCTTCTTCCCCTTTCGGATTTGAGCTGCAGCGGTACCTTTCTCTCTTCCTCTTCCGATAACAGCGGCGCAGCCTCTGATTTCTCCTCTCACAGGCGGAGTTCCTCCGTCGGCCACCCCACCACCTTCAGTCGCCAACCACTCTCTCTCTCTCTCCTATTTCAGAAGACAAGCAGCCGCTACCAACCACCATTCTCGCCGGCGACTTCACCTCCGAACCACCACGAGCACCGAAAACTTCTCCTCTCTTCATCCCTTTACGAACTCAGCAACAACGACAATAGCTACTCCATCTCCGTCGTCGACCACCTGATAGCCACCTTCGCTAACTCTTTCGCCACCACCACAAGCTCACCACAGCATCGGTTGTTCCAGATCCGGCGAGTTCTCTTCAGGCCGCCATCCATTACCGCCATCTCCGCCACGGAACCGCAACCGGTACACCTCTCTGTTCTCCATCTCAGCCCTTCACCACTATCCTCAATCTTCTCTCTTTCGTTCCAGAGGTAGACCCTGAGACCGCCGCCTCTAGTCTTTCCGCCAAGAAAGGGACCTAGCAGCTCCGCCGTTGGCCGGATTCAGCCTTGGCCCGCCAATCCTGACAATCGTCTCCTCCAACGCCAGCCGTCACCTCCGGATTCATCACCACTAACGCCCCTGCTGCTCTGTTTAATTGTAATTTCCAATCTCTGCACAATGATTTCATACTTAATTGTAATCAATATATTGTTTAATTATTTCAGTTAGTTGAACTTAATGAGATGTTTAAGTTAATGGCTGCTACTCATGTAGTTATAAATCAATTTAATTTCTGATAAATGGAGTTGTTAAGAACATAAATCGAACTACTGTAGAGTGTTTGAGCTTGATAATGCTGAACTGCAATTTGGTTGTACCATAAGTTGAGTTGGTTAACTTGTGTGTGTATGCTAAGTGTATATACTGTTGTGTTTAACGTGTTATCCGTGTGTGTATGTGTCTGGTAGATATATGTATATACTAAGTGTGATTAATTGTTAATTGTGTATTTGATATATCTGCTCTTACCTACTATTACAGTATGATAATTATAGTTAATTTGGGCTACCGAAATGAAAGAATGGGTTATCTGAACTCATTATGCCTTGATAAGATTGGCATAGTTGTTAAAAATCAACTTTAGTGAACTGGACTTTTGATTTGTTGCCTGTATTGTTTAAACTAGAATGTCATGGCAGGGAATTGATTTGCTGTTTATAAATTTTGGTGTTGAGGGATCAACTGGGATCGAGAATGTATGAATTATTTTGTAGGAATGTTAATGATAATGTTATTACTCTTGAGTGAATGAGTGTTGGTGATAAAATGTGATACTCAACTCGGATAATCATGGGCTTTGCATTTTGGTCAAATTTCTGATATTCGATCTTTCACATAGTTAGTGTCTACATTCATTAATATATGATAGTAAGAAATGATTAGCATTAAAATTGGGATTCATTTTGATAATCTAAGTTGTATTGAGTGGAGGTTAGCTCAGATAGCTAATTGTAATTTGACAATTAAACAGGTTGATTGTTTGGAGACTTGTGGTGTCGAATTCTTTACTGGTAAAGTTCAATTGTAGTATGTAAATTAATAATTAGATGAATATGTACGTGAACAAATCTCCTAAATGCGATTATTATAACTGAGATTTTTGGACTAATAATGAAATTACTTTGATATGGAGTCTTGAAACTTAAACTTAATGTAAATTATAACACATCTAATTAGACCCGTAATTCGTTATCTCTAAGTAATTGCATTAATTGGGATGGTATAGTTTAATGTTTCTAAATGATTTGTGTTTTAAATCGGATTCTTGGATTGTGAAATTAAGGGTGGTTGAAATATTAATGGTTGGGTTTGTTTTGGATTCAAACTTGCAGTCTTATGATTAACTGTCTATAATAAAACTAATTAATGACTTGAATGTTTCTATAAGTTAGATGCTAATTCACTTATGTGATAATTAAATTGTATGTTTAATTGAAATGCGAGATATTAAATGTGCACATGAACACTTTCATGTCATTCTTGTAATTTCTATGTACATATCATATCATTCCATATCACCTCATAATTGTCGCCGTGCGTCTCTGTGGTTCATGTTTGAGTCTCGTCTCATGAGTACACTGTATTTCCTTCTCTGTACAGTAATCTCTACGGCAGAGAAAACCTGGTCGAGCACGCACCCGTCTTGTCAGTTCTCGTATCCTGTCGTTTCTCAGGTGAGGTTTAGGATTTTGTATAGTTAAACGACCTATGACCCCAATATGATGATTTCAATCCCCGCATGCGATTATATACTATATATACGATTAAATATGTGTTGGATATGATATGATTATGACCTTATGATACAACTTCAGTTTTGGAAATTAAGTATGAAGGCATATGTAAGCCATTTCGAAAAGTTAAGTTATGTTATGATTATGTAGCGAGATTGCCATGAAAGTTGGTATATGTTATGTTCTGTTCTGTTATGGGGCCCAGGAGCTACGGGTAAGGAATCCCTGGGACGGTATAGGACCGTCAGGGCTCGGCCTATGCGTAGTCTCCATCTGTATGAAGAGAATCTACCGGGACCCACCAGGAGGTTTGGTTGGGAAACGGAGTCCTGGGGGTTTGAGTAGCATTAGCACTCCCCTCGACTGTATGGATGGTTAGGGTCGCGCAACCCTACCATCACCCGGAGTTGAGGTTGGTATGTTATTTATGTTTTGTTATGATATGAGGAGTTGAGGTTGGAAGCTCGTACTCGTCGAGCATATGGTATGATATGTTATGGGAATCATGAATCGGAATAGAGTTTCTGAAAATGTTTTCTAAGTATATATATATATATATTTGGGTTTTGCTTTGAAACGCTTTGGTATGCAACACCTATTCCCGGTTCATGAGTCCACCCTTTTGATATGTGTTGTGCTCTGTATATATATATATTGTGGGTGTGCGTTAGCCCCCCTCACTCAGTCAGTTGACTGACACCTCATTTATCCTTTAGTTTGCAGGTTTCCTTTTGGCTTGAGCTAGGCGGAAGTGAGTCTCCTGAGTCGCACTTGTCAGTCTAGTTGGTATTAGGATGCATTCGTCGCATACTTTATTTATGTTATGTATTTATGTTTCACACTTGAAGGTTATGTTTATGTTCTACATAGACTTAAACCCGTGTGGGGTTAGTAAGCTAGTATTTGGATGTTAGTAGATATTATGATGACGCTTATGCTGTTTATTATGTTGGATTATGAATTGATTCGGGACTAGGTATTTATGCTAGTTGAACCCGTCACCTGCTTTGCATGTTTTGTTTTAAATCCTTCCGCTATCTATTGTTGTTGGTTTTATTTGCTTCCGCACTCTGAGTTTGTCAAGTTAGATCCGCCTAGCCTAGTGTGTGAGTTGGTCTCCCGTTCGCTATGATTCGGATTCGGGCATGGACTTTCCACTTCGTGACCGGGTCTGGGTCTTAGTGCGGGGGATGTGGCATCCTCCGTTTGGGGTGTTACATCTTAAGTGGTATCAGAGCTCTAGGTTGGAAAACCGAGCTCTAGTATCGTGTTGTGTCTGGCTAGGTCGAACGGCGTAGGACAATTTGGTTATGTGCGCATCAGCATATGATTTGAAGAACTATGTACTTGAATTTTCATCACTTTGCTGAATTTATACTACTTGATGCATTGCATTTCTTGGTAGTTCTTGATTGATTTATTACGTGGCATGTGCATTTACTAATCGACATGCATGTTTCGACATTGAAGTTGTGAGATTTTCAGGATGCCGTCGCGTCAACAATACCACAGTCAGCCGTCTCATCCAAATGTGAGCGACCAGGGACAATCTTCGACTGGAGTACCGCCAATGGATTTGATGGCGATGATGTACAGAGAATTTAGAACATTTAATCCTCCCCAATTTCGAGAAGGGGATGATATAAGGGCCGAAGAGTGGCTTTTGGAATTAGAGGGCATTTTTGAGATATGGCCATGCAACTCTCAAGATATGGCTCGCCTTGCTACGTTCCTCCTACAAGGACAAGCAAGGCAATGGTGGAAAAGACTTGCCCAACAATTAGAGGCAACGAGCGAGGAGTTGACGTGGGATGTGTTTGTTCGAGAATTCCGAAAGAGGTTTGCACCGGTCATTTTACAAGAACGAAGATTTGAAGAATTCCTCACTTTAAAACAAGGGGAAAGAACTGTTGTGGACTACTTAGGAGAATTTGAGAGGTTGGGCATTCATGTGCCCCACCTTACGAGTAATGATCGGGTCAAGGCTAGATATTTTATGGAAGGTCTTCGGGATAAGTTCAAGGAAGCCTTAATTGCTGAGGATACAAGCACATGGGATAAGGCCACGTAGAAAGCATTACGAGTTGAAAATAGGTGGTTGACAAAAAGTAAGGAAAGAAATGTGTCGGGGCCTAGACTTGAGCTGGGCTTATGCTCAAATTTATACGTGAGAGAGAGATCCGATCAACAGGGAGCTCGAACCAAAAAGATTCGTGGAAAGAAGCATAAGAACAGAAACCCTCGAAAGCTGAAGAAAGAAGTCCAACCGTGTACCCATTGTGGGGGAACCAACCACGCTTACGACGCGTGTCGGGATCGATTGCAGAGGTGCTATGCTTGTGGGTCGGAGGAGCACAAGGTTTCCGATTGTGATCGATCGAGAGCTAACAAACAACGAATACGATATCAACGACTTCACATTGGAGATCAAGATGAACCCGAATATTGAGGTATTAGCATTCACGACATTTGCATACATGCATCGCTGAAATACTCTTACCTTGTTTTGCTTGATGTAGGTGATGACTATTGTTGTTTTAATTGCGATAACTTGGATACCTGATCTAGTATTTGTAACTTTAAATTTCTACTTGTTTTGGACCGTTGCTGAAATGAATGAATTATGTACTTATGTGAACTGTTCATGCTTTTGTGATTTAAAACTCTCTTGAATGCTCACTGACTTCTCATATAGCATACATACATACTGTAAACTTGTTTTACAGAGATTCCATCGCGATATCCCCCTTGAGTTGAGGTATGCGCATTGAATCTATACTCAAGGGATATCGATATCAGTTGTATAAGGTACACCAAACATGCAACACATGCTTTTCGTCAAGTGTTATTCTGGTGTGTGTATGTATGAATAATTGATCAGTGGATTGGTGCGCCAGAGAGACCTTAGGTTCCCTCTTTTACGTGCTTGGGAGATGTTCATTCTTTCAAATTATGTGTTAAAGAGTCGCAGGATTCTCTACTTATGTGATAGAAAGATGCTGGATTCTTTCTAAGCTTTGTGCACGAGAGATGTTGGATTCTCTTGTACTTAGGTATTTGGGAGATGCTGGATTCTCTTGAATTAGGGGTTTGAGAAATGTTGGAATTTCTTGAACTAGAATGTTGGAGGATGCTGGAATCTATCCAACTTAGGTCGAGAGACGGGGTTCTCTCGCTTTCTGTGGTCGAGAGACGGGGTTCTCTCGCTTTCTGTGTTCGAGAGATGGGGCTCTCTCACCTTTTGTGCTGAGAGATGGGATTCTCTCTTGTCTGTTGAGGTTGCGTTATGCGTTGTCCTGGCTACGGTCTGTAGTGACGAGTTGCGACGCCATCGAAGTTGAGAGCAGTGATAACTATTCGACTTATGGGAATGGTCGAACGACTTTATGGAAGCAATGGTACAGTACTCAAATGGATCCCAATGATAACGAGACATCGCGAGAAAGGTTCAGTAAAGACAATGAGAGTAAACTTCAGAACGGAGGCTAAGTTTTACGCAACTCCTCGAGAAGGATTAAGACACCATCAACTCGAAGCTTTTCTAGCTCAGGAGTGGAACCTGGGGACCAGGTTCTCTTTAAGGGGGGAAGGGTGTAACACCTTGTATTTTCGGAGCAAGATACGATGCCGTTTCCGTGCAATTAGATTGCTATTTATTTAACTCTGCTTGTGTTTGAATAGCTTTAATCACGTTTTAATTGTTTAATTGACTCAATTGTGATCTTATGGAAATATGTGAACTTAATTGAAATATGTGTTTAGTGTCTAGTTGCTCTTTAATTTAAATTATGTGGGTTAAGTTGTAATTATCGGACATTGGGGATCGTTTTCTAATAATAAGAAATCAAATTGGACTTAATTGTATACTACTTTAAAACCTTGGGGATGCTTTTATAATTACAAAATCTTTAATTGGATCTATTTGAACCTTACTTGAACTTTGGGACTCTCTTTCTAATTTATCAATTTCGAATTTGGGCTTAATTGGACTTTATCTTTAATTATGGGGGTGCTTTTATAATTATCGAAACTTTACTTGGGCTTGATCTAAATCTTACTTAAAATCTATGGACTCAATTGCATAATTAAATTTCTTGTGGGACTGTTTTTGTAATTTTAAATACTTTAATTGGACTTAATTGACTTGGTATGGAAACGTGGGGACTCAATCGCATAGACTTGTTTCTTGAGGGAGATAATCGTAAATTCAGAACTTGAGACCCCTTTATACGTCGAGAAACCCTAGCTGACCCTTATTCTTTCTTCTTCCCCTTTCGGATTTGAGCTGCAGCAGGTACCTTTCTCTCTTCCTCTTCCGATAACAGCGGCGCAGCCTCTGATTTCTCCTCTCGCAGGCGGAGTTCCGTGGTCGGCCACCCCACCACCTTCAGTCGCCAACCACTCTCTCTCTCTCTCTCCTATTTTAGAAGATAAGCAGCCGCTGCCAACCACCATTCTCGCCGGCGACTTCACCTCCGAACCACCACGAGCACCGAAAACTTCTCCTCTCTTCATCCCTTTACGAACTCAGCAACCACGACAATAGCTACTCCATCTTTGCCGTCGACCACCTGATAGCCACCTTCGCCAACTCTTTCGCCACCACCACAAGCTCACCACGGCGTCGGTTGTTCCAGATCCGGCGAGTTCTCTTCAGGCCGCCATCCATTACCGCCATCTCCGCCCCAGATCCGACAGCTCCGCCACGGAACCGCAACCGGTACACCTCTTTGTTCTCCATCTCAGCCCTTCACCACTATCCTCAATCTTCTCTCTTTCGTTCCAGAGGTAGACCCTGAGACCGCCGCCTCTAGTCTTTCCGCCAAGAAAGGGACCTAGCAGCGCCGCCGTTGGCCGATTCAGCCCTGGCCCGCCAATCCTGACAATCGTCTCCTCCAACGCCAGCCGTCACCTCCGGATTCATCACCACCAACGCCCCTGCTGCTCTGTTTAATTGTAATTTCCAATCTCTGCACAATGATTTCATACTTAATTGTAATCAATACATTAGTTTAATTATTTCAGTTAGTTGAACTTAATGAGATGTTTAAGTTAATGGCTGCTACTCGTGTAGTTATAAATCAATTTAATTTCTGATAAATGGAGTTGTTAAGAACATAAATCGAACTACTGTAGAGTGTTTGAGCTTGATAATGCTGAACTGCAATTTGGTTGTACCATAAGTTGAGTTGGTTAACTTGTGTGTGTATGCTAAGTGTATATACTGTTGTGTTTAACGTGTTATCCGTGTGTGTATGTGTCTGGTAGATATATGTATATACTAAGTGTGATTAATTGTTAATTGTGTATTTGATATATCTGCTCTTACCTACTATTACAGTATGATAATTATAGTTAATTTGGGCTACCGAAATGAAAGAATGGGTTATCTGAACTCATTATGCCTTGATAAGATTGGCATAGTTGTTAAAAATCAACTTTAGTGAACTGGACTTTTGATTTGTTGTCTGTATTGTTTAAACTAGAATGTCATGGCAGGGAATTGATTTGCTGTTTATAAATTTTGGTGTTGAGGGATCAACTGGGATCGAGAATGTATAAATTATTTTGTAGGAATGTTAATGATAATGTTATTACTCTTGAGTGAATGAGTGTTGGTGATAAAATGTGATACTCAACTCGGATAATCATGGGCTTTGCATTTTGATGAAATTTCTGATATTCGATCTTTCACATACATAGTTAGTGTCTACATTCATTAATATATGATAGTAAGAAATGATTAGCATTAAAATTGGGATTCATTTTGATAATCTAAGTTGTATTGAGTGGAGGTTAGCTCAGATAGCTAATTGTAATTTGACAATTAAACAGGTTGATTGTTTGGAGACTTGTGGTGTCGAATTCTTTACTGGTAAAGTTCAATTGTAG
This sequence comes from Lantana camara, assembly GCA_037501455.1. NCBI lineage: Eukaryota > Viridiplantae > Streptophyta > Magnoliopsida > Lamiales > Verbenaceae > Lantana > Lantana camara. The sequence goes on from CM074858.1 coordinate 59,130,840, forward strand.
TATGTAAATTAATAATTAGATGAATATGTACGTGAACAAATCTCCTAAATGCGATTATTATAACTGAGATTTTTGGACTAATAATGAAATTACTTTGATATGGAGTCTTGAAACTTAAACTTAATGTAAATTATAACACATCTAATTAGACCCGTAATTCGTTATCTCTAAGTAATTGCATTAATTGGGATGGTATAGTTTAATGTTTCTAAATGATTTGTGTTTTAAATAGGATTCTTGGATTGTGAAATTAAGGGTGGTTGAAATATTAATGGTTGGGTTTGTTTTGGATTCAAACTTGCAGTCTTATGATTAACTGTCTATAATAAAACTAATTAATGACTTGAATGTTTCTATAAGTTAGATGCTAATTCACTTATGTGATAATTAAATTGTATGTTTAATTGAAATGCGAGATATTAAATGTGCACATGAACACTTTCATGTCATTCTTGTAATTTCTATGTACATATCATATCATTCCATATCACCTCATAATTGTCGCCGTGCGTCTCTGTGGTTCATGTTTGAGTCTCGTCTCATGAGTACACTGTATTTCCTTCTCTGTACAGTAATCTCTACGGCAGAGAAAACCTGGTCGAGCACGCACCCGTCTTGTCAGTTCTCGTATCCTGTCGTTTCTCAGGTGAGGTTTAGGATTTTGTATAGTTAAACGACCTATGACCCCAATATGATGATTTCAATCCCCGCATGCGATTATATACTATATATACGATTAAATATGTGTTGGATATGATATGATTATGACCTTATGATACAACTTCAGTTTTGGAAATTAAGTATGAAGGCATATGTAAGCCATTTCGAAAAGTTAAGTTATGTTATGATTATGTAGCGAGATTGCCATGAAAGTTGGTATATGTTATGTTCTGTTCTGTTATGGGGCCCAGGAGCTACGGGTAAGGAATCCCTGGGACGGTATAGGACCGTCAGGGCTCGGCCTATGCGTAGTCTCCATCTGTATGAAGAGGATCTACCGGGACCCACCAGGAGGTTTGGTTGGGAAACGGAGTCCTGGGGGTTTGAGTAGCATTAGCACTCCCCTCGACTGTATGGATGGTTAGGGTCGCGCAACCCTACCATCACCCGGAGTTGAGGTTGGTATGTTATTTATGTTTTGTTATGATATGAGGAGTTGAGGTTGGAAGCTAGTACTCGCCAAGCATATGGTATGATATGTTATGGGAATCATGAATCGGAATAGAGTTTCTGAAAATGTTTTCTAAGTATATATATATATATATATATATATATATATATTTGGGTTTTGCTTTGAAACGCTTTGGTATGCAACACCTATTCCAGGTTCATGAGTCCACCCTTTTGATATGTGTTGTGCTCTGTATATATATATATTGTGGGTATGCGTTAGCCCCCCTCACTCAGTCAGTTGACTGACACCTCATTTATCCTTTAGTTTGCAGGTTTTCTTTTGGCTTGAGCTAGGCGGAAGTGAGTCTCCTGAGTCGCACTTGTCAGTCTAGTTGGTATTAGGATGCATTCGTCGCATACTTTATTTATGTTATGTATTATTTATGTTTCACACTTGAAGGTTATGTTTATGTTCTACATAGACTTAAACCCGTGTGGGGTTAGTAAGCTAGTATTTGGATGGTAGTAGATATTATGATGACGCTTATGCTGTTTATTATGTTGGATTATGAATTGATTCGGGACGAGGTATTTATGCTAGTTGAACCCGTCACCTACTTTGCATGTTTTGTTTTAAATCCTTCCGCTATCTATTGTTGTTGGTTTTATTTGCTTCCGCACTCTGAGTTTGTCAAGTTAGATCCGCCTAGCCTAGTGTGTGAGTTGGTCTCCCGTTCGCTATGATTCGGATTCGGGCATGGACTTTCCACTTTGTGACCGGGTCTGGGTCTTAGTGCGGGGGATGTGGCATCCTCCGTTTGGGGTGTTACACTTGACTTTGGTTTTAAACAATTTATACTCGTATTTAAGGAGTACTTGATTTGATTTTAAACAGTTTATACTCTTATTAAGGAGTAACTTGAACTTGATTTTAAATAGTTTATACTCGTATTAAGGAGTGTTGCACTTGAATTTGGCTTTGAAACAGTTTATACTCGTGTTAAGGAGTGCATTTGAATTTGGATTTGAAAACAGTTTATACTCATGTTAAGGAGTATTTTTGACAGTTTAGACTCTTATCGAGGAGTATTTTAACTTTCACTTGAATTTTAGTTGCTCCCGGTATTTTTGTGGAGGTCTGGATGCGCTTCAGCTTTAACTTTTTGAAATTAGCATCGGCTCTAAACTTCCAAATTGGATTGATGTGGATGCCCCCCATGGTGTTGGTGGCGTCATCGCATTCTTGTTGCTTTTAACCACACTGGCATATGTTGAAGTTACTATACTAGTGACATTTGCATCAGTTGTGTCTTCACTTTCGAGGATAATTTTTCCTTCTCTTATTAGAGCCATGATCTTATCTTTTAGTACGAAACATTTCTCTATCGGATGGCTAATGACTCGATGATATTTGCAGTAATTCGGGTCATTCACTTTCCCACTCTCCTCGGGGCGTTTTGGCTCCGGTAATTTTATTAAATTTTTTGCCAGTAGCTCATCAAATATGTGTGAGACGTCTGAGTTTGGAAATGGGTACTCTTTTTCTTGCATCTCCTTCAGTGTAAGTCGACGCCTTTCATCCTTCGCAAGTTAACTTCTTGTTTTAGTTTCAACCTTCCTTTCCATGGAGGTGATTTTAATAGGTGTTGTCTTTATTGCCATAGACTCCTTTGTAAAGGGCTTGAAGAACTTCTCACTCCCCAGCACATCATTTTCATCACTCATTTGATTTTCAGTAGAAGAGTTAGTACCATAGTGAGTAATACTTAGTTCCATATCATGAGCTCGCGTAGCCAATTCTTCAAATGTACGAGGCTTGATGTAGCGCCTCCCCTAACACTACAACCCCTGCACCGCAATAATCCCCAAGTGGAGATTAGACCTAACACCTAGGAAGTACTACGACGAACGGTTTAAGTGGTACTTAAATAGAGCGCAAGGTATAGTGCAACGGAAGATAGAGAAATTCAAAATTTTGCAATAAATGGGAATGGTGATACGCATGAAGAGTAATGATTTATTACTTGACCAAAATAGTTCACATTAAAGGAGTATGATATAGTAGCTTGCTAAGGTAAAGCATAAGGACAACTTATTCGTAGTATGTACATACTCAGAACTAAGTGCCCTTAGATTAGCCCTGCTCTAATATGCTCGACACCCTATTGCTTCAAGATACATCTAGGTGTCGTTCCATTGCTACCTGAAATCATGCATTTTAAAACAGGCAAGGGGTTAGTCAAAGTGACTAAATGAAGGGGGTATGATAATTTATATGTATTTGTATATATATATTTATATGATCAAGGAGATCTTGATCTAAAATATTAGCAATAGGTTATAACAAATATGAAACGGTTCATGTTATGTGTAAAACAGGGATTGGGGTAGTTTGGAATATTTGTGGAAATATGAATCGTTTGTGACAAGAACATTAATGCCCGCAAGCCAGGCTCTCCATCCTTAACTCTTTAAATAATTGGTAAAACAGTATCCGGCTGATCAAGGCACCAATACTTCAATAAAACCAAGAATGATATCAACTCCACTACTCGTCGGTGTCAATAGGGGAGCAAACCCTAAAGACCATGAACACAATTCGGGAGGCAGCTATCTCTCCCTCATCCCTTGGTGTGGAGTAACTAACCTCCAGTTAAACTACTACCAAGAGGTGGTGGCGGTCTGTGGCACCAACACTACCCTTGGCCCGATACCTTCCGGGTATTGCTTGACACAGAAGACTGACTACAAGTTTCCATCGATCGGCCCTTAGACCGGTCTCCCCTCATTCATGCCTTCCTTCAAGGCATGAATCAAGAAATAACACGAATCAAGAAATAATATTTTGCTTGCATAACCCGAAATCAATATTTTGTTAAAAAGGGGCTCATGGAAAAAATATATAATGTACTAATAAAACGTTGATTCCGGCGAGAAAGTATTGTCCCTTAAAAGGGATACTGCAATACAGTAATATGTATATGGAGCAATAAATCAAAGTAATAGGTAGGCTTGAAAGACAGTTTTTATAGATATACATATGTATAGGCATGATTCCAGTTGAAAATATTTTAACCCTCACCTAATACCAGGATTCAAGCAGAGTTGTACGGATCCCACTGAACAGTCTTATTCTCGCCTGAAAGTAATAACTACTATAGACTTAGAACTAAGTTCTTATTATTCTAATCAAATAAGCACACAATGTACATAAGGGATAACACGTTTGAGAAATACCCGGTAAACCCCAATTTTAACCGTTTAAGGAAATTTCTTTAATTAATTAGGTTTTATGAATTCTTTAACTACCCAAATATTTATTAATCACATTATGATCCTAATTAGAATATTAGGTATGGAATCTAGAGTTTAATTTGACAATGTAGGTTAGATTTTGAAATTATTTCATAACTTAACGATTTTTGGAAAATTCGAGTAAAATCTTTCTTTAAAAATTCCAAAACCTATTTTATAATTATTTTTAAATAATTTTCGAAATTAATTGAATATGGGTTGACCAAAAAGTCAAAATTACTATTGAAAACATTTACTATTCAATTTCTTATGAATTAAACATTTTATAACATAAAATCGAACATACACACACGCACACACTATCACATGTGCACTTCTAATCATTCAAGAACAACATGAACATTTTCTTAGACTTATGAAGATGCTCATATTAGCTCATGATCAGATCTAACAAGTTCTAAGTCCATAACACATAATTAAACTCATAATGTAGCATTTTATGTAACTTTAATCATAAAATTAATTCTAAATAAATTATTCTAGGCATGAATTTAATCAAACAAGATCATAATTATTTAAATACATACTCACATTATATCATATCATATTTCATGCATTTAATTAAATAAAATTTCATAATGTACACACATTGTATTTAAAACTAACAATTATGCACATATTTCATAAAATAAAATTCCTAAAGCATAATTTAATTAAATCTAAGCATGCTACTATTATTATTATACTAAAAACATAATATAAAGCATGAAATAATAAAATAAAACACACCTTAGAGAGAGCTTTGTTGTTGTGCCGTGAGGAAGAGAGAGAGTGATATGATTTTGGTGTGAATTTTGTGTTATGCTCTCTAGGGTATTTATAGTTGTGATTTAAGGGCTTACGTTGCAATTTCCTATAGTTAAGGTAGTAACTAAGGGCTTTAGGGTAGCTAGGTGTATCCTCTAGGGTTGCTAGGTGTATGGACAAGTGTAAAGGTGATGTAGGAGCATATGTAAACTTATATTAGGTAATAAATACATCACAATAAAATAAATCTAAAATAGGGTGAAATTAATGATAAAATCGTAGAAGAATCTCTAGATTTTAATTTGAAATGAAAAGAATTGCAAAAAAAAGAGAATTGAAAGAGCTTTCCGGTGATTATAAACACTTAACGTTTAAACGTTTCAAGTTAAAGTAGTAAAGGTTCAGAATTTTGAAAAATATGATAAAATACATAAAACGAAGCTAGGATGAGATTTAATTTCCGAGAAAGTGTTCATGATTCATAAAATAATTTGAGGATTATTTTGAGTATAATATTGGATACCAAATGTTGTACGGTTTGAAAGTTAGTTTTTACGGAGAGAATAGTACTTTAGGAAAAGAGGAAAAATTTATAAAATGAGCTAGGGTTTGAATTAGGGTTTGGAAAAGGTCTTAAAATTCATAAAATAATACAAGGATCGTAATGGTTATAATATTGTATAGGGAAAACGTTGAAATTTGAAAATCTCTAATTTAGGGTAAAACTAGGGTTTTTGGCCGGTTTTGGTTACTACGGGAGCTACAATGAGGATTAGGGTTTGGAAATGGTATCATAATTCATAAAATTTCGTCAGGATTCATTTGAACCGAATATTGGATAGGCAAAAGTGTCCCAAAAAATTTCTACAGCTAGGGATGAATAGTAACTAGGGCCTAATAGGAATTTTTGACAAACAATTTTCAAGGTATATCTCGGGATGGTAAAAGCTATGATATGAATCTAGAAAATGTGGAGTCTAGCTTTCTAAAGTTTCATGAAGAATATGTTTAGGTTTAGGCTCGGTGGATAGTGATATAGTTCTCATAATAGGATGCTAATCGAAAATCAGAACATAAAGTTACATAATTCACATAAAATGAAATGCATAATGAATTGATGTTTTCATCTAACCCTTTATTTACCTATTTCTTATTGCCCCTGAAATCCGGGATGTTACACTTGATACCTTGCAAGATGTAAAGCAATCTCCAATGCATGCCTTGAATACACATTTCTATTGCAAATACCTCTGAAAATCTATCCTTGCAGTTCAAACTCAGCGCTCGCCAACGATTGATGTAATCGATGACTGGTTCGTCTTTCCACTATTTTGCATTAGTGAGCTCGATCATACTTACAGTGCGGCGCGTGCTATAGAAACGATTCAAGAATTCTCTTTCCATTTGATTCCAACTGTCGATCGATTCTGGCTCTAAATCAACATACCAATCGAAAGCATTTCCTTTAAGTGACCGCACAAATTGTTTCACCAAGTGATCACCATACGTCCCCGCATTGTTGCATGTTTCCACAAAATGAGCGACATGTTGCTTCGGATTGCCTTTTCCATCAAATTGTTAAAAACTCGGTGGTTGATAACCCATCGGCATCCTCAAAGAATCAATGCGTTTAGTGTATGGCTTTGAGTATGTTGGAGAATTTTGCGAGGGTACACCATACTGAGCTCTAATTGTGTTGGTTATCATGTTTTACAAATCTTGCACAGATAGGGCAGTGATGGATGCAGTAGAGTGATTAGGCTTTGACCCAGAGTCATGTTGAGGAGACAAGTTAACTCGTTTTCCATCTACAGTGGCTTGAACCGAAAGGGTCTTAGGGTTACGAGTACACTGACCAGGATCGCCATTTTCTAACTTATTTATAAGTTGAGCAATTTGAAAGTCTTTATCCTCCAAAGTCTTTTGCAAGTTAGCCATTGCTTGAGCCATTTGGGCAACTTGCTCTTCGAGAGTCATAGTCTCTTCAGTGAAATGAGTTTCTTTTGATTTGGTATCCTTGGGGGTTGAAGGATTTGAACCATCCGATGATTTTGAGTTACGACCGTCTGTAGAAGACCGCACAGTGCCATCAACTTCTTTGTTCTTCAGATTTTGTTGGTTCGCCCCATCAACTCCCTTATTCTTAGGGTTGAGTTGGATTTTAGGAGCCATTGAGTATTTGTTGAACTTTGGTATGAAAAGGAAAAGATGAGAGGTAAGATTAGTCTCACTGGGCATGCCAATCTGTTTGCACTAAAAATTCACGTTTATTGATTTTTAGTCAACACCGAATAGATAATTGTAACACCCCAAACGGAGGATGCCACATCCCCCACACTAAGACCCAGACCCGGTCACGAAATGGAAAGTCCATGCCCGAATCCGAATCATAGCGAATGGGAGACCAACTCACACACTAAGCTAGACGGATCTAACTTGACAAACTCAGAGCGCGAAAGCAATTAAAACCAACAACAATAGATAGCGGAAGCATTTAAAACAAAACATGCAAAGCAGGTGACAGGTTCAACTAGCATAAATATCTAGTCCCGAATCAATTCATAATCCAACATAATAAACAACATAAGAATCATCATAATATCTACTAACATCCAAATACTAGCTTACTAACTCCACATGGGTTTAAGTCTAAGTAGAACATAAACATAACCTTCAAGTGTGAAACATAAATACATAACATAAATAAAGTATGTGACAAATGCATCCTAATACCAACTAGACTGACAAGTGTTACTCAAGAGACCCACTTCCGCCTAGCTCAAGCCAAAAGGAAACCTGTAAACTAAAAGATAAATGAGGTGTCAGTCAACTGACTGAGTGAGGGGGCTAACGCACACCCACAATATATATATACATAGCACAACACATATCAAAAGGGTGGACTCATGAACCGGGAATGGTGTTGCATACCAAAGCGTTTCAAAGCAAAACTCAAATATATATATATATATATATATATATATATATATATATATATACACTTAGAAAACATTTTCAGAAACTCTATTCTGATTTATGATTCCCATAACATATCATACCATATGCTCGGCGAGTACGAGCTTCCAACCTCAACTCCTCATATCATAACAAAACAGAAATAACATACTAACCTCAACTCCGGGTGATGGTAGGGTTGCGCGACCCTAACCATCCATACAGTCGAGGGGAGTGCTAATGCTACTCAAACCCTCAGGACTCCGTTTCCCAACCAAACCTCCTGGTGGATCCCGGTACATCCTCTTCATATAGATGGAGACTACGCACAGGTATATCCCCAATGGACCTAACCGTCCCGGGGGCTCCTTACCCGTAGCTCCTGGGCCCCATAACAGAACAGAACATAACATATACCAACTTTCATGGCAATCTTGCTACATAATCATAACATAACTTAATTTTCCGAAATAGCTTACATATGCCTTCATACTTAATTTCCAAAACTGAAGTTGTACCATAAGGTCATAATCATATCATATCCAACACATATTTAATCGTATATATAGTATATAATCGCATTTGGGGATTGAAATCATCATATTGGGGTCATAGGTCGTTTAAGTATACAAAATCCTAAACCTCACCTGAGAAGCGACGAGATACCAGAACTGACAAGGAATGCATACTCGATCAGGTTGTCTCCACCCTGGAGATCACTGTACAAAAAAGGGAATACAGTATACTCATGAGACAAGACTCAGACATGAACCACATAGACGCACGACGATATCAAGAAGTGACATGAGGTGATCTGAATTGTTACGACATGCATATGAGATCATGAAACAACATTATATGTCGTGAATATGTTCATGTGCACAATTAATGTTCCATAGAGTAAATATACAGACATCGAGTTCATATACAAGGCATAAATGCATGATCGAAGACGAAGAAGAATGTTCGGTCGAGTTAGAGGATTAAATAAGAATTATATTATATCAAGTAAGTTCATGCTCAATCACCGCATTTAATTAATTACAATTATTTGCACAATTCAAGAATTGGTCATGTTATAAACATTAATTCATTTAACAATTTATAAAGTTCCCTTTTATTGGTCAGAGTTTGTTTCAGTTTAAGAATCAAGGAAACAATACGAACCGAGCCCATTAAATCGTAATTGGCTCAGCTAAATTCAAGTGATCAAATATATAAAAGTCTGCCTTACTTTTGAGAATCATCAAGTACACAGTTCATACGCGACACTCAAATCCCAAATTATATACATAAACATGTTGATCCCACAATTTACCAATTACCAAGCCTAATCAGTTTTCAAGTCAACCATGTAACAACTCAAGCAATAAATTTCAGGTTAAAATCTAAGCTTGAATTCTGAACATCAATTCACAATTATCAAACAATTGAACATGTATTTAGAGAAAATGTATACATGCATCCATATAAAACATTTGTTGTATAACATTTAATTCCCCAATACCCAGTTAAATTAAACATCTATGAAATAACACTTACACTATACTAAGTAGATCCAACGCGTACTTGGAATTCCATTTTCAGACACAAGTCAGAAATTCAACTAGCTACCTTAGTTCAAATTGTTATTGCATCACGATTCGGAGTCGAAGAAACCAATTAGACACTTAATATGCAAAACTTATACTGTCATCCTTAATTCAAAACCCAACTCATCCATAAATCACAATCAACAACTAATTACAGTGGCATAAAATGGAGAACTAATTTCATCAATAATCAACAAATAACAGGTATAAAGAATACAACATCCCCAAATCAACGAATAGCATATTTAAAGTCCCATTCCAATAAATACAAGCTTTACAAAACATTCTATAGTTGAACTAACTTATAACAATCAATTGAATTAATTAAATTGTTTTACCACACTAATTGTAAATGCACATACAGTTAATCTATGTAGAAGAAGGGGGGTTTACATTTGAGGGAAACGGCTGGGGTGTGGTTGGCGATGGTGATACCCAAATACGGCGACTGGTGGCTGGAGCTCCGACAGTGGTTCGACTTGGTAACACAGCTGGAAAGAGAAGGACAAGTTGATGATAGTTGCTGCTGGGTTCCTCTCTTCGGGCAAAAGGCGGAGCTCTGGCAGTCGGTGGCGGGTCTGGTCGCCGAAATCTATGGCGTTCGGAGCTGGTGGCGGCAAAGAGGGAAATTCCGGCTTTGATCAAATCTGGCTAAGAAAGGGGAAGAAGGAATAGGGTGGTTACCGGAGCTGATGCGGTGTTGCTGGAATCGGCCGAATCTACAGCAGACCTTGGCTGGTAGAGTAAGCAGCGATGTTGGGTGGCGGTGGTGAGGCGGCAAACCGGCGCTGCTAGCGGAGAAGTCGGTCAGTGGCCGATTCTAAACACAGAGAGAGAGAGAGACGGAAGGGGAGAAGAAAGAGAAGCTGGCTATCGCGAGGTAAGGCCGGATCTGACCTATGATGGTGGCGGTGGTCGTTTGCCGGAGGATGGAGGTCGCCTTGCCGATGAGATGGCGACGGCCACAGGGTGTCTTCCCTCTGCAGATCTGAATGAGGGAGAGAAGATGAATGGTGGTGCTTGGTTGCTGCGTGTCCCCGGAGAAGATGGAGATCAGGCGACGAATGGAGTGGTGTGCGGCGGCAGAAGAGCTCGCTGGGGCGGCGGAGATGGCGGTAATGGGTGGCGGCAGATCCACCGCTGCTTGCCCTAATTTCCTTGTTCAAGAGTGGTGGCGCTGAATCGGTGAAGGTGGCTGTCAGGTGGTCGACGGCGGAGATGGAGGAGCTATTGTCGTTGTTGTTGAGTTCGTAAGGGGATGAAGAGAGGAGAACCTTTCGGTGCTTGTGGTGGTTCGGAGGTGAAGTCGCCGGCGAGAATGGTGGTTGGCAACGGCTTCGCAGGTGGAGAAACTGGCGCCGCTGCTGCTGCTTGTTGAAGACAAAGGGGAGAAGAAAGAAGGAAATGTCGTGCAGCAGTTCAGATTATAAAAGGTCCCTTCTCTCCAAAATTGCAAACAAGTCCCCCGAAATTATAAGTCATGCAATTGAGTCCTCCAGTTCCCAATGAGATCAATTAAGTCTAATTAATGATTATAAAATTATAATTACACCCCCAAGATTTAAAGTAGCTACCAATTAGGTCCAATTGGATTTCTTATAATTAGAAAATGATCCCCAATTTCTGATAATTACAATTTAGCCCACATAATTTAAATTAAAGGGCAATTAGATACTAAACACATATTTCAATTAAGTTCACATATTTCCATAGGATTACAATTGAGTCAATTAAAAAAATTTAAAACATAAATAAAGCAATGCAAACACATGCAAAGTTAAATAAATAATCGTCTTGATCGCATGAAAACGACATCATATCTTGCACCGAAAATGCGGGGTGTTACAATAATACAAATATTTGAGAATTTAAGTAAAAGTAGGTCTTCAATCTTCAGCTTGATCCTCTGATTCTTCCTTTGAATTTAAAGTTATTGAATCTTCAAACGCTCCTTGATGGATTTGATGGTTTGATCTTCCTCAACTTCAAATTTAGCTTGTGATAACGTTTATCCGTAGGTCCTTCGACTTATTTACGAATTAAACGCCGAATTTTGGAGAATTCCGCCAAGAACGCCTTCGAACTCGTCGGTAACTCCATGGATTTAGCTTGAATATAACGCTGATTCGCCAGTATAACGCCTTGATAGCCGATCAAACGCCTTGATTTGGTAACTTCGAGGAAGAACAACCTTGAATGCCTTAGAATCTGTCTTGAACTTATAGAGAGGGTTTTAGCCTTTCTTGAACTTGTAGAGAGGTTTTTAGCCTTTCTGAACTTGTGTCGTGTGTTGAATGAACAACTCATGACCTCTTTATATTGGCGTAGGATTCAAGACTTGTTGTTCAAGTCAAAGTTTATTTAATAATTATCTCTTTATTTTTTGAAGAGATAATACCAAATAAATCATATAAATATGTATATATATATCTCTTTAATATTTTATTATTTTTTTAAAAAAAATAATATCACATAAAATCTCATAAATATTTATCTCTTTATATTTTTATTTTTAAAGAGATAACATCATAAAAGACTTGAATTTGATTGGTCGGTATGACACAATACGCACGTGTCGTCATATGATTTGTCCTAGCTTTCTTTGACCGCAAGACTTGATTTAATTGGTCAAAACATGTCACTTTGACACGTGTCATCACCTGATTTGTTGATAAAATAAACATTATAATATCAATTTAAATTTAACTATTTAACTTCGAAATTAAATTTAGGATAATTTTCAAAATATTAAAAGTAAATTAAATTAATAAACTAAAGTTTATTTGCTCGTCTACATGCATAAATAAATATTTTTAAAAAATTTAATACTTTAGAATAAATATATAGTACTGTTTGAACCAAGTCTAAAATATAAAAATTGCAATTTATACCAAATAATCAAAACTATAACACAAATTCATTTAATTGGACTTGAATCCAAATGAAAATTTTTTTTTTTTTATAATTGAAATAGTTCAACGCTGTAAGTTTTACTAATTATTTATCTCTATAAGGAACATTTATATGAAAATTTTAACATCTATATTAAAAATCGAAGTAGAACCATACATGCGTACTAATTACTAATTTACATTTTCTATCTATCCCATTTTTAAAATGTGTGATATTGAATGCGTAATTATATCCATACATATATCTACCGTGAATTGACCTACTATTTATGAGACGTATCCGATACACACTCTGCCAATTTCTCTCTCCAGGATCTGCACTAAAATAAGTCAATTGTTTCAGTTAATCAAAGGTGCTTGTTTATGTCCTTTTTAGGTTTCTTCTTGAATTCTCACCTCAACGGCCATTTAATTCTATTTTTTCAAAATCATCTCTCTCTCCTTCTATCTGTTTGAGTGGCATTCCCCTAACCATTTTTATATCTTATAATAATTAGTCAAAAGGCTTTTCTGCTTCTGCTACAGGTCTTGAAATTACGCCCCAAAACACGTACATCCATGTTCCAATACAGCCACGAAACAGGTACGTGTATATATATTGAATTTAATTATATCGTGCTTCTAAGTTTGGTCTTTTTGTAATTGAAACTTTCTTCTTTACTTTTTTTTTTTTTTTGACAACCAAAACCCTCAAAGGGGAATATTATAGCAAATCATGAGAAACAACGATAAAAAACGATAAAAATACAAGAAGCAACAGCAGAAAAATTAACGCAGGCCGAAGCCGTAATTTCAACAGATTTGTGAGTTATTATATTATGTTATGGAGCAGTTGATCCTCTGTAAATATCACTGCAAAATCGTTGGACAGACACGCAAAACAAGGGAACAGAATGTTGCAGAATAAATGAGAGACGAGAGAGAGATGTAGAGAGAAGAATTCAGAGAGAAAAGAGTAATTGCCTTGCCAAAAACTTGGCCAACAAACCATCAAAACCGTACGTGATATAGTCTGCTTACAAAACACCCATAATGCTAAAACAAAGCTTAATGCAGGATTAATTAAAGATAAACAAAACGAAATGGAAAAACAAGAGCAAGTAACGACTCTTCCAGTCCAAGTAGCAACTCTACAAGCTCATGCATCAAAACGACGTTGTCTTCCACTTAAAGAGACGTGCCCACGTTTTAAAAAACATAATCTTCTTATTCATCTCTTTCCCTTTCCTTAAATCATGTAGAACTGAGCCATGTTCCATTTCCTTGAGTTTAAGCTGCATGACACTACCTTCCCCTTGAGACAAAGCTTGTCCCCAAGCTTCCAATTCAGGGAATTGCTGAATTATGGGGTAAAAGTCTTCCCAAGTGGCTTCAGAAATAGGAAGGTGTCACTGTACTAGGAGTTGGATCACAGCAGCATTATTCCTTTTAACCATCCTACGATCCAAGACCCTCACTGGTTTTAACAACACCTGAGCTTCCTCATCCATAGGAGGTAGATGGGAAGTCACTCTCTCCTCAGTGCCCACCTTCTTTTTCAGTAAGGATATGTGGAATACAGGGTGTATTTTTGCTTCAGATGGAAGTTGCAGTTTATATGCTACTGTTTCCACCTTCTTTTCAACAGTAAATGGACCTGCAAATTTTGGACTGAGCTTCCACAGTTTACTGTTTCTAACTGATCGTTGCCTATAGGGTTTTAATTTCAAATAGACCCTATCTCCCACTTGCAGTTCCTTCTCCATTCTATTCTTATCAGCATTTTGTTTCATCCTTGTTGGGCAACATCCAGGTGGTGTTTCAGTTGCTGTTGTATCTCAGTCCTCTGACTCAGTAAACCCTCCAAACCAATTGCAGTAATCTGATCAAATGCCTTAACTGTAAGGTAGGTGGGTTTGTAACCATACAGAGCTTCAAAAGGGGTCATTGTGAGGGAAGTATGGTAATTAGTATTATACCATATCTCTGCCATGGCTAACCATCTGTACCATTTCTTTGGATAAAGCCCACACATGCACCTAAGGTAGTTTTCAAGACATTGATTAACCCTTTCAGTTTGGCCATCTGTTTGAGGGTGGTAAGCTTTGCTAAGCTGCTGAGTGATCCCCAAAACTTCTAATAACTCCCAAAAATGACTAGTGAAGATTTTATCCCTGTCAGACACTATACTCTGAGGTAGGCCATGTAACTTGTAAATCTCATCCATGAAAACATGAGCTAAGTTAGCTGCTGTAAAGGGGTGGGACAAAGCAATAAAGTGGGAGTATTTAGTGAAACGGTCCACCACTACCCATTTAGTGTCCTTCCCTTCTGATTTGGGTAGGTATTCAATGAAATCCATGGAAATATGCTGCCATGCCTGATCAGGAGTAGGAAGAGGCTGTAGTAACCCAGCCATCTTAGTATTTTGATGTTTACTCAGCTGGCAGACTTCACAACTCTTTACAACCTCTTCCACTGTTTTTAGAGCCTCTGGCCACAACAACACCAGTTTTAACCTTTGATAGGTCCCTTGGATACCAGAGTGTCCCCCAAAGTTGGACTCATGCATCTAGTAAATAAGCTTCTTCCTCAACTCAGAATTCTTCCCCACATAAGTCTTCCCTTTATACTTGACAATTCCTTTAGAATAGGCATAGAATGATAGATTCATTGGAAACATAAGCAACTCTGTTATAATATCCTGTATCTCTGCATCACCCTCATAACTTAGTTCCAATTCTTGTATCCAAGAGGGTTGTAAAGTAGTGAGTGAACTACAGCTAGCTCCCTCCTCATTCCCTCTTCTAGATAGAGCATCTGTTGCCTTATTTTCTAAACCCTTCTTGTACTCCAATATGTAGCTAAACCCCAATAATTTAGTCAAGTACTTATGCTGCAGAGGGGTGGAAATCTTCTGATCAATCAAGTACTTGATACTACTCTGGTCAGTCCTAATGATGAAGGTATCATGAAGTAGATAGCTCCTCCATTTATCTACAGCTTGGATGACAGCTAGTAATTCTTTCTCATAGACTAATAATCCTAACATCTTGGGACACAAAGCCTTGCTTAGGTATGCAATTGGATGCTTATCTTGCATCAGAACAACTCCTATTCCTTTATAGCAAGCATCTGTCTCCAATACAAACCTCTTGGAAAAATCTGGTAATGCTAGAACAGGTGCAATTACCATTGCTTGTTTCAACTCCTCAAAAGCATTGTTGGCATCCTCACTCCACTGGAATTGCCCCTTCTTTGTCAAATTTGTGAGAGGCTTTGCAATGATACCATAGTGTCTAATGAATTTTCTATAGTATTCTGTCAATCCAAGAAAACCCCTCAGTTCTTTTACATTCTTTGGCACAGGCCAACTGACCATTGCTTGGATTTTTGATGATTCAGCTGAAACTCCATTTTTACTGATCACATGTCCCAGATATTCCACCTGTTCCTGCCCAAACATACACTTAGAAGCCTTAGCATACAATTGGTGTTCCTGAAGGATTTTGAACACAATCTCTAAATGCCTTTCATGCTCCTCCAAACTGCAGCTGTAAATTAAAATGTCATCAAAGAATACCAACACAAATTTTCTTAGGTATTCTTGGAATATATGATTCATCAAGGCCTGAAATGTTGTTGGGGCATTAGTGAGCCCAAATGGCATTACTTTGAACTCATAAAGACCACTGCTAGTAACAAAAGCTGTCTTTGGAATGTCTCCTGATTTAACTCTAATCTGATGGTAAACTGACCTCAGGTCAATCTTAGAAAACACAGAAGCTTTACCCAATTCATCTAGCAAATCATACACCAGTGGTATGATTATCTTTAACTGT
This sequence comes from Lantana camara, assembly GCA_037501455.1. Taxonomy (NCBI): domain Eukaryota; kingdom Viridiplantae; phylum Streptophyta; class Magnoliopsida; order Lamiales; family Verbenaceae; genus Lantana; species Lantana camara. The sequence goes on from CM074858.1 coordinate 59,147,295, forward strand.
AAATGCATTCAGTTTCCTGTAATCAACACAGAACCTCCACCCTCCATCCTTCTTCTTGACTAGTAGTACTGGAGATGAGAAAGGACTGTTGCTAGGTTGGATGATCCCATTAGTGAGCATCTCTTTGATCAGCTTCTCAATTTCACACTTTTGCAGGTAAGGATACCTGTATGGGTGTTGTTTCAGTTTGTTCACTCCTTCCTTCAATACAATCTGGTGATCAAACTCCCTCTGAGGAGGTAATCCTTGAGGTTCTCTAAAAATATTCACATATTTGGTTAATAAAGGCTGCAACTCAGGGATGGCTTCCCATTCTACTCCTTCTTCCACAACTGTGATCATACCAACGCAACTGAGAGCAGATTTTCCTTTCTTTTTGAGTAATTGTTGCAATTTTTTTCCTGATATCATACTTAGTGACACTTCTTTCTGACTCCCATGGAGAGTAATCTCCTTATCTCCCCTTTTGAATCTCAGTGTCTGATTGTCAAAATCAAAGGTAACAGGTTCCAATTTCCTCAGCAAATCAACTCCAATTACCATATCACATCCTCCCAACCTTAACAATCTAGTACTTGTTCTGAAATGGTATCCTCCCATATCCCATTTAAAATCACTGCCTTGAAATCACATCACATTTTCTCCATATTTGCAACAGTGACTAACAAGGGATTTGTGCATTCAATTTCATAGTTCACTTTCTTTGCAAATTCTGGATCCAAGAAAGTGTGGGTACTACCTGAATCCATCAACACAGTAAAGGTTTCATTGCCCACTTTTCCTTCCACCTTCAAAGTTTTTGGGGCAGGTCTTCCATCCATGGCATTAATAGAGATGTAATACTCTGGATCTTCTTCTTTCTCAATGGTAATGCTGGGCTCTTCTTTCTCTTCTTCTTCTGCTACAATCACAAACAGGTTCCTGCATTTGTGCCCTATATGATACTGTTCATCACAATTGAAACAAAGCCCTTTCCTCCTTCTAGCCATCATCTCTTCAGCATTCAATCTTTTGATGGGAGGGTACTTCTCTTGATTGTTGGGCACACTTTTCTTACTGGTATGTTCTGATAGTCCTGGCTTAAAATTCCAGCTCTTAGGGGCTGGTTTGTTCCCTTTTATAGTGATCTCCATCAAGTACTCCTGTTTCTTAGCCAAACTAATTGCATCAGCTAGAAAGGGGGCTTTCAACATTTCAATCTTCAGTCCAATCTCCTCCTTTAGTCCACTGAGAAAACTATTAATGAAGTAGTCTTCAGCCAAGGATCTGTTGATGCTCAGCATAAATGCTTTCAATTCCTCAAACTTCTGGGCATATTCTTCAACGGATTTATCCTGTTTTAACTTGTTAAATTGCCCCACGAGATTAGCTTCCCTTAAATTCGAAAATCTCAGCATAACTGCATCAGAGAAAGAATCCCAGCCCATGGCTTCTTTCCCCTCCACATAATCCAAGTACCAATTCACTACCATTCCCTCCATATTCATCGCTGATAAAATGATCTTCTCATATTCATTTATGGGGTTGAACATGAAGTACTTCTGACACTTCCTCAACCATTGTCTAGGTTCACTACCATCAAATTTAGGAAATTCAATTTTATTCCTAAAGTTCACTGTTCCATTCATTTCAGGTACTCTGTTTACCGGAGCTGGAGTTGGTAGTATACCTATATCGTAGTGAGGCCTGTTGGTGCGAGGAGAGATCTCACCCAGATTGCTTGTTTCCCCAATTTCTTTTTCCTTTAGCAACCTCTGAATTAACAGATCTATCTTCTGGGTTAAAGCTTTGAGGGAACCATCTAGCGATTCTAACTTTTGATCCGTAGCTTTGTGAGATTCACCCATCTGTTGCCTGAGCTGTTCCTGACCCGCTCTGAGCTCCTGGGCTGTAGCGCCCGGAACGGTGGGACACCACATCCCCCGCACCTAAACCCGAACCCACATATGAAATGGATTTCCATACATGAGTCCGAGTTTAAGCGAATAGGAACCTACACTCACACGTTAGTCTAAGCGGGGCTAAACTCGGACAGAGCGCGCAAATAAACAAAACAGATATGCGGAAGCAGTAAACAGGATCGAAAAGAGCTCTATAACTAACATATACATCATATACAGTGGCCTCACGGCCCACAACATCGAGTATCTACGTCAAAAGTCCATAATTCTCCAAATGACATACAATTCTGGCATCAAATACATAATAAAAGTATCCAAAATGCAAGAAGTACGAATGCAACTCGACCTAGACACACAGGTACAAGACCAAGACTCGCACTTCCCCGCCTAGCTCGATACACCTGAAAGGGAAAGGAGAGGGTCAGTCTCACAACTCGACTGAGTGAGGGGCTGAACACACCCACACCTTAGATACGTATAGAACATAAATCAAAAGTGATAGTCGTGAATCGAGGCTAGGGTTTTGCACACCAAAAACCATTTCCCGAAACTAACATATAGTAAGAAAAGAACCTATCTCGATCCATAATCTATCAGTCAAACAAAAACAAAGCCCGGCGAGAACGGACTATCCCTTAGTCCTTCAAACATAAATATCAAATCACAATTCCACCCTTGCATCCATGGTGTATCGGGAATCAAACCCTAGCACCTACATTACCAAAAACACACGGGGTAGCTAACCCACGATATGCCTTCCCCGGTTATCCACCGAGGGCTCAAGATATCACACCTTCCCAACCTCCCTAGGTCGCACGTGAATATCTCAAATGAGAGCGTGCACAGGGGTCAAACCCGGCGACCCCGTGGTCGTCCCGGGTCTTCCTTACCCACGTCTCCAGGGCCCAACAAACCAAATCAAACCAAATTCCCATCTTTCAGGGTACAACTCGCTCGACAGAACAAAACGTACCAAAAGAGATTCAAAACCCAAGCTTATAGATATGCTTATACATATATCATTTCCATAAAGTTCACATCTTCCACAAGACCATAAACATAATTTAAGCATTCATATTTAAATATGTATAACATATTCGCATGCGAGTGAGAAATCATCACATTGTATGCCATAGGTTAATAACTAATAATTCCTAACCTCACCTTAACAAAAAAGACAAAAGATAGGATCAAAATGGCAACCAACCACCTAAGCTTCGGGCTCTTGCATGACGAGAAGAGGCTCTGAAGCACAAAAGAGAACAAGACCCGAGACTTAGACTCAAATATGAACCAAATAGACGCTCGGCGATGCTTGTGAATGCAAAGAATGCAATGGAAATGCATAAACATGCCAAATAAATCTTACCAATTCTTATTCACACAATTCATATCAAATAAGGTCATAAGTTCAAAACAAGGTACATAACGCATAATATAACAAGCCAACAGTGCATATTAGTCATAAATGAAGAAAGAAAATACGAAGAAAAACAACGAAGCGATAAAACGAGCAATTGTCGCCGTCATATTTTCAAATGACACGGCCGTGTTGGGTTTTAGTTCAAAATGGACACGGCCGTGTCCGATTAAAATTAATTCCGGAGCTTAATCCGAGATGCTGACACGGCCGTGTTGAGTTTTAGTTCAAAATGGATACGGCCGTGTCCGATTTTATAAAAATAATTTGCTCCAAGTCGAGAGGCTGACACGGCCGTGTCCAACACATGTACAAAGCTGACACGGCCGTGTTGGCCCTTCGTCTTCGAAAAAAAATAACAGCAGCAACAGTAACTCTGCGCCAAAAAACAGAGCAAGGAAGCAGGGGAACATGCAGCAACAACAAACAACGACCTCAAGCCACAAAACTCAAGTAAATCATGGCAAATTACTTCATAATCATCATATAATCTCCCAATCATCACGAAAGCTCAAGAATCAACATATATCTCAAGTTCATCTAAGCAAGGATTTGAATTCCATTAATGGTAACCTTCACCATATTCAACCATAATCAAAAGGGAAGTCATATAATCAAATTAGAGTCAAAAGGGATCATAAATATAACTTCAAATCAAAGCTTAACTCCATGAAACTAAGGTGATCATCAAACCCTCATAATTCATGCCATGCTCCATAAATACCCCAAACATAGCTCAAAGCATGGAATTAATAGCTCAAAATGACCACATACTTATGTATATACCAAATACTAGCTTACCCCTTGAAGATGATGGAAGAAAATGGAGAAATGAGCTCAATCTCTCCTTGGAGTGAATAGTGACGGGTTGAAGGGTTTAAGCTCCCAAGTTGCTGCACCTTTTTCCTCTCTTCCTTGTATGTGCCGAGAATGAAAGGGGAGAGATGATAGTGTATGGTGTTGGTGGGTTGTGGGGCCAAGGTGGGGGGGGGGGGGTAATATGTCAAAAATTGAGGGACTAAAGTGCAAATAGGTGAAAGGTAGTCATATAGGAGCGAGGTAAGTTTTCGATCGGATTTCGGAGTATCGAATAGGCTTAAAAGGTTATGAGGCTTAGTCCATCGAACCCGAATCGTCGAAATGAGTTCAACGGTAGTGACAGAATTTGAATCCGAATTCCCGAGCTCAAAATACACACATTGGAACCCAAGGTGCGCTAAAAACGTTTTAGCCTCCTTTAGGTTCCCAACGAAACAAATAATTCAAAAGCTCAACGATTAAACTCGAAAACATATAACGAGCATAAATCAAGGTTCATAACACGTAAATCTCCAACATACTAAAACAACGAAAAAAAAATTCTGAATTCAATTCAAGCATAAACGAATCAAACCATAACAAATTCCATAAATATTCAAATAAGAATCATTCGAATTCATAAGAAATATTTAAAATAAGAATTGAAAGAATACAGAATATGAATTTAAATAATGTAAATCGCGCACATACGTCATACCTGTACGGTCTGGAAGTCGGGGTATCTCAAATGAGAGCGTGCACAGGGGTCAAACCTCCCTAGGTGGCACGTGAATATCTCAAATGAGAGCGTGCACAGGGGTCAAACCCGGCGACCCCGTGGTCATCCAGGGTCTTCCTTACCCACGTCTCCAGGGCCCAACAAACCAAATCAAACCAAATTCCCATCTTTCAGGGTACAACTCGCTCGACAGAACAAAACGTACCAAAAGAGATTCAAAACCCAAGCTTATAGATATGCTTGTACATATATCATTTCCATAAAGTTCACATCTTCCACAAGACCATAAACATAATTTAAGCATTCATATTTAAATATGTATAACATATTCGCATGCGAGTGAGAAATCATCACATTGTAGGCCATAGGTTAATAACTAATAATTCCTAACCTCACCTTAACAAAAGAGACAAAAGATAGGATCGAAACGGCAACCAACCACCTAAGCTTCGGGCTCTTGCATGACGGGAAGAGGCTCTGAAACACAAAAGAGAACAAGAACCGAGACTTAGACTCAAATATGAACCAAATAGACGCTCGGCGATGCTTGTGAATGCAAAGAATGCAATGGAAATGCATAAACGTGCCAAATAAATCTTACCAATTCTTATTCACACAATTCATATCAAATAAGGTCATAAGTTTAAAACAAGGTACATAACGCATAATATAACAAGCCAACAATGCATACTAGTCATAAATGAAGAAAGAAAATACGAAGAAAAACAACGAAGCGATAAAACGAGTAATTGCCGCCGCCATATTTTCAAATGACACGGCCGTGTTGGGTTTTAGTTCAAAATGGACACGGCCATGTCCGATTAAAATTAATTCCGGAGCTTAATCCGAGATGCTGACACGGCCGTGTTGAGTTTTAGTTCAAAATGGACACGGCCGTGTCCGATTTTATAAAAATAATTTGCTCCAAGTCGAGAGGCTGACACGGCCGTGTCCAACACATGTACAAAGCTGACACGGCCGTGTTGGCCCTTCGTCTTCGAAAAAAAATAACAGCAGCAACAGTAACTCTGCGCCAAAAAACAGAGCAAGGAAGCAGGGGAACATGCAGCAACAACAAACAACGACCTCAAGCCACAAAACTCAAGTAAATCATGGCAAATTACTTCATAATCATCATATAATCTCCCAATCATCACGAAAGCTCAAGAATCAACATATATTTCAAGTTCATCTAAGCAAGGATTTGAATTCCATTAATGGTAACCTTCACCATATTCAACCATAATCAAAAGGGAAGTCATATAATCAAATTAGAGTCAAAAGGGATCATATATATAACTTCAAATCAAAGCTTAACTCTATGAAACCAAGGTGATCATCAAACCCTCATAATTCATGCCATGCTCCATAAATACCCCAAACATAGCTCAAAGCATGGAATTAATAGCTCAAAATGACCACATACTTATGTATATACCAAATACTAGCTTACCCCTTGAAGATGATGGAAGAAAATGGAGAAATGAATCTCTCCTTGGAGTGAATAGTGACGGGTTGAAGGGTTTAAGCTCCCAAGTTGCTGCACCTTTTTCCTCTCTTCCTTGTTTGTGCCGAGAATGAAAGGGGAGAGATGATAGTGTATGGTGTTGGTGGGTTGTGGGGCCAAGGTGGGGGGGGGGGGGGGGTAATATGTCAAAAATTGAGGGTAAATCCCGCACATACGTCATACCTGTAAGGTCTGGAAGTCGGGGTGTCACATGGGCTGCCATTTCCAGATCCTCTATTCTTGTTGTATTGTTCTTGGCCATCTGTGCCCAAGAGATCTTCCACCTAAGCTCTGAGGCCACTGTTATGGAGCAGTTGATCCTCTGTAAATATCACTGCAAAATCGTTGGATAGACATGCAAAACAAGGGAACAGAATGTTGCAGAATAAATGAGAGACGAGAGAGAGATGTAGAGAGAAGCATTCAGAGAGAAAAGAGTAATTGCCTTGCCAAAAACTTGGCCAACAAACCATCAAAACCATACGTGATATAGTCTGCTTACAAAACACCCATAATGCTAAAACAAAGCTTAATGCAGGATTAATTAAAGATAAACAAAAAGGAATGGAAAAACAAGAGCAAGTAACGACTCTTCCAGTCCAAGTAGCAACTCTGCCAGCTCATGCATCAAAACGACGTCGTCTTCCACTTAAAGAGGCGTGCCCACGTTTTAAAAAACGTAATCTTCTTATTCATCTTTTTCCCTTTCCTTAAATCATGCAGAACTGATCCATGTTCCATTTCCCTGAGTTTAAGCTGCATGACATATTAGTATCACAATTAATAAAAGAAAAGAACTCTTTGACGATTGTTCCTTTCAAGTGGATCTCGATCTGATCGGGCTGAAGATCCGCAGCCGCTTTTCCTTTGGATTGAGAACAAATAGGTTGGCCTACAGCAGAGAACTCGGCCAGAAAGTTGCAAGGAAAAAACACAGAAAAAGATAAAACTAAAATTCCATACGGAAGGGACAAAACTTCCATACGGAAGAGATAAAGCTTCCATAGGGAAGAAACGAAATAAAACATAACGAAAAGAAAAAACAGATAAGGAAAACGGCTGTAAACTAGAGAAATCCGCTAGATCTGGGAGGACACCAATGAATCTGGAAGAATACCGATGAAACTTACGATAAATCCACGAAAGTGGCAGCAAATCTGAGCGGATTTCGACGAACAAATCTGAGAAGGTGAAATAGATTTGGTCGATCCGATGGTGGAACTGTGTTCTCCACCACCGAATCGACGTTGCGATCTCTTGCGTGCGTTGCTGGGTCTTCTTTCAGAGAGAGAGAATTTGGAATTAGGATTGCTAAAATACTCGTTCTTCTATTATAATGGTTTAATCCAAACTTTCTTCTTTACTAAATGCATTTTATGTTCGATCTAAATAAGGTCTTATTGTCTTGTCGCCGACTTTTAGTTTTTAGAGGTCAAAATCTAATAATTTTAGCCCTTTGGTAACAAGCGATAGAAGCTTCGAAGTTTATAAATCTTCCCCACATCCCTCGAAAATCGCGTGTTTTTATAGAGGTGGTTAGGGTTGGGTTTCTTTTTAAAGAAAAAATAATAAATCAGGGTAAAGTACACGAAGTATCGTATTTTATTAATCGAGCTTTTTGTGCAAGGATTTCCTTTGTTATGTCTAACGAGTACAAAAAAAGAAAAATGAAAATATGTGTGATCTGAAACAATGTAAAATAAAAATTACAAAAAATACAGAGAACATTGATAAATCCATATGTGGTGATACACGCGCTGAAAATTTCTCGGAGGTCCACGGACGCTATTTAATTCTAAGAAGAAACTGCGCAGAAAATCTTTAGAAATTACATTGGAAAAAAAATATAAAGATGGTTTAATTTTGAAATTTTACAATTCAAAATACGCTTACGCAGTACAAGGCTCGGTGATAAACTTATTCAGTTATTTGCAAACATAGAGTTTTGTATTTATTGCTCATATGACAAGACATTTTTACAAGAATTTATCATAATTAATTTTCTTGGTTTAGCCTTTCAGGGGTTCTATGTAGCAGAACGCGATTGCCTAGATTGAATGTTATTAAATTTTTTCTCATTAATCAATGTAGGAAAATTACTTGCAAGCATAAAAAAGAGTGCTACATACTTAATTAACCAGGTAACTGAAATTATTAATATATAAGGAAAATGAATGAAAGAGAATAAAATATTATATACAGTCTCTTGCATCTAAATATTATGTACATTCTCAATAATAAAAAATACAAACTATATATATATATATATATTAAAAGTTATTATATACAAATTTAAGATAAAGAATAAAAGGCAATTATAGAATAGATAAAAACTAAATACAATAAGATTAAAGATTAGTTACATATTTTAACTATTCTAGTCCTCCATCAAGTTAGAGTTTCAAAAAAATGACGCAAATCCAACTTTAATAAGTTACCTGGAAAGCAAGAACACGATAGTTTGATCGATCGTTTGAGCACGAGGGTAAAAAAATGGAGGAAAAACTAAATAAGATTCAAGATTTGAACAAGAATATTGCGACTCAAAAGCAGTAATCTACAAATTTTCTGAATTACAAATCTCGGCTATTTGTCAGAGAAGTTGATTAATGTAAAATCAGACTAAGAAGATGATGAACAGAGATTTTAATAAAGATTTGTAGGAAGAGATCGCAGATAGAAAAGGTGAAGACATAATAAAGATGTGAAGGAAGTGAGAATAGATATTCAGGTTTTAGATTCATCTGTAACTAAATAGGGGATATATATTTTATCACAGAACAATCATTATCATACTGCATGAAGTAATCATATACAAATACCAAAAATTGGTTTCGTCTATCTTCATGATAGAATGGTGAGAAGTTACAGGTAACAGGATGATCTGAATTATGAACATGGTAAGATACCTAATAGAACGATCTGAATTATGAAAGAAGTAGCGAATTATGAAGAAATAGTGATTCATCCATGGATACATATATCCCTTTATCTGTAGGTAGCATATGTCATAATCGTCTCTAAACGAAAATTTGCGGCGCATGCCATAATCAAAGAAAAGAAGACTATATACAGTCAAAGAACAAGATTATATAGAGAGTGTTTCCTCAAAGAGAATTGGCGGCTGATGCCATAACTAGTAACTCGTTTATACTCGTTGCAAATACAAATAAAAAAATTATTATTATTAAAATATATTAAAATTAATTTTTATATTAATATATATTCTATAATTATTTTTTTATATAATTATTAAATTATAATAAATAAATAACGTAAAATATGAGGGGAAAAGATAAGATTTTATAATAAAAAAAAAATTGAGGTAGATGAGAGAATCAGAGAAAAGAGAAGTTTAAGACGATATTGTTGGAGTGGTAAAAAGATAAAAAAGATTGCGAGAGAACAGAATGGGCGGAAAATGATAGTATAGATAGTATAGTTGCGGGGAAATATAATGACTAATGAGTGAAATCGAATAAAATATTCTATATGTTCTCAATAATAAAAAATACAAACTACATACATATATATACTATTTTTGGTGGAAGTTATCCAATACAAATTTAAGATAAGAATAAAAGATAGTTATTGTATAAGATAAAATTAAATGCAGATAAGATTAAAGATTAAAGATCAGTTACATATTCTAATATTATCCGCATGATTTATAAGTTTCTTGGTCAGACTGCATATGCAAGATATATGCCATTTTTAGTCACTTATAACATGGGATTATATTCGCTAAAGGATCATAAATATTTACATCAATCAGGGCTTTCTTTTTCTTTTTGTTCCTTCAGAGATCGAACACAACGTGAGAAAGACGAGCTTTTGTAGCATTGGTAATTAAAAGGGAAGAACATGGGGTTCTTATACCTGTTGAGGGTGGCATCCATGCCGATACTTCAGGTGCTTATAATAAGCGTATTGGGCGCTTTTATGGCATCTGATTATCTCAAGATTCTCCCATCTGATGCCAGAAAGTACTTGAACAGAGTAGGTTATTCTTACTTAAATAACGAGTTTTTTTTAATGGAGCACGAATAAGTGTGATGAAAAATCTTGTGTTATAAAAATTGATTTGGCGGCTGAATAGGTGTTTTTCTATGTGAATTACCATTTTTATTTTCCTTTATTGATTTTCTAAACACAAATGTGGTTTTATTTTTCATTTCACCCTAAATTTTCAGAATTCTCTTTCTTTCGTCTCTTTCAGATTTGTTTCCATGTCTTCTCAAACATTTCAATTTGAATTTAGTTGTTCTTATTGAGAATGATAAAGAGCTAATTATTATGATGATTCCCAGTTCGATTGTGGTAATTTAGGAAAACGGAAAAACGGATTTAAAATACTAACAAATAATCTTGGGAGGTGGTGTGCTAATTATGTGTTAATACAAGGTTTTTATAATACAGGGTTTTTCGTGATAATTATGTCTAACACAAGGTTATGTGTGGAGTTAACTCCTTAATAACTAAAGCATGCAAGAAACTGTTAGGCGTTGGAAATGGTATTAATATATGTTGTTTCTGGTTGTGTACAATTGATCAAATGCTGCAATGCAGATTGTGTTTGTGGCCTTCACTCCATCGCTAGTTTTTGCAAGCCTAGCAAGGACTGTCAATCTTCAAGACATTATATCCTGGTACGAATTTATCAACCTAAGGTTTATATTTTACGAGAGTATTGATTATTGATTTCATTACTTCGGGCCGAAAGTATAATATAATTCAATTTTGAGTTTATTGCACCAAAAACCTTGTGATATAACTAATTAGCACTCTAAACGATATGATTTGAAATGTCTCAAAGCGAACCCAGTAATTGTATTAAATTAGTACAGAAAACCCTACAGCCGTGGTTGTTGTCACGACCGTAGGGTTTAGAGTGTTAATTTAGCACTAATTTAATACAATCAGAGGGTTTACTTTGAGACATTTCAAATCATAGGGTTCGAAATGCTATTTAGGTATATCACATGGGATAACCGAACAAAACAACTCATTCAATTTTTCATATTCTACATCACAACTCTCTATAAAAGTTATTAATTTTCATACTGTTTGATTCTCGCCGTTAACTAGTAATGGAGGAAATTAAATTACGTGAAACACACATGAAAGTTAAATTTAGAATCGCGTTCAGGTGATTGTAGCCTGCTTTCTCGGCTAACACTAAGCTGAAATGTCCAAAAGTCTTGAATGACATATTTTCAGTCATGATATGCAATTTGGGGAAAGTAATTTATGTGCTACCAAATTTAATTGGTCATACACATGGCATCAACTATATCAAGAATGAGATTAACCGTTTAGGAAACATAACGGGTAGAGTATAAGAAGATGCATTAAAGCAAGTTTAAATCTTATTCAATACCAACTGCAAAACAAGCATGTTTTAAAATATTTGAAAATGTAGTTGACTATTCAATACTAAACAATTCCTATCACCAAAATTGGTGTAATGATCCGATTTAGCACTATTTTAGTGTCACAAGAGGTTTCGTGTTAGAAGATCTCTTGATGTGCTCATACCATTAGTATAAAATGTTTTGCATGTTAGTAGTTGAATCCAATCTATTTGAATAACCACCTCATTTAAAAGTTAAGCTTTTAAAGAGAGAAACATTAAATATTTGAAGGGATAGTCGAGTTCAAAATAAAATATGTAACCTTTTGTGCAAAAGGAATATCAAATGGGTCCACTTCAACTGTTATAATGGAAGCTTACAAGTCGTCCTTTTCTGCACTAACTAGTTGATGTAGAACTGGGTATGTATCAAATATCTGGATATTAGATCTCATGGATAATGATATTCTTTACTAGCAAATGATAATGGCAGCATTTTGATAATCATGTATTCATGTTCCCAATCTAATTACAGTTTTTTGAAAATTTATTGAATAGGTGGTTCATGCCTATCAACATTGGGATAACATTTCTTGTGGGGGGAATTCTTGGGTGGATAGCAGTTAAAATTGTTAGACCAGAGCCATATATTGGAGATCTCATCATCGCCATGTGTTCATCAGGTTGTCATCTAAAATGGCCCAACTTAATCTAATTCCTTTCCTTTTCTTTTCTTCTTTTTTTTTTTTTTTTTAATATCTTTATCTAATTCCTTCAGGATTTGTATCAGTACAAACTTTTTTTTTTTTTTTAAAAGGATATCAGTACAAACTAAGTGGTAAACTCTGGTACGTAAACATACAGGAAATTTGGGGAATATTATGTTGATAATTATTCCTGCAATCTGCAACGAGGATGGGAATCCATTTGGGGAGCAGAATGTTTGCACAAATGTGGGACTTTCATATGTTTCTTTCTCCATGGCCGTAAGTCATATTATTTTTTAAGGCTGAATTATGTCTAGACCCGAAATGAGTTTTTAAATAACAAAACCCCCTCATATTTAGATTAAATAATATGGGAAATCCAAATAAATTTTAAAATTACAAATGAACCCTTCTCCATTAAGATTTTTGATAACTTTGTCAAAAATTTTAATCTAAATGAGTTTTTAAACCACAAAACACTCACAAAAATGAGTTTTTACATTTAAATATCAAATGAATATAATAGTTTTTAATTAATTTTTTTAATGGAGAGGGGTCGTTTGTAATTTTAAAATTCATGTAGGTGTTCAATGTTAATATATCTAAATATAGGAGTATTCTGTTATTTAAAAACTCATTCTGGGGCTAAATATAAATAAGTCTATTTTTAATCTGCCCGATCGCATTTAAGTTTTTGGTGAATTACATTTACTAAATCCAGGCGGCTGGTTTGAGAAATTAACGTATATTACCTATGATTTTTTATTTTTAGTGGGGACCTAACATTTATGATAGTTGTGTAGAAATATAATATGAAATTTTAAACCAATGAAATTAATTTAACATATTAACTAATCATAAAATAGTAAATTTAATTCGCCTTTAAAATTTTATTTTTATTTGATTTCTTCTTAATTTCTGATTTCCCAAATGTGTTCACAAATTTAATTTAGTCATGAACAATCCTTACCTAATATATATTTATGAGTAGTTTACTTTTTCGATTTTTTTATCCAAAGCAGGTTGGGTTATGTAAATATAAAAATGGTAGAATAGTCAAAATTTTCGGAGGGATGTAAACTCCACAAGGCAAAAGACAAATTTGATATTACTCTTTCATAAAAAAATATTAATACTAACTCTCCAATTCAAATTTATAATTTAATTTCACCCCATTTTTTTACGAAATTACTAAAATAGCCTTGAAGAGACATGAAATGACATAACACATCACTTTTCTCTTTCACACAAACCATTTTGTTAACATAATACCACATACATACGATTTTATACTTTTATTTTGTATGGTGATACTTTAAAATATAATTTTCATACTTGATATGTAAATATATATATATATATATATATATATATATATATATATATATATATATATATATATATTTGTGTAGGTGGATGGTAGGGTAAAATTAATTATGGATTTATATTTTGAAGTATTAACTAGAAACTATAAAGCATTTAAATTATAAAACAGAGTATTGAAATTATAAAATAGAGTATCCAAATTATAAAACAAAGTATTATAAAGTTTTCGAATTATAAAATAGAGTATCCAATTTATAAAATATAGTATTTAGATTTAGAAATAGAGTATTATTTATAAAAGTTAAAGTACTCAGGTTTAAAATTGAAGTATGAGAAGGAAAAATAAAGAAAAATAAAAGAAAAACAAGTATTGTTCGTAAAAGTTAAAGTACTTACGTTTTAAATTAGAATATTTTTCATAAAAGTTAAAGTATTTAAATTTATAATTGAAGTATTGTTCATAAATATTAAAGTATTCAAATTTAAAAATAAAGTACTACTCATAAAAGTTAAAGTACTCAAATTTAAAATTGAAATATGAAAAGGAAAAAGAAGTAAGTAAGGGTATTGCGGTCAATTTACGTGAGTGAGGAATGAAATTAAATTATAAATTTAAATTGGAAAGTTAGTATAGATTACTCTTTATATGGTAGAATAAATTAAATTATTTTTAATTGGAAAAGAGTTATTAATTATGATCCCATTTTCAAAACCCTCTTATTTACTCACTCTATTAAGAATTGAGCTATTTAGCAGCGAGTTTGAAATGGGTTAAGAATCCCAACCTAATGCAACAATAAAACCGGGCCCAAGTATTCTGTATAGGCTTTGTCTATTTTCAAGTAAACGTTTTTATATGATGGATTATCTAACCCACTTCCATAATCTAATAATCTAAAGTCTAAACCACTCCTAGGAAACATTAGGAAAAATTGTTCAATTTATTTGCTATTTCAACTTGCAATTTCTTTAACATAATCTTTCTAAGTTGTAAATGTGAACACTTACATTTCAAAATTATAAAATTACTGGACAGTTAGTAATCGAAAATTGAAATTTTTGTCGTAACCGATCACCTGTTGTCCATGTGTTTTCCAGAACAGACACGTAACCTAACATGCAATATATTCTTTTCCACCTTGTTTTCATGTTAAAAAATAAGGAATTTTTTTTTTAGATGGAAAATAATAGATTACATATCAAATTACGTGTCGATCCGCCAGACATGGACGCACGTGATCAGCTCCAACATAAGTTTTTAAATTTTGGTCACTGACAGTTTAATAATTTCATAATTTTAGAAAATACATTCTCGTATTTACAAATTAGAAAATTGTATCTAAAAATTTCAAATTTAAATAATCCCTTGGATGAATTTGAACAATTTTTTCCGAAACATTGTGTCTAATTAACGTACATGTAATATGATATCAAATGAGCCAAATACAACCGAAACCACTAGTGCATAAAAAAGAAGGGAGATGGAGAGATGGACTAATTGACACGAAAAGGGACAACTATAAATCATATCGTAAATGCTTACTCTCTCTAAGATATACATAAATCATGTCTAAAAGACAAGTCAGGTTACAATTTCCCTCTAAATACATATATTATTATTATTTGGTGTGAATATTTGATGATTTATGTATGCACGGAGATAGAGAGAAAGATTTAAGGGAGTATCTTGATGAGTTTTTTTCTCGATCACCCCCTGTGATATACCTAATTAGCATTTCGAACCCTGTGATTTAAAATGTTTCAAAGAAAACCCTGTGATTATATTAAATTAGCCTAAATTAACACTCAAAAACTTATGGTCGTGACAACAACCACAACTGTAGAGTTTTGAATGTTAATTTAATACAATCATAGTATTCACTTTGAAACATTTCAAATCATAGAGTTCAGATAGCTAATTAGGTATATTAGAGTGTTTTTAGTGCAGTAAACTCGTATGTTGTTTGAATTAACAGCTTGGTGCATTCTTTGTATGGACACATACTTTTCATTTAATACGGAGAGCCGGTGTCAAGTACAAACTAGGAATTGCAAATGAGGATCCCGCAAAGGAGCCTAACAAGGATATAGAGACAAACGAGAACTCTCATCTCCTCAATCCGGCCATAAACTATGACAATTTACCCTCTGCCGACGATGGCACAAACCTACAAATTGTAAGCAGAGTTTTATCTTATACTACAAAATTTTTTTGACAAATTTTATAAATAATTTTGTTTCTGATTTGCTTGCGACTGTACAAATAAATATTACATTAATGATAAAAATTACATGTCATAGTAAGCTCAATATATTTCATTATTTCTAAAAGACAATACCCTATATAATTGGGGGAATGTAAGCTGTATGGTCATGTATGTATTTATTTATTTATTTATGGATGTAATGTAATTAGCCTTGGAAATACTTTATCACATTACATCTGTGTATTGAGCAGTTGGAGCATAAGGCGTCATTTTGGAGCCATTTAATGGGAACTTTGCAACAACTTGGAAAGGAGCTATTGGCACCTCCTGTTGTTGCTGCAGTGAGTTGTCTGTCCCATTTAATTCGGACAAATTATATTTTCTCTCTCTTAAGTTGGATGTAAAGCAATAAAAGTGAGTTTCATCTTACTATCATGCTAGATAGCATAATTACAACGTAATCTATTTATATTGAGAAATTATATTTTAGTTCCTATAAATCTTGTTTGGATTAAAGTTTCTTAACGGAATTTATAAAAGTACACTAATGTCCCTGAAGGTCGTATGAGTGTTACATTAAATATATGACTAAAATTACAAAATCATCCCTAACGTTTATAAAAACTAACAAAACGATACCTATAAATTATGAATTTAAAAATAAATTAGGGATATTTTTGGAATGATATAACGGAACTTTAGGGACCACAAACGATATTCAAAAGGTAAGGATTAAAATGTAATTTCCCAATATAGATGAATTGTGTTGTAATTAGATTATCTAACAAGATAGTGAGATATAATTATATTCTAGAAGGTAATTATAAAAAAGTTCATCGGGTACTAAACATTATGATACGAAGATTTTATTCGTGGGTTTATTAATTGTTGTCTTACCTACTAAACATTATGAAATGTACAGAAATCTCAATATTATTGATGATAGTGAAGAGTTATTTTCTAATTACTCTAAAATTTATTAATTTATTAATTTAAACAGTTTTACATAGATTGATTTAAATGATCATTATATTCAATTTAGGCTATTGGACTCGTATTTGGAGCCATTACATTTCTTCGAGACCTTGTTATTGGTGAAAATGCTCCATTTAGAGTGATCGACGACTCAATTCAATTACTTGGGTAAGTAAGCAATCTCTACCTCTTAGCCTTATTCTTAATTCTAATTTCTAAATGCCATGCATCCGCATGCATAAAGCAGCACATAAATATTTTAATTTTTTGGGTTATTTTCTATTTTATACGTATTTATGTTCAAACGAATCAATATTTGGGTTAGATTTTTCAATTTATAATTTTAAAATCAGATTGAAAATTTATTGAACCTAGTTTTACTGCACATCATACATTAGGATGAGAAATTATTATTTAAGTTGTATATTGAAAAGAAAAGTTAATAAATAATTTTATTGTGGACCCCTCTTATATCCGAGAAGACAGAAATAAATCATGAATAAGTATTCGAGTTTTTTATGAATATTTCCGGTGAATATAAGTCCCAGTAAAAAATGCATTTCTGTGTCATAAGATGAAAAATGTATGGTTGTGTGTACTAATATTTTTATTTGTGCAATTTTAACCCTAACGGTTAGTTTTACAAAAATATCAAGTATCTCACATGTGTGTCGTTATGTGGACTCATTACTTATTATTATTACAACAATACAAAGCTGAAAAATTAGTTGTCTTGACCAAAATCTAATAAAACGGGAAGCCAATCTAAGCACCGTTCATATTGCTTTGCAATTTCATCACAAGGTTTTGGTTTCAACTTTCAATACAACTAATTTTGTCGCTTTATTTATTTTTTTATTTTTTGAAAGGCTCGCTTTATTTTGTTATAATAGTGAGTAATTTGACCCACATAACGATGTATATATGGGACACGTAATATTTTCGTTTAAAAACTAATGATTGAAATGAAACTGCATAAATAAAAATATTGGTACATACAACCCTATGGAAGTATGGAACAAAAATGTATTTTTTCCCTAAAATGACATATATGGTATCTATGCTATGTTATATATATAGTTTCAATTTTTTGTAGGAATGGAACCATACCTTGTATCACCCTGATACTGGGCGGCAACTTAATACAAGGTGAGTTTCTGATTTATTTTTTATTTTATTTTTGGATTTAAACTACACCTAGTTCGTTTTATTTAGGCCTATCTATATAAGTAGATATCTACTTTCTTTGGTTTAAAAATTACATTTTATAATTTGTTAATAGGCTACAAACACTCCCTATTTGACTTTATTAAGAATTTACAGGTTTTCTATAAAAAATTTAATGTGTTGTAGGGGAGACATCGTAGGGAACAAATACATCTAAAAGTAGAACAAAGGGGAAAAGAAAAAGAAAGAAGAAATACGATTAAAAAGATGAAAAGTAATTTTATTAGAACTAAAATATCATAATTGCTTATAACTTAAAAGAAACATGTTGGCTTTAAGAAATTTACGAATACAAGGCTTGATTTTATTTTTGCTTTTTTCATGGTGACAGTAACTTTACCCATAAATGGTTTCTTAGTTAAGATTTAACTACATGAATATCGAAACTTGTATGATACACATTTAAATTCATGAACTAATAATAAGGAATCGATGTATAATATGTTTAAATTAAGGGGAGATTTGTATAAATATATTTAATTGCATAATAAGTTATAACTTCAAGTTTCATTAGAGGTAGTTGGGGAACTAAAGGCAAATATAATATACCTTTTTCTAATAAGCTAGGAAGTGCTAAATTTAGGAATAAACAAACTAAATAATAACCTTTCTGTCTTGTTTTTCTTTATTCGGTGGACGATTTTTTTGTCTTATAATAACAATAAGGGTGATTTATGTCCGATAACCATGTATTTAGGTCTAATTACAACGTAGTTCATTATTATCGGAAAATTATATTTTAGTACCTATAAATCTTGTTTGGTCTGAGGTCCCTTAACGGAATTTGTAAAAGTACACTTATGCGCCTGACGATTTTATGAGTGTTATATCTAATTTATGACCAAAATTATAAAATCGTCCCTAAAATTTACAAATATTAACAAAACGATCCCTACAAATTATGAATTTAACAATAAATCAGGATTATTTTTGGAATGACATAACGGAACCCTAGGTACCACAAACGGTTATGAAAATTAGGAACTAAAATGTAATTTCTTAATAATAATAGATTACATTGTAATTAAACTTAGATTTAGGGTAATTAAATGTAATTATTTCTAATAATAATAATAATATTTCTATCAGGGTTGCGCAAGGCGACATTGAAACCAGGAACAATAATTGCAGTGATATGTGTGAGAGGAATAATACTTCCTGCAATCGGGATTGGTGTTGTGAGAGCCGCTTCATACTTAGGCTTGCTTCCTTCAGATCCACTCTACCACTTTGTGCTCATGATTCAATTCACTGTTCCACCTGCCATGAACATTGGTATGTTTTAATTACTTCTCATATTTTGGAGGGTTTTCCAATATTATGTGCAACAAAAAGTAATTGTTTTAATGTTACGAACATTTGCAAACCCTAAAAATAAATAATTATGAGAAAGTACTTATTTCAGTACTTAAATTAAAATGGGAAACAATGTTCTAACCAACAAATATATAAATAAAATGAAGATGGGAAACAGAGTAATAAAATGAAGCACTATTGAAAATGTTACTCTGCAATCACAAATAAGACATTGAGAGAGACAAAAATAAATAATAAATAATTTTAGAGTGCAAAAAATCAAAATGGTTACTCTAAGAATATAGCATCTTAATATATATATATAATGTACGACCGACTTTATAGACTCCTTAAAACAGTTCATAAGCGGTTTGATAACTTTTAAAATGTGTAGTGTGTTTTATATACTTTTTAAATGTTATAAGCTCCTAAAATAAGATATTAGCACTTGACAAATTACTTTAAATAAATTAGGGAACATCAATTCATTTTTTAAGCTCTTAGCACATTTCCTACAATTATGTTTCGGGTCCTGAGGTTTGCACTAATTACAAATCAATCCCTCTTGTTACTCTGCAATTACAAATAAACAGTATTTATAGGGGTTAACATGTAATTTCCGAAATAAGAGGGACTGATTTGTAATTAGGGCAAACCTCAGGTAGGGATGGCAACGTGTTGAGCCGAACCGTTTTTTCCTTTTCCGGGCTCGGGCTCGACTCGAGGCTCGACCATAATGTATTATTTTTGATAAAAAAATTGTTTTTGTAATAATTTAATATATTTTTATATATAATAATATATATTAAATGAATATATATAATAAATATATTACTTTTTTATTCATTTTGTATAAAATTTAATAAATATATATTATAGTATATATTAATTAAATATTTATATATATATATAAAAAATAAAAATATTATTTTTTTAATTAAATATATGGGCTCGAGAGCTGGCTCGCGAGCCATGAGCCAAGACTCAGAGGGCCTGACTCGTAGGCTCGCGAGCTGGCTCGGCTCGTTGCCATCCCTAAGTCCTTAGGGGACCTAGATGTAATTCCCCATTTTTTTAACACACATTTTTTAGTGGGCAAAGAGAAAATACATTCCCTACTTGGTACGCATAGTAATCCCACATTGTCATTACTAAATTGTATTTTAAAATATAATCCAACATTTTATAAGGTATACAACCTTATATGCTCTTAAAAGAATTTGGCCGCACAATCTTTAAATGAGGCCGTAAAATAGAACTTAAGTTGACCTTATCAAATATTTAATTTTTTATGTTTTTTATACATATTTTAAAATAATATATATATATATATATATATATATATATATATATATATATATATATATTTGAAATGTAGAGAGTATATAACAAAATTAACTGAACGAATGGAAGAAAATACAAAGGTAAGAATAGAAAATATGAAAGCAGCAGAAATAAACTAATGATCTCACACAAAAACGAAAACCAAAACGATATAGAAACTTACGACTAATATATTAGAGTACATTAGAGAAAAATATGAAGTACCTGGTATCTATACGGAAAGAGGAACAAAAGAATTTTTTATTAGTAAATCTATTCAAAATTATATATATATTACAAAAATATCTATACCAAAATCCAGATTTTTTCTGGATAAATTCATTCACAAATTATTTAATAATTTTTTAGATTATTATGTATTTATATGGCTAAAAATAATTTAATGAGAGTAGGCAATCTAATATTATGTTATTTATAAATTTACTTCTACACAATTTTTTTCTTTTACTTTTCTGAGAAGGACTCCTATACATTTCTCTGATCTGTAGTTAAGTAATTAAATATTTTTAACTTATTTTTATTGTGCAGAATATATTTTTAATATAAATGATAAATTATTTTTATTTGTTGTTTTAAAAAATATATTATGTTAATTGAGATTTTAGCTATACCTAGCTCGTAAGATTCTTTTAAAAATAAATTTATAGCAATATTATATAATTTTAAATGAACATTGAAATTGTTTTGTAAATATACGTTTTAAATTTTGTCATCATATATTGCAAAGAACAAATATCATATTTAGCCCTTAAAACTTCGAGTTTATATCATTTTAGTTCCTTAAGTTTTAAAAGTAACATATAAGTCCCTAGTGTTACTAATATGTTTCAAGTTAGTCCCTTAGCAACTTTTTCGATAACAATGTAGCCGAAAAATTTTTAATGTGCGCCAAGTATGTAATTAGTAAAAATTTCTTTTGTCTTGTATCCTTAAGGTAACACCTTTCAAAATCAATTATAAGAATTTTTTCTAGCTACATTCTCGCTAGTAAAGTTGTTGAGTAATTAACTTGAAACAAATTAGTAATATTAGAGACTTATATAACAAACTCAAAACTTTAGTAACTAAACATGACATTTGCTCTATTACAAATTATAATATATATATTTCATTATTATAAATTTTGTTATAATTATAATAAAGAAATGTCATATAAGTACCATCTTTACGACGAATTACTCTGTATTGTTAAAAAAAAAAGGTTACTCTTAAATGATGAATAGAAAACTACAAATCGATACCATATTTGCAATAATATTAGGGTGGGAGGGGAAAATAGGCTATTAACTTAAATTTTTTAATGACATCATGGAATCTTGACGGAAACCCAACAATGAAACTCGTAATTTTAAAACTCGAGTGCATGTTTAGAAAATGTTTAGTGTTTACTTTGATTGAAGATGGGATGTTAGTTATATAATACCCTAATTTTTTATATTTAGTTGAATAGATTTAGGGTGTTGTAAAAATAAGGCCTAAAAAGATTTGAATTAGTAACTCAAATTTCTGGATAACTTGAAATGATACAATTACCCTTTTATTTCCCTTGTTTACCTAAGGTTGGCATATGAATTCGCATCATTACCTATTTTAAAATATGGCAAATTTGGTATTTTGATGCATTGCGGACTTGGTTTTAATCTTCTTAAGTAAATAATACTCAATGTTATGCTAATTAATTTGTGTTATTAATAAAATAAACAAGTTCATTTGGTTGGTTATATACCCATTTTTTATTGTTGAATAACTAATCCAAATGGATAGTAATCTATTCAAATAAATTAATTTTTAGAGATAGTTTACTTTATTAAAAATGGGTGTGTTAGTTATTTAATACACTAATTTCTATATTTAATAAAATATTGTAAGAGTCCCATGCTATTGGTAAAACCCAAGAAAATATAAGAATACATTATACTATTTAATGACTCCAAAAAAGAGTTGTTAATTAATTAGGATAATCTATTGTAGTAAACATTTGAGTTGGGTTAAATCCATTTAGATAACAAACCAAGAAAATAAACATTTTCTTGGTGTATTATTTGTGGGAAGACGGATGGACATGTAGTTTTACAAATTTACATGTTTCCTAAATGAAAATATGTATTTTTTGATACCATAATCATATTTGGATGTTTCTAACGCCATTCAAAACAAATGTAGGTACCATGACACAACTCTTTGATGTGGCACAAGAAGAGTGTTCAGTCTTCTTTCTCTGGACTTATCTGTTTGCAGCGCTTGCTCTCACTACTTGGTCCACTGTTTTCATGTGGATCTTATCTTAAATTATGTCTCTTGAAAATTATAGTTACATAATTTGAATAACATAAAATAATAAGTTTAGGTTAAATTCTCATTTTCTTGGTCTATATTTATGTGTAAATATCAGAGATGTAAATCCACCTAAAATGTTAAAAAATGCAGCTTACCAAGGCAAATCGTATATTATATTAGAAAAATGGTTTAGAAGACAAATGGTTTAGAGGTTTTCTTTTCTACAAAAAAGAAGACAAATAGTTTAGGATTTAATTGTATTATTAACATATACATATCACCTTTGAATAATATATCAAGAATGTATTTACTCATTTGACACTACTTCATTTGCATTGCTATGTGTTTATGTGTTAGTAAATCAGCTGCCATTACTTAATTTTTGGTAAAGAAAATTTTAGGCGAAGGAAATAGCATCCACTCCAAGCAGAGAATTCCTTTGAACTCTGCGAACATTTATAAAAAACTTATATTATACCTCATCCCATGAAAGAATGATAATTTGGACCTACAATTTTATCAAGATCAAACCATGTCATGCTCCATTTGACCAACCAAGTGAGGTTTAATTTGTAGCTGGAATTATGCTCATGTGTCTAGCCGGACTAATATAAAAGCATACCTGGTGTGTAGGTACATATGATCATTGCCAGAAATTTCTAGCAAAACCATCAACATAAACGAAAAAATTGACAATCTGGCAAACAAAGATGTCCAAAGAGGAAGAGATGACTCAAAGAGCATGACAGATAAGATATTAACAAACCAAGGAAAAAAGAAAGGGATGAGTTTTTGTGTTCAATCTCTGGCCGAATACTTCTTTCATTTTCCACTCCGTGCAATAGAATAATAAGTTCCGTCTTCTTATGAGCACCGAAAGGTCAAGCAGAAACACCGCTCTCTGGCTAAATCAGCTGAAGCAATAAAATTTTCAGTTTCTAAAACACATAGCAAAAAACAATAATTTTTATCTTTTATCCATCCATGTTGTAGTCATCTTGTTGCAAATAGGGAAAATTACATCCAACTACCCTATAGTTAGGCCTAATTACAATCCAGTCCAACATTATCGCGAAATTACAAATAAGTCCCTATAAGTTCCGTTTGGCGTGAGGTCCCTGACGGAATACGCAAATTTACCGTCATACCCCTAACGGAATTCCCACTCTTTTTCCTCATATTTTTTAATTGATTATTAAAATTGTGTAATGACAATGTTGCCCTCTTTCTATGATGTATACCAAAAAGGCGGGATTTATCCCTCCAAAAAACCTTTCCAAGTACCAAGCTGCTGCCTTTTTCTCTTCCTTGTACGAAAAAGACGAACCCTAAGGCAGATCAACCATCAACCTTGATCGACTGCTCTGAGCTTGAAAATCTGCAAGTTTGCTGCATGTTTTACCGTCACGCATCGTAGGGGTTGTATATCTGGGTTCTTTGGTTACGCGAGAGAAGTTTGAGGTGAGTTGAGAATGCTGCATGCAAAAATTCTTGGTGATTAGGGTTTGGTTTAAACATTATCCTCAATAAAATCGTGGTTTGACGTTTGACACCCTTGATTATGTCCCTGAACTTCACATTTTAGGTAGCTGATGGAGTTTGAGTGTGAGTCTTGGTGAAATTTTTGGGGGTTTTTCCCCAAAAAAAAAAAATTTCGGTTAAAAACCCTATATGACATCATCTTATCATTTGTAGATGTTGGTTTGTTGGATTTTCAAAAAAAATCCATAATTTTTGATGTAGGGTTTCATTTTCTAGTTAAAATTTCTGATCTAGGATGTCTGGTTTGAAATTTGTATGCTTGAAACATGGTTCCATGTTTATTTCATTCACTAAAAGTGTTGTGGTTGATATTTTATTTTTTCAGGAGCCATGGCTTCAAAAACTTACACACTAGTGTGTCATTACAAAGACAGAATCGCAAGTCTATATGATATTGACCCAGACAGGTACAGTATCTTTGATTTCCATGGCGATTTGAAGGAATTATTTACTTTAGATCATGACCCCTTCTCCGTAGTTGTAAGTATACATGGTGGCAAAAGCAAAGTTCCCTGTTTATACTGACTCAGATGTTATTAGGATGTTTGATATGAACAGTGATGATAAGTTGTTTGAGGTGCATGTTTTATCTACTGAGGGTGCTTTTAATGTGCAAGTTGAAAATGTAGATGATTCAATTAATGTGGGTAGGATGGATGCTACAATACTAGTTAATGAAATGCATGGCACACTCAATGTTAACAATGTTGTTGGTCATGGGAACAAAGTTGATGCAGTGAGAGAGAGGGGGGGAAGGTCTAATCCTAATAGTACAAGTAAAGGTAAAGTTAAAGTTAACAAATCAAGTACAAAGAATGGGAAAGCAAGCTGTAGAAGGGGTAAAAATGAAGCTGGATATAGTACTGTTAGGGATAATGCTTGTACATTTTCTGAAGATGAAGACTATAATTCTGATGATAGTCTTTATGTGCCTGAGTTAGATCTTGAGAATGTGGATAATATTGCATTTGATGATTCAGATTCTGATGATATGTCAAACTATGACTCTGATGACCATTGTGAGGCTGAAAACTTGTCTGATCAGGAGTTTGATAATGATCCTTATAAGGGGACATTTAATTATCCAGTTGAAGAGTTGAGTGAGGTGGATGGTAAGGTTAACTTGTATCTGGGGAAGTATTTCATTGATGTTGAGCATCTTAGAAAAGAGCTTAGGGATTATGTAATTCAAGAAGGTTTCACGATGATTAGGAAAAAGAATGATTTACGGAGGGTGACAGTAGAATGTGAGAATCATGGATGTGCATGGAGACTTCATGCATCTGTCCTTTGTGATGGAAAAACATTTCAAATCAAAACTTATCATGGTGTTCACACTTGCTTGAGAAGTGACTGTACCAAAGAGGCTAGTGTTGAGTGGATGGCTAGTAAGATAGTTAAGATTTTAAGGAAGACACCAAATATCACTCCCAAAGAAATTCAAAGTAAGCTGCAAAAGTATAACATAAACCCTCCTTATATGCAAGTATACAGGGCAAGAAAGTTGGCTCAGATTGAGATGGAAGGCAGCCATAGCAAGTCATATGGTAAGTTGCCATACTATGCAAGGGTAGTCCAAGAACTCATGGGTGGTAGTGTTCTGACACTACAGTCTTACTTTCCCCCTGGCCCAAGTCTGAATGTGATCCCAACATTTCAAAGGTTTTTTGTTGGTTTAGATCCATTGAAGAGAGGATTCTTTGCTGGCTGTACTCCTTTTATTGGATTTGATGGGTGCCATTTGAAGGGTGAGTTTGGGGGTGTTCTCTTAGCTGCTATTGCTCTTGATGGTAATAATGGTCTTTACCCTCTAGCCTTTGCTGTGGTGGAAACTGAAAACAAAGATTCCTGGACTTTTTTCTTTGAAAATCTATCAAGATTTTTAGGAGGTTTTGCAGAAAATATTCCATGGACATTCATGAGTGATAGACAGAAGGTATTTGTTAATGTTGATGCATTCTTTGTACTTTATAACATATGTTACATAAATATACTTACTCTATTTTGTACTATGTGCAGGGATTGACAGAGACAATTAATGAAATTGTGCCTCATGCAGAGAATAGGAGATGTGCTAGGCATATATATGCAAATTTCAGGATGAAATTCCAAGGGCATGCTTTGAAGAGATACTTCTGGGAAGCAGCTAGGACCTACAACAGAAGAGGATATAATTTTGCTATGATGAAGATAAAGGAATTAAATCCAAGGGCACATGCATACTTGGCTGAGATTCCAGCTTCCATGTGGTCCAGACATGCCTTCAATCCTGCTGTGAAGAATGATCATTGCACTAACAATATCTCTGAGTCCTTTAATCACTGGGTAGGTAAGTTAAGAGGTAAGCCTGTTCTCACACTTGTGGATGGTTTAAGAGGAAAATTGATGAGTAGATTGAATCAAAGAAGAGCTAGGGGATTATCTTGGAAAAATCACATAGTGCCTACTGTTGTTAAGAAGTTGAACAATATCAGGAATGATACTAGGAAGTGCTCCATTTTAATTGCTGGGGATGACAAATATGAGATAAAAGATGGTTGTACTCATTATGTGGTTGATATGATTGCACAGTCATGTCAGTGCAAGGAATGGGATATTTCTGGTATCCCTTGTAGGCATGCACATACTTGCATTGCCTACAGGAGAGAAAGGCTTGAGGACTATACAGCAAATGTTTATTCAAGGGAGACATACATGAATTGTTATAGCCACATGATAACTCCTGTCCCTGATCAGTCATTTTGGGAAGACATGCCTGATGTCATTCCTAAAGATTTGAAGCCACCAGAAAGAAAAAGATTACCAGGGAGGCCTAAGAAGAATAGGAGGAAAGAACCTGGTGAAGCAAGTCAGAATTTACCAAGAAAAGCTGTTGTTAGGTGTAAAAAATGCCATAATGTTGGCCACAATAGGAGAACATGCCCTTCTACTGTTGGTGTAAGTTTTGTTAACTAATTTATGTTAGTCATATTACATTACAGGTTTTAAAATGGTTTTCCTTTTTTTTGCAGGAAGAATCCGGATCACATATTCCTTCTGGAAACAGGGCAGCTAACAATGGCATGAATGCATCTGTTGAAGAGAATGTTTGTTTACCTGCCTTTTCAGTAGTTTTTAAAGTTTACTTCTGCAAACTTAATTGTCTTAGATTTTCAAATTTACTTCTGACACTAACTTAAGCTTATTCCAGCAAAATGGAAGTCAAAACAATGTTGAGTTAGGAGAGGACTTTGACGACTGGAATGGTGAAGATTGGGAAGCTTTGTATGCATCTTTGGATCAATATGAGGCACCAATGAATGCATCAGTTGTCAATGATGCACCAGAGCAAGGCGCCAACATTGACAATGAAATTCTAGGAATGGAGACCACAAAGAAAAGGAGGCTTGAAGATTTGGACATCATTTCCACAGGTAATTTTATGGATATGTGGTGATCACTGTATGTATGTGATATTTATTAATTTGTTTATTATCTTTCAGAAGTACAAAGGCCAACAAAAAAATCAAAGTTGACCATGCAGAAGAGATATAAAAAGTCCCCTGCAAAGTGTTCAGTGATTAATGAGCCTGCCCCTTCTAATCCAAAAAATATTAAAGATGCAAGTGCAATGGGGAAAGGGAAATCACCAATGTATGCATCCCAGCCGGTCCCTGTCAGTAATACATCAGAGATTTTGTCAAGATTGAGAAAGGATGGAGGGGTCAAGTCATACACTCAACCTACTGTGTGCTCCAGAGGTAAACAGAAAACCTTGGTGCCATGTACTGCTATGAAGGAGAAAAAAATTGCTGCAAGTGCTGATGGAAAAGTGCAAATGCAAATTGCAAAGAGTGCTGGTGCAACATCACAAACTGCAAAGCCTCACAGTCAGACTTTGAGCCTCCCACCAAAGTCCACAAGCAAGAAAAAGCTGAACTTCGAAAAAATGCACTTGAAACGTATGTTTGGGGTCTAATATTTGTCTGATCAGTCAATCTTTTTTGTCTTATAAGCCCTAGATACAATTGACACAGTTATTTTGTTCTTGTAGTATTTTGCTTCTGTGAATGATGGGGTGACTTATGTGTTGGTATTTTGGGCATTTAATGCCATTTAACTTGAACAACAGAATATGTGGAAACTATTTTGATCTATTGAATGTCATACATTGTTCTAGAAATTTGGTTACAGCTTTCACAGATTTTAGTATAGAATGAGTTTCATCAAGTGAAAGAACAGTAACAGTGCCAGTACAAACAAATTCAGCACTAACAACTTGTGCATCAACTGTGATTCCATTCCTCCATGTCTTGTTGTAAATGTTGTAGCTGATTGGCTTGTAGCTTCATCTTCATCTTGAGTTGTATCTTGAAATGTATGCTCTTGGATAGGGATGCACCAGTGGGAAAACCCATGGAGGTCACAGCAATGGAAAAGCTTTCCACGATTAGGAGTATTCTTCTCAACAACCTTGATGTTTGTCCATAGATTGCAATAACGTTCCTTGCACTTCTCTTTTCGATATCGTAATGAACTACATGTTGTATGGGTTGAGCTATGTGATGTAACCATGATTTTTGGGTTTAAAACAGAACAAGAACGCCCATAATATATATAAGCAAAGGTTCTAACGGCTATAAACGGTCATATTAGCTTTTGCCTAACAATTACAAAATAGTCCCCATATAATACATATTCTAACAAATCAGTCCCTGAATAATGTGACAATAACATTGCAGTCCCTGAGGGTACTTTGGTAAAATCACAAAAATAATAAAATATTCAGGGGTATTTTCGTCATTTCAGGTCCTAACCCTAACGGAATCCCAACTGTTTCCAGGGACCTCAAACGGAACCTAAAAGTTAGGGACTTATTTGTAATTTCGCGATAATGTTGGACTGGATTGTAATTAGGCCTAACTATAGGGTAGTTGGATGTAATTTTCCCTTGCAAATAAGGATTATAGTTCCCAGGAACTTCCATCTTCCCTAGGAACTGGTCCACTCCTGCATTCATGAATTTCATGCCATCAAAGTATGTACAAGACAATTATACAAGAACAGTAAAGATGGTTATTATCCTAGGAGTTTGTACGCAAAAATAAGTGTGCCATTTTTTCACTCCTGACGAGTGACAAACCTTTGGGTAAATAGATAACACAATATTACATTTCTTCCCAGTTCCCTACTGGGACACATCCATCAGTTTAAAGACATGTTTATTGAGTAAAACATTGATATAAAATATTGGAGAGAGTGATATAACAATTTCAATTATTGGTGGCTTGGATCAAAAGGACCGTAGTGTACTAAGGCAACTTCTTCTATTTGTATCCATGACGCCTAATGGATACGTTTTTCAAATGTTTGTTCTGTCACATTAATATTTATGGAAAAGATTAAAAGGAGGATCAAAAGGCTGAAATTAGCTTCTTTAACTCAAATTCTTAATTAAGCTACGAAAGTTTTGTCACTATATTATGGAGAAAAGACTCATAAAAGCTTGGCCTAAGCAATTTATAAACTCGATCTATCTATTAGTTTATATCAGTGTGTATAGCACAAAGCAATTATTACTTACGTCATACCTATACGGTCGAAAAGTCGGTGTAACGCCCCAATTTCAGGTACGTACGACACGTGTGATTTTGAGGGTTAGGATTTAATCTTAATTCTTTTACTTATTAAATTCCTACGTTTATGATAAATTGTGGAAATTTCACTTCAATATGTTTACGTGGAAATAAGTGAAATATGTGTCAATTTGGGATTTTGGTGTTACATGAATTAATTGTCTAGCCATGATTTAATTACCTAATTGTCCTTAATTGCTCATTTCCTTTTAATTAAGGACTAAATTGCATGAAAGTTCGTGGACTAAATCGATCATTTCCAAACCTTTGGTATTTGATTGTATAACTTAAGGAAGTTGGAGGATTCAATCACAAATACTATATTTTGCACAAATATATCGTTATATGTATTTCTTCCACACTCTTCATTTCATTTTTATCAAGAATCATCATTCCTCTTTGCTCCTCTTTACCGAGCCAAAACCATGGAGAAGGGGAGGAGGAAATCATCATCTTCAAGCTAGAATTTGTTAGGAAATTTCATGATTCAAGCTCAAGCATCCATAATCATCCATCTCTCTTCCTTCAAGTGCATGTAAGTTGAGATATGTGATTTCTTGGAATTTATGTATGAAGCTAGGGTTAGTATTTAAACTTGTTAACTTGATTATATGTTGTTAGATTTACAAATTCATGCTTTTAACATGAATTGGAACTTGAATTCTTGAGGATCATGGAAGAATATGGCATGAGTGGATATATGAGGAAGTTGATGATTATGATGATCAAGACATGATTTATGTGTTTATATGGGTTTTTATTATACCTTGAGCATGAATATGTGTTACTTTCACGAATTCTTGCATTTGGAGTTGTTAATCCGTGCTTCCCCTGTTCTTCGTCCCCTGCTTCTACATCTTCTGTAAAACGGGAACGACCCTTCCCGCTCCCTTTGCGACACCACCCTCACGGTTTTGTTCTTCCCGTTGGTATTTAAACCTGAAGGTGCCCAACCAGGAAAAGGCCTCAACAAGGGAAAGGTATCCACCCCCTTATAAAGGAGGCTTTGTTCCCCTCTCCAACCGATGTGGGACAAGCACCTTAGGCTATTACAGTCCACCCCCCTAAGAGGGCCCAGTGTCCTCGCTGGCACACCGGCCCGGGCCCCGGCTCTGATACCATTTGTAACAGCCCGAAAACCCGCCTGTCGATATTGTCCGCTTTGGTGGGCTAAGCGACACCACCCTCACGGTTTTGTTCTTCCCGTTGGTATTTAAACCCGAAGGTGCCCAACCAGGAAAAGGCCTCAACAAGGGAAAGGTATCCACCCCCTTATAAAGGAGGCTTTGTTTCCCTCTCCAACCGATGTGGGACAAGCACCTTAGGCTATTACAGCCCTCGATCCAATGACTTATTTGACCCCAAATTGTTATTATATGAATGATTAGATGCCAAAACGTGATATTTGCATGCTACATTGTTTATTGCATGATGTCTCGTACTTGATCAAGCCGTGCGTTGTACTTGGTACCATTGTCGAGTTTGGTCTCACGAATGCATGTATGTTTCCATTTCTTGTTCAGTTACTCTCCAGGGAGGAGATTGTCGAGCATGAGCACGTTCACGCAATCACGAGTCGTGTGTCGCCTGTCAGGTAAGGTTTAATTGCTAGCTACTTAGAACCTGTATAACCTTATGTGACTTTTGGACCAAAAGATATAAATATATACTGATAATTGTTTCTAAACTATCGAGTCGTGTTCTTTAAAAGTAAACCGTGCTCCTTGAAAGCAAGTCGTGTTTATGAAATCAAGTCGTGTATCGTGTTACAATCAAGTCGGGTATCGTGTTACAATCAAGTCGTGTATCGTGTTACAAGCAAGCCATGTATCGTGTTATCGTGTTACCGTGGTCGTGTTTGGCGAATTATCGTGTATCGTGTATCGTGTTATGGGCCCGAGGGTGAGTGTTTGAGCCAACCGGGAAAGCATAGGGCTGACGGGTAACTCACACACCTCTCTCAACCGTGGGGATGCCCCCTGAATCCACCAGGAGGTTTGGTGGAGGAAGGAGTCCCGTACGTGGGAGTCATGTTCCCGATGTGCAACGTGATATCGTGGGTGGTTCGGTACATGCGTTCTCCTAGCCAGGTTCTCCTTAGTGAGGGCGCTGGGCTGGTCTTAGAGCTGGTGGTTGTCCGTCCAACCACAGGAGGAACAAAACCCACCACCATTGGAGAAAGGAGAATTTCGTGTTATTGATCGTGTGCACTATAATGAATCGTGTGATAACCTAATTAAATGAAATGGTAATTCTTGTTCACTGTCGAGGTTGGATGGGAGATCGTGCACGCCCCTCGCCAGGGCCACTGATTGTTATAATAATCGTGATTATCGTGTTAAACCTGATAGTTGTAATCTCGGGCGAGTCCTTGATATTCTTGCACTTATACTATTGTTAGTATTATTTTAGTTACAAAAACCTTACCCGAGGTTATAACTTGCATGTTACTTGCGCTAATATATATGTATGCCCCTCACTCAGTCTTCCATAGACTGATGCCTCCACCTTTCAGGTTCTTGCAGGTGCACGCTAGGCGGGAGTCGAGTCGTGTCAAGTCCAGTCCATGTAGTCGAGTCCAGCACGGTGCATTTTACTTGTTTATTCATTTATTGTGCAAAGGAGTTATGTTTAAGGTTAATTGTTATTTACATTCAAAGATGATAATGTATTGATATTTGAAACTGGAATATATGTTACTTGGTGAACGAGAAACATCATGACATGTTTTATAATTATGTTTGATAGTGGTTGGTTTATGCTTCCGCTTTCACTCGTGCGTGTATACATTAATCCCGCCTAACTTGTCGTTTATTGCATTGTCACCCGTTCGCTATAGGTTAGTTCATGTAGGGATTGCCCGTTTCGTATGTGGATTGACCTATAGTGCGGGGGTGTGGCACCTCCACGTGTAAGGGGTGTTACAGTCGGGGCTTCACAATCTCCCCCCTTAAAAGAACCTAGTCCCCAGGTTCTACCACTCGAGTTTCAAGCACGAGCAACTTCCCGTATTCATCCCATATTCGAGGTTCATGACGTCCTGACAAGGATTAGTCTTGGGTGCTGTAGATCGTACTATAATCGATTAGGAATTAATCAAATTATGAATCCTAAAGGTATACCTTAAGGTTATAAAACAAGTCCTCTAAAGAAACACATTTTGAAATCACATTTTAGACCCCGGATTTGAAAACCCTAAGTGTAAATGTCTATTAAGAAAGCACAAGTTTTAATTCACTTTTACTATTGAAAAGTACTATTCACAGTTACTATTCCAGATTACTATTCACGGATTACTATTCACGGGTTACTATGCACTTGTCGGGTCAAAGGGTCGGGTCAAACCCACACACTAAACACACACTCATGCACACACAGGAGCACACTCACATGCACACGGCATGCACACACCCTAATTCAATTATGATCTCGATTATAACCTATAGTTTCAAGTTCATGTTATTATAAGCAAGTGTGATCTAGGTTAAAGGCATAACCTATGGTTAAGAGGTCTAATTAAAGCATAACATCAAGTTATGAAACACTATTCTATCTTAGGTTATAACATGTAACACTATCAAAGTGTATAACATATGATCAAGTACTATTCCATTAATCCATATCATATCATAAGCTCAAGTCATAATATATGAGTCATGTAACATTGTAACAATGTAATAACATATCATAGACATAAGTCATAGCATATCAAGAACATTAATCATGTAGCATTCATCAATTGAGACCATATAGTAACATGTAACAAGTTATAATATAATTGATCATAGGTTACTATTCCATTGCATAACATGCTTGAACATAAATTAATTATCATAATCATGCATCAATTATCATCATATAATAGCTCCATAACATGATCATACCATATACTAAAGCAATTCATAACATTTCATAGCATATACTAAACAATTAAATCATAATTCACTACTAACAAACATATCATAAAAACTATATAATAAATGCATAAAAGAAAATCCTATATGTCTTAGGGAAGACCCTAAGACCCAACCTAAACATAATATAAACATACGATAACATAAAAACATAAACTAAACTAAAACATAACATAAAACATAACAAAATAAAACAACATCTAACCTAAGAGAGAGGGGTCAGGCCGCCGGCCACAAGAGGGGGAGGAGGAAGAAAGAAAGGGAGTTGTTAACACAACATATGAGCAAGGAATTCAATGGCATGAGGGCTCTATTTATAGTTGTTGGGAAGCCCCTCACCTTGTAATAAAAGTATAGGTAAGGGTAGGAGAGCAAAATGGTAAAACTTCTCTCGGAAGCTAACTTTGTTCTTGAAGCTAAAATGGGACTACTGGGGGTATTTTGGTAATTTCAGCTCCAAAACGTGAAGGTGAGTGTCTGGAAGTATAACCATTCCGTCCGGGCAAAAATTAGCTTCGAAATGCATATTCATACGTCGAAATCGGATTTACCGTTTGAAAGATACATTAGTTTTAGTGAATAAATATTTTGAGCCCGAAACTCAACACGAGTGAAAAACGACTTTCGAGAATGATTTTCGAGTCTGGATTGTTTCCAAAATTCAAGAAATAAATCGAGAAGCGTTTTGAATCCAATATCGACTATAAAACATTTTACCGTTAAAAAGTTGAAAACGTAGAATGAATAGTGAATTCTTACGTACAAGCGTACGCTTCAAAATTTCGAGCTAGTGTTTGAATCAAGGGCTGTAAAACATCTCAAAAATCTTGAAATAACTCATGTAGTGCAAATCCGAAGAGAAAACATTTTCCGAATGAAAACCGTTCGTAGTAAAAATAGTGAACTAGGGTTTTCGTAAACATTTTCAAATAAAACAAAGCTCAAAATAGATTTTCAAGTCAAGATTGATTTCAATAGACTCGTCTCGACTCAAGGATCGATTTGAATGTAAACTTGGGTAGGAAAGATATCAGAATCAAAAGCTCATTTTCAGATGAATAGTAACTTTGGTCGATAAGTTCCCAAAATGCCCTTATGGTTCAAGGAAGGTTTCCGGAGCTTGGAAAACAAGTTCAAAGGATAGGAAAACATGTGATATGAACCTATAGGGTTCCATTGAAGCATTGGGTAATATAGGCTTGGAAAATGAATAGTAAACTGTATCGAAGGTCAAGAATTCCCCCTTAAAACATGTCAGATCACATATGAGCACAAAGTTCATGTAAGAATGCAATGCATGAAGGTTTTTAAAGTTGGATCACGGTCTATAAACGCTTTACCAATGCCCTTAGTTTACCGTTTTCATCCAGGCCCTGTTTTGGGCTGTTACAGTATCAGAGCCCGGTTGCAAATCCAAGGTTCTCGAGTCGTGTCAAGTGAGTCTAGGTCGCACGGCATAGGATTACTTGTTACTTGAGAGTCTGCATTTAATTGAATTACTTGATTTACCTGAATTATTGTATTACTTGAACTAATTGATCTTCTTTGTAGTGTGTGCTTATTGACATTATGAAATTATATGCACACATTTGCATTTATTAATCAAACCATGCATGTGTAGTAACATCCCGATCGTTCAGACTTTCAGGTATTCGATTATGTGCACGATTTAATTATTTAATTATGTGATTATTTGATATTTATTAATTGTTTAAGTGCTTAATTGCTAATTATTTGTTTTAAGGAATTGATTTATTTAAACGTTTAACCTTCTATGCTTTGTATCTTGTTCGTTTTGCCTCTGATTTCAATTCCGATTTTTGTGAATTTTTGTTATGTGTGAACTATGTGAGTTATGAACGTGTTTATGTGCTCGTTTTATGTTTCAGGACTTGTTTGGTTTGTTTTTTTTTTTTTTTTTGATTCGTTGTTGGAGACGAAACTTATAGGGCTTTAAACGCTTTTAGCGTGCCTTGGGTTCCGGGCGGCATATCTTGAGCTCGGGAATTCGGATTTGAATTCCGTCACCTCCGTTGGACTCGTTTCGACGATTCGGGTTCAATGGAACAAGCTTCACATTTTTCAAAGTTCATTAAGACCTCCGACATTCGACCGAAACAAGCATCTCGCACTTAAAAGACATGTTTTGACCTAACCTAGCTTTGTGGGACCCTCTTAACTCAACTCAACCTTAACCTTGACTTTGTATCCATGAGTTAAGCTCTCCTCTCCCCCTTAACCTCTGAAAACCGAAACCAAACCCCCCCTCATTCACGTTTTTCAGCAGCAAGAGAAGAAGGAAAGAGAAGGAAGAAAACCCTTGTTCCCTTTTGTTGATTTTGAGCTCAAATCATCTCCTTTCTTCATCATTTCTTAAAGGTAAGTATATTTTTGTGTTCTCCACCCTTCTTTGCATGTTTTAATCCATTTTAATCTTGTTTTGCTTCAGATTTTGTAAGGGCTTGGGAGGTTGTATGAATAGGGACTTAGAAGGGATTTTTGCTCTTTTGACATGATTGATGTTTGTGGCTGTTTTAGGTGCTATAAACTGAGTATTTGAGCTTATTTCTCTTCCTTTTTGATGCATAACACTTGGTATGTGAGTTAGGAAGGATTTGTCTTTAGAAACCTTTTGGATTTGAGTTGAGTTTGGAGCTTAAAACTTGATTTTAAAATCTGCTCCTTTCTTTCTTTGTTGCTGTCAGGATTTTTGAGCTTTTTGGTGGGTTCTTTCCATTCCATTTCGTGCCTTATGACTTGGTTATGTAGTATTTGGATAGCTTGATATGTTGTCTATGTTTTTGCAAGCTTTTAGCTCTTAATTCAACTCCTAACTTGGTGTTTTTGCTGCTACTTTTGCTCATTCTGCTCCAGTTTTCTGTCAGCTTTGTTTTGATCATTGTGGCTGCGTTTTTTTGGCTTGGATTGCATGAATTTGTGCTATTTTAATCCTCCTTTATGTGTTAACTTGATGTTGGTTTGGTTGGCTTTGAGTTTTGGTGACTTTTGGGGCTGAAATTCACGTTTTTTTAGCTTCTGCCTCAAATCCATGGGGGTGGATTTTCCTTTTGAAAAAAATCCACCGGGGTGGATTTGAGGCAGACTCTCCTGGCAAATCCATGGGGGTGGATTTAGGTCAGTGGCTCCCTTTGCCCCAAACTTTGGTTTTCTTGTTTCGTTTCGCTTTCTTTTCGCTTTCCCAACCCTAGTTTGTTTTCTCTTGCTCTTCTAACATGTTATATTATGTGTTAAGCTTTATGTTATGAATTCTTGGCTCGTTTTATGATTTCGTTTGTGATATATGATCTTATATGCAATGTATACTCTCATATGACCTAAGTTTGAATTCATTTCATTTCATTTGCATCATAAACATACATATGCATTTGCCGAGCGTATATTCGGCTCATATTGAGTCTAAGTGGATCCCTTGTTGTTTGTTTTGTCCAGTTGACCCTCCGGTTGACGACGAGGTTGATCTTTAGGCGTCCGTTTCACTTCCTTTTGTCACCACTACACGTCCGGAAGGTGAGGTTTTGTTCTTTTAGATATTATGACCTAAAACCCTAATTGCTTTGAATCCCGCATGCGAGTTATGTATATTATACGTTAAATACGTGTATGATATGTACTTTGAGGACTTGTTCCATTTGTTATAAGACTTTGAAAATGATTGGTATAGGTATATAAAATATTTTGCCTTCGATTTGAAAACCTTTGATTCGTGTGAGTGTGTACGCGAGAATTTGGCTTTGAAAGATAAGCTTTGTTGGAAAATATGATTTTTAAATTATGTTTTGGGCCCGGAGAGTGGTATGGTATCTCGGGACGCCCGAGGGGTCGCCGGGCTCTT
This sequence comes from Lantana camara, assembly GCA_037501455.1. Lineage (NCBI taxonomy): Eukaryota > Viridiplantae > Streptophyta > Magnoliopsida > Lamiales > Verbenaceae > Lantana > Lantana camara. The sequence continues at coordinate 59,185,296 of CM074858.1, forward strand.
CCATCAACATTCTCTTTTGAGAGTCTCGCTTAACCTTAGGAGGTTGAGGAAGGGCGTTTCTCTTGAGCCGGCGGAAGTAATCGCCGAAGGTTCAAGGAAGTAATTAAACCTTGATTCGTGAGAGTTTGATCGATAGTTAGGGCCGTCAACCCTTCTATCACCCGGAGAAGATGGTTTATGATTTTACTATGAATTTGTCTTTGTTTATGGAAGTTGGAGGATTAACTCGTACTCGCCGAGTTGTGTGAAATTGTATGATCTATAAAACGGGAATGGATTCTTAAATACTTAAAATTGGTTGTTTTAGCCTTTGGCCTTTAACCCCCTTTTTCTATATATTTTTTATCACGGGAAATGATTTAGCTTGCAAAAAACCATCCCCGGTTCATGGATCTTTTTATGACTTTCGTTAAGTGCTTTGCTCTATACGTATTATTGGGTGCATGTGTAGCCCCCTCACTAGTCGTTAGGACTAACCCTCTTTGTTGTTTCTTTTTTTTTTCCCTTCTTTGAGTTGCAGGTTTCGTTGGAGTTGAGTTAGGCGGCAAGTTTATCTTTTGGGTCTTACTTGTGTCTTAGCTCGGGTCTACATTTGCATTGTAGTGGTTTATTTCCTAGTATTTTTGAATTACGGAATTATGTATTATGAATTTGGAGATGAGCACTTTGATACTTGGATTATTTTTGGCCCGGGTTGGGCATTGTGTAATTGTGGTTGATCTTGTGAACTCCTAACTTTGTGATATGTATGTACGTGATCTTGGGCTTTGATTAGGTGTTGTTTATCGCTTCCGCTATTCTTCTTTGCACTCTAATTGAGGGTTTAGGCCGCCTAGCTAGAGAGTGAGTTTGTTTGTCTCCCGTTCGCTATTGTTTGATGCGTGTACGGATTCTCTATTTCGTTACACGTGTCGGACTCTAGTGCGGGGGATGTGGCGCCTCTCGCTCGGGGTGTTATAGTAGTGACTTAATTTCAGGATAGATCGTGATAAACATCACCGTGATCGATCTCCGAGATATCGACATCATCATCGCCGCCACCATCGTCACGAGAGATCACCTCCTCCTCCACCTGCTCAGGCACAACCTCAGGATTTTATGAACGCAGTAATGGGACTGATTGACCAGAGATTGTAAGAAAGGGTTCCTCCAGCTCCACCAGCTCCCGTAGTACCCCAGGAGAACCCCATTTCCGCCATTTTCCGTGAGTTTCAGAATCAGTGTCCCCTGAAGTTCTATAAGGGCGATGATATACAAGCTGAGATGTGGTTGAAAGAGAATGAAAAGATTTGGCAGCTCATTCCTTGTGATACTCAGGAGAAAGCCGCCTGCACCCTTACTTTGATCCAGGGCGAGGCTTACTCCTGGTAGGAGAGAACACAGATAGTCTTGGAGGCTGCTGGTACAGATATCACGTGGGAGGTCTTTATACGGGAGTTCAGAAACAAGTTTATTCCTCCAGCTTCTCGTACCCGCAGGTTGAGGGAGTTTACAGAGCTGAAACAAGGAGGGAGGTCTGTTGGCCAGTATATTGCTGAGTTTGAGAGACTTTCTCGCTATGCACCCAACATAGCGGATGATGACTTTCACAAGGCGATGCAGTTTGTGCAGGGACTCAGGCCAGACATTCAGGACGCCTTGAAAGCAGCTAACACGAGCACCTGGGCCAAAGCTACCGCTAAAGCTTTGAAAGTCGAGGATTCAGACATTGCCAGGAGGTCTATTTCTCGTACAGGACAGGCTTCAGGTTCGAGATCGGGATAGGGATCGAGTTCAAGGAAGAGGCCTATGGTTTATTCTGCCCCTCCTGCACAGAAGGACTCCGGAAAGAAGCTTAAAGCTACAGGACCGTCACAGAAGGCTCCACGAGCTCCAGCACCACCACAGCCACCTCAGAGACCGGGCTGTAGATTTTGTGGACTTACTACACATACCTATGATAACTACAGAAGACGTTTGGGTCTATGTTTGATTTGTGGGAGTGACGAGCATAGGGTTGATGGTTGTCCGGATTGTCAGGATCCGCCACCTGCAGGTTAGAGGCCACTTGTTAGAGCTCGGGCCTATGCATTAGCCGGAGAGGAGCAGGATGCTGAGATCGACCCTGCGGCTGTAGTTGAAGGTACTATTTGCATCCATGACACGAACATCCATACATTATTTGATCCAGGAGCTACACACCCCTTTCTTGCGCATTCTATTGCCATTAAATTATATTTACCTGCTCTGTGCTCTTCTGTGCACTATTTAGTTAGTACTCCTTTCGGTAGTAGGCGAGAGACGGATCAGGTTTACAGGGATGTTCCAATGGTGATTGAAGGCCGGGAGTTCTTGACAGATTTTATCGTTATGCCAATGGATAGATACGGGTCTATTTTGGGGATGGATTGGTTGTACAGGTACTGTGCGACAGTAGATTACCGGATAAAGAAAGTGCAGTTGGGTTCAGAGGTCACCACAGGTTGGACTTCGAAGACCGTACCTCTATTATCATTCTCAGAGGCTCAGAAATTGGTTAAAGACGGGGCCACTAGGTTCATTGCCTATATTCTGAATAAGCCTAAAATCAGGTGAAGTTGGAAGATACGGAAGTGGTAAAAGAGTTTCCCGAGGTATTTCCAGAGAAGTTAGATTCTTTGCCTCCTGAACGAGAGATAGAGTTCGTGATAGATCTTTATCCGAATGCAGAGCCGTATTCAAAGACTCCATATCGGATGGCTCCAGCAGAACTGAAAGAATTAAAGGTTCAGCTTGAGGCATTAATAGAATTTGGGTAATCATGGATAGATTTACGAAGTCTGCTCACTTTCTACCGGTCCGGATGTCTTATAAGATTCCAAAGTTGGCCGAGATCTACAACAGAGAAATTATCCGACTTTATGGAATTCCGGTGAGCATAGTTTCAGATCGGGACCCGAGGTTCACATCTAAGTTGTGGCAAGAGCTACAGGCTATGTTGGGAACGAGACTCAAGTTTAGTGCCGCATTCAACCCACAAACAGACGGCCAAACAGAAAGGTTAATAAGATATTTGGAAGATCTACTTCGGGCTTACGCGATGGATTTTTAGAATTCGTGGCAAGAACAGCTTCCCTTGATTGAATTTGCTTATAATAATAGCTTCCAAGCTTCGATCGGGATGGCTCCTTATGAACTTTTGAATGGAAGAAAGTGCCGATCTCCGTTGTTTTTTGACTTGGAAGAGTGGAAATGGTCGAAACAAGAAGGGGTAAAGAAAGGTGAAAAATTTGAGAAACCTTCCAAAGTCGTTCAGGCTATGATTGAGAAAGTTCAAATAATTCAACAACGGATGAAAGCCGAGCAAGATAGGCAAAAGAGGTATGCGATACTCGCCGAAGAGATCTTGAATTCGAAGTTGGTGACCGGGTATTTTTGAAGGTGTCACCAAGGAAGGTTTCACTCGGATCGGGAAAGGAGGAAAGCTTAATCCTCGCTATTTAGGTCCTTTCTAGATTCTTGAAAGAATAGAGGAAGTAGCCTATCGGCTAGACCTACCACCGAGTCTTACGGGGATTCAAAACGTGTTTCACGTATCTCAGTTAAGGAAATATTACCCCGATGAGACCACGATTCTCCCCGTAGAAGAAGTTGAATTGGAACCAAATTTGACATTTGTTCAGAGGCCGGTTAGAATCTTGGATCGAAAATTTCAGGAATTGAGAAACCGGAGGATTCCATTGTTAAAGTGTTGTGGAGAAGTGATAAAACCGAGGAAGCTACGTGGGAAACCGAATATAAAATGAAACGGTTCCACCCGGAGTTGTTCACGCAAGACTAGAGTGTAACACCCCAAACGGAGGATGCCACATCCCCCGCACTATGACCCAGACCCGAAACATGAAATGAAAGTCCATGCCCGAATCCGAATCAGAGCGAACGGGAGACTAACTCACACACTAGGCTAGGCGGATCTAACTTGACCAAAACTCAGAGCGCGGAAGCAATTAAAACCAACATCAATAGATAGCGGAAGCATTTAAAACGAAACATGCAAAGCAAGTGACGAGTTCAACTAGCATAGATACCTAATCCCGAATAATAGATCAACAAACATAACAAGTGACGGGTTCAACTAGCATAAATCCCTAGTCCCGAATATCAACATAAGGTAATAATCATCAAGTGCCACAAGGGGCCGAATGAAAGTGCCACGCAGGGCTACCGAATAGTGAAATATAATCTTAAGTCTACTGGTCAAAGCATAAGTAAAGTGTATGAAAAGACAAATGCAAATAAAAAGACTAGACCGACGAAGTGCAACTCAAAGGACTCACTTCCGCCTAGCAGACGCCAACAAACCTGCAACTAAAGTGTAAATGAGGGGTCAGTCAACTTGACCGAGTGAGGGGGCTAACGCACACCCACAATATATATATAGAGCATAACACATAACAGAAGGGTGGACTCGTGAACCGGGAATAGGTGTTGCATACCAGAACATTTCAAAACAACCCAAAATAGATATAGGTATAAGTTTAGAAACCATTTTTAGAAAGACACTACCCCGATTCATAATTCCCAGACAGAACAGAACATATGCTCGGCGAGTACGAGCTTCCAACCTTTACTCCTCAGAACAGATCAAAACAAAAACACAAAATCCAATCCAATCGTCACACCAATGATGGAGGGGATGTACCGTCCCCAAACCATCCAGAACAGACAAACCCTCAAGGGGTACCGAACCCACAAGAGTCCTCCCCGGCTGTACACCGAAGGCTCAAGATATCACGTCTCCCCTATCTCCCTGAGTCGCGCAATGATATCTAAAATGGAGACTATGCACAGGCCGAGCCCTGACGGCCCTATACCGTCCCAGGGATTCCTTACCCATAGCTCCTCGGATCCATATACATACATACATACAGATGCTAATATTTCATGGCCAACTCGCTACAGAAACATAACATAACATAACTTTTCAAAACCGCTTACATATGCTTTCATATCTAATTTTCCAAAACAGAGTTGATTCACAAGGTCATAAACATATCATATCCAACACATACGTATTTATAATAGATATACTCGCATGCAAGGGTTGAAATCAGCATATTAAGGCCATAAGTCGCGTAACTATACAAAATCCTAAACCTCACCTTGTGATAGTAGTGTCTGAGAGTGTGAAGGGCCAAACACTCTAAACCTCGGGCCCACCGGCACCACCAAACTCTGTAACAAGACATACAGAAGCCTAGACTTAAACTCTATATGAACCAAATAAGACGTACGGCGTACCAAGAGATGAATGATATGGAAAATGGAATGAAGTGGACACATAGGTCACATAGCATAACATGGGGTAAGCTCTCATACGAAATTATTCAATTAAAATGAAGTATTAAAGTTTAGAACATAAATTAAAGTCATATTATTAATATTTAAAATAATGCATTTTAATTATTAAAATAAGGTTTGTATTTGAAGGACGACATAAAATTAAAAATAAAAGAAGGGATAGAATTTCATTACCATTTTCAATTTCATAAACTCGCGCTTAAAATGTAATACCCCATATATTGAATCAATTAATAACGGTATGAGATAGCAGCGTGCATTGACGTTTGAAATACGTGAACTCAATGTTCAATTTAAATGAATGAATGACAGCCTTTAATTCCCTTTTAGTGCATCTATTATTTATTAAATCCAAGAAACATACTCGTGGAATAAAGTGCAGCTTGCAATCTATTGAATTCATCTGTATTCCATTTCCAATTAATCATTACGGTTTCCAAGGCACAAACTCACGCAGCAACTAAATCAACTTTAGTACTTTATCAAGTATTTAATACATTAAAGGTACAAGAGCTGCGGTTTGAAATTGAAATTATTTCGTCCAGACCTCCCATCCATATGCAAGTAATCATCACTTCAATAAAATAACAAGATATGCTGGCACTATGCAATTAATTCGAGTTCCTAGTCATAAATCTCAACCAATCCCTTAATTTCTTATTTTCAATTGTACCGACAGCAAAGGTGAATTACTTAGGCATGTTGACTTTTAATTCTAACTTGTTAAAGAATCATACCTCCAACCGACACAAGTACATCAGCCATGGTTAAATAATTTCAAACAAATTTCTCACAGTTTCCTAGGCAATACACGCAGCAATTGTTTCATTTTTTTCTTCGTACACCTAGCAGCATATTAAATTCAAAAGCACCAACTTTGAAGGTTGAAGTCTGTGCAAAACGTCCAGATCCCATTCCAATTTCTAAGCAAATCATCACTTAGGCAAATAAATTCGAGAATCATGGTTCACTCAAAAAAAATCATTTCCAGTGCACTGCTGCTCGCGTTTTCCGTAAGAAAAGTGGACGAAAGGAATAAGTTTCAACCTAATTAATTAATTAATATATATCATCAAGCTTGCTCAAATAATTCAAGATCTCATCGTTCAAGTTCATACCAACAAATTTCATGCTCCAATCCAAGAATAGAATTGAAATACTCATTAAAAGAGATCTAAAGTTTACCTTATCTTGTGAAGGAGTGAGAATTCAAGGAAGATGAGCTCTTAGAATGAAAGATGGTTCAAGTCTTGATCTTCTCTTGAAATTTCTCCATGAATCTCTTAGAAGCTAACTTGTGTGGTTTGAAATTAAATGAAAAGGGAATAAAGCTATTTATATGGTGGCTAATAGTTTTAGGTCATGGTTAGGGTTTCCAAGATAACATGTGGGGCTAAAGGCTTGAATAGGATTTGGGCTCAAATAAATGACCTTCGGACCAATAAGTCACAATTAAAAGGTTTAAAGTCTAAATGGTTTCCGAAAAATATAAAATAAATTCCGTTGGACCCAAATCGCCGAATCAAGTCCAATGGTGGTGTCGAAATTCGAATTCGAATTTCCGAGCTCATATTGGTCCCGAATGACCCAAACTTACCTAATTCAAGTTAGGCCCAAAACACACAAATAGGTCCAAGTCCTATTTAAATCCAACTTCAATAATTGATTTAAATTCATCCAAGTTCCATTCTCAAGTTGTCATGCAAGAATTCATATTTTACCATTTTGGAATTTGGTCAATTAAGTCACATTTTCAATCAAAGTTGGGATTAAACACAAAAAAGAGAATTAAATCACATAAGTGCTTAAAGTAAACTCTCTCGTGGCGCATACCTGTACGATGTATCGGACGGGGCGTCACATAGAGAATCTGGGGACCAGATTCTTTTAGGGGGGGGAGGGAGAGTTGTAACGCCCCGGTTCCGGATGAAGAGGTAAGCACGTCACGTGTGAGTTTTTTAGCGTAGGATTTATTTTAATTCTTTTAAATTTCTATTTTCCTACATGACATCTCATATTTTTATAAAATTCATGAAACATTATTTATATGAATTATGGGAATTCATATCATTGGAAAAATTATTTCATGCCATGGAAAATATTTATCACGTAAAACAATAACCGAGAGTGTTTCAAATTATGAAATTGTCCATAGATATTTATTTCTTAAATTTGGGGACTTAATTGCATAATCTTCTAAGGACTTAATTACTCATATTTCAAAACTATACATCCTTAATTGCATAACTTCATAAGTTGAAGGATTAATTGACAATTTGAATATTTCACACATTTCCAAGAAATGAATCACGGTATATTGCTTCCATGATCTTCCTTGATCATTTATCATCAAAATTCATCAACATATTTCCCCTCTCATTGTAACAGCCCTACTCAGGGCCAAGTTGAGAAAGGTAAGTAAAAGGCAACTCAGGAAGCGTTTATAACCTCGATCCCTATTAACTCACTTCATGCATTGCATTTTATGTGACGTATGTGTTTTTATGTGTTACATTTTACTAAATGTTCATAGATTTAATTCTTTTAACTCGTGCCTCGAAACTCTTTTCATAAAATCCTAGAATTCTAGTAATCATTCCTTTCTAGCCCCTAAAAACCCTTCATATGCTTCAAAACCCATTCCTACAGTTCTAGGTTAGAAATTACGAAAATACCCCTACAGCTCAAAAATATTCCTACATCTCCCGAAACACTTTCACTACCCAATATTTTAACCAAAATAATCCTCAGATTATTTCGAGGATCGTGATACTCTCCTTACACCATAATTCCCATCCTAACTCCCGTAGTATAAAAAACTGGCGAAAACCCTAGCTTATGATTCGATCATCAATAAAACCTTATTCACCTACCTTTTGATATTCAAAATTATAACCAAAACGACCCTCAAATTATTTCATGAATTTTCACGCGTTTACCAAAAACTCAATTTCACCCATAGCATATTTATAAATATTTTCCTATCTAAAAATCATCGTTTTATTTTAAAATAATTAGCTTTTATTTAATAGTCGAAATTATATTTATAACGATCCTTGAATTTTTCTCTACAACATAGTGATTTTTCCAAACTTTAAACTTCATCCTAGCTTCGATTATATAATTTTCTCATGATTTTCATCATCTTCAATGTTCATAATTTATAAACAAAAACTCCAAATATTTCATGTTTATAACTAAAACGAAGCACATTTTTCATTCATTCTTCCATTAATTCACTACATCAAAATTTTACCTCTCGACTCTTGAATAAATTTTATATTATTTTTACATTTATTTTTATTCCAAATGACATCATCCATGACCTCATGCTCTTCTAGAAGAAATGAACAAATGAGCATAATTTCTCCACATTTCTTAATTAATAACCTAGCATTTGTTCATCATGAAATTAAACCACATCTCCAATTTAATTACCAAGCATTTGTTGAAACCTTAGGCAACCACATCTCCCATAAACTCTCATTTATTGCTTAGAAACCCCTCATGACTACCTATAAATACCCCCCTTAAGCCTCATTTATACCTCACAATTCAACACACAAAAATCACTCTCTCCCTCCCCCCATCCTCACGCCACTTTCCCTCTTCCCTCTCTAAGGTATGTTTTCTTCTATTATTTCATGCTTTATATAATGTTCTTAGTATAGAAATAATAGTAGCATGCCTAGGATTAATTAAATAATGCTTTAGGAATTTATTTTATGAAATATGTGCATAGTTGATAGTTTAAATATAATGTGAGCACATTATGGAATTTTATTTAATTATATGCATGAATTATGATATGATATAATGTGATTATGTATTTAAATGCTTATGATCTTGTTTGATTAAATTCATGCTAAGAGTAATTTATTTAGAATTATTTTTCATAGAAAGTTCATATATTTTGCTATATTGTGCTTTAATCTTATGTTATGAATATGAATGTGATAGAACATGTTACACACCCTCTTTGAATATTCAAATAAGCTCAAGAACATGTTCATAATGTTCTTGAATATGTGTGTGTGCATGTGTGTGCCGTGATCAATGTGTGTGTGTATGTGAATTTGATTTTGTGTTATAAAGTGTTTAATTCACATGAAATTGAATAGTAAATGTTTTTAATAGTAATTTTGACTTTTTGGTCAACCAAAATACTTATAATTTCGAAATTATTACAAAAATAATTATAAAATAAGTTTTGGAATTTTTAAAGAAATATTTTTCCTAAATTTTTCCAAAAATCAATAAACTATGTAATATTTTTCAAAAGACAACCTACATTGTCAAATTAAACCTTGAATTTCATTTCAAATCTTATAATTAGAATTATAGTATGGTTGATAAATATTTAATTAGTTAAAGATCCCATAAACCCTAATTTGTCAATCAAATTCCCTTAAACGGGTAAATTTAGGGTTTACCGGGAAATCTTTAACGCATTACATAATGTGTATCTTTTCTAATTATTTCATTATGATGTTATGTGCAATTAGTTAGTTAGGAACTAAGAACCTAGTTCTAAGTCCATAGTAGTTATTACTTTCAGGCGAACATAGCATCGAAGAGTGGAATCCTCACACTTCCACTTAAGTCTCGGTATCGGTGAGGGTTTAAATCTTTTCAACTGAAATCATGATAAACTACTTTACTTTATTTTCTTGAATCTCCTCTCAAGTTATTCTTCTCTTTATGGGAAAATAATTCTTGTTAAATATTGAAAACATACATTTACCCGAAAAAGTACTTAGTACTTTCTTACGGGTAAATATTCTCGTCTTGCAAGCAAAGTTATTGTTTTTCCTATGGGCCCGGTGGTCTTGGTAGAAGTAGTAGTCCGGGAGGCACGGGCCGAGGTCTACTATTATACCAGCCGCCAACTAGATCTTGGTGGTGGTCTAACTGGAGGTTAGTTATTCCACACCAAGTGACGGGAAAAGGTACGCCCCTCCCAAATTCATGTATATCGTCACTAGGGGTAGCTCCCTGAGGTGACACCGGAGGAAGAAGGATGGTATTGTATTGTTGTATTTCTTTTTACTGAGTAACGACATCTTGATCAATGTCGTTACGAATATTCTTGGTTTTTAAGGAGTTAAGGTTGGAGACGCCTAGCTTGCGGGCATAAAATCATTTTCAAAACGGTTCATAGATTTTCTAAAGTATAGCCTATATTCCCCCTACTCCTATTGTTTCAAAACAATATGAACCGGATATTATTGTCATATATTTATTTGTTACTATATAGTATATACATTTCAAACCAAGACCTTCTTGGTCAAAACACTTCAAAAATCTTGCTTACAATCATAACCCTCAACCCCCGTCACTTAGTCATTTTGACTAACCCTCCTGTTCTTTCAATTCATGATTTCAGGAATCTATACAGCGACGCCTTAGAGGTATCTTGAAGCTTTAAGGTGTCACATTCCAGTTATTTAGAGTGATCACGAGTGCATGTACATCTGACAATAAGCACTCTTCTGTGAAGTTAGACCTATCGTTGTAATTACTTGTTCAACTTAATAATATGTGCTTTGTTATGTATTGTCCCCTTTTGTTTGCTCAAGTTTATTTTCCGTTGCATTTAAATTTCATACTCTGGTATTGTATAGTCTTGTCCGTTCGCCGGAGTATTTCTTGAGTGCTAGGTCTCACATCCACTCGGGAAGTACAACGGTGCGGGGTTGTAGTGTTAAGGGGCGCTACAGCTAAGGTGGTATCAGAGCATCAGGTTTAGATAGAGAGAAGCATACTAACCATGATGCATATATATATATGACACATTTTGATCATCTTACACTGTTATTTCATGTTGCTTTACATTTTTGCATCATGAGTCCTAGAGTCGCTTCAAGATACCAGCAGGACCGTGAGTATTAATGTTATTTCTTTCTACACTCTATGTTTGATGACCGATGTTATTTGGTGATTGTTGTTCTGTGATGATCGTTGAAACATTCTTAACCCCACATGCATTATATTTCCTATGCGATTGTGATTTCAGTATTCACAATGCCTCTACGAAGAACACCACGAAATAACTCACCATCGCCACAAGATCCACCCGGACACCCCGAACTTGTAGAAGCTTTAAGGCAGTTCGTTTGAACTTGCACACCTGGGAATAACCCTACCAACGAGCGATCCTTAGAGAGGTTTCTCCGAATGAATCCCCCAAAATTCTTTGGAGAACCTAACGACCTGAAGGCTGAAAATTGGATAGCTAGTTTGGAAAAGATTTATGAGGCTATGGATATATTTCCCGAGGAACGGGGACGAGTGCAGTATGTAGCCTTTCTCCTAGAAGGACCTGCTTTGAGTTGGTGGAAGCACGTTAAGTTAACCTGGATAGAAGATCGAACTGATTACAGTTGGGTGGAGTTTGTGAAGGAATTTCAGAATAAATATATTCCTCAAGTGGTAAGAGATACTCGAGAGGCTGAGTTTATGACTTTAACTCAGGGTTATATGTCAGTAGCCGAGTACGAGGCAAAGTTCGTGAGACTTATTCAGTATGCTCCACACGTTCTGAATGATGAACGGAGAAAGACCAAGTGATTCATTGATGGATTAAAGCCAGATCTTCGATGGGCTTTAGCTTCCTTGGATATTGAAACTTATAATAAGGTGGTCGATAAAGCCCTGAAGACCGAAGCGACTCACAAGAATATTCGCCAGGCAGCTAATCGCCCTGTTCCCCCTCAAAATAAGCCCTCTCAAGGAATGAAACGTCCCGCTGGACCATCTAACCAGAAATTTGGGAAGAAACCCACACCAGTCCAGCAAAAGCCTAAGCCAGTCCCGTCTAATTTACAAGAAGAGATCACTTGTGAATACTGTCACAAACCGGGACATACTGAACAAGACTGTCGAAAGAAAGCTGGCACTTGTTTGTGGTGTGGAGACCCTAACCATCAGTTTAATACATGCCCAAAGAGACCGGGATTTAAGGAAAAGGAGAAAGCCGTGGGAAAGTCCAGAAAACCACTTGTCAAGGGAAAAGCTTACGCATTGGAAGGAAACGAGGATCCAGACCCTTCGGATGTTGTTGAAGGTACGGTACACATTCTAAACACGCCAGTTCAGGTCCTATATGACCCTGGTGCCACGCATTCATTCATTGCATCAAATTTATGTGCGTTTTTAAATTTTCCCCTTGAATGTTCATCATATAATTTCGAGATAAGTTCCCCTTTGGGAGCTTGTTTAATAACGGATCGAGTATATAAACGCTGCCCTATACAAATCGGTGACCGTTACTACCCAATGGACCTCATCGAACTTCCGATAACAAGATATGGAATCATTCTGGGAATGGATTGGCTCTACAAATACCATGCTAAGTTGGATTGTTTCAAGAAAGAAATCATCTTAGGACAAGATGAAAGTTGGATTCCTGAAGATAAGAGATCAGTAGCAATGATTTCTATAACAGAGGCTAAGAAGTTGATTCAGAAGGGAGCCATAGGATTCATTGCCTATCTCCTAAATAGGCCAAAGTATCAACTTAAGGTTGAGGAGGTAGAAGTGGTAAATGAGTTTCTCGACGTTTTCCCAGAACATCTAAACTCGTTACCTGCAGACCGCGAGTTGGAATTTGTAATCGATACAATCCCTGGGGCAGAGCCTTTTTCTAAAACCCCTTATCGGATGGCCCCAGCTGAACTTCAGGAGTTGAGAAAACAACTTGATGACTTGCTCGAATCAAGATATATCCGTCCCAGTACCTCCCCTTGGGGAGCACCAGTATTATTTGTAAAGAAGAAAGATGGGTCATTAGGATGTGCATCGACTACCGAGAACTTAACCGAATGACCATAAAGAATAAATACCCTCTACCCCATATAGAGGAGTTATTCGATGTCCTTCAAGGATCTCGAGTCTATTCAAAGTTAGACTTAAGGCAAGGGTATTATCAATTAAAGATTAGGGAGGAGGATATCCCTAAAACAGCTTTCAATACCCGCTATGGACACTTTGAGTTCATAGTAATGCCTTTTGGATTGACCAATGCACCTGCTGCATTCATGGACATGATGCATCGGATATTCCGATCATGTCTAGATAAATTTGTGGTCATTTTCATCGATGACATTCTGGTATTTTCCAAAACACCTGAGGAACATGTTGAACATCTTCGCATAGTGTTGAGTACTTTGCGAGATCATAAGCTATATGCTAAGTTCAGCAAATGTGAATTCTGGATAGAAAAAGTCGTATTCCTTGGACACATAATCTCGGGATCAGGTGTTGAAGTAGATCCCTCAAAGATTGAAGCAATTACGAATTGGAAAGTACCAAGGAACCCATCAGAGGTGAGAAGTTTCCTAGGACTTGCAGGTTATTATCGCAGGTTCGTAAAGGACTTCTCCAAGATAGCTGCACCTCTCACAAAGCTAACAAAGAAGGAAAGAAAATTTGAATGGACCGAACAATGCGAACAAAGTTTTCAAGAATTAAAGCAACGATTGACTTCTGCACCAATACTAACCTTACCTGAAGGGAAAGAAGGTTATACAGTTTATACCGATGCCTCTAAAGAAGGGCTAGGTTGTGTATTAATGCAACATGGAAAAGTTATAGCCTATGCTGCAAGAAAGCTCAAACCCCACGAAGAGAACTACCCTACTCATGACTTGGAATTAGCAGCAATTATGTTTGCTCTTACCAAGTGGAGACACTATCTTTACAGGGTAACTTTTGAAGTTTTCACTGATCACAAGAGCCTACGGTATCTTTTTACTCAAAAAGAGTTGAATATGAGGCAAAGGAGGTGGATGGAATTCCTGGAAGATTACGACTGTGTAATCCAATACCATCCAGGAAAGGCTAATGTAGTAGCTGATGCTTTAAGTCGGAAGTCAAGCTTAGCATCACTCCTAGGAAAGCTTTCAAGTAACGTACGCAAATCTGTGAAAGTAATTTCAAGAGCTCGATTAGCAAATTTAGTGGTACTACCACCACTAAAGGAAAAGATAAAAGAAGCTCAGGCCCAGGATGAGTGGATTCAGAAATGTCTCAAATCCAAAGAAAAGGATCTTGAGGAAAAATTCAAAACCGATGATCAAGGGATTTTGAGATACAAGAATCGGGTCTGCGTGCCTAGTATCGTTCGAAAGGAAATATTGGACGAGGCACACAAAACTCGTTACTCGATACATCTTGGAGGAACTAAGATGTATCAAGACCTCAAAAGGCATTTCTGGTGGAACGGTATGAAAAGAGACATAGCCAATTACATCAAGAAATGTCTGACTTGTCAAGGAGTTAAAGCAGAACATCAAAGACCTGGAGGATTGTTGCAACCATTATCTATCCCTACTTGGAAATGGGATCAGGTAACTATGGATTTTGTTTACGGATTTCCCAAAGTTAAAGGAGGATTTGATGGTATTTGGGTTATCATCGATAGATTAACAAAATCCGCACATTTCTTACCTGTCAAAGAAACCGATAATGTTAACTCGTTAGCCAAGCTTTATCAAAAAGAAATTATTCGGTTGCATGGAGTACCTCTTGGAATAGTTTCAGACAGGGACCCAAAGTTCACCTCACAACTTTGGCAGAATATTCAAGAAATGATGGGTACCAAGTTAAACTTCAGCACAGCAGCACATCCTCAAACTGATGGGCAGTCTGAAAGAACCATCAGATACCTGGAAGATATGTTAAGGGCTTGCGCCTTAGATTTCCAAGATAATTGGAAGGATTACCTACCCCTTGTGGAGTTTGCATACAATAACAGTTATCAAGCCTTAATCCAAGCTGCACCTTATGAGGCCCTATATGGAAGAAAATACAGATCTCCATTATACTGGGATATGGATGAAACCAAGGAAATTAAAAGGAAATCCCAAGGGAATATTGCTAAGAGTTGGGTAGAAGAAGCAACAGAGAAAGTTGAAATCATCAAACAAAGAATGAAAGCTGCCCAAGATCGGCAGAAAAGTTATGCTGATAATCGAAGAAGGAACATAGAATTTGCAATAGGCGAAAAGGTATTCTTGAAAGCATCTCCAAGAAAAGGGTTTATACGAATTGGGAAAGGAGGAAAACTAAACCCTCGATATATTGGACCTTTTGAAATACTGGAACGTATCGGTCCAACAGCCTATCGCCTAGACCTACCAGCAAGTCTTACTGGAATACATAACGTATTCCATGTGTCCCAACTCCGCAAGTACTTTGCTGATGATTCACATATCCTACCTGTTGAAGAAGTACCACTAGAACCCGACCTTACTTATGAAGTAAAGCCAGTCAGAATCTCGATAGGAAATTCCAAGAGTTGAGAAACCGAAGAGTTCCCCTCGTCAGAATCTTGTGGAAAAGAAATGGTACAGAAGAACAGACTTGGGAAACAGAGGAAAAGATGTTGAAACATTACCCAGGACTGTTCAAGGACAGTAATAGAATCTGAGGACAGATTCTTTTAAAGGGGGGAAGATTGTAACAGCCCTACTCAGGGCCAAGTTGAGAAAGGTAAGTAAAAGGCAACTCAGGAAGCGTTTATAACCTCGATCCCTATTAACTCACTTCATGCATTGCATTTTATGTGACGTATGTGTTTTTATGTGTTACATTTTACTAAATGTTCATAGATTTAATTCTTTTAACTCGTGCCTCGAAACTCTTTTCATAAAATCCTAGAATTCTAGTAATCATTCCTTTCTAGCCCCTAAAAACCCTTCATATGCTTCAAAACCCATTCCTACAGTTCTAGGTTAGAAATTACGAAAATACCCCTACAGCTCAAAAATATTCCTACATCTCCCGAAACACTTTCACTACCCAATATTTTAACCAAAATAATCCTCAGATTATTTCGAGGATCGTGATACTCTCCTTACACCATAATTCCCATCCTAACTCCCGTAGTATAAAAAACTGGCAAAAACCCTAGCTTATGATTCGATCATCAATAAAACCTTATTCACCTACCTTTTGATATTCAAAATTATAACCAAAACGACCCTCAAATTATTTCATGAATTTTCACGCGTTTACCAAAAACTCAATTTCACCCATAGCATATTTATAAATATTTTCCTATCTAAAAATCATCGTTTTATTTTAAAATAATTAGCTTTTATTTAATAGTCGAAATTATATTTATAACGATCCTTGAATTTTTCTCTACAACATAGTGATTTTTCCAAACTTTAAACTTCATCCTAGCTTCGATTATATAATTTTCTCATGATTTTCATCATCTTCAATGTTCATAATTTATAAACAAAAACTCCAAATATTTCATGTTTATAACTAAAACGAAGCACATTTTTCATTCATTCTTCCATTAATTCACTACATCAAAATTTTACCTCTCGACTCTTGAATAAATTTTATATTATTTTTACATTTATTTTTATTCCAAATGACATCATCCATGACCTCATGCTCTTCTAGAAGAAATGAACAAATGAGCATAATTTCTCCACATTTCTTAATTAATAACCTAGCATTTGTTCATCATGAAATTAAACCACATCTCCAATTTAATTACCAAGCATTTGTTGAAACCTTAGGCAACCACATCTCCCATAAACTCTCATTTATTGCTTAGAAACCCCTCATGACTACCTATAAATACCCCCCTTAAGCCTCATTTATACCTCACAATTCAACACACAAAAATCACTCTCTCCCTCCCCGCATCCTCACGCCACTTTCCCTCTTCCCTCTCTAAGGTATGTTTTCTTCTATTATTTCATGCTTTATATAATGTTCTTAGTATAGAAATAATAGTAGCATGCCTAGGATTAATTAAATAATGCTTTAGGAATTTATTTTATGAAATATGTGCATAGTTGATAGTTTAAATATAATGTGAGCACATTATGGAATTTTATTTAATTATATGCATGAATTATGATATGATATAATGTGATTATGTATTTAAATGCTTATGATCTTGTTTGATTAAATTCATGCTAAGAGTAATTTATTTAGAATTATTTTTCATAGAAAGTTCATATATTTTGCTATATTGTGCTTTAATCTTATGTTATGAATATGAATGTGATAGAACATGTTACACACCCTCTTTGAATATTCAAATAAGCTCAAGAACATGTTCATAATGTTCTTGAATATGTGTGTGTGCATGTGTGTGCCGTGATCAATGTGTGTGTGTATGTGAATTTGATTTTGTGTTATAAAGTGTTTAATTCACATGAAATTGAATAGTAAATGTTTTTAATAGTAATTTTGACTTTTTGGTCAACCAAAATACTTATAATTTCGAAATTATTACAAAAATAATTATAAAATAAGTTTTGGAA
Source organism: Lantana camara (assembly GCA_037501455.1). NCBI lineage: Eukaryota > Viridiplantae > Streptophyta > Magnoliopsida > Lamiales > Verbenaceae > Lantana > Lantana camara. Next base: position 59,202,911 of record CM074858.1, read on the forward strand.
TTTTTAAAGAAATATTTTTCCTAAATTTTTCCAAAAATCAATAAACTATGTAATATTTTTCAAAAGACAACCTACATTGTCAAATTAAACCTTGAATTTCATTTCAAATCTTATAATTAGAATTATAGTATGGTTGATAAATATTTAATTAGTTAAAGATCCCATAAACCCTAATTTGTCAATCAAATTCCCTTAAACGGGTAAATTTAGGGTTTACCGGGAAATCTTTAACGCATTACATAATGTGTATCTTTTCTAATTATTTCATTATGATGTTATGTGCAATTAGTTAGTTAGGAACTAAGAACCTAGTTCTAAGTCCATAGTAGTTATTACTTTCAGGCGAACATAGCATCGAAGAGTGGAATCCTCACACTTCCACTTAAGTCTCGGTATCGGTGAGGGTTTAAATCTTTTCAACTGAAATCATGATAAACTACTTTACTTTATTTTCTTGAATCTCCTCTCAAGTTATTCTTCTCTTTATGGGAAAATAATTCTTGTTAAATATTGAAAACATACATTTACCCGAAAAAGTACTTAGTACTTTCTTACGGGTAAATATTCTCGTCTTGCAAGCAAAGTTATTGTTTTTCCTATGGGCCCGGTGGTCTTGGTAGAAGTAGTAGTCCGGGAGGCACGGGCCGAGGTCTACTATTATACCAGCCGCCAACTAGATCTTGGTGGTGGTCTAACTGGAGGTTAGTTATTCCACACCAAGTGACGGGAAAAGGTACGCCCCTCCCAAATTCATGTATATCGTCACTAGGGGTAGCTCCCTGAGGTGACACCGGAGGAAGAAGGATGGTATTGTATTGTTGTATTTCTTTTTACTGAGTAACGACATCTTGATCATTGTCGTTACGAATATTCTTGGTTTTTAAGGAGTTAAGGTTGGAGACGCCTAGCTTGCGGGCATAAAATCATTTTCAAAACGGTTCATAGATTTTCTAAAGTATAGCCTATATTCCCCCTACTCCTATTGTTTCAAAACAATATGAACCGGATATTATTGTCATATATTTATTTGTTACTATATAGTATATACATTTCAAACCAAGACCTTCTTGGTCAAAACACTTCAAAAATCTTGCTTACAATCATAACCCTCAACCCCCGTCACTTAGTTATTTTGACTAACCCTCCTGTTCTTTCAATTCATGATTTCAGGAATCTATACAGCGACGCCTTAGAGGTATCTTGAAGCTTTAAGGTGTCACATTCCAGTTATTTAGAGTGATCACGAGTGCATGTACATCTGACAATAAGCACTCTTCTGTGAAGTTAGACCTATCGTTGTAATTACTTGTTCAACTTAATAATATGTGCTTTGTTATGTATTGTCCCCTTTTATTTGCTCAAGTTTATTTTCCGTTGCATTTAAATTTCATACTCTGGTATTGTATAGTCTTGTCCGTTCGCCGGAGTATTTCTTGAGTGCTAGGTCTCACATCCACTCGGGAAGTACAACGGTGCGGGGTTGTAGTGTTAAGGGGCGCTACACTCATGCTCTCGGTTTCTTCAAGCCAAAAAGGAAGAAGAGATTTCAACCAATTTTCATCAAGAATTTCAAGAAATAATCCAAGTTTTGGAAGTTGATCATCTTCATCATCTTTCCTCTTCATTTCTTTAGCTTAAGGTGGGTGTTTTGCATGGATTGATGATTCTTGATCATATAAATGATATCTAGGGTTTGAGAATTATATGCTAAATGGATTATTTATAGATGGAAGTATGATTATATGACTATATTCTGAATTATAGCATGATTTGGAGCATGAATCATTGAATATTTAGCTTGAATGATCAAAATAAGCTTGAGGTTGCAACTTTGATGTCTTGATGATTTCCCATGGTTTATGAGTTTAAGTGTTATATTATCATCCTTTGAACATGTATGCATCATATTTCCAGAAATTAATAGCTTTATGGATTAAACTTGGGACTTGGTTGCCTGGTTTGTTGTTTCCCGTAGCCATCCCCTGTTTCTGCTCTGTTTTTCAGTTGTAGGAACTGGGAACGGCCATTCCCGCCTCAGGGCATTATGGGAACGATCGTTCCCACTCTTTCAAATGAATTAGGCGGCCGAGCCTGGGAACGGCCGTTCCCATTTTGGCCTGCGTGCCGGAAGGGCCGTTCCCAGCTTCAGCGCATTTCCAAAATGAAAAAACGTTGGCTTGTTTTTAAGGGCCACGGGAACGACCCTTCCCATTTTCAAAGGGAAGCTGGAATGGCCGTTCCCGCACGACTAATAGAATAAAATATTCTGCATAAAATTAAATTTTTAGCACCATGATCCAATGATTTCTTTGACCTCGAATTGCTATTATATGATTGATTATGTGCCGAAACATGATATTTTCATGCCGCATTGTTCATTTCTCGTCATCTCGTTGCATTTTCGTCGTTCGTCATATTTGGTCCATTTTGAGTCATGTCTCACGTATACACGTCGTGTTTGCACAGGTCACGAGGTCGTGGACGAGGAGCAGGCTCCTTAGAGCATATCCTAGTTTCATTTTGTAAGAAAAGGTGGGGTTTTGTTCTAGGTATTTAGAACCTTACAACCCTTATATGTTGCTTTCGGCCAAAACCTATTATAAGTATAAACGTTTTCAAACTATAAACATTTTCAAGCAAGCAAGCCATGATTGTTCACGATTTCAAGCATGTTTTGGCGAGTCATGATTGCACTTTGGCCCGAGGATAACTCTTGAGCCAACCGGGAAAGCAAGGGCTGATGGGTAACTCCTGAATTATCCTCACCTCATTGGGATCACCCCCGAAGCCACTAGGAGATTAGTGGTGGAAGGAGTTCCGTGCGTAGGGAGTCATGTTCCCTTCGTACACCATGTCCTGGATAGTTGGGCCTTGCAAACCCACTATCACTCGGAGGAAGAAGGAGACTGGGGATGGATCCGGTACCACGGATTATCCTCGGGTTATTGCTTGTTTTAATCATGATTATGTCTACCTGAGCACTAAATGATATGTATGATCACGTATTTAATGAATCATGCAAGCACGTATTGATCACGATTGGTGCAAAGGTTGGAGAATAGCCCTTACTCGCCGGGGCCACATGTTCATGAAATGATCAAGTTAACATGTCAAAATGATTAGTTGTAGTCTCTGGCAAAGAACAAGTTATTCTTAAACTATATATCTATTTTCATTTCCATATCTTCACCTGAGGCTATGACTTGCATGTGACGTGTGCTATATATATATTTATTGCCCCTCACTCAGTCTTCGGTAGACTGATACTTCACTTTTCAGGTACTTGTGAGCATGGTCGTGCTAGGCGGGAGTCCGATTAGGTCTTGCATTTTCTCGGGTCTAGCATTGTACCTTTCGTGTATAGAACTTTTGGTATATCATGTCATGATAGTTGTTACCTTTTTGTTATCGCCTTTTGAATGCATGTATATAATATAAAGAGATGATAATGTATTGATAGTTAACGTGGTATCTATTGCATATATTGGTAAATATGGTACCTGTACGTATCCATTGAATTGCTTCTGCTTTTAACTTCATGTTTTGTTTTATTTATGTTGGGGAGTGTCCCGCCTAGCTTGTTTATTTTGATTGTCACCCGTTCGCTATAGTTTTGGTTTATGTACGGATTGTCCATTTCGTATGTGGATCGAGGCTATAGTGGGATGTAGTGCCTTGGGGTTAGGGTGCTACAAAATCAGCACTCGATTTGTTCTTGAAGATCTCTCTACCTCTAATGTTATAACTTAAAATGACCGTTGTTCTACACTTCAAAGTCCATACGAGCTTTACTCCCCGATCAATTTTTCTTTCCTTATAAACCCTACTGTCTGAAGTTCCCCTCTCGAGTGGGCACTTGATCTTAATTCACTTGATCTTAATTCAATCTATTCATCCTTCACCACAGATTATACTCAGTCTTCTCGAACGCTAGATCTAGGCTTTGAACAGCTTGAATCCTAGTCTCAAATCCCAAAAGTATCACTGGTTCATTATGGAAAACAACTAACGAGCCGATAACCTGTCTTGTTCATGTGGTGTATTGCCTCGTAGATCTTCCACTTCTAATGCTCCGTTGAATTGACTCTCATCTTCGCCATAACGGAATGTGCTGATCCGCTCGAGCTTTTCTTACCAGATAGTTTCTCCACCGTTCTCATGGTCCTTCATGCTTTCGATAGCCTTAGTACTCAAAACTCGCAATACAAACTCAACCCTTGTTAAATCTTGGGGAGGTTGAATTCGTACTCGACCATCATGAGAGATCGATGACTTGGATTTGTTCCCATCGATCACCCCTTTTCTCCTTATCGACACGACTCCCAAATTTTCCTGAAACTTGCACCTTTATCCACTCAAGTGCTCGTTTCTTTCAATAATTTTCTTGAAGCTCTAGGTATCTTAGCCTTGCCGTTCTTCGAGTGCCAAAACTTGCCAACTTATTCCTTATAACTTTGGTAGAGTCCCTTGACTTATTAAATCTTACATTCCCCGCAGTTCCCACTAGAAATACTTCTTTAGCACGACCAAGAGTTCAAATTTATTCCTTGGCCACGCTCTCCCCCTGAAGAATTTCTTTATTTGTTTATCGTACTCGGCCCATCGTTTGCTTAAACCCCAAAATTCTCGATTTCCCCAACATCACCTTCTAATTCAATTCTTGACTCCTCAAAGTCTCCATCACACTTGCTCTATTTTTTTCAACCAAAGACTCCTTTCCTTTATTGAAATTCGACTCGTTTTGAGATGGTATGCGTTGAGCGGAGTAGCGAAGGCTCCCTATCAAGAAAACACTAAGCTATGCATGTTGGGTAAGATTGCTTCATGTATGCCACATTTTTTTTCCAGAAGTAAAGTATGTATCACATTTAGACAATTATTTCAATTAAATTTACAAAAACGAAATCAAAATAATTTAGTACGATGGATGATGCACGTGCCATGAATGCAAGTACCGTTCACCGAAGAGGGAAGCTTTTAGCTTGACAAATTGATCCTTTGACCTTGAGTTCATTGACCACTTCTTGCTTACCCAAGGCCTTCTAACTTCCTTAATTCTTCTTACATCCATCCATGCTTCCAAGATCCGTGTTTGTTGTTTAATTCCAATCTTCTATAGCCGAACATCTTGATACCTCAATCCTCCCAAATACCAATTTCGAAGTTCCTTTTTACTTCCTTGTACCTCTTGTGAGACCCCAAAATCCAAAGTTGTCATTAAACCCCAATCCCTTCACATTCACGAAATCGGTCTCTCTAATCTCCCTAAATTTCGATCCCAACTTGTAGGATTTCCACCCTAGTCATTACCCTGATCATAGTCTCCTCATTTGCTTCTTCGTGAGTTCATAAGGGTGAATGAATTCGGCTTCCATGATTATATGATCTCATTTGTTCCACTTCGATCTGGTTATCGGACTTGAACGTTAGTTTGGGTACCCTGACTTCCCATAGATTTATGTGGATTACATCATTGCTTGGTTCCTCTACTTGTCGCCTTCATGAGTCCAAAATTGGTCGATCTCAAGCCCAATCCGAGCTTTATTTTAATATCCAAAGTATCCCAACTTATTTCTTTCTTCATGATTTCTTATTCTAACTATAAGATATTCTACCTCGAGTTTAGCTTTCGATCTTAACTTTGACCCTAACCATCTTGATTTAGCCATTCAATTCCGATAATGTAATTCCCTTGAAGACTCCCATTTTTAATCTTCTTTCGATCATCACCTAAGGTTAAATTTATTTAGACATCCCCTCAAAGATCCCTAGTACTTGCTTCTCAAACATCAACTCTAACACCTTCGAGATTCTTTTTCTCCAATCATTTATACCGAAGGATCTTTTGTACTACCTACTCGACCCCAAGTGAACATCTTATAATTTCCTCACTTGATCGTACATTAAAGCCTTGAATCTTCATGTCTTCAGGGTTTCCTTTTCTTTTCCCTCGAATTAAGCAAGCCTCTTGGTCCCGGTTGCTCAACTTCGTTTGTGATGTAGGTAAGTATTTTTATCTTGTGGGTTATAGACATCACACACCACACAATTATTTTATCCATACCCGACTTCACGCATGATTTAATCTGTAGCGCCCCAAACGGAAGGCACCACATCCCCCACACCGAGACCCGACCGGCATATGAAATGGGAAGTCCATACGCATACCAAGTCTCGACGAACAGGGACCACTCACTCGCCATGCTAGGCGGGAGCTAACTCTCGGAATCAAGTAGGCAAATCAACCCCAAATATGAATGCACATGCGGAAGCAGAACATAAAGTCAATCATAATATAAGCAGCAAGCGACGGGTTCAACTAACATAAATGCCTAGTCCCGAAAATTCAAACGACAAATCATAAATCATAATGTACGGTTTCAAACTATCCCTAGAAACTTGCCCCGAATATTGTAAAATACAATCATAATAGTTCGTACATTCAATGCATAACTTAATCAATTTAGAATATGCGTGTAGTGTGACTCAGACTTAACCACAGGACTTGACAGATCCAAATCCCGCCTAGCACTCCAAAACCTACAAAAGAAAACTGAAAACAAAGCCGGGTTCAGTTTATAGGAGACTGGTGGGTATAAAACAGGGTATAGCATAACTAATATAGCAGAATTTAAGCACACCCACATGCAAGCTATAATCCCGCTCGAGGTTTTATTAGATATTTCCCAAGTGGGTGAAAGAAAATGAAAACAACGCTCGGGATTACAACGATCAATTTCATAATTCATAATCATAATCATTCATGCGGTCAATACGTGAGCCCTGGCGGGTGGGCGAATATCTCCAACCTACTCCTCGTGTGTGTATATCAATTTAATCCTTATATTAGTGATCATACACATTCATACATATTTGTTCATAATCATAATCACTTACACCTTTTTCCTCCGGGTGGTGGACGGGTTAGCAAGACCCGGCCACCACTCCATACATTGACCCGGGGGGTACATGAATCCCCCAGGGCACTCAGCTCCCATTCCTCGCTAAACCTCCTAGCGAGGACCGGTATCACTGTAAATGTGGTGGGACTAGTACAAGGGATCACCGTCGGCCCTTGCCTCCCCGGATAGCCACTTGCACTAAGTCCCTGGGCCCGTGCAATACAATCATGTTCACACCAAAAATCATAAGGTGGGGATACATAAAAGAAGGGCTTTACGTTGGAAATCATTGACACTTTTGAAAAGACTCGATAAATATAATTATAATATTTTGTCTCAAATCTTTCACATAAGGGATATATCGGGTCATCGTAACTAATAGAAGAGAAACCCACCACTTACACCTTACCGAACAATACCAAGAAGAAATAAAGACTTGGGGGTAACCTAAGAACCCGATACGTCTCCGCCCTGGAGAGAACTATACAAGAAATAATACGGTGCATTTGTGAGTCCCAGGACTCCATATGAACCATATATGACGGACGAAAATGCAATGATCATGATATGGAGTGCATAAGAAATAATTTGATGTCATGAAGACACATAACCAAGTAATTCATTCAACATGTTCCATATTTGAAGTATTCAAACGTTTCATAATTCATTTACGTACAAATTTCACGCGATGCATATTAAACGCTTTCATATATGAAAATTCACAATCTAAACGTACATTCCAACATTAAGTTAACATTTAGGGATCAAATTCAAGTGTATATATATATTCCAACTAAAATCACAAATTAGCATTCAAGTATTAATTTCATAAAATAAAACTTTTGAGACAAAAATTCATGCATATGTACTAAACCATTTTGTAAAATTAACTCACGTTCAAAGACCTATATATTCCAACATTACACTTAATATTTAGGTTCAAATTTCATTCATAACTTTCAAATAAAATTACCACAGCAGCCGTGTACCTCATATTTCATTAAACAAAGCATTAAATGTATTCAAATTAAGGAATTCAAGGAATTAATTTCATGCAATAAAATTGAATAGGAACAAAATATACACAATGCATGCATGATCAGACCTCATAATCAATCATATATCCAGTCATATAATTCCATTAAAACTCACAAAGTAGCACGTACCTTATACACAATAAATACAACATCAATTACATGCATATGGAACATTGAAATAAGAATCATGCAAGAAAGGAATTGAAAAGGGACTAACTAAACACACATACATGCACAGGTAACTTCCTCGCTTGGGGAATATTAAAACACAGCTTTCCCCGGTCGAGGAAAGCAAGAAAATAAAACAGAAGGTGCCCTCGCAAAGTCCCCGGCAGGGGACTATTAGGCACAAAATCTCCCCGGGCGGGGAGACCTCCAGATCGCGATCAACGCTGCTGTTACACAGCGTTTCCCCTGCTCCAACTCAAACCAGTAATCACAACAACGTTCCAAGAACAAAGGCATGAAATAAGCACCAATACTCAGCCAAAAAAGCGTCCTAAACACCCACAAATTCCATCCACAAACACAAATGAAGGCAACATCAAAGAAGGAGGAAAAAGCTTGAAGTTATTCAATGGTGGGTTCTCATACCGGGCATACAACTCAAATACAAGTATAGAAATAGATCAAGGATGCAACAAGGAGCACATAGCACTTCACGGATCAAGAATGAAACCACAAACGAGCAAGAAATTCGCAAAATTTCATAAACCCACAACTATTCACATAGCAGCCCCAAACCAAGCTCAAAACCATATTAAATCCAGCAAATAGACACTTAAAAGAAAGAGGAGAAGATATAAAACAAGGATCCGGGCTTACCTTCTAGATTGGTTGAGGTTTGAACAAGTTAGAGCTCACATGTGTGGTTGGATGAATAGTGATGGGAATTTGAGGGTTTCCTTGCTTTGGCTGAATTTTCTCCTCTTTTGGTGAATGGAACGAGATGGGAGAGGGATGATCAGATAGTGTGTTGAGTTGGGGTTAATTGGAGCCAAACCGTGGTTAATTTGGTCAGGTATAGGTTAAGTTAGGATTAAAATGGCTAAGGGTGGCAATTCTGTGGACGCAACCTGTTTCGGTTGGATTTCAGAGGTTCAAACGGGCTTAGAAAAATATGAGGCTTGTCCCATTGAACTCGAATCTTCGATACGAGTTCACCGGAGGTGATGGAACTCGAATCCAAGTTCCCTAGCTGAAGGTATAACATCCGGAACCAAAGGTTCGCTAAATGCTCTTTAGCCCCCATTTTGGTCTCGTAACTGAAATAAAACTCGTTACCACAACAACCGAGATCGAAAACATGAACCGAGAACATATACATGTTCATAACACATAAATCTACAACATACTAAAATTTCATGAAATTTCGATTTCAAATCATACAAAAACGAAGCGTGATTAAAACACTCATATACAATGCATCACAAATTCAATTAGAATTCCAAATTTAATAACAAAAATTAAATTCCATTTTAAGTTAAATTTCAAAAGTCAACGAATTAAATTTGAAATTAATATTAATGATAAAATTAAAGATATAATTAATTAACTTTGATTTTTAACATTTAATTATAAAATTGAATATATAAAACAATTATAAATAATTAACTCGCGCAATTTGGTAAACACATACGTCATACTATACGACTGAAAAGCCGGGGCGTTACATAATCCCTATCTCGAGCTTGAACTCCCAACACATAGCTTTGTTATAGGGACCCTCAAACACCCGAATTTCTCTAAATCTCCGGAGTCTTCTTCCATTCATCCGTACCCGAAAGAAGAGCCCTTGAAAAGTTGTTGTAATCTTAGAAAATGGCCATGGTTTGATGTTGTAGCACTATCCTACAATTCACAACTGCACTCCAATATAATGCATGCCGGTTAGTAAATGCATATGGCACATACTTAGCATAAAAAACACGTATTAATGCAAAATACAACACGTAAATTAACAAAATTTAAGTTAAACACATTTAATAATATATTTTTCCATGTCAAATTTCAATAACAATGCTCATGATCAATGCGGTGCACACTATGACATATTGTTCCTAAGCCGTTCGACCTACACTTGACATGACATGACACAAGAAACCCCAGTTTTGCAACCTGGGGCTCTGATACCACTTAAGGATGTAGCACCCGGGATGATAGGCACCACATCCCCCCGCACTACAAGTCTAGTCCACACATGAAATGGAAGATCTAAGCATGAACCGGACTCATAGCGAAAGGGAGACAAAAATAAAATCAACCTGGCTAGGCGAAAACTAACCCTGTACCAATTAAATCAGAAATAACCAAGAGTGCAATGCGGAAGCAATAACATGTAATACATAAATTTCAACAATGGCGCCCAACCGCAACAATACCATACATACATTTCGATAATAGTCCAAACATATAACATGTAACGCCCCGATTTTCACTCATGTGTTATCCTTCATTATATTAATAGTTCATAACATTATATGTAATATATTCTCATGCATTTATATGAATTAATTGGCAATGTGAATATTTTCTCATATATAACCCTAATTACTCAATTTTCTTAATATGTGGACTTCATTGCATGAACCATTCTTGGACTTAAGTATTCATTTCTTCCTATCACATCCTTCATTGCATGACTTATAAAGCTTAGGGACCTAAGTGTAAGAAGTGCATTGTCATCTCATTTAGTGGAAGAATCATGTAAATATCTTGTGTATATCATATTCCCCACATTTCATTGCATCACATTTCATCAAAGTTCACACACTCACACCTACTAAACACCGATCCAAACACCATGGAAGAGGAGGAGGAGATTTCATCATTTCTAGCTTGGTTTCAAGGGGAATTTGCATACTTTGAAGCATCATAATCATCACCACTTCATCTTCTTCCATCTTTCTTTCTTTTGAGCTACATAGATTAATTGATTGAATTCTTGAGATGGTATGGGAATCTAGGGTTATGATATTTGAGCTTGATAACTTGATTAATTGTTGTCATCAGTATGATTCTATGCCTTAGATTTGAATTTGAGCATGAATTCTTGAAAATCATGGAAATATATGATGAATCATATATAGGTTGATGATGATGAATCTTGATGATTTGAGCAAGTTTCCATGGATTACTTGATTCCTAATTGATATATATGAGTTATATGCATGATATATGATTGTTTGGAGCATTTTGGTTGAGTTTGCTTTGAATTTTGATCCCTTTTTCCAGCTCTGGAACAGTACCCGGGCGGGTACTTTTCCCCCGTAGAGCTTCTGGACTGCTTTACCCGGTCGGGGAATTTTTCCGTTGAATTTTACCCGGCCAGGTACTCCCTCATCCGAACTGAAAATGACCTGATTTTTTATTCTTTGGAAATCTCTTGAAGTCTAGAACAACCTCCAATTGGAATCACCTCAATATCTTTTCTAGTTTGTGAGATATTATCAATTCTTTTTGGTGTCGCTGCTTTCCCGACAAACTGCTTTCACCCAACTTCAAGCTTACGCCATTTTCTCCTCGCTTTGAACTAGAAAACGAGCCATATATCATCGAAAAGGTCTTCGTGTCTAGTTTTATTCCCAAAAAAAAAACTCAATTCCAATTTCTAGAACTTTAGATATTCCCTTTTTTCCACAGCATGTGCGTTTTCGGGAATGGTCGGTTTTGGCCAAACTTCACCAAAACCATTCTTATTGCATTCCTCTCACTTCCTTGGCTCCCATATGTGAATTATATGACTTATATACTTGATTAATTGATAAGTATGCTCCTAATTGACATTCCTTGATTGTTATTTCATTATATATTGATCCATGACTTTGTCGTGCGTCGTAATTGGTTCATTAGAGTCGTGCCTCACAAACACTTGTCCCTTTTTACACAGATTGCCTTCCCGTTGACAAGGAGCAAGCTTCATAATTATATCCTTGTTGTATTGTCGGCACAGGTGAGGTTTAATTACTAGATATATATAGAACCCGTATAACCCTACGTGATGTTTCGGCCGAAATATATATATATATATATATATGTATATATCTTTCTCAAAACCTTTATCGATTGCAAGTGATTTCTCGTGACATATTGAACTTATCGTGATCGATTGATTGATTTATTTTTTTGGCGAGTAAAGCATGTTCACTTGGGCCCGAGGGTAGTGTATTGAGCCAACCGAGGAAGCAAGGGCTGACGGGTAACTCTTGCACTATCCTCACCAATTTTGGGATCACCTCTGAATCCACCAGGAGGTTTGGTGGAGGAAGAAATCCCGTGCGTGGGAGTCATGTTCCCGACGTACACCGTTCATGGATGGTTGGGCCTTGCAATCCCACCATCACCCGGAGGAAAAAGGGTTCATGAAACTGCTAGTTGTGCACTGTAATAACTTGCATGATAACCATTGAATTGAAACCTAAATATTGATTGTTCACTGTCGGTGTAAAGGTTGGAGAATTACCCTCACTCGCCGGGCCACGAGTTGAATTGATAATGATTAAATTGATAAATTGAATTAGTTGTATCCTCGGGCGATAGTATCTCTTATTTTACTAAATTGTATTGTTATTTTCCAAAATTATTACCCGAGATTATAACTTGCATGTATGTCCGCATATATTTATCTATACCCTTCACTCAGTCTTTGGTTGACTGACACCTCACACTTTTCAGGTTTTCAAGGGTTGCATGCTAGGCGGGATCGAGTCAGGTCTTTTGTTCTTTGGGTCTAGCACTTGTCTTCCTCATGTTGTTGTACATTATTTATACATATATGTATTGTTATGTCTCTTGGTACCTATGTATTAAGTATGACTATTTGGATATATTTGGAATTGGATTTACGTAAATGATGGAAGGATTATGTTAAAGACATGAATGTATATTATGCTTTCGTTTTATTGATTATGCATGATCGTATTTAATTGAGGGTTAGTCCCGCCTAGCTAGTCTGTCGTTTTTTTTTATTGTCACCCGTGCGCCATGAGTTCGGTTCATATATGGACTACCCATTTCATGTGTGAGCTAGACTTATGGTGCGGGGGTGTGGCATCTCGGTGTTTCGGGTGCTACATCTTAAGTGGTATCAGAGCCCGATTGCAAAACCGCGGTTCTATTGTTGCGTCTCGTGAGTCTATGTTGAACGGCATAGGATTAATTGATAATTTGCGAGTCTTGCATCTTATTTGGAACTACTTGAACTTATTTGAATTGATTTGAACTTACCTGGACATCCTTGAGCTACTTGGTGACTTGTGCATGGCATTGATTTATGTTACTACTTGATGATTAATTGACCTTCTATGGCTTGGAATTTATATGTTTAATGTGTTTTACTCTAACTTAGTTCAATTATGTGAATTATGTGCGTTATTTGTATTTTGGGATTTTAGATGTATTCATTTGCATCCACTAATCCCACATGCATATCTAGTGTCTTGATTACAGGATGCCTCGTGGTCACCCTCATCGTGAACGTTCTCTTAGGTTTCCCCCACATCCACCCCATCCGGTTCAACCTCAGGAGTTTTTCGATTCCTTGGTTCGTTTTGTTGATCAAAAGATAAGAGAATATGTTCCTATAGCATCACCACAACCGGCTCAGATTTCTATTGTATTTAAGGAGTTTCAGAATCAGCAAAACCCAAAGTCCTTTGAAGGGAATGATATTCAATCTAAGTCGTGGCTCAAGAAAGTTAAAAGAGTTTGGGAACTCATTCCGTGTGACTCTCAAGAGAAGGTTCGATACACCACTCCTTTGAATACGAGGAGGCCTAATCCTCAACCCGGATAGGCTTCAAGTTCGAAATTAGGACAGAAGTCTAACAAGGGAAAGAGGCTTATCTCTTATCATACATTATCACCTCAAGAAGGGTCTCAGAAGAAGAAGCATCGATCAACTGGATCGAGTTTGGGAGTTTCACCTACCTCAGCTTCAATATCGCCTTCGGAAAAACCTCTTTGCGCTTATTATGGACATAACACACATACATACGAGGATTGTAGAAAATGCTTGGGTCTATGTTTCCGTTGTGGGAGCGTTGAGCATCAAGTAGACGCATGCCCAAGGCGACGAGGGAAGTCTATCGGGGGTAAGGGGCCACTCGTTCAAGATCATGATTATGCTCTAGAAAGGGAGGTGCAAAATGTAAAGGTGGATCCGGCTTTGTTAGGAGAAGGTATCAATTACTTGCATGGTGTAAACAATGGTGAACGGTACATTTAATCATGCATACCACGTGCATCATGAATTTTATTATTCTAGTATTTAATTTCTTGTTAGTTGCAATTTAATTGTGTAACGCCTCGGTTCCGGATAAACAGGTAAGCACGCCACATGTGAGAGTTTGAGCGTAGGAATTTATTTTAATTATTTTAAATTCTATATTCTTACGTGACATCTTATATTTTTATAAAATTCATGAAACATTATTTATGTGAATTGTGTGATTTCACAACATTGGAAACATTATTTCATGCCATGGAGAATATTTATTACGTAAAACAAGTACCGAGAGTGATTCAATTACGAACTTGTCCCTACTTGTTCAATTTTCTAACTTTAGGGACTTAATTGCATAGTTTTCAAGGACTTAACTGATCATAATTCAAAACCATATATACTTGATTGCATAACTTGAATGCTTGGAGGATTAAATGGCATAACTTAGATATTGGAACGATTGAATTGCAATTTTCACATTTCACCAAAATCAAAGTTGGTGAATCACGTAATATGGTTTCCATATGCTTCATTGATCACTTTCAATCCAAAATCTTCCACATATTTGCTCCTCAAGCTCTCGGTTCAGTCAAGAAAAGAAAAGGGAAGAGATTCCATCTAAAATTCATCAAGTTTTCAAGAAATATTTGGAGCTTGGAGTACAGTCATCATCATCATCCATCTTCTTCATTTCTTGATCTTCAAAGGTGATTATTGCATGAAGTGATGATTCTTGGTTATATATGTGTGAGCTAGGGTTTGGGAATCATGGAGTATATGAGTTATTTGTTGATTAAAGCATGAATATATGATTATGGCATGATTTGAAGCATGAATTCTTGAATAGTTGGCTTGAGTGATCAAGTTTGGTCATGAACTTGAAACCTTGAAATCTTGATGATATTTCATGCCTTATGTGTTTAAGTGTGCTTTTATCATCTTATGAACATATGTACATCATATTTCCAGAAAATCATAGCTTGGTTGATCAAAAATTGGAATTTGTTGTTGTTGTTGTTCATTCCCGTAGCCATGCCCTGTTTCCTCTGTTTCTTTCCAGTTGTAGAAACTGGGAACGACCGTTCCCAGCCTCAGGGAATTGTAGGAAAGGGCGTTCCCACTCTTTTAAACCAAAGTAGGTGGCCGAGCATGGGAACGGTTGTTCCCATTTTGGCCTAGTGCCGAAAGGGCCGTTCCCAGCTAAAGGCGCGCTTTAATTTTAAAAACGCTGGCACGTTTTGAAGGGCCACGGGAACGGCCCTTTCCATTTACAAAGGAAACCTGGAACGGCCGTTCCCAGGGGTCTGACAGAACAAAAGTTTCTGCATAAAATTACGATTTTAGCCCCTCGATCCGACGACTTCTTTGACCCCGAATTGCTATTATATGATCCAATATGTACTGAAACAATATGTTATCATGCCACATTGCATTTTCCTCGTCATCTCGTTGTATTTTCGCCGTTCATCATATTTGGTCCATTTTAGGTCATGTCCCACGTATACACGTCGTGTTTGCACAGGTCACGAGGCCGTGGACGAGGAGCAGGCTCCATAGAGCATATCCTTGTTATATTTTGTAAGAAAAGGTGAGGTTTTGTTTTAGGTACATAGAACCCTACGACCTCTATGTGCTATTTTCGGCCAAAACGTATTATATCTATAAACGTTTTCAAAACAATAAACATTTCAAGCAAGCAAGCCATGATTGTCATAATTTTCAAGCATGTTTGGCGAGTACATGATTGCACGTGGGCCCGAGGGTAATTCTTGAGCCAACTGGGAAAGCAAGGGCTGACGGGTAACTTCTGAATTATCCTCACATTGTTGGGATCACCCCCGAAGCCACTAGGAGATTAGTGGTGGAAGGAGTTCCGTGTTTAGGGAGTCATGTTCCCTCTACACACCATGTCGTGGATAGTTGGGCCTTTCAAACCCACTATCACCCGGAGGAAGAAGGAGACTGGGGATTAATCCGGCATGTCGGGTTATCCTTGGGTTATTACATGTTTCAAGCATGAAATTGTCTATGTGAGCACTAAATTGAATGCATGATCATGTATTGAATTGATAAAGCAAGCACGTATTGTCACGTTTGGTGTAAAGGTTGGAGAATCGCCCCTACTCGCCGGGGCCACATGTTCATGAAATGATCAAGTTAAAATGTTAAAGTGACTAGTTGTAATCTCGGGCAAAGATCAAGTTTTCATGAACGATATATTTAGTCTTTACCAAGTCTTCACCCGAGGCTACAACTTGCATATGATGTGTGCTATATATATAATTATTGCCCCTCACTCAGTCTTCGGTAGACTGATACTTCATTTTTCAGGTACTTGAGAGCGTGGTCGTGCTAGGCGGGAGTCTGGTCAAGTCTTGCACTGCACGGGTCTAGCATTGCACCTTTCATGTATAAACTTTTGCTAGTTTTCATGTTATGATCGTAGTATCACATTTTGGATACTTTAGCATGTATAGAATATTAAGAGATGATAATGTATTGATAGTTAAGTTTGGTATCTATATGTATCTATATCGGTAAATATGGTACCTATATGTATGACTGACGTATTGCTTCCGCTTTTAAATTCATGCTTTGATCGAATTATATTGGGGAGTGTCCCGCCTAGCGCATTTATTTTGATTGTCACCCGTTCGCTATAGTTTTGGTTTATGTATGGATTGTCCGTTTCATATGTGCATCGAGGCTATAGTGCGGGGGATGTAGTGCCTTGGGGATAGGGTGCTACATGTACAGGTGGTATCAGAGGTCGGTTGCAAAACCGAGGTTCTCGAGTCGTGTCAAGTTAGTCTAGGTCGCACGGCGTAGGATTACTTGTTACTTGAGAGTCTGCATTTCATTGAATTATTTGAATTACTTGAACTCTTGCATTACTTGAGATACTTCATCTTCTTTGAATGTGTGTTTATTGATATTATGGAACTATATGCACACATTTGCATTTATTAATCAAACCACGCATGTGTAGTGATTTGATCTCAGGATGGATCGTGATAGACACCATCGTGACCGATCTCTGGGACACAGGCATCATCATCATCGCCGTCACCACCATCATCGTGAGAGATCACCTCCTCCTCCACCTGCTCAGGCACAACCTCAGGACTTTATGAACGCTGTAGTGGGGCTAATTGATCAGATACTGCACGAACGGGTTCCTCCACCACCACCAGCACCCGTGGCACCCCAGGAGAACCCCATTTCTGCCATTTTGGGCGAATTTCAGAATCAGCGTCCCCCTATAGGGGCGACGACATACAGGCAGAGATGTGGCTGAAGGAAATTGAGAGGATTTGGCAGCTTATACCTTGTGACACTCAGGAGAAGGCTCGCTGCACCCTTACTTTGATCCAGGGCGAGGCCTACTCGTGGTGGGAGAGCACGCAGATAGTCTTGGAGGCTACCAGTACCTGTATTACTTGGGAGATCTTCGTACGGGAGTTTAGAAACAAGTTTATTCCACCAGCTTCCCGTACTCGCAGGTTGAGGGAGTTTACTGAGTTAAAGGAAGGAGAAAGGTCCGTGGGGCAGTATATTGCCGAGTTTGAGAGGCTCTCTCTCTATGCTCCCAACATAGCGAATGATGACTTTCACAAGGCGATGCAGTTCGTCCAGGGACTTCGACCCGATATACTGGACGCCCTGAAAGCAACTAAAACGAGCACCTGGGCGAAAGCTACCGCTAAAGCTTTGAAAGTCGAGGATTCTAATATTGCCAGGAGGTCTACTCCCCGTGCAGGACAGTCTTCTGGCTCGAGAGCGGGGCAGGGATCGAGTTCAGGGAAGAGACCGATGATCTATTCTACACCTCCAGCCCCGGAGGACACCGGGAAGAAGCTTAAGGCTACAGGACCCTTACCGAGGGGTCCCAGAGCTCCAGTACCACCACAGCCACCTCAGAAACCGGGCTGCAGATTTTGTGGACTTACTACACACACCTATGATAACTGCAGACGAAGGTTGGGCTTATGTTTGATCTGTGGGAGCGACGAGCATTTGGTTGATAGCTGTCCGGATCGTCGGGATCCGCCACCTGCAGGTCCGAGGCCACTGGTGAGAGCTCAAGCCTATGCACTAGCCGGAGAGGAGCAGGATGCAGAGATCGACCCTGCAGCGGTAGTTGAAGGTACTATTTGCATCCATGGCATGAACATCCATACGTTATTTGATCCAGGAGCTACACACTCCTTTCTTGCGCATTCTGTTGCTATTACTTTACCTTTGCCTGCTATATGCTCTTCTGTACGCTATCTAGTTAGTGCTCCTTTGGGTAGTAGGCGAGAGACGGACCAGGTTTACAGGGATGTTCCAGTGGTGATTGAAGGCCGGGAATTTCTAACAGATTTTATTGTTATGCCAATGGAGAGATACGGGTCTATACTGGGGATGGATTGGCTATACAGGCACTGTGCTACCGTGGATTGCCGAGCAAAGAAAGTGCAGTTGGGGTCAGAGGTTACCACGGGCTGTACTTCGAAGACAATACCCCTACTTTCATTCTCAGAGGATGGCTAGAGACGGGGCTACCGAGTTTATTGCTTATATTTTGAACAAACCAAAGGATCAGGTGAAGTTAGAGGATACAGAAGTGGTAAAGGAATTCCCCAAAGTATTTCCAGAGAGGTTGGATTCTTTGCCACCTGAACGCGAGATAGAGTTTGTGATTGATCTTTATCCGAATGCCGAGCCGTATTCAATGACTCCGTACTGGATGGCTCCAGCAGAATTGAAAGAATTAAAGGTTCAGCTTGAGGCACTATTGGAAGTTAGGTACATCCGGCCGAGTTCCTCACCTTGGGGAGCACTGGTGTTATTTGTAAAGAAAAAGGACGGAACTTTAAGAATGTGCAACGACTACCTGGAGTTGAACCGGATGACTATTAAGAACAAGTATCCCCTCCCACATATCGAGGAGTTATTTGATATACTTCAGGGTTCCAGGGTTTATTCGAAATTGGATTTAAGACAGGGATACTATCAGTTGCGAATCCGAGCAGAGGATATTCCTAAGACGGGATTCAATACTTGGTACGGGCACTACGAGTTCGTGGTTATTCCATTTGGATTAACTAATGCCCCTGCAGCTTTCATAGATATGATGCATCAGATTTTCAGGCCTTTCCTCGACAAGTTTGTGGTGATATTTATTGATGATATTTTGGTTTTCTCAAATCAGTCGAGGAGCACATGAGACATCTTAAGCTTGTTCTACAAACTCTTAAAGAGCATCAGTTGTTTGCTAAATTCAGTAAGTGTGAATTTTGGATCGATCGGGTCTCCTTTTTAGGACATGTGATTTCAGGTAAAGGTTTGGAAGTCGATCCCTCGAAAATTGAAGCCGTGCTTAAATGGGAGAAACCGAGGAATGCCTTGGAAGTTAGGAGCTTCTTGGGGTTGGCCGGATATTATAGGAGATTCGTTTAGGATTTTTCCAAAATTGCTGCATCGTTAACCCGATTGACAAAGAAAAATGTCAAGTTTGTCTGGGACGAGAAATGTGATCAAAGCTTTAACTTTTTGAAAGAAAAGTTAGTCTCAGCGCCGGTGTTAGCACTTCCCGAGGGTTCAGAGGAGTATGCAGTGTATACAGATGCTTCCAAGGAGGGCCTAGGCTGTGTTTTGACTCAGAAAGGAAAAGTGATCGCTTATGCTTCCCAAAAGTTAAAGGAATATGTAGGAATTATCCTACACACGACCTGGAGCTTGCAGCCGTGATCTTTGCTCTCGGGAAATGGAGACATTACTTATACGGGACTTCCTTTAAGATTTTTACTGACCACAAAAGCCTCCAGTATCTATTCACGCAGAAGGACTTGAATATGAGGCAACGACGTTGGATGGAAAAGTTAGAATATTATGATTGTACGATCAAGTATCATCCAGGAAAAGCCAACGTGGTCGCCGATGCACTTAGCAGGAAGGCAAGTGTGTCGAGTTTGAAAATAAAGGAAAGTGATGAAATAGCTCCGATTATATTAAAGGCTCGGGTTTCGAATATCACAATTCAGCCGGAATTGAAGTATCGGTTATTTGAGGCTCGGAATAACGATCCGAAAGTTCAGAAGCTTGTAAGCAAAGCTAGGGCTGATCCGGAGAGTCCTTTCGGGTTTGACAAGACCGGTTTGCTTAGGTTTAAAACAAAGTAGTAGTACCTGAAGAGTTGAAACGGGTTCTACTTGAAGAAGCTCACAAGTCAGCCTATTCGATCCACCCGGGAGGAAACAAGATGTATAAGGATTTGAAGCAATATTATTGGTGGAAAGGGATGAAAAGAGATGTGGCCGAGTATGTGAAACATTGTCTGACGTGTCAGAAAGTGAAGGCTGAGCACCAAAAGCCCGCGGGACTTCTACAACCGTTACCTATTCCCGAATGGAAGTGGGAACAAGTAACCATGGACTTTGTTTCCGGATTACCGAAGGTAAAAGGTGGGTTTGATGGAATTTGGGTAATCGTGGATAGATTTACGAAGTCTGCTCACTTTCTACCGGTTCGGATGTCTTATAAGATTCCAAAGTTAGCCGAGATCTATAATAGAGAGATTATCCGACTTCATGGCATTCCGGTGAGTATAGTTTCAGACCGAGACCCGAGGTTCACATCGAAGTTGTGGCAAGAATTACAGGCCGTTTTGGGAACGAGGCTCAAGTTCAGTACAGCATTCCACCCGCAAACAGACGGTCAAACAGAGAGATTGATAAGATATTTGGAAGATCTTCTTCGGGCTTGCGCGATGGATTTTCAGAATTCTTGGCAAGAACAGCTTCCTTTGATTGAGTTTGCTTATAATAACAGCTTTCAGGCTTCGATCGGGATGGCTCCTTATGAACTTTTGTATGGAAGAAAGTGCCGATCTCCGTTGTTCTTCGACTTGTAAGAATGGAAATGGTCAAAATAGGAAGGGGTAAAGAATGGTGAAAGATTTGAGAAACCTTACAAGGTCGTTTAGGATATGATTGAGAAAGTTCAGATGATTCAACAACGGATGAAAGCCGCGCAAGATAGGCAAAAGAAGTATGCCGATAAGTGCCGAAGAGATCTAGAGTTTGAAGTTGGTGACCGGGTATTCTTGAAGGTGTCACCAAGGAAAGGTATCACCCGGATCGGGAAAGGAGGAAAGCTTAATCCTCGTTATTTAGGTCCTTTCGAGATTCTTGAAAGAATAGGCAAAGTAGCCTATCGGTTGGACCTACCACCGAGTCTTACCGGGATCCTCGTTCCATGTTTCATAACTCAGGAAATATTATCCCGATGAGACTACGATTCTCCTCGTGGAAGAAGTTGAGTTGGAACCGAATTTGACATTCGTGCAGAGACCGGTCAGAATCTTGGATCGGAAATATCAGGAGTTCAGAAACCGGAGGATTCCCATGGTTAAAGTTTTGTGGAGAAGTGACAAGACCGAGGAAGCTACATGGGAAACTGAAGATAAAATGAAACGGTTCCACCCGGAGTTATTCGCAAAAGACTAGAGAATCTGGGGACCAGATTCTTTTAAGGGGGGAGAGTTGTAACGCCCCGGTTCCGGATAAATAGGTAAGCACGCCACGTGTGAGAGTTTGAGCGTAGGGATTTATCTTAATTATTTTGAATTCTATATTCTTACGTGACATCTTATATTTTTATAAAATTCATGAAATATTATTTATGTGAATTGTGTGATTTCACAACATTGGAAACATTATTTCATGCCATGGAGAATATTTATTACGTAAAACAAGTACCGAGAGTGATTCAATTACGAACTTGTCCCTACTTGTTCAATTTTCTAACTTTGGGGACTTAATTGCATAATTTTCAAGGACTTAACTGATCATAATTCAAAACCATATATACTTGATTGCATAACTTGAATGCTTGGAGGATTAAATGGCATAACTTAGATATTGGAACGATTGAATTGCAATTTTCACATTTCACCAAAATCAAAGTTGGTGAATCACGTAATATGGTTTCCATATGCTTCATTGATCACTTTCAATCCAAAATCTTCCACATATTTGCTCCTCAAGCTCTCGGTTCAGTCAAGAAAAGAAAAGGGAAGAGATTCCATCTAAAATTCATCAAGTTTTCAAGAAATATTTAGGGCTTGGAGTATAGTCATCATCATCATCCATCTTCTTCATTTCTTGATCTTCAAAGGTGATTATTGCATGAAGTGATGATTCTTGGTTATATATGTGTGAGCTAGGGTTTGTGAATCATGGAGTATATGAGTTATTTGTTGATTAAAGCATGAATATGTAATTATGGCATGATTTGAAGCATGAATTCTTGAATAGTTGGCTTGAGTGATCAAGTTTGGTCATGAACTTGAAACCTTGAAATCTTGATGATATTTCATGCCTTATGTGTTTAAGTGTGCTTTTATCATCTTATGAACATATGTACATCATATTTCCAGAAAATCATAGCTTGGTTGATCAAAAATTGGAATTTACTGTTGTTGTTGTTCATTCCCGTACCCATGCACTGTTTCCTCTGTTTCTTTCCAGTTGCAAAAACTGGGAACGACCGTTCCCAGCCTCAGGGCATTGTGGGAACGGGCGTTCCCACTCTTTTAAAACAAAGTAGGTGGCCGAGCATGGGAACGGTTGTTCCCATTTTGGCCTAGTGCCGGAAGGGCCGTTCCCAGCTAAAGGTGCGCTTTAATTTTAAAAACGCTGGCACGTTTTGAAGGGCCACGGGAACGGCCCTTCCCATTTACAAAGGAAACCTGGAACGGCCGTTCCCAGGGGTCTGACAGAACAAAAGTTTCTGCATAAAATTACGATTTTAGCCCCTCGATCCGACGACTTCTTTGACCCCGAATTGCTATTATATGATCCAATATGTACTGAAACAAGATGTTATCATGCCACATTGCATTTTCCTGGTCATCTCGTTGCATTTCCTCCGTTCTTCATATTTGGTCCATTTTAGGTCATGTCTCACGTATACACGTCGTGTTTGCACAGGTCACGAGGCCGTGGACGAGGAGCAGGCTCCATAGAGCGTATCTTTGTTATATTTTGTAAGAAAAGGTGAGGTTTTGTTTTAGGTACATAGAACCCTACCACCTCTATGTGCTATTTTCGGCCAAAACGTATTATATCTATAAACGTTTTCAAAACAATATACATTTCAAGCAAGCAAGCCATGATTGTCATGATTTTCAAGCATGTTTGGCGAGTACATGATTGCACGTGGGCCCGAGGGTAATTCTTGAGCCAACCGGGAAAGCAAGGGCTGACTAGGAGATTAGTGGTGGAAGGAGTGGCGAGTACATGATTGCACGTGGGCCCGAGGGTAACTTCTAAATTATCCTCACATTGTTAGGATCACCCCCGAAGCCACTAGGAGATTAGTGGTGGAAGGAGTTCCGTGTTTAGGGAGTCATGTTCCCTCTACACACCATGTCGTGGATAGTTGGGCCTTGCAAACCCACTATCACCCGGAGGAAGAAGGAGACTGGGGATTAATCCGGCATGTCGGGTTATCCTCGGGTTATTGCATGTTTCAAGCATGAAATTATCTATTTGAGCACTAAATTGAAATGCATGATCATGTATTGAATTGATAAAGCAAGCACGTATTGTCACGTTTGGTGTAAAGGTTGGAGAATCGCCCCTACTAGCCGGGGCCACATGTTCATGAAATGATCAAGTTAAAATGTTAAAGTGACTAGTTGTAATCTCGGGAAAAGATCAAGTTTTCATGAACGATATATTTAGTCTTTACCAAGTCTTCACCCGAGGCTACAACTTGCATGTGATGTGTGTTATATATATTATTATTGCCCCTCACTCAGTCTTTGGTAGACTGATACTTTAACTTTTCAGGTACTTGAGAGCGTGGTCGTGCTAGGCGGGAGTCTGGTCAAGTCTTGCATTGCACGGGTCTAGCATTGCACCTTTCATGTATAAACTTTTGCTAGTTTTCATGTTATGATCGTAGTATCACATTTTGGATACTTGAGCATGTATAGAATATTAAGAGATGATAATGTATTGATAGTTAAGTTTGGTATCTATATGTATCTATATCGGTAAATATGGTACCTATATGTATGACTGACGTATTGCTTCCGCTTTTAAATTCATGCTTTGATCGAATTATATTGGGGAGTGTCCCGCCTAGCGCATTTATTTTGATTGTCACCCGTTCGCTATAGTTTTGGTTTATGTATGGATTGTCCGTTTCATACGTGGATCGAGGCTATAGTGCGGGGGATGTAGTGCCTTGGGGATAGGGTGCTACAAATTGTGTATAAATGCTAGTTATGTGATTAATGCGTTTCTACTTGCCCTATGTGACATTTATATAAATGTTTCTCTAAGTGTTTCCTTGAATTGTTATTTGGGTGTGTTTGAGAGACGGGGTTCTCTCATTTCTTGTTTGAGAGACGGGGTTCTCTCATTTCTTGTTGGAGAGACGGGGTGCTCTCATTTCGTGTTAGGGAGACGGGGCTATCCCATTACTTGTCTAAGAGACGGGGCTCTCTTATTGCCTGTGCATCATTTTAAAACCCGGCAGTGGACCTGGGGACCAGGTCCTTTTAAGGGGGAGAGAATTATAACGCCCCGATTTTCACTCATGTGTTATCCTTCATTATAATATATTCTCATGCATTTATATGAATTAATTGGTAATGTGAATATTTTCTCATATATGACCCTAATTACTCAATTTTCTTAATACGTGGAGTTAATTGCATGAACCATTCTTGGACTTAAGTATTCATTTCTTCCTATCACATCATTCATTGCATGACTTATAAAGCTTAGGGACCTAAGTGTAAGAAGTGCCTTGTCATCTCATTTAGTGGAAGAATCATGTAAATATCTTGTGTATATCATATTCCCCACATTTCATTTCATCACATTTCATCAAAGTTCACACACTCACACCTACTAAACACCGATCCAAACACCATGGAAGAGGAGGAGGAGATTTCATCATTTCTAGCTTGGTTTCAAGGGGAATTTGCATACTTTGAAGCATCATAATCATCACCACTTCATCTTCTTCCATCTTTCTTTCTTTTGAGGTACATGGATTAATTGATTGAATTCTTGAGATGGTATGGGAATCTAGGGATATGATGTTTGAGCTTGATAACTTGATTAATTGTTGTCATAAGTATGATTCTATGCCTTAGATTTGAATATGAGCATAAATTCTTGAAAATCGTGGAAATATATGATGAATCATATATAGGTTGATGATGATGAATCTTGATGATTTGAGCAAGTTTCCATGGATTACTTGATTCCTAATTGATATATATGAGTTATATGCATGATATATGATTGTTTGGAGCATTTTGGTTGAGTTTGCTTTGGATTTTGATCCCTTTTCTTCCTTCCCCGAAGCTACCCCTGTTTTGCCCCTTTTTCCAGCTCTGGAACAGTACCCGGGCGGGTACTTTTCCCCCGTAGAGCTTCTGGACTGCTTTTCCCGGTCGGGGAATTTTTCCCTTGAATTTTACCCGGCCAGGTACTCCCTCATACGAACTCCAAATGACCTGATTTTTGACTCGTTGGAAAGATATTGAAGTCTAGAACAAACTCCAATTAGAATCATGTCGATATCTTTTCTATTTTGTGAGATATTATCAATTATTTTTGCTGTCGCTGCTTTCCCGACAAACTGCTTTCACCCAACTTCAAGCTTACGCCATTTTCTCCTCGCATTGAACTAGAAAACGAGCCATATATCCTCGAAAAGGTATTCGTGTCTAGTTTTATTCCCAACAAACAAAACTCAATTCCAATTTCTAGAACTTTAGATATTCCCTTTTTTCAACAGCATGTGCATTTTCGGGAATTGTCGGTTTTGGCCAAACTTCACCAAAACCCTTCTTATTGCATTCCTCTCACTTCCTTGGCTCCCATATGTGAATTATATGACTTATATACTTGATTAATTGATAAGTATGCTCCTAATTGGCATTCCTTGATTGTTATTGCATTATATATTGATCCATGACTTTGTCGTGCGTCGTAATTGGTTCATTAGAGTCGTGTCTCACAAACACTTGTCCCTTTTTACACAGATTGTCTTCCCGTTGACAAGGAGCAAGCTTCATAATTATATCCTTGTTGTATTGTCGGCACAGGTGAGGTTTAATTACTAGATATATATAGAACCCGTATAACCCTACTTGATGTTTCGGCCGAAATGTATATATATGTATATATCTTTCTTAAAACCTTTATCGATTGCAAGTGATTTCTCGTGACATATTGAACTTATCATGATCAATTGATTGATTGATTTTTTTGGCGAGTAAAGCATGTTCACTTGGGCCCGAGGGTAGTGTATTGTGCCAACCGAGGAAGCAAGGGCTGACGGGTAACTCTTGCACTATCCTCACCAATTTTGGGATCACCTCTGAATCCACCAGGAGGTTTGGTGGAGGAAGAAATCCACGCGTGGGAGTCATGTTCCCGACGTACACCGTTCATGGATGGTTGGACCTTGCAATCCCACCATCACCCGGAGGAAAAAGGGTTCATGAAACTGCTAGTTGTGCACTGTAATAACTAGCATGATAACCATTGAATTGAAACCTAAATATTGATTGTTCACTGTCGGTGTAAAGGTTGGAGAATTGCCCTCACTCGCCGGGCCACGAATTGAATTGATAATGATTAAATTGATAAATTAAATTAGTTGTATCCTCGGGCGATAGTATCTCTTATTTTACTAAATTGTATTGTTATTTTCCAAAATTATTACCCGAGATTATAACTTGCATGTATGTGCGCATATATTTATCTATACCCCTCACTCAGTCTTTGGTTGACTGACACCTCACACTTTTCAGGTTTTCAGGGGTTGCATGCTAGGCGGGATCGAGTCAGGTCTTTTGTTCTTTGGGTCTAGCACTTGTCTTCCTCATGTTGTTGTACATTATTTATGCATATATGTATTGTTATGTCTCTTGGTACCTATGTATTAAGTATGACTATTTGGATATCTTTGGAATTGGATTTACGTAAATGATGGAAGGATTATGTTAAAGACATGAATGTATATTATGCTTTCGTTTTATTGATTATGCATGATCGTATTTAATTGAGGGTTAGTCCCGCCTAGCTAGTGTGTCGTTTTTTTTTATTGTCACCCGTTCGCCATGAGTCCGGTTCATATATGGACTACCCATTTCATGTGTGAGCTAGACTTATGGTGCGGGGGGTGTGGCATCTCGGCGTTCCAGGTGCTACATAACATGATCATAAGGTAATTAAAATTCAACATGCATCCTAACAACGGGGTTCAACTAAACATGCAACCTGACCCGAATCAATATCCAACAATAAAGCATGATTGACACACCGATCCAAATACCTCGAGTGTACAAGTGTGACTCATCCAAGAATGCTATGACTCGACTTCCGCCTAGCAAAACCTGCAAGAATCTGGAAAAGCGGGAATCAGGGGTCAGTCTCTAGAAGACTGAGTGAGCAGGAGCGATACATATAGATAGAAACAGGCACATGCAAGTCATAAATCCCGAGTAAAGTTTTATTTAAAGCTAGTTCCCGAGAAGGGCGAGAAAAGGACAAGCAATGCTCGGTCTTTACGACTAATTCATATTAATTCCATTAAGTTCATAATTCATGAATAAACATTAAGGCTCAGCAAGTGAGCGTGCATAATCTCCAACCAATCTCCGACCGTGTACGATACATATAATTAATATTTTGAATACGCGATCATGTAATACATCATAATACATGAAAGCAATATAACATGAGCCATAATCGTTCGGGCAATCCATGTCCTGGCCTTCCCACACGGTGCCTAACAATAATAATATGGTCATTAACATGAAAATAAGTTCCAACCTTCTTCCTCTGGGTGGTGGACGGGTTTGCAAGGCCCGACCACCTAAACATATCAATGTGGCAATTGAGGTCATTAGTCGTCAAAGCCCGGTTAGCATTTCCTCATCAAAAACTCCTTAACGAGGTCCGTTTCGTAGTAATCAATGTGGGACTAATGTATAGGATCACTGTCGGCCCGATGCCTCCCCGGATAGCCACAAACACTAAGTCCCTGGGCCCGTGTTCAATACATGCTCTCGCCAAAACATTCAATTCATGAGAAATATAACACATTTATAACATAATTAATACATTTCATAATCCTTGAGAAAAGATTTACTCGATGACTCCATTTGAAAATAATATATAAATATACATTAGGTTTTTGGCCAAAACTTGTCACATAAGGTTGTAGGGTTCAATACATAACTAGAACGAAAACACCTTCACCTGGAATACCACGAGACAAGAGACATTAGTAGTACGGGTGTCTATTCAATTTGGAAGTCTCCTCCCTGGAAACGAACTGTACAAGAGAAGGAATAATGTGTACCCATGAGAATTGACTCAATATGAAACCACATAGACGCACGACATGTTATGTACATGATATGAGATGCATAAAAACATGAATCATGTTATGAGGTCATATAATCAAGTAATTCATTCAATTTCAATCAATACATGAAGGTTTGAAGTTCATATGTTCCATATCTTTCATGAACCATATCAAATCGAGCTATAATCTTTAAACCATAATTATAATATACATATTACAAAATATCACAAAATATCATAAGCATTCATGAGTTTAAAATACATAAGAGAGGCAAAGGACACAAGAAAGCTTCAAACATGTCATTTAAACATTCATGCATTCAAGTCACGTTAACATATTGGATTCATGACATAAAATCCATAATCATATCAAAATATATCACATATTATCAATGAATCAAGCATAAAATTCATTCAAGTCACATACGGAGTCCGAGAGAGTGGAAAGAAAGCAAGAAAATGGATTGAGCAAGCTTTTGGTGAGAGCTGACAGTTTTCGGGAATGTATAAACTGTAAAGAATTGAGCATATCTTGCGTTCTAGAATTTTTAATAGAGTTTTGTTTGTTTAGAATGAAACTAGACACATAGACCTTTCAAATGATATATGGCCCAAGTCATGGTTCAAAACGATATGGAAATGGCGAGGGTCCGAAGTTGGGTGAGTGCAGTGTTCCGGCAAAGTGGTGACACAATTTTGAAACGATCATAACTCACAAAAGACAAAATATATTGGGATGATTCCAACTGGACGTTGTTCTAGACTTCAAAAGGTTTCTGTGGGTTCAAAAATCAGGTCAATCGCAGTTCGGATGAGGGGGTACCTGGCCGGGTAAAGTTCAAGGGAAAAGTTCCTTGGCCGGGGAAAACTGTCCCGAAGTCTTCTGGACAAGAGTACCCGCCCAGGTACTTTTTATGTAGCACCCCAACCGGAGGGCACCACATCCCCCGCACTATGAGCCCGATCCACCCATGAAATGGAAAGTCCATACATGAACCTAGCTCACAGCAAACGGGGACCTACTCACTCCATAGGCTAGGCGGGAACTAAAACTTTCGCAACCAAATAAAACAATTTCTATAAGACAAATACAATTATGGAAGTGGGACATATATTCAAAAGATTATATCAATCATAGATACGGGTTCCACTAACATAGGTACCTAGTCCCGAAATTTCAACATAAACGTAATTCATAAAACATCAATTACGAATCCAGGATAGTAACAAGCCATACAAATCTTACATTCTCCATAAGTTATACAATCAATGTGCAATATGCAGATGAACAGATTCTGACTTAACCGACAGACTTAATAGACTTGACTTCCCGCCAAGCACCCCAAACCTGCAAGAAAACTGAAAACAATCCGGGTTCAGTCTATAGAAGACTGGTGGGTATAAAATGGGCATATTAATATAATACTGTAGAATTTAAACACCCACGCATGCAAGCTATAATCTCGTGCTAGGTTTTTAGAATATTTCCCAAGTGGGTGAAAACAAAATAAAACAACGCTCGGGATTACAACACTCAATTTAATTCAATCGGTCAAAACGTGAGCCCGACAGGGGGGTAAAATCTCCAACCTACACCTCATATGTACAAAACTTCATTCATTAGCGATCATGCAATAATCAATTCATTCATTCGATCAATCAATCATTATCAATCGTTCATGCATTAACAATTACACCTTCTTCCTCCTGGTGGTGGATGGGTTAGCGAGACCCAGCCACCCAATCAATGACCAATGGGTTTACATGAATTCCCCAATTGGCACTCAGCTCCCATTCCCAGCTAAAACTCCTAGCGAGGGCCGGTATCACCGCTACGATGTGGGACTAGCACACGGGATCACCATCGGCCCTTGCCTCCCTAGATAGCCACATGTACCAAGTCCCTGGGCCCGTACAATCAATCATGTCCTCGCCAAAACAATCGGTAAGTATTCATAACAGAAAAAGGGGTTTAACAATCAAAATCATAGACTCCTTCAAAATAACTCGATATATATATATATATATATATATATATATATATATATATATATATATATATATATATATATATATATATATAATACCTTTGGCTTGAAATATACACATTGGAATATATCGGGTCTGTTTTATCTAGTAGAAGAGAAACCCACCTGTCCTTAGATTACTAACCAAAATTAAGAAGAAGCAAGAGGACTCGGAAGTGTTCTAAGAACCCGGCAATTCTCCGCCCTGGAGAAAACTGTACAAAGAAGGATACACGTAAGACTCAAGACTCCAATTGAACTATATATGACGCACGACAATGCATTGAATACGATATGAAGGTATAAGATATGATATCATGTCATGGAAACATTCTTGTGCACAATTAATATGTTAAAGATATGTAAACATTCATTCCATTCCTTTCATGAAGCGTTTAAAACCTTCACATTTAAATCAAACTGATCCAAAAATTTCAAATACCGCCCATAACACGTAGTATAACATGTTTACAATTAGAGAATAAATAAATCAAATTCTAAAATTTAAATAAATTAAATAATACTTAAATATATATACAAAATCATATCTATATATATTTATATATAGGTATACATATATCATTCATGCAATTAGAATAAAATTAAACAATTATGCATGCACTTAAACATATTCATACAGTAGCATACATTTAAGACAAAACAATTTAGTTCATAAAATGCATGCATATATTAAAACAAACAAATTAAAATCATAGCATGCATATACTAAAACAAACAATTAAAATCATAGCATGCATTATAATTCCACAACATCCATTTAATTCATACATCCATTACCTAATATATATATATATCCATATGTACTGTAGCATACATTAATTAACAAAACAAATTAAATCACAACATGCATGCATTCAATTTACAACAAATACATTAAATTAGTACTGATGCATTTAATAACAAACAATGATATTGTAACGCCCCGACTGTTCAGTCGTAAAGGTATGACGTATGTGTTTACCAATTTGAGCGAATTAATTGTTTATACGTGTTTTATATTTAATTTTATTATTAATTGTTATTATTTTATTTTATTTTATTTCATTTCATTTACTTTATTTCCTTAATTTAGTGTTATGTTAACTAATCATGTTTTAATTATATTAATTAATTTATTCAATAATCGTTGACTTGAGTTTTATTTTAAAAATAGAATTTAAATTTTAGTAATTAATTTATAATGTTATGAATTTATTAATGTTATGCGTATGAATGTTTATTCGTGCTTCGTTCTTATATGAATTGATATAAATTTCGTGAAAATTTAGTATGTCGTAGATTTATGTGTCATGAACATGTCTATATGCTCGGTTTATGTTTTCGAACTCGTTTGACATGGTAACAAATTTAATTTGAATTGTGGAACCAAATCAGGGGCTAACGAGCAATTAGCGCACCCTTGGTTCCGTATGTGATATCTTGAGCTCGGGAACTCGGATTCGAGTTCCGTCCAGTTCGTTGTACTCGTATCGAAGATTCGGGTTTAATAAACTTAGCCATATATTTTTCGAAATCATTTGGACCTCCGAAATCCAACCGAAAAACGAAACGGCACCAAAACTGGCACATTTTACTAAAATGGCTCTAACTTGTTCAAACCTTAACCAAATTAACCTTGGTTGGAGTCCTTGTAACCCTAGTTCAGCCCACTATCATCCCATATACTCTCTCAACCGAACCAACCCTCACAAGAGCAAGAAAACTCAGCCAAAGTTCCTGACTTCCAGTTCATTCTCGTAACCTTGCATTCCTTGGAGATTTTGGAGCTCAAATCTCTTCCAACTTTCATCCAATCAACAAGGTGAGTTAGGGTTATGTTATACATTCATTCCTGGTTATTTTGATCCATTCACCCCTAATTTTGAGTGAGATTTCATGGAGTTTTGATGATATGATTGAATAGTTAGGTTTAAGTGAGTTTTGATGAATTCTTGAATTCCTTTGGTTTATAACTTGTTTCGATGCTATATGTATGATTCTTTTCCCTCATTTATAACTGAGTATGCTTGCATTAGTTGGTGGTTAAGAGTTTTGTGAGATACCATTAATGAAATTGTTATGGAATGCATGAACTACCAATTGATTTTTCTCTCCCCCACATCTTGATCTGCTGCTAAGCTTTTGAGATTTATTTTGATGTCAAATGCTGCTTCTTTTTATCTTAATTGATGTTGGTTTGATGATTGATTCTTCACGAGAAGTCTTGCCCTGTTTGCATTCGGTTATGCCCTGTTTTTCCTCACGTAAATGTGCTGCATATTTTCTTATTGCTGCTGCGTGTTTCAGGCTGGAATTTCTGGGCATTTGTTACCTTTTATTACCTTATTATGTTGGCATGAGTTGGTTGAAGTTTATGTACTTGTCTTGGCCTTTTTCTTTCCTTTTTCCCCTTCCCCTGTTTCGGTAATTGCTGTTGTTGCTGCCTGTTAGCTGCTGTAACACTCTCCCCGGGCGGGGAGAGTTTGAACGTGGAAGTACCCGGGCGGGTACTCCTGCTGCAGAAACCTTCTGTAATCACCTTCCCCGGCCGGGTAGACTGCCGCTGCTACTTCTATCTCTTTCTTTCTTTGTTTAGGTGTAGTGTATATATTTAGATCTGCTGCTGATGTTTCTCTTCATTGGTTGCAGTGTGTGTGTATATATATATATATATATATAAATATGTTGTGTGCATGTATTATTAGGGTGTGCATGGTATTTATATATATATAACATATTAATAATGCATGCATTATGGTGTGTGTGTTGTGTTATGTGTGTGTGCATGAATATATGTATATATATATATATATATATATATATATATATGTCTAATATTAATATATATATTTATGTGTAGTATATATTTAATATATATTTATGTATATTATATATAATTTTATATATTCAGTTTTATTTGATTTATTTTAATTATAGAATTTAATTGATATCTATTTCACATATTTAAATTACCGATTATTACTTGAACATTTTTATTTATCTAATTTCTAATTGTAAACATGAAATAGTACATGTTATGATTATTATATGAAATTCTTAGATTAAATTGATATGAAATGTGAATTTATGAATTCAAATGAAAATGAATGAATGAATGGCTTGTTTATATGCCTTAAATTCCTTAATAGTGCACATGAACATTTTCACGACATAATATCATCTTTTACGCATTCATATCATATTCATTTCATTGTCGAGCATCATATATGGTTATTTTGAGTCTTACACTCTGTCTTTTGCACAGATTTGGGTTTGGTCGGAGACGAGGGCGAGCATTGAGGCGTTTGTGCCTTTCTTTTTGCTTTTAAAAAGGTGGGTTTCTCTTC
Organism: Lantana camara; assembly: GCA_037501455.1. Lineage (NCBI taxonomy): Eukaryota > Viridiplantae > Streptophyta > Magnoliopsida > Lamiales > Verbenaceae > Lantana > Lantana camara. The sequence continues at coordinate 59,236,840 of CM074858.1, forward strand.
TAATAGCTAAAACGACCCGATATATCCCTTACGTGAAATGTTATGAGCCAAAATAGTATATTTATATATCGAGTCTTTTAAGAGTAAATGATTTCAAACGTAAATCTTCCTTTTATGAAACCATATTCTATGATTTTGCCGAGATTATGTATGTATGAGCATGGGCCCAGGGACTTAGTATTTGTGGCTATCAGGGGAAGCTTTGGCTGACGGTGATCCCAAACACTAGTTCCAACCATAAACTACGACGCAACCGACCTCGCTAGGAGTTTTAGTTAGGAAGGGGAATCGGGCTCTTGAGGATTCATGTACCTCGCTAGCCACTATGTATGAGGTGGTCGGGTCTTGCAAACCCTTCCACCACCCGAAGGAAGAAGGTGTATATGTATGATTATGATCATGTTATGTATGAGCACAAAAGATTGCGCACGCCCACTTGCCGGGCCATAAAACCCTATGAAAGATTATGAATGAATATGAATGTCGTAATCCCATTGATGTTTTCTTTGTTTTGCCACTTGGGAAATTCTTATCAAACTTCACACCAGATTAGGGCTTGCATGACTATGTTTAAATTATGCGATATTATATCTTATGCCCCGTTTTATACCCACCAGTCTCTTTTAGACTGAACCCGGTTTGTTTTCAGTTGTTTTGTGCAGGTATAGGAGTGCTAGGCGGGAATACAAGTCGTCTAGGTCTTGCATTAGTGTTTAGCACTTCTTTTCAGTTTGGCATATACTCATACTCTTATTACCATTTTGTATATGATCAGGTTTATGGAGCGTTATGATTTTGTAGGCCGTGTGGGCCGTTGAATACTTGAATGATATTGTATATCTATTTTGGAGCTCGATAGCTCATTGTATATAATGCATGTTGATCTTGCTTCCGCATTTTTATTTTCGCTCTAATTCTTATATTGTCTTAATCTTGAATGGTTTAAGGGTTAGTCCCGCCTACCATAGCGTGTGTGTTGTGTCCCCGTTCGCCGTGGATTTGGCACGTGCATGGACTTCTATTTCATATATTGGTCGGGTCTCGGTGCGGGGGATGTGGTACCTTACGCTCGGGTGCTACATCCTTATGTGGTATCAGAGCTTAGGGTTGCAAAACCCAGGCTCTCGTGTCGTGTTGAGTCAGTTAAGTCATTCGGCTTTAGGAACCACTTGTCAACGTGTTGCATATGCATTGTTTACGTGTTTATGTGCTCTAAATTCTGAATTTTGGTTGAATTAATTGCATTCTCATGCATGGACTAAAGATAGCATGCATTTCAGTGTTTCTTGGACAGGATGCCTCAACGTAGACACCGTGAGAGATCTCCAGGGCGACGCCATCATCATGATCGATCTCCAGGGCGACGCCATCATCATGATCGATCTCCTACACCTCAACAACAGCCACAACAGCCTCCAATGGATATGGGGTACTTCATGGAAGCTGTTTATAACTATATTGAGCATCGGAGAGCTCAAGCTCCCCCACTACAACAAGCAGAACAACCGGCTCCTCTACCGAACAATAATAATAGGGATCCTCATGGGGTGTTTCTGAGCTGCAATCCCCCCAGGTTTTCTGGTTCTAGTGATGACGCGGTTTCGGAAGGGTGGTTGACTCGATTGGAGAGGATTTTCGGAGTTCGACAGTTCACTACGCAAGAGCGGGATAATTTGCTATATTCCAACTAGATGGCGATGCTTATGAATGGTGGGAAAGAACAAGAGAAAAACTCGAAGTGGATCGAGAGGAAGTCACTTGGGAGGTGTTTAAAAGGGAATTTCGGGAGTGCTATGTACCTGAGGTGGTTCGGGAACGTAAGGAATAAGAGTTCATGGATCTAAACCAAGGAAACCGAACCGTGGCTCAATCCCTTTCTCTGTTTAATAGGCTTGGGAGATATGCTCCTCATATCACTAGGGATGAAAAAAGGAAGGCAAGGAAGTTCATTGCTGGTTTGAGGCAGGATCTGAGACATGGGCATGCCGGTCATAACTTCGAGTCGTTTGCCGACACCGTGCAAAGGGCTGTAGTGCAAGAGGAAGAGTACAAGAAGAAGGATCCGGTCTTTAGGCTACCAACGGGACAAGGCTTAGGATCAAGCTCAGGAAAAAGGCCCATGATTCAAGCTACTCCACCATCTAAAGGTCTTTTCAAGAAACCCCGAATTGGAGGGCAAGCCCCACAAGCTCCAAAAGCTCAAGCTATGGCACCTTTGGATCGACAAGTTTTGAGCGCAGCTCGGATGGCTCAACTTCTGTGTGCACATTGTGGAGGGCCGAAGCACAACTACTACAAATGCTGGAAGAGATTGGGTTTATGTCTTATATGTGGAAAAGTTGATCACGGGGCGGAGGTGTGTCCTAATAAGACTCCAGGATTTCAAAAAGGGGTTCAAAGGCCAATGATACAAGCTCGAGCTTATGCCCTTAAGGGTGAAGAGCAAGATGCAGAAATTGATCCTACCGCTGTAGTGGAAGGTACTCTATGCAAACATAACATGAACATTCATGCACTCTTTGATCCGGGTGCCACACATTCCTTTATTTCTCATGATTTAGCTGCCACTATATGCTTGTCTGTTATCTGTTTATCTTCTTGTTATTTGGTGAGTTCGCCACTTGGTGGAAGTCTTCAGACAGATCAGTTGGTACGAGAGTGTTCAGTTTTGATTGAAGGGAAAGAATATTCGGCCTAGTTCTTCACCGTGGGGGTGCTCCGGTTCTTTTTGTCAAGAAGAAGGATGGAACCTTAAGAATGTGTATAGATTATCGGGAGCTTAATCGGATGACCGTAAAGAACAAGTATCCTTTGCCCCATATTGAGGATTTATTCGACATGTTACAAGGTTCGGGGGTGTATTCAAAGTTGGACTTGAGACAAGGATACTATCAATTGAAGATCCGGGAAGAGGACATTCCGAAACGGGATTTAACACCCGGTATGGGCATTATGAGTTCGTAGTGATGCCTTTTGGACTGACTAATGCTCCGGCTGCTTTCATGGATATGATGTATCGAATTTTCCGGCCCTATTTGGATGAGTTTGTGGTGATATTCATCGATGACATCCTTGTTTATTCGAGAACTCCAGAAGATCATGCAAGGCACCTCAGAATTGTGTTGGATACCTTGAGAAAACATCGGTTGTATGCTAAGTTTAGCAAATGTGAGTTTTGGATTGATCGGGTAGCATTTCTGGGCCATATTATATCAAGGAAAGGTTTGGAAGTAGATCCTTCTAAGATTGAGACGGTTATTCAGTGGCAAAGCCTGAAAAATGCTTCAGAAGTAAGGAGTTTCTTGGGTTTGGCATGTAGCACCCGAGCGCAAGGTACCACATCCCCCGCACCGAGACCCCACCCGAATATGAAATAGATAATCCATACTCAAGCTAGATCACGGTGAACGGGGACATACACACACTCTATGCTAGGCGGGACTAACCCTTAAACCAAGAAATACAAGAATAGACAATAAAGCGGAAGCATAAATAACATATAAGCTGTACATTGAGCATCACGCTCGAAAAGAATATATCATAAGTCACATGCCTAAAAGGCCCAAAATATACATTTACCCAAGTCATAGATAAAATACCAAGACCATAAGTATGAGTATGCAAGTGTAAACAAAATATACAAGAGATAGAACCAAATGCAAGACTCTAGACTCGAATTCCCGCCTAGCTCCCCTTACACCTGCACAACAAAAACTGAAAACAATCCGGGTTCAGTCCAAAGGGGACTGGTGGGTATAAAACAGGGCATAAATATAGATAAAACGATAATTAAACATGTACATGCAAGCCATAATCCCAAATGAGGTTTTCAAAACATTTCTCAAGTGAGTGAAATAAGGAAATCATCAATCGGGATTATAACAGTCAAATTCATTAGGTCTTTAGTGGCCCGGCGAGTGGGCGTGCATTATCTCCAACCAACACCTTGTGTATTTCAATAAAACATTCATTCAATCATTCTTTTCATGCATACTATTCTTTTGTGCACATACATAACATATACTCCTTCTTCCTCCGGGTTGGTGGACGGGTTTGCAAGACCCGGCCACCCATGCATTGACCAAAAGGGGTTACATGACTCCCCGGATGGCACTCAACGTCCATTCCTCGCTAACTCCTAACGAGGTCCGGTTACGTCGTTAGATTGGTTGGACTAGTGAAAGGGATCACCGTCGGCCCATGCCTCCCCGGATAGCCTCTAGCACTAAGTCCCTGGGCCCCATTCTGTGCATTCGATCATTTCTCGCCAAAACATTTAGGTAGGGTTCATAAAAGAAGGGCTTTACGTTCAAAATCATAGACTCGATAAAAAGGACTCTATATATATATAATTTTAGGCCGAAATCTTTACACATAAGAGGTATATAAGGTCACTTAACTAAGTAGAAGAGAAACCCACCTTCAAAGATAAAATAAAAGGAGTAGAAGCTTCAAGGATCGCCTTCACCTTCAACCGGACCCGGATCTGTGCGAACAAAGTGGTGTGAGACTCAAAATGACCAAATAAGACGCTCGGCAATAAAATGATCATGATATGAATGCATAAAAGATGATATTATGTAATGGACACGTTCATGTGCACTATTAATGTCTTAAAGACATATAAACATTCATTCCATTCTTTTCTTGAAGCGTTCAAATTTGTTAAAGTTCAACATCTCCATAAATCATACTAAATTAGTCCAAGAAATTCAAATAACGATCATAACACGTAGTATAACATGTATACGTATCATACAAGTCATTAAATAAGTAATAAATAGCAATTAGGGTTCAAACTTAAGAGCAAAGTCCATGCATGCGCACATGAGGAGCAAAGAAGACACATTGAAGCACAACTCGTAAAATATTCCACGAAAAATCATAAAATTTCATAACACTCAAGATAATACATGTTAGCCTAGCATAGAAGTCATAAAAGAGGTGGAGGAATATAAAAGAAGCGAAGAAAAACAAGAAAAAACAAAACCGGAGCAATAAAAAAAAAAACTGGACAGAATCCACCCCCATGGATTTGGTCCAGACCTACTGACTCAAATCCACCCCCGTGGATTTGAGTCTGTAGCCAAAAAAAAAGAAAGAAACGCATCAGAAAAACAGAGCAACACCATTCAATCTCCAACCAACATACTTAGGTAAGTTAAGATCACCAATATGCAAGAAAACCACTCCACAACAACACACAAACATGCTCCCAAAGTGTTGAAACATGATATGGAGGTAAGGATGATCATTTCATGTAAATACTTCAAATATACATTAATTGTAACTCATGAATGCTTCAACTACCATCTAATACTTCACCATAAATGCAAAGAAGGTGTCATGGCAACCATATTCAAGCATGGAATCAACCAAAACAACCAAGGAATGGAAGAGATCAACAAATTGGCATATAACCTACCTATTCATCCATATATCCAAAACCCCATAAATACATGATCAAAATTGGGGATGAAAAGCTTAAAATGACCCATATTGAATGTATAACATGATCCTAAACTCACCTTGTGGATTGAATGGAGGAAAAATGGAGATTTGAGCTTGAATCTCCAAGGAGGGCAAGGGTTACGGGATTTTCTGGAGAGCAGGGAAAGTTTGGTTGATTTTGGCTTAGTTGCTGAGGTTGGTTCGGTATGGGGGTGTATGGGGAGATAGTGGGGTTAACTAGGGTCACATAGGTTCAAACCATGGTTAATTTGGTCAAGGTATGAGGGAGTTATGGCATTTTTGGCAATGTGTGGTAGATTTGGCTCCCGTTGCGAGTTTCGGTTGAATTTCGGGGGTTCAAATGATATTAGAAAAATATAAGGCTAAGTTCATTGAACTCAAATTTTCGATACAAGTTCAACGAAGTTGACGAAACTCGAATCCGAGTTTCCTAGCTCAAGATATCACGTACGGAACCAAAGGTGCGCTAATTTCCCGTTAGCCCCGTTTTGGTTCCAAATGCACAAAATAAATTCAAAACACAACCAAACAAATCCGAAAACATAAAACGAGCATATATTCATAATTAAGACACACATAAATCCAACATATTAAAATTCCACAAAGTTTCGAATTCATTAAATACGGAAACGACACGTAAACATTTAACGCATGCGCAAATATTCAAGAAATTCATATAATTTCAATTCAAATAGTTTAAATATTTAAAGAATTTCAAATAAGAATAAATATAAATCATATAATCAAGTAATTAAAATAATTTAAACACGCACTTAAAGAGCACACAAGTCATACCTGAAAATCCGAAATAGCGGGGCGTCACAACCTCTCCCCCTTAAAAGAATCAATCCTCGGATTCACTGATTGTCCGGAAATAACTCGGGATGGAATTTCCTCATCTTATCCTCCGTCTCCCACGTAGCCTCTTCCGATTTATCACTTCTCCATAGGACCTTAACTAGTGGGATTTGCCAGTTTCAAAGTTCTTGAAATTTTCGATCCAAAATCTTAACCGGTTTCTGAACGAAGGTAAGGTTAGGCTCAATTTCCACTTCTTCCTCGGGTAGGATCTCTGAATCATCCGGATGATATTTTCGGAGTTGTAAAACATGGAACACATTGTGAATTCCCGTCAAACTCGGAGGTAGATCCAACCGATAAGCCGTATCCCCGATTTTCTCCAAAATCTCATAGGGTCCCAAGTACCTAGGGTTCAATTTCCCTCCTTTTCCAATTCTCATGAACCCTTTTCTCGGAGAAGCTTTTAGGAATACCCTATCACCTACTTCAAACTCAAGATTTTTCCTTCGACGGTCCGCATAACTCGTTTGTCTATCTTGAGCTGCTTTCATCCGTTGTCGAATCAATTGAATCTTATCAATCGCCTCTTGAACGGCCTTAGAAGGCTTTTCCTTCTTTTCTCCCTGTTTCACTCCTTCTTGTTTACTCCATTTCCATTCCTCTAAATCGAAAAACAAGGGAGATCTACACTTCCTTCCGTAGAGAGCTTCATAAGGTGCCATTCCTATCGAGGCTTGAAAGCTATTGTTGTAGGCAAATTCAATCAACGGAAGTTGTTCATTCCACGAGCTCTGAAAGTCCAATGCACACGCCCTTAACATATCCTCTAAATACTTAATCAACCTTTCAGATTGTCCGGCCGTTTGAGGATGAAAAGCGGTGCTGAAATGAAGCCTTGTTCCCAAATTTCTTTGCAACTCTTGCTAAAATCCGGAGGTAAACCTTGGATCCCGACCTGATACTATACTTACGGGCACTCCATGTAACCGAACTATCTCATCCCGATATTTCTTAGCCAATTTCGACACTTTATCGGACATCCGAATAGCAAGAAAATGGGCCGACTTTGTCAATCGATCCACTATCACCCAAATTCCATCGAAACCACCTTTCACTCTTGGAAGACCCGAAACAAAATCCATAGCAATCTGTTCCCATTTAGATTCGGGTATAGGTAACGGTTGCAATAATCCCAACGGCTTCTGATGCTCAGCTTTCACTAACTGACAAGTCAGGCATTGTCTCACAAAGTTCACCACATCTCTCTTCAAACCATTCCACCAATAATATTGCTTGAGATCCTGATACATCTTGTTTCCTCCCGGATGTGCTGAATAAGCAGATTTATGAGCTTCATCCAAAATGAGCCTTCTCAAATCCTTAGGAATCACAATTCTGTTCTTGAACCTGAAAATTCTCGTATCATCAAATCCAAAAGGACACTCGGGATCCTCTCGAGCTTTCTCAACTAATTTCTGAACTTCGGGATCACTTCTTTGAATCTCAAATATCCTTTCTCTTAAATCCGAGTGAATTGAAATATTAGAGATACGAGCTCTTATTCTAATAAGCTCTTCTATATCTCTACTCGTCCCTTCCAAGTTAGATACACTAGCCTTCCTGCTCAGTGCATCCGCGACCACATTAGCTTTGCCGGGATGGTATTTAATCACACAATCATAGTGTTCGAGAGATTCCATCCAATGCCTTTGTCTCATGTTTAGCTCCTTCTGAGAAAACAAGTACTGGAGACTCTTGTGGTCAGAAAAGATCTCAAATGAAACCCCGTAAAGATAATGCCTCCATTTCCCTAGGGCAAATATCACGGCTGCAAGTTCGAGATCGTGCGTGGGATAATTCTTTTCGTGTTCCTTCAACGTCCTAGAGGCGTAGGCGATCACTTTCCCATTCTGCATCAATACATAATCCAAGCCTTCCTTAGAGGCGTCCGTATAAACTGTGTAACCTTCATTACCTTCGGGAAGTGCTAACACAGGTGCAGTTGTCAACTTCTCCTTCAACACTTCAAAACTCGCCTCACACGAAGAATCCCACTCAAATTTAGCCTCTTTCTTTGTCAATCGGGTCAAAGGAGCCGCAATCTTTGAGAAATCCTGTACGAATCTCCGACAATAGCCCGCTAAACCCAAGAAACTTCTTATTTCTGAGACATTCTTCGGAGTTTGCCACTGAATAACTGTCTCTATCTTTGAAGGATCTACTTCCAAACCCTTCCTTGAAACAACGTGGCCTAGAAAAGAAACCCGATCAATCCAAAATTCGCATTGCTGAACTTAGCATACAATTGGTGTTCTCTCAACTGATCCAACACCAACTTGAGATGTCGGGCATGATCCTCTTCAGTTCTTGAATACACCAAAATGTCATCAATGAAGATCACCACAAACTTATCGAGGTAGGGATGAAAAATCCTATGCATCATATCCATAAATGCTGCAGGGGCATTAGTTAGACCAAATGGCATGACTACGAACTCGTAATGCCCATACCGGGTGTTGAATCCCGTCTTTGGAATGTCTCATTCCCGGATTTTTAATTGATAATATCCTTGCCTCAAATCCAGTTTCGAGTATACCCCTGAACCTTGCAACATATCAAACAAATCCTCGATGTGGGGTAAAGGATACTTATTCTTGATAGTCATTCTGTTTAACTCTCGGTAATCGATGCACATCCTTAAGGTTCCGTCCTTTTTCTTAACAAATAAAACTGGAGCACCCCACGGTGAAGAACTCGGCCGAATAAATCCATTCTTAAGAAGTTCTTCCAATTGAATCTTTAATTCCTTCAATTCAGCCGGTGCCATTCTGTAAGGGGTCTTGGAATACGGCGTTGATCACGGATACAAATCTATAACAAATTCTATCTCTCGATCCGGTGGCAACGAATTCAAACTTTCCAGGAACACATCGGGATACTCCTTAACCACGGCCACATCTTCGAACTTAACTTGATCCTTAGGTTTATTAAGAAGATAGACAACATATCCCGTAGCTCCATCTCTAATTAATTTGTGAGCTTCGGTAAAAGACAAAAGCGGCACTGATTTCGAACCAAACCCCACAATTACTTCCTTACCCAAATGGACCTTTTTAGCAAAGCAATCAACCATGGCCCGGTGCTTGTACAACCAATCCATGCCCAATATCACCCCGTATCTCTTCATTGGCATAACGATAAAATTACGTGAATAAACCCGGTCTTCCATCTTCACAACACAATTCTTCACCACCCTGTCTGACACAATATTTCCCCCGAGAGGGGAGCTAACTAGGAAGCAAATATCCACAGAAATAATAGGTAGGCAAAGAGTAGCACATAGATCACAAGGGATAAAGGAATGCGTGGCACCCGGATCGAATAATGCATGTATGTTCATGTTGTGAATGCAAACGGTACCTTCCACCACGGCATTTGGGTCGGCCTCGATATTTTGTTCCTCGCCCTCAAGGGCATAAGCTCGTGCTCGAACTAGTGGCCTTTGAGCTCCTCCCTGAAAACCTGGAATTTTATCGGGGCAAACATTGGCTATATGATCCGCCTTTCCACAAATCAGACATAACCCGAGTCTTCTCCTGCAAGTGTTATAAGAATGGGTTGGTCCTCCACAATACATACACGGAGGATGATCTTTGCGAGGTCCTGTAGGAGCTTGGGGAACTTGAGGTGCCCGTGGAGCTTGCTTTGGGACAAAGGGCTTCTTAAACGGTCCTTTTTGTTGAGGAGTTGAGAAAGTCATAGGTCTCTTTCCTTGATTATACCCCGATCCGAAACCGGATCCTTGTCCCTGCCGGTAAGAAGACCTTCGAGCATTCACAAAATCTTCCACTTTTAAGGCCTTCACAGTCGCCTTAGCCCAAGTACTCGTGTTAACGGCTTCAAGAGATGTCTGAATATCAGGCCGAAGTCCTTGAACGAATTGCATGGCCTTATGAGAGTCATCACTCGCTATATTGGGGGCATAGCGGGATAACCTCTCAAACTCTAAAATGTATTCACCAACCGACCTCGATCCCTGCTTCAATTCCGTAAATTCCTTCAATCTTCGCGTGCGGGATGCGGGAGGAATAAACTTGTTCTTGAATTCTCGTGTGAAAACCTCCCAATTAACCTCTTCTCCCATTGCAGCTAAAACAATCATAGTACTTTCCCACCATGAGTAGGCCTCACCTTGAATTAGAGTAATAGTACATCGGGCCTTCTCCCGAGACTCGCATGGAATAAGTTCCCAAATCCTCTCCACTTCCTTGAGCCACATCTCCGCTTGCATATCATTTTCCTTGAAGAATTTCGGGGGATGTTGGTTTTGAAAGTCTCTAAGGATAGCAGAAAGTGGAGTCTCTTATGGTACTGCGGGTGCAGGTGGTGCTGGAGGTGCAGGTGGCACATAGTCCCGAAGCCTTTGATCAATAATATTTATGACTGAATTCACAAAAGCTTCAGCCGGTTGTGGTGGTGGTGGAGGAGGTGTAGGAGAACGATTTCGGCGATGGCGCCATTCCGGAGATCGATATCTTCTAGGAGGCATCCTGTTAATAAAACACGGAAAATGCATGCTATGTTTAGTTCATGCATGAAAAGAGAAGATAATTCAATCAAAATGCGATAATTAAGTACATAGGCACATTAGAGATGCAAAAGAGACACGTTGACAAGTAATTCCTATAGCCGAACGACCTAGACCGACTCACACGACACTAGGGCCCGGTTTTGCAACCCGAAGCTCTGATACCACATTAGGATGTAGCACCCGAGCGCAAGGTACCACATCCCCCGCACCGAGACCCCACCCGAATATGAAATAGATAATCCATACTCAAGCAAGATCACGGCGAACGGGGATATACACATACTCTATGCTAGGCGGGACTAACCCTTAAACCAAGAAATACAAGAATAGACAATAAAGCGGAAGCATAAATAACATATAAGCTGTACATTGAGCATCACGCTCGAAAAGAATATATCATAAGTCACATGCCTAAAAGGCCCAAAATATACAATTCCCCAAGTCATAGATAAAATACCAAGACCATAAGTATGAGTATGCAAGTGTAAACAAAATATACAAGAGCTAGAAGCAAATGCAAGACTCTAGACTCGAATTCCCGCCTAGCTCCCCTTACACCTGCACAACAAAAACTGAAAACAATCCGGGTTCAGTCTAAAGGGGACTGGTGGGTATAAAACAGGGCATAAATATAGATAAAACGATAATTAAAATAGTACATGCAAGCCATAATCCCAAATGAGGTTTTCAAAACATTTCTCAAGTGAGTGAAATAAGGAAATCATCAATCGGGATTATAACATCCAAATTCATTAGGTCTTTAGTGGCCCGGCGAGTGGGCGTGCATTATCTCCAACCAACACCTTGTGTATTTCAATAAAACATTCATTCAATCATTCTTTTCATGCATACTATTCTTTTGTGCACATACATAACATATACTCCTTCTTCCTCCGGGTTGGTGGACGGGTTTGCAAGACCCGACCACCCATGCATTGACCAAACGGGGTTACATGACTCCCCTGATGGCACTCAACATCCATTCCTCGCTAACTCCTAACGAGGTCCGTTTAAGTCGTTAGATTGGTTGGACTAGTGAAAGGGATCACCGTCGGCGCATGCCTCCCCGGATAGCCTCTAACACTAAGTCCCTGGGCCCCATTCTGTGCATTCGATCATTTCTCGCCAAAACATTTAGTTAGGGTTCATAAAAGAAGGGCTTTAGTTCAAAATCATAGACTCGATAAAAAGGACTCTATATATATATAATTTTAGGCCGAAATCTTTACACATAAGAGGTATATAAGGTCACTTAACTAAGTAGAAGAGAAACCCACCTTCAAAGATAAAATAAAAGGAGTAGAAGCTTCAAGGATCGCCTTCACCTTCAACCGGACCCGGATCTGTGCGAACAAAGTGGTGTGAGACTCAAAATGACCAAATAAGACGCTCGACAATAAAATGATCATGATATGAATGCATAAAAGATGATATTATGTAATGGACACGTTCATGTGCACTATTAATGTCTTAAATACATATAAACATTCATTCCATTCTTTTCATGAAGCGTTCAAATTTGTTAAAGTTCAACATCTCCATAAATCATACTAAATTAGTCCAAGAAATTCAAATAACGATCATAACACGTAGTATAACATGTATACGTATCATACAAGTCATTAAATAAGTAATAAATAGCAATTAGGGTTCAAACTTAAGAGCAAAGTCCATGCATGCGCACATTAGGAGCAAAGAAGACACATTGAAGCATAACCCGTAAAATATTCCACGAAAAATCATAAAATTTCATAACACTCAAGATAATACATGTTAGCCTAGCATAGAAGTCATAAAAGAGGTGGAGGAATATAAAACAAGCGAAGAAAAACAAGAAAAAATGAAACCGGAGCAATAAAAAAAAAACTGGACAGAATCCACCCCCATGGATTTTTCCAAAGGGAAAAATCCACCCCCATGGATTTGGTCTAGACCTACTGACTCAAATCCACCCCCGTGGATTTGAGTCTGTAGCCAAAAAAAAAAAAGAAAGAAACGCATTAGAAAAACAGAGCAACACCATTCAATCTCCAACCAACATACTTAGGTAAGTTAAGATCACCAATATGCAAGAAAACCACTCCACAACAACATACAAACATGCTCCCAAAGTGTTGAAACATGATATGGAGGTAAGGATGATCATTTCATGTAAAAACTTCAAATATACATTAATTGTAACTCATGAATGCTTCAACTACCTTCTAATACTTCACCATAAAAGCAAAGAAGGTGTCATGGTAACCATATTCAAGCTTGGAATCAACCAAAACAGCCAAGGAATGAAAGAGATCAACAAATTTGCATATAACCTACCTATTCATCCATATATCCAAAACCCCATCAATACATGATCAAAATTGGGGATTCAAAGCTTAAAATGACCCATATTGAATGTATAACATGATCCTAAACTCACCTTGTGGATTGAATGGAGGAAAAATGGAGATTTGAGCTTGAATCTCCAAGGAGGGCAAGGGTTACGGGATTTTCTGGAGAGCAGGGCAAGTTTGGTTGATTTTGGCTTAGTTGCTGATGTTGGTTGGGTATGGGGGTGTATGGGGAGATAGTGGGGTTAACTAGGGTCACATAGGTTCAAACCATGGTTAATTTGGTTTGGTATGAGGGAGTTATAGCATTTTTGGCAATGTGTGGTAGATTTGGCTCCCGTTGCGAGTTTCGGTTGAATTTCGGGGGTTCAAATGATATTAGAAAAATATAAGGCTAAGTTCATTGAACTCAAATTTTTGATACAAGTTCAACGAAGTTGACGAAACTCGAATCCGAGTTTCCTAGCTCAAGATATCACGTACGGAACCAAAGGTGCGCTAATTTCCCGTTAGCCCTGTTTTGGTTCCAAATGCACAAAATAAATTCAAAACACAATCAAACAAATCCGAAAACATTAAACGAGCATATATTCATATTCAAGAGACACATAAATCCAACATATTAAAATTCCACAAAGTTTCGAATTCATTAAATACGGAAACGGCACGTAAACATTTAACGCATACGCAAATATTCAAGAAATTCATATAATTTCAATTCAAATAGTTCAAATATTTAAAGAATTTCAAATAAGAATAAATATAAATCATATAATCAAGTAATTAAAATAATTTAAACGCGCACTTAAAGAGCACACAAGTCATACCTGAAAATCCGAAATAGCGGGGCGTCACATGGCCGGCTATTATCGGAGATTCGTACAGGACTTCTCGAAGATTGCAACTCCTTTAACCCCGATTGACTAAGAAAGCGGTTAAGTTTGAGTGGGACGAGGCATGTGAGGTTAGCTTTCAACTCTTAAAGGAAAAGTTGACCACCGCCCCTGTATTAGCGCTTCCCGAAGGTACAGAAGGATATATAATTTATACGGATCCCCCAAAGGAGGGTTTGGAATGTGTGTTGATGCAGAATGGAAGGGTAATCGCCTATGCCTCGAGGAAATTGAAGGATCATGAGCAGAACTACCCCACTCATGATTTAGAATTAGCGGTTGTGATCTTTGCTTTGGGTAAGTGGAGACACTATCTTTATGGAATATCGTTCGAGATCTTTTCCGACCACAAGAGTCTCCAGTACTTATTCTCACAGAAGGAATTGAACAAGAGACAACTGCGTTGGATGGAACTTTTGGCGGATTATGAGTGTACAATCCGATACCATCCCGGTCAAGCCAACTTGGTCGTGGATGCGCTTAGTAGGAAGGCTAGCGTGTCCAATGTGAAGGTGGAATTTGGAGATGAAGATGAGTCGTTCAAGTTAAGGGCTAGTATTCGGAATATCACGGTTCAACCGGATCTCAGGTAGAGATTATTTGATACTCAGAGGATTGATCCCGAGGTTCAGAAATTAGCTGAGAAAGATCGAGCTGATCCAGAGTGTCCGTTTGGGTTTGATGATACGGGACTTCTAAGATTCAAAAATAGAGTTGTTGTGCCGGAAGAGTTAAAAAGGATTATTCTTGAGGAAGCCCATCGGTCAGGGTATTCGATACATCCCGAAGGGAACAAAATGTATAAGGATTTAAAACCATCCTATTGGTGGAATGGCTTGAAACGGGATATGATCAACTTCGTGAAACATTGTATGACATGTCAAGTGGTAAAAGCAGAACATCAAAAGCCATCGGGGCTACTTCAACCATTGCCTATCCCGGAGTGGAAGTGGGAACAAATAGCTATGGATTTTGTTTCGGGATTACCAAGAGTGAGAGGAGGTCTTGATGGAATTTGGGTTATTGTGGACAGGTTGACAAAATCAGCTCATTTCCTTGCTATCAGAATGTCCGATAAAGTGAGTAAGTTGGCTAAGAAGTATAATGATGAGATCGTCAGACTTCATGGAGTACCCGTTAGCATTTTCTCGGACCGGGATCCAAGATTTACTTCACGATTTTGGCAAGAATTACAAAAATGTTTGGGAACAAGGCTTCAATTCAACACAGCCTTCCATCCTCAGACCGACGGACAATCAAAGAGGTTGATTAAGTATCTGGAGGATATGTTGAGAGCATGTGCATTGGACTTTCAAAGCTCGTGGAATGAACAGTCGCCATTAATCGAGTTCGCTTACAACAATAGCTATCAAGCCTCGATTGAGATGGCCCCTTATGAAGCTCTCTACGGACGTAAATGTAGATCCCCGTTGTTCTTTGACTTGGAGGAATGGAATTGGATCAAACAGGAAGGCGTGAAAAGAGGGGAGAAGAAAGAAAAACCCTTTAAGGCCGTACAAGAGGCTATTGACAAGGTCCAGATAATTAGACAACGGATGAAGGCCGCTCAGGATCGACAAAACAGTTATGTAGACCTTCGGAGAAAGAATCTTGAGTTTGAGGTTGGTGACAGGGTTTTCTTAAAGGCATCTCCACGAAAAGGGTTCTCAAGGATTGGTCGAGGAGGAAAATTAAACCCTCGGTATATGGGACCGTATGAGATTTTAGAGAAGATTGGGGATACGGCCTATCGATTGGATTTGCCTCCGAGTTTGACTGGAATTCATAATGTGTTTCATGTTTCACAACTCCAGAAATATTATCGAGACGAATCCGAGGTTCTACCGATTGAAGAAGTGGAATTAGAACCGAATTTCACCTTCGTTCGGAAGCCGGTTAAGATATTGGATCGAAAATTTCAGGAGCTTCGAAATCGGCGTATTCCACTAGTCAAGGTTCTTTGGAGAATTGATAAAACCAAAGAGCCTATGTGGGAGACGGAGGAAAAGATGAGAAACTTTCACCCCGAACTGTTTCCGAGCGAGCAGTGAATCCGAGGACGGATTCTTTTAAGGGGGAGAGATTGTAACGCCCCGACTTTTCAGTCGTAAAGGTATGACGTATGTGTTTACCAATTTGCGCGAATTAATTGTTTATACGTGTTTTATATTTAATTTTATTATAAATTGTTATTATTTTATTTTATTTCATTTATTTTATTTCGTTAATTTAGTGTTATGTTAATTAATCATGTTTTAATTATGTTAACTAATTTATTCAATAATCGTTGACTTGAGTTTTATTTTAAAAATAGAATTTAAATTTTAGTATTTAATTTATAATGTTATGAATTTATTAATGTTATGCGCATGAATGTTTATTCGTGCTTCGTTCTTATATGAATTGATATCGAAATTTCGTGAAAATTTAGTATGTAGCACCCTAATCCCAAGGCACTACATCCCCCACACTATAGTCTCGATCCACATACGAAATGGAAAGTCCGTACATAAACCAAAACTATAGCGAACCGGTGACAATTAAAATAACGAGCTAGGCGGGACACTCCCCAACATAATAAAACCACAACATGAATTCAAAAGCGGAAGCAATACATTAGTCATACATATAGGTACCATATTTACCAAATAGATACATATAGGTACCAACTTAACTATCAATACATTATCATCTTCTACAGTGTATACATGCTCGAGTACTCAAAATGTATTAATCATGATCATAACATGATATCTATCAAAAGTCAATACACGAATGGTGTAATGCTAGACCCGTGAAGATGCAAGACCTGACTGGATTCCCGCCTAGCACGACCACGCTCTCAAGTACCTGAAAAGTGAAGTATCAGTCTATCGAAGACTGAGTGAGGGGCAATAAATAGATATATAACACATCACATGCAAGTCATAGTCTCGGGTGAAGACTTGGAAAGGAAATAAGTATATAGTTCAAGAAACTTGTTCTTTGCCCGAGATTACAACTAATCATTTTAACCTTTTAATTTGATCATTTCATGAACATGTGGCCCCGGCGAGTAGGGCGATTCTCCAACCTTTACACCAAACGTGACAATACGTGCTTGCTTTATCAATTCAATACATGATCATGCATTTCAATTTAGAGCTCACATAGAAAAATTCATGCTTGAAACATGCAATAACCCGATGATAACCCGACATGCCGGATTGACCCCAGTCTCCTTCTTCCTTCGGGTGATAGCGGGTTTGTAAGGCCCGACTATCCACGACATGGTGTGTAGAGGGAACATGACTCCCTAAACACGAAACTCCTTCCACCACTAATCTCCTAGTGGCTTCGGGGGTGATCCCAACAATGTGAGGATAATTGAGGAGTTACCCGTCAGCCATTGCTTTCCCGGTTGGCTCAAGAATTACCCTCGGGCCCACGTGCAATCATATACTCGCCAAACTTGCTTGAAATCATGACAATAATGGCTTGCTTGCTTGCTTGAAATATTTGTATTTTGGGAAAACGTTTATAATTATAATATGTTTTGGCCGAAAATAGCACATAAAGGTTGTAGGGTTCTATATACCTAAAACAAAACCTCACCTTCTCTTACAAAAATATAACAAGGATATGCTCTATGGAGCCTGCTCCTCGTCCACGATCTCGTGACCTGTGCAAACACGACGTGTATACGTGAGACATGACCTAAAATGGACCAAATATGACGAACGGCGGAAATGCAACGAGATGACGAGGAAAATGCAATGTGGCAAGATAACATCTTGTTTCAGTACATAATGGATCATATAATAGCAATTCGGGGTCAAAGAAGTCGTTGAATCGAGGGGCTAAAATCGTAATTTTATGCAGAGAATTTTGTTCTGTCAGACCCCTGGGAACGACCGTTCCGGGTTCCCTTTGTAAAATGGGAAGGGCCGTTCCCATAAACCCCAAAAATGCGCCAACGATTTCCATTTTAAAACACGCGGATGCTAGGAACGGCCCTTCCCGCACGCAGGCCAAAATGGGAACGGCCGTTCCCAGTCTCGGCCGCCTATTTCATTTGAAAAGTTGGGAACGCCCGTTCCCACAAAGCCTTGAGGCTGGGAACGGTCGTTCCCAGTTCTGCAACTGGAAAGAAACAGAGAAGAACAGAGCATGGCTACGGGATAACAACAAAGCTTCCAACCACTCAAATTCGATCAATAAAAGGCATAAATTTCTAGAAATATGCATGCATATTTATTCAACAATCAATAACACTCCATTTAAACACATAAATCATGGAAAATCATCAAGAATCAAGGTTTCATGTTCAAGCTCAAACTTGATCATTCAACTAAAATTTCCAAGAATTCATGCCACAAATCATGTTATAATCATGAAATCATGCTTCAATCAACAAATAATCCATCTAGCATATAATTCCTAAACCCTAGCTCATACATATATGATCAAGACTCATCCACTCATGCACAAACAACCTTGGCAATGAAAGAAATGAAGAATATGGATGAAGAAGATGATCAAGCTTCCCAAACTTGGATTAATTCTTGAAATTCTTGATGAAATGGATGAAAATCACTTCTTTCCCTTTTCTTCTTAATACCGAGAGAGAGAGGATGAGGATGTTGATGAATTTTGATGATAGAATGATCAAGGAAGCATATAGAAACAATATACCGTGATTCATTTATTGGAAATGTGTGCAATATTCAAATTGCTAATTAATCCTTCAGTTTATGAAATCATGCAATCAAGTATACCACAATTTAAAATATGTTCAATTAAGTCCTTGCAATGCTATGCAATTAAGTCCCTAGAGTTTAAGAAATATCTAACTAGGGACAATTTAGTAATTGAACACTCTCGGTAGTTATTTTCCGTAATACATATTTTTCCATGACTTGAAATAATTTTCCAATGTTGTGAAATCACATAATTCATATAAATAATCTTTCATGAATTTTATAAAAATATGAAATGTCACGTAGAAATATTGTAAAATTAAAGAATGAAAATAAATTCCTACGCTCAAAAACTCACACGTGGCGTGCTTACCTGTTCATCCGGAACCGGGGCGTTACAACTCTTCCCCCCTTAACAGAATCTGGTCCCCAGATTCTCTAGTCTTGCGTGAATAACTCCGGGTGGAACCGTTTCATTTTATCTTCAGTTTCCCACGTAGCTTCCTCGGTTTTGTCACTTCTCCACAAAACTTTAACCATGGGAATCCTCCGGTTTCTCAACTCCTGAAATTTCCGATCCAAGATTTTAACCGGCCTCTGAACAAATGTCAAATTTGGTTCCAATTCCACTTCTTCCATGGGGAGAGTCATGGTCACATCGGGGTAATATTTTCTCAACTGAGAAACATGAAACACGTTGTGGATCCCCGTAAGACTCGGTGGTAGGTCCAGTCGATAGGCTACCTCGCCTATTCTTTCAAGAATCTCGAAAGGACCTAAGTAGCGAGGATTAAGCTTTCCTCCTTTCCCGATCCGGGTGAAACCTTTCCTTGGTGACACCTTAAAAAATACCCGATCACCAACTTCGAATTCTAGATCTCTTCGGCGCGTATCGGCATAGCTCTTTTGTCTATCCTGCGCGACTTTCATCCGTTGTTGAATCATTTGAACTTTTTCAATCCTAGCTTGAACGACTTTGGAAGGTTTCTCAAATCTTTCACCTTTCTTTACCCCTTCCTGCTTCGACCATTTCCACTCTTCCAAGTCGAAAAACAACGGAGATCGGCACTTTCTTCCATAAAGAAGTTCATACGGAGCCATCCCGATCGAAGCCAGAAAGCTGTTATTATAAGCAAACTCAATCAAAGGAAGCTGTTCTTGCCAAGAATTCTGAAAATCCATCGCGCACGCCCGAAGTAGATCTTCCAAATATCTAATTAACCTTTCAGTTTGACTGTCTGTTTATAGATGAAATGCTGTACTGAACTCGAGCCTCGTTCCCAAAACGGCCTACAACTCTTGCCACAACTTAGATGTAAACCTCAGGTCTCGGTCTGAAACTATACTCACCGGAATGCCATGAAGTCGAATAATTTCCCTGTTATAGATGTCAACCAACTTTGGGATCTTATAAGACATCCGGACCGGTAGAAAGTGAGCAGACTTGATAAATCTATTCACAATTACCCATATTCCATCAAACCCGCCTTTCACCTTCGGTAACCCGGAAAAAAAGTCCATCGTTACTTGTTCCCACTTCCATTCGGGAATTGGTAACGGTTGTAGAAGTCCCGCGGGCTTTTGGTGCTCAGCTTTCACTTTCTGATAAGTCAGGCAATGTTTCACATATTCAGCCACGTCTCTTTTCATCCTGTTCCACCAAGAATATTGCTTCAAATCCTTATACATCTTATTTCCTCCTGGGTGGATCGAATAGGCTGACTTGTGAGCTTCGTTGAGTAGAACCCGTTTTAACTCTTCAGGTACTACTACCCTGTTTCTAAATCGAAGCAACCCGGTCTTATCAAACCCGAAAGGACTCTCCGCATCAGCCCTAGCTTTACTGACAAGCTTCTGAACTTCCAGATCCTTATTCTGAGCTTCAAATAACCGATACTTCAATTCCGGCTGAATTGTGATATTCGAAACCCGAGCCTTTAAAACAATCGGAGCAACTTCCTCACTTTCCTTTATTTCCAAACTCGACACACCAGTCTTCCTGCTAAGTGCATCGGCGACCACGTTGGCTTTTCCTGGATGGTACTTGATCGTACAATCATAGTCTTCTAATTTTTCCATCCAACGCCGTTGCCTCATATTCAGGTCCTTCTGCGTGAATAAGTACTGGAGGCTTTTGTGATCGGTGAAAATCTCAAAGGAAGTCCCGTATAGATAATGTCTCCATTTCCCGAGAGCAAAGATCACGGCTGCAAGCTCCAGGTCGTGTGTAGGATAATTCTTTTCATATTCCTTTAGCTTTCGGGAAGCATAAGCGATCACTTTTCCCTTCTGAGTCAAAACACACCCTAAGCCTTCTTTAGAAGCATCAGTATACACTGCATACTCCTCTGATCCCTCGAGAAGTGCTAACACCGGAGCTGAGACTAACTTTTCTTTCAAAAAGTTAAAGCTTTGATCACACTTCTCGTCCCAGACAAACTTGACATCTTTTTCGTTAATGGGGTCAACGGTGCCGCAATTTTGGAGAAATCCTGAACGAATCTCCTGTAATATCCGGCCAACCCCAAGAAGCTCCTAACTTCCGAGGCATTCCTCGGTTTCTCCCATTTAAGCACGGCTTCAATTTTCGAGGGATCGACTTCCAAACCTTTACCTGAAATCACATGTCCCAAAAGGAGACCCAATCGATCCAAAATTCACACTTACTGAATTTAGCAAACAACTGATGCTCTTTCAAAGTTTGTAGAACGAGCTTAAGATGTCTCGCGTGCTCCTCGGCTGATTTTGAGAAAACCAAAATATCATCAATAAATATCACCACAAACTTGTCGAGTAAAGGCCTGAAAATCCAATGCATCATATCCGTGAAAGCTGCAGGGGCATTAGTTAACCCAAAAGGCATAACCACGAACTCGTAGTGCCTGTACCGAGTACTGAATCCTGTCTTAGGAATATCTGTTGCTCGGATTCGCAGCTGATAGTATCCCTGTCTTAAGTCCAATTTTGAGTAAACTTTGGAACCCTGAAGTATATCGAATAACTCTTCGATATGTGGGAGGGGATACTTGTTCTTAATAGTCATCCGGTTCAACTCCCAGTAATCGATGCACATTCTTAAAGTTTTGTCCTTTTTCTTTACAAATAACACCGCTGCTCCCCATGGTGAAGAACTCGGCCGGATGTACCCAACTTCCAACAGTGCTTCAAGCTGAACCTTTAATTCTTTCAATTCTGCTGGAGCCATCTGGTACGGAGTCTTTGAATATGGCTCGGCATTCGGATAAAGATCAATCGCAAACTCGATTTCTCATTCCGGAGGCAAAGAATCCAACTTTTCTGGAAATACTTTGGGAAATTCTTTCACCACTTCTGTATCTTCGAATTTCACCTGATCTTTTGGCTTGTTCAGAATATAGGCAACAAACCCGGTAGCCCAGTCTCTAACCAACTTTTGAGCCTCTGAGAATGAAAGTAGGGGTATTGTCTTCGAAGTACAGCCCATGATAACCTCTGACCCCAACTGCACTTTCTTTGCTCGGCAATCCACGGTAGCACAGTGCCTGTATAGCCAATCCATTCCCAAGTATAGACCCGTATCTCTCCATTGGCATAAAATAAAATCTGTTAGAAATTCCCGGCCTTCAATCACCACTGGAACATCCCTGTAAACCTGATCCGTCTCTCGCCTACTACCGAAAGGAGTACTAACTAGATAGCTCACAGAAGAGCATATTGCAGGCAAAGGTAAAGTAATAGCAATAGAATGCGCAAGAAAGGAGTGTGTAGCTCCTGGATCAAATAACGTATGGATGTTCGTGCCATGGATGCAAATAATACCTTCAACTACCGCTGCAGGGTCGATCTCTGCATTCTGCTCCTCTCCGGCTAGTGTATAGGCTCGAGCTCTCACCAGTGGCCTCGGACCTGCAGGTGGCGGATCCCGACGATCCGGACAGCCATCAGCCAAATGCTCATCGCTCCCACAGATCAAACATAAGCCCAAACGTCGTCTGCAGTTATCATAGTTATGTGTAGTAAGCCCATAAAATCTGCAGCCCAATTTCTGAGGTGGCTGTGGTGGTGCTGGAGCTCTTGGACCCCTCTGTAACGGTCCTGTAGCCTTAAGCTTCTTCCCGGTGTCCTTCGGGGCTGGAGGTGCAGAATAGATCATCGGTCTCTTCCCTGAACTCGATCCCTGCCCCGTTCTCGAGCCAGAAACCTGTCCTGTACGAGGAATAGATCTCCTGGCAATATCAGAATCCTCAACTTTCAAAGCTTTCGCGGTAGCTTTAGCCTAGGTGCTGGTATTGGCTGCTTTCAGGGCATCCTGGATGTCGGGTCGAAGTCCCTGGACGAACTGCATTGCCTTGTGGAAATCATCATTCGCTATGTTAGGTGCATAGCGAGAAAGTCTCTCAAACTCGGCAATATAATGCCCCACGGACCTTCCTCCTTGCTTTAACTAGGTAAACTCCCTCAACCTGCGAGTACGGGAAGCTGGAGAAATAGACTTATTTCTAAACTCCCGCACGAAGACCTCCCAAGTAATGTCTATACCAGCTGCCTCCAATACTATCTGCGTGCTCTCCCACCAGGAGTAAGCCTCACCCTGGATCAAAGTAAGGGTACATCGAGCCTTCTCCTGAGTGTCACAAGGTATAAGCTGCCAAATCCTCTCAATTTTCTTCAGCCACATCTCCACCTATATATGGTCGCCCTTATAGAACTTCGGGGGACGCTGATTCTGAAACTCACGCAAAATAGCAAAAATGGGGTTCTCCTGGGGTGCCACGGGTGCTGGTGGTGGTGGAGGAGCCCGTTCGTGCAGTCTCTGATCAATCAACCCCACTACAGCGTTCATAAAGTCCTGAGGTTGTGCCTGAGCAGGTGGAGGAGGAGATAGTGATCTCTCACGGCGATGGTGCCGGTGATGATGATGCCTGTGTCTAGGAGATCGGTCGCGGTGGTGTCTATCGCGATCCATCCTGAAATCAAATCACTACACATGCGTGGTTTTATTAATATATGCAATGTGTGCATATAATTCCATAATGTCAATAAACACACATTCAAAGAAGATCAAATAACTCAATTAACGCAAGATTTCAAGTAAATCAAGTAATTCAATGAAATGCAGACTCCCAAGTAACAAGTAATCCTATGCCGTGCGACCTAGACTGACTCGACACGACTCAAGAACCTCAGTTTTGCAACCGGGCTCTGATACCACCTGTAGATGTAGCACCCTAATCCCAAGGCACTACATCCCCCGCACTATAGTCTCGATCCACATACGAAATGGAAAGTCCGTATATAAACCAAAACTATAGCGAACGGGTGACAATTAAAATAACGAGCTAGGCGGGACACTCCCCAACATAATAAAACCACAACATGAATTCAAAAGCAGAAGCAATACATTAGTCATACATATAGGTACCATATTTACCAAATAGATACATATAGATACCAACTTAACTATCAATCCATTATCATCTTCTACAGTATATATATGCTCGAGTACTCAAAATGTATTAATCATGATCATAACATGATATCTATCAAAAGTCTATACACGAAAGGTGTAATGCTAGACCCGTGAAGATGCAAGACCTGACCGGACTCCCGCCTAGCACGACCACGCTCTCAAGTACCTGAAAAGTGAAGTATCAGTCTACCAAGACTGAGTGAGGGGCAATAAATAGATATATAACACATCACATGCAAGTCATAGTCTCGGGTGAAGACTTGGAAAGGAAATAAGTATATAGTTCAAGAAACTTGTTCTTTGCCCGAGATTACAACTAATCATTTTAACCTTTTAATTTGATCATTTCATGAACATGTGGCCCCGGCGAGTAGGGCGATTTTCCAACCTTTACACCAAACGTGACAATACGTGCTTGCTTTATCAATTCAATACATGATCATGCATTTCAATTTAGTGCTCATATAGACAATTTCATGCTTGAAACATGCAATAACCCGAGGATAACCCGACATGCCGGATTGACCCCAGTCTCCTTCTTCTTCCGGGTGATAGCGGGTTTGCAAGGCTCGACTATCCACGACATGGTGTGTAGAGGGAACATGACTCCCTAAACACGAAACTCCTTCCACCACTAATCTCCTAGTGGCTTCGGGGGTGATCCCAACAATGTGAGGATAATTCAGGAGTTACCCGTCAGCCCTTGCTTTCCCGGTTGGCTTAAGAATTACCCTCGGGCCCACGTACAACCATGTACTCACCAAACTTGCTTGAAATCATGACAATAATGGCTTGCTTGCTTGAAATATTTATTTTGGGAAAACGTTTATAATTATAATATGTTTTGGCCGAAAATAGCACATAAAGGTTGCAGGGTTCTATATACCTAACACAAAACCTCAGCTTCTCTTACAAAAATATAACAAGGATATGCTCTACGGAGCCTGCTCCTCGTCCACGACCTCGTGACCTGTGCAAACACGACGTGTATACGTGAGACATGACCTAAAATGGACCAAATATGACGAACGGCGGAAATGCAACGAGATGACGAGGAAAATGCAATGTGGCATGATAACATCTTGTTTCAGTACATAATAGATCATATAATAGCAATTCGGGGTCAAAGAAGTCGTTGGATCGAGGGGCTAAAATCGTAATTTTATGCAGAGAATTTTGTTCTTTCAGACCCCTGGGAACGGCCGTTCCGGGTTCCCTTTGTAAATGGGAAGGGCCGTTCCCATAAACCCCAAAAACGTGCCAACGATTTCCATTTTAAAACACGCAGAAGCTGGGAACAGCCCTTCCGGCACACAGGCCAAAATAGGAACGGTCGTTCCCAGTCTCGGTCGCCTATTTCATTTGAAAAGGTGGGAACGCCCGTTCCCACAAAGCCTTGAGGCTGGGAACGGTCGTTCCCAGTTCTGCAACTGGAAAGAAACAGAGAAGAACAGAGCATGGCTACGGGATAACAATGAAGCTTCCAACCACTCAAATTCGATCAATAAAAGGCATAAATTTCTGGAAATATGCATGCATGTTTATTCAACAATCAATAACACTCCATTTAAACACATAAATCATGGAAACTCATCAAGAATCAAGGTTTCATGTTCAAGCTCAAACTTGATCATTCAACTAAAATTTCCAAGAATTCATGCCACAAATCATGTTATAATCATGAAATCATGCTTCAATCAACAAATAATCCATCTAGCACATAATTCCTAAACCCTAGCTCATACATATATGATCAAGACTCATCCACTCATGCACAAACAACCTTGGCAATGAAAGAAATGAAGAAGATGGATGAAGAAGATGATCAAGCTTCCCAAACTTGGATTAATTCTTGAAATTCTTGATGAAATGGATGAAAATCACTTCTTTCCCTTTTCTTCTTAATACCGAGAGAGAGAGGATGAGGATGTTAGTGAATTTTGATGATAGAATGATCAAGGAAGCATATAGAAACAATATACAGTGATTCATTTCTTGGAAATGTGTGAAATATTCAAATTGCTAATTAATCCTCCGGTTTATGAAATCATGCAATCAAGTATGCCACAATTTAAAATATGTTCAATTAAGTACTTGCAATGCTATGCAATTAAGTCCCTAGAGTTTAAGAAATATCTAACCAGGGACAATTTAGTAATTGAACACTCTCGGTAGTTATTTTCCGTAATACATATTTTTCCATGACTTGAAATAATTTTCCAATGTTGTGAAATCACATAATTCATATAAATAATGTTTCATGAATTTTATAAAAATATGAAATGTCACGTAGAAATATTGTAAAATTAAAGAATGAAAATAAATTCCTACGTTCAAAAGCTCACACGTGGCGTGCTTACCTGTTCATCCGGAACCGGGGCGTTATATAGTATGTCGTAGATTTATGTGTCATGAACATGTCTATATGCTCGGTTTATGTTTTCGAACTCATTTGACGTGGTAACGAATTTAATTTGAATTGTGGAACCAAATCGGGGGCTAACGAGCAATTAGCGCGCCCTTGGTTCCGTATGTGATATCTTGAGCTCGGGAACTCGGATTCGAGTTCCGTCAACTTCGTTGAACTCGTATTGAAGATTTGGGTTTAATAAACTTAGTCATATATTTTTCCGAAATCATTTGAACCTCCGAAATCCAACCGAAAAATGAAACGGTACCAAAACTGGCACATTTTACTAAAATGGCTCTAACTTGTTCAAACCTTAACCAAATTAACCTTGGTTGGAGTCCTTGTAACCCGAGTTCAGCCCACTATCATCCCATATACTCTTTGAACCGAACCAACCCTCACAAGAGCAAGACAACTCAGCCAAAGTTCCTGACTTCCAGTTCATTCTTGTAACCTTGAATTCCTTGGAGATTTTGGAGCTCAAATCTCTTCCAACTTTCATCCAATCAACAAGGTGAGTTAGGGTTATGTTATACATTCATTCCTGGTCATTTTGATCCATTCACCCCTAATTTTGAGTGAGATTTCATGGAGTTTTAATGATATGATTGAATAGTTAGGTTTAAGTGACTTTTGATGAATTCTTGAATTCCTTTAGTTTATAACTTGTTTTGGTGCTATATATATGATTCTTTTCCCTCATTTATGACTGAGTATGCTTGCATTAGTTGGTGGTTAAGAGTTTCGTGAGATACCATTAATGAAATTGTTATGGAATGCATGAACTACCAACTGATTTTTCTCTCCCTCACGTCTTGATCTGCTGCTAAGCTTTTGAGATTTATTTTGATGTCAAATGCTGCTTCTTTTTACCTTAATTATTGTTGGTTTGATGATTGATTCTTCACGAGAAGTTTTGCCCTGTTTTCATTCGGTTATGCCCTGTTTTTCCTCACGTAAATTTGCTGCATATTTTCTTATTGCTGCTGCGTGTTTCAGGCGGGAATTTCTGGGCATTTGTTGCCTTTTATTACCTTATTATGTTGGCATGAGTTGGTTGAAGTTTATGTACTTGTCTTGGCCTTTTTCTTTCCTTTTTCCCCCTTCCCCTGTTTCGGTAATTGCTGTTGTTGCTGCCTGTTAGCTGCTGTAACACTCTCCCCGGGTGGGGAGAGTTTGAACGTGGAAGTACCCGGGCGGGTACTCCTGCTGCAGAAACCTTCTGTAATCACCTTCCCCGGTCGTGGAAGGTTGCGTGAAGAAGATTGCTCGGACGGGTAGACTGCCGCTGCTGTTTCTGTCTCTTTCTTTCTTTGTTTAGGTGTGGTGTATATATTTAGATCTGCTGCTGTTGTTTCTCTTCATTGGTTGTAGTGTGTGTGTATATATATATATTGTAACACCCCGTCTTCTCGGCAATCCAGGTACGATGTCTCGAGTTTAATTCAGTAATTATGTGATTAACATGCCTTACATGTCAATTTGCAATTTATTTTAGTTATGTGCGCATTAGACTTAATTAATGTACGTGGACTCAATCGTCCAATATTTGCAAATTAGGGACCTAATTCTAATTTGGGTGTTTGAGCCTCACGGCTACCTTGAGCTCGGGAATTCGAATGCGAATCCCAACCTTGTCATTAAGTTCGTTTCGGTGATTCGAACTCGATGATTTAACCCTTTTTATTTTCTAAAGCCGTTTGATAGCCTTACCGTTTTAAATCTGATCCGTTTGGATCGGACCTTTGGCCCGACCCGTTTCCTCTCAAGACCGACCTATTGGAGCCCTTAAAGGGCTGAAAATATTAGCCCTTTCCTCCACTTTTCATCACGTTATTTCAGCCAAGGGAGAAGGGAAGAGAAGGAAGCAAAACCCTACACCTTTGAGCTCAAGATTTCAACTTCGTGTCTCGCCCGATCAACGATACAAGGTAAGATTTGAATTTCTCTCTTCGAGTGTATTGTTTTTTTCCCGATTGAATTCCTTTTTCTTGGCTTGAATTCTTGGACTTGGAAGAGATGATGAATAGTGACTTTTATATGAAAAATTTGATCCATGCTTTCATTCTTGAACTACTTGATCTAAGACTAAGATATGATGTTTCCTTGAGCTCTTTTGGTTTTTATTTGATGGAATTTTGGTTGTTGGGTGAGAATTGCATATAACTCCATTAATGGAGCTTGAAGAAGATGAAAATGGCAACTTGGTTCCTTGTTTGTTTCATGCCTTGAATTTAAGCTATGTTTTAGAGCATGTTTCCATGAACTTATGCCTTGATTTTCATTTCATTTGGTTGAGTTTTGAGGTGGTTTTGATCATTTTTGGTTTCCTTCATGTTTAGCCCCTATTTTTGCCTCTTTTTCTCGTCCAGAAGGACTACCCGGCGGGTAGTTTTGTGTGTTAAAAGTACCCGGGCGGGTAGATTTAGTGCAGAAAGTTTCAGCACTGTTTTCCCCGGCCGGGTAGATTTCTGCCTTGTTTTTCCCCGGCCGGGTACCCCCTCATATGTCCTCGGATTGAGCTGATTTTTGGATATGTTCAAACTTATTGAGTCTAGAACAATCTCCAATTGTAATCACCCAAAAATTCGTTCTAGATTGTGAGATATAACCGTTTTAATTTGGTGTCGCCACTTCGCCGAGATTCTGTATTTGTTCAAGTTCATACCTACGCCATTTTCGCCTCGCTTTGAACCATGATTCGAGACACCTACCATTTTAAAGATATATGTGTCTACTTTCATTTCCAACAAACAAAACTTAATTACCATTTCTCAAACTCAAGTTATGATCATTTTCCTACAGCTTGTGCATCTTGGAAAACTGTCAGCTTTAGCCCAATTTCACTCGGAACCCCTTTTTGTGTTCTTATTCCATTTTTCTCGTATCTTTCCACCTCCAAACTTATTTCTAACGTGTTTTAGCATGTTTATGTATATGCATTTTCTCTTTTTATGCATTTTATGTTTCTTAAGTAATGTAAGTTGTTTGCACGAATCGCTTATGCGCCTTGTTATGGTTTTAGATGCCTCATTATGCATTAATTGTGCACATGAACATGCTTTAATGCATATTATGAATTTGTTAAGCTATGGTATGTGTGTTTCTGCACGTCTTGTATGAATTTGATACGTGTATGAGCTTTTGACTAAGTATTTGCATCTATTACGTGACTAAGCATATGCCGTGCGTCTATATGGTTCATCCTCGAGTCTAAGTTTTGCATATTGTCTCCAGTTTGTCCAGGTGCACCCGGGGTGGTGTTTCGTGATTCGAGTTGATTCCGGGGTGAATCATTTGTCTCATTCTTGGCCACGTCGGTGTAAGGTGAGGGTTAGGATCTTTTCTTTTAGATAAGTGACCTATGGTCTTAATGTGATGTTTTCTCACCCTGCATGCGAATATATATACTATATGTATATTAAATACGTGTCTTATGATATGTTATGAATCTTGTTATTCGATTTCATATGAATTCTTCTGAAATTATACGTATGGGCATATATAAGCTTAAAATGGTTTTGCAACGAGGCTATGCTCCAAACCGTGTGGTGTCAAGTGAACTATGGATCTCCTTTAGCATCCTATGAATTAGGAAGACACGGAGAGGTACGTGTATAGCATATGCCGAGTTGCACGGTAAGGTATGTTTCTTATGGTATGTTTCTTATGTATGAGTCATATGTTTCTAAGTTTCGCGAGTTAGGTATGTTTCTTATGAATCTATTGGAACCTATACGAATCTTATGAATCCCTGGGCCCCGGAGGTGTGGGTAAGGGAGACCGGTGCGGCTGTTGGGGTCGCCGGTTATCACCCCTGTGCACACGCTCCTTTGAAGTACCTACGCGCGACACTGAGGGAGATGGAGAAGGCGTGGTGCTTTGAGCCTTCGGCTGAGGCCGGAGAAGGTATGTTGTGGGTTCGCGACCCCACGTATATTGAGTTGCACGATGTGGGCCCGTAACCCGCATGCAGACTTTTGGAGAAGGTTGGAATACGGGAATATGAATCTTTGAATTTATGAATCTTATGAATTTATGAGTTTATGCTTCTTTATGAATCTTTTAAGTCTTTTGATTAAGGAGTAAGGTTGGAGACCCGTACTCGCCGGGTATTTGAATTCTTTTGTTACGTTGATTATGAAACGGGATAGGAGAGTTTGTTTTCAATATGAGATTTCTACGTTATGTTATGAATCGATCTGAATATAAGAATCCTTATGAGTTACAATATGAATCCCTATGAGTTTTTAATATGAATCCATATACATTCTTGAATCTATGAATCCTTACGAGTTTTCAAACTTAAGAATATACGAATATATGAATAAGTATGAGTACTTTTGTAAAATGGCTTTGGTATGTAAAACCCTATTCCCAGTTCATAGTCTTTTGTTTAATACGTGCTTTGCTCTATATGTAGATACGTGTTGGGTGTGCGTTAGCCGCGCTCAGTCAGTCGAGTTGTAGACTGACCCCTCTCTTTCCCCCCCCCCCCTCTCAGTTGCAGGTGCTAGGTTTGGGTTCGTGCTTGGCGGCGGTCTTCTTTTGAGTCGTTCGGGTCGAGTCTTTACATTCTGCATCTTCATTACTTTTGCCTTTTCATTCTGAGATTATGTATAAGTTTGTAATTTGATTCAAATCTGATATGTATATGATTAGAATTGCCCTTGCTGGGCCTTACCTTATGTCCCAAAAGTTGGCTTGTGTGCCCAAGTTTGCATGTGGCGCGTATGCTTTAATTTCTGCCGGCCCGTGGCCTTGCATGTGTGTATGTTGATCCTGTGCTTCCGCTTCTGGTTTTCGATTTATTGCGCACTCTGTTTCAGGGTCTAGACCGCCTAGCATACGTGTGTTTTATTTGTCACCCGTTCGCCATAGCTTGGTGCGTGATCGGAGCTCCCATTTCGTCACACGTGTCGGGCTATGGTGCGGGGGATGTGGTGCTCCTCGCTCGGGGTGCTACATATATATATAAATATGTTGTGTGCATGTATTACTAGGGTGTGCATGGTATATATATATATATAACATATTAATAATGCATGCATTATGGTGTGTGTGTTGTGTTATGTGTGTGTGCATGAATATATGTATATATATATGTAGTACGTATATATATATATATATATGTATATATATATATATATATAATGTCTAATATTAATATATATATGTATGTGTAGTATATATTTAATATATATTTATGTATATTGTATATAATTTTATATATTCAGTTTTATTTGATTTATTTTAATTATAGAATTTAATTGATACCTATTTCAGGTATTTAAATTACCGATTATTACTTGAACATTTTTATTTATCTAATTTCTAATTGTAAACGTGAAATAGTACATGTTATGATTATTATATGGAATTCTTAGATTAAATTGATATCAAATGTGAATTTATGAATTCGAATGAAAATGAATGAATGAATGGCTTGTTTATATGCCTTAAATTCCTTAATAGTGCACATGAACATTTGCATGACATAATATCATCTTTTACGCATTCATATCATATTCATTTCATTGCCGAGCATCATATATGGTCATTTGAGTCTTACACTCGGTCTTTTGTACAAATTCGGGTTTGGTCGGAGACGAGGGCGAGCATTGAGGCGTTTATGCCTTTCTTTTTGCTTTTAAAAAGGTGGGTTTCTCTTCTAATAGCTAAAACGACCCGATATATCCCTTACGTGAAATGTTATGAGCCAAAATAGTATATTAATATATGGAGTCTTTTAAGAGTAAATGATTTCAAACGTAAACCTTCATTTTATGAAACCATATTCTATGATTTTGGCGAGATTATGTATGTATGAGCACGGGCCCAGGGACTTAGTGTTTGTGGCTATCCGGGGAAGCTTAGGCTGACGGTGATCCCAAACACTAGTTCCAACCATAAACTACGACGCAACCGACCTCTCTAGGAGTTTTAGCGAGAAAGGGGAATCGGGTTCTTGAGGATTCATGTACCTCGCTAGCCACTATGTATGAGGTGGTCGGGTCTTGCAAACCCTTCCACCACCCGGAGGAAGAAGGTGTATATGTATGATTATGATCATGTTATGTATGAGCACAAAAGAATTCTGTGTGATAATGAATAATTAATGTTATGATTACACGAGGTGTTGGTTGGAGATTGCGTACGCCTACTAGCCAGGCCATAAAACCCTATGAAAGATAATGAATAAATATGAATGTCGTAATCCCATTGATGTTTTCTTTGTTTTGCCACTTGGGAAATTCTTATCAAACTTCACATGGTATTAGGGCTTGCATGACTATGTTTAAATTATGCGATATTATATCTTATGCCCCGTTTTATACCCACCAGTCTCTTTTAGACTGAACCCGGTTTGTTTTCAATTGTTTTGTGCAGGTATACGAGTGCTAGGCAGGAATACAAGTCGTCTAGGTCTTGTATTAGTGTTTAACACTTCTTTTCAGTTTGGCATATACTCATACTCTTATTACCATTTTGTATATGATCAGGTTTATGGAGTGTTATGATTTTTTAGGCCGTGTGGGTCGTTGAATACTTGAATGATATTGTATATCTATTTTGGAGCTCGATAGCTCATTGTAAATAATGTATGTTGATCTTGCTTCCGCATTTTTATTTTCGCTCTAATTTTTATACTGTCTTAATCTTGAATAGTTTAAGGGTTAGTCCCGCCTAGCATAGCGTGTGTGTTGTGTCCCCGTTCGTCGTGGATTTGGCACGTGTATGGACTTCTATTTCATATATGGGTCGGGTCTCGGTGCGGGGGATGTGGTACCTTACGCTCGGGTGCTACAGATATACGTAGCCATGCATGAGTGTAACAAAGGAAATTAGAAACAAATGTAAAGCCATGCATGAGTTTGAAAAACTGACTTTCATGCAAAAATGTAAGGGTCGCGGCCGCGACCCATTTTCTTTATAAAATGGTAGCGGCCGCTACCCCTTAAATTCAAAATTTTCCTCAAATATTCAGAATACGTGAGCAACCCGGATTTGAGTCGCGGCCGCGACACCAATTACAGGCAATTCAGGTCGCGGGCGCGACCCTGCTCGCACCAGCAAAACAACGCAGCAACTGACAAAAAAAAAAAAACAGAACAGCAGCAGCCTACTTCGATCCAACACATTCAGGTAAGGTTATACAATAATTATGCAATAAAACATGCATCATTTCAGGCCTAAACAACGCAGCATCAACCAAGACGTGAGCAAGGAGGAAGAGAGCCCAAAATCATCCAAGTTCTTCAAGGTTTCATTAATGGAAAATCAATTAATACTCAACTACCATCTAATACCTGTTCATACCTGATATAAAGGAGTTAAGGTGACCATTCTCATGCTTTAAAACAATCAAAATCATCAAGGAATCCAAGAGATCAAGAAATTCATCTCTATCCTAACTATTCACTCATATTCATCAAACTCCATCAAACAAAGCTCTAATTTAGGGATGAATGGATCAAAATGACTCTAAAGAATGTATATTACAATCATAAACTTACCTTGTGGATTGATTGAGGTTTGAAAGAGATTTGAGCTCCAAAATCTCCAAGGTATGCAAGGTTACGGGATGAACTGGAGAGCAGGGGTTTTGGCTGAGTTTTCTTTGTGTGAGGTGTGTGGTTCGGTTTGGGGCTGGTATGGAGGGTTAGTGGCCTTAACTAGGGTTCCATAGGATTCAACCATGGTTAATTTGGTCAAGGTTTGAGAAAGTTATGGCCATTTTAGTGAGCTTTGGCAGTTTTGACGAACGTAGCACTTTTCGGTTGAATTTCGGAGGTTCAAATAACTTTGGAAAAATATGAGGCCAAATTCATTAAACCCGAATTTTCGTTTCAAGTTCAGCGAAGTTGACGGAACTCGATTCCGAGTCCCCGAGCTCAAGATATCACATACGGAGCCAAAGGTGCGCTAATTGCTCGTTTACCCCCGTTTTGGATTCCGAAGTCAAAATAAATTCGAAACTAAAGCAAATGAACCCGAAAATATGAAACAAACATATATTCATATTCATAACACGTATATCTCCGACATATTAAATTTTCACAAAATTTCGATATCAAATCATATAAGAACGAAGCACGTTTATAACACTCATAAGCCTTGCATTCAAAAATCCAAACATTTCCGAATTATAACAAAAATTAAACTCATTTGTTTAAATATAAGCCAAAGTACACTAATTAAATATACTTTAAAACAATCAAAGTTCACGAATTAATTTAATTCTAATATTAATAAGCTTAAAATATAAATAATTAACATTTTAATATTCAATATAAAATTAAATATACAAAACACTTATAAACAATTAATTCGCGCAATTTGGTAAACACATACATCATACAAGAATACGAAAAAGTTGGGGCGTTACATTTTAGGCACAAAAAGTACCCGCCCGGGTAGCCTTCCAGGGCTGGAAAAAGGGGCAAAACAGGGGTTGCTTCGAGGAGGGAAGAAAAGGGATCAAAACCCCAAGCAAACTCAACCAAAATGCTCCAAAACAATCATATATCATGCATAACTCACAAATATATCATGTAGGAACATCAAATGCAAGTTTAGATCAAATTAAAACACATTAATTCACAACCCATACATATATATACATCTATATATACACAGATATACATATACACCTTCTTGAATCAATAATTCGAGACTCAAGCATAGATCAACATGTATTAATGCATATACACCCAAGAATTCAAGTTATCAAGCTTATAATTAAAATCCGTAAAATATTCATAACATTCACTCAG
This sequence comes from Lantana camara, assembly GCA_037501455.1. Lineage (NCBI taxonomy): Eukaryota > Viridiplantae > Streptophyta > Magnoliopsida > Lamiales > Verbenaceae > Lantana > Lantana camara. Next base: position 59,272,242 of record CM074858.1, read on the forward strand.
ATACACATTCATATATATGTATAGATACCTTAAAGAAAATGAAGAAGGATGGATGGGATGATGATGAGATGATGAAGATGATGACAATGGATGCTTGGTTCTCCCTTCTCTTCTTCTTCTTCTTCTTGCTTGGAGATCAAATGTGTGTGAGTGATGGAGATGAGAGAATGTGATGAGTGTGTGTGTATTAGAGATTTACTATGTGTTCTTGTGTGAGTATGTGTATATATGATACATTGTATAATGTATGTAATGTATGCATAGATATATAACATATATGTATAAAGTAAAAGTAAAGATATTATGTATATTATATTTTATAAATGCATATGCTTTTGTGTATGAGTGTGTAATATATATATATATATATAGATGAGTGTGTGTATATTATATATATATCTAGTGCATGTTTCTTGAAGATATACATGAATGCATATATATATATATTAATGCCACTTGCTCAAGAAATTAGTTTAAGTATATAGATATACATATGTATATAGGAAGATATGTTATAAGATGAAATGTATAAATCATGCATGTGTTAAGAAATGGAATTGCAATTAAAATGATCACATAAGCAATTAAGCAATTATTCACATAATCCACTTAGTCTCAAATTCAATTAAGCATGTTTAACAATCTAACTCTCAAACTCACGCGTGTCGTGCGCGTACCTGAATAATTTGAAAATACGAGGCGTTACAGTTCTAGTTCGGGTTCACAAGCAATTCTTGGAAAGAGACCGGTGTACAAAGTCCATCCCCTTCCGAATCCTCAAAACAAGCAACCTAAATCGACAAATCCAAATTCTCCTATGGCTATCAAGGGTCCCAAGTGTGTGCATTACAGACGAACAAATCACTTGTCGGAGAATTGTTGGAAACTTCACAAGAATTGCTTCGGATGTGGGTCACCGGAGCATATGTTAGATCAATGCCCACACAAGAGGCCGAATTATGTGCTGGGAAGAAATCAAAGGCCCGCTATTCAAGCTCGGGCGTATGCTTTGGGTGGAGAAGGAGAAAGAGCCACCGAGGTTGATCAAAATGCCTCGGTGAGAGGTATAATTGCATACATGGCATAACATCACGTGCATTGGTCGATCCCGAGACCATTTATGCATTTATTTTCGGGATGCATTGTTGTGGTTGTTGTTGTTTTACTCTCTTGTATGCCCTTTACTTGCGCATGCCTTCATTGTAAGTTTCTTTTGAGAGTTCTTGGTGAGATTTTACGTTGACCTGAGTGTTCAGTAAGCTTGAGGGTCGAGTTCTCCCTGTCAACTTGATATAGCCATGGACAATAATGAAGTTTTTGGTTGAGGTGCAAGACTAAAGAAGGCAAGAGATCGAAAGTCGAAGAGTCCATCAGGGAGATCAATGAGAAGATGAGAAGTTGTATCTGGAATGAGTAGTGATCAAAGGGACCTAATGGTAATTTTGATCAACAATTTTTGTTAAGAGTTTCGAGTCATGGAAAGCATATGTAAGCGATAGAAAAATAATAGTTTCATGCCTCTAAGGTTCTACGAATGAGATAAGAGGATATGGCTTAGTGGATAAACAGTGACATGAGGATAAAATCGTAAGTTTGATCTAAAATTTTCGGAAATGATTTTAGAACAAGAGATGTGAGTTATGGTATTCAAGAGATACAAATTTGAGGCTTTAGGATTCTATTGAGGGAATGAAAGCTCAGGAAATGAATAATAATATGTGGTTTTAAATGAGATCGCTCCCATAGTCACACAATAGCACATAAGAACAACTTAAAACACATAGAAATGTGATGCATGATGAACATTTGATGGATCAAAGTATATAAACGCTTTCACTTTCTTTCAACATTTATTAATTCCAACTTGGCCCTGTTTAGGGCTGTTACATGGTCATTCCTACATATTCACAGCTACTGATTACTTCTCAAAGTGGGCAGAAGCAGTACCCCTTAAAGAGGTGAAAAAGGAAACACTAGCTGAGTTCATCCGAAACAATCTGATTTTTAGATATGGGGTACCTTGATACATCACTGATAATGGTAAACCCTTTTACAACAAGCTAATGGACAAACTATGCGTGTAATTTGGCTTTAAACAACATAACTAGTCAATGTATAATGCAGCTGCAAATGGTTTGGCAGAGGTGTTTAACAAAACTTTGTGCAATCTCTTGAAAAAAGTTATATCTAAGTCAAAAAAAGGATTGACATGAGAAAGTTGGGGAAGCGTTATGGGCGTACTGGACAACACATAGAACCGCTACTCAAGCTGCCCTTACTCGTTAGTTTATGGAGTTGAAGTAGTGCTCCCTTTGGAAAGCCAAATACCATCACTTCGCATAGCAATTCAAGAAGGTCTTACTCTGGAGGATAATGCTCGTCTTAGACTTGAAGATTTGGAAGCACTCGATGAGAAAAGACTTATAGCACAACAACAACTTGAATGCTACCAAGCCCGAATGCCAAGAGCATTTAACAATAAAGTGCATCCGCGGTCATTCCAAGTAGGGGACTTGGTCTTAGCAGTGAGAAGACCAATTACCATCACTCAGCATATGGGAGACAAATTCATGTCGAAATGGGATGGTCCGCATGTGGTAAAAGAAGTGTATACAAATGGTGCTTACAAGTTGCTCGATAAGGACGGCTTACACATCGGACCTATAAATGGAAAATTCTTGAAGAAATATCACGCATGATAAAGGAGAATGCTCCTCGATGCACGAGCCTAAACTGCATGTCACTCCTAACCCATATGAGTATAAACTATGTACGGTAACCACCAATGGTAAAGTATGTGGCTAAACAACTAACTTAGTCCACTAAAGATGTTTCATGTGGTTAAAATGATAGATATGCCACCTTGTCCAGGGTGGTTAAACAATGGATACTCCTGGCCCGCATGAGTGTAAACTGTATACGGCTCCCCCTTCAAACAAAGTTAACCATTTGAACTACGTTATGACTTGATCCCTTTTAAAAGGGTACGTAGGCATCTTAGATGTTTTATAAGTTCAGTCGCAACTTCCTTTTGATTCATGTTTCCTTGTTAACTTGAAAATTCTTCAAGTATCAAATCAAAAATCACAAGTTAAATTTAATCACAACTTTTGTAGCACCCGAGCGCGAGGTACCACATCCCCCCGCACCGAGACCTGACCCGAATATGAAATGGACACTCCATACCCGAGCTAAATCACAATGAACGGGGACATACACACAAGCTATGCTAGGCGGGACTAACCCTTAAACCATAAAATCAGAGTAAAACAATAAAGCGGAATCAATAACTGATCATAATATATACAATGAGTATTCAGGCTCCAAAAATAGATCATTTACAATATGCAAATATCCAAAAGAGCCATCACAATCTAAGCTATCATATGCGCTCCAAAATATAGTATTGAGTCATAATATAAGCATGAGATGAGTGTACTACACAAAACAAATGCTAGACTCAAATACAAATCCCAAAGACTCGGATTCCCGCCTAGCAAATCCCGAAAAACTGCATAACTGAAAACCAAACGGGTTCAGTCCAAAAGGCACTGGTGGGTATAAAAAAAACAGGGCATAAGTATAATATAAGACATTATTTAAACATTCACATGCAAGTTATAATCCTAAATGAGGTTTTTAAAGCATTTCCCAAGTGGGTGAAATAAAGAAATCGTCAAAAGGGATTATAACAATCAATTTTCATTAGGTCCTTCGTGGCCCGGCGAGTAGGCATGCATTATCTCCAACCAACACCTTGTGTAATTCATTAAACATTCATTCTTTCTTTCTTTTCATGCATTACATTTTTTCGTGTACATTCATTATCATTTACACCTTCTTCCTCCGGGTGACGGACAGGTTTGCAAGGCTTGGCCATCCATTCATTGACCAAAAGGGGGTTACATGACTCCCCAAATGGCGCTCAGCATCCATTCCTCGCTAACTCCTAACGAGGTCCGGTTATGCCGTTATTTGGTTGGAACTAGTGTAAGGGATCATCGTCGGCCCATGTCTCCCCGGATAGCCACTCACACTAAACCCACCTTAGAATTACAAAAAGAAGACCACAAGAGCCTCAATGACCGGCCTCGTCTCCAACTAGCTCGAAATTTGTGGAAGGAAGGTGAAGTGAGACTCAAAATGACCATATAAGACGCTCGACAATGTAATGATCATGATATGAATGCATAAAAGAGGATATTATGTAATGAACACGTTCATGTGCACGATTAATATCTTAAAGACATATAAACTATTATTCCATTCCTTTCAAGAAACGTTTAAATCCGTTCAAGTTCATAATTTCCATAGTTCATACCAAATCAATCCAAGGAATTCAAATAATGATCATAACAAATAATATCACATGTATATATATCATACAAGTCATAAGATAAGAAATATATAACAGAGTTCGAGAGGTTATCTCGTTATGCACCTAATATAGTGAGTGATGACTTTCATAAAGCGACGCAGTTTTTCCAGGGACTCAGAACGAATATTTAGGCACTATGGAAGCGGTCAACACGAGTACCTGGGTAAAAGCTACTTGAAAGGCTTTAGAGGTCAAGGATGCTGTAAATGCAAGAAGATCTACCTATCAATCAGCATAGGCTTTGGGTTCAGGCTCAGGATCGGGTTCTAGCACCGGCAAGAGGCCTATTTCTTACACAGCTCCACCACCTGTGAAAGATCCTTGGTAGAATTCCCGACCTACTGGACCGGTTCAGAAATCTCCACCTGCACCTACTTTGCCACCACCTCCTGAGAAGCCCAAATGTACCTTCTGTGGCACCTACGCACAATTATGATAATTGTAGAAGGTGATTCGGTTTATGCCTTATTTATGGGAGCGTCAAGCATATGGTGGATCGATATCCGGATCGTCGTGATCAGCCTACCAGGGGTCAGAGGCCACTTATCCGAGCTCGTGCTTATGCTCTAGACGGAGAGCAGCAGGATGCCGATGTAGATCCCGTCGCTATAGTTGAAGGTACAATATGCATATATGGCACGAACATACTCACCTTGTTTGATCCGAGAGCTACACACTCCTTTCTTTCTAGTGTTATTGCTGTTACTTTGGTTTTGCCTGCTATTTGTTCTTCTGCATGCTATGTGGTTAGTTCTCCCTTTGGTAGTAGCATATAAACTGTTCAGAGAGGTTCCGGTGAGTATCGAGGGTCGAGTTTTTCTGATAGATTTCATCGAGATGCCGATGACTCGCTATGGATCTATTCTGGGTATGGATTGGCTATATAGACACTGTGCTACTGTTGATTATCGGGCAAAGAGGGTCCAGTTCGGTTCAGAGGTTACTGTGGGTTAGAGTTCGAAGACGGTACCACTACTTTCTTTTACCGAGGCTCATAAACTTGTTCAAGAAGGAGCTACGGGGTTTATTTTTGGAAAACAGGAATCAGAAAGCAGCGGAAATTTAAAATTTTTCCAACAAAAGGATGAATACTCGCAATCGTGAATCCAAATTCGTAGAGATTAGAAACTTACTTTTCAATAATCTTTCTTAAAGCGTTTCAAGCCACCCAAGAACGCTCTTCTCGCGGCTTGATCCCCTCTCCTTAGATTCTGAGAAGAGAACTTATGTTCTCTTCGAAGGGGAGCCTAGTCCCGAAGGGGACGCTCCCACTAGGGCCGAGCGGGACGCGATCAAGAAGTGGAAGGATGATAATCTCCAAGCCCGTTCCCTTATGTTGGCTAACATGTCTCCGGACTTGCAAAGGCAACATGAGGCCATGGAATTTGCTTGGGAGATTTATGACCACTTAGAGCAACATTACCGCCCTCATGAACGTGTTACTAGGTTCACTTCAAAGGAATTGTTCCACTTGAGAATGAGGAAAGGTTCCAGTGTCCATGAATATGGACTCAAGTTTCTCGCCCTTACTGAGAAACTTGCTTCCATGGACATGCCACTGAAAGATGAGCTTTCAGTGGACCTGTTGCTAGCCTCGCTCCCACCATCATTCAACCAATTTATCCTTAACTTCAATATGAATCATGTTGGTGCTACTGTAGCTGAGCTGATTAGTCAGCTTGTGACTACTGAAAGCGCGATCAAGAAGGACAATAAGGTTCTGATGGTGAATGCTCCATCTTCCTCTTCTGGGCCTTCTAAAGGTAAAGGGCAAGAAAGCCCAAAAGAAGAAGAAACCCCTTAGGCCCACTGGTGGTGTTTCGAAGGGGAAAGCCCAAAAGAAGAAGCGTGATCAGAAAGAGGATGTTTGCTTCCATTGTGGCAAAACGTGATATTGGAGGAGAAACTGCCCAGAGTACCGGTTGTGGAACTCATATCTGTAATAATGTACAGATGCTAAGTGAAGTCCAACAACTCAAAGAAGGAGAATGTGTCTTGAAGATCGGCGATGGCTCAAATGTTGAAGCTCGAGCTTTAGGCACAAGTAGATTAGATTTAGGTAGTTTTGAGTTAGTTTTAAATAAAGTCCTTTATGTACCGAGCATTATTCGTAATATAATTTCAGTTCCAATTTTAGATTGTGAAGGTTATGAAACTTATATTAAGAATGGTAAATACTTTATCAAACGGAACAACTCTTCTGAAGCACCCCAAGCGGTGGGGCACCACACCCCCGCACTATGACCCGACACGTGGTACGAAATGGAAAGTCCGCACACGCACCAAGTCACAGCGAACGGGTGACAAACGAAAAAACCAACCTAAGCTAGGCGGTACCTAACCCTGTACAAGTAAAAAATGCAAAAACCCGAATGCGGAAGCGATGCAAAATATAAACTAACAAAAACTTTAATCAACAAACATAAATAAAGGGGTTCAACTAATTCCACGAACCTGTCCTAACCTATCCCGAATACAAACATACAACAAAGACGGGTTCAACTAATCCAAGCCCTTTCCTAACCTGTCCCGAAAATTCATATAATCAAAGCATAAACATCATCTTGTACAGAACATACTATATACATAATTTTCATACATAATTTGGAACAAAGTACTTAACAAAAATCAAATGGACTGACACAGACTCGACAAACCCGACTCAAAGCCGCCTAGCTCGAACACCAACAACTTGCACCTGCAAACTAAAACATAGGTGGGGCGAGGGTCAGTCCACTGACTGAGTGAGGGGGGCTGAACTCACACACTCTATACATAATAAGGAGCAGAGCACGTATCAAAAGAAAGATTATGAACCGGGAGTAGGGTTTTGCATACCAAAACCATTTTCAAATCATACTTGTACAATTTTCAAACCAAACTTATACATACACTACAAGAAATCCTGCAAATTCCGACGGAAAATTCCGAGGGAATTCCAACGGAAATAGTGAATTCCGACGGAATTCCGAGGGAATTCCGACGGGACACATGCCGTAGGAAAACCCTCCCTCGGAATTCAAAACCGACGGAAAACCGACGGAATTCCGAGGGACAAAAATCAGAAAAAAAAAAATAAATTTAAAAAATTCCGAAGGAATTCCGAGGGAAATCCCCGTCGGAATTTGCTTTAAAAAAAAATTTAATTAATTATTTCCGACGGAATTTCCCTCGGAATTCCGTCGGAATTTACTGGAAAAATAAAAACTTAATGAGCCACTAGGGATTCGAACACCCGTCCTCGTGGTAGGAAGACCTTATGGAAACCAAGGTAAACCAGTTGAGCTAGATCAATTCATTGGTTTAGTTTGATACAAATATTTATATATCATTTGAAATAATAAAATCATAAATTTTGTAGACTATAATTAAAATTGAGTTCTAAGAAAATATTAATTATAACTACAAATATTATAATACGTCATAAGAATTCAATTTAAGCATAGATAAAACCGACGGAATTCCGATGGAAATCCCGTCGGAATTATTTAATATTATTTTTAATTTTTATTTTTAAAAAATCCGACGGAATTCCGACGGAATGCCCGTCGGAATTATTTAATTTCTATTTTTATAGTTTATATTTAAAAAAACCGATGGGAATCCCATCGGAATTCCGTCGGAATTATTTAATATTATTTTTAAATTTTATTTTTAAAAAAATCTGATGGAATTCCGACGGAATTTCCGTCGGATTCATTTAATTTTTATTTTAAAAAAAAAAAACAAATTCCATCGGAATCCCGTCGGAATTTCGAGGGAATTCCGACGGCCTGTTTCCCTCGGAATTTTCCGTCGGATTTCGGCGAATTTCTTGTAGTGATATCTTATCTTATCCAAACTATAACATACTGAGCTTAACCGTATCATATCAAAAGAGAAAGCTCCTATCCCGTTTCATAATCAACATAACATATCATATTCATATACCCTGCGAGTACGGGTCTCCCACCTTACTTCCATATCGAATCATACGTATCATATCAGAAACCAACAAATATCATAAACAATCCAACCCCAACACCATGTAGTTCGGGGAGCAAACCCTCACTACTCATACAGATACAAACACACACGGGGTAGCTTACCCACACTGTGCCTTCCCCGGTTATCCACCGAGGGCTCAAGATACCACGCCTTCCCAACCTCCATAGGTCGCACGTGAATATCTCAAATGAGAACGTGCACAGGGGTCATAACCGGCGACCCTATGGTCGTCCCGGGTCTCCCTTACCCACGTCTTGGGGCCCAACACAACAGACCATAGCTTATCAGATCATAACTCCCTACACACCAAACTTATCATATCGTATCAAAATCATACTTACGTACCTTATCGGAGCATACCATACCTTACAACTTAGCATATGCTATAAACGTACCTCTCCATGTCATCCTAATCCGCAGCTGGTATGAAGACACACGGTTTGGAGCATAGCCTTGTTGCAAAACATATCAAGCTTACATATGCTCGTACATATACAGTTCGAAAACCTTTAATCATATGACAAATTCATAAACATATCATATAAACACATATCTATTATATAAATATAATAGAATAATCGCATGCAGGCTTGAAAACGAGCACAGAAGGTTGTAGGTCGCTTTAACTAAACAGAAATCCTAAAAGCTCACCTTACACCGACAAGAACGGAAAACACAAGACAAGAAGTCCCACTGGAACCCAAACAGCTGACAGACACCCCCTGGAAGAACCCTGATTGACTGAACACACAGAACACAAGACTCAGACTCAAATCACAACCACAAAGACGCACGGTTATGCTCACGAATACAAATGATGCAGAGTTAGTTCACATTTATCGAAATTAAGTCACTCATATCAAATCACAATCATTTCGCACATTAGAATATGCATAACTTATATAATTCATATTATCAGGTAGGAAATTATAAATCGAGACATAATAATTTAAAACCTATCATGCTCCAAGTCTTGCGAGAATAAAACATAAATCTCATATCAATTTATTTAAAATTACATATTTGCATAATTTACAAAATTCCCAACAATAGTATACTTAAACAATTCATTCAAATTAAAGTACAACGTATCCTTTCATGATTCGTTTCCTATGTTTCATACAACTTCATAATCAATTAGTTTCTAAAATTACACTAACATCCCCTCAAACAATAATTATTCTCAAATAGATAGGCGTAAAATGAGGTCAATAAATTCCATAAATCATGAATCAAGGGTTCATACATCATAACATATTTCCAAGTATCATACAACTCATAATTTCAATTTATAGTTCATACAAGATCGAAATTTACAATTAAAACAATTAACGAAAATAAATACAACTACTTCAAAAATTCATATAAAATCAACCGGACATCCGATTGATGAACGGAAAGTGGCGTTGCACTCACCACGATGAGAGAAACTTGCTGTCCGAAGGGCGTCGGAACACCGCCACCGGAACCTGCCGGACCGCCATGTGCAGCCACCGGACCACCACCTCCGGTGGTCGAAAAAATCCCCCGAAGGACAGAAACGTACGCCTCGGCCTGCTTGACAAAAGCCCTCAACCAATTTCAGAAAATACCAAACACGTCGGACTTCGTTGACAAAAAACCGAACTAAATCCCAACGACGAAAATTGAAATTAAACTCAAACCGTAAAACGAAAATGAAATCCGAACATACCGCTGGAAAGCACGTAACGAGGCCTTCGAAAGCCCCTAACCAAAAGCCGAAAAAGGTCGCCGAAAAAATCACAGCCGGTCCAGAGCCGGTCCTCCGCCACCGGTCCGGTTCTTCGGCCACCACCTACACGAACAACTCAATCTCGTAGAGTTAGACAACTTCTCAGAAGGAACCTTCGCCAAAAGATCACCGGAAAAGCTTCAAACCGCCGCCCAAAAATCCGCCGCTGCGCCACTCGCTGGTTCAGCCATCTTCGGCGCGATTTGCTCCGATTTGAGGCCGAAAATGGATTTAGGATGTCGAAAAAAGTAGCCGCCAAAGATCCTCCGGAAAAGCCGCCGGAAAGCGGCGAACGCCGCTGCTACAGTGTACCTCCGCCGCTGCGTCACTTTCAGGTGGCGCGTGAGCCGCCGTCGCCAGTCGGTTGGCCACGCCGTTGCTCCAGAAATAGTGGTCGGAATGTCGCGTTACAAGCCCATCCAAAAATCGGGCAATTCCGATGCCGGAAGCCGCCGTAATCCGCCGGTGAAGTGGCGGAGGTAATTTCAGCCGCCTGCCACTCGCCGTAGTGCCGCCACCATCCAGTTTCAGGCCATGATTTTGGTATCATCGTGTCGGGCTCGTCGAGCTGATAAATTTCCATTATTCACACGTCGAATTCCATCGAGAAACGAGCAAGAACGAGCATGTGTGTGTGTCTTCACCTCAAGTGTGTGTGAGGATAGAGGGACGAGAGACGCGGGAGAAGAGAGAGAAGAGCTGGGCTGATTTGCACGAAATACGAGGATTCGGGGTATAATATCTCGGGTCCTCGTATGCAAAAACGAACGGAAGAAGGGGTTAACGAAGTCAGAATTGGGCAAACTCAGAGTCTACGGACTCGTCTCGATGCCCCGAACACAAAGCAAGGGTCAAAAAGGTCGAACTCTCGACTGAACGAGAAATGACCGAATAACCCCTAAAAAGAGAAAATTGCAAACAGGCCCCTAAACTCTAAAAGAGTTCAAAATAGGGCCACGCAAAGCACAAAGTCACATAATTAATCACATAAAAAGGTTGGAATGTGGCGTACCTTATACGTCGAACAAACGTGGTGTCATAATCTCCCCTCCTTCAAAAGGACCTGTCCTCAGGTCCTAGTACTGAGTCGTAAAGCTTCGAACTAGAATACTTCAATCCATCTCCTGAAATCGTGTAGAGTCATAGCCCTGACAGTGAAGTTTACTCCCACTGATTGCATCAACTCCTTGTAGAGTTCCGTAGTCACAGAGGTTTGTTCAAACACTTGACCGTTGGTCGCTTCAAACTTGTTCGATCCTTACTAGGCCACTGCACCCAAAGCTCAATACCGACGCTTTCTCGTCGACTGCAAACCAGCACCAGGCTACACTCAACTCAGCCACGACAAATAAGAGAGAATCCCATCTCTCAGCACGCAAGAGAGAGAGCCCCGTCTCCCAGCACATCAAAAGAGAGAACCCCGTCCCTCAGGCACAGAATTGAGAGAACCCCGTCTCTCAACCACGTAATCGAGAGAGGCCCGTCTCTCAACCTAAGTCTGGCAGACTTCCACATCTTCCAAACATTCTAGTTTGAGAAAATCCAGCATTTCTCAAACCCTAGATTCGAGAGAATCCAACATCTCCCAAACATCTAACTCCAAGAGAATCCAGCATCTCTTGCTCACATAATTTAGAAAGAATCCAACATCTTTCTATCACATAAATAGGGAGAATCCCACATCTCCCTAACACGTAAATAGAGAGATCTCAACAACTCTCTAGCACACAAGTTCACTTACTCAGCATTCAAACATACACACGTCAAAATAACACTGGATGCAAAACATGGGATGTATGTAAAGTGCACCTTTGCACGACTGATATCGGTGTCCCTGGAGTATAGACTCCTCATCCATGCTCAACTCAAGGGGGATATCACGATGGAATCTCTGTAAAATAAGATGGCAATGTGTGTATATGCATGAAGGGTTAGTGAATAATTAGGAAATTTTAAACACGTAGGCATGACTAATTCTCACAAGCAAGTTATTCATTCAATTAGTAGGAATTCACAAACAACAACAAATTTCAAGTTATGAAAATTAAATCACTTAATCACATTATTAAAATCAATAACATCCATCGAGCAAAATAAAATAAAATATAATTACTAATGCGATGCATGTGTGCAAATGCCATGGATGTTTAGCGTACCGTTCACCGTAGCAACAGAGTCAAAGTTCGAATTTTCTTGGATGGCAGAGGTCCTAATCCGTAGTAAGCTAGAATTTTGACCTCTGACTCATAACTGCAGTGCTTCTCAAATTCCTAAGTGTTCGTTTGGCCTTATTCGGTCGATCCTGCTTTGGTGTACCATCTCGACTGATGTCTTCTAGCAACTATTCCATAATTCCCTCATCTTCAGTATCTGAGGCATGTTTGTATAGTAAATCGATCATTTCAACTTTTGTAGATTGTGTTCGTAGGCATGCCCCAAAACACGAGATTGACAATCATTGTCTCGAGTCAACATCAACGACAAGTAAGGAGACATCCTATTGTCCAGGCGAGCCACGAGAAATATCCCCGTGAAGAATCAAAGTTGGGACCTTGTGTGGCGCCAAACATTAAGGGACAATTCCAAACCCAAATAAATCCATACACTTTCGCAGCTATTCCCCATCTGTCTACCAACTTTCATCAAATCATTTATGAGGCTACGAGCATCACATCGTGCAGAGAAATTGACCACAGCCCAACGTTCTATCTTACATGCATTCACCCTATACCTTGAAGCTATTAGCCTGATCGTATATTTTCTGGTTAACCCCTGACCAAATTCCGAAGTGGCTTCAACTAAACAACACTCGGTGGATCAGGTAGATGAACACCTGTTTCCATACTATTAGCATCTAGCTATTGTTGAATTCTTGTAGAGATTCCTTTGCTTTTCATCGAAGTAGTCAGAAGATGGAAGTTTCAAATCCTCCTTCACAAAATTATAGAAATGGAAAGTGTTGTCACGATCAACTTCAAATTTTTGGCATCGAGCTAACGCCCTACAATTCATAAATTGGATAAATATCTATGCATGTGGGTTAGTACTTGGGTATGTCAAGTAATGAAAGCAATTAAGAGCACCTAATTAATGCACATGCAATAAGTAATTTACTAAAATTTAAAGCATAAAATGTTAATTTTGCCAAAAATCATAATCATAGTTTGCACACAATCACATAAGCTCAGACAAATTCATGCAGAAAAGTCAAAATTTCACATCAGACGAATGCAATGCACAAGTATTCCTATGCCGTACGACCTAAACTGATACGACATGACTCCAGAGCACCGGTTCTGAACCTGGTAGCTCTGACACCACTTAAGATGAAGCACCCCAAGCGGTGGGGCACCACACCCGCGTACGAAATGGAAAGTCCGCACACGCACCAAGTCACAGCGAACGGGTGACAAACGAAAAAACCAACCTAAGCTAGGCGGTACCTAACCCTGTACAAGTAAAATATGCAAAAACCCGAATGCGGAAGCGATGCAAAACATGAACTAACAAAAACTTTAATCAACAAACATAAATAAACGGGTTCAACTAATTCCATGAACCTGTCCTAACCTGTCCCGAATTTAAACATACAACAAAGACAGGTTCAACTAATCCAAGCCCTGTCCTAACCTGTCCCGAAAATTCATATAATCAAAGCATAAACATCATCTTGTACAGAGCACACTATATACATAATTTTCATACATAATTTGGAACAAAGTACTTAACAAAAATCAAATGGACTGACACAGACTCGACAAACCCGACTCAAAGCCGCCTAGCTCGAACACCAACAACTTGCACCTGCAAACTAAAACATAGGTGGGGCGAGACTCAAAGCCGCCTAGCTCGAACACCAACAACTTGCACCTGTAAACTAAAACATAGGTGGGGCGAGGGTCAGTCCACTGACTGAGTGAGGCGGGCTGAACTCACACACTCTATACACAATAAGGAGCAGAGCACGTATCAAAAGAAAGATTATGAACCGGGAGTAGGGTTTTGCATACCAAAACCATTTTCAAATCATACTTGTACAATTTTCAAACCAAACTTATACATATCTTATCTTATCCAAACTATAGCATACTGAGCTTAATCGTATCATATCAAAAGAGAAAGCTCCTATCCCGTTTCATAATCAACCTAACATATCATATTCATATACCCGGCGAGTACGGGTCTCCCACCTTACTTCCATATCGAATCATACGTATCATATCAGAAACCAACAAATATCATAAACAATCCAACCCCAACACCATGTAGTTCGGGGAGCAAACCCTCACTACTCATACAGATACAAACACACACGGGGTAGCTAACCCACACTGTGCCTTCCCCGGTTATCCACCGAGGGCTCAAGATACCATGCCTTCCCAACCTCCATAGGTCGCACGTGAATATCTCAAATGAGAACGTGCACAGGGGTCATAACCGGTGACCCTATGGTCGTCCCGGGTCTCCCTTACCCACGTCTCGGGGCCCAACACAACAGACCATAGCATATCAGATCATAACTCACTACACACCAAACTTATCATATCGTATCAAAATCATACTTACGTACCTTATTGGAGCATACCATACCTTACAACTTAGCATATGCTATAAACGTACCTCTCCATGTCATCCTAATCCGCAGCTGGTATGAAGACACACGGTTTGGAGCATAGCCTTGTTGCAAAACATATCAAGCTTACATATGCTCGTACATATACAGTTCGAAAACCTTTAATCATATGACAAATTCTTAAACATATCATATAAACACATATCTATTATATAAATATAATAGAATAATCGCATGCAGGCTTGAAAACGAGCACAGAAGGTTGTAGGTCGCTTTAACTAAACAGAAATCCTAAAAGCTCACCTTACACCGACGAGAATGAAAAACACAAGCCAAGAAGTCCCACTGGAACCCAAACAGCTGACAGACACCCCCTGGAAGAACCCTGATTGACTGAACACACAGAACACAAGACTCAGACTCAAATCACAACCACAAAGACGCACGGTTATGCTCACGAATACAAATGATGCAGAGTTAGTTCACATTTATCGAAATTAAGTCACTCATATCAAATCACAATCATTTCGTACATTAGAATACGCATAACTTATATAATTCATATTATCAGGTAGGAAATTACAAATCGAGACATAATAATTTAAAACCTATCATGCTCCAAGTCTTGCGAGAATAAAACATAAATCTCATATCAATTTATTTAAAATTACATATTTGCATAATTTACAAAATTCCCAACAATAGTATACTTAAACAATTCATTCAAATTAAAGTACAACGTATCCTTTCATGATTCGTTTCCTATGTTTCATACAACTTCATAATCAATTAGTTTCTAAAATTACACTAACATCCCCTCAAACAATAATTATTCTCAAATAGATAGGCGTAAAATGAGGTCAATAAATTCCATAAATCACGAATCAAGGGTTCATACATCATAACATATTTCCAAGTATCATACAACTCATAATTTCAATTTATAGTTCATACAAGATCGAAATTTACAATTAAAACAATTAACGAAAATAAATACAACTACTTCAAAAATTCATATAAAATCAACCGGACATCCGATTGACGAACGGAAAGTGGCGTTGCACTCACCACGATGAGAGGAACTTGCTGTCCGAAGGGCGTTGGAACGCCAGCACCGGAACCTGTCGGACCGCCACGTGCAGCCACCAGACCACCACCTCCGGTGGTCAAAAAAATCCACGGAAGGACAAAAACGTACGCCTCAGCCTGCTTGACAAAAGCCCTCAACCAATTTCAGAAAATACCAAACACGTCGGACTTCGTTGACGAAAAATCGAACTAAATCCCAACGACGAAAACTGAAATTAAACGCAAACCGTAAAACAAAAATCAAATCCGAACATACCATTGGAAAGCCCGTAACGAGGCCTTCGAAAGCCCCTAGCCAAAAGCCGAAAAAGGTCACCAGAAAAATCGTCGCCGTCCAGAGCCGGTCCGCCACTGCTCCACCACCGCCAGCTGGTTCTTGGGCCGCCACCTACACAAAAAACTCGATCTCGTAGAGTTAGACAACTTCTCAGAAGGAACCGTCGCCAAAAGATCACCGGAAAAGCTTCAAACCGCCGCCCAAAAACCCCCCGCTGCACCACTCGCCGGCTCAGCCATCTCCGGCGTGATTTGCTCCGATTTGAGGCCGGAAATGGATTTAGGATGTCGAAAAACGTAGGGAACCGCCAAAGATCCTCTGGAAAAGCCGCAGGAAAGCGGCAAACGCCGCTGCTACAGTTCACCGCCGCCGCTGCGTGACTTTCAGGCGGCGCGTGAGCCACCGTCGCCAGTCGGTTGGCCGTGCCGTTGCTCCTGAAATAGTGGTCGGAATGTCGCGTTACAAGCCCGTCCAAAAATCGGGCAATTCCGATGCCGGAAGCCGCCGCAATCCGCCGGCGAAGTGGCGGAGGTAATTTTCACCGCCTGCCACTCGCCGTAGCGCCACCACCATCCAGTTTCAGGCCATGATTTTGGTATCATCGTTTCGGGCTCGTCGAGCTGATAAATTTCCATTATTCACACGTCAAATTCCATCGAGAAACGAGCAAGAACGAGCTTGTGTGTGTGTCTTCACCTCAAGTGTGTGTGAGGAGAGAGGGACGAGAGACGCGGGAGAAGAGAGAGAAGAGCTGGGCTGATTTGCACGAAATACGAGGATTCGGGGTATAATATCTCGGGTCCTCGTATGCAAAAATGAACAGAAGAATGGGTTAACGAAGTCAGAATTGGGCAAACTCAGAGTCTACGGACTCGTCTCGATGCCCCGAACAGAAAGCAAGGGTCAAAAAGGTCAAACTCTCAACTGAACGAGAAATGACCGAATAACCCCTAAAAAGAGAAAATTGCAAACAGGCCCCTAAACTCTAAAAGAGTTCAAAATAAGGCCACGCAAAGCACAAAATCACATAATTAATCACATAAAA
Organism: Lantana camara; assembly: GCA_037501455.1. NCBI lineage: Eukaryota > Viridiplantae > Streptophyta > Magnoliopsida > Lamiales > Verbenaceae > Lantana > Lantana camara. The sequence goes on from CM074858.1 coordinate 59,289,344, forward strand.
AGGTTGGAACGTGGCGTACCTTATACGTCGAACAAGCGGGGTGTGTCACATCTTCTGTTCACATCGGTACTCTAAGTAATAAACTTTATCTAACTCAAAATATCAATATTATGAATATACAACGAGAAACTAAACGTAAGTGAGATGACAAAGTTTCAGCTCCCTTATGGCACGCTAGATTACGACACATTTCCAAGAACAGAATTAGCAAGATAAACACTTTAGGATCATTCTCTGAAAATGATCTCAAAGAGTTAATTTGTGACGCCCCGACTTTTCGGACGTAAAGGTATGACGTATGTGTTTACAATTTTGCGCAAAATAATTGTCTTTACGTGTTTTATATTTAATTTTATTATAAATTGTAATTATTTTATTTTATTATAATTTATTTTAATTCAATGTTATTTTAAAATAATTTATATTTTAAATATATATAAATATATATATATTTATATTTCGTTAATTGTTGTTAATTTAATGATTAATGTTAATTAAGTGTTATGCTAATTAATCATGCTTAATCATATTAATTAATTTATTCAATTAATCGTTGACCTCAATATACGTTTGAATTTAATTTAATTTATTTGGTTAATTTTATAATGCATGAATTCTATGAAATGTGCATGGTCGTTAAATTGTGCATCGTTCTTATATGAAATGATATCGAAATATCGTCCAATTGTAATATGGCGTAAATATGTGTGTTATGAACATGTCTATATGCTCGGTTTATGTTTTCGAATTCATTTGACATGTTAAGGAATTTAATTTGATTCGTGGAACCAAATCGGGGGCTAGCGAGCACTTAGCGTACCCTTGGTTCCGAATTTAATATCTTGAGCTAGGAAACTCGGATTCGAGTTTCGTCAACTTCGCTGAACTCGTAACAAAAATTTGAGTTTAGTAAATGTAGCCTTATATTTTTTCAGAATCATTTGAACCTCCGAAATCCAACTGAAAAACCCACACGGCGCCAAAACTGCCACATTTCACCAAAATAGTCATATCTCTTATCATACTTGACCAAATTAACCATGGTTTGAACCTATGGGACCCTAACTCAACCATCTAGCTGATCATTATCCTCCCCAACCGAACCACTCTCTCTTACTTAGAGAAATTCAGCCATCTTTCCCCTGCTTTCCAGAAATCCCGTAGCTCAAGCAAACTTCTTGAGATTCAAGCTCAAATCTCTTCCAAACCTCCATTAATCCACAAGGTAAGCTTGGATATGTTATGTACATCCATTATGAGTCATTTTCATTCGTTCATCCCTAAATTTGAGCATGATTTCATGAGCTTTTGGTAGAAATGGATATATATTTAGGTTTTGAGTATTTGGTTGATCTCTTCCAATTCTTGAGCTTTTTGGATGATTCCAAGCATGAAAATGATTGTCTTGATCTCTTCTTGGCATTTATGGTAATGTATTAGCTGGTAGTTTAAGCATTCATGAGCTATCATTAATAACATATTGGAGGTTGATGGTGTTGCTCTGTTTTCGGCTGGTTACTGCGTCAGTTTGCTGCTACGTTTGAAGAGTGTTTGGGGTCTTGATTTTGTTGAGTTTTATTGCCTATTTAATGTCCTTACTTACCTGATCGTGTTGGGAGGAGTTTGATTTGGTTGCTGCTCTGTTTCGCCATGGTTGCTGAGTTAAAGTTGCTGTCGCGCAGGTCGCGCCCGCGACCTTAACTTCGTGAAATTGGGTCGCTGCCGCGACTGAACAGTCGGCTGCTCTCGTATTCTGAAATTGGAGAATAATTCTGGAAATTATGGGTAGCGGCTGCTACCATTTCATGAAGAAAATGGGCCGCGACCCCTATTTTTTTTTCTGAAAATTTCCAGTTTCGAATTTTGCTGTGTAGTTTAAACTGTAACTCTGATCCTTTTCCTTACCTGCATGCATGCATTTGGACATATAAATATATATGTATATATAGCATTGCATGCATGAATTATAGTTTAGTTGATAAATGCATGCATGCATAAATTGTAATTTGTCATTTTAATATGTGCTTGCATGTTATTCATGCACTACGTGCAGTATTATATATATATATATATATATTAGTATTAAGTCTAGGTAATGATATATATATATATATATATATATATATATATATATATATATATATATATATATATATATTTAATTATGGTTTAATTTGTTTTAAATTTTAGAATTTAATTGTTATCTATTTTATGTTAATTAATTTCCAAACATGACTTGAATGTTTCTATTCGCCTAATTTCTAAGTGCAAACATGTTATGCTACTATGCGTTATATTCGTTATTTGAAATTCTTGAATCAAGTTGATTTAAATGTGAAGGTTATGTATTTGAATGATTTTAAATGATTCTCGTAATGAATGAAATGAACGTTTATAGATCTTTAAGACATTAATAGTGCACATGAACATATTTATTACATAACATACTCTTTTATGCATTCATATCATGATCATTTCATTGCCGAGCGTCTTAATTGGTCATTTTGAGTCTCACTTCACCTTTCTTGCACAGATTTTGATCCCGTTGGAGACGAGGCCAATCCTTGAGGCTTTTGTGTCTTCTTTTGACAGTTTAAGGTGGGTTTTTCTTCTAAATAGATAAATGGACCCGATATATCTCCCTATGTGAAAAGTTTAAGCCAAAGTAATATGATTATATGTATATTGAGTCTTCTCTCGAGTAAATGATTGCAAACGTATAACCTTTCTTTTATGAATCCTACCTTATGTTTTGGCGAGATATGATTGTTATGATTGTTATGCACGGGCCCTGGGACTTAGTGCATGTGGCTATCCGGGGAGGCAAGGGCCGACGGTGATCCCATGTATTAGTCCCAACCAACTACGGTGATACCGGACCTCGCTAGGAGATTAGCGGGGAATGGGAGCTGAGTGCCTTTGGGGATTCATGTACCCCCTCTGGCCTATGTATGGACCGGTGGTCGGGTCCTGCAAACCCGTCCACCACTTGGAGGGAGAAGGTGTATATGTATGATTATGAATCGTATGATTGTGCACAGATATGATATGTGTGATAACCAAGGAAACTATGAATATGAATACACAAGGTGTTGGTTGGAGATTATGCATGCTCACTCGCCGAGCTTGAAACCCTATGATTATCTATGAATGAATATGATCGTTATAAACCCGTAGATGTCTTTCCTTGTTTTACCCACTTGGGAAATCTTCTAAAAACTTCTTATGGGTTTATAACGTGCATGTATTTAAATCCTGCGATATTTATAGACTATGCCTGTTTTATACCCACCAGTCCCTTTTGGAGTGAACCTGTTTTGTTTTCAGTGGTTTTTGTGCAGGTTAAGGATTGCTAGGCGGGAATACAAGTCGTCTAAGTCTTGCATTAGTGTTTAGCACTCTTATTTTGCTACACTCGCACTCATGATTCCCTTTTTTAATAAGAATATGGTTATGGAGCGTTATGTGGATTGAACTTGAAACACTTGGTTGGATTTTGTAGATGAATTCTATTTTTGGAGCTCGAATGCTCATGGTATATATATATATATATGATTGTTATTGCTTCCGCTTTATTGACGTCGCTCTGATTTATGGTTTTAAGGTTAGTCCCGCCTAGCCTAGAGAGAGTGTGTGTGTCCCCGTTCGCCGTAACTTAGCTCGTGTGTGGATTATCCATTTCACATGCCGGTCGGGTCTCGGTGCGGGGGATGTGGCACCTTGCGCTCGGGTGTTACATAACTTTTTGCGAATCCTGTCTCAAAGGAAAGATGTCCAAAGTTCCTTTTAAAGCAATTGTGGAACGTGCCACTAAGGCTTTGGATTTGATCGTTTCTGATGTTTGTGGACCGCTTAGTGTAAGCACTAAAAACAATCATCAGTATTTCATAACCTTTACCGATGACTTTAGTCGATATGGTTATGTATACTTAATGAAGTATAAATCTGAAGCTTTTGAGAAATTCCTAGAGTTTCAAAAGGAGGTTGAGAACCAAACTGGTCACAAGATCAAAGCACTTCGATCTGATCAAGAAGGCGAGTATCTTAGTGAAGAATTCCTTGATCATCTCAGAGATAATGGGATTATCTCTCAGTGGACACCTCCGGGAACTCCTCAACTCAATGGAGTTTTTGAGAGAAGGAGTCGAACCCTACTCGATATGGTTCGTTCCATGATGAGTTTCACTGACTTACCACCTTCTTTCTGGGGTTATGCCTTAGAAAGTGTAGCAAAGATTTTGAATCTAGTTCCCTCTAAGTCAGTCCCTAAAACGCCTTATGAAATGTGGCATGGTAAAATCCCTAGTTATTCTTACTTAAGAATTTGGGGTTATCCTGCTTACGTGAAGTGGACAGTGGGAGATAAGTTAGAATCTCATTCTAACTTATGCTACTTTGTAGGTTATCCTAAGGAATCCATAGGATACTACTTCTGTGATCAATCTGAGCAAAAGGTGTTTGTCTCCAGAAATGCTACTTTACTTGAGGAATCGTTCCTTAAAGAAAAGAAAGGCAAGATCATAGAATTAGAGGAAGTACAAAGTGACCCCATGCCACCCACTGAAGAAACGTCCCCTTCTGATCAACTACAACCAATCACGAATTTCGATACACACGTAAATCCTCCTCTAAGGCGTTCTGAATGCACTCCTAGACAGCCGGAGAGATGGTATGGATTCTTCCATGAAATCTCTCAAAAAGATAATGATCCTTCAACATATGAGGAGGCACTTTCAGATTCTGACTCTGAACAGTGGATAGAAGCCATGAAATCCGAAATGGATTCCATGAACTCCAACCAATTTTGGACCTTGGTAGATTTGCCTGACGGGGTCAAACCCATAGGTTGCAAATGGACCTTTAAGAGAAAGCTTGGAGTTGATGGAAGCATTACAACCTACAAGGCAAGACTGGTTGCAAAAGGATTCACTCAAAGACCCGGCGTGGATTTTGATGAAACCTTTTCACCAGTTGCAATGCAAAAGTGCATTCGGATCATGCTTGCCATTGCTGCATATTATGACTATGAGATATAGCAAATGGATGTGAAAACTTTCTTTCTCAATGGTGACATTGATAAAGACATTTATATGGAGCAACCCATAGGTTTCACATTCAGTGGGAGTGAGCAAAAGGTTTGCAAACTCCAAAGATCAATCTATGGATTGAAATAGGCTTCTAGGAATTGGAACATTCGATTTGATGAATCAGTCAAAGCGTTTGGATTCATTCAAATTTTGAATGAATCATGTGTGTATAGAAAGGAATTGGAGACCTCAATGCAATTCTTAGTACTTTATGTTGATGACATCCTTCTTATTGGGAATTCGAACGATGACATGAAAGTAACGAAGTTATGGTTATTGAACCAATTCGAGATGAAAGATCTTGGTGATGCGTCCTATATCCTTGGAATTAAAATCTATCGAGATAGATCTAGAAGGTTAATAGGACTATCACAGTCGATGTACATTGACAAAGTATTGAAGAGATTCAATATGGAGTCAGCAAAGGTTAAGAACCTTCCTATGAATGTAGGAACTTGTCTTTCTAAGAAGATATGTCCTAAGACTAACCTTGAGAAGGAAAGAATGACTCATACACCTTATGCATCAACAATAGGTAGCATAATGTATGCAATGTTATGTACTCGACCGGATGTGGCTAATGCACTTAGTGTAACAAGTCGTTTCCAATCTGACCCTGGAGGTGGTCACTGGGCTGCCATGAAGAATATTCTTAAGTACTTGAAAAGTACTAAAGAGTTATTCTTAGTTTACGGAGGTCAGAAAGATCTTAGTGTCAAAGGATACTACGATGCAAGCTTTGCATCTGACTTTGATGATTTTAAGTCAATATCAGGATACATTTTTTGCCTAAATGGCGGAGCAGTGAGTTGGAAGAGTTCCAAGCAACCGACCTGTGGCACCCGGAGCGCGGGCCACCACATCCCCCGCACCTAGACCCGAACCCGCATATGAAATGGGAAGTCCATACACGAGCCCAAGTCTAAGCGAACGGGAGACCACACACTCTCTAGGCTAGGCGGAGCTAAAAACAAACTCAGAGCGCGCAATAAATAAAACAAATAGCGGAAACAAGGAGTTCTAGGAATATTAAAAATCCCAAAATTAACATATACATCAAAAGATCGAATGTACATAACCATAACAATTCATATCTCAAAAACAAAAATTCATAACATGATTAATTCATTAAATACAAGACAAAATGAGTGTAATGCACCTAGCACGACCTAAACCCAAAAGTGAGACTCGAACGACCCACTTCTCCGCCTAGCTCGTACTCAAAAGACCTGCAAACTAAAAGTGAGAAAAGGAGAGGTGTCAGTCATATCTCGACTGAGTGAGGGGGCTAACGCACACCCACACACTATACTTATAGATAGCAAAGCACATAAAAGATAAAGGTTATGAACCGGGAATAGGTTTTGAACACCAAAACATTTTCAAAGAACATTACATATCATATACGTATACAATACATAATCCTTAACAATTGCATTAACATAAAGTCTCTATTCCCGTTTCATAATCCAACCAATTCATTAAGCTCGGCGAGTACGAGCAAAGATCCCATCCTGGGCTTCTCATTACATTACATTATCAAACAGAAATCACATTCAATCCCCTTCTCCGGTGATGGAAGAGTCCGTCGACCCTAGCCATCCATTACATTATACATTCCTCGAGGGGTAGCTAGCCCACACGAGTCCTCCCCGGTTCATTCCGAAGGCATCAAGAGCACCGCGACTTCCCCAACCTCCCTAGGGTCGTACGTAGTACCTTGGATGGAGAACGTGCACAGAGGTCATAACCGGCGACCCCATGGTCGTCCCGGGTCCCCCTTACCCACATCTCCGGGGCCCAACATTACCATTACATTACCTTACCTTACCTTTCATTGCATTCTTGCTCATTACAAACCATTAACATTACGAACATTAGCATTACACTTCCATAAACATTAAACATTCATTAAAACATAAGCTTATATATGCTCATAGATATAGCCCTTTCAAAAGTCAAAACTTGATAACAAGATCATAAACATATTGTACATTACACATATTTAACTATATATATAATATATAGTCGCATGCGGTTTAGAAAACGAACATTTAAGGGTCTTAGGTCGCTTAACTAAAAAGAAAAGAACCTAAACCTCACCTTTGAACAAAAGTGTAGTGTGGTACGAAGAAAACGATCCCAAGCAACTTAAACTCCGGGCACGACTTCTCCCGGAAGCACCCCTGAGACAAACAAACGCAATACTAAAGACTTAGACTCAAACATGTACCACTTAGACGCACAGCGATGCAAATGGATGCTATGAATGCAAGAAAATATCAAATCAACACTTAAACGTTAACAAATTTCATTTCACGTTTTTCCCTTCAATATCATAGCATAATTTCATATCGATATCATAACACATCACTTAATCATCAATCAACATCATAGGATAAGTTTAGAGGCAAAAGAAACCACTTAGTGTCAAAGGAATAAAAGAAAGGTACCATTTAAAACGTTCAAATTCCTATCACGTAAAATTCATATAAAATGAATCCATAAAATTAGTTTAAAACATTTAACATATAATATGACATATTCACATAGCATATAAGTCATAAGCAATTAAAAGAAGGCATTTAAAGAGCATGAAATTAAATACGAAAATCATGCACGTGAGATCAAATTATTCAAGTTCATAACTTATATATACTTAATAAAACAATTTCCATAATTAAAATCATAATATATAAATTATATTACATTTATAATATATAATATAACATATATATATATATACACACTCACGTACACATGCAACCACATGCACAAATTCAATTTATAAACACACATATATATATACAAACACCCCACGTACACATATGCACACACAAAACAAAATTCCATGCATGATATAATATATACTACAATTGTATATCATACATATATATATATATACCTAATAAATCATGCATGCATTCAAATTTAAATTCCATGATTACCTAATGCACACACAGTCACGTATATATATAGGTATATATATATATATATATATATATATACATTATACATGCAGCAAAAGATAGATGAAATGCAGCAGCCATGGATCCCCTTTTTAAAACATTTCATGGACAAAACATACAAGCACGCAGCAGCACCAGTTCGGCAACAAAAGCAGCACCAGTTCCGCAGTTACAGCAGCAGATTTGGGCATGAAAACAGGGCAAGAACAGGGTGTAACGCAACAGCAACGTAATGGAAGCAATAACAGTAGCTATGGTCATAAAATCATGCTCAAATTCCATACAAAACAGCCACAAAATTGACAGCAACACGCAGCTGTGACAGCAGCTCAATTCGTGCACAAAATCAACCAAAACGCAGCTGAAAATGAGGGAAAAACAGAGCACCAGCAGCACGTAACAGAACTCCACAAATCCAGATCATTTCCATGCATTTCATGCCTAAAACTCATGCAAGAACCCTCAAAATTAGCAGCAAGACCGAAGCAACAAGGAGCCATGACAGCAGTTTCATTTTATACCAAAAATCCTCTGTTTTTCCTTCTTAAACATAGCAGCAACGAACAGCAGTTAAGGGAACATAACAGCAGCCATAACCATGAAAACCAAGCACAAAATTCACACAAAACAGCCCCATACGTACATGGTAACATATATTCAAGAATTTCAAAGTTTAACCTAATTATTCATCAAGTATGGCCTACGCATGGATTCTTTAACAAAATACAAGATTCAAGTAGGGCAAAATAATCACAAAATCATGGAAGTTAAGAATCATACCTCAGATTTGAAGAAGGGACAAAGAATCGGAAGTTTGATTTCAAAGAATGGGCAAAAATGGAGGTTTTCCCCTTCTTTTCTTCTTGGAGCTTCTTTCTTCCTTTCTAGACTGATGTGGTTCGGTTTTCAGCAGCAAAAGGAGATGAGGGATGGCTTTAGGTGTGATTAAGTCAAGGAAATGATGAGGGACTAGGTTTAATAGCTCAATCATAGGCCATAGGTGTGTTTTAAGGTACGAGTGGCTGAAATATGCTTCGTCGTGGATCGAAACGACATCGAAAAATTACGAAACTTGTTCCATTGTGTCCGGGTCGTCGAAAGGAGTTGAACGCCGAAGACGGGGCTCGAATCCGACTGCCGTAGCTCAAGAAATAAATTAAAACGTGCACACATATACTAAAATGACTCATTTTTCAAATGAGTCCAAAACTTTCAAAAAGTTGCAAATAGGTCCAAATTCGAATTTCCAATTAAGTCCAAAAATTTTAAAATCATACAATTACATCCTTAAATCACGTATTTCACGAAATTAGCATGCTCGGGAATAAAATTCACATATCATAAATTCATAATTTACAAGAATTCACATCATAATCTAAATTCGGGCATATTCTTGACATTTAAATCACATATTTCATATTATTTCAAATAATTCATATAAGAAACAATTAGAAATAAATATGAATGCATCAAATAAAAATGAAAATAAATATAATTACGGAAAATAAACTCACACGTGGCACAAACCTGTACGTGTGAACGAGCGGGGTGTCATACGACCACTGCAGATTCGACCACTGAGGCCGAATACTTAGCTGCAAATGATGCAGCTAAGGACCGTGTTTGGATTAGAAACTTCATTCAATAGTTGAATGTTGTTCCTAGCATGAAAGACCCCATTACTGTGTTTTGTGACAACACTGGGGCGGTTGCTGAAGCAAGAGAACCAAGATCTCACCAACGGACCAAGCACATTACGAGGAAGTATCACCTAATCCGTGATATTATCAAAAGAGGAGATGCGCAAATTGAGAGGGTCGCATCAGCAGAGAACGTGGCAGATCCACTTACTAAACCTCTTAGTCGAGAAGCTTTCCAAGGTCATCTTCAGAAGATGGGTCTTAGAGTAGCTTTAGAATGGATTTGACGGGCAAGTGGGACATTGTTAGGAATAGTGCCCTAAAAGCCGATTGTATATCCACTTTGTACTTTTCCTTATTGTAATCACAGACAATCTTTGAATGAAATAAGGAATTGAGGCAACACTTCTTTATATGCTCTTGTTTGGTATGCGTTTACTTTATCTGTGCATGTATGAGAACTCCCCTAATCCTGATGAATTTAGGACTCTACCATTTAGGTGAAATGGTTCATGAAACGAGCCCTATTTCACATAAGTCATGATTAGTAAAATACTCCAAGTCGATGAGTCCTACCGACAATGGGAGTGTGAACCTGACTCCTCTAAGGCTTGCTTGTGGGATCACGCCCTTAAGAAGGACCACCTTGTTTCATGGAGGTGCAAAGTGTATAGTTGATACGTGTGTGATACATGACGGTGCTTACTTCAATAAGTAAGTTCACTGAGGTACCCCGTGTGACATTCCTAAATGGAGGAAGTTTCTATTTCAGGAAATGGAAACTTCCAGATTAGGAAATATCTCACCAGTCATTTATGTGATTAATTGAACCTAAGACTTGAGGTTCCATGTCACTTTATGAGTTAACTCTGTAGTCTTAGGTATAAGCTTTAAAGGGTGTCGCCTTAGACAACTGATTCAAGGCTTATGCTGGGGCTGCACAAGTGACTCATGAAAGTGAATGAGAATCAAGAAAGGACCTACACTTGCATCTGCAAGGTGATCTCTTATTGTGTAAGTCATTCGTATGCCATATGGAGTCCTTGGCCAAGGCAGTAGATCAAGACATCAAAAAAAGGGTTTCTTGGATTGAGATCAAATGGATATGAAATGCACTTTGCTTTAAGACCGGATTATTAGGGTTCTGATTATTCCCTTACCCTAGATCTTGGTTGAGAGATAGTATGTAGGAGGATTGTATCTCATATGAATCAATGACTTAAAGGTTCTGTCGAATCCGAACATTCCAATTCAACTAGGGGTTAAACAACTGTTGCTAAACTATGGTCGTTTAATCGGTGAACTGATTAATTAATTAGTGAATTAATTAATTAGGGTCACTACTAATTGAATTGAGAACCTAGAGGGTCACACACAACAACTTGGTTACATGAGTTAAGGCTTTAAAATGATTAAACGAGTTAATCGGGCCAAGAGGGTTCCACACGTGTGAACCACTCGTGTGGCTCACGTGAGTGGCACGTGTCCTTGTGAAACGTGTCTCACACGTCTGTAAATATATGTGTATATTTATTTATGTTTTAAATAATTAATGTGATTAATTATTTAATAGACTTTGGTTTAATTTTGAATTAAAAGGAAAGTCTTATTTTGGAGAAAAATAATCTATTTAATTAATTACGAATTAATTAATTAGATAAATAAGTTATTTATTTATTAATAAATAAAGTATAATAATATCCAAAAGGGTTTGCATATTTTAGCTCTCTTAAAAGTTGATTTGAATTAGAATTCAAAGTCAAAGTCAAAATTACTTGATGATCAAGTAATAGGAGAGAGGGACCAAAATCCTTAGCCCATAAGGACTAGGGATTTTCGGCCACCCCTCCCTTTCCTATATATAGGGGAGCTCATGCTCCCCTTAGAGAGTGATTGATTTCTTTTGGTTCATGTGTTGAACACCATCCTTTCTCCAAGATAAAATAAACCCTAGGTAAGCCTAAATACTAACTAGAGAACTAGCATCCTTACTAGTTAGATGGTAGTCAAGTTGGTGGACTAACTCTAGAGAGCTTCAAGTTAGAAGTTTTGAATATTCGAGCTTTACCAAGGACAGGGGATCAATCCGCGAGAAGAGCGTTCTTGGGTGGCTTGAAACGCTTCAAGAAAGATTATTGAAAAGTAAGTTTCTAATCTCTACGAATTTGAATACACGATTACGAGTCCAAGATCCTTTTGTTGGAAAGATTTTAAATTTCCGCTGCTTTCTAATTCCTGTTTTCCAACAGAATCTTTAAAACTTCTAACTTGAAGCTCTATAGAGATAGTCCACCAACTTGATCACAATCTAACTAGTAAGGATGCTAGTTCTATAGTTAGTGTTTAGGCTTCACCTAGGGTTTATTTTATCTTGGAGAAAGGATGGTGTTCAACACATGAACCAAAAGAATTCAATCACCCTCTAAGGGGAGCTCGAGCTCCCCTATATATAGGAAAGGGAGGGGCGGCCGAAATCCCTAGTCCTTATGGGCTAAGGATTTTGGTCCGTCTCTCCTATTACTTGATCATCAAGTAATTTTAAACTTTGACTTTGAATTCTAATTCAAATAACCTTTTAAGAGAGCTAAAATATCCAAAAGCCTTTTTGGATAATTTTATACTTTATTTATTAATAAATAAATAACTTATTTTATCTAATAAATTAATTCGTAATTAATCAAATAGATTATTTTTCTCCAAAATAAGACTTTCCTATTAATTCAAAATTAAACCAAAGTTTATTAAATAATTAACACATTCATTATTTAATGTACAAATAATTATACACTTGCGGCACACGTGTCCCAAGGACACGTGTCCAGTCACGTGACCCACACGTGTGGTTTCACACGTGTGGAACTCTGTTGGCTCGATTAACTCGTTTAATCATTTTAAAGCCTTAACTCATGTAACCAAGTTATTGTGTGTGACCCTCTAGGTTCTCAATTCAATTAACAGTGACCCTAATTAATTAATTCACTAATTAATTAATCAGTCCACAGATTAAACGACAGAACCCCTAGGTGTGACCCTCTAGGTGTTTAACCCCTAGCTGAATTGGAATGTCTCGATTCGACAGAACCTTTAAGTCATTGATTCATGTGAGATACAATCCTCCTACTTACTATCTCTCAACCAAGATTTAGGGCAAGGGAATAATCAGAACCTAATAATCTGGTCTTAAAGCTAAGTGCATTTCATATCCATTTGATATCAATCCAAGAAACCCTTGTATTGATGTCTTGATCCACTGCCTCCAAGGACTCCATATGGCATATGAATGACTTACACAATAAGAGATCACCTTGCAAATGCAAGTGTAGGTCCTTTCTTGATTCTCATTCACTTTCATGAGTCACTTGTGCAGCCCCAGCATAAGCCTTGAATCAGTTGTCTAAGGCGACACCCTTTAAAGCTTATACCTAAGACTACAGAGTTAACTCATAAAGTGATATGGAACCTCAAGTCTAAGGATCAATTAATCACATCAATGACTCGTGAGATATTTCCTAATCTGGAAGTTTCCATTTCCTGAAATAGAAACTTCCTTTCCCATTTAGGAATCTTCTCACACGGGGCACCTCAGTGAACTTACTTATTGAAGTAAGCACCCTCATGTATCACGCACGTATCAACTATACACTTTGCACCTCCATGAAACAAGGTGGTCCTTCTTAAGGGCGTGATCCCACAAGCAAGCCTTAGAGGAGTCAGGTTGACACTCCCACTGTCTGTAGGACTCATCGGCTTGGAGTATTTTACTAATCATGACTTATGTGATATAGGGCTCGTTTCATGAACCATTTCACCTAAATGGTAGAGTCCTAGAGTCATCAGGATTAGGGGAGTTCTCATACATGCACAACTAAAGTAAACGCATACCAAACAAGAGCATATAAAGAAGTGTTGCCTGAATTCGTTATTTTATTCAAAGATTGTTTGTGATTACAATAAGGAAAAGTACAAAGCGGATATACAATTGGCTTTCTAAGGCACTATTCCTAACAATCTCCCACTTGCCCGTCAAAGCCATTCTAAAGCTACTCTAAGTCCCATCTTCTGAAGATGACCTTCGAAAGCTTCTCGACTAAGGGGTTTAGTAAGTGGATCTGCCACGTTCTCTGCTGATGCGACCCTCTCAATTTGCACATCTCCTCTTTTGATAATATCATGGATTAGGTGATACTTCCTCATAATGTGCTTGGTCCGTTGGTGAGATCTTGGTTCTCTTGCTTGAGCAACCACCCCAGTGCTGTCACAAAACACAGTAATGGGGTCTTTCATGCTAGGAACAACATTCAACTCTTGAATGAAGTTTCTAATCCAAACACCTATTGCAGCTAAGTATTCGGCCTCAGTGGTCGAATCTGCAGTGGTTGTTTACTTGGAACTCTTCCAACTCACTGCTCCGCCGTTTAGGCAGAAAATGTATCTTGACATTGATTTAAAATCATCTAAGTCAGATGCAAAGCTTGCATCACAGTATCCTTCGATAGTAAGATCTTTCTGACCTCCGTAAACTAAGAATAAATCTTTAGTACTTTTCAAGTACTTAAGAATATTCTTCACGGCAGCCCTGTGACCATCTCCAGGGTCAGATTGGAAATGACTTGTTACACTAAGTGCATAAGCCACATCCGGTCGAGTACATAACATTGCATACATTATGCTACCTATTGCTGATGCATAAGGTGTATGAGTCGTTCTTTCCTTCTCAAGGTTAGTCTTAGGACACATCTTCTTAGAAAGACATGTTCCTACATTCATAGGAAGGTTCTTAACCTTTGCTGACTCCATATTGAATCTCTTCAATACTTTGTCAATGTACATCGACTGTGATAGTCCTATTAACCTTCTAGATTTATCTCGATAGATTTTAATTCCAAGGATATAGGATGCATCACCAAGATCTTTCATCTCGAATTGGTTCGATAACCATAACTTAGTTACTTTCATGTCATCCTTCGAATTCTCAATAAGAAGGATGTCATCAACATAAAGTACTAAGAATTGCACTGAGGTCTCCAATTCCTTTCTATACACACATGATTCATTCGAAATTTGGATGAAGCCAAACGTTTTGATTGATTCTGTAACATCCCGCTCGTCCGGCCGTACAGGTACGCGGTTCGAGAGTGCTAAGTGTGTTTTTAAATTAATTTAATTACGTGATTTACGTGTTTATTTTATTCTTTACGTGAAATACTTGAATTATTTGATTTAATATTTGAATTCTATTTAAACCTTATTTGAATTATTTGAACGTTTTTACCTTTTTATTTCGTTTTTAATCCGTTTAAACCCATTTTCGTTTCTAAATTCGGTGATTAAGTGATATGCATGAATTGTACATGTTATGCATGTGTTTTCATTTTCGTTGCATGTTTTTGTGTTAGTTTGATACGGTTTTCGAACCGTTTTATTTGTTAGGGACTTGAGGGCCTAATTTAATTTAGCGCAACTTAGGTTCCAGGAGGCGTATCTTGGGCTCGGGAATTCGAATTCAAATTCTGGAAGTGAGATCGGACTCGTAACGAAGAATGGAAGCTAGAGAATTTGGTCTCATATTTTTCTAAGCCCATTTGACCTCTCAAATTTCGCCCGTAATGCAGTCCTTGTGACAGATTTGCGACCCTCACCCGTTTTGCTCATATCCGACCGTTTCTTATCCGATTTGACCCGGTTTTGAACCCAGGTGACCTTTATTCAACCCTTTATCCCTTTTCTCTTGCCCCATTTCGGTTCAACCTTGGGAGAAAAGAAGAAAGAAGCAGAAACCGAATAGCAAGGGAGAAAAGAAGAAAAGAGGGCAGTCACTATTCACTTGTGGGCATTTCTTGCTCGTTCGACCTCCATTTCTCGTCAAATTTGAAAGGTATGCCCAGAATTCGAACCTACATCTTCTTGCCTTTCTTTTGAATCTGATTTTGTTCATTTTCATCCTTGTTTGATCATGTTTTGGTAGAGTTATGTGAATAGTTAGGTTTAGGCAATTTTGGGTGATTTCTTACCAATCATTGATCCATTTCTTGGTTTTAAGCTATGTATGTGACCTACATGACTTCTATGTTACGAATATAAGCATGAATTTTTTGGAAAGTTGCTGAAAATCGGACCACCATTAATGAACCTATGTGAAGCTTGAAGATGATATGTGCTTCCTTGCTCTGATCTTGTTTCCTTTTCGTTTCTAGCATGTATGGTTGTTGCTTGGTGTGTATTTCGTTCCCTTTTCCTTCCCCTTTTATTGCTTGAAGCTGCTGCTGTGAGCTTGTTGCCTTGAGGAAGACGAACAGGGCTGGAATTTCAGATTTCCGCGACCGGAAAAGGCGCGACCCCATTTTTGCTCAGTTTCGAGATCTACAGTACCAGAGCGTTGGAGGAGCTGGTGGTCGCACCCGCGACCACCTGGAGGCTGGGCGCGACCCCATTTTTGTGCAGTTTCGTGAACTGCTGCCACTGCTTCTTGTTTCTTTTATTTCCTTCTTTACTTGACTTTGGGGGCTACGTTTTTGCTGGTATGCATGGAGTGTGAGTGTATTTATATACATATATTTATAGTGGGACTATTGCTTGTGTGTATGTGTAAAATATTTATATTACATGCATGGAGTGTGAGTTATGCATGAATTGAATATTGTATGTGCACTTGTGGGTACGTGTGTTGGTTTGTATGCATGAAATTGTTTATTTTGTGCATGGAGGTGTGTATGTATATATTTATGTAGTGAATATTGCTTGTGTATATGTAATATATATTCATGTTTCATGCATATTGTACGTGTGTGTGTATATATATATATAATATATTAATGTATTATGTATTATGTGTGTATGCATGTGTTGTGTTTGTGTGTGTGTGTTTTATTATTTATTTCCATAAGCTTTAAATTATTTAATTTGTTTTGAATTTTTTTATGTGATATGTTATAATATATTACTATTTTGTCTAAGTTAGGAATTCATGAAATTGTTTAATTGGATTCTAAGGATTACGTGCATAAATTTATGAATTTTATTGATTTATTTGACGTGAATTCGGTGCCCTTACATGCAAAATATGACTCAAGATGCTCTATTTGCTCTATAACGTGCATGTATATTTGAGTTCCTTATTCGTTTGCCTTGCATGGATTTCTCTTGCTCCTTTATTGAAGTATATGCATTTCTAAAGTGTTATACTATGGGATATGAGTGTTGTATGAAATTCATGAATTGTTTAACGTAAAATATATGCATTATGATTTAATATGATCTGATATAATGTCATATGACCTAAATGAAATCTCATTGCATTCTTTATGCATCATTTGCATCCATATGTATTTGTCGAGCGTCTATTTGGTACATTTTGAGTCTAAGGTTCTCGTTTGTTATTTGTTTTGTCATTAGGTTCGTTCCGTGGGTGGCGAGGAGGTCTCTTAGAGGTGTTTGAGTCCGTCTCATTCAGATTGGTCAACAAGGTGAGGTTTTCTTCCTTTTTAGTTAAATGACCTATAACACTACGTGTATTTCAAGCCCGCATGCGATATATATATATATATATATATATATATATATATATATATATATATATATATATATATATATATAATTATGTAAATACGTGTTTGATTAGTATTTGTGGGATTTGACCCTTTTGCTATGAATTATTGGAAAAATGCTTTTATATATACGTAAACTATTTATGTTTATTTGATTTGAAAAGGGTTGGTGTGTGTGTGTGAACGTTTTGAATTAGCGAGAATTACGACTTTGATTTTGAAGTCGAAAAATTATGAAATTTCGAAAATTAAGAACTTTGATCTTTGAATTGGGCCCCAGAGGTTTGTGCGAAGGAGCCCCGGGACGGTTTCGGGCCGTCGGGTCTACTCCTAAGCATAGCCTCCATATGTTGGAAAGGATGTACCGGAACCCACCAGGAGGTTTGGTCGGGGGATGGAGTCCGAGAGTTGGTGAAGCATTGAGCACTCCCCACCAGGAGTCTTGGAATACGGTTCTGATCCCGGATATAAGTCAATTACAAACTCAATCTCCCGATCTGGCGGTAGAGAACCCAAATTTTCTGGAAATACATCGGGATATTCCTTCACCACGACAGTCTCCTCAAAGCTTGTTTGATAGGAATCAGAATGATGTGAATCATGATGAACCGCGGCCATATCTTGTCCCAAATGAAGAGCTGGACCGATCCACAACTCCAGAAGATAGCATACAAAAGGAACAAAGTTATGGTGGTCCAATTACAAGAGCTCGGGCCAAAATTATCCAAGAGGAAGTTGGAAATCTCTTAAACCAATTTGCTCAAACTGGACTCCAACCTTCAAGATGGGCTGCTGAACCAAATTCAAAATACTTCAATGTTTTTATGTCCAATTCCTAAAGTCCAAAGTGTGGAAATGATGTAATTCGGCCCTAAGCCTATTATAGTATTATTTGGGCCTTTATTTTATCATTATTTAGCTGCATATTAGTTTATTTAAGCCCACTTTTGTAAGCCTTCATGGCAAGTGGCGGGAATAGCTTGTGTCCTTTAGTATTCTAGTGTCTCTTAGGTTTCCATGCATGCATCTTTATATTCAGCATTGTAACTTGTTTTTCTTTCAATCAAGAAGTAAAATTATTGAATTTTCATTCAAGTGAGATTTTCTCTCAAGTTCTTTGCTGAACGACATTAGGGTTTCAAACCCCTTTCCCGGATAACGTTATTTCTCGACTCCTTATAGTCGACGGGGTGCGTTACTTACAATCTGATAGTGTTGGTTCCTTGCTCATTATAGCAAACGGGTCACACTCCTATAATTCAAATCTGATAGTGTTGGTTCCTTGCTCATTATAGCAAACGGGTCACACTCCTCTATTTTAACCTTGAAGTGGACGATCGAAAATCAAGAACTCCAAGTATTGGTATAGGGTTTCACGGCAAGTACGTGGAGTTCGTATCACCATAGGTCTTATAACTATACAAAATCCTAAACCTCACCTCGTGAAAGTAGAGTCTGAGAGTGTGAAGGGCCAAACACTCTAAACCTCGGGCCCACCGGCACCACCAAACTCTGTGACAAGACATACAGAAGCCCAGACTTAGACTCTATATGAACCAAACAAGACGCACGGCGTTGCTCAACATGATCGTGGTTATGCATAAGTGTTCATGTTGTGCTTGGATAAGGTGTCGTGGTCATTCAAGGCATATCAATGCTCAACAAGGTCATATTTACAAGCAACCGACACGTAATTCCATATCCAAAGATGCAAGATCAATTTAGGAAGTCAATGTATTCACAAATTGCATATTAAATCATCCAATGTCACAGGGTTCAATTATAATACTAGAATTAAGCATCAAGTTCATGACGAGTTGTAAAGTGCATAAGTAAGAGCAGCTTGATCATATAAACATACAAAGTTGTTGTACATAGATAGCATGCTGGATACAAATAAAGAGTGCATTTAATTCACTTAAGATCATACTTTACAACTTCACAACATGTTTGGTACACAAGCTCAAGTCACATTTATAGTTTCATAAATATTACACTTACATCCCCTAAGTTATTTATAAAAGTTTAGAATTATTACACATACATCCCCTTAGTCGATTGCTAAACATAATTGTTCATTTAAAGTGTTTATACAATTATTCAACTAGGAATTAATTACTTACAAGCATGACAATTATCAATTTATCGTAATTCATAATATACCATTTCCGAGTAGTAAGAGTAAATCAAGATATTACAATTCTAACTCCTATTATGCATCAAGTCTTAAGTTGTTCAAGCATCCTTCATGTATCTAAATTTTATATTTGAAACACAATTTACAACAAACATAACATTGAGAACGTCTCAAATTCATATAGAGAAATCACAACATGTTCGTTCTTCTAAAATATCATTCGAGTTCATTTAGTCACATAAGAGATTAGTTTCTAGATATTACACTAACACTCCTTCATATCTAAACACATAGCATAAATTCATCACATCGGATTCAAATTGTAAATCGAAACATTCATGCATATCACAATCCATTCAATACATGTTTTCATATATGATTGGAATACATCTCGATCAGCAAACCAACAATAACCAATTTATTTGCACTTAAAACAATTAATTTAAATAATCATAATTACGCAAAATAATTCGTAATAAATAGATCGAGTGTCCGATTAACGAACGGAAAGTGGCGTTGAACTCACCACAACGAGAAGAACATTCTGGCCAGACGCCGCCGGAAGGCCACCACTGTAGCTACCGGAATTTGGTCGGACCGCCTCCGGGCCGCCGCCGAAGGTCTTCGGAAAAATCCCAAAAAATAAGTCCTGAATAAAGTCTTCGTGCCCATTCCGAATCCTCGATCAATTTCTGGAAATTCCAAGTCAATCTCCTCCAATTTCAGATCTAAGAACACGAAAACCCTAAAATTTTCAAACTCAAATTACTTCCAAACCGGTGAACCAAAATGCGATCCAAAAGAAGTGTTGTCTTACCCGTGATGAGCTCTTCGAAAGCCCTAAGGTAGCTCACCGAAAAAATCCTTGGAACTAGCACCGCCGTTGCACGACCACTATGCTGCCGCGATCCGCCGTCAATCCACCGAATCTGGAGTCGTGTGATCACAGGCTACTAGTTCTCGTCGTTTCGAACAACTTTCGTGAAGAGCCCGAGACCAAAAGATGGCCGGAAAAGTCCCCCGTTGGCCGCCGAATATTCTGCCGCCGCCCACATCATCGGAACCACCACCTACGGCCAAGATCTGGTGAAATTGATGCCGGAAATGAACTCAGGAGGTCGAACAACCTTGGAAACCATCAAGCCCCATCGAAAAACACCACCGGAAGCAGCGGAATCGCGCCGCTACAGTAACTCGCGCCGCCGCCGCGAGCTTCAGGCGGCGCGTGCGGCGCCGTCGCGGCTCCGATGGCCGCGCCGCCGACGTCAAACGAAGCGCCTGGAAGTTTACTTCCTGGGCATGGGGCGCGTGCATCAAGAAGATGGCCGGAAACCGTCGCTAAGGCCGGAAGTGGCGGCGGTCTGACAGCTCCGCCGTGGCTACTGAAATCCGGCTATAACTCCACCACCATTCATCGTTAGGCTGTGAAATTGGTACTCTTGTGTATGTCTCGCCGAGATAATCGAAATGGACTATTCGTTTGTTGAATTCCGTCGAGAAACGATCGAGTTATGGGCTCGTAACCGAAGCCGCGCATAGTGACCGCGGGAGAGAGAGTGGGAGATGAGAGAGAGAGAAAGGAGATTGGGAGAAATGTGTCTTGTGCACAAGCTATATACAACCGGGTATTCTTATCGCGTAGCAAAGCGTAATTACGCGTATAAATAATCGTAAATTAAATTGGTAAAGTTACGAATAAACATTCAAGCTCCGAAGTAATTTTATAAATTAAAATGAAAGAGAGAGAGATTTACCAATTAGAGTTTAATTCAATTTAATTTTAGAAACCTTTCGTACAATTTAACGACACTTCGTAAACACATGATTGATAATTAATCTCAAGGAATTCAAGTAAACCGAAATTAAACAAGTTAAGTAACATGATGGATTTAAAATCAACTTAACCATTAATTTTAGAATAATCCAAATGATCACATATTAAATTGGATTTATATTAAATCACATAATTCAAGAACTCTTAAATTAAACACACACAAGTGTAGAGACTTACTTGTTAATATCGTCAGGACGCCCTTCGAGAATACGGGGTGTCATAACAACAAGAGCTTTAAGGGTCGAGAATCGGAGACTAACTAAAGGTAAAGAAGAAGAGAATTCGGGACCGGGAGTTGAATTGGGATTTTGTTCAAACCTATAAGTGGAAGAAAGATTCCAGTAACGTGGTACTCGAGCTAAGAAGATTCGTAGGAAGAAACACAAGATCGAAAATCCCCCGAGACTGAAGAAAGAGCCCCGATTATGTGCCTATTGCAGAGGAGACAACCATACATATGAGGCGTGGGGGGATAGGTTGAAGAGATGTTATGCGTGCAGGTCATCGGAACATATGGTTTCCGATTGTGAGCAATCAAGGGCTAACAAACGAAGAATACATGAACAAAGGCTTCAATCTAGAAATTAACACGAATCCAATGATGGAGGTATTTACATTCATGGCACGTGCATCCACGACATCTTTAAGTTCTGTAATTATTTACTTATTGTGTTATAATTACCATTTGTAACATCCTTATGTGTTTGATGGTAATTATGTCATACATCCCATTTACACGTTAACCCGATATGCATATTTAGTGGTTGCTTGATAGGATGTAACTCCTTTCAACTTCCAAATTTAGAAGGCTACGAGTTGGGAAGAGGTGGTTAGGGTGAGGGTTGAGATTGGGGACCCTCTTTGATGATCGTGTTGAAGCGTAGGGTAACTTAAAGATGGTGTTTAAGAGGATGGGTTTGGGAAGTATATCAACCGGACTGAAAATTCAAGAGAATTGGAACCCGCTTTGAAGGAGAGTTAAATTTTCCAAGGAGATACTATGATGAAAGTACCGAAAAGGAAAGTAATTAATCCACAAGGGACATTATGGAGAACTCTACTAATGGGCACAAAATAGATTTTATTAAACTCTCGGGACATAAAGATTAACTCATTTTCAACCGTGCCCTTGGAGAAGAGAATTCAAAGGGAATTAACGTAGACTTTGGTCGGGCTTCAAAGGATTGAGACAAAATCTGAAATGAAGTTGTGGGATAAGGGCAAGATGATAAGAAGTAATTTGACAATGAAGAGAGGTGCTAGGATAAGGAAACTTTGAGCCCACTTTTCTTATATTCCATAAAAAGAGTGGTGTTAAAGATGAGAATCAACGTCGTACTTTGGAGCACCTTAATGAAGAGGAACTATAATTACAAGACAATACCTCTTCTTTGGGACTTCTACGAGCAAGTATTCGGGTAAAGGAATCCAGGCTATAAAACCGTTGGTGATAAATCAGAGCCCAATGATTCAATTCTTGAAACCGAAAGTAAGACCAAGAGAACACCTAAGATTTGAAGGTTAAGTTAGGAAAATTTTCAAGAGTAATGCAACAATTGTGAGATAAAGACCGGGATGAGACTAGCCACACAAAATGCTTTGGGAACTTCGAGGCATGATGGGAGTAATATTTGAAGATCAAAAGCTAAATAAGGAATGGAATGCGGGATGGTTACCATGTTTCAATACGCATGTAACGCCCCGTTTTCCAGTTAAACATTATGTGACATTATATGAATTAGATTCTTATATGTTTATGTGAAAATATGTGATATTATATAGATTTCATAACGTTAATGAATTCTATTTACATGACTTTCTATGAAATAATTGTCAAGTGAGAATTACGGGAATTAATTTCCCGAACGTGATTTATATGTCAACTAGAGAATTAGTACATGATTTATTTCTAATCGATATGTGGATTAATTACCGAACATAATTTAATTGCCTATGTGTCCTTAATTGATTATTTATTCAAATTAGGGGACTTAATTACATAAATCATTCTTAGACTTAAGTGTTCATTTCTTCCTAACTCATCCTTAATTGCATGACTTAAATTCCTTGAGGACCAAGTTGCAATTTCCCTACTCTCTCTCCCTCATCCTCACGATATAACATACATACATACACATGTGCACATTTCTTCATTTTCATACAAGAACAAGAGGCAAACCTTTTCCTTCTCTTTCTCTCTCCAAACCTATCCAAGGAGAAAGTCAAAGCCAAGTTTATTCTTCCATTTTCAACAAGAATCTAGCTCAAGACATTCATACTTTCTTCTCCTTCATCTACTTTTTCTTTCATGGTAAGTTACATGTGTATATATTTGATGAATTCATGGATCTTTCCTAGGGTTTTATAATTCTTTGAATTCCATGACTTAATTGAAGTATATATGATGATTTTGAATTGGATTATTGCATATATATCTTTATTTCATGAAGGTTTAACTATATGGAATCATATTTCCATTCTAAGGGTTTTCATGAGTGATCTTGATGATTCAAGCATGTTTCTATGGATTAAATGTGTTCTAAATGATTTATTTGAACCATATACTTGATATATGATAGTTTTGAGTTGAATTGTTGCCTTGGTTTGATGCGTAAGTGATTTGGGAGCCAAAATTCCAAGTTTTTCCCCTGTTTCCCCTGTTTTCGAACTGCTGTTGGACTAAGGTGGCGCCCGCGACCAACAATTCGAAAGTTGGCTAATTTTCAGTCGCGGCCTCGACTGATTTTCAGTGCAATTTTGTCACGGCCGCGAATCCCTCGTCCGAACTCCAATTGACCTGATTTCTAAACCAACGGAAACCTTTTGAAGTTTAGAACAACCTAAAATTGGAATCAACTCAATATCTCTTCTCATTTGTGAGATATAATTAATTCTTTTAGGTGTCGCTATCTTCCTGACAAACTGCACTCGCTTAACTTCGGACTTATGCCATTTTCTCCTCGATTTGAACTAAAATACGAGCCATATATCCTCGAAAAGGTCTTTATGTCTAGTTTCATTCCCAACAAACAAAACTCGCTTAACGGGTAACTCTTGCACTACCCTCACCATTGTGGGATCACCTCTGAATCCACCAGATGGTTTGGTGGAGGAAGAAATCCCGTACGTGGGAGTCATGTTCCCGACGTACACCATGATTGGATGGTTGGCTCTTGCAAGCCCGCCATCACCCGGAGGAAGAAGGAATTATTGATTGAAATTGCTAATTGTGCACGGAATTGTTTATGTGATCACCTAATCCACTAATAAATTGAAGTATTGTACACAGTCGGTGAAAGGTTGGAGATTTGCCCTCACTCACCGGGCCACAAATTGATTGTATTGAATTGATTGAATTGATAAATTGGATTAGTTGTAACCTCGGGCGATATTATCTTTTCTTTTCTAAATCGTGTGGTTATTTTCCAAAATTATTACCCGAGATTATAACTTGCATGTATGTGCGCAAATATTTATTTATACCCCTCGCTCAGTCCGTGTTGGACTGACACCTCAACCTTTCAGCTTTTGCAGGTTCGTGCTAGGCGGGAATTAGAGTCTAGACTGTCTTTTATTCGAGTCTAGCACTTCACCTTCATATTTTGGTTCATGTATTGATACTTCTTATATTTTGGATTATGCCTTACCTAATGTTGGAGGTGATATTGTATTGTATGAAATGTTGGTATCTATTAGTAAATATGTAAATATGGTACCTATAAGTATTGAATGTTATTGCTTCCGCTTTTATTGATCCAATTGTTTATTGGTATTAATTGAGGGTACCCGCCTAGCTTTCGAGTTTTTATTGTCTCCCGTTCGCTATAGTTTCGGTTCATGTATGAATTGCCCATTTCATATGTGGATTGAGGCTATAGTGCAGGGGATGTGGTGCCTAGCGTTCCGAGTGCTACAACGCACATCTCCACATCTCACAGGGTCGGAGTACTCGCGCAGCATTTCTGCGCCACTTGGCTTCCAGCCTTCAAATCCATTTGAACGCACAACCTGTTTCGCTCTGCCATGAACTCATCAGGGAGGCGACAATAGCCCCCAGTCAGTTGAGTGCTCGGAAACCCTCGACTTACCTCCTAGTCAAGTCCAAGACCAGCGACAAGCTCCCCGAATTCAATCGGGTCGGCATGCCTAACTCCACAATATCAAAGACCTCGAGACAAAACAACGCCTTTCGGGCCACTACCTCTCCAGCTCAATAAGCTAACCGGCCAACTTGTGCTTGGATGCCTAGTCGCGACTCGCAGGTCGTGACATTCTCCCCCATCTGATCAATGCAACTGTAACACCCGAGCGCAAGGCGTCACATCCCCCGCACCGAGACCTGACCCGAATATGAAATGAACGATCCATACCCGAGCCAAATCATGACGAACGGGGACAAACACACACTCTAAGCTAGGCGGGCTAACCCTTAAAACCATAAAACAACAAAAAACATTAAAGCGGAAGCAATAAATGAACATATGCCATATATATATGTACCATGAGCATCCAAGCTCCAAAAATAAGTCATATATGTAACGCCCCGGTTTCCGGATGAACAGGTAAGCACGCCACGTGTGCGTTTTGAGCGTAGGTTTTATTTTATTTCTTTTAATTTCATAATATTCATACGTGGCATTCATATTTTTGAAAAATTCATGAAACACAATTTATAACAATTATATGATTTCATATCATTGAAAAATTATTTCATGACACGGAAAATATTTTCTTGCATGAAATCAATTACCGAGAGTGATAAAATTACCAAATTGTCCCTAATTAAATATTTTCTAAAAAGCTAGGGACTTGATTGCATGATCTCAACGGACCAAATTGAGCATATATTCAATTGTAACATACTTGATTGCATAACTTAGAAACTTCAAGGCTCAATTGGCAATTTGACAAATCTCACAAAAATCAAGATGATGCATTACGTATCATCTTTTCTCCCATCTTCCTTGATCATTTTCTAGCTCAAAATTGCCAAACATATCCATCTCTCTCGGTATTCATTGGAAGAAAAGGGAAGAAGATAATTTTTCAATCAATCATCAAGATTTCAAGAAAGCTTGCAAGGAATTAGGAGATCATCATCATCATCATCCACTTTCTTCATTTCTTTCCATCTTTAAGGTTGGTTGCATGAGTTGGTGATTCTTGGTCATATTTTCATGAGCTAGGGTTTAGGATTTATGTGCTAAATGAGTTGTTGGTGATCAAAGTGTGAATATAGGATCATATATTGGATTATAGCATGATCAAGGGTATGAATTCTTGAATAATTGTCAAGATTGATCAAAGTTGGCCATGAACATGAAACCTTGGAAATCTTGTTGTATTGCATGTTTTAGGTGTTTAAGTGTGTTATTATTATGCTATAAGTGTATATGCATCATATTTCCAGAAATTATAGTATTTGGGGTTCAAAAATGGATTTTTGTTGCTTGTTGCTTTCTTCCCGAGAGCATGCTCTGTTTGCTCTGTTTTTTTTTCCAGTTGCAGAACTGGGAACGACCGTTCCCAGCCCCAAGGCATTGCGGGAACGGGCGTTCCCATTCCTTTTCAAAATATAAGCGGCCGAGCATGGGAACGGCCGTTCCCATTTTGGCCTTGCGCCGGAAGGGCCGTTCCCAGCTCAAAGGCGCGCTTCAAGAGGGAAGGAAACGCGGGCACGTTTTGGGGAACCTTTGGGAACGACCGTTCCCACTTTTCAAAGGGGAACGGAACGGCCGTTCCCACCTGTGTTGCAGAACAAAAGTTTCTGCATAAATTTCCGAAAATGACCCCTCGACCCGACGACTTCTTTAACCCCGAATTGCTATAATATGCACTAATATGATGTGAAACCAAAAGTTATCATACCACATTGCATTTTCATGGTCGTCTCGACACGTTTTCGCCGTTCGTCATATTTTGGCCATTTTAGTTCATGTCTCATGAATGTACGCCGTATTTGCACAGGTCACGAGGGCGTGGACGGGGAGCAAGCTCCGTAGAACGCTTCTTTATTATATTTTGCAAGAAAGGTGAGGTTTTGTTTTGGTAAAACGAACCCTACAACCCCTATGTGCTAGTTTTCGGCCAAAATCTATTATAATTATAAACGTTTTCAAACTTATAAACATTTCCAAGCAAGAAAGTATTGATTATCATGATTTCAAGTAAGCAATTCATGATTGTAATGATTTCAAGCATGTTTGGCGAGTACATGATTGCACGTGGGCCCGAGGGTAATTCTTGAGCCAACCGGGAAAGCAAGGGCTGACGGGTAACTCCTGAATTATCCTCACATTGTTGGGATCACCCCCGAAGCCACTAGGAGATTAGTGGTGGAAGGAGTTCCGTGTCTAGAGGGTCATGTCCTCTACACACACCATGTCGTGGATAGTCGAGCCTTGCAAACTCGCTATCACCCGGAGGAAGAAGGAGACTGGGGATTAATCCGGAATGTCGGGTTATCCTCGGGTTATTACATGATTTCAAGCATGAAACTGGCTATATGAGCACTAAATGAATTGCATGATCATGTATTTATCAAGCAAGCAAGCATGTTCACGGTTGGGAGTTCGGTTGGAGATTGCCCTTACTCGCCGGGGCCACATGTTCATGATATTGACAAGCATGATTAATTAAAAGTGTTAAAATGATTGGTTGTAATCTCGGGCAAAGATCAAATTCTTGAACTATATATATATCTATTCCTTTCATTGCCCACGTCTTCACCCGAGGCTACAACTTGCATGTGATGTGTGTTATACTTATTTATTGCCCCTCACTCAGTCTTCGGTAGACTGATACTTCACTTTTCAGGTACCTTTGAGCGTGGTTGTGCTAGGCGGGCGTTGGTCGAGTCTTGCATTATCACGGGTCTAGCGTTGCACCTTTCATGTACCTATTAGATCGATTATCATGTTATGTTCACGATTGACAGCTTTTGGATACCTATTGATGTATATTATTGAATATATGATAATGTATTGATAGAAAATTGGTACCTATATGTATCTATGCCCTAAATATGGTACCTATCTATATATACGAATGACTTTACTGCTTCCGCTTTTCTATTCATGTTTGATTGTTGCATTGTTGGGGAGAGTGTCCCGCCTAGAGCGTCCTTTTTGTTGTCACCCGTTCGCTGTGGTCTTGGTTTATGTATGAACTGTCCATTTCATACGTGGATTGAGGCTACAGTGCGGGGGATGTGGCGCCTTGGGGTCTAGGGTGCTACAATATACATCATCAATTGCCATCACGGCCCAAAACATGTACGCTCCACATCATTATACATCTACAATGATTAAAATAAAAGTATGCAAGTGTAAGACCAAAATATAAGAGCTAGAGACGAATGCAAGACCTAGGACTCGTATTCCCGCCTAGCTCCCTCAACACCTGCACAAAACCACTGAAAACCAAACGGGTTCAGTCCAAAAGGGACTGGTGGGTATAAAACAGGCCATAAATAGAATATATGACAGTAATTAAACAATCACATGCAAGCTATAATCCCAAGCAGGTTTTTAAAGACTTTCCCAAGTGGGTGAATAGAAATCATCAAAAGGGATTATAACGAATCATTAACATTAGGTCATTAGTGGCCCGGCGAGTGGGCGTGCATTATCTCCAACCAACACCTTGTGTAAACCATTTAAACATTCGTTCATTCATTCTTTTCATGCAATCATTCTTTTGTGCACATTCATTAACATTTACACCTTCTTCCTCTGGGTTTGGTGGTGGGTTTGCAAGGCCCGACCACCCATTCATTGACCAAAAGGGGTTACATGAATCCCCAGATGGCGCTCAGTGTCCATTCCTCGCTAACTCCTAACGAGGTCCGGTTACGCCGTTCATTGGTGGAACTAGTGTGAGGGTTCACCGTCGGCCCGTGCCTCCCCGGATAGCCACTCACACTAAGTCCCTGGGCCCCATTCGTGCATTCGATCATTTCTCGCCAAAACATTAGGTAGGATTGATAAAACAAGGTTTACGTTGAAAACATTTACTCTTTAAAACGACTCTCTGTATATATATTAATTTTGGTCGAAAACTTTCACATTGAAGGTATATATAGGGTCTTATATCTACATAGAAGGAAAACCCACCTTAAACCTTCAAAAGAAGAAAACACGAGCCTCACTGACTGGCCTCGTCTCCAACGTGATCAAAATCTGTGCAAGAAAAGTGAAGTGAGACTCAATATGACCAAATAAGACGCTCGGCAATGCAATGATCATGATATGAATATATAAAAGATAAAATTATGTTATGAAAATGTTCATGTGCACTATTAATACATTTAAATCATATAATCAAGTTATTCACTTTCATAATTTCACATTTTCAATCAAGTTAATTCAAGAAATTCAAATATAAACAAAGTACAAGTTAAATCACATTTAAACATAAACAATTAAACACATTCAATCACATTTACAATTAGAAATTAAATAATTAAATACATTCAATTAACTATCGAAAATTAATTAAAACATGAAATAGGTAACAATTAAATTCTATAATTCAATTAAATCAAATAACATTTAATATTTAATAAACATATATAAATATATAATTAAATATAATATACATATACTATATTATATTATTTATATATATATATATATATATATATATATATATATATATATATATATACATACATGCATACGTAACCCATGCATGCAAAACCAACAATTTCATGAAATTTCCATGCAATAATATAACACATGCATGCAAAAGTGTAGGTCTAATTATATACATATATGCATGCAAATCATGCATTAGCAATTAACAATTCATGCAAACAGAAAAAGAAGAAAACGCAGGCAAATGTTCGGAAAAAAAAAAAAACAGGGTGACACCCCCGTGTCACCACTCAAGCCCAAACCGAGACACCCCCGTGTCTCGGTACAGCAATCTCAGGCCAACCCGCACCCCCGTTCCGCGCTGGAAAGAAGAACAAAGACACACCCGTGTCTCGATGTGCAGCAGCAGCAGCAACTCAAAGCAAACAGCCCCTGTTTTTCCTTGCTCAAAACAGAGTAAAAGAAGGCGGCACTCCAAGCAACTGATGCAGCAACGTGAGGCACAAAATGCAAAAACAAAATAGCTCTAGCAACTCACCCAAAATCACAAAACTGATAGCACAAACAAGGAAGGAACGCAACAGCAAAACCAGTCCAGAATCAGGCCAAAACAGGGCAAAAACTCACGCGAAAACGGGGCATAGAAAGATCTCCATTAATCCCAATACATTCATGTAAGTTAGGCTAATAAATGTGCAGCAAAACACCACAAATTCAACATGTATATCAGTTCCAAAAGAGTTCAAATATGAAAGGCAGTCACACGTGACATTACATGAAGTTTTCTCAATGTCCCAAAGTTGATATCTCATAAATACTTCAACTACCATACAATTAATGATCATAAATGAGAAGAAGATATCAAAACAATCATTCTCAAGCTTGGAATCAATCAAATCCATCAAGAATTGAATGAGATCAACAACTTTGCTCTAAACCCCTTGTTTTCGAAATCAGTCCAGAAACTCCCGAAACCATGATCAATTTTGGGGATGAATGAATGAAAATGATCAGAAATGAACATATAATACAACCCTAAGCTTACCTTGTTGATTGGATGAAGATTGGATGAGATTTGAACTCCAAAATCTCCAAGAAATGCTAGGTTACGGGAGAGAACTGGAGAGCAGTAACTTTGGCTGAGATTTGTGAATTGTGTGAGGGTTGGTTCGGTTAGGGCAAGGTACAGCAGATTAGGTGGTTGAGTTAGGGTTCTATATCATCAAACCATGGTTAATTTGGTCAACAACTGAATAAGTTATGGCCATTTTAGTGCAACAAGGTCAGTTTCGTCGCCGTTTCGTTTTTGGTTGAATTTCGGAGGTTCAAATGACGTTAGAAAAATATAAGGTTAGGTTTACTAAACTCGAATTTTCGTTACGAGTTCAGCGAAGTTGACGGAACTCGAATCCGAGTTCCCGAGCTCAAGATATTAAATACGGAACCAAGGGTGCGCTAAGTGCTCGTTAGCCCCCGACTTGGATTCCAAAATTCAAATTAAATCCGAAACACATGCAAATGAATCCGAAAATACGAAACAAACAAATATTCATATACAAGACACGTATAAGTTCAACATATTAAATTCGTACAAAATTCCGGTATCAATTCAAATAGAAACGAAGCACGTAAATGTCACTCATGGACAAAGTAACAATAAAATCCAAAATATTAACAACTATTGTAACATTTACATACGTATATAATATATTATGAATACATGCATGAAAATTTAATTTATAAATATACATGCATGCATACGTATATAATATATATAATAAATACATGCATGCAATATATAAGGTATAAATATAAATGCATGCTTATCATGCACACGTACACAATAATATATATATATATATATATATATATTTATTTATATTATATAAATGTAATTAATATTAATAACATTAAATAAAATAATTAACATTTAATATAATTAAAAATACAATTTAAATACATAAAACACGTATAATTAATTATTTCGCGCATTTTGGTAAACACTTACATCATACCTGTACGGCCGAAATATCGGGGCGTCACAGCAACACCCTCGTTGCATGGAGGATACAAAGACTCCACCCTCTTCCAGGATCGCGTTCACGCAACCTACTCAAGACCGTTCTTGTGGCCCTTGCACCGGTTCATGTACGCTTTTGTGTCGTGTCCTCCAACTGACGCATTGTGCCGTGTCCCTTACACTAAGCAACGTGTCGTGCCTCTTGCATCTGTCGCACTCAATGTCGTGATCTCACACTCACCGCACTTCTTTGTGCAGTCTCCTTAACAATAGGAGCGTGATCCGCTCTGATACCACAACTCAACAATAGAATGGAGTTGGGGGCCGAAAGTCATACTAATGCGCGGACCAAGCTTCACTAAGGAGAGAGAGAGATTATTGGGGCTTTTAAATTATTAATTCTGCAACATTGATTACTTCACTTGCTTTTGCTTTAATATCAAGTTAATGTGCAATTATTCGTAAATACTGAAGAGCCAATAATACATTTTTTATAGTTTTTTCTAAAGTTAATACTATACCCGATTTTTTATTAGTTATTCGTCACACACCATGTTTCGTTCTTTCTCTATCTAACCATGCCATCCACGGCTTCCATATTTTACCTTCGTTAACTTTATTAATTTTGTGTGGAAATTATTTCAAGAAATAATTATATTTGACTACCTATATTTAAATCTAATTATAATACAATCCATTATTATCGTAAAATTATATTTTAGTCCCTAATTTTTAGAACGGTTTGTATTTCATAGGGTTATGTTATGTCATTTCAAAATTACCCTTGATTTGTTGTTAAATTCATAATTTTTAGGGATCGTTTTGTTTATATTTGTAAACTTTAGGGATGCTTTTGAAATTTTGGTCATATATTTAATGTAACACTTATAAAACCGTCAGGATTATAACTGTATTTTTTTAAATTATGTTAAGGGATCTCAGATCAAATAATATTTAGAAAAATTAAAATATAATTTTTTAATAATGATAAATTATGTTGTAATTAGAATGAAATGATAGGTAATCCGATATAAATAACCTTTAATTTCAATTGGTAGGATAATGGAAAATAAAATGAAACAAAATTTATACATATTAATCTGTAGGGTGGACCCATCAATGGGTAACATGGGGTTTCCCGTTAGATTTAATAATGGAATGAACCCCCCATTCTCTCTCTCTCTCTCTCACTCAAGTTGACAAGTTCACACCTCACAGACAGACTGGTGTCTCTCTCTCTATCCCCCTTCCCCTGTGAGAAAAGACGAAGGAATGACTCAGACAAGAAGAAAAGCAAAAAGCCAACATGAAACCCAGTCCTTAACTTCGTCAAATATCAGAGTCCCAGCCCAGTAAATTCGGTACAACAAATTTCTGACAGATTATTTTGTGAGTTTTTGTTTACCACATTTCTTCAAAATGAGGCAATTAAGTGTCCCCGATTTCCTCCTCTTCACGGCCGCCATTCTCCTCCTAATCCCCTCGGCCAAGCCAGACATCGCCTCCGACCGTGCCGCCCTCCTCGGCCTCCGCTCCGCCGTGGGCGGCCGCGTCCTCCTGTGGGATCTCTCCAGCCGTACTCCCTGCCCGTGGCCCGGCGTCATCTGCTCGTCGGACAACTCCTCTGTCATGGAGCTCCACCTCCCCGGAATGGGACTCTCCGGCCAGCTGCCTCCCAACACCATCTCAAATATGACCAACCTGCAGACGCTCAGCCTCCGTTACAACGCGCTCTCCGGCCCACTTCCTGCGGACATGTTTTCGACCCTCACTTCTCTTCGAAACCTTTATTTACAACACAATTTCTTTAATGGTCAAATCCCAGATTCTTTGTTCTCTCTCACATCTCTCGTGCGGGTGAACTTAGCCGAAAACAATTTCTCCGGCCCGATTTCGACTTCCTTCAATAATTTAACCCGTTTAGGCACGCTGTACTTGCAGAGCAATCATTTCTCGGGTCCCATTCCAGACCTAAATCTACCCACTCTTGTTCAGTTCGATGTATCCAACAATAATCTTACCGGAGAGATCCCGAATGGTCTCTCCAGGAAGCCCAGAAGTTCATTTCTCGGCAATTCACTCTGTGGTGAACCGCTTAATTCTTGTAATGCAAAACCGAAGAAGAAACTCTCTGGTGGAGCGATTGCTGGAATTATAATCGGCTCGGTTCTCGGGCTTTTGTTGACCTTATTGCTGCTCTTCTGTTTGTGTAGAGTACTTGGTAAGAAGGTGAAGAAATCGAAAGATGAGAGCATTGCCAAGGACAGAGAACTTCACATTCCACCAAAGCAAACACAGGATAGTGATGGAGCAAAGGATAGTTCCAGCAGCAGTTTCGCTGCTGCAATGGGGGCTAAGGACAAAGATAAGGGTGAAGGAATTTTGGTTAGCGGTGGGAAAAAGGGCTTAGTCTTCGTGGGAAAAACAGGGTGGAATTTTGATTTGGAGGATCTGTTGAGGGCATCTGCTGAGGTTTTAGGTAAGGGCACGTTTGGCACGGCATATAAGGCAGTGATGGAAATGGGGTTTGCAGTGGCGGTGAAGAGGCTTAGGGATGTTAACATGGGTGAGAAGGAGTTTGGAGAGAAGATGGAAGAGGTTGGGAAAATGGATCATGAGAATTTGGTCCCTTTGAGGGCTTATTACTTCAACAGGGATGAGAAGCTGCTTGTGTATGATTACTTGCCAATGGGGAGCTTATCTGCTCTGTTACATGGTATGAAAATTTTCTTTATTTCACCTGATTTAGTAATAGTCTTCTGATTTGAATTTGGTTTTGGTTCTGATATCTATCTGCCTTCTGATGATTGCATGTTGCATTATTGTGGTCTAGTTTATGATTTTGATCTTATGCAGCTTTTCCGTTGTTTAATGGAGTTTTTTGCGAGAAATATGAAAATAGCATATTGTATTAGACTTTTATTCCATATATATTTTCCGCATCTTTGTAAGTGTAAATTTGATTTGAATCGGTCCCTGGTTTGATAAATGCAATGCACTTTCTAAATTAGGCCGCTTACCATCATTTCAAGATTTCTTCATTTTTATTTTTCAACTTTGTAATCAACCTTAAATTCATAAACATGGGTTTTGAATCTGAGAAATAACAGAATACAATATGGAATTAAAAGAAATGAAATGGAGCATCCGACAGGTTACATGTGATAATAATATTTTTGGTGATTGTGAATGATATTGTGTCCAACGGTTCTAATATCTTCTCACCCATCTGAGTAGCTTTTAAAGTAATGTAGACGGTGAACAGACTGTAAGAGTTTGTCTGAATTGAAAATAATTCTAAAAACAAAGTATTCTTATTTTTGTTTGATACATTCTCAAATCTGCCTTCTCTGTGGAGCCGCTGCGTTATGTCAATTCAAATTATATAGACCTCTTGGCATGTTTGTAAACAATATACTTATTTATTTTGATAAATATAGGAAACAAAGGTGCTGGTAGGACACCATTAAACTGGGATACAAGGGCTGCAATTGCTCGTGGAGCTGCTAGAGGAATCTCATACCTTCACTCCCAAGGGCCAATGATTTCCCATGGCAACATTAAGTCCTCAAATATTCTCCTTACAAAATCATACAAGGCCCGTGTTTCTGACTTCGGACTAGCTCAGCTCACGGGACCGGCCACTACTCCCAACCGTGTCACTGGCTATCGTGCCCCAGAGGTAACGGATCCTCGCAAAGTCTCTCAAAAAGCAGATGTATATAGTTTTGGAGTATTACTATTGGAACTACTAACGGGTAAGGCCCCGACCCACTCGTTGATGAACGAAGAGGGAGTTGATCTCCCGCGATGGGTGCAGTCCGTGGTCCGGGAGGAGTGGACTGCTGAAGTGTTCGATCTTGAACTGCTTAGATATCAGAATGTTGAGGAGGATATGGTACAGGTCTTACAGCTTGCGGTCGACTGCACGGCACAGTACCCTGATAATCGCCCTTCAATGGCCGAGGTGGTTAGGAAAATCGAGGAGGTTTGTCATCCGAGTGAAGATATTGAGGAAGTGCTAAATGGCGATGATTCGAGCCCTACACCAACCTAGAAGAGTTTACACTCTAGAGGTTGTCCTTTTTCTATATTAGGTTCTATTTTAAATTGGTGGTTTGATTACTTTGTTCATTCTTGAAGTTCTTTTGATTGAGTATCAAGTACTGTGCATTTTGTCACACAATATATTCTTTTTTTTTTTTTTTTTTTCTCTCTTTCTTTCTTGTACTGTTTGTTGGCCGCCACTTTTCCTTAATTAGGGAAAGTAGTTGATTTCTTTTCGGAATTCATTTTCATTTCTCGATCGTCTGAATAGTTAAATAACCTTGCGAATTTATTCATGTTGAGCTGGTGTATTTTAATATGCCTTCTTTTTTATTTTTTTGCTTTTTAATTAAGAAAACTACTTGCTAATGAGCAACTCAGGTTGATTGTGGTTTCAATGATTTCATTGCATGAGATTCACAATTGAGCAGAGCTGTATATTAGTGGATGCTGCTAATATTAGTATGTGACTATGTGGTACCGCACTAAGAGCATTGGCATGTGATGTTATTCAGTTTGGTACATTTAAAAATTAAGTAAAGAGTCGTTTTCGGTGGTTATGGGTCTGCTTAGCAGGCCTTTTCACTACTTGTTTCTTTAAGCGTGAAAAAGGAATTAAGTAATGCAACTCTTTTACCTTCTGAGTTCGGTCCGCCATAATTTATCATGTGAGTGCAAGTTTACGCCATCTTTCTTGATGCGTATAATATTTAGAACTGTGGGGCCCCAATTTTAAATTTAGTTTGGTTAATGGTTAACGTGACTCCGACTAAATCAATTATAAGACAATAACGTGAATGTTAGTGATTGAAAATTTTAGTGACATTTGGAGAATTATTCCAAAAGAAATGTTGTAGCGCATGGTGTCGTGGACCACCACATCCCCCCACTAAAACTCGAATTTATATATGAAATGAAAAGTTTATACACAAATCAAAGTGAGTAAGAGACCAACACACTCATTAGGTTAGGCGGAGTTAAATCGAACTCAAAGCGCGCAACAACAAAAGAGAGTAGCGGAAGTCTGACACCCTGTTTTTCCGGCAAGCCAGGTACGACGTCACGCTTTTAATTCAGTTTTTATGTGATTTATGTGACGTCACATGCTATGCGTGTCAACGCGAAGTTTATTTTAATTACGTGCGCCTTAGAATTTATTTAAATTGTACTTGAATTTAATTGTCCAATATTTGCAAGTTAGGGACGTAATTATAATTATGGTGTTTTGGGCCATTCGTGGCTATCTTGAGCTCGGAAATTCGGATTTGAATTCCAACCTTACCATTGGACTCGTTTCGATGATTCAGAGTCAATGGGATTAACCTTATATTTTTCTAAAGGCATTTGATCGCCCTACCATTTTAAAATCCGATCCGAAGGGGCCGGATACCGTTTGACCCTACCCGTTTTGCCCGACCCGTCTCTTACCCGTTTTGCCCTTTTCTTTCCTCCCTCATTTTCCACGTTACAAGTAAGGAAAAGAAAAGGAGAAGAAATTTGCCCATTTGGCACCTCAAGCTTTAGAGCTCAAGCTAGCAAGATCCGACCATCCGATCAACGACCTAAGGTAAGATTTGTATTCCTTTCATTACGTGCTTCGATTTAATACCTCTTTTGTGCCTCGAATTTGTGCCTACGTGCTATTTGGGGAAGATAATAAATAGTGCTGGGTCGGGAGATTTGTGTGTTTACGCTCGTTTCACGAGCACTTACGTGTCTATATGTGTTCTACATGTCGAGTATGCCTTGTGGTATGATTTTCGGGGTGATTCGGGGCCGTGTGGGGCTGTGTGAGTGTGTTTGGGTTCGTTTCCCATCGCCTTCCCCTATTTATTTTTTGCTCCAGACCTTCCCAAACGCCCGTTTAGCTCCCCAGTTCGTTTTCCAAACGCCCATGTGAGACCCCCCCTGTAGCACCCCGAGCGTGAGGCACTACATCCCCGCACTATATAACCTGACACGTGTAACGAAATGGAGAGTCCGCACACACACCAAGCTATAGCGAATGGGAGACAAACAAAAATCTAACCTAGGCTAGGCGGTACCTAAACCCTGTACAAATGAAAATATGCAAAAACTTAATGCGGAAGCGGTACAAAATACGAACTTTCAAAAACTTCAAACAACAAGCATAATTTATACAATCCAGAATGTAAATTGACATCAACTACACGGGTTCAACTAAACAAGGAAACCTGTCCTAACCTGTCCCGAATAACATGCAACAAAAACGGGTTCAACTAATCAAGAACTTGTCCTAACCTATCCCGAATAACATAACACAACGAATAAATTAAATATATACATAACATATACATTATACAACTTGGATCAAATTCAAATGAATGCAAGGCATAGTGCAAAACCTATACAAATACCAAGACCGAACTCAACTCGAACAAAACGAAAGACTCGACTCAACCGCCTAGCTCCCACGAAATCCAAAACTAAACCTGCACACTAAAAACATGGAGAGGGGTGAGGGTCAATCACACTGACTGAGTGAGGGATTAACACACGCACACTATACGTATATACGATCTTAACACATAAAGTGTTTAAAGTTCATGGACTAGGGCATGGTTTTTGCACTCTAAAACATTTTCACGTGATAATAGATGTATAGGGAGATTTGAAGCCTAACGGTAAAATAACCAATTTTAATTAATTATAAATCCACTCCCATTTCACGATCCATTTCAAATTTAACAAAACTCAGCGGGTACGAGTGCAAACCAACCAAACTCCTCTTATTCATATTTCAAACAAACATACCTCTTCTCCGGGTGATAGGAGGGTTGTACATACCCTAACCATCCGCACAAATATGTCAGGGTCGTAAGTTTCATGACACTCACGCCCAAAGATTTCATCCCCCACTTACCTCCTAGTGGGTTCCAGGCTGATCCTAAGTGTGGAGACCGCACTCAGGAGTAACCCGACGGCCCAACACCGTCCTGGGGCTCCTTTGCACCAATCTCCAGGGCCCAAGGCAAAGTGCAAAATGCAAAGTTTCACATCCCGCTACAGACAGACATAACTCATGCATAGCATACTTATCATATCATACGTACATCACACACATACTGATCTCAAAATCATATCAAATAGAAACTAAGCATACATAGACTCATACATAGCGTTTATACTTGCAAACATATAGAAAAACCCTCAAAGGACATATTTTGCACGTATTTACGTATACATAAGGCTTATAAATCGCATGCATTCGAAAATGAGCACGCTGCAATAGGGTATAACTATATCCTAACCTCACCTGGTACCGAACAAAGCCGAAGACACAACAAATGGTCCACCCCGGAACCTGCACGACCCACTTGTCACCACCCCGGGTGCACCTGAACAGTTGAGTACACAAGATACTAAAATCAGACTCAAGAACAACCACAAAGACGCACGATAAATGCTCCGAAAGATCAGGGTATGCATAAGTGCCCCATGTGGTGTCGTGGTCAAATAAGGCATATCAATATTTAACAAGATCCTATTTACAACTAATACGTTCAAGCATAAGTAAAGGATAAATTCAAGTATTCAAGCACGTTCAGGTTTCATACCTGGGCAAAGAGTTCATAATATGCATATGGGATCATTTCAAGAATACAAACTCAATCATTATATATATATATTTATGGTTTCATAACAATTACAAAAATATCCCCTAATGAGATTAAGCTCCAATTAATCAACCTATCATTGTTTAGTGTAGGTACAATTAACATTAAAGATGCATATATACACAAGAGGCATATAACCAAAAGGCATAACCGAATTCAATACGAGAATAATACAATTATCGATTAGTGTAAGTCAATTAGTTACTAAAAATCTTATCTTATCTCTTACACCCAAGTTCTCAAGTAGATGCGAATGTTCGGCTTATTAATTTTATACATAGAGCGCAAAGTGAACAACAATAAAATTTAGGCACGTTTGTGATTCATAATAATCGAAATTTTACATGCTCATCCATCACAAATTGATTCAAGCTTATATAAACACATACAAATTCTAGTTTCTAAATATTACACTAACACCCCCTCAATTAGAGAATTAGCTCAATTCGACATAACGGGATTCAAATTGCAAATCAAAGCATCAAAATATTTCATAATTCATTTAATACATGATTTCGTATACATTGAAGTACATTTCGATCGAGGAATCAAGCAATTAGCAATTAAATTACATTTAAGCAATTAAATCAAATAATCTCAATTACACAAAATAATTCATAACAAATAAACTAAGCTTCCGATTAACGAACGAAAAGTGGCGTTGGACTCACCAAGATAGGGCGGACAAACTGTCCGACGGTCATCGGATCACCGCCGCTGGAGCTGCCGAAACAGCTGGCGGCTGCCGATCGGCCACCGCCGGAATGTGCCGGAAAAATCCCGAAAATTCACCCGTGCAAGTACTGCTCGTGCTCATTCCAAATCCTCGATCAATTTCTGAAAATTCCAAGCCAATCGTCCCCAATTTCAGATCTAAGAATAAAAAAACCCCAAAATCTTCAAAATCAAATTACTTCCAAATAGGTGAACGAAAATCGAATCCGTAAATTTTATAACCTTACCCGTGATGAGCTCTTCGAAACCCATAAGGTAATCGCCGAAAAAAGTCGTCGGTGTGACACCCTGACCGTACACCGTACAGGTATGACGTATGTGCGCATTTAAATTTATTATTTATGCATTTCATTTTTATTTTAATTGTTTATTTTCATTATTTGAAATTACTTGAATACTTTAAGTGAACGTTAAGGTTGTTTTAATGTGTTTATGCTTTGTTATCGTTTGATTTGAGATCGGTTTTTGTGCCGTTTTGATATGTTGGAGTTTTGTGAGTCATGGACTTGAATATGTGCTCGCTATTTGTTTTCGGGTTTATTTGTTGGGTTTTCGGGAGTTCGTTTTGTTGGGTGACCTAAAGGGGATAGTATAATTTGAGCTCGGGAATTCGAATTCGAATTCCGTCATCTCCATTGGACTCGTTTCGATGATTCGGGTTCAATGGGACAAGCCTTTTTACTTTTCAACTTCGTTTGATACCCCAAAACCCCTCCAAAAATACGCCTCGTATCTATATGACTTAATTACCCTAATTTGCACATAAGTCCTTCGATTTCCCATAATTTCCCACAAAGCTTGGACCCACTTTTCCCCAACAAAACACACTCTCGGCTCTCTCTACCCTCAAACACGTTCAAACACAAGAAAAGGGAGAAAAGACCTACAATCTTGGAGAAACCTCATTCTCTTCATTTCTACTATTCACCAAGAGGGATTTTGAGCTCAATCTCTTCCAACTTCCAACATCTCCTCAAGGTAAGTTTATATTTGGAATCTCCATGGTTATATGCTCTTCTTTATCCATGAATATCTTGCCTTGATCCATGATATCTATGAGTTTGGGGGAAATTGGCGAATAGTTAGATTATTTTGAATATTTGTTGATTTCTTGAATTCCTTTGGATTACATGTTGATATGAAGCTATATATGAAGTCCTTATATCTCATTTATTGTTTCCCTAACTTGTATTGAGTGCTAGTTGCTTGGTTGGTAAGATGCCATTAATGGAGGTTATGGTTTTGCAAGCTTTTCTTCTCCTTTTTCTTGTTTGTTGCCTTTGTTACTTTGATGTGGGTTTTGCATGAAGATGGGAGGTGTTATATGCTGAGTTTTGTTGCATTTTGATGCCTTAAACTTGTTGTGTTTGTTGCCTTTTCCCGTGGTGTTGGTTGGATTGGTTTTGCAGGGGAAGAACAGGGCTGAATCTTGTATAATTCAGCCCCAACGACGAGGCAACGGCCGTTAAGGCCTTTGTGTGTGTTTGGAGGTAACGCTCGTTACCTCCTTTGCCTGAACGCTTGTATCGTTTAATGGGCATTCCTGCCTGTGGTCATAGGCAGCGGTAATGGCCGTTAACTGCACAGGATTTTGCTCCTGTACAAGTTAACGGGCGTTACCCGTTTTATGCATGCTTGGGGGTAACGTCTGTTCCCCCTCCCTTGTTTGTGCTAGTATTTTTCTTCGTTCTTCGCTTCCTTTGCTCGTTTCTTTTGCTCTGTTATGAACTTCTATGCCTTAAGTGATACGTATATGCACCTCATTTGCATTCATTGCATACGTAAGCATTACCGAGCGTCTAATGGGTACATTATTGAGTCTAAGTCTTGGGTTTTACTTTGTTTTGTTACAGAGCCACTTCCGGAGGACGTCGTACCCGAGGCATAGGTGTTTGTTGATCCGTTTGGTCCTCCTTTTTGCTTCACTTTTGTCTTAAGGTGAGATTTAGGATTTTGTATTAGTTATCGACCTATGACCTTAATGTGGTGTTTTCTTGCCTCGCATGAAATTATACATTTTATATAATTAACTACGCATGTTTATGATATGAGTATGATTTTGTGGGAAACATTTGAATCTTTTGAAATTGGTATACGTAAGAGCATAGATAAGCTTTGTTTTGGAAACCATTTGTACGTTATATTCTGTTCTGAGCAAGGTTGCCCTGA
This sequence comes from Lantana camara, assembly GCA_037501455.1. NCBI lineage: Eukaryota > Viridiplantae > Streptophyta > Magnoliopsida > Lamiales > Verbenaceae > Lantana > Lantana camara. Next base: position 59,331,761 of record CM074858.1, read on the forward strand.
AATATGGGAAGTGGGTAAGTAGTTTGATTTGCTGGGCCCCAGAATCATGGGTAAGGATACCCGGGATGACAAGGGTCGTCGGGTTTAACCTGTGCATGATTCCATTTGAGGTATTCACGTCCGACTCTTGGAGGTTGAGAAGGCGTGGTATCTTGAGCCCTCGGTTGGATGACCGGGGAAGGCATACCGTGGGTTAGCTACCCCGTATATATTTGCACATTGTAGGCGGTGAGGGTTTGATTCCCGAACGCTTTGGAGGTTGAGGTTGGATTTGTATTTGTGATTTGGTATTTGTTACGTATTTGAGAAGTGAAGGGAAGTCCGTACTCGCCGGACATTTATCTTTTGCTATGTTGATGAGGTATGAATCGAGATAGGTCCTCTTTTGTATTATATATTATTCTTTTGGCAAATGTTTTGATATGCAAAACCCTAGACTCGGTTCATGACCATCGCTTTAATATCTGCTCTGATATATTTACGTATGTGTTTGGGTGTGCGTTAGCCCCCTCACTCAGTTTTGTGTGGCTGATTCCTCTCGTTTCCCTCTTTTAGGTGCAGGTGTGCTTGAGCTAGGCGGGGAAGTGCATTTGGAGTCGTACTTAGCGTCCTAGGTCGAGTCTGCACGCATTCTACTTTCATTTTGCCACTCTGTTGTGTATTTGAATTATGTACAAACTCTTGGAAGACTTGTGACATTATTGGTTATATTTTGGACCTTATGCGGCCATGTACATGGTATATGATATATGTTATAGCTCTTTCGATCCTTTTGTGGCTTCCGCATTATTTATTGTCTTTGTTTGCGCGCTCTATTGTGTTCTAGCCCCGCTTAGCCTAGTGCGTGTGTTTGGGTCCCCGTTCGCTTAGACTCGGGCTCATGTATAGACTCCCATTTCATATGTGAGTTTGGGTTTAGGTGCGGGGGGTGTGGTGGCCCAGCGCTCCGGGCGTCACAGCCGGATCTTGGACCGGTATTGAACAGCCACGTGCCGCCACGGACAGCCACCAACGGTCGGTTCTTGAACCGGGACCTACGTGAACAGCTCGGCCTTGTCGAGTTGAGTAAATTCTCTGAAGGGCCCGACAGCAAAAACTCACTGGAAAAGCTCCTCCCGCACCACTTTCAAAGCCGACGCCACCACCACAAAAAACGCCACCTACAGTGATTTTCAGGCCAAACCGAGGGCGGAATCATCTTCAGGAGGTCAGAAAACATAGGGAACCGTCCTTGTTCGTCTGAATGGGTCGCCGGAACGGCGAAAACACCGTTGCTACAGTAGCTCCCCCGCCCACCGCTAACTTCAAGTGGCGCGTGCGCCGCCACCACGGTCCCGTTGGCCATGCCACCTTCTTGAAAAGTTGCGGCATTGGAAGACCTATTCAACCGTACTAACACTACCGTGAATCGTCTCCGGAATCGACCGAAAATAGCCGACGAAGTCGCGGCCCGGCACCACCCACCTGGCGTGACTGACACTCGAAGATATCTCCGCCATCGCTTGTCATCGGGCTAAGATCTTAGTACCATCGTTTTCCTCTTGTCGAGCTCTTCAAAATGGACTACTCATTCGTCGAAATCCGTCGAGTATCGGTTGAGTTTGGAGTTAGTGTGTGTTATGGTGTGGTGTATGTTTCTCTTAGAGAGAGAGACGTACGATATGATTCCAAATTCCTACAAAACCCTCACTATTCATCATATATCCCATAGAGTGCTCAAACCTTGGAGAAATCATGCAAATTATAACTTGAAATGATCGAAAGGAGATGGAGAAAACAATTATAGACTTACCTTCAAGAGATGATGGAAGATGGTGGTGAGATGAGCTTAAAATCTCACAAGATGAATAGGTCTTCCTTTCTCTTTTCTTCTATTTTTGGCTGAACATTCTTCTTTATGTGGGGGAGGGGGGGGGGTGGTTCAAAATTTCTAAGTTGAGGGAGGAAAGAGAGATGTATTTTGTGTATATAAGTCAAGGGTTAAGGGTGATAGGTGGGGTCCACATGGTTAAGAATAGTCAAAGGATATCATTTTAGGTACGAGGTGCTCATTTCGTTTAAATTTTGGAGGTTCAAATGGTGTTAGAAAAATATGAAACTTGTTCCATTGGCTCTAAATCGTCGATACGAGGCCAACAGAGATGACAAAACTCGAATCCGAGTTCCCAATGTCAAGTTATGCGGCCCGGAACCCAAGGTGCGCTAATTGCTCTTTAGCCCCTTTTCGGTTCCGATCACACAAACGAACCAAAAACTTAAACACGCAAGATCAAAACCATGTAACGAGCATATAAAAATAAACATAATACAAACAATTCATGCATACCAAGTTTTCACGGAAAACGAAAATCAAATCGGATGCAAACGAGGCACATATCATAATCACGTATGCCTAACGTTTAAGAATTCAAATTAAATTCCATAACAAATATTTCACATTTGTTCAAATATCATATGAACCTTAAAATTAACATATAAAGCATACTTAAATAATTAAAAGTGCAACCATCGCCCTCATGACGTCATACCTGTACGACCGAAAAGTCGGGGCATTACATTAGTACCGGTTTTCTTGGATTAGTTGAACCCGTATTTACTTTCTTGTTTGAATTGTATATACCTTCTTGATTGTGAATGTATGATTACCTTGCTTCTGCATCCATGTTTCTACTGATTTGGTACAGGGTCTAGTCCCGCTTAGCACAGGGTCATTTTATTTCTGACTTTGTTCGCTGTGAGTATGGTTTATGTATGGATTTTTCATTTCATGGGTGGACCGGGCTCATAGTGCCGGGGACGTGGTGCCCATTTTCCCGGGTGTCACAGAAAGCACGCATCACATTAAATCAACAAGCCCATCCAAGGCAATTAAAACCAATCATGCCATCTAGGCCCAAATACATCACAAATATTTAAAAAAAGTAGCAAAAATACATAACAATATCCATTCATAAGTACAAGCCAAAAAGTATGTAAAATGAAATACACCTAACTCGACCTAAACCAACAAATGAGACTCAACCGACTCACTTGTCTGACTAGCTTGAGCAAAACCCGCAAACGAAAAGTTTAAAGTGAGGATCAATCCACCGATTGAGTGAGGGGCTAACGCACACCCACATACTACACATATATACCGCAAAACACATTAAAATGAAAGGTTATGAATCGAAATATGTTTTGCATACCAAAACATTTTTAAGTTTAAAACATATACATAACATAAGCATTGATATTACGAACTTTAAAGCTCTATCCCCATTTCATAATCCAAGATAAACATTCATTAAGCTCGGCGAGTACGTGCATTGACCCTTTACTCCTCATTGCAATACGTTAAAAAATATCACATTAAATCCACCCGAAACTCCATTGATGCAAGGGTCACGCGACCCTATCCATCAATTATGTTAACAATCCACGAGTGGTTGCTATCCCACTCCCAGTAGTTTTAACGTAGACGACTCAAGAATATCATGCCTTCCCTATCTTCTGGAGTTGTGCGTGATACCTCTAATAAAAGACTATGCCTAGGGTTTATCCTGTAACGCCCCAACTTTTCCATATTTTATAATGACGTATGTGTTTATCTACTTGTGTGGATTAATTGGTTATATGTGTTTTGTTTAATTAATTTTATTATATGATTGTTAAGTATGTGATTAATTGAAATATATGAATTGGAATTTAGACGACTACTTGAACTACTTGTGCATGTGTGATTTGTTTGCATGTCGTTTTTATATGATTTGAATTCGAATGTAGTGGCCCAGTTTTTCCGTTATTCAAGTATGACGTATATGTTTATCAATATGTGAAATTAATTAATTTTATATAATTTCAATTATTATTTCTCGTATTAGTTTAATTTTGAAAATGAATTCTTGAAACGTTTATGCCTATGTGATTGTGTTTGAGTGTCGTTTCTATTCGATTTGACTTCCATTTTTCGTGAAAACTTGGTATGAGTTAATTATGTGTATTATGATCATATCTTTTTGCTAGTTTTATGTTTCTGGATTCTTTTGTTTGAGTTTTGAATTTATTTTGAGTTTTGGAACCAAAACGGGGGCTAACGAGCAATTAGCGTACCTTTGGTTCCGTATGTGATATCTTGAGCTCGGGAACTCAGAATCAAGTTCTGTTACCTCCATTGGACTCGTATCAATGATTCGGATCCGATGGAACAAGGCCACATTTTTCTAAGACCATTTGGATTCCTGAATTTCAATCGAAACGAACACCTTATGCCTAAAACGACAAACCATTGACTCTACCTAAACTACGGACCTAAAATAACACACCTAGACCCTACCCAAAGACCTAAACCCACTTGTACACTCTCTCTCTCTCCCCTTTTTAGCCCCAAAACCGAGATCCCTTCCCCCATCACAACCCAAAAATATCAGCCAAAAAGAAAAGAGAAGGAGAAGAAGAAGAAGAAGAAGGAATAGTGTAAACCTTGGGGAATTGAGCTCATCTCCCTACCATTTCTCATCCTTTCTTGAAGGTAAGATCATATTTGTGTAGTATATCTCCTTGTAATCATTTTATGCTAGATTTTACATGATTTCACCATGATTTGAGTTAGGATTGGAGAAGATGATGAATAGTAAGGGTTTGTGAAAATTTGATGATTCTTGCTTGAGACCTTGTGAATTCTTTTAGTATGAAGCATGATATATGATCCTAAGACCTCCATTTATGTCTCCTTAAATTTGCATTGCATGATAGATGAGTTATTTGGAAGTCACCATTAATGATTTTGCTTGAAACTTGAAGAACATGAACCAATGTGAGCATCTCTTCCATTCTCATGATTTAGCTTCGGTTTTGGCATGTATGTATGAGCTTATGGCCTGAATTTGTATGCATTTCATTGAGTTTTAAGTTGGTAACATGCTTCGTTTCCTCTCCCTTTCGTGCATGCCCTGTTTGTGTGTTTTTTTTCGCCACTGACACAAATCCACGGGGGTGGATTTTTCCCTTTGGATAAATCCATGGGGGTGGATTTGAGTCAGTGAGTTTCTGACCAGAATCCATGGGGGTGGATTTTTCCCTTTGGAAAAATCCATGTGGGTGGATTCTGCCCTACCTATTTTTGTTACTCTGGTTTCATTTTTTTCTTGTTTTTCTTCGCTTGTCTGATCTTCCTCCACCTTTTTTATGACTTCTATGCTATGCTAACATGTATTATCTTTGGTGTTATGAAATTTTATGATTTTTCGTGGAATATTTTACTAGTTGTGCCTCAACGTGTCTTCTTTGCTCCTAATGTGTGCATGCATGGAACTTTGCTCTTAAGTATGAACCCTAATTGCTATGTATTCCTTATTTTATGACTTGTATGATACGTGTACATGCTATACTACGTGTTATGACCGTTATTTGGAATTCTTGGATCAACTTGATTTGAATGTGAAGGTTATGAACTTGAATGGCTTTAAACGCTTCTTGAAAGGAATGAATGACTTGTTTACATGACTTTAAGTAATGAATTGTGCATATGAATGTTTCCATGATACTATATCATCTCTTATGCATTCATATCATATTCATTACATTGCCGTGCATTGTATTTGGTACATTTGGAGTTTTGAGTCTCACGGGTACACTATATTATCTTTTGTATAGTTTTCTCCAGGGCGGAGACTTATCGGGTTCTTAGGACACTTCCGGGTCCTCTTGTTTCTTCTTTGTTTTGGTTGGTAAGCTAAGGACAGGTGAGTTTCTCTACTATTTAGTTAAATGACCCTTTATACTCCCAATGTGTAAAGATTTCTGCCAAAAGTATATATATATATATAGAGAGTCATTTTCAAGGGTCAATGATTTTAAAAGTAAAGCCTTTATTTTATGAACCTACCAAACGTTTTGGCGAGAAAGAATGAATGAATGCACAAAATGGGGCCCAGGGACATGGTGTGAGTGGTGACCCGAGGAGGCATGGGCTGACGGTGATCCGTCATACTAGTCCCACCAATGAACGGCGTAACCGGACCTCGTTAGGAGTTAGCGAGGAATGGACGCTGAGTGCCATATGGGGAGTCATGTTCCCCTTTTGGTCAATGAATGGATGGTTCGGGCCGATCACCCGGCCATCAATCGGAGGGAGAAGGTGTAAATGTTCATGAATGTGCACAAAAGAATGTTATGCATGAAAGAAAGAAAGAAAGAAAAAATGTTTAATGAACTACACGAGGTGTTGGTTGGAGATAATGCACGCCCACTCGCCGGGCCACAAACGACCTAATGAAAAATGAACGTTATAATACCTTTTGATGACTTATTTATTTAACCCACTTGGGAAATGCTCTAAAAACCTCATTTGGGATTATAACTTGCATGTGAATGTTTAAATATCGTCTTATATTATACTTATTCCGTTTTATACCCACCAGTCTCGTATAGACTGAACCCGGTTTGTTTTCAGTTTTCTTGCATGTTTGGTGTGGCTAGGCGGGAAGTCGGGTTCGTAAATTGTGTTAGTTAAGTCTAGGTCACTTCATACACATTTTTATAATTCGATTAAATTGTATACGAGTGGATAAATGTTATGTTATGATTAAGATTATGATTTTATGATATTAATTCGGGACAGGCTTCTAGGGATAGTTGAACCCGTCATTTGTTATCCATTCGGTGATTGATCAATGAATGCTTCCGCTTTAATGTTTTTTTCTTTGTATTTTATGGTTTAAGGGTTAGCCCCGCCTAGCATAGCGTGTGTGTTGTCCCCGTTCGCCGTGATTTAACTCGAGTATGGATTGTCCATTTCATATTCGGGTCGGGTCTCGTTGCGGGGGATGTGGTACCTTGCGCTCGGGTGCTACATCCTTAAGTGTATCAGAGCCCAGTTGCAAAACCGGTGTTCTCATGTCGTGATTGAGTCAGTCTAAGTCGTGCGGCTTAGGAATTATGTGATAATGTGTACATTGCATCGATCATGAGTATGAATTGCCTTCCTTTTTGAATCTTGTTGAATTATCTGATGCATTCTTGTATTGAATCCGTGCCTTTCGTGTTGATAATGCGATATGAGCATGCCCTAACAACATGTATATATCCTTGAAATGAGTGATGATTTATAGGTTATGAAGAAAATATCAAACGTGGCCAAGTTCCACGATAGCAACGATTTATTACAAGTTCTTTTTGATGCACGAAAGATAAGAAGGATGCACCGGGGAAAAATATAGAGAATTCGAGGTACGTGGCTTTATAGATGGAGCTAAAGTTCTAGGGTTAGGATCCGGAATGGGAGGTTCCACTCTAGAGATACAATGGTAGAGAGACACTTGATAGGATAAGAGTTGAGCGAGGATTGTGAAGATTCAAGCTAAAACACATTCGGTGGTAATTAAGCATCAAGAGTCGTCAAAGAAGGATTTCTAAATAAACCTAAGGGCTAGAAAAGAGGTTGGAAAGGTCAAGATCGGGAAGCAGTGAGTCCGAGAGCTCTGGAATTCAACTAAGATGGAAAAGCGGGAAGAGATTGGAAAGATTCAAGCAACGTAGTAAATGCAGGTTCGCGAAAGGTAACAATGTTATGAATGGGATTTGAGTTCATTCCTTTGATGCAGGCTGAATTATCGAGTTGTGAGGTTGAAATGGGAGATATGGAGCAACAAATGGAAATGATAAAGAAAGGCAAAGGCCCTATGGAAAGAAATTATGCACTTAAGAGGTGATGATTCGAAGTAGGATTCGGAACCACAATTGGGGTTAATTTTGTAAGAGAGTTCGGGCAATATTGAAGGGTTGATTCTCGGGGAGAAATTCGGATGTTAATTCCGTGGATGTAGAAGAATTTAGGGATCGAGAAATTACAATCCCGGACTGTGAATGGTATAAGTTGATGCACAAGGACTCATGGAAATCTTGAAGACCGTGGGGAAGACAAGGAATGATGGGCAAATCAAAGTAAGCTCGTGAGTGAAGAAACGAGGACAAGCTACTGAGCTAACAACTTACTATATTGGTGACAGGTTCCAAAACAATCATGGCACGTGCATCATACTTCGCATCAAATTATTTAATTTTCCTTACCTATACTTGTGCGTGCATTTTTATTTGATTTTGTTGCTCTAAGGTGTTGCATATTCAACTGTTACAAGTGGGCCACGTGCATTGACATCTTAACCCGACATGCATTTTAGTGTTTATTTGATAGGAAGTTTCTTCAGCTCACCTATCAAGCATCATTTCAACCGCGCCATATTTGAATTAAGGCAAGAAGAATAATGCAGTTGCACATCACGAGGAAGATGATTTCGGGAAATAAAGAACTTCAAGTAAAGAATAAGTTGGTGGAAATGAAGTTTTAGTAAGAAAAGCGAGACTAAAGTTGGCTTCGAGGTGTTCGGATCAAACAAGAATAAAGAAGGGGGTTTAGATTATCAAGAGGATTGGAGGAAAGTTGAAAGGCAAAATCTTTGGGTTGCTATGACAGTTAAAATCCTCCCTGATGAACATTTTCCATTAAGAATTTTGATGCAAGAAGAATCGATGGAGTTCAATGTGTAATGACAGAAATTTTAAGGGAGAGAGCATGACCAAGAGGCAAATTTGAAACTTGAGGTCGTGGCAGAAGAAATAATTAGTAAAAATAACGAAAATTCAATTAGGGAGGATCTAGGAATTTTATGGTGTTGAGCGGAGATGAATAAGGCAATTGTAAGGGTTAACCATTAAAGTGTGAGCTAAGCCACTAAATTCGGGTTGAAGATTTTCACGGGGAGTAGAGAAGATAGTTCGTTGAATCTTTCTACGTATGTAAGTTTGATTTGGAGATAAAGGAGTTATGAAGGAGTTTAGAGAAATTCCTAAGTTGAGTTATCAAGAGGGAACCAATTCAAGTTATCATAGAAAGGGATGTTGTCAATAAAGCTTGGTTCAATGAGTTTGGAAAGAGCTTTATGAAGAGACAAAATCGGCAAGGAAAAACATTGGGAAATTTAAATCAAACTTCAAGAATCTTCAAGAACATCCTACCTTCAATTAAAGAATTGTAGGGGCCGAATACCGAATATAACCTTAAAGGTTTAAAGAGAGTGAAGGGATAATCTAAACAGAAGAGAGGAAAAAGATCCATGTTAATAACCAAGATTTCACGGTCGGGAATAAACTTTCAAGGTTGCCAAGGTAGTTATCTTCGATCATATGTTAGGATTTGAGATGAGTAAAGATTGCAGCTATGGACCTGACTTTGGGACGGATGGTCCAATCATATACGGGAAGATCAAAGCTCGGTTGCTTAAAGAGTTAGTCTGACTGAAGAAAACTTATAGGGATTGAGGAAGGACCGAAGCAGAAGATTAGAAGCACTACAAGTCAGAAGGGAATAAAGAATAAGATCCTTAGAGGATCTATCATTGCTTCACTGGGGTACCCTGAAGAGCTTAAAGACAAGGCAAGCATTGAGCTCACTTTCAGGGCAGATCATGCATTGGACAACAACGCTAACAATTCTAAATTATTCTAAATTATACTTGCATCCATGCAAATTTAATTTAAATAATTTTTTTATGCTATGTGCTTTGATTCCTTATCATGTTAGATTACTTGGAGTAATTGATAATCAACGTGGATGATATCTATTACATGACTTTAATTATGGTTTCGCGTTATGTTGCTCAGGAGTATTGGAGACTTCCTTGCTTTGTTTTGTTTGAGAGACGGGGTGCTCTCGTTGTTTGTAAGAGACGGGGATTCTCTTATTGTTGTTTGAGGGACAGGGTGCTCTCTTTGCTTGCGGGAGATGGGGTTCTCTCATTGTTGCTCAAGAGACGGGGCTCCCTCTCCTTGTTGTTTGTGAGAGACGGGGAATCTCTCATTGTGTGTTCGGTCGAGTAGTGAATCCGAGGACGGATTCTTTTAAGGGGGAGAGTTTGTAACGACCTAAATTTTTCGTATTTTAGAATGACGTATGTGTTTATCTACATGTGTGAATTAATTGATTATATGTGTTTTATTTAATTAATTTTATTATATGATTGTTAAGTATGTGATTAATTGTAATATATGAAATATTTGAATTGGAATTTATACGACTACTTGAACTACTTGGGCATGTGTGATTTGTTTGCATGTCGTTTTTATATGATTTGAATTCGAATGTAGCGCCCCAGTTTTTTCGTTGTTCAAGTATGACGTATATGTTTATCAATATGTGCAATTAATTAATTTTATATCATTTCAATTATTATTTCTCGTATTAGTAATTTTGAAAATGAATTCTTGAAACGTTTATGCCTATGTGATTGTGTTTGAGTGTCGTTTCTATTCGATTTGACTTCCATTTTTCGTGAAAACTTGGTATGAGTGAATTATGTGTATTATGATCATAACTTTTTGCTCATTTTATGTTTCCGGATTCTTTTGTTTGAGTTTTGAATTTGTTTTGAGTTTTGGAACCAAAACGGGGGCTAACGAGCAATTAGCGTACCTTTGGTTCCGTATGTGATATCTTGAGCTTGGGAACTCGGAATCGAGTCCCGTCACCTCCATTGGACTCGTATCGACGATTCCCGATGGAACAAGCCTCACATTTTTCTAAGACCATTTGGATTCCTGAATTTCAACCGAAACGAACACCTTACGCCTAAAACGACAAACCATTGACTCTACCTAAACTACGGACCTAAAATAACACACCTAGACCCTACCCAAAGACCTAAACCCACTTGTACACTCTCTCTCTCCCCTTTTCAGCCTCAAAACCGAGATCCCTTCCGCCCTCACAACCCAAAAATATCAGCCAAAAAGAAAAGAGAAGGAGAAGAAGAAGAAGAAGGAATAGTGTAAACCTTGGGGAATTAAGCTCATCTCCCTACCATTTCTCATCCTTTCTTGAAGGTAAGCTCATATTTGTGTAGTATATCTCCTTGTAATCATTTTATGCTAGATTTTACATGATTTCACCGTGATTTGAATTAGGATTGGAGAAGATGATGAATAGTAAGGGTTTGTGAAACTTGGATGATTCTTGCTTGAGACCTTGTGAATTCTTTTAGTATGAAGCATGATATATGATCCTAAGACCTCCATTGATGTCTCCTTACATTTCATGATAGATGAGTTATTTGGAAGTCACCATTAATAATTTTGCTTGAAACTTGAAGAACATGTTATGTGAGCATCTTTTCCATTCTCATGATTTAGCTTCGGTTTTGGCATGTATGTATGAGCTTATGGCCTGAATTTGTATGCATTTCATTGAGTTTTAAGTTGGTAACATGCTTCGTTTCCTCTCCCTTTCGTGCATGCCCTGTTTGTGTGTTTTTTTTCGCCACTGACACAAATCCACGGGGGTGGATTTTTCCCTTTGGAAAAATCCATGGGGGTGGATTTGAGTCAGTGAGTTTCTGACCAGAATCCATGGGGGTGGATTCTGCCCTGCCTATTTTTATTACTCCGGTTTCGTTTTTTTCTTGTTTTTCTTCGCTTGTTTAATCTTCCTCCACCTCTTTTATGACTTATATGCTATGCTAACATGTATTATCTTGGGTGTTATGAAATTTTATGATTTTTCGTGGAATATTTTACGAGTTATGCCTCAACGTGTCTTCTTTGCTCCTAATGTGTGCATGCATGGAACTTTGCTCTTAAGTATGAAACCTAATTGCTATGTATTCCTTATTTTATGACTTGTATGATACGTGTACATGCTATACTACGTGTTATGACCGTTATTTGGAATTCTTGGATCAACTTGATTTGAATGTGAAGGTTATGAACTTGAATGGCTTTAAACACTTCTTGAAAGGAATGAATGACTTATTTACATGACATTAAGTAATGAATCGTGCATATGAATGTTTCCATGATACTATATCATCTCTTATGCATTCATATCATATTCATTACATTGCCGTGCGTTGTATTTGGTACATTTGGAGTCTTGAGTCTCACGGGTACACTATATTGTCTTTTGTACAGTTTTCTCCAGGGCGGAGACTTGCCGGGTTCTTAGGACACTTCCGGGTCCTCTTTTTTCTTCTTAGTTTTAGTTGGTAAGCTAAGGACAGGTGGGTTTCTCTACTATTTCGTTAAATGACCCTCTATACTCCCAATGTGTAAAGATTTCTGCCAAAAGTATATATGTATATAGAGTCATTTTCAAAGGTCAATGATTTTAAAAGTAAAGCCTTTATTTTATGAACCTACCAAACGTTTTGGCTAGAAAGAATGAATGAATGCACAGAATGGGGCCCAGGGACTTGGTGTGAGTGGTGACCCGAGGAGGCATGGGCTGACGGTGATCCCTCACACTAGTCCGACCAATGAACGGCGTAACCGGACCTCGTTAGGAGTTAGCGAGGAATGGATGCTGAGTGCCATCTGGGGGGTCATGTTCCCCTTTTGGTCAATGAATGGATGGTTCGGGCCGATCACCCTGCCATCAATCGGAGGGAGAAGGTGTAAATGTTCATGAATGTGTACAAAAGAATGTTATGTATGAAAGAAAGAAAGAAAGAAAGAAAGACTGTTTAATGAACTACACGAGGTGTTGGTTGGAGATAATGCACGCCCACTCGCCAGGCCACAAATGACCTAATGAAAAATGAACTTTATAATCCGTTTTGATGACTTATTTATTTCACCCACTTGGGAAATGCGCTAAAAACTTCATTTGGGATTATAACTTGCATGTCACTGTTTAAATATCATCTTATACTATACTACCCACCAGTCTCGTATAGACTGAACCCGGTTTGTTTTCAGTTTTCTTGCAGGTTTGGTGTATTAGGCGAGAAGTCGGGTTTGTAAAGTGTGTTAGTTAAGTCTAGGTCACTTCATACACATTTTTATAATTCGATTAAATTGTATACGAGTGGATAAATGTTATGTTGTGATTATGATTATGATTTTATGATATTGATTCGGGACAGGCTTCAAGGGATAGTTGAACCCGTCATTTGTTATCCATTCGGTGATTGATCAATGAATGCTTCCGCTTTAATGTTTTTTTCTTTGTATTTTATGGTTTAAGGGTTAGCCCCGCCTAGCATAGCTTGTGTGTTATCCCCGTTCGCCGTGATTTAACTCGGGTATGGATTGTCCATTTCATATTCGGGTCGGGTCTCGGTGCGGGGGATGTGGTACCTTGCGCTCGGGTGCTACATATCCGATGACCAACTATCGTATCGTTTTCCCAACCCATAGCCTCTAGGGCCCATTCATTACCTCTCTTTCATTAACGTTGTCAATCTTTCATGCCAACTAGCTCAGAACATCACATTAACATTACTTTCATTCAAAACATAAGCTCATATATGCTAGTAGGTATACCCTTTTTAAATTCCCAATCATGATGATAAGGTCATAAAGATACATTACATTACACATATTTTGTAGCTCCCAGAGCTGTGAGCCACCACATCCCCCGCACCTAAACCCCAATCCACATATGAAATAGAAGTCCATACATTAGTCCAAGCCTAAGCGAACGGGGACCTACACACACACTAGGCTAAGCGGGGCTAAATTGTGACTCCCCGTCCAATCGACCGTACAGGTATGATGTCATTTGAGAGCTAATTACGCAGGTAGCACCCCAGAGCGCAGTGCACTACATCCCCCGCACCATAGCCCGACACGTGTAACGAAATAGGAACTCCGCACATGCACCAAGCTACAGTGAATGAGAGATAAATAAAATCTCTCCTAGGCTAGGCGGTCTAGACACTAATACAGACTGTACAAAATAAATCAAAATCAAATGCGGAAGCACCAGGATTACAAACATACAAATATACATACATACATAACAAGAGTAACTAGACGAATAACACATGCCATGCCCATCCCCGGCCAGATAAATCATACAAGTATCAAACGTCAAATTCCAACTTATATTCTTATACATATTTATAAATAGTACCAAGACTAGAAAGTAAAGATGCAAGGGATGCAAAGACTGTCCTACAAGACTTGAACAACTTAAAAGAAAGACCGCCCCCTAGTTCGAACCAACACTCTGCACTTGCACTCAAAGACAAAGGGGGAAAAAGAAAACAACGAGGAGGGTCAGTCCTAAAGACTGGTGAGGGGGCTAACACACTCACACGTACATATACGGAAGACCAGAGCATATTCAAAGTAAGAAAATTCATGAACTGGGATGTGGTTTTTACATTCTAAAACATTTTATCCCGTGATACTATATATAAAGAAAGAGGTTTAAGTCCGAAGGCCAAAATCAACAAATTTTAATAATTAGAAGTTCACTCCCATTTCATGAATCAAGTTCATAATCGGAATCACACAACTCGATGAGTACGAGTTTCAGACCAACCTATCTCCGTCCATATTCAAAATCAAAAGAAATCAAAATCAGACAAACGTACATCTTTCCCGGCAATGGAAGGGTGGATCCTACCCTAACCATCTAAACAGGTGAAGGGACTGCTTAATGCTTCTCCAAACCTTAGGACTCCATCCCCCAACCAAACCTCCTGTTGGGTTCCGGTACATCCTTTCCAACAGATGGAGGCCGTACTTAAGAGTAAACCCGATGGCCCGACGCCGTCCCAAACTACCTTAGCACAAATCTCTGGGGCCCAGTTCAAAGTTCATAGTTCGAAAAGTTCTTAATTTTCAAAATAAGTCTTATCTTTCAAAGTCATAACACGCTAGTTCAAAACACACATGCCAACCTTTTTCGAAATAAACAAACAAAAATATAATTTACGTATACATAAAAGCGTTTTTCAAATGATTCATAACAAATGGGTCAATTCCCCCAAAATACATATCAAACACGTATCTATCTATATATATATAAGTCACACGTGGGCTTCAAAATTCACTTAGGGTTATAAGTCGTATTAACTAAAAGAAAGAGCTCAAAGCACACCTACGGAGCGGCTCCACACCAACAAGCTACTCCACTTAGACAATCTACACCCAAGAGACAACACTAAGACTCAAAATGAACCAAAGAAATGCTCAGGCATATAAACTAAACTTAGGCATATCGAAGCAAATAACATAATATCTCACAAACAATTCATAAACTAAACTCATAACACGTCAAATAAACTCATAAAATAACATATTATAGCATATTAAGAGCATTCATGAATTTAAAACACATAAGGAAGGCAACGAATACAATAGATGTGACACCCCGATCCGCCGGACGAAGAGGTACGCATTATGTGCGCGTTTTAATTATTAATTATGTGATTTATTTATTTGTTTAACCTCTTTTCTTATTCCTTTCTTATCTAAATTACTTGTATTATTTGAAATTAAGTGAATTACGTGAATTATGTGAACGTACGTGAAACGTGAATTCCTTGTTGCTCGTTGTTACGTGTTTTGTGATTTTCGATTCTTGAGCGTGTTTACGTGTCTAATATGATTCGAGAACTTGACTATATGTTTTTGTGTTGGTCTTGAGCCCTCCGTATTCTTTTTGGACCAAAATACCTACCCGAATACTTATACGTACAAGAAACACACCTAAAATACCTATGTGGGACCCATAGCCCTACTTGTTGACTTTCTCTTTCTCTCTCATATACCAAATCAGCCCCTTTTCCTCATTTTTCCTCCCCAAATCGTGACCTATCAGAAAAGAACAGAAAGGAAGCCTAAAACCTTCAAACTTCATTGTTGTGCAAGACCCCAAGCTCCAAGACTCTTGGGTGTTTAATTTCTTTGCTTGGTAAGTTTATTTTTGTAATCTACATGCTTGAGTGACCTCATTTATGCATCTTGATCTTTGAATTTATGTTGGGAAGCATGTTTTGGGCAAGAGAGTGAATAGTAAGGGGGTCTCATGGCACTTGTTGCATTCTTGCTTTTCCTTGGTTCTTGTTGCACTTGTAAGCATTCATTGTGGTGGTTGTTGCATATTCTTGGGTCATTTATTGATTCCTTTGTTTGGTAGTTGGATTAGGGGGTTATAGCATTTATGAGACTTGTGGGTTTGTGGGAGTAAGCTAGGGTATTGGAGTTGTTGATCAATTTGTGCCTTATGTGTGTCTATTTGATGATTTCAAGCATGCTTGTTGGATTTTGATTGAGTTTTGGGCAAGAACCCTTGATCCCCTTCTCCCCATTTGAGCATTTGAATGCTGTATTATGTGATAGATGAGTTTTATTTACTTTGGTGACTTTATGTTGAGTTTTGATTTCATTTTGGCTTCTTGAATGCAAACCTTACCGGTTTTTGCTCTTAAATGCGTTTGTGTGCGTTTCTTTGAGAATGTGCATTTGATCTCATGTCCCTTTGATGCTCTTTGATACCATATATGTTAATGCCTGATTTCATAGCTTTATGTTGGTGTTGAGTTTGGCTTTGGAGTGTTCTTGCTTGGTTTGAATTTGTTTTGGCCGAATTTGCACTTTTAAAGTCGTCAGTTGAGTAAGTACTCAAAATTTTTCCGCCGGTACTCAAAAGTACAGGGGATCTAGGAAATTTTCTAGTATTCATTTTGATCTCTAAGCTTGTTTATCATGTTATATAGTGTGTCCTTATGAATGTATTAGAATTTGATTTGATTCTGAATTCATTTGATCAAGATTTGGTTCAATATGCTTCATTATGTTCCTTAAGATACGTTTGTGCATCTCATACGCATCCATTGCATTCATAAGCATTGCCGAGCATCTAATTGGTACATTTTTTAGTCTAAGTCTTGGGTAGTATGTTTGTTTGTCTCAGAGCTACCCCAGGACGTTGTTGAGCCCGAGGCTTAGGTGTCGGATCAACCCTTTTTGCTACCGGTTCTTTTGTTTCAAGGTGAGGTTTAGGATCTTTCTGTATTAGTTATTGACCTATGGCCGAAATGTGATGATTTTAATCCCGCATGCGAATATATATATATCTTATATATTCTTTTGTGTATGACTGTTTAAGATACGATTATGGCCTTATGAGAAGTTTTAGAAACTTTATGGAAAAGATATACGTATAAGCGTAAGTAAGCTTAAGTTTTGGTACATTTTTATTATGTTTGGTGCGAGGTAAGCCCTGAAATATGGGATTTGGTTCCGGTAAGTATGTTGAGCCCCGGGAATTGTGGGTAAGGAGCCCCGGAACGGCAAGGGCCGTCGGGTTATACCTGTGCATGATTCCCATTCGTGGTGACACGCGTGATTCCAGGAGGTTGATGAGGCGTGGATCCTCGACCACGTTGTGGGATCGCAACCCCCGTGCATATGTTAAGTAGGCGAATTGGGTTTGATTCCCGATTGCCATTGGATGGGGAAGGATTGATTTATGATTCTGATATGTTTCTGTTGATGGGGAAGGATTGATTTATGATTCCCGATCGCCGGATCTTTGTTTCTGTTTATACTAGATGGATTCTGAATCGGGATGGGATTTCTTTGTATACATACGTATTCTTTTAAAGGTTTTGGCTTGCAAAACCCTAGCCCGGTTCATAGACATCGCCTTTGTTACTTGCTTTGTTATACTTATATAGTGTGTAGGTGTGCATTAGTCCCCCTCACTCAGTCAAGTGTTTGGACTGACCCTCTCCTTTTCCCACCTTTAGTGTAGGGTTGCTTGAGATAGGCGGGGAAGTGCGTCTGGTGTCGTACTAGCTGGTCTAGGTTGAGTCTGCATTTCATACTTTTGTGTTTCGGAGTTTTATGAACTCTTGTTTGATATTTTGGGCTTCTTGATATTGTATATTATTCTTTTGGCCCGGTGTGGCAATGTGAATATTAATACTGGTATTAATGAATGTTGATCTTGGTTGCTTCCGCTTATCTGCTAATTCTTTTGCGCACTCTGGTCTCCGGTTTAGCCCCGCTTAGCCTAGTGGGTGTGTTTAGGTACTCGTTCGCTTAGACTAGGGCTCATGTATGGACTTCCATTTCATGCGTGAGTCCGAGTCTAGGTGCGGGGGATGTGGATGACCCGCGTTCGGGCGTCACATCCTTAAGGGGTATCAGAGCGTCTGGATGCAATGTCGGAGCTCTAGAGTCGTGTCGGGGTGAGTCTAGGTCGGTCGGCTTAGGACAATGTGGCCTTGTGTGCATTTATGTGACTTATTTGTCTTTATTTCTTTATTGTGCACATGAACATGTAGGAAATCATGCCTCCTCGTCGTCACCATCGTAGGGAGGGATCTCCGGAGCCTCGACATCACCGAGATCGCTCTCCAAGGCATGAAGAAGATCCTCATCCACCACCACCTCCCCAACGTGACCCGGGTGACTTTATGGAACGGCTTGCTACTTACCTAGACCAACAGGCACGAGACCATGATAATGCCAACCTGGGAGGAAACAACAACGGAGGAGCTATTCTAGCCGTGCTCAAGGAATTCAAAAATCAAAACCCACCGGTCTTTGTGGGTGGAACCGACGTTCAAGCCGAGCAATGGCTAGTGCAAGTTAATCGCATATGGAATCTCATACCTTGTGGGTTGATGGAGAAGTTGCAAAACACGTTGATAATGATACAAGGGCAAGCTTTCGAGTGGTGGTCTAGTGTGGAAGTGAAGTTGGAGGCTATTGGTGAGGAGATCACGTGGGATGTCTTTGTGTGGGAATTCAAGAACAAATATGTCCCGCAAGCTGTTAGGAGCCGAAGGATGAGAGAATTCTTGGAATTGAAATAAGGGAAGATGACGGTTACGGAATATATCAATGAATTTGAAAGGCTTTCATGCTATTGCCCGAATATAGCCAACGACGATGAGAGCAAGGCCTCACAATTCTTCCAAGGCCTTTGCGAGGACATGAAGGACGCGTTAGCCGCTTCAAATGTTACTACGTGGGAGAAAGTGACCAAGAAAGCCTTGAGGGTTGAAGAGAGGGTCGTGATGAAGAGGAAAAGTTTCCATTTTAGCCAAGGGTCTAGCTCGGGCGGATCAAACAAGTTTGGGAAGAGACCCGCATATCAAGTTTTCCCTCAAGCCAAGCCCCAAAACAAGCAATTCAAACCGGCAGGGCAAAAGCATCAACCTTTAGCACTTCCGGCCCCGATTCGTTGTACATATTGCCAGGGGAATCATCCGGTGGAGAAATGCTTTCGACTTCACAACAGATGTTACGGATGTGGATCATCGGATCATATGGTGAATGCTTGTCCGAAGAAGAGGCAAATGAATGCTCAAGGAGGAAATCAAAGGCCGACTATTCAAGCTCGGGCCTATGCACTCGGAGGAGAGGAGGAAGAAAATGCCGAGATCGACCCAAATGCCGTGGTGGAAGGTACAATAAACATTCATGGCATTGCATTGCACGCATTGTTTGATCCCGGGGCCACTCATTCCTTTATTTCCCGGGATGTTGCTTCCTCGTTGTGCTTGCCTGTTTCTTTGTGTGCGCATGACTATGTGATATCTTCTCCGTTGGGTGGTAGTGTAAATACTTGCAGGATCTATCGGGGTTGTCCGGTTAGTTTTGAAGATCGGGTGTTTGTGGTTGACTTGATTGAAATGGTTATGAAGAGATACGGTGTAATCTTGGGTATGGATTGGCTCTACGAGCACAGGGCGGTAATGGATTGTAGGGATAAGAAAGTACTCTTGGGCTCAGTTGTAATCACTGGCGAGAGTTTGAAGGCAAGCCCGTTTGTTTCTTTCTTAGAGGCTAGAGAATTGGTCCGGGACGGCGCAGTGGGTTTCGTGGCCTATCTTTTGAATAAACCCAAGGATTAGGCCAAACTCGAAGAGACGGAGGTCGTACAAGAGTTTCTCGATGTTTTTCCTGAAAGCCTAGGCTCCTTGCCTCCGGATAGGGACATCGAATTTGTCATAGACCTTCATCCCGGATCAGAGCCTTTCTCGAAGACTCCCTACAGAATGGCTCCAGCAGAACTTAAGGAGCTTAAGACATAGCTTGATGAGCTTCTCTCTTGTGGGTACATCCGTCCAAGCACTTCTCTGTGGGGTGCTCCCGTCTTGTTTGTAAAGAAGAAGGATGGGACGCTACGGATGTGCATAGATTACCGAGAGTTGAACAGAATGACAGTCAAGAATAAATACCCTTTGCCTCATATTGAAGAGCTATTCGACCTTCTGTAGGGTTCTCATGTATATTCTAAATTGGACTTAAGGCAGGATTATTACCAGTTGCGGATTAGGGAGGAGGACATATCCAAGACAGGGTTCAATACGAGTTACGGGCATTTTGAGTTTGTTGTGATGCCGTTTGGGTTGACAAATGCTCCTGCAGTGTTCATGGATATGATGCACAGGGTGTTTAGGGAATTCTTGGACAAATTCGTGGTAATCTTTATTAACGACATCCTTGTGTACTCAAAGTCGACCGAAGAGCATGCTCAGCACTTAAGGATCGTATTGGAGACGCGAAGGAAAGATAAGCTTTATGCCAAGTTCAGTAAATGCGAGTTCTGGATCGACCGGGTGATGTTTCTGGGCCACATTATTTCGGGAAATGGTGTAGAAGTTGATCCATCGAGGGTGGAGACGGTTGCTAATTGGGAAAGGCCGAAGAGTGCCTCGGAGATAAGGAGTTTCTTAGGGTTAGCGGGGTATTATCGTCGCTTTGTTCAGGATTTCTCTAAGATCGCGGCCCCGTTGACTCATTTAACCTAGAAAGCTTTCAGATTCTTAAGGAAAGGTTAACTTCTGCGCCGATTCTTGTGTTGCCCGAGGGTATAGATGGATATGCAGTGTACACAGATGCTTCCAAGGAAGGTTTAGGAGCTGTTTTAATGCAACATGGTCAGGTGGTTACTTATGCTTCAAGGAAGTTGAAGGAGCATGAGAAGAATTACCCAACACATGATCTTGAATTAGCCGCCGTGGTTTTCGCATTGATGAAATGGAGACACTACTTGTACGGGGCAACCTTCGAAGTGTTTACCGACCATAAGAGCCTCAAGTACTTATTCACTCAGAAGGAGTTGAACGTTAGACAGAGACGTTAGATGGAGTTTTTAGAATATTATGATTGCAAGATTCAATACCATCCGGGTAAAGCTAATGTTGTAGCCGATGCTCTGAGTAGAAAGGCAAGCGTGGCTAGTTTGGAGATGGGTTCTTCTAGTTCAGGTCCAAGTTTGGTGGCTTCAGCTTGTTGGTTATCTAATCTTACCGTGCAACCAGAGTTGTTCAATCAGTTGTTAGATGCTCAGAAATTGGATCCAGGTTTACAGAAGTTGGTGAAGAGGTTAGAACGGGCACCTAATCCGAAGTTTAACTTTGATGAGTCGGGTTTATTGAGATTTAAAGCGAGAATATGCGCCCCAGAAGAGCTCAAGAGGATTATACTTGAGGAGGCGCATGGCTCGAGATATTCTATCCATCAAGGAAGTACGAAATTGTATCGGGACTTGAAAGAGAGATTCTGGTGGAATGGAATGAAAAGGGACGTCGCTAACTTTGTGAAGCGTTGTCTCACCTGCCAAAGAGTTAAAGCAGAACATCAGAAGCCGGGGGGAACTCTCCAACCACTTCCGATTCCCGAATCAAAGTGGGAGCAGGTGACTATGGATTTCGTGTCCGGCTTGCCCAGAGTAAAAGGAGGGTACGATGGAATCTGGGTTATCGTGGATAGGTTAACCAAGTCAGCACACTTTCTTAAGGTTCAGATGACCGACAAGGTTTCGAAGTTGGCAGAATTGTATTGTAAGGAGATCGTTCGGCTACATGGAGTTCCGAAGAGCATCGTTTCAGACCGTGATCCAAGGTTTACTTCGGTTTTCTGGCAGAATTTACAAAAGCACTTGGACACTAAACTTCTCTTCAGTACAGCTTCGCATCCTCAGACAGATGGGCAATCTGAGCGGTTAATACAGTATTTGGAAGACATGCTCCGGGCATGTGCTTTGGATTTTCAGGATAGGTCGGACGATCATCTCCCGTTGGTTGAGTTTGGGTATAATAATAGCTACCAAGCCTCAATAAAGATGGCTCCATACGAGGCTTTGTACGGGAGAAAGTGTAGATCACCGGTCTATTGGGAGATAGATGATTGGAAGTGGACTAAGAAAGATCGGTTAATAAGGGCAACGCCGAGAAATGATATTGAGGCAACAATTGAGAAGGTCCGTGTGATTCAGCAGAGAATGAAAGCGGCACAAGATAGACAGAAGAGTTACGCCGATAAGAGAAGAAGGCCCCTCGAGTTCGAAGTCGGAGATAAGGTATTCTTGAAAGCATCCCCTAGAAAGGGCTTCACTCGAATAGGTAAAGGTGGGAAACTCAACCCACGATACCTTGGGCCGTATGAGATCTTGGAAAGGATTGGAGAAATGGCGTATAGATTAGGCTTGCCGCCGCAAGTAACTGGAATTCATAATGTTTTCCATGTTTCACAACTTCGGAAGTTCTTTCCCGATGAAGGTTCTATCATCTCCGTTGAGGATGTTCAAGTTAAGCCGGATTTAACTATAGTAAAGGATCCGGTTGCAATTCAAGATAGAAAGATTCAGGAATTGAGGAATAAACAGATTCCGTTGGTAAGAGTTCTTCGGAGGGATCAGAAGTTCGAGGAATCGACGTGGGAAACCGAAGAAAAGATGAGAAGGTTATATCCGGGGTTGTTTGAGGAGTCGGATCGGACTTGAGGACAAGTCCTTTTTCAGGAGGGGAGATTGTGACACCCCGATCCGCCGGACGAAGAGGTACGCATTATGTGTGCATTTTATTTATTAATTATGTGATTTATTTATTTGTTTAACCTCTTTTCTTATTCCTTTCTTATCTAAATTACTTGTATTATTTGAAATTAAGTGAATTACGTGAATTATGTGAACGTACGTGAAACGTGAATTCCTTGTTGCTCGTTGTTATGTGTTTTGTGATTTTCGATTCTTGAGCGTGTTTACATGTCTAATATGATTCGAGAACTTGATTATATGTTTTTGTGTTGGTCTTGAGCCCTCCGTATTCTTTTTGGACCAAAATACCTACCCGAATACTTATACGTACAAGAACCACACCTAAAATACCTATGTGGGACCCATAGCCCTGCTTGTTGACTTTCTCTTTCTCTCTCATATACCAAATCAGCCCCTTTTCCTCATTTTTCCTCCCCAAATCGTGACCTATCAGAAAAAGAACAGAAAGGAAGCCTAAAACCTTCAAACTCCATTGTTGTGCAAGACCCCAAGCTCCAAGACTCTTGGGTGTTTAATTTCTTTGCTTGTTAAGTTTATTTTTGTAATCTACATGCTTGAGTGACGTCATTTATGCATCTTGATCTTTGAATTTATGTTGGGAAGCATGTTTTGGGCAAGAGGGTGAATAGTAAGGGGGTCTCATGGCACTTGTTGCATTCTTGCTTTTCCTTGGTTCTTGTTGCACTTGTAAGCATTCATTGTGGTGGTTGTTGCATATTCTTGGGTCATTTATTGATTCCTTTGTTTGGTAGTTGGATTAGGGGGTTATAGCATTTATGAGACTTGTGGGTTTGTGGGAGAAAGCTAGGGTGTTGGAGTTGTTGATCAATTTGTGCCTTATGTGTGTCTATTTGATGGTTTCAAGCATGCTTGTTGGATTTTGATTGAGTTTTGGGCAAGAACCCTTGATCCCCTTCTCCCCATTTGAGCATTTGAATGCTATATTATGTGATAGATGAGTTTTATTTACTTTGGTGACTTTATGTTGAGTTTTGATTTCATTTTGGCTTCTTGAATGCAAACCTTACCGGTTTTTGCTCTTAAATGCGTTTGTGTGCGTTTCTTTGAGAATGTGCATTTGATCTCATGTCCCTTTGATGCTCTTTGATACCATATATGTTAATGCCTGATTTCATAGCTTTATGTTGGTGTTGAGTTTGGCTTTGGAGTGTTCTTGCTTGGTTTGAATTTGTTTTGGCCGAATTTGCACTTTTAAAGTCGTCAGTTGAGTAAGTACTCAAAATTTTTCCGCCGGTACTCAAAAGTACAGGGGATCTAGGAAATTTTCTAGTATTCATTTTGATCTCTAAGCTTGTTTATCATGTTATATAGTGTGTCCTTTTGAATGTATTAGAATTTGATTTGATTCTGAATTCATTTGATCAAGATTTGGTTCAATATGCTTCATTATGTTCCTTAAGATACGTTTGTGCATCTCATACGCATCCATTGCATTCATAAGCATTGTTGAGCGTCTAATTGGTACATTTTTGAGTCTAAGTCTTGGGTAGTATGTTTGTTTGTCTCAGAGCTACCCCAGGACGTTGTTGAGCCCGAGGCTTATGTGTCAGATCAACCCTTTTTGCTACCGGTTCTTTTGTTTCAAGGTGAGGTTTAGGATCTTTCTGTATTAGTTATTGACCTATGGCCGAAATGTGATGATTTTAATCCCGCATGCGAATATATATATATATCTTATATATTCTTTTGTGTATGACTGTTTAAGATACGATTATGGCCTTATGAGAACTTTTACAAACTTTACGAAAAAGATATACGTATAAGCGTAAGTAAGCTTAAGTTTTGGTAGGTTTTTATTATGTTTGGTACGAGGTAAGCCCTGAAATATGGGATTTGGTTCCGGTAAGTATGTTGGGCCCCAGGAATTGTGGGTAAGGAGCCCCGGAACGGCAAGGGCCGTCGGGTTATACATGTGCATGATTCCCATTCGTGGTGACACGTGCGATTCCAGGAGGTTGATGAGGCGTGGATCCTCGAGCACGTTGTGGGATCGCAACCCCCGTGCATATGTTAAGTAGGCAAATTGGGTTTGATTCCCGATTGCCATTGGATGGGGAAGGATTGATTTATGATTCTGATATGTTTTATGATATTCTGAGGAGTTAGGGATGATTCGTACTCGCCGGATCTTTGTTTCTGTTTATGCTAGATGGATTATGAATCGGGATGGGATTTCTTTGTATACATACGTATTCTTTTAAAGGTTTTGGCTTGCAAAACCCTAGCCCGGTTCATAGACATCGCCTTTGTTACTTGCTTTGTTATACTTATATAGTGTGTGGGTGTGCGTTAGCCCCCTCACTCAGTCAAGTGTTTGGACTGACCCTCTCCTTTTCCCACCTTTAGTGCAGGGTTCCTCGAGCTAGGCGGGGAAGTACGTCTGGTGTCGTACTAGCTGGTCTAGGTTGAGTCTGCATTTCATACTTTTGTGTTTCGGAGTTTTATGAACTCTTGTTTGATATTTTGGGATTCTTGATATTGTATATTATTCTTTTGGCCCGGTGTGGCAATGTGAATATTAATACTGGTATTAATGAATGTTGATCTTGGTTGCTTCCGCTTATCTGCTAATTCTTTTGCGCACTCTGGTCTCCGGTTTAGCCCCGCTTAGCCTAGTGGGTGTGTTTAGGTCCTCGTTCGCTTAGACTAGGGCTCATGTATGGACTTCCATTTCATGCGTGAGTCCGAGTCTAGGTGCGGGGGATGTGGATGACCCGCGTTCGGGCGTCACAATAGAAGTAACAAGAGTTAGCATTTAGGGCATATAAGTTCATACACATATACATGAATCGAAATCACATAAACGGCACTTAAAACAATACATTACACATTAAATAAACACCTAATATATCACATTATATCATTACTCATGCACATATAAGTTTAATTTGCATAAACAAGGCAAAACTTGCAAGGAGGAATTACACGTATCATTTAAATGGTTAGATATTCAAATCACGCTTACACTTAGCAAATAATTCCATAAAATTAACATAAGCATTGAAACTCAATATATAAAAAATTGTAAACATTTTAAGATCATAATTGGGGAGGGAGAAATCAGATAAAATCATAAACTAAGCAAGAACACATAGGTTCAAGAAAAGGGCGAAGGATCGTGTGCACGGCCTCGAAAACGAACGTCCATGTTGTAGCAGCATATTGGCCTTCATGGGGGACTGAATGGCCATTCAGTCCCCTCCTCCTTGCCATTTGAATGATCGTTCAGCAGCACAGAAGTTTCAGCCATGCCTAGACGGTCGTTCGGTCCAATCCTTCACACCTGGCGAACACCCGTTCGCTGCTGTGCCTGGGCTGTTCTTCCTTCATTTCAGCTGCAAAAGCAGGGGAAAAACCATGGGAAAGCAAGGGGAATACGAGCACACACATATACACAAGGTTAAGGATAAAAAAGCTCCAAAAATCGAAGCCATAAATCATCCATATCAGTCACAAAACTGATGCATCAGTAAGGAGCAGTTACGGTGTCAATTTCATTCCAAAAAGCTTGAAGAAACTCAAATTTTAATAGCGGTGGAACCTCATACACTTCACAGACATCAAATACTAGTTCATATATGCATAAATTCAGCTAGATAGAACACATTTCATGCCTCAAATTCCATAAAAACTAAACTGTAGCCATGGATTCGAAAATGGAGCTTTAAACCTAACTATTGATGCTCTAGTTCATATCATGCTCAAACCTTGAAGAAAAATCACAAACCATGGCTTAAAATAACTACAAGGAAGTGCAGATCAAGAATTTATGCTTACCTCTTGAATTGGTTGAAGAATGAAGAATATTGAGCTCAAAATTTCTCAAGGATGAATAGTGGCGGGTTCTCTTTTTCCTCTCCTCTTTGGCTGCGAATTTCTCTCCCTTTTTAGACGAGTTTCAAAATTAGGGGTTAAGCGTTGGTTATGGGCTTGATTTAGGTTTAAGTGGGTCCAAGAATGGGGCCATTTTGTCAAGAAATGAGAAAGTTATGTCCAAAATACTCAAAGGTGGCAAATCTGCGCGAGAGGCTCGGTTCGGGCAAATTTCGGAGATTCAAACGGGTTTAGAAAAATACAAGGCTAGGTTCCTTAGCTCCGTGTTCTCATTAGGAGTCCAGCGTCACTTTTAAAATTCGAATTAGAATTCCTGAGCTTAAGTTATGCCTTCCGGAACCCAAGGTACGCTAAAACAAGCTAGGCCCTCGAGTCCCTTAACAAACATAACCGTATCAAACGAACTCCAAAACAAAAAAAAAAAAATGAACATATAAACACGTTCATAAATCACATAACTCATGCATAGAAAATTATCATAAAAATCAGAATTGAAATCGGGCACATAAGGATCAATTTCAAAAGCAAACGAACGTAAACGTTTAAAATTCATTTAAAACACTTAACAAATAATTCATATTAATTCAAGAATAGCATATAAATAATATAATAAACATATAATTACATAAATAAATAGTTTAAATATGCACGTAGCACTCTCGATACAACGTACCTGTACAGTCGAAAAACTGGGATGTTACAGCGCATTTAAATTATTTATGCTTATATATGTTGATCTTATGATATATGATTTATATGTTGAGATTAAGTGTTCGTACTTTGATCGTTTTGCCTCTTTGACTCCGATTTTATCCATTCGACTTTGAATTTGATTCCGAATTTGATGAATATGTGATACGCTTGAATTATATGAGTTATGAATTTTTTTATATCTCTATTATATGATTTGGGTCTTGTTTGATAAGGTCTTTAACCATTTTGGTGAAATTAGGGACTTTAGGGCCTTAAATACATTTAGGGCACCTTGGGTTCCAGGTGGCATTACTTGAGCTCAAGAATTCGGATTCAAATTTCAACACCACCGTTGGACTCATTTCGACGACTCGAATCCAAAAGAACAAGCCTCATAATTTTCTAAACCCCGTTTGAACCTCCAAAACTTTACCGAACTGAGCCGTATGCACCGGATACTTAATTTGACCCATTTGGCCAATCTTTCACCCGTTTGAGCCTTGCTTTCACCCATTTGTAGCGCTCAAAGCGGCGAGCCACCACATCCCTGTTGTGACGCCCCGTCTCTTCGATAATCCAGGTACGGCGTCACGTGATAGTTTAATTCTGTATAGTTGTGAATTATGTGACTTGCATACCTACGTGTGAACGTGAATTTAATTTTAATTATGTGCGTCTTGGAATTTAATTAAATGTACTTGGACTCAATTGTTCAATATTTGAAAATTTGGGGACCTAATTGTAATTAGAGTGTTTTAGGCCTTTGTGGCTATCTTGAGCTCGGGAATTTGAATACGAATTTCAACTTTACCATTGTATTCGTTTCGACAATTCAGATTCAATGGAATTAACCTTATATTTTTCTAAAGCTACTTGATCGCCCTACCATTTTAAAATTCGATCCGAATGGACTGGTCCCCATTTTAATCGACCCGTTTGACCAGCCCCAAAAAGGGGGCCCATCCCTTCTTGCTTTTCCCATTTTTCACGTGAGAAGAAAAGAAGGAGGGAGAAGAAGAGAATTTCCTCCATTTTTCTATTACACTTCGGAGCTCGAGTTTGCGACATCTAACCGTTCGATCGACGATCCAAGGTAAGATTTGTGTTCCCCTCGTTACGTGCTTCGTTTTAATACCTCTTTCGTGCCTTGAACGCATGCCTACGTCGTTGTTGGGTAAGATGATGAATAGTATCGAGTTGGGAGTTTGGCGTGTTTAAGCTCGTTTTGTAAGCTCTTAAGTGTAAATATGTGGTCTACATGTTAAATATGTGTGATTGTGTTAATTTTGAATGATTTTGTTGTTGTATGTATCTGTGTGCGTGTGTTTGTGCTGCTTCCCGACGCCATGGCTACTGCTGCTCTTTCTTCTCGCCAGGACCAGGCCGGAACGACCCTTCCCGTTTTAACCTTAGGTCCGGAACTATTGGAATACAGTAGAGTTTGTACGGCGGAAGTTTAATTTTTTTTTCCAAAAGTAGATCTAAAAACTTGTAATATTCGTATCGTATCATAGGGTGTTTCAAGAAACTCACGTTGATTGAAGCTTTCTTGCGATGTTGACACCGCCTGTCAAACACCCTTCAAGTTGAAAGTCCCTCGAACGTCCTTCGATCAGATCGCACAGTAGGCAATCCTCCAAAACGTATCCACATAAATCCTAGAACACGATTAAACTAGTGAGAATGGTCGTTCTATAGCTTGTGTTAGGCTAGGATAATTTTCTTTGAAAACTTTTCTTTTATTTTTCTCAAAAACTTAACGCTTCAAGAACGTTGGTCTAAAGAATAAGAGAAGCACCACCCCTAGTATAAATACTAGGTGGTTCAAACCTATTAGGGTTTCCAAGACCCAATTGGATTGTTTTCTTCCTCACTAACTAACTAATTTAATTATTAATTTAATTGAATAATAATTTCTTAATTTATTCTCCAAGTCTAGCAAGAGATGCCTTCTCTCTCCTACAATAGGAAGTTTGACTTTTCAACCTTTACTAATTAAAGTCAAAAGTCAATTTATTCAATAAATAACTTAATTCATAATTAATTATTTATTGGGTTAATTATTTTGAGAATAGTCTTAACAAATAATTCATAATTAATTAAAAGATAAAAATTAATTAATTATAATTTAATTAATTAATTCTAGAAAAGAATTCACGTGTTGAATAAACAAAACATTATTGCCATGTCATTGACACGTGTGCGTGACACATGTCAGCCACGTGTGCATCACACCTGGCAGTCACATACCGTGTGTGACACATGGCTGGGGTCCACGTTTTCGCGGCCCCATTTCAATCATCTATTTGATCCTTCGTTAATCATATTAACATCTTACCATAACCCTCGTATTCTGGCATTTGTGAGTTGTAACACCCCGGAGCGAAGGGTGCCACATCCCCCGCACTATGGTCTAACCCGAGTAACGAAATGGAGGGTTCGCACCTGAATCCAACCCTAGCGAACGGGAGACACACAAAACTCACACCCTTGCTAGGCGGCCTAGACCCTCAAGAACCGAGTAAAATAAAACAAGAGTAGCGGAAGCGTTAAAACATTCATACCTAATTCCCAAGATCAGATAGCATATAATAAGAGGGTTCAAGTTGTCATGCTAAGTCATAAACAGATATATATATACAACATATACAATGCCCATCGGGGCCAAAATATCAAAAGTATTCGAATTACATAAATCAAAAGTGCAGAAAGGTAAGGTACAAAAACTACTACATATGCATGAGACCCGAGCTACACCACAAGTAAACTCGACAGACACTTGCCGCCTAGCTCGACTCAGAAGGTACCTGCAAACTCAAAAGAAAAGGAAGAAGGCAAAAACAATGAGGATTGGTCCTAGAGACTAGTGAGGGGGTCAACTCACACACCCAATATATATATAGAGCATAACACTTATTCAAAATCGAAAGGATCCATGAACTAAAATGGTTGTTGCAAGCCAAAGATTTTATCTGTGGTATACATATACATACTAGGATTTTAGGCCAAAGACCAAACATCAAGTTTTAGATACTTAGAAATCCACTCTTGTTTCATAGATCATACACAACCAACCGACGCGCGTACGAGTTACACATCCAAACTTCCATAAACGAAAGGCATAACAAAGCAAAACAAAGCATAATCCAACCTTAACACCGGGTGATAGAAAGGTTGATCGACCCTAGCTATCCAAAAATCGCGAGAGACAAGGTTTAATCACGACCTTAAAACCTTCGACGGTTACACCGCCGGCTCAAGAGAAACACCCTTCCCCAAGCCTCCCGAGGTTAGGTGAGACTCTCAAATAGAGAATGTTGATGGAACAGCTCGGCGACCCCGCGGCCGACCCGAGATTACCGTACCACTCTCCGGGGCCTTAAACTTATCACAAAAATCATGCTTAGCAAAGCTTATCTTTCAAAGCCACATATCTCGCTCACACACACGTACACACTCACACTTAACCAAACTTTTCCAAAACAAAAGAAAAATAGCTTATATACATATACAAAGTGTTTTCAAAGTCTTATAACAAACGGGACAAGCCCACAATATATGTATCATACACGTATCTATCATATAGTATACGTAATTCGCATGCGAGGCTTCAAATCATATAAGGGTTGTAGGTCAAATAACTAAACGAAACAAAACCTCACCTTAACACGGGTAGTGGAGACAAAAGAGTAAACCGGGCACTCAAGGGGCAACCTCGTCGTCCACAGGAAGATCCTCTGAACAAAACAAACAACAAGGGGTACTCTTAGACTTAACATGAAGCACATTGACGCTCGGTAAATGCATATGAATGCGTATGATGCGTATGAGATGCCATAAGCGTAAGAAAGTAACAATGAGAACAAAACTTGCACGTTTCTAAACAAAGGAATTCACAACTTGGAAAAGAACAACAGAACACTTAGCATAACACAACCACAACATATAAGATACAAGTAAACAAGGTAAGGGACCAAGAAAGGGGTGGGGAAACGAAAGGAAAACAAAACGAATCAAGAAAATGAATTATGGAACTCAAAATGTTTCTGCCCTGAAATCCAGGGCCGTGGATTTTTTCAAAGGGGACATCCGTGGATGTCAAGGAAGAAACTTGCCGAAATCTGTCCCCATATCCACGGCCGTAGGTTTTTCAAATAACAAAAATCCAGGGCCGTGGATCTGATCCAGATGCGAAATTCTTGAATTCCAAGCTCCAATTTCTTGCAAAACTCAAACCAAACCAACAAGGGACCAAAGAAACACATAATGGCAAGTAAAGGGAATAATAAACCAAGCAATCCAAGTCATATAATGGTTCAATGATGTAACAATTCAAGCAAAGGGGGGTGAAGGGGCAAAATCATTCAAAACCTCCAAGAATCAACAATGGTGGAAGCAAGAATTCAACTACAACACTTAAACCAAGTTTAAATAAATCAAGAAGGAAGTCTTAGGCATACTTATCATGCATTAAACTCAAGCAAATCACAAGGAAGAAAGCTAAAATCCATCAAAGTCCTTAAACCCTTACTATTCACCTTATGTGCCAACACTCATGCAAATCAAAGCTATAACTCAAGAGATTACATTTAAAAGAACCACATAACCATGGAGGACTCAAAAATATACTTACCTCTTGAATTGATAAAAAATGGAGGAGCTAAGAGTGCAAAATCTTCAAATTTTGAATAATGGTCTTCTTCTTCCTTATTTCTCTTTTAGAGCTGAATTTGGGGAACTTTGCTCTCTTCTTTTTGGGGTTGGGACGGTATGGGGGTATGGGAGAGGGTTATGGCTGAGTTAGAGGTCATATGGTCAAGGTTAGAGCTCAACGTTCCGATTGATTTTCGGGGGTTTAAAAGGGCTTAGAAAAATGTGAGGTTAGGCTATAAAGCTTGAAAATCTTGTCAGAAATCCAACGCCTCTTCCGAAATTCGAATCCAAATTCTCTAGCTCAAGATACGCAGCCCGGAACCCCAGGTGCGCTAAATGCCCTTTAACCGTCCTCTAGGTTCTGAAAAAACAAAACGAACACAAAACTCAAACAAGCAAACCGAAAACCACATAACGAGCATGCTACCACGTACATAACTCACATAGTTCACGTATATCAAGAATACACAAAAATCAGAATCAAATTCGAGCACGTTGAGAGCAAAATCAAGCAAAAGAACACAAACGTTCAAGGTAATAAAAAAGGAGCTAAACAAGTAAATTCCAAATTAAGAAATAAGCATTAAAAGTAATTCAAACGGCATTTACAAAAAGATAAATTTCACACGTAACACCCCGTAAAGGCATACCTGTAGATCCGGATGATCGGGATGTTACAACCTCCCCTCCTTCAAAAGGACCTGCCCTCAGGTCCGAAGCGAGGGTCTTGAAAAGATCCGGATACAACTGTACCATCTTAGCCTCTGTCTCCAACGTGGCTGCCTCGGATTTCTGATCTCGCCACAACACCTTAACAAGAGGTATTTTCCGGTTTCTCAATTCTTGCATCTTTCGGTCCAAAATCTTAATCGGGTGCCTCTTGATTGTCAAATCCGGCTCAAGTTGCACCTCTTCAACCGGTAGAATAGAAGACTCATCGGGATAATGCTTCCTGAGTTGAGAAACATGGAAAACATTATGAATCCCGGTTAAGCTCTGTGGCAAATCAAGTCAGTATGCTACTTCCCCAACTCGATCAAGGATCTCAAAGGGGCCTAAGTAGCGTGGGTTAAGCTTCCCACCTTTACCAATCCGAGCAATCCCTTTTCTAGGAGATGCCTTTAAAAAGACCTTATCTCCGACTTCAAACTCAAAGGGACGTCTTCTCCTATCCGCACAACTCTTCTGTCGATCCTGTGCTACCTTCAACCTTTGTTTAATCACCTTCACTTTCTCAATGGTGTCCTGAATTTCCTTTGGTTTCTTAGCTCTCTCGAGCTTTCCATCTTTAGACCATCTCCACTCATCAATATCCCAAAAGAGAGGGGACTGATACTTTCTTCCATAGAGGGCTTCATACGAGGCCATACCAATTGAGGATTGAAAACTGTTATTATAGGCGTACTCGACCAAATCCAACTGCTCATCCCACGAATCCTGAAAATCTAAGGCACAAGCACGAAGCATGTCCTCAAGATATCTTATTAACCTCTCAGATTGACCATCGGTTTGTGGGTGAAAAGCAGTGCTAAACTGAAGTTTTGTCCCCAAACACTTCTGCAACTCTTGCAAAAATTTGATGTGAACCGAGGATCCCTATCTGAAACAATACTGACCGGTGCACCATGTAACCTGACAATCTCTTTCCGATACCACCGGGTGAGCTTAGGCACCTTATCGTACATTCAGACTTTGAGAAAATGGGCCGACTTCGTCAACCGATCAATAATAACCCATTTCCCGTTGAAACCTCCTTTGGTCCTTGGCAAGCCGTTCCATTTGGGAATTGGAAGTGGTTGGAGAGTTCCTCCCGGCTTTTGGTGTTCGGCTTTCACCACATGGCACGTTTAACATCTCCTCATGTAGTTATGGACATCTCTCTTCATGCCATTCCACCATTGTAGAGTCTTCAAATCTCTATACATTTTGGTGATACCGGGATGTACCGTATAGGCCGACTTATGTGCCTCGTCCAAAACTAACCTCTTCAACTCTTCCGGAACACAAACCCGTGCCTTAAACCAAAACAAACCCGAATCATCGAACCCAAACTGAGTCTCTGGATCAATCCTTGCTTTCCCCACCAATCTTTGTGTTTCCGGATAATTAGATTGAGCTTCGACCAATCTTTGCCTCAAAACCGGTTGAACAAAGATATTTGCTAGGCCAGCTGCTGAAACTAGAGTTACCGAAACATTCTTGCTCAAACTCGATTCTAAACCCGAAACACTAGCTTTGCGGCTCAAAGCATCTGCAACTACATTGGCTTTACCCGGATGGTATTAAATTCGGCAATCATAATCCTCAAGAAGTTCCACCCAACGTCGTTGCCTTAGATTCTAATCCTTTTGGGTGAACAAATACTTCAAACTTTGGTGATCGGTAAACACATCAAAAGTAGCTCCATAGAGATAGTGACGCCACTTCAACAAAGCGAACACTACCGCCGCGAGTTCCAAATCATGAGTGGGATAGTTTCTCTCATGATCCTTTAACTTCCTTGAGTCGTAGGCTACTACTTTGCCATTTTGCATCAACACACAACCAAGCCCTTCCTTCTAAGCATCGGTGTCGACTGAGTAGCCTTCTGAACCTTCGGGTAAAGTTAAAACAGGTGCCGTAGTCAGCTTCTCCTTAAGAGTTT
Source organism: Lantana camara (assembly GCA_037501455.1). NCBI lineage: Eukaryota > Viridiplantae > Streptophyta > Magnoliopsida > Lamiales > Verbenaceae > Lantana > Lantana camara. The sequence goes on from CM074858.1 coordinate 59,366,170, forward strand.
GGAAACTCTTCTCACACGCCTCATCCCTCTCAAATTTAGCCTCTTTCTTTTGGGTCAACGAGGAGGCAATCTTTGAGAAATATTTCATAAAACGCCTATAATACCCCGCTAATCCCAGAAAACTTCTCACTTTCGAGGCATTCTTCGGTTGCTTCCAAATCATAACCATCTCAGTCTTCGTCGGATCCACTTCTACACCTTTTCCCGAGTTGAAGTGACCCAAGAAAGAAATTCGATCCAACCAAAACTCGCACTTACTGAACTTGGCAAACAAGCGGTGCTCTCGGAGGGTTGACAAAACCGTCCTTAAGTGCTGTGTATGCTCTTCCATGGACCTCGAATACACCAAAATATCATCTATAAAGATGACCACGAATTTATCGAGGTAAGGCCGGAATATCCGGTGCATCATGTCCATAAACGCAGCTGGGGCATTAGTATGACCAAAAGGCATTACCATAAACTCGAAATGCCCATACCGAGTGTTGAAACCCGTCTTCGGTACATCTTCTTCCCGGATACGCAATTGATAATACCCTTGCCTCAAATCCAACTTGGAGTAGACACACGAACCTTGAAGAAGATCAAACAACTCTTCTATGTGAGGAAATGGGTATCTGTTCTTAACTGTTAACCGGTTCAGCTCACGGTAGTCAATACACATCCGCAACGTCCCTTCCCGGATACGCAATTGATAATACCCTTGCCTCAAATCCAATTTGGAGTAGACACACGAACCTTGAAGAAGATCAAACAACTCTTATATGTGAGGAAGTGGGTATTTGTTCATAACCGTTAACCGGTTCAGCTCACGGTAGTCAATACACATCCGCAACGTCCCATCCTTCTTCTTTACAAACAGGACGGAAGCACCCCACGAAGAAGCACTCGAGTGGATGTAACCACATTCTAAGAGCTCATCAAGTTGCACCTTCAGCTCCTTCAACTCTGCCGAAGCCATCATATAGGGGGACTTCGCATACAGTTCTGATCCGAGATAGAGATCGATTACAAACTCAATGTCTCAATCCGGAGGTAGAGACCGCAAACTCTCCGGAAAGACATCGGGAAAGTCCTTCACAATCTCCGTCTCTTTGAGCTTGGCTTGATCTTTCGACTTGTTTAAAAGATACGCCACATAGCCCGTCGCACCGTCCTGGAACATCTTGTTAGCTTCCATAAAGGAAATAAACGGGCAAGTCTTCAACCTTAGGCCCGAGAATTCCGTAGAACCCAAAGTGTAGCGCCCCCTAACACTACAACCCCACATCGTAGCACTTCTCGAGTGGATGTGAGTCCTAGCACTCGAGAAATACTTCGGCGAACGGACAGGAAAATGCAATACCAGAACATGGAAATTAAGTGCAACAGAAGATAAACAATTTAAAACAGAAGAATTTGATATCTCAAGTCAACCGAATTTATATTACTAAGTTAAGAAGTAAGATAATTACAGTGATAAGTCTAAGGCCACCACGAGAGTGCTTATTGAAATATGTATATGCAGTTTTAATATAATCCTGATTAACTAAGATATGACACCTTAAGACTTCAAGATACCTCTAAGGCGTCGCTCCGTGGATTCCTGAAATCATGCATTTGAAAACAGGCGAGAGGGTTAGTCAAAGTGACTAAGTGAAGGGGGTGTAATAAATTATTGGTATAAGTATATGTATATATATTTATATAATCAAGAAGATCTTGATCAAAATATTGGCAATATACCAAATAGGGAACGGTTCATAATATTTGTAAAAATAGGGATAGGGGTAACTTGAAATATTTGTAGAAATATGAACCGTTTGTAACAAGAACTTTAATGCCCGCAAGCTAGGCCTCTCCATCCCTAACTCCTTAGAGCATGATAAAATAGTAACGGCGTTGATCAAGATACCGATACTTCAATAAAACCAATATGATAATAACTTCGCTACTCCTTGGTGTCAATAGGGAAGCCAACCCTAGAGACCATGAACTAGATTCGGGAGGCAGCTATATCTCCCTCATCCCTTGCCGTGGAGTAACTAACCTCCAGTTAAACCACTACCAAGAGATGGTGGCAGTCCGTAACACCAACAATACCCTCGGCCCGATACCTTCCGGGTAATTGCTCGCTACGGATACAGCCGGGGCCCATAACATTAATCAAGAACAATATTTTGCTTGCATAACCCGGAAAATATGTTTTGATAAAATAGACTTCAAATATATAATGTTCTAGTAAAACGTTGATTCCGGCATGAAAGTATTTTTCCCTTAAGAGGGATAGTGTAGTAAAGTAATATGTATATAGGGTAATAAATCAAAATAGTAGGTAGGCTTGAAAATAGTTTTTATATAGGTACGTATGTATAGGCATGATTCCAGTTGAAAACATTTTAACCCTCACCGAGTGTCTTGATGGTCTAGATAAAATCCTTGGGCTTCCACTGTTCAATTATATCCTCGCCTGAAAGTAATTGTAACGCCCCAATATTTCAAAAATGCGATATGTGAATTAATGTGAAATAATTGCCAATTATGACTTAATTGTTTAATTGCATAATTGTCCTTAAGTGGTCATTTTATTAATTTGAGTACCTAATTGCATGAAATAGTCTTGGACTTAATTGACCATTTTCCATGAGATTGAACTTGATTGCATGACTTATGTTTTGGAGGGATTAAATTGCAATTTGTGCCTAGTTTATAATATCTAGCATATACTCTTCCATGAGCTCATTTCATGCTATTTGTGCCTAGTTTATAATATCTGCCCTCAGGTCCGAAGCGAGGGTCTTGAAAAGATCCGGATACAACTGTACCATCTTAGCCTCTAGCTCCCACGTGGCTTCCTCGGATTTCTGATCTCGCCACAACACCTTAACAAGAGGTATTTGTCGGTTTCTCAATTCTTGCATCTTCCGGTCCAAAATCTTAATCGGGTGCCTCTTGATTGTCAAATCCGACTGAAGTTGCACCTCTTCCACCGGTATAATAGAAGACTCATCGGGATAATACTTCTTGAGTTGAGAGACATGGAAAACATTATGAATCCCGGTTAAGCTCGGTGGCAAATCAAGTCGGTATGCTACTTCCCCAACTCGATCAAGGATCTTAAAGGGGCCTAAGTAGCGTGTGTTAAGCTTCCCACCTTTACCAATGTGATAGGTATTGATGCTTCGAACTTCAATTTGAATTACGATATGTCGAATTTGAGCTATTTGTCTAACTTGAAGGGGGTGTTAGTGTAATTTTGAATAATATGAAATTGTATGACTTGAATTATTCAATCCTTCTTATTTTAAAAATGAATATGCTAATTTTGATTAAGTAAAATTGAATTATTATGTCTTAGATTATTTAATTTGAAATATTGTAATTTAGGTTTAATTACTTAAATTTAATATGAAACCTATGAAATAAATTATGAAAGTATAAATTATGATCAACTTAAGTGAATTGTTTAAGTATGCTAATTGTTGGGAATGTTGTAAATTATGCAAATTTATAATTATGAATAAATTGACATGAGATTTATGTTTTATTCTCGTGTGACTTGGAGCATGATAGAATTAAATTATAATGTCACGATTTATATTCCCTACTTGATGATATGAATTTTGTAAAGTTATGCATCACCGAATGTGTGAAATGAATGTGCTTTGATATGAATGACTTGATTGTAAATGTGGATTATATGTTGCATCATTTGTATTCGTGAGCATGGTCGTGCATTTTTTTGGTTATGGTCTGAGGTTGAGTCTTGTGCTCTATGTGTTCAGTCGTTTAGGGGTTCTCCAGGGAGTGTCTGTCAACTGTTTGGGTTCCAGTGGGACTTCTTGGATCGTGTGTTTCGTTCTCGTCGGTGTAAGGTGAGGTTTTAGGACTTTTATTTAGTTAAAGCGACCTATAACCCTCTGTGCTCGTTTTCAAGCCTGCATGCGATTATTCTATTATATTTATATAATAGATATGTGTTTATATGATATGTTTATGAATTTGTCATGCGATTAAAGGTTCTCGAACTATATATATGAGCATATGTAAGATTGAAATGTTTTGCAACGAGGCTATGCTCTAAACCGTGTGTCTTCATGCCAGCTACGGATAAGGATGGCACGGAGAGGTACGTTTATAGCATATGCTAAGTGGCAAGATATGGTATGTCTGATAAGGTACGTAAGTTATTATATGGTTATGAGAAGTATGATTTGTAGCGTGTTATGAACTGATATACTCTGTTCTGATGTGTTGGGCCCTCGAGACGTGGGTAAGGGAGACTCGGGACGACCATGGGGTCACTGGTTATGACCGTTGTGTACACTCTCATTTGAATTACTCACATGCGACTCGTGGAGGTTGAGGAGGCGTGGTGCTTTGAGCCATCGATGGATAACCAGGGAAAGCACAGCGCGGATTAGCTACCCCGTGTGTATTCGTGTTGGTTGTAGTGAGGGTTTGCTCCCCGTACTACTTTGGTTTTGGGGTTGGATTGTTATGTGATATTTGTTTGTTTTCAATTTTGATACGTATGATATGATATGGAAGTAAGGTTGGAAACCCGTACTCGCCGGCTATAAGATATGTTCTGTTATGTTGATTATGAAACGGGACAGAAGGTTTCTCTTTTTATATGATATGAGTATGTTCAATTTGTTATGTTTTGATTTGAAAATGGTTTTGGTATGAAAAACCCTACTCCTTGTTCATAGTCTTTCTTTTGATACGTGCTCTGCTCCTTATTATGTATGGTGTGTTTGTGTGTGTTCAGCCCCCTCACTCAGTCAGTGGATTGACCCTCGCCCCACCTATGTTTTTAGTTTGCAGGTACAGGTTGTTGAGGTTCGAGCTAGGCGGCGGTGTGTTGTGTCTGTCGAGTCAGTGTCGTTTGTTAAGTTTCTGTTTCAGTTATGTTTCTAATTTGTAAATGTATATACTCTGTACAGGTTTATACTTATTGATTGTATGTATGGAATTTGGGACAGGTTAGGACAGGTTTTTGGATTAGTTGAATCCGTCTTTATTGTGGTTATTTCGGGACAGGTCATGTAACAGCCCAAAACAGGGCCAGGATGAAAACAGTAAGTTAAGGGCATTGGTAAAGCGTTTATAGACCGTGATCCAACTTTTTGAACCTTCATGCATTGCATTCTTACATGAACTTTGTGCTCGTATATGATTTGACATGTTTTAAGGGGGAATTCTTGACCTTTGATATAGTTTACTATTCATAACCCGAGCCTCCCTTGTTCATATTGCTACTCGGACCCTAGAGGTTCACCACACATGTTTCCCTATCGTTTGAACTTGTTTCCCAAGCTCAGAGAGTCTTTCTTGAACCATAAGGGCACTTTTGGAACTTACCGACCAAAGTTACTATTCATCTAAAAATGAGTTTTTGATTTTGATACCTTTCCTACCCAAGTTTACAGTCAAATCGACCCTCAAGTCGAGACGAGTCTTTTGAAATCATTCTTGACTTGGAAATCTATTTTGAGCATTAGTTTTATTGAAAATGTTTACGAAAACCCTAGTTCACTATTCCTTCTACGAAACATTTTCATTCGGAAAATGTTTTCAAAGTTGTGTTGACAACACCCTTTCTTTCTCTCCCTCTCCCCCTCTTGCCGTCGGCCTCCCCACTTTGTAGCTAGGTTAGTTGTTTTATTTTTATGTTATGTTTTAGTTAGTTTATGTTTTTATGTTATGGTATGTTTATATTATGTTTAGGTTGGGTCTTAGGGTCTTCCCTAAGCCATATAGGATTTTATTTTATGCATTTATTATATAGTTTTCATGATATGTTTGACTATATGTTTATATGTTTTAATTGTTTAGTATATGCTTGAATATGTTATGAATTGCTCTATTATATGCTATGATCATGTGATATGATTGTTATATTATGAGAATTGATGCATGATTATGGAATTTGAATTATGTTCATGCATGCTAGCTAATGGAATAGTGATTTACAATTAATTATGTCACAACTTGTTACATGTTGGTATTGAATTAAATTGTTACATGTTACATGCATAAAGGTTCATGATATATGATATGATATGATATGATATATGTTGTAACATGTTGTCACATTGTTATATGATTCTTGAATTATGAATTGAGCTTATGATATGATATGGATTAATGGATTAGAGCCTTGATGATATGTTACACACTTTAATAGTGTCACATGTTATAACCTAAGATAAAATAGTGTTTCATAACTTGATCTTATGCCTTAATTGGATCTCTTAACCATAGGTTGTACCTTTAACCTAGATCACAATTGATTATAATGACATGAACTTGAAACTATAGGTTATAATCAAGATCATAATTTAATTAGGGTGTGTGTGTGTGTGCATGTCGTGTGTGTGTACACGTGCATGGTGTGTATGTGTACCATGTGTGTGGGTGTGTGTGTGTATAATAAGGGTTTGACCCGACCCTTTGACCCGACATGTGAATACTAACCTATGAATAGTAACTATGAATAGTAATCTGGAATAGTACTTTAAATAGTGCTTTTGAATAGTAAAAATAAAATAAAACTTGTGCTTTCTTAATAGACATTTGCACCTAGGGTTTCCATATCCAGGGTCTAAAATGTGTTTTCAAAATGTGTTTTCTTTCGTGGACTTGTTTCTTAACCTAAGGTTTGCGATAGGATTCATAATTTGACTAAAGCTTACTCGGTTATAGTAAGATCATAGTCCAACGTTAAGAGTAACTCACTTTATCGTATTCCTTTGTGTGTTACCTTTCTTGAATACCTTAAATGGTATTACTCTCTTGTGTTACATGTTCCTTGTTCATTTGTTTCATGCATTTCATATGCATCATGGTTAGTAGTGGGTCTTAGTTCTTAAGCTCACTCTAGTACACCACCTACAGGAGTTAAAGTCGAGCACTGGGATCCCCAGGGCACCGCGTAATCTGTCTACCTACCTTTTGTTACTAATAGGTGAGGTGAAGTTAAAATGTTTCCAAACTGGAACCACGATTATACTATCGTATCATATGTTTTAAAATTCAAAGCTAAACCTCGTTTTGAACTATCCCTTTTATTGGGACATTCTTTTGAAAGGATCATTCATATTTTCATAGTATACCTTGATCAATAGCACATGTTTTCTAAATTTCTGCATTATTGTTCAAAGACAGTTACATGTTCTACATATGTTTTCTAAGGACAGCATCACATGTTTTACAGACAGCATCACATGTTTTACAGACAGCATCATATGTTTATAGACAGTTTCACATGTTATAGTTAGCACCCGGAGTGGTACTCTGGTCACTGCTAATCTTGAAATGCAAGCATACAGTTTACAGTTTGGACCCGGTGGTTATGTGTGGAGGTGATGTTCGGGACGTGTGCGCCAACGACATCACCATTATCGGCCGCCATAATTAGACAATTGACACCGACTTTTAACAGGAGGTTTGTTAAGTCAGGACAATTTGTTTGGGAACGGACAGCAAATCTGTTCCCATTACATGTTTACAGGTCGCCTAGGGCTAGCTACCCGAAGTGACAACCGGTGGAGGATGGTGCATGTTTGTATGTGTTGGTGGAGTATTGTTGACCTTGGTCCGATGCTCTACTATATGTGGAGTTATTGTTGATCCTGGTCCGATACTCTACTTCATCATGTTTTCTGGACTAAGGATGGAGAAGCCTAGCTTGCGAACAAAATTCTGTTTCATAAAGGATGGTTCATATTTGGAAAGGTTGATATGATATGGAAGTAAGGTTGGAAACCCGTACTCACCGGCTATAAGATATGTTCTGTTATGTTGATTACGAAATGGGATAGAAGCTTTTTCTTTTTATATGATATGAGTATGTTCAATTTGTTATGTTTTGAATAAGCTAAGTGTAAGTATACGTTTGATTTGAAAATGGCTTTGGTATGAAAAACCCTACTCCCGGTTTATAGTCTTTCTTTTGATACGTACTCTGCTCCTTATTATGTATGGTGTGTGTGTGTGTGCTCAGTCCCCTCACTCAGTCAGTGGATTGACCCTCACCCCACCTATGTTTTTTAGTTTGCAGGTGCAGGTTGTTGAGGTTCGAGCTAGGCGGCGGTGTGTTATGTCTGTCGAGTCAGTGTCGTTTGTTAAGTTTCTGTTTCAGTTATGTTTGTAATTTGTAAACGTATATACTCTGTACAGGTTTATGCTTATTGATTGTATGTATGGAATTCAGGACAGGTTAGGACAGGTTTTTGGATTAGTTGAATCCGTCTTTATTGTGATTACTTCGGGACAGGTCAGGATAGGTTCTTCAATTAGTTGAACCCGTCTTTATTGTGATTATTTCGGGACAGGCTTCTAGGACCAGTTGAACCCCGTATAACTGATTATGATTGTTTTGATATGATTGATGTTTTACATTTTTGTAAGTTCATATTCTTTACTTTACTTCCACTTCCAGGTTTTGTTTTCTCTGCTGTACAGGGTCTAGGTACCGCCTAGGTTAGGCAGGGTGTTGTTTGTTTCCCGTTCGCTACTGCTTGATTCGTGTACGGATTTTCCATTTCGTAAGCGGATTAGGATTTAGTGCGGGGCATGTGGTGGCCCAGCGTTCCAGGTGCTACAAGCAACATATACCACACACAAGGGCATGAACTGATTACAAGAACGCTCACAAACCACGCACATAACTGATCAAAAATAGGCCCCAACCGTAGCACAACCGTAGGTCAAGGAATGATGCAAATATTTCAAGTTTTCTTTCATTAAATCTCAAGAACATCAATGGCATTTCATTTCACACTCAAGCATCATTAAATAAAAGTTCATACAAGCATAAAGGAAGCTCAAGTGATCAAGAATCAAGCTTTAAACCAAGAAATAACATGAAGAGATGCATATGATTCCAAATTCCTACAAAACCCTCACTATTCATCATATATGCCATAGAGTGCTCAAAACTTGGAGAAATCATGCAAATTATAACTTGAAATGACCGCAAGGAGATGGAGAAAACAATTATAGACTTACCTTCGAGAGATGATGGAAGATGGTGGTGAGATGAGCTTAAAATCTCACAAGATGAATAGTTCTTCTTCCTTTCTCTTTTCTTCTATTTTTGGCTGAACTTTCTTCTTTATGTGGGGGAGGGGGGGGGGGGGGTGGTTCAAAATTTCTAAGGTGAGGGAGTAAAGAGAGATGTATTTTGTGTATATAAGTCAAGGGTTAAGGGTGATAGGTGGGGTCCACATGGTTAAGAATAGTCAAAGGATATCATTTTAGGTATGAGGTGCTCATTTCGGTTGAATTTTGGAGGTTCAAATGGTCTTACAAAAATATGAAGCTTGTTCCATTGTCTCTGAATCGTCGATACGAGGTCAACGGAGATGATAGAACTCGAATCCGAGTTCCGAATGTCAAGTTATGCGGCCCGCAACCCAAGGTGCGCTAATTGCTCTTTAGCCCCTTTTCGGTTCCGATCACACAAATGAACCGAAAACTCAAACACGCAAGATCAAAACCATGTAACGAGCACATAAAAATAAACATAATACAAACAATGCATGCATACCAAGTTTTCACGGAAAACGAAAATCAAATCGGATGCAAACGAGGTACATATCATAATCACGTATGCATAACGTTTAAGAATTCAAATTAAATTCCATTATAATTATTTCACATTTGTTCAAATATCGTATGAACCTTAAAATTAACATATAAACCATACTTAAATAATTAAAAGTGCAAACATCGCCCTCATGACGTTATACCTGTACGACCGAAAAGTCGGGGCATTACATTAGTACGGGTTTTCTTGGATTAGTTGAACCCGTATTTACTTTCTTGTTTGAATTGTATATACCTTGTTGATTGTGAATGTATGATTACCTTGCTTCTGCATCCTTGTTTCTACTGATTTGGTACAGGGTCTAGTCCCGCTTAGCACAGGGTCATTTTATTTTTGACTTTGTTCGCTGTGAGTTTGGTTCATGTTTGGATTTTTCATTTCAGTGGTGGACCGGGCTCATAGTGCCGGGGATGTGGTGCCCATCGTCTCGGGTGTCATAGAAAGCACACATCACATTAAATCAACAAGCCCATCCAAGGTAATTAAAACCAGTCATGCCATCTAGGCCCAAATACATCACAAATATTAAAAAAAAGTAGCAAAAATACATAACAATATCCATTCATAAGTACAAGCCAAAAAGTATGTAAAATGAAATACACCTAACTCGACCTAAACCAACAAATGAGACTCAACTGACTCACTCCTAGCTTGAGCAAAACCCGCAAACGAAAAGTTTAAAGTGAGGATCAATCCACCGATTGAGTGAGGGGCTAACGCACACCCACATACTACACATATATACAGCAAAGCACATTAAAATGAAAGGTTATGAATCGAAATAGGTTTTGCATACCAAAACATATTCAAGTTTAAAACATATACATAACATAAGCATTGACATTACGAACTTTAAAGCTCTATCCCCATTTCATAATCCAAGACAAACATTCATTAAGCTCGGCGAGTACGAGCATTGACCCTTTACTCCTCATTGCATTACGTGAAAAAATATCACATTAAATCCACCCGAAACTCCATTGATGCAAGGGTCACGCGACCCTATCCATCAATTACATTAACATTCCACGAGGGGTTGCTATCCTACTCCCGGTAGTTTTGACGTAGACGACTCAAGAATATCATGCCTTCCCTATCTTCCGGAGTTGTGCGTGATACCTCTAATAAAAGACTATGCCTGGGGTTTTATCCGATTACCAACTCTCGTACCGTTTTCCCAACCCATAGCCTCCAGGGCCCATTCATTACCTCTCTTTCATTAACGTTGCCAATCTTTCATGCCAACTAGCTCAGAACATTACATTAACATTACTTTCATTCAAAACATAAGCTCATATCTGCTAGTAGGTATACCCTTTTTAAATTCCCAATCATGATCATAAGGTCATAAAGATACATATTTTGTAGCTCCCAGAGCTGTGAGCCACCACATCCCCCGCACCTAAACCCCAATCCACATATGAAATAGAAGTCCATACATTAGTCCAAGCCTAAGCGAACGGGGACCTACACACACACTAGGCTAAGCGGGGCTAAATTGTGACTCCCAGTCCGATCGGCCGTACAGGTATGATGTCATCTGAGAGCTAATTGCGCATGTAGCACGCCAGAGCGCAGGGCACTACATCCCCCGCACCATAGCCCGACACGTTTAACGAAATAGGAACTCCGCACATGCACCAAGCTACAACGAATGAGAGATAAATAAAATCTCTCCTAGGCTAAGCGGTCTAGACCCTAATACAAAGTGTGCAAAATAAATCAAAATCAAATGCGGAAGCACCAGGATTACAAACATACAAATATACATACATACATACCAAGAGTAACTAGACAAATAACACATGCCATGGCCATCCCGGGCCAGATCAATCATACAAGTATCAAACCTCAAATTCCAACTTATATTGTTATACATATTTATACATAGTACCAAGACTAGAAAGTAAAGATGCAAGGGATGTAAAGACTGTCCTACAAGACTTGAACAACTTAAAAGAAAGACCGCCCCCTAGTTCGAACCAACACCCTGCACTTGCACTCAAAGACAAAGGGGGAAAAAGAAAACAACGAGGAGGGTCAGTCCTAAAGACTGGTGAGGGGGCTAACACACTCACACGTACATATACGGAAGACCAGAGCATATTCAAAGTAAGAAAATTCATGAACTGGGATGTGGTTTTTGCATTCTAAAACATTTTATCCCGTGATACTATATATAAAGAAAAAGGTTTAAGTCCGAAGGCCAAAATCAACAAATTTTAATAATTAGAAGTCCACTCCCATTTTATGAATCAAGTTCATAATCGGAATCACACAACTCGGCGATTACGAGTTTCAGACCAACCTATCTCCGTTCATATTCAAAATCAAAAGAAATCAAAATCAGACAAACGTACCTCTTCCCCGGCAATGGAAAGGTAGATCCTACCCTAACCATCTAAACAGGTGAGGGGAGTGCTCAATGCTTCTCCAACCCTAAGGACTCCATCCCCCAACCAAACCTCCTGTTGGGTTCCGGTGCAGCCTTTCCAACAGATGGAGGCCGTACTTAGGAGTAAACCCGACGGCCCGACGCCGTCCCAGACTACCTTAGCACAAATCGCCGGGGCGCAGTTCAAAGTTCATAGTTCGAAAAGTTCTAAATTTTCAAAATAAGTCTTATCTTTCAAAGTCATAACTTGCTAGTTCAAAACACACATGCCAACCTTTTTCGAAATAAACAAACAAAAATATAATTTACGTATACATAAAAGCGTTTTTCAAATGTTTCATAACAAATGGGCCAATTCCCCTAAAAGACATATCAAACACGTATCTATCTATATATGTATAAGTCACACGTGGGCTTCAAAATTCACTTAGGGTTATAGGTCGTATTAACTAAAAGAAAGAGCTCAAAACACACCTACGTAGCGGCTGCACACCAACGAGCTACTCCACTTGGACAATCTACACCCAAGAGACAACACTAACACTCAAAATGAACCAAAGAAATGCTCAGCAAATGTATATGGTTCCAAATGATGCAATGCACGTCATATAAGTTCACACTTAGGCATATCGAAGCAAATAACATAATATCTCACAAATAATTCATAAACTAAACTCATAGCATGTCAAATAAACTCATAAAATAACATATTATAGCATATTAAGAGCATTCATGAATTTAAAACACATAAGGAAGGAAACGGATACAATAGAAGTAACAAGAGTTAGCATTTAGGGCATATAAGTTCATACACATATACATGAATCGAAATCACATAAACGACACATAAAGCAATACATTGCACATTAAATAAACACCTAATATATCACATTATATCATAATTCATGCACATATAAGTTTAATTTGCATAAACAAGGCAAAACTTGCAAGGAGAAATTACACGTATCACTTAAACGGTTAGATGAAATCACGTTTACACTTAGCAAATAATTCCATAAAATTAAAATAAGCCTTTAAACTCAATATATAAAAAATTATAAACATGTTAAGATCATAATTGGGGAGGGAGAAATCAAATAAAATCATAAACTAAGCAAGAACATCACATAGGTTCAAGAAAAAGGCGAAGGATCATGTGCACGGCCTCGAAAACGAACGTCCATATTGTAGCAGCATATTGGCCTTCATGGGGGACTGAATGGCCATTCAGTCCCCTCCTCCTTGCCATTTGAATGACCGTTTAGCAGCACAAAAGTTTCAGCCATGCCTAGACGGTCGTTCGGTCCAATCCTTCACACCTGGCGAACGCCCGTTTGCTGTTGTGCCTTGACTTTTCTTCCTTCATTTCAGCAGCAAAAACAGGGGAAAAACCATGGAAAAGCAAGGGGAATACGAGTACACACATATACACAAGGTTAAGGATCAAAAATCTCCAGAAATCGAAGCCATAAATCATCTATATCAGTCACAAAACTGATGTATCAGTAAGGAGCAGTTACGGTGTCAATTTCATTCCAAAAAGCTTGAAGAAACTCAAAGTTTAACAGTGGTGGAACCTCATACACTTCACATACATCAAATACTAGTTCATATATGCATAAATTCAGCTAGGGATAACACATTTCATGCCTCAAATTCCATAAAAACTGAACTATAGCCATGGATTCGAAAATGGAGCTTTAAACCTAACTATTGATGCTCTAGTTCATATCATGCTCAAACCTTGAAGAAAAATCACAAACCATGGCTTAAAATAACTACAAGGAAGTGCAGATCAAGAATTTGTGCTTACCTCTTAAATGGGTTGAAGAATGAAGAAGATTGAGCTCAAAATTTCTCAAGGATGAATAGTGGCAGGTTCTCTTTTTCCTCTCCTCTTTGGCTGCGAATTTCTCTTCCTTTTCAGATGAGTTTCAAAATTAGGGGTTAAGCATTGGTTAGGGGCTTGATTTAGGTTTATGTGGGTCCAAGAATGGGGCCATTTGGTCAAGAAATGAGAAAGTTATGTCCAAATTACTCAAAGGTGGCAAATCTGCGCGAGAGGCTCGGTTCGGGCAAATTTCGGAGATTCAAACGGGTTTAGAAAAATACAAGTATAGGTTCCTTAGCTCCATGTTCTCGTTAGGAGTCCAGCGCCACTTTCAAAATTCGAATCAGAATTCCCGAGCTTAAGTTATGCCTTCCGGAACCCAAGGTGCGCTAAAACAAGCTAGGCCCTCGAGTCCCTTAACAAACATAACCGTATCAAACGAACTCCAAAACAAAAAAAAAAATGAAAATATAAACACGTTCATAAATCACATAACTCATGCATAGCAAATTATCATAAAAATCAGAATCGAAATCGGGTACATAAGGATCAATTTCAAAAGCAAACGAACGTAAATGTTTAAAATTCATTTAAAACACTTAACAAATAATTCATATTAATTCAAGAATAGCATATAAATAATATAATAAACATATAATTACATAAATAAATAGTTTAAATGTGCATGTAGCACTCTCGATACAACGTACCTGTACAGCCGAAAAACCGGGATGTTACAGCGCATTTAAATTATTTATGCTTATATATGTTGATCTTATGATATATGATTTATATGTTGAGATTAAGTGTTCGTACTTTGATTGTTTTGCCTCTTTGACTCCGATTTTATCCATTCGACTTTGAATTTGATTCCGAATTTGATGAATATGTGATACGCTTGAATTATATGAGTTATGAAATTTTTTATATGTCTATTATATGATTTGTGTCTTGTTTGATAAGGTCTTTGACCATTTTGGTGAAATTAGGGACTTTAGGGCCTTAAGTACATTTAGGGCACCTTGGGTTCCAGGTGGCATAACTTGAGCTCAAGAATTCGGATTCAAATTTCAACACAACTGTTGGACTCATTTCGACGACTCGAATCCAAAAGAACAAGCCTCATAATTTTCTAAACCCCGTTTGAACCTCCAAAACTTTACCGAACTGAGCCGTATGCACCAGATACTTCATTTGACCCGTTTGGCCAATCTTTCACCCGTTTGAGCCTTGCTTTGACCTATTTGTAGCGCTCAAAGCGGCGAGCCACTACATCCCTACTGTGACGCCCTGTGTAACATCCCGCTCGTCTGGCCTTTCCAGGTACGCCTTCACAAGTGAGCTATGTGCGCTTTTAATTATTTAATTATGTAAATTAAGTGTTTATTATACTTCTATGTGATATATTTGAATTATTTGAAACTTATTTGACCTTATGTGATTTACTTATATGTGTTCGTTTTCTTTGTTTCGTTCTTGCTCCATTTGTGTCCGTTTTCATTTTCGATCTTTGTGACTACGTGCTATGTGCGACTTATATGTGTTATGAATGTATCTTTATGCTCATTACTTATTTTTGAGTTCGTTTGATACGGTTTTGAAACCGTTTTATGTTTTAGGGACATAAGGGCCTAACGAGTTTTATCGCACCTTGTGTTCCGGAAGGCGTAACTTGAGCTCGGGAATTCGGATTCGAATTCCGGAAGATGCGTTGGACTCGCAACGAAGAAGTCGAGATAAAGAATCAAGATCATACTTTTCTAAGCCCATTTGATTCCCCGTTTTTTCACCGGAATGAGCCCTTGTGCTTAAGAGTACCCTTTTGTTGACTAATCTTCACTTGTGGGACCCCATTTAACCCCAATTAAGCTTCTAACCTTGACTAATATGTATCTAACCATCCCTCTGTCTCTCCCACTCCCTCATTTCGTCCCACACCCAAGAAAAAGAAGGGAAAGTGCAGCAACTTCAGCTCCAAGAAGAGAAGGAAGAAACCCTTGGCCATTTTCATGATTTTGAGCTCAAATCACATCCAAAGCTTCTCTAATTTGCAAGGTAAGTTTATGATTGTATTCTACACTCCCTCTTCTCTCTTTTATGTGAATTTGAGTTGAATTCATTGGTTGATTCTTGAGTTCTAGCAAGCATGTGAATAGTGGAGGTTGGATGAATTTGATGATTCTTGCTTCCTTCTTGATTCTCTTGAGTTTGTGTAACAGCCCAAAACAGGGCCTGGATGAAAACAGTAAGTTAAGGCAGTGGTAAAGCGTTTATAGACCGTGATCCAACTTTTTGAATCATCATGCATTGCATTCTTACATGAACTTGGTGCTCGTATATGTTCTGACATGTTTTAAGGGGGAATTCTTGACCTTTGATTCAGTTTACTATTCATAACCCGAGCCTACCTTGTTCATATTGCTACTCGAACCCTAGAGGTTCATCACACATGTTTCCCAATCGTTTGAACTTGTTTCCCGAACTCAGAAAGTCTTTCTTGAGCCATAAGGGTATTTTTGGAACTTACCGACCAAAGTTACTATTCATCAGAAAATGATCTTTTGATTCTGATACCTTTTTCTACCCAAGTTACAGTCGCATCGATCCTTGAGTCGAGACGAGTCTTTTGAAATCATTCTTGGCTTGGAAATCCATTCCGGAACTTTGTTTTATTGAAAACGTTTTTGAAAACCCTAGTTTACTATTCCTTTTACGAACGGTTTTCATTCGGAAAATGTTTTCTCTTCGGATTTGCACTACTTGAGCTATTTCAAGATTTTTGAGATGTTTTACAACTCTTGATTCAAGTCCTAGTTTGAAAAATTGAAGCGTACGTTCGTACGTGAGAATTCACTATTCATCCTACGTTTTCAACTTTTTAACGGTAAAACGTTTTATAGTCGATTTTGGACTCAAAACGCTTCTCGATTTATTTCTTGAATTTTAGAAGCAATCCGGACTTGAAAATCATTTTAGAAAGTCGTTTTTCACTCATGTCGAGTTTCGAGCTCAAAACTTTTATTCACTAAAACGAATGTATCTTTCAAACGGTAAATCCGATTTCGATGAATGAATATGCGTTTCGAAGCTAATTTTCTTGCCGTCGGAATGGTTAAACTTCCAGCCACTTATCCTTGAGCCATGGGGGACGAAATTACAGAAATACCCCCAGCAGTCCCATTTTAGCTTCATGATGCCTAAAGCTTCCAAGAGAATCTATCTCATTTTGCTCTCCTACCCTTCTCCACATTTTATTTCCAAGGTGAGGGGCTTATCTTCAGCTATAAATAGAGGCCAAGAGGCATTGCATTCCTTGCTCAAAGTTGTGTTAACAACACCCTTTCTTCTCTCCCTCTCCCCCTCATTGCCGTCGGCCTCCCCCCTTTGATAGCTAGGTTAGTTGTTTTGTTTTTATGTTATGTTTTAGTTAGTTTATGTTTTATGTTATGGTATGTTTATATTATGTTTAGGTTGGGTCTTAGGGTCTTCCCTAAGCCATATAGGATTTTAATTTATGCATTTATTATATAGTTTCTATGATATGTTTGTGTAGTTGTTTATATGTTTTAATTGTTTAGTATATGCATGAATATGTTATCAATTGCTCTAGTATATGCTTTGATCATGTGATATGGTTGTTATATTATGAGAATTGATGCATGATTATGGAATTTGAATTATGTTCATACATGTTTGCTAATGGAATAGTGAGTTACAATTTATTATGTTACAACTTGTTACATGTTGTTATGGAATTCAATTGTTACATGTTACATGCCTAAAGGTTCATGATATATGTTGTGACATGTTGTCACATTGTTATATGACTCTTGATTATGAATTGAGCTTATGATATGATTTGGATTAATGGATTAGTGCCTTGATCATGTTGTACACTTTAATAGTGTCACATGTTATAACCTAAGATAGAATAGTGTTTCATAACTTGATCTTATGCCTTAATTGGATCTCTTAACTATAGGTTATACCTTTAACCTAGATCACACTTGATTATATTAACATGAACTTGAAACTATAGGTTATAATCAAGATCATAATTTGATTAGGGTGTGTGTGTGTGTGCATGCCGTGTGTGTGTGTGTGTTCGTGCATGGTGTGTGTGTGTACCGTGTGTGTGTGGGTGTGTGTATAGTAAGGGTTTGACCCGGCCCTTTGACCCGACATGTGAATAGTAACCTGTGAATAGTAATCTTGAATAGTACTTTTGAATAGTGCTTTTGAATAGTAAAAATGAATTAAAACTTGTGCTTTCCTAATAGACATTTGCACCTAGGGTTTCCATATCCAGGGTCTAAAATGTGTTTTCAAAATGTGTTTTCTTTCGTGGACTTGTTTCTTAACCTAAGGTTTGCGATAGGATTCATAATTTGACTAAAGCTTACTCGGTTATAGTAAGATCATAGTCTAACGTTAAGAGTAACTCACTTTGACGTATTCCTTTGTGTGTTACCTTTCTTGAATACCTTAAATGGTATTACTCTCTTGTGTTACATGTTCTTTACATGTTCCTTGTTCATTGTTTCATGCATTTCATATGCATCTTGGTTAGTAGTGGGTCTTAGTTGTTAAGCTCACTCTAGTACACCACCTACAGGAGTTAAAGTTGAGCACTGGGATCCCCAGGGCACCGCATAATCTGTCTACCTACCTTTGTTACTATTAGGTGAGATGAAGTTATAAATGTTTTCCAACTGGAACCACGATTATACTATCGTATCATATGTTTTGAAATTCAAAGCTAAACCTTGTTTTGAACTACTCCCTTTTATCGGGACATTCTCTTGAAAGGATCATTCATACTTTAATAGTATACCTTGATCAACAGTACATGTTTTCCAAAGTTCTGCATTCTTGTTCAAAGACAGTTACATGTTTTGCATATGTTTTCAAAGTACAGTTTACAGACAGTTTCACATGTTTTCAGACAGAATCATATGTTTTACAAACAGCATCATATGTTACAGTTACAGTTTCACATGTTATAAGTTAGTATACTGGAGTGTTACTCTGGTCACTGCTAATCTTAAATGCAAGCATACAGTTTACAGTTTGGGCCCGGCGGTTATGTGTGGAGGTGATGCTCGGGAGGTGAGCGCCAACGACATCACCAATACCGGCCGCCACACTTAGACTATTGACACCGACTTTTAACAGGAGGTTTGTTAAGTCAGGACAATTTGTCTGGGAACGGACAGCAAATCTGTTCCCATTACATGTTTACAGGTCGCCTAGGGCTAGCTATCCGAAGTGACAACCGGTGGAGGATGGTGCATGCTTGTATGTGTTGGTAAGAGTCGTTGTTGACCTTGGTCCGATAGTCTACTATGTGCGGAGTTGTTGTTGATCTTGGTCCAATGCTCTACTTTATGTGGGGTTATTGTTGATCTTGGTCCGATACTCTACTAAACGTGGAATTATCGTTGATCCTGGTCCGACACTCTACCGAATCATGTTTTCTGGAGTAAGGATGGAGAAGCCTAGCTTGCGGGCAAAATTCTGTTTCATAAAGGATGGTTCATATCTGGAAAAGTTCACTTTACCCTTATCCCGTTTTATGAAAGAACTATGAACCATCAACAGCATATGTGTGCGCGTGTGATAGCATTCATGAAAATGTTTTATAACGTGCATTCTTTTACAGCATCGCATTCAAAGAGTTTTATCAATCGAACTTGTTTCAAGTTCTTCATTAAAGCATTGCATTTAACAGTTTCGAACTTTATTTCAAGTTCTTTAATTCAGTACTTTCTTTAAAGTATTCCCTCACTTAGTCCTTTTGACTAATACCTCTCCCGTTTTCTTGCCTCGTGGTTTCAGGTCTTGCAGCCGCAGTCTAGAGGTATCTTGAAGCTCTAGATTGTCATTTTTGTTTCAGTCAGGACTTAGTATTACTTCCTTTTGTGTCCTGCATATGTTTTATGGCTGCATCACTTTATGCTTCTGTATATGTTTCTGAATACTTGAGTATCTTTGTTATACTCTTTCGGCTACTCTGTTACCGATATTTGAACTCTGTTATATCGGTACTTATATGTTCATCTGTTATATGTTCTGATATGTCGAGTCTCTCTTACACGATCAATATGTTCTTGCTTGTTACATGCCATCACGCACATGTTTTGAAAAGTTTTAAAATACTCTGATTTTCCGCTGCATAGCCACATCGTTGTACATGTATAGTTCTGATAGACAGCCGTTCGCTGGAGTATTTCTTGAGTGATGGCTCACACCATTACTTGAGGGGTGCTTCAGTGCGGGGGTTGAGACGCCGCTCTCCTCTTGTTCTGGTACGGGTGGGGGCGTTACAGCCCTGAGGTGGTATCAGAGCATCGGGTTAAGTAAGAAGAAACTTAACCTAGATTGCTCTCATGTTGCATCATGGATTGTTCACGCATTGCATCCAGGATCATTCTCATATTGCATCGAGACAGGATATTTGGGATTGTATGGTTCTGTTATCTGGATTTCATATCTGTGGTATCTTCTGTAGAGCTATGGCAGTTCAGCCACACCAGGATCCTAATCAGCAGATGGATGAGGCTTTCTTTGAGCAGTTTGAGACCCCGCGTACTGTGGCAGTTTCTCGCCGTGGAGGCACTCGTTTCTACACCTGGCGCAGGTCTAGGAACAGTAGCAGGCCTGGGTATTCCTATCCTAACAGAGTTGTGCACTATCTCGAGTCTGAGAGAGATGGTTACTTTCAGGAGTATCAGAGGACCCGTGAGGTCAGGTTGGAGTCTCTGCGCTATCAGGATCAGTCACTGCAGTACCAGATTGATAGGGACATCGCTCGTGAGCATGCTGCAGAGATGACTCATATTGCTGATCAGAGGGCTGCTCGTATTGCTGAGCTGGAGGCAGATCTTATGCAGATGACTATTGATCGCGACACCTCTATGGAGCGTCACCAGCACTACCGTGCCCGCGTGAGAGCTCGCCTGTATGATACCTATCACTTATCCGATGAGCAGGCAGTTGAGGAGGTCGAGGGTCAGGATGTCAGTCAGGCTTCTCAGGAGCCCGAGCCTATGCAGGAGCAGTCTGATGGAGGCGATGGAGGATCTGATGATGATGATGATGGCGGAGATGATCCAGCAGGACACGGACAGGGTGAGGTCGTTGCCGTTTCTGATGACACCACCAGGGGTTCTTTGGATCACAGTTATCAGGGTTGATTGCTGATGGGAGATTTCTGTATATAGTACTGATGCATATATATCTATCTATCGATGGCGGACGTATAGCCGGGACAGTTCAGGACTGACTTTTGGATGAGGGGATGTATAGCTCTGGTAGATGGTCCCCGACTTTTGGCACCACGGATGACGGTTCAGATGACTTGGTACCTACTAGGTTATTTTCAGCAGGGTTGGACGGATTGGTAAGGCCTGTAAGGGAGTCAACTCGATAGTATCGGGTCCTCCCCATTTTGAATTAATACTGTTAACATGTGGCCTGTAGTAAATTTTACCAAACCTTGCACAGTTATAACACTTTCGGCTTTATGTTGGATATCTGTTTACTGCTTTCCATAACTGTCATTGCATGAGTCTTAGAGTTGCTTCAAGATACCATTAGGACCGTTGATAGGATCATGCCATTTCATTTATTGTTAGCATGCTATTGTTCTTGATATGTTGATACGCTTCTGGATATGTTGATCATGCTTCTGATCATGTTACAGTTCTTGTTGATATGACAGTACACGTTCTGTTCCCGTTTTACATGTTGATCATGTTTTGGGATGTGTTATACATGTTTCTGATATGTTGATATGTTGCCCGAGCTTCTGTTCTCGTTTACATGTTATCTGACAATTGTTTCTGATTATATGATATGTTTGGAGATCTTGAATCTTTGCTGACATGTTGTTATGGGAATGTATTGTTCTCATACTTATGTGTGACTACGTGAGAATGTGAATACGTGGTTACGGATTCTGTGAATCATTATATGTCATGCATCGAATATATGTATCTGAATGCTTATGAATTCAGTAACAATATGCCACCGAGAAGAGCACCCCGGAATCGTGTACCACCACTGCCACCCCAAAGAGATGTCACGCCACCCCCTGAAAGAGAAAGAACTCCGGAATTAAGGGATGTGCTACGACAATTTATGAGGGCTTGTGCACCAAGAGATAATCCTCCTAATGAAAGGTCATTGGAGAAATTTCTGAGGATGAATCCACCTAAGTTCTATGGAGAACCGAACGACATAAAGGCTGAGAATTGGATTACCAGTCTTGAGAAAATTTTCGAGGCTATGGAGATCTACCCAGAGGATCGTGAACGAGTTCGGTATGCTACTTTTCTTATGGAAGGAGCTGCATACAATTGGTGGAAGCACGTTCAGCATATGTGGATTGAGAATAACGTTGAAGGAAGTTGGGATGAGTTTATCAGAGAGTTTCAGCAGAAGTATACGCCTCAAGTGACTCGTGATGCACGAGAGGCTGAGTTTATGAGTCTGGTTCAGGGAACTATGAATGTGATGGAGTATGAAGCTAGGTTTGTGAGGCTAATCAAGTATGCGCCTCATATTTTGACTGATGAGCGTCGCAAGACGAAGAGATTTATCGATGGACTGAAGCCTGAACTTCGATTGGCACTTGCTTCTTTGGTTATTGAGACCTACAACCAGGCTGTTGATAGAGCGCTAAGGGTTGAAGCTGCACACAAGGAGATCAAGATAACTACTGCCCGTCAAGGACCTTCTAACCCTAAGCCTTATCAAGGGAATAAGCGACCTTCCGGATCTTTTCCCCAAGGAACGGGAAAGAGGCCAATGGTAACACCACAGCGTCAGCAGCAGAATGCTCCACCGAAACAGCAAGCACCGAAGCAGAAAGTGCCACAGCAGTACCAGAGGGCGCCCCAACAGCAGAGAGCACCTCAGCCAGGTCCAGAGGAAATTGTTTGTCGATATTGTCGCCGAACGGGACACACTGAGGAAAACTGTCGCAAGAAAGCTGGACAGTGTTTCGCGTGTGGTTCCCCTGAGCACCAGATGGATAGTTGCCCGCACAAGATCAGGAGATTTGGGGTCCAGGATAAAGGAAAAGCAGTGGTGGGTACGACGAACAAACCGGTGGTCAGAGGCAGAGCTTATGCTTTGGATGGTAAGGAGGAGGTTGATCCTTCGTCTGTTGTGGAAGGTATTGTGCACATTCTTAACACGCCAGTTAAGGTCTTGTATGACCCTGGTGCTACGCATTCTTTTGTTGCTTCTGAATTATGTGCGCATTTACAGTTTCCGCTTGAATACTTGCCATATAAATTTGAAGTGAGTTCTCCTTTGGGAACTTGCCTTGTTACGGATCAAGTATATAAACGCTGCCCTATATGTATTGGTACCCGTTGTTACCCGACGGATCTTATTGAGTTACCGATGACGAGATACGAAGTTATACTTGGTATGGATTGGTTGTCTAAGTACCGAGCTAAGTTGGATTGTTACAAGAAAGAGATCATCTTGGAAGAAGATGAAAGTGGGACATCAGAAAGGAAAGTTGAGGAGTTATCAGTGATTTCTTCGATGGAAGCTAAGAAGTTGATTCAGAAAGGAGCTAGTGGAATTGTGGCTTATCTTTTGAATAGACCGAAAGATCAACTTAAGATCGAAGAAGTGGAAGTGGTGAACGAGTTCCTAGATGTGTTTCCTGAGCATTTAGATTCGTTACCTCCTGACCGAGAGTTGGAGTTTACGATCGAGACGATATCAGGAGCTGAGCCGTACTCAAAGACACCTTACAGAATGGCTCCAGCTGAATTAGATGAACTGAGAAAGCAATTGGATGAACTGATTGAGTCTGGATATGTTCGACCGAGCACATCGCCGTGGGGAGCACCTGTGCTTTTCGTTAAGAAGAAGGATGGATCATTGCGTTTATGCATTGACTATCGGGAGCTGAACAGGATGACCATCAAGAATAAGTATCCTCTCCCTCATATCGAAGAGCTGTTCGACATACTACAAGGATCAAAGGTCTACTCCAAGTTAGATCTTAGACAAGGGTATTATCAATTGAAGATCAGAGAAGCAGATATTCCGAAGACTGCTTTCAACAGCCGATATGGACATTATGAGTTTGTAGTAATGCCGTTTGGTTTGACAAACGCACCAGCTGCATTCATGGATATGATGCACCGTATATTCAAGCCGTTTCTTGACAAGTTTGTAGTGATCTTCATCGACGATATTTTGGTATTTTCGAAGACACCGGAGGAACATGCTGAGCATCTTCGAATCGTGTTACGCACTTTGCTGGATCACAAGCTATATGCAAAGTTCAGTAAATGTGAGTTCTGGCTTGAGAGAGTTACATTTCTCGGACACATCATATCAGGATCTGGAATCGAAGTAGATCCCTCGAAGATCGAGACGATCATGGATTGGAAGTCACCGAAGAATCCTTCAGAAGTGAGGAGTTTTCTGGGATTAGCTGGTTACTACCGAAGGTTTGTCCAAGATTTCTCGAAGATAGCTACACCTCTCACTAAGTTGACAAAGAAAGAAGGGAAGTTTGAATGGACGGAGAAGTGTGAGCAAAGTTTTCAAAGATTGAAGGAGATGCTAACAACTGCACCCGTGTTAGCGTTACCAGAAGGAAAAGAAGGATATACTGTTTACACCGATGCTTCGAAAGAAGGACTAGGAGGAGTTTTGATGCAGAATGGAAAGGTGATTGCGTATGCATCAAGGAAACTCAAAACGCATGAAGTCAACTACCCGACACATGATTTGGAGTTAGCCGCGATAATTTTTGCTCTGGGAAAATGGAGACATTACCTGTATGGAGTTACGTTTGAGATCTTTACTGATCATAAGAGCCTGCGATATCTATTCACTCAGAAGGAGTTGAATATGCGACAGAGGAGATGGATGGAATTTCTGGAGGACTACGATTGCATTATTCAGTACCATCCAGGAAAGGCGAATGTTGTAGCAGATGCTCTAAGCAGGAAAGTTCGTTTGGCACAGATTTCTGCCAATCCCGAGGTTGATCAAAGAGAAAGAATCGAGGTGATAACCAAAGCTCGAATTGCGAATGTTGTGATGATATCACCATTGAAAGAACAAGTGTTGGAAGCTCAGAAGAACGACGAGTGGATTAAGAAATGTCTCGAATCTAAGGAGAAAGATGATGAGACCAAGTTCAAGGTTGATGAACATGGAATATTGAGGTACAAAGGTCGAGTATGCGTACCAACTGTTTTGAGGAAAGAGATTCTCGACGAAGCGCATAAGACTAAGTACACGATACATCCCGGAGGCACTAAGATGTATCAAGATGTTAAGACGCATTTCTGGTGGAACGGAATGAAGAGAGACATAGCCAACTATGTCAAGAAGTGCTTAACTTGTCAGAAAGTTAAAGCTGAGCACCAGAAGCCGAGTGGGAAGTTGCAACCATTACCGATTCCGACTTGGAAGTGGGAGCAAATCACGATGGATTTTGTCACTGGATTACCCAAAGTCAGAGGAGGACAAGATAGTATCTGGGTGATCATTGATCGATTGACCAAGTCAGCGCACTTTTTGCCAGTTAAGACGACGGATAAGGTCAGCACGTTGGCAAAGCTGTATCAACAAGAGATTGTTAGACTACATGGAGTCCCGAACAGTATAGTGTCGGACAGAGATCCGAAATTCACGTCGCACTTATGGAAAGAAATTCAGACTTTGATGGGAACGAAGTTAAACTTCAGTACTGCAGCGCATCCTCAGACGGATGGACAATCAGAAAGGATGATCAAATACTTGGAAGATATGCTAAGAGCTTGCGCTTTGGACTTCCAGGAAAGTTGGAAAGATTGTTTACCTCTTGTGGAGTTTGCATACAATAATAGTTATCAAGCTTCTATTAAAGCTGCTCCGTATGAAGCTCTGTATGGAAAGAAATGTAGATCCCCGTTATACTGGGATTTGGATGAATCGAGATGTACTGAGGAAGGACCGATCAGAGTGAATTCTGCCAAATGGATAAGAGAAGCGACAGAAAAGATTCAGATCATTCGCCAGAGAATGAAAGCTGCCCAGGACAGGCAGAAGAGTTATGCTGATCGACGAAGAAGGGATTTGGAATTCGCAGTGGGCGAAAAGGTATTTCTGAAGGCATCGCCAAGGAAAGGATTTTCCCGAATTGGGAAAGGTGGAAAGTTAAACCCAAGATATGTTGGACCGTATGAGATACTAGAGAGAGTCGGACCGACTGCTTATAGATTGGATTTGCCTGTAGGTCTTACAGGAATCCACAACGTATTTCATGTATCTCAGCTTCGCAAGTGTTTCTCGGATGAGACAGAGGTTGTGCCGGTAGAGGAGATACCGTTGGAACCGGATCTGACTTATGTTTTGAAGCCCGCTAAGATTCTAGACAGGAAGTTTCAAGAGCTGAGGAATAGGAAGATTCCTTTGGTTAAAGTCCTTTGGAAAGGACATGGGACAGAAGAGGCAACCTGGGAGACAGAAGAGAAAATGCAGAAACATCACCCTGAGTTGTTTGCAGTTACAGCGGAAGAATCTGAGGACAGATTCTCTTTAAGGAGGGGTGATTGTAACAGCCCAAAACAGGGCCTGGATGAAAACAGTAAGTTAAGGCAGTGGTAAAGCGTTTATAGACCGTGATCCAACTTTTTGAATCATCATGCATTGCATTCTTACATGAACTTGGTGCTCGTATATGTTCTGACATGTTTTAAGGGGGAATTCTTGACCTTTGATTCAGTTTACTATTCATAACCCGAGCCTACCTTGTTCATATTGCTACTCGAACCCTAGAGGTTCATCACACATGTTTCCCAATCGTTTGAACTTGTTTCCCGAACTCAGAAAGTCTTTCTTGAGCCATAAGGGTATTTTTGGAACTTACCGACCAAAGTTACTATTCATCAGAAAATGATCTTTTGATTCTGATACCTTTTTCTACCCAAGTTACAGTCGCATCGATCCTTGAGTCGAGACGAGTCTTTTGAAATCATTCTTGGCTTGGAAATCCATTCCGGAACTTTGTTTTATTGAAAACGTTTTTGAAAACCCTAGTTTACTATTCCTTTTACGAACGGTTTTCATTCGGAAAATGTTTTCTCTTCGGATTTGCACTACTTGAGCTATTTCAAGATTTTTGAGATGTTTTACAACTCTTGATTCAAGTCCTAGTTTGAAAAATTGAAGCGTACGTTCGTACGTGAGAATTCACTATTCATCCTACGTTTTCAACTTTTTAACGGTAAAACGTTTTATAGTCGATTTTGGACTCAAAACGCTTCTCGATTTATTTCTTGAATTTTAGAAGCAATCCGGACTTGAAAATCATTTTAGAAAGTCGTTTTTCACTCATGTCGAGTTTCGAGCTCAAAACTTTTATTCACTAAAACGAATGTATCTTTCAAACGGTAAATCCGATTTCGATGAATGAATATGCGTTTCGAAGCTAATTTTCTTGCCGTCGGAATGGTTAAACTTCCAGCCACTTATCCTTGAGCCATGGGGGACGAAATTACAGAAATACCCCCAGCAGTCCCATTTTAGCTTCATGATGCCTAAAGCTTCCAAGAGAATCTATCTCATTTTGCTCTCCTACCCTTCTCCACATTTTATTTCCAAGGTGAGGGGCTTATCTTCAGCTATAAATAGAGGCCAAGAGGCATTGCATTCCTTGCTCAAAGTTGTGTTAACAACCCCTTTCTTCTCTCCCTCTCCCCCTCATTGCCGTCGGCCTCCCCCCTTTGATAGCTAGGTTAGTTGTTTTGTTTTTATGTTATGTTTTAGTTAGTTTATGTTTTATGTTATGGTATGTTTATATTATGTTTAGGTTGGGTCTTAGGGTCTTCCCTAAGCCATATAGGATTTTAATTTATGCATTTATTATATAGTTTCTATGATATGTTTGTGTAGTTGTTTATATGTTTTAATTGTTTAGTATATGCATGAATATGTTATCAATTGCTCTAGTATATGCTTTGATCATGTGATATGGTTGTTATATTATGAGAATTGATGCATGATTATGGAATTTGAATTATGTTCATACATGTTTGCTAATGGAATAGTGAGTTACAATTTATTATGTTACAACTTGTTACATGTTGTTATGGAATTCAATTGTTACATGTTACATGCCTAAAGGTTCATGATATATGTTGTGACATGTTGTCACATTGTTATATGACTCTTGATTATGAATTGAGCTTATGATATGATTTGGATTAATGGATTAGTGCCTTGATCATGTTGTACACTTTAATAGTGTCACATGTTATAACCTAAGATAGAATAGTGTTTCATAACTTGATCTTATGCCTTAATTGGATCTCTTAACTATAGGTTATACCTTTAACCTAGATCACACTTGATTATATTAACATGAACTTGAAACTATAGGTTATAATCAAGATCATAATTTGATTAGGGTGTGTGTGTGTGTGCATGCCGTGTGTGTGTGTGTGTTCGTGCATGGTGTGTGTGTGTACCGTGTGTGTGTGGGTGTGTGTATAGTAAGGGTTTGACCCGGCCCTTTGACCCGACATGTGAATAGTAACCTGTGAATAGTAATCTTGAATAGTACTTTTGAATAGTGCTTTTGAATAGTAAAAATGAATTAAAACTTGTGCTTTCCTAATAGACATTTGCACCTAGGGTTTCCATATCCAGGGTCTAAAATGTGTTTTCAAAATGTGTTTTCTTTCGTGGACTTGTTTCTTAACCTAAGGTTTGCGATAGGATTCATAATTTGACTAAAGCTTACTCGGTTATAGTAAGATCATAGTCTAACGTTAAGAGTAACTCACTTTGACGTATTCCTTTGTGTGTTACCTTTCTTGAATACCTTAAATGGTATTACTCTCTTGTGTTACATGTTCTTTACATGTTCCTTGTTCATTGTTTCATGCATTTCATATGCATCTTGGTTAGTAGTGGGTCTTAGTTGTTAAGCTCACTCTAGTACACCACCTACAGGAGTTAAAGTTGAGCACTGGGATCCCCAGGGCACCGCATAATCTGTCTACCTACCTTTGTTACTATTAGGTGAGGTGAAGTTATAAATGTTTTCCAACTGGAACCACGATTATACTATCGTATCATATGTTTTGAAATTCAAAGCTAAACCTTGTTTTGAACTACTCCCTTTTATCGGGACATTCTCTTGAAAGGATCATTCATACTTTAATAGTATACCTTGATCAACAGTACATGTTTTCCAAAGTTCTGCATTCTTGTTCAAAGACAGTTACATGTTTTGCATATGTTTTCAAAGTACAGTTTACAGACAGTTTCACATGTTTTCAGACAGAATCATATGTTTTACAAACAGCATCATATGTTACAGTTACAGTTTCACATGTTATAAGTTAGTATACTGGAGTGTTACTCTGGTCACTGCTAATCTTAAATGCAAGCATACAGTTTACAGTTTGGGCCCGGCGGTTATGTGTGGAGGTGATGCTCGGGAGGTGAGCGCCAACGACATCACCAATACCGGCCGCCACACTTAGACTATTGACACCGACTTTTAACAGGAGGTTTGTTAAGTCAGGACAATTTGTCTGGGAACGGACAGCAAATCTGTTCCCATTACATGTTTACAGGTCGCCTAGGGCTAGCTATCCGAAGTGACAACCGGTGGAGGATGGTGCATGCTTGTATGTGTTGGTAAGAGTCGTTGTTGACCTTGGTCCGATAGTCTACTATGTGCGGAGTTGTTGTTGATCTTGGTCCAATGCTCTACTTTATGTGGGGTTATTGTTGATCTTGGTCCGATACTCTACTAAACGTGGAATTATCGTTGATCCTGGTCCGACACTCTACCGAATCATGTTTTCTGGAGTAAGGATGGAGAAGCCTAGCTTGCGGGCAAAATTCTGTTTCATAAAGGATGGTTCATATCTGGAAAAGTTCACTTTACCCTTATCCCGTTTTATGAAAGAACTATGAACCATCAACAGCATATGTGTGCGCGTGTGATAGCATTCATGAAAATGTTTTATAACGTGCATTCTTTTACAGCATCGCATTCAAAGAGTTTTATCAATCGAACTTGTTTCAAGTTCTTCATTAAAGCATTGCATTTAACAGTTTCGAACTTTATTTCAAGTTCTTTAATTCAGTACTTTCTTTAAAGTATTCCCTCACTTAGTCCTTTTGACTAATACCTCTCCCGTTTTCTTGCCTCGTGGTTTCAGGTCTTGCAGCCGCAGTCTAGAGGTATCTTGAAGCTCTAGATTGTCATTTTTGTTTCAGTCAGGACTTAGTATTACTTCCTTTTGTGTCCTGCATATGTTTTATGGCTGCATCACTTTATGCTTCTGTATATGTTTCTGAATACTTGAGTATCTTTGTTATACTCTTTCGGCTACTCTGTTACCGATATTTGAACTCTGTTATATCGGTACTTATATGTTCATCTGTTATATGTTCTGATATGCCGAGTCTCTCTTACACGATCAATATGTTCTTGCTTGTTACATGCCATCACGCACATGTTTTGAAAAGTTTTAAAATACTCTGATTTTCCGCTGCATAGCCACATCGTTGTACATGTATAGTTCTGATAGACAGCCGTTCGCTGGAGTATTTCTTGAGTGATGGCTCACACCATTACTTGAGGGGTGCTTCAGTGCGGGGGTTGAGACGCCGCTCTCCTCTTGTTCTGGTACGGGTGGGGGCGTTACAGTTTGGGTGATAATATGTTGCTTCTATGACTTGATTCTATGTATTTATTGCATCTCCTTTCATGGTTTCTTGATTATGAGTGATTGGCCAATGATGAGTGCTTGAGAATTGGATGATAACTTGATGCATTTCTTTCCCCTTTCCTTGCTTTGTTTCTTGCATATTTGGTGGTTGAAGTTGTTGCTACTTATATTGTAGCACCCCGGAGCGAAGGGCGTCACATCCCCGGCAACATAGCCCGACACGTGTAACGAAATGGAAACTCCGCACACGTACCAAGCCATGGCGAACGGAAGACAAACAAAACACACCCATAGGCTAGGCGGTCTAGACCCTAAGACAGAGTACGCAACAAAATTAAAAACAAAAGCGGAAGCAATAGGATCGCAAATACATTCATAATCATGCGAAATCTCAAATATAAACAGGCGACGGGTTCAGCTAGCATAGATACCAAATCCCGTAATTCAAACATAAAACATAAATACACAACGGGTTCATTCTTGTCCTAGAAACCTGTCCCGAATCATACCAAATCAACGAGATACATTAAATACATAATCATAGGCTTATACATATTTCAAATTTCAAGACATACTAATAAAGATGCAGAATACAAAAAGACTCGAACAACTTGACTCAAAAGACCCAAAAGAAGACCGCCGCCTAGCTCGACCTGAACCCTGCACCTGCAACTAACGGGGGAAAAGGAGAGGGGTCAGTCTACAACTCGACTGAGTGAGGGGGCTGAACACACTCACAAGATACATATATAGAGCATAGTACGTACTTAAACAAAAGACTATGAACCGGGAATAGGGTTTTACACATCAAAATCCATTTTAAAAACAAACGTATAAATATTGTATCAAAAGCATAACGTATCTTTAACTTAAAAGTCCTATCCCGTTTCATAATCAACACAACATATAAAAGCTCGGCGAGTACGAGCACCAATCCCATCCTGGGCTCCTCATATGAATTAAATATTACAAATCAAAACAAAATAACATTAAAGAACAAACCTCCTTCTCCGGTGATGGAAGGGTTGCGCAACCCTAACCATCCATTACATTATGTATGGGTCGTGAGTTTCATGACGCTCACGCCCGAGGATTCCGTCCCCCACCAAACCTCCTAGTGGGTTCCGGGTTGATCCTATCCAACAGGAGAATGTGCATAGGGGTCATAACCGGCGACCCCATGGTCGTCCCGGGTCTCCCTTACCCACATCTTCGGGGCCCATCGAACCAAACAAATCATACCAGAACATATCGTACCATAACTCGCTCGAAACAAAACGTAACTTAATCATAACATACGTACCTTATCAAACATACCATACCTTGCAACTTAGCGTATGCTATTGACGTACCTCTCCGTGTCATCCTATTCCTTAGCTAGCTTGAAAGTACACGGTTTGGAGCATAGCCTCGTTGCAAAACGTTTTCGAGCTTACGTATGCTTGTATATATAATTCAAAACATTTAATCATATGACAAAGTCATAAACAAGTCATATATACACATATATATTATATAAATATAATAATATAATCACATGCGGGCTTGAAAACGAACATATAGGGTTCTAGGTCGCATTAAATATAACAAACCTAAAACCTCACCTTGACGAACAACCGAACGAACAGTGCAAAGCACCCCACGAGCAACTCCCTTCGAACAATCTAAACACAGGAAACAAGGCTAAGACTCCATGAACCATAGAAACTCTCGGCAAATGCATATGGATGTGAATGATGCAATGTACCTCATACAAACTCACGTTTAGACATATCGAAGCAAATATCGAAATATCACATAAATAATTCAAGAATCAAACTCATAACGTAACAAATAATTTCACATCATATCATAAAATAGCATACCATATGCATTCATAAGGTTAAAGTTCATATGTGCAAGATCGAATTAATTAAGATCATTCTAAATAAAAACTAATTCAAATAATTAAACATATATATAACAACCACGTACATAGTAATATATATATATATAGGCAAATGAGATTCAATAACATATACATGCATGGGAAACTAATTTAACGTAGCTAACAAAACAAATCTGCATGAAATTCATTTATCAAACAACATATATATAAGTAGCATCACTTATAACAAATTCATGCATATACCATAGAGTTATATATATATATTACATATTATACATATATCCACGTAGCATTAACATAAATTACATGCATGAAATTCATACACACACATTACCTATATATACTACGCACAATCACAACAAAACCATGCAACACACACACCATGAACCAGAACAAGGTAATTAAAATCCAAGCAGGTCCCCGCCCGGGGAAGAAAACGCAGCAGAAGTCCCCGCCCGGGGAAGAAGAGGAACAAAAGCTACTGCCTCACGCGTCCCCGCCCGGGGACGCAACCAAAGGAGAATCTACCCGGTCGGGGAGATCAATTCCGCGACAAACAGCAGTAACGAAGCTCTGTTTCCCCTCCTTCTTGCAGCAGTAGCAGCAGGGTAAAGTAGCAGCAGCAGCAGAGCAACAAAACAGCAGCCACACAGCAGCAAAAAGGAGTACAAAACACAGCAAATACCACCCCAAGACCAGCTCAAACAGGCAGCAAGAGAAGGAAGAGCAGATCAGTCCCAAAACTCCAAAAACTCACGTTTGCAGCCATGTTAGTTCCACACACACCTCATATAAATCAAATTCATGCGTATAAAAAGTTTAAGGATGCAACAAGGATCATATAACACTTCAAGATTCAAGAAATGGTTCAAAAACGAGCAAGAATTCATCAAATCTTCTTGAAACCCTTACTATTCCCATATAAATTCATATCATGCTCAATTCATGCTCAAAATGGGAGATTTAAGTCTTGAAAGTTGTCTCAAGATGTGGAGGATAAGAAAACATGCTTACCTCTCGGATTTGATGAAGATTGGAGGTCGAACGAGCTTGGAATCCTCCATGGGTGAATAGTGGCGGGTTTCTCCCCTTCTTCTCCCTTTTTCTCCATCACTCTCGGTTTCCTTGGGATCTGGGCAGAACTGACTGAGTTTGGGAGATAGGGTTATGAGTTAGGGTCATGTAGGTTCAAGAATCGGGTCATTTGGTCAAGAAACGAATAAGTTATGGCCAAAACCGTAAAATGTTGCGAATCTGCGAGAAGTCTGCGTTTCGGGCGAAATTCGGAGGTCCGAACAGGCTTGGAAAAATACAGGGCTAGGTTCATAAATTCCGTATTCTCGTTACGAGTCCAGCGCCACTTCCGGAATTCGAATCCGAATTCCCGATCTCAAGTTACGGTCTCCGGAATCCAAGGTGCGCTAAAACTAGTTAGGCCCTCGAATTCCCCAACAATTAAAATATGGTTCGTTACCATATCAAACAAGTCCGAAAAATTAAAACGAGCATATAAACGAATTCATAACACGTATAATTCATGCACATTAAATCGGTACAAAATTTCGATCTCAAATCGAGCACAAACGCAACACATTTTCACCAATTATGCATATTATTCAAATAATAAAATGAAATTTCAAAGAATTAATAAATAAAATTTTAAAAAAAATATTTAAACGAATTAAAACAATTAAATTTTTTTTAAAAAGGATATTTTTCAATTAAGTCCAAGTTCAAATTTTCAATTAAGTCCAAAATTAAATAAATCATACCATTAAGCCCTTATTTCACACGAATCACATAATTCACAAAAAGTAGCATGCTCGGAAATTAAATTCGCATATCATAAAATTCATATCTTAAATCACTTAGGAAAATTTTGACATATAATTCAAATATTTCATATAAATTCAAATAATTCATATACGAATTTCAAATAATAAAGTATAAATCAATTAAATATGAAATTTAAATAATTTAAATTGCACATTTAACTCTCTCGTAAGTGCGTACATGGACGGCCGAAAAATCGGGGTGTCACAATCTCTCCCCCTTAAAATGGACCTGTCCTCAGGTCCGAATCAGGGTCTTGATCAATGCCCGAAAAAGCTCAACTCCACGCTTCCACTACGCCACTCTGATTCGGTTTCCAAGTGGCTTCTCGAATTTTTAAATCCGGGCACAAGAACTCTCACTGAAGGAAAACCTCTAGTCTTCGACTCGAACCCCTGCCTAACCCAAACTCTAACCAGTTGCTCACAAACAACAAACCCCATGTAGGAGATGCTTCCGAGGAATCTCGATCTCCCACATCTACTCTAGGAGCCTTCATCTTCAAACAGCGAAGCTCTCGAGCCCTTGCCGAACCACGAGACCATGAGAAAATGGACCAACTCGTTGAAGCGAGCGACCACTCAAATCTCAGCAAAATCTCCTTAACTTTAGCAAACCGGACACATAGTCCTTAGCACTTTGCTCTCTCTTCCAATTAGAATATGGAAGTAGTTAGAGAATCCAACCGGTTCTCGACGTTCGGTCTTCAACCGACGACATATTGGACATTGCTACACGAAGCTTGCAACGTCTCTTGTTACGCCGATACATCTATACCGGTCCTTCAAGTCCTCGAACAAACTCGAACCAAGAGTGGGGTAAGTCTCGAGACCTTGCACATCAGGAGACGTAGGCTAAACTCCCCTGCAAGCAACACATAACCAAAGGCTTCCTTATTGCTTCGATTGTAAACGAAGTAGTCTTGAGTGCCCCCGATTAGGCAAAAGCCGATGCCGAAGGCAACTCTCTTCTACCGCCTCTTCCCACTCTAAAACCGTACCTCTTTCCTGTCAAATGAATCAACGGTTGGCAATCCCAAAGAAAAGAGTCACCTAATATACCCCGTCAACACGAGAGACTTCTTACTCTAAGAAAATTCTCGGTTCTTCTACCCGAATGCGTGGTCGGCTATACCCTTGCTAAAACCAAACTCGGCACAAACACGGAACTCTAGAGCAGAACGAATGACTCTTCGAAGCATGCAAAAGGGTACTTATCTTCCACAGTTACCTGTGTAGCTCACGGCAGTCGATATTCACCCTAAAGTCCCGTTTCTTCTTAGGCAAGACTAAAGCACTCCACGAAGAAGCACACGATGGGTGAAACCACCTTCTAAGAGCTCATCGAACTACGCCTCCAACTCCAACAACCACGCTAGAGCCACACGGTAGGGAGTCTTCAACTCCGGGATAAAGATCAACGACATCTCAATGTCCCTATCAAGTAGTATAGAATCCCAACTTTCAAGGAACATCAAAATGCCTTACTCTAATCTTTGTCTCCTCAAGCTTGGCTCGATCCCTCGGTTAACCCCAAGGTAAGCCACAAAGCTCATCGCACTGTCCCGGATTAAACAACCGCTTCCACGAAGGATATAAAGGGGCTAGCCTTCAATCTAATACCCGAAAATATCGTTGAGCCCAAAACGGACCTCCTACCGCAATGCACCAACCCAACTCGGAACCCAAACATCCAACCCACGCCTAAGGTAGCTCCGTACCTCACGAGGCGCCTTCAAACAAAGCCACCGGGTAGACTCGGCCCTCACAACTCACAACCACCCGAGCACTCGAGCTCACCAAGCTCTCTTGCAAGGAGAGAGTTCACACAAAAGAAAAGAAAGCTACGAGCAAACAATGAGCAAGTAACAAGCAACAACGAGGAAAGAAAGGTAACACAAAACATAAATAAATATGCATGTATGGAATGCCATGAATGCATTTGTGTACCGTTCACCATGGTGGTAGTGTCGAATCCGATACCAATTACTTTGTTTTTCAAAAAGGGTCTTCTTAAACTTGAACTGGGATCTTGGAAGCATGAGTTTTTTAGAGGTTTCAAACTCGGATTCTTCAGTTGATTCCCTTACTTGAAATATTCCTTTAATTTCTTATATTTTCTTCAACGATAGCATAAAATCTTCCTCTAGGCATTGTTGACATCTTGAAACTTCTTGAAAATTTTCTTCAAATTAGAACTTCTTACTTGGTCTTCGAACTCAACTGGATCTTTGTCTTAAAGAAATAGTGTGTGAGACTCATATTGTTGCTTTCTCCACTTTTCTTAACTTCTCTTTCATATGACTCGAGCCTCGGTAATTGATATATTAAATCAATTCCATTGGGGAGATATAGAATCCATCCTTGAGAATCGAATTTCTTTATTCTTGGCATGGTGATATCTTGAAATTCTTGAAATTTCTCTTGTATTTCGGACCTCTTTCTCAGACTAACGCTCGAACCGGGCTCTTGTCTCACCGAAGAGGTACGAGACTCGAACCATTATCTACCCATCCCATTTGAACCATGTACCTTGCCTCCTAGAACTATATATGTACTTGTTGGATTTGGAACATTCGTTGATCTCCATCTCTACTTGTTTGTAACTAATTTATGAACTTTTGAATAATCTTCGCCGGTGACCACTATTTCAAGCTTTTATGTGAAGCCTTCCATCTTTCATTCTCCATCAACTTTCAAATATTCCTTAAGATCTTCATGTCATCGAACCCGAGAGGAATGTACTCATAATGGAGTTTTCGAATAAAGATCTCCCAACGGTACACTTCCCATATTCTTCAAATCTCAAGTTCACCTCTGAAGATTGCATCTCTAACTTCTTGATACTTATTGATATAGAAGAGATATCCTGAAATAAAATACAATTCAAAGGGAATTTCGATCCATGGGGTTTAGTAAATGCATGTTCATGTGAACAATCAATATAATTTATAAAAAATAATCACATAAATGATGCAAATGTATGCAAACAAACACATAATCCTAAGCCGAATGACCTAGACGGACCCAACAAGACACTAGAGCTCCGGTTTTGCAACCAGGAGCTCTGATACCACTTTAAGATGTAGCACCCCGGAGCGAAGGGCGTCACATCCCCCGCACCATAGCCGACACGTGTAACGAAATGGAAACTCCGCACACGTACCAAGCCATGGCGAACGGAAGACAAACAAAACACACCGGTAGGCTAGGCGGTCTAGACCCTAAGACAGAGTAAGCAACAAAATTAAAAACAAAAGCGGAAGTAATAGGATCGCAAATACATTCATAATCATGCAAAATCTCAAATATAAATAGGCGACGGGTTCAACTAGCATAGATACCTAATCCCGTAATTCAAACATAAAACATAAATACACAACGGGTTCATTCTTGTCCTAGAAACCTGTCCCGAATCATACCAAATCAACGAGATACATTAAATACATAATCATAGGCTTATACATATTTCAAATTTCAAGACATACTAATAAAGATGCAGAATACAAAAAGACTCAAACAACTTGACTCAAAAGACCCAAAAGAAGACCGCCGCCTAGCTCGACCTGAACCCTGCACCTGCAACTAACGGGGGAAAAGGATAGGGGTCAGTCTACAACTCGACTGAGTGAGGGGGCTGAACACACTCACAAGATACATATATAGAGCATAGTACGTACTTAAACAAAAGACTATGAACCGAGAATAGGGTTTTACAGATCAAAATCCATTTTGAAAACAAACGTATACATATTGTATCAAAAACATAACGTATCTTTAACTTAAAAGTCCTATCCCGTTTCATAATCAACACAACGTATAAAAGCTCGGCGAGTACGAGCACCAATCCCATCCTTGGCTCCTCATACGAATTAAATATTACAAATCAAAACAAAATAACATTAAAGAACAAACCTCCTTCTCCGGTGATGGAAGGGTTGCGTGACCCTAATCATCCATTACATTATGTATGGGTCGTGAGTTTCATGACGCTCACGCCCGAGGATTCCGTCCCCCACCAAACCTCCTAGTGGGTTCCGGGTTGATCCTATCCAACAGGAGAATGTGCACAGGGGTCATAACCGGCGACCCCATGGTCGTCCCGGGTATCCCTTACCCACATCTTCGGGGCCCATCGAACCAAACAAATCATACCAGAACATATCGTACCATAACTCGCTCGAAACAAAACGTAACTTAATCATAACATACGTACCTTATCAAACATACCATACCTTGCAACTTAGCGTATGTTATAGACGTACCTCTCCGTGTCATCCTATTCCTTAGCTAGCTTGAAAGTACACGGTTTGGAGCATAGCCTCGTTGCAAAACGTTTTCGAGCTTACGTATGCTTGTATATATAATTCAAAACATTTAATCATATGACAAAGTCATAAACAAGTCATATATACACATATATATTATATAAATATAATAATATAATCATATGCGGGCTTGAAAACGAACATATAGGGTTCTAGGTCGCATTAAATATAACAAACCTAAAACCTCACCTTGACGAACAACCGAACGAACAGTGCAAAGCACCCCACGAGCAACTCCCTTCGAACAATCTAAACACAGGAAACAAGGCTAAGACTCCATGAACCATAGAAACTCTCGGCAAATGCATATGGATGTGAATGATGCAATGTACCTCATACAAACTCACGTTTAGACATATCGAAGCAAATATCGAAATATCACATAAATAATTCAAGAATCAAACTCATAACGTAACAAACAATTTCACATCATATCATAAAATAGCATACCATATGCATTCATAAGGTTAAAGTTCATATGTGCAAGATCGAATTAATTAAGATCATTCTAAATAAAAACTAATTCAAATAATTAAACATATATATAACAACCACGTACATAGTAATATATATATATAGGCAAATGAGATTCAATAACATATACATGCATGGGAAACTAATTTAACGTAGCTAACAAAACAAATCTGCATGAAATTCATTTATCAAACAACATATATATAAGTAGCATCACTTATAACAAATTCATGCATATACCATAGAGTTATATATATATATTACATATTATACATATATCCACGTAGCATTAACATAAATTACATGCATGAAATTCATACACACACATTACCTATATATACTACGCACAATCACAACAAAACCATGCAACACACACACCATGAACCAGAACAAGGTAATTAAAATCCAAGCAGGTCCCCGCCCGGGGAAGAAAACGCAGCAGAAGTCCCCGCCCGGGGAAGAAGAGGAACAAAAGCTACTGCCTCACGCGTCCCCGCCCGGGGACGCAACCAAAGGAGAATCTACCCGGTCGGGGAGATCAATTCCGCGACAAACAGCAGCAACGAAGCTCTGTTTCCCCTCCTTCTCGCAGCAGTAGCAGCAGGGTAAAGTAGCAGCAGCAGCAGAGCAACAAAACAGCAGCCACACAGCAGCAAAAAGGAGTACAAAACACAGCAAATACCACCCCAAGACCAGCTCAAACAGGCAGCAAGAGAAGGAAGAGCAGATCAGTCCCAAAACTCCAAAAACTCACGTTTGCAGCCATGTTAGTTCCACACACACCTCATATAAATCAAATTCATGCGTATAAAAAGTTTAAGGATGCAACAAGGATCATATAACACTTCAAGATTCAAGAAATGGTTCAAAAACGAGCAAGAATTCATCAAATCTTCTTGAAACCCTTACTATTCCCATATAAATTCATATCATGCTCAATTCATGCTCAAAATGGGAGATTTAAGTCTTGAAAGTTGTCTCAGGATGTGGAGGATAAGAAAACATGCTTACCTCTCGGATTTGACGAAGATTGGAGGTCGAACGAGCTTGAAATCCTCCATGGGTGAATAGTGGCGGGTTTCTCCCCTTCTTCTCCCTTTTTCTCCATCACTCTCGGTTTCCTTGGGATTTGGGCAGAACTGACTGAGTTTGGAGATAGGGTTATGAGTTAGGGTCATGTAGGTTCAAGAATCGGGTCATTTGGTCAAGAAACGAATAAGTTATGGCCAAAACCGTAAAATATTGCGAATCTGCGAGAAGTCTGCGTTTCGGGCGAAATTCGGAGGTCCGAACAGGCTTGGAAAAATACAAGGCTAGGTTCATAAATTCCGTATTCTCGTTACGAGTCCAGCGCCACTTCCGAAATTCGAATCCGAATTCCCGATCTCAAGTTACGGTCTTCGGAATCCAAGGTGCGCTAAAACTAGTTAGGCCCTCGAATTCCCCAACAATTAAAATATGGTTCGTTACCATATCAAACAAGTCCGAAAAATTAAAACGAGCATATAAACGAATTCATAACACGTATAATTCATGCACATTAAATCGGTACAAAATTTCGATCTCAAATCGAGCACAAACGCAACACATGTTCACCAATTATGCATATTATTCAAATAATAAAATGAAATTTCAAAGAATTAATAAATAAAATTTTAAAAAAAATATTTAAATGAATTAAAACAATTAAATTTTTTTAAAAAAGGATATTTTTCAATTAAGTCCAAGTTCAAATTTTCAATTAAGTCCAAAATTAAATAAATCATACCATTAAGCCCTTAATTCACACGAATCACATAATTCACAAAAAGTAGCATGCTCGGAAATTAAATTCGCATATCATAAAATTCATATCTTAAATCACTTAGGAAAATTTTGACATATAATTCAAATATTTCATATAAATTCAAATAATTCATATACGAATTTCAAATAATAAAGTATAAATCAATTAAATATGAAATTCAAATAATTTAAATGGCACATTTAACTCTCTCGTAAGTGCGTACATGGACGGCCGAAAAACCGGGGTGTCACATTTATGGCATGAATCTATGATGAATTAGTGTTATTTTCTTGTTTGGTTTATGTGTTTTCTTTGGCTTTAGAGACTCCCCTAGGCTTGCACCGAAATCCCCTGTTTTTCTCTCCAAAATCTGATGTGTTGCTTGCTGTCTGGTCCTTTCTGTACCGAGACACGGGGGTGTCACCTTCTGGTTTCCGTTGTTCGTCTCCTGTACTGAGACACGGGGGTGTCTCAGCTTGTTCTTCCAGGGGGGCACGGGCGTGTCCCCTAGGAATTCTTGTTTTTTTTGCCCGTCTTTGCATGGCCTTGCTTCCTTTTCATTTCTTTTAGTTAGCTTTGTTGTCTTGTTTATGACTCGTATGCTTCATTAACTTGTTACATTATGTGTTAAGCTTAATGTTGTGAATCCTTGACTTGTTTTATACCCTCGTTTGTGAATTATGAACTTATATGCAACACATGCTCTCATATGCCTAAGTGTGAATTTATTTTATGTCCTTTGCATCATGAACATATATACTTATCCGTCGAGCATCTAATGTGGTTCATATTGAGTCTAAGTTTGTCTTTTGTCTTTGCCTTGGCTTTAGGTTCGTTCCTTGGTTGATGAGGTTGTCCTCTAGACGTTCGTTTACTTCCTTTGTTCCCGTTGCTTCTCAGAGGTGAGGTTTCTTTCTTTTTAGCTATTATGACCTACAACCCAATATGTAATTTAAGCCTGCATGCGAACTATATATACGTATAAATAAGTTTTCGATATGTATTTTGCGGGAATTGGCCCATTTGTTATGAAATCCGTTGAAAATGCTTTTATATGTATGTAAGCTATGTTTTGTTTATTCGTTTTCGAAAAGGGTTGGTGTGTGTACGTGTTAAGTTTTGGCAAGAAAAGCTTTTGTGATAAGTATACGCTTTGTGGGATATGTGTGTGTGAGTTCTGTGATCTGTGTGTGGGCCCCGGAGAAGTGGTATGTGATCTCGGGTCGGCCATGGGGTCGCCGGGCTCTGTCATCAACACGACTCCATTTACGGGAGACTTAGTTCTCCTATGCCGACGGAGCACTTTAAGGTTGGCGGTCGAAGGAACCGGGCGGGATCCTCCGGTTCACAAGTTTCGTTCTGTGGAGGGTCGAGAGGGGCACCTCTCTTCCCCAATGGTGTGGAGGTGGGATTGTTTATGAGCTTTGTTTTGGTATGAGTAAGTGTGCGCGAGAACTCGTTCTCGCCGTGTTGTTCTGTTTATGTTTTTTTTTGTATCCGATAAGGTTTGTGAAACGGGATGGACTCATAACTGGTAAAACTTGGGTGATTTTGGCCTTTGGCCCTTAAACCTTTACTTGTATATATATAGTATCACAGGTTAAACCCTTTTAGGAGTGCAAAAACCACACCCGGTTCATGAACACTGTTGATTTGAATATGCTATGCTCTTACCTATACGTATGTGTGCGTGTGTAGCCCCCTCACCAGTCTCTAGGACTGACCCTCGTTGCTTCTTTCTTTTTCCCCTTTGTTTTGAGCTTTGCAGGTGCTCGGTTGGGAGTCTGGCTAGGCGGCGGTTATCTTTCGAGTCTTGGGTGTCGTTCGAGTCTTGGTAGCGTCCTTGCATTTGCATATTTACTTTCCTGCTTCGGTACTATGTATATTTGGTACTACATATAAATAATTAGAAGCTATGTTCTGTAATGTGAGGCTTGAATATTTCTTTTGGCCCGGGGGTGGGCAAGTCATGTTGCAGTATGTATATCTTGTTTTAAGCTTATATGCCTGTAATTGGTTTTGTTATATGATCCTGTAGCTTCCGCACTTTCGGTTTATTTTGTTGCGCACTCTGTCCGGGGTCTAGACCGCCTAGCCTAGAGCTGATTTTGTTTGTCACCCGTTCGCCATAGTTCGACACGGGGACGGAGTTCCCATTTCGGCACTCGGATTGGGCTATGGTGCGGGGGATGTGGTGCCCTCCGCTCAGGGGTGTTACACCCTGTCTCTTCGATAATCCACGTACGGCGTCACGAGATAGTTTAATTCTGTATAGTTGTGAATTATGTGACTTGCATGCCTACGTGTCAACGTGAATTTAATTTTAATTATGTGTGCCTTGGAATTTAATTAAATGTACTTGGACTCAATTGTTCAATATTTGAAAATTAGGGAACTAATTGTAATTAGAGTGTTTTTGGCCTTTGTGGCTATCTTGAGCTCGGGAATTTGAATACGAATTTCAACCTTACCATTGTATTCGTTTCGACAATTCAGATTCAATGGAATTAACCTTATATTTTTCTAAAGCTATTTGATCGCCCTACCATTTTAAAATCTGATCCGAATGGACTGGTCCTCATTTTAATCGACCCGTTTGACCAGCCCCAAAAAGGGGAGGCCCATCCCTTCTTGCTTTTCCCATTTTTCACGTGAGAAGAAAAGGAGGGAGAAGAAGAGAATTTCCCCCATTTTGCCATTACACTTTGGAGCTCGAGTTTGCGACATCTAACCGTTCGATCGACGATCCAAGGTAAGATTTGTATTCCCCTCGTAACGTGCTTCGTTTTAATACCTCTTTCGTGCCTTGAACGCGTGCCTACGTTGTTGTTGGGTAAGATGATGAATAGTACCGAGTTGGGAGTTTGGCTTGTTTAAGCTCGTTTTGTAAGATCTTAAGTGTAAATATGTGTTCTACATGTTAAATATGTTTGATTGTTTTAATTTTGCATGATTTTGTTGTTGTATGTATCTGTGTACGTGTGTTTCTGCTACTTCCCGATGCCATGGCTACGGTTGCTCTTTCTTCTGGCCAGGACCAGGCCAGAACGACCCTTCCCGTTTTAACCTTAGGTCCTGAACTGTTGGAAAAAGTAAAGTTTTCACATAGG
Organism: Lantana camara; assembly: GCA_037501455.1. Classification (NCBI taxonomy): domain Eukaryota; kingdom Viridiplantae; phylum Streptophyta; class Magnoliopsida; order Lamiales; family Verbenaceae; genus Lantana; species Lantana camara. The sequence continues at coordinate 59,410,133 of CM074858.1, forward strand.
AAGTTTAAATTTTTTTTCCAAAAGTAGATCTAAAAACTTGTAATATTCGTATCGTATCATAGGGTGTTTCAAGAAACTCACGTTGATTGAAGCTTTCTTGTGATGTTGACACCGCCTATCAAACACCCTTCAAGCTGGAAGTCCTTCGAACGTTCTTCGATCAGATCGCACAGTAGGCAATCCTCCTAAGCGTGTCCACACCAGTCCTAGAACACGATCAAGCTAGTGAGAATGCTAGTTCTATGACTTATGTTTGGCTAGGATATTTTACCTTGAAAACTTTTCTTTTATTTTTATCAAAAAACAATTCACACTTCTTGAGTGTTGGTCTAAAGAATAAGAGAAGCACCACCCCTTGTATTTATACAAGGTTGTTCGAAATCCCTAGGGTTCCCAAACCTAGTGGACTTTGTTTTCTTACTCACTAATTAACTCATTTAATTATTAATTTTAATTCAATAATAAGTTCTTAACTTATTCTCCAAGTCTAGCAAGAGATGCCTTCTCTCTCCTACAATAGGAAGTTTGACTTTTCAACCTTTACTAATTAAAGTCAAAAGTCAATTTATTCAATAAATAACTTAATTCATAATTAAGTATTTACTGGGTTAATTATTTTGAGAATAGAGTTAACAATTAATTCATAATTAATTAAAGGATAAAAATTAATTAATTATAATTTAATTAATTAATTCTAGAAAAGAATTCACGTGTGGAATAAACAAAACATTATTACCATGTCATTGACACGTGTGCATGACACATGTCGACCACGTGTGCATCACACCTGGCAGTCACATACCGTGTGTGACACGTGGTTGGGGTCCACGTTTTGACGGGCCCCATTTCAATCATCTATTTGATCCTTCGTTAATCATATTAACATCCTACTATAACCCTCGTATTCTGGCATTTGTGAGTGATCCTTTAGGTTCATTATTCGATTAGCAGTGACTGTAATTAATTAATTCCGATAATCAATTAATTACTTCACATATCACACTACCGTAATCTAGCAATGGGTGTGTGACCCCTAGCCGAATAACGAAATGAATCGAAAAACCTTTCAGTCAATGACAATCAGTGAAATATGATCCTCCTACAACTCCATCTCTCAATCAAGAACTAAGGCATAGGAATAAATTCAGAGCCTTGTTATTCTTGATCTTTAAAGTTAACGTCATTTCATATCCATTTAAATCTCAATCCAAGAAAACCCCATTTTTTGGGTGTCTTATCTTCTATCCACCTTTGTAACACCCCGAATGCAAGGCGCCATATCCCCCGCACTGGAGCCTGACACACGTAACTAAATGGAGAATCCGTACACGTACCAAGCACTAGCGAACAGGTGACAAACAAAAAAAAAACCTTCCTACGCTAGGCGGTCTAAACCCTCATACAGAGCGCGCATAAAAGCAACATACAAAAGCGAAGCATAAACAAAACAAATAAAGATATATAGTGAAGTTAAATGAAACTTAAAATAATTTATATACAAACTTGTCTCCATGGCCAAAACTTACAAATACATAATTCGAAATACAAATGATTAAAGTATGAAATGCAGAACATGATCTAGACCGAAAGCAGACTCGACCAAGCTACCAAAGACTCAAAAGACAGGAAATCGCCTAGCTCGAACCAACGGACCGGAACCTGCAAACTAAAAACATAAAGAGGGAGGGGTCAGTCACACTGACTGTGTGATGGGCTACACACACACGCGTACATACGTATACGGAGCACAACACATATCCCATAAGGGAGTTCATGAACCGGGGCGTGGTTTTTACATTCTAAACCATTTTCACACGTGATACTCGATTTAGGGAATAAAAGAGTTAGGCCGAAGGCCAAAACAACCATATTTTATTAATTAGAAATCCACTCCCGTCTCACGAACCATTTCTTAACACACTATCATAACTAAATATAATGAAAATCAAACATAACACACACACACACACACCATCCGTCGACCTAAAATAAGCCGGCCCGGATTTAACACAACATATACATAACATAATATAACCTCCGTCGACCTAAAATAAGCCATCCCAGAGCAGAACACACATATACATAACATAACATAACCTCCTTCGACCTAAAATAAGCCGTCCCATACCAGAACACAAATATACAGACGGAATCAGAATCAGAATCACACTTACCCGGAACATACACACCCAACACACTTACCATAACCCACATAACACGTTCTTATCACCTGCATACAAACCATACCACACACCCGTACATAGTTACCACTACCAGACTTATCAAACATACACACTTACATACTTATCACATGCATACGTATCATACATACACACATATATACGTATCATACATACACACATGCATACACCACACACACACACGTACACACACATCATACATACTCACACACATACGTACATACAAACATCATACGTAGACTTACATATAGTGTATCTTATCTCATAACATATAACACAATCGCACATATTCATATCGCACATGTATTTACATATACTTAAGGCTTATAATCACATACATACATATCAGTCACATATCTTTAGGGTGTAACTATAACCTAAGCTCACCTTACACTGATGAAATGGGCGAAAAGGAAGAAACCAATGCCTACGGAGAAATCTCATCACCAACGGGATACTCCTTTGATCAAGACAAACATTAAAGATAGCTTTAGACTCAAAACAAACAATATAAATGCTCGGCAAATGCATATAGATGCAAATGATGCGATGCAGGTCACAAACATTCAAACTTAGACACATCGAATCAATTACCACGTTATCAAATTCATAACACATAAATCAAACTCATAAGACATTATATAATAGCATATCAAGAGCATATACAAAGTTAAAACAGCTAAGAAAGCAAAAGACATAAAGGGAGCAACAAGGGATCACATATGGAGCATATAAGTTCATATCTTACATATATGCATAAAAATTCCAGAAACGACGTGTAAAATTAACACACAGAATGTCAATCAATCACATAATATATCACTTTATATCATAACACATGCATATTCAAATTTAACTCAGATAAACAAGGCAAAAGTTACAAAGAAATATCACACGTAGCACTTAAACGCATATCAATTCGAATCACGTTTACACTTATCAAACGAAGTCATAAAATTAGAATAAATAAGCAAACATTACACATAATCACTTATTAACACGTTAGGATCATAATTGGGGTGGGAGAAATCAAATAAAAGTGAAGAGAACCAAGAAAACAAAGTTCGGTGCAAAGGGAGCTACTGCCTCAAATCCACCCCGGTAGATTATTTTCAAAGGGAAAATCCACCCCGGTGGATTCAGGTCAGAAAATTTTCAAAGAGGGCCTGCCTCAAATCCACCCTGGTGGATTATTTTCAAAGGGAAAATCCACCCCGGTGGATTTGCGTCAGAGGGCAAAAGCTTGAAGAAAAGCTTGCAAACTTCCCAAAAACTCAACCCAAACCAAAGCAACAACATAAATACATGAAATAAAGCAAATATACCACAAAGATATACAAGAAAATCGAGTCACAACAAGATACAAGTGTAAGAAATTCATACAAGTTCATACCCAAGCAATTATTTCAATGTTCATTAAAGGTAAGCTCATGAATCTTTAACTACCACTCAAAGTAAGTCCATAGAAGTATTAAATGATGTCCTAGAAACATATAAGATGTACCAAATCAAAATAAAACTCAAGGATTCATGCATGATTCCTAAAAGAGCTTCAAACCCTTACTATTCATGTCATATGCTAAATCTATATCAAATCTAGCCCATAATCAAAAATTCATGGATGAAATGAAGAACATAAGGATAGGGGAAATAAAATTACACTTACCTCTTGAATTGGATGAAGTTCGGACAAGTTTTGAGCTCAAAATTTGGAGATGATGAATAGTGATGGGATTCTTTCTCTTTTCTTGCTTCAGCTGCTATTTCCTCTTCTCGTTGGGGTTTGATCGAAATGGGGCTGATGGTGAGGGATAGAGGGGTGAGTTAGTGGAGTGTGGGCTGAAGAATTGGTGAAAAAGGAGTTGAAATGAAAAAGTTATGGCTATTTTAGTCAAAGGTGGCAAATCTATCACACGGGTTCGATTCAGGCAAAATTCAGAGGATCAAACGGGCTTAGAAAAATACAAAGTTCGGTTCCTTAGTTTCCTTTCTTCATTTCAAGTCCGAAGCATCTTTCGGAATTCGAATACGAATTCTCGAGCTCAAGCTATGGTCTCCGGAACACAATGCGAGCTAAAACAAGTTAGGCCCTCAAGTCCCTAACAAATAAAACGGTATCAAAACCGTACTAAACGAACTCTAAAATAATAAACGAGCATATAAAAAAGTTTGTAAATAACATAATTCATGTATATCAAGTTGATACGAAACTTAGAATTGAAAACGGGATTAAACGGAAAAAAAACGAGTTGAAAAGGTTCTAAAATGTTTAAAACATAAATGTAAAGCATATAACGAATATTCAAATATTCAAATAAATCACGTAATCACATACTTAATTAAATAAATGCGCACTTAGCACACTCGTGACGTTTGTACCTGGAAATCCGAAGAGTCGGGATGTTAGAAACTACCCCCCTTAAAAGGACCTGGTCCTCCAGGTCCGCCTGCTCAAGTTAAAACAGCGAGCAACTCTCTCGTATTCACCCAAGTTCGAGGTTCATGACGTCCCGTCGAGGGTTAGCTCGAGAAAGGTCTTCAAGCACAAGGAGTTTGTTCTTCAAGTGATGACGGAGGGCTCCTTCACGACTTGGTTTCGGCTAAGAGCAGCTCGATTTGTCTCGCATGATGAGAGGGTCTAAACGAGATTCAATAGCCACCGTTTGATTCATTTCAAGATAACTCAAGAGCTCGAAGATACACGAGTGGCGTTGTCACCGGACCACCACCACTCGAACCTTCTCACATTTGTTGAATCGCCTTGGAAGCTCGATAGAATCACAACCCTCGACTTACTGTAGAGCTAGAACACTCGTACCCTCAAAGTTGTCTCTCAAGATAACTATGCAACAACAATCTTACGCGTAAGTAATAAGGAAGAAAAGAGTACCATACACAAATATTGGGCATACGCACGGTGTAGGAAAATCGGCAACACAACTAAATGGGTTACACAAAATCAAACGATGCATGGAATGAGATGCCATGAATGCGTAGTGTACCTTTCACCATGGAGAAATATCGAGCTCGATGTTATCTTGAACTTGAACCGGGATCTTGAAGTTACGGTGTTTCGAAGACCTCGGGTTTGGGTTCTTCACCAACTCTCATCATGTATCCAAATTCTTCATATTTGAAGCAATCCTTCAATATCTTCCTACAATCTCTTCCGTATGATTCGGATCTCCATTTTAATCTATTAGTTCCAAATGGGAAAAACATCGAATCGATCTTCGGTAGTCAAATCTTCCTCTTCTTGTTGGTAGTGATGGTATTTTGAATTTGATACGAACTCCACGTACTTGCCGTGAAACCCTATACCAATACTTGGAGTTCTTGATTTTCGATCGTCCACTTCAAGGTTAAAATAGAGGAGTGTGACCCGTTTGCTATAATGAGCAAGGAACCAACACTATCAGATTGTAAGTAACGCACCCCGTCGACTATAAGGAGTCGAGAAATAACGTTATCCGGGAAAGGGGTTTGAAACCCTAATGTCGTTCAGCAAAGAACTTGAGAGAAAATCTCACTTGAATGAAAATTCAATAATTTTACTTCTTGATTGAAAGAAAAACAAGTTACAATGCTGAATATAAAGATGCATGCATGGAAACCTAAGAGACACTAGAATACTAAAGGACACAAGCTATTCCCGCCACTTGCCATGAAGGCTTACAAAAGTGGGCTTAAATAAACTAATATGCAGCTAAATAATGATAAAATAAAGGCCCAAATAATACTATAATAGGCTTAGGGCCGAATTACATCATTTCCACACTTTGGACTTTAGGAATTAGACATAAAAACATTGAAGTATTTTGAATTTGGTTCAGCAGCCCATCTTGAAGGTTGGAGTCCAGTTTGAGCAAATTGGTTTAAGAGATTTCCAACTTCCTCTTGGATAATTTTGGCCCGAGCTCTTGTAATTGGACCACCATAACTTTGTTCCTTTTGTATGCTATCTTCTTGAGTTGTGGATCGGTCCAGCTCTTCATTTGGGACAAGATATGGCCGCGGTTCATCATGATTCACATCAGAATTTCTTACAGATTTCTCATAATATGAGTTTCTTATTTTCACTCGAACTCGGATCGGATTCTTATCCCGTCTAAGGGGTGTGAGGCTTTATCCATAGCTCATCCATCTTCTTAAATCCTTGCTCGAGGTTTAAGAACTCGTCAAATTTTCTTACCATTGATTTTGGAGGATAGACTTGTAGCAAAATTCTCAAATAAAACCTCCTAAGTGAACTCTTCCCGAACCATTCAAATTTTAACTTCATTCTCTAGAAATACTTAGAAGCTCGACCTTGAATTTGAATGGAAGATACACTTCACCCTTTTCTTGGAATGACCGCAAATAAATTTTCCAAGAGCACACTTTCTAGGTCATTTCCTTGCTCAGTCTTGGCATCATCAGCTTTAAATCATGTCGGACGTTAAATCCCTAGACATCTTGTAAATCAGAAACACTTTTTCCTTGGTCTTTTTCCCCTGTGATACTCGTTGGTATTGAGACAATATCCTGAAATCAAAGTACAACCCCACAAGAATATCGATGCATGCGGGGATTTAGTGCATGTTTATGTGAACAATTAACACATTTAAGAGCAAATAATACAATTAAGAGCACATAAGTCACGTTAAAGTGAGAGTGAATGCAAATAAACACATATATAATCCTAAGCCCAACGACCTAGACAGACAGACACTACACACAAACTCCAGTTTTGCAATCCGGAGCTCTGATACCACCTTAGATTGTAACACCCCAAATGCAATGCGCTACATCCCCCGCACTAGAGCCCGACACGCGTAACGAAACTGAGAATCCGTACACGCACCAAGCACAAGCGAACGGGTGACAAACAAAAAAAAAACCTTCCTAAGCTAGGTGGACTAAACCCTTATATAGAGCACGCATAAAAGCAACATACAAAAGCGGAAGCATAAACAAAACAAACAAAGACATATAGTGAAGTTAAATCAAACTTAAAATAATTTATATACAAACTTGCCTCCACAACCAAAACTTACAAATACATAATTTGAAATACAAAGGATTAAAGTATGAAAAGCAGAACATGATTTAGACCGAAAGCAGACTCGACCAAGCTACCAAAGACTCAAAAGGAAGGAAACCGCCTAGCTCGAACCAACGGACCGGAACCTGCAAACAAAAAACATAAAGAGGGAGGGGTCAGTCACGTTGATTGAGTGAGGGACTACACACACGTGCATACATAGGTATACGGAGCACAATATATATCGCATAAGGGAGTTCATGAACTGGGGCGTGGTTTTTATATTCTAAACCATTTTCATACGTGATACTCGATATAGGGAATAAAAGAGTTAGGCCGAAGGCCAAAACAACCATATTTTATTAATTGGAAATCCACTCCCTTTTCACGAACCATTTCTTAACACACTATCATAACTAAATAAAATGGAAATCGAACATAACACACACACACACCATCCATCGACCTAAAATAAACCATCCCGGATTTAACATAACACATACATAACATAACATAACCTCCGTTGACCTAAAATAAGCCGTCCCGGAGCAGAACACACATATACATAACATAACATAACCTCCTTCGACCTAAAATAAGCCGTCCCGTAGCAGAACACAAATACACAGATGAAATCGGAATCAGAATCAGAATCAGACTTACCCGGAACAGACACACCCAACACACTTACCATAACCCACATAACACGTTCTTATCACCTGCATACAAACCATACCACACACCTGTACATACTTACCACATGCACACTTATCAAACATACACACTTACATACTTATCACATGCATACGTATCATACATACACACATACATACGTATCATACATACACACATGCATACCCACACACACACACGTACAAACACATCATACATACTCACACACATACGTACAAACACACATCATACGTAGACTTACATATAGTGTATCTTATCCCACAACATATAACATAATCGCACATATTCATATCGCACGCGTATTTACATATACTTAAGGCTTATAATCACATGCATACATATCGGTCACATATCTTTAGGATGTAACTATAACCTAAGCTCACCTTACACCGATGAAACGGGCCAAAAGGAACAAACCGACGCCTACAGAGAAATCTCATTACCAACAGGATACTCATCTGATCAAGACAAACATTAAAGACAGCCTTAGAATCAAAATGAACCATATAAATGCTTGGCAAATGCATATAGATGCAAATGATGCAATGCAAGTCACAAACGTTCAAACTTAGACACATCGAATCAATTACCACGTTATCCAATTCATAACACATAAATCAAACTCATAAGACATTATGTAATAGCATATCAAGAGCATATACAAAGTTAAAACACCTAAGAAAGTAAAAGACATAAAAGGAGAAACAAGGGATCACCTATGGAGCATATAAGTTCATATCTTACACATATGCATAAAAATTCCATAAACGAAGTGTAAAATAAGCACATAGCATGTCAATCAATCACATAATATATCACATTATATCATAACACATGCATATTCAAATTTAAGTCACATAAACAAGGCAAGAGTTACAAAGAAATATCACACGTAGCACTTAAACGAATATCAATTCGAATCACGTTTACACTTATCAAACGAAGTCATAAAATTAGAATAAATAAGCAAACATTACACATAATCACTTATTAACATGTTAGGATCGTAATTGCGGTGAAAGAAATCAAATAAAAGTGAAGAGAACCAAGAAAACAATGTTCAGGGCAAAGGGAGCTAGTGCCTCAAATCCACCTCGGTGGATTATTTTCAAAGGAAAAATCCACCCCGGTGGATTCAAGTCAGAAAATTTTCAAAGAGGGCCTGCCTCAAATCTACCCCAGTGGATTATTTTCAAAAGGTTTAAAATCCACCCCGGTGGATTTGGGTTAGAGGGCAAAAACCTGAAGAAAAGCTTGCAAACTCCCCAAAAACTCAACCCAAACCAAAGAAACAACATAAATACATTAAATGAAGAAAATATACCACAAAGATATACAAGAAAATGGAGTCACAACATGATACAAGTGCAAGAAATTCATACAAGTTCATACCCAAGCAATTAATTCAATGTTCATTAAAGGTAAGCTCATGAATCTTTAACTAACACACAAAATAAGTCCATAGAAGTGTTAAATGATGTCTTAGAAACATATAAGATGCACCAAATCAAAATAAAACTCAAGGATTCATGCATGATTCCTAAAAGAGCTTCAAACCCTTACTATTCATGTCATATGCCAAATTTATATCAAATCTAGCCCACAATCACAAATTCATGGATAAAATGAAGAAAATAAGGATAGGAGACATAAAGGTACACTTACCTCTTGAATTGGATGAAGTTTGGACAAGTTTTGAGCTCAAAATTTGAAGATGATGAATAGTGACGGGATTCATTCTCTTTTCTTGCTTCAGCTGCTATTTCCTCTTCTCCTTGGGGTCTGATCGAAATGGGGCTGATGTTGAGGGATAGAGGGGTGATTTAGTGGAGTGTGGGCCCAAGAATTGGTCAAAAAGGAGATGAAATTAAAAAGTTATGGCTATTTTAGTCAAAGGTGGCAAATCTGTCACACGGGTTGGATTCGGGCAAAATTTGGAGGACCAAACGGGCTTAGAAAAACACAAAGTTGGGTTCCTTAGTTTCTTTTCTTCGTTGCGAGTCTGACGCGTTTTTCGAAATTTGAATCCGAATTGCCGAGCTCAAGCTATGGTCTCCGGAACCCAAGGCACGCTAAAACAAGTTAGGCCCTCGTGTCCCTAATAAATAAAACGGTATCAAAACCGTACTAAACGAACTCTAAAATAATAAACGAGCATATAAAAAAGTTTGTAAATCACATAATTCATGTATATCAAGTTTTCACGAAACATAGAATTGAAAACGGGATAAAACGGAAAAAAAAAACGAGTTGAAAAGGTTAAAAAATGTTTAAAACTTAAATATAAAGCATATAACGAATATTCAAATATTCAAATAAATCACGTAATTGCATACTTAATTAAATAAATGCACACTTAGCACACTCGTGACGTTCGTACCTGGAAATCCGAAGAGTCGGGATGTTACAACCTTGGCCAAGGATTTAATATTTAATGGACTACGATCAACTTAATCAGTAAGAGGTCATTCTTGTTCTTAACAAGTATAGGTCCTTTATCGATTCTACTAATTCTACATATGCCACTTGTGTAATCCCAACATAGGTCGTGGTTCAGGTGTCTATAGGACGACACCCTTTTGAGCCTATATCAAATATTACAGAGTTAGCTCATATGAGACATTACAGAATCTCAAGTCAAATGATTATTAATCACGTCATTGACCTATCAGATATTTCCTAATCTGGAAGTTTCTATGAGACTTCCTTTCCCATTTTGGAATGTTCTCATGCGGGACATCTCAGTGATGAAGTTCTTGTGCCAGTCACCCTTATGTATTATGAACGCATCATCATTTGCACTTTTCATTCCATGAAACTGAATGATCCTTCAAAAGGATGATGATTTCTTCATGATTAGGATGATGAGAGTGGAAGCTTGCATGAATATCTTGATGTATATGTAAGTTGGAAGAATGTGTATATATATAGGGTTTTCATGATGATTTCTTGATGATCTATGTATGTTTCTATGGATTAAATGGCGCCTAATTGATATATATGAGTTATATGCATGTTATATGATTGTTTTGGAGTGTTTTGGGTAAGTTTTGTTGTGGCCTTTGCTTCCTTTTCCTTCTCTCCCCTGTTTTCCCCTATTTCTTCTCGGTTTTCAGCTGAAAACCCTCTACCCGGGCGGGTAAATTCATGAAGAAAAACTCCCCTGGCGTGTAGAGCTTGTACAGAAAGTTTCTGCACAAGTTTTCCCCAGTCGGGTAGATTTTAGCTTGTACTTTCCCCGGCCGGGTACTCCCTCATCCGAACTCCAAATGACCTGATTTTTTATTCCTTGGAAAGATCTTGAAGTCTAGAATAACCTCCAATTGGAATCACCTCAATATCTTTTCATTTGTGAGATATAATCAATTCTTTTTGGTGTCACTGCTTTACCGACAAACTGCAATCATCCAACTTCAGGCTTACGCCATTTTCTCCTCGCTTTGAAATAGAAAACGAGCCATATACCATTTTAAAGGTATACTTGTCTAGCTTCATTCCCAACAAACAAAACCCAATTCTAATTTCTATAACTTTAGATATTCCCATTTTTCCACAGCATGTGCATTTTCGGGAATTGTCGGTTTTGGCCAAACTTCACCAAAACGCTTCTTATTGCTTTCCTTTCACTCTCTTGGCTCCCATATGTGAATTATATGATATATATACTTGGTTTATTGATGATTATGCTCCTAATTGACATTCCTTGACTGTTATTGCATGATATACTGATCCATGACTTTGGCGTTCGTCTTAAATGGTTCATAAGAGTCAAGTTTCATGTACACTTGTCTTTGTACACAGATCATGGTCCCGGTGATGAGGAACACGCTCCCTAGGGTGCTTCCTTTCTTCTTTTGTTTGGTAGAGGTGAGGTTTAATTACTACATATATAGAACCCTTACAACCCTACGTGATGTTTTCAGCCAAAATGTATATATATATATGTATATATCTTTCCAAAAATCTCTACCGATTGCAAATGATTTCATGATCTATTGAATAATCGTGTTATCGTGATTGATCGTGTTTTGACGAGTAAGCATGTCGTGTTCACATGGGCTCGAGGGTAGTGTATTGAGTCAACCGGGGAAGCAAGGGCTGACGGGTAACTCTTGCACTATCCTCACCAATTTTGGGATCACCTCTGAATCCACCAGGAGGTTTGGTGGAGGAAGAAATCCCGTGCGTGGGAGTCATGTTCACGACGTACACCCTTCATGGATGGTTGGGCCTTGCAATCCCACCATCACCGGAGGAAGAAGGAGTTCATGAAATGCTAAGTGTGCACTAATGATCGTATGATAATTATTGAAATAAAACGTAAAGATGGTATTGTTCACTAATTGGTGTAAGGTTGGAGATTGCTCTCACTCGCCGGGCCACGAATTGATTGTATTGAATTGATTAAATTGATAAATTGAATTAGTTGTAACCTCGGGCGATAGTATCTCTTATTTTACTAAATTGTATTGTTATTTTCCAAAATTATTACCCGAGATTATAACTTGCATGTATGTGCGCATATATTTATCTATACCCCTCACTCAGTCTTCGGTTGACTGACACCTCACACTTTTCAGGTTTTCAGGGGTTGCATGCTAGGCGGGATCGAGTCAGGTCTTTTGTTCTTTGGGTCTAGCACTTGTCTTCCTCATTTTGTTGTACATTATTTATGCATATATGTATTGTTATGTCTCTTGGTACCTATGTATTAAGTATGACCTATTTGGATATCTTTGGAATTGGATTTATGTAAATGATGGAAGGATTATGTTAAAGACATGAATGTATATTATGCTTCCGTTTTTTTGATTATGGATGATCGTCTTTAATTGAGGGTTAGTCCCGCCTAGTTAGTATGTCGTTTTTTTTACTGTCACCCGTTCGCCATGAGTCCGGTTCATATATGGACTGCCCATTTCGTGTGTGAGCTAGACTTATGGTGCGGGCGTGTGGCATCTCGGCGTTCCGGGTGCTACAATTCTAATTCCCGAACTTCATCATTATGTGATATACTTGAATTATATGATTTATCAACTCGTTTACGTGTCTATACTTGTTTGAATTGGTCGAAGACCATTTCTTTATTTTTTGGATTTGAGGGCCTAACGAGTTTTAGAGCAACTCGGATTTCGGACAACATATCTTGAGCTCGGGAATTCAGATTCGAATTCCGGAAGTTGCGCCGGACTTGTAACAAGATTTTCAAGCTAAGGAACCTAGCCTCATATTTTTCTAAACCCGTTTGATACTCCGAAACCTACCCAAAAAATTGACTCGCGCCAATATGACAACCTTTCACTAAATTGCACATAAGTCCCTCAATTTTCCACATTTTCACATGAAACCAGGGCCCACAAGTCACCAAATCAGTCCTTTATCATATTTTTCTTCATTCATCTCGATCCAAACCCCACAAGAAGGAGAAAAAGCTGAGTTTTGGAGCAACAACAGTTCCATTTTCGCCACTTTCAACCCTTGGGGATTTTTGAGCTCTAATCTTCACTTTCCTCGATCTTCTTCAAAGGGCAAGTTTATATTTGATATCTATATGCTTATGTGATCATTTTCATCCAAGAAATTCAGAATTTGAACCATGTATGGTTGAGATTTGATTCACGAAGTGAATAGTTAGGTTTATGCTCTATATTTGAATCCTATGACCTCTCTTGGTGTTTTGCTTGAATTAGAGCTAGAATTTTGATCACTTATACTTCATTTATGAATATATGAACCTGATTTTGTTGGTAGTTGATTTGGTGGAGTGTTAGCATTAATGGTGCTTGAGTTTTTGAAGGTATTTTGCTATCCGTTTTTGTTCCTTTGCTTATGGTTCGTTTATGACCAGAATGGAGAGGTTTAATGCTTGATTTTGTGTCTCTTTATTGCTTGGTTTTGTGCCCTTTTTGCTGTTGATTCTTGCCCCTTTTCCCTGCTTCTTTCTTCGTCTGGACTGCTGCGGTTGTTGCGTTCTTTTTCTATTGCAAAGCAGCGTCGCGGCTACGCAGCTGCTTGGTTAAATTTGGCCGCGGCCGCGCTGCTTGTCCAGACTTGGCTCTGTTGTTGTGTCGCGGCCGCTTAGCTTTTTAGCTGAACTTTTTGTCGCGGCCGCGTAGCTGTTACAGAGTTGCTTTTCGGCGACGTCGCGGCAGAGCCGTGTTGGTGCTGTTTTTCGGTCGAGGCCGTGACGGCCCTACTGTTGCAACTTTGAGTTGTGCCTGCTTGTTTTCCCTTGGTTTTTCTTTTCTTTTTCTTGTTCCATTGTTTCCGTTGCAGGTATTACGTATGTATATATAGGTATGTTATTGAGTGTGTAATTGCATGGTTATATTCATGTATACGTGTATGTATATATGTATATATATATTAAGTGCCATAATTATTCCCTTGCAATTAGTTTGATTTATTTTGATGAAATTAATGACTGGTAGGTACGTATATATATATATATATATATATGTATATATTTAAGTATATATAATATGCTATTAATTAATTCGACCTTGCGTGCATGACTTTCGTGTTTCATTTTGTGCTTTCTATTGCCTTATTCTTATTCGTTTATGACTGATTTTCTATGTAAACGTGTTATACTATATGTTAAATGTCTTGGATTATGCGATGCCCCGGCGGAATCCCCGGACCTACACTACAAGAAAATTTACCTTTTGCTACGGTACATATTGCGTAGCAACAGGTCATAATTCGTAGCAATAACCTTTTTGCTACGGGTTTGCTACGAATTTTGGGGTGTAGTTGATACAGCCATAACAAATATTTTGCTACGTTAAGAATGTCATAGCAAATACGTTTTACTACGTTTTTTAACCATTTGCGACCGTAGTTTCTCCGTAGTAAATAAACTAGGAAATATACTATCATTTGCTACGATTGTGCTATCCGTAACAAAAAAAGTAATAATTACTACGCCTAACCATCCGTGCGATAAAAAATTTAAAGCTATTAGATAATATATTTGTCACGGTCAAGACTTCGTAGTGAATACTTTACTATAAATAAATTTCTCTAACCTTTTACTACGCTACTTCGTCAGAGCAAATATTAGAAGATTCTTTTCTTTTATTTTTTTTTTCATTTTTTCGTTTAATAAGAAATGTATGTATTTTTTAATTGACTTATAGTAAAATAATATGAATCCATATCTTAAAAAAAGAACCTATATAATCAACTAATATCAAATATACATTGCCATATCAACTTCCATATATACAATATTCCGACATACGATTTACAATATTTGAATGGGGATACCCATAAATATAGATAAAGTCATTCTCCCCAATAAACAAAATGCATAGAATTAACATTAATTCTTCTAAAAACCAAGCACTTTTCCCTTCAAAATCAACTTCTCCCTTCAAAAACAAGCACTTACCAAAGCCAAAAACAAGCACTTTTCCCTTAAAAAACAAGCACCTAAAGCTTTGAAGAACTTTTCCAATCTTCACCAAAATCAACTTCTCCCTTCAAACTTATATCATACCAAAAAAAGAACCTGAAGATTTGAAACAATTTCTTCAATCCTTACCAAAATGATCATCCCTTCAAGGTTCGTATAGCAACCAAAGCTTTATCTACACCCCACTAACCTATAACCAAAAACAAATAGAAACAATTACTATCTTCAAAGTGAAATGTAAAATATGATAATTGTTCAATTACCAAAACTTGAAGTGCATAAATTACATACATTTACTAAGTCCCATTGAATCACTTTGTTAACAGCTTGCCCAATAGTTAACATATCTTTACGAGGTTTCACTAAGCTTTCATTTACTTCAATTGCCTTTGTTACCCCAACCTTGCAATATCGACGCCTATCTCCACCATCATTAATAAATCCCATAAGAATACCTTTTGCCACAATTTTCTTTGATATTCCATGGCAGTGTAAGTATACTTCAGCCCCAATCTGAAACCGATTATGATGTAAAAGTAAATAAAAATCAAATATCTCTAAAGAAATTTTTTTGTATTTCACAACATGTTTAATATCATTTATGTAAAAGCAAACCAAAACAAGATACCTTCAACTTAAAACCATGGGGAACAGTTTGTCCTTTACATTTGTCACTAACCTCCTACAATTATAATATCGTATCAAATTACAATCATTATCATTGATATGATGCATTATAATTTATGATGTAAAAGCAAACAAAATAAGATACCTTCAACTTAAAACCATGGGGAACAGTTTCTTCTTTACATTTGTCACTAACCTCCTACAATTATAACATCGTATCAAATTACAATCATTATCATTGGCTTTTACCAGTAAAATAAATAATCTCAAAATTTTTCAATAATGAGAAAGAAATAACCCGATCATCATAACAGTTGCTTAATCTAGTTATCCCTTTTAATTATCATCGTCCTAGGGAAATAATTACGAGAACCTCCCTTGGCACTATGTGAACTAACACAAAGCACCCCTAATAATTTAATAATTACATTTATCCTGCCTTATGAATAATGTATCAGTGAATTATGTTACAGACGACTTAAGGGGATCTGACATATTTTTGGATTCAGTTCTGGAAGAAGATGTGGCTCGCAATGCAAAGGAGTTTCCCCCACTTGCAAAATCAAATGGACTATTTAATTTAAAGTTTAAGGGATGTTATAGGTATGTTTTTGCATGAGTTTTGATGGTTTTGGCAGAGTTTTTGCATGCTAATAGTTAGGGAATGCATAACACAAAAATTGACAGCTTGTATGCAGCGACTTCAGACTCAAATTCTAAGTTCATACGAAATCCAATTTCAAAACTGTTTTAACTACATCTTCCTAGTATATCAAGGTTTGTGTCTACAAAATTTTACGTTCATCCGACTCCGTTTGATTCCCGTGAAAAATTCAAAACGTTACAGCTCTCCACTGTTTCTGATCTGCACTAATAGCTACAGTAGAGGGGGTAGATCTTTGTATTTTGTAAAACTGTTTTACAAAGTTATTCCTTCATGTATTGAGAGTAAGTACGTAAAATTTCAGCTTAATCTGACTTCGTTTGATATGGTAAAAATATTTCTCATTGAGACATCTAAAAATTGAGACTAAAAATTGAGAACAAGTTTATATAAAAAAACAATGACCTTTTTTCTAGGAAAATATAAAAAACTATAGAACCTGTTGATTTGGAATTGCACGCGCCTCTTGTAAAACAGCAGATTGATGCTCACCAATATGGTGAACATTTTTCAAAGGATTGGAAACCGGAGTGGGTGAGGTTGACGCATCAAGAACCTGTCATGATATGAACTTCAAATTTATCAAAAAAAAAAAATACAGAATATTTGAAATATCAATAAATATACCATTAATGATGTGTTTGTAACCTGATCTCCATGTAATAGATTAGATGAAATTGAAGGAAATTGACTTAGGAGAGCTTCCAATTTCTTGTTCAGCGTGCTTGTTTTCTCTTGCTCTACAAGCAATTTTTATCTCTCTCGATTATATTCTTCTTTCATTTCCTTCATCTCATCTTTTTGTTTATCGAACTCATTGCTAAGCTTTTGTAATTCCTCTTGATCTTTGGATAAAAACCTGTCATCACTTGACACAGTTTTAGGACGAGTTTTTTTTATGGCATTACCTCTTCCTACACATCTAATGTGACCGTGCTTGTCTTTCCCAAATGCTGTGAAGAAAAGTTCATCTTTGAACTCTTTTGTTCTTTCTTGGTCTGGCTTCTTTGAATATTCTCTGATTAGTTGAGCCTGCAAAGTTTAAAATGTATACTATTAAAATAAAATAATTATAAAAGATGATCAATTTAAGCACGAGTCACTTATTTACATACACGTCTGATGTTGTATTATCATCATCAATCCCTTTTTCTCGAGAGCGTGATTCTATCCACACATCAAATGGAGAGGGGTCTCTCACTCCTTGTGCAACAATCTAAAATTCATTGAAATAGAAAATTAATGTAATCACTCATTTAACAAATCACAACCCTTAAAAGTGGGGATATATCCTACCTCCACTAAAATAGAAAATGGTGTTCGTCCAGTTCGGTGAAGACATTCTTTCTTTAAAACATTTTGTGCATTTTGCTTTGCAACCTCCTGCAATTTATGTCACATTAAAATAAAAAAGGATGAATGATTTTGTACCCAATAAATGAATGACCCATCAACTTGTTAGAGTCATGTAGTACTCTGGGGCTGCCACTATTTTGGATGCATAAAACCTGGTAATAAAATGAAATTAGTGATCGATCAACATATAAACGATGTCATTATGGATAAATTGAACAATTTTTTTTTTTATTTTGGTTCTGAAACCTTTTGTACTCATGATCCAAATCTGATTGTTGGCAGCTTAATCATCATAATTTCACAATCAGCAGTAAAATTAACGAATTCGAATATATTAGTACCTGCACATTAGGATTTTTCCAATATGTGACCATTTCCCACCATTGATCTACTTGTATTCTTTCATCACTAGGTGGTGTCTTAGGAAACACTTCACTATCTTCGTATGGCAAGAAGTACTTTGATTTGACATAACTCTTTCATTTTCTCCAAATGTCAGCAACTGTACTCATCACAACACTCTTTGCTTCGGGAGGTAATCCAGTATTAGCCTAAGTATTTAACAAATTGAAAATACAAAATGTTACAATTTTATTGACATATATTGTAAATAGATGTATGCAACAAACCTTGTCTAACCTCAACTTCATCCCATATCATATCTCTATTATGTTCTGGTATATCAACGAAAGCCCTAAAAGTTAATGGCAACCTAAGCCCGATACGGGCCAAACATCCAAGGGTAGTGACAAATTTATGATAATCATCTCCAGCTACATATCCATTTCTACGAAGGAAAACTCAAAGCAGTTTTCCTGTGTCCCATTCTTTAGGAAATCTTGCTGCACCTCTCCCCGTTTTAGCTTGAGCATTTTCAGAAAATTCACATAAAATGGTAAAATTTGTGCCATTTCATAGGTGGATTAAAAAGAAAACATCCCATATTTGTTACATAAACAAAAGCATTACCTTTTTCTAAAATGTTTGGAGTTGTTAATGCTGGACTTGACTTCACTTGAACTTATGTTTGGCTCAAATTCTCTTAAATTTGTACATCTGATCTATTTTGACCTACAAAATAACAAAATCAGTGGAAATGTAGAATCATTATCTATTAAGTAAATGTTCCTACCTATAAGTAAACTCGCGGGGGAACAAAGATCATTTTCAACATGTTCTTGTGTGTTGCTCCTTTTCTTTCCTAGGTTGATACCTTCAACAAATCAAATAAAACTTGCTTAGAAATAAATATTAAAACTAAAAATAGTAAATTTGAATATTACCATCGTTTTCTCTCTCTGATGTGTGGACCAAAGTTGCATAATATTGCCTCTTCTTTGATATGGTCATATCTGCACATACCATGAAAAGAATCATGTCATTGAAATAGTATGTTATATAACATCGATCGAATGAAAGACATGATGACAGAAAATATTCTAGTAGTTACATTCATTATAATATGAGATTAAATTTCTAAATACAAAATATTGAAGATGCTTGACATTCTATGTTTCATCTTCTTCCATCGGTGCATTTCCTGCATCAACAAGAACTCCTTCAACTCCCTCTCGCACCCAATAAGAATCCTCACTTGAACTCATATTATTTTCATCTAATTACACACATGTATGAGGATCAACTTCCTTTGCAGAGTATACATCATAATTATCTCTACTTGACATTGATACCACCACATTCCAATCAGGTTCCAATGGATCAGCAATATACCAAACTTGTTGTGCTTGACTTGGTAATATAAAAGGCTCATCGGTAGACAAGTTCTTATCATACATCAATTTATCAAAATTTACAAGTGTAAACTTGAACTCATCTTCTTTCACACCCTTTTCATTGTCGACCCAATCACACTTAAATATCAAAAACTTGATATCGCTTGTGTATTCAATCTCCAATATATCTGTCAATATCCTATAATAAGTGACTTGTCCAGAGCGTGGCCTTAAATCTTTTGCACTTGCAAAACTTAATGTTTCTGCATTTACACTTACTCCACTACATTGAGTTTTCTTGTTGGCATCAAAACTCTTCACACGGTATCGATAGCCTTTAATAATGCAAGCATTATAGCTTTTTGCATGGTCTATTGGCCCATCAGCTAGTGCACTTAGTTCTTTGGAAAGCTATGGATCAGAATCTTCCCTCAAAGTTTGCACCTATTATCAACTCACAATGGTTACATATTTCAGATCAGATAACTAATTTTTTAATTAGTAAAAATAATTAAAGTAGCTTACATGAGATTTGAACCATTTGTGAAAAGTTTCACTATGAATGCGTTGAACTTCCATTGGAGTTGCTCGTGGTTTTTCCTTTCGAATGAGCAATTCATGCTTCCTAATAAAAGAAAATGTGTGAGCTACAAGAAACTTTATCTTGGTAAATTAAAAAGTATGGCTGAAGAAAAAACATACTCTCGGAATGGTGCTATTATATCAGAATTCCCTAGCACATATCTACATATTGTAAGCAATGTAACTCGACCAATGATAAATCTTTTTTCCTTCATATAAACCATGACCCATTCCATCCTCATTATCATAGTTGCGAGGTAGTCGATTTTCTTTGGTTTCAACATCATTAAGATATCTAGAACAAAAAGTCAGGCACTCTTCCATCAAGTACCCTTTACAAATTGAACCTTTTGGATGTGCTCGATTGCGCACATACTTCTTTAATGTACCCAAATACCTAATGGAAAATGAGTAAGTTAACAATTGTTAATTGTCCAATACATAGTAAACAAAGTAATAATATTTACCTCTCAATAGGGTACATCCATCGAAATTGAACAGGTCCAGCTAGTAATGCCTCTTCGGCCAAGTGTATGGGCAAGTGTTCCATTATGTCAAAGAATGCTGGAGGGAAGATCTTCTCTAAATGACAAAGTGTGAGGGCAATACGATCTTGAATTTTTTCCAGATCAGATGAAGTGTTCACTTTAGAGCATATTGTACGAAAAAAATTACTCAACTCAATGAACACATTAACAACATTCTTGGGTAATGCTCTACGGAGGGTAATTGGAAGTATTTTCTGCATAAGAATGTGATTATCATGACTTTTCATACCCCAAATAGTTTGTTTTTCCTCATTAACGTGACGAGATATGTTAGATGCATACCCATCGGGAGGTCTTAAGCTTTTCAACACCTTACAAAATGTACTCTTCTCCGCATTAATCATAGTAGCAGATGTAGCAGGTAGGTAGAATCCTCCAGAAGACCGTGGAATTGGATGGAAAGGTTTTCTGATATTCATCTTTTGTAGATCTTTCCTCGCATTCAAGTTGTCTTTTGTCTTCCCTTTCACTCCCAACAATGTGAAAATTATGTTATCACAAACATTCTTCTCTATATGCATGACATCAAGATTATGTCGAACAAGGTTCCCTGCCCAATATAGAAGCTCAAAAAATATACTTCTCTTCTTCCAAATTGTTTTTGGAATTTCACAAATTTTCCTCTTTCTTGAACCTTTTTTCTCATTGTCCATCCTGACCTTCATATCTTCTTTCTTGTATGTTGTTGGTATGCCCTCTAATTCTTGTAGTAACTTTGTTTCTGAAGGTGGTACAGGTTTGTGCCCAAATTCAATTGTTCCATCAAAAGAGATTTTATCTCTACGAAGAGAATGGTTGTAACACCCCCGGAGGGAAGGGTGCCACATCCCCCGCACTAAGGTCCAACACGAGTAACGAAATGGAAGTTCTCACCCGTATCAAACCATAGCGAACGGGAGACACACAAAACTCACACCCTCGCTAGGCGGCCTAGACCCTCAAGAACTGCGAGAATTAAAATCAGAGTACCGGAAGCAAATCATATACCAAACATGATACCCAAGATCACATATATACATGTCAAAATGGGGAAGGGTCAAGTATTCCCATCAACAAGCTAGCTTATATACAAATGTACAATGCCATCACGGCCAAAATAGCACAAGTGTATACCGAATACATAATCCAAAATGCGTAAAGTAAGGAAAAGGAAAATCCACTACGATGCATGAAGACCCAAGCTATACCACAAGTAAACCCAAAAGACACTTGCCGCCTAGCTTGACTCGGAAGAACCTGCAAACTCAAAAGAAAGGGAAAAGGGGAAAAACAACAATGAGGGTTAGTCCTAGCGACTAGTGAGGGGGCTAACTCACGCACCCGATATATATGTATATAGAGCAAAGCATTTAATCAAAACGGAAGAATCCTTGAACCGAGAGTGGTTTTAACAAGCCAAATTAATTCCCGTGATATAGATATACATAGGTTAAAGGAGAGGTACAAGGCCAAAAGCCAAACTCCAAGTTTTAGGTAAATTAAGAATCCACTCTCGTTCCATAGATCATACAAAGCTAAACTAACTCGGCGAGTACGAGTCACACACATCCCAACTTCCATATACAAAGATCAAAGCAAAATAAAACAAATCAGAATCCATCCCCAACACCGGTTGATAGAATGGTTGATCGGCCCTAACTATCCACATACACAGATGAGACAAGGTTTAATTACTACCTTGAAACCTTCGGCGGTTGCCTCCGCCGGCTCAAGAGAAACACCCTTCCTCAACCTCCCAAGGTTGGGCTAGACTCTCAAATGGAGGTGTTTATGGAAGAGCTCGGCGACCCCTCGGCCTTCCCGAGATTACCATACCACACTCCGGGGCCCAAACATATCACGAAAGTCACACAAACATACCTCAAAGCTTATCTTTCAAAGCCATATCTCGCTTACACACACACACTTGCACAAAACTAAACTTTTCAAACGAAAGCAAAATAGCTTATATACTTATACAAAACATTTTAAACTATTATAACAAATGGGGAAAATCCCGCAACATAAGTATCATACACTTATTTACCATATATTATACGTATCCACATGCGAGGCCTCAAATCAAGTAGGGTTATAGGTCGAATTACTAAAATAACAAAAACCTCACCTTAACAACGAACGTAGTGGAGACAAGAGTGTGACAACCGGACACCTACGGAGCAAGCTCGTCCTCTACAGGGAGATCCTCTGAACAAGACAAACAACAAGGAACACTCTTAGACTTAATATGAACCACATTGACGCTCGGTACATGCGTATGTATGTTTATGATGCAAATGATATGAAATGAATCCACATTTAGACCATTTGTGAGCATTCAATACATATACGGACATATGTAAAAAACGAGAAGATAAATCAAAGCACAAATTCATAACATAAGGCTTAACACAAAATATAACAAGTTGGTCATCCATACACACCAAAACGAGGCAAGAAGGATCAACAAGAAGCAACGGAAAGGAAGCAAAACCAAGCAAAGACGGACGAAAAACTAGAGTTCCTAGGGGACACGCCCGTGCCCCCTGGAAGGGCAAGTTGAGACACCCCCGTGTCTCAGTACAGAAACCGAACAACAGAATCCCGAACGTGACACGCCCGTGTCACCAACATAGGGCAAACCGAGACACCCCCGTGTCTCGGTACAGAAAAACGTAATCGGCTCAAACATCAAACTCAGCAACCTAATTAAGACTAATCACTCATACTCCAACTACCAAGCAAGGAAATGTAATAAATGCTAAGAATTAAGTCCTAGGAGCATAATATCATCATCAAATCTCAAGGAAACAAGAAAGGAGCAAGAATCCAACAAATTCTCCCAACACCTACTATTCACATGCTTGCTATATCTCATCAATCAACCAAGGAAATGAACTCAAGAGCACATAAAAGAGAGAAGAGAGAGAGTAGATGACAACCATGAACTCACCTTTCAAATTTGAGAAGCTTGGGTGAAGATTTGAGCTCAAAATCAAGAAAATGGGCAAAGGGTTTTCTTCTTCCTTCTTGCTTCCTTGTGTTGATCGGTTTTGGGAGAGAGAGGGAGAGATTGGATCGTTTTTCAGAGGTTAAGGGGGAGAGGAGAGCTTAGCTCATGGATACAAAGTCAAGGTTAAGGTTGGGTTGAGTTAAGAGGGGTTCACAAAGACTTATTAGGTCAAAAAGGTGTCTCTCAAGCATAAGGGGCTCGTTACGGGTGAAATTCGAAGGTCTTAACGAGCTTAGAAAAATGTGAGGTCCCATTAAAACCGAATCGTCGAAATGAGTTCAACGGAGGTGACGAAATTCAAATCCGAATTCCCGAGCTCAAGATACGCGTCCCGGAACCCAAGGTGCGCTAAATGCTCTTTAGCCTCCTTTAGGTCCCGTCTCCAAAACGAACCCAAAAAGGTAACCAAAACAAATACCAAAACATCTAACGAGCACATAACCGAGTCCATAAAGCATATAATTCACACATATCACGAATTCACAAAAATCTGAATTAAATACGAATCTGGAACGAGCAAAATACAAGGTGAAGGAAAAATTAAACGTTCAAGTTAAACAAATTCATACCAAAGCAATTAAGTTCAAATAACTTCAATTAATCCACGTTAGTAATTAACTATCGCATAATCACTTAAAGTAATAATTAAATAGTGCACAAAAGAGGTTACCTTAAAAGTCTGATTAGTCGGGATATTACAAACCTCCCTCCTTCAAAAGGACCTGTCCTCAGGTCCGAGGCGAGGTCTTGAAAAGATCCGGATACAACTGCTTAATCTTGTCCTCAGTCTCCCAAGTGGCTTCCTCGGATTCCTGATCACACCACAAGACTTTCACATGAGGGATCTGTCTATTCCTCAACTCTTGCATCTTCCGATCCAACACCTGAACTGGATACTTCTTCAAAGTCAAATCCGGTTCTAACTGAACTTTCTCGACTGGAAGAATAGAAGACTCATCGGGATAATGTTTCCGAAGCTGCGAGACATGAAACACATTGTGAATCCCGGTCAAACTCGGTGG
The DNA here is from genome assembly GCA_037501455.1 of Lantana camara. Lineage (NCBI taxonomy): Eukaryota > Viridiplantae > Streptophyta > Magnoliopsida > Lamiales > Verbenaceae > Lantana > Lantana camara. Next base: position 59,434,994 of record CM074858.1, read on the forward strand.
TAAATCAAGTCTGTAGGCTACTTCCCCAACTCGATCAAGGATCTCAAAGGGGCCTAAGTAGCGAGGGTTAAGCTTCCCGCCTTTACCAATCCGAGCATACCCTTTTCTAGGAGATGCGTTTAAAAAGACCTTATCTCCTTTCTCAAACTCTAAGGTTCGTCTTCTCCTATCTGCATAGCTTTTCTGCCGGTCTTGTGCTGCTTTCAACCTCTGTTTAATCACTTTCACCCTCTCAATGGTATCCCGAATTTCCTTAGGCTTCTTAGCTCTCTCGAGCTTTCCATCTTTGGTCCATCTCCACTCATCTATATCCCAAAAGAGAGGGGATCGGCACTTCCTTCCATATAATGCCTCATGCGGTGCCATCCCAATAGAAGACTGAAAGCTTTTATTGTAGGCATACTCAATCAAATCCAATTGTTCATCCCACGAATCTTGATAATCTAAGGCACAAGCACGAAGCATGTCCTCGAGATACCTTATTAGCCTCTCAGACTGGCCATCCGTCTGTGGGTGGAATGCAGTACTAAAGTGGTGCTTCATCCCCAAACACTTCTGTAATTCCTGCCAAAAACCGGATGTGAACCGAGGATCTCTATCTGAAACAATGCTGACCGGAGTACCATGCAATCTAACAATCTCCTTCCGATATAACCGGGCCAACTTAGGAACCTTATCGGACATCTTCACCTTAAGAAAATGCACCGACTTCGTCAACCGATCAATAATCACCCAAATTCCATCGGAACCTCCTTTGGTCCTTGGCAAGCCGGACACGAAGTCCATTGTCACTTGCTCCCACTTCCACTCGGGTATTGGAAGTGGTTGGAGAGTTCCTCCCGGTTTCTGGTGTTCTGCTTTCACCACTTGGCATGTTTGACATCTTCTAACATAGTTAGCAACGTCTCTCTTCATGCCATTCCACCAATATAAAATCCTTAGATCCTTGTACATTTTGGTGGTACCGGGATGTACTGCATTGACTTGTGGGCTTCATCAAGTACCAACTGCTTAAGATCTTCCAGAACACACACCCGAGCCTTAAACCTGAAGAACCCTGAATCATCAAATCCAAACTTGGTTTCAGGATCAATCCTTGACTTAGTTATCAGTTTCTGAATCTCGGGATCCACATATTGAGCTTCTATCAATCTCTGCTTCAAAACCGGCTGAACCGAGATATTAGCCAAACGAGCCTCTGAAACCAGAATCACTGAACCTTGTCTACTAGAACCTGCTTCCAAACCTGAAACACTCGCTTTCCTACTCAAAGCATCCGCCACCACATTGGCTTTCCCCGGATGGTACTGAATCTTACAATCATAATCCTCAAGTGTCTCCATCCATCTCCTCTGTCTTACGTTCAAATCCTTCTGGGTAAACAGATACTTAAGACTCTGGTGGTCGGTGAACACTTCAAAAGTAACACCATAAAGGTAATGTCGCCATTTCATCAAGGCAAACACCACTGCCGCGAGTTCCAAGTCATGAGTGGGATAGTTTCTCTCGTGATCCTTTAACTTCCGTGAGGCATAGGCTACAACCTTACCATTCTGCATTAACACACAACCGAGACCTTCCTTCGAAGCATCGGTGTAGACTGAGTAGCCTTCCGAACCCTCGGGTAGGGTTAAAATCGGTGCAGTAGTCAATCTCTCCTTAAGAGTTTTGAAACTCTTCTCACACGCCTCATTCCACTCGAACTTCACCTCTTTCTTAGTTAACCGGGTCAACGGGGAGGCAATCTTCGAGAAATCTTTCACAAAGCGCCTATAATACCCTGCCAACCCGAGAAAACTTCTCACTTCCGAGGCATTCTTAGGTTGCTTCCAAATCATAACCGTTTCAACCTTCGCCGGATCCACTTCTATACCATTTCCAGAAATGAAGTGACCCAAAAAGGAAACTCGATCCAACCAGAACTCGCACTTACTGAACTTGGCGAACAATCTGTGCTCCCGTAGTGTAGACAAGACAATACTCAAATGCCGCGCGTGCTCTTCCTCGGACCTCGAATACACCAGAATATCATCTATAAAGATGACCACGAAATTATCGAGGTAAGGCCGGAATATTCGATGCATCATATCCATAAACGCGGCTGGGGCATTGATAAGACCAAAAGGCATGACCACAAACTCGAAATGCCCATATCTCGTGTTAAAACCCGTCTTCGGTATATCTCCCTCCCGGATACGCAATTGGTAATACCCTTGCCTTAAATCCAACTTGGTATAAACACTTGAACCTTGCAAGAGGTCGAACAACTCTTCAATGTGAGGGAGCGGGTATTTGTTCTTAACCGTTAACCGGTTCAGCTCACGGTAGTCAATACACATTCGCAAAGTCCCGTCTTTCTTCTTTACAAATAGAACCGGAGCACCCCACGGAGAAGTGCTCGGGCGAATGTAACCACACTCTAAGAGCTCGTCCAATTCTGTCTTCAACTCCTTCAACTCGGCTGGAGCCATCCTATAGGGAGATTTCGCATACGGTTCTGCTCCGGGATAGAGATCTATTACAAACTCGACGTCCCGATCCGGAGGTAAAGATCCCAAATTCTCCGGAAACACATCGGGGAATTCCTTCACGATCTCCGTCTCTTCGAGCTTGGCCTAATCCTTTGGCTTATTCAAAAGGTAGGCCACATAGCCCGTCGCACCGTCCCGGAACAATCTACTTACTTCCATGAAGGAAATAAAAGGGCAGGTCTTCAACCTCTGACCTGCAAAGACCGTAGAACCCAAAGTCACTCTCTTAGCAAAACAATCCATCATGGCTCAGTAACGGTACAACCAGTCCATTCCTAGAATCACCCCATACTTTTTAATCGGCATCTTGATCAAATCTGCCGGATACTCTTGATCTTCCACAACCACCGGACAACCACGGTAAACACAATTCGTAGCCAAAGTAGCACCAAGGGGAAAAGAAACAATAAAGGAATCATCTAGGCAAGCAACAGGCAATGGAAGAGTAGAAGCAAGCCGGGAAGCAATAAATGAATGCGTTGCTCCCGGATCAAACAATGCATGCAATGGAATGCCATGGATGTGGATAGTACCTTCAACAACGGCATTGGCATCCACCTCTACATTCTCTTCCTCGCCCTCCAAAGCATAGGCTCTCGCTTGGATCGGTGCTCTCGGAGGCATCACATTCAACGGCTGAAGAGCTCGAGGCTGAGGTGCTCTCGCTTGAGGACAAGTACTAATCAAATGACCGGGCTCTCCACACTTATAACATCTTCTCAATTTCTTTCGGCAATTCTCCTCGGTGTGATTGGGACCCTTGCAATAACTACATTGAATCGGGGCCGGTAGAGCTGGTGTCGCCGGTACCGGAGGTCGAGCTTTCTTAACTGAAGTAGTAGGACCTTGGGGTTTAAAGACCAGAGGCCCACTATAGGATGCAGGCCTCTTCCCCAAATTAGAGCTTGAACCTTGGTTCCAAGAGTAAGTCGGTCTCAATCTTGTGTTGTTAGCTTCCACTTTGATCGCCTTCCTCGTAGCCTTTTCCCACGTATCCACGGTAGCAGCCTTAAGAGCATTCTGGATCTCATATCTTAAACCATGAATAAAGTTACGAGCCTTCTGGGTATCATCATTGGTGATGTGTGGAGCATACGGTGAAAGTCTCTCAAATTCCAAAATATACTCTTCAACCGAACGGTTCCCTTGTATCAATTCTGTAAATTGCTGAAGTCTTCTCTCACGAGCACTTGGTGGAACATACTTGTGACGAAACTCTCTGACAAAGCTTTCCCAATCAAACTCTTCTCCATTCCTCTCCAATCGAGCTCTCATAGCCTTGAGCCAATTGGACGCGGGGCCTTGAACAAACCGGGCCGTGCAAACAGCTTTCTGATGGGAAGGAGCGGGGCAAATTTCCCAAATTCCCGTAACTTCTGACAACCACTCTTCGGCTTGGATGTCATCTCCTCCATACCACTTCGGGGGATTGTTGTTTCTGAACTCCTTAAAGGCCGGAGTTACTTGCCCACCTTGTCCTTCCCAATGTGGATTATCTCTTTGATTCTGCTGAAGCTGATTCAAAAGAGCCTGCACAATATTCTCAGCATTCATCGGAGGAGGTGGAGATGCTTGTGGAGGGGGTCGATTAAGATCAGGAGTCTGCTCCCTATCTGCTCTCCTTCTTGGAGGCATCCTGAAGATTCACAAATCAAGAAGATATCGATGCATGGGGTTCAGTTCATGATCATGAAGTCAATTATCTAGAATTTAAACAATTAAGTCACATAGAGATGTAAATGAATGCAAATAATCACATACTCCTATACCGAATGACCTGGACAGACCCAACACGACTCCAGAGCTCCGGTTTTGCAACCGAGAGCTATGATACCACGCAAGGATGTAACAACCCCCGGAGGGAAGGGTGCCACATCCCCGCACTAAGGTCCAACACGAGTAACGAAATGGAAGTTCGTACCCGTATCAAACCATAGCGAACGGGAGACATACAAAACTCACACCCTCGCTAGGCGGCCTAGACCCTCAAGAACTGCGAGAATTAAAATCAGAGTAGCGGAAGCAAATCATATACCAAACATGATACCCAAGATCACATGTATACATGTCAAAATGGGGAAGGGTCAAGTATTCCCATCAACAAGCTAGCTTATATACAAATGTACAATGCCATCACGACCAAAATAACATAAGTATATACCGAATACATAATCCAAAATGCGTAAAGTAAGGAAAAGGAAAATCCACTACGATACATGAAGACCCAAGCTATACCACAAGTAAACCCAAAAGACACTTGCCGCCTAGCTTGACTCGGAAGAACCTGCAATCTCAAAAGAAAGGGAAAAGGGGAAAAACAACAATGAGGGTTAGTCCTAGCGACTAGTGAGGGGGCTAACTCACGCACCCGATATATATGTATATAGAGCAAAGCATTTAATCAAAACGGAAGAATCCTTGAACCGAGAGTAGTTTTTACAAGCCAAATTAATTGCCGTGATATAGATATACATAGGTTAAAGGAAAGGTACAAGGCCAAAAGCCAAACTCCAAGTTTTAGGTAAATTAAGAATCCACTCTTGTTCCATAGATCATATAAAGCTAAACCAACTCGGCGAGTACGAGTCACACACATCCCAACTTCCATATACAAAGATCAAAGCAAAACAAAACAAATCAGAATCCATGCCCAACACCGGTTGATAGAAGGGTTGATCGGCCCTAACTATCCACATACACAGACGAGACAAGGTTTAATTACTACCTTCAAACCTTCGGCGGTTGCCTCCGCCGGGTCAAGAGAAACACCCTTCCTCAACCTCCCAAGGTTGGGCGAGACTCTCAAATGGAGGTGTTGATGGAAGAGCTCGGCAACCCCTCGGTCGTCCCGAGATTACCATACCGCACTCCGGGGCCCAAACATATCACGAAAGTCACACAAACATACCTCAAAGCTTATCTTTCAAAGCCATATCTTGCTTACACACACACACACACTTGCACAAAACTAAACGTTTCAAACGAAAGGAAAATAGCTTATATACTTACACAAAACGTTTTAAACTCTTATAACAAATGGGGCAAATCCCGCAACATAAGTATCATACACATATTTACCATATATTATACGTATCCACATGCGAGGCCTCAAATCAAGTAGGGTTATAGGTCGAATAACTAAAAGAACAAAAACCTCACCTTAACAACGAACGTAGTGGAGACAAGAGTGTGACAACCGGACACCTATGGAGCAAGCTCGTCCTTTACAGGGAGATCCTCTGAACAAGACAAACAACAAGGAACACTCTTAGACTCAATATGAACCACATTGACGCTCGGTACATGCGTATGTATGTTTATGATGCAAATGATATGAAATGAATCCACATTTAGACCATTTGTGAGCATTCAATGCATATACGGACATATATAAAAAACGAGAAGATAAATCAAAGCACAAATTCATAACATAAGGCTTAACACAAAATATAACAAGTTGGTCATCCATACACACCAAAACGAGGCAAGAAGGATCAACAAGAAGCAACGGAAAGGAAGCAAAACCAAACAAAGACGGACGAAAAACTAGAGTTCCTAGGGGACACGCCCGTGCCCCCCCTGGAAGGGCAAGTTGAGACACCCCCGTCTCTCAGTATAGAAACCGAACAACAGAATCCCGCGTGTCACCAACATAGGGCAAACCGAGACACCCCCGTATCTCGGTACAGAAAAACGTAATCGGCTCAAACATCAAACTCAGCAACCCAATTAAGACTAATCACTCATACTCCAACTACCAAGCAAGGAAATGTAATAAATGCTAAGAATTAAGTCCTAGGAGCATAATATCATCATCAAATCTCAAGGAAACAAGAAAGGAGCAAGAATCCAACAAATTCTCCCAACACCTACTATTCACATGCTTGCTATATCTCATCAATCAACCAAGGAAATGAACTCAAGAGCACATAAAAGAGAGAAGAGAGAGAGTAGATGACAACCATGAACTCACCTTTCAAATTTGAGAAGCTTGGGTGAAGATTTGAGCTCAAAATCAAGAAAATGGGCAAAGGGTTTTCTTCTTCCTTCTTGCTTCCTTGTGTTGATCGGTTTTGGGAGAGAGAGGGAGAGATTGGATCGGTTTTCAGAGGTTAAGGGGGAGAGGAGAGCTTAACTCATGGATACAAAGTCAAGATTAAGGTTGGGTAGAGTTAAGAGGGGTCCACAAAGACTTATTAGGTCAGAAAGGTGTCTCTCAAGCATAAGGGGCTCGTTACGAGTGAAATTCGAAGGTCTTAACGAGCTTAGAAAAATGTGAGGCTTGTCCCATTAAACCCGAATCGTCGAAATGAGTTCAACGGAGGTGACGGAATTCAAATCCGAATTCCCGAGCTCAAGATACGCGTCCCGGAACCCAAGGTGTGCTAAATGCTCTTTAGCCTCCTTTAGGTCCCGTCTCCAAAACGAACCCAAAAAGGTAACCAAAACAAATACCAAAACATCTAACGAGCACATAACCGAGTCCATAAAGCATATAATTAACACATATCACGAATTCACAAAAATCTGAATTAAATACGAATCTAGAACGACCAAAATACAAGGTGAAGGAAAAATTAAACGTTCAAGTTAAACAAATTCATACCAAAGCAATTAAGTTCAAATAACTTCAATTAACCCACATTAGCAATTAACTATCGCATAATCACTTAAAGTAATAATTAAATAGTGCACAAAAGAGGTTACCTGAAAAGTCTGATCAGTCGGGATGTTACAATGGCCCGTTGGTAAAAGCGACGATGATCACAATAGCAAAATTTATGACCATTATACAAATATTCAGATCTGGTATGCCTTCCGCAATTTGGGCAAGCAAACTCCCCTTTTGTACTCCACCTAGAAATGATACTATGTCCTGGAAAGTCACTAATTGTCTACAATAGTGCTGCATGCATTTGAAAGAGTTGATTGTTTACTGCATCAAAAGTCTGGACTCCAATATCCCATAACTCTTTTAAATCTTCAACTAGAAGCTGGAGAGGTACATCGATATTGTTCCCTAGCCCCTTTGGCCCATCAATTAGAGTTGACAGTATGAGAGAAGGTTGTTTCATACATAGCCAAGGAGGCAAGTTATAAACAATCAACACGATTGGCCAAACACTATAGCTGACATTCATGTTTCCAAAGGGATTGAACCCATCTGTTGCTAACCCAAGTCTTACATTTCGAATGTCTGACTTAAAGTTTGGAAACCTTTCATCGAAGCTTTTCCATGCAATGTTATCAGCTGGATGCCTATATACTCCATCAGTTATGCGCTTCTCCTCATGCCATTTCATATGAGAGGCAGTCATCGATGACATAAACAATTTTTGTAATCGTGGCTTCAAAGGAAAATATCTCACTCGTTTGTTTGCTTTACTTTTAGATTGATCTTTATACCTAGATTCACCACATATTTCACACTTATCTAACTTGCTATCTTTCCCCCTAAACAACATACAACTGTTAGGACATATATCAATTGTCTCATAGGTAAAACCAAGTTCAGTTGTTATTTTATTGGATTCATAATAGTTGGCTGGTAGATTTACACCATCAGGGAAAGAGTCTCTCAATAATTCAAGGAGTAAGTCAAAGGACTTGTTAGACCAACGTGATAGTGTTTTAATCTGCATTAAACGAGCAAGAAAACTATGTTTCGTTTGCTTTCCACATCCAGGGAACAACTCAGTTTCGGCATCAGCTAATAACTTCAAGAACTTTTTTGTTTCTGCATTAGCTTCAGGTAACTCATGTAAGTTAGTTTGAATATTGTTGCTATAATTTGCATCATCACGATGAATTCCCATTGACTCGTGCACCGTACCAATAAGATCATCACCTAAATTTGAATAATGGGTAGATTCACCATTTTCTGCTGTGGGAAGTGGCACATAAAGTTCACCATGACAAGTCCAATTTCTATATCGGGTGTTAAAACCATCCCTAATGCAATGTAACATCACATCTTCACGACTCTTATAGAGTCGGTTTTTACATTTTATACAAGGACAACAAACTTTGGACCCAATTTCTTTACTCATGAATGCAAAATCCAGGAAATACTCAACTCCAGAAATGTAATCATTACATAGGCGATCAGACAAATCAATCCAGGTTTTGTCCATTTCCAGAAGCTTTACTTCTAACAAAAATTGTAGTTAAAATATTAAAAACATTATTAAAGTAGCACACATATAAGATGATTAAGGGGAAAAAAAATGTAAAATCAACATTCACGATCGGAAAAGAAACTTAAACAAATATAAGATGATCACCTCTTTTTTTAGAATTAGCAGAAGGTCTCAAGAAAAGTACATTAACAGTCACTCTCAAGATTAACAACAATTCTGGAAAAAAAAAAGATGAGCTTCGTAACGAATCGCCAATATTTAAGCATATTTAAATATAGATTTCAGCGTATTTCTAGATATATTTCAGCATAATTCATCATATATTCTAGCATAAATTTCAGCATATAATTCAGCACATTTCAGCATGTATGTTAGCACAGGTTGTACAACTAATACATAAAAGTCTCAAACCAATTTTAGAAGCAATAACAACAGCCAGAATTCTAATCATCAAAGTAAGACAGTGTATATATATACCAACTCAAGATATATAACTCAACTAGTTCAAAAGAATGTTGTTTAGCATACAAACCATCTTTCTTGATATTGCTACAAAATATAACCAACTTATCCCACAAAGCCAAATCTAATACATCACTCATGTCAAGAAATGAAAAAAAGAAGATCATTTTACGGATCGAGATGCACTCATAACCAGATCATAAACAATTCAAACTCTTACTTTCTTATTTACAACCTTTTATTTACTTGTTTTCATCATATATTATAAAGTACAGATCAAGGATTAGCAACGGGTCTGCACAAAAGAAAGTTAAAACTAGATTTGTAATCCAATCGCCAAAATTTCAGCAAGTTTTAGCATATATTGTGAAGCAAATTATTAGTCAAGCATTGCTGCACAGAAAACAAGAAGTGATAAGAAAGCAGAATGCGTAGAAAAAGAGTGGGAGTGAAATGAGAACAAACAAATTGGAATAAAATTAGTATACTAAATAAGATCTATACATATATTTACCATTGATTTTCAATTCTTTGTATAATAGGAACTCTTGAATGCAATTATAGTTTCTTAGATCAATTAATGGACAAGTGATCTCTACAAAATTCAATATGCTTAATCTCTCATGCCTATTTCAGTTGCATTTCACATATACGAACAGTAGGTTGCATGGTTTATGATATAGAACATGTAGCACCCGAGCGTAAGGTACCACATCCCCCGCACCGATCCGACCCGTATATGAAATGGAAGTCCATACACGTGCCAAATCCACGGCGAACGGGGACACAACACACACGCTATGCTAGGCGGGACTAACCCTTAAACCATTCCACTCAAGAAACATATAGAATCAGAGTTAAAGAAAATTTGCGGAAGCCATAACGACAAAGCATATACAGTGAGCCAACAAGCTCCAAAAATCAATATACAAGAGCATTCAAATATGCACGGCACTCACGGCCTACAAAATCATAACGCTCCAATCTAAACTATGATCAAATACAAAAGTAGCAACAAGAGTATGAATATGAGACTGAAAAGAAGTGCTAAACATAAATGCAAGACCTAGACGACTTGTATTCCCGCCTAGCACTCCTATACCTACACAAAACAGCTGAAAACAACCGGGTTCAGTCTAAAAGAGACTGGTGGGTATAAAAACGGGGCATAAGAAATATAATATCGCATAAATTAAACACATACATGCAAGCCCTAATCCCGTGTGAAGTTTGACAAGAATTTACCAAGTGGTTAAAACAATAGAAAACATCAACGGGATTACGACGTTCATATTCATTCATAATTGTTCATAAGGGTTTAAGCTCGGCGAGTGAGCGTGCACAATCTCCAACCTTCTCCTCGTGTAATCATATCATAATTATTGGTTGTCATACATATCTTTCGTTCACATACATAAATGATCATAATCATACATATACACCTTCTTCCTCCGGGTGGTGGACAAGTTAGCTAGACCTGACCACCGGTTCATACATAATGGCTAGTGAGGTACATGAATCCTCAAAAGCCCGACCTGTGTTTCCTTGTCAAAACTCCTAACGAGGTCCATATCGTCGTAAATTTGGTTGGAACTAGTATATGGGATCCCTGTCAGCCCTTGCTTCCTCGGTTAGCCACATATACTAAGTCCCGGGGCCCGTGAACATAACATACATGCAATCTCGCCAAAACATAAGGTAGGGTTTCATAAATAAAAGGGGTCATACGTTTGAAATCATTTACCCAGAATGACTCGATTTAGATAAATATATAATTTTGGCTTAAAACTTTGCACATAAAGGATTTATAGGGTTGTTTTAACTAATAGAAGAAAAACCCAGCTTTACCAAAGCAAAATAAAGGCACAAGCATCTCAATGCTCGCCCTCGTCTCCGACCAAACCCGAATCTGTGCAAAAGAAAAGGTATGAGACTCAATGACCACATATGACGCTCGGCAATGAAGTGAATATGACATGAATGCATAAATGATCATGTTATATCATAAAAATGTTCATGTGCACGATTAAAGAATTTAAATCATATAATCAAATCATTCGTTCATATATTTCATTCAATTTCATAATTTCATAAATTCATAACATTCATATAATTTTCATAAATTCATAATATTCATAAATTCCTAATGCATATCCATTAATCTAAAATCCATTTAATAAGCATAACACATATTATTCAATTTCACATTTAGGAATAAAATAAATAATTGGAAACGTTCAAACAATAGTCAGTAGAATAAATACGCGAAATGGAAATCAATTAATTTCAGAAATTAGATTAAATCAAATAATATTTAAAATATATAATAAATATATATATATATATATATAATATAATAATATCATATAATACATATAATATACATATGTACATATACATTATATATATATAAATACGCACACACACAAACATACCCATGCATGCATGCACACACATCACAAATATATATATACTATATATATTATACTCATGCATGCAAAATTCCAAGATTCAAACACAATCACAGCAGCCTATTTACACATGCATGCAACAACACAATTGCACAGGTTATATACAGCAGCAACACACATTCACGCAAGGAAGAAGAAGAAAATGCAGGCAAAAGAATTCAGAAAAACGGGGTGACACCCCCGTGTCACCCTCCCAGCCTGGACCGAGACACCCCCGTGTCTCGGTACAGCAGCTCCAGACCACACAGCACCCCCGTTCCTCGCTGGAACGGGCTGAAATGGCACGCCCGTGACGAGCAGCAGCAGCAGCCTCTGTTGACAGCACAAACGCAGAAACAGAGCAGCCCTAACCAGCAAGAAAGAAGGCAACCAAGGCAACTAAACTAAGCATGAAAGGTAGCAAGAACACAACTAAAATACACACCACACAGCCACGAACTGGACAGTCAAAGAAAGAAGGAAATCGGTAGTTTTGACAGCAACACAGCGTGATAAAAACAGGGCCAAAACTGGAGGAAAACAGAGCATGCTTGCTCTCGGTTCATACGACTCAGATCAGGTCCAAAAGGCCAACAAAAGTGCAGCAAAACAACATGAAACCAACACAAGATTCAGTCCCACACAAGCTCACACAAGAAGGAAACCGTACGTGACAAACATGTGGGATTTTCTCAAAAGATCATAAATGAAATCTCATAAATATTTCAACAACCGTGAAATCTATGATCATAAATGTTATTAGGAAGTCAAACAATTAATCTCAGGCTTGGAATCAATCAAAACCATAGAGAATCGAAGGAAATCAAGAATTTTGCACAAAACTCCATTTCGAGAAAAACAGTCCAGGAAGAAGAAACCATGCTCAAAATCATGAATGAAAAGATGGAAATGATCAGAATTAAACATATAATAAAACCCTTAACTTACCTTGATGATTGGATGAAGTTTGGATGAGATTTGAGCTCCAAAATCTCCAAGGATGAAAGGGTTACGGGTCTGGAATGAGGAACAGAAGCTTTGGCTGAGTTTTGGGGATTGTGTGAGGATAATCTCGGTTAAGGCTTGTTATGTCATGATAGATGGTTGAGTTAGGGTTTCAAAGAATCAAACCATGGTTAATTTGGTTATGGTTTGAGCAAGATATGGCTGATTTTGTACAACAAGGTCAAATTGGTCTCCGTTTCATTTTTCGGTTGGATTTCGGAGTTTCAAACGACTTAGGAAAAATGTAAGGCTAAGTTTACTAAACTCGAATTTTTGTTACGAGTTCAGCGGAGTTGACGGAACTCGAATCCGAGTTCCCGAGCTCAAGATATTAAATTCGGAACCAAGGGTACGCTAAGTGCTCGTTAGCTCCCGTTTTGGTTCCTCGAAACAAATTAAATCTGTTAACATATCAAATGAATTCGAAAACATAAATTGAGCATAAAATCATGTTCATAACACATATATGTACAACATATTACAAAATCGTGGCAATTTGATATCATATCATATAAGAACGGAGCACAAAATAAACGAACAAGCTCATACAGGCAATTCATGCATAAATTATGAAATCCCATGCAATTCATGCAATATAAATTAATTCCCATGCATAAATTATGATTTTCATGCATAATTATTTTATTCAACGTATAAATATATATATAAATAATTAATTAATTAAAACATGATTAATTAACATAACATATAATTAGTATAATCATTAAATTAATAATAATAATTAAACATATATATATATATATATATATATATATAATACGAAATATATATATATAATTAATAATATTAAAATAAAATAATATAACATAATATAATAAAATAATAACAATTATAATAAAATTAAATATAAAACACGTAAAAACAATTAATTCGCGCAATTTGGTAAACACATACATTCGTACCTTTACGTCCGAGAAATCGGGGCGTTACAATCTCTCCCCCTTAAAAGAATCCGTCCTCGGATTCATTGCTCGCTCGGAAACAACTCGGGGTGAAACCTTTTCATCTTATCCTCCGTCTCCCACGTAGCCTCTTCGGTTTTATCACTTCTCCAAAGAACCTTGACTAGTGGAATACGCCGATTTCGAAGTTCCTGAAACTTTCGATCCAATATCTTAATCGGCTTCTGAACGAAGGTGAGATCCGGTTCTAATTCCACTTCTTCAACCGGTAGAACCTCGGACTCATCTCGATAATACTTTCGGAGCTGTGAAACATGAAACACGTTATGAATTCCAGTTAAATTCGGAGGCAAGTCCAATCGATAAACCGTATCCCCAGTCTTCTCTAAAATCTCATATGGTCCCATATACCAAGTGTTTAATTTTCCTCCTCGTCCAATCCTTGAGAATCCTTTTCGTGGGAAAGCCTTTAAGAAAACCTTATCTCCAATCTCAACCTCCAATTTCTTCTTCCGAAGATCTGCATAAATCTTTTGTTGATCCTGAGCGGCCTTCATCCGTTGTCTAATTATCTGGACCTTATCAATAGCCTCTTGTACAGCCTTAGAGGGTTTTTCCTTCTTTTCCCCTCTTTTAATCCCTTCTTGCTTGGTCCAATTCCATTCCTCCAAGTCAAAGAACAACGGTGATCGACATTTACGTCCATAAAGAGCTTCATAAGGGGCCATTTCAATCGAGGCTTGATAGCTATTGTTGTAAACAAACTCGATTAACTGTAACTATTCATTCCACAAGCTTTGAAAATCCAATGCACATGCTCTCAACAGATCCTCCAGATACTTAATCAACCTTTCTGATTGTCCGTCGGTCTGAGGATGGAAAGCTGTGCTGAATTGAAGCCTTGTTCCCAAACACTGCTGTAATTCTTGCCATAACCTTGAAGTAAATCTGGGATCCCGATCCGAGACAATACTAACAGGTACACCATGAAGCCTGACAATCTCCTCATTGTATCTCTTGGCCAACTTACTCACTTTATCGGACATCCTGATAGTAAGAAAATGAGCTGACTTCGTCAACCTGTCCACACTAACCCAAATTCCATCGAAACCTCCTCTCACTTTTGGTAATCCCGAAACAAAATCCATAGTTATTTGTTCCCATTTCCATTCCGGGATAGGTAATGGTTGAAGTAGCCCCGATGGCTTCTGATGTTCTGCCTTAATCACTTGACAAGTCATACAGTGTTTCACAAAGTTGATAACATCCCTTTTCAATCCATTCCACCAATAGAATTGCTTAAGATCCTTATACCTTTTGTTCCTCCGGGAAGTAACGAATACCCTGACCGATGGGCTTCCTCAAGAATAATCCTTTTTAATTCTTCCGGGACAACAACTCTATTCTTGAATCTTAGAAGTCCCGTATCATCAAACCCAAACGGGCATTCTGAATCAGCTCGAGCTTTCTCAGCTAATTTCTGAACCTCGGGATCAATCCTCTGAGTATCAAATAACCTCTGTTTAAGATCTGGTCGAACTGTAATATTCCGAACACTAGCCCTCAGTCTGAACAACTCATTCTCATCTCCAATTTCCACTTTCACATCGGACACACTAGTTTTCCTACTAAGTGCATCCGCGACCAAATTGGCTTTGTCGGGATGGTATCGGATTGTACACTCATAATCCGCCAAAAGTTCCATCCAACGCCGTTGTCTCTTGTTCAATTCCTTATGTGAGAATAAGTATTGGAGACTCTTGTTGTAGCGCCCCAACGCCACAACCCCGCACCGTTGTATCACCCAAGTAACTAGGAAGCTTTATTACTCGAGAGATACTTCGGCGAACGGACAGAACATAACAAAGACCAGAGTAACCAGTGTTGCCAACGCAGCGGAAATTTCAGAGTAATTTTAAACTTTTGAAAACATGAATGCAACACAGTAGTATATGCATAACCACAGAAACAAGTAGCCATAATATAACATAAAACATTTGTCCAATAGGAAAGCAAAGGAACATAATAAAAACGGAGTCCAAGCAATTCAGGTCGTAGCCTGAACAAGTTCTCATAGTAAAACATGCACATAAAGGTAGAGGTAACCACGACTATGCAGGACAGAGGTAAGTAACTAGCAATCCTGACTTAACAAAAGACCTCCTACAGCTTCAAGATACCTCTAGGAAGCGCCGGGCTGCCTACCTGAAACCATGAGGTCAGAAAACAGGGTGGAGGTATTAGTCAAAGGGACTAAGTGAGATAATTCGTAGAAATAAAGCATAATTGAACTTGTGGGGTTTTGAAAGGTTTTCTTAGTGACTTTTCTCAAACCGGAAAGATAACTCTTTTATCTTGAAATGGGATTTTTCACAAGCACACACAAGCACACATATCAGAGGTTCTGGTTCATACATACTTTATATAAACGGGGAACAGGATACGGGATATTTTCAAAAATATGAACCAGACTTTAAAACCAAAGTTTGCCCGCAAGCTAGGCCATATCCATCCTTTACTCCTCAAAAACATTTACAAAGTTGGTATCGAGATCCGTTAGGACCCCGACACCCATAATCACATGCACCACCCCTTCTCCCCTTATTGTCGCGCCCAGGGAGCTACCCCGCGGTGACGTGCAAAACGGGAGGAATTTACCACCTCTCCCGACCTTCGATGTGGAGTAACCAACCTCCGATTAAACCATCACCAAGGTCATTACGGCGGCCAGTATCATAGTAGCCATTGGCGCACGCCTCCCGGTCTACTACTAACCATACCGCCAGGGCCCAACATAGCAAAATTTCCAAAGCTTGCTTTCAGAATATCAAAAGTGCATAAGCACACAGAGTTCAGAAGACTGAACCTTTAATCAAAGCAGTATAACAGTGAACAGAACGTATATCAGAGATCATTGACTTTAAACTCGAAGCATTGTCCCAAACGGGAAAACGTTAACTTGAAAGATAGGAATCTTTGCACCCGAAGGCGTTGATTTTGAAATCATTTGAAAACGAAGGAATATTCATGGTTCCAGTTGAAATAGTTTAAACCTCACCTATTTATTTAGATAAGTTGATAGTTGGTAGAAGACAGGGTTCACACTGTACCCTGCGGATCCCAGAACTCGGTATTATCTCCTGTAAGTGACAGACTACCATAAGCTTAAGGATCTAAGCCCCACACATGATTAATGATGCATGATTGAGTGCGGATAGTCAAGTATTGGAGTGTAAGATTGAAAAGAATGCGGCACATTTAAACAAGGAATAATCTTTCCCGAAGAAAGAATTCGGGCAAACGATTAGTCTCATGAGAAAGTTCGTGTTAAAAGCTTAGGGGTATGTTCTTAGGGTCTTAGAACAACCCTAATGTGAACTTTGAAACCTACTTTGATCCCTTGTTTTTTTAGAATTTTCGAAAAAGGGTTTGACCGTTGAATTCGTCTCTTTGAAATGATCAATTAGGTTGAAAGTCAAAATTCTTGGTCAAGGTCAAAGTCAAAAGTCAAAGTCAAAGGTCAAGGGTCAAAGGTCAAGGTCAAAGGTCAAAGGTCACTATTTAGGTATACGGTATATATACTGTATGTACACTGTACTTATACTGTATGTATACGTGTATTCATATAGTATGTATACGGTACTTATACTGTATGTATACGGTATCTATACGGGGATACCTACCGTATTTGTACAGTATTTATACAAGGTACATACAGTATTTATACAAGGATACATGCGGTATTTATACTAGAATACATACGGTATTTATACAAAAGTACATACGTATTTATTAAGGAAATACACATAGTATTTATACGAAAGTACACACGTATTTATACATATTGGAATCAAATACGTATACGTATATTATACATGTATACCATAACATATATCAATTGGTCAAGTAATTATGTGACAATTAATTAAACATGTAACATTTAAAACTATAGGTTATACTTTAATTATGTAACATTAAATAACATGTAACATTTAATTAAATCATGAAATAAATTAAATTACCTAAGTATGATCATAAAATAATTAAAATGTAACATATAACATGCTAGCATAATTGTCACATAATTAATTTGTCACAAAATTAAATTATGTAACACATTTCATAATAAACTATACTATAAGAATATAATTCATAAATTCATGAATATTTAAAAACATAAATTAAATCCTAAACCTAGCATAATTAATAAATAAATTAAAACATAAAATAAAACATAAATTAAAACATAATTTAAACTAATTAAAACATAAAAAAAATAAGAAAACTAACCTTAAGGGGGAGAGAGTGAGGCGTGTGAAATGGCTGGTGTGGGGGAGAAATGAGACCCCAACACACTTATTTATAGTTGTAGGGAAGGACTAGAGTGCAAATAATATTTATTTTAGGGGCTTAAGGTGGGGTATTTTGTGAAATTTCCAAAAATAGGTTTCCTTCTTTACATAATTGTCACAGCAGGGGTATTCTGGTAATTCTACCTTTCTCCTTCGTGTTTTTGATGTTGGAAAAGTGCCCAAGAGCTAGGAAATAAAATTAGCTTCGAAACGGTTACTCACGGGTCAAAATCGGACGTACGGTTTAAAAGTTATAAGCTTCGGAAGATTTGATTTTCTTGAATTTCGAAAATTAATTAAATTATGAAATAAATACTAGGATAAGATATGGAGGTCCAAAAGGCTTTCCAAAAATGTAGAAAAAATCGAGGAACGTTATGGTGATGATCTCAAGGGCTAAATCATTCTAACGAAGGAAATATTTCTTACCGACGGAAATTTTTCTTTGAAAATAAATTCTTAAATTGCTCTGGACACATAAACGAAACATCAAAGCATTGAAAAGAGAGTTGAAATATCCTAAGAAGATAGGTATAGGTTCTTTAAGGTCTCCTGAATAAAACGGTATAATGCTGGTTCGGAAATAAATAGTGCTCTTAGGGTTTAAAGGTAGTTTTCCCCCTTTTGGTCACCTAATATCACATATGAGCACTCATTTCATGTAGGGATGCATGATATAAATTGTTTTAAATACGGATCAAGTTCTATAAATGCCCTTACGTTGCCCTTAGCTTACCTTTATTGATCCGATCCCGAACCGGGCTGTCACACTTGTGATCGGAGAAGACCTCGAACGAAATTCCATAAAGATAGTGTCTCCACTTACCCAAAGCAAAGATCACTGCCGCTAATTCCAAATCATGAGTGGGGTAATTCTGTTCATGCTCTTTTAATTTCCTTGAGGCATAGGCGATTACTCTTCCATTTTGCATCAACACACATCCCAAACCTTCCTTTGAGGCGTCCGTATAAACTGTATATCTTTCTGTACCTTTGGGAAGTGCTAATACAGGAGCGGTGGTCAACTTTCCTTTACAAGTTGAAAGCTATCCTCACATGCCTCGTCCCACTCAAACTTAACCGCTTTCTTAGTCAATCGGGTTAAAGGAGCTGTAATCTTCGAAGATCCTGTACAAATCTTCGATAGTAGTCTGCCAAACCCCAGAAACTCCTTACTTCTGAAACATTTTTCGGGCTTTGCCATTGAATAACCGTCTCAATCTTAGAAGGGTCTACCTCCAAACCTTTCCTTGAAATAATATGACCCAGAAATGCTACCTGATCAATCCAAAACTCGCCTTTGCTAAACTTAGCATACAACCGATGCTCTCTTAAGGTATCCAACACAATCCTGAGGTGCCTGGCATGATCCTCCGGAGTTCTCGAATAAACTAAGATGTCATCGATGAAGATTACCACAACTTATCCTTCCATCAGAACTGAACACTCCCGAACCAACTGATCTGTCTGAAGACTCCCACCAAGTGGCGAACTCACCAAATAACAAGAAGAAAAAGCAAATAACAGACAAGCACAGAATAGCAACTAAGTCATAAGAAATAAAGGAATGCGTGGCACCCGAATCAAAGAGTGCATGAATGCTCATGTTATGTATGCATAGGGTACCTTCTACCACAGCTGTGGGATCGATCTCTGCATCTTGCTCTTCACCTTCGAGGGCGTAAGCACGAGCCTGAATCATTGGCCTTTGAACTCCCTTTTTAAATCCCGGGTTCTTATCGGGGCATGTATCCGCCATATGATCAGCTTTTCCACATATTAGGCATAAACCCAACCTCTTCCAGCATTTGTGATAATTGTGAGTTGGCCCTCCACAATATGTACATGGTGGCTTGGATAATCGTGCTTCACTCGGACCTTGTCGATCCCTCGTTGGTGCAGGCAAAGCTGTTGGAACCGGTGGAGTTGGTCCTCCCATTCTTGGCTTCTTAAACGGACCCTTAAGAGGGGGAGTAGCTTGAACCATAGGTCGCTTTCCCGAACTTGTTCCAGAACCTCGCCCCATCAGTGGCCTAAAAATTCGGATCTTTCTTCTTATACTCCTCTTCTTGAACTAGAGCCCTTTGTACCGTATCGGCAAAAGACTCGAAATTGTGACCCGCCTGACCGTGTCTCAAATCCTGTCTTAACCCCGCAATAAATTTCCTTGCTTTCCTTTTCTCATCCCGGGTGACATGAGGAGCATATTTCCCAAGTCTATTAAATACTGTGAGATATTGGGTCACCGTACGCGCTCCTTGCTTTAGATCCATGAACTCTTGCTCCTTTCTCTCTCTCACTACCTCCGGCACAAAGCATTCTCTGAATTCTCTTTTAAAGACCTCCCAAGTTACTTCCTCTTCATCGACCTCAAGTTTCTCCCTTGTTCGTTCCCACCATTCATATGCATCTCCATCAAGTTGGAATATAGCAAATTGAGCCTTCTCTTATGTAGTAAACTGTCGGACCCCAAATATCCTCTCTAGTCGGATCAACCAACCCTCCGAGACCGAATCGTCGATAGAACCAGAAAACCGAGGGGGTTGTAGCTCAGAAACACCCCATGAGGATCTCTATTGTTATGGTTTAGTGGAGGAGCTTGTTGTCCTGCTGGTTGTGGTGGGGGAGCTTGAGCCCTTCTAAGCTCTACATAGTTGAAAACCGCTTCCATGAAATTCCCCATATCTATCGGTGGTGCTTGTGGTTGAGGTGGAGGCGTAGGGGATCGATCATGATGACGACGATGTCCGGGAGATCTCTCACGATGTCTACGTGGAGGCATCCTGTTCAAGAAACACTAAAATGCATGCTATTTTTAGTCCATGCATGCAAATGCAATTAATTCGATCAAAATTCAAGATTTAGAGCACACAAGCACGTAAACAATGCATATGCAACACATTGACAAGTTGTTCCTAAAGCCGAACGACCTAACTGACTTAACACGACACTAGAGCCCGGGTTTTGCAACCCTAAGCTCTGATACCACTTAAGGATGTAGCACCCGAGCGTAAGGTACCACATCCCCCGCACCGAGACCCGACCCGTATATGAAATGAAAGTCCATACACGTGCCAAATCCACGGCGAACGGGGACACAACACACACGCTATGCTAGGCGGGACTAACCCTTAAACCATTCCACTCAAGAAACATATAGAATCAGAGTTAAAGAAAATTTGCGGAAGCCATAACGACAAAGCATATACAGTGAGCCAACAAGCTCCAAAAATCAATATACAAGAGCATTCAAATATGCACGGCACTCACGGCCTACAAAATCATAATGCTCCAATCTAAACTATGATCAAATACAAAAGTAGCAACAAGAGTATGAATATGAGACTGAAAAGAAGTGCTAAACATAAATGCAAGACCTAGACGACTTGTATTCCCGCCTAGCACTCCTATACCTGCACAAAACAGCTGAAAACAACCGGGTTCAGTCTAAAAGAGACTGGTGGGTATAAAAACGGGGCATAAGAAATATAATATCGCATAAATTAAACACATACATGCAAGCCCTAATCCCGTGTGAAGTTTGACAAGAATTTACCAAGTGGTTAAAACAATAGAAAACATCAACGGGATTACGACGTTCATATTCATTCATAATTGTTCATAAGGGTTTAAGCTCGGCGAGTGAGCGTGCACAATCTCCAACCTTCTCCTCGTGTAATCATATCATAATTATTGGTTGTCATACATATCTTTCGTGCACATACATAAATGATCATAATCATACATATACACCTTCTTCCTCCGGGTGGTGGACAAGTTAGCTAGACCTGACCACCGGTTCATACATAAAGGCTAGTGAGGTACATGAATCCTCAAAAGCCCGACCTGCGTTTCCTCGTCAAAACTCCTAACGAGGTCCGTATCGTCGTAAATTTGGTTGGAACTAGTATATGGGATCCCCGTCAGCCCTTGCTTCCTCGGTTAGCCACATATACTAAGTCCCGGGGCCCGTGAACGTAACATACATACAATCTCTCCAAAACATAAGGTAGGGTTTCATAAATAAAAGGGGTCATACGTTTGAAATCATTTACCCAGAATGACTCGATTTATATAAATATATAATTTTGGCTTAAAACTTTGCACATAAGGGATTTATAGGGTTGTTTTAACTAATAGAAGAAAAACCCACCTTTACCAAAGCAAAATAAAGGCACAAGCATCTCAATGCTCGCCCTCGTCTCCGACCAAACCCGAATTTGTGCAAAAGAAAAGGTATGAGACTCAATGACCACATATGACGCTCGGCAATGAAGTGAATATGACATGAATGCATAAATGATCATGTTATATCATAAAAATGTTCACGTGCACGATTAAAGAATTTAAATCATATAATCAAATCATTCGTTCATATATTTCATTCAATTTCATAATTTCATAAATTCATAACATTCATATAATTTTCATAAATTCATAATGCATATCCATTAATCTAAAATCCACTTAATAAGCATAACACATATTATTCAATTTCACATTTAGGAATAAAATAAATAATTGGAAACGTTCAAACAATAGTCAGTAGAATAAATACGCGAAATGGAAATCAATTAATTTCAGAAATTAGATTAAATCAAATAATATTTAAAATATATAATAAATATATATATATATATAATATAATAATATCATATAATACATATAATATACATATGTACATATACATTATATATATATAAATACGCACACACACAAACATACCCATGCATGCATGCACACACATCACAAATATATATATACTATATATATTATACTCATGCATGCAAAATTCCAAGATTCAAACACAATCACAACAGCCTATTTACACATGCATGCAACAACACAATTGCACAGGTTATATACAGCAGCAACACACATTCACGCAAGGAAGAAGAAGAAAATGCAGGCAAAAGAATTCAGAAAAACGGGGTGACACCCCCGTGTCACCCTCCCAGCCTGGACCGAGACACCCCCGTGTCTCGGTACAGCAGCTCCAGACCACACAGCACCCCCGTTCCTCGCTGGAACGGGCAGAAATGGCACGCCCGTGACGAGCAGCAGCAGCAGCCTCTGTTGACAGCACAAACGCAGAAATAGAGCAGCCCTAACCAGCAAGAAAGAAGGCAACCAAGGCAACTAAACTAAGCATGAAAGGCAGCAAGAACACAACTAAAATACACACCACACAGCCACGAACTGGACAGTCAAAGAAAGAAGGAAATCGGTAGTTTTGACAGCAACACAGCGTGATAAAAACAGGGCCAAAACTGGAGGAAAACAGAGCATGCTTGCTCTCGGTTCATACGACTCAGATCAGGTCCAAAAGGCCAACAAAAGTGCAGCAAAACAACATGAAACCAACACAAGATTCAGTCCCACACAAGCTCACACAAGAAGGAAACCGTACGTGACAAACATGTGGGATTTTCTCAAAAGATCATAAATGAAATCTCATAAATATTTCAACAACCATGAAATCTATGATCATAAATGTTATTAGGAAGTCAAACAATTAATCTCAGGCTTGGAATCAATCAAAACCATAGAGAATCGAAGGAAATCAAGAATTTTGCACAAAACTCCATTTCGGGAAAAACAGTCCAGGAAGAAGAAACCATACTCAAAATCATGAATGAAAAGATGGAAATGATCAGAATTAAACATATAATACAACCCTTAACTTACCTTGATGATTGGATGAAGTTTGGATGAGATTTGAGCTCCAAAATCTCCAAGGATGAAAGGGTTACGGGTCTGGAATGAGGAACAGAAGCTTTGGCTGAGTTTTGGGGATTGTGTGAGGATAATCTCGGTTAAGGCTTGTTATGTCATGATAGATGGTTGAGTTAGGGTTTCAAAGAATCAAACCATGGTTAATTTGGTTATGGTTTGAGCAAGATATGGCTGATTTTGTACAACAAGGTCAAATTGGTCTCCGTTTCGTTTTTCGGTTGGATTTCGGAGTTTCAAACGACTTAGGAAAAATGTAAGGCTAAGTTTACTAAACTCGAATTTTCGTTACGAGTTCAGCGGAGTTGACGGAACTCGAATCCGAGTTCCCGAGCTCAAGATATTAAATTCGGAACCAAGGGTACGCTAAGTGCTCGTTAGCTCCCGTTTTGGTTCCTCGAAACAAATTAAATCTGTTAACATATCAAATGAATTCGAAAACATAAATTGAGCATAAAATCATGTTCATAACACATATATGTACAACATATTACAAAATCGTGGCAATTTGATATCATATCATATAAGAACGGAGCACAAAATAAACGAACAAGCTCATACATGCAATTCATGCATAAATTATGAAATCCCATGCAATTCATGCAATATAAATTAATTCCCATGCATAAATTATGATTTTCATGCATAATTATATTATTCAACGTATAAATATATATATAAATAATTAATTAATTAAAACATGATTAATTAACATAACATATAATTAGTATAATCATTAAATTAATAATAATAATTAAACATATATATATATATATATATATATATATATATATATATATATATAATACGAAATATATATATATAATTAATAATATTAAAATAAAATAATATAACATAATATAATAAAATAATAACAATTATAATAAAATTAAATATAAAACACGTAAAAACAATTAATTCGCGCAATTTGGTAAACACATACATCGTACCTTTACGTCCGAGAAATCGGGGCGTTACAGAACAAAATGAAACATAATATCATAACATAATACTCCACCCAAATGTGGGACTACTGGATTGTTCAAATTTCAATTTAGAAAGACAGAAACCCCCTCTGTAATTGGGGGAAGTTTTAGTAATATGTAAAATTATAGGGGAAGTTTGTGTGAGTATGAAAAAATCTGATGCTACGTCTGTCCAAATTCCCTATTGATTCCTGACCTAAAAATTCGAAAGAAATTAGATCTACATTGCAAATGTTTTCCCATAGCTCATAAGATATTTCATTAGACAATACCGGATGACCAATTGTTCACAAACAAACTAAGATCGTACTTAATACAAATAAAATAAGTATTTCACAATCCTAATCATGCCACAATAACAACATTCCAGTTTGCCAACAAATTATATTTCCATGATAACAGTTCTCATGATAACTGAATTTTCACTTAAGACAAAAGGGGTATCCATCCCAAATTCATCGCTTACCAATTGGCACTTGCAAGAGCTAGATAGACAAGATCGCATTTTCCCTTGCGTGATCGGTATCGCTATTTAACGGGTTCCAGCACCGAAAGCTTATAGTACCATCTACTGCACTGAGACAGCCCTGCAATGTACATATAAACGTTATGAGCAACTGTTGTATCTCAAACTGTGGGCTGCTGATATAACTTCTAGATTTCTGTGGGTTTTTTTCCAATCAAATCCAGACATCAAGTAATAAACATAACTGAACGAGATCTACGGGAAAAAAAAAGCATCAAACTCCCTAAACAACATTATCATATGAAGACATCTCTCCTGTTGAAAGCATCAACTATAATTTTCTATTGCTTGAACAATATTGGAACCTTTTCTACCAAAACTGAAATCTTAACGATGAAGAATGAACTGAAGTCTAAATATATCACATAAGCCTAGTCCCGTTAAAGATAATTATTTGGTGCATTTTAATTATTTACTAAATTAATATATATAGGTAATAGAAATATTCAGAAACAACTTCCTGGAATTGAAATAACTGCCCAAAGTAACTCTTCATTTTTATTTATTGTGATTTTCGTAGGTCAATATCCATAACTGATCCTATTTTTGCCAGCACACAAGATCACAGTTCCAGAATTCAGAAACCAAAACAGAACAAAAATCTAAACTTTGAAACTTCCCCTAAAATTTAAAGTTACTTCAAAAATGATGAAAAAATGATAGAAAAGAATTGAAATTTACAAGAGGCCCTTGAAACCAAGAGAGCTGAAATTCAATGGAAACGGAAACAAGAACAAGGCTGGTAACTCCTCTTTTTGGTAAAAGAAAAAATAAATTTAAGAACAGCCCACAAAGACAAAACCAACAAAAAAGTGTTCTTTTTTATGTACTTTTCAGACTAAAAATCAAAACTTCAATTGAAATAGACAAAAGATTAATCACTCAGGCCTTTCATCAAGAACCAACGATTCAACATTTCACTTCACATTTACGAAATAAATATCAATCACAAAAACGAATGCATATATAGAGTCCCATAAACAGCTCCATCAATAATCACATATACGAAACAAATATCAATCACAATAAGAGAAAGCAAAAATATCAATTGATGATGCAAAATGAAAATTTTGAAGATAAATAAAATGGAAATGGAGAACCCACCGCCCGATTCCGAATTGGGGCTGAACTAAAGGAGTTCACTCCTGGTGTAGTATTTAAGCCTCAAGGTAATGTTTACACAGAACCTTCTCCCCCTGCAAATTCAGGATACATCATTCGAGTTCCATGATACTTTAATAAACTGAGTTTAAGTAATTAAATATACCAAAAATTTCGTCTGAAAAGGCTAACTCTTTCAGAAGAAAAGTGTGAGCTACAATGCTTGACCTCGTTTCCTCCGTCCTCATGCTCAGGTGAACATAAACCTGTACGCATCGAATAAAGTGAACACAATGCTTATCAAAGTAAGAATCGAAGAAGATGAAACGAAAACTGCATAAAGCTCAATGGAACGGTAGAAATCGCTGAAAATCGCAATATAAAGAAACCCAGATTGATAAATTATGAAAAATAATCAAAATTCATAGGGTACCTTGTTTCCTATACCCGCAAAGCTCCAAAAATCCTGATGGAGATCTAAAAATCCTGATTTTGGAAAAATATCTCTATTTCTTAACTTCAGACTCGCAGGTGAAACGCGCAGCAGAAGACCCAAAACACCATCTTGAAGCAACACCAATGTTGTCTTGAAAAGTGAACAGAAGTTCGAAGCCGCTGTTGTCTGAGCAGCACCTTAGTTCGGAGATTTCTGAGTTTTCTTGGAGAAGACCCTGAAAATCATCGACTGAAATGGAAGGAAGAGTCTGCTCTTTTTTTTGGGAAAGAAAACCCTCTTGTAGAAGGAGAGAGAGAGCTTTGACAAGAACAATATGTTATGGGAAAAATTGGAGGGAAGGAAAAGTAATTGGAGCCAAAAGTATACGAGACAATTTCCCCTGAATTCTAATTTTCAATCTTGAAAACATTAAACGACGTCGTTTTCATTGATTATTTTCTACAATTTAATTTACGTAGTAAAAGTTTGTCTAATTTGGTAATTATTTACTACGGTAATTTTCTTGTAGTAAATAATTGCTTTTTACTACGTCACATATGGCGTAGTAAAAAATTTTGTAGTGAAAGCCACTTTTTCTTGTAGTGCTAGAGGGTTCCGAGAAGTGCCGCCCGCACGACTTAGTCAAGGTTTGCTAAGTGCTTACCCTGATTCAGCCGCATAAGCGCAAAAGAAACTACGGTAACCTAGAGTAACAACTCATAGTGAAAACCAAAACAACTGAAAACAGCAGAAACGGTAACATAACTTAAAATAAAGGTAGTGGTCCTACAACGAGAGTTCAAAAACAAAATAACATAACTGGACTTACATACCGACCCCGAGGATGACGACGACAAAACAAGTACGAGATAAGAGTCAACGCTTTCGCCCTTATGCGGGGCTTAAGCTTACAAACCATATAGACATATAAATTCCCCGAGGTGGGGTGTTGTACATCAACAGCAAAACAGCAGGCAAGACAACTCTAACGTCTCTAATCCAAGGGCTGCTCACCTAGCTCCTGGGCTCGCTCAAAAAGATCTAAAATACGGGTTAAAAGAGAGGAGTAAGTTAAACTGACTTAGTGAGGTAGGCGAAAGAATGCAGAACTTTAAATAATGAAAAAACCATAATCAATGCATGAGCAGGCAAGGAACAGTATACGTAGAATATACATGCACATGAACGAGCTATGAACAATCTCTCTCCTTTTATCACCTAAAACCAAAATCATAAAATAACTCCAAACACTAGAGTCGGGCTGTCCCCCAACTAACAGAGGTCGAGAGTCCCACATGCCCGTGAGATCATCTCTTCGGCTAATCACTCGAGACCATCTCTGAATGTTAACATCAACATATGGGCGTTACCTCGCACAGCTATGACCGCGGCCCGACACCGCCCAGCCGGTCTGATATTGAGAGTAACCCCGTGGCCCAGAACTACCCCGTGGGTGTCCCCACGACTGCAATGAAACAGTAACAGAACAGAATAGCTCGTTAAGAAGAACGGTAGATTCTTTTCAAACAAAAGAAAGGATTTGATGCAGTACTTATAGGTAAGAAATCATTTTTAGTAACAAAATCATTTGTCTTATAACTAATAACTAATAATCAAATATTTATATACATAAATATAAAATGACGGGAATAAAAATTGAAATTATCAAATAAAGGTCTTATGAAGGTTGGTATAATAATATAGATATACGTATTTCAGTTTTGAAGATAAAATTTCCTCACCGTACTGATTCGCAACTGGTCCTAGCTCTCCTGACAAAAGATAAACACGACTCTAGGTCAAAAAGTTCTAAATCTAAAAATCCTAATCAAAACTTAATACTAGTAGTAAAACGAATACGTTGTATTCACAGTTACATCTCACATGCATGACTATAGCAAAATATAAGTATACAGTTAATAAGCGAAATTTCAAATAATCACCTAACTTAAAAGCAACTAATTAGGTTCACTTGTCTTCATATTTTAATTTTACAATTAAAAGTCCAACACTCATTTAATTTAAAATATAAAACCATGCAGTCCACTAACTAATTTTATGAGGCATGTTTAGTATAAAAAAAATATTATTATTTCATGTATTCATTAGTTATTTAATTACTTTAATCAAGCTATAATTATGTCTAACGTGATATGCAGTAACAATTAACAACCATTTTCATGCAAATATCCTAGATATCATTATGACTGTTAAAACTACATAGGCCACAGTCAACACGTAGCTTGTTTAATAATAAATTATTCAAATTAAAATTATAAAAATGAAATAAAATAAAATAAATAAATAATCAAGTAATAAACTAACCAATTATCTCCAACCGAGAG
Organism: Lantana camara; assembly: GCA_037501455.1. NCBI lineage: Eukaryota > Viridiplantae > Streptophyta > Magnoliopsida > Lamiales > Verbenaceae > Lantana > Lantana camara. Next base: position 59,463,984 of record CM074858.1, read on the forward strand.
TGTATATTTGTGAACACAACACATGTATGATTTATATTACGGAAAAAAAATTTAAAATTTAATTTTATTATTATTATTAATTTTTTTCTTTTTTTTTGTAGAGTTGAAAAAATATATCTATATATATAATTTTAAAAAGGCCATTAACATTAATGATTCTTTGTTATTATTTGAAAATTAAAATTTTCCTATTTCATATTTAACTAATTAAGTTACTAGAGTATAAAATATTTCGTGTGATTACTAATTAGCAAAGAGTAAATCGAGCAATAATTAAGGTTAAGATAATTAATCATCATAAATATATTTTTTTCTATGCCTAAACCCTCTGATACGAAAACATGATAAGTTTATTTAAAGAAAGCCTAAACTAACAAATAGTTTGTTACTAACACAACACCAAAAATATGTATTCAATTTATGAAGTCCTAAAATAAATCTATTTGGTATCCATCTAATTAATAAGTTTCTTAATTAGGCCAAACCTGTTTAATAGTTTATGATCTGCACCATATTTATTTAGTTTCTAAGTGACTTAGGACACATGCTAATGATTAGAAAAAATAAGTGGCAATTGCTAAGCCTAATTGAGGGTTGGTGGACTAGTTTAGTTATTCATTTGTTTACATGTGTGTTTTTTTAAAACTTAATGGCAAAGCTTGCCTTTGCAAAAGAAAGCTATCAAAATATTTTATATTCAGTAGCTTATTACTCATTTTAGATATAATTTATTTATTTTATTTTATTTTTTTAAATAAAATATTTAAATCTCAGTTTCTAAACGTAGGGCCCCTAAACAATTATGTGAAACTACAATATCTAAAGTCTTCCATATTAAATTAAATCAAACCTACAATTTATTTGTAATGTAACGCCCACTTTTCCATTTATGCATTATGTGTTATTATTATAACTTTCATATCATTATATTCATTTTATTTTCATAAACTTATGTGAAATCTTTTTCAACGTGAAAATTACGTGAACTAATTATTAATGTGACTAATTGCTCTTATACGCCTTAATTGATCACTTCATAAATATGATGACTTAATTGTATAACATGAATTGGAGTTAATTACTCATATTTTATAGAATGAAACTTGATTGCATTCACTTAAATAACTTGGGGACTCAAGTGCAATTAGTGGTGATTCATCATGGTTAGTGGGAGATATCTTATATTATATCATATACATTGTATCTCATACATTTCATTCCTTACATTACATACAAGAACTACACACACACACACACTAAGAAACGGTAAAAACACCAAGGGAAGGAAGGAATTTGCATCTCATTTCAAGACATATTTTGAAGGAATTGAGGAGCTAGCATCATCATCTTGCCATTTCATCCCATTTCTAGTTCATCTCAAGGTATAACATGTACTTGTTTGACTCTTTTGATTGGAATAGAAGTAGGGTTCATGGATTAGATGTTGGATTCTTGCAATATTTGAGTTAGGAGCATGATTAGGATAATGAGAGTGGAAGCTTGCATGAATATCTTGATGCATATGTAAGTTGAAAGCATGTGTATATATATAGGGTTTTCATGATGATTTCTTGATGATCTATGTATGTTTCTATGGATTAAATGGTGCCTAATTGATATATATGAGTTATATGCATGTTATATGATTGTTTTGGAGTGTTTTGGGTAAGTTTTGTTATGGCCTTTGCTTCCTTTTCCTTCTCTCCCCTGTTTTCCCCTGTTTCTTCTCGGTTTTTAGCTGAAAACCCTCTACCCGGGCGGGTAAATTCATGAAGAAAAACTCCCTGGGCGGGTAGAGCTTGTGCAGAAAGTTTCTGCACAAGTTTTCCCCGGCCGGGTAGATTTTAGTTTGTATTTTCCCCGGCTGGGTACTCCATTATCCGAACTCCAAATGACCTGATTTTTGATTCGTTGGAAAGATCTTGAAATCTAGAATAAATTCTAATTGGAATCAGCTCAATATCTTTTCCCATTTGTGAGATATAATCAATTCTTTTTGGTGTCGATGCTTTACCGACAAACTGCAATCATCCAACTTCAAGCTTACGCCATTTTCTCCTCGCTTTGAACTAGGAAACGACTCATATACCATTTTAAAGGTATACTTGTCTAGTTTAATTCCCAACAAACAAAACTCAATTCCAATTTCTAGAACTTTAGATATTCCCATTTTTCCACAGCATGTGCATTTTCGGGAATTGTCAGTTTTGGCCAAACTTCACCAAAACCTTTCTTATTGCTTTCCTTTCACTCTCTTGGCTCCCATATGTGAATTATATGATATATATACTTGGTTTATTGATGATTATGCTCCTAATTGACATTCCTTGATTGTTGTTGCATGATATACTAATCCATGACTTTGCCATTCGTCTTAAAAGGTTCATAAGAGTCAAGGTTCATGTACACTTGTCTTTGTACACAGATCACGGTCCCGGTGACGAGGAACAAGCTCCGTAGGGTGCTTCCTTGCTTCTTTTGTTTGGTAGAGGTGAGGTTTAATTACTAGATATATAGAACCCTTACAACCCTACGTGATGTTTTCAGCCAAAATGTATATATATATATATGTATATATCTTTCCCAAAATCTCTACCGATTGCAAATGATTTCATGATCTATTGAATAATCGTGTTATCGTGATTGATCGTGTTTTGGCGAGTAAGCATGTCGTGTTCACATGGGCCCGAGGGTAGTGTATTGAGCCAACCGGGGAAGCATGGGCTGACGAGTAACTCTTGCACTATCCTCACCAATTTTGGGATCACCTCTAAATCCACCAGGAGGTTTGGTGGAGGAAGAAATCCCGTGCGTGGGAGTCATGTTCCCGACGTACACCCTTCATGGATGGTTGGGCCTTGCAATCCCACCATCATCGGAGGAGGAAGGAGTTCGTGAAATGCTAAGTGTGCACTAATGATCGTATGATAATTATTGAAATAAAACCTAAAGATGGTATTGTTCACTAATTGGAGTAAGGTTGAAGATTGCCCTCACTCGCCGGGCCACGAATTGATTGTATTGAACTGATTAAATTGATAAATTGAATTAGTTGTAACCTCGGGCGATAGTATCTCTTATTTTACTAAATTGTATTGTTATTTTCCAAAATTATTACCCGAGATTATAACTTGCATGTATGTACGCATATATTTATCTATACCCCTCACTCAGTCTTTGGTGGACTGACACCTCACACTTTTCAGGTTTTCAGGGGTTGCATGCTAGGCGGGATCGAGTCAGGTCTTTTGTTCTTTGGGTCTAGCACTTGTCTTCCTCATTTTGTTGTACATTATTTATGCATATATGTATTGTTATGTCTCTTGGTACCTATGTATTAAGTATGACCTATTTGGATATCTTTGGAATTGGATTTATGTAAATGATGGAAGGATTATGTTAAAGACATGAATGTATATTATGCTTTTGTTTTTTTGATTATGCATGATCGTCTTTAATTGAGGGTTAGTCCCGCCTAGTTAGTGTGTCGTTTTTTTTACTGTCACCCGTTCGCCATGAGTCCGGTTCATATATGGACTACCCATTTCGTGTGTGAGCTAGACTTATGGTGCGGGGGTGTGGCATCTCGGCGTTCCGGGTGCTACATGTAACACCTATATTTATATGTATTTTTTACTATAATTATTTTATAAATGAAATTTAATCAAGTAGCTCTATAAATTTAAACAAATAAACTGCGCAGTCGATATGCCACGTAATATGTATGCATGTTATGATATGATATTTTCCTAATTGATAATTTCTTACTTTTCTAAATATCAGGTGTCACAGATTAATTTTATGAATTTATTTGATAAGAGTTTTATGTCATTTGAACTTGAATGCTTCAAATGGCACGTTCTAGTACTTCATATGTATACTTTGTATTCATGAGCATTGCCAGGCATCTAATTGGTTCATGTTTGAGTTTAAGTCTCGGGTTTTGTCTCTTTTTCTTTCAGAGCCCCTTCCAGACGTTGCCGAGCTCGAGGTTTAGGTGTCTCTTCGTTCGTTCTGCCCGGTTTCACCCTTCCTTTGTTATACGGTGAGGTTTAGGACCTTTTTTTTAGATAAGCGACCTATGGCCTAAATGTGCTGATTTACTCACCCGCATGCAAATATACTATATATTTATATATTAGATACGTGCCTTACGATATTTTTATGACCTTATCTTATGATTAAACGTTTTGAATTATAAGTATGAGCATATATAAGCTTGAAAATGTTTTGCAACAAGGCTATGCTCCAAACCGTGTGTTGTCACACAAGCTAGAACCTACCTCAACATCTTATTATTAAGAAAGACACGGAGAGGTACGCGTATAGCATATGCCGAGTTGCAAGGTAAGGTATATTCGATAAGGTACGAAAGATACGTTTAATTCTGTAGCGAGTTAAGTGCGTTAATGAGTTATTTGGTTATTATTGGGCCCCGGAGACGTGGGTAAGGGAGACCCAGGACGACCATGGGGTTGCCGGTTATGACCCCTGTCCACGCTCTCATTTGAGATATTCACATACGACTCTTGGAGGTTGGGAAGTCGTGGTATCTTGAGCCCTCGGTGGAAAACCAGGGAAGGCATATCGTGGGTTAGCTACCCCGTATGTGTTGGTAATGTAGGTGAAGAGGGTTTGACTCCCGAAACACCGTTGTTATTGGGGATGGATTTGATTATGTATTTTTGTTTCTTGGTTTTATTCGTTTGTAGAGGAGTATGGGTTAAGTGCTTGTACTCGTCGAGCTTTTGGTTTGATTCGTTGATTATGAAACGGGGTAGGAGCTTTCTTTAAACTCTAGTATGTATTGTTTTGATTATGAAATGTATAAGTCTGTTTCGAAAATGATTTTGAGTGCAAAACCCTTTCCCGGTTCATAATCTTTTATTTAATAAGTGCTCTGCCTTATATTTATATAGTGTGTGGGTGTGCGTTAGGCCCCTCACTCAGTCAAGTTGTCACTGACCCCTCTCCTTTTCCTCCTTTAGTTGCAGGTTGCTCGAGCTAAGCGGGGAAGTGTATCTCGTGTCGTACTTAGCGGTTTAGGTTGAGTCACATGCATATTTACTTTCGTTTTTTCTATTTTGGATATGTAATTGAACCTAAAGTATGTATTTGGATATTATGACACTACTTGATGTATTCCTGTAAATATGGAAGTACTTTTGGGTCGTATGACCACTGTATATTTCTTTTGCTAAGCCCGTGGATTTTATTCATTGCTTCCGCATTTTGTGTGTCTGTTTTGCAAACTCTGTTAATGTTTACCCCGTTTAGCCTAGTGTATGTGTGTAGGTTCCCGTTCGCTACATCTTAAAGTGGTATTAGAGCTCCAGGTTGCAAAATCGGAGTTCTAGTGACGTATTATGTCAAGTCTAGGTCATACAGCATAGGAACAATGTGATAACGGGTGCATTGCATTCAGACATATGAAACTTCTTGAATTATGCGTTTAAATTTTTGTTTTCAATTTATTAACTGTCGTATTCTTGTGTTTTACTTGCGTTTATTACCTTAACTACTTGTCATAACCACTTACTAACCGCATGCACTATATTTTTATCTTGTTATGTATTACAGGTTAACGCCTTCTACCAAATTATATAGATAACCAAGGCAACCAGCTGCTCTCCCTATCTATCAAGATGCGCGAAAAAGCACCTCGATTCACCACAAGAGATTCTCAGGCTTCCTCGAGCGTACCCATTCCTGAAGTACAATTCTCGTGTGCTCATTGTAAAGGGACGAACCACACCTACGACAACTGTAGGAAGCGACTAGGAACTTGCTTCGGGTGCGGTGCTCCCGATCACAAGATCGATGCATGTCCCCAAAATGATCAAAGGAGAGATAAAGAATCCGAAAGATGGGCTCGATTTATGGACGGGATTAGAAGAGATCTCAAAGACATTAAGCCTGTAACTCAACCGAATGAATGGCTCGAGTCCATGAGGAGAGCTCTCAACGTTGAGTCAAAGGAACTATGGCGGCAGAACATGGCAAGAAGAATTGAATCAGGGAGTAGTTTGGGCTCAGGATTGAAACGGAGCCGAAAGTTTAATCCACCGAGCTCAAATAAGAGTAGGAAAATAAAAGAGGCTCAACTACCGAAACAACCTCCGTGCACTCATTGCAAAAGCGCGACCCACATCTATGAGAATTACTGGAAAAGGTTAGGGCGTTATTATGGGTGTGGATCGCCAAAACATAAATTGGACGTGTGCGATCGATTAAGACCCAAGAGACAGCTGAGAGGTAACCGCATTCATAGCACGAGCATTCATCTTGCATCGCACTCTTTATATATTTATAATGTGTGTTATACATTGTTATTACTTGTTCTTTTCTTGTTTTATTGGGTGATAACGTGATGCGTAGCATGAGGAAAGTTAACCCAGCATCCAAAAGTTTCTTGTTTTCGTTATAGGCAGCACAGAGTTCACATACCACTGAATGAAGTTTTCTTTCGTGATGGTGAAGACCGGGGTAAGAGCAAGATGAAATTTTATGGGATTAGAAGAAGTACTTGCAGGGAGCTAAGAGTACTACGGAAAAGGAAGGATGCTTTAATGATGATTGATTAAGGGAATGTTAAGGGAAGAATCAAAATTGCGATCTGGGAACAAGTATTCGATCTCAATTCCACGGGACCGTCTAAGCCGAATAAAGAGCGAAGGAAAGATCTTGGAAATGTTTTAATTTAGGATCCAGACCAATGATGAGGTTATGATCTTCAAGAGGACTTAAGGTAAAACAAAATTCTTTAAGTGGATAAGTAACAAAGATCGATAAAGAGGGTTTGAATATCCTAGAGTTAACGGATAATGAGCAATACGAACTACTAAGGAAGAGTCTTCAATTATACCAATCAAGAAGTTGTGACACCTCGGATTTGGAGCAAGGAAAAAGTCTTATTGGGAAAGGGTAAAGAGAATCGATCAATATAGTAATTCTAAGCCTATGGAAAGCCAAGTTGCGAGAAGTTCTATCTTCGGGATGGATTGGAGTTTACTTTCCAAGACCCAAGCTAAAATTGCTGTGTTGTGAGGCCGAATTGGGAGATATAAAGCAACAAATGGAAACAGTAAAGAAAGGCAAAGAGTTTTGGAAGGAAATCAAGTACTTAAGTGGAAGCCAATAGAGGAGGAGTCATACAACCAATTCAAATTAGTAAAGAGTGAAACCAGGGGACTCCCATTGAAGTGATAACAAGACAAAGATTTAGAACAATAACTAGAGATCGAGTATTAGGAAGAAGCCAAGATATTAATTCCAGGGACATCAAAGAATTAGGATCACATGCTCTAAGGATTAACGAACAATAAAGATTGTGAAGAAGGGAATCCTAGGGCGTGTCACTTGATAACTCTGGTGAGTATCTCTTCACCGGACCCTAAAATACAATAGAGAGATGCCGAGAAATCGGAATTTGAATTAGATAAGGTATGGGGATATCTTAGAAGGAGTGATTTGAGAAACTTCAAGATAACCGGAAATCATGATAAGATGACTGTCAACTGAGTTAGGGTGACTTAAGATTAAACGGGTTATGAAAGATTTCGAAGGGAAAAGAACTTAAATGATTTCTCATGCCAATTAAGGGAATTGAGAAGATGAAAGAGACTACTCAGGGAATAGGTATCGTCAAATTAAGGGGTATAATTAGGGGAATTGATACGAACTCCACGTACTTGCCGTGAAACCCTATATCAATACTTGGAGTTCTTGAATCTGATCGTCCAATTCAAAGTTGAAAATAAGAGGAGTGTGACCCATTTGCTATATTGAGCAAAGAACCAACACTATCAGATTTGAATTATCGGAGTGTGACCCGTTTGCTATAATGAGCAAGGAACCAACACTATCAGATTGTAAGTAACGCACCCCGTCGACTATAAGGAGTCGAGAAATAACGTTATCCGGGAAAGGGGTTTGAAACCCTAATGTCGTTCAGCAAAGAACTTGAGAGAAAATCTCACTTGAATGAAAATTCAATAATTTTACTTCTTGATTGAAAGAAAAACAAGTTACAATGCTGAATATAAAGATGCATGCATGGAAACCTAAGAGACACTAGAATACTAAAGGACACAAGCTATTCCCGCCACTTGCCATGAAGGCTTACAAAAGTGGGCTTAAATAAACTAATATGCAGCTAAATAATGATAAAATAAAGGCCCAAATAATACTATAATAGGCTTAGGGCCGAATTACATCATTTCCACACTTTGGACTTTAGGAATTGGACATAAAAACATTGAAGTATTTTGAATTTGGTTCAGCAGCCCATCTTGAAGGTTGGAGTCCAGTTTGAGCAAATTGGTTTAAGAGATTTCCAACTTCCTCTTGGATAACTCTTGTAATTGGACCACCATAACTTTGTTCCTTTTGTATGCTATCTTCTTGAGTTGTGGATCGGTCCAGCTCTTCATTTGGGACAAGATATGGCCGCGGTTCATCATGATTCACATCATTCCCCCCTTCTTGAAAAGGATTCGTCCCCGAATCTGAATCTGCATGAAAGGGAGATAAATCAGCAACATTAAAGGTGGAACTTACACTATACGTATCCGGGAGATCAATTTTGTAAGCATTATCATTGATCCTTTTCAACACTTTGAATGGTCCGTCCCCCCGTGGGTCAAGTTTGGACTTTCGCTGATGATTGAATCTCTCTTTCCTAAAGTGAACCCAAACCAAGTCTCCTTCCTTGAAAACAACTTTCTTTCGTCCCTTGTTGGCTTGAATCATAGCTTGGTTGTTTCTTTTGAGAATGTGAAGCCGAGCATCCTCATGCATTTTCTTCACAAGTTCAGCTTTCTCCTTGCCATCTAAGCTTACAAGTTCATTCATAGGTAAAGGAAGCAAATCTAAAGGAGTTAAGGGATTAAAACCATAAACAAGCTCAAAGGGTGAGAAAGAAGTAGAAGAATGTATTGAACGGTTATATGCAAATTCAACAAATGGAATACACTCAACCCAATTCTTTGAATATGTTTTAAACACAGCTCTTAAAAGAGTTCCCAAGGTTCGATTCACTACTTCCGTTTGTCCATCCGTTTGAGGATGACAAGTGGTGGAAAATAACAGTTTTGTTCCCAATTTTCCCCACAATACTCGCCAAAAGTGACTTAAAAACTTCACATCTCGATCACTTACAATTGATTTTGGGATTCCATGAAGTCTTACTACTTCCCGAAAGAACAATCCAGCCACATGTGTTGCGTCATCAGTTTTATTACACGGAATGAAATGTGCCATTTTAGAAAATCGATCAACAACAACAAAAATTGAATCCTTTCCATTTTGTGTTCTTGGCATTCCTAGCACAAAATCCATAGAAATATCAGTCCACGGATGCGTTGGAACAGGCAAGGGTGTGTAAAGGCCGTGAGGTTTAACTCGTGATTTAGCCTTTCTACAAGTTACGCATCTATGACAAGTCCGTTCAACATCCCGTTTCATATGAGGCCAAAAGAAATGTTCCTTAAGTATGCTCAAAGTTTTTAAAACACCAAAATGTCCCATTAATCCTCCCCCATGAGACTCACGGATTAGCAACTGACGGAAAGAACAATTTGGAATGCATAGCTTGTTTTCTCTAAGCAAATAACCATCTTGAACATAAAATTTATCACAAGGCTTTTGTTCACAAGATGCAAATATTTCAGCAAAATCAGAATCACTCAAGTATAGTTCCTTAATATGATCAAATCCCATGAATTTAGCACTTAAGGTAGAGAGAAGAATGTACCTTCGTGATAAGGCATCAGCAACAACATTATCCTTACCTTGCTTGTACCGAATCACATAAGGGAACATCTCTATAAATTCAACCCAGCGAGCATGCCTTCGGTTCAAACTTCCTTGCCCCTTCAAATGTTTTAATGACTCATGATCCGTATGAATGATGAACTCTTTCGACCACAAGTAATGCTGCCACGTCTCTAAGGCCCTAATTAAGGCATAGAGCTCCTTGTCATAAGTAGAGTAGTTCAATGCAGCCCCATTGAGTTTCTCACTAAAGTATGCAATTGGTTTCTTCTCTTGCATGAGCACAGCACCTATACCAACACCCGAAGCATCACATTCGATTTCAAAAGCTTTAGAAAAATCCGGTAAAAGTAAAAGAGGAGCAGAACTTAGCTTTGTTTTCAATGTTTGGAATGCCATTTCTTGAGCTTCTCCCCACTTAAATCCCACGCTTTTCTTGATGATTTCCGTTAAGGGGGCAGCTATGGTGCTGAAATTGGGCACGAATCTCCTATAGAATCCGGCCAAACCATGAAAACTCCTTACTTCCGTGATGGTCTTGGGTGTAGGCCACTCTTTGATTGCCTTAACCTTTTCTTCATCTACCTCTATACCACCTGCACTCACAACAAATCCAAGGAACACGACTCTATCCATGCAAAAGCTACACTTCTTAAGATTAGCATATAACTTTTCATGCCTTAGTACCTCAAGTACTAACCTCAAATGCTCAATATGTTCATGCAAATTATGGCTAAAGATCAGTATATCATCAAAGTAAACCACTACGAATTTACCAATATAAGCACGCAATACATGATTCATCAATCTCATGAAGGTACTAGGTGCGTTAGTTAAGCCAAAAGGCATTACTAACCACTCATACAATCCATGCTTAGTTTTAAAAGCTGTTTTCCATTCATCACCTTCTTGCATTCTTATTTGGTGATAGCCACTTTTCAAATCAATTTTAGTGAAGATGGTAGAACCATGCAATTCATCAATCATATCATCAAGGCGAGGTATGGGATAACGATACTTTACCGTGATCTTGTTGACAGCCCTACAATCCACGCACATTCGCCAAGTACCATCCTTTTTTGGCACCAAAAGAACTGGAACAGCACATGGACTCATGCTCTCACGCACATATCCTTTTGCAAGCAACTCTTCAACTTGTTTTTGAAGCTCTTTTGTCTCTTGAGGGGTGCTTCGGTAAGCTGGTCGGTTTGGGATGGCAGCCCCGGGGATGAGGTCGATTTGGTGTTCTATTCCTCGTATAGGAGGTAAACCGGGTGGTATTTCCTCCGGGAATACATCCTCAAACTCCTGCAAGAGAGAAGAAACAACACTAGGCAAGGGAGGGGTTTCATTAGATGAAAGAAATATGTTTTTATACATCATCATCATCACAAGCTTTTCTTTTTTTATCACCCTCTCAATCTCTTTTTCTTTTATAAAGAAACTCACTTTTTTTCTTTCTTTCTTTTCAACTAGTTTCTTTTCTCCCTCTTCTTTTCTGTTACACTCTTTTTCTTTTTCCTTCTCCTTTTCTTTTTCATGCTCTTTTTCTTTTTCTTTTTCACATTCTTTCTCACTATTACAATCACTTTGTTTTGAAGAAGCTGAAATGGATTTCTTAATTTGGCATTGTTCTTCATACACTTGGCTTGGTGGTAAAGGTGCCAAGGTGATGTTTCGCCCATCCTTGGTAAAACTATATCGATTCTTGTAGCCATCATGAACTGTTCGTCTATCAAATTGCCATGGTCTTCCGAGCAATATATGGCCAGCTTGCATTGGTACGACATCACAAAGAATCTCATCCATGTATTTGCCAATTGAAAAGGAGATAAGAACTTGTTTTGTTACCTTCATTTCACCATGTTCATTCAGCCATTGGAGCTTATAAGGTCTCGGGTGCTTCAAGGTTTTAAGGCCGAGCCTTTCCACCATCAATTTACTAGCCACGTTCACGCAACTCCAGCTGTCAATGATCAGCCCACACACTCGCTCCTTAACATGACACCGTGTGTAAAAGATGTTTTCCCTTTGTTGTTCATCTTTGTCCTCAAGAGCTTGGATGTGCAAAGCTCTTAGAACCACCAAACTTTGCCCCACAACCGCATGCTCAACATCACTTGCCTCATCCGATGTTTCAAGGCCTCCATTATCACCCTCACTTTCGGTTTCAAGTTCTCCATTGTCTAACAAGATCATGGCTCTTTTGTTTGGACATTGAGACATTATATGGCCTGCTCCTTGACATTTAAAGCATTTAATATCACGATTGCGATGTGTAGAGGTGTTACCTTTCTCAAACGAACCCTTTGTTGTAGGTGGATCCTCCTTTGGTTTTGAAGGCTTTTCGGCTGTTTTTGGAGAAGAATTCCACTTTGGTTTAGAGGTATTTGAATCATCACGCCTAACCACAGTCCTTCCTTTCTTAAATTGTCTCTCCACCTTGATAGCCATATGGACCACTTCCTCAAGTTCAACATAGTGATGAAGTTCCACTACATTGGCGATCTCTCGGTTGAGACCACATATGAACCGAGCCATGGTTGCCTCACGATCCTCCTCAATATTTGCTCGAATCATTGCCATCTCCATTTCTTTGTAATATTCCTCTACCGTTTTGAACCCTTGCCTCAAACTTTGCAACTTAAGGTGTAGGTCCCGATAGTAGTGAGGAGGTACGAACCTCTTCCTCATAACCACCTTCATCTCATCCCAAGTTTCAATAGGGTACTCACCACTTCTGCGTCTACTTATCACCACTTGATCCCACCATACAATAGCATAGTCCGTAAAGGATACGGCTGCAAGTTTTACCTTTTTCCCTTCCGAATAGTTGTGGCAGTCATAAATTAACTCCACCTTTCGTTCCCATTCAATGTAAGCTTCCGGGTCATTTTGTCCTTTGAAGGAAGGAATAGAAAGCTTGATAGATCCGAGGTTATTGTCAATTACCCCTCTTCCTCTTCGTTGTTGTTGGTATCTTGGACGTCTATGATCTCTCCTAGAAGAGGCATTTGATGCAGCCTCATCCAAGTCATCTTCCTCATCATCAAATCCATCACGAGGATTGATACCCAAATCGGCTGGTCGTCGGTTTGGTCTCCTAGCCGGGAGAGCATTTTGTTGTAATTCAGTCACCCGTTCATCATTTTGATCCAATCGATCCCGGATCTCACCAAATTGTACGTTTAACCTATCAAATTGTTGTTGCATTGCACGGAGGACAAAGTTAACGTCCATTGGAGGCTGTTCATTTCGTTCTTCCGTCATGTTTTAAACCTGCAAGAAAATCGTTAGTAAAAATTACCTCACAACACTCCCTCACGTGTTTGCCCTCGTTTAGAGTCACTCACGCTCGTGTATCACTCAAAAATATGGCTTTTTCCCTCTTTTGTGCTCACAACTCAAGCCTTTTACCACTCTTTTCTCTCAATTCTTGAAGAAAGACACAAGAAATTTCAGATCCCTCAACCAAATAATCCTTAAGATGAATGAATCAATAAGGGTGCTAAAATTGTCACAAACGAACTGTTACAACTAAAAAGATACAAGCAAACAAATCCACATGACTTATGATTTGAGATTACAAAGAAAATGACTGAAACAATGCTGCTCTCTTTTTTTTTTTTTTCGTTTTTTTTTTTTTTTTTTTTTTTTTTTTTTTTTTTTTGCAGCAATATAACAATAATGAAAAGAAATTATACAAAAGATAAAAGATACGGATACATAACCTTGGAGGGAAACCTAAGCTCTAGATACCAAATGATACGAACTCCACGTACTTGCCGTGAAACCCTATATCAATACTTGGAGTTCTTGAATCTGATCGTCCAATTCAAAGTTGAAAATAAGAGGAGTGTGACCCATTTGCTATATTGAGCAAAGAACCAACACTATCAGATTTGAATTATAGGAGTGTGACCCGTTTGCTATAATGAGCAAGGAACCAACACTATCAGATTGTAAGTAACGCACCCCGTCGACTATAAGGAGTCGAGAAATAACGTTATCCGGGAAAGGGGTTTGAAACCCTAATGTCGTTCAGCAAAGAACTTGAGAGAAAATCTCACTTGAATGAAAATTCAATAATTTTACTTCTTGATTGAAAGAAAAACAAGTTACAATGCTGAATATAAAGATGCATGCATGGAAACCTAAGAGACACTAGAATACTAAAGGACACAAGCTATTCCCGCCACTTGCCATGAAGGCTTACAAAAGTGGGCTTAAATAAACTAATATGCAGCTAAATAATGATAAAATAAAGGCCCAAATAATACTATAATAGGCTTAGGGCCGAATTACATCATTTCCACACTTTGGACTTTAGGAATTGGACATAAAAACATTGAAGTATTTTGAATTTGGTTCAGCAGCCCATCTTGAAGGTTGGAGTCCAGTTTGAGCAAATTGGTTTAAGAGATTTCCAACTTCCTCTTGGATAACTCTTGTAATTGGACCACCATAACTTTGTTCCTTTTGTATGCTATCTTCTTGAGTTGTGGATCGGTCCAGCTCTTCATTTGGGACAAGATATGGCCGCGGTTCATCATGATTCACATCAGGAATGGAATGGAATTAACAAGCTAAGGACCCATTCAATAAAACCGTATTCGAGGAATCCGATCACGCTTTCTAAGACGTCAACCTTGATTCTCCACCCAATCTCATTAATGTGAAGTACTTCGAGAAATGGTGAATGGTACATACCTCATTCATGGCACGTGCATCATGCATCTTTGATTGTTATATTATTGTCGTGTGTTTTACTTGTGCGTTTGTGTGTTTGTTGCGTTTTGCTCGAGTGTGTGGTTTTCTCGCTAAGTCGAGGGTCGAGGTTACATCGATCATCTGGAGCAACTAAGGAGTGGTGGTTTAGCTCTCTAGCAACGGGACTTCTTGAGTTAGAAGGTACGAGTGGTGGAGTTTCGATAGCCACGCCATTCGTGTAACACCGAGCTTTTGAGTAGTTGAAATGAATTAAGCGATGGGTGTTGAATCAAACTTGGACCCTCCTATCATGCAAAACATTTTAGTTGCTCCTAGCACGGATCAAGCAGTGAGGGATTGCTCCATCAAGATTTGAAGAAGTGAACAAACCCTTGTGCATGAAGACCCTACCGGGCTAACCCTTGTCGGGACGTCATGAACCTCGAACAGGGGTTGAATATGAGAAGTTGCTTGATCTTGAAACTCGAGCAGAAGAACCTAGGGGACCAGATTCTCTTAAGGGGGGAAGATTATGACACCCCATTTCTTCGGCAAATCAGGTACAACATAGCGAGAGGGTTTTCCGATGTGTTAATTTCTTGTTTGATTTAATTTATATGTTGATTTAATTGTTTAAGTGATTTATATGCCTTAAATGTTTAATTTTACGTTATAACTCTCGTAGTTAATTTCTTTTACTCGATTCTAATTCCCGAACTTCGTGATTATGCGATATACTTGAATTATATGATTTATGAACTCGTTTATGTGTTCATTTTATTCGTCTATACTTGTTTGAATTGGTCGGAGACTATTTCTTTATTTTTGGGATTTGAGGGCCTAACGAGTTTTAGAGCACCTCGGATTCCGGACGGCATATCTTGAGCTCGGGAATTTGGATTTGAATTCTGAAAGTTGCACCGGACTCGTAACGAGATTTTCAAGCTAAGGAATCTAGCCTCATCTTTTTCTAAGCCCGTTTGATACTCCAAAACCTGCCCGAAAAACTGACTCGTGCCAAAATGACCACCTTTCACTAAATTGCACATAAGTCCCTCAATTTTCCACCTTTTCACTTCAAACCTGGGCCCACAAGTCATCAACTCAGTCCTTTATCATATTTTGCTTCATTCATCTCGATCCAAACATCACAAGAAGGAGAAAAAGCTGAGTTTTGGAGCTCTAATCTTCACTTTCCTCCATCTTCTTGAAAGTGTAAGTTTATATTTGATATCTATATGCTTATGTGATCATGTTCATCAAAGAAATTCAAAATTCGAACCATGTATGATTGCAATTTGATTCATGAAGTGAATAGTTAGGTTTATGCTCCATTTTTTAATCCTATGACTTTTCTTGGTGTCTTGCTTGAATTAGAGCTAGAATCTTGATCACTTATGTTTCATTTATGAATATATGAACCTGATTTTGTTGGTAGTTGAGTTGGTGGAGAGTTAGCATTAATGTTGCTTGAGTTTTTAAAGGTATTTTGCTCTCCATTTTTGTTCCTTTGCTTATGGTTCGGTTATGACCAGAATGGAGAGAATTAATGCTTGATTTTGTGTCTCTTTATTGCTTGGTTTTGTGCCTTTTTTGCTGTTGATTCTTACCCCTTATCCCTACTTCTTTCCTCGTCTGGACTGTCGCGGTTGCTGCGTTCTTTTTCTGCTGCAAAGCAGCGTCCCAGTTGTGCAGCTGCTTGGCTAAATCTGGCCGCGGCCGCGCTGCTTGTCCAGACTTGGCTCTGATGTTATGTAGTGGCCACGCAGCTTTTTAGCTAAATTTTTTGTCGCGACCGTGCAGCTGTTACAGAGCTGTTTTTCGGCAACATCGCGGCCGCTCCGTGTTGGTGCTGCTTTTCAGTCGCGGCCGTGACGGCCCTGCTACTGTAACTTTGCGTTGAGCCTGCTTGTTTTAGCTTGGTTTTTCCTTTCTTTTTCTTGTTCCGTTGTTTCTGTTGCAGGTATTACATATGTGTATGTAGGTATGTTATTGAGTGTGTAATTGCATGGTTATATTCATGCATACGTGTATGTATATATGTATATATATATTAAGGGCCATAAGTATTCCCTTGCCTTTGGTTTGATTTCTTTTGGTGAAATTAATTACTGGTAGGTACGTGTGTATATATATATGTATATTGTGTAATTATTTAAGTATTAATTTAATTGAATTATTTTATATAATATGCTCTTAATTAATTCGACCTTGCTTGCATGGCTTTCGTGTTTCATTTTGTACTTTCTATTGCCTTCTTATTATTCGTTTATGACTTGTAAGCTATGTGAACGTGTTATACAATCTGTTAAATGTCTTGTATTAATTTTCTGAATTGATTTGATACGAGTTTTACGTGATTTGAACTTGAATGCTTTAAATGTCACGTTCTAGCACTTCATATGCATACTTTGCATTCATGAGCATTGTCGGGCATCTAATTAGTTCATGTTTGAGTTTAAGTCTTGGGTTTTGTCTTCTTTTGTTTCAGAGCCCCTTCTAGGCATTGTCGAGCTCGAGGTTTAGGTGTCTCTTCGTTCGTTCCGCCCGGTTTCACCCTTCTTTTGTTATAAGGTGAGGTTTAGGACCTTTCTTTTAGATAAGCAACCTATGGCCTAAATGTGATGATTTACTCACCCGCATGCGAATATACTATATATTTATATATTAGATACGTGCCTTACGATAAGTTTATGACCTTATCTTATGATTCAATGTTTTGAATTATAAGTATGAGCATATATAAGATTGAAAATGTTTTGCAACAAGGCTATGCTCCAAACCGTGTGTTGTCACGCAAGCTAGAACCTACCTCAACAACTTATTATTAAGAAAGACACAGAGAGGTACGCGTATAACATATGCCGAGTTGCAAGGTAAAGTATATTCGATAAGGTACGAAAGTTACGTTTAATTACGTAGCGAGTTAAGTACGTTAATGATTTATTTGGTTATTGTTGGGCCCCCGAGATGTGGGTAAGGGAGACCCGGGACAACAATGGGGTTGCCGGTTATGACTCCTGTGCACGGTCTCATTTGAGATATTCACGTACGACTCTTAGGTTGGGAAGTCGTGGTATCTTGAGCCCTCGGTGGAAAACCGGGGAAGGCATATCGTGGGTTAGCTATCCCTATGTGTTGGTAATGTAGGTGAAGAGGGTTTGACTCCAGAAACACCATTGTTGTTGGGGATGGATTTGATTATGTATTTTTGTTTCATGGTTTTATTCGTTTGTAGAGGAGTAAGGGTTAAATGCTCGTACTCGCCGAGCTTTTGGTTTAATTAGTTGATTATGAAACGGGATAGGAGCTTGCTTTAAACTCTAGTATGTTTTGTTTTGATTATGAAATGTATAAGTCTATTTCGAAAATGATTTGGAGTGCAAAACACTTTTCCCGGTTCATAATCTTTTATTTAATAAGTGCTCTGCCTTATATTTATATAGTGTGTGGGTGTGTGTTAGCCCCCTCACTCAGTCAAGTTGTCACTGACCCCTCTCCTTTTCCTCCTTTAGTTGCAGGTTGCTCGAGCTAAGCGGGGAAGTGCGTCGCATGTCGTACTTAGCGGTTTAGGTTAAGTCGCATGCATATTTACTTCCCTTTTTGCTATTTTGGATATGTAATTGAACTTAAAGTATGTATTTGGAGATTATGACACTACTTGATGTATTCATGTAAATATTGAAGTACTTTTGGATCATATGACCATTGTATATGTCCTTTTCTAAGCCCGTGGATTTTATTCATTGCTTCCGTATGTTGTATATCTGTTTTACGCACTCTATTATTGTTTAGCCCCGCTGAGGCTAGTGTGTGTGTGTAGGTTCCCGTTCGCTTAGACTTAGACTCATGTATGGATGTCCATTTCATATGTGGGTTCGGGTCTAGGTGCGGGGGATGTGGTGACTCGTCGCCCCGGGCGCTACAATTTCACATTAGTTCAAATAGCATAAGAACATTAAAATTGACATGTAAAGCATACTTAAGTAATTAAAAGTGCAAACATCGCCCTCGTGACGTCATACCTGTACGGCCAAAAAGTCGGGGCGTTATAACCTCTCCCCCTTAAAAGAATCCGTCCTCGGATTCACTGCCTCGAGTACTGGACTCTAAGCATAACTTTCCCGTGTTCATCCCACACGGGGTTAGCTACTTTCCCATAGGAATTAGTTCGGGCTAGGTCTTCAAGTAACAAGGGGATCTTCAAAGCATCACGGCCATGATTCGATATTAGAACACTAGAAACGTCCTGAAGAAGCAATAAGGGTCTCCAAAGGCATTCCATGAAACTTGTTGTCTAGTCACGACCCCCGTCTTACCGAAAACCTACACACCCGAGAATCTATGCTGCCACCAAAGGCAAGCTAACAGATAACAAGAAACAATGAAAGAACCCCATCTTTCAGGCAACAAGGAGAGAACCCCGTCTCTCGAACAACAAGGAGAGAACCCCATCTCTCACAAACAACAAGGTAAGGGAGTCTCCAATACTCCCGTGCAACACAATGCAAAACAGTTATAACACGAAATAGGCACAAGTGAAAAGTAGTAGACATCAAATGTAACAACTACAAAACCACATAGGAAATAGGTAATATAAATCAAGCACATCCTTCAGCAATCACATAAAAGCGGTTAACATAATTGGTGACCAAAGTACTTAGCACCGAAATTTAATTGAGTTAGAATTGCATGTATGCATATGCCATGTAACATCCCGACTTTTCGGCCTTTATGACGTCATGGGTGTGCTAAGAGCGCATTTAATTAATTAAGTATGTAATTATTTGATTTATTTGAACATTTGAATTGTAACGCCCTAACTTTTCTGTATTCTAAATGACGTCTGTATTTAGTGATTTGCGTGAATTAATTGGCTATAAGTGTTTTCTATATTTAAATTTCATTAGTTAATTGTTAAATATGAGATTAATTGAAATATATGCAATAATTGAATTGGAATGATATGAATAAATCGTCTGCTCCTTAATTATGCATTTAAATTATTTAATTGTTTAATTAATCATTTTTTATAATTACTAATTGTAACTTTCATTAATTTCTCCATTATATGCAGTTCGTTATATATTTAATAAATATTTAAAATGGATTCTTAAATTTTATTTGAATTTTGAAACTATATGAATTCTTGGTCCACTTGCATTTACGTGACAAGTTGCACGAATTAATTGTTTTTACGTATTCTATATATTTAAATTTATTTTAAATACTAAAATGGTAATTATATTTTTATCCTAAGTTAATTAATATTAAGTATTCAATTTAATGCGTGCATTAACTTTAAATAAAATCAATGCGTGCACTTTGTTTTTTTTTTATGCATAATCAATTCATGCATATTAATTAATTTATTTATGAATTTAAATTTTATATTATTTGGAAATGTTATGGATTTTTGAATGTCTTGCCTATGAGTGTTATAAACGTGCTTCGTTTTTATATGATTTGACACCGAAATTTCGTGAAAATTTAATATGTTATAGATATATGTGTCGTGTATGTGTACGTATATTCGTTTCATGTTTTCGGATTCGTTTGATTGCATTTTAAATTTATTTGGTATGATTGGAACCAAACCGGGGGCTAACGAGCACTTAGCGCACCCTTGGTTCAGTATGTGATATCTTGAGCTAGGGAACTCGGAATCGAGTTCTGTCAACTCCGTTGAACTCGTAACAAAAATTCGAGTTCAATAAACTTAACCTCATATTTTTCTAAGATCTTTTGAACCCTCGAAAATTAACCGAAACTTGCAACGGGAGTCAAAACAGCCACAGCTTACCAAATGAGCCATAACTTCCTCATATCTTGACCAAATTAACCATGGTTTGAACCTATGTGACCCTAGTTAACCCCACTATCCTCCCATACCACTCCCATACTGAGCCATCCCTCACACAAAGCAAAAACTCAGCCAAAAAGCCCTGCACTCCAGAAAATCCTGTAGCCATTATCAACCTTGAGATTCAAAGCTCAAATCTCTTCCTTCTTCCATCCAATCTTCAAGGTGAGTTTAGGATCATGTTATACATTCAATATGTGTCATTTTAAGCTATGCATCCCCAATTTTGAGCATGATTTCTTGGGTTTATGGCTGAAAAGAGAAATAGTTAGGTTTAATGTCCTTATGATGATCTCTCTCATTCCTTGATGTTTTAGGTTGATTCCAAACATGAAAATGACTGTCTAAACTTCCTCTTTATATTCATGATCATGTATTTTATGATGGTTAAGTGTTTCATGAGTTGCCATTAATGGAACTTTGATGACATTTCATGAAATTATCCCCCATTCCTTCTTGTCACGTTTCCTCACTTTAGGAGTTTGTTTGATTGATGTTTTAGAATGGTTTCCTTTTATATTTGAGTTCATAACATACCTGGAATTGTTGGTTTGAGATTGAGATGCTGCTCCTCTGTTTTTCGTTAGTCTGCTGCGTCATTTGCTGCTGCTGCGTGGAGGTCGCGCCCGCCACTTGATTTGCCTTTAATTCAGTCGCGGCCGCGACTCCATTTTTAGCTGCTCTAGTATTCTGAAAATTTGGAGGAAAATCTGTTGAAAAATAGGATCGCGGCCGCGACCCCTGCGCTTTCTGTACGAAATTACCGTTTTCAAATTCTGCTACATAGTTTAGTTTTGCTTTCTATTTCTCCACCTTTGCATGCATGCATGGCCACATATCTATATACATATGTTTGCATGAATAAGGACTTATTTCATTTATTTTGTATTAAATGCATGCCGTTGTTTGAAAATATTTAAATGCATGCAGATTGTTATAAATTGTTTTGTTTTGATACATGCAAGCCATGCAGTACGTAGATATATATATATGTAAATATGATTTCATATATATATCATTAAATGTATGATTAATGTTATAAATATTTAAACCTTGTTTAATTTAATTAAAAGTTAAAATTTAATTGTTATCTAGTTGTGTTATTTAATTTTTGAACATGACTTGAATGTTTCTTTGTACCTATTCTCTAATTATAAACATGTTACGCTACGTGTTATGTACATTATTTGGAATCCTTGGATTAATTTGGTATGATTTATGAAAGTGATGAACTTAACGAATTTGAATGATTCATGGAAGGAATGAAATGAATGTTTATATGTCTTTTAAGACATTAATAGTGCACATGAACGTGTTCATTATATAAAATGATCTTTTATACATTCATATCATGATCAATGCATTGTCGTGCGTCGTATATGGTTTATTTGGAGTCTTGAGTCTCACGAATTCATTGCATTGCCCTTGGTACAGTTTTCTCCAGGGCGGAGATGCCGGGTTCCTAGGTTTCCTCAAGTCCTCTTGTCTTCTTGGTTTTGGTAAGGTGTAACAGGTGGGTTTCTATTCTATTAGATAAAACAGACCCGATATAATCCAATGCGTATATTTCAAGACAAAGGTAATATATATATATCGAGTCGTTTTCAAGGAGTCTATGATTTTGATTGTTAAACCTTTATCTTTTATGAACACTTATCGATTGTTTTGGTGAGGACATGATTGATTGCACGGGCCCAGGGACTTCGTACATGTGGCTATCCGGGAAGGCAAGGGCCGACGGTGATCCCATGTGCTAGTCCCATATCGTAGCTGCGGTACCGGCCCTCGCTAGGAGTTTTAGCGGGGAATGGGAGCTGAGTGCCAATTGGGGATTTCATGTAACCCCTTTTGGTCAATGAATGGGTAGACGCGTCCTCCTGGGTCGGTACACGGTAGGGAGGAACAAAACCTGTCCAGTGAGGACAATATCGTTGGGGCGGGAATGTAACGCCCCGACTTTTCAGACGTAAAGGTACACGTATGTGTTTACAAATTTACGTGAATTAATTGTTTTTACGTGTTTTATATTTAATTTTATTATAAATTGTTATTATTTTATTTTATTTTAATTTATTTAAATTTAATATTTTTTTTATATATATTTCGTATTTAGTAATTATTATAAATTATTATTAATTTAATGATTATGCTAATTAAGTGTTATGCTAATTAATCATGTTTTCACCAAATTAATTAGTTTCTATAATAATACGTTGACTTGAATTTTATTTAATATTAGAATTTAAATTTAATTAGTTTAAATTTTTATTATCATGCATGAATTGTATGAAAATGTGCATGGTTGTTTAATTTCTGCATTGTTCTTATACGAAATGATATCGAAATGTCGTGAAAATGTAGTATGTCATAAATATGTGTATTATGAACATGCCTATATGCTCGGTTTATATTTTCGAACCTGATTGATATGTTAACGAATTTAATTTTGAATTGTGGAACCAAATCGGGGGCTAACAAGCAATTAGCGCACCCTTGGTTCCGTACGTGATATCTTGAGCTCGGGAACTCGGATTCGAGTTCCGTCAACTTCGTTCAACTCGTATCAAAGATTCGAGTTTAGTAAACTAAGCCACATATTTTTCCGAAATCATTTGAACCTCCAAAATCCAACCAAAAAACAAAATGGCATCAATATGACCACCTTTCACTATATTGGCCATAACTTGATCAAACCGTAACCAAATTAACTATGGTTGGTGGCCTTTTAACCCTAGTTCAATCCTCTATCATCCCATAACCACCCCTAACGGAGCATATCCTCCCACACACCAGAAATTTCAGCCAAACCCTTCAGCAGCCCAGTTCTTCCCATAACAGTGCAATCCTTGAGGTTTTGGAGCTCAAATCTCAATCAACTCTCATCCAATCAACAAGGTGAGTTAGGATTATGTTTTACATGCATCTATGGTTATTTTCATCCTTTCATCCCTAATTTTAATTCAGATTTCATATGGTTTTGGGATATTTGATTGAATAGTTAGGTTTTGAAGCATTTGGATGATATCTTGAATTTTCTTGATCTCTGACTTGTTTGATGATATATATATGATTCTTATACTCCATTTATAATAGAGTAGGCTTGTATTAATTGATGGTTAAGAGGTTGGTGACATATCATTAATGGAATGTTCATGTATTGAATGAATTCTTGAACTGATCTTCCCTCCCTTCGCGTACAGGTTTGCTGCTAGCTTTTAGAACTTGTTTTGGTGTTAAATGTTGTTCATTTTTAGCTTATTTGCAGCTGTGTTAATGATTGTTTGATCATGTATTGGCTTGCTCCATTTTCTTCTTCTTCTTCCCCTGTTTTTCCCGCTGGAGTTGATGCCTTTTCGTTCTCAGTTTTGCTGCAACTGTTGAGGTTCATTCATGCCTATTTTGCTGAGTATTGAAGTCCCTTCTTACCTTAGTTGTTGGCTTGAATTGTTTGTAAATTGCGTGTGTGTTTGGCATGGTTTGAACACAACCCTTTTCCTCCCCTGTTTTTTTTCGTTTTGGTTGCTGCGTCTGTTGCTGCCTCTGTAACACTCTCCCCGGGCGGGGAGAGTTTCTGTAACGCCCCAATTTTCCAGACGTTCAGGTACGCACGACACGTACATTTCATGAAAATTATATAGATTATATTTCAATGTGTTCACGTAAAGATATATGAAATTCGTGACAATGTGAGAATTATTGCATGACTTGAAAATACTTGTTACGTGAAGTAATTGCCGAAAGTGATTTAACTTCCAAATTGTCCTTAAGTGATCATTCTTTTAAATTCAAGGACTAAATTGCATGAAATTTCTTTGAACTTAATTGGTATCATTTCATTAATGTAGAAGCTAATTGCATGAATTACTAAATTTAAGGACTTAATAGCAATTAATGGCCAATCATCTCTTTGATTAAATGAATAACGTAGAAGCATCTCTTCCTTCCATTTTTTCATTCCATACAAGACATACAAACATTGGCTTCCTTGTCTTTCATTTCCACGATCAAACACCACAAGAAGAAGAAGGGGGATTTCACTAAATTCAAGTTATTTTCCGGAAAATTTCATACTTTGAAGCAAGCATCATCATCTCCATAATTTCATCCTTTCTTTCAAGGTATACATGAGTGATATAGGAATTCTTGAATTGAAGTGATGAACTAGGGTTGAGATTTGAGCTAGGTATTATGTGTTCTAATTGCAAGAAGCATGATTCTATGGCTTAGAGTTGAATTTGAGCTTGAATTCTTGAAAAACTTGAGTTTATGTGATGAAGTTTTATATGAACTTGAAAGTAATAACTCTTGATGATCTTGGTGGATTTAAGTGTTTATATGAAGTTTTATGGTAGTATAAGCATATATGCATGAGTCTTTATTGAAATATATCATTTTGAAGCTTGAAAGTTGGTGTTTTGGTTGGTTTTCGTGTATGGCCGAGCTATCCCCTGTTTCTGCTCTGTTTTTCTCCAGAAATTGAAGGTCGCTCCCGCGACCTGAAATACACATAAAACAGGTCGCGCCCGCGACCCCATTTTGGCCAACTTTCGACTTTTGAAAAATTACATGAAAAATTCGAGAAAAATTAGGTCGTGGCCGGGACCAAAAATAGAGTAAAAATGGTCCTGCCCGCGACCCCCTCCAGAATCTGCATTTTGCCCAACTTCGAACCAATGCCATTTTCACCTCGGTTTGAATTAGAAAATATGCCATATAGCGTTGGAAAGTTCTTTGTGTCTAGTTTCATATCTAATAAACAAAACTCAATTCCCACTTTTAGAATTAAAGATATTCCAGTTTTCCCTCAACATGTATATTTCCTAAAATTGTCCGTTTTTGTCAAACTTCACCAAAACCTCTATTATTGCATTCTTTTCACTTCCTTAGCCCCCTATGTGACTTATATGAGTTATAAAATTGATTTAGTGATATTTGTGTTCTTAATTGACATTACTTCAGTGTTATTGCATAACATATTGATTATAAATACGCCGTGCGTCACTATTTGGTATATACCTATTTATCACTAATCATTTCCAAGCTCTCAAGTGTTTAGCAAGCAGGTTATGATCGTGCAAAGTAATGCGCGTACCGTGATCGAATCGTTCAATATATAGCAGACAAATCAGGCTCATGCAAAGCAATTCGTGTAGTTTGATTGGTATCATGTTCATGCAAAGCAATGCGTATAATGTGATTAATGCCATGACGGGATGACCCCTGAATCCATCAGGAAACTGGTGGAGGAAGGAATCCCGCACGTAGGATTCATAAATCCTGACGTGTGTAGCATGTATGAACGGGATGACCCCTGAATCCATCAGGAAACTAGTGGAGGAAGGAATCCCGCACGTGGGACTCATAAATCCTAACGTTCGTAGCATGAATGTGTATCGTGAATGGTGAAGGCTCGCTACCTTCCCACTATCGTGTTATGGTGATTGGAGTGATGTAGTTATTGGAGTGATGGAGTAATTGGAGCGAGGTAGTGATTGGGAGTGGTGGTGTTTATTGGAGTGATGGGGTTGTGGAGTGGCGGAGTAATTCATGAAATCGGTACATGTGCAGTGTTCTTGCAGGTACAACTCTAGACGGGAACCAAGCTGAGTCGAGTCCTTGCATTCGAGCCCCGCGAGGTGTATTTACTTATTTGTTATCATTTCCAAGGAATTATTGTCCAGATTACATGTTATGTATTATAGGAGATGATAATGTATTGATATGTAAACTCTGAGTATGAATTACTTGATAAATGATAGATAATATCACATGCTTTAATTTATTTATTATGCATTGTGGTTATTGATTACAAATTAGTCCCACCTTGCTTCTCGTGTTATCTTCTTGTCACCCGTTCGCTATAGGTTGGTTCATGTACGGACATTTCATTTCGTATGTGGATCGGCCTATGGTGCGGGGGTGTGGCATCCTTACGTGTTGGGGTGCTACAGTTTCCTCTTGGAGAGTACCCGGCCGGGTACTCATGCCGCAGCTTGCAGAAGCTCTCTGTACTCCTTACCCGGCCGGTGAGATTGGTGAAGGATTGGTTACCCGGGCGGGTAGCCACTGCGAAGCTTTTGTTCCCCTTTTTCTTCTTCTGCTGCTGTTGTGCTTCTTCTCTTCCTTCTTTTCTTTCTTCCTTGTGTTGCTGCTAGTGTGTGTGTGTGTGGCTATTGTTCAGTTTCTGCTGCTGCTGCTCTTCAATGGTGCTAGGGTGTGCATGAGTTGTGTTGATTGGTGAAGGCTTAGTCTGTGCATGTGTATATATTGATGCAGAGATGCTAATTATGCATGGGCTTGGGTGTGAAACTGTTGTGCATGCATGGGTGTGTGCGTGAATAGTGTATTTTGAGTATGTGCATGGCCTTTTTATTTTAATTGCATGCATGCCTTTTAATTTAATTTGCATGCATGGTTTTGTTATATTGCTTGCATGCATGTATGATATATATATATATATATATATATATATATATATATATATATATATATATATATGTGTGTGTGTGTGTGTGTGTGTGTACGTGTAAATATATATATATATATTTATTATATTTAATATATATTTTAAATATTATTTGATTTAATTCAATTCTAGAAATTAATTGATAACTATTTCGTGTATTTAATTTACCGATTATTGATTGAACGTTTTATTTATTCTATTTCTAATTGTAAATATGAATATTACGTGTTATGAATATTAAATGAATTCTTGGATTAAATTGATATTAATTATGAATTTATGAATTTATGAATTTGAATGAAATGAATGAACGAATAGCTGATTATGTGCTTTAAATTCCTTAATAGTGCACATGAACATTTTCACGATATACTATGATCTTTTATGTATTCATGTCATATTCACTTCATTGCCGAGCGTCATATATGGTCATTGAGTCTCATACCTTTTCTTTTGCACAGATTCGGGTTTGGTCGGAGACGAGGGCGAGCATTGAGACGCTTGTGCCTTTCTTTTGCTTGTAAAGGTGGGTTTTTCTTCTAATAGCTAAGACAACCTTATATGTAACGCCCCAGCTTTTGGCAATTCAGGTATGATCGACACGTGTACATTTGAGAGTTAGATTTTAATTATTAATTGCTCATTTCTTTAATTTTCCATAGCATGACATAATTTTATAAAATTATATTCTATGTATTTTATTGAAAATTCATATCAAATTATAATTGTCGCATAAATTGAACGTGATTGCAATGTGAATTATTTTTCCCGAATGTGATTTAATTCTTTTATGGCCTTAATTGCTCATTTTCATGAATTTGGGATTAAATTGCATCGGACTTGAATGATCAATTAATAGGGAAGTGGACTTCATTGCATGACTTATTAAATGGAAGGATTTAATTGCAAAATTGGCCATCTCTTCCCCTTTCATAGCAGCATCACGTACCAACA
This sequence comes from Lantana camara, assembly GCA_037501455.1. Classification (NCBI taxonomy): domain Eukaryota; kingdom Viridiplantae; phylum Streptophyta; class Magnoliopsida; order Lamiales; family Verbenaceae; genus Lantana; species Lantana camara. The sequence continues at coordinate 59,491,751 of CM074858.1, forward strand.
CATTTCTTTCTTCATACAAACATATCATATTTGCTCCATTTTCTTCCTTGCTCAACCGAGACCAACCCTAGCAAGATAAGAGGGAGATTTCATCATTCAAGCATCATAATTGTGGGTTTTGTGGACATTGAAGCATCATTAACATCACTTCTTCATCCTAGCTTCCATTTCTTTCATTTGAGGTATTTTTGGAGATTTCATGATTTTCTTGAATATGTGGTATAGTTAGGGCTTTGTTATGTGTTGATTAGATTGTGTATTGGTTGTTGGAAATATGTTTGTGATCATTAAGCTTAAGTTTGGTGCATATATCTTGTGAATTATGGACTTGGAACATGAATGAGTGTGTGGGTTTGTAATGATGGATTATGGATGATCTAACATGGGAAATGAGTGTTTAAATGAATTGTTATTGATTATATGTAAGCTAGTATGTTTATCGCATCAAATATATGCATTACATCTTGGCTTGAAGCCATTTTTGGTGGTTGGTTGTTGTTACTCCATTGCTGCTCTGTTTCTGTTCTTCTTCAGCTGCTCACGTATTTTGGGAACGGCCATTCCCAACCCCAGTTTAAAACTGGAACGGCCGTTCCCATGATTCTGAGTCAGCAAGGCCAGCGAAACTGGGAACGGCCGTTCCCAGTTTGGCATGTGTGCCGGAAGGGCCGTTCCCAGCTAAAACGTTTTCCCTTTTTAAAAAACGCTGGCGCGTTTCTGAGGGCCATGGGAACGGCCCTTCCCATTTTCAAAGGGAGGCAGGAACGGCCGTTCCCATAGCGTCTGCAGAGCAAAAAGCTACTGCATAAAAATCAATTTTCACCACCATCATCCAATCACTTCTTTGACCCCTAATTGCTATTATATGATTGCATACATGTCGAAACGCGATATTTTCATGGTACATTGTAATTTTCCTGTCGTCTCGTTGCATTTCCGCCGTTCGTCTTATTTGTTACATTTTGAGTCGTGTTTCACGGATATTTATCTTTCTTGCACAGACCAGCTTCCTGGTGACGAGGAGCAGGCCCCGTGAGCTGTTTCCTTGGTTGTTTTTGGGTCGTTCATGTATAGCTACTTGGGATATTTTGTATCATGCCTTGTCATCTATTTTGGAGATGATATTGTATTGATAGTGTAATTGTTGGTACCTATTAGTAAATAAATAAATATGGTACCTATAAGTATCGAATGAATATTATTGCTTCCGCTTTTATTTACTCTGAACTGATTGTTGGGTTGGTTTTAATTGAGGGTACCCGCCTAGCCTTGTGTCGTTTTATTTTCTCCCGTTCGCTATAGCTTTGATTCATGTATGGATTGTCCATTTCATATGTGGATCGGGGCTATAGTGCGGGGGATGTGGTGCCTAGCGTTCCGGGTGCTACATCCTACGGTGGTATCAGAGCCCGGTTGTAAAATCGGGTCTCTAGTGTCGTGTCTTGTGAGTCTAGGTCGCACAGTATAGGAACTAATTGTCAATTTGAGAGTCTTGCATCGTTATTTGATATATTTGAACCTACTTGACCTCTTTAGACTTACTTGAATTTGGTGAATTGTTCGAACTTTATAACTTATGTGCAATCTTGAATTATTTGCACACATTGGTATTACTAATCGAACATGCACAATAGTGACTTGATTTCAGGATGACTCACGATAGACATCATCGTGATCGTTCTCCTAGACATCGACATCATCGTCATCATCGCCGGGAGAGATCACCACCTCCTCCTCCACCTCCTCAGGCTCAGCCACAGCATTTTATGGACGCCGTGGTGGGTCTTATTGATCAGAGAGTCCGGGATTATGTTCCTCCAGTACCACAGTTCCACCACCACAGCCAGGGCCACAGATTTCAGCTGTTTTTAGGGAGTTCCAGAACCAGCATCCTCCCAAGTTTTATAAAGGAAATGATATTCAAGCCGAGCAGTGGCTCAGGGAGATTGAGAGAGTTTGGGAGCTCATTCCTTGTGAGTCCCAGGAGAAGGCCCGTTGTACTATTTCTTTGATTCAGGGTGAGGCCTATTCTTGGTGGGAGAGTGCCCGGATAGTGTTAGAGGCGGCAGGCGAGGAAGTGAACTAGGAAGTGTTTGTTAGAGAATTCAGAAACAAGTTCATTCCTCCATCTTCTCGCACTCGAAGATTGAAAGAATTTACAGAACTCAAGCAAGGAAACAGGTCGGTCTCAGAGTATATCGCCGAGTTTGAGAGATTGTCCCGCTATGCTCCTAATATAGCGAGTGATGATTTCCATAAGGCGATGCAGTTTGTTCAGGGCCTTAGACAGGATATTCAGGCAGCGATCGAGGCGGTCAACACGAGCACGTGGGTGAAGGCTACCAAGAAGGCATTATTAGTTGAGGATTCAGTGAATGCGAGGCGGTCTACTTACCGTTCAGGCTCAGGTTCGGGCTCAGGGTCAGGATTGGGATTCAGAGGTTCTGGATTGGGTTTCTGAGGTGCCGGATCAGGGTATAAGGGTTCAGGATCGGGGTCTGCTTCAGGCAAGAGGCCGATGGTTTATTCTTCTCCACCACCAGCTCCACAGGGCCCAGCAGGACCAGTGATTACAGCTCCAGTTGCTCCAGCTTTGCCACCACCACCCGAGAGGCCTGCTTGTACCTTCTGTGGACAGAGGACACACATTTATGAGAACTGCAGGAGGCGTCTGGGTCTATGCCTACTTTGTGGGAGCGACGAGCATATGGTAGACGGCTGTCCAGATTGCTGGATGCCACCACCGGGAGCACCGAGACCACTGATCAGGGCTCGTGCTTATGCTTTGGAGGGTGAGCAGCAGGATGCTGATGTTGATCCAGCCGCGGTAGTGGAAGGTACCATTTGCATACATGGCACGAACATTCATACCTTGTTTGATCCGGGAGCTACTCACTCCTTTCTTTCGAGTGCTATATCTGTTTCTCTATCTTTGCCTGTTACCCGCTCTTCTGCATGTTATGTGGTTAGTACTCCGTTTGGTGGTAGTTTAAAATCTGATCGGGTGTTTAGAGAGGTTCCGGTGAGCATCGAGGGCCGAGTTTTCTTGTCAGACTTCATTGAGCTGCCGATGACTTGCTATGGATCCATTTTGGGCATGGATTCGTTGTACAGACATTCTGCCACAGTTGATTGCAGGGCGAAGAAGGTTCAGCTGGGATCAGATTTGGTAGTGGGTTGGAGTTCCAAGACTGTACCTCTACTTTCTTTTTCAGAAGCTCATAAGTTGGTTTGAGAGGGAGCCACGGGTTTCATTGCTTATATTCTCAACAAACCCAAGGATCAAAGTAAGCTGGAAGAAACGGAAGTAGTGAAGGAGTTTCCCGAGGTCTTTCCTGAGGAATTGGATTCTTTACCTCCAGAACGGGAAATTGAGTTTGTGATTGTTTTATACCCTAATGCAGAGCCGTACTCCAAGACTCCGTATCGTATGGCTCCGGCCGAGTTGAAAGAGTTGAAGACTCAACTTGATGCATTGTTGGAGATTGGGTATATTAGACCGAGTTCTTCTCCATGGGGTGCACCGGTTTTGTTTGTAAAGAAGAAGGACGGAACCTTGAGAATGTGTATAGACTATAGGGAGTTGAACCGGATGACGATCAAGAACAAGTATCCTCTTCCACATATCGAGGAGTTGTTTGACATACTTCAGGGATCGAAAGTCTACTCGAAGTTGGATTTGAGACAAGGATACTATCAGCTGCGAATCCGAGTAGGGGATATTTCTAAGATAGGATTTAACACTCGGTATGGGCATTATGAGTTTGTTGTGATGCCGTTTGGTTTGACCAATGCCCCAGCAGCTTTTATGGATATGATGCACAGGATCTTCAGGCCTTTTTTGGATAAGTTTGTGGTTATTTTTATTGATGATATCCTGGTTTTCTCGAAGTCTGCCGAGGAGCATGCCAGGCACCTTCAGTTGTTATTGAGGACTTTGAAAGAACATCAGTTATTTGCCAAATTCAGTAAGTGTGAGTTTTGGATTGACAGGGTGTCATTCTTGGGTCACGTGATTTCAGGTAATGGTTTGGAAGTTGACCCTTCTAAGATTGAGTCGGTTTCGAAGTGGGAGAAACCTAGGAATGCTTCAGAGATCAGGAGTTTCTTGGGATTGGCAGGTTATTACAGGAGGTTTGTTAAGGATTTCTCCAAGTTAGCAGCTCCTTTAACCCGGTTGACGAAGAAGAATGTGAAATTCGATTGGAATGAAGATTGTGAGAAGAGTTTCACTTTCTTGAAAGAGAAGTTAATTTCTGCTCCAGTGTTAGCCCTTCCGGAAGGTTCTGAAGGTTATGCTGTTTATACGGATGCTTCTAAGGAAGGTTTGGGATGTGTGTTGACTCAGAAGGGTAAAGTAATCGCTTATGCATCCCGAAAGTTGAAAGAGCATGAAAAGAATTATCCGACACATGATCTTGAGCTCGCCGCCGTAGTCTTTGCACTTGGAAAGTGGAGACATTATTTGTACGGGGTGTCTTTTGAGATTTTCACAGACCACAAAAGCCTCCAGTATTTATTCACTCAAAAGGATTTGAATATGAGGCAACGGCGTTGGATGGAAAGGTTGGAAGATTATGATTGCACGATTAAGTACCATCCCGGCAAAGCCAATGTGGTCGCCGATGCACTTAGTAGAAAGGTTAGTCTGTCGAGCTTGGAAGTGGGTGAAAGTAGTGGAATCGAGCCAATTGTTTTAAGGGCTCGAGTTTCTAATATTTCGGTTCAGCCAGATTTGAAGCACAGGTTGTTTGAGGCTCAGAGTATGGATGTGGAAGTTCAGAAATTGGTAGCTAAGGCAAGAGCTGATCCGGAGTGTCCATTCGGGTTCGATGAAGCCGGTCTTCTTCGTTTCAAGAACCGAGTGGTTGTTCCCGAAGAGTTGAAACGGGTTTTGCTCGAGGAAGCTCACAGATCGGCCTATTCTATCCACCCCGGAGGAAACAAGATGTATAAGGACTTAAGGCAATGTTATTGGTGGCGTGGATTGAAGAAGGATGTGGCCGAGTATGTGAAGCATTGTCTCACTTGTCAGAAAGTGAAAGCCGAGCATCAGAAACCGGGAGGTCTTCTTCAGCCGTTACCTATTCCTGAGTGGAAGTGGGAATAGGTGACGATAAATTTCGTGTCCGGATTACCTAAAGTGAAAGGTGGATTCGATGGGATTTGGGTGATTGTGGACCGTTTGACGAAGTCTGTACATTTTCTGCCGGTTCGGATATCGTATAAGATTCGGAAGCTAGCCGAGCTTTATAATCGGGAGATTGTTAGACTTCACGGGATTCCGGTTAGTATAGTTTCTGACAGAGATCCACAGTTCACTTCGAAGTTGTGGCGTGAATTGCAAGAGGTTTTGGGTGCCAAGCTCCAGCTTAGTACAACTTTTCATCCTCAGACGGATGGTCAGTCCGAGAGATTAATAAGATATCTCGAGGATTTGCTTAGAGCTTGTTCTTTGGATTTTCAGTCTTCTTGCCATGATCAGCTACCTTTGATTGAGTTTGCGTACAATAACAGTTTTCAGGCTTCGATTGGAATGGCACGGTAGGAAATGTCATTCTCCGTTGGTCTTTGACCTGGAAGAGTGGAAATGGACTAAACAGAAAGGTGTTAAGAAAGGTGACAAGTTGGAAAAACCTTCCAAGGCCGTTGAAGCTATGATTGAGAAAGTCCAATTAATAAAACAACGAATGAAATCAGCTCAGGACCGACAGAAGAGCTACGCCAATCGACGTAGAAGGGATCTCGAGTTCGAAGTTGGAGACCGGGTATTCTTGAAGGCGTCTCCACGAAAAGGGTTTGCTCGGATTGGGAAAGGAGGTAAGCTTAAACCTCGTTATTTAGGTCCTTATGAGATTTTGGAAAGAGTTGGAGAAGTTGCTTACAGATTGGACCTACCACCGAGCCTCAAGGGGATTCATAATGTATTTCACGTTTCTCAGCTGAGGAAATACTACCCTGATGAAACCGAGATCATTCCCGTTGAAGAAGTGGAATTGGAACCGAGTCTTACCTTTGATCAGAAACCGGTTAAGATATTGGATAAGAAGTTTCAGGAATTAAGAAACCGGAAGATTCCCATGGTTAAGGTTCTTTGGAGAAGTGACAAGACCGAAGAAGCCACGTGGGAGACCAAAGACAAGATGAGACGGGTTCCATCCAGAGTTGTTCCCTTCCGATCAGTGAATCTGGGGACCAGATTCCTTTAAGGAGGGAGGATTGTAAGGATTGTAACGCCCCAGCTTTCGGCAATTCAGGTATGATCGACACGTGTGCGTTTGAGAGTTAAATTTTAATTATTAATTGCTCATTTCTTTAATTTTCCATAGCATGACATAATTTTATAAATTTATATTCTATGTATTTTATTGAAAATTCATATCAAATTATAATTGTCGCATAAATTGAACGTGATTGCAATGTGAATTATTTTTCCCAAATGTGATTTAATTCTTTTATGGCCTTAATTGCTCATTTTCATGAATTTGGGATTAAATTGCATCGGACTTAAATGATCAATTAATAGGGTGGTGGACTTCATTGCATGACTTATTAAATGGAAGGATTTAATTGCAAAATTGGCCATCTCTTCCCCTTTCATAGCAGCATCACGTACCAACACATTTCTTTCTTCATACAAACATATCATATTTGCTCCATTTTCTTCCTTGCTCAACCGAGACCAACCCTAGCAAGATAAGAGGGAGATTTCATCATTCAAGCATCATAATTGTGGGTTTTGTGGACATTGAAGCATCATCAACATCACTTCTTCATCCTAGCTTCCATTTCTTTCATTGAGGTATTTTTGGAGATTTCATGATTTTCTTGAATATGTGGTATAGTTAGGGCTTTGTTATGTGTTGATTAGATTGTGTATTGGTTGTTGGAAATATGTTTGTGATCATTAAGCTTAAGTTTGGTGCATATATCTTGTGAATTATGGACTTGGAACATGAATGAATGTGTGGGTTTGTAATGATGGATTATGGATGATCTAACATGGGAAATGAGTGTTTAAATGAATTGTTATTGATTATATGTAAGCTAGTATGTTTATTGCATCAAATATATGCATTACATCTTGGCTTGAAGCCATTTTTGGTGGTTGATTGTTGTTACTCCATTGCTGCTCTGTTTCTGTTCTTCTTCAGCTGCTCACGTATTTTGGGAACGGCCATTCCCAACCCCAGTTTAAAACTGGAACGGCCGTTCCCATGATTCTGAGTCAGCAAGGCCAGCGAGACTGGGAACGGCCGTTCCCATTTTGGCCTGTGTGCCGAAAGGGCCGTTCCCAGCTAAAACGTTTTCCCTTTTTAAAAAACGCTGGCGCGTTTCTGAGGGCCATGGGAACGGCCTTCCCATTTTCAAAGGGAGGCCGGAACGGCCGTTCCCATAGCGTCTGCAGAGCAAAAAGCTACTGCATAAAAATCAATTTTCACCACCATCATCCAATCACTTCTTTGACCCCTAATTGCTATTATATGATTGCATACATGTCGAAACGCGATATTTTCATGGTACATTGTATTTTTACTGTCGTCTCGTTGCATTTCCGCCGTTCGTCATATTTGGTACATTTTGAGTCGTGTTTCACGGACATTTGTCTTTCTTGCACAGACCAGCTTCCTGGTGACGAGGAGCAGGCCCCGTGAGCTGTTTCCTTGGTTGTTTTTGGGTCGTTCAGGTGAGGTTTAATTTTAGATACATAGGACCCGTATAACCCTATGTGAAATTTTAAGCCAAAACCTATCTATATATTTATAGTTTTCAAACGAGATTGGTTTCAAAGGATATATCGAATTATTGATTAATTGATTGATTGATTTGGTGAGTATTGTATTGCACTGTGGGCCCGAGGGTAATGGCTCGAGCCAACCGTGAAAGCATGGGCTGACGGGTAACTCGAGAGCTATCCTCACCAAACTGGGATGAACCCTGAACCCCCTAGGAGATTAGGGGAGGAAGGTATTCCGGGCTTAGGGATTCATGAACCCTCTGCCCAGATTAATTGGATGGTGGGGCCTTGCAATACCACCATCACCCGGAGGAAGAAGGTGCCATTGAAACTGCTAATTGTGCACAGTAATATATTGCTTGATCACTTAATCACCTAATAATTAATTGATTGATTGATTGTACACAGTCGGTGTGAGGTTTGAGAATTGCCCCACTCGCCGGGCCACAAATTGATTGTATTGAATTGGTTAAATTGAAATTGAATTAGTTGTAACCTCGGGCGATAGTATTCCTCTTTATTCTATTAAATTGTATTGTTTTTCAAAAATTATTACCCGAGATTATGACTTGCATGTTTGTGCGCTTATATTTATTTATACCCCTCGCTCAGTCTGTGTTGGACTGACACCTCAACTAATAGAGTCTAGTTGTCTTTAAATTTGGGTCTAGCACACTTCATTCCCACATTTTGTTCATGTATAGCTACTTGGGATATTTTGTATCATGCATTGTTATCTATTTTGGAGATGATATTGTATTGATAGTGTAATTGTTTGTACCTATTAGTAAATAAATAAATATGGTACCTATAAGTATCGAATGAATAATATTGCTTCCGCTTTTATTTACTCTGAACTGATTGTTGGGTTGGTTTTAATTGAGGTACCCTCCTAGCCTTCTGTCGTTTTATTGTCTCCCGTTCGCTATAGCTTTGATTCTTGTATGGATTGTCCATTTCATATGTGGATCGGGGCTATAGTACGGGGGATGTGGTACCTAGCGTTCCGGGTGCTACATTATATATCCCTTATGTGCAAGATTTAAGCCAAATTAGTATATATATATAAATCGAGTCATTTCGGGTAAATGATTTCAAACGTTTGACCCTTTTTAATTATGAAAAATCCCTACCTTATGTTTTTGGCGAGACATGATTATGATTGCACGGGCCCCGGGACTTAGTACATGTGGCTAACCGAGGAAGCAAGGGCTGACGGGGATCCCATGTACTAGCCCCAACCAAACTACGGCGAAACGGACCTCGTCAAGGAGTTTTTTATGAGGAAATGCTAACCGGGCTTTGAGAACTCATGAACCTCATAGCCACATTGATATGATTAGGTGGTCGGGCCTTGCAAACCCGTCCACCACGCGGAGGAAGAAGCTGTATATGAATGATTATGATCATGATATGTATGAGCACAAAAGATATGTATGATAATGAATGAATAATTGATTATGATTACACGAGGTGTAGGTTGGAGATTGTACACGCCCACTCGCCGGGCCATAAACCCTTATGAACAATTATGAATGAATATGAACGTCGTAATCCCGTTGATGTTTTCTTTTGTTTTAACCACTTGGGAAATTCTTATCAAACTTCACACGGGATTAGAGCTTGCATGTATGTGTTTAATTTCTGCAATATTATATCTTATGCCCCGTTTTATACCCACCAGTCTCGTATAGACTGAACCCGGTTTGTTTTCAGGTGTTTTGTACAGGTATAGGAGTGCTAGGCGGGAATACAAGTCGTCTAGGTCTTGCATTTATGTTTAGCACTTCTTTTCAGCATCTCATACTCTTATTGCTCTTTTGTATATGATCATAGTATGGAGCGATATGATTTTTATAGGCCGTGTGGCCTTGGGTACTTGAATGATTTTATATATCTATTTTTGGAGCTTGGTGGCTCAATGTATATATTATATGTTGTTCTTGCTTCCGCGTTTCATTATAACTCTGATTTATATTGTCCTGAGTTGAATGGTTTAAGGGTTAGTCCCGCCTAGCATAGCGTGTGTGTTGTGTCCCCATTCGCCGTGGATTTGGCACGTGTATGGACTTCCATTTCATATACGGGTCGGGTCTCGATGCGGGGGATGTAGTACCTTATGCTCGGGTGCTACATCCTTATGTGGTATCAGAGCCTAGGGTTGCAAAACCCGGGCTCTCGTGTCGTGTTGAGTCAGTTAAGTCGTTCGGCTCTAGGAACAACTTGTCAATGTGTTGCATATACATTGTTTACGTGTTTGTGTGCCTTAAATTTTTAATTTTGATTGAATTAATTGCATTTCCATGCATGAACTAAAAATAGCATGCATTTTAGTGTCTCTTGAACAGGATGCCTCCACGCAGACACCGTGAGAGATCTCCAGGGCGTCGCCGCCATCATGACCCATCCCCTACGCCTCCACCACAACCACAAGCGCCTCCAATGGACATGGGTAGTTTCACGGAAGCAGTTTTTAATTATGTCGAGCATAGGAGGGCTCAAGCTCCCCCACCACAACAAGCAGAACAACCGGCTCCTCCACTAATTCATAATAATAATAGAGACCCTCATGGGGTGTTGCTGAGCTACAATCCCCCTCGGTTTTTCGGTTCTATTGATGATGTGGTCTGAGAGGGTTGGTTGATTCGGTTGGAGAGGATTTTTGGAGTCCGACAGTTTACTACGCAAGAGAGGGCTCAATTCGCTATATTTCAACTAGATGGCGATGCGTGTGAATGGTGGGAAAGAACGAGAGAGAAACTTGAAGTGGATGGAGATGAAGTTACTTGGGAGGTCTTCAAGAGAGAATTCCGAGAATGTTTTGTACCGGAGGTGGTGAGAGAAAGGAAGGAGCAAGAGTTAATAGACTTGAAGCAGGGTGCGCGTACGGTGACTCAGTATCTCGCCATATTTAACAGGCTTGGGAAATATGCTCCTCATGTCACCCGAGATGAGAAGAGGAAGTCAAGGAAATTCATAGCGGGACTAAGACAAGATTTGAGACATGGCCAGGCGGGTCACAATTTTGAGTCGTTTGCCGACACCGTGCAATGGGCTTTGGTTCAAGAGGAAGAGTTCAAGAAGAAGGATCCGGTTTTTAGAGCTCCAATGGGAAGAGGTTCCCGATCAAATTCGGGAAAGAGACCGATGATTCAAGCTACTCCCCCTCCTAAAGGTCCTTTTAAGAAGCCAAGAATGGGAGGATAAGCCCCACCGGTTCTAAAAGCTTTGCCTGCACCAACGAGAGATCGACCAGGTCCGAGTGAGGCTAGATTGGCTCAATCTCCTTGTACACATTGTGGAGGACCAACTCACAATTTCTATAATGGTCGGAGGAGGTTGAATTTGTGTCTTATATGTGGGAAGGGTGACCATATGGCGGATACTTGTCCTGACAAGGACCCCGGATTTCAAAAATGAGTACAAAGGCCCATGATCCCGGCTCGTGCTTATGCCCTCAAGGGTGAGGAGCAAGATGCAGAGATTGATCCTACCGCTGTGGTGGAAGGTACACTATGCATACATAACACGAACATTCATGCACTCTTTGATCCGGGTGCCACGCATTCCTTTATTTCTTGTGACTTAGTTGCTACTCTATCTTGTCTGTTAATTGTCTCTCTTATTGTTATTTGGTGAGTTCGCCACTTGGTGGGAGTCTTCAGACAGATCGGTTGGTTCGGGAGTGTTCAGTTCTGATTGAGGGGAAAGAATATCCGGCTGATTTAATCGTTATGCCTATGAAGAGGTATGGAGTTATTTTGGGTATGGATTGGTTGTCCAGGCATCGGGCCAATGTTGATTGTTTTGCGAAGATGGTGATTTTGGGGAATGAATTGGTGATTGGTAGTGGATCAAGAACGGTACCTCTCTTGTCTTACATGGAAGCTCATAAGTTGATGAGAGAAGGAGCAATGGGGTTTATTGCTTATCTTCTTAATAGGCCGAAAGATCAAGTCAAGTTGGAGGATACCGCGGTTGTTAAGGATTTTCCCGATGTGTTTCCAGAGAATTTGAGTTCTTTACCACCAGACCGTGAGATTGAATTTGTTATCGATTTATATCCGGGATCCAAACCGTATTCTAAGACCCCGTATCGGATGGCACCGGCCAAATTGAAAGAGTTAAAGATTCAATTAGAGGAATTGCTCAAAGTTGGGTATATTCGGCCAAGTTCATCACCTTGGGGTGCTCCGGTTCTCTTTGTTAAGAAAAAGGATGGAACCTTAAGAATGTGTATAGATTACCGGGAGCTTAATCGGATGACCGTAAAGAACAAGTATCCTTTGCCCCATATTGAGGATTTATTTGACATGTTACAAGGTTCGGGGGTATATTCAAAATTAGACTTGAGACAAGGATACTATCAATTGAAGATCCGGGAAGAGGACATTCCGAAGACGGGATTTAATACCCGGTATGGGCACTATGGGTTCGTAGTGATGCCTTTTGGACTAACTAATGCTCCGGCTGCTTTCATGGATATGATGCATCGGATTTTCCGGCCCTATTTGGATAAGTTTGTAGTGATATTCATCGATGATATTCTGGTTTATTCGAGAACTCCGGAAGATCATGCCAGGCATCTCAGAATTGTGTTAGACAACTTGAGGGAACACCGATTGTATGCTAAGTTTAGCAAATGCGAGTTCTGGATTGATCGGGTAGCATTTCTGGGCCATATTATCTCAAGGAAAGGTTTGGAGGTAGATTCCTCTAAAATTGAGACGGTTATTCAATGGCAAAGCCTGAAAAATGCTTCTGAAGTGAGGAGTTTCTTGGGTCTGGCAGGCTACTATTGAAGATTTGTATAGGATTTTTCAAAGAGTGCGGCTCCTTTAACCCGATTGACTAAGAAAGCGGTTAAGTTTGAGTGGGACGAGGCATGTCTAGCTTTCAACTTTTAAAGGAAAAATTGACCACTGCCCCTATATTAGCGCTTCCTGAAGGTACAGAAGGATATACAATTTATACGGACGCCTCAAAGGAAGGTTTAGGATGTGTGTTGATGCAGAATGGAAGGGTAATCGCCTATGCCTCAAGGAAATTAAAGGAACATGAGCAGAATTATCCCACTCACGATTTGGAATTAGCGGCTGTGATCTTTGCTTTGGGTAAGTGGAGACACTATCTTTATGGAATTTCGTTCGAGGTCTTTTCTGATCACAAGAGTCTCCAATACTTATTCTCACAAAAGGAATTGAATAAGAGACAACAGTGTTGGATGGATTTGGCGGATTATGAGTGTACAATCCGATACCATCCCAGCAAAGCCAATTTGGTCGCGGATGCGCTTAGTAGAAAAGCTAGTGTGTCCAATGTGAAAGTGGAAATTGGGGATGAGAATGAGATGTTCAAGCTGAGGGCTAGTATTCGGAATATCACGGTTCGACCGGATCTCAGACAGAGATTATTTGATGCTCAGAGGATTGATCCCGAGGTTCAGAAACTAGCTGAGAAAGCTCGAGTTGATTCAGAGTGTCCGTTTGGGTTTGATGATACGGGAGTTCTAAGATTCAAGAACCGAATTGTTGTGCCGGAAGAGTTAAAAAGGATTATTCTTGAGGAAGCCCATCGGTCAGGGTATTCTATACATCCCGGAGGGAACAAAATGTATAAGGATTTAAAGCAATTTTATTGGTGGAATGGGTTGAAACAGGATGTCATCAACTTTGTGAAGCATTGCATGACCTGTCAAGTGGTAAAGGCAGAACATCAAAAGCCATCGGGGCTACTTCAACCTTTGCCCATTCCGGAGTGGAAATGGGAACAAATAGCCATGGATTTTGTTTTGGGATTACCAAAAGTGAGAGGCAGTTTTGATGGAATTTGGGTTATCATGGACAGGTTGACAAAATCAGCTCATTTCCTTGCTATCAAGATGTCCGATAAAGTGAGTAAACTGGCCAAGAGATATTGTAACACCCCAAAAGGAGAAGTGCCACATCCCCCGCACTATGACCCAGACCCGGAACATGAAAGTCCATGCCCGAATCCAAACCAGAGCGAACGGGAGACCAACTCACACACTAGGCTAGGCGGATCTAACTTGACCAAAACTCAGAGTGCGGAAGCAATTAAAACCAAACAACAATAGATAGCGGAAGCATTTAAAACAAAACATGCAAAGCAGGTGACGGGTTCAACTAGCATAGATACCTAATCCCGAATAATAGATCAACAAACATAACAAGTGACGGGTTCAACTAGCATAAATCCCTAGTCCCGAATAATAGATCAACAAACATAACAAGTGATGGGTTCAACTAGCATAAATCCCTAGTCCCGAATATCAACATAAATTAATAATCATCAAGTGCCACAAGGGGCCGAATGAGGGTGCCACAAGGGGCTACCGAATAGTAAAGTATAATCTCAAGTCTACAAGTCTTAAGTATAAGTAAAGTGTATGAGAGGACAAATGCAAATAGAAAGACTACACCGACGAAGTGCAACCCAAAGGACTCACTTCCGCCTAGCAAACGCCAACAACCTGCAACTAAAAGTGTAAATGAGGGGTCAGTCAACTTGACCGAGTGAGGGGGCTAATGCACACCCACTGTATATATATATGCAGTATAGCACGTATCAGAAGGGTGGACTCATGAACCGGAGATAGGTGTTGCATACCAAAGACATTTCCAAAAGTACCCAAAAGATAGTTATAAGTATAAGCTTTAGAAAACATTTCAGAAACTCTATCTCGATTCATGATTCCCAGACAGAACAGAACACATGCTCTGCGAGTACGAGCTTGCAACCTTTACTCCTCAGAATCATATCAGAACATAAAATACAAAATCAATCCAACCTTTACACCAATAATGGAGGGGATGTGCCGTCCCCAAACCATCTAGAACATACACACCCTCAAGGGGTAGCGAACCCACAAGAGTCCTCCCCGGCCTTAGCCGAAGGCTCAAGATACGACGCCTCCCTCATCACCCTAAGGTCGCGCAATGATATCTCAAATGGAACTACGCACAGGTATATCCCTGATGGCCTTAACAGTCTCGGGGGCTCCTTACCCATAGCTCTATGGAACTACGCATAGGTACCCGGGGGCTCCTTACCCATAGCTCCTCGGATCCACATACAAACATATATACATACAGATGCCAATATTTCATGGCCAACTCGCTACAGAACATAACGTAACATACTTTTCAAAATAGCTTACATATGCTTTCATATCTAATTTTCCAAAACAGAGTTGTTTCACAAGGTCATAAACATATCATAGCCAACACGTACGTATATAATAGATATACTAGCATGCAGGGGTTGAAATCAGCATATTAAGGCCATAGGTCGCATAACTATACAAAATCCTAAACCTCACCTCGTGAAAGTAGAGTCTGAGAGTGTGAAGGGCCAAACACTCTAAACCTCGGGCCCACCGGCACCACCAAACTCTGTGATAAGACATACAGAAGCCCAGACTTAGACTCTATATGAACCAATCAAGACGCACGGCGTTGCTCAACATGATCGTGGTTATGCATAAGTGTTCATGTTATGCTTGGATAAGGTGTCGTGGTCAATCAAGGCATATCAATGCTCAACAAGATCATATTTACAAGCAACCATCATGCAATTCCATATCCAAAGATGCAAGATCAATTTAGGAAGTCAATGTATTCACGAAATGCATATTAAATCATCCAATATCACAGGGTTCCATTATAATATTAGAATTAAGCATCAAGTTCATGTCGAGTTATAAAGTGCATAAGTAAGAGTAACTTGATCATATAAACATACAAGGTTGTTGTACGTAGATGGCATGCTTGATACAAATAAAGAGTGCATTTAATTCACTTAAGATCATACTTTACAACTTCACAACATGTTTGGTACACAAGCTCAAGTCACATACATAGTTTCATAAATATTACACTTACATCCCCTAAGTTATTTATAAAAGTTTAGAATTATTACACATACATCCCCTTAGTTATTACTAAGCATAATTGTTCATTTAAAGTGTTTATACAATTATTCAACTAGGAATTAATTACTTACAAGCATTACAATTATCAATTTATCGTAATTCATAATATACCATTTTCAAGTAGTAAGAGTAAATCAAGATATTACAATTCTAACTCCTATCATGCATCAAGTCTCAAGTTGTTCAAGCATCTTTCATGTATCTAAATTTATATTTGAAACACAATTTACAATAAACATAACATTGAGAACGTCTCAAATTCATATAGAGAAATCACAACATTTTCGTTCTTCTCAAATATCATTCAAGTTCATTTAGTCACATAAAAGATTAGTTTCTAAATATTACACTAACACCCCTTCATATCTAAACACATAGCATAAATTCATCACATCGGGATTCAAATTGTAAATCGAAACATTCATGCATATCACAATCCATTCAATACATGTTTTCGAATATGATTGGAAGACATCTCGATCAACAAACCAACAATAACCAATTTATTTGCACTTAAAACAATTAATTCAAATAATCACAATTACGCAAAATAATTCGTAATAAATAGATCGAGTGTCCGATTAACGAACGGGAAGTGGCGTTGAACTCACCACAACGAGACGAACATTCTGTCCGAAATTCACCGGAGTGCCGCCACCGGAGCCGCCGGAAAGTCGCCGGGCAGCCACCGGGCCGCCGTCAAAATTCGCCGGAAAAATCTCGAAAAATCAGTCCTGAATGAAGTCTTCGTGCCCGTTCCGAATCCTCGATCAATTTCTGGAAATTCCAAGCCGATTGTCCTAGATCTGAAATCTAAGAACACGAAAACCCTAAATCTTCAAACTCAAATTACTTCCAAACCGGTGAACCAAAATGCGATCTGAAAGAGGCGTTGTCTTACCCATGACGAGCTATTCGAAAGCCCTAAGGTATCTTTCCGGAAAAATCCTCGGAGCTAGTGCCGCCGTTGCACCGCCACTTTGCCGCCACCGATCCACCGCCAAACCACTGAATCTGGAGTCGCCTGATCACAGGTCACTAGTTCTCGTCGTTCCGAACAACTTTTGTGAAGAGCCCGAGACCAAAAGATGGCCGGAAAAGGCCCCCGTTGGCCATCGAAGTTTCTGCCGCCGCTGCTACAGTAACTCGTGCCGCCGCGAGCTTTGGGCGGCGCGTGCGGCGCCATCTATGCTCCGATGGCCGCACCGCCGACGTCAACCGCTGCGCCGGGAAGTCCTCTTACTGGGTCTTCAGCGCGTGTACCAAGGAAGTGGCTGGAAAACTCCGCGAAACGCCGGCGAAGTGGCGGCGGTCTGACAGCTCCACCGCTGCTACTGAAATCCGGCCATAACTATGCCACCGTTCGTCGTTAGGCCGTGAAATTAGTACTCTTACGTCGGTCTCGCCGAGATAATCGAAATGGACTATTCGTTTGTTGAATTCCGTCGAGAAACGATCGAGTTATGGGCTCGTAACCGAAGCCGCGCCTAGTACCCGCGGGAGAGAGAGAGTGGGAGAGGAGAGAGAGAGAGAGAAAAGAGATTGGGAGAAATGTGTCTTGTGCACAAGCTATATACAACCGGGTATCCTTATCGCGTAGCAAGTAATAGCGCGTACAAATAATCGTAAATAAAATTGGTAAAGTTACGAATAAACATTCAAGCTCCGAATTAATTTTACAAATTAAAATGAAAGAGATAGATTTACCAATTAGAGTTTAATTCAATTTAATTTTTAAAAATCTTTCGTATAATTTAACGACACTTTGTAAACACATGATTGACAATTAATATCAAGGAATTCAAGTAAACCGAAATTAAACAAGTTAAGTAACATGATGGATTTAAAATCAATTTAACAATTATTTCATGGAATAAATTTGAATTAAATCAAATTAGATAGTTAGGGTTAAATATGCTCGTAATTAATCAAGTTGACAATTAATCTTAGAATAATTCGAATGAACACATATTAAATTGGATTTACATTAAATCACATAATTCAAGAACTCTTAAATTAAACACACACAAGTGTAGAGACTTACTTGTTAATGTCGTCAGGACGCCCTTCGAGAATACGGGGCGTCACAGATATAATGATGAGCTTGTTAGGCTTCATGGCGTACCTGTTAGTATTGTCTCGGATCGGGATCCAAGATTTACTTCACGGTTATGGCAAGAATTACAGAAATGTTTGGGAACAAGGCTTCAATTCAGCACAGCTTTCCATCCTCAGACCGACGGACAATCAGAAAGGTTGATTAAGTATCTGGAGGACATGTTGAGAGCATGTGCATTGGATTTTCAAAGCTCGTGGAATGAACAGTTGCCGTTAATCGAGTTCGCTTACAACAATAGCTATCAAGCCTCGATTGAAATGGCCCCTTATGAAGCTCTTTATGGATATAAATGTTGATCTCCGTTGTTCTTTGATTTGGAGGAATGGAATTGGACCAAGCAAGAAGGTGTTAAACGAGGGGAAAAGAAGGAAAAACCCTCTAAGGCGGTACAAGAGGCTATTGATAAGGTCTAGATAATTAGACAACGGATGAAGGCCGCTCAGGATCGACAAAAGAGTTATGCCGACCTTCGGAGAAAGAACCTTGAGTTTGAGGTTGGTGACAGGGTTTTCTTAAAGCCATCTCCACGAAAAGGGTTCTCTAGGATTGGACCAGGAGGAAAATTAAACCCTCGGTATATGGGACCGTATGAGATTCTAGAGAAAGTTGGGGATACGACCTATCGATTGGACTTGCCTCCGAGTTTAACCGGAATTCATAATGTGTTTCATGTTTCACAACTCCGAAAATATTATCGAGACGAGTCCGAGGTTCTACCGGTGGAAGAAGTGGAATTAGAACCGGATCTCACCTTTGTTCAAAAGCCGATTAAGATATTGGATCGGAAATTTCAGGAGCTTCGAAATCGGCGTATTCCACTAGTCAAGGTTCTTTGGAGAAGTGATAAAACCGAAGAGGCTATGTGGGAGACGGAGGAAAATATGAGAAAATTTCACCCGAATTGTTTCCGAGCGAGCAATGAATCCGAGGACGAATTCTTTTAAGGGGGAGAGATTGTAACACCCCGACTTTTCAGACGTAAAGGTACGAAGTATGTGTTTACAAATTTGCGCGAATTAATTGTTTTTACGTGTTTTATATTTAATTTTATTATAAATTGTTATTATTTTATTTTATTTTAATTTATTTAAATTTAATATTTTTTTTATATATATTTCATATTTAGTAATTATTTTAAATTATTATTAATTTAATGATTATGCTAATTAAGTGTTATGCTAATTAATCATGTTTTAACCAAATTAATTAATTTCTATAATAATACGTTGACTTGAATTTTATTTAATATTAGAATTTAAATTTAATTAGTTTAAATGTTTATTATCATGCATGAATTGTATGAAAATGTGCATGGTTGTTTAATTTGTGCATTGTTCTTATATGAAATGATATCGAAATGTCGTGAAAATGTAGTATGTCATAAATATGTGTATTATGAACATGCCTATATGCTCGGTTTATGTTTTCGAACTTGATTGATATGTTAACGAATTTAATTTTGAATTGTGGAACCAAATCGGGGGCTAACGAGCAATTAGCGCACCCTTGGTTCCGTACGTGATATCTTGAGCTCGGGAACTCGGATTCGAGTTCCGTCAACTTTGTTGAACTCGTATCGAAGATTCGAGTTTAATAAACTAAGCCAAATATTTTTCTGAAATCATTTGAACCTCCAAAATCCAACCAAAAAACAAAATGGCATCAATATGACCACCTTTCACTATATTGGCCATAACTTGATCAAAACGTAACCAAATTAACTATGCTTGGTGGCCTTTTAACCCTAGTTCAATCCTCTATCATCCCATAACCACTCCTAACCGATCATATCCTCCCACACGCCAGAAATTTCAGCCAAACCCTTCAGCAGCCCAGTTCTTCCCGTAACAGTGCAATCCTTGAGGTTTTGGAGCTCAAATCTCAATCAACTCTCATCCAATCAACAAGGTGAGTTAGGATTATATTTTACATGCATCTATGGTTATTTTCATCCTTTCATCCCTAATTTTAATTCAGATTTCATATGGTTTTGGGATATTTGATTGAATAGTTAGGTTTTGAAACATTTGGATGATTTCTTGAATTTTCTTGATCTCTAACTTGTTTGATGATATATATATGATTCTTATACTCCATTTATGACAGAGTAGGCTTGTATTAATTGATGGTTAAGAGGTTGGTGACATATCATTAATGGAATGTTCATGTATTGAATAAATTCTTGAACTGATCTTCCCTCCCTTCTCGTACAGGTTTGCTGCTAGCTTTTGGAACTTGTTTTGGTGTTAAATGTTGTTCATTTTTAGCTTATTTGCAGCTGTGTTAATGGTTGTTTGATCATGTATTGGCTTGCTCCATTTTCTTCTTCTTCTTCCCCTGTTTTTCCCGCTGGAGTTGATGCCTTTTCGTTCTCGGTTTTGCTGCAATTGTTGAGGTTCATTCATGCCTTGAGTATTGAAGTCCCTTCTTACCTTAATTGTTGGCTTGAATTGTTTGCAAATTGCGTGTGTGTTTGGCATGGTTTGAACACAACCCTTTTCCTCCCCTGTTTTTTTTCGTTTTGGTTGCTGCGTCTGTTGCTGCCTCTCTAACACTTTCCCCGGTCGGGGAGTGTAACGCCCCGATTTTTCAGACGTAAAGGTATGATGTGTGTGTTTACAAATTTGCGCAAATTAATTGTCCTTACGTGTTTTATATTTAATTTTATTATAAATTGTTATTATTTTATTTTATTATATTTTATTTTAATTCATTATTATTATTTTAATATATTCCGTAATATTAGTATATATATAAATATATATATATGTTTATTTATTTTATTATTAATTTAATGATTATGCTAATTACGTATTATGTTAATTAATCATACTTTAATTAATTAATCACGAGACTTTAATATATGTTTATATTCTAATTTGTTTTATTTATTGAAATTTCATTTGTGCATGGATTTTGAATAAAATGTGCATGCCTTGTATGAAATTATGCATGTTGTTCATTTTGTGCATCGTTCTTATATGAAATGATATCGAAACGTCGTGCAATTGCAATATGTCGTAAATATATGTGTTATGAACTTGCCTATATGCTCGGTTTAAGTTTCCGGATTCATTTGATATGCTAACGAATTTAATTTGAATCGAGGAACCAAAACGGGGGCTAACGAGCACTTAGCGTACCCTTGGTTCCGAATTTAATATCTTGAGCTAGGAAACTCGGATTCGAGTTTCGTCAACTTTGCTGAACTAGCAACGAAAATTCGAGTTTAGTAAACTTAGCCACATATTTTTCCAGAATCATTCGAACCTCCGAAATTTAACCGAAACATGCAATGGGAACTCAAACTGCCACCTTTTAACCAAATAAATCATAACTTATTCATTTGTTGACCAAATTAACCATGGTTTAAGTTTTTGGAACCCTAACTCAACCCTTTATTCAGCCTTTAACCCCCTAAACCGAGTTAACCTTTCTCACTTAGAGAAAATTGGCCAAACATCCTCTGTTTTCCAGAAATCCCGTAGCTCAAGCCAATCCTTGGAGATTCAAGCTCAAATCTCTTCCAAACCTCCATTAATCCACAAGGTAAGCTTGGATATGTTATGTAAATTCAATATGAGTCATTTTCATTCATTCATCCCTAAATTTGAGCAAGGTTTCATGAGTTTTTGACAGATATGAAAATATATTTAGGTTTTGGGCATTTGATCGATCTATTCCAATTCATGAGCTTTTTGATTGATTCCAAGCATGAAAGTGATTGTTTTGATCTCCTATCTACATTTATGGTGTTGTACTAGTTGGTAGTTGAAGCATTCATGAGCTACCATTAATGAACCCTTGAGGTTAAAGCTTGAAATGAACACCCTTGCCTTCACCTCACGTTTGATTCTTCTTGGAGCTGATTTGAATGTGGTTTTGGAGTATTTTTGATGCTTATTTGATGCCTAGCCTTACCTGATCTTGTGGGATTGGATTGGTGGTGTTGTGTTCTATTTTTGTTCTCCAGTTCTGCGTCAGTTCTGTTTCGCGCAGGTCGCGCCCGCGACTGAACAGTAGGCTGTTCATGTATTCTGAATAATTGTTCTAAATTCCGAAAATTATAGGTAGCGGCCGCTACCATTTCATGAAGGAAATGGGTCGCGGCCGCGACCCCTGTTTTCTGCCAGAATTCTGCACTGGGTCTGATCTTCTGCCTTCATTCTTTTCCTTTTCTTTCCTTTCTCCTACTGTTGCTCCTTCCTTCTTGGTGTTGCTAAGAGTGTGTGTGTGTCTGTTCTTCAAGCTTAAACTGCTGCTGCTGCTGTTCTTTTTGGATTCAAAATGTGTGCGTGTGTGTATATGTATATGCATGAAAATGGGGTGTGTTGATTGTGCATGCATGTGTGCGTGTGTGTGTGTGCATGAAGGTGTTGAATGTATGAGTGTATGTAATTATACATGTATATATATATGTAATACATATTAGATTAGATTATACATGCATGAGATATATATATACATTTATATGTATATACGTGTGATATATATATATATATATATATATATATATATATATATATATGTATATACGTCGGATTATATATATATATGTATAAATATATAATTAGTATATATTTATATTTATTATATATTTTAAATATTATTTAATTTAATTCAATTCTTGAAATTAATTGATTTCTATTTCGCGTATTTAAATTACCGATTATTGATTGAACGTGTTGTTTATTTTATTCTAATTGTAAATATGAATATTACTTGCTATGATTATTAAATGGAATTTTAGATTAAATTAATATGAATTATGAATTTATGAATTTGAATTAAATATATGAACGAATGGTTTGATTATATGTTTTAAATTCCTTAATAGTGCACATGAACATTTTTATGATATAACATGATCTTTTATGCATTCATGTCATATTCACTTCATTGCCGAGCGTCATATGTGGTTATTGAGTCTCATACCTTTCTTTTGTACAAATTTGGGTTTGGTCGGAGACGTAGGCGAGCATTGAGACGCTTGTGTCGATCTTTTGTTTATAAAAGGTGGGTTTTTCTTCTATTAGATATGACTCGACCGATATATTTCCCTATGTGACAAGTTTTAAGCCAAAGTAATATATGATTATACATATATATTGAGTCTTTTCTCGAGTAAATGATTTCAAACGTATAACCTTTCCTTTATGCAAAACTACCTTATGTTTTGGCGAGATTGCATGTATGATATGATCACGGGCCCCGGAGCTTAGTGTATTGTGGGGAGCCGGGGAGGCAAGGGCCGACGGTGAACCCTTGCACTAGTTCCAACCATTTTACGTCGAAACGGATCTCGTCAGGAGTTTTGACGAGAAAACGCTAGTCGGGCTCTTGAGGATTCATGTACCTCACTAGCCATTATGTATGAGGTGGTCGAGTCTTGCAAACTCGCCCACCACTGGAGGAAGAAGGTGTATATGAATGATTATGATCATTATGTATGTGCACATATGTTATGTATGAAAACTTATGAATTTATGAATATGATTACACGAGGAGAAGGTTGGAGATGATGCACGCCCACTCGCCGGGCCTTAAACCCTATGTTAATTATGAATGAAAATGGTAGTCGTAATCCCATTGATGTTTTAATTGTTTTGCCGCTTAGGAATTTTCTTATCAAACTTCTATGGGATTAGGGCTTGCATGTATATGTTTCAATTCCACGATATTTATACTTATGCCCCGCTTTTATACCCACCAGTCTCTTTTAGACTGAACCCGGTTTGTTTTCAGTTGTTTTGTGCAGGCATAGGAGTGCTAGGCGGGAATACAAGGCGTCTAGGTTTTTGCATTGTTGTTTAGCACTTCATTTCAGTCTCATACTCTTATCACCATATTGTATATGATTTTGATGTGGAGCGTTATAATTCTATAGGCCGTGTGGCCTTGAATATTTGAATACTTTTGTATATCTATTTTTGGAGATTGGTGGCTCATCGTATATATTATATGTCGTTCTTGCTTCCGCGTTTTACTTTAACTCTGATTTGACATTTTCTTGAGATTGAATGGTTTAAGGGTTAGTCCCGCCTAGCATAGCGTGTGTGTTGTGTCCCCGTTCGCCGTGGATTTGGCACGTGTATGGACTTCCATTTCATATACGGGTCGGGTCTCGGTGCGGGGGATGTGGTACCTTACGCTCGGGTGCTACATCCTTATGTGGTTCAGAGCTTAGGGTTGGAAAACCCGGGCTCTAGTGTCGTGTTGAGTTGGTTAAGTCGTTCGGCTTTAGGAACAACTTGTCAATGTGTTGCATATGCATTGTTTACGTGCTTGTGTGCTTTAAATTTTGAATTTTGATCGAATTAATTGCACTTGCATGCATGGACTAAAAATAGCATGCATTTCAGTGTTTCTTGGACAAGATTCCTCCACGTAGACATCGTGGGAGATCTCCAGGGCGTCGTCACCATCATGACCTATCCCCTACGCCTCAACCACAACCTCAAGCGCCTCCAATGGATATGGGGAACTTCATGGAAGCAGTTTTTAGTTATGTTGAGCATCGGAGGGCTCAAGCTCCCCCACCACAACCGGCAGAACAACAAGCCCCTCCACCAAACCATAATAATAGAGATCCTCATGGGGTGTTTCTGAGCTACAACCCCCCTCGGTTTTCCGGTTCTATTGATGATGCGATCTCGGAAGGTTGGTTGATTCGATTGGAGAGGATTTTCGGAGTTCGACAGTTCACCACCAAATCACTCCAAATTTGAAAGGTAAGTCCATGAATGTTTTCTCCAGCTCCTCCTCTTTAATGTGAGACCTTATTTGCTAAATTTCATGGAGAATTGAATGAGTTATGGCCAGAGTCATGAATAGTAAGAGTTTGGGCTTTCTTGAAGAATTTCTACGATTCCTTGCATTTCATTTGAATTTGATGTATCATATTAGAGCCTAAGACATCCCTTTTCATTTCTATAAACTTATATTGCATGGTAGTTAAGGATTTTAGAAGTTTCATTCAAGAACTTGGAGGTATATTCATGAACATGAACTTGATCCTTCTTTCATGCACTTATTTGATGAATATGTGTTTCTTTGCCCAGAATTTTGAAGCTTTTATGCATGTATTTTGTATCTCCAACTTGCTTCTATGTGTTAGCATGATTACCTTGAAGTTTTGTTGAATTTTTAGCCTGGAATTCGATTTTTTCCCTTGCTGCCGCCAGTGGTCACGGCCGCGATCGTGACCAGTTCACTTTTGGTGGTGTCTGCGACCCATTTTTCCTCTTGTCTCTGCTTAGCCCTAGTTTCGCGTTGTGCTTACGTATTGTGATGTTTTCTCTTCGTTTGCACATTTCGTGAACTTCTTTCTCGTTTTTCACTTCTTGTGCATTATATACTTGATGAATTATTTGTTATATGATTTGTTATGAATTTATTGGACGTGAAATGTGCAAGATATGAACTTATATTCTTTAAGTGCTGTAATTGTCTATGTATTAAACGTGTATGGTTTGTATTCGCATCACATGTATTCATATGCATATGCCGAGTGTATATATGGTCCATTTTGAGTCTGAGTATGTCTTGTGATGTTTGTTCTGTACAAAGGAGTATCCCATTGGTGACGAGGTCGCTCCATAGGCATTGGTTTTGTTCTTTTAGCCCGATTCGTCGATGTAAGGTGAGCCCTTAAGAAGGACCACCTTGTTTCATGAAGGTGCAAAGTGTATAGTTGATACGTGCGTGATACATGAGGGTGCTTACTTTAATAAGTAAGTTCACTGAGGTGCCCCGTGTGAGATGATTCCTAAATGGGAAAGGAAGTTTCTATTTCAGGAAATGGAAACTTCCAGATTAGGAAATATCTCACGAGTCATTGATGTGATTAATTGATCCTTAGACTTGAGGTTCCTTGTCACTTTATGAATTAACTCTGTAGTCTTAGGTATAAGCTTTAAAGGGTGTCGCCTTAGACAACTGATTCAAGGCTTATGCTGGGGCTGCACAAGTGATTCATGAAAGTGAATGAGAATCAAGAAAGGACCTACACTTGCATTTGCAAGGTGATATCTTATTGTGTAAGTCATTCATATGCCATATGGAGTCCTTGGCCAAGGCAGTAGATCAAGACATCAAGAAAATGGTTTCTTGGATTGAGATCAAATGGATGTGAAATGCACTTAGCTTTAAGACCGGATTATTAGGATTCTGATTATTCCCTTACCCTAGATCTTGGTTGAGAGATAATAAGTATGAGGATTGTATCTCACATGAATTAATGACTTAAAGGTTCTGTCGAATCTCAACATTCCAATTCAGCTAGGGGTTAAACACCTGTTGCTAGACTATGGTCGTTTAATCTGTGGACTGATTAATTAATTAGCGAATTAATTAATTAGGTTCACTGCTAATTGAATTGAGAACCTAGAGGGTCACACACAACAACTTGGTTACATGAGTTGAGGCTTTAAAATGATTAAACGAGTTAATCGGGCCGAGAGGGTTCCACACGTGTGAAACCACACGTGTGGGTCACGTGAGTGACACGTGTCTCACGTGAATATATATATATTGTATATATATTAAATAATTAATTTGTTAATTATTTAATAGACTTTGGTTTAATTTTGAATTAAAAAGAAAGTCTAATTTTGGAGAAAAATAATCTAGCTAATTAATTAGATAAAATAAGTTATTTATTTTAAATAAATAAAGTATAAAATTATCCAAAAATAGTTTGGATATTTAGCTCTCTTGAAAGTTGATTTGAATTTGAATTCAAAGTCAAAGTCAAAATTACTTGATGATCAAGTAATAGGAGAGAGGGATCAAATCCTTAGTCCATGAGGACTAGGAATTTCGGCCACTCCCTTCTTATAAATAGGGGAGCTCGAGCTCCTCTTAGAGCTAATCAAGAATTCTTTTGGTTCATGTGTTGAACACCATCCTTTCTCTAAGATAAACAAAACCCTAGGTTAAGCCTAAACACTAACTAGAGAACTAGCATCCTTACTAGTTAGATTGTAGTCAAGTTGGTGGACTATCTCTAGAGAGCTTCAAGTTAGAAGTTTGAAGATTCGAGCTTTACCAAGGAGAGGGGATCAAGCCGCGAGAAGAGCGTTCTTAGGTGGCATGAAACGCTTCAAGAAAGACAATTAAGAAAGTAAGTTTCTAATTCCTTCGAATTTGGATACACGATTACGAGTCCAAGATCCTTTTGTTGGAAAATTTTTAAATTTTCGCTGCTTTCTGATTCGTGTTTTCCAACAAGTGGTATCAGAGCCACCTCGTTAATCGTGTTTCTGATTCGTCTCAATTATACTGAATTTGGTAGAAATTCTTAGGCTTGATGCGATTGAGTATTTGTAATTGTTTTAGAAAGCCTGAAGTACGAAACTGTATTTTTTCCTGAAAGTTTCTGAAAATTGGTTTTTTGCAAAATTTAATTTTTGAAAAACTATTTTAGATTTGAAACTGTATAAACTATTTTTGGATTTCTTGGATTGGTTTTGCTTTTGAACGAAAACACGAAACGGAAACCCGGATTACGACGAACACGCGAAACCCCGCGCGGGAAGCCGTCGCGCGCTGCCGCCGGCCTCTCCTAGGCGCGCGCAAGGGCAACCGCCCAGCACCCTCCCGCAACCGCGCGGGAGGCCTCTCGGGCGCGCCATCGTCGCCCGCACTTGGCCGGGAGGAGCCGCGCTCGCGAGCGAGCGCCTACATCGCGCACGGCTCTCTTCGTGTACGGGCCCCGTTTTTCCTTCGTAATCCATTTTCGTATTTCGTTCAATCCAGTCCCAAATTTTTTTTATTTTAATTTTAAAATTTTATTTTTGAATATTTATTTTAATTTCTGAATAAAACTTAAAATTGGGATTTTTGAGAAATAGAAACGATTTATATTTTGGGAAATTACATCTTTGATAAAATTATTAATTTTCAGAAATTAATTGGAATTTTGTTTGTTTTGTTAATTTGGGATTTATTGAAAATTTTTATAAATAAGACTCGCATCAAGTCGTGTTTTAAGTCATTAGGACTTGAAACGGGAATTTTAATTTATTGGCTAAATTTAAATTCTCGCAAAAGCATGTTAGGTGATCATGGGTTTAGACTTATGTATGGTTTTAATTTATGCACATGTATGGTTTAAATTGGGGTTGAAGCCCTATAATTGCGTTTTTCAATTGAGGTTGGAGCCTCACTCATGTGCATACTGTTATGTGATTTATTAAGTGGCTTTCCATATTACTGTTTTTTAGGCCGGGGTATGCCCCGTGTAATTGTCTAAGGCCAATATGAAGATTGAGCCTTATTACTTTATGTCTTTTTCTTTTTATTGTAATTTGAGAGTAGAGATAGGTGGTGAGGTTTTATTTTCATTTTGGAGACAATCCACCCATGGAGTAAGATGGAGCACATTAAAGTAACAAGGAGGCCATAAGTGAAGACCCCTCAAAATGTTAGGGAGGGGAATCTCAATTGTAAAAATGTAATAGAGATAGGGCTCGTATTTTGTTACCGCTTTCCCTTATGTGATTTAAACTGTTTATGTGGCATGTATGTTAGAACTTGTGATTGTGGAGTGGCTCCCACATATCACGCATAAGATGGGTAGAACCCATGATCATTACATGTTAGTATCATGCTAGGACATGTTATCTGTTTATGTGCTTGTTTGAAATGCATTTAAGTGTACTTGCATTAATCAAGACTAATAAAATTGGATAACATATATGTTGGTGAGGTCGAACCAGACAACTCTCTGTTGATTCAAAAATTCCCATTAAATATTAAGCTAATTTCGAACAAATAGGTGTTTAATTCGAGATGCAAATTTTGAATTAAATTCCTAGCATTCCATCAATAGGTTTTAAGTTTAGTAAGTAAAGCTAGTTATTGTCCGCGAGTCGTGGGATAGCTAGTGGAGCTTATTAGTTCTTAGTTACGTAATTGATCATTTTAAATGATCAATATTTTGTGATCAATTTTGGCGAGGGCGATGTTTGCGAGTCGTGGGTCATTCGAAGTACGTTTTGATCATGATCTTATGATTGATGGGTCTAGCTTAACGCCTAAGTAAATATGGATGTCGCACGAGTCGTGCGTCCATATTGAAAGATAGGTAATGCAAAAATAATTATTAAGAGTTCTAAAGGTGTTAGAATTGTTAGGTTGTACCTACCTAGGGTCTTACTTAGAATGTCCACGAGTCGTAGGTTCGAGGTAAAATGCCTAGGATCTTAGTACCCATTGGGAAACGTGTTCCTCTTAGATCTTTGGGAATTATAGATCTTTGAAAAATAGTGGGAGCTACATTAGATTAAAGACCTTATCTTTTGTATATCGTTATAATTTAGCATGCTCACTAGTTCTCTGTTTTACCATTTAGGTCATAGATTCTGTGATTCTCTACGTGTTTTGAAATGGCAACCAAAAACCCTCTTGTATCGATCCTCGAGTCAAACAAGTTGACTGGTCCCAACTATTCTCATTGGCTGAGGAATCTAAAAATCATTTTAGATTCTGAGAAGAGAACTTATGTTCTCTTCGAAGGGGAGCCTAGTCCCGAAGGGGAGGCTCCCACTCGGGCCGAGCGGGAAGCGATCCAGAAGTGGAAGGATGATAATCTCCAAGCCCGTTGCCTTATGTTGGCTAACATGTCTCCGGACTTGCAAAGGCAACATGAGGCCATGGAATTTTGTTTGGAGATTTACGACCACTTAGAGCAACTTTACCGCCCTCATGAACGTGTTACAAGGTATAACACTTCAAAGGAATTGTTCCACTTGAGAATGAGGGAAGGTTCTAGTGTCCATGAGTATGGACTCAAGTTTCTCGCCCTTACTGAGAAACTTGCTTCCATGGACATGTCACTGAAAGATGAGCTTTCAGTGGACTTGTTGCTAGCCTCGCTCCCACCATCATTCAACCCATTTGTCCTTAACTTCAATATGAATCATGCTGGTGCTACTGTAGCTGAGCTGATTAGTCAGCTTGTGACTGCTGAAAGCACGATCAAGAAGGACAATAAAGTTTTGATGGTGAATGCTCCATCTTCCTCTTCTGGGCCTTCTAAAGGTAAGGGCAAGAAAGCCCAAAAGAAGAAGAAGAAACCCCTTAGGCCCACTGGTGGCGTTTCGAAGGGGAAGGCCCAAAAGAAGAAGCGTGATCAGAAAGAGGATGTTTGCTTCCATTGTGGCAAAGCGGGACATTGGAGGAGAAACTGCCCAGAGTACAATTCTACTCTAAAGAAAGGTATGTTTCTCGTTGAAATAAATCTTTCTATTAATTCTAGTTTTTGGGTACTTGATACCGGTTGTGGAACTCATATCTGTAATGATGTACAGATGCTAAGTGAAGTCCAACAACTCAAAGAAGGAGAATATGTCTTCAAGATTGGCGATGGCTCAAACGTTGAAGCTCGAGCTTTGGGCACAATTAGATTAGATTTAGGTAGTTTTGAGTCAGTCTTAAAAAAAGTCCTTTATGTACCGAGCATTATTCGTAATATAATTTCAGTTCCAATTTTAGATTGTGAAGGTTATGAAACTTATATTAAGAATGGTAAATACTTTATCAAATGGAACAACTCTTCCGTTCACATCGGTACTCTAAGTAATGGACTTTATCTAACTCAGAATATCAATATTATGAATATACAACGAGAAACTAAACGTAAGAGAGATGACAAAGTTTCAGCTCCCTTATGGCATGCTAGATTAGGACACATTTCCAAGAACAGAATTAGCAAGATAAACACTTTAGGATCATTATCTGAAAATGATCTGAAAGAGCTAACTTCTTGTGAATCCTGTCTCAAAGGAAAAATATCCAAAGTTCCTGTTAAAGGAACTGTGGAACGTGCCACTAAGGTCTTGGATTTGATCCATACTGATGTTTGTGGACCGCTTAGTGTAAGCACTAGAAACAATCATCAGTATTTCATAACCTTTACCGACGACTTTAGTCGATATGGTTATATATACTTAATGAAGTATAAATCTGAAGCTTTTGAGAAATTCTTAGAATTTCAAAAGGAGGTTGAGAACCAAACTGGTCACAAGATCAAAGCACTTCGATCTGATCGAGGAGGTGAGTATCTTAGTGATGAATTCCTTAATCATCTCAAAGATAATGGGATTATCTCTCAGTGGACTCCTCCGAGAACTCCTCAACTTAATGGAGTTTCTGAGAGAAGGAATCGAACTCTACTTGATATGGTTCGTTACATGATGAGTTTCACTGACTTACCACCTTCTTTCTGGGGTTATGCCCTAGAAAGTGCAGCAAAGATTTTGAATCTAGTTCCCTCTAAGTCAATCCCTAAAACGCCCTATGAAATGTGGCATGGTAAAATCTCTAGTTATTCTTACTTAAGAATTTGGGGTTGTCCTGCTTACGTGAAGAGGACAGTGGGAGATAAGTTAGAATCTCGTTCTAACTTATGCTACTTTGTAGGTTATCCTAAGGAATCCATAGGATACTACTTCTATGATCAATCTGAACAAAAGGTGTTTGTTTCCAGAAATGCCACTTTTCTGGAGGAACCGTTCCTTAAAGAAAAGAAAGGCAAGATCATAGAATTAGAGGAAGTAGAAAGTGACCCCACACCACCCACTAAAGAAATGTCCCCTTCTGATCAACAACAACCAATCACGAATTTCGATACACATGTAAATCCTCCTCTAAGGCGTTCTGAACGCACTCCTAGACAGCCGGAGAGATGGTATGGATTCTTCCATGAAATCTCTCAAAAGGATAATGATCCTTTAACATATGAGGAGGCACTTTCAGATTCTGACTCTGAACAGTGGATAGAAGCCATGAAATCCGAAATGGATTCCATGAACTCCAACCAAGTTTGGACCTTGGTAGATTTGCCTGAATGGGTCAAACCCATAGGTTGCAAATGGATCTTTAAGAGAAAGCTTGGAGTTGATGGAAGCATTGCAGCCTACAAAGCAAGACTGGTTGCAAAAGGATTCACTCAAAGACCCGGCGTGGACTTTGATGAAACCTTTTCGCCAGTTGCAATGCAAAAGTCTATTCGGATCATGCTTGCCATTGCTACGTACTATGACTACGAGATATGGCAAGTGGATGTGAAAACTGCCTTTCTCAATGGTGACATTGATAAAGACATTTATATGGAGCAACCCATAGGTTTCACATTCAGTGGGAGTGAGCAAAAGGTTTGCAAACTCCAAAGATCAATCTATGGACTAAAACAGGCTTCTAGGAATTGGAATATTCGATTTGATGAATCAGTCAAAGCGTTTGGCTTCATTCAAATTTCAAATGAATCATGTGTGTATAGAAAGGAATTGGAGATCTCAGTGCAATTCTTAGTACTTTATGTTGATGACATACTTCTTATTAGGAATTCGAAGGATGACATGAAAGTGAGTGACTAAGTTATGGTTATCGAACCAATTCGAGATGAAAGATGTGGGTGATGCGTCCTATATCCTTGGAATTAAAATCTATAGAGATAGATCTAGAAGGTTAATAGGACTCTCACAGTCGATGTACATTGACAAAGTATTGAAGAGATTCAATATGGAGTCAGCAAAGGTTAAGAACCTTCCTAAGAGTGTAGGATCATGTCTTTCAAAGAAGATGTGTCCTAAGACTAACCTTGAGAAGGAAAGAATGATTCATACACCTTATGCATCAGCAATAGGTAGCATAATGTATGCAATGTTATGTACTCGACCGGATGTGGCTTATGCACTTAGTGTAACAAGTCATTTCCAATCTGACCCTGGAGATGGTCATTGGGCTGGCGTGAAGAATATTCTTAAGTACTTGAAAAGTACAAAAGATTTATTCTTAGTTTACGGAGGTCAGAAAGATCTTACTGTCGAAGGATACTGCGATGCAAGCTTTGCATCAGACTTAGATGATTTTAAGTCAATGTCAGGATACATTTTCTGCATAAACGGCGGAACAGTGAGTTGGAAGAGTTCCAAGCAAACTACCACTGCAGATTCGACCACTGAGGCCGAATACTTGGCTGCAAATGATGCAGCTAAGGAAGGTGTTTGGATTAGAAACATCATTCAAGAGTTGAATGTTGTTCCTAGCATGAAAGACCCCATAACTGTGTTTTGTGACAACACTGGGACGGTTGCTTAAGCAAGAGAACCAAGATCTCACCAACGGACCAAGCACATTATGAGGAAGTATCACCTAATCCGTGATATTATGAAAAGAGGAGATGTGCAAATTGAGAGGGTCACATCAGCAGAGAACGTGGCAGATCCACTTACTAAATCCCTTAGTCGACAAGCTTTCCAAGGTCATCTTCAGAAGATAGGACTTAGAATAGCTTTAGAATGGCTTTGACGGGCAAGTGGGAGATTGTTAGGAATAGTGCTCTAGAAAGTCGATTGTATATCCGCTTTGTGCTTTTCCTTATTGTAATCACAGACAATCTTTGAATAAAATAAAGTATTGAGGCAACACTTCTTTATATGCTCTTGTTTGGTATGCGTTTACTTTAGCTGTGCATGTATGAGAACTCCCCTAATCCTGATGACTTTAGGACTCTACCATTTAGGTGAAATGGTTCATGAAACGAGCCCTATATCACATAAGTCATGATTAGTAAAATGCTCAAAGCCGATGAGTCCTACAAACAGTGGGAGTGTGAACCTGACTCCTCTAAGGCTTGCTTGTGGGATCACGCCCTTAAGAAGGACCACCTTGTTTCATGAAGGTGCAAAGTGTATAGTTGATACGTGCGTGATACATGAGGGTGCTTACTTTAATAAGTAAGTTCACTGAGGTGCCCCGTGTGAGATGATTCCTAAATGGGAAAGGAAGTTTCTATTTCAGGAAATGGAAACTTCCAGATTAGGAAATATCTCACTAGTCATTGATGTGATTAATTGATCCTTAGACTTGAGGTTCCTTGTCACTTTATGAATTAACTCTGTAGTCTTAGGTATAAGCTTTAAAGGGTGTCGCCTTAGACAACTGATTCAAGGCTTATGCTGGGGCTGCACAAGTGATTCATGAAAGTGAATGAGAATCAAGAAAGGACCTACACTTGCATTTGCAAGGTGATCTCTTATTGTGTAAGTCGTTCATATGCCATATGGAGTCCTTGGCCAAGGCAGTAGATCAAGACATCAAGAAAAGGGTTTCTTGGATTGAGATCAAATGGATACGAAATGCACTTAGCTTTAAGACCGGATTATTAGGGTTCTGAGTATTCCCTTACCCTAGATCTTGGTTGAGAGATAGTAAGTAGGAGGATTGTATCTCACATGAATCAATGACTTAAAGGTTCTGTCGAATCTCAACATTCCAATTCAGCTAGGGGTTAAACACCTGTTGCTAGACTATGGTCGTTTAATCTGTGGACTGATTAATTAATTAGTGAATTAATTAATTAGGTTCACTGCTAATTGAATTGAGAACCTAGAGGGTCACACACAACAACTTGGTTACATGAGTTGAGGCTTTAAAATGATTAAACGAGTTAATCGGGCCGAGAGGGTTCCACACGTGTGAAACCACACATGTGGGTCACGTGAGTGACCCGTGTCTCACGTGAATATATATATATATATATATATATATATATATATATATATATATATATATATATATATATTGTATATATATTAAATAATTAATTTGTTAATTATTTAATAGACTTTGGTTTAATTTTGAATTAAAAAGAAAGTCTAATTTTGGAGAAAAATAATCTAGTTAATTAATTGTGAATTAATTAATTAGATAAAATAAGTTATTTATTTTAAATAAATAAAGTATAAAATTATCCAAAAATAGTTTGGATATTTAGCTCTCTTGAAAGTTGATTTGAATTTGAATTCAAAGTCAAAGTCAAAATTACTTGATGATCAAGTAATAGGAGAGAGGGACCAAATCCTTAGTCCATGAGGACTAGGAATTTCGGCCACTCCCTTCTTATAAATAGGGGAGCTCGAGCTCCTCTTAGAGCTAATCGAGAATTCTTTTAGTTCATGTGTTGAACACCATCCTTTCTCCAAGATAAACAAAACCCTAGGTTAAGCCTAAACACTAACTAGAGAACTAGCATGCTTACTAGTTAGATTGTAGTCAAGTTGGTGGACTATCACTAGAGAGCTTCATGTTAGAAGTTTGAAGATTAGAGCTTTACCAAAGAGAGGGGATCAAGCCGCGAGAAGAGCGTTCTTGGGTGGCTTGAAACGCTTCAAGAAAGACAATTAAGAAAGTAAGTTTCTAATTACTTCGAATTTGGATACACGATTACGAGTCCAAGATCCTTTTGTTGAAAAAATTTTAAATTTCCGCTGCTTTCTGATTCGTGTTTTCCAACAATGATATTGAAGCAGAAGAACGGTTAACCGAGCTCATGGGAATTTGGGAGATTTGCCCCGCTCCATCACAAGAGAAGGCTATTTGTACCGCTCGATATATCCAAGGACAAGCTTCAAATTGGTTGAAGGGAACAAGGGCTCGTTTGGAAAGGAATGGCGAAGAATTTAATTGGGAAAATTTTGTGAAGGAATTTCGTTACAAGTAAATCCCTCCTTGTAGTGCCCCGTTTTCTCGACAAGTTAGGTATGACATCACGAGTGGGTTTAGACCGAGTGTTATGTGATTTAATTATGTTTTAATTGCTAAGTGAACGTTTAATTTAATAATTTCGTGAACTAATTGTTAATGCATTACTGTAGCACCCCGAAGGGGCCACAACCCCGCACCGTCGTACCTCTCAAGTGGCTAGGAGACCTAGCCCCCAAGAAGCGCGTCGGCGAACGGACAAAACAATACAGGATCAGAGTATTAGAAGGGAACATTGCAGCGGAAATATGAGCAGTTTAAAACTTTCAAAACATAAATCAGGAGACAAAAGAGGCTAGTAGCCAAGTACAAGGACTATACAGGAATTGAGTATTGAAAGAGATATTTCGATAGAGTGTCAAGGGAAATATAACAAGTAACAAAGGACACCGGAGGCTAGATCGATAAGTACCTAATCGAATGCTACATTATCATCAAGAGGGTGGAGACCAAGATGGTTCAAAAGAACCTGGCCACAAGAGCACAACAAAAGATTTCCTATACTTCAAGATACCAGCCAACAAGCAATCACTGAACCTGAAACCATGAGGTCAGAAAACAGGGTGGAGGTATTAGTCAAAAGGACTAAGTGAGGCATGACTTTTGAAACAATATAAGTACTTAAACTTTAGGTTTTCAGAAAAGGATTTACTTCGAAGCTGTACTTTAAAACTGAATTTCGAAATCTTTATTTCAGAATCGTATTCCAAAACATTACTTTGAAACGAGATTTCCAAGCAAGCACACACATGCACACACATCAGAGGTTCTGGTTCATATAAACTTTATAAACGGGGAACAGGGTACGGGATATTTTCCAAAAGTATGAACCAGACTTTAAAACCAAAGTTGCCCGCAAGCTAGGCCATATCCATCCTTTACTCCTCAAAAACATTTACAAAGTTGGTATCGAGATCCATTAGGATCCCAACACCCATAATCACATGCACCACCCCTTCTCCCCTTATTGTCGCGCCCAGGGAGCTACCCCGCGGTGACGTGCAAAACGGGAGGAATTTACCACCTCTCCCGACCTTCGATGTGGAGTAACCAACCTCCGATTAAACCATCACCAAGGTCATTACGGCGGCCAGTCTCATAGTAGCCATTGGCGCACGCCTCCCGGTCTACTACTTAACCATACCGCCAGGGCCCAACATAACAAAGTTTCTAAAGCTTGCTTTCAGAATAACAAAGGTGCATAAGCACACAGAGTTCAGATGACTGAACCTTTAATCAAAGCAGTATAACAGTGAACAGAACGTATATCAGAGATCATTGACTTTAAACTCGAAGCATTGTCCCAAATGGGAAAACGTCAACTTGAAAGATAAGAATCTTTGCACCCGAAGGCGTTGATTTTGAAATCATTTGAAAACGAAGGAATATTCATGGTTCCAGTTGAAATAGTTTAAACCTCACCTACAGATACGGTATTATGCAATAATACCAGAGCCACAGTAAATCCGGACTTCACCTGTGAGTGGTGAATGATTAAGTTTCTATCCAAAAACCATATAGTCACATAAGCAAGTAGGAACGACCTCAAGTCATTCAATAGCACATAATGACATCACATATGCAGGACAAAACATTATCAAAGTGTATCATATCATGTGGCGAGATTTCATGATAATTATCCAATAATCATTAAAGCATTAAGGCATAATTGGATTCATGTAATACAGTACACAGGAGAGTAATACCATTTAATGCAGAAGAATCATTTAACTAAGAATGAAACACAAGATTGGTAAGAGAGCAAAAAGCTTGAACAAGGAATACTCTTTTTCGAACAAAGGATTCAAGTAAACGATTAGTTTTAGTTGAAAGCTCGTGTCAAGAACTCAAAGGTATATATTCTTAGGGTCTTAAAACAATCTCATTTAGGAAAGGAATGTGAGCTTTGAAACCTACTTTGATCCCCTGTTTTTGAGAATTTTCGAAAAAGGCTTTGACCGTTGAATTCGTCTATTCAAAACGATCATTTAGGTTAAAAGTCAAAATTCTTGGTCAAGGTCAAAGTCAATGGTCAAAGTCAAAGGTCAAGGGTCAAAGGTCAAGGTCAATGGTCAAAGGTCACTATTCAAGTATACAGTATATATACTGTATGTATACTGTGCTTATACTGTATGTATATGTGTATTTATATAGTATGTATACGGTACTTATACTGTATGTATACGGTACTTATACTGTATGTATACGGTATTTATACGGGGATACCTACCGTATTTATAAAGTATTTATTCAAGGTACATACAGTATTTATACAAGTATACATGCGGTATTTATACTAGAATACATACGGTATTTATACAAAAGTACATACGTATTTGTTAGGGAAATACACATAGTATTTATACGAAAGTATACACGTATTTATACATATTGGAATCAAAAACATATACGTACATTATACATGTATACCATAACATATATCAATTGGTCAAGTAATTATGTAACAATTAATTAAACATGTAACATTTAAAACTATAGGTTATACTTTAATTATGTAACATTAAATAACATGTAACATTTAATTAAATCATGAAATAAATTAAATTACCTAAGTATGATCATAAAATAATTAAAATGTAACATATAACATGCTAGCATAATTGTCACATAATTAATTTGTCACAAAATTAAATTATGTCACACATTTCATAATAAACTATACTATAAGAATATAATTCATAAATTCATGAATATTTAAAAACATAAATTAAATCACATATTTCATGCATAAAATAAAACATAAATTAAATCCTAAACCTAGCATAATTAATAAACAAATTAAAACATAAAATAAAACATAAATTAAAACATAAATTAAACTAATTAAAACATAAAAAAAATAAGAAAACATACCTTAAGGGGGAGGGAGAGAGGCGTGTGAAATGGCTGGAGTAAGGGAGCAAATGAGACCCCAAGCCACTTATTTATAGTTGTTGGGAAGGACCAAAGTGCAAATAATATTTATTTTAGGGACTAGAGGTGGGGTGTTTTGTGAAATTTCCAAAAATAGGTTTCCTTCTTTACATAATTGTCACAGCAGGGGTATTCTGGTAATTTCACCCTTCTCCTGCGTATTTTTGATGTTGGAAAAATGCCCAAGAGCTAGGAAATAAAATTAGCTTCGAAACGGTTACTCACGGGTCAAAATCGGACGTACGGTTTAAAAGTTATAAGCTTCGGAAGATTTGATTTTTTTGAATTTCGAAAATTAATTAAATTATGAAATAAATACTAGGATAAGATATGAAGGTCCAAAAGGCTTTCCAAAAATGTAGAAAAAATCGAGGAATGTTATGGTGATGATCTCAAGGGCTAAATCATTCTAACGAAGGAAATATTTCTTACCGACGGAAATTTTTATTTGAAAATAAATTCTTAAATTGCTCTGGACACATAAACGAAACCTCAAAGCATTGAAAAGAGCGTTGAAATATTCTAAGAAGATAGGTATAGGTTCTTTGAGGTCTCTCGCATAAAATGGCGCAGTGCTGGTTCGGAAAATGAATAGTACTTTTAACAAAAATTCCCAAAATACCCCTAATGATCAAGAAAGGATTTCGAAGCTTGGAAAACATGTTCATATGGCTGGGAAACATGAGTTATGAACCTCTACGGTTCCAATGAGATGCTAGGACAAGGTAGGCTCGGGAATGAATAGTAAATTTGGTTCGTGGTAAGGAAATCCCCCTTAAAACACCATACGACTAATGAATGCACATTGGTCACATAAGAATGCAATGCATGAACATTTGTAAAGGTGAACCAAGGTATATAAACGCATTCTTGTCCTCTTTGATTTACTGTTTTCAGCTAGGTCCTGATACGGGCTGTTACAATCTTCCCCCCTTAAAAGGAATCTGTCCTCAGATTCCACAACCGTTCCGGGGATAACTTCGGGTGATGTTCTTGTATCTTTCTTTGGTTACCACATTACTTTCCAAATGTCGTGTCTTTTTCTCAGGATCTTTGTTAGGTAATTTTCCAATATCTCAAACCAAGTAACTTTATTTCCAAAAATCTTTATTTGGATTAAACCATCGGTTGAGCTTGATCCTTACGGTACTTCCTTCATTAACAAAACTTAGAACGTCTCTGCATGGTACCCGAGAGTCTAGTGCACATACCTTCATCATGTCCTCTAGACCCTTTATCATCCTTAGTGACTATCCATATGTCTAAGGATGGCCTGTTATGATGAAGTCTAAGTTTCTACCCATAACTCTGGAATACTCTGCCGAAATTATGATGTAAACTTTGGATTTCTATCAGCCGCTATATTAGCAGGTGCTCCATGAGATCTCACAATCTTCTCTCGATACCGTTTTGCCAAAGAGTTATCCTTATTTGCTATCTTAACCGATAAGAAATGTGCTGATTTAATCAATCTGTTAACTATGACCCATATACTGTCTTGTCCTCCCTTAACTTTAGGTAACCCAGTAACAAAGTCCATGGTTTTTGCTCCCACTTCCATGTAGGAATTGGTAGTGGTTGTAACTTTCCTGCTGGCTTTTGGAGTTCTGCTTTAACTTTTTGACAAGCTAAGCCTTTCTTGACATATTCAACAATATCTCTTTTCATTCCATTCCACCAAAACTGCTTCTGGAGATCTTGGTACATCTTTGTTCCTCCAGGGTGTACTGTATAGCGTGTTTTGTGTGCTTCATCAAGTATTTCCTTTCGGATAGCTGAGGGTACCCAAACTCGATTCTTATATCTCAAGATTCCACCTTCACCTTTACTGAATTTTGTCTCATCATCTTTCTCCTTGGATTTGAGACACTTCTTAATCCATCCGTCTATAGCTTGCGTCTTTATCAACTGATCCTTCAGCGGTGACGAAATTATTAGATTTGCCAACTTAACTTTAGGAATCACTTGAGCTGATTTCCTTCCACACTCCGTTGGGTGTCCTTCGACATGCAATGCACTAGCCTTTCGACTCAATGCATCAGCCACCACGTTAGCCTTTCCAGGATGGTATTGAATTATACAATCATAGTCTTCCAGGAATTCCATCCACCTTCTCTGTGTCATGTTTAGCTCTTTTTGAGTGAAAAAGTACCGCAAACTTTTATGATCCGTGAATATTTCAAAGGTTACCCCATACAAGTAATGTCTCCATTTTGCGAGGGCAAGACAATCGCTGCTAGTTCCAAATCATGGGTGGGATAGTTGACTTCACGTGGTTTAAGATTCCTGGATACATATGTTATCACCTTTCCATGCTGCATCAGAACGCATCCTAACCCTTCTTTTGAAGCATCGGTATAGACGGTGTAACCTTCCTTCCCTTCTGGTAATGTTAGTATAGGTGCGGTAGTTAATCTTTTCTTTAATTCCTGAAAGCTCTGTTCGCATTTCTCTGTCCATACGAACTTTCCTTCTTTCTTGGTTAACTGAGTAAGTGGTGCAGCTATCCTCGAAAAAAAATCCTGCATGAATCTTCGATAGTATCCTGCGAGTCCCAAAAAGCTTCTTACCTCAGGAGGATTCCTTGGTTGTTTCCAAATCCAAAATCGTTTCAATTTTCGAGGGGTCCACTCTAATACCTAAACAGTTGCGATACGCCCGAGAATTGTGACTCTTTCTCCGGCCAAAATTTGCATTATCTGAACTTGGCTTATGGCTTGTGATCCAGCAAAGTGTCCATCACTAAAGCAAGAAGGTACTTCTTACTCTTTCAACAAGGTTGTTATGGGTACAGAAGCCGATCTTTACTTAATTTCTTTGGAGACACTTTATAATATTCCATCTTACAAGAAGCCTTTACTTTAGATGTATTCCGTGATAATATCAAATCCATCGTTGTTCCTACCCTTGAAGGTTTATCTGCAACTTCCTGAGCCACAGGTGATATGATCAAAGAGTGTTTCTCTTTTTCTACCTAAAATTGTATTCATTGAACTTAATAGTTAACTTGTGCTCCAGTGAAGTGCCCAATACTAGTTGTCATATGAATCATGCATCTTTAGCCATTAAGTACACCAGGATGTTGCCAACGAAGCTCAGGATAACTTGTTAGGATACCTTCTGGAAATCCAACACATTCTCAATTATTATAGATATAATAGTCAATGCCGCGATATCTTTGTGAAATTGGAGTGCCCTTAGTTCTGTATGGAAAACGGTTCTGGATCATCCTTCTCTGTCCTCCGATTTGGGAAACGCTACCCTTATTCAAATCCAACTTGAACCGTAATCGGGAACCTCGTAGTTTTCCAAATAACTTCTCGATTAGTGGTAGGAGATATCACATTTTCCTTACTATCAGGGAATTCAGTTCTCTTTGTATCATTCTACCAATTGGATGTTTCACATAACGCGAGCGTTTCCTACAATAACGCGCTATGGTAGTTACACCTCAATTTTATAACTTTAATAAGTTACTTCTTCCATCCTCTTGTACTAAGTCGGAGTTGTTCATTATAGTTTTCCTCAAAAGTGGTCTTACTTCCCTCATGTCTGATATAGTCTTAACACACTTATGCTCAGGAGGAAATAAGTTTCGATGACCAAAAACTCCTTTAAGAACACATATACTACCTCCATTTCTCTTACAAGAGTTGATCTTTATTGCTTATTCAAAGAACAGGCTACGTCTTCTCACGAAGATTACCGTTTACCTTCCCATAACGCATACTTTGTTTCTTCTTCTTCCCAACCCTTATCCTTTCCTTGGATGATCCCATATCTCATTCTAGCAGCATGACAGAATTCGACGAGTAGTAGCGATTAACCTCCGATAAAGTTATGCGTTTATATACCAATGGTGCAACAAAGCAAATCTCAAAAGAGATTAAATGTGATGTTTCCATGACCAAGTACTCAATCATGAACAAGTATGCCCAGATATAACTTTGATGCGATGAATGCATGGTGCCAGGGTTATAGAACCTTAACTGGCGTGTTAAGAGCGTGTACCGTACTTCTGGCCATATTAGAGGAATTCGAGCTCCCTCTTCATTCCAAAACAAGCACTTTTCGATGCCAAGAACAACGATTAATATATAATGCATGTGGGTCAGAAATGGTGCACAACATGTCACAGAGGCAATATTCATGAAACACGTATACATGTCACAGAGCACTTATTAACAAGTATCAAGTACATATCAAAGTGGAGAACCAAAGCTAATCAGCATTCATTATTCCAATCAACAATAACCCAGTAACAATTATATATCAAGGATCATCAGTTATCAATTAGCTAGCACTTGTCAATGCAGGGAATAACATGTCATCAATGCTCAGTATTCAAGTAATCAGTATCCAAGTAGCACATAAAACACATTATATAGGGGCCTTGTCGGTATCTTGAAGTGACTCTAGGACTTGAAGCACGATCGGGCTAGAAGTGCAAATAGGAAATTTCCGTGAGCTTGGAGATGCAAGTAAGACGATGAAGGAGGTAAAATTTGAAAATCGTAACCTCTAACGAGCGAATTGTTTTCCAAAAGTACTGAAAGACTCAATAGAACTCAAGAGTTTTGATGTTGATAAAACTAGACGGTTGACTCAATTGAAAAAAAGTTTTAGTACTACAATTGTAACAAATCACATGTTGGTCGGCCGCCCCAAACAATGATCAATCACAATTTAAGCACTAAAGACACGAGAATACTTGTGAGACTCTGAGAACCCCAGATTTCCGCAACCTGGGGCTCTGATACCACCTTAGCTGTAGCACCCCGAAGGGGCCACAACCCCGCACCGTCGTACCTCTCAAGTGGCTAGGAGACCTAGCCCCCAAGAAGCGCGTCGGCGAACGGACAAAACAATACAGGATCAGAGTATTAGAAGGGAACATTGCAGCGGAAATATGAGCAATTTAAAACTTTCAAAACATAAATCAGGAGACAAAAGAGGCTAGTAGCCAAGTACAAGGACTATACAGGAATTGAGTATTGAAAGAGATATTTCGATAGAGTGTCAAGGGAAATATAACAAGTAACAAAGGACACCGGAGGCTAGATCGATAAGTACCTAATCGAATGCTACATTATCATCAAGAGGGTGGAGACCAAGATGGTTCAAAAGAACCTGGCCACAAGAGCACAACAAAAGATTTCCTATACTTCAAGATACCAGCCAACAAGCAATCACTGAACCTGAAACCATGAGGTCAGAAAACAGGGTGGAGGTATTAGTCAAAAGGACTAAGTGAGGCATGACTTTTGAAACAATATAAGTACTTAAACTTTAGGTTTTCAGAAAAGGATTTACTTCGAAGCTGTACTTTAAAACTGAATTTCGAAATCTTTATTTCAGAATCGTATTCCAAAACATTACTTTGAAACGAGATTTCCAAGCAAGCACACACATGCACACACATCAGAGGTTCTGGTTCATATAAACTTTATAAACGGGGAACAGGGTACGGGATATTTTCCAAAAGTATGAACCAGACTTTAAAACCAAAGTTGCCCGCAAGCTAGGCCATATCCATCCTTTACTCCTCAAAAACATTTACAAAGTTGGTATCGAGATCCATTAGGATCCCAACACCCATAATCACATGCACCACCCCTTCTCCCCTTATTGTCGCGCCCAGGGAGCTACCCCGCGGTGACGTGCAAAACGGGAGGAATTTACCACCTCTCCCGACCTTCGATGTGGAGTAACCAACCTCCGATTAAACCATCACCAAGGTCATTACGGCGGCCAGTCTCATAGTAGCCATTGGCGCACGCCTCCCGGTCTACTACTTAACCATACCGCCAGGGCCCAACATAACAAAGTTTCTAAAGCTTGCTTTCAGAATAACAAAGGTGCATAAGCACACAGAGTTCAGATGACTGAACCTTTAATCAAAGCAGTATAACAGTGAA
Organism: Lantana camara; assembly: GCA_037501455.1. Lineage (NCBI taxonomy): Eukaryota > Viridiplantae > Streptophyta > Magnoliopsida > Lamiales > Verbenaceae > Lantana > Lantana camara. The sequence goes on from CM074858.1 coordinate 59,535,964, forward strand.
CAGAACGTATATCAGAGATCATTGACTTTAAACTCGAAGCATTGTCCCAAATGGGAAAACGTCAACTTGAAAGATAAGAATCTTTGCACCCGAAGGCGTTGATTTTGAAATCATTTGAAAACGAAGGAATATTCATGGTTCCAGTTGAAATAGTTTAAACCTCACCTACAGATACGGTATTATGCAATAATACCAGAGCCACAGTAAATCCGGACTTCACCTGTGAGTGGTGAATGATTAAGTTTCTATCCAAAAACCATATAGTCACATAAGCAAGTAGGAACGACCTCAAGTCATTCAATAGCACATAATGACATCACATATGCAGGACAAAACATTATCAAAGTGTATCATATCATGTGGCGAGATTTCATGATAATTATCCAATAATCATTAAAGCATTAAGGCATAATTGGATTCATGTAATACAGTACACAGGAGAGTAATACCATTTAATGCAGAAGAATCATTTAACTAAGAATGAAACACAAGATTGGTAAGAGAGCAAAAAGCTTGAACAAGGAATACTCTTTTTCGAACAAAGGATTCAAGTAAACGATTAGTTTTAGTTGAAAGCTCGTGTCAAGAACTCAAAGGTATATATTCTTAGGGTCTTAAAACAATCTCATTTAGGAAAGGAATGTGAGCTTTGAAACCTACTTTGATCCCCTGTTTTTGAGAATTTTCGAAAAAGGCTTTGACCGTTGAATTCGTCTATTCAAAACGATCATTTAGGTTAAAAGTCAAAATTCTTGGTCAAGGTCAAAGTCAATGGTCAAAGTCAAAGGTCAAGGGTCAAAGGTCAAGGTCAATGGTCAAAGGTCACTATTCAAGTATACAGTATATATACTGTATGTATACTGTGCTTATACTGTATGTATATGTGTATTTATATAGTATGTATACGGTACTTATACTGTATGTATACGGTACTTATACTGTATGTATACGGTATTTATACGGGGATACCTACCGTATTTATAAAGTATTTATTCAAGGTACATACAGTATTTATACAAGTATACATGCGGTATTTATACTAGAATACATACGGTATTTATACAAAAGTACATACGTATTTGTTAGGGAAATACACATAGTATTTATACGAAAGTATACACGTATTTATACATATTGGAATCAAATACATATACGTACATTATACATGTATACCATAACATATATCAATTGGTCAAGTAATTATGTAACAATTAATTAAACATGTAACATTTAAAACTATAGGTTATACTTTAATTATGTAACATTAAATAACATGTAACATTTAATTAAATCATGAAATAAATTAAATTACCTAAGTATGATCATAAAATAATTAAAATGTAACATATAACATGCTAGCATAATTGTCACATAATTAATTTGTCACAAAATTAAATTATGTCACACATTTCATAATAAACTATACTATAAGAATATAATTCATAAATTCATGAATATTTAAAAACATAAATTAAATCACATATTTCATGCATAAAATAAAACATAAATTAAATCCTAAACCTAGCATAATTAATAAACAAATTAAAACATAAAATAAAACATAAATTAAAACATAAATTAAACTAATTAAAACATAAAAAAAATAAGAAAACATACCTTAAGGGGGAGGGAGAGAGGCGTGTGAAATGGCTGGAGTAAGGGAGCAAATGAGACCCCAAGCCACTTATTTATAGTTGTTGGGAAGGACCAAAGTGCAAATAATATTTATTTTAGGGACTAGAGGTGGGGTGTTTTGTGAAATTTCCAAAAATAGGTTTCCTTCTTTACATAATTGTCACAGCAGGGGTATTCTGGTAATTTCACCCTTCTCCTGCGTATTTTTGATGTTGGAAAAATGCCCAAGAGCTAGGAAATAAAATTAGCTTCGAAACGGTTACTCACGGGTCAAAATCGGACGTACGGTTTAAAAGTTATAAGCTTCGGAAGATTTGATTTTTTTGAATTTCGAAAATTAATTAAATTATGAAATAAATACTAGGATAAGATATGAAGGTCCAAAAGGCTTTCCAAAAATGTAGAAAAAATCGAGGAATGTTATGGTGATGATCTCAAGGGCTAAATCATTCTAACGAAGGAAATATTTCTTACCGACGGAAATTTTTATTTGAAAATAAATTCTTAAATTGCTCTGGACACATAAACGAAACCTCAAAGCATTGAAAAGAGCGTTGAAATATTCTAAGAAGATAGGTATAGGTTCTTTGAGGTCTCTCGCATAAAATGGCGCAGTGCTGGTTCGGAAAATGAATAGTACTTTTAACAAAAATTCCCAAAATACCCCTAATGATCAAGAAAGGATTTCGAAGCTTGGAAAACATGTTCATATGGCTGGGAAACATGAGTTATGAACCTCTACGGTTCCAATGAGATGCTAGGACAAGGTAGGCTCGGGAATGAATAGTAAATTTGGTTCGTGGTAAGGAAATCCCCCTTAAAACACCATACGACTAATGAATGCACATTGGTCACATAAGAATGCAATGCATGAACATTTGTAAAGGTGAACCAAGGTATATAAACGCATTCTTGTCCTCTTTGATTTACTGTTTTCAGCTAGGTCCTGATACGGGCTGTTACAATTACCGTGCATCTTATATGGTTCATTTAGAGTCTTGAGTGTCACGTATGCATCGTGTTACTTCTTGTACAGTTTTCTCTAGGGCGGAGATCTACGGGGTTCATAGACTACTTTCAAGCCTTCTTTTCTTCTTGGTCTTGTTTGGTAAGGTGTAACCGGTGGGTTTCTCTTCTCTTAGATAAAACAGACCCGATATATTCCAATGTGTATATTTCAAGCCAAAGGTATTATATATATATATCGAGTCATTTTCAAGGAGTCTAAGATTTTTAATTGTTAAACCCCTTTCTTTTATGAAATTCCAACCAAACGTTTTGCCGAGAACATGAATGAATGCACTGGCCCAGGGACTTAATGCATGTGGCTATCCGGGGAGGCAAGGATCGACGGTGATCCTGTGTGTTAGCGGGGAATGGGAGCTGAGTGCCAATTGGGGGATTCATGTAACCCCATTGGTCAATGAATGGGTAGACGCGTTGTCCTGGGTCGGTACACGGCAGGGAGGAACAAAACCTGTCCAGTGAGGATAATATAGTTGGGCGGGAAGGTACACTTCAACCTAAAACGACGCGTTCACCACCCGGACGAAAAAGGTGTAATTGTTAATGGATGAATGAATGATAATGATTGAATGATCGAAGGAATGAATGATAATGATTGAATAATCGAATGAATGAATGAATGTCGTATGATCGCTAATTAATGAATGAATGAGTTAATGCACACACGAGGTGAAGGTTGGAGAATTTACCCACTCGCCGGGCTCACGTTATGACCGATTGAATGATTGAATTAAATTGATTGTTGTAATCCCGAGCGTTGTTTTCCTTTGTTTTACCCACTTGGGAGATATCTCAAAAACCTAGCACGGGATTATAACTTGCATGTGTGGGTGTTTAAATTCTACAATATTATTATAATATACTCTGTTTTATACCCACCAGTCTCATATAGACTGAACCTGGTTGTTTTCAGTTTCTTGTAGGTTTGAAGGGCTAGGAGGGAAGTCGATTTTGTCAAGTTTGTTATTTAAGTTTGAGTCTTCACACGCATGTTCTAATTTGAATCAGTTTATATGTAGAAATGTATGAATGTTATGTATTATGATTTGGAATTCGGGACAGGCTTCTAGGGATTGATTGAACCCGTGAATTTCGATTTACAATTTATGATTTATGTTTGAATTTTTGGGACTAGGAATCTATGCTAGTTCAACCCGTCATTCGTTGTCTTTATTGTGAAAGATTATATGAACTGCTTCTGCTTATGCTTTTATTTTGTTGAAGTGCTTATATGTTTTCGAGGTTCTAGTTCCCGCCTAGCATAGCGAGTGAGTGAGTCCCCGTTCGCCATGACTTGGCACGTGTATGGACATCACATTTCATATAGGGGGTCGGGTCTCGGTGCGGGGGATGTGGCATCTTGCGCTAGGGCGCTACACTCCTAGTTCTCGGGAGAGAAGATTGCAAGAATTTTTGGACCTTAAACAAGGGATGTAGCACCCTATACGCCAATGCACCACATCCCCCGCACTATAGCTAGGTCCACATGCGAAATGGATAATCCGTACATAAACCAAACATATAGCGAACAGGGGACAATACAAGAAACAATCTAGCTAGGCGGGACTAAACCCCAGTTCATTTAAAACCAATACTTGAAAATTCACAAGCGGAAGCATAATCAATATTATTTTCGTCACCATACTCATCATATATACATTAAAAGTATTTGTTTCCGTCGTACCATACATGCAAAATTTCTCCAAAATATAATAATAACCATAACATGATCAATCCATAAGTATCAGGAATATGAAAATGCGATACTAGACTCAGCTGGATGATAAGACACGAATCTGACTCTGTAACATCCCGATCGCCCGACTTATAAGGTACGCCTCATCTCAACCTTTTTATGTGTTTAATTAGATGATTTTGTGTTTTGGTTGGCCCTAGTTTGAACTCTTTAGAAGTTTAGGGGCCTTTTTGTAATTTTCTCTTTTTAGGGGTTTTTCGGTCATTTATCGTTCGAACGAGATTTTGACCCCTTCAACGAGTTCGGCGCATCGAAACGCTAAATTTGCGCCATTCTGGCGTTGTTTGCTCCTCCTACCGATCGTTTTGCGCACGAGGACCCGAGATAAAAGACCCGAATCCTCATTTTTCGTACCAGACCTCAGCTCTCTCTCTCCCGTGATCTCCTTCTCTCCTTTCACGACACATACACACACTCAAGGTGTATTTTCACACACAACTCAAACTTGCCCGTTTCTCGATGGATTTCGACGAACCACTAGTCCATTTCGACGAGTTCGACGACGCGGTCACAACCGTAGCAAGATCTCGACCAAACGACGACCGACGACAGAGATATCGGCCATTTTCAGGCGCGACTGGAGAGAGGTGGCGGAGCCGCCACTTCGCCGCCCTTCCGCGGCGGCTTCCGGCGACCCTCTGGCGACACGCGCCCCCTTCCCAGTTAGAGGACCTCCCGGCCAATTGTTTGACGTCTGCGGCGTACGCGCCGCCTGAAGCCGCGGTGGCGCGAGGGTGAACAGTAACCACGTGGCTGTCAGATGACTTTTTCCGATAGTTCAAGGTGTTTCCTATTGTTTTTCGACCCCCTAAGTTCATTTCTGGCATCGTTTTCACCGAATTTTGGACGTAGGTGGTGGTTCTGGGGAGGCGTGCGGTGGCAGAAACATCGGATGCCAACGAGGGCCTTTTTCAGTCATCTTTTGGCCTCGGGCCCTTCACGAAAGTTGTTCGGAACGACGAGAACTAGTGGCCTTTGATCACACGACTCCTGATTCGGCCAATTACCGGTGGATCGTGGCGGCACAGTGGCGGTGCATCGGCAGCGCTAGCTCCGAGGATTTTTCCGGGGAGCTACCTTAGGGCTTTCGAAGAGCTCGTCACGGGTAAGACAATGCCTTTTACGGATCGCATTTTGGTTCACCGGTTTGGAAGTAATTTGAGTTTGAAGATTTTAGGGTTTTCGTGTTCTTGGATTTGGAATTGGTGACGATTGGCTTGGAATTTTCAGAAATTGATCGAGGAATTGTAATGAGCACGAGGAATCCTTGCACGGGTGAATTTTCGGGATTTTTCCGGCATGTTCCGGTAGCGGCCGTACGGTGGCCGGCCACTATTCCGGCAGCTCCGGCGGCGGCGCTCCGGCGACCTTCGGACAGCTTGTCCGCTTCGTCGTGGTAAGTCCAACACCACTTTCCGTTCGTCAATCGGACACTCGGTTTATTTTCCACGAATTTATTTGTGTATTTGGGGCTTATTTGATTAATTGTTTAAATGCGAATTAATTGCTATATGTTTGAATTGTCGATCAAAATGTACTCCTATGTGTACGAAATCATATATGATATGAAATATGATAAGCTTGGACTTGTAATTTGCGATTTGAACTCCGATTTATTGAATTTATGCTAATTGATTAGATTAGAGGGGGTGTTTGTGTAATTTTTGAAACAGGATGAATTTGTTTGATTTGATTAGTTCAACCTTGATAATTGAATCCGTTATGTGATATATAAATTGGGTATGCCATGAATGAATTATCTGAATTTAGCATGGTTAGAATTTAATATGTAATTTCGTGAGCTTTAAATGAAATTTGAAACATGTTATTATATGATTTGTTTGGCTTTGTTACGTATAAGTTTATGAAACGTTATATGTGAATTTAATTTGATTGCTTTGTAAATGTGCAATATATGAATTGATATGAAATAAAGTGAATTCCATTGCCTTTCGAGTTCCCTTAATTGCATTAATTGTGTTTATGGACATGCCTTAATGTTTTGTTTTGCTTGAAATTAATATGAAATTTGAATCCTGCTTATGTGATTGCATTTGCCGTGCGTCCCTGTGTGGTTGTCTGTCTGAGTCTGAGCTCTGTGGTCTGTTTTGTGTGTTCAGTTGGTTCAGGTGCACCCGGGGTGGTGACAAGTGAGTCGTGCTGGTTCCGGGGTGAACCATCTGCTGTGTCTTCAGCTGTGTTTGGTGCCAGGTGAGGTTAGGATATAGTTATACCCTATTGCAATGTGCCCGTTTTCGAATGTGTGCGGTTTATAAGCCTTGTATATACGTAGATATGTGTGAAATATGTACTTTGATAGTTTTGTCATAAGTTTGAAAGTAAGAAACGCTATGTACGAGCCTATGTATGCTTAGCTTTGATATGTTATGATTTCGAGGTCAGTCTGCGTGATATGTACGTACGATATGATAAGTATGATATGCATGAGATAAGTCTGTCTGTCTGTGTGTGTGGCGGGTTAAGTTTTTGATATATGTCTGTTTATCTGTATGTTTGGGCCCCGGAGAATGGTATGGTAATCTCGGGTCGGCCGTGGGGTCGCCGAGCTCTTCCATCAACATTTTCCTTTTGACAGTCTCACCTAACCTCGGGAGGTTTGGGGATGGGTGTTTCTCTTGAGCCGGCGGAAGCAACCGTCTAAGGTTTCAAGGTCGTAATTAAGCCTTGTCTCGTGTGTTTTTTTGGATAGCTAGGGCCGTCAACCCTTCTATCACCCGGTGTGTAGGTTGGTGCTTGTTTTGTTTTGCTTTGTTTTGTCCCTTTGTTTCTGGAAGTTTGGAGATGTGATTTGTACCCGTCGAGTTTTGTTATGTCTGTCGGTTATAAGTTCGTGAAACGGGGGTAGACTCTTAAGTCAAGATAAAATTAGATTTTTGTTATTAAACTAATAAGTTATGTTTTGATACGTGTGCTAAGTCTGCATGAGTTGAGCGTAGGTTTTGAGATTTGCTTAAGCTAAGTTTTGTTCGTTATGTTTTGATAAGTCACCCTATATATTTACTATCACGGGAAACTATTTTGGCATGCAAAAACTAACCCCGGGTTCACGAACGTTGCTTCTTCTGCGTGCTGTGCTCTATATATATGTAGGTGTGTGTGGGTAGCCCCTCGCTCAGTCTATGGACTGACCCTAAGGTCTAACCCCCGGAGCGAAGGGCGCCACATCCCCTCCACTAAGGTCTAACCCGAGTAACGAAATGGAGGGTTCGCACCCGAATCAAACCATAGCGAACGGGAGACACACAAAATACCCTCGCTAGGTGGCCTAGACCCTCAAGAACTGAGCAAATTAAAACGAGAGTAGCGGAAGCATAAACATGCATACATAAATCCTAAGATCTCAAATCATAACATATGAGGGTTTAAGTTGTCAAGATAAACTATGAGAACAAATATGTATATACACATCATATACAATGCCCATCCGGGGCCAAAATAGCATGAGTAATCAAGAACAAAAATCAAAAGTGCAAAAAGGGGGTAAGGTACATAATCCAAAAACAAATGCATGAGACCCGAGCTACACCACAAGACAACTCGACAGACTCTTGCCGCCTAGCTCGACTCAAAGGTACCTGCAACTCAAAAGAAAGGGGGAAAAGAAGGAAAAACAACGAGGGTTAGTCCTAAAGACTAGTGAGGGGGTTAGACTCACACACCCAATATACATATAGAGCATAGCACTTAACAATATAAAGAATCCATGGACCGAGAATGGTTTTTGCAAGCCAAAGTGTTTTCCCGTGTTATAGATATATACATACTTTAGAGAAAACAAGGGCCGGAGGCCAAACAATAAGTTTTAAGCACTTATAAATCCTTTCCCGTTCCATAAAATGTACAAGATCCACTAACTCGGCGAGTACGAGTCACATCTCCAAACTTCCATAAACAAAGGGACAAAACAAAGCAAAACAAAACAAAATCCAACCTTCACACCGGGTGATAGAAGGGTTGACGACCCTAACTATCCAAAAATCACAAGAGACAAGGCTTAATTACGACCTTGAAACCTTCGACGGTTGCCTCCGCCGGCTCAAGAGAAACACCCTTCTCCAAACCTCCCAAAGTTGGGTGAGTCTCTCAAAGGGAAAATGTTGATGGAAGAGCTTGGCAACCCCGCGGTTGACCCGAGATTACCATACCATTCTCTGGGGCCCAAACATATCACACAAACCACACAAAGATCAAGCTTATCTTTCAAAGCCACCTATCTCGCTTACCCACACACGCTTAATCAAAGATTTTCAAAACAAAGGCAAAATAGCTTATATACTTATACAAAGCGTTTTTCAAGGTCATATGACAAAATGGGACAAGCCCTCAAGATACATATCTTACACTTATCTATCATATAATATAGGTATTTCGCATGAGAGGCTTCAAACCATATAGGGGTTGTAGGTCAAATAACTAAAAGAAATAAAACCTCACCTTAACACCGCTAACGGAGACAAAAGAAAGTACCGGGCACCTAGGGGGCAACCTCGTCGTCCACGGGAAGAACCTCTGAACGAAACAAACAACAAAAGGGATACTCTTAGACTCAAAATGAACCACATTGACGCTCGGTAAATGCATATGTATGTTCATGATGCAAAGGACATAAAACAAATTCACACTTAAGTCATACGAGAGCATACATTGCATATAAGATCATAATTCACAAACGAAGGTATAAAACAAGTCATATACAAGACAAGAAAGCTAACAAAAGCAATGGAATCAACAAAAGAAATCCTCGAGAAGGCTAGCGTGTAAGGTACGATCGTACCCAAAGCTTATCTCCCCACCCCGGGAGATTTTCTTCTTTAAAGTACCCGCCCGGGTACGACATGTAGAAGGTTTTTGCATAAGGAGTACCCGGCCGGGTACTTTCCAGGCCAAAATCTCCCCGCCCGGGAAGACCATTCCAGTCGCGAAAAATGGTGGTTTCACCCCTGTTCAGCCCTGCAAACCTTCCCAATCCAAAACCAACTCATCTAGGCTTGTTAGGGCATGAAGTAAGGCAGCAAAACAACATAAAAACTCCACCAAACTTGATCAAATCGAGCAGCAACTTATAGGAATGAAAAGGAAGCAATACACAAGCATAACTCTTCTAAAACTTCAAGAACATAAATGGTGGATTGATGCAATCAACTCCAACACTTGAAACAAGTCCATACAACTCAAAAGGGATGACTAAGGAATCATAATCATGCATCAAGCTCAAATAAATCACAAGGAACCATGCTAGAGAACTCAAAACCCACAAAACCCTTACTATTCATGTGGTATGCTCATACTCATGAAATTCAAAGATAAAGCTCAACATATTACACTTAATAGAACCATACAAGCTTGGAGAACTCAAAAATATGCTTACCTTCAAAATTTGAGAAGAAAAGGAGTAGTAGATTGGCCAAAACCTTCAAAATGCAATAGTGCTCTATCTTCTTCCTTGGTTTCTCTTTGGAGCTGAATTTGGGGAACTTTTCTTGTTTCTTGGGGGTGGTTTACACGAGATGGGAGAGGGAGAGAGAGTATATTCTGAGTTTAGGTCATTAACCAAGGTTAAGGGAGGGTTTGGTTAAGTTTAGGGGTCCACAAGTATTGACTAGTCAACGAAGGAGGGCTTTCATGCAACAAGGGCTCGTTCCGGTCGATTTTCGAGGGTCCAAATGGGCTTAGAAAAATATGAGGGTAGGTTCCAAAGCTTGCAAATCTCGTCACGAGTCCAACGCCTCTTCCGGAATTTAAATCCGAATTCCCTAGCTCAAGATACGCCGCCCAGAACCCGAGGTGCGCTAAATGCTCTTTAACCATCCTCTAGGTTCCGAGCACAAAGCCACACCAAACAAAACCCGAAACACCAAACGAGCATGCTAACACGTAAATAACTCACATAGGTCACGTATATCAAGAATTCACAAAAGTCGAAATCAAAGAAGGGCACGCAAGAAACAAAATACAAAGAAAAGAACATAAACGTTCAAAATTCAAATAGCAATTAAACAAGTAAGTTTAATTAATTAAGAACATTAAAAGTAATAAAAGGCATAATTAAATAAATAAAAGCACAATTAACACCCCGTAAATGCATACCTGTAGATCTGGAAGGTCGGGATGTTACAGACCCCTCCCCGTTTATGTTTTTAGTTGCAGGTTCAGGTCGTTGGAGTTCGTGCTAGGCGGCGGTGTGTCGTGTCTGTCGAGTCTGTGTCTGTTCGTTTAAGTTTGTTAAGTATTTTATTCTGATTTATGATTCGTAAATTCTGTATAAGATATGTTCTGTGCAGGTTGGGAATCTATGATTTGAATGTTTGGAATTCGGGACAGGTTAGGACAGGTGCTCGGATTAGTTGAACCCGTTTTGATGTGTAATTATTCGGGATAGGTTTGCTGAACTAGTTGAACCCGTATATTTGATTCTAATGTATGTACTGCGTTGTATGCTTGGTGTGTAAAAGTTTTGTAAGTTGGCATTTCGTGCTACTTCCGCTGTCATGTTTTGCATATCTTCTTTTGTACAGGGTTAGATACCGCCTAGCTGTGCGTGTGTTTTTGTTTGTCACCCGTTCGCTGTGACTTGGTGCGTGTGTGGACCTTCCATTTCGTACACGTGTCGGGTCATAGTGCGGGGGATGTGGCGCCTCACTTGCGGCGTTTTACATCTATAAGTGGTATGAGAGCTACCAGGTTCAGAACCGGTACTCTGGAGTCGGGTCATGTCAGTCTAGGTCGTACGGCATAGGAATATGTGCGCATTACATCCGGTTGGCCTGAATTTTTGTTTTCTCAGCATGAATTGTACCGAGTTATGTGATTATGTTTGCACTATGACTATAATTGTGTAACATTTTATCATGTGCTTGCAATTACATTTAATTGTTGCACTTACGTGACTTAAGTGCTGCATTTCATTTGCACATCTAACTCTCATGCACCAACTTTAGTGTTTTACTTACATGGCTGCTTCAGCAACAACTTAAATAACTTCTATGACATCACTGCAATATTATGGTCAAGATTTCAAATACCACGGTGAACGGTACACTAAGCATTCATGGCACGAGCATCTATGCATTCTTTATTTGATTAATTCTTGTTATTATGTGTTATATATGTCAATTGTGATACTTGTTGATTGTCGTAATTTTGATTCTGCTTTTGTGCTTGATTCAGAGAGATCTGATTCTCTCTATTTATGTGCTAGGGGGATGTTGATTCTTCCTACTTGTGTGTTAGAGAGATGCTGGATTCTCTCTATATTACGTGATAGAAAGATGCTGGAGTCTTTCTGAGTTCTGTGCACGAGAGATGCTGGATTCTCTTGTACTTAGGTATTCGAGGGATGCTGGATTCCCTTGGATTTAGGGTTTGAGAAATGCCGGATTTTCTCAAACTAGAATGTCTGGAAGATGTGGAATCTGATAGACTTAGGCTGAGAGACGGGGTTCTCTCAATTGTGTGCCTGAAAGACAGGGCTCTCTCTTTTGTGTGTTGAGAAACGAGGTTTTCTCTTTTGTGTACCGAGGGACGGGGTTCCTTCGCTTCCGTATCTAGAGATGGGATTCTCTCTCTTGTTTGTTGCAGTTACGTTACTTCTGGCCAGACGACAGTTTGCAAGCAACGAGGACGTGACGGTATCGAGCTTTGGGTGCAGTGGCCTAGTGGGGATCAAATGAGTTTGAAGTGACCAACGGTCAAGCGCTCAGTGGAACTTCAGTGACAACGAGTCACTATGAAGGGAGTTGATGCCAACTAAGGGAGAAGTATCCTGTAGAGTTTGCAGTTCGCCTAGATCAGAGTTGCACAGCGGAAGCTTGAAGCGGAATTCGTTTTAGCGTCGTTCAAGATCCGACCTTAGTACCTGAGGACAGGTCCTTTTGAAGGAGGGGAGTTTGTAACATCCCGATCGCCCAACTTATAAGGTACGCCTCATCTAAACCTTTTTATGTGTTAATTAGACGATTTTGTGTTTTGCTTGGCCCTAGTTTGAACTCTTTAGGAGGTTAGGGGCCTTTTTGTAATTTTCTCTTTTTAAGGGGTTTTTCGGTCATTTATCGTTCGAACGAGATTTTGACCATTTTCACCCCTTCAACACGTTCGGGGCATCGAAACGAGTCCGTAGACTCCAAGTTTGCCCCATTCTGACGTCGTTTGCTCCTCCTACCGATCGTTTTGCGCACGAGGACCCGAGATAAAAGACCCGGATCCTCGTTTTTCGTACCAGACCTCATCTCTCTCTCTCCCGCGATCTCCTTCTCACCTTTCACGACACATACACACACTCAAGGTGTATTTTCATACATAACTCAAACTTGCCCGTTTCTCGACGGATTTCGACGAACCACTAGTCCATTTCGACGAGTTCGACGATGCGGTTACAACCGTAGCAAGATCTCGACCAAACGATGACCGAAGACAGAGATATCGGCCATTTTCAGGCGCGGCTGGAGAGAGGTGGCGGAGCCGCCACTTCGCCGCCCTTCCGCGGCGGCTTCCGGCGACCCTCCGGCGACACGCGCCCCCTTCCCAGATAGAGGACCTCCTGGCCCATTGTTTGACGTCGGCGGTGCTGCCAATGGACCTATGACAGCGGCGCACGCGCCGCCTGAAGCCGCGGTGGCGTGCGGGTGAACAGTAACCACGCCGCGGTCCGGTGACTTTTTCGACGGTTCAAGGTGTTTCCTACCGTTTTCCGACCCCCTGACTCCATTTCCGTCATCGTTTTCACCGAATTTTAGCCGTAGGTGGTTGTTCCAGGGAGGCGTACGGTGGCAGAAATTTCGGAGGCCAATGGGGGCCTTTTCCAGTCATCTTTTGGCCTCGGGCCCTTACGGTGATATCGGTCCTCGCTAGGAGATTAGCGAGGAATGGGAGCTGAGTACCCTTGGGGGATTCATGTACCCCCATTGGTCGATGTATGGACCGGTGGCCGGGTCTTGCCAACCCGTCCACCACCCGGAGTAAGAAGGTGTATATGTATGATTATGAATCGTATCAATGTGCACAAAAGAATATATTTATGATAATGCATGAATAATGATTATGAATACACAAGGTGTTGGTTGGAGATAATGCACGCCCACTCGCCAGGGCCATGAATACCTTAATGATTAAATATGATAGTGGTAATCCCGATGATGTCTTATTTTGTTTTACCCACTTGGGAAAATTACTTTAAAACCTCATTCGGGATTATTGCTTTCATGTATATGTTTAAATTCCGCGATATTTATATTTATACCCTGTTTTGTACCCATCAGTCTCTTTTAGACTGAACCCAGTTTGTTTTCAGTTGTGTTGTGCAGGTTAAGGAGTGCTAGGAGGGAATACAAGTCGTCTAGGTCTTGCATTAGTGTTTAGCACTCTCTTTATATTCCACTCGCACTCATACTTTTAATTTTGTATAAGATCATGATTATGGAGGGCATATGATTTTGTAGGCCGTGTAGGCCTTTGAATACCTGAATGATATTGTATATCTATTTTGGAGCTTGGTGGCTCGTTGTATATATATATGTGTTGTTTTTGCGTCCGTATTTTGTTACCGCTCTGATTTTTATATCATCTTGATATTGAATGGTTTAAGGGTTAGTCTCGCCTAGCATAGCGTGTGTGTTGTGTCCCCGTTTGCCGTGATTTGGCACGTGTATGAACTTCCATTTTACATACGGGTCGGGTCTCGGTACGGGGGATGTGGTACCTTGCACTCGGGTGCTACATCCTTATGTGGTATCAGAGCTTAGGGTTACAAAACCCAAGCTCTCGTGTAGTGTCGAGTCAGTTAAGTCGTTCGGCTTTAGGGATAACTTGTCAACGTGTTGCATATGCATTTCTTATGTGATTATGTGCCTAACTCTTGAATTTGTTTGAATTATTTACAATCTCATGCGTGGACTAAAGATAGCATGCATTTCAGTGTTTCTTTCACAGGATGCCTCTACGTAGACACCGTGAGAGATCTCCAGGGCGACGCTGTCATCATGACCGATCTCCTAAGCCACAACCACAAGAACCACGACCACAACAGCCTCCAATGGATATGGGGAATTTCATGGAATTTGTTTTTAACTATGTCGAGCATAGGAGGGCTCAAGCTCCCCCACCACAACAAGCAGAGCAACCGGTTGCGCCACCCAACAACAATAACAACCGGGATCCTCATGGAGTGTTTCTAAGTTATAATCCCCCTAGGTTTTCTGGTTCTATTGATGACGTGATTTCGGAGGGTTGGTTGATTGGATTGGAGAGGATTTTTGGAGTCCGACAGTTTACTACGCAAGAAAAGGCTCAATTTGCCATATTCCAACTAGATGGCGATGCTTACGAATGGTGGGAAAGGACAAGAGAAAAACTTGAAGTGGATGGAGAGGAGATTACAAGGGAGGTCTTCAAAAGGGAATTTCGAGAATATTTTATACCGGAATTGGTACGGGAAAGGAAGGAGCAGGAGTTTATAGATTTGAAGCAGGGCACGCGTACGGTGACCCAATATCTTACAGTATTTAACAGGCTTGGAAAATATACTCCTCATATCACCCGAGACGAGAAGAGAAAATCAAGGAAATTTATTGCGGGACTAAGGCAGGACTTAAGACATGGCCAGGCTAGTCACAACTTTGTCTCCTTTGTAGACACGGTGCAAAGGACGTTGGAACAAGAAGAAGAATTTAAAAAGAGGGATCCGGTCTTTAGAGCACCAATGGGACGAGGTTCCGGATCAAATGTGGGAAAGAGACCGATGGTTCCAGCTACTCCCCCACCCAAGGGTCCTGTGACGCCCCATCCAATAAATCGTACAGGTATGCATCACGAGAGAGTTTACCTTACGAATTTATGTGATTTAACTCCGTTTTTATGTGTTTAATTGCAACTTTGATTGAAAATGTGACTTAATTGACTAAAATCCAAAATGGTAAAATATGAATTCTTGCATGACAACTTACGAATGGAACTTGGTTGAATTTAAAATAGTTGTTGGCATTGGATTTAAATAGGACTTGGACCTATTTGTGTGTTTCGGGCCTAACTTAAGTTGGGTGAGTTTGGGTCATTCGGGACCAATATGAGCTCGGGAATTTGAATTCGAATTCCGACACCACCATTGGGCTTGATTCGGTGATTCGGGTCCAACGAAATTTACTTATATTTTTCGGAAATCGTTTAGACCGTAAACCTTTTTAATCTTGACCTATTGGGCCGAAAGTCATTTATTTGAGCTCAAATCCTAATAAAGCCTCTAGCCTCATATTATATCTTGGAAACCCTAATGAAATCTTTAGCCACCATATATATACCATAAAACCCTAACCTAGCTTCATTTTAATCTTCACTTCACACAAATCATATCATCCATGGAAGAGCTTCAATAGAGGATGAAGATCTAAGACTTTCCTACACCTTCAAGAGCTCATACCTCCCTCGTTTCTTCATCATTTCAAGATCCAAAGTAAGCTACGGATTTCCCTTGATTTGTATTTCATTTCTATCTATGAATCCTAACATGAAATTGAATGTATGAGCTTGTATGAGGAAGTCTTGTGAAAATGGTGATTTATGCCCAACTTGAAGAATATGACTCTAATGATGAATCCTTGAGTTCTTGAGCATGAATATGTGTTTCTCCATGTTGAATATGTGCTATAGTTGTTAATGGTATGGTAGGGAGTGAGTTTGGATGCATCTTGCCATGGTTGAAGCTTGCTTTTCATGAAAATGGGTTGTATGAGTTTTGGCCAAAATCACCCTTGTTCTTGAGCTAAATTGATATTTATGTGATGATATATATGATTTTCGTGGAAATTTTATGGTTTAAATGGTGTGATATCGGCCATTTTCGGCCATGGTTGTCTTCTTCCCGAATCTATGAAGCTTCTGCACAAGACAGACGCCCAGATCTGGCCAGAAAGGCCCTGTCCTGTTTGGCCTTGGTGCCCGCAACGGCCCTTCCCGCCAAGGGCTGATGTCAGCACGCGAGAACAGGAAGGGTCGTTCCCGTTTTTGCCTTGAGATGGGAACGGCCGTTCCCATGATCGCTAGGTGGGTTCTGGGAAGGACCGTTCCCATGCTTAGTTATGCATGGGAATGGCCGTTCCGGAGCTACTGTTACACTTTGCACTTGTCTTTTCCGTGTTTGCTTGATCCGTTTGAATTGCTTTATGACCTATATGCTTTAATATGATTTCAAATGCTTTGTTAAACCTTAATACTTCATTAATTGCATGACTTGGTGGAATATATAAACTATGCTACGTGACCTATATGTACATTTAATTCCATATTGCATATCATTCAACTCTTGATACACCGTGCGTCTTAGTTGGTTCATATAGAGTTTAAGTCTGGGTTTCTGTATGTCTTGTCATAGAGTTTGGTGGTGCCGGTGGGCCCAAGGTTTAGAGTGTTTGGCCCTTCACACTCTCAGACTCTACTTGCAAAAGGTGAGGTTTAAGATTTTATATAGTTAAGCGACCTACGACCTTAATATGATGATTTCAATCCTTGCACGCGACTATATACTATATATATATGATTAGATATATGTTGGATATAATATGATTATGACCTTGTGGACCATCCTCGGTTTTGAAAATTAAATATGAAAGCATATGTAATCCATTTTGGAAAAATATGATATGTTATGATTCTGTAGCGAGTTGGACATGATATATTGGCATCTGTATGTATGTATGTATGTGGATCCGAGGAGCTATGGGTAAGGAGCCTACGGGACGGTTAGGGCCATCGGTGATATACATGTGCTTAGTTCCATTTGAGATATCATAGCGTGACTCAGGGAGATAGGGGAGGCGTGACATCTTGAGCCTTCGGCTAAGGCCGGGGAGGGCACTTGTGGGTTCACTACCTCTTGTGAGTATGTATGCTATTGATGGTTAGGGCCAACGCGTAGTTCTTCCATCACTGGAGTAGAGGATGGATTGATTCTTCTTTATGTCTGTTCGGTTATGCGGAGTAAAGGTTGGAAGCTCGTACTCGCCGAGCATATGTTATGAATGTATGGGATTTGTGCAACGGGATAGGCTTCTCTAAATGGTTTTCCAAACTTATACTATTTTTGGTATGTCAATTGTCTTGGCGTGCAAAACCCTAGTCCCGGTTCATGAGTCCACCCTTATGTTATGTGTTGTGCCCTATATATATATTATGGGTGTACGTTAGCCCCCCTCACACAGTCAGTTGACTGACCCCTCGTTTTATCTTTTAGTTGCAGGTTCTTTTGGCTTGAGCTAGGCGGAAGTGAGTCTTCTGAGTCACACTTGTCAGTCTAGTTGGCATTAGGATGCATTTGTCGCATACTTTAATTATGTTATGTATTTATGTTTCACACTTGAAGGTTATGTTTATATTCTACTTAGACCTAAACCCGCGTGGGGTTAGTAAGCTAGTATTTGGATGTTAATAGATACTTATGCTGTTTATTATGTTGGATTATGAATTGATTCGGGATTAGGTATCTATGCTAGTTGAACCCGTTGCCTGTTATGTATGTTGATATTCGGGATTAGGTATTTATGCCAGTTGAACCCCGTCACCTGCTTTACATGTTTTGTTTAAATGCTTCTGCTATCTATTGTTGTTGGTATTAATTGCTTCCTCACTCTGAGTTTGTCAAGTTAGATCCGCCTAGCCTAGTGTGTGAGTTGGTATCCCGTTCGCTATGATTCGGATTCGGGCATGGACTTCCTATTTCATGACCGAGTCCGAGTCCTAGTGCGGGGGATGTGGTATCCTCCATCTGGGGTGCTACATCCTTAAGTGGTATCAAAGCTCTAGGTTGTAAAACCGAGCTCTAGTGTCGTGTTGAGTCTGTCTAGGTTGTATGGCATAGGACAACTTGGTTATGTGTGCATGAACATCTCAGTTTGATAAGCTATGCATTTGAATTCTCATCACATTACTGGATTTATATAATGTGAAACATTACTTGCCTTAGATGTTGATGATTGATTTATTATGTGACATGAGCATTTACTAACCAACATGCATATACATGTGTTGTAGTTGTTGATATTTCAGGATGATACCCTACGGTCAGTCTTCTCAACCCAATCTGTACAATCAAGGGCAACTTCCAATCGACTCACCAGCTATTAACCCTGTGGCAAGGATGTATCTGGAGTTCAAGTCTTTCAACCCTGCCCTATTCGAAGGAGGTGATGAAATTTGTGCTAGTCAGTGGCTTTCGGGGATAGAAGGCCTATTTGAAGCGTGGCCATGCAGCACTCACAATATGGCACGACTTACATCTCTACTTTTACGTGGGCCTACAAAACAATGGTGGAGGGAAGTTGTTCAGAGTTCTGGGGCAAGGGGTGAAGGATTGACATGGGGTGTGTTCGTCCTGGAGTTTAGGAAGAGGTTCACACCGGCCACCCTACAGAAGCAGAGATTGGAAGCCTTTTTCGCGTTGAAGCCAGGGGATAAGACCGTTGAGGGCTACATGGAGGAGTTTGAGAGATTGGGTATGTTTGTACCCTACATCGTGGGAAATGATTGGATGAAGGCTAGGCATTTCTTGGAAGGTCTTCGGGATGAGTTCAAGGAAGCTTTAGTCGCAGAGGATACAAGCACTTGGGATAAAGCCACGAAGAAAGCATTACAAGTTGAAAAGAGGTGGTTGATAAAAAGTAAGGAATCCGATCAACAAGGAACTCGAACCAAGAAGATTCGTGGAAAGAAGCATAAGAACAGAAACCCTCGAAAGTTGAAGAAAGAAATCCAACCGTGTACCCATTGTGGAGGAATCAACCATACTTACGACGCGTGTCGGGATCGATTGAAGAGGTGCTATGCTTGCGGGTAAAAGGACCATAAAGTTTTCGATTGTGACCGATCGAGAGCTAAGATGCGATGAATACGAGAGCGGTGTATTCAGATCAAGAACCAACAAGGACCCGATGTTTCCAATACCCCTATCGGACCACAGGGCTTTATCCACAAGAAGCCCCGAACTCAGCACCTCCAGTTTTACCTGCCCCAGCTCAGGCCCGTTGCACTCATTGTCAGGGTTCTCATCCGTTGGAGAGGTGTTGGAGGTATTTGGGTAGATGCTTGGTGTGTGGTTCTGCTGATCACATGAGGGGCACTTGTCCTAAGAAGAGGCCAGCTGTTCAAGCTCGTGCATATACCCTTGATAGAGAGGAGGAAGCAGCAGAGGTGGATCAGAATGCCGCAGTGGAAGGTACAATAAACATTCATAGCACGAGCATACATACATTGTTTATTTGACTCTTATTATTATGTGATATACTTGCCAATTGTGATATGCGTTGATCGTTGTAATTTTCAACTGCATTACTTTGATATGTGTAGGCACAGGTGTTTTAAATAATTGTATTTTTGTGCTAGAGCGATGTCAGAATCTCTCGTTCTCAGTGTGAGAAAGATTTAATCCTCTTGACTTAGATTAAAATGTTGGTGAAATGAGAAGAAGAAAGGTGTTCAAGCATAATAAGGGTTAAACCGGTTCGGTTCAAGGTTTCCCGGTTCAATTGGTTTGGTTCAAAAGGTGTTGGGTTCAAATCCAAGAATTCTCATAAATTCAAATATATAACATTAAATTCACATAGATTCAATTAAATTCAAATATCACAATTAAAGAGTTATAAGAATAAAATGAAATTTTAAATCACATAATTACATAATTAATAATTTAAATCGCACACCTACGTCATACCTGTTCGGCCGAAAAGCCGGGGTGTCACAGTTCATATTTGTAAATTATTGGATTTCGTGATGCATATTCATTTCTAAATGTTCATATCATGATATTTGATGTCAAAATTCGTTTATTCACATTGTATGAACTTTGAAGCATGATTTTGGAGTGTTTAGAGCTTAAAATTCGTCATGTTCAAGCATAGTTTCATAATTCCGATTTACAACAGCAGCATTCCAAACGCCCGTGTGATGTTTACTCAGGAGGGCCAAACGCCCGTTTGCATACTCTCGGGTCTGATTTTTAAGTTTTCGTGATCTTGATCGTTTTGCTTCGTTTTCACTTCCTTTGCACTTCTTACACCCCTAGTATGATTTATATGACTTGGAATCATTTTTGTATGCATTGTAATGTCTGGCATGCCTCGATTATAAGTAAGAATGTGCTAAGTATGGTTCATATGTTGAAATTTGCTTATCTTATGACTTGCAAGCTTGTTATATGACTTATATGATGTTGTTTGATCATCAGTGCTGAACTTGTGCTATACTTGGACATTCATTACACCTCATGAGCATGTTTACTCTTTCTTGAAGCCGTGCATCGCCTTAATTGGTTTCGAGTAGTGTCTTACCCTCGTTGGCACGTTTTTCTTGTTAGGTGGTGAGCCTCCGGTTAAGTAGTTGTTGCTCTTGGTTGGCCTTCGAATTTCTTGGTAAAGGTGAGGAGTTATATATATAAAACGTTTTCAAAACTGTGGACACCTATAGCCTATCATGTTAGTTGGTTTTGAACTTCCGTTTTCAAAATGTATATGTAGGCTCTATAAGCCGAGTTTTGTGAGCTTGCTCATATTATGGATATTTGTCTATTTGAAAAAGATTTACAAGTAAAGCGTGAGTTTGGTATATGGGATATGTACCCGAATGCTTTCGAAGCTTGAGTGAGATATTTTGGTTGTGAAGTGCAAGTGTAAGTTGTGTAGTGAGGTTTATTGCCCCATGCAAGGACGCTTACTTGGTTGGATTCTAGCGCTCGGGGCTAAGGTAAGTGATATTCCGGGAAGGTAAGGGCCGACGGTTCTCCTCATTCGAAGTTCCCACATGTAAGAAACTTGCTAACTAAGACTCCGAGGAGGTTTCCGGTTTGAGGTTGCAAGGGAGAGGTCGGTTTCATGGACCCTCGGCATCAATGGTGCGAAGGCTGGATTGTTGTGTTTTAGTTTTGGGAGAAAGGATGAAGTGCTAGAACTCGCCGAGCTGGTTATGTGTACGGTTCATGATTCGATTTTTATAAAACTTGCATTGTTTCCAAACGAGTTCGGATCATGAGCACCGTTGATTTGAGCATGCATTTACCTCTTAAATTATATTATGTAATCTTCTCGTCACCGGTTCCTTTTGTGTCCACAGGTTGCGTTTACCTTTCCTGTCCGCAGGTTGCGTTTTGGAGTCATGCTAAGCGGGGTCTTACTTGAGAGTTTTGTGTCGAGTCTAGCTTGTACTCGTTATGTTGATTGCATACTTTATGTTTATGCTATATTTCAGGATTTTATGGATTTAGTATGTATGATGACTTATTATATTAGTTTGGACCGTGTTGGTCATTAGGGTGATTTTACATTATCGTACTTGAGCATTTGGTGCTGGATCGGGATGGTCACTTATTTGATGGATGAATGAACCTTATGCACTTGTTATGTTTTGATTTAAGCTTTCGCGAACTTGTGTTTGATTTACTCGCTTTGTGAGCCTACTACCGCCTAGGTAGGATGTCCGTTTGTCACCGGTTGCTTCGTACTTGGTGGGTATATGGATAGCAATTCTATATACCAGCAAGGTCCGTAGCGTGGGATACGCGTGGATGCCCTCGTCCCGGCGTTATAAAGATTGTCCTTGATTCGGTTCGAGGTATTGAAACATTGCAGTAATAAACTCCTCGGCATTGAAGGACGGACGAGGATGTTGATGTGAAGGTTGACCGAAGTGTCATCGCCATGGTGACATCCTGATAATGAAATACAATACAAAATATCGATGCGTGCGGGGTTTAGTGCATGTTCATGTGACACCCCTGTCCCACACCGGGAAAGTATAAGGATTAAGTTCAGTATATAAGTTAAAGAGTCCAAGTATAGCCAATGGATATCCCTTTTGGGCAGTGGTTTAGGCCCAATTTCAGGTTATACTCGGTGGGCTTGGAGACTTGCACACGCGTCGAACGGGCCCGCGGACCCGGGGCGTGACTAATGGTATCAGAACCGCTCATCAACTGCAGGAGCTAAGTGCTATACGGGGCAAAGTGCTACGCACATGGGAGCCACCTCTTGAGCCTGCGGGGCAAAGTGCTACATGTGTGAGAGCCACCTCTTGAACCCGTAGGAGACACCTCTAGAGTCGCAACGCAGACGAGTCGATTATGGGCTATATGTCATGCCGCGATGAGGACGTCGCGATTCTGAAGGAGGGGTGATTGTGAAACCCCTGTCCCACATCGGGAAAGTATAAGGATTAAGTTTAGTATATAAGTTAAAGAGTCCAAGTATAACCAATGGATATCCCTTTGGGGCAGTGGTTTAGGCCCAATTTCAGGTTATACTCGGTGGGCTTGGAGACTTGCACTCGCGTCCAGCGGGCCCACGGACCCGGGGCGTGACAGTTCATGTGAACAATTAATACAAACAATAACAAATAAGTCACATAAGTGATGTAGTGAATGCAAACAAATATGTAATCCTAAGCCGAACGAACTGGGCAAACCGGACACGACACGGGAGCTTTGGTTTTGCAACCAAGAGCTCTGATACCACTTAAGGATGTAGCACCCCGAGCAGTGGGCATCGCATCCCCTGCACCATAGCTCGACACGTGTAACAAAACAAGGACTCCACAGATGTATCAAACCATGACGAACAGGAGACAAACAAAAAAACAAACCCTAGGCTAGGTGGTCTAGACCCTAAATTAGAGCACGCATACAAAACTCAAAGCAAGAGCGGAAGCTACAGGATCCAAAATACAAGCATACGTATACGAGCAATATACAAGTTTCAGTTAAATCAATTACAAAAACCATGCCTTACAAGCCAAATAAATTCAGAACATGCTCTTCAAATAAAAAATGATCAAATACATAAGTTTCAAAGTTTGAGAATACGAGAATAAATACAAGAAATACATGAGACTCGCTACAAGACTCTAAGACTCAAAAGTAAAGACCGCCGCCTACCACGAGTCACTTCAAAACCTGCAACTCAAAGTACAAAGGGGGAAAAAGAGAGAGAGAGAACGAGGGTCAGTCCTAGAGACTGGTGAGGGGGCTAACACACGCACGTGTATACATAAAGAGCAAAGCACGTATCAAGATCGTAAATAATCCATGAACCGGGGATGGTTTTTGCATGCCAAAACATTTCCCATGATACATATATATATATATATATATATATATATATAAAGAAGTTAAGGCAAGAAGGCTAAAATAACCAATTTTAAATACTTAAGAATCCATTCCCATTTCATAGATTTCAAGACAAAACAAGACAAGACAACTACCAGGCGAGTACGGGTTTCCTCTAAACTCCTCATGTCAAGACAAGTGCAAGTCAAATCAAAACAAACCTACCTCAAGCTCTGGTGATGGAATGGTTGCGCGACCTTAACTATCCATGCAAGCATGTATGTATGGGTCATAAATTTCACGACACTTACGCCCGAGGACTCCGTCCCCCACCAATCTCCTAGTGGGTTTCAGGTTCGTCTTACCGTGTGGAGATCATGAACAAGAGGTTTATCCGGCGACCCCTTGGTCGACCCCGGTTGCTCTGTCCCACAAACATCGGGGACCATTATGTCAAGAACAAAATCATGTCAAGTGACATACCTTTCAAGGTCATATCTCGCTACAAGTTCAAAACGTATTGCAAAGCTATTCAAAACAAAACAAAACGTAGTTTATAAACATATAAAAGCATTTTCAAAATCCGTTACAAACCCTCAAAATACATATCAAGCACATAACTATCATATCATATACATATATCGCATGTGGGCTTCAAATCACGTAGGGTTTTAGGTCAAGATAACTAAAAGAACAAAACCTCACCATCATGATGTAACGGAAGTAAAAGAAGGCAAACCGACGCTTGTGGACCACCACGTTACCAACGAGATGATCCCCTGAACAAAACAAGAGGCAAGAGACAACCTCAGATCCAAAATGCACCAATTAGACGCTCGGCATATGCAAATGAATGCAAATAATGCAAGTGAGAAACGACAAGATAGTATTCCATTCAAATTAAGGCATATTGATTCATATCAAGTCATAACGAGCACACTTCATGTCAAACATGTCCATAAATTACATACAAGGTGCATAACATATCATATAACATGTTACTAATCCATACGTTTCACAAGAAAGCAAAAAGACATCAAATAAATCAATTAGATAAGGCATAAGATCATTCATTCATGTAGGAGAACGTTTAACGCGTATCTTGACACATATATTGCATATAAGAGCATCAAATTCACATAAGAATTTCATATTCGTGCATAAAACACATAATAAATCAAGTTAACAAGGCATACAAATCGAAAACAAGGCATTTAGAGCAATAAATGATCAACAAGTCAAGTAGAATACGCATGAAGGTCAATTAGCGTACACATGCACATATTTCAAGTTATAAACACATAACGAAAGCCATAACACATAGAGAAACAAGAAAACAACGAAGCTTAAACATAAACGAAACAAGAAAGGCCGAACAACACATAAACGGAGCAACAAAACACAAGCGAGAAGCAGCTCCAGGGTTGCGGCTACGCCGGAAAACGCCATGGCCGTGCTGCACTTCCAGCAACAAAACTGCTCTCCCGTTACGGCTGCGCAAGAAGGCGTCACGGCCCTGCCACGCAATAAAATGTCACGGCCGTGACATCCCTCCAGGCCTAAATCTGCTGCCTTGTCGCGACCGCAATCCAAAGAGAACATGGCACGATCACGGTCGCGCCCCTGCTACGAACCTGCAAGAAATGGCGCAAAAACAGGGGAACAAACTGGGGAAGGGATCAAGCACGAAAGAAGCAACAAAGTATGATCAAATAAACATAAAAACTCCACAAATGCATCCTCAAATCAGCAGCAACTCGCAGGTAGGAGCAAGGAAGCAACAAGTTCATCAAGTTTCATGAAAATTAAGCTATGGAAGATTAAGTTGCAGCCATATAACTCGAAATTAAGCTTCAAATAATTATCAAGTAAGTCAAATAGATCATGTTTATAGCTTCAATTCAAGATATAACTCAAAGAATCACAAGAATTCATTAAATTCCCATACTAACCTAACTATTCACATTCTAGTCAATTACATGCTCAAATCCTAAGGAAATCATGCAAATCATGACTTAAAATAAGCACAAACCAGTGCAGATCCAGAAAACATACTTACCTCTTCGATTAGAGAAGAATCGACAAAGACGAGCTCGAAAAGCTCATGAGTCAAGACAAAACAAGACAAGACAACTACCAGGCGAGTACGGGTTTCCTCTAAACTCCTCATGTCAAGACAAGTGCAAGTCAAATCAAAACAAACCTACCTCAAGCTCCGGTGATGGAAGGGTTGCGCGACCTTAACTATCCATGCAAGCATGTATGTATAGGTCTTAAATTTCACGACACTTACGCCCGAGGACTCCATCCCCCACCAATCTCCTAGTGGATTTCGGGTTCGTCTTACTGTGTGGAGATCATGAACAAGAGGTTTATCCGGCGACCCCTTGGTCGACCTGGTTGCTCTGTCCCACAAACATCGGGGACCATTATGTCAAGAACAAAATCATGTCAAGTGACATATCTTTCAAGGTCGTATCTCGCTACAAGTTTAAAACGTATTGCAAAGCTATTCAAAACAAAACAAAACGTAGTTTATATACATATAAAAGCATTTTCAAAATCCGTGACAAACCCTCAAAATACATATCAAGCACATAACTATCATATCATATACATATATCGCATGTGGGCTTCAAATCACGTAGGGTTTTAGGCCAAGATAACTAAAAGAACAAAACCTCACCATCATGATGTAACGGAAGTAAAAGAAGGCAAACCGACGCTTGTGGACCACCACGTTACCAACGAGATGATCCCCTGAACAAAACAAGAGGTAAGAGACAACCTCAGATCCAAAATGCACCAATTAGACGCTCGGCATATGCAAATGAATGCAAATAATGCAAGTGAGAAACGACAAGATAGTATGCCATTCAAATTAAGGCATATTGATTCATATCAAGTCATAACGAGCACACTTCATGTCAAACATGTCCATAAATTACATACAAGGTGCATAACATATCATATAACATGTTACTAATCCATACGTTTCACAAGAAAGCAAAAAGACATCAAATAAATCAATTAGATAATGCATAAGATCATTCATTCACGTAGGAGAACGTTTAACGCGTATCTTGACACATATATTGCATATAAGAGCATCAAATTCACATAAGAATTTCATATTCGTGCATAAAACACATAATAAATCAAGTTAACAAGGCATACAAATCGAAAACAAGGCATTTAGAGCAATAAATGATCAACAAGTCAAGTAGAATACGCATGAAGGTCAATTAGCGTACACATGCACATATTTCAAGTTATAAACACATAACGAAAGCCATAACACATAGAGAAACAAGAAAACAACGAAGCTTAAACATAAACGAAACAAGAAAGGCCGAACAATACACAAACGGAGCAACAAAACACAAGCGAGAAGTGGCTCCAGGGTTGCGGCTACGCTGGAAAAAGTCGTGGCCGTGCTGCACTTCCAGTAACAAAACTGCTCTCCCGTTGCGGCTGCGCAAGAAGGCGTCACGGCCGTGACCAAGCTCCAGAAGTACCTACTGCCATGTGTTCGTGGCCACGCAATAAAATGTCACGGCCGTGACATCCCTCCAGGCCTAAATCTGCTGCCTTGTCGCGGCCGCAATCCAAAGAGAACATGGCGCGATTACGGTCGCGCCCTTGCTACGAACCTGCAAGAAATGGCGCAAAAACAGGGGAACAAACTGGGGAAGGGGTCAAGCACGAAAGAAGCAACAAAGCATGATCAAATAAACATAAAAACTCCACAAATGCATCCTCAAATCAGCAGCAACTCGCAGGTAGGAGCAAGGAAGCAACAAGTTCATCAAGTTTCATGAAAATTAAGCAATGGAGGATTAAGTAGCAGCCATATAACTCGAAATTAAGCTTCAAATAATTATCAAGTAAGTCAAATAGATCATGTTTATAGCTTCAATTCAAGATATAAGTCAAAGAATCACAAGAATTCATTAAATTCCCATACTAACCTAACTATTCACATTCTAGTCAATTACATGCTCAAATCATAAAGAAATCATGCAAATCATGACTTAAAATAAGCACAAACCAGTGCAGATCCAGAAAACATACTTACCTCTTCGATTGGAGAAGAATCGACAAAGACGAGCTCGAAAAGCTCATGAGTGAACAATGCCGAGTGACTCTTTTCTCTTCTCCCTTGGATCTCGATTTGAAGACCTTTCTCTCTTTTTTCTTGCTCAATTAGAGAATGATATTAGGCGAGTTGGTTAGGGGGTTAAACCATGGTTAATTAGGCTCAAGAATCAAGGCATTTGGTCAAGAAATGAAGGAGTTATGTGTAAAACCGTAAAAGGTGGAAAACACGCGCGAGGCTGACTGTACGGGCAAAATTCGAGGGTCCAAACGGGCTTAGAAAAATACAAGGCTAGGTTCCAAAGCTTCCAAATCTTGTTAAGAGTCCACGCCTCTTCCAGAATTGGAATCCGAATTCCCGATCTCAAGTTAGGGCTTCCAGAACCCAAGGTGCGCTAAAACGAGTTAGGCCCTTAAGTCCCTTAACAAATAAAACGGTTTAAGAACCGTACCAAACGAACTCAAAAATAAGTAATGAGCATACAAATGAGTTCATAAAACATATAACTCATGCATAACAAAGTATTACAAGAAACGATAATCAAATACGAGCACATACGAATCAAGTACAGGGGCAGACCAACAAATACGTTCAAAATTCATATAAAACACTTAGTAATTAAATCATATAAATTTAATTAATCATATAAATTCAATTAATCACATAAACAATATAGTAAACATGTAACAGTATAAATAAATAAATTAAACGTGCACTTAGCACTCTCGATACGGCGTACTTGTACGGCCGAACAGTCGGGGTGTTACATAATCACCTAAGCAAGCCTCAACGGAGTCAAGGTCGACACTCCCACCTTCTGTCAGACTCATCGAGTTGGAGATGTTTTTAATCCTCACCTATGGAGTTAAGACCTTGTTTCATGTGTCGTTCCCATAAGGGTAAAGTTCTTAATGGCCTCATCGAATTAGGGGAGTTCAAAACATGCAAAACACAGTCAAACCCAAACATACATAAATAAGTACATAAAGAAGTGATTTCCTATGAACAAAATCATCTCGTTCATTATTCAAAGACTGTTTGTGATTTTACAAGGAAATAGTAAAGCAGTAACACTGCTTTAAGGGTACTATTCCTAACAGGAACGACCCTTTCCGTACGTCGATGGGAACGACCGTTCCTATTTTGTGCTTCAACTCAGAACGACCCTTTCGGACTGCGCTCGTGGGAAAGGCCCTTCCGGGTTTTGCCTTGTTTTGGGAAATGCCCTTCCGGGCAGCGCTCGTGGGAAAAGGCCCTTCCGAGTTTTGCCTTGTGGCCGGAATGACCATTTCCATTATCCAGAGAGTTTTTGTTTGATCTTTTATTCTTTTAATTGATTTCTTACGCCTCTTAATGATTTATATCTTAATTAATTTACATGTTTCGATATGAATTCGCATTATATGTTATGTTATGCGCGTGAAATGTAATTTAATATTAATAAATGAGTGTTTTACGCGTGTTAATTATGCACTCTCATCCCGAACATTATAGTTTGCTTCTTTAATCGTGTGAAATGTATTTGGTGTGTAATTATATGATTTTAAATAAATGTTTTATGCATGTATATGGGACTTATGACTTCATGCCAATCATAAGCATACGCCATGCGTCTATGTGATTCATTCTTGAGTTTAATTCTTTTTTTTTTGTGTTCAGTTTGTTCAGGTACACTCGGGGTGGTGTTTGTTAGCCCAGTTGATTCCGGGGTGGATGAAAAGTCTTGTCTTCGGCCTCGTCGGTGTAAGGTAAGGTTAGGATATAGTTAAACCTTATTGAAATTTGCTCGGTTTTGAATGCATGTGGTCTAATAAACCTTATACGTACATAAATAAGTGTGAGATATGTATTTGTTCGGATATGTCATGGAATTGAAAGTATGTTACGCAATGTACAAGCCTATGTATGCTTGTTTTGGAATGATTTGATATGTTTTGCAACGCCAAGCTATGTTTTAAACCGTGCGCCTCCCATGAGGTAAGCCTGGCAGGAATAGGTAAGTTATGAATGATACGGAAAGGTATGTAAAGCAGACTATTGAAATTTAAGATATGTATAAGCAGGTATATATGAATATATATGTCAGTCTATAGCCGGTTAAAGTTCTGATATGATATGTTCTGTTCTGTGAATGTTGGGCCCCAGAGACTATGGGTTAGGAATCCCGGGACGACATCGGGCCGTTAGGCTCGGCCTGGGCATAGTCTCCATCTGTCTGAAGAGGATCACCCCTGAACCCACCAGGAGGTTGGTGGGGGGTGGAATCCTGAGGGTTTGAGTACTTGTGCTCCTCTGGTTAGAATGGATGGTTAGGGCGTACACACACTTCCATCACCAAGAGTTGAGGATGTCCTGATATGTTATGTCTGTAAGTTTTCTATTTTAGTTCTGTTATGTTATGTTCTGAGGAGTTTGGAGGAGTTTGAGCTCGTACCAGCCGAGCATTCTGTTCTGTCTGATCTGTTAAGTTCATGAAGCGGGACAAATTATAAATTAAGTTAAAATTTGGAATGTTTTAATAAGTTAAGCTAAGTTCTGAATATGTTAAGAATTTATAAGAAATATTTTATAAGCTATGTTATGAATATATATAAGCTAAGTACAAGATAAGTTGGTCATGTTTGTTTTCTTAAGTAAACATTATATGTATATATCGCGGGAAAATGATTTGGCGTGCAAAAACTATCCCCGAGTTCATGAACATTATGATTTTGTACGTGCTTTGCTCTCTTATATAGATAACGTGTGTGGGTAGTCCCTCACTCAATCAGTGTGACTGATCCTCTCCCTCCCCATGTTTTTAGTCTACAGGTTCAGCTTGGAGTTTGTGCTAGGCTGAGTGAGTCAGTCTTTGGAGCTATTTTTGAGTCGAGTTGGTTGTATTAGTTATTTTGTTTTGCATTTCGCATTTTTACTTTCGGACACGTTAAGAATGTATGAATGATTATTTTATTCCGTATTGGTATGAAATTTCGGGACAGGCTTCTAGGGATAGTTGAACCCGTTGTATTTAGGTTTATTAATGAATTTTGGAGATTAGGGATTTATGCTAGTTGAACCCGTCACCTGCTGCTTGTGAATTTATGATGGTTGTATTCTTTATTACGCTTTCGCATTATTGTTGTTTGAAATTTATTGTTTAGGGTCTACATTTCGCCTAGCTTATGTGTGAGTTTGTCAGTCTCCCGTTCGCCACTGCTTGGTTCATGTACGGACTTCACATTTCTTATGTGGATTGGGCTTTTGGTGTAACACCCCGCTCATTCGGTTGTATAGGTACGTCTTAACGAGAGTGTTATTTGTGCTTTCTAATTCTTTAATTATGTAATTATATGCTACTTTAATTGTTATGTTATTATTTGAACTTATATGAAATTTAATTGTTATATTATGAAATTTTATTTTAACGTTTATGCTTATGTGCTTCATAATTTGCTCTATATGTGTCAGAATTCAATTCCGATTTTTGTGAAATCTTGATATGCATGATATATGTGAGCCATGAATGTGTTTGCATGCTCGTTTTAAGTTTTCGGGTTCGTTTGTCGAGGTTTTTAGCCTTTGGTACTTGATGAGGGACTCGAGGGCCTAACTAGGTTTAGCGCGCCTCATGTTCCAGAAGGCGTAACTTGAGCTCGGGAATTCGGATTTGAATTCTGGAAGAAGCGTCGGACTCGTAATGAAGAAAGAAAACTAAAGAACCTGACTTTATATTTTTCTAAGCCCGTTTGGGCCCCCATATTTCACCCGGAATAAGCAGCTTGCACCAAAGTGACCCCTGTTGACTAGTCTTGAGTGCGTGGGCCCAATTTAACCATGATCAAGCCTTAACCCTTGACTTTTATGACCTTGATTCAGCTCTCTCCCTTTCCTAACCCTTGAATTCGGACCATACACCCCACAAGAGAAGGAAAAGCTGCTGATCCAAGAAGAAGAGAGGAGAAAGAAGAACCCCTCTTCATGTCTTGTGATTTTGGAGCTTGATCTCTTCCATACTTCATCATCTCTTAAAGGTAAGTATATTTATGTATTCTCCACTCTTTTATGCATGTTTTGATCCATTTAATTCTTGTTTTGAATTAGATTTGATAAGGGTTTGGGATGGTACATGAATATGGATTTAGAGTTGATTCTTGCTCTCTTGACATAGCTTGAGTTTGTGGTTGTTTTGATGCTTAAAATCTGATCATATGAACTTGTTATTCTCTCTTTTTGATTCTTAACATTTGGTAGATGAGTTATGGAAGAATTGCTTTTGAAACCCTTTGGAGAATTGATGAGTTTTTTAGCTTTCAACTTGATGCAAAAAGCTGCTCATGCTAACCGAACTGTTGTTAGGATTTTGTCATTGGTTTGATGATTTCTTGAGCTCTATTTCGTGTGAAATTGCATAAGTATGAAGTATTTGAATTGCTCTATATGTTAGCTCTGTTTGCCCAAGCTTTTAGACTCTATTTTAGCCCCAAACTTGAAGAGATGGCCTGCTTGCATTCATGCTTCTCCTTGATCCGATTTTCTTTCATGGTTGAGATTAGTTTTGTTGCTGCACGTTAGGGCCTGAATTTGTGATGTCTTGGTGTTTAATTCATGTATGTTTTATGAGTTTTTATGGCCTAAGAAATCCCCTAAGAGCTGATGTATGAATGCCCTGTTTTTTCCCTTCAAAACCGAACTGCTGCACATTCTTTATTTTTGGCATATTTGCACTTGACACGGTCATGTCCTAAATGAATTGATTCTTGACACAGCCATGTCAGAGGTTCGACTTGGGTAAATTATTTTGGAAAAATTGGACACGGCCATATCCATTTTATGTGTATTTTGGACATGGCCGTGTCATCTCTCTCGGTGACGCCCGGTGGGGTTTCTTTTGTGGTTTTGTTGCTTTTAATTGCCTTCTCCCGCCCCGTTTATGACTCGTATGCATTGTTATCGTGAGTTATTATGTGTTAACTTGTATATTATGAATTTATAGCTTGATTTATGTGCTCGTTTTCGAATTATGGCTTCATATGTGAAATATGCTACTCTAACGGGTGTATATGACTTCATGGCTCGCTTATATGCCTTGCATGATTATTCCTTGCTCCTAATATAATATGAATGCTTTGATAGCATGTTGTATGATATGAAGTGCTTGTTATGAAATTTATGAATTCGTTTAATGTGATTTATATGATTTATGATTTAATATGAACTTGCATGCGTTATATGTTAACTTATTATATTTCATATGCATCACTTGCATTCATATGCATTTTACGAGCGTCAATATGGTTCATTTTGAGTTTAAGTACGTCTTTTGTTGCTTCTTATGTTCTTAGGTTTGTCCCGACGTTGATGAGGTCGTCTTGTAGGAGTTCGTTGCTCCCTTTTTGCCACGTTACGTTCGAAAGGTGAGGTTTTTGTTCTTTTAGTTAAAATTGACCTATAACCCTATGTGATTTGAATCCCGCATGCGAAATATATTATATGCTAGATACGTGCATGATATGTATTATGAGGGCTTGTCCCACTTGTGAAAGAATTGAAAACGGCTTTTATACGTATATATGCTATGTTTTAATTTGTTTTGGAATCTAGGGTATATTTTGAACTTGTTTGAACTTGTAACGAGATTGACCTTGAAAGATAGGTCCTTGAACTTGTTGGGCCCCAAAGATTGTGGGTAAGGAGCATCCGGGATGACCAAGGGATCGCCGGACTCACCTCCTATGCATGATCTCCACTAGAAAGGATAAACCGTAACCCACCAGGAGGTTGGAGGGGAATGGAGTCCTATGGGCATGAGTGTCACGAAACTCACGACCCACTTGCTTGCTTCGATGGTTTAGGGTCGGTCGGCCCTTCCACTCCGAAGTATGAGGTAGGATTGCTTTTTTTTGAGTTGGTTGACTTGATCTTGTTCGACATGAGGAGTTTGGGGAGAACTCGTACTCGCCGAGTTGGTTTGATTTGCTTGAATCTATGAAACGGGAATGGACTTTAAATACTTAAAATGGGTTAGTTTTGGCCTTCGACCTAACTTTCTTTAAATGTGTATATCTATTATCACGGGAAATATTTTAGAGTGCAAAAATCATCCCCGGTTAATGGATTATATACGATTGGATGCCTACTTTGCTCTATATGTATACGGGTGCATGGGTTAGCCCCCTCACCAGTCTCTAGGACTGACCATCGTTGCTTCTCTCTTTTTCCCCCTTTTCTTGAGTTTGCAGGTACTCGTTTGGGAGTAGAGCTAGGCGACGGTCGATTTTCGAGTCTTGGGTCGAGTTGTTTGAGTCTCATGCATTCTCTTTTAGTTTATTTTGTATTTTGAGCTTTGGAACTTATGTATGTGAATATGATTCACTATGGAAAGCATGAGATATGATTTAATTTAGTCAAGTGGCATGTTATATATACTGGTTTTAAATGATTCTAGCACGTTGCGTATATGTATGACTGGTTATATGGATCCTGTTACTTCCGCACTCTTGATTTAAATTCTGTTGTGCACTCTGTATTAGGATCTAGACCGCCTAGCCTAGGAGTTTGTTTTTGTTTGTCTCCCGTTCGCTATGGTTTGATACATGTGCGGAGTCCTGGTTTCGTTACACGTGTCAAGCTATAGTGCGTTGGACTCGGGGTGCTACATCCTTAAGTGGTATCAGAGCTCTAGGTTACAAAACCGGAGCTCTAGTGTTGTGTCAGTTTGTCTAGGTCGTTTGGATTAGGATTTCGTGCTTGTTTGCATTCAATACATCACTTCTGCGAATTATTTGCTATTATTTGTATTAATTGTTCACATGAATATACACTAAAACCCCGCATGCATCAATATTTTGTATTATATTTCATTTCAGGATGTCTTCCCAACACTCGTCATCGGGAGAAGAACAGGTGCCTTCGATCCGCCGAGAACCCCAAAGTTCCAATGCCCCGAGTAAGAAAATGAGAAAACTTCAAGAGTTCTTGGATTGTGAGGAAGACCTAGAGATGGTGAATGAGTGCATGTCGAAGCTTGAAGAATTGGGGCATTATACTACTTATGTCGCCAAGGATTACCGACTCAAAGCCCGAAAATTCATGCAATGACTCAAGAACGATATCTAACAATCTCTCATTGCCTCGACGGTCAATCTTTGTTCCGGGAAAACAAGAAAGATGGCTCAAGATTAGATGAATGAACAACAAGTGAAGTTCCATACCTCGCTTTTAGAACAAGGATTTGATTTAGTACAAGACCAAGTAAGAGGCTCATGCCACTAAGTGAGCTTCCGAATTGTAAATCTCTAGGACTTCAAGATGTTATTGACTCCAAGGAGAATGAAGATCTTCATTTATGGCTGTCAAAGAAGGCGTCCTTCCCATTAGAGACCCTTCGATGCTCTTATTATAAAGGTCCGAATCACGCAGAGGAGATTTGTAGGAAGAAATCGAGACAATGCTTTGAATGTGGTGAGTTGGGACATAAGGTGAACATATGCCTGGAGAACAAGAATCCAAGACATTCAAAACGCCGTGGTCCCGGTATCTCAATTCAAGTCCAAGGGGATACTTCGGAAAGTAAAGGAGCTGATACCTAGCTCACAACGAACGGAGATAGAAATGATAATCAACCCTGTGTTAGGCGGGACTAGGCCCTATACCAACATAGCAGAAGTGCGGAAGCAAAACAACATGTAATCTTAACCAACAAACTAGATACAATTCAAACAAGAAAGTGAATACGGGTTAAACTAATCCAAGAAACCTGTCGTAACCCGTCCAGAATAACATACAAAGCAAGCATAAAATGGGTTTAACTAGGGCCCTAGAGACCTGTCCCGAGTTCAATAAAATGATATAAAATACAATGTGACCTACAAGGCCCAATATAAGCAGGAAATGAATAGGCAGTACAATGTAGTGTGTATAGGACCGAGACTCGAACAAAGACCCCGACAGACTCCCGCCTAAAAACCTCAGAACTTGCAAGACAACAGATAAAAACAACGAGAGGGAGGGGTCAGCCAACTGATTGAGTTAAGGGGCTACACACGCATATATATATATATATATATATATATATATATATATATATATATAAACAAGCAATCAAGCAGTTATAATTCCACTGTATGTTATTCGTTATCAAAGCAAGTTACGAAAATCAGGAATAAATCAATACGTACGGGTGAAATTACGATCAAACATGCAATCAGGTCAACAGGATATATGACGCATATGTTGATATCCATACGCCCTCTATTGAACAGGGACTGGGGGCATGTCAGAGATTACGGATATCTATGTATTACATTTTAGGGGACCCGACGAGAACGGGTATTTATTCCATCCTGTACTCCTCTTTCCCTTATTGAATGACAGGAACAGGATAAGTATACAATCAAGCTGGCAGGAATCAGGATATGTTACAATTATTAATAGCGGGTAAAACATGTACAAATTAACCTCCACAAGGTGATCTGCTGGGTCATGACTCTCCCAGACCGGAATCCCATCTTCTACCAAACCTCCTGGTAGATATCCGAGCTGCTCCAAACAGGTGGGACTTGTGCAAGAGGTCGACGTCGGCCCGATACCTCTCGGGTTCACTTAATACACAAGCCCCTGGTCCCAAGAATAGGTACAGGAATCCACACCAGCTAGCCTAACTCTAGGATAGCCAGGGGCAATAATAGGATCTCGCAAAACAGGCTCAGGGTTAACACTACACAGTTCATAAAGCATTTTCGGTACATAACCGGTATAAAAGATATGGCTAGTTTAATATGAAAACCATTTGGCTTGTTTTAGAGCATACAAGGTTATAGGTTGAATATAAAAGAAAACCCTCACCTCCATGTGCAAGGAAGACCAAGAGAGGAACCACGAGTCTCGAATGTCTCCACCGAGGAGATCACTGTTCAATAAAGAAGACACGGTGTACTTGTGAGACACGACTCAAAATGAAACGAAGTAGGACGCATGGCAATGTTCATGAAGTGGTGTAACATGTTATGAGATGATTAGATATACAATGAAATTGTAAAAGGTATGGAAATGCAGGGATCGTGTTCATGTACACAATTAATGCTCCCACGTAATAGACAATGATACAAATTCATAACACGATAAATAATTAATAATTAAATAAATATTCAAGCCGCTAACACTAAATATCATGTATAGCGTATATAAGAATGCAATAAATTTCACGGAGATCACGTATCCATGCCATTCAATCACATGAATTCATTTCACATATCTCACGAAGTCAAACAATCAAGTTTAAGCAAGTAAGGACCATGGAGTGTCAAATATGAGCATAATTATCAATTAAGAAAGTATAAAATTCATATAAATCACATACGGGAGTCAAAGGAGTGAAAGGAATGCAAGAAGAGGGGTTTTGGCAAAGTTTGGCAAAAGCTGAGAGTTTCGAAAATGCGCAAGCTGTAGAAAAATGGGGATATCTTCACTGATAGAAGTTGAAATGGAGTTTTGTTTGTTGGTTATGAAAGTAGAGAAATAGACCTTTCCAATGATATATGGCTCAAATTCTAATTCAAAGTATGGAGGAAATGGCATAGACTCGAAGTTGGACAAAAGTAGATTTTCGGTAAAGTGGCGACAGAAAATTTAAGTGCCTATAACTCACAAAACAGAAAGGATATTGATGTGATTCTAATTTTAGAATACTCTAGACTTCAAAAGTTTTCTATGGTTAAAAATTCAGATCAATTAGAGCACTTTTGTGGGGGTAAATGGTCGTTTGAAAATTAGCCTGAAAGCAGAAATGGTCGTTTGAAGGTTCTCGGGTGAGACAGGGGCTGCCCAAACGGGCGTTTGGTAAAAGCACTGGGGATTCAAAAGAGCTTTTGGATCTAGTCTGTGAGAAAATGTAGCACCCGAGCGTAAGGTACCACATCCCCCGCACCGAGACCTGACCCGAATATGAAGTAGACGATCCATACTCGAGCTAAGTCCCGGCGAACAGGGACATACACACTCTATGCTAGGCGGGCTAACCCTTAAACCATAAAATCAGAGTAAACATTAATGCGGAAGCAATAACTGGTCATATAACATATATGTATATCAAGAGCATCAAAGTCCCAAAAGTAAATCATAACGTCATTCAATGCCATCAAGGCTCAAAACATGTACGCTCCATTAATATTCATGTACAATTATCAAAAGTGCAATGTGTAAGTGTAAGACCAAAATACAAGAGCGAAAAGCGAATGCAAGACCTATGACTCGAATTCCCGCCTAGCTCCCTTGACACCTGCATAACACAACTGAAAACCAAACGGGTTCAGTCCAAAAGGGACTGGCGGGTATAAAAACAGGGCATAAATATAATATACAACGGTATTTAACAATCACATGCAAGCTATAATCCCAAGTGAGGTTTTTAAAGAATTTCCCAAGTGGGTGAATAGAAATCATCAAAAGGGATTATAACGATTCATTTACATTAGGTCATTAGTGACCCGGTGAGTGGGCGTGCATTATCTCCAATTACATTTTATTTCACTTTAATATTATTTTATTTATTCCGTCATTTTAAGTAATTATTTTAAATTATTACTAATTTAATGATTAATGTTAATTAAGTGTTTAGTAATTAATTATGTCTTAATCATTCGTATTCATTAATTTCTATGTAAGTCCGTTGTCTTTGAATTTTATTTGATAAAAGAATTCGAATATTAGTTTTAATTTATTATGTATGAATTCTTTAAGGTTATTCACTTAAACGTTTATTTGTGCTTCGTTCATATATGAAATGATATCGAAATGTCGTGAAATTGTAGTATGTCGTAAATATATGTGTTATGAACATGCCTAGATGATCGGTTTATGTTTTCGAACTCGTTTGACATGTTAACGAATTTAATTTGATTCGTGGAACCAAATCGGGGGCTAACGAGCAATTAGCGCACCCTTGGTTCCGTACGTGATATCTTGAGCTCGGGAACTCGGATTTGAGTTCCGTCAGCTTCGCTGAACTTGTATCAAAGATTCGAGTTTAATAAACTTAGCCTTATATTTTTCCGAAATCATTTGAACCCCCGAAATTCAACCGAAAACCGAAACGGATGCAAATCTGCCACCCTTTACTAAAAATGCCATAACTTATACAAACCTTGACCAAATTAACTATGGTTGGATGTTTTAGAACCCTAACTCAACCATCTAACTAGGCTTAAACACCCCAAGCTGAGATAACCTTCTTCACATAAAGAAAACTAAGCCAAAACAATTTGTTCTCCAATTTTCCCGTAACCCTTGGGTACCTTGGAGATTCAAAGCTCAAATCTCCTCCAAACCTCCATTAATCCACAAGGTAAGCTTAGGGTTGTAATATACATTCAATATGTGTCATTTTAAGCTATGCATCCCCAATTTTGATCATGGTTTCATGAGTTTTGTCTGAATTTGGAAAAATATTAGGTTTTGAGCAATTGTATTGATCTCATCTGATTCCTGATGGATTTGAGTGATTCCAAGCTTGAATATGATTCTTTTGACATCCTCTTCTCATTTATGATCATTGATTTCATGATAGTTGAAGTATTTATAAGATATCACTTATGGCTCTTTGAGAAACTTTCATGAATGGTCACGTATGCCTTCTCTTCGTGTTTGAACTCTTTTGGAACTGATTTATAAGTTGGATTGGTGTTGTTTTC
Source organism: Lantana camara (assembly GCA_037501455.1). Taxonomy (NCBI): domain Eukaryota; kingdom Viridiplantae; phylum Streptophyta; class Magnoliopsida; order Lamiales; family Verbenaceae; genus Lantana; species Lantana camara. The sequence continues at coordinate 59,575,239 of CM074858.1, forward strand.
TGTGCATTTGATAGACCAATTGATCAGAACATGTTGAGTTAAAGGAGTTCAGTTGTTGCTCTATTTTCTCGTGATTTTTGCCCTGTTTTTGAACGGTTTTGTGCTGCTGTCAACTGCTGCGTCTTCTTGCTTTTGCTGTCAGTTTTATGGAAGTTGTTAGAGCTGTTTTCCTGCTGCATTTCATGCATTTTGTTGCTGCATCAGTTGCCTTGATTGCTGCCTTCTTTTACTCTATTTTAAGCAAGGAAAACAGGGGCTGCTTCTGTGTTACTGCTGCGATTACCTCCTGTTGCCTCTCCCCGGCCGGGGAGATTTTGTGCATGAAAGTACCCGGCCGGGGAGACCCTTTAAAGAATCTCCACTGCATGGCAGTCCCCGGGCGGGGACTTTTTGGCGTGGAAATCTCCTCGGGTGGGGAGATGGTCAGGAGCTTCTGTAACTGCTGCTGTTTTGTTGTTGAATTGCTGCTGATTGTGTTTCTTTTCTTTCTTGCAAGAAGTAGTTGGTTGTGGCATGTGAAATAGGGTCCAGGCATACATGTGATTAATTCCTAATGTTTCATGCATGAAATTTGTGGCGTTTTGTGAGATTGCATGCATGAATTTATTTTAATAGATTGCATGCATGTATTAGTTTAGTGCATGAAATTTGCATGCATATTGCTTTCTTTTGCATGCATGAGCTGTACGTGCATGTATTATATATGTATATATATTATAATATAAAATATGTATGTATATTAAATTATATATTTATATATGTTTATAAATATTAAATGTTATTTGATTTAATTGAATTATAGAATTTTATTGTTACATATTTCATGTTTTATTTAATTTTCGATATTGAATTGAATGTATTTAATTGTTTATTCTCTAATTAGAAATGTGATTTAATAAGTACTATGATCATGTTTGAATTCTTTGATTAAATTGATTGGAAATGTGAATTTATGAATTCGAATGAAAGTGAACGAATGATTGAATGGCTTGATTATATGATTTAAATTCCTTAATAGTGCACATGAACATTTTCATGACATAATCTTATCTTTTACGCATTCACATCATGATCATACATTACCGTGCGTCATATATGGTTCATCTGGAGTCTTGAGTCTCACGAACACGTTATGTTGTCTTTTGTACAGTTTATCTCCAGGGTGGAGAAATCTTGATCTTTCAGGCTCTCGGTAACTCGTATCCTTGTATCGTCATGTTTCAGGTGAGGGTGTTTTCGTTTTAGTTACGTATTAAACCCTACAACCTTATGTGACAAGCTTTGGACAAAAACCTTATATATATATATATATATATATATATATATATATATATGTTACTTTTAAAGTAGAGTTATCGAGTAAATTCTTCTGAAATTATATGTATGGGAGTATATAAGCTTAAAATGGTTTTGCAACGAGGCTATGCTCCAAACCGTGTGTCTTCATGCTAGCTACGGATTAGGATGACACGGAGAGGTACGTGTATAGCATATACCGAGTTGCACGGTAAGGTATGTTTTCCTATAGTTTGTATCCTAAGTATGAAGTAAATGTTTTGGCGAGATTATGCATGTATGATATGATCACGGGCCCAGATACTTAGTACATGTGGCTATCCGGGGAGGCATGGGCCGACGGTGATCCCATGTGCTAGTTCCACTATTTTACGATGATACCGGCCCTCGCTAGGAGGTTTAGCGGGCAATGGGAGCTGAGTGCCCTTGGGGAGGTCATGAAACCCCATTGGCCTATGTATGAGGTGGTCGGGTCTTGCTAATCCGTCCACCACCCGGAGAAAGAAGGTTGGAACTTGTTTTATGAATATGATTATGTTATGATATGATTGTTATGCACCGTGCGGGAAGGTCGGGACACGGATTGCCCAAACGAATATGTCTTATGATATGATATATGATTTGCGTGTATTATAATATACTGCATGATCACATATTCGATATATTAATGACATTTGTCGTACACGGTTGGAGTTTGGTTGGAGATAATGCACGCTCACTCGCCGAGCCTTAATGTTTATGTATGATTTATGAACATAATAAATTTAATATGATTAGTCGTAAAATCTGAGCATTGCTTAGTTATTCTCTTGCCCTTTTGTGAATTAATTTTAAATAAAACCTTGCTCGGGAGTTACGACTTGCATGTGCTTGTTTTTATATATATGTATATCCCTCCTGCTCACTCAGTCTTCTAGAGACTGACCCTCTCCCTCCCCAACCTTTTAGTGCGCAGGTTTGGCTTTGGAGTTCGAGCTAGGCGGATTTGTGTTGAGTCTTTGAGTCGGTTAGGTTAATCTTCAGAGTCTCTGCACTCACATATGTACTTATATTGCGTTTGATTCGACTCTGTAAGGTCATGAATTTGAAGCTTTATGTATTTGTTACTGAATTGCCTTGTCGGGGCTTTGTTATGAATTAAAAGAGGCCTGAGGAGCCCAAGTATGCCTGTGGTTCGAGTGTTTAATTTTTACAGGCCCGTGGCCAATGCATGTGTTTGGTTTTAGTTCTCTGTTACATTATGTCTTGTTGATTAGTTATATTTGCGGGGTCTAAGTTCCGCCTAGCTTAGGAGGGTCTTTCTGTTTGTCTCTCGTTCGCTATGGTTTGATACGGGTGCGGATTTACCATTTCGTTACTCGTGTTAAGCCATAGTGCGGGGAAGTGGGGCCTCACGTGCGGGATGCTACATTAAGCGGGTAAGTTTGCAATCCGCCCAAAAGAGCGGCAGCTTGAGTGGTCTGTCCAGAGGGGAAGTACATGGAATGGAATCTTTCCCATGGCCCCTGGGCCGCCTAAACCTCACACTGGGCGTACAGAGCCCTCAACTGTTGAGGAGTTAGAGGGGGTAACTCCACCCCTTCAATCTCCTTGGGGATCACCACTGGGAGCTGGATCTGGCCGGCGTGATAGGGCTGAACCGGCGGCATCATGACGGTGTGGGTAAGCGTGTAAACCGGTGGCGGCATCATGTAGGACTGCCCTCCTGGGTTCGCATCGGTAGGAATCCACGGGTTTTGAGGAGACTGAGGAAGGGTGGGAAGAGAGGAACCTCCCACGGTGCTAGAAATTGGCGGTGCTGGTGGCGCAGGTGGTGGAATTGAAGATTCTGCAAGGGGAGTCACGCCTCCGGCAGGTGGTGCTCCTCCAGCGGCGACGGAAGGAGGTGGTGCTCCGCCAGCCGCGACGGAGGAAACGATAACATTGGCATCGTGAGAACCTCCTCCCACAGCACCTGATCTCGTAGCAACCATAGTTGAAAAGATTCTGGGTGTTTGCTTTTCCACTAGCAGAAAGGAAGAAATGAGTTGAAAGCTGGTTTCCCACAGACGGTGCCAAAAATGATGGGTCTGAATATGGGTACAGAGTCCAATCACTTTAGAATTTGTTTAAGTGAGGAAACCACTGGAAGATCGCCGGGAAAGATGGGGGTTCTACCTGCTAGGACAAACACACAAACAAAGTCAGAAGGCCAAGCTGGGGGAACTGGGGGTGATTCCCAGTTTGGCTCTCGGATGCTCAAGTCAGATGAAGATCTGAAAGAGAATGTATGCTAAGTATGAAGTTGATGTAATGGAAGGCGCTTACAGTGGAGAAGATGAACTCTCGTATTTATAGTTGAGGGTTATGGACCTTTTGGTCATTTGTACCGTGTGGTCCTGTCCGAATGTTGCCCTAACACGTGGTATTGCGAGAGAACCTTAGGAGGAATCTTCTCTGCAAAAGCTGGTGGAGGGTGGTGTGGGCAACAGTGGTAGGTGCGCGGGCATGTACGATGTGTCAGAGAGCCATTTTGGGGGTTGGTAACGAGGGCTTAAGAGCGTGCTCGTGTTAACCAAAAGCCTTGGAGGCTAAGAAATCCGCTAGGGGATGAGGGCCAAGGCTTGTGTAAGGAGTTGAAGGGGAAGCCTCACTAAGGGAGTGTAGTGCTCGAAGAGGGCCTCCCTTGGTTAGATGGGGCTCCAACCATGCAACATGAATGACGCTCGTTAGGGAGCAGCGATATTGACCACGTGTATGCCTATCAGAGATGGCACGTGTTCTTGGAGGATACTGGCGCTTGAGGGGTTTGAGCGCTCGTGTATGACTACTGTATCACAGGAAGACAGGTGTCGTCACCTTTGATGTGCCATATATCCAAACGTGGGACGAGCGTATTTCAATCCCATCAGCATGTGGGTCAGGAATGGTGCACAACATGTCACAGAGGCAATATTCATTAAACACGTATACATGTCACAAAGCACTTATTAACAAATATCAAGTACATATCAAAGTGGAGAACCCAAGCCAATCAGCATCCATTATTCAATCAGCGATATTCAAGTAGTAATTATATATCAGGGATCATCAATTATCAATTAGCTAGTACTTGTCAACACATGGAACAACAAGTCATTAATGTTCAGTATTCAAGTAATCAGTATCCAAGTATCACATAAAACACATTATGTAGTGGCCTTGTCGGTATCTTGAAGTGACTCTAGGACTTGAAGCACGATCGGGCTGGAAGTGTAAATAGAAAATTTCTACAAGTTGGAGATGCAAGTAAGACGATGAAGGAAGTAAAAATCTAAAAATCGTAACCTCTAACGAGCGAATTGTTTTCCAAAAGAACTGAAAGACTCAATAGAACTCAAGAGTTTTGATGTTGATAAAACTAGACGGTTGACTCGATTGAAAAAGGGTTTTAGTACTACAATTGTAACAAATCACATGCTGGTCGGTCGCCCCAAACAGTGATCACTCATAATTTAAGCACTAAAGACACGAGAACACTTGTGAGACTCTAAGAACCCCAGATTTCCGCAACCTGGTGCTCTGATACCACCTTAGCTGTAGCACCCCGAAGGGGCAACAACCCCGCACCGTCGTACCTCTCAAGTGGCTAGGAGACCTAGCACCCAAGAAGCACGCCGGCGAACGGACAAAACATTACAAGATCAGAGCACTAGAAGGGAACATTGCAGCGGAAATATGAGAAATTTAAAACTTTCAAAACATGAATCAGGAGACACAAGAAGCTAGTAACCAAGTACAAGGACTATACAGGAATTGAGTATTGAAAGAGACATTTCGATAAAGTGTCAAGGGATAATATAACTAGTGTAAACAAGTAACAAAGGACACCGGGGGCTAGATCGATAAATACCTAATTGAACGCTACATTATAAGAGGGTGGAGACTAAGATGGTTCAAAAGAACCTGACCATAAGAGCACAACAAAAGATTTCCTATACTTCAAGATACCAGCCAACAAGCGATCACTGAACCTGAAACCATGAGGTCAAAAAACAGGGAGGAGGTATTAGTCAAAAGGACTAAGTGAGGCATGACTTTTGAAACAATAGAAGTACTTAAAACTTTAGGTTTTCAGAAAAGGATTTACTTCGAAACTATACTTTAAAACTGAATTTCGGAATCTTTATTTCAGAATCGTACTTCAAAACATTACTTTGAAACAAGATTTCCAAGCAAGCACACACATCAGAGGTTCTGGTTCATATTTACTTTATAAACGGGGAACAAGGTATGGGATATTTTCCAAAGATATGAACCAGACTTTAAAATCAAAGTTGCCCACAAGCTAGGCCATATCCATGCTTTGCTCCTCAAAAACATTTACAAAGTTGGTATTGAGAACCATTAGGACCCCGACACCGATATACACATGCACCACCCCTTCTCCCCTTATTGTCGCGCCCAGGGAGCTACCCCGCGGTGACGTGCAAAACGGGAGGAATTTACCACCTCTCCTGACCTTCGATGTGGAGTAACCAACCTCCGATTAAACTATCACCAAGGTTAGTACGGCGGCCAGTATCATAGTAGCCATTGGCGCACGCCTCCCGATCTACTACTTAACCATACCGCCAGGGCCCAACATAACAAAATTTCCAAAGCTTGCATTCAGAATAATAAAAGAGCATAAGCACACAGAGTTCAGAAGACTGAACCTTCATTCAAAGCAGTATAACAGTCAACAGAACGTATATCAGAGATCATTGACTTTAAACTTGAAGCATTGTCCCAGAACGGGAAAATGTTTAAGAATCTTTGCACCCGAAGGCGTTGATTTTGAAATCATTTGAATACGTAGGAATATTCATGGTTCCAGTTGAAATAGTTTAAACCTCACCTACAGAAATGGTATTATGCAATAATACTAGAGCCACAGTAAATCCGGACTTCACCTGTGAGTGGTGAATGAATAAGCTTCTATCCATAAACCATATAGTCACATAAATAAGTAGGGACGACCTCAAGTCATTCAATAGCACATAACGATATCATATGTACAGGACGAAACATTATCAAAGCATATCATATCATGTGGCGAGATTTCGCGATAATTATTCAACAATCATCAAAGCATGAGGGCATAATTGGATTCATGTAACGCAGTACATAGGAGAGTAATACCATTTAATGCAGGAGAATCATTAAACAAAGAATGGAACATTGATTGTGAGTTATCCTTAATCTTGAGTTAATAGATCGATACAAATCAAACAATCTTTAATCAATTTATGATCATAGACATGAGCCTTAAGGAACTAAGTTCCAAACTATATTAATGATTCATGATTGGGTGAGGATATCCTAGTATTGAAGTATAAGATGAACAAGAATGCGGAACACTTAAACAAGGAATAATCTTTTTCGAAGAAAGGATTCAAGTAAACGATTAGTTTCAATTAAAAACTCGTGTCAAGAACTCAAGGGTATATATTCTTAGGGTCTTAAAACAATCTCATTTAGGAAAGGAATGTGAACTTTGAAACCTGCTTTGATCCCCTTTTTTTTGATCCGTTGAATTCATCTTTTCAAAATAATCATTTAGGTTAAAAGTCAAAATTATTGGTCAAGGTCAAAGTCAACGGTCAAGGGTCAAAGGTCAAAGGTCACCATTCAAGTATACGGTATATATACTGTATGTATACGGTACTTATATTGTATGTATACATGTATTTATATGGTATGTATACGGTATTTATACTGTATGTGTATTGTATTTATACGGGGATACCTACCGTATTTCTAAAGTATCTATACAGGGTACATACAATATTTATACAAGAATACATGTGGTACTTATACTAGAATACATACGGTATTTACACAAAAGTAAATACGTATTTATTTAGAAAATACACTTAGTATTTATACGAAAGTATACACGTATTTATACATATTGGGATCAAATACGTATACGTATATTATACATGTAGACCATAACATATATCAATTGGTCAAGTATAATTATGTAACAATTAAGTAAACATGTAACATTTAAAACTATAGTTTATACTTTAATTATGTAACATTAAATAGCATGCAACATTAAATTAAATCATGTAATAAATTAAATTACCAAAGGATGATCATAAAATAATTAAAATGTAACATATAACATGTCACAATAATTGTCACCTAATTAAATTGTAACATAATTAGATTATGTAACACGTTTCATAATAAACTATACTATAAGAAACATAATTCATAAATTCATGAATATTTAAAGCATAAATTAAAACAGGGCCTGGATGAAAACAGTAAGTTAAGGGCATTGGTAAAGCGTTTATAGACCGTGATCCAACTTTTTGAATCATCATGCATTGCATTCTTACATGAACTTTGTGCTCGTATATGATATGACATGTTTTAAGGGGGAATTCTTGACCTTTGATACAGTTTACTATTCATAACCCGAGCCTACCTTGTTCATATTGGTACTCGAACCCTAGAGGTTCATCACACATGTTTCCCTATCGTTTGAACTTGTTTCCCGAGCTCAAAGAGTCTTTCTTGATGAACCATAAGGGTACTTTTGGAACTTACCGACCAAAGTTACTATTTATCTGAAAATGAACTTTTGATTCTGATACCTTTCCTACCAAGTTTACAGTCGAATCGATCCTTGAGTCGAGACGAGTCTTTTGAAATCATTCTTGACTTGGAAATCTATTTTGAGCATTGGTTTTATTGAAAATGTTTACAAAAACCCTAGTTCACTATTTCTTCTACGAACGGTTTTCATTCGGAAAATGTTTTCTCTTCGGATTTGCACTACTTGAGCTATTTCAAGATTTTTGAAATGTTTTACAACTCTTGACTCAAACCCTAGCTTGAAATTTTGAAGCATACGTTCGTACGTGAGGATTCACTATTCACTCTACGTTTTCAACTTTTTAACGATAAAACGTTTTATAGTCGATATTGGATTCAAAATGCGTCTCGATTTATTTCTTGAATTTTGGAAACAATCCGGATTTGAAAATCATTCTAGAAAGTCGTTTTTCACTCGTGTTGTGTTTCGAGCTCAAAACTTTTATTCACTAAAACTAATGTATCTTTCAAACGGTAAATCCGATTTCGAACGAATGAATATGCGTTTCGAAGCTAATTTTTGTCTGGATGGAATGGTTATACTTCCAGCCACTTATCCTCGAGTCTTGGCCACGAAATTACTGAAATACCCCCCAATAGGCCCAAATTTGATTCATGATTGATGAAGCTTCCAAGAGAAGCTATACACTTTTGCTCTCATACCCTTACCTCAAGTTTATTTCCAATGTGAGGGGCTTCCCAACACCTATAAATACCCCTCTCATGGCATTTGAATCCTTGCTCAAATGTTTTGTTAACAACTGTTAGGAATAGTGCCCTAGAAAGCCGATTGTATATCCGCTTTGTGCTTTTCCTTATTGTAATCACATACAATCTTTGAATGAAATAAACAATTGAGGCAACACTTCTTTATATACTCTTGTTTGGTATGCGTTTACTTTATCTGTGCATGTATAAGAACTCCCCTAATCCTGATGACTTTAGGACTCTACCATTTAGGTGAAATGGTTTGTGAAACGAGCCCTATATCACATAAGTAATGATTAGTAAAATACTCCAAGCCGATGAGTCCTACCGACAGTGGGAGTGTCAACCTGACTCCTCTAAAGCTTGCTTGTGGGATCACGCCCTTAAGAAGGACCACCTTATTTCATGGTGGTGCAAAGTGTATAGTTGATACGTGCGTGATACATGAGGGTGCTTACTTTAATAAGTAAGTTCACTGAGGTGCCCCGTGTGAGAACATTCCTAAATGGGAAAGGAAGTTTCTATTTCAGGAAATAGAAACTTCCAGATTAGGAAATATCTCACGAGTCATTGATGTGATTAATTGATCGTTAAGACTTGAGGTTCCTTGTCACTTTATGAGTTAACTTTATAGTCTTAGGTATAAGCTTTAAAGGGTGTCGCCTTAGACAATTGATTCAAGGCTTATGCTGGGCCTGCACAAGTGATTCATGAAAGTGAATGAGAATCAAGAAAGGACCTACACTTGCATTTGCAAGGTGATCTCTTATTGTGTAAGTCATTCATATGCCATACGGAGTCCTTGGCCAAGGCAGTAGATCAAGACATCAAGAAAAGGGTTTCTTGGATTGAGATCAAATGGATATGAAATGCACTTAGCTTTAAGACCGGATTATTAGGGTTCTGATTATTCCCTTACCCTAGATCTTGATTGAGGGATAGTAAGTAGGAGGATTGCATCTCACATGAATCAATGACTTAAAGGTTCTGTCGAATCGAGACATTCCAATTCAGCTAGGGGTTAAACACCTGTTGCTAGACTATGGTAGTTTAATCTGTGGACTGATTAATTAATTAGTGAATTAATTAAATAGGGTCACTACTAATTGAATTGAGAACCCAGAGGGTCACACACAACTACTTGGTTACATGAGTTGAGGCTTGAAAATTATTAAACGAGTTAATAGGGCCAAGAGGGTTCCACACGTGTGAACCACACCTGTAACACCCGAAGCGCAAAGGTGCCACATCCCCCGCACTATAGCCCAGTCCACATATGAAACGAACAATCTATACATGAATTAAGCCATAGCGAACGGGTGACAAAAAAAAACAAAGACTAACTAGCTAGGCGGGACTAAACCCAAACCAATTATCACAACAGACAATAAAACCGAAGTGCATTAAAACAAGTCTTTCAAGCAAACCATTTCTAAAATCCTATCAATACATTATCATCTCTCAAATACATAACATTTCATAAAATCCAAAAATAACAATACATATGAAACCAAGTAGGATGGCCACGTGCTAGACCCCAAAAGAAAGACTGGACTCGACACCAATCCCGCCTAGCACACGACCTGCAAAACTGAAAGGTGAGGTGTGAGTCTACCACAGACTGAGCGAGGGGCATAATAGGTATAAGCGCAGATAACATGCAAGTCATAACGTCGGGTAAGGTTTTATAACGAAAACAATCTAAGTTCAATAACAACAGAGAACTCGCCCGAGATTACAACTATCAGATTTAACAATTAATCATTTTCCAATCAATCAATCAGTGGCCCGGCGAGTGAGGGCAAATCTCCAACCTTGCTCCGACAGTGTACAATCACGATACTTTTAATTAATTCATTAAGTGATCATGCAATCAATTACAGTGCACACGTAGCAGTTTCAATGACTCCTTCTTCCTCCAATGATGGTGGGTTTGCAAGGCCCGATCCATCCACGGTAAACACGGTGTACGTCGGGAACATGACTCCCACGCACGGGACTCCTTCCCCCACCAAACCTCCTGGTGGATTCAGGGTTCATCCCCACTGTTGAGAGGAGTGTAAGAGTTACCCGTCAGCCCTTGCTTTCCCGGTTGGCTCAAACACTAACTCTCGGGCCTACAGTACACGGTACAATATACTCGCCCAAAACACGATCAATCAATACGGTACAGTTCAATAAATCAGTTGAAAATCAATAGAGTTAGGAAACTATAGATATATAGATACCGTTTGGTTTAAAACATCACATAGGGTTGTAATGTAACGAGACGACGAACAAAATGCAATGTGGCATGAAAACATCTTGTTTCACTTCATTATGGATCATATAAAAGCAAATCGGGGTCAAAGAAGCCGTTGGAACGAGGTGTTAAAAATGCAATTTTATGCAGAATATTTTGTTATGTCAGACACATGGGAACGGTCGTTCCGGCTTCCCTTTGAAAATGGGAAGGGCCGTTCCCATGGCCCTTCAGAAACGCGCCAGCATTTTTAAAAGGGTAAAACGTTTTAGCTGGGAACGGCCCTTCCGGCACACAGGCCAAAATGGGAACGGCCGTTCCCAGTCTCGCTAGCCTTGCTGACTCAGAATCATGGGAACGACCGTTCCAATTTTAAACTGGGGCTGGGAAGGGCCGTTCCCAAAATACGAAAGCAGCAAAAAATAGAGAAAATGCAGGGGAGGCACGAAATAACACCAAAACTCGACAAATGATCATATACCAAACTCCAAATGCATATAATTCATGAAATAATCATGCTTGCACACTTATAGTTCAATAATAACTCAATTAAACACTTAAATCCATGCTTAATCATCAAGAATCATTCATATCAAACCCATAAATGAACTCATGCTCCAAGCTTATAAACTTCATAATATATGCACCAAATCCAAGCTATAACAATATAATCATGCTTCCAACAACTCAAACATAAATTACCAAGCTCAACACATAACCCTAGCTCTCATATATATATATATTCATGTATTTCCCCAACTAAGCTCATGAACCTTGAATGAATGAGAAGAAGGTAAAGAGATGATGTTGTGATGATGAATATGCTTCAATTTATGCAATTTCCCCATGAATTCAAGCTTCAAATGATGAAATCCTCTTCTTTCTTCTTGTTTAGGTTTGGACGAGATGAGGGAGAGAGGGAAGGGATCATGTGTGTATATGTTTGTATGCAACCAAATGATATAGGATAGATATTATAAGCTAGGCACAAATTGCAATTTAATCCCTCCAAAACATAAGTCATGCAATCAAGTTCAATCTCATGGAAAATGATCAATTAAGTCCAAGACTATTTCATGTAATTAAGTCCTCAAGTTAAGAGAGATGATCACTTAAGGACAATTAAGTAATTAAACAATTAAGTTATAATTGGCAATTATTTTACATTAAATCATATCTCGCATTTTTGAAACATTGGGGCGTTACCCCAGGTCCACTACCCTAACTTCAAATTAAAACACAAGACGAGAGAACCCCGTCTCCCCAAACAATTAATGAGAACGCCCCGTTTCTCGGTAAACAAGAGAGCACCCCGTCTCTCACACAGAAGAGAGAACCCCGTCTCTCACACAAACACACCACGCACAAACTTAAGTAAAACTTACATACACCGTCACATATGGAGCAAGTAAGAAAGATTAACACTCCATTCATTCACACAAGAACAAATAGGAAACACAAAGAGTGCAAACATATAAAGTAAGAAAGCGCATGATGCACGTGGTATGTATGTTTAGATGTACCGTTCACCGTTGTTCTTGCCTGTTAAATGGTCTCTGACCCCCGGGAAATAGTTCTTGTCGCTCCGGACATGTATCTATCTGATGCTCAGCACTCCCACGACGAAAACACAGACGCAACCGCTTCCTACAACCATCATAATTGTGGGTATCACGTCCACAATAAGTGCAGAGAGGTTTTTCTGGAGATGGTAACAAAGCCGGTTTAGGTAGAGTCTTCTGAGTCGACCCCGCTCGTGAGGTAGAACTCCTAGCATTTACGGCATCCTCAACTTTTAAAGCTTTGCTAGTAGGTTTGGCCCACGTGCTTGTATTGACCGCTTCTAATGCCTCTTGTATGTCCGGTCGAAGTCCTTGCACAAACTACATTGCTTTATGAAAGTCATCACTCGCTATATTAGGTGCATAGCGAGATAGCCTCTCATACTCAGCTATATACTCCGAAACTGACATCCTTCCTTGCGTTAATTCCGTGAACTCCTTCAATCTCCTAGTACGCGCTGAAGGTGGAATGAACTTGTTCCTAAACTCTCGAGTAAATACTTCCCAGGTTATTTCCTCCCTGGTGGCCTCCAACACTATCTTAGTACTTTCCCACCAAGAGTAAGCCTCTCCTTGGATCAATGTAATGGTGCAACGAGCTTTCTCTCGAGACTCACATGGTATAAGCTCCCGAATTCTCTCCACTTCCTTTAACCACATCTCCGCCTCGGTATCATTTCCGTGGAAGAATTTAGGAGGGTGTTGACTCTGGAATTCCCGAAGTATAGTTGAGATAGGTGCTTCTAATTGCACCGGTGGAGCAGGCGGTGAGGGAAGAACATGCTCTCTCATCCTCTGATCTATAAGGCCAACCACAGCATTCATGAAGTCCTGTGGTTGAGCTGGAGGGGGTGGTGATCTCTCTCGATGATGATGCCGACGATGTCGAAGTCCATGAGAACGATCACGATGATGACGACCTCGGTGCATCCTGTATTCAAGACACTAAGGATGCATGTGGCATTAGTGGATGCTATTGGTTGCAATTAAGTCTCAAGTCACAAATAATTCACATAATTCAAAGACTTCAAGTTATTCAAATAATTCAAATAAGTCAAATAATTTCAAATAAAGATGCAAGACTCTCAAGTTAACAATTAATTCCTATACCGCACGACCTAGACTCACAAGACACGACACTAGAGACCCGGTTTTGCAACCGGGCTCTGATACCACCAAAGGATGTAACACCCGAAGCGCAAAGGTGCCACATCCCCCGCACTATAGCCCAGTCCACATATGAAACGGACAATCTATACATGAACTAAGCCATAGCGAATGGGTGACAAAAAAAACAAAGACTAACTAGCTAGGCGGGACTAACCCAAAACCAATTATCACAACAGGCAATAAAACCGAAGTGCATTAAAACAAGTCTTTCAAGCAAACCATTTCTAAAATCCTATCAATACATTATCATCTCTCAAATACATAACATTTCATAAAATCCAAAAATAACAATACATATGAAACCAAGTAGGATGGCCACGTGCTAGACCCCAAAAGAAAGACTGGACTCGACACCAATCCCGCCTAGTACACGACCTGCAAAACTGAAAGGTGAGGTGTCAGTCTACCACAGACTGAGCGAGGGGCATAATAGGTATATGCGCAGATAACATGCAAGTCATAACCTCGGGTAAGGTTTTATAACGAAAACAATCTAAGTTCAATAACAACAGAGAACTCGCCCGAGATTACAACTATCAGATTTAACAATTAATCATTTTCCAATCAATCAATCAGTGGCCCGGCGAGTGAGGGCATGTAACACCCGAAGCGCAAAGGTGTCACATCCCCCGCACTAGAGCCCAGTCCACATATGAAACGGTCAATCCATACATGAACTGAGCCATAGCAAACGGGTGACAATCAATTACAGTGCACCCGAAGTGGTCATGCAATCAATTACAGTGCACACGTAGCAGTTTCAATAACTCCTTCTTCCTCCAATGATGGTGGGTTTGCAAGGCCCCATCCATCCACGGTAAACACGGTGTACGTCGGGAACATGACTCCCACGCACGGGACTCCTTCCTCCACCAAACCTCCTGGTGGATTCAGGGTTCATCCCCACGGTAGAGAGGAGTGTAAGAGTTACCCGTCAGCCCATGCTTTCCCGGTTGGCTCAAACACTAACTCTCGGGCCCACAGTGCACGGTACAATATACTCGCCCAAAACACGGTCAATCAATACAATACCATACAATTCGGTAAATCATTTGCAATTCAATAGAGTTTGGAAAACTATAGATATATATACCTTTTGGCTTAAAACATCACATAGGGTTGTAATGGTTCTAGATATCTAGCAATTAAACCTCACCTGTACCGACAATTTAAAGAGAAAGGCACGGCCTAAGAAGCCCATTCCACGTCACTGGCGTGCCGGTCTGTGCAACAAAGACAAGTGTACATAAGACACGACTCAAAATGTACCAAATAGGACGAACAGCGAAATGCAACGAGACGACGAGTATGATGCAATGTACCATGAAAATATCTTGTTTCACTTCATTTTAGATCATATAATATCAAATCGGGGTCAAAGAAGCCGTTGGAACGAGGTGCTAAAAATGCAATTTTATGCAGAATATTTTGTTCTGTCAGACGCATGGGAACGGCCGTTCCGGCATCCCTTTGAAAATGGGAAGGGCCGTTCCCAGTCTCGCTGGCTCAACCACACTCAGAAGCCTGGGAACGCCCGTTCCCAAAATGCACTAAGGCGGGAACGACCGTTCCCAGTTTCTGGACATTACAGAAACAGAGCAGTTACAGGGGAGAACGAACCAAAGCCAAAGATGCACAAATGATCATATACCAAACTCCAAATGCACATAATTCATGAAATAAACATGCTTGCATACTTATAGTTCAATAATAACTCATTTAAACACTTAAATCCATGCTTAATCATCAAGAATCATCAAGATCAAACCCACAACGAACTCATGCTCCAAGCTTATAACCTTCACAATATATGCATCAAATCATAGCTAGAACCATGTAATCATGCTTCCAACAACTCAAACATAAATTACCAAGCTCAAACCAAAACCCTAGCTCTCATATATATTCATGAATTCCCCAACTAAAAGCTCATACCTTGAATGAATGAAAAGAAGGAGAAGAGATGATGTTGTGATGATGATGATACTCCAAAGCATGCACGTAACCCTTGAATTCAAGCTCAAGTGAAGAAATCCTCTTCTTCTTCTAGCTCGGGTTGAACGAGATGAGGGAGAGAAGGGAGGGATCAAGTGTGTAAAGGTTTGATGCAACCAAAGGATATATGCTAGATATTATAATGCTAAGCACAATTTGCAATTTAATCCCTCCACTTTGTAAGTTATATAATCAAGTTCAATCTCATGCAAAAATGATCAAGTAAGTCCAAAACTATTTCATGCAATTAGGTCCTTAAATTAATAAAATGACCACTTAAGGACAATTATGCAATTAAACAATTAAGTCATATTTGGAAATTAATTCACATTTTGCATAATTGAAAATTGGGGCGTTACAATCACCCCTCCTTAAGAGGACCTGGTCCCCAGGTCCACTGCTCGAACTATAAATTAAAACATGTGACGAGAGAACCCCGTCTCCCAAACAATTAATGAGAAAACCCCGTTTCTCCACACACAAGAGAGCACCCCGACTCTCGAGCAAAGAAGAGAGCACCCCGACTCTCACACGACCACACCACGTACAAACTTAAATAGTCACATACATGCACCAACACATATGAAGCAACTAGGAAGAACAACACTTCAATTACTCACGCAAGAGCAAATAGCAAACACAAGGAATACAATATATAAAATAAGAAAGCGTATGTTGCCCGTGATATGCATCTTTAGATGTACCGTTCACCGTTGTTCTTGCCTGTTAAATGGTCGTTGACCCCCGATGGATAGTTCTTGTCGCTCCGGACATGTATCTATCTGATGCTCAGCACTCCCACAACGGAAACATAGACGCAACCGCTTCCTACAACCATCATAAGTGTGGGTGTCGCGTCCACAATAAGTGCAGAGAGGTTTTTCTGGAGATGGTGACAAAGCCGGTTTAGGTGGAGTTTTCTGAATCGATCCCTCTCGTGAGGTAGAACTCCTAGCATTTACGGCATCCTCAACTTTCAAAGCTTTGCTAGTAGCTTTGGCCCACGTGCTTGTATTGACCGCTTCTAATGCCTCCTGTATGTCCAGTCGAAGCCCTTGCACAAACTACATTGCTTTATGAAAGTCATCACTCGCTATATTAGGTGCATAGCTAGACAACCTCTCATACTCGGATATATACTCCGAAACCGACATCCTTCCTTGCCTTAACTCGGTAAACTCCTTCAATCTCCTAGTATGCGCTGAGGGAGGAATGAACTTATTCTTAAACTCGCGAGTAAAGACCTCCCAATTAATCTCCTCCTCGGTGGCCTCCAACACTATCTTAGTACTTTCCCACCAAGAGTAAGCCTCTCCTTGGATCAATGTAAGGGTGCAACGAGCTTTCTCTCGAGACTCACATGGTATAAGCTCCCAAATTCTCTCTACCTCCTTTAACCACATCTCCGCCTCGGTATCATTGCCATGGAAGAATTTAGGAGGGTGTTGATTCTGAAATTCCCGAAGTATAGTTGAGATAGGTGCTTCTAATTGAACCGGTGGAGCAGGCGGTGCAAGAGGAACATGCTCTCTCATCCTCTGATCTATAAGGCCAACCACAACATTCATGAAGTCCTGTGGTTGAGCTGGAGGGGGTGGTGATCTCTCTCGATGATAACGCCGACGCGGTCGATGTTCCTGAGAACGATCACGATGATGACGACCTCGATGCATCCTGTATTCAAGACACTAAGGATGCATGTGGCATTAGTGGATGCTAATGGTTGCAAATAAGTCTCAAGTTACAAGTAATTCACATAATTCAAAGACTTCAAGTTACTCAAATAATTCAAATAAATCAAATAATTTCAGTTAAAGATGCAAGACTCTCAAGTTGACAATTAATTCCTATGCCACACGACCTAGACTCGACACGACACAACACTAGAGACCCGGTTTTGCAACCGGGCTCTGATACCACCTAAGATGTAACACCCGAAGCGCAAAGGTGTCACATCCCCCGCACTAGAGCCCAGTCCACATATGAAACGGTCAATCCATACATGAACTGAGCCATAGCGAACGGGTGACAAGAAAATAAATGCTAACTAGCTAGGCGGGACTAACCCCAAACCAATTATCATAACAGAAAATAAACTGAAATGCATTAATACTAAGTCTTTACAAGCAAACCATTTCTAATTCCTATCAATACATTATCATCTCCCACATACATAACATTTCATAAAATAGTAGATAACAATACATATGCCAAAGTAGGATGGACACGTGCTAGACCCGAAATGAAAGACTTGACTCGACACCAATCCCGCCTAGCACACAACCTGCAAAACTGAAAGGTGAGATGTCAGTCTCCACAAGACTGAGCGAGGGGCATAATAATATATAAGCGCAGATAACATGCAAGTCATAACCTCGGGTAAGGTTTTATAAACAAAACAATCTAAGTTCAATAACGACAGAAAACTCGCCCGAGATTACAACTATCAGACTTAACAATCAATCATTTCAATTAATCAATCATTCAGTGGCCCGGCGAGTGAGGGCATTCTCCAACCTTACTCCGACAGTGTACAATCACGATACTTTTCATTAATTAATTAAGTGGTCATGCACTCAATTACAATGCACACGTAGCAGTTTCAATAACTCCTTCTTCCTCCAATGATGGTGGGTTTGCAAGGCCCGATCCATCCACGGTAAACACGGTGTACGTCGGGAACATGACTCCCACGCACGGGACTCCTTCCTCCACCAAACCTCCTGGTGGATTCAGGGTTCATCCCCACGGTAGAGAGGAGTGTAAGAGTTACCCGTCAGCCCATGCTTTCCCGGTTGGCTCAAACACTAACTCTCGGGCCCACAGTGCACGGTACAATATACTCGCCCAAAACACGGTCAATCAATACAATACCATACAATTCGGTAAATCATTTGCAATTCAATAGAGTTTGGAAAACTATAGATATATATACCTTTTGGCTTAAAACATCACATAGGGTTGTAATGGTTCTAGATATCTAGCAATTAAACCTCACCTGTACCGACAATTTAAAGAGAAAGGCACGGCCTAAGAAGCCCACTCCACGTCACTGGTGTGCCGGTCTGTGCAACAAAGACAAGTGTACATAAGACACGACTCAAAATGTACCAAATAGGACGAACAGCGAAATGCAACGAGACGACGAGTATGATGCAATGTACCATGAAAATATCTTGTTTCACTTCATTTTAGATCATATAATATCAAATCGGGGTTAAAGAAGCCGTTGGAACGAGGTGCTAAAAATGCAATTTTATACAGAATACTTTGTTCTGTCAGACGCATGGGAACGGCCGTTCCGGATTCCCTTTGAAAATGGGAAGGGCCGTTCCCAGTCTCGCTGGCTCAACCACACTCAGAAGCCTGGGAACGCCCGTTCCCAAAATGCACTAAGGCGGGAACGACCGTTCCCAGTTTCTGAACATTACAGAAACAGAGCAGTTACAGGGGAGAACGAACCAAAGCCAAAGATGCACAAATGATCATATACCAAACTCCAAATGCACATAATTCATGAAATAAACGTGCTTGCATACTTATAGTTCAATAATAACTCATTTAAACACTTAAATCCATGCTTAATCATCAAGAATCATCAAGATCAAACCCACAACGAACTCATGCTCCAAGCTTATAACCTTCACAATATATGCATCAAATCATAGCTAGAACCATGTAACCATGCTTCCAACAACTCAAACATAAATTACCAAGCTCAAACCAAAACCCTAGCTCTCATATATATTCATGAATTCCCCAACTAAAAGCTCATACCTTGAATGAATGAAAAGAAGGAGAAGAGATGATGTTGTGATGATGATGATGATACTCCAAAGCATGCACTTAACCCTTGAATTCAAGCTCAAGTGAAGAAATCCTCTTCTTCTTCTAGCTCGGGTTGAACGAGATGAGGGAGAGAAGGGAGGGATCAAGTGTGTAAAGGTTTGATGCAACCAAAGGATATATGCTAGATATTATAATGCTAAGCACAATTTGCAATTTAATGCCTCCACTTTGTAAGTTATATAATCAAGTTCAATCTCATGCAAAAATGATCAAGTAAGTCCAAAACTATTTCATGCAATTAGGTCCTTAAATTAATAAAATGACCACTTAAGGACAATTATGCAATTAAACAATTAAGTCATATTTGGAAATTAATTCACATTTTGCATAATTAAAAATTGGGGCGTTACATCACGATACTTTTAATTAATTCATTAAGTGATCATGCAATCAATTACAGTGCACACGTAGCAGTTTCAATGACTCCTTCTTCCTCCAATGATGGTGGGTTTGCAAGGCCGGATCCATCCACGGTAAACACGGTGTACGTCGGGAACATGACTCCCACGCACGGGACTCCTTCCCCCACCAAACCTCCTGGTGGATTCAGGGTTCATCCCCACGGTTGAGAGGAGTGTAAGAGTTACCCGTCAGCCCTTACTTTACCGGTTGGCTCAAACACTAACTCTCGGGCCCACAGTACACGGTACAATATACTCGCCCAAAACACGATCAATCAATACGGTACAGTTCAATTAATCAGTTGAAAATCAATAGAGTTAGGAAACTATAGATATATAGATACCGTTTGGTTTAAAACATCACATAGGGTTGTAATGGTTCTATATATCTAGAAATTAAACCTCACCTGTACTGACAAAATAAAGAGAAAGACACGGCCTAAGAAGCCCACTCCACGTCACTGGTGTGCTGGTCTGTGCAACAAAGACAAGTGTACATAAGACACGACTCAAAATGTACCAAATATGACGAAACGGCGAAAATGCAACGAGACGACGAACAAAATGCAATGTGGCATGAAAACATCTTGTTTCACTTCATTATGGATCATATAAAAGCAAATCGGGGTCAAAGAAGCCGTTGGAACGAGGTGTTAAAAATGCAATTTTATGCAGAATATTTTGTTCTGTTAGACACATGGGAACGGCCGTTCCGGTTTCCCTTTGAAAATGGGAAGGGCCGTTCCCATGGCCCTTCAGAAACGCGCCAACATTTTTAAAAGGGTAAAACGTTTTAGCTGGGAACGGCCCTTCCGGCACACAGGCCAAAATGGGAACGGCCGTTCCCAGTCTCGCTAGCCTTGCTGACTCAGAATCATGGGAACGACTGTTCCAGTTTTAAACTGGGGCTGGGAAGGGCCGTTCCCAAAATACGAAAGCAGCAGAAAACAGAGAAAATGCAGGGGAGGCACGAAATAACACCAAAACTCCACAAATGATCATATACCAAACTCCAACTGCATATAATTCATGAAATAATCATGCTTGCACACTTATAGTTCAATAATAACTCAATTAAACACTTAAATCCATGCTTAATCATCAAGAATCATTCATATCAAACGATACCGGAATTTTGTGCGAATTTAATATGTTGAACTTATACGTGTCTTGTATATGAATATTTGTTCGTTTCGTATTTTCGAATTCATTTGCTTGTGTTTCGGATTTAATTTGTATTTTCGAATCCAAGTCGGGGGCTAACGAGCACTTAGCGCACCCTTGGTTCCGTATTTAATATCTTGAGCTCGGGAACTCGGATTCGAGTTCCGTCAACTCCGCTGAACTCGTAACGAAAATTTGAGTTTAGTAAAGTTAGCCTTATATTTTTCTAACGTCATTTGAACCTCCGAATTTCAACCGAAAAACGAAACGGCGACGAAACTGACCTTTTTGCACTAAAATGGCCATAACTTATTCATTTGTTGACCAAATTAACCATGGTTTGAGGCTATAGAACCCTAACTCAACCACCTAACCTGCTGTACCTTGCCCTAACCGAACCAACCCTCTCACAATTAACAAATCTCAGCTAAAGTCACTACCCTCCAGTTTCCATCCCGTAACCCTTGTTTCCTTGGAGATTTTGGAGCTCAAATCTCATCCAATCCTCATCCAATCAACAAGGTAAGCTTAGGGTTGTATTATATGTTCATTCCTGGTCATTTTCATTCATTCATCCCCAAATTTGATCATGGTTTCATGCATTTTTCGGCTGATCTTGAATAGAGACGTTTTTGGGCATTTTATTGATCTTCTTCGATTCTTGATGGATTTGAATGATTCCAAGCTTGAGAATGATTTTTTTGATATCTTATTTTCATTTATGATCATTAATTGCATGGTAGTTGAAGTATTTATGAGATATCAACTTTGGAACATTGAGAAAACTTTGAAGAAATGTCACGTATGACAGCTTTCATGTTTGAACTATTGTGGGACTGATTTATAGGTTGAATTTGTGGTGTTTTGCTGCACTTTTGTTAGCCTAACTTGTATGAGTGTGTTGGGATTAATGGAGATCAACCATACCCTGTTTTCGCGTGAGTTTTGCCCTGTTTTGGGACTGATATGTTGCTGTCAAAACCGCTGCATCTTCTTGCTCTTTTGCTGTCAGATTTGGGGTGATTTTGAGCTGAGTTCTTACTGCATTTCATGTCTTCTTCTTGCTACATATATGGCCTAATTGTTGCTTGAGTTGTGAATGCGTTTGAGCTAGAAAAACAGGGGATAACCTGCGTTTTGTTGCTGCTGCTACCTACTGCGACACGGGTGTGTCTTTTTCGTGCCTTATCAGCTGGAATGGGGTTGTGTTTTTGGTCTGAACTTCTGTACCGAGACACGGGGGTGTCTCGGTTTGCTCTTTGGGGGTGACACGGGGGTGTCACCTTATATTTTTTCCATGCATGTTTGATGTTAACGTGAGCTGCTGCTGCTGTTTGTTTCATTCCCTTTTCTTCTTGCATGAGACTTGACTAATGCATGATTTGCATGCCTTCTAATGTAGTTGCATGCATGGGATTGTAATTTTGCATGGTAATTTCATGAAATTGTTATATTTGCATGCATGTGTATTCATTTGCATGTGTATTTATACGTATATATGTATATATACTATAGTATACGTATATGTAT
Organism: Lantana camara; assembly: GCA_037501455.1. Classification (NCBI taxonomy): domain Eukaryota; kingdom Viridiplantae; phylum Streptophyta; class Magnoliopsida; order Lamiales; family Verbenaceae; genus Lantana; species Lantana camara. The sequence continues at coordinate 59,597,768 of CM074858.1, forward strand.
GTATATATATTTAATATATTATATATATATGTATTAAATTTTAATTGTTATTTGATTTAATTGAAATTTAGAATTTAAATGTTACCCATTTCATGTTTTATTTAATTTTCTAAATTTAATTGAATGTATTTAATTGTTTAATTTCTAATTGTAAATGCGATTGAATGTGTTTAATTGTTTATGTTCTAAATTTAAATGTGATTTAACTTGTACTTGATTATATTTGAATTTCTGGAATTAATTTGATTGAAATTATGAATTCGAATGAAAGTGAATGAAAGATTGAACGACTTGATTATATAATTTAAATTCCTTTGACGTGAAATGTGAAGGACATGAACTCGTTTGAATACGAATGCTTCATTGAGTGAATGAATTGAACGTTTATATGTCCTTAAGACTATAATAGTGCACATGAACGTGTCCATTACATTATAGCATCTCTTATACATTCATATCATAATCATTTCATTGCCGAGCGTCTTATTTGGTCATATTGAGTCTCACCTCACCTCTCTTGCACAGATTTTGAGTCCGTTGGAAGCGAGGCCGGTCAGTGAGGCTTGTGTTTGCTCCTTTTTGCGGTTTAAGGTGGGTTTCTCTTCTACTTAGATAAAACGACCCGATATATCTCCCTATGTGAAATGTTTTAAGCCAAAGTAATATGATATATATGTTAAGTCTTTTATCGAGTAAATGATTGCAAACGTAAAGCCCTTGTTTCTTGAACCTACCAAATGTTTTGGCGAGAATGAATGAATGTTCACAATGAATGGGGCCCAGGGGCTTGGTGTGAGTGGGGAACCGAGGAGGCATGGGCTGACGGGAAACCCTCACACTAGTCCCACCAATGAACGGCGTAACCGGACCTCGTTAGGAGTTAGCGAGGAATGGACGCTGAGTGCCATCTGGGGAGTTATGTTCCCCTTTTGGTCAATGACTGGGTGGATGGGCCTTGCAAACCCGCCACCAACCCGAAGGAAGAAGGTGTAAATGTTATTGAATGCGCACGAAAGAATGATATGCATGAAAAGAAAGAAAGAAAGAATGAATGAATGTTAATGAATTACACGAGGTGTTGGTTGGAGATAATGCACGCCCACTCGCCGGGCCACTAATGACCTTGACTTAATGTAAATGAATCGTTATAATCCCTTTTGATGATTTCTATTCACCCACTTGGGAAATTCTTTAAAAACCTCATTTGGGATTATAACTTGCATGTGAATGTTTAACTACAGTCATATATTACTATGCCCTGCTTTTATACCCACCAGTCCCTTTTGGACTGAACCAGTTTGGCTTTCAGTTGTTTTGTGCAGGTGTCAGGGGAGCTAGGCGGGATTTCGAGTCCTAGGTCTTGTTTTCATTTCTAGCCCTTTTGTTTATTGGTCTTACACTCGCATTTTGCACTTATGATCATTGTATTTGAATGTTGCTATTGGAGCGTACATGTTTTGAGCCCTAATGGAATTGGATAAGGTTGTGACTTACTTTTGGAGCTGTGATGCTCATTGTACGTATATATGATGCTTGTTCGTTTATTGCTTCTGCTTTAATGTTTTAATTTCTGATTTTATGGTTCAAGGGTTAGTCCCGCCTAGCATAGAGTGTGTGTATGTCCCCGTTCGCCGTGATTTGGCTGGGGTATGGATCGTCCATTTCATATTCGGGCCGGGTCTCGGTGCGGGGGATGTGACACCTTGCGCTCGGGTGTTAAATCCTTAAGTGGTATCAGAGCTTAGGGTTGCAAAACCCGGGCTCTCGTGTCGTGTGGGTCTGTCTAAGTCGTTCGGCATAGGAACTAAGTGATAATGTGTGCATTGCATCGATTTTGAACAAGAAATTGTCTTTCTTTTAATCTTGTCGAATTACTTGTTGCATTCTATATTGAATCTGTGCCTTTCGTGTTGAATAAGTGCCATGAGCATGTATTAATCGCATGCATATATCTCCGAAAATGAGTTATGATTCACAGGTTATGAAAATAATATCAAACCACGGCCAAGCCCCACGATAAAGACGATCTATTGTTAGTTCTTCCTGAGGCATGGAAGCTAGGAGGGATACAACCGGGAAGAATGTAGAGAATTCGAGATGTGAGGTTTTCTAGATGGAGCTAGAGTTCAAGGATTAGGATTCGGAATGGGAGGTTCGAATTTAGAGATGCGGTGGTAGAAGCACACTTGGTGAAATAAGGATTGATTATGAGATGGTTACGACTTAGAAGATTGACATATACGGCTCTGCCATATAAGGTGCCTTTGATTGGAAGCAACGGGATCTTTCAACCTAATGAATGAAGTGAACAAACCTTGAAGGTATTTTGATTCCGGATTTGGATCATTGAAGAGGTATTAATAATTAAAAGGAGTTAAGATAAAATGGGTCCGGTAGGAGTTGTGCACCAAGGGTCGACAAAGAAGGATTTCTGACTAAGTCCAGTGATTTGAAATCAAGTTTGTCGAAGTTAAGACTGGGAAGAGTTGGATTTGAGTGCTTTGGATTTCGATTATGTAACGCCCGAGCGCGAGACGTCACATCCCACGCACCATGACCCGACCCGTATACGAAATGGATTTCCATACACGTGCCGAATCATAGCGAACGGAGACATACACACTCGCTAAGCCAGACGGGACTAACCTATAACTTAAACCCCAATAACAACAACAACCAGAGCAATAAAAGATAGCGGAAGCAATCATTCATATATTATATATTGAGCTAAATGCTCTAGGTACCAACATGTAATTCATATATTGAGCTATACGCTCTATGTACCAATATTTAATGTACGATACATATAGGTACCATATCATGTACGCTCCATACATATACAAAAATCCAAATGTAACAAAATGTAGACATAAGTGAGTGTAAAGGAAAGGCTAGACACGATGCAAGACTCTCCCTGACTGGTATCCCACCTAGCATCCCCTTTCCTGCAAAAACAACTGAAACAACTCCGGGTTCAGTCTTAGACAGACTGGTGGGTATAAAAACAGAGGCATAATATCATAATATTGCGGAATTGAAACACATACATGCAAGTTATAATCCTTATTCGAGGTTTAGAAGCATTTCTCCCAAGCGGGAACATAAAGTACAACGAATAGGATTATAACAATTCATTCGTTCATTAGGTCATTCATAGCCCGGCGAGAGGGCGTGCATTATCTCCAACCACCACCACGTGTAATCCATTAATCATTCATTCATTCGTTCATTCATTCATTCATTACATTCTTTCGTGCACATATATTCGATCGTTCATTCAATCGTTCATAAACTCCTTTTTCCTCCGGGTAGGGAACGGGTTTGCAAGGCCCGAGCCCTCATTCATTAATGCTAGAGGGGTACATGAATTCCCAAAAGCCGGGACCCCTTTCATCCACTAATCTCCTAGTGAAATCCAGGTTGCCGAAATTGTTGGAACTAGTATAAATGGATTCCCGTCAGCCCATGCTTCCTCGGTTCACCACTACACTAAGCTCCGGGCCCTCATTCACTATGATCATTCATACATTTCTCGCCAAAACATTTTGGTAGGACATTCATAATAAAGGCTTTCGTTCAAAAACATTTGCTCGTTAAAACTTGGCATAAATACCTATATAGGGTTTTGGCTTAAAACTTACACATTGGGTGTTCGGGTCATATTGTTAACTAATAGAAGAAAAACCCACCTGGTAGACAAAAGAAACCCGACACAGCTCTCACTACCCGATCTCGTCACCCACTGGATCAAGATCTGTGTGACAAAGGTAGTGTGAGACTCAATCATGACCACATTAGACGCTCGGCTATGCAATATCATGCTATGGAATGCTTAAAATGCAATAATATGTTCAATTATGGTCATGAATATCATAGAATTCAATTAAACACATAATTCACCAAGTTTCGTTCATTATACGGTAACACCGTATTCAATCCCGTTCATATCGTTCATACTTTCATACTTTGCATTCATAATTCATCAATAACATACACCAATCATAAAACATTATTTTAACATAATCACGTTACATATAATTCATAATTACGAATAATAAACGCAAAACAAGTAATAAAAGAGTTCCCCCAAAGCTGCCATTTCAAATGACACGGCCGTGTTGAGTTTTCAAAGGAAACGGACACGGCCGTGTCCGAGGTTTAAAATCAGAAGAATTCAAAGTCGAGGGCTTGACACGGCCGTGTTGAGTTTACAAAGCATTTGGACACGGCCGTGTCCGAGATTTAAATTCAGAAAAATCAAAGTCGAGAGCCCAACACGGCCGTGTCCATTTTCAGTTCAAAGCTGACACGGCCGTGTCAGCTCGTCGTTCTGCGAGGAAAAACAGAGCAGAAGCTCTATTTTTCGTGGGAAAAGCTTGTAAAACAGGGGCAGCAACAAGGAAGCTCTTATATGGCACTTAGACATGCTCATACTTCATAAAACTCATACAAATCATGTAATTCATTCATATATACAAGAAGTCATGCACAAAATTGGCAAAAGATCATTCAAACCAAGTTAATCATCCATGGAAGTTTCAAGCTCCATTAATGGCACAACATGTAATACATACCCAACATGAGATTCAAGATAAAGAAATGATGAGGAAGTTATAAGGTTCATATTTCATGCATCAATCCCCAATTAAACCATGAGACACCAAAGTTCAAGATCAAACCCTCTATTCATGCTCAAACTCAACACACAAGAATCCTTCACTCATGCCAAGCTATTCATAGATGAAAAGATAGAGGAGAAGATGGAGATTCTAAATCCTAACTTACCTTGGAAGAAGATGGAGGATTGATCAAGCTTGAGCTCAAAGCTTGGAGGATCAAAAATGGAGGGTTTCTTGGAATTCTCCTCTTCTCTCTTGGATGAGGATTTGATCGATCAAAATGGGAGCAAAGGAGGAGGAATGCTGATATTTAGTGCTAATATAGGTAGAATTCGGGTCGGTTCAAGTCCGGTTCGTTTAGTAAACGGTTCAAACAAGTTATAAGAAACGAGGTTGTGAAAAGATTCGTTGTCGAGAGTTCAAACGGTATCGAAACAATACAAGGTCAAGTTTAATGGATAGGTAACGTCGAAACAAGTTCAACGGCAGTTACGGATCTCGATTTCGAGGTCCGGAGCTCAAGATAACGCGAAAACCGTTCAGGGTTGCCTATATTCAAATAGGTCCCTAAACTTTCAAAAAGTGGCAATTAAGCCCAAACTCAATTTCCAATTGAGTCCAAAACATTCAAATAAGTTACAATCAAGCCCATGATTACACGAAACACGTAATTTCATTCAATTAACACCGAATTCATGAAATTCACATTCTCACAATTTCATTCATATATTCATAACACATTTTAGAATTCATATAAATTTTAAACAATTAAAACAAATTAGAAACAAATTCAATTAGTAAAACAAGATATAAACTCATATAATTAAATGTAAATTGCGCACGTAACTCTTACCTGCACGTGTGAAAACACGGGGCGTTACAACCTCTCCCCCTGAAATAACTCGGGATAGAACTTCTTCATTTTCTCTTCCGTTTCCCGCGTGGCTTCTTCCGTCTTATCGCTTCGCCATAACACCTTCACCAAGGGAAACCGTCTGTTTCGAAGTTCTTGAAATTTCCGATCCAGAATCTTAATTGGTTTCTGAACAAAAGTGAGATTCGGTTCAAGCTCAACCTCTTCAATTGGAATGATCACTGATTCATCGGGGTAGTACTTCCGAAGTTGTGATACATGGAAGACATTGTGAATACCCGTTAAACTTGGAGGCAAATCCAATCTGTAAGCTGTATCTCCGATTCTCTCCAAAATCTCATAAGGTCCCAAATATCGGGGATTCAACTTTCCTCCTTTTCCAATTCGGGTAAATCCTTTCCGAGGTGAAGCTTTCAGGAAAACCCTATTCCCTACTTCAAATTCAAGATCTTTCCTTCGCCTATCTGCATAACTTTTCTGTCGATCTTGAGCTACCTTCATCCGTTGTCGGACAATTTGAACCTTTTCAATAGCATCTTGAATAGCTTTGGAAGGTTTATCTTTCCTTTCACCTCTTTGTACCCCTTCTTGCTTACTCCACTTCCACTCTTCCAAATCGAAAAACAACGGGGATCGAACTTCCTTCCATAAAGAAACTCATACGGTGCCATTTCTATAGAAGCTTGGTAACTATTATTGTAGGCAAGCTCAATCAAGGGCAATTGTTCATTCCATGAACTCGAGAAATCCAACGCACACGCCCTTAACATATCCTCAAGATATCTGATTAATCTTTCGGATTGCCCGTCAGTCTGTGGATGAAAAGCTGTACTGAACTGAAGCTTAGTTCCCAAACACTTCTGTAACTCTTGCCAGAACTTGGAAGTGAATCTCGGATCCCTGTCTGAAACAATACTTGCTGGCACTCCATGTAACCGAACAATCTCATCACAATACCTCTTAGCCAACTTACCTATCTTATCTGACATCCGAACTGCGAGAAAATGTACTGATTTAGTTAACTTGTCCACGATTACCCAAATTCCATCGAATCCACCTTTCACTCTAGGTAAACCCGATACAAAATCCATCGCTATCTGTTCCCATTTCCATTCGGGAATAGGTAATGGCTGTAACAATCCTGACGGCTTCTGATGCTCAGCTTTCACTAGCTGACAAGTCAGACAATGCTTCACATAATTCACTACGTCTCTCTTCAACCCATTCCACCAATAATACTGTTTCAAGTCCCGATACATCTTGTTTCCACCAGGATGTACCGAATAGACCGTTTTATGAGCTTCATCCAAAATAGCTCTTCTTAACTCCGTTGGAACTACCACTCTGTCCTTAAACCGAAAAATTCCCGTATCATCGAATCCAAACGGACACTCGGAGTCTGATCGAACCTTCTCAACCAACTTCTGAATCTCAACATCCGTCCGTTGTGCCTCAAATATCTGTTGCCTTAACTCAGGACGTACTGAGATATTACCAATACGAGCCTTTATCTTAACCAATTCCATTGGTTGTCCAATATTTACCTTCAAATTAGATACACTAGCCTTCCTGCTCAATGTATCCGCGACCACGTTAGCTTTGCCTGGGTGATACTTAATCACACAATCATAATCCTCGAGAGTCTCCATCCATCTTCGTTGCCTTCTATTCAACTCCTTCTGAGAGAATAAGTACTGAAGACTCCTATGATCGGTGAAAATCTCAAAAGAAGTTCCATACAAGTAATGTCTCCATTTCCCTAAGGCAAAAATCACCGCTGCAAGTTCAAGGTCGTGAGTGGGATAATTCTTCTCATGCTCTTTCAATTTCCTAGTGGCATAAGCAATTACTCTCCCATTTTGCATCAAAACACAACCTAAGCCTTCATGGGAAGCATCCTTATACACCATAAAACCTTCAATACCATCCGGAAGTGCAAGTATCGGTGCAGAAGTTAACTTATCTTTCAAGAGCTGAAAACTGGCTTCACACTTCTCATCCCATTTAAACCGAACTTCTTTCTTGGTTAATCGAGTTAACGGAGCCGCTATCTTAGAAAAATCCTTAACATATCTTCGATAATAGCCGGCTAAACCCAAGAAACTTCGGATCTCAGAAACATTCTTAGGACTCTGCCACTTAGAACCGCCTCTATTTTCGAAGGATCCACTTCTAATCCTTTGCTCGAAATAATATGTCCCAAAAAACTCACCCTGTCAATCCAGAACTCGCATTTACTGAATTTGGCATAGAGCTGGTTATCTCTTAAAACTTCCAATACCAATCTCAAATGCCGAGCATGATCCTCTTCTGACCTTGAGTATACCAAAATATCATCGATGAAGATCACAACAAACTTATCCAAATACGGCCGGAAAATCCGATGCATCATGTCCATAAAAGCTACCGGCGCGTTAGTTAATCCAAATGGCATCACCACAAATTCATAATGTCCATACCGGGTATTAAATCCGGTCTTAGGAATATCTTCCCCCTTGATCTTTAACTGATAATATCCCTGCCTTAAATCGAGCTTGGAATACACTCTTGACCCTTGTAGCATATCAAACAAATCCTCTATATTAGGCAATGGATATTTATTCTTTACAGTCATCCGATTCAACTCCCGGTAGTCAATACACATCCTTAAGGTTCCATCCTTCTTCTTAACAAAGAGAACCGGCGCGCCTCATGGTGATGAACTTGGCCGAATATATCCATTCTTAAGAAGATCTTCCAACTGAACTTTCAACTCCTGTAACTCTGCCGGTGCCATCCGGTAAGGAGTCTTAGAATAAGGTTCAGATCCCGGATATAAGTCTATTACAAATTCGATCTCTCGATCCGGAGGCAAAGAACCTAAAACTTCGGGAAACACTTCAATATATTCCTTCACCACTTCAGTCTCTTCGAGTCTCGCCTGATCTTTCGGCTTATTCAAGATATAGGCGATAAATCCCGTAGCCCCATTCCTTATCAACTTATGAGCCTCAGTAAACGACAAAAGAGGTGCACTCTCTGCTTCTTTCCTTACTACCACTTCTTCTCCCAACTTGACTGTCTTGGAGAAACAATCAACCGTGGCGTGATACCGAAACAACCAATCCATTCCCAGAATAACACCATATCTGTTCATCGGCATTACCACCAAATCTGCTCGATATTCTCTGCCTTCAAACCCAAACACACAATCTCTGACCACCCGATCCGTCTCAAGACTTCCACCCAACGGCGAACTCACCACATAACAAGCATATAAGCACGTAACAGGCAAACACAAAGTATCAATTAATTTGCAAGATATAAAAGAATGAGTAGCGCCAGGGTCAAATAATGCATGTATGTTCGTGTTATGGATGCATATCGTACCTTCCACCATAGCATTGGGATTGGCTTCCACATCTTGCTCTTCACCCGCAAGGGCATATGCACGAGCTGGGATCATCGGTCTCTGAGCTCCCGGTTGATAGCCCGAAGTCTTATCTGGACAAGTATTGGCCATATGCTTCGTTTTCCCACAAATCAAACACTGTCCCAACCTCCTTCTGCAAGTATTGTAGGTGTGGGTAGGGCCTCCACAATACATACAAGGTGGCCTATCATGTCGAGGATCAGTAGCAGCTGGAGGTGCTTGTGGCTTCGGCGGTGCAGCTCCTGTAGGTTTAAATCTCTTGTTTGGCCCTTGTAACGGCTGAGAGGGAACCACCATAGGCCTCTTTTCTTTTCCAAACCCCGATCCTTGTCCCATTTGCATACGAGGTAAGGGGTCCTTTTTCTTGTACTCCTCTTCCAATACCAATGCCCTCTGTACAGTATCAGCAAAAGATTCAAAGTTATGGCCGGCGTACCCATGCCTCAGATCCTGTCTCAATCCTGCAATAAACCTCTTTCCCTTTCTCTTTTCATCCCTTGTAATGTGAGGTGCATACTTGCCAAGCCGACTGAAAAGAGAAAGATATTGAGCCACCGTTCGAGTCCCTTGCTTTAAATCCATAAACTCTTGTTCTTTCCTTTCTCGAACGACCTCGGGCACAAAAGCTTCTCTAAACTCTCTTACAAACACTTCCCAATTAACTCCTTCTCCTTCCACCTCGAGCTTCTCTCTAGTATGTTCCCACCAATCATATGCCTCCCCATCCAGTTGGAAAATAGCGAACTGGGCTTTTTCTTGAGATGTGAATTGTCTAACATTGAAAATCCTCTCAATCCTTGTGAGCCATCCCTCCGATATAGCATCATCCACCGAACCGGAAAACCTTGGAGGATTATAACTCAAAAACAACCCATGATGATCTCTCGGGTTATTTGGAGGAGGTGCTTGATGTTCAGCCTGCGGTTGTACTGGAGGATCCTGAGCCCTTCTATGTTCCACATAATTATATACCACTTCCATAAAATGCTCCATATTCATATGCGGTTGTGGAGGATTAGGAGAACGATCTCTATGATGATGACGATCTGGAGACCTTTCCCGATGTCTTCTAGGAGGTATCCTGTTCACTCAAACACTAACATGCGTGCTAGATTTAGTTCATGCGTGACAATGCATTAAATCAATCAATCATTCAAGTCAGAGATCGAAACACCTTATCACATAAAAATGCAAATGCTCCAAATTAACAAGTAATTCCTACAGCCGAACGACCTACTGACTCCACACGACACTAGAACCCTGGTTTTGCAACCTTGGGCTCTGATACCACTCAAAGGATGTAACGCCCGAGCGCGAGACGTCACATCCCCCGCACCATGACCCGACCCGTATACGAAATGGATTTCCATACACGTGTCGAATCATAGCGAACGGAGACATACACACTCGCTAAGGCAGGCGGGACTAACCTATAACTTAAACCCCAATAACAACAACAACCAGAGCAATAAAAGATAGCGGAAGCAATCATTCATATATTATATATTGAGCTAAATGCTCTAGGTACCAACATGTAATTCATATATTGAGCTATACGCTCTATGTACCAATATTTAATGTACGATACATATAGGTACCATATCATGTACGCTCCATACATATACAAAAATCCAAATGTAACAAAATGTAGACATAAGTGAGTGTAAAGGAAAGGCTAGACACGATGCAAGACTCTCCCTGACTGGTATCCCGCCTAGCATCCCCTTTCCTGCAAAAACAACTGAAACAACTCCGGGTTCAGTCTTAGACAGACTGGTGGGTATAAAAACAGAGGCATAATATCATAATATTGCGGAATTGAAACACATACATGCAAGTTATAATCCTTATTCGAGGTTTAGAAGCATTTCTCCCAAGCGGGAACATAAAGTACAACGAATAGGATTATAACAATTCATTCGTTCATTAGGTCATTCATAGCCCGGCGAGAGGGCGTGCATTATCTCCAACCACCACCACGTGTAATCCATTAATCATTCATTCATTCGTTCATTCATTCATTCATTACATTCTTTCGTGCACATATATTCGATCGTTCATTCAATCGTTCATAAACTCCTTTTTCCTCCGGGTAGGGAACGGGTTTGCAAGGCCCGAGCCCTCATTCATTAATGCTAGAGGGGTACATGAATTCCCAAAAGCCGGGACCCCTTTCATCCACTAATCTCCTAGTGAAATCCAGGTTACCGAAATTGTTGGAACTAGTATAAATGGATTCCCGTCAGCCCATGCTTCCTCGGTTCACCACTACACTAAGCTCCGGGCCCTCATTCATTGTGATCATTCATACATTTCTCGCCAAAACATTTTGGTAGGACATTCATAATAAAGGCTTTCGTTCAAAAACATTTGCTCGTTAAAACTTGGCATAAATACCTATATAGGGTTTTGGCTTAAAACATACACATTGGCTGTTCGGGTCATATTGTTAACTAATAGAAGAAAAACCCACCTGGTAGACAAAAGAAACCCGACACAGCTCTCACTGCCCGATCTCGTCACCCATTGGATCAAGATCTGTGTGACAAAGGTAGTGTGAGACTCAATCATGACCACATTAGACGCTCGGCTATGCAATATCATGCTATGGAATGCTTAAAATGCAATAATATGTTCAATTATGGTCATGAATATCATAGAATTCAATTGAACACATAATTCAACAAGTTTCGTTCATTATACGGTAAAACCGTATTCAATCCCGTTCATATCATTCATACTTTCATACTTTGCATTCATAATTCATCAATAACATACACCAATCATAAAACATTACTTTAACATAATCACGTTACATATAATTCATAATTACGAATAATAAACGCAAAACAAGCAATAAAAGAGTTCCCCCAAAGCTGTCATTTCAAATGACACGGCCGTGTTGAGTTTTTAAAGGAAACGGACACGGCCGTGTCCGAGGTTTAAAATCAGAAGAATTCAAAGTCGAGGGCTTGACACGGCCGTGTTGAGTTTACAAAGCATTTGGACACGGCCGTGTCCGAGATTTAAATTCAGAAAAATCAAAGTCGAGAGCCCAACACGGCCGTGTCCATTTTCAGTTCAAAGCTGACACGGCCGTGTCAGCTCGTCGTTCTGCGATGGGAAAAGCTTGCAAAACAGGGGCAGCAACAAGGAAGCTCTTATATGGAACTTAGACATGCTCATACTTCACAAAACTCATACAAATCATGTAATTCATTCATATATACAAGAAGTGATGCACAAAATTGGCAAAAGATCATTCAAACCAAGTTAATCATCCATGGAAGTTTTAAGCTCCATTAATGGCACAACATGTAATACATACCCAGCATGAGATTCAAGATATAGAAATGATGAGGAAGTTATAAGGTTCATATTTCATGCATCAATCCCCAATTAAACCATGAGACACCAAAGTTCAAGATCAAACCCTCTATTTATGCTCAAACTCAACACACAATAATCCTTCACTCATGCCAAGCTATTCATAGATGAAAAGATAGAGGAGAAGATGGAGATTCTAAATCCTAACTTACCTTGGAAGAAGATGGAGGATTGATCAAGCTTGAGCTCAAAGCTTGGAGGATCAAAAATGGAGGGTTTCTTGGAATTCTCCTCTTCTCTCTTGGATGAGGATTTGATCGATCAAAATGGGAGCAAAGGAGGAGGAATGCTGATATTTAGTGCTAATATAGGTAGAATTCGGGTCGGTTCAAGTCCGGTTCGTTTAGTAAACGGTTCAAACGAGTTATAAGAAACGAGGTTGTGAAAAGATTCGTTGTCAAGAGTTCAAACGGTATCGAAACAATACAAGGTCAAGTTTAATGGATAGGTAACGTCGAAACAAGTTCAACGCCGATTACGGATCTCGATTTCGAGGTCCGGAGCTCAAGATATCGCGAAAACCGTTCAGGGTTGCCTATATTCAAATAGGTCCCTAAACTTTCAAAAAGTGGCAATTAAGCCCAAACTCAATTTCCAATTGAGTCCAAAACATTCAAATAAGTTACAATCAAGCCCACGATTACACGAACCAAGTAATTTCATTCAATTAACACCGAATTCATGAAATTCACATTCTCACAATTTCATTCATATATTCATAACACATTTTAGAATTCATATAAATTTTAAACAATTAAAACAAATTAGAAACAAATTAAATTAGTAAAACAAGATATAAACTCATATAATTAAATGTAAATTGCGCACGTAACTCTTACCTGCACGTGTGAAAACACGGGGCGTTACAGATTAAGATGGGAAACGAGTCTGGAAGGGAGTAGAGAGAGGCAAGTACCTGGAAAAATACAAATATATGGAAGGTGGCGATATGGAGAACGAGATTCGAGTCGTTTTTCCATATCCAAGCTGAATTGTCATGTTGTGAAGTTGAATTGGAAGATATGGGGCAACAAATGGGAACTATAAAGAAAGGTAAAGACCGGTTGAAGGATTATTCTCGGGGAGAGATTCTTTGCAAGGAAATCTTGCGCTCAGGTTTGAGCAATCGGAAAACAAGCTTAATTCGTCAATCCAAGTTCATAAAGGATAAGGACGGGAGTCTTGATCACGGTGACGGCGAGGAGTAGGGTTCAGAATTATATTGGGGATTCATTTTGTAAGAGAGTTTGAGCAAGGTTGAAGGGCGATCCCTGGGGGTAAATGCAGAGGACAATTCAGTGGATGATGAAGAAATCAGGGATCGTAAACTTGCAATTCCGGACAGTGGAAGATATAAGTGATACAAAAGGATTCATGGAAAGCTTGAAAACCGTGGGAAGGGCAAGGAATAATCACCAAGTCAAAGTAATCTCGGGAGTGGAGGAACGAAGAAAAGCTACTAAGCTAATAGCTTACCACATTGGTGACAGGTTCCAAAGCATTCATAGCACGTGCATCATATTTCGCATTAATTATTTATTCTTCTGGCCTTATGATTATCCGTGCATTTCTATTTCGTTTCGTTACGCTAATGTGATGCATAGTTACTTGATGTAAACGTGACACATGCATCGTCAATTTTAACCCGACATGCATTTTAGTGTTTATTTGATAGGAAGTTCCTTCATCTCACCCACCAAGTATCAATTTAACCGAGCCACCTCAGAATTCAGATGAAAGGAAATAACGGAGTTGCATAGGTAGGTAACGGTGTAGAAAATAAAGAACCTCAAATAAGGGGCAGGTTGATGGAAATGGGATTCAGAAAAAGAAGCGAAATTAGAGTTGGCTTTGGGGTGTTGGATTGAACAAGAATAGAGAAGGGGGTTGCTATGTTCGTTAAATTCCTCCCCCCCCAAATGAAATTGTTTTATTAAGAGTTTCGGTGAAAGATGGATTGATGGAGTTCAAGGATAACGATAGAAAATTTAAGGGGGAGAGCGTAACCAAGAAGCAAAAATTAAAACTTGAAGTTGTGGCTGAAGAAATAAATAATAGGGATAACGGAAGTGCAATTAGGAAGATCCGGGGTTATGTTAGTGAGCGGAAATGAATAAGACGATTTTAACGATTGGCCATTAAAACGAAGGTTAGGCCACTAAATTCGGGCTGAAGGTTTCCACGAGGAATTGGGAAGATAGTTCATTGAATTTTCTACATGTGTAAGTCGATTTGAAGATGGAGGAGTTACGGAGAAGTTAAGGAAACTCTCTAGTTGACTTATCGAGAGGGAATCAATTTGAATTAACACAGAAAGAGATGCTGTCAATAAAGCTTGGTCCAATGAGTTGGAAGGAGTTAAGAAGAAACAAAACCGAAGAGGATGAACATTGAGAAATCTAAATCAAAACCTAGGAATTGTCAAGAACCTTCTGTCTTCGATTTGAGAAATATGGGACTAATTATCGAATATAACCTTCAGGGGGTCAAAGGGAATGAACGGATCATAGGAACGGAAGATGGGAAGGGATTTGTATTGAGAGAGACCATAAGAATAAACATCTTAAGGTCGGGATTGAATCATCAAGGTTGTTCAGAGTGGTTATCCGCGGGGATATGTTAGACTTCGATATGGTAAAGGTAATAACTACAGACCTAAGTTCGGGACAAACGATTTAGGGGTATTCGGGGAGGTCAAGCTCGGTCAATTAAAAAGAATTGGTTGGTCGAACAAAGATTATGGGAAATGGTGAAAACTGGAAACAGTACAAGTCAGAAGGGATTCAAGAGTATAATCCTTAAAGGATTCATCAATTGCTTCACCGGGGTACCCTGAGGAGGTTAAAGCCAAGTTGAGCACAAAGTTTATCTTCAGGACAGATCATGCACTGGACAACGACAACTTACAATTCTAAATTTCGCAACTACGGTGAACGGTACTTATAGCATCCATGATACATGCATCCATACAAACTTAACTCCAATAATTTTTATATTATGTGCTTCGATATCTTATCATGTTAAATTAATTGAAGCAATTGATAACCAACGTGGACGATGTCTGTTACTTGCTTTGAGGTGTCTTACATGATTTTAATTATGGTTTTGCGTGTGTGGCTTGGGAGTATTGCAGACTTCTTTGCTCTTATTTTTGTTCGAGAGACGGGGTGCTCTCTTTGCTTGCGAGAGATGGGGTTCTCTCCTTGTTGTTTGAGAGACGGGGATTCTCTCCTTGTTGTTTGTGAGGAACGGGGTTCCTTCATTAATTGTTTTCAGGCAGATAGTGAATCCGAGGACGGATTCTTTTAAGGGGGAAAGGTTGTAACACCCCAGTTCTTTTATTAGTACAACATGACGTAGATGTTTACTTAATTGCGCAAATTAATTGGTCTTAGTGTTTTCTATATTAAATTTCATTGTTTAATTGTTAAATAAGTGACTAATTGAAATATATGCAATATTTGAATTTGAATTTATGTGAGTAACTTGTGTGCTCCTTAATTGCGCGAATAATTATTTTTACGTGTTTTATGTATTTAATTTTATTTTATATATTAAATGTTAATTATTTAATTTAATGTTATTAATATTAATTACATTTATATAATATAAATATATATATAAGGATGTAGCACCCGAGCGCAAGGTGTCACATCCCCCGCACCGAGACCCGGCCCGAATATGAAATGGACGATCCATACCCGAGCCAAATCACGGCGAACGGGGACATACACACACTCTATGCTAGGCGGGACTAACCCTTGAACCATAAAATCAGAAATTAAAACATTAAAGTGGAAGCAATAAACGAACATGCATCATATATACGTACAATGAGCATCACAGCTCCAAAAGTAAGTCACAACCTTATCCAATTCCATTAGGGCTCAAAACATGTACGCTCCAATGGCAACATTCAAATATAATGATCATAAGTGCAAAATGCGAGTGTAAGACCAATAAACAAAAGGGCTAGAAACGAAAACAAGACCTAAGACTCGAAATCCCGCCTAGCTCCCCTGACACCTGCACAAAACAACTGAAAGCCAAACGGGTTCAGTCCAAAAGGGACTGGTGGGTATAAAAGCAGGGCATAGTAATATATGACTGTAATTAAATATTCACATGCAAGTTATAATCCCAAATGAGGTTTTTAAAGAATTTCCCAAGTGGGTGAATAGAAATCATCAAAAGGGATTATAATGATTGATTTACATTAAGTCAAGGTCATTAGTGGCCCGGCGAGTGGGTGTGCATTATCTCCAACCAACACCTCGTGTAATTCATTAACATTCATTAACATTCATTCATTCATTCTTTCTTTCTTTTCATACATATCATTCTTTCGTGCGCATTCAATAACATTTACACCTTCTTCCTTCGGGTTGGTGGCGGGTTTGCAAGGCCCATCCATCCATTCATTGACCAAAAGGGGAACATGACTCCCCAGATGGCACTCAGCGTCCATTCCTCGCTAACTCCTAACGAGGTCCGGTTACGCCGTTCATTGGTGGGACTAGTGTGAGGGTTTCCCGTCAGCCCATGCCTCCTCGGTTCCCCACTCACACCAAGCCACTGGGCCCCATTCATTGTGAACATTCATTCATTCTCGCCAAAACATTTGGTAGGTTCAAGAAACAAGGGCTTTACGTTTGCAATCATTTACTCGATAAAAGACTCAATATATATATCATATTACTTTGGCTTAAAACATTTCACATAGGGAGATATATCGGGTCGTTTTATCTAAGTAGAAGAGAAACCCACCTTAAACCGCAAAAAGGAGCAAACACAAGCCTCACTGACCGGCCTCGCTTCCAACGGACTCAAAATCTGTGCAAGAGAGGTGAGGTGAGACTCAATATGACCAAATAAGACGCTCGACAATGAAATGATTATGATATGAATGTATAAGAGATGCTATAATGTAATGGACACGTTCATGTGCACTATTAAAGTCTTAAGGACATATAAACGTTCAATTCATTCACTCAATGAAGCATTCGTATTCAAACGAGTTCATGTCCTTCACATTTCACGTCAAAGGAATTTAAATTATATAATCAAGTCGTTCAATCTTTCATTCACTTTCATTCGAATTCATAATTTCAATCAAATTAATTCCAGAAATTCAAATATAATCAAGTACAAGTTAAATCACATTTAAATTTAGAACATAAACAATTAAACACATTCAATCGCATTTACAATTAGAAATTAAACAATTAAATACATTCAATTAAATTTAGGAAATTAAATAAAACATGAAATAGGTAACATTTAAATTCTAAATTTCAATTAAATCAAATAAAAATTAATATTTAATACATATATATATATAATATATTCAATATATATACATACATATACGTATACTATATTATATATACATATATACGTATAAATACACATGCAAATGAATACACATGTATGCAAATATAACAATTTCATTAAATTACCATGCAAAATTACAATCCCATGCATGCAACTACATTAGAAGGCATGCAAATCATGCATTAGTCAAGTCTCATGCAAGAAGAAAAGGGAATGAAACAAACAGCAGCAGCAACTCACGTTAACAGCAAACATGCATGGAAAAAATATAAGGTGACACCCCCGTGTCACCCCCAAAGAGCAAACCGAGACACCCCCGTGTCTCGGTACAGAAGTTCAGACCAAAAACACACCCCCGTTCCAGCTGATAAGACACGAAAAAGACACACCCGTGTCGCAGCAGGTAGCAGCAGCAACAAAACGCAGGTTATCCCCTGTTTTTCTAGCTCAAACGCATTCACAACTCAAGCAACAATTAAGCCATATATGTAGCAAGAAGAAGACATGAAATGCAGTAAAAACTCAGCTCAAAATCACCCCAAATCTGACAGCAAAAGAGCAAGAAGATGCAGCAGTTTTGACAGCAACATATTAGTCCCAAAACAGGGCAAAACTCACGCGAAAACAGGGTATGGTTGATCTCCATTAATCCCAACACACTCATACAAGTTAGGCTAACAAAAGTGCAGCAGAACACCACAAATTCAACCTATAAATCAGTCCTACAACAGTTCAAACATGAAAGCTGTCATACGTGACATTTCTTCAAAGTTTTCTCAATGTTCCAAAGTTGATATCTCATAAATACTTCAACTACCATGCAATTAATGATCATAAATGAAAAGAAGATATCAAAAAAATCATTCTCAAGCTTGGAATCATTCAAATCCATCAAGAATCGAAGAAGATCAATAAAATGCCCAAAAAAGTCTCTATTCAAGATCACCCGAAAAATGCATGAAACCATGATCAAATTTGGGGATGAATGAATGAAAATGACCAGGAATGAACATATAATACAACCCTAAGCTTACCTTGTTGATTAGATGAGGATTGGATGAGATTTGAGCTCCAAAATCTCCAAGGAAACAAGGGTTACGGGATGGAAACTGGAGGGCAGTGACTTTAGCTGAGATTTGTGAATTGTGAGAGGGTTGGTTCGGTTAGGGCAAGGTACAGTAGGTTAGGTGGTTGAGTTAGGGTTCTATAGCCTCAAACCATGGTTAATTTGGTCAACAAATGAATAAGTTATGGCCATTTTAGTGCAACAAGGTCAGTTTCGTCGCCGTTTCGTTTTTCGGTTGAAATTCGGAGGTTCAAATGACGTTAGAAAAATATAAGGCTAACTTTACTAAACTCGAATTTTCGTTACGAGTTAAGCGGAGTTGACGGAACTCGAATCCGAGTTCCCGAGCTCAAGATATTAAATACGGAACCAAGGGTGCGCTAAGTGCTCGTTAGCCCCCGACTTGGATTCCAAAATACAAATTAAATCCGAAACACAAGCAAATGAATTTGAAAATACGAAACGAACAAATATTCATATACAAGACACGTATAAGTTCAACATATTAAATTCGCACAAAATTCCGGTATCAATTCAAATAGAAACGAAGCACTCATACGTAATGAAACAATAAAAACCATAACATTAACTTAAATAAACAACTAAATTCATTCATAATATATTATATATAATATGCATGCATACGTATATAATATATATAATAATTACATGCATGCAATATATATAAGTTATAAATATAAAATGCATGCAAATATGATATATAAGTATGAAATGCATGCCTAATTAAATCCATGCACACACGTACACAAATATATATATATATATATATATATATATATATATATATATATATATTTATATTATATAAATGTAATTAATATTAATAACATTAAATTAAATAATTAACATTTAATATAAAAAATAAAATTAAATACATAAAACACGTAAAAATAATTATTCGCGCAATTAAGGAGCACACAAGTTATTCACATAAATTCAAATTCAAATATTGCATATATTTCAATTAGTCACTTATTTAACAATTAAACAATGAAATTTAATATAGAAAACACTAAGAACAATTAATTTGCGCAATTAAGTAAACATATACGTCATGCTGTACTAATAAAAGAACTGGGCCGTTACATTATGTATGTATGTTATGATTGCACGGGCCCAGGGACATAGTGCATGTAACAGCCCGACTCAGGGCCAAGTTGAGAAAGGTAAGTAAAGGGTAACTCAGGAAGCGTTTATAATCTCGATCCTTAATAATTCACTTCATGCATTGCATTTTATGTGACTTATATGTTTTTATATGTTATAATTTAATTAAATGTTCGTCAATTTAATTCCTTTCTCTATTTAATTTGTACTTTGAAACTCTTTTCATAAAATCCTAGAATTCTAGTATTCATTCCTTTCTAGCACCTAAAACCCCTTCATATACTTCAAAACCCATTCCTACATTTTTAGGTTGGAAATTACGAAAATACCCCTACAGCTCAAAAATATTCCTACATTTCCCGAGACACTTTCACTACCCAATATTTTAACTAAAAGAATCCTCACATTATTTCGAGGATCGTGATACTCTCTGTAAACCACAATTCCCATCCTAACTCCCGTAGTATCAGAAACCGGCAAAAAAAAACCCTAGCTTATGATTCGATCATCAATAAATCCTTACTCATCTACTTTTTGATATTCAAAATTATAACCAAAACGACCCTCAAATTATTTCATGAATTTTCATGCATTTACCAAAAACTCGATTTCACCCCTAGCATATTTATAAATATTTTCCTATTTAAAAATCATCATTTTATTTTAAAACAATTAGCTTTTGATCAATAGTCGAAATTATACTTAAAACAATCCTTGAATTTTCCTCTACATTATAATGATTTTTCCAAACTCTAAACTTTATCATAGCTTCGTTTATATAATTTTCTTATGATTTTCATCATCTTTAGTATTCATAATTTATAAACAAAAACTCCAAATATTTCATATTTATAATCAAAACGAAGCTCACTTTTCACTCATTCTATTATTAATTCAATACATCAAAATTTTATCTCTCGACTCTTGAATAAATTTTATATTATTTTTACATTTATTTTTAATCAAAATGACATCATCCATGACCTCATGGTCTTCTAGAATAATTAAACAAATGAGCATAATTTCTCCACATTTCCTAGTTAATTACCAAGCATTTGTTCATGAAATAATTTAACCACATCTCCAACTTAATTACCAAGCATTTGTTGAAATCTTAGGCAACCACATCTCCCATAAACTTTCATTTATTGCCTAGAAACCCCTCATGACTACCTATAAATACCCCCCTTAAGCCTCATTTATACCTCACAATTCAACACACAAAATCACTCTCTCCCTCTCCATTCTCACGCCACAACCCTCTCTCTCTTTACAAGGTATGTTTTCTTCTATTATTTCATGTTTTATATAATGTTCTTAGTATAGAAATAATAGTAGCATGCCTAGGATTAATTAAATTATGCTTTAGGAATTTATTTTATGAAATATGTGCATAATTGTTAGTTTAAATAACAATGTGTGTACATTATGGAATTTTATTTAATTAGATGCATGAATTATGATATGATATAATGTGCTTGTGTATTTAAATGCTTATGATCTTGTTTGATTAAATTCATGCCTATAGTAATTTATTTAGAATTATTTTTCATAGAAAGTACATATATTTTGCTATATTATGCTTTAATCTTATGTTATGAATATGAATGTGATAGAACATGTTACACACCCTCTTTGAATATTCAAATGAGCTCAAGAACATATTCATAGTGTTCTTGGATGAGTGTGTGTGCATGTGTGTGCCGTGAGTTATGTGTGTGTGTGTATGAATTTGATTTTGTGTTATAAAGTGTTTAATTCATATGAAATTGAATAGTAAATGTTTTTAATAGTAATTTTGACTTTTTGGTCAACTAAAATACCCTTTATTTCGAAATTATTTCAAAAATAATTATAAAATAAGTTTTGGAATATTTAAAGAAATAATTTTTCCAAATTTTCCAAAAATCAATAAACTATGTAATATTTTTCAAAAGGTAACCTACATTGTCAAATTAAACCTTGAATTTCATTTCAAACCTTATAATTAAAATTATAATATAGTTAATAAATATTTGATTAGTTAAAGATTCCATAAACCCTGAATTTATTAATTAAACGGGTGAATTTAGGGTTTACCGGGAAATCTTTAACGCAATACATAATGTGTACCTCCTATAATTATTTGTTACAATATTATGTGCAATTAGATTAGTTAAGAACTAAGAACCTAGTTCTAAGTCAGTAGTAGTTATTACTTTCAGGCGAACATAGGATCGAAGAGTGGAATCCTCACAGTTCCACTTAAGTCTCGATACCGGTGAGGGTTTTAAATCTTTTCAACTGAAATCATGATAAAATACTTTACTTTATTTTCTTGAATTTCCTTTCAAGTTATTCTTCCCTTTATGGGAAAATAATTCTTGTTAATTATTGAAAACATACATTTACCCGAAAAGTACTTAGTACTTTCTTACGGGTAAATATTCTCGTCTTGCAAGTAAAAATTATTGTTTTTTCCTATGGGCCCGGTGGTATTGGTAGAAGTAGTAGTCCGGGAGGCACGGGCCGAGGTCTACTATTATACCAGCCGCCAACTAGATCTTGGTGGTGGTCTAACTGGAGGTTAGTTATTCCACACCAAGTGACGGGAAAAGGTACGCCCCTCCCACAATCTTGTTCATCGTCACTAGGGCTTGCAACCCTACGTGACACCGGAGGAAGAAGGATGGTACTCTCGTATTTGTTTTATTAAGTACCGGCACCTTGATCAGTGTCGTTACTATTTTTCTCGGATTTTACGGAGTTAAGGTTGGAGACGCCTAGCTTGCGGGCATAAAAATCATTTTCAAAACGGTTCATAAAGTTTCTAAAGTATAGCCTATATTCCCCCTACTCCTATTTCAAACAAATATGAACCGGATATTATTGTCATATACCTATTTGTTATTATATAGTATATACATTTCAAACCAAGATTTTCTTGGTCAAAACATTTTCAAAATCTTACTTATAATCCTATACCTCAAACCCCCCGTCACTTAGTCATTTTGACTAACCCTCCTACTCTTCTAATTCATGATTTCAGGAATCGTTACAGCGACGCCTTAGAGGTATCTTGAAGCTTTAAGGTGTCACTTTTCAGTCATTTAGATTAATCACGAGTGCATGTACATCTCTCCATAAGCACTCTCTCCTGTGAAATAGCCCTATCGTTGTAATTACATATCCAACTTAATAATATATGCTTTGCTATGTATTGCCCCCTTTTAGTTGCTCAAGTTTATTTTCCGTTGCCTTTAAATTTCATACTCTGGTATTGTATAGTCTTGTCCGTTCGCCGGAGTATTTCTCGAGTGCTAGGTCTCACATCCACTCGGGAAGTACAACGGTGTGGGGTTGTAGTGTTAAGGGGCGCTACAGCTAAGGTGGTATCAGAGCATCAGGTTTAGATAAAGAGAAGCATACTAACCGTGATGCATATATATGACGTATTTTGATCATCTTACACTGTTATTTCATGTTACTTTACCTTTCTGCATCATGAGTCTTAGAGTCGCTTCAAGATACCAGCAGGACCGTGAGTACTAATGTTATTTCTTTTTGCACTTTATGTTTGATGATTGATGTTATTTGGTGATTATTGTTCTGAAATGATCTTTGAGACATTCTTACCCCACATGCATTATATTTCTTATGTGATTGTAATTTCAGCATTCACAATGCCTCAACGAAGAACAACACGAAACAACTCCCCATCACCACAAGATCCACCCGGACACCCCGAACTTGTAGAAGCCTTAAGACAATTCGTTCGAACTTGTACACCTGGGAATAACCCTACCAACGAACGATCCCTAGAAAGGTTTCTCCGAATGAATCCCCCAAAATTCTTTGGAGAACCTAACGACCTGAAGGCTGAAAACTGGATAGCCAGTTTGGAAAAGATTTATGAGGCTATGGATATATTTCCCGAGGAACGGGAACGAGTGCAGTATGCGGCCTTTCTCTTAGAAGGACCCGCTTTGAGTTGGTGGAAACACGTCAAGCTAACCTGGATAGAAGACCACACTGATTACAGTTGGGCGGAGTTTGTGAAGGAATTTCAGAATAAGTATATTCCTCAAGTGATAAGGGACACTAGAGAGGCTTAATTCATGACTTTAACACAGGGTTATATGTCAGTAGCAGAATACGAGGCAAAATTTGTGAGGTTAATTCAGTATGCTCCACATATTTTGAATGATGAACGAAGGAAGACCAAGCGATTCATTGATGGATTGAAGCCAGACCTTCGATGGGCTTTAGCTTCATTAGATATTGAAACTTATAATAAAGCGGTCGATAAAGCCCTGAAAACCGAAGCAGCTCACAAGAACATTCGTCTGGCAGCCAATCGCCCTGGTCCCCCTCCAAATAAGCCCTCTCAAGGAATGAAACGACCCGCTGGACCATCCAGCCAGAAATTTGGAAAGAAACCCACACTAGCCCAGCAAAAGCCTAAGTCAGTCCCATCCAATTCACAAGAGGAGATCACTTGTGAATATTGTCACAAACAGGGACATACTGAACAAGACTGTCGAAAGAAAGCTGGCACATGTTTGTGGTGTGGAGACCCTAATCATCAGTTTAATACATGCCCAAAGAGACCGGGACCTAAGGAAAAGGAGAAGACTGTGGGAAAGTCTGGAAAGCCACTTGTCAAAGGAAAAGCTTACGCGTTGGAAGGAAACGAGGATCCAGACCCTTCGGATGTTGTGGAAGGTACGGTACACATCCTAAACACGCCAGTTAAGGTCTTATATGACCCTGGTGCCACGCATTCATTCATTGCATCAAATTTATGTGCGCGTTTAAATTTTCCACTTGAATGCTCATCATATAATTTCGAGATAAGTTCCCCTTTGGGAGCTTGTTTAATAACGGATCGAGTATATAAACGCTGCCCTATACAAATCGGTGATCGTTACTACCCAATGGATCTCATCGAACTTCCAATAACAAGATATGGAATTATTCTGGGAATGGATTGGCTCTACAATTACCATGCTAAGTTGGATTGTTTCAAGAAAGAAATCATCTTAGGACAAGATGAAAGTTGGATTCCTGAAGACAAGAGATCCGTAGCAATCATTTCTATGACAGAAGCTAAGAAGTTGGTTCAAAAGGGAGCTACAGGGTTCATTGCCTATCTCCTAAATAGGCCAAAGGACCAACTTAAGGTTGAGGAGGTAGAAGTGGTAAATGAGTTTCTCGACGTTTTCCCAGAACATCTAAACTCGCTACCACCAGATCGCGAGTTAGAATTTGTAATCGATACGATCCCTGGGGCAGAGCCTTTCTCTAAAACCCCTTATCGGATGGCCCCAGCCGAACTTCAGGAGTTGAGAAAACAACTTGATGATTTGGTTGAATCAAGATATATCCGTCCCAGTACATCACCTTGGGGAGCACCAGTGTTGTTTGTAAAGAAGAAAGATGGGACATTACGGATGTGCATCGATTACCGAGAACTTAATCGAATGACCATAAAGAACAAATACCCTCTACCCCATATAGAGGAGTTATTTGATGTCCTTCAAGGATCTCGAGTCTATTCCAAGTTAGACTTAAGGCAAGGGTATTATCAATTAAAGATTAGGGAGGAAGATATCCCTAAAACAGCTTTCAATACCCGCTATGGACACTTTGAATTCATAGTAATGCCTTTTGGATTGACCAATGCACCTGCTGCGTTCATGGACATGATGCACCGGATATTCCGACCATGTCTGGATAAATTTGTGGTCATATTCATCGATGACATACTGGTATTTTCCAAAACGCCTGAGGAACATGCTGAACATCTCCGCATAGTGTTAAGTATTTTGCGAGATCACAAGCTATATGCTAAGTTCAGTAAATGTGAGTTCTGGATAGAAAAAGTTGCGTTCCTCGGACATATAATCTCGGGATCAGGTGTTGAGGTAGATCCTTCGAAAATTGAAGCAATTACAAATTGGAAAATACCAAGGAATCCATCAGAGGTGAGAAGTTTCCTAGGACTTGCAGGCTATTATCGCAGATTTGTAAAGGACTTCTTTAAGATAGCCGCACCTCTTACAAAGTTAACGAAGAAGGAAAGAAAGTTTGAATGGACTGAACAATGCGAACAAAGTTTTCAAGAATTAAAGCGACGATTGACATCTGCACCAGTACTAACCTTACCTGAAGGGAAGGAAGGTTATACAGTTTATACCGATGCCTCTAAAGAAGGGCTAGGTTGTGTATTGATGCAGCACGGAAAAGTTATAGCCTATGCCTCAAGAAAGCTCAAACCTCATGAGGAAAACTACCCTACTCATGACTTGGAATTAGCAGCAATTGTGTTTGCTCTTACCAAGTGGAGACATTATCTTTACGGGGTTACCTTTGAAGTTTTCACTGATCACAAGAGCCTACGGTATCTTTTTACTCAAAAGGAGTTGAATATGAGGCAAAGGAGATGGATGGAATTTCTGGAAGATTACGACTGTGTAATCCAGTACCATCCAGGAAAAGCTAACGTAGTGGCTGATGCTCTAAGTCGGAAATCAAGCTTAGCATCACTCTCAAGGAAGCCTTCAAGTAACCCACGAAAATCGGTGAAAGTAATCTCACGAGCTCGATTAGCAAATTTAGTGGTAT
The DNA here is from genome assembly GCA_037501455.1 of Lantana camara. Lineage (NCBI taxonomy): Eukaryota > Viridiplantae > Streptophyta > Magnoliopsida > Lamiales > Verbenaceae > Lantana > Lantana camara. The sequence goes on from CM074858.1 coordinate 59,624,194, forward strand.
TGCCGCCACTAAAGGAAAAGATAAAAGAAGCTCAGGCTCAGGATGAATGGATTCAGAAGTGTCTCAAATCCAAAGAAAAGGATCTTGAAGAAAAATTCAAAACCGATAATCAAGGGATTTTGAGATACAAGGATCGGGTCTGCATGCCTAATGTCATTCGAAAGGAAATATTGGACGAGGCACACAAAACTCGTTACTCGATACATCCCGGAGGAACTAAGATGTATCAAGACCTCACGAAACATTTCTGGTGGAACGGCATGAAAAGAGACATAGCCAATTACATCAAGAAATGTCTAACTTGTCAACGAGTTAAAGCAGAACATCAGAGACCTGGAGGATTGTTGCAACCATTATCTATCCCTACTTGGAAATGGGATCAGGTAACCATGGATTTTGTTTATGGATTACCCAAGGTTAAAGGAGGATTTGATGGTATTTGGGTTGTCATCGATAGATTAACAAAATCCGCACACTTCTTACCTGTCAAAGCAACTGATAAAGTTAACTCGCTAGCCAAGCTCTATCAAAAGGAAATTATTCGGTTGCATGGAGTACCTCTTGGAATAGTTTCAGACAGGGACCCAAAGTTCACTTCACAACTTTGGCAAAACATTCAAGAAATGATGGGTACCAAGTTAAACTTCAGCACAGCAGCACATCCTCAGACCGACGGGCAATCTGAAAGAACCATCCGATACCTGGAAGATATGTTAAGGGCTTGTGCCTTAGATTTCCAAGATAATTGGAAGGATTGCCTACCCCTTGTGGAGTTTGCATACAACAACAGCTATCAAGCTTCTATCCAAGTTGCACCTTACGAGGCTTTATATGGAAGAAAATGTAGATCTCCATTATACTGGGATATGGATGAAACCAAGGAAATTAAAAAGAAACCCCGAGGGAATATTGCTAAAAGATGGGTGGAAGAAGCAACAGAGAAAGTTGAAATCATCAAGCAGAAAATGAAAGCTGCCCAAGATCGGCAGAAAAGTTATGCTGATAATCGAAGAAGGGACATAGAATTCGCAGTGGGCGAAAAGGTATTCTTGAAAGCATCTCCAAGAAAAGGGTTTACACGAATTGGGAAAGGAGGAAAGCTAAACCCTCGATATATAGGACCTTTTGAGATACTGGAACGTATCGGTCCAACAGCTTATCGCCTAGACCTACCAGCAAGTCTTACTGGGATACATAACGTATTCCATGTGTCCCAACTCCGAAAATACTTTGCTGATGATTCACATATCCTACCTGTTGAAGAAGTACCACTAGAACCCGACCTCACTTATGAAGTAAAACCAGTCAGAATCTTGGATAGGAAATTCCAAGAGTTGAGGAACCGAAGAATTCCCCTTGTTAGAATCTTATGGAAAAGAAATGGTACAGAAGAACAGACTTGGGAAACAGAGGAAAAGATGTTGAAACATTATCCAGGATTGTTCAAGGACAGTAATAGAATCTGAGGACAGATTCTTTTAAAGGGGGGAAGATTGTAACAGCCCGACTCAGGGCCAAGTTGAGAAAGGTAAGTAAAGGGTAACTCAGGAAGCGTTTATAATCTCGATCCTTAATAATTCACTTCATGCATTGCATTTTATGTGACTTATATGTTTTTATATGTTATAATTTAGTTAAATGTTCGTCAATTTAATTCCTTTCTCTATTTAATTTGTACTTTGAAACTCTTTTCATAAAATCCTAGAATTCTAGTATTCATTCCTTTCTAGCACCTAAAACCCCTTCATATACTTCAAAACCCATTCCTACATTTTTAGGTTGGAAATTACGAAAATACCCCTACAGCTCAAAAATATTCCTACATTTCTCGAGACACTTTCACTACCCAATATTTTAACCAAAAGAATCCTCACATTATTTCGAGGATCGCGATACTCTCTGTAAACCACAATTCCCATCCTAACTCCTGTAGTATCAGAAACCGGCAAAAAAAACCCTAGCTTATGATTCGATCATCAATAAATCCTTACTCATCTACTTTTTGATATTCAAAATTATAACCAAAACGACCCTCAAATTATTTCATGAATTTTCATGCATTTACCAAAAACTCGATTTCACCCCTAGCATATTTATAAATATTTTCCTATTTAAAAATCATCATTTTATTTTAAAACAATTAGCTTTTGATCAATAGTCGAAATTATACTTAAAATAATCCTTGAATTTTCCTCTACATTATAATGATTTTTCCAAACTCTAAACTTTATCATAGCTTCGTTTATATAATTTTCTTATGATTTTCATCATCTTTAGTATTCATAATTTGTAAACAAAAACTCCAAATATTTCATATTTATAATCAAAACGAAGCTCACTTTTCACTCATTCTATTATTAATTCACTACATCAAAATTTTATCTCTCGACTCTTGAATAAATTTTATATTATTTTTACATTTATTTTTAATCAAAATGACATCATCCATGACCTCATGGTCTTCTAGAATAATTAAACAAATGAGCATAATTTCTCCACATTTCCTAGTTAATTACCAAGCATTTGTTCATGAAATAATTTAACCACATCTCCAACTTAATTACCAAGCATTTGTTGAAATCTTAGGCAACCACATCTCCCATAAACTTTCATTTATTGCCTAGAAACCCCTCATGACTACCTATAAATACCCCCCTTAAGCCTCATTTATACCTCACAATTCAACACACAAAATCACTCTCTCCCTCTCCATTCTCACGCCACAACCCTCTCTCTCTCTACAAGGTATGTTTTCTTCTATTATTTCATGTTTTATATAATGTTCTTAGTATAGAAATAATAGTAGCATGCCTAGGATTAATTAAATTATGCTTTAGGAATTTATTTTATGAAATATGTGCATAATTGTTAGTTTAAATAACAATGTGTGTACATTATGGAATTTTATTTAATTAGATGCATGAATTATGATATGATATAATGTGCTTGTGTATTTAAATGCTTATGATCTTGTTTGATTAAATTCATGCCTATAGTAATTTATTTAGAATTATTTTTCATAGAAAGTACATATATTTTGCTATATTATGCTTTAATCTTATGTTATGAATATGAATGTGATAGAACATGTTACACACCCTCTTTGAATATTCAAATGAGCTCAAGAACATATTCATAGTGTTCTTGGATGAGTGTGTGTGCATGTGTGTGCCGTGAGTTATGTGTGTGTGTGTATGAATTTGATTTTGTGTTATAAAGTGTTTAATTCATATGAAATTGAATAGTAAATGTTTTTAATAGTAATTTTGACTTTTTGGTCAACTAAAATACCCTTTATTTCGAAATTATTTCAAAAATAATTATAAAATAAGTTTTGGAATATTTAAAGAAATAATTTTTCCAAATTTTCCAAAAATCAATAAACTATGTAATATTTTTCAAAAGGTAACCTACATTGTCAAATTAAACCTTGAATTTCATTTCAAACCTTATAATTAAAATTATAATATAGTTAATAAATATTTGATTAGTTAAAGATTCCATAAACCCTGAATTTATTAATTAAACGGGTGAATTTAGGGTTTACCGGGAAATCTTTAACGCAATACATAATGTGTACCTCCTATAATTATTTGTTACAATATTATGTGCAATTAGATTAGTTAAGAACTAAGAACCTAGTTCTAAGTCAGTAGTAGTTATTACTTTCAGGCGAACATAGGATCGAAGAGTGGAATCCTCACAGTTCCACTTAAGTCTCGATACCGGTGAGGGTTTTAAATCTTTTCAACTGAAATCATGATAAAATACTTTACTTTATTTTCTTGAATTTCCTTTCAAGTTATTCTTCCCTTTATGGGAAAATAATTCTTGTTAATTATTGAAAACATACATTTACCCGAAAAGTACTTAGTACTTTCTTACGGGTAAATATTCTCGTCTTGCAAGTAAAAATTATTGTTTTTTCCTATGGGCCCGGTGGTATTGGTAGAAGTAGTAGTCCGGGAGGCACGGGCCGAGGTCTACTATTATACCAGCCGCCAACTAGATCTTGGTGGTGGTCTAACTGGAGGTTAGTTATTCCACACCAAGTGACGGGAAAAGGTACGCCCCTCCCACAATCTTGTTCATCGTCACTAGGGCTTGCAACCCTACGTGACACCGGAGGAAGAAGGATGGTACTCTCGTATTTGTTTTATTAAGTACCGGCACCTTGATCAGTGTCGTTACTATTTTTCTCGGATTTTACGGAGTTAAGGTTGGAGACGCCTAGCTTGCGGGCATAAAAATCATTTTCAAAACGGTTCATAAAGTTTCTAAAGTATAGCCTATATTCCCCCTACTCCTATTTCAAACAAATATGAACCGGATATTATTGTCATATACCTATTTGTTATTATATAGTATATACATTTCAAACCAAGATTTTCTTGGTCAAAACATTTTCAAAATCTTACTTATAATCCTATACCTCAAACCCCCCGTCACTTAGTCATTTTGACTAACCCTCCTACTCTTTTAATTCATGATTTCAGGAATCGTTACAGCGACGCCTTAGAGGTATCTTGAAGCTTTAAGGTGTCACTTTTCAGTCATTTAGATTAATCACGAGTGCATGTACATCTCTCCATAAGCACTCTCTCCTGTGAAATAGCCCTATCGTTGTAATTACATATCCAACTTAATAATATATGCTTTGCTATGTATTGCCCCCTTTTAGTTGCTCAAGTTTATTTTCCGTTGCCTTTAAATTTCATACTCTGGTATTGTATAGTCTTGTCCGTTCGCCGGAGTATTTCTCGAGTGCTAGGTCTCACATCCACTCGGGAAGTACAACGGTGCGGGGTTGTAGTGTTAAGGGGCGCTACAGTGCAAGTAGCTATCCGGGGAGGCAAGGGCCGACGGTGATCCCTTGTACTAGTCCCACCATATTTGCGATGATACCGGCCCTCGCTAGGAAGTTTAGCGGGGAATGGGAGCTGAGTGCCCTTGGGAGAGTCATGAAACCCCATTGGCCTATGTATGAGGTGGTCGGGTCTTGCTAACCCGTCCACCACCCGGAGGAAGAAGGCTGGAACTTATTTTATAATTATGATTATGTTATGATTGATATGTACCGTGCGGGAAGGCCGGGACACGGATTGCCCAAACGAATATGTTTTATGATATGATATATGATCTGTGTGTATTATGATATATTGCATGATCGCCTAATTAATATATTAATGATATTTATCGTACACGGTCGGAGTTTGGTTGGAGATAATGCACGCTCACTCGCCGAGCCTTTATGTTTATGTATGAATTATGAACTTAATGAATTTAATATAATTAGTCGTAAAGTCCGAGCATTGCTTATTTATTCTCTTGCCCTTTTTGGGAACTATTTTAAATAAAACCTTGCTCGGGATTTATGACTTGCATGTGCATGTTTTATATATACATATATCGCTCCTGCTCACTCAGTCTTCTAGAGATTGACCCTCTCCCTCCCCAACATTTTAGTGCGTAGGTAGCGTTGGAGTTTCGAGCTAGGCGGAGTTTTGGTTGAGTCTTTCAGTCGGTGAAGTTAAGTTAGAAGAGTCTCTGCACTCAGATATGTATTTAAATCGTGTATGATTCGATCTTGTGAGTTGATGAACTTAAATCTTTATGTATTTGTTATTGAATTACCCTTTCCGGGCTTTGTTATGAGCTAAAAGAGGCCTGAGGAGCCCAAGTCTGCTTGTGGTTCTTGTGTTTAACTTCTGTAGGCCTGTGGCCAATGCATGTGTTTGGATTTTAGTATCCCGATGCATTATGTTTGGTTAAATGGTTTTAATTGCAGGGTCTAAGTTCCGCCTAGCCTAGGAGGGTTGTTTTGTTTGTCTCCCATTCGCTATGGTTCAATATGGGTGCGGACTTCCTATTTCGTTACTCGTGTTGAGCCATAGTGCGGGGGATGTGGTGCCTCACGTGCGGGGTGCTACATCCTTAAGTGGTATCAGAGCCCGGTTGCAAAACCGGTGTTCTCGTGTCGTGTTAGAGTTAGTCTAGGTCATACGGCTTAGGAACTATGTGACAATGTGTGCATTGCATCGATCTTGAACATGAGATTTATCTTTCCTTTTGAATTTTGTTGAACTATCTGATGCATTATTATATGGATCCTTGCCTTTAGTGTTGTATATGTGCCATGAGCATGCATTAATCGCATGTATATATTTTCGAAATGAGTTATGATTTCTAGGTTATGAAGATGATATCAAACCACGGCCAAGTATCACGCTAACATCGCCCTATTGCGAGCTCTTTTTGAGGTATAGAGGATAGGAAGGATGCACCGGGGAGGAATGTGGAGAATGCTAGATACGTGGCTTCATAGACAGAGTTAGAATTAATGGTTAGGACTCGGAATGGGAGGTTTAACTTTGAAGATGCGAGGGTAGCGGGACATTTGGTGAAATAGGAGTTAATCGCGGGATGGTTGTGACTCAGAAGATCAATCTATGTGAATCCACTACTTAGGGTGCTTTAATCGAATTCAAGGGATTGCTCAACCTAAGGAATGGAGTATATGAACCTTGAAGGTATTTTAGTTTAGGATTCAGGTAAAATGGATCTGGTGAGAATTAAGCCCAAGGATTGTCAAGGGCTTTTAAATAAACCTGGTAATTAGAAATCGACTTTTAGAAGTCAAGATCGGGAAGAGGTTGGATATGGCTGTTCGGGATTTTGACTAAGATGGGAAGCAAGTTAAGAAGGGGTTAAAGAAAGATAAGTAATATGATAAGTACAATTCATGAAGGGTGATAATGCTAAGGACAGGATTAGAGTTCATTCTCCAAATCCAAGCTGAATTGGCATGTTGTGAGGTCGACTTGGGATATATAGAGCAACAAATGGAAACGGTAAAGAAAGGCAAAGACATTTTGGAAGGAAAGCATGCGCGCAAGTGGGAGCAATTGGAAAGCAAGTTCTATTCCCAATCTAAACCCGTAAGGGATAAACAAAGGAATCTTGATCAGGGTAACGTCTCGAAGTAGGATTTGGAAACACAGTCGGGGTAATTTTATAAGAGAGTTGGGCATTATTGAAGGGCGATTTTCGGGGAGAAATCTGGATGCTAATTCCGTAGAGGTAGAAGAAGTTAGGGATTGAGAAATTGCAATCTCGGATCATGGAAGGTACGAGTTGATGCACAAAGATTCGTGGAAAATTTGAAGACCGTGGGGAAAGATGAAGCATGATTAGCGAGTCAAAGTAACCTCGTGATTGGAGGAACGAGGAAAAGCTACTGAGCTAACAGCTTACCCTATTGGTGACAGGTCCCAAGACATTCATAGCACGTGCATCATACTTCGCATCAATTATTTATTCTTCTAACCTTATGTTTATACGTGCATTTCTATTTGGTTTCGTTGCGCTAAAGTGTTGCATAATTGCTTGATGTAAACATGACACATGCATTGACATCTTTACCCGACATGCATTTTAGTGTTTACTTGGTAGGAAGTTCTTTCACCTCACTCAACAAGTATCTTTTCAACTGGCCATATCTGGATGATGAGGAAACGCAATAACAGGATGGCACATGATAAGGAAGATGACTTCGAAAAATAAAGAACTTCAGGTAAGGGATAGGTCGGTGGAAAGGAACTCCAAAGGAAAGTGAGATTAGATTTGGCTTCGGGCTGTTCGGATCGAATAAGAATAGAGAAGAGGGATTTGATTATCAAGAGGATTGGAGGAAAGTTAAAAGACAAGTCTTTGGGTTGCTATATTATTTAAAACCCTCCCCAATGAAATTTCCATAAAAAATTTTGACGAAAGAAGGATCGACGGAGTTCAACATGTAACAGCGGAAAATTTTAAGGGGGAGAGCTGAAAAGAGACAAATTAGAAATTAGAGGTCGTGCCAAAGAAATAATTAGTAGAAATAATAGAAATATAATTAAGAAAGATCGGGGAATTTTATGGTGGTGAGCGAAGAGGAATAATACTACCTTAAAGGTTAATCATGGAAGTGAGGGCTAAGTCACTAAATTCGGGTTGAAGATTATCATGAGGGCTAGAGAAATAGCTTATCGAATCTTTCGATAGATGCAAGTGCGATTTGGAGGCAAAGAAGTTATGAAGAAGTTAAGGGAAACTCTCTAGTTGAAGTGTCGAGAAAAAATCGATTCAAATTAGCCTAAGAAAAGGATGCTATCAATAAAGCCTGGTTCAATGAGTTCAGAAGGAGTTAAGAAGAAACAAAATCAGAGAGGATAAACATTGGAAAAACTAAATTAGACTCTAAGAATCGTCAAGGTTGTCAAGAGCGGTTATCCTCGGGGATATGTTAAACATCGATATGGGTAAGGATGGAAGATATGGACTGGTCATCGGAACGAATATTCTAAACATAAAAGTGGATGTCAATTGGATTACTTGGAAGAGTTAGTCCGACTGAAAGAATATAATAGGGATTGAGGAAGGATCGAAGAAGTTGAGTAGAAATAAAAGTCAGAAGGGATCTAAGAGTATAATCTTTAAAGGATTCATCAATTGCTTCACCGGGGTACCCTGAAGAGGTTAAAGACAAGCTGAGCACTGAGTTTATCTTCGGGACAGATCATACACTGGACAACGACAACTCACAATTTTAAATTTCGCAACTACGGTAAACGGTACTTATAGCATCCATGATACATACATTCAAACGAATTTAATTCAAATAATTTCTTTGTTATGTGCTCCGATTTCTTATCAAGTTAAATTACTTGGAGTAATTGATAATCAACGTGGATGATATCTGTTACTTGCTTTGTGGTGTCTTACGTGATGTTAATTAGGGTTTCGCGTGTGTTGCTTAGGAGTATTGGAGACTTCCTTGCTTTATTTTTGGTTGAGAGATGGGGTGCTCTCTTTGTTTGTAAGAGACGGGGGTTCTCTTATTTTTGTTCGAGAGACGGGGTGCTCTCTTTGTTTGCGAGAGACGGGGGTTCCCTCATTGTTGTTGGAGAGACGGGGTTCTCTCATTATTGCTCGAGAGACGGGGTTCCCTCATTGTTGTTGGAGAGATGGGGTTCTCTCATTATTGCTCGAGAGACGGGGCTCTCTCCTGATTGCTTGCGAGAGACGGGGAATCTCTCATTGGTTGTTTTTAGGCGTGTTGTGAATCCGAGGACGGATTCTTTTTAGGGGGAGAGATTATAATACCCCGGTTTTTCACTTATACTAATGTGTCGTATTTATTTATAAATTACGCAATTAAATTATTTAATTATGTGATTAATTGTTTATAAGTGTTTAAATATTTAATTTTAATATAAATTGTTATTAGTTTATTTTATTTTATTTTATTTTATTAATTTATTATATTTTAATCTTATAAATTTACTATGTTTAATTTAATAAATAAGTGTTAATGATAATTATTTATTTCCTTAATTATTCTAATTAATTAATTTTATAATTTCGCTGATCTTTTTGTTTAAAATAGAATAGAATTTAAATTTTGTTAATTAATTTGAAATATTTTAAAATTGTTAAGGTATTGTTTTGAGTGATTTAAACGTGCTTCGTTTTTATATGATTTGATACCGAAATTTCGTGCAAATTTAATATGTCAGAGTTATACATGTCTTGTATATGAATATATGCTCGTTACATGTTTTCGGGTTTATGTGCTTGAGTTACGAATTTAATTTGATTTGTGGAACCAAATCGGGGGCTAACGAGCAATTAGCGCACCCTTGGTTCCGTATTTGATATCTTGAGCTCGGGAACTCGGATTCGAGTTCCATCAACTTTGTTGGACTCGTATCGAAGATTCGAGTTTAGTAAACTTAGCCTTTTATTTTTCCGAAATCATTTGAACCTCTGAAATCCAACCAAAAAACGAAACGGCACCAAAACTGCCACATTTTACTAAAATGACCATAACTTTATCAAACCTTAACCAAATTAACTATGGTTGGAGTCCTTATAACCCTAATTCAGCCCAGTATCTCCCCATACTCAGCCCCAACCGAACTTATCCTCACACAAACAAGAAATCTCAGCCAAAGCTACTGACTTCCAATTCATGCCGTAACCTTGCCTTCCTCGGAGATTTTGGAGCTCAAATCTCTTCCAACCTTCACCCAATCAACAAGGTAAGCTTAGGGTTGTATACATTCAATATGTGTCATTTTAAGCTATGCATCCCCAATTTTGATCATGGTTTCATGAGTTTATGGCTGAATTTGAGAAATAGTTAGGTTTGAGCATTAAGGTTGATCTCCTCCGTTTCTTGATGGATTTGTTTGATTCCAAGCATGAAAATGATTGTTTTGACTTCTTCTTTGCATTTATGATCATTGATTAAATGGTAGTTGAAGTATTCATGAGTTATCATTAATGGCACCTTGAGAAATTGGAAAAAATGATCATCTTTTATCTCCTTATTGAACTGAACTGCTGCTGCCGCTGCTGCGTTTTAGGATAGAAATTGCTATTAATTGTTGATCATTTTAGACTTATTTGTGCCCCCTACATACCTGATCATGTGGCATAAGGAGTGGTTTGGTTGTTGCTCTGTTTTGCTTCATTCTCATACCCTATTTTGGCCTGAACTGCTGCGTCTGTTGTTACTCTTTCTTCCTTGTTTCTTGGCTGTCATTTTCAGTTAATTGGTAGGTGTTTTGGGTATGCTTTGCTGCTGATTGATAGCCTTGGTTGCTGCTTCTTGCTGCTGCGTTTTCTTGCAAGAAAAATAGGGGATCAAGCTGTGAGCTACTGTTGTCGCACGTCTATACTACAACTCCCCGGCCGGGGAGATTTTATGCATGAAAAAGCCCGGCCGGGTAGCTCTGGTACAGAAGTTGTGGTGTGTTGCTGCTGCTTTCTCCTTCTTTCCTTGCTTGTTTTGTTGTGTGAGTTTCATTTGCTTCCTCTTCATGCATGACTGCTGCATGTTCGGTTGTGTGTGTCTATTTATATATATGTGTGATGCATGTGTGTTTGTGTGTTTGTGTAGAGTGCATGCATGTGTGTTACGTGCATGTATATATATATATATATATGTGTGATGCATGTGTGTTTGTGTAGAGTGCATGCATGTGTGTTACGTGCATGTATATATATATGTGATACAATTCATGCATGATATATATATATATATATATATATATATATATATATATATATATATATATATATATATATATATATATTATGTTTTTAATAGAATGCATGCATGTATTACGTAGAAATATGTATAAGTATATTTAGATATATTATAATATTATTTAAATGCATGATTAAGTATATATGTTTATTATATATTAAGTATTGTTTAATTTAATTAAACTATGGAAATTAAATTGTTACCTATTTCATGTTTTTATCTAATTTCCGATTTTGATTTGGATCTATTTATTTGGTAATTCTTAAATTGTAAACGTGTTATTGTATATGATATGATCGTTATTTGAATTCTTGAATTAAATTGTTATGAAATGTATAAGGAATGAACTTGAATGAATTTGAACGCTTGCTTGAACGAATGAATGGCTCGTTTATGAGATTTAAATGCTTTATATGCATATATATATATATATATATACATACATATATATATATATATATATATATTTATTCTATATTTTAAGTATTAATTGATTTGTTTTAATTAGAATTTAATTGATATCTATTTCACGTTTTTAAAATTACCGAGGATGGCTTCAACATTTTATTTATTTTATTTTAATTGTAAACGTGAAATAGTACATGTTATGATTATTATATGAACTTCTTAGATTAAACTGATATGAAAAGTGAATTTATGCACTTGAATGAATAAATAAACGAATGCCCTAGTTATATGCCTTAAATTCCTTAATAGTGCACTTGAACATTTTCATGACATAATATTATTTCTTATGCATTCACATCATGATCATATAGGCACTCGGTAACTCGTATCCTTGTATCTTCATTTTCCAGGTGAGGGCGTTTTCGTTCTAGTTACATACTAAACCCTACAACCTTACGTGACAAGTTTGGCCAAAACCTTATGTATCTATACATATGTTACTTTTAAAGTCGAGTCATCGAGTAAATATTAATCGAGTAAACCCTTTTCTAATGAATTATGAAATATGTTAGGTTTCTTATGAATCAAATGTTTTGGAGAGATTATGTATGTATGTTATGATTGCACGGGCCCAGGGACTTAGTGCAAGTGGCTATCCGGGGAGGCAAGGGCCGACGGTGATCCCTTGTACTAGTGCCACCATATTTGTGGTGATACTGGCCCTCGCTAGGAAGTTTAGCGGGGAATGGGAGCTGAGTGCCCTTGGGGGAGTCATGAAACCCCATTGGCCTATGTATGAGGTGGTCGGGTCTTGCTAACCCGTCCACCACCAGGAGGAAGAAGGCTGGAACTTATTTTATGATTATGATTATGTTATGATTGATATGTACCGTGCGGGAAGGCCGGGACACGAATTGCCCAAACGAATATGTTTTATGATATGATATATGATCTGTGTGTATTATGATATATTGCATGATCGCCTAATTAATATATTAATGATATTTATCGTACACGGTCGGAGTTTGGTTGGAGATAATGCACGCTCACTCGCCGAGCCTTTATGTTTATGTATGAATTATGAACTTAATGAATTTAATATAATTGGTCGTAAAGTCCGAGCATTGCTTATTTATTCTCTTGCCCTTTTTGGGAACTATTTTAAATAAAACCTTGCTCGTGATTTATGACTTGCATGTGCATGTTTTATATATACGTATATCGCTCCTACTCACTCAGTCTTCTAGAGACTGATCCTCTCCCTTCCCAACCTTTTAGTGCGCAGGTAGCGTTGGAGTTTCGAGCTAGGCGGAGTTTTGGTTGAGTCTTTGAGTCGGTCAAGTTAAGTTAGAAGATTCTCTGCACTCACATATGTATTTAAATCGTGTATGATTCGATCTTGTGAGTTGATGAACTTAAATCTTTATGTATTTGTTATTGAATTGCCCTTGCCGGGCTTTGTTATGAGCTAAAAAAGAGGCCTGAGGAGCCCAAGTCTGCTTGTGGTTCGTGTGTTTAACTTCTGCAGGCCTGTGGCCAACGCATGTGTTTGGATTTTAGTATCCCGATGCATTATGTTTGGTTAAATGGTTTTAATTGCAGGGTCTAAGTTCCGCCTAGCCTAGGAGGGTTGTTTTGTTTGTCTCCCGTTCACTGTGGTTCGATACGGTTGCGGACTTCCTATTTCGCTACTCGTGTTGAGCCATATTGTGGGGGATGTGGTGCCTCACGTGCGGGGTGCTACAATCCCTTTCTTGCATTTCCCTTTTCTCACGTGATAAGAAGAGAATGAGGGAGAAGAATAAATTTTCCCCCAAGTCTAACCCTTGTTCTTCGAGCTCAAGAACCCTATCCCTGTTCATCAGATCAACGATCCAAGATAAGATTTGTATTCCCCTCATTACGTGCTTCGATTAAATATCTCTTTCGTGCCTTGGATATGTGCCTACGTGCTTTGTTAGGGAAGATGATGAATAGTGTTGGGTGGGGAGTATCGTGAGTTTGAGCTTGTTTCATGAGCTCTAATATGTACTTATATGTTCTACATGTCGTACTTGCTTCGTGGTACAATGTTTGTGAGATTTTGAGTTGTGTGTGGCAGTGTGTGTGTGTTTGTGGTTGCTTCCCGAAGCCATAGCTACTGCTCCTTTTTCTTCTCGCCAGGACCAGGCTGGAATGGCCCTTCCCCTTTTAGTCTTAGAGCCGGAACGGCCCTTCCTGTCCATCCGGGCAGCGCTCATGGGAATAGCCCTTCCGAGTTTTGCCTTGTGGCCGGAATGGCCATTCCCGTTGTCCAGAGAGTTGGTGTATGATCTTTTATGTTTTTAATTGATTTCTTATGCCTCTTAATGATTTATACCTTAATTAATTTGCATGTTTCGATATGAATTCGCATTATATGCTATGTTATGTGCATGCATGAAATGTAATTTAATGTTAATGAATAAGTGTTTTACGGATGTTAATTATGCACTCTTCATCCCGAACCTTACAGTATGCTTCTTTATTGCGTGAAACGTATTTAGTGTGCAATTATATGATTTTAAATAAATGTTTTATGCATGTATATGTGACTTATGACTTCATGCCAACTATAAGCATACGTCGTGCGTCTATGTGATTCATTCTTGAGTCTAAGTCTTGTTTTTGTGTTCAGTTTGTTCAGGTACACCCAAGGCGGTGTTTTGTTAATCGAGTTGATTCCAAGGTGGATCAAACATCTTGTCTTCAGCCTCCTAGGCGTAAGGTGAGGTTAGGATATAGCTAAACCCAATAGCAAAGTGCTCGGTTGGCCTTATACGTATGTAAATAAGTATGAAATATGTATTTGTTCGGATATGCCATGAGTTTGTAAGTATAAAACGCCAAGTACAAGCCTATATATGCTTGTTTTGGTTTGATTTAATATGTTTTGCAACACCAAGCTATGCTCCAAACCGTGTGCCTCTTATTAGCCGAGCTTTGCAAAGAATGGGTATGTTATGTATAACACAGCGAGGTATGTAAGCATAGCAGTTGCAAGGTAAGGTATGTATATGTACATATATTTAAGATATGTCTGCCTGTCTGTAGCGGGTTAAGTTCTGATATGATATGTTTTGTTTTGTGAATGATGGGCCCCGAAGACTGTGGGTTAGGAATCCCGGGACGACATCGGGCCGTCGGGCTCGGCCTAGGCATAGTCTCTTTCTGTCTAAAGAGGATCACCTCTGAACCCACCAGGGTTGGTGGGGGGTGGAATCCTAAGGGTTTGAGTGCTTGCATTCCTCTCGTTTGAATGGAGGGTTAGGGCATATACACCCTTCCATCACCCGGAGTTGATGTAGCGCTTTCCCTAGTTCTACAACCCCCGCACTGCAATACTTCCCGAGTATAAACCTAACACTTGAAAAATACTACGGCGAACTGTATAAACGTTACTTAAATAGAACGTATGGTAAAATGCAGTGAAAGATAGAGAGAGATTTAAAACCTTGCAAGTGGACAAAGGTGTTAACGCACATAATGAACAACTGCTATTACTGTTGATTGGAGTAACTGAAATAAAGGGGAGTATGTCATGGTACCGGGATGGTGTAAAACTTGAGGGCAGCTGATTTAAAACGTAAATATACTTAGCACTATGTATCCTTAGTATCAATCCCGACGTACGGGGTATGGAGCTGCAAGATACCTCTAGATATCGATTCCATCGATTCCTGAAATCATAAATTTTAAAATAGACGAGGGGTTAGTCAAAGTGACTACCTGAAGGGGTTATCATAGTTTATAGATATGGGTATATATATATATATATGTATATAGGACCAAGAAGATCTTAGTCTAAAATATTAGCAATAGGATATAGCAAATATAATACGGTTCATAATAAGTAGAAAATAGGGTTAGGGGTGTATGGAAATTATCTATAAAAGTATGAACCGTTTAATAAAAGAGTTTGTATTACCTGCATGTAAGGCCTCTCCAACCGTACTCCTTAAATATTTGGTAAAAATAGTATCGGGCTGATCAAGGCACCGGTACTTTAATAGAACAATGTATGATAATACCTCCGCTACTCCGTGGTGTCAATAGGGAATCAAACCCTAGAGACGATATGTGTAATAAGTGGGAAATACGTTCTTGGGAGGTTGTCTCCCTTATCTCTTGGGCGTAGAGTAACGAACCTCCAGCCAAACCACTACCAAGAGTTGGTGGCGGTCTGTGGCACCAATAATACCCTCAGCCCTATACCTTCCGGGTAATTGCTCGACACAACTGTGCGCCGAGGCCCATAATCATAATGAATAATGATTTACTTGCTTAGTCGGGAATCAGTTCTTACTAATAATAGGACTGAAGTATATAATGTCCGGGTAAGATCCTGATTCCGATATAAAAGTATTTTCCTCATAAAGAGGGATATTATACTGTAATAATGTGTATAGGTAGGAAAGAAAATAATAGGTAGGTTCGAAAACCCTTTTTATATAGATACATAGATATAGGCATGATTCCAGTTGAAATTGTTTTAACCCTCACCTATACCGGTAGTCAGACAAAATCATGTGGATTCCATTGCTCGGTCCTAATTTCACCTGAAAGTATTAACTATTACAGGCATAGGACTATGTTCTTATTATTCTAATTTTAACCGTTTAAGGGAATTTAATTAATTAATTAGGTCTTAGGAAGTCTGTAGCGCCCGGAGCGGCGAGCCACCATATTCCCCGCACCTAGACCCGAATCTACATATGAAATAGAAATCCATGCATGAGCCCACGACTAAGCGGACGGGAACCTACACACACACGCTAAGCCAGGCTGAGCTAAAACAAGACTAGAGCGCGCAAACCAATAAGAAAACGGAAGCATACAACAAAATTCAATAAGATAAATCCACAAAACCGGGTTCAACTATCCCTAGAAGCCTGTCCCGAAATATGTATACATAAATAACATAATTCCATTATCAAATCCAAATCATATACAAAAGTGTAACCGAATGCAAATGAAAAAGCAACTTGAGCTAGGGGACTAAGACTCGACCGACCCACGACTTCGCCTAGCACGAACCACAACCTGCAAATTGAAAAGTTGAAAGGAGAGGGTTAGTCCACCGACTGAGTGAGGGGGCTAACGCACACCCACACACGTATACATATAAAGCAGAGCACATATCAAGCAAAAGATTATGAACCGAGAAAGGGTTTCGCACGCCAAATCATTTCCCAAAACAAACTTATACATATTCCATAACCAAAACAAATCATACTAGAGTTCAAGGAAAGCTCTTATCCCATTTCATGATCGATGAATCATACCAAAGCTCGGCGAGTACGAGCACCTAGTCCCATCCTGGCCTCCTCTGACTAATCACACAAATAAATACAAACCAACGAATGACATACTTCCAAATTAGCCTCCTTCTCCGGTGATGGAAGGGTTGCGCGACCCTAACCATCCAAACAGGTGAGGGGAGTGCAAGCTACCCCAAACCCTCAGGATATCCATCCCTCACCAAACCTCCTTGTAAGTTCAGGAGTAATCCTATCAAGGTGGAGATGTGCACAGGGGTGATAACCGGCGACCCCATGGCCGTCCCGGGTCTCCTTTACTCAAAACTCCGAGGCCCAACAGTACCAATACGAATCAATACATTACAACTTAACTCATTAACGTACTTAACTCACTACAGAACTTAAAATAACTTACGTACCTCATCGGAGAATACCTTTCCTTGAAACTTAGCATATGCTATAGACGTACCTCTCCGTGTCATCCTAATCCGTAGCTAGCATGAAGAGACACGGTTTGGAGCATAGCCTCGTTGCAAAATATTTTCAAGCTTATATATGCTCATACTTATATTTCAAAACGTTAATCATAAGATAAGATCATAAACGTATCATAAGGCATGTATCTAGTATGTAGATATATATTATATTCGTGTTCAGGGTGAGAAATCATCACATTTAGGCCATAGGTCGCTTATCTAAAAGAAAAGGTCCTAAACCTCACCTTTTACCAAAAGTGCTCCCGGAAGAGCGTTGACGATCAAGAAGCGGCTAAATGGTGGATCTGACACCTCCCAAACTCAAATCTGAGACAAACAAACATATACTCATGACTTAGACTCGATCATGAACCAATTAGACACACGACGATGCATAAGAATGTAATTAGATGCAATGCACGTCCTATACATTCATACTTAGGAATATCGGGGCAATTAACCAAATATCTCATAAGGAGTTCAAGAAGTAAACTCATATAGTATTAAATAAACTCATAATGTATCATATAATAGCATATCATATGCATTCGCAAGCTTGAAGTCCAAACAAAGAGTAAGAGATGGAAGAAAGCGTTAAATGTTTCATATAACGGTCAAGAACTCAAGTCACAATTACACCTAACAAATGAAGTCATAAACTTAAAATAATTAATGAAACACAACATATTGAAACATATTAATGTGTTAGGATCATAACCGGGGTGGCAATTAATGAGAAAAATGGAATAAAAGCACAAAATAGGGCTTCGAGTGAAAATAGGCCAAAGCTGACTGTTTTACCGAAACGAACAAGCTGTAGGAAATCAGGCATAACGTGAGTTTGAGAAATCGGAATCAATTTTTGTTTCTTGGAAATGAAACTAGACAAATAGGTCTTTCCGAAAGTATATGGCTCGCATTCTAGTTCAAAGGGAGCCGAATATGGCGGAGGTTTGAATTTGAACGAGTGTAGAATTTCGGCGAAGTGGCGATACCAAAATAAAATGATTATATCTCCCAAACCAAAATGAATTTTAAGGTGATTCTAATTGGAGAGTATCCTAGACTCAAAGAAGTTGATTTTATCCAAAAATTAGGTCAAACGGAGCTCGGATAAAGGGGTAACCGGCCGGGAAATTTACAAGGCAAAAGTTCCCGCCCCGGGGAAAACAGTCCAGAAAGTTTCTGCATGAAGTGTACCCGCCCGGGGAAACTTTCTTCACAAAATTTCTCCACCCGGGGAGAGGTTGACAGCAGGAAAAAGAGCAGCAGCAGGGTTGTTACGAGGTGAAGAAAGAAGGGGAAGCATCACATATAGGCATCAAAACACTCAAGAATCATGCACCAAAACACCTCTAAATCAGCCACAACCTCACGCATCAATCATGGAAACAAAGGTGAGTTCATCTCTTACACAAAACACCCATGTATTGATCACATAACATGGAAGCAACAATGGTGAAACTTCAAATACTCAATGACCACGAAATTAAAGCACATGAACATGTTAAAGAAGCTCTAACAAACACATTTCATGCCTTAGAATTCATAAAATCCAAGTTCAAGTCCTGTATCCAAGAATTTGAGAAAAACCTAACTATTCATTATCACACTCAAATCTATATCAAACTAGGGTTATAACTCAAGATTCAAGGATTAAAATGATCACACAAGGATGGAGAACCAAAAGTACACTTACCTCTTGAAGATGATGGAGTAAAATGGAGGTTGGAGCTCAAAATCACAAAGCATGAATAGTAGCCACTTCTTCCTCTTCTTTCTTCTCTTGGAGCTGAACTTCCTTGTATTTTGGGAGGTATGATTCAAAATTCGGGAGTTTAAGGGGAGAGAAGAATTAACTCAAGGTCATTTAGTCAAGGTTAAGGCTTAATTGGGGTCCCACCACCTCAAGACTAGGTCAAAATGATGTCATCTTGGCATGAGATGAGTTTGCGGTCCAATTTCAGAGGTCCAAATGAACTTAAAAAAATACAAGGTTTCGTAGGGTTAAAGAGGGCTATGCTAGGGTTACATAGGCTCAAAAATGAGTTAATTTGGTTAAGAAATGAATTAATTATGGCCAGAACCGTAAAGGGTGGCAATGCTGCGTGAGGCTCATATTTCGGGCAAAATACGGGGGTACGAATGGGCTTAGAAAAATATTAGGCTAGGTTCCATAGCTTGTAAATCTCGTTATGAGTGTCGCGCCACTTTCAGAATTTGAATCCGAATTCCCGATCTCAAGATATGGCCTCCGGAATCCGAGGCGTGCTAAAACTCGTTAGGCCCTCCAATCCCACAAATAAAGAAATGGTCTCCGACGAATTCGAACAATTATAAATGAATAAAATAAACACGTAAACAAGTTCATGAATCATGTAATTCATTTATATGACATATTCACGAAGTTCGGGAATTAAAATCAAATTAGGAAAATCAATTACTGAAGTTAAACGCGAAATTTAAACATTTAGGGCATATAAATCACCTAATCAATTAAATCAAGGCATAAATTAAATCAAAAGAGAAATTAACACATCGGAAAACCTCTCATGACGTCACACCTGGCTTGCCGAAGAAAAGGGATGTCACAAAGTCTTTAACTAATCCAGTATTTAATAATCACATTGTGATCCTAATTATAAGATTTAAAATGAAAGTTAGGGTTTAATTTGACAATGTAGGTTAGGGTTTGAAATTATTTTACAATTTACCGATTTTTGGAAAATTTTGGATAAAATCTTTCTTTAAAAATTTCAAAACTTATTTTATAATTATTTTTAAATAATTTTTGAAATTTTATTAATAAATGTTGACCAAAAAGTTAAAATTACTATTGGAAACATTTACTATTCAATTTTCTAAGAATTGAACACTTTATAACATAAAACTAATCTCTCTCTCACACACACACTACCACACGCCCACACACACACTAGTTCAAGAACATCAAGATCTTGTTCTTAGGTCTATAAATATGTTCATATAAGTTCATGATCATGTTTAACCAAATTTAGGTTCATAACATATAATTAAACTTAAAATGTAGCACTTTATGTAACTTTAGTCATAAAATAATTCTAAATAAATTATTCAAAGCATGAATTTAATCAAATAAGATCATAAATATTTAAATATATGCATACACTTGATGGGGGCAAAATATGTTTGACCCTCGTTTTGACACGTGGTACAGTCAACGCACGACAAGTGGATTCGACGGTCCCCCAAATAAGCCCCTACGAGCGTCCCAGACCTGCACTAGCGCAAGGTCACACAAAAACATGTCTCCATTCATAAAGCACATGGTCACCCACGGCTCGCTAACAAGCGCCAACTTCTCTGCCATGCACGCCTCCATGGCTCTAATGAAATCATCAACGAGCGTCATGTCCCTTCAGACATACCCTCATACAACAACTGATTAAAGGGGTCCCGCTCCCCCTCGTTGCACTGCTTGGGCACTAATCCCCATGCGGATCTCCAAGTTCATCAGTCTTGGTTGACATGAGCGTGCCTCCCGCCCTCGTTACCAACATCCAAAATGGCTCTCTGACACCCGTACAGGCCCGCGCACCTACCACTGTTGCAAACACTAACTTTTACCAACTTTTGCAGGAGATTCCTCCTAGGTTTCTTCTGGTTGCGACACGTGCTAGAGCAACATTAGGGCAGGACCACACGAGCCAAATTACCAAAGGGTCCCTGACCCTCAACTATAAATATGGGAATTCATCTTCATCCCTGTAAGCATACTCCATTATTGTAACTTTATATCATTGCTTGCATTCTCTTTCAGATCATTATCTGACTTGAGCGTCGGAGAGGCAAACTGGGAATCAACCCCAGTTTCCCCAGCTTGGCCTTCTGACTTTGTTGGTGTTTGTCCTAGCAGGTAGAGCCCATAGCTTTTCCGGCGACCCTCTTTGAGCTTCACCCTCAATTTCCCCACCTCAATAAAATAGAAAGTGATCGGAGTTTGACCCTAACCTGATTGAACACCATCATTTTTGGCTCCGTCTGTGGGAAACCACTCTCAGATCACCCTTCACTTTTGCTAGTTAGAAAACAATCACCCATCGCCTTACAAACCATGGTAGCTACTAGGTCCGGAATTGTGGGGGGAGGAGATGACCTTCCCCATGATACCAACGTCACCCTCCTTCCATCGACGGCGGCCGGCGGAGCACCACCTATCGGAGGAGCGCTTCCGCCCACGGAACCAATAGCTCCGCCACCAGTGCTTCCTGAGCCACCCTCATCTGCCGCAGCTGGAGGCCCACAGCTTCCTACATTCCCAAATCCTCCCCAAAACCAGTGGCTTAATGCCCATGCGAACCCAGGAGGGCACCCCTACATGATGCCACCCCCTGGGTACACGCTCACCCCTACCGTCATGAGGCCCTGTAGCGCCCGAAGCGGCGAGCCACCACATCCCCCGCACATAGCCCCGAACCCACATATGAAATAGAAATCCATACATGACCCCAAGGATAAGCGAACGGGAACCAACACGCACACGCTAAGCCAGGCGGAGCTAAGGCAAGACCAGAGTGCGCAAAATAAAATCAAAGCGGAAGCAAATAATCAAGTACAAGAAGATAAATCCACGAAACGGGTTCAATTATTCCTAGAAACTTGTCCCGAAATATACAAAATGGGAATTCGTACATAATTCAATAACAAATGTATAAAATATACATATCTCAAATACCACAATCGAATCATATACGAAAGTATAACTGAATGCAATTGAAAATACAACTCGAACTAGGTGACTCGAACCCGACCGACTCAAGACTCCGCCTAGCACGCACCAACCTGCAAACTGAAAAGTTGAAAGGAGAGGGTCAGTCCACCGACTGATTGAGGGGGGCTAACGCACACCCACACTTGTCTATATAGAGAGCAAAGCACGTATTAAACAAAAAGACTACGAACCGGGAATTAGGTTTTACATACCAAAGCCATTTTCCAAAAGAACTCATATTTATTCATATATTCGTATATTCTTAAGTTTGAAAACTCGTAAGGATTCATAGATTCACAAACGCATATGGATTCATATTAAAACTCATAGGGATTCATATTGCAACTCATGAAGATTATTATATTCATAATGATTCAAAAGTTAACATAAAAGTCCCTTATTGAAATCAAAAGATCCTATCCCGTTTCATAATCAAAATAAAAAAATAATTCAAATACCCGGCGAGTACGGGTCTCCAACCTTGCTCCTTAATCAAAAGACTCAAAAGATTCAAAAGGAAGCATAAACTCATAAATTCATAAGATTCATAAACTCAAAGATTCATATTCCCGTATTCCAACCTTTTCCTTTGGAAGTCTGCACGCGGGTTACGGGCCCTCATCGTGCAACTCTATATACGTGGGGTCGCGAACCCACAACGTACCTTCTCCGGCCTCAGCCGAAGGCTCAAAGCACCACGCCTTCTTCATCTCCCTCAGAGTCACGCGTAGATACTTCAAAGGAGCGTGTGCACAGGGGTGATAACCGGCGACCCCAATAGCCGCACCGGGTCTCCCTTACCCACACCTCCGGGGCCTAGGGATTCAAATAGATTCGTATGGATTCATAAGACTCATAAAGAAACATACCTAACTCACGAAACCTAGAAACATATGATTCATACTTAAGAAACATACCATAAGAAATATACCTTACCGTGCAACTCGGCATATGCTATACACGTACCTCTCCGTGTCTTCCAAATTCATAGTACGCTAAAGAAATCCATAGTTTGCTTGATGACACACGGTTTGAAGCATAGCCTCGTTGCAAACCATTTTTAAGCTTATATATGCCCATACGTATAATTTCAGAAGAATTCGTATTAAATCGAATTAACAAAATTCATAACATATCATAAGACACATATTTATTATATATATAATAGTATATTCGCATGCGGGCTTGAAAGCGAGCACATAGGGTCATAGGTCGCATTAACTAAAAAGAAACAAACCTAAACCTCACCTTTTACCGAAAGAGCTCCCGGAAGAGCGTTGACGACCAAGAAGAAGCTTAAGTACTGGTGGAACCGACACCTCCGGAACTCAACTCTGAGAAAACGAGCACATACTTAAGACTTAGACTTGATCATGAACCAATTAGACGCACGAAGATGCATATGAATGAAATGAATGCATATGCAATGCAAGAATGCATCATTTAGGTCATTTAAGTTCGAGTTCATATATAACGTATCAAATCATTCCATAAATTAAATTCATAATTCATAACATAAAATTCCATAATTAAAAGATCATATTTCATGAAATAAGAATTCATATAAAATCCTAAGATCACATTTAATTTAAAACACCAAACTTAAGGTACTTAAACTTATTTATTTAAACATATAACATAATATATTACTATAATATAATATATATATACGTAATTAATCTATTACATACCACTATATATATACGAGCCTAATGTTATAAATATATAAAATAAGCTCAACAAGATAACATTTAGATAGCTAGTACATTAATTAAATAAATACAACATTCATGCACGTCACTCTCATACATGCACATGCACAACACAACAAATGCATGCATACACACAAACGCATGCAAACAATTGAACAATTTAAGAGCAAAAGCTAGTAGCAACAGCAGCATGGAAGCAGGCTCCCAGCCCGGGGAGAAGCATGCAGTAGCTCGCTGCACAGGAAGTCCCCGCCCGGGGAGAGTGTTGCAGCAGACAAAACGAGCAACAACAGCGGGATTCCTCCCCTGCTCCAACTCTCACAACAGCAGCACTCGAACAAGGAAGCAAGGCAGCAAATTAACCATGAAAATCAGCCACAAAAACATGAAAACTCCAGCTCTCAAGTTTGTGAAACAAACCGGCAACAAGGAGAGAATCATATGCAAGAGTTCAAGTCACTTTCTTTCAAAACCTTGAAGTTCATTAATGGCAACTTAATAATCATGCAACCACCAACTAATTCAAGTCCAAATAATCATAAATGAATCTCATATAGTCTCATATATTCCATCAAATCCAAAGAAAACATAAGAGAATACATATGATTTCAAGAAATGATCCGAACCCTTACTATTCATGTCACATATCATAACTCAATCATATATAGCTTAAAATCTGAATTTCTTAGACGGAAAAGACCACATAAGCATGGAGATGACAATCATACACTTACCCCTTGAAGATAGTGGAGAAAAAAAAGGAGATTGGAGCTCAAAATTCTCCTTGGTGAATAGTGACGGGATTTTCTTGGTTTCTCTCCAAAGCTGCTGAAAATCTCCTTCTTGGCTTATGTGGGATGAAATGAAAGAGATAGGGATGGTAGAGCATTAAGTTGGGGTCATGTGGGTCCAAGTTTGGGGGCAATTGGTCAAGAATTGAGGGACTTATGTGCAAATTAGTGAAAGGTGGTCATATGAGCGCGAATCAGTTTTCCGGGCCAAATTCGGAGTATCAAACGGGCTTAGAAAAATGGGAGGCTACATTCCTTAGCTTGAAAATCTCGTTACGAGTCCGGCGCCACTTTCGGAATTCGAATCCGAATTCCCGAGCTCAAGATATAAATTCCGGAAGACAAGGCGCGCTAAAACTAGTTAGGCCCTCGAGTCCCCAAAACAAATAAAAGGTGCGTTACCATTTCAAACAAGTCCGAAAATGAAAAACGAGCACATAAACGAATTCGTAACTCACAAATCTCCAACATATCAGAAAGGCACGAAATTTCGATCTCAAATCAAACACAAATGCAACACATTTCAACAAATAAGCTTATTATTCAAATAATAAAAATTAAATTTCAAGAAATAACAAACAAAATTTAATTTAATTTAAAATTAAACGAGTTAAATAAATAAAATTTTGTTAAAAAGGAAATTTTCCAATTAGGTCCAAAACTTTCAAAAAGTTGCAATTAAGTCCAAATCCAAGTTTTCGACTAAGCCCACTAATTTTAAAGTCATACAATTACATACTTAAATCACGTATATCACATAAATTCACGAAATTAGCATACTCGGGAATTAAATTCAAAATAGGAAAATTAAATACAAAAGTTAAAACATGAAAATTAAACAATTAGAGCATATAAATCACTTAAACAATTAATTCAACATAAAAATTAAATCAAAAGAAGAATTAAAACGTCGGAAAAACCTCTCGTGACGTCATACCTGGCTTATCGGAGAGACGGGGTGTCACAATCCTTCCCCCTTAAGAGAACCTGGTCCCCAGGTTCGCCTGCTCGAGTTTCAAGCTCAAGCAACTTTCCGTATTCACCCAAGTTCGAGGTTCATGACGTCCCAACAAGGGTTAGCCCGGTAAGGTCTTCACGCACAAGGGGTTTGCTCACTTCTTGAAATCTTTTTGGGGAATTTCCTCCCCGCTTGATCCGTGCTAGGAGCAACTAAAATGATTCGCACGATAGGAGGGTCCAAGTTTGAGTCATCACCCATCGTTTGATTCATTTCAACTACTCAAAAGCTCGGCACTACACGAATGGCGTGGTTACCGAACCTCCACCACTCGCACCTTCTAATTCAAGAAGTCCCTTTGCTGGAGTGCTAGATCACCACTTCTTACTCGATCCGGAAGACTGTTGTAACCACGACCCTCAGCTCACCGAGAAACCCACACACACGAGAAAACACACAACAAGCACACACGCACACAAGTAAACTCACGACAAAGCCATAATAATCAAATATGCATGATGCACGTGCCATGAATGATGTATGTACCGTTCACCATTTCTCGAAGCCCTTTACGTTGCTGAGATGGAGTGGAGAATCAAGGTTGATGTCTTAGAATTCGCGACCCGGATTCCTCTACCTCGGTTTTATTGAATGGGTCCTTAGCTTGTTGATTCCATTCCATTTCCTTAATTGCCATGAGGGATTATTTATGTTCCTTTCGCCTCTGGAATCTTTCATAACTCGTTTAATCTTGATTCACCCTAATTCAGTCGACCATTATCGCATCACGATCTCTGGTTGTCTTGACGTTTCTCAACCCCCTCCTTCTAGGACATCCCCATAACTTGTCTAATTTAAATCCCAGTTTCTCGACATCTATCTCTTATATTATAGGGTCCGGTGAAGAGGTACTCGTCAAAGTCATCAAGTGGCACGCCCCAGTGTTCACTCCTTCACAATCTCTATCTCTCGTAATTCTTTTAGAGCACAAAATCTCAATTCTTTGATGTTCATAGAATCAATATCTTGGCCTCTTTTTGATAATCGATCTTCCGTCATTGTTCTGAATCTTCGTCTAGTTATCAGCTTGATTGAAATCCCCCGATTCTCCTCTTTACTAATTTGAATTGGTTATATGACTTGCCCTCTACTGGCTTACACTCGAGTATATGATCTTCTTCCCGAAATTACTTTACTTTTCTTTATCATTTCCATTTGCAGCTTTATCTCCCAATTCGTCTTCGCAACACGACAATTCAGCTTAGATCTGGAAAGTAAACTCCAATCCGTCCCGAACATAGAACTTCCGAAAATTAATATCCAAGGTGTTTCAACTCTTTCTACTTCTTCCTATTGCCTGAGTTCGATTTCCAATGGATTGGTTGAATCGGAACTCCTCCTTAATGGTCCTTAGTGCTCATCATCCCCTAACCCTATGATATTCGAACCTTCTTTATCGACTTTCGTTGCTTATCCCTTGAAGAACCTAATTTACCTTGGGTCCACATGAATACTATCACCTTATCATTAGTTTGGACCTAAAATTAAAACATTCCCAAGATCTGTCTTTGCTCTTCTTAACACTCTCTTGTCCCCGGATCATGGTTTCAATGCTTTCCCTTAACACTCTCTTGATTAATCATCATTAAAGCATTCATCTCCTTCCGTAGCATTCTTAGCTCCCTTGCTATTAATCTTCTAAATCCCTTGAATTTCAACTTTCACCTTCTTCTTATCCCGGTTTTCACCATCACGAAGGAAGACTTCTCTCAATTGCAAGCTATCATGAAAACATTGAACTCATGCATGTCGGGTTAGGTTTGCTCATGTTATGCGTCGCGTTGATCAACAATTTAAACAAGGAAGCAACAAGTAATGGCGATACGTAACACACATAATAAATAAGTATAAAGATACAATGGGGGATGGATGCTCGTGCTCCTTCCTTTCAATTTCCTTAGATTCGACCTGAAGAGCTTCCCGGATACTCTTGTTCCTAGCTCTAAACTCGATCCCAGTTTCCATTTCTCGAAGATCTTCTCTAATTCGTCCAAGATTTGAGCTAATTCCTTGGACTCCATCAATTCCTTTCGAGTATTACAGGAACATGAGTCGTCCTTTGATTTCCCTTAGATTATTTATCGTTGAAAAGACCTTCCTTCTCGAATTCTAAGCCGATACCTCAAGTACGTAAGGAAGAGATTTACGTAATGTGGTACCAATTCTCTTCCTTTAATCAAGCCCTTAACTTCTTGTTATACCTTCAACCGAATCTTTGTGAGAACTAAACGGCTATGAAGAGTCTTCATCTCTACTTTATCCTAATTCCAACTTAGGGCCATGGTCGTTGAGATGAGTGGTCGACCGTTGTAAGATCTTAACCTACGATACACAAACTACTTTGAAATTACGATGCATGCTGTTAGTAGTGAGTATGGCAGGTATACAAGTATTATGCGTAGTTAAAGTATGCAAAAGCAACAATTAATGAAAAGAAGGTAACAATTTAAAACACAAAATATAAGAAAATTCACGTATCTTGATGCAATGCATACAATAGCACGTTGTTCCTATGCCGTACGACCTATACTTGACACAACACGACACTAGAACTCCGGTTTTACAACCCGAAGCTCTGATACCACTTTAAGATGTAGCGCCCGAAGCGGCGAGCCACCACATCCCCCGCACCTAGCCTCCACATATGAAATAAAAATCCATACATGAGCCCAAGGATAAGCGAACGGGAACCAACACGCACACACTAAGCCAGGCGGAGCTAAGGCAAGACCAGAGTGCGCAAAATAAAATCAAAGCGGAAGCAAATAATCAAATACAAGAAGATAAATCCACAAAATGGGTTCAATTATTCCTAGAAACTTGTCCCGAAATATACAAAATGGGAATTCGTACATAATTCAATAAAAAATGCATAAAATATACATATCTCAAATACCACAATCGAATCATATACGAAAGTATAACTGAATGCAATTGAAAATTCAACTCGAACTAGGTGACTCGAACCCGACAGACTCAAGACTCCGCCTAGCACGCATCAACCTGCAAACTGAGAAGTTGAAAGGAGAGGGTCAGTCCACCGACTGAGTGAGGGGGGCTAACGCACACCCACACTTATCTATATAGAGAGCAAAGCACGTATTAAACAAAAAGACTATGAACCGGGAATAGGGTTTTACATACCAAAGCCATTTTCCAAAAGAAATCATATTTATTCATATATTCGTATATGCTTAAGTTTGAAAACTCGTAAGGATTCATAGATTCAAAAACGCATAAGGATTCATATTAAAACTCATAGGGATTCATATTGAAACTCATGAAGATTATTATATTCATAATGATTCAAAAGTTAACATAAAAGTCCCTTATTGAAATCAAAAGATCCTATCCCGTTTCATAATCAAAATAATAAAAGAATTCAAATACCCGGCGAGTACGGGTATCCAACCTTACTCCTTAATCAAAAGACTCAAAAGATTCAAAAGGAAGCATAAACTCATAAATTCATAAGATTCATAAATTCAAAGATTCATAATCCTGTATTCCAACCTTCTCCTTCGGAAGTCTGCACGCGGGTTACGGGCCCTCATCGTGCAACTCTATATACGTGGGGTCGCGAACCCACAACGTACCTTCTCCGGCCTCAGCCGAACGCTCAAAGCACCACGCCTTCTCCATCTCCTTCAGAGTCGCGCGTAGATACTTCAAAGGAGCGTGTGCACAGGGGTGATAACCGGCGACCCCAACAGCCGCACCGGGTCTCCCTTACCCACACCTCCGGGGCCCAGGGATTCAAATAGATTCGTATGGATTCATAAGACTCATTAAGAAACATACCTAACTCACGAAACCTAGAAACATATGATTCATACTTAAGAAACATACCATAAGAAATATACCTTACCGTGCAACTCGGCATATGCTATGCATGTACCTCTCCGTGTCTTCCAATTTCATAGTACGCTAAAGAAATCCATAGTTTGCTTGACGACACACGGTTTGAAGCATAGCCTCGTTGCAAACCATTTTTAAGCTTATATATGCCCATACGTATAATTTCAGAAGAATTCGTATTAAATCGAATTAACAAAATTCATAACATATCATAAGACACATATTTATTATATATATAATAGTATATTCGCATGCGGGCTTGAAAGCGAGCACATAGGGTCATAGGTCGCATTAACTAAAAAGAAACAAACCTAAACCTCACCTTTTACCGAAAGAGCTCCCGGAAGAGCGTTGACGACCAAGAAGAAGCTTAAGTACTGGTGGAACCGACACCTCCGGAACTCAACTCTGAGAAAACGAGCACATACTTAAGACTTAGACTTGATCATGAACCAATTAGACGCACGAAGATGCATATGAATGAAATGAATGCATATGCAATGCAAGAATGCATCATTTAGGTCATTTAAGTTCGAGTTCATATATAACGTATCAAATCATTCCATAAATTAAATTCATAATTCATAACATAAAATTCCATAATTAAAAGATCATATTTCATGAAATAAGAATTCATATAAAATCCTAAGATCACATTTAATTTAAAACACCAAACTTAAGGTACTTAAACTTATTTATTTAAACATATAACATAATATATTACTATAATATAATATATATATACGTAATTAATCTATTACATACCACTATATATATACGAGCCTAATGTTATAAATATATAAAATAAGCTCAACAAGATAACATTTAGATAGCTAGTACATTAATTAAATAAATACAACATTCATGCACGTCACTCTCATACATGCACATGCACAACACAACAAATGCATGCATACACACAAACGCATGCAAACAATTGAACAATTTAAGAGCAAAAGCTAGCAGCAACAACAGCATGGAAGCAGGCTCCCCGCCCGGGGAGAAGCATGCAGTAGCTCGCTGCACAGGAAGTCCCCGCCCGGGGACTTTGCGAGAGTAAACTCTCCCCGCCCGGGGAGAGTGTTGCAGCAGACAAAACGAGCAACAACAGCGGGATTCCTCCCCTGCTCCAACTCTCACAACAGCAGCACTCGAACAAGGAAGCAAGGCAGCAAATTAACCATGAAAATCAGCCACAAAAACATGAAAACTCCAGCTCTCAAGTTCGTTAAACAAACCGGTAACAAGGAGAGAACCATATGCAAGAGTTCAAGTCACTTTCTTTCAAAACCTTGAAGTTCATTAATGGCAACTTAATAATCATGCAACCACCAACTAATTCAAGTCCAAATAATCATAAATGAATCTCATATAGTCTCATATATTCTATCAAATCCAAAGAAAACATAAGAGAATGCATATGATTTCAAGAAATGATCCGAACCCTTACTATTCATGTCACATATCATAACTCAATCATATATAGCTTAAAATCTGAATTTCTTAGACGGAAAAGACCACATAAGCATGCAGATAACAATCATACACTTACCCCTTGAAGATGGTGGAGAAAAAAAAGGAGATTGGAGCTCAAAATTCTCCTTGGTGAATAGTGACGGGATTTTCTTGGTTTCTCTCCAAAGCTGCTGAAAATCTCCTTCTTGGCTTATGTGGGATGAAATGAAAGAGATAGGGATGGTAGAGCATTAAGTTGCGGTCATGTGGGTCCAAGTTTGGGGGCAATTGGTCAAGAATTGAGGGACTTATGTGCAAATTAGTGAAAGGTGGTCATATGAGCGCGAATCAGTTTTCCGGGCCAAATTCGGAGTATCAAACGGGCTTAGAAAAATGGGAGGCTACATTCCTTAGCTTGAAAATCTCGTTACGAGTCCGGCTCCACTTTCGGAATTCGAATCCGAATTCCCGAGCTCAAGATATAAATTCCGGAAGACAAGGCGCGCTAAAACTAGTTAGGCCCTCGAGTCCCCAAAACAAATAAAAGGTGCGTTACCATTTCAAACAAGTCCGAAAATGAAAAACGAGCACATAAACGAATTCGTAACTCACAAATCTCCAACATATCAGAAAGGCACGAAATTTCGATCTCAAATCAAACACAAATGCAACACATTTCAACAAATAAGCTTATTATTCAAATAATAAAAATTAAATTTCAAGAAATAACAAACAAAATTTAATTTAATTTAAAATTAAACGAGTTAAATAAATAAAATTTTGTTAAAAAGGAAATTTTCCAATTAGGTCCAAAACTTTCAAAAAGTTGCAATTAAGTCCAAATCCAAGTTTTCGACTAAGCCCACTAATTTTAAAGTCATACAATTACATACTTAAATCACGTATATCACATAAATTCACGAAATTAGCATACTCGGGAATTAAATTCAAAATAGGAAAATTAAATACAAAAGTTAAAACATGAAAATTAAACAATTAGAGCGTATAAATCACTTAAACAATTAATTCAACATAAAAATTAAATCAAAAGAAGAATTAAAACGTCGGAAAAACCTCTCGTGACGTCATACCTGGCTTATCGGAGAGACGGGGTGTCACAATCCTTCCCCCTTAAGAGAACCTGGTCCCCAGGTTCGCCTGCTCGAGTTTCAAGCTCAAGCAACTTTCCGTATTCACCCAAGTTCGAGGTTCATGACGTCCCAACAAGGGTTAGCCCGGTAAGGTCTTCACGCACAAGGGGTTTGCTCACTTCTTGAAATCTTTTTGGGGAATTTCCTCCCCGCTTGATCCGTGCTAGGAGCAACTAAAATGATTCGCACGATAGGAGGGTCCAAGTTTGAGTCATCACCCATCGTTTGATTCATTTCAACTACTCAAAAGCTCGGCACTACACGAATGGCGTGGTTACCGAACCTCCACCACTCGCACCTTCTAATTCAAGAAGTCCCTTTGCTGGAGTGCTAGATCACCACTTCTTACTCGATCCGAAAGACTGTTGTAACCACGACCCTCAGCTCACCGAGAAACCTACACACACGAGAAAACACACAACAAGCACACACGCACACAAGTAAACTCACGACAAAGCCATAATAATCAAATATGCATGATGCACGTGCCATGAATGATGTATGTACCGTTCACCATTTCTCGAAGCCCTTTACGTTGCTGAGATGGAGTGGAGAATCAAGGTTGATGTCTTCGAATTCGCGACCCGGATTCCTCTACCTCGGTTTTATTGAATGGGTCCTTAGCTTGTTGATTCCATTCCATTTCCTTAATTTCCATGAGGGATTATTTATGTTCCTTTCGCCTCTGGAATTTTTCATAACTCGTTTAATCTTGATTCACCCTAATTCAGTCGACCATTATCGCATCACGGTCTTTGGTTGTCTTGACGTTTCTCAACCCCCTCCTTCTAGGACATCCCCATAACTTGTCTAATTTAAATCCCAGTTTCTCGACATCTATCTCTTATATTATAGGGTCCGGTGAAGAGGTACTCGTCAAAGTCATCAAGTGGCATGCCCCAGTGTTCACTCCTTCACAATCTCTATCTCTCGTAATTCTTTTAGAGCACAAAATCTCAATTCTTTGATGTTCATAGAATCAATATCTTGGCCTCTTTTTGATAATCGATCTTCCGTCATTGTTCTGAATCTTCGTCTAGTTATCAGCTTGATTGAAATCCTCCGATTCTCCTCTTTACTAATTTGAATTGGTTATATGACTTGCCCTCTACTGGCTTACACTCGAGTATATGATCTTCTTCCAGAAATTACTTTACTTTTCTTTATCATTTCCATTTGCAGCTTTATCTCCCAATTCGTCTTCACAACACGACATTTCAGCTTGGATCTGGAAAGTAAACTCCAATCCGTCCCGAACATAGAACTTCCTAAAATTAATATCCAAGGTGTTTCAACTCTTTCTACTTCTTCCTATTGCCTGAGCTCGATTTCCAATGCGT
Organism: Lantana camara; assembly: GCA_037501455.1. Taxonomy (NCBI): domain Eukaryota; kingdom Viridiplantae; phylum Streptophyta; class Magnoliopsida; order Lamiales; family Verbenaceae; genus Lantana; species Lantana camara. The sequence continues at coordinate 59,657,527 of CM074858.1, forward strand.
TGGTTTAATCGGAACTCCTCCTTAATGGTCCTTAGTGCTCATCATCCCCTAACCCTATGATATTCGAACCTTCTTTATCGACTTTCTTTGCTTATCCCTTGAAGAACCTAATTTACCTTGGGTCCACATGAATACCATCACCTTATCATTAGTTTGGACCTCAAATTAAAACATTCCCAAGATCTGTCTTTGCTCTTCTTACGTTAGACAATACTATGAAATCCTCTCAATATTCCTCTAGAACCTGGAGTTACTCGTTTACCTCCTAGGAATTGAGTCCGAATAAAAAACTTGTCCCCGGATCATGGTTTCAATGCTTTCCCTTAACACTCTCTTGATTAATCATCATTAAAACATTCATCTCCTTCCGTAGCATTCTTAGCTCCCTTGCTATTAATCTTCTAAATCCCTTGAATTTCCACTTTCACCTTCTTCTTATCCCGGTTTTCACCATCACGAAGGAACACTTCTCTCAATTGCAAGCTACCATGAAAACATTGAACTCATGCATGTCGGGTTAGGTTTGCTCATGTTATGCGTCACGTTGATCAACAATTTAAACAAGGAAGCAACAAGTAATGGCGATACGTAACACACATAATAAATAAGTATAAAGATACAATGGGGGATGGATGCTCGTGCCATGAATGCAATTACCTCCTGATTCCATTCTTCTTACTCGGCTCCTTCATTTCAATTTCCTTAGATTTGACCTGAAGAGCTTCCCGGATACTCTTGTTCCTAGCTCTAAACTCGATCCCAGTTTCCATTTCTCGAAGATCTTCTCTAATTCCCTCCAAGATTCGAGCTAATTCCTTGGACTCCATCAATTCCTTTCGACTATTACAGGAACATGAGTAGTCCTTTGATTTCCCTTAGATTATTTATCGTTGAAAAGACCTTCCTTCTCGAATTCTAAGCCGATACCTCAAGTACGTAAGGAAGAGATTTACGTAATGTGGTACCAATTCTCTTCCTTTAATCAAGCCCTTAACTTCTTGTTATACCTTCAACCGAATCTTTGTGAGAACTAAACGGCTATGAAGAGTCTTCATCTCTACTTTATCCCAATTTCAACTTAGGGCCATGGTCGTTGAGATGAGTGGTCGACCGTTGTAAGATCTTAACCTACGATACACAAACTACTTTGAAAATACGATGCATGCTGTTAGTAGTGAGTGTGGCAGGTATACAAGTATTATGCGTAGTTAAAGTATGCAAAAGCAACAATTAATGAAAAGAAGGTAACAATTTAAAACACAAAATATAAGAAAATTTACGTATCTTGATGCAATGCATACAATAGCACGTTGTTCCTATGTCGTACGACCTATACTTGACACAACACGACACTAGAACTCCGGTTTTACAACCCGAAGCTCTGATACCACTTTAAGATGTAGCGCCCGAAGCGGCGAGCCACCACATCCCCCGCACCTAGCCCCGAACCCACATATGAAATAGAAATCCATACATGAGCCCAAGGATAAGCGAACGGGAACCAACACGCACACACTAAGCTAGGCGGAGCTAAGGCAAGACCAGAGTGCGCAAAATAAAATCAAAGCGGAAGAAAATAATCAAATACAAGAAGATAAATCCACAAAACGGGTTCAATTATTCCTAGAAACTTGTCCCGAAATATACAAAATGGGAATTCGTACATAATTTAATAACAAATGCATAAAATATACATATCTCAAATACCACAATCGAATCATATACGAAAGTATAACTGAATGCAATTGAAAATGCAACTCGAACTAGGTGACTCGAACCCGACAGACTCAAGACTCCGCCTAGCACGCATCAACCTGCAAACTGAGAAGTTGAAAGGAGAGGGTCAGTCCACCGACTGAGTGAGGGGGGCTAATGCACACCCACACTTGTCTATATAGAGAGCAAAGCACGTATTAAACAAAAAGACTATGAACCGGGAATAGGGTTTTACATACCAAAGCCATTTTCCAAAAAAACTCATATTTATTCATATATTCGTATATTCTTAAGTTTGAAAACTCGTAAGGATTCATATATTCAAAAACACATATGGATTCATATTAAAACTCATAGGGATTCATATTGAAACTCATGAAGATTATTATATTCATAATGATTCAAAAGTTGACATAAAAGTCCCTTATTGAAATCAAAAGATCCTATCCCGTTTCATAATCAAAATAACAAAAGAATTCAAATACCCGGCGAGTACGGGTCTCCAACCGTACTCCTTAATCAAAAGACTCAAAAGATTCAAAAGGAAGCACAAACTCATAAATTCATAAGATTCATAAATTCAAAGATTCATATTCCCATATTCCAACCTTCTCCTTCGGAAGTCTGCACGCGGGTTACGGGCCCTCATCGTGCAACTCTATATACGTGGGGTCGCGAACCCACAACGTACCTTCTCCGGCCTCAGCCGAAGGCTCAAAGCACCACGCCTTCTCCATCTCCCTCAAAGTCGTGCGTAGATACTTCAAAGGAGCGTGTGCACAGGGGTGATAACCGGCGACCCCAACAGCCGCACCGGGTCTCCCTTACCCACACCTCCGGGGCCCAGGGATTCAAATAGATTCGTATGGATTCATAAGACTCATTAAGAAACATACCTAACTCGCGAAACCTAGAAACATATGATTCATACTTGAGAAACATACCATAAGAAATATACCTTACCGTGCAACTCGGCATATGCTATACACGTACCTCTCCGTGTCTTCCAATTTCATAGTACGCTAAAGAAATCCATAGTTTGCTTGACGACACACGGTCTGAAGCATAGCCTCATTGCAAACCATTTTTAAGCTTATATATGCCCATACGTATAATTTCAGAAGAATTCGTATTAAATCGAATTAACAAAATTCATAACATATCATAAGACACATATTTATTATATATATAATAGTATATTCGCATGCGGGCTTGAAAGCGAGCACATAGGGTCATAGGTCGCATTAAATAAAAAGAAACAAACCTAAACCTCACCTTTTACCGAAAGAGCTCCTGGAAGAGCGTTGACGACCAAGAAGAAGCTTAAGTACTGGTGGAACCGACACCTCCGGAACTCAACTCTGAGAAAACGAGCACATACTTAAGACTTAGACTTGATCATGAACCAATTATATGCATGACGATGCATATGAATGAAATGAATGCATATGAAATGCAAGAATGCATCATTTAGGTCATTTAAGTTTGAGTTCATATATAACGTATCAAATCATTCCATAAATTAAATTCATAATTCATAACATAAAATTCCATAATTAAAAGATCATATTTCATGAAATAAGAATTCATATAAAATCCTAAGATCACATTTAATTTAAAACACCAAACTTAAGGTACTTAAACTTATTTATTTAAACATATAACATAGTATATTACTATAATATAATATATATATAGGTAATTAATCTATTACATACCACTGTATATATACTAGCCTAATGTTATAAATATATAAAATAAGCTCAACAAGATAACATTTAGATAGCTGGTACATTAATTAAATAAATACAACATTCATGCACGTCACTCTCATACATGCACATACACAACACAACAAATGCATGCATACACACAGACGCATGCAAACAATTGAACAATTTAAGAGCAAAAGCTAGCAACAACAACAACATGGAAGCAGGCTCCCCGGCCGGGGAGAAGCATGCAGTAGCTCGCTGCACAGGAAGTCCCCGCCCGGGGACTTTGCGAGAGTAAACTCTCCCCGCCCGGGGAGAATGTTGCAGCAGACAAAACGAGCAACAACAGCGGGATTTCTACCCTGCTCCAACTCTTACAACAGCAGCACTCGAACAAGGAAGCAAGGCAGCAAATTAACCATGAAAATCAGCCACAAAAACATGAAAACTCTAGCTCTCAAGTTCGTGAAATAAACCGGCAACAAGGAGAGAACCATATGCAAGAGTTCAAGTCACTTTCTTTCAAAACCTTGAAGTTCATTAATGGCAACTTAATAATCATGCAACCACCAACTAATTCAAGTCCAAATAATCATAAATGAATCTCATATAGTCTTATATATTCCATCAAATCCAAAGAAAACATAAGAGAATGCATATGATTTCAAGAAATGATCTGAACCCTTACTATTCATGTCACATATCATAACTCAATCATATATGGCTTAAAATCTGAATTTCTTTGACGAAAAAGACCACATAAGCATGGAGATAACAATCATACACTTACCCCTTGAAGATGGTGGAGAAAAAAAAGGAGATTGGAGCTCAAAATTCTCCTTTGTGAATAGTGACGAGATTTTCTTGGTTTCTCTCCAAAGCTGCTGAAAATCTCCTTCTTGGCTTATGTGGGATGAAATGAAAGAGATAGGGATGGTAGAGCATTAAGTTGGGGTCATGTGGGTCCAAGTTTGGGGGTAATTGGTCAAGAATTGAGGGACTTATGTGCAAATTAGTGAAAGGTGGTCATATGAGCGCGAATCAGTTTTCCGGGCCAAATTCGGAGTATCAAACGGGCTTAGAAAAATGGGAGGCTACATTCCTTAGCTTGAAAATCTCGTTACGAGTCCGGCGCCACTTCCGGAATTCGAATCCGAATTCCCCGAGCTCAAGATATAAATTCCAGAACACAAGGTGCGCTAAAACTAGTTAGGCCCTCGAGTCCCCAAAACAAATAAATGGTGCGTTACCATTTCAAAAAAGTCCGAAAATGAAAAACGAGCACATAAACGAATTCATAACTCACAAATCTCCAACATATCAGAAAGGCACGAAATTTCGATCTCAAATCAAACACAAACGTAACACATTTCAACAAATAAGCTTATTATTCAAATAATAAAAATTAAATTTCAAGAAATAACAAACAAAATTTAATTTAATTTAAAATTAAACGAGTTAAATAAATAAAATTTTGTTAAAAAGAAAATTTTCCAATTAGGTCCAAAACTTTCAAAAAGTTGCAATTAAGTCCAAATCCAAGTTTTCAATTAAGCCCACTAATTTTAAAGTCATACAATTACATACTTAAATCACGTATATCACATAAATTCAAGAAATTAGCATACTCAGGAATTAAATTCAAAATAGGAAAATTAAATACAAAAGTTAAAACATGAAAATTAAACAATTAGAGCATATAAATCACTTAAACAATTAATTCAACATAAAAATTAAATCAAAAGAAGAATTAAAACGTCGAAAAAACCTCTCGTGACATCATACCTGGCTTATCGGAGAGCCGGGGTGTCACATGCCCGCAGTTCAACCATACCACGTCGGGCATCTCCAACTTCCGGTGGTGGTTCCAAGGGAGATTGAAGGGGTGGAGTTACCCCCCTTGACTTCTCAACGGCTACGTGCTATTTATGCGCAATGTGAGGTTCAGGCGGCCCAGAGTGCGTGGGAATATTTTCGTTCCATGTACTTCCCCTCTGGGCAGGCCACTTGAGTTGGCCCTCCTTTGGGGGGATTGCAGGGATATCCGCTTAGGGAGGCCCAGACTATCATTTTTGGCGCCGTCCCGCCACCTCTGCCGGCAAAGGAGAAGGAAGTCCCCGGACGAGGAGGGGATGAACAAGATCGCCCCCAAGATAACCGGGGCAAATAACCTACGGGAAGAATCAATGTTGACGAGGAGGTCCATTCCCGAGCATCAAAACGAGACAGGAGGTCCATTCCCGAGCATCAAAACGAGGGCCCCAAGCATCCCAGCGAGGGAGCCAGGTAAGAAGGGAAAAACCCAACCTCCTCGCGGCTGTGGAAGACCAGCTGCAGGGGTTGCAAGATATGGCGGGACAACTCTCTCGAGTACGGTCTCAAGTCCCCCATGCCGGGGACGAGCGAGGCAATGCCAGAGGCGCTCGTTGTAACGTTTGTCAACAGTACGTTCCACGTCACTTGGAACAGGAGAAAAATTTTGGATGTTATAACCACCATCCGCTCGTAAAAGGTTCCCCCCTCGTAGAGGAAATCCTAATGGCTCAGGCCGGCATGGGCAAGGCTCCTACCTTTGTCAACCGCTACGATGGAACCACAGACCCCGCAGAGCATCTGGACCATTTTCTGCACCTGATGCACCTGTACGAGCATTCTAGCCATTACTGGGCTAAGGTTTTTATCACTTCCCTTGTAGGAATGGCTCAAGAGTGGTATAAGCGTCTTCCGTCTGGCTCGATCCATTCGTATGGTGAACTCACCGATGCATTCCTAAACCACTTCAATTCATTGAAGGCTCCTGTCACCGCACCCACTACCTTGTACTACTTGATTCAAGGCGAGCATGAGTCCCTTCGGTCATTCTTCGCTCATTTCAACAAGGAGGTGCTCCTAGTGGAGAGGCCCTCCATGGATTTTCTGATCCATGTTCTTTTCAAAGCCTGCAACCACAAGCAGTATGTGTGATACCCCTGTCCCACATCGGGAATGTATGAGAGTTAAGTTCAGTTTATAAGTTAAAGAGTCCAAGTATAACAAATGGATATCCCTTTTGGGCAGTGGTTTATGCCCAATTTCGGGTTATACTCTGTGGGCTTGGAGATTTGCACTCGGGTCCAATGGACCCGCGGACCCGAGGCGTGACAAATGGTATCAGATCCGCTCGTCAGCCGCAGGAGCTAAGTGCTATACGGGGCAAAGTGCTACGCACATGAGAGCCACCTCTTGAGCCTGCGGGACAAAGTGCTACATATGTGGGAGCCACCTCTTGAGCCCGTAGGAGCCACCTCTAGAGTCCCAACGCAGACGAGTCGGTCATGGGCTATATGTCATGCCGCGACGAGGACGTCGCGATTCTAAAGGAGGGGTGATTGTGATACCCCTATCCCACATCGGGAATGTATGAGAGTTAAGTTCAGTTTATAAGTTAAAGAGTCCAAGTACAACAAATGGATATCCCTTTTGGGCAGTGGTTTATGCCCAATTTCAGGTTATACTCGGTGGGCTTGGAGATTTGCACTGGGGTCCAATGGGCCCGCGTACCCGGGGCTTGACAGTATGTGAGAAAGAAATTCGTTGATTCCATCGTAAAGAAACGCACCACATCCCTCATGGCGATGAGAGAAATAGCCGAACCCTATTTCGCGCTCGAAGACATGTACGTGTCTAATACTCCCAGGCCTTCTGGACCCCTTAAAAGCGAACGAGGGCAAGAAGAGTCCCACAGAGAACTCCACAAGTCATCGTCCCCTCCACGGAGATTCGAGCGTGTCTCCCTCAATAGGCCTAATTCGGAGGTATATGCCCTATCTGACAAGAAGCTTTTCAAAAGGCCCACGAAGATGAAGGATATTGAGGTGTTAAGACGCTCGAACAAGTACTGTTCCTTTCATAAATGAAAGGGGCATGACACGGATGAATGCCGCCAGTTGGAGGCTGAAATCCGGAGGCTCATCGTGGGCAGCCACCTGAAGGAATTTGTAAAAATACTAGAGCGTTATGACGAGCGTTCTAGGAAGAGAAGAAGGAGTCCCTCATGCTCGAGGAGCCCACGAGGGCAAGGCCCCCCCGAGAGCAGCCACCGTGGAAAACAAAAGGCCACAGAACAAGAGAATGCCCTTTTTACATTCATCAACATGATTGTAGGTGGTTCATCAAGAGGGGATTCCAACACTTCTCGACGCCGATATGTCCGGAGTTACGATCAACGTCCCTCAGTGCCCAAATCAGTTTATGCCATCCAAGAAGCAGACGATCGACGCTCGAAGGAGAACGATGTAATAGGATTTATTGATAAGGGCTTGGAACATATTATAACACCACATGGGGTCAGTGAAACCTCTGACTTCCCCATGGTGGTTAGCATAGACGTTCACAATCACATTGTAAAGAGGGTCTTAGTGGATAGTGGAAGATCTGTTAATGTTTTGCCCTATACCACGTTCCAAAAAATGAATATTACTAACATCCCGCTCGAACCCCTCAAAACAGCCCTCATTAGCTTTGGGGGCTCTGAGGTTGTCCCTCGAGGACAGATTCGCTTAGCCACCTCATTTGGTCGTGCCCCACAGCGAAAAACACTCATGGTCACCTACTCGGTGGTAGAAATTGAGATCCCTTACAACATCATAATCGGGCGACCAGCCCTCGTAGATTTCAAAGCAATCATCTCCACCTACCACCAGAAAGTCAAATTCCCAACCCCCGAGGGTGTTAGAGAGGTTTTGTGCAACGTTCGAAAGGCCAGGGAGTGTTATATGTTATCCCTTAAAAAGCCCAAAGCGGAGAAAACATTCCAGATTGGCTCTACCAAGAAATCTGTAGATTTTCCCATTTTAGACGATGATGGTCCTGCGCGCAAAAGGTCCAAAATGAACAGAAAGAAGAACAAAAAAAAGGATCCCAACACCAAGAGCCCTCTCGAAACTGCTCCACCAGGGACGGTCAGCGAAGAAGACGAGCGTAATGAGGGCGAGCCCGATGCTGGTGGATATTTGAATAGAAAGAAAAGAGCACTCGAGCTCCCTCGTCCAGAGATACGGATCGAGCCCAAGGAGAAATTTCTCACCATTGAGTTGGAACCCGACAACAAGGATAAAACCACTCAGATTGGGTCTAATCTCTCAGGACCCTCGCATATCATGATAATAGACTTCCTCATAGAAAATATTGACGTTTTTGCATGGAAACCATCTGACCTTACTGGAATTGACCCGAGCATCATAGTACATAGGCTCAACATGGACCCCTCCTTCAAGCTAGTCAAACAGAAGAAGCGAGATGTGGACGGTTTTTGGAAGAAAGCTGTTGAGGAGGAGGTTAATAAGCTCCTCGACGCTCAGTATATTGAGCCCATACTATATCCAGAATGGCTGTGCAATGTTGTCCTGGTACCCAAGAGCGCTAACAAATGGCGCATGTACAACGATTTCACTGATCTTAACAAGGCCTGTCCCAAGGATCCTTACCCTTTACCCCGAATTGAGCAACTGGTAGATTCCACCAGCGGCTGCGAACTAATGTGTATGATGGATGCCTTTCAAGGGTATTATCAAATTTTTATGGCCCCTGAGGACTGTCCCAAAACCTCATTTGTTGTCCACTTGGGTGTATACTGCTTCTTAGTCATGCCTTTTGGGCTCAAGAACGCGGGAGCCACCTACCAACGCCTTGTTAACAGGATGTTTGAGAAAGAAATTGGAGGGTCCATGGACGTATAGGTGGACGATATGATTGTTAAGAGCAAGCGTAAGGGCTCACACCTTGAGGATCTTAAGCGCACATTTGCCATCCTGCGCCAATACGGCATGAAGTTAAATCCCTCAACGTTTACTTTTGGAGTATGAGGGGGAAAATTCTCGGGGTACATGGTCAGCTAACGGGGGATTGAAGCTAATCCGGAGAAAATCAAGCCTATTTTGGTCATCCCTTCCCCTCGTAACCTCAGGGAAGTACAGGTGTTGGTAGGGAAAATCATCTCTTTAAATAGATTCATCTCATGCTCGGCAGACAGGAACCCCCGCCCCCTTCTTCAAAATTCTATGCAACGCTCGAAATTTTGCTTGGACTGAGGAATGTGAGAAAGCATTACAGGACATGAAGGCTTACCTTTCGAGCGCACCACTCCTGATAAAGCCAATAGAGGGTGAAAGGTTGTTTATGTATCTCTCCGTTTCCAGCGAAGCTACGAGCGCAGTTCTGGTAGCCATACGGGAGCATAAACATTTGCCCGTTTACTATTTAAGCAAAACATTACAAGGGGCTAAGAGAAAATATTTGGAAATCGAAAAGTTCGCATTCGACCTCATCAATGCATCTCGAAGATTGAGGCCATACTTCCAGGCACACTCAATCACTGTCGTCACGGATCAACCATTAAAATAAGTTTTGTGCAAGCCGGACGTATCTGGGAGATTGATAAAATGGGCCATAGAGTTAAGCCAGTTTGACTTGAGTTTCGAGCCCAGGGCGACCATACAAGCACGAGCAGGTCCCACGAGCAGAAAACGAACGTGTTGACGCTCTATCAAAATTCGCTTCAGCACTGGAAGGTACCAACGAGCGCTCTGTCACGTTCCTTAGAACTGAAGAGCCATTGATAAAGGAAAATATCACCAAACAAGTGGTAGCTATGATCGATCCGCACGAGCCCTGTTGGCTCGACGACATAGTCAAATTTATCAAAGATGGCGTTTATCCCACTGACAAGGTGGAGGCACGGAAAATCAGGAACAAGGCCCCTTGTTTTTCTCTGGACTCCGACGAGAGACTATTCAAGAAGTCTTTTCAAGGCCCGCCAATGAGATGTCTAAAGCCCTCGCAAGCCAAAGAGACGCTCGAGCATATTCATAATGCAAGCTGTGGAAATCATTCGGGGGGGGCGTATCCTTGCCAAGAAAGTCCTGAGGAGCGGGTTCTATTGGCCCATGATCCTCAAAGACGCTATTGAGTTTTCCAAGAAGTGCCCCAAATGTCAAATTCACTCTAATCGCCCTCCATTGCCAGCTGCTCAGATGATCCCTATAGATGTCTCGTGGCCCTTTCACCAATGGGGAATTGGTATTGTGGGCCCCTTGCCCGTGGCGGTCGGACATAAAAAGTTCATCATCTTAGCTGTTGATTACTTCACCAAGTGGGCCGAGGCTGAGGCCGTAGCAAAGATCACTTTCAGGGTCATGACGGACTTCATATGGAAGAACATTATCTGCAGGTATGGCATACCGAGGGTACTTATTTCAGACAATGGCTCCTAGTTCATAGCGGCGGATACTCGAGAATGGTGCTCATAATTGGGAATTGAGCAACGCTTTACTTCCGTAGGTCATCCCCAGGCTAATGGGCAAGCGGAAGTCACCAATAGGGTCATTTTGCAACACCTAAAGATAATGCTAGAAAGCAAGAAAAGCGAATGGGTAGAGTAATTACAAGGAGCCTTATGGGCTTATCGCACCACTCCACGAGCGGCCACCGGCGAAACACCCTTCGTGCTCCTTATGGATCAAAAGCAATAATACCCGCGAAAATTACATAGCAATCCGCCTGTGTGGTATACTTCGAGCCTACATCCAACGAAGAGAGTAGAGCGCTGGAGTTGGACCTTCTGGAAGAAAAGAGAGACAAGGCATGGGCACTGATCCACCAGTATAAAGCGTCCGTCGCTCGGCAATACAACAAACGAGTTAGAGAAAGGACCTTTCAGCTGGGGGACTTAGTCCTAAAGAAAGTGGAAGTCTCAAGGCCTGTGGCAAGTTAGATCCCAACTGGGAAGGTCCATACAAGATAATACAAGTGCGAGCAAACAACACGTACACGCTCGAGTCATTGCAGGGCGAGCGTCTCCCCCGCCCTTGTAACGCATGCAACCTTAGACGGTTTTATGTTTGAAATGACTTTGTAAAAAGCCCATGATTGGGCGTGATGTATTTACTATTTCTCTGGAAAATTATAATAGAAATTGCTTCAAGTATTTATATAATTTTTAAGTGTGCAGGTGGTCGAAGATTCTCCCCCGGGACCCCTAGGGCAAGCTACCCGGGCCCAGGGCGCACGAATCCCTCCTTATCTCAGAAATCAAGGAATCAAAACTGCTGCATGACCGCACGAGTGTGCTTATTCAGTGCCTCGAGAAATCCACATAGAGCCTAATGTGCACACAACGAGCGTCCTAGTAGGCCCGGGTCACCTATAAAACAATCACCCGGCGCTTGAAAGGGGGACCCGTTGTGAAGTCTGATCAAGAGCCAAGAAAGAAGTAGCGGGCCATGAACAATGTCCCTTGTGCAAGGCAGGAGCATCCCAATAGGCCTGGGTTGCCTCTAACACAGGCACCCAGCGCTCGAAAAGGGGACCCGTTGCAGGACTTGATCCAGTGTCAAGGGGAATCAAGGGTCTAAAAACACCGTTGCACAAGTCTTGAACGAGGGCAGAATCCAAGTAAGACCCTCGTGATTACTCTAGACTTGACAAAATTTTCTAAGTTTTTGTAAGGTTTGAACCAGGGTGCCCTCGAAGTTCACCCAAAACCTGCCACCAACCTTTCCCCCTCTAGGCAAATTTTCACAAGTCTTGAACGAGGGTAGTTCTCAAGTAAGACCCTCGTAATGACTCAAGACATAGCCAAATTTTCAAAGTTTTACATCTTTTATTTAGCATGTTATTCAGAGTCTTAACATCACAAGATTTTGATGCAACGAACGCAAAGTAAAAATTTCATAACAAGCATTGCGGGGAATATAAAAGGTACTTAATTATGGAAAGAAGAATTCTTCATTAATCAAGCTAGAAGTTATAGAACAAGGGCACAAGGGCCCATGGAATTCACTAAGAAATTAAAGGGTACAAGGAAAATTTCATCATAAGAGGGCAGAGAAGAGTTTCAAGCAGCAGGGGCAACATCCTCCTCCAAGTTCACAATCACATTCTGAACAGGGGCAACGGGACCTTGCACTTGTGGAGGAGGAGCTTGGGGACCCTGAGCATCAGGAATGGGAGCCTCTGGGAGCGTTGGAGCATTTGCAGGAGGGACGAGAGCATTTTTAGAAATTAGAACAGAGACATTCTCTGGAGGTACGATCTCTTGAGGGCTCTCGGGGGCGGTTGCAGCATCATTAGCCCCCTAGTGTTGTTCCGCTTGAGGCATCTCTTCCACTGGGTGAGTGGCTATGTACTCATCTTGAGCCAGTTCAACTAGGAAGTTGTACTCTGGCTCAGCCAAGTTGGCCTCAGGATCCTCGTTCCTACCCCCTTCCTCCTCCTCGCACCGCTCGTGTCTGACCTCCCACGAGTGGAAGCCTCTGCCAAGCCCTTGTGTATCAGTTGCTCTACAGCCAAGTTGAAGGCTTTTTGAGCCTCGTCATAACTGTAGTGCCCCCTAACACTACAACTCCCGCACCGTACTACCCTCGAGTGGATGTGAGACCTAGCACCCGAGAAATACTACGGCGAACGGTATAGATAGTACTTAAGCAGAGTGTAGGGTAAAATGCAGCGGAAAATGAAAGGATTTAAAATTTGCAACAAGCAACGTGATAGCACACAGAAAAGTGCATGATATTGTAAAGGGGTGATATAATAGCATAGTGTACGGAGTTAATGTATAAGAGCAATTTATCAGTAATATATACATGATCAGGATAAAATGCTCTTAATCTAAGCCTGATCTAATAAATATGACACCTATAGCTTCAAGATACCTCTAGGTGTCGTTATCCTCGCTCCCTGAAATCATGTATTTAAAAACAGGCGAGGTATTAGTCAAAGTGACTAAGTGAAGGAAGTATTAGATTTAATTATATATATGGTTATATATATATAGATATATATATATATAAAATCATAGCAATAGGATATGGCAAATATGATACGGTTTATAAGTGAGAAACCGGGATAGGGGTATTTGGAGTTTATTTATAAATGATGAACCGTTTAATAAAAGATTTATACCGCCTGCAAGTAAGGCGTCTCCCTCCGATCTCCTTAAAATATTTGTAAAACAGTACCGGGCTGATCAAGGCACCAGTACTTTAATAAAACTAAATATGATAATAACTCCGCAACACCGTAGTGTCAGTAGGGGAGCAAACCCTACCGACGATATGTATATATGTGGGAGGAAGCTATCTCTCCCAGGGAGGTTGTCTCCCTTGTAAGTCTCTTGGCGTGGAGTAACTAACCTCCAGCTAAACCACGACCAAGAGTTGGTGGTGGTCTGTGGCACCAACAATACCCTCGGCCCGATACCTTCCGAGTATTGCTCGACACAGCTGCACGCCGGGCCCATTTTGATAAATAATAATGATTGACTTGCTTGGTCGGGAATCAGTTCTTAGTATTAATAGGACTGAAATATATAATGTCCGGATAAGATCCTGATTCCGACTTATTGATATTTTCCTCATAAAGAGGAATATGTATAATATTGATATATATATATATATATATAGATAGGAAATCAAATAATAGATAGGTTTGGAAATCCTTTTATAATTAGATATAGATATAAACATGATTCCAGTTGAAAATGTTTTAACCCTCACCTAGTACAGAAATTCAAATAGGTTGGAACGGATCCCACTGTTCAGAGCAATTGTCGCCTGAAAGTAATTACTATTGACTTAGAACTAAGTTCTTATGATTTTAATCACATAATCACATAAGGTTTAAGAAATATAACATATTAGAGAATTCTCAAATCATTTAGAAATTATTTTCCCGGTAAAATTTAATTTCATTTGTTTAAGGGAAAATAATTAATTTATTAGGTTTCATAAATTCTTTAACCACTTAAATATTTATTAATCATGTCATAACCTTAAATAGAGTATTAGGAATTAAATTTGGAATTTAATTCAACAATGTAAGTTGGTTTTGAAATTATTTTATAATTATATTAACTTTTGAATTAATTTGGAAAAATAATTATTTAAAATTCCAAAATCATATTTTATAATTAAAATTAAATTAATTTCGAAATTATTAAGTAAAGGTTGACCAAAAAGTCAAAATTACTATTAAAAACATTTACTATTCAATTTCTTATGAATTAAACACTTTATAACATAAAATTAAACACACAAATACACACACTATCACACGAGCACATGAATTTGGTTCAAGAACATTAGGAATGTGTTCTTGAGCTCATGAAGATGTTCATACTAGTTCATGATCATATTCAACAAATTTTTGAATTCATATCATATAATTAAATTCAAATGTAACACTTTAATAATAAATTAAATTCAATTAAATTATTCTAAGCATAAGTTTAATCAAACAAGAACATAATTATTTAAATATACATTCATATTATATCATATCACATTTCATGCATTTAATTAAATAAAATTTCATAATGTAGGCACATTACACATAAAACTAACAATTATGCATATATATTATAAAAATAAATTCCTAAAGCATAATTTCATTATTCCTAAGCATGCTACTAATATTATAATATTAAAAACATAACATAAAGCATGAAATAATAAAAGAAAATTGCACCTTAGAGAGAAGAGAGAGAGGATCACGAGAGAGAGAGAGATTTTTGGGAGGTTTTGGTGTGATTTTTGTGTTATGCTTCTAAGGGTATTTATAGGTATGTCTTGGGGGCTTATGTTGCAATTTTAGAGACTTAATTAGATGAATCATATAGTGAGTAAGCTAGGTTCATTTATTAGGGGGGTTTAGTTGTATACTTAGGTGTATAACTAAGATATAATTAATTAATCTAATAATCATGACAAAATAAAAATAATTCTAAAATAGGATGAAGATGGTAATAAATTCGTAGAAGAACGTCTAGGGTTTAATTTGAAATGAGAGAAATTGCAAAAGAAAGAGAATTGAAAGAGCTTTCTAATGGTTATAAATACTTAACGTTTGAACGTCTACATTTAAAGTAGTAGTCGTTCGGGAATTTTAAAAAATACGATAAAATTCATAAACGAACCTAGAATGTGAATTGATTTCCGAGAAAGTGTCCATGATTCTTGAAATAATTGAAGGATCATTTTGACTGTAATATTGTATACCAAATGTTGGACGGTTTGAAAATTAGTTTTTACGGTGGGAATAGTACTTTGGAAAAATAAAGAGAAATTTATAAAACGAGTTAGGGTTTGTATTAAAGTTTGGAAAAGGTCCTAAAATTCATAAAATAATCCAAGGATCGTAATGGTTATAATATTGTATAGGAAAAACGTTGGAATTCAGAAATTTCTAATTTAGGGCAAAATTAGGGTTTTTCGGCCGGTTTTGATTTCTACGGAAGCTACGTTAAGAATTAGGGTTTGAAAATCATACCAAAATTCATAAAATTTTGCAAGGATTCTATCGAGCCCAATATTGAATAGGTAAAAGTGTTTCGAAAATTCCTACACTTAAAGATGAATAGTATCTAGGGACCTAAATGGAATTTTCAACAAACAATTTTAAAAATATATTTTGGGACAATGAAAGCTATGATATGAGTTTGGAAAATATAGAAATCAGCTTTCTAAGGTTTTTCAAGATTTAGGTAAAGGTTTAGGGTTCGATGGATGAATAGTGATGTGATTCTCTCAAAAAGGCACAAATCAAAAAAATCAGAACATAAATGCACATAATTCACATAAAATGGAATGTGTAATGGACTAAGGCTATAAACGCTTTCCTCTTATCCCTTTACTTACCCGTGCTATCCTGATCTCAAAAAATCTGGGCTGTTACAATCTTCCCCCCTTAAAGAGAATTTGTCCTCAGATTCTATTCTTGTTTCGGAACAACTCTGGGTAATGTTTCTGCATCTTTTCCTCAGTTTCCCAGGTTTGTTCTTCTGTCCCATGTCCTTTCCATAACACTTTAACAAGGGGGATTTTCCGATTCCTTAGTTCTTGGAATTTCCTATCTAAGATTTCGGTTGGTCTTACTGTATAAGTCAAGTCGGGTTTTAGAGGAACTTCTTCTATTGGCAAAATGTGGGATTCATCCGCAAAATATTTACGGAGCTGTGACACATGGAATACGTTATGTATTCCAGTGAGGTTTGCTGGTAAATCCAAGCGATAGGCTGTTGGTCCAACACGTTCTATGATCTCAAAAGGTCCTATGTATTTGGGATTCAGTTTTCCACCTTTCCCAATACGGGTGAAACCTTTTCTTGGTGATGCCTTTAAAAACGCTTTATCGCCTACCGTAAATTCTATATCCTTTCTCCGGGTATCAGCATAACTCTTCTGCCTATCTTGAGCTGCTTTCATTCTTTGACGAATAATTTCAATCTTTTCTGTAGACTCTGCTATCCATTTTCTAATGGTTTTCCTTGTATCCCCTCTTTCAGTTGCTTTAGTCTCTTCTATGTCCCAGTATAACGGAGACCTACATTTCCTTCCATATAAGGCTTCATAAGGTGCTGCCTTGATCGATGCCTGATAACTATTGTTGTACGCAAATTCCACAAGAGGTAAACATTCTTTCCAGTCCTCTTGAAAATCCAAGGCACAAGCTCGCAACATATCCTCTAGATATTTGATCGTCCTTTCTGATTGACCATCGGTCTGGGGATGTGCGGCTGAACTGAAATGCAGCTTAGTCCCCATTGTTTCTTGAAGACTTTGCCATAACTGTGAAGTGAATTTCGGATCTCTATCGGAGACTATACTAATGGGTACACCATACAACCTTATAATCTCTTTCTGGTACAACTTTGCTAGAGAACTGACTTTATCAGTAGTTTTGACCGGTAAGAAGTGTGCAGACTTACTCAACCGATCAATGATAACCCATATGCTATCATATCCTCCCTTAACTTTTGGTAAGCCCGTGATAAAGTCCATGGTGATTTGTTCCCATTTCCAAGTAGGAACTGGTAGCGGCTGTAACTTTCCTCCGGGTTTCTGGTGGTCTACCTTGACTTGCTGGCATGTCAAGCATCTTTTGACATAGCTAGCAACATCTCGTTTCATTCCATTCCACCAGAAATGTTTCTTGAGATCATGATACATTTTTGTTCCTCCTGGATGTATCGTATATCGGGTCTTATGTGCCTCATCCAGTATTTCTTTTCGAGTTGTAGGAGGTACACAGACTCGACCTTTATATCTCAAGATCCCATGGTCATCTGTTGTGAATTTTGTCTCAATATTCTTTTCCTTGGAATTGAGACACTTCTTGATCCATTCATCCTATGCTTGGGCTTCCTTTAGTCTTTCTTTTAATGGCGAGGATATCACTATATTGGCCAGTCGGGATTTCGAAAGGACAGTTATGGGTTTGCTTCTTCCGTCTAATGCTGATAGACTAGATTTTCGACTCAAAGCGTCTGCCTAGTACGTTGGCTTTTCCTGGATGGTATTGTATTTTACAGTCGTAGTCTTCCAGAAATTCCATCCATCTTCTCTGCCTCATATTCAACTCCTTTTGAGTGAATAAATATCTCAAAATTTTATGATCAGTAAAAACTTCAAAAGTTACCCCGTACAGATAATGCCTCCATTTAGCTAAAGCGAATACAATTGCAGCTAATTCTAAATCATGTGTGGGGTAATTCTCTTCAGAAGGTTTAAGTTTCCTCGAGGCATAGGCTATAACCTTACCATTTTGCATTAGGACACACCCTAATCCTTCTTTGGATGCATCTGTATAAACCACATAACCTTCTTTTCCTTCTGGTAAGGTTAATACTGGGGCAGACGTTAATCTTTGTTTCAGTTCTTGAAAACTCCGTTCACACTTTTCTGTCCATTCAAATTTTCCTTGTTTCTTGGTTAACTGAGTAAGAGGCGCTGCTACCTTGGAGAAATCTTTTACAAATCTCCTGTAATATCCGGCAAGTCCTAGAAAACTTCTCACTTCTGATGGGTTCTTTGGCGCTTGCCAATTCATTACTGTTTCAACCTTTGAAGGGTCTACTTCTATGCCAGAACCGGATATTATATGTCCGAGGAAGGACACTCTTTCTAACCAAAATTCACACTTGCTGAACTTCGCGTATAACTTATGATCCCTTAAAGCTCTTAACACTTTACGAAGGTGTTCAGCATGTTCCTCTGGGGTTCTTGAGAACACCAGAATGTCGTCAATAAAGATGACCACGAACTGATCCAAATACGGTCGGAACGTTCGGTGCATTAAATCCATGAATGCAGCTGGGGCATTGGTTAACCCAAAAGGCATTACTACGAATTCAAAATGACCGTAGCGGGTATTAAAAGCAGTCTTTGGAATATCCTCCTTTTTAATCCTCAGCTGATAATACCCTTGCCTTAAATCCAATTTGGAATACACTCGTGATCCTTGAAGAATGTCGAACAGTTCTTCAATATGGGGAAGAGGGTATTTGTTCTTGATAGTCATACGATTGAGTTCTCGATAATCGATACACAATCGCAATGATCCGTCTTTCTTTTTGACAAATAACACAGGCGCTCCCCATGGGGATGTGCTAGGACGGATGTATCCTGAAGCTAACAACTCGTCAAGTTGTTTTCTCAATTCTTGGAGCTCGGCTGGAGCCATTCGATAAGGTGTTTTAGAGAATGGCTCAGCTCCAGGGACTAAATCAATTACAAATTCTAGTTCCCTGTCAGGAGGTAACGAATTCAGATGCTCAGGGAAAACATCAGTGAATTCTTTTACTACCTCTACCTCCTCAATCTTGAGTTGATCTTTGGGCCTATTTAACAAATAGGCAATGAATCCAGTAGCTCCATTATCCACTAACTTCTTAGCTTCGGCAGCTATAACCAATGATACCGACTCAGATTTTCCTTTCAACCCAGAGCTATCACCTTTCCCTAAGGTGACTTCTTTCTTGAAGCAATCCAACTTAGCATGGTACTTACTAAGCCAATCCATTCCCAGAATAATTCCATATCTTGACATCGGTAATTCTATAAGATCTATCGGGTAGTATTGGGTACCAATCCTTATAGGACAGCGTTTATATCCTCTATCAGTAGTAAAACAAGCTCCCAAAGGAGAACTTATTGCGAGCATATAAGACAATGATTCAAGTGGAAAATTGAAATGCACACATAATTCAGATGTAATAAATGAATGCGTGGCGCCAGGGTCATATAAAGCAATAACTGACGTGTTTAGAATGTGTACCGTACCATCAACAACCTTGGTAGGATCGGGATCCTCACTGCCCTCTATAGCATAAGCACGTCCCTTAATTACTGGTCTTCCAGGAGTCTTAGCTGGAACCTTTCCTTTATTCCACTGTTGTGGTCTCTTTGGGCATTCTAAGTACTGATGTTCAGGGCTTCCACACCACGTACAGACTCCAACTTTCTTACGACAATCCTTCTCAGTATGTCCGCGCTTCTGACAATATTCACAGACAATCTCTTCTTGAGGTTTTGGGAATGTCTGTTGAGGTCGGGACCATGATTGCATCGATTTTCTTTCCTGGATTTGGCTTTGCTGGTCCAGCAGGTCGTTTAGATCCCTGAGTTGGCTTGTAGAAGGATCCAGGACGGCTATTAGCTATACGAACCTCTTTATGTGTAGCCTCTGTTTTCATAGCCGTTTCCACAGCCTTACTATAGATTTCCAACTCGAATGGAGCCAAAGCCCACCTAAGATCCGACTTAAGTCCTTTAATGAATCGCTGAGTTTTTCGACGTTCATCATGGAGGATGTGTGGAGCATATTGGATCAATCGGATGAACTTAGCTTCGTACTCAGCTACCGACATATTGCCTTGTACTAATTCCATGAATTCTGCCTCTCGAGCATCCCTAACTATCTGAGGGATGTATTTGTTTTGAAACACTCTGACAAAGTCTACCCACCTATAATTAACTTGATCTTCTGCCCAAACACGCTTGATATAATTCCACCAACTAAATGCTGCTCCTTCTAACATAAAAACTGCAAACTGGATTCTTTCAGATTCTCCAGGAGAAATACCCATAGCCTCAAAGATCTTTTCAATACTAGCTATCCAACTTTCAGCTTTTACATCACTGGGTTCTCCAAAGAACTTTGGCGGGTTCATTCGTAAAAATTTCTCCAGAGTCTTTTCATTATTTCCCTTTGTTCCATTAGCACAAGTTTGCACTATCTCTTTCAAAGCATCTACTAATTCAGAGTTTCCTCCTGCCGAGGATGCACCTTCTTGTGGAGAAATGTTGTCTTGGGCAACTCTTCGAGGAGACATATTGATTTACAGTTGCTTTATGAAGAATATAATGCATGATGGTTAAGAATGTGTTGCATATAATCACATAAATACATGTTTCAGAAAATATCAAGCAGTAGATATCATATCACACAGATTTGGTAAAGTAAAGCACAAAATTTAAACAGAATAGCATTTAAAAGAGTGCAAAAGTAAAGCACAAACATAACAAGTAAAGGTGCAGGAAAATAAAATACTCACTCACGGTCCTGCTGGTATCTTGAAGCAATTCTAACTCGTAATGCAATAAATATGAAAGCAGTAAATGTGAGACAAGAATATAACTGCAAAAGTGGGTTATATATATGCATCAAGTTTGAGAGTTATAGCTACAACTATAAAAGCAAAATGGGGTGGACCTGATCTAAGTCAAGTTACACCCTACAAAGCTCTCAACTCACCCATCTCCGTTAGGCTAGCTGCGTCAGCTGCTACGTCAAAAGGGGAAGGTCCTCTACTGACTGATCTGTACAACCTCCCACTGATACTACTCCTATATATATACCAAGCTCCATAGTAATCTCAATCTAATCATGCTGATCACTGTCCACAACCTCACCTCGAATAGGGCTCCAACCGTCACCCTGCTGCTCCTCCTCTGAACCCTGCTCATCCTCCTCAGGCTCCTGCTCAGCCTCTGCCTCACCTCCGGGCTCCTCCTACTCAGGCTCAGCTGTTGTATCCTCTCCCTGATCCATCATCTCCTCAACAGCCTGTACACCAGACATGTGATAGGCACCGGCCAGTCGACTCCGAATACAAGAAGGGTAACGCTGATATAGGGTCCGAGAGGCATTCCTGGAAAGAGTCATAGTAGCTAGGTCCTGCTGTAGAGTCGCCACCTGTGCCACCAGATCGGCGTTCTCCTGCTCCAAGGTAGAGGTCTGCTGCTGAGCAAAATTCCTACTCACAGCATTTTGTAAGGCTAAATCAAGATATCTAGCAGACTCCAGCTGATACTCACGTGCCATCTGTGCCTCCATATAATATGCATCTCGCTCCGACTCAAGTATATGCACTAAACGGTTCGGATAAGCATGCCCAACTCTACCTGCTCTACCTCCCCGAACTACATGTCTCGCCCTCTGCCAAGTATAATAACGTATAGGACTCTCACGACGAGATACTGCTATAGTGTGTGGGGCCTCGTACTCCTCAAGCCAGGTATGATGTGCGTTCCCGGGTTCCTGATTCTCCATTGCTATATAAAGAAACACTTAGAGTGAATTCTAAAGTTCAAGTACAAAACGAGCATTCTCCCAGCATTTATAGGTTAAGTCTCTTCTTAACCAAACCTAATGCTCTGATACCACCTTAAGCTGTAGCGCCCCCTAACACTACAACTCCCGCACCGTACTACCCTCGAGTGGATGTGAGACCTAGCACCCGAGAAATACTACGGCGAACGGTATAGATAGTACTTAAGCAGAGTGTAGGGTAAAATGCAGCAGAAAATGAAAGGATTTAAAATTTGCAACAAACAACGTGATAACACACAGAAAAGTGCATGATATTGTAAGGGGGTGATATAATAGCATAGTGTACGGAGTTAATGTATAAGAGAAATTTATCAGTAATATATACATGATCAGGATTAAATGCTCTTAATCTAAGCCTGATCTAATAAATATGACACCTATAGCTTCAAGATACCTCTAGGTGTCGTTATCCTCGCTCCCTGAAATCATGTATTTAAAAACAGGCGAGGTATTAGTCAAAGTGACTAAGTGAAGGAAGTATTAGATTTAATTATATATATATGGTTATATATATATAGATATATATATATATAAAATCATAGCAATAGGATATGGCAAATATGATACGGTTCATAAGTGAGAAACCGGGATAGGGGTATTTGGAGTTTATTTATAAATGATGAACCGTTTAATAAAAGATTTGTACCGCCTGCAAGTAAGGCGTCTCCCTCCGATCTCCTTAAAATATTTGTAAAACAGTACCGGGCTGATCAAGGCACCAGTACTTTAATAAAACTAAATATGATAATAACTCCGCAACACCGTAGTGTCAGTAGGGGAGCAAACCCTACCGATGATATGTATATATGTGGGAGGAAGCTATCTCTCCCAGGGAGGTTGTCTCCCTTGTAAGTCTCTTGGCGTGGAGTAACTAACCTCCAGCTAAACCACGACCAAGAGTTGGTGGCGGTCTGTGGCACCAACAATACCCTCGGCCCGATACCTTCCGAGTATTGCTCGACACAGCTGCACGCCGGGCCCATTTTGATAAATAATAATGATTGACTTGCTTGGTCGGGAATCAGTTCTTAGTATTAATAGGACTGAAATATATAATGTCCGGATAAGATCCTGATTCCGACTTATTGATATTTTCCTCATAAAGAGGAATATGTATAATATTGATATATATATATATAGATAGGAAATCAAATAATAGATAGGTTTGGAAATCCTTTTATAATTAGATATAGATACAAACATGATTCCAGTTGAAAATGTTTTAACCCTCACCTAGTACAGAAATTCAAATAGGTTGGAACGGATCCCACTGTTCAGAACAATTGTCGCCTGAAAGTAATTACTATTGACTTAGAACTAAGTTCTTATGATTCTAATCACATAATCACATAAGGTTTAAGAAATATAACATATTAGAGAATTCTCAAATCATTTAGAAATTATTTTCCCGGTAAAATTTAATTTCATTTGTTTAAGGGAAAATAATTAATTTATTAGGTTTCATAAATTCTTTAACCACTTAAATATTTATTAATCATGTCATAACCTTAAATAGAGTATTAGGAATTGAATTTGGAATTTAATTCAACAATGTAAGTTGGTTTTGAAATTATTTTATAATTTTATTAACTTTTGAATTAATTTGGAAAAATAATTATTTAAAATTCCAAAATCATATTTTATAATTAAAATTAAATTAATTTCGAAATTATTAAGTAAAGGTTGACCAAAAAGTCAAAATTACTATTAAAAACATTTACTATTCAATTTCTTATGAATTAAACACTTTATAACACAAAATTAAACACACACATACACACACTATCACACGAGCACATGAATTTGGTTCAAGAACATTAGGAATGTGTTCTTGAGCTCATGAAGATGTTCATACTAGTTCATGATCATATTCAACAAATTTTTGAATTCATATCATATAATTAAATTCAAATGTAACACTTTAATAATAAATTAAATTCAATTAAATTATTCTAAGCATATGCTTAATCAAACAAGAACATAATTATTTAAATATACATTCATATTATATCATATCACATTTCATGCATTTAATTAAATAAAATTTCATAATGTAGGCACATTACACATAAAACTAACAATTATGCATATATATTATAAAAATAAATTCCTAAAGCATAATTTCATTATTCCTAAGCATGCTACTAATATTATAATATTAAAAACATAACATAAAGCATGAAATAATAAAAGAAAATTGCACCTTAGAGAGAAGAGAGAGAGGGTCACGAGAGAGAGAGATTTTTGGGAGGTTTTGGTGTGATTTTTGTGTTATGCTTCTAAGGGTATTTATAGGTATGTCTTGGGGGCTTATGTTGCAATTTTAGAGACTTAATTAGATGAATCATATAGTGAGTAAGCTAGGTTCATTTATTAGGGGGGTTTAGTTGTATACTTAGGTGTATAACTAAGATATAATTAATTAATCTAATAATCATGACAAAATAAAAATAATTCTAAAATAGGATGAAGATGGTAATAAATTCGTAGAAGAACGTCTAGGGTTTAATTTGAAATGAGAGAAATTGAAAAAGAAAGAGAATCGAAAGAGTTTTCTAATGGTTATAAATACTTAACGTTTGAACGTCTACATTTAAAGTAGTAGTCGTTCGGGAATTTTGAAAAATACGATAAAATTCATAAACGAAGCTAGAATGTGAATTGATTTCCGAGAAAGTGTCCATGATTCTTGAAATAATTCAAGGATCATTTTGACTGTAATATTGTATACCAAATGTTGGACGGTTTGAAAATTAGTTTTTACGGTGGGAATAGTACTTTGGAAAAATAAAGAGAAATTTATAAAACGAGTTAGGGTTTGTATTAAAGTTTGGAAAAGGTCCTAAAATTCATAAAATAATCCAAGGATCGTAATGGTTATAATATTGTATAGGAAAAACGTTGGAATTCAGAAATTTTTAATTTAGGGCAAAATTAGGGTTTTTCAGCCGGTTTTGATTTCTACGGAAGCTACGTTAAGAATTAGGGTTTGAAAATCATACCAAAATTCATAAAATTTTGCAAGGATTCTATCGAGCCCAATATTGAATAGGTAAAAGTGTTTCGAAAATTCCTACACTTAAAGATGAATAGTATCTAGGGACCTAAATGGAATTTTCAACAAACAATTTTAAAAATATATTTTGGGACAATGAAAGCTATGATATGAGTTTGGAAAATATAGAAATCAGCTTTCTAAGGTTTTTCAAGATTTAGGTAAAGGTTTAGGATTCGATGGATGAATAGTGATGTGATTCTCTCAAAAAGGCACAAATCAAAAAAATCAGAACATAAATGCACATAATTCACATAAAATGGAATGTGTAATAGACTAAGGCTATAAACGCTTTCCTCTTAACCCTTTACTTACCAGTGCTATCCTGATCTCAAAAAATCTGGGCTGTTACAATAACAATGGAGCAAGGCCATGAAGCTGAAAGCCTTGGAGTGTTAGAATTTTATGAGGGCCTTCTTATTTGCATGCTCGATGCGATGGGGAACGTCCCTGAGGGTGTCAGCGTACTTCTTCTCGGACGCATTAGCTTTGGCGACCCACCCATTTCAGTCCTCCATCATCTTCTTGTGGTTCTCCTGGAGGTTATTGTAATCCGTGCTCCATTTCCTACGAGCCTTCTCAGCCTTCTTGAAGTCATCTTGGAGTTTCTTCATCTCCGCTTCCAGTTTTTTGTGTGTCGTATCAAGAAAGAGGAATTTGGCCTTCTCCACATCCAGTTCCTCCTGGATCTGAGCAGGGTCGTTGGCACGCACCATCTTTTTGTATTTAGCCTTACGCTCAGAATAGACGGACGCGTACATCTGGAGGTTTTTGGCCTTCGGCAGCACTTCCTATATTTGCATAAGGAAGGGGGTAGTTGACACTTAGTATTTGTAAAAGAAAAGGAGTTCTATAGTAAAACAAGGGGATCAAAGAGGAAACTTACAGCAAGGAGGGCAGGAACCATAACTGCAGCAACCTTCTTCGTATTTTGGGAGAACAACATTCGATGGTCCCCTGTAAATTGGACCCTCTCGAAGAGCCCCTCAGTAATAGTGCGGGAGGGCGAATGTGTGCTTAACAAAACGGGGCGTTCCTCTGGGGCACGGTTGACACTCCTATCCCCCGGGCGTTCAAAATCCCACAAATGTTCCTCCTCGGAAGAAGAGGTAACACCATCCCCCCTCGTGCCCTCAACCACCTATTTGCCTTTGCCCATAATGGGAATGTTGTCAGGCATCCTTTTCCTCTTCCTACAAGTGGCGGCGGCATCTCCTTGGGATTTCCTGATCACCACGTTCGAAGGAGGCCTCGGTGGGTTAGCAATTGCAGGGGTAGCTCCCCTCGTGTTGGGAACACTAGCTGGACGGGTAACTATCCTCGTGTCGGTACTGGGCTCACGATTGTTTCTGCGGCCTTGA
This sequence comes from Lantana camara, assembly GCA_037501455.1. Taxonomy (NCBI): domain Eukaryota; kingdom Viridiplantae; phylum Streptophyta; class Magnoliopsida; order Lamiales; family Verbenaceae; genus Lantana; species Lantana camara. The sequence continues at coordinate 59,683,800 of CM074858.1, forward strand.
ATTTGCTGGGAATTTGCCCAGCTTCTCCTTCTGGCTCAGGATTAGGAGCGAAAATTGCCACTGTTACAGTGTGGCGATGGGGATGGGTTGCCCTCTCCGTTAGAGCCCACGGTTCCCCTTGTCTTTCCGCTTCCATAACCATATTCATCTCTTCAAAGAGATGTTCAACCCCTCCTGGGTTCCTTTCATCCATAGCAGACACTGCCGCGTCTAATTCCTCGTCCCTGGTAGAAGAGTTTTGACTGGCCATTTCTTCAACTTCACGGGCAAACTCCTCAACGTGATCTCCGACCATGGTTTCTGAAAGCGTGGGAGATATTGGGAAATTTTGAAGGTTGGGGAAACTGGAGAAACTAATGAGATATCGCAAGAGATTTACCTTTGGATTCCTGAAAAAAAAGCTTGGAGTTTAACGAAGCTCTTTGAAGTTTGCTCTGAGAAGTTTTAGCACAAAGGGGTTTCGGAATTCTGGTTTGTGTAAAGAGGAAGAAGAATGGCGTATCCACTGTTTATAGGGTGAGATTAGGGAATATTAAATTCAAAGGCAATCATTTCCAACCTTGATAACCGCCCACTTTTGGGAACCGTCACCCACTACCCGAGATTCACGTACCGGTTCCTTGATAATCACCCCCACTCGCCCATCAGCATTTAATGCTGAGCTCAACTAGCGGTCAGTTGAAATAACTTCATTAATTACTTGTCAGAAGGAACTTCCACAACACGTAAGGCCCCCAGGTACGAGCGTTGCCCTCGAATATTGGAAATTTTGAATTCTACAGCCTTCACCATGAAGGGCTGCAGAATTGGGGGGGCAAAATACTCTTGACCCTCCTTTTGACACGTGGTACAGTCAACGCACGACAAGTGGATTCCACGGTCCCCCAAATAAGCCCATACGAGCGTCCCAGACCTGCACTAGCGCAAGGTCATACAAAAGCATTTCTCCATTCATAAAGCACATGGTCACCCACGGCTCGCTAACGAGCGCCAACTTCACTGCCATGCACGCCTCCATGGCTCTAATGAAATCATCAACGAGCGTCATGTCTCTTCAGACATACCCTTATACAACAACTAATTAAAGGGGTCCCGCTCCCCCTCGTTGCACTGCTTGGGCGCTAATCCCCATGCCGATCTCCAAGTTCATCAGTCTCGGTTGAAACGAGCATGCCTCCCGCCCTCGTTACCAGCCTCTAAAATGACTCTCTGACACCCGTACAGGCCCGTGCACCTGCCACTATTGGAAACACTAACTTTTACCAACTTTGCAGGAGATTCCTCCTAGGTTTCTCCTCATTACAACACGTGTTAGGGCATCATTAGGGTAGGACCACACGAGCCAAATTACCAAAGGGTCCCTGACCCTCAACTATAAATATGGGAATTCATCTTCATCCCTGTAAGCTTACATTCTCTTTCCGATCATTACCTGACTTGAACGTCGGAGAGCCAAACTGGGAATCAACCCCAGTTTCCCCAGCTTGGCCTTCTGACTTTGTTGGTGTTTGTCCTAGCAGGTAGAGCCCATAGCTTTTCCAGCGACCCTTTTTTAGCTTCACCCTCAGTTTCCCCACCTCAACAAAATAGAAAGTGATCGGAGTTTGACCCTAACCTGATCGAACACCATCAACACTATATCAAATCATAAATCATGCATTTAATTAAATAAAATTCATATATGTAACCACATTTTCTATAAAAGTAGCATAAATGGCATATAAATTAAAAGATAAATTTCCTAAAGCATAATTTAATTAAATCTAAGCATTCTATTATCAGAATACCTTAAGAACATATCATAAAGCATGAAATAATAAAAGAAAAACACACACCTTAGAGAGAGAGAGAGAGAGAGAGAGAGAGCTTGGGGAGGTGAGTTACGGGGAGAGAGTGAGTGATTTTTGTGGGAATTTTGTGAATGCTTCTTAGGGTATTTATAGGTATGGTTTGGGGGCTTAAGGTGCAATCTCGAATTATTTAGGCTGATGAGTAATAATGTAGGGTAGCTAGGTGTATTCTTGTCTGGTATTTAGGTGTATACTTAGGTGTATAGGTGATGTATATGCTTATGTATACATATGTGATGTAAAACTTAGGTCATCATAAAATAATTCTAAAATAGGGTGAAAATAGTACTTAAATCGTTCAAGAATCTCTAGGTTAGAGTTTAAAATGGGAAAAGTTGTCAAAGAAAGAGAATCGAAAGAGATTTCTAATGATTATAAACACTTAACTTTTTCTAACTTTAAAGTAGTAAGCATTTGGAATTTTGAAAAATATGAGAAAATACTCAAAACGAGCTAGGGTGTGAATTAATTTCTGAAAAAGTGTTCATCATTCTTAAAATAATTTAAGGATTATTTTGAGTATAATATTGGATACCAAATGTTGTACGGTTTGGAAGTTAGTTTTTACGGCGGGAATAGTACTTTAGGAAAAATAGGAAAAATTTATAAAACAAGCTAGGAGTTGAATTAAGGTTTGGAAAAGTTCTTAAAATACATAAAATAACCCGAGGATCGTTTTGGATATAATATTGGATAGGGAAAATGTTGAATTTTGAAAATCTCTAAACTAGTGTTAAAGTAGGGTTTTTGGCCGGTTTTGGCTACTACGGGGAGCTACAATGAGAATTAGGGTTTGGGAATGATATCATAATTCATAAAATTTTGTAAGGATTCATTTGAACCCAATATTGGATAGGTAAAGATGTCTTGAAAAATTTCTACATAATTGGGTGAATAGTAACTACGGACCTAAAGGGAATTTTTGAAAAATAATTTTCAAAGCTTATCTCGGGATAATAAAAGCTAGGATATGAGTCCGAAAAATTTGGAATCTAACTTTCTAGTGCTTTATGAGGAATATCTTAAGGTTTTAGGTTCGGTGGATGAACAGTGATAGGTATTTCATAATAAAGTACGGATCAAATTTTAATTGTAAAGGCATATAATTCACATAAAATGAAATGCATGATGGATTGAGGCTATAAACGCTTTTCTCTTAACCCTTTACTTACCCGTGTTATCCTGATCTTGAAATTCGGGTTGTTACAATCCTCCCACCTTAAAGAGAATCTGTCCTCAGATTCTTCTTTATGTTTCGGAACAATTCTGGGTAATGCTTCTGCATCTTTTCTTCAGTTTTCCATGTTTGTTCCTCAGTCCCATATCTTTTCCATAACACTTTGACTAGGGGGATTTTTTTTATTTCTCAATTCTTGGAATTTCCTATCCAGGATTTCGGTTGGACTCACTTCATAAGTCAAGTTAGGTTCTAGAGGTATTTCTTCTACAGGCAGGATGTGATAGTCATTTGTAAAATATTTACGAAGTTGGGAAACAAGAAATATACTGTGTATTCCAGCGAGGTTTGCTGGCAAGTCTAGGCGGTAAGCAGCTGGTCTAATATGCTTTACGATTTCCAAATGCCCCATGTATTTGGGACTTAGTTTTCCACCTTTCCCAATACGTGCGAAACCTTTTCTCGGTGATGCTTTCAAGAATATTTTTTCACCTACAGCAAATTCTATATGCCTTCTTCAAATATCAGCATAGTCTTCTTCGTATCACCCTTTTCAGTTGCTTTTGTCTCATCCATATCCCAATACAACAGAGACCTACACTTTTCCCCATATAAAGTTTCATATGGGATTTCCTGACTCGATGCCTAATAACTATTATTATATGCAAGCTTTACAAGAGCAAAGATTCCCTCCAATCTTCTTGGAAGTCTAAAGCACAAGCTCGCAACATATCATCTAGATATTTGATGGTTCTTTCTGATTGACTATCAGTCCGAGGATGTCCGCATCCCCCGCACCTAGCCTCGAACCCACATATCAAAATAGAAATACATACATGAGCCCAAGACTAAGCGAACGGGGACCTACACTCACACGCTAAGCCAGGCGGAGCTAAGACAACACCAAAGCGCGTAAATCAATACCAATGCGGAAGCATGTAATAAAATTCAAGAAGACAAATCTACAAAATGGGTTCAACTAGCCCTAGAAGCCTGTCCCAAATATATATAACAAAAGTTCAAGAGGATTCATACACAGTTCAATTAGAATTCAAAGGTACATACATAATTCATTTAACATATTCAAATCTTATACAAAAGTATGACCAAATACAATTGAAAATGCATCTTATACAAAAGTATGACCAAATGCAATTGAAAATGCAACTCGAGCTAGAAGATCACAACTTGACCAACTCACGACTCCGCCTAGCACGCCCAACCTGCAAACTGAAAAGTTGAAAGGAGAGGGTCAGTCCACCGACTGAGTGAGGGGGACTAACGGTGTTCGGGGAAACATAACCCCAACAACAACGGTGTTCGGGGAGTCAAACCCTCTCCACCTAGTTACCAATCCACAAGGGGTAGCTAACCCACATTGTGCTTGAAGCACCACGCCTCCTCAACCTCCAAGAGTCGGACGTTAGTACTTCAAATGGAATCGTGCACAGGCTTAACCCGATGGCCTTTGCCATACCGGGCGTCCTTACCCACAATTCCCTGGGCCCTACAAATCTGAACAGAACTCAACAAATCGTAACTCGCAACATATCATACTTATCATACTGAGAACGCAATGAATTTACATAACTTAGCAGACCTTACCTTGCAACTCGGCCTATGGTTTTAACGTACCTCTCCGTATGATCCTAAGTCATAGCATGTTGAAGAAGAGCAAAGCTTGCACGAAGAAACACGGTTTGGAGCATAGCCTTGCTTTAAAACATTTTAAGCTCACATATGCTCGTACGTATAGTTCAAAACCATTAAATCTTATAACAAGATCATGAACATATCTTATAAACACGTATCTATTATATAGATATAATAGTATAGTCACATGCAGGCTTGAAAATGAGCTCGTAAGGTTGTAGGTCACTTTACTAAAAGAAAACAAACCTAAACCTCACCTTTTACCGAAAGTACCAACAGATGAGCAATGACGGTCAAGAAGAAGCTAAATCGAGGATCCAACACCTCTCGAACTCAAATCTGACACAAACAAATGCATACTTGAGACTTAGACTCGACATGTTACCATTTAGACACATGGCGATGCAATGAAGGCGATGCATGCAAATAAAGTGCAAGAAGGTGTCATTTAAAACATTCAAGTTCATATCACGTAAAATTCATATCAAATGAATCCATAAAATTAATTCAAGACATTTAGCATATAATATAACATGTTTACATAACATATAAGTCATAAACAATTAAAAGAAGGCACTTAAAGAGCATAAAATGAAATACGAAAATCATACACACGAGATCGAATTATTCAAGTTCCTAACATATATAAACTTAACAAAACAATTCCATATTTAGAATCTTAATATATAACATACATTATGTCACGCCCTGGGTCCGCAGGCCCGTTGGACGCGAGCGTAAGTCTCCAAGCCCAAACCACTACCCAAAAGGGATATCCATTGGTTATACTTGGACTCTTTAACTTAAATACTGAACTTAATTCTCATATTTTCCCGATGTGGGACAGGGGTATCACAATCACCCCTCCTTCAGAGTCGCGACGTCCTCGTCGCGGCATGACATATAGCCCATGACCGACTCGTCTACGTTGGGACTCTAGAGGTCGCTCCTACGGGCTCAAGAGGTGGCTCCCACACATGTAGCACTTTACCCCGCAGGCTCAAGAGGTGGCTCCCATGTGCGTAGCACTTTGCCCCGTATAGCACTTAGCTCCTGCGGTTGACGAGCGGCTCTGATACCATTTGTCACGCCCCGGGTCCGTGGGCCCGTTGGACGCGAGCGCAAGTCTCCAAGCCCACCGAGTATAACCTAAAATTGGGCCTAAACCACTGCCCAAAAGGGATATCCATTGGTTATACTTGGACTCTTTAACTTATATACTGAACTTAATTCACATATTTTCCCGATGTGGGACAGGGGTATCACACATTATATTATATATAGAACATATAATATAATATATATATATATATATATATATATATATATAAATATATATATATATATACACATTCACGTACTCACCCACATGAACAACTTACAAATCCATATACATATATATATCATGCATGCACACTCACGCACACACAAATGCACATGCATGCATAAACACAAAATTAACACAAGCATAAACACACCACAAAGAAGCAGCCTCAAACTCTCCTCCCGGGGAGATTCATCCAATAGCTTCTGCAAAGGAAGTCCCTGGCTGGGGAGTTTCCAAGTGTAAATTCTCCCCGCTCGGGGAGAAGTGTGTAGCGAGAAAACACAGCAGCAGCAGCGGCTTCTCCCCTGTTCAGCCCCTCAAACAAATCGAAACCACCACCAACACATAAAGGCACATAGAGACGCAAAGGGATGCAACAATTAGACACCAAAAACCCCATAATTCAATAGCAAATCAGGTTAAAATGAACAGCAGGCGCAGGCACAAAGAAATGGAAGCATACGTGCAAGAACCACCTTCAAAACTTGAAATTTATCAATGGCAGCTCTCTTCTACCTCAACTAGCATCAAAATCAAGTTCATACAACATCAAATAAACCTCATGTGGTCACTTCTCATGTATTAAGTCAAGAAAAACGCAAGAGATATCATATGAATTCACATATACACCTAAACCCTTACTATTCATTCCAATGATTATATCTCAATCAATAATGGATCAAATTCAAAAATTCTTAGAGCTAAATAACCACAAAAGGATTTAGAAATCAATCATATACTAACCCCTTGAATTTGGTTGAGTTTGATGAAGATTTGAGCTCCAAAACCCTCCTTGGTGCAAAGTGATGGGAAAAAGGGTATGAGGGTACAAGTTTGCTGATTTTCTCCTTCTTCTTGTATTAAGCTCGGTCAAAGAGAATGATAGGGTTATAGTGTATTGAGTTGGTGAGATGTGGGTCAAATTTTGAGGTAAATATGTTAAGAATTGACGGACTTATGTGTAATTTACTCCAAGGTGGTCACATAGGCGCGAAAATGAGTTTTCGGTCGAATTTCGGAGTGCCAAACGGGCTTAGAAAAATACAAGGCTAGGTTTCTTAGCTTGAAAATCTTGTTATGAGTCCGGTGCCACTTCCAGAATTCGAATCCGAATTCCCGAGCTCAAGATATACCATCTGGAATCCAAGGCGCGCTAAAGCTCGTTAGGCCCTCGAATCCCAAGTATATCACATAACAAGTTCATGAAAACATATAATTCAAGTATATCACATTAATTAAAATCAAGTTAGGGAAATTAAATACGGGAGTTAAAACGTAAAACTTAAACAACTAGGGAACAAAAGACACTTAAACAATTAAGTCAACATATAAATTAAATCGAAACGGAAATAAAAATGTCGGTAAACCCTCAAGTGATGTCATACCTGGCTTGCCGAAGAAACGGGATATCACAGTAGCTTAGTCCCCATTATCTTTTGAAGATTCTGCTATAGCTGCGAAGTAAATTTCGGATCCCTATCGGAGACTATGGTAGTAGGTGTGGGGATTAGTGCCCTGAAAATCCAATTTCTTTGTAAATACTTCGTATTTTGTTGGATTAATAAAACTGAAATCATCGCAAGTTATGAGTATATTAACATAATTAATAACGTGTGATGATATTCTTATATGAAATGTGTTTCATAGGAAAGGACTTTGGATATCGAAATCACGTGTTATTAAAGTTCTAGTCGATATGATAAGAATAAGTTCTTATCGAGACTATAATGTGTTATATAAGAAGATTAGTCTTTCGTCATAGGGAAATGGAGTTTCCAGTTATAACACATTGATGATTTTCAATAGATTTGGAAATATCGAACTGGACCACTAAGATAGTTCGTTTTAAACTACTATCTAACATGAACAAATCTTATGGAGCATTGAACTCTTAATCCTGGTAGAATTTCGACTTTAGGCATGTAGTGTTAATCATTGTAACTTGCTCATAAGTGAGGTCTCGATATCGATTGACCAAAAGCTTTGTACGTTCAGTGATTACATGAAATGTGCTGAAGAGAAATATTGATCGAGGAATCTGTGGCTTTGCTGGAAAGTTAAAAGATATTCCTGAAATAGATTTGTAAAGTTCGAATTAAAACTTTGGCCAAAGTACTTCGTGTGATGCGTCACTGAAGTTGTATGTTGAATGTGTTTCACATACGAGAGATTTGAACTTAAGAGGAATCGGGAAATTTCAGATTAGAAATAAAAAATAAATGATAGTAGTATTAATTTATTTTTCATGGATATCTACACGGAGGAGTAAAATGCAAAATTATTCTACATCGAGAAATTCGTGAATAATTTAATTAATTTTAGAGTACAACAATATTTATTTAGTGGAATTAAATATTGTTAAACGGTAATTAATTATTATCATGGGATGATAATATATTAACCCGTTTGGAGATAAAATTAATTAGTCCTGCAGGTCCCCTTGCAAGCCCCAATCGAAAACCCGAAGATAAAACGTTAAAAGGAATGAAAGAAATAAATTTTCAAAGTGTTTGAAAATAGCCAAGAAATTTATTTTAAGAAAATAAATTGTAATTCCAAAGAGTTGGAAATGCCCGGAATTTTATTTTGGAGAAAATAAAATTTTAAAATTTTTAAAAAAAAAAAAAAATGCTGACGTGGCAGGTGACATGGCACTGACGTGTAACGCCACGTCAGTAAGGTGGGCCCAGGTGGTGGTGACTGGGCAGCCACGTGGCACGCCACGTGTACGACACGTGGACGACCCAGATCGCGCTACGTCATCATGAACAACGGCCCAGATTTATCCGGACCGAGTCGGTCAAACGGGTCAGGGCCGGGTCAACGGGTTGGTTCTCGGATATGGTCGGACCGGGTCCGGGTCCGGGTCCGACCAGACCCGGACACGTGGCCGAATGAGAAACGGCCACGTCACCGGAAACCCTAAACCGCAAATGATCACATGCGCTGTAGCACCCCGGAGCGTAGGGTCACCACATCCCCCGCACTCTGACCCGACACATATACGAAATGGGAAATCCGTATACATGCATAAGTCAAAGCGAACGGGAGACAGACAAACACTCCTAAGCTAGGCGGATTCTAACCCTTACGAAATGTACATTCAAGTATCAAATTACAAACACATGCGGAAGCGTAATATTTCAAAACGATTTACACACACGAGCCCATCACAGGTTATAACTGAGCAAATATCCAACATATACCAAGTTTATTCCAAAAGTTCCAGCCCGACAGTGGCAATTTAAAACTTAACATCTATGCTGGTAAGGCCACAATATGTACATGAACAAAATGTAGAGTGTATGCAAGTGCAACCCAAAGACTCGACTTAGACGAACATGAACTACTCAATGCTCCGCCTAGCTCGACCAAAGCATACCTGTACCTGCGAAACTAAAAGATGGAAAAGCAAGGAATCAGTCCACGACTGAGTGAGGGGTTAACCCACGCACGCTATAGATATAACAGAGCAGAGCACGTACCAAAATTCGAATGTTCATGAACCCAAGGATGGTTTTTGCATACCAAAACATTTTCTAAAAGCCAAAAGATACATACGTATACAAAAGAAATTAAAATCCTATTCATTCCATCCTTGTTTCACAACTCAAAATAGAACAGAGCTCGGCGAGTACGAGCTTTCAAACCACATCCGTCAACACGCCTCAAAAATACAGGAAAAAACAGAAATCAAAACACAATCCCACCATCATGCCATGGAAAGGAAGGGAGTGCACCCCAATCCTTTCAGAAACACGTATACACATCGAGACGGGGGCTCATGACTCCTACCCGCTCCTTCGATGGGGTTACCACCGGCTCAAGATAACTGACATGTACCAAACCTCCTGGAAACAAGCAAGTAATCTCAAATGAAGACTATGCACAGGGCACGGTCCTGACGGCCCAATACCGTTCCAGGCTCCCTTACCCATAGCCTCTGGGCCCAATGCACGAATTATACACAAGTATCAGGAACGCACTTGCCATATCTTTCAATGGCTTATCTCGCAATAGTACAGATATCACATTTTATCACTTTCAAGAGTTACCACTTCTCAAGATCAAGGCATACCTAGGCCCAAAATTATACACGTATCAAATAAAACCTTCAAGAGTGCAAATATCAGAAGTATACGTACATATATAACCTTAATACATAGCTATTCAGGCCGGAAACAATCATATAAGGGTATTAGGGCATAACTAAAACACACCTAACCTCACCTTTGACAAAAGAGTTCCAAAGAACGACACCGGGCACGGAAATGAGACTAACCCTCCGTTTCGAACTCTCCTGGGAACACCTCTGAACAAACAAAGAGCAAAACATGACAAAGACTCGATCATGAACCACTTAGACGCACGGCAGTGAAAAATGAATGCAATGGAATGCAAGAATTGAACTGCACTTGAGCAAGGGTTTCATTTAGGCATGCCGGGCTACGAGGAAGCAAATCACGGAGCATATTTTCTCCTCGTATCATAGCACCATAATCTGAACAGTTCATAATTACATAATTTAACATGTTAGGAACAAGTTCGGTATGGAAAAATCACGAAAGAAACGGAAGAGAAGCTCAAACGAGGCTTCGGTTGCAATTCTAGTAAAAGCTGGCAGTTTTCTGAAAATGACCAGGCTGTAGGAAAATCAGAATATCTTAAAATTTAGAAGTCCAAATTCAGTTTCGTTTTTTGGAAATGAAACTAGACACACACATCTTTCTGAAAATATATGGCTCAATTTTTTATTCCAAGCGAATCAAAACAGTTTATTGTTTAAAGTTGGCTGAACGCAGGATTTCGGCAGACTGGCGACACCATTTTGTATTGGGCATATCTCACTCTCCAGAATGAATTTTGACAAGCCGTAAAAAGGAGAGTGTCCTAGACTCAACGAAGTTTCAGTGGTTACAAATTCAGGCAATTCTAAGATGTTTTGCTTGGGTAACAGATGCGAGAAAGTCACTGCAGAAACTATGAAACAGGGCAGAACAGGGGATTCACTTGTGGTTTCGGTTCCTACTTGTTCCAGGCCTCAAAACTTGAATATCAGGTCCATAAATCATACATAAAGAATCTATAATTTCATGTAAGGTAACATGCTGCAAATAAACTTCAGTTTATGCAAGTACTTGCAGTTTGTACAATGTAAAATCACTTAAAGGTCATCAACTTTCAGCAAACATGCAAGAGCTTCAAATTTCTAACAAATTCCTACTCATAGCTGAACTCATAACTCCATGGCCACAACTTAGAAGCTGAACTTTGCTGAAATGGAAGGATAAAGATGATGAGGGACCTATTTATTACCTTCCTTGACTGAAATCCGAAGATGGAAGGAGATGGAGGATTGCTTCTTCCCTTGTCTATAATGAAGTCTTTACCTTTTGCAAGAAAGAAAGGGTTGTACGTGAAGGAAGAAAAGGGAAAAAATTGGTGTTGTGCTGCTGTTGCTCCCTTTAACGTGAGGAGAAAAGAAGAGAATTAAGTGTAGAATGGCTGCTGCTCTTTTGGTTTAACGTGAGAAGGGTGAGAAGGAAAGGAAGCAAGGAGGTGATGATGCATTTGAAGTGAGGAGCTGCTGCCACTTGCTCAAACGTGGGGAAAAATGCAAGCAAGTAGGTGATGAGGCTGAAATTAAGGTCTGCTCTCATTGCTTAAACGTGAAGGGAAAAGTGGAAGCAAGTAGGTGAATGGTCTAGGCTCAACTCCAAGAGATAACCGGTCGAAGTGGACCGGTTTTAGGGCGTCGGGTAAGCAAACGGTTTCCGAAAATTATGAAATTAACGTCATTTATCTCAAGACATCAAAATAAATTAAATGGCAAAGACGGATCTCGCATAGCTCATCCCGAACTTAGGTTAATTCAAAGGAACTTCAAAGCAATCTATTGACGTAGTTATCCCGAAACAAGCTTGCTAGGGTTACATTCATTCTATCGGATTCTTCGTTTGAACTTCCCACGACCCTAACACTTGTTAACCTAAACCTTTAGATGAACGGGGCGTCACAACCTCCCCCCCTTAAAAGAACCTGGTCCCCAGGTTCACTGGTCTGACCTGAATAATTCCGGATACAGCTTCCTTATCTTTTCTTCAGTTTCCCAAGTGGCTTCTTCAGACTTCTGATCTTTCCATAACACTTTAACCATTGGTATTTGCCGACTTCTTAACTCTTGCATTTTTCGATCCATGATTCTCTCTGGTTTCTTCTTGATGGTTAGGTCCGGTTCAAGCTGTACATCTTCAATTGGGAGAATAGTTGATTCATCGGGATAATATTTCCGGAGCTGTGAAACATGGAATACATTATGAATCCCGGTCATGTTCGGATGTAAGTTCAATCTGTATGCAGTTTCTCCAACCCGTTCGAGGATTTCAAAAGGTCCAAGATAACGGGGATTGAGCTTTCCACCTTTACCAATACGGCTGAATCCTTTCCTTGGAGATGCTTTCAAGAAAACCTTATCTCCGACTTCGAATTCCAGGGGTCTTCTCCGGCGATCGGCATAACTCTTTTGACGATCTTGGGCCGCTTTCATACGTTGTTGAATTATTTGGATTTTCTCAATGGCTTCTTCAATAACCTTTGGAGATCTAGCTCGTTTAACACCACCTTCCTTAGTCCAACGCCAATCTTCCAAATCCCAAAAGAGAGGCGATCTGCACTTTCTTCCTTACAATGCCTCGTATGGGGCCATGCCAATTGATGCTTGATAACTATTGTTATAGGCAAATTCCACTAAGGATAAGTGCTCGTCCCAAGATTCTTGAAAGTCCAAAGCACAGGCTCTGAGCAAGTCCTCAAGATACTTGATAAGTCTCTCTGATTGGCCATCCGTTTGGGGATGCGATGCAGTGCTGAAATTGAGTTTAGTCCCCAAACATCTTTGTAGATCTTGCCATAAACTAGCTGTAAAGCGCGGATCTCGGTCTGATACGATACTAACCGGCACACCGTGAAGTCTCATGATCTCTTTACAATACAACTTGGCTAACTTTTCTACTTTGTCGGACATTCTAACCTTGAGAAAGTGAGCTGATTTGGTTAAGCGATCCACAACTACCCAAATCCCAATCAAATCCTCCTTTGATCCTCGGTAAACCAGATATAAAATCCATAGTCACCTGTTCCCATTTCCACACTGGTATAGGAAGTGGTTGTAAAGTTCCTCCTGGCTTTTGGTGCTCAGCTTTCACCTTTTGGCAAGTGAGGCAACTCCTTACAAAGTTAGCAACATCTCTCTTCATACCGTTCCACCAATAGTACTGCTTCAAATCTCTGTACATTTTAGTTCCTCCCGGATGAATAGAATAGGCTGAACGGTGTGCCTCTTCAAGAACGAGACGTCTAAGTGCTTCTGGAACACAAACTCTGGCCTTAAACCGAAATAATCCCATATCATCGACCCTAAATTTCGATTCTGGATGATCTCTTGCCCGTAAAATTTGCCTCTGAATCCACGGATCTCTGGCTTGAGTATCTAATAGCATTTGTTTCAACTCTGGTTGCACGGTAATGTTTGCTAATCGGACTTCTGAAATCAAAATCTCGGAACCCTGACTTTTTGGACTAGCCTCGATGCTCGATATATTCACTTTCCTACTCAATGCATCAGCGACCACGTTAGCTTTGCCTGGATGGTACTGAATGGTACAATCATAGTCCTCAAGAAATTCCATCCAACGTCTTTGCCTCATGTTAAGTTCCTTTTGTGTGAAGAGAAACTTGAGACTTTTATGGTCAGTGAAGACTTCAAACGTAGCGCCATAAAGATAGTGACGCCACTTTGCCAAAGCAAACACAACAGCCGCAAGCTCAAGATCATGAGTAGGGTAATTCTTCTCATGCTCTTTTAGTTTCCTCGAAGCATAAGCCACTACTCGATCGTTTTGCATTAGAACGCATCCAAGCCCTTCTTTAGAAGCATCCGAATACACCGCATAACCTTTGGTACCCTCGGGTAAAGTAAGAACCGGTGCTGAAGTTAATTTTTCTTTCAGGGTTTGGAAGCTCCCATCACATGCATCACTCCACTCAAACCGGGTCTCTTTCTTTGTTAATCGGGTCAATGGGGCTGCGATCTTCGAAAAATCCTTCACAAATCGCCTATAGTATCCTGCTAATCCGAGAAAACTTCGAATTTCGGAGGCATTTCGCGGTTTCTCCCACTGCATAACGGATTCCACCTTTGATGGGTCAACTTCCACTCCATTACCTGAAATGATGTGACCCAGGAATGCAACCCTATCTATCCAAAACTCGCATTTACTGAACTTCGCAAACAACCGATGCTCTCTGAGGGTTTCTAGTACTCTTCTTAAATGTTGCGCATGCTCTTCTATGGACTTTGAATACACTAAGATGTCGTCAATGAAAATAACCACAAACTTATCAAGAAACAACCTGAATACTCGGTGCATCATGTCCATGAATACCGCTGGAGCATTCGTCAATCCAAAAGGCATAACTATGAACTCATAATGTCCATAACGGGTGTTAAATCCCGTCTTAGGTATGTCTTCCTCCCGGATACGCAACTGATAGTAACCTTGCCTCAGATCAAGCTTTGAATAGACCTTAGACCCTTGCAAGAGATCAAACAATTCCTCAATGTGTGGTAGTGGATATTTGTTCTTGATAGTCATCCGATTCAGCTCACGGTAATCGATACACATACGCAATGACCCGTCCTTCTTTTTCACAAACAACACTGGGGCACCCCATGGGGATATGCTCGGTCGAATGTAACCACAAGCTAAGAGCTCATCCAGCTGCGTTTTCAACTCCTTCAATTCTGTAGGAGCCATTCTATATGGAGTCTTCGCAAACGGTTCTGCACCGGGATGCAAATCGATAACAAACTCAATATCTCTTTTGGGCGGTAGCGAACCTAACTGCTCAGGGAACACATCGGGAAACTCTTTCACAACCTCTGTTTCTTCTAGTTTATCCTGATCCTTCGGTTTGTTGAGAAGATAGGCCACATAACCTCTTGCTCCATCCCGTAATAATTTATTTGCCTCCATGAAGGAAATGAATGGACCGGGCTTCACTCTTTCACCCGAAAATACCATCGAACCCAAAGAAATCCTCTTCTCATGACAATCTATGAGGGCTCTATGACGATGTAACCAATCCATTCCTAAAATTACACCATACCTTTTCATCGGCATCTCGATCAAATCCGCCAGATAGGTTTTACCTTTAATACTCACCGGGCACTCACGAAAAACTCTATCGGTCACTAAGCTTCCTCCAAGAGGAGAGCTAACCACATACATATGCTCGACACATAAAGCAGACAAGGATAATGAAGCAGCTATATCCAGGGCAATGAATGAATGAGTTGCCCCGGGATCAAACAATGCATGTAATGTGATGCCGTGTATGCAAATCGTACCTTCCACAATAGCAGTAGGATCAGGGTCGGCGGCGTCCTCTTCACTTCCCAATGCATAGGCCCGTGCATGAATTGTAGCCTTTTGATTCCCAGAGGGTCTGGACTCTAAGCTCTTATGAGGGCACTGATTCAACATATGGTCCGACGAGCCACATTTAAAACATTTCTTAAGTCTTTTCCTACATTCCTCTGCTGTGTGATTCGGACCATGGCAATATGAACATTCCGGTGGAGCTGGGGTAGACACTGGAATAGGCCCTGGGGGTCTAGGTTTCTTGCCCTGGGGTCTCGGTGCTGGAGCTGACTGATACACTGGCCTCTTTCCAAACTTCAGAATGTGACCCGAACTCGATGCCGGTCCCGAATGATATGCCCTTCTTCTACTTACAACTCTTTCTTCAACCTTTAAAGCTTTCTCAGTCACCTTGATCCAGGTGCTTGTATTTGCAGCCTCAAGAACATCCTTCATATCTTCCCGAAGGCCCTGATAAAACTGGATTGCCTTATGTCGATCATCACTTGAAATGTTCGGAGCATACCGGGCTAACCTGTCAAACTCATTAATATACTCTGTCACAGTCCGGTTGCCTTGCTTTAGGTCCATGAACTCTCTCAACCTTCGGTCCCGAGCCACTAGTGGAATGTATTTATTTTTGAACTCCCGGATGAACACCTCCCAATTGATTTCTTCGCCCGAGGCCTCCAACCTGGTTTTTATGTTCAACCACCAACTATAGGCTTGCCCTTGAATGAGTGAGATAGTACACCGGGCCTTTTCCTGAGAACTGCAAGGAATGAGTTCCCAAATTCTTTCTATTTGAGTAAGCCACTCCTCCGCTTGCATATCATTCCCTTCTTCAAACCGGGGAGGATTCTGGTTCCGAAACTCCCGATAGATGGCTGTGATTTGCCCCACTTCATTAGCTATGAGAGGAGGAGCAGGAGGATCTGGCAGACGAGGCGAACGATCCCGATTATTCCTACGGCCTGGAGACCTGTCACGGTGATGTCTACGGTCTGGCAACCTATTACGATGATGTCTACGGTCTGGTGATCTATCACGATGATGTCTACGGCCTGGCGATCTGTCAAGATGATGTCTACGGTCTGGCATATCTGGAATGCACAAATGAGAAAAGAGATAGATGCATGTTCGTTAGTGTATGTTTATGAATGCTAGTAAATAAAAATTAATAGGCAAGAAATAAAATAACATCAAAGAATGGCACAGAGGCACATAATCCTAAGCCGTACGACCTAGACGAACTCGACACGACACTAGAGCTCTGGTTTTGCAACCTGGCTCTGATACCACGCAAGGATGTAGCACCCCGGAGCGTAGGGTCACCACATCCCCCGCACTCTGACCCGACACATATACGAAATGGGAAATCCGTATACATGCATAAGTCAAAGCGAACGGGAGACAGACAAACACTCCTAAGCTAGGCGGATTCTAACCCTTACGAAATGTACATTCAAGTATCAAATTACAAACACATGCGGAAGCGTAATATTTCAAAACGATTTACACACACGAGCCCATCACAGGTTATAACTGAGCAAATATCCAACATATACCAAGTTTATTCCAAAAGTTCCAGCCCGACAGTGGCAATTTAAAACTTAACATCTATGCTGGTAAGGCCACAATATGTACATGAACAAAATGTAGAGTGTATGCAAGTGCAACCCAAAGACTCGACTTAGACGAACATGAACTACTCAATGCTCCGCCTAGCTCGACCAAAGCATACCTGTACCTGCGAAACTAAAAGATGGAAAAGCAAGGAATCAGTCCACGACTGAGTGAGGGGTTAACCCACGCACGCTATAGATATAACAGAGCAGAGCACGTACCAAAATTCGAATGTTCATGAACCCAAGGATGGTTTTTGCATACCAAAACATTTTCCAAAAGCCAAAAGATACATACGTATACAAAAGAAATTAAAATCCTATTCATTCCATCCTTGTTTCACAACTCAAAATAGAACAGAGCTCGGCGAGTACGAGCTTTCAAACCACATCCGTCAACACGCCTCAAAAATACAGGAAAAAACAGAAATCAAAACACAATCCCACCATCACGCCATGGAAAGGAAGGGAGTGCACCCCAATCCTTTCAGAAACACGTATACACATCGAGACGGGGGCTCATGACTCCTACCCGCTCCTTCGATGGGGTTACCACCGGCTCAAGATAACTGACATGTACCAAACCTCCTGGAAACAAGCAAGTAATCTCAAATGAAGACTATGCACAGGGCACGGTCCTGACGGCCCAATACCGTTCCAGGCTCCCTTACCCATAGCCTCCGGGCCCAATGCACGAATTATACACAAGTATCAGGAACGCACTTGCCATATCTTTCAATGGCTTATCTCGCAATAGTACAGATATCACATTTTATCACTTTCAAGAGTTACCACTTCTCAAGATCAAGGCATACCTAGGCCCAAAATTATACACGTATCAAATAAAACCTTCAAGAGTGCAAATATCAGAAGTATATGTACATATATAACCTTAATACATAGCTATTCAGGCCGGAAACAATCATATAAGGGTATTAGGGCATAACTAGAACACACCTAACCTCACCTTTGACAAAAGAGTTCCAAAGAACGACACCGGGCACGGAAATGAGACTAACCCTCCGTTTCGAACTCTCCTGGGAACACCTCTGAACAAACAAAGAGCAAAACATGACAAAGACTCGATCATGAACCACTTAGACGCACGGCAGTGAAAAATGAATGCAATGGAATGCAAGAATTGAACTGCACTTGAGCAAGGGTTTCATTTAGGCATGCCGGGCTACGAGGAAGCAAATCACGGAGCATATTTTCTCCTCGTATCATAGCACCATAATCTGAACAGTTCATAATTACATAATTTAACATGTTAGGAACAAGTTCGGTATGGAAAAATCACGAAAGAAACGGAAGAGAAGCTCAAACGAGGCTTCGGTTGCAATTCTAGTAAAAGCTGGCAGTTTTCTGAAAATGACCAGGCTGTAGGAAAATCAGAATATCTTAAAATTTAGAAGTCCAAATTCAGTTTCGTTTTTTGGAAATGAAACTAGACACACACATCTTTCTGAAAATATATGGCTCAATTTTTTATTCCAAGCGGATCAAAACAGTTTATTGTTTAAAGTTGGCTGAACGCAGGATTTCGGCAGACTGGCGACACCATTTTGTATTGGGCATATCTCACTCTCCAGAATGAATTTTGACAAGCCGTAAAAAGGAGAGTGTCCTAGACTCAACGAAGTTTCAGTGGTTACAAATTCAGGCAATTCTAAGATGTTTTGCTTGGGTAACAGATGCGAGAAAGTCACTGCAGAAACTATGAAACAGGGCAGAACAGGGGATTCACTTGTGGTTTCGGTTCCTACTTGTTCCAGGCCTCAAAACTTGAATATCAGGTCCATAAATCATACATAAAGAATCTATAATTTCATGTAAGGTAACATGCTGCAAATAAACTTCAGTTTATGCAAGTACTTGCAGTTTGTACAATGTAAAATCACTTAAAGGTCATCAACTTTCAGCAAACATGCAAGAGCTTCAAATTTCTAACAAATTCCTACTCATAGCTGAACTCATAACTCCATGGCCACAACTTAGAAGCTGAACTTTGCTGAAATGGAAGGATAAAGATGATGAGGGACCTATTTATTACCTTCCTTGACTGAAATCCGAAGATGGAAGGAGATGGAGGATTGCTTCTTCCCTTGTCTATAATGAAGTCTTTACCTTTTGCAAGAAAGAAAGGGTTGTACGTGAAGGAAGAAAAGGGAAAAAATTGGTGTTGTGCTGCTGTTGCTCCCTTTAACGTGAGGAGAAAAGAAGAGAATTAAGTGTAGAATGGCTGCTGCTCTTTTGGTTTAACGTGAGAAGGGTGAGAAGGAAAGGAAGCAAGGAGGTGATGATGCATTTGAAGTGAGGAGCTGCTGCCACTTGCTCAAACGTGGGGAAAAATGCAAGCAAGTAGGTGATGAGGCTGAAATTAAGGTCTGCTCTCATTGCTTAAACGTGAAGGGAAAAGTGGAAGCAAGTAGGTGAATGGTCTAGGCTCAACTCCAAGAGATAACCGGTCGAAGTGGACCGGTTTTAGGGCGTCGGGTAAGCAAACGGTTTCCGAAAATTATGAAATTAACGTCATTTATCTCAAGACATCAAAATAAATTAAATGGCAAAGACGGATCTCGCATAGCTCATCCCGAACTTAGGTTAATTCAAAGGAACTTCAAAGCAATCTATTGACGTAGTTATCCCGAAACAAGCTTGCTAGGGTTACATTCATTCTATCGGATTCTTCGTTTGAACTTCCCACGACCCTAACACTTGTTAACCTAAACCTTTAGATGAACGGGGCGTCACATGCGCCGCCTTGTGGCAGCGCGTATGGGCGCGTGAGAGCTCAGATCGTCGAGTAGCCGGCGGCGTTGGACTCGTGGCTCTGAGATCTACGATGTGGTCACCTTGGTTTTCGTGTCCAAGTTGCACACGCAAGTGGGGGTGAAATTACTATTTTGCCCACGATTTTTCCCTTATAAATAGGGGCCTTAGCATTTCATTTTTTCCATCCAACTTTGGGAGAGGTTTTGGCTGAGCTCTCGGCTTTGAAACCATATCCCATTCTCCTAGTTAATTTCGATTTATTTTGGAATTAATTTTAATTAGGTGTTTATATATAAACGCTTAATTTCGGGAGAATAAACCTTGAAAAGGGTTTTTAGTTTAAAGTTTTATTTTCTCTAAGTATTTAGAGAAATACTTTCGGAGCCCACACTCCGAGGGTGTCCCTGGGGTAATTGCAGGGAAGTTCTGCCGGTTTCGCGAGGAGATCGTGTATCGGATCCTCGGGAGACAAATTCTGGGAGCAGTAGCCATCTTCAGTGAAAGGTATTTTTATATTGTTTTTATTTAAGCATGATGAATTAGATGCTCTTAATTGTTAATTGCATGCTTTATTTATCTGCTTTGTGATTTAAAATTTATTATCAATTGCATGTATATACTTGAGTAGTTCCGGCTAGAAATATTTTAATACCTGTATATTAAAGTAGAATTTTAAAATGTGGTCCCGGACTGCTACTGTTCTGGGTCCACCTCCCAGCAACTGGTATCAGAGCCGTGCTCTAGATATATACATGCATTGATATTGTAGCACCCGGAACGCTAGGCGCCACATCCCCCGCACTATAGCCTCAATCCACGTATGAAACGGGCAATTCATACATAAACCGAAACTATAGCGAACGGGAGACAATAAAACACAAGAAACTAGGCGGGTACCCTCAAATAATACCACTAAACAATTGTATCAATAAAAGCGGAAGCAATAACATTCAATACTTATAGGTACCATATTTACATATTTATTAATAGATACCAATATTTCATACAATACAATATCACCTCCAATATTCAGTAAGGCATAATACAAAATGTAAGAAGTATCAATACATGAGCTACAAAATGAAGGTGAAGTGCTAGACCCGAATAAAAGACAGGCTAGACTCTAACTCCTGCCTAGCACGACCCTGCAAAAGCTGAAAAGTTGAGGTGTCAGTCCAACACGGACTGAGCGAGGGGGTATAAATAAATATTTGCGCACATACATACAAGTTATAATCTCGGGTAATAATTTTGAAGGATAACAACACGATTTAGAAAAGAAGAGATAATATCGCCCGAGGTTACAACTAATCCATTTTATCAATTCAATACAATCAATTTGTGGCCCGGCGAGTGAGGGCAAATCTCCAACCTTTCACCGACTGTGTATAATACTTCAATTTATTAGTGGATTAGGTGATCACACAACAATTCCGTGCACAATTAGCAATTTCAATCAATAAATCCTTCTTCCTCCGGGTGATGACGGGCTTGCAAGACCCAGCCATCCAATCATGGTGTACGTCGGGAATATGACTCCCACGCACGGGATTTCTTCCTCCACCAAACCTCCTGGTGGATTCAGAGGTGATCCCACAATGGTGAGGATAGTGCAAGAGTTACCCGTCAGCCCTTGCTTTCCCGGTTGGCTCAATACACTACCCTCGGGCCCAACGTGAACAATAGTTACTCGCCAAAACAATCAATTCGTCAATCAATCAATCAATCATTCCATTTTCGTGAAATCATTTGAAAATCATAAGGTTCGAAAACTATAGATATATAGATACGTTTTGGCCAAAAATCACATAAGGGTTGTAAAGGGTCTATATATTTAGAATTTAAACCTCACCTTAACCAACCAAAAGGAACAAAGAAACACCCTATGGAGCGTGCTCCTCGTCTCCGGGACCGAGATCTGTGCAACAAGGACAAGTGTTAAATAAGACTCGACTCGAATGAACCAATTATGACGAACGACAATGATATGTAACCTCAATCATGAATTTATAATCAATGAGTGTCAAATAGGAGCATACTTATCAATAAAGTGAGCATATAGTCCATATAAGTCATATATGGGAGCCAAAAAAATGAAAAAAATGCAATATGAAAGGTTTTGGTGAAGTTTAGAAAAACTTGACAATTTTGGGAAAATGCACATGTTTTGGGAAAACTGGAATATCTAAAATTATAGAATTAAGAATTGAGTTTTGCTTGTTGGGAATGAAAGTAGACACATAGACCTTTCCAACGCTATATGGAATGTTTTCTAATTCAAACCGAGGTGAAAATGGCGTAGGTTCGAAGTTGGACAAAATGCAGTTTCTGGAGGGTGGTCGCGGGCGCGACCAAAATCCTTCACAAAATGGTCGCGGCCGCGACCAAGTATTTTTTTCCGAAATTTTGTCCAATTTTTCAAAAGTTGAGAGTTGACCAAAATGGGGTCGCGGTCGCGACCATTTTTACACTAAAACAGGTCGCGGGCGCGACCAAATACGCAGCAGCAACAAAACAGGGCAAAACAGGGTAAAACCAAGCCAAAATCAACCAAAACAATTACAAATGCAAGTTCTACTCCATAACACTTATTGAAACACATTAAATACACATTATACTTCACTTATCCAACAAATAAACCAAGAAATACACATCAAGACATCAAGATTTGATGCTTAAAACCCCATATTATACACATGCTTCCAATCTTCATGAACTTTCAAGGTATCCATGCAAACTTCCAAGTCTCATGATCCTAACATGCTTCTAACTCCAAATATTGCAAGAATTCATCACATAATTCATGAACCCTACTTTTATGTTAATCAAGGAATTCATACAAGTTCATGATATACCTGAAATTCAAGCAAGAATTGAGATGAAATGAAGAGATAATGATGATAGTGCTTCTATCCTCACAATTCCTCCAAGAATTTAGCTTGAAAATGAGATGAAATTTCCTCCTTCTCCTTGGTGTTTTGATCGGTTTCTTGTGTGTGGGTGTGTGTAGAAATTTGATGAAATATGATGTATGGAATGTGAGAGAAGAGATGCATATAAGATATAATATATCTTCCAATAACCATGATGATTCACCACAATTTGCAAACAAGCCCCTCTAAAATTAAATGCATGCAATTGAGTCTTATCTTTACACAACAATTCACTTACCTCCAAGTCATGAATTACAATTAAATCCAAGGATTTACACAAGAGAGCAATTAAGGACATTTAATTCATTTAGGTCACTCAGTTCATATAATTCATATAAATGACGATTCATATAAATGCGTAGAAATGTTATGCATAGAACATAATGAAAGGGCAATTAATTGAATGAAATACTTAAATTTAAACCTCCCAACTCCCGAAGACCCGCTCGTGGCGTGCTTACCTGAACTTCCTGAATTTGGAGCGTTACAACTCTCCCCCCCTTAGAAGAATCTGGTCCCCAGATTCACTGATCGGAAATAAACAATTCTGGATGGAACTTTTTCATCTTCTCCTCCGGTTCCCAAGTCATTTCTTCAGATTTATCACTTCTCCATAATACCTTGACCATAGGAATCTGCCGATTTCTCAACTCTTGATACTTCCTGTCTAAAACTTTAATCGGTTGCTGAACAAAAGATAGATTCGGTTCCAACTCAACTTCTTCAATGGGGAGAATTTTTGTTTCATCCGGATAATACTTCCTGAGCTGAGATACGTGAAAAACATTGTGAATCCCGGTAAGATTAGGAGGTAGGTCCAATCTGTAAGCTACTTCCCCAATTCTCTCAAGAATCTCGAATGGACCCAAATAGCGAGGGTTAAGCTTTCCTCCCTTTCCAATACGAGAAAACCCCTTTCTTGGAGACACTTTTAAGAAAACCTGATCCCCAACTTCAAACTTAAGATCTCTCCGGCGAATATCGGCGTAACTTTTCTGTCTATCTTGTGCAACCTTCATTCGTTGTTGTATAAGCTGAACTTTCTCAATCATGGCTTCCACGGCTTTAGAAGGTCTTTCAAGTTTCTCACCTTTCTTTACACCTTCTTGCTTCGTCCATCTCCACTCCTCTAGATCAAAGAATAATGGGGATCGACATTTCCGCTCATAAAGTAACTCATAAGGAGCCATGCCGATAGAGGATTGATAGCTATTGTTATAAGCAAATTCAATCAAGGGGAGTTGGTCACACCATAAATTTGAAAAATCCAAAGCACACGACCGGAGCAAATCTTCTAAATATCTTATCACCCTCTCGGATTGACCATCGGTTTGGGGATGAAAAGCCGTGCTAAACTGAAGTTTTGTTCCCAATATATCTTGCAATTCTCGCCACAACTTAGAAGTAAAGCGGGGATCTCTATCCGAAACAATGCTCACCGGAATTCCATGAAGGCTAACAATCTCTCTATTATAAATCTCGGCCAATTTCTTAATCTTGAAGGACATACGGACCGGTAAGAAATGAGCAGACTTAGTTAATCGGTCCACAATCACCCAAATACCGTCATACCCTCCTTTCACCTTTGGTAACCGGGTTATAAAATCCATTGTCACCTGTTCCCACTTCCACTCGGGGATAGGCAACGGCTGTAAAAGACCTCCGGGCTTTTGATGTTCAGCTTTAACCTGTTGACATGTCAAACAACATTTCACGAACTCGGCTACATCCTTCTTTAATCCACGCCACCAATAAAATTGTTTTAAGTCTCTATACATTTTGTTTCCTCCCGGATGTACCGAATAGGCCGACTTATGAGCTTCCTCCGACAATACCCTTTTTAATTCCTCGGGTTCCACTACTCGGTTCTTGAAGCAAAGAAAACCAGCTTCATCAAACCCAAATGGACTTTCTGGATCCTCTCTTGCTTTAGCAACTAACTTTTGAACTTCCGGATCTTTACCTTGAGCCTCAAACAATCTAGATTTCAATTCTGGTTGAATGGTGATATTTAATACTCGGGCTTTCATCACAATAGGCTCGATCTTACCACTTCCTCCCAACTCCAGATTAGAAGCACCAACTTTTCGGCTTAATGCAACGGCTACGACATTAGCTTTCCCGGGGTGATACTTGATCACACAATCATAATCCTCTAGTAGTTCCATCCATGTCCGTTGCCTCAAATTAAGATCTTTCTGAGTAAATAAATATTGGAGACTCTTATGATTCGTGAAAATCTCAAAGGTAACTCCATACAAATAATGTCTCCATTTTCCAAGTGCGAATATCACCGCTGCGAGTTCAAGATCATGCGTTGGATAATTCTTCTCATAATCCTTCAACTTCAGGGAAGCATAAGCAATAACTTTGCCATTTTGAGTCAAAACACATCCTAAACCTTCTCTAGAGGCATCCATGTAAACTGCATATCCTTCTAAACCCTCTGGAAGACTTAGAACCGGGGCTGAAACCAATTTCTCTTTCAAAATATTAAAATTCTTTTCACAACTTTCATTCCACTCGTACTTAACATCTTTCTTTGTTAACTGAGTCAAAGGAGCGGCAATTTTAGAAAAATTTTGTACGAACCTCCTATAATAACCCGCCAATCCCAAGAAACTTTTAATCTCAGAGGCATTCTTCGGTCTCTCCCACTTCATTACCGCCTCAATTTTGGAAGGATCAACTTCTAATCCATTCCCCGAAATAATATGGCCCAAGAAGGAAACTCGGTCAATCCAAAACTCGCATTTACTAAATTTTGCAAACAATTGGTGTTCCTTCAGAGTTTTCAACACAAGCTCAAGATGCCTTGCATGTTCCTCAACCGACTTGGAGAAAACCAAAATATCATCAATAAAGATCACAACAAACTTGTCAAGAAATGGCCGAAAAATTCTATGCATCATATCCATGAAAGCGGCGGGAGCATTCGTCAAACCAAAAGGTATAACCACGAATTCATAATGCCCATATCTCATATTGAAGCCCGTCTTTGGAATATCCTCGGCTCGGATCCGTAGTTGATAATACCCTTGTCTTAAATCAAGCTTCGAATACACTTTTGATCCTTGGAGTATATCAAATAACTCCTCGATGTGTGGAAGAGGATATTTATTCTTAATTGTCATCCGATTCAATTCCCGATAATCAATACACATCCTCAAGGTACCATATTTCTTCTTCACAAATAATACCGGAGCACCCCACGGCGACGAACTTGGTCTAATATATCCGACTTCCAAGAGACCCTCAAGTTGCACCTTTAACTCCTTTAACTCTGCCGGAGCCATCCGATATGGATTTTTAGAATACGGCTCAGCATTCGGATATAAGTCAATCACAAATTCTATCTCCCTTTCCGGTGGCAAAGAATCTAAATTTTTCGGAAACACTTCGGGAAACTCCTTAACCACTTCTGTCTCTTCTAACTTCATCTGATCCTTGGATTGATTAAGAATGTAAGCTATGAATCCCGTAGCCCCGTCACAAACCAATTTCCGAGCTTCCGAGAAAGATAATAAAGGCACGGTTTTAGAACTTCGACCCGTTATAATTTCTGAACCCAACTGGACTCTCTTAGCCCGACAATCGACAGTAGCACAGTGCTTGTAAAGCCAATCCATACCCAAGATAGATCCATACCGAGACATAGATAATTCAATGAAATCCGTGGAAAAGACCCGACCCTCAATACTCACCGGCACCTCTCTAAAAACCCGGTTAGTTTTTACACTACCACCAAAAGGAGTACTCACAACATAATAAGTAGAGGAAAGAGTAACACATAGAGGTAATTCCATAGAAATATCACAAGAGATAAAAGAGTGGGTAGCCCCCGGATCAATAAAGTATGTATGTTTGTGCCATGAATGCAAATTGTACCTTCTACCACAACTGCGGGGTCCACTTCAGCATCTAGTTCCTCTCCTTCCAAGGCATAAGCACGGGCTCGGATAAGTGGCCTCTGACCCCAGGCGGTGGATCCCGTTTATCCGGACACGTATCCACTTTATGATCGGCCTTCCCACAAATCAGAAAAAGATTCAGGCGACGCCGGCAATTCTCATAGGTATGGGTAGGCCATCCACAATAAGTACATCCCGTCTTCCCGGTAGAAGGTGGTGCGGCAGGAGTAACCCGGGGAGCTTTCTGAACCGGCACTTGTGGCTGGAATTTCTTCATCGGCCCCTTAGACTGCGGTGGGGAAACATCATAAGTGATTGGCCTCTTCCCGGGATTATAATTCGACCTTGATCCCGAGCCGGGACCCTGACTCGATCTATAAGTAGATCTCCGAGCATTTACCGAATCTTCCACTTTTAAAGCCTTTTGAGTAGCTTTCTTCCAAGTGCTAGTATTAACAGCTTCTATTGCGGCTTGGATGTCCGGCCTTAAACCTTGTACGAATTGCATAGCCTTATGGAAATCATCACCGGCGATATTGGGAGCATATTTAGACAATCTCTCGAACTCGGCTATATATTCGGCAATCGATCTATTCCCTTGCTTGAGCTCCGTGAATTCCCTAAGCCTTCTAGTACGAGATGAAGGAGGAACAAACTTGTTCTTGAATTCCCTAATGAAAACCTCCCATGTGACTTCTTCTTTTGCGGCATCTAAAACAATCTTGGTGCTTTCCCACCAAGAATAAGCTTCTCCTTGGATCAGAGTGAGGGTACACCTAGCTTTCTCTCGAGTCTCGCAAGGAATAAGTTCCCAAATTCGTTCCACCTCATTAAGCCATTGCTCGGCTTGCATGTCATTTCCCTTGAAGAATCTAGGTGGATGTTGGTTTTGGAATTCCCTCAAAATAGCTGAAATTGGGGCCGGTGGTGCTGGTGGAGGAGCTGGTGGTGCAGGAGGCACATAATCTCTTAGTCTTTGATCAATAAGCTGTACCATAGAGTTTAAGAAATCTTGAGGTTGCACTTGAGGGAGTGGAGGTGGAGTTCGATCACGACGATGATGCCCATGACCGGGAGAATGCTCTCTGCGATGCCTTCCACGAGGCATCCTGAAATTCAAACACTGTACATGCATGGTCGATTAACAAGTATCAATAAATGTAATTAATGTCCATAGAACACGTAAGTCACATAATTCAAATAAGGTCAAATAGTTTCAAATACGATGCAAGACTCTTAAGTAATCAAGTAATCCTATGCCGTACGACTTAGACTCATAAGACACGACACTAGAACCGCAGTTTTGCAACCGGGCTCTGATACCACCTTAGGATGTAGCACCCGGAACGCTAGGCGCCACATACCTCGCACTATAGCCTCAATCCACGTATGAAACGGGCAATTCATACATGAACCGAAACTATAGGGAACGGGAGACAATAAAACTCAAAAAACTAGGCGGGTACCCTCAATTAATACCACTAAACAATTGTATCAATAAAAGCGGAAGCAATAACATTCAATACTTATAGGTACCATATTTACATATTTATTAATAGATACCAATATTTCATACAATACAATATCACCTCCAATATTCAGTAAGGCATAATACAAAATGTAAGAAGTATCAATACATGAGCTACAAAATGAAGGTGAAGTGCTAGACCCGAATAAAAGACAGGCTAGACTCTAACTCCCGCCTAGCATGACCCTGCAAAAGCTGAAAAGTTGAGGTGTCAGTCCAACACGGACTGAGCGAGGGGGTATAAATAAATATTTGCGCACATACATACAAGTTATAATCTCGGGTAATAATTTTGAAGGATAACAACACGATTTAGAAAAGAAGAGATAATATCGCCCGAGGTTACAACTAATCCATTTTATCAATTCAATCAATTCAATACAATCAATTTGTGGCCCGGCGAGTGAGGGCAAATGTGACAGCCCGGTTCGGGATCGGATCAATAAAGGTAAGCTAAGGGCAACGTAAGGGCATTTATAGAACTTGATCCGTATTTAAAACAATTTATATCATGCATCCCTACATGAAATGAGTGCTCATATGTGATATTAGGTGACCAAAAGGGGGAAAACTACCTTTAAACCCTAAGAGCACTATTTATTTCCGAGCCAGCATTATACCGTTTTATTCAGGAGACCTTAAAGAACCTATACCTATCTTCTTAGGATATTTCAACTCTCTTTTCAATGCTTTGAGGTTTCGTTTATGTGTCCAGAGCAATTTAAGAATTTATTTTCAAATAAAAATTTCCGTCGGTAAAAAATATTTCCTTCGTTAGAATGATTTAGCCCTTGAGATCATCACCATAACGTTCCTCGATTTTTTCTACATTTTTGGAAAGCCTTTTGGACCTTCATATCTTATCCTAGTATTTATTTCATAATTTAATTAATTTTCGAAATTCAAGAAAATCAAATCTTCCGAAGCTTATAACTTTTAAACCGTACGTCCGATTTTGACCCGTGAGTAACCGTTTCGAAGCTAATTTTATTTCCTAGCTCTTGGGCACTTTTCCAACATCAAAAACACGAAGGAGAAAGGTGGAATTACCAGAATACCCCTGCTGTGACAATTATGTAAAGAAGGAAACCTATTTTTGGAAATTTCACAAAATACCCCACCTTAAGCCCCTAAAATAAATATTATTTGCACTCTAGTCCTTCCCTACAACTATAAATAAGTGTGTCGGGGTCTCATTTCTCCCCCACACCAGCCATTTCACACGCCTCTCTCTCTCCCCCTTAAGGTTAGTTTTCTTATTTTCTTTTATGTTTTAATTAGTTTAATTTATGTTTTAATTTATGTTTTAATTTATGTTTTAATTTATTTATTAATTATGCTAGGTTTAGGATTTAATTTATGTTTTATTTTATGCATGAATTATGTGATTTAATTTATGTTTTTAAATATTCATGAATTTATGAATTATATTCTTATAGTATAGTTTATTATGAAATGTGTTACATAATTTAATTTTGTGACAAATTCATTATGTGACAATTATGCTAGCATGTTATATGTTACATTTTAATTATTTTATGATCATACTTAGGTAATTTAATTTATTTCATGATTTAATTAAATGTTACATGTTATTTAATGTTACATAATTAAAGTATAACCTATAGTTTTAAATGTTACATGTTTAATTAATTGTTACATAATTACTTGACCAATTGATATATGTTATGGTATACATGTATAATATACGTATACGTATTTGATTCCAATATGTATAAATACGTGTGTACTTTCGTATAAATACTATGTGTATTTCCTTAATAAATACGTATGTACTTTTGTATAAATACCGTATGTATTCTAGTATAAATACCGCATGTATTCTTGTATAAATACTGTATGTACCTTGTATAAATACTGTACAAATACGGTAGGTATCCCCGTATAAATACCGTATACATACAGTATAAGTACCGTATACATACTATATGAATACACGTATACATACAGTATAAGTACAGTGTACATACAGTATATATACCGTATACCTGAATAGTGACCTTTGACCTTTGACCTTGACCTTTGACCCTTGACCTTTGACTTTGACTTTTGACTTTGACCTTGACCAAGAATTTTGACTTTCAACCTAATTGATCATTTCAAAGAGACGAATTCAACGGTCAAAGCCTTTTTCGAAAATTCTAAAAAACAAGGGATCAAAGTAGGTTTCAAAGTTCACATTAGGGTTGTTCTAAGACCCTAAGAACATACCCCTAAGCTTTTGACACGAACTTTCTCATGAGACTAATCGTTTGCCCGAATTCTTTCTTCGGGAAAGATTATTCCTTGTTTAAATGTGCCGCATTCTTTTCAATCTTACACTCCAATACTTGACTATCCGCACTCAATCATGCATCATTAATCATGTGTGGGGCTTAGATCCTTAAGCTTATGGTAGTCTGTCACTTACCGGAGATAATACCGAGTTCTGGGATCCGCAGGGTACAGTGTGAACCCTGTCTTCTACCAACTATCAACTTATCTAAATAAATAGGTGAGGTTTAAACTATTTCAACTGGAACCATGAATATTCCTTCGTTTTCAAATGATTTCAAAATCAACGCCTTCGGGTGTAAAGATTCCTATCTTTCAAGTTAATGCTTTCCCGTTTGGGACAATGCTTCGAGTTTAAAGTTAATGATCTCTGATATACGTTCTGTTCACTGTTATACTGCTTTGATTAAAGGTTCAGTCATCTGAACTCTGTGTGCTTATGCACCTTTGTTATTCTGAAAGCAAGCTTTGGAAACTTTGTTATGTTGGGCCCTGGCGGTATGGTTAGTAGTAGACCGGGAGGCGTGCGCCAATGGCTACTATGATACTGGCCGCCGTAATGACCTTGGTGATGGTTTAATCGGAGGTTGGTTACTCCACATCGAAGGTCGGGAGAGGTGGTAAATTCCTCCCGTTTTGCACGTCACCGCGGGGTAGCTCCCTGGGCGCGACAATAAGGGGAGAAGGGGTGGTGCATGTGATTATGGGTGTCGGGGTCCTAACGGATCTCGATACCAACTTTGTAAATGTTTTTGAGGAGTAAAGGATGGATATGGCCTAGCTTGCGGGCAAATTTTGGTTTTAAAGTCTGGTTCATATTTTTGAAAATATCCCGTATCCTGTTCCCCGTTTATATAAAGTATGTATGAACCAGAACCTCTGATATGTGTGCTTGTGTGTGCTTGTGAAAAATCCCATTTCAAGATAAAAGAGTTATCTTTCCGGTTTGAGAAAAGTCACTAAGAAAACCTTTCAAAACCCCACAAGTTCAACTATGCTTTATTTCTACGAATTATCTCACTTAGTCCCTTTGACTAATACCCCACCCTGTTTTCTGACCTCATGGTTTCAGGTAGGCAGCCCGGCGCTTCCTAGAGGTATCTTGAAGCTGTAGGAGGTCTTTTGTTAAGTCAGGATTGCTAGTTACTTACCTCTGTCCTGCATAGTCGTGGTTACCTCTACCTTTATGTGCATGTTTTACTATGAGAACTTGTTCAGGCTACGACCTGAATTGCTTGGACTCCGTTTTTATTATGTTCCTTTGCTTTCCTATTGGACAAATGTTTTATGTTATATTATGGCTACTTGTTTCTGTGGTTATGCATATACTACTGTGTTGCATTCATGTTTTCAAAAGTTTAAAATTACTCTGAAATTCCGCTGCGTTGGCAACACTGGTTACTCTGGTCTTTGTTATGTTCTGTCCGTTCGCCGAAGTATCTCTCGAGTAATAAAGCTTCCTAGTTACTTGGGTGATACAACGGTGCGGGGTTGTGGCGTTGGGGCGCTACAGCAAATCTCCAACCTTTCATCGACTGTGTATAATACTTCAATTTATTAGTGGATTAGGTGATCACACAACAATTCTGTAGCACCCTTACACGTGGAGGTGCTACACCCCCGCACTATAGGCCAATCCACATACGAAATGGGCCATCCGTACATGAACCAACCTATAGCGAACGGGTGACAATGCAATAACCGACAAGCTAGGCGGGAAGAACTTAAACGTGCGACGGAATTAAGCGGAAGCATAAAGTAATCAATATCAAATATTTCCATTTAGCATTTCATGTCATTTCTCATTTACCAAATAAAATGTATTCTAACTTATCATATCAATACATTATCATCTTCGGATAAACAATAACAATAACTATAATTTCATAATTAACAATAAATAACCATGGTTGACTCAACTACATGAACTGGACTCGACCCGACTCAACTCCCGCCTAGCATGCACCTGCGATAACCTGAAAGGTGGAGGCGTCAGTCTGTGAAGACCGAGTGAGGGGTTTAAATACATATTAGCGCGAATAACATGCAAGTCATATTCTTGGGTAAAGATTTATAAAAGATAATTATATACGCTCAATAATAGGGTGTCTTCGCCCGAGAATACAACTACCAATATTAAATACTTGTTCTTTCATGCAATCGATGAACATGCTTGCTTGCTTGTTAATCATTAGTGATCATGCAATTCAATTATCGTGAAATCGTGCGATATTGTAATCAATTAGCACATTCATGGAATGGAAATCATGCAATCAATACATGGCTTGCTTGAACACGATAGGGTTTGTTCCTCCTATGGTTGGATGGACAACCACCAGCTCTGAAACCAGCCCAGCGCCCTCACTAAGGAGAACCTGGCCAGGAGAACACAGGTACACGATAGGGTTTTGTTCTTCTTGTGGTTGGACGGACAACCACCAGCCTGAAGACCAGCCCAGCGCCCTCACTAAGGAGGACCTGGCCAAGAGAACACACGTACACGATAGGGTATTGTTCTTCCTGTGGTTGGACGGACAACCACCAGCCCGAAGACCAGCCCAGCACCCTCACTAAGGAGAGCCTGGCCAGGAGAACGCACGTACTTGCTTTCATGAACATGGCATGCTTGATTCGGGAACACTAACATACTTGAAATAATAAGTGATTTCATGAAATTATAAATACATAAATACCTTTTGGCCGAAATATCACATAAAGGTTATATAGGTTCTATTTAACTAGAAATTAAACCTCACCTGACAGGCGACACGATGACTCATGGATGCGTGAACGTGCTCAGGGTCAACAATCTCCGCCCTGGAGGAGAACTGGACAAGAAGTGGAAACATTTGTGCACTCGTGAGCCAGGACTCAATAATGGTACCCAAATATGACGCACGACATGATCAAGTAACGAGATGACATGCATTCACGAATGTAGCATGATATATTCATATTATGGCATGTAATTGATCATGTAATCACAAATTGGGATCAATAAAACCATTGGAATTGAAAGTGTAAATCTCAATTTTTATGCAGAAAATTTTCAACATGCGCACGTTGTATTCAAATAAGCATAACTTTTTCATCGGAATGAATTTTAACGAACCACAAAATTCCTAGGAAACTAGACAAAATATCTTTACAAAAATATAAGGCTCACAGTCTAATTCATCCCGAGCAAATACCAGTTTTCGTTTGAATATGACCCAAAGCAGAAAATTTCCTGCAGCGCTAGTAGTGAAAAATGATCGTCGTTCCCTTATCAAACGAAGTCGAAACGATCTGAAAATTGGTGGAAATACTTATAACATATCCAGAAATACCCCTGTAAAACAGTTTTAAAAACTTCCACCATTATTCTCTCTGATCAAGCCAAAACCGAAATATGAAAACAGGGGACAGCAGGGGATGTTGCTATTTTTCTCGGGTTTCAAATCAATTCGGATTGACACCAATTTTTGCAGAGTACATCTATAATATATCAAGATTATCCCCATAAAACAGTTTTGAAAGACTCCAACTCAACAAGCCACAATTCGATTTTAAATTGGGTTAACGCAGATTCGCGACAGTTTGGCGGCACCAAATTAAAACGGCCATAACTCACAAACGAAAATAGATATTGACGAACCGTAAAAAGGAGAGTGCTCTACACTTCAAATATTTGCTACAGTAGAAAAACCAGAGCAATTGAGACAGGGGAGGGGAGTCGGGAAAACAGGGGATCTACAACCCATAACCCAAGCTCACCAAAATCATCATAATTCAACTCCAAATGCTATAATTCATGAAAAGAGATACATATACATGCTCAAAGTGTGATAAACTAGTATAAACACTCATCTCACACATTAATCACCAAGAATCATCATCATCATTTCAAATATGAGTTCATCAAAGAACTCCATGATTCTTATGATATATCCAAGAAATTCAAGTTCAAAACTCCTAGTCATGCTTTTATCATCATATAAACAAGTTATTGTAATCAAATCATAACCCTAGCTTCATATACTCAATTCAAGATTTCACATATATAATCATATATACCTTGAAGTGAAAATAAATGGAAGAAGATGATGGAAATGGATGATTGAGCTCCAAAACATGGAATTTCCTTGGAAAACTAGCTTGGATTCATGAAATCTCTTCTTCCTCTTCTAAGGTTCATGGATCGGGAGAGAGAGATGGAGAGAGCAAAGTTGGTATGAAGTGTTTAGAAGAATGAAGAAGATAACGTGATATATCTCTTGAATTTGCCTCAATTTGCTATTAAATCCTCCAAGGTTAACAAGTCATGCAATTAAGGATGGAAAGATTGAGGAATGATCAATTTGGTCCAATAAGATTTTATGCAATTTAGTCCCTAAATCAAAGTGAATGAGCATTTAAGGACAATTAAGCAATTAAATCATGTTCGGTAATTATTTCACGTAGCAATTAAATCCAATTCGCGCAATAATTCTCACGTTGACAAGTATTTCATAAATTTCACGTAAACATGTTGAAATACAATTTATAAAATTAATATAACACGTATAAAGCGAATAAACAAGAATAATAAAATAAAGTCCTAACGCTCGAAACTCACACGTGTCGAGCGTACCTGACTATCTGAAATTCAGGGCGTTACAAATTCCGTGCACAATTAGCAATTTTAATCAATAAATCCTTCTTCCTCCGGGTGATGGCGGGCTTGCAAGACCCAGCCATCCAATCATGGTGTACGTCGGGAACATGACTCCCACGCACGGGATTTCTTCCTCCACCAAAACTCCTGGTGGATTCAGAGGTGATCCCACAATGGTGAGGATAGTACAAGAGTTACCCGTCAGCCCTTGCTTTCCCGGTTGGCTCAATACACTACCCTCGGGCCCAACGTGAACAATAGTTACTCACCAAAACAATCGATTCGTCAATCAATCAATCAATCAATCCATTTTCATGAAATCATTTGAAAATCCTAAGGTTCGAAAACTATAGATATATAGATACGTTTTGGCCGAAAATCACATAAGGGTTGTAAAGGGTCTATATATTTAGAATTTAAACCTCACCTTAACCAACCAAAAGGAACAAAGAAACACCCTATGGAGCGTGCTCCTCGTCTCCGGGACCGAGATCTGTGCAACAAGGACAAGTGTGAAATAAGACTCGACTCGAATGAACCAATTATGATGAACGGCAATGATATGTAACCTCAATCATGAATTTATAATCAATGAGTGTCAAATAGGAGCATACTTATCAATAAAGTGAGCATATAGTCCATATAAGTCATATATGGGAGCCAAAAAAATGAAAAAAATGCAATATGAAAGGTTTTGGTGAAGTTTAGAAAAACTTGAAAATTTTGGGAAAATGCACATGTTGTGGGAAAACTGGAATATCTAAAATTATAGAATTGGGAATTGAGTTTTGCTTGTTGGGAATGAAAATAGACACACAGACCTTTCCAACGCTATATGGAACGTTTTCTAATTCAAACCGAGGTGAAAATGGTGTAGGTTCGAAGTTGGACAAAATGCAGTTTCTGGAGGGTGGTCGCAGGCGCGACCAAAATCCTTCACAAAATGGTCGCGGCCGCGACCAAGTATTTTTTTCCGAATTTTTGTCCAATTTTTCAAAATTCGAGAGTTGACCAAAATGGGGTCGCGGGCGCGACCATTTTTACACTAAAACAGGTCGCGGGCGCGACCAAATACGCAGCAGCAACAAAACAGGGCAAAACAGGGTAAAACCAAGCCAAAATCAACCAAAACAATTACAAATGCAAGTTCTACTCCATAACACTTATTGAAACACATTAAATACACATTATACTTCACTTATCCAACAAAAAAACCAAGAAATACACATCAAGACATCAAGATTTCATGCTTAAAACCCCATATTATACACATGCTTCCAATCTTCATGAACTTTCAAGGTATCCATGCAAACTTCCAAGTCTCATGATCCTAACATGCTTCTAACTCCAAATATTGCAAGAATTCATCACATAATTCATGAACCCTACTTCTATGTCAATCAAGGAATTCATACAAGTTCATGATACACCTTAAATTCAAGCAAGAATTGAGATGAAATGAAGAGATAATGATGATGATGCTTCTATCCTCACAATTCCTCCAAGAATTTAGCTTGAAAATGAGATGAAATTTCCTCCTTCTCCTTGGTGTTTTGATCGGTTTCTTGTGTGTGGGTGTGTGTAGAAATTTGATGAAATATGATGTATGGAATGTGAGAGAAGAGATGCATATAAGATATAATATATCTTCCAATAACCATGATGATTCACCACAATTTGCAAACAAGCCCATCTACAATTAAATGCATGCAATTGAGTCTTATCTCTACACAACAATTCACTTAGCTCCAAGTCATGAATTACAATTAAATCCAAGAATTTACACAAGAGAGCAATTAAGGACATTTAATTCATTTAGGTCACTCAGTTGATATAATTCATATAAATGACGATTCATATAAATGCGTAGAAATGTTATGCATAGAACATAATGAAAGCAATTAATTGAATGAAATACTTAAATTTAAACCTCCCAACTCCCGAAGACCCGCTCGTGGCGTGCTTACCTGAACTTCCGGAATTTGGGGCGTTACAGATATGATGCATGCGATGCAAAATTTTAAATCTGCTACTGTGCACGTAAATTCTGTCAAAGGAGGCTGGTTTTTAAGTGGGACCGTTGTCACCCCTCCAGTGTTTCCTGGGAATTTGTGTGGAATGGTAATTTTCTGGGAATCGATTTCAATAATCTTCCTGGTTAATTGCCGAATCAGTAAACATGATTTAAATCATGTGATAATTTATTTATAGCATGTTTACTTTATGCCATTTATTTTAAGCATGATAATTATGTGATAATTATATGCAAGCATGCTTAATTGTTTTATTTTATGGCATGATCATGATAATATGAGATATTATGCTATTTTCAATTATACATATTTTATTTGATATGATTAGATAAATAATGTTTAATAAAGATTGAACAAGATGCATAATTGGATTAATATTTTTTGGCCTAATTAATAAAGAGTTATTAAATAGACTTAAAAATATTATTAGGGTTATAAATACGATTTATTAATCCAAGTGGGAGCATATTAATTAGATTAATCACTTCCGATTATAAGACGCCAAATGGATTATGTGATAATCAAAGATAATCCACAAACTCTAAAAATTCAAGTGGGAGAAAGATGAAATAGATGAATTCTTACGTTCTCCATTGCCCGTCTATAGTATAGTGGATACGTACTACTCCCTTCGGCGGGTATGTGTTCGCGGTATACAAGATTAGACTTCTTCGGATAGAATGAAATACGGGAAAAGTCAAGCACGACCACGCTTCCGTGGAGTGTCTTGACCAACTAGTATGAATTTCTAGGTAATGGTGTACACTTGACTGAGTGATATATTAACCTCCCTTCAGAGCTCTGTTACACTCACTTAGAGACCAAAGGTTGACGTGGTGGATGAACATTGTAACACCCCGGAGCGGAGGGCGCCACATCCCCCGCACCATAGCCCAACCCGGGTGCCGAAATGGGAACTCCGTCCCCGTGTCGAACTATGGCGAACGGGTGACAAACAAAATCAACTCTAGGCTAGGCGGTCTAGACCCCAGACAGAGTGCGCAACAAAATAAACCGAAAGTACGGAAGCTACAGGATCATATAACAAAACCAATTACAGGCATATAAGCTTAAAACAAGATATACATACTGCAACATGCTTTGCCCAACCCCGGGCCAAAAGAAATATTCAAGCCTCACATTACAGAACATAGCTTCTAATTATTTATACGTAGTACCAAATATACATAGTACCGAAGCAGGAAACTAAATATGCAAATGCAAGGACGCTACAAAGACTCGAACGACACCCAAGACTCGAAAGACAACCGCCGCCTAGCCAGACTCCCTACCGAGCACCTGTAAAGCTCAAAACAAAGGGGAAAAAGAAAGAAGCAACGAGGGTCAGTCCTAGAGACCGGTGAGGGGGCTACACACGAACACATACGTATAGGTAAGAGCATAGCATATTCAAATCAACAGTGTTCATGAACCGGGTGTGGTTTTTGCGCTCCCAAAAGGGTTTAACCCGTGATACTATATATATACAAGTAAAGGTTTAAGGGCCAAAGGCCAAAATCACCCAACTTTTACCAGTTACGAGTCCACCCCGTTTCACAAACCGTATCGGATACAAAAAAAACCATAAACAGAACAACACGGCGAGAACGAGTTCTCACGCACACTTACTCATACCAAAACAAAGCTCATAAACAATCCCACCTCCACACCATTGGGGAAGAGAGGTGCCCCTCTCGACCCTCCACAGAACGAAACTAGTGAACCGGAGGATCCTGCCCGGTTCCTTCGACGGCCAACCTTAAAGTGCTCTGTCGGCATAGGAGAACTAAGTCTCCTGTAAATGGAGTCGTGTTGATGAGAGAGTCCGGCGACCCCATAGCTGACCCGAGATCACATACCACTTCTCCGGGGCCCACACACAGATCACAGAACTCACACACACATATCCCACAAAGCGTATACTTATCATAAAAGATTTTCTTGCCAAAACTTAACACGTACACACACCAACCCTTTTCGAAAACGAATAAACAAAATATAGCTTACATACATATAAAAGCATTTTCAACGGATTTCATAACAAATGGGCCAATTCCCACAAAATACATATCGAACACTTATTTATACGTATATATAGTTCGCATGCGGGCTTAAATTACATATTGGGTTGTAGGTCATAATAGATGAAAAGAAAGAAACCTCACCTCCGAGAAGCAACGGGAACAAAGGAAGCAAACGAACGGTTAGAGGACAACCTCGTCAACCAAGGAACGAACCTAAAGATAAGGCAGAGACAAAAGACAAACTTAGACTCAATATGAACCACATTAGACGCTCGGCGGATGCGTATATATGTTCATAATGCAAAGTACATAAAATAAATTCACACTTAGGTCATATGAGAGCATGTGTTGCATATAAGTTCATAATTCACAAACGAGGGTATAAAACAAGTCAAGGATTCACAACATTAAGCTTAACACATAATGTAACAAGTTAATGAAGCATGCAAGTCATAAACAAGACAAGAAAGCTAACTAGAAGAAATGAAAAGGAAGCAAAGCCAAGCAAAGACGGGCGAAAAACGAGAATTCCTAGGGGACACGCCCGTGCCCCCCTGGAAGAACAAGCTGAGACACCCCCATGTCTCAGTACAGGAGATGAACAACGGAAACCAGAAGGTGACACGCCCGTGTCACCAACATAGAGCAAACCGAGACACCCCCGTGTCTCGGTACAGAAAGGACCAGACAACAAGCAACACATCAGATTTTGGAGAGAAAAACAGGGGATTTCGGTGCAAGCTTAGGGGAGTCTCTAAAGCCAAAGAAAACACATAAACCAAACATGAAAATAACACTAATTCATCATAGATTCATGCCATATAAGTAGCAACAACTTCAGCCACAAAATAAGCAAGAATCAAAGCAAGAAAGGAGAAGAATGTATCAAGCTATAGCACCCAAGTCTCAAGCATTCATCCATGGACAATCATTCATAACTCAACTACGAAGGGAGAAGATGCAATAAATGCTAAGAATCAAGTCATAAAAGCAACATATTATCACCCAAACTCAAGAGAATCAAGAAGGAAGCAAGAATCATCCAATTCATCCAATCTCTACTTTTCACATGCTTGCTAGAACTCATCAATCCACCAATGAATTCAACTCAAATACACATATAATAGAGAAGAGAGAGTGTAGATTACAATCATAAACTTACCTTTCGAATTTGAGAAGATTCAGATGTGATTTGAGCTCAAAATCATGAAAATGGCCAAGGGTTTCTTCCTTCTCTTCTTGGAGCTGAAGTTGCTGCACTTTCCTTTCTTTTTTCTTGGGTGTGGGACGAAATGGGGGAGTAGGAGAGAGTGAGGGATGGTTAGATACATATAAGTCAAGGTTAGGGGCTTAATTGGGGTTAAATGGGGTCCCACAAGTGAAGATTAGTCAACAAAAGGGTACTCTTAAGCACAAGGCCTCGTTCCGGTCGAAAAACGGGGAATCAAATGGCCTTAGAAAAATATGAGTCTTGATTCTTTATCTCGGCTTCTTCGTTGCGAGTCCAACGCATCTTCCGGAATTCGAATCCGAATTCCCGAGCTCAAGTTACGCCTTCTGGAACACAAGGTGCGCTAAAGCTCGTTAGGCCCTTATGTCCCTAAAACATAAAACGGTTTCAAAACCGTATCAAACGAACTCAAAAACAAGTAATGAGCATAAAGATACATTCATAACACCTATAAGTCACACATAGCACGTAGTCACAAAAATCGAAAACGAAAACGGACACAAACGGAGCAAGAACGAAACAATGAAAACAAATACGTATAAGTAAATCACATAAGGTCAAATAAGTTTCAAATAATTCAAAGATATCACATAGAAGTATAATAAACACTTAATTCACATAATTAAATAATTAAAAGCGCACATAGGTCACCCGTGAAGGTGTACCTGGAAAGGCCGGACGAGCGGGATGTTACAAACTCCCCTCCTTCAAAAGG
The DNA here is from genome assembly GCA_037501455.1 of Lantana camara. NCBI lineage: Eukaryota > Viridiplantae > Streptophyta > Magnoliopsida > Lamiales > Verbenaceae > Lantana > Lantana camara. The sequence continues at coordinate 59,724,935 of CM074858.1, forward strand.
ACCTGTCCTCAGGTCCTAAGCGAGACCTAAAAGGACACTTGAACGAGCTCGACTCCACACTTCCGCTGCGCTACTCTGATCCAAGAGTTGTAATCTCCTTGGGACATGACTTCCTTAAATAAAAATATAAGGAAGACTTCTCCTGTCCCGATCACTCGGTGGTACTCACCAAATCCGAGTGAATCCCCTTAGTTTAGCAAACTTTAGTTTGCTCCCACTTCTGGTTAAAATCGAAAAGCAGTTGGGGAAAACTACCGGTTCTTTGATGTTCGGTCTTCTACCGAAAGCACTTTAGACATTGCTACACTAAGTCTACAATGTCTCTTCTTATGCCAACACCATTACCGGCTCTTCAAGTCTCGAATCATGAGTGGAATTGGTCTCGTGACTAAGCACTTCTTGAGACATAGGCTCCAACCCTCCTTAGCAACGCACAACCGAAGTCTTCCTTAGTACCTCGATCGTAACGGAAAAGTTTGAGTATCCTCGTGTAATCAAGGTAACTCTCTTCAAAAGCCTTATCCACTCGAATCATGCCTCTTCCTTGTCTTTCATGTCATGGGACGACACTTGTGTAACGACAAACCCTCTGTTGACTCCCAATGACACTAGAGACTTAATCTCTGAGGCAATTCTTGGTTCCTCTACCAAAATGCGTAGTCGACCATACCCTTGTTGAAACCACATTCAGCAAATACCACAGAACACTGAAGAAGAACTAACGACTCTTCAAAGCAAGCAAGAAGGGTATTCATCTTCCACCGTTAACCTGTGCAGCTCACGATAATATATACTCATCCTAAATCCCGTCTTCTTTTTAGATGGGACCAAGGTACTCCACAAAGAAGTATTCACAAGGATGAAATTACCTTCTAAGAGCTCGTCAACTACGACTTAACTCCAACAACCTCGCTAGAGCCCACCGGAAGAAGAAGAACTTTAAACATAAAATAATTCCGGGATAAAGATCACGACAACCTCGATGTCCTCATTGGGTGGAAACGAATTCCATCTTCAAAGAAACACCAAAGGTGGCTTACTTCGATCTTTGTCTCCTTAAGCTTGGCTCGACCTCTAAGTTAACTCAAAGGGAAGCCACGAAGCTTATCGCACCGTCCCAGAATTACCAACCACTTCTACAAAGGATATTAACGGGCTAGCCTTCCATCTAACACCCGTAGATACCGTTGAGCCCTGAATGGACCTCCTACAAACAACTACCCACGCCTATGGTAACACTGTTACCTTAACAGAACTAGGCGCCTTCAAGAACAACCACTGGAAGAGAACCGCCACCAAGAAAGCTCGGCCCTCGCAACTCACCAACCACTCGACACTCTTCTCACCAACCTCTCTCCAAAGAGAGAGAGAACACAAAGGAGAAAAGAAAAGGGGAAACCACAAGCAAGCAAGTAATAACAAAGACACGCAAGCACCGCGAACAACAAGAAAAAGAAAAGTAACACCAATTAAAATAAAATGCATGTATGTAGTGCCATGAATGTTCGGTGTACCTTTCACCATTGGAAAATGTTGATCTCGCCATCAAGCTCCTCGCCTCCACTTGCATCAACTCGGACCTGTCTTGGAGTTTTGGAATTCTAGCTCTTGGTAGTCCTTGAATTCTTAGTCCTCGGGTAACTTTTCACTTTATGCCCCGTTTCCCCACACTTATAACATCTTCCAAGCTTCTTTCGGCAAAATTCTTCGGTGTGGTTAGGGCCTTGACAATAAGAACATTGAGTTATGTAACACCCGAGCGCAAGGTGTCACATCCCCCGCACCAAGACCCGACCCGAATATGAAATGGACGATCCATACCCGAGCCAAATCACGGCGAACGGGGACAAACACACACTCTAAGCTAGGCGGGCTAACCCTTGAAACTATAAAACAATAAAGCGGAAGCAATAAACGAACATACACCATATATATATACCATGAGCATCCAAGCTCCAAAACTAATTCATATACATCAACAATTGCCATCACGGCCCAAAACATGTACGCTCCACATCATTATACATATACAATGATCAAATATAAGAGTATACAAGTGTAAGACTAAAAAAATGTAAGAGCTAGAGACGAATGCAAGACCTAGGACTCGTATTCCCGCCTAGCTCCCTCAACACCTACACAAAACAACTGAAAACCAAATGGGTTTAGTCCAAAAGGGACTGGTGGGTATAAAACAGGGAATAAATAGAATATGTGACAGCAATTAAACAATCACATGCAAGCTATAATCCCAAGTGAAGTTTTTAAAGACTTTCCCAAGTGGGTGAATAGAAATCATCAAAAGGGATTATACGAATCATTAACATTAGGTCATTAGTGGCCCGGCGAGTGGGCGTGCATTATCTCCAACCAACACCTTGTGTAAATCATTTAAACATTCATTCATTCTTTTCATGCAATTCATTCTTTTGTGCACAATCATTAACATTTACACCTTCTTCCTCCGGGTTTGCAACGCCCGACCACCCATTCATTGACCAAAAGGGGTTACATGACTCCCCAGATGGCGCTCAGCGTCCATTCCTCGCTAACTCCTAACGAGGTCCGGTTACGCCGTTCATTGGTGGAACTAGTGTGAGGGATCACCGTCGGCCCGTGCCTCCCCGGATAGCCACTCACACTAAGTCCCTGGGCCCCATTCGTGCATTCGATCATTTCTCGCCAAAACATTAGGTAGGGTTCATAAAATAAGGCTTTACGTTGAAAACATTTACTCATTAAAACGACTCTCTCTATATATATATCATTTTGGTCGAAAGCTTTCACATTGAAGGTATATATAGGGTCTTATATCTACATAGAAGAAAAACCCACCTTAACCGCAAAAAGGAGCGAACAAGAGCCTCACTGACCGGCCTCGTCTCCAACCGAATCAAAATCTGTGGAAGGAAGGTGAAGTGAGACTCAATGACCAAAATAAGACGCTCGGCAATGCAATGCTCATGATAGAATGTATAAAAGATAAGATTATGTTATGAAGATGTTCATGGGCACTATTAAGGAATCAAATCATATAATCAAGTCATTCAATCAATCGTTCAATTCATTCGAACTCATAATTCCACACTTTCAAACACATTGATTCAAGAACTTCATATAGAATCGAAGCACAAGTTAAATCACATTCAAATTGGAAACAAACAATTACATATATTCAATTAAATCAAATAACATTTAATACACATCCAATATATATAAAAAAACACATGCATGTACAGTAGCATGCAAACAAAATGCATGAGAAACAGAGGGTGACACGCCTGTGTCACCAATATACACTAAGTAGTGACACCCCCATGTCACGGTACAGCGGAGAAATACGGGAAATTAAGGTGACACGCCCGTGTCACAAAAACAAAGCAAACCGTGACACCCCCGTGTCACGGTACAGAAAATCAACCCAACCACGTACCCCCGTGTCACGCTGAACAAAGCGAAATTGACACGCCCGTGTCACTGTACGCAGCAGAGAAAAACAGGGTATTCAGCAGAATAACAACGCAACAACATCAACAACAACCAAAACACCAAATTTTCAAGTTCAAACTCATATATTCCATGCAATAAACATACTAACTTACATATAGAGCAATAACAACTCATAAAAACACATATTTCCACATTGGATCATCCATAATTCTCCAAATGAAACCCATATACAAGTTCATCAACCAAGTCCATAATCAACAAGTTAAATGCATATAACATAAACTTAAAGTTCCTAAACATATAAGCAACAACAAGTACACACATTATCCAATTCCAACCAAAGCCCTAACTATCACATATTTTCAAGAAATCATCAAAAGTTCCAAAAATACCTCAAATGAAAGAAATGAAGGATAGGATGAAGATATGGTGTTGATGATGCTTGAATGTCCCCAAATCCCACAAATATGATGCTTGAAAGAAGAAATCTCCCACTTAACTTGAGGGGGTTGGCTCGGTTGAACAAGGAAAGAAGAGCAAATGTGTATGTAATGTTTGTATGAATGAGGGAGATACAATTACGGAATATGCTGCTCCAAGAGAATGAAGAATTGCTCTATTTGCTATTGAATCCTCCAAATTAATAAGTTATGCAAATGGAACCCCAAGCTTTTGAAATGTAATCAATTAAATCCATGCAATTAGGTCCTCAAGGTTTCATGAAATGATCAAATAAAGTCACAACGAAATTAAATCAAATTCGGGAAATTAATTCACATTGCAATCACGTCCAATTTATGCAATAAATATCAATTGCAATGAATTCACAAAATACTTAACATTAAATACGTACACAATCAACATATATATATATATATATATATATATATATATATATAACAATAATAAAATAAAGGAGATAACATTTAATACATTTAAAATAAAATCAACTATGTAAATACGTAAAATAGTTATTTTGCGCAATTAGGTAAACAATTACGTCATACCTGTACAGCCGAAATATCGGTGCGTCACAACCTCTCCCCCTTAAAAGAATCCATCCTCGGATTCATTAATCACTCGGAAACAATTCGGGTTGAAATCTTTTCATCTTATCCTCCGTCTCCCACGTAGCCTCTTCCGTTTTGTCACTTCTCCACAAGACTTTAACTAGTGGGATCTGCCGATTTCGAAGCTCTTGAAATTTACGATCCAAAATCCTAATCGACTTCTGAACGAAGGTGGGGTTTGGTTCTAACTCCACTTCCTCAACGGGGATAACTTCCGATTCATCTGGATAATATTTCCGAAGCTGAGACACATGAAATAAATTATGAATTCCGGTCAAACTCGGGGGTAGGTCCAAACGGTAGGTCGTATCTCCAATTTTCTCGAAAATCTCATACGGTCCTAGATACCGAGGATTCAATTTCCCTCCTTTTCCAATCCTCGAAAATCCCTTACGAGGTGAGGCTTTCAAGAATACCCTATCACCAACCTCAAACTGAAGATCTTTCCTTCGGTGATCGGCATAGCTTTTCTGTCTGTCCTGGGTTGCTTTCATCCGTTGTCTGATTATTTGAACCTTATCAATTGCCTCTTGCACGGCCTTAGAGGGTTTTTCCTTATTCTCTCCTCGTTTCACACCCTCTTGGTTCGTCCAATTCCATTCTTCTAAATCAAAGAACAACGGTGACCTGCATTTCCGTCCGTAGAGAGCCTCATATGGAGCAATTTCTATCGATGCTTGAAAGATGTTATTATAGGCGAATTCAATTAAAGGCTATTGCTCGTTCCATGAACTCGAAAAATCCAATGCACATGCTCTCAACATATCCTCCAAATATTTAATTAATCTCTCCGATTGCCCGTCCGTCTGAGGATGGAAAGCTGTGCGGAATTGAAGCCTTGTGCCCAGATTCCTTTGCAATTCTTGCCAAAATCTAGAAGTAAACCTCGGATCCCGATCCGATACAATGCTAACCGGTACTCCATGAAGTCGGACAATTTCATCCACATACTTCTTAGCCAATTTAGGTACCTTATCCGACATCCGAACAGCTAGAAAATGTGCCGATTTCGTCAGTCGATCCACTATTACCCATATTCCATCCAAACCACCTTTCACTCGGGGAAGACCCGTAACGAAATCCATCGCCACTTGCTGCCATTTCCATTCTGGAATAGGTAACGGTTGCAGTAGCCCCGATGGCTTCTGATGCTCTGCTTTCACCACTTGGCAAGCCAAGCAATGTCTCACGAATTTGATTACATCCCGTTTAAGTCCATTCCACCAATAAAATTTCTTTAAGTCCTTAAACATCTTATTTCCCCCGGGATGTATCGAATACCCTGATCGATGAGCTTCTTCCAATATCAACCGTCTTAACTCTTCCGGAACCACCACTCTATTCTTAAACCTTAGAAGCCCATTGTCATCAAATCCGAACGGACTCTCTGAATCATTTCTAGCTTTCTGCACTAACCTCTGAACCTCGGAATCCACTCTCTGAGCTTCAAACAATCTCTGCCGAAGGTCCGGTTGAACGGTAATATTCCGAATACTAGTTCTCAGCTTAAAAGACTCAGATTCATCCATAGTTTCCACTTTAACACTTGACACGCTAGCCTTCCTACTAAGCGCATCCGCGAGCACGTTGGCCTTTCCTAGATGGTATCGAATTGTACATTCATAATCCGCCAACATCTCCATCCAACGTCTCTGTCTCTTATTCAATTCTTTCTGAGAAAACAAATACTGGAGACACTTGTGGTCGGAAAAGATCTCAAAAGAAACTCCGTAAAGATAGTGTCTCCACTTTCCCAAAGCGAAGATCACTGCTGCAAGCTCGAGATCGTGAGTGGGATAATTCTGTTCATGATCCTTCAATTTCCTCGAGGCATAAGCTATCACCTTATCATTCTGCATCAAAACACATCCCAACCGTTCTTTCGAGGCGTCCGTATAAACCATGTATCCTTCAGTGCCCTCGGGAAGTGCTAATACCGATGCAGTGGTCAATTTTTCCTTCAAGAGTTGAAAACTCGCTTCGTATGCCTTGTCCCACTCAAATTTAGCTTCCTTCTTAGTTAATCGAGTTAAAGGACCGGCTATCATTGAAAAATCCTTTACAAACCTTCAGTAATAACCTGCCAATCCCAAGAAACTTCTAACCTCGAAAGCATTTTTTAGACTCTGCCACTGAATAACTGTCTCGATCTTTGAAGGATCCACTTCCAAACCCTTACTCGAAATAATATGGCCTAGAAAAGACACCCGGTCGATCCAAAACTCACACTTACTAAACTTCGCATACAATCGGTGCTCTCTCAACGTCTCCAATACCAAATTGAGATGCCTAACATGATCTTCCGGAGTCTTTGAATACACGAGAATGTCATCAATGAAGATTACGATGAATTTATCCAAATACGGTCGAAAAATCCGATGCATCATGTCCATGAATGCTGCAGGGGCATTTGTTAAACCAAAAGGCATCACTACAAACTCATAATGCCCATACCGGGTATTAAATCCTGTCTTTGGTATATCCTCTTCCCGGATTTTCAACTGGTAGTAGCCCTGCCTTAAATCCAATTTCGAATAAACCCTTGAACCTTGCAACATGTCAAATAAATCCTCAATGTGGGGCAACGGGTACTTATTCTTGATGGTCATCCGATTAAGCTCTCGGTAATCTATACACATTCTCAACGACCCATCTTTCTTTTTGACAAAGAGAACCGGAGCACCCCAAGGAGATGAACTCGGTCGGATATATCCACTCTTAAGTAATTCCTCGAGTTGGATCTTCAACTCCTTCAACTCTGCCGGAGCCATTCTATAAGGAGTCTTGGAATAAGGTTCTGATCCCGGATATAAATCAATAACAAATTCAATCTCCCGATCCGGGGGTAGAGAACCTAAATTTTCTAGAAATACATCGGGATATTCCTTTACCACGGCCGTCTCCTCAAAACTTGATTGATCCTTTGGTTTATTAAGGAGATAGGCAATGAATCCCGTGGCTCCATCCTTCACCAACTTGCGAGCTTCCATAAACAATAAAAGAGACACATTCTTCGACCCAGCTTCTCCAATAAACTCTTCACCCAACTTTATCTTCTTCTTAAAACAATCAACTTTGGCCCGGTGCCGATACAACCAATCCATCCCAAAGATTACCCCATACTTCTTCATAGGCATAACAATGAAATCTGCCGGATAATCTTTCCCTTCTATCAAAATTGAACAACCCCTGACAACCCGATCTGTTTGCAAACTACCTCCAAGAGGTGAACTCACATAATAACAGGAATTTGAACAAGCAACAGGTAGGCATAAAGAGGCACATAGATCAGAAGATATAAAAGTATGCGTGGCACCCGGATCGAATAATGCATGAATGCTCGTGTTATGAATGCAAACGGTACCTTCCACCACGGCGTTTGGGTCGACCTCAACATTCTGCTCCTCGCTCTCAAGAGCATAGGCTCATGCCTGAACCATCCGTCTCTGAGCCCCAGCTTCATATCCTCGAGTCTTGTCTGGGCATGAAAAAGCCATATGATCCCCTTTTCCACAAATCAAACACAATCTCAATCTCTTTCGGCAGTTGTTGTAAGAATGAGTTGGCCATCCACAATAAGTACATGGAGGCTGATCATTTTGAGATCCTTTAGGAGCCGGTGGAGCCTGAGGTGGTCGTGGAACGGGTGCAATCGGACCTCCAATTCTCGGCTTCTTGAAAGGCCCTTTCGGTGGTGGGGCTGGTACATTCATCGGCCTCTTTCCTTTGTTAAATCCCCAGCCGGATCCTGACCCTTGTCCTTAACGAGAAACTGGCCTCCTAGCATTCACAGAATCTTCAACCTTTAAGGCTTTTGAAGTAGCCTTCACCCAAGTGCTCGTATTAACTGCCTCTAGAGCTGTCTGAATGTCCGGTCGAAGCCCCTGAACAAACTGCATAGCCTTATGGAAGTCATCGCCTGCTATATTTGGTGCATAGCGGGATAACCTCTCATACTCTGAAATATACTCGGCCACAGACCTCGATCCTTGCTTCAATTCGGTAAATTCTCTCAATCTTCGAGTACGGGATGAGGGAGGAATGAACTTGTTCTTGAATTCTCTTGTAAATACTTCCCAGTTGATCTCTTCTCCAGCTGCTTCAAATACAATCCGTGTGCTTTCCCACCAAGAGTAGGCTTCCCCTTGTATTAAAGTGATGGTGCATCGAGCCTTCTCTTGGGACTCACATGGAATGAGTTCCCATATCCTCTCTACCTCTTTCAGCCACAATTCCGCTTGTATATCATTCCCCTTGAAGAACTTGGGAGGTCTTTGATTCTGAAACTCCCTAAGTATAACAGAAAACGGTGCCTCGGGCGATACAACAGGCGCAGGTGGTGCTGGAGGTGCCGGTGGTACATAATCTCGTAGCCTTTGATCTATAATATTGATAACTGAGTTAACAAAGGCCTCTGCCGGCGGTGGTTGTGGAGGTGGAGGTGTAGGAGTACGTTCACGATGATGACATCACCCTGGAGATCGATCACGATGTCTACGTGGAGGTATCCTGTCAATAAACACTAAAATGCGTGCTATTTTTAGTTTATGCATGTTAATGCAAATAATTCAATCAGAATTCAAAATTTAAATCAATTAAGCACAAAAGAGATGCATATGCAACACATTATCAAGTAGTTCCTAAGCCGAATGACCTAGACTGACTCACACGACACGAGAGCCCGGGTTTTGCAACCCTAAGCTCTGATACCACTTAAGGATGTAACACCCGAGTGCAAGGTGTCACATCCCCCGCAACGAGACCCGACCCGAATATGAAATGGACGATCCATACCCGAGCCAAATCACGGTGAACGGGGACAAACACACACTCTAAGCTAGGCGGCCTAACCCTTGAAACCATAAAACAACATAAAACATTAAAGTGGAAGCAATAAACGAACATATACTATATATATATACCATGAGCATCCAAGCTCCAAAACTAATTCATATACATCAACAATTGCCATCACGGCCCAAAACATGTACGCTCCACATCATTATACATATACAATGATCAAATATAAGAGTATGCAAGTGTAAGACTCAAAATGTAAGAGCTAGAGACGAATGCAAGACCTAGGACTCGTATTCCCGCCTAGCTCCCTCAACACCTGCACAAAACAATTGAAAACAAAACGGGTTCAGTCCAAAAGGGACTGGTGGGTATAAAATAGGGAATAAATAGAATATATGACAGTAATTAAACAATCACATGCAAGCTATAATCCCAAGTGAGGTTTTTAAAGACTTTCCCAAGTGGGTGAATAGAAATCATCAAAAGGGATTATAAGAATCATTAACATTAGGTCATTAGTGGCCCGGCGAGTGGGCGTGCATTATCTCCAACCAACACCTTGTGTAAATCATTTAAACATTCATTCATTCTTTTCACGTAATTCATTCTTTTAAGCACAATCATTAACATTTACACCTTCTTCCTCCGGGTTGGTGGTGGGTTTGCAAGGCCCGACCACCCATTCATTGACCAAAAGGGGTTACATGACTCCCCAATGGCTCAGCGTCCATTCCTCGCTAACTCCTAACGAGGTCCGGTTACGCCGTTCATTGGTGGAACTAGTGTGAGGGATCACCGTCGGCCCGTGCCTCCCCGGATAGCCACTCACACTAAAGTCCCTGGGCCCCATTCGTGCATTCGATCATTTCTCGCCAAAACATTAGGTAGGGTTCATAAAATAAGGCTTTACGTTGAAAATATTTACTCATTAAAACGACTCTCTATATATATATAATTTTGGTCGAAAGCTTTCACATTGAAGGTATATATAGGGTCTTATATCTACATAGAAGAAAAACCCACCTTAACCGCAAAAAGGAGCAAACACGAGCCTCACTGACCGGCCTCGTCTCCAACCGAATCAAAATCTGTGCAAGGAAGGTGAAGTGAGACTCAATTACCAAAATAAGATGCTCGACAATGTAATGCTCATGATAGGAATGTATAAAAGATAAGATTATGTTATCGAGATGTTCATGGGCACTATTAAGGAATCAAATCATATAATCAAGTCATTCAATCAATCGTTCAATTCATTCGAACTCATAATTCCACACTTTCAAACACATTGATTCAAGAACTTCATATAGAATCGAAGCACAAGTTAAATCACATTCAAATTGGAAACAAACAATTACATATATTCAATTAAATCAAATAACATTTAATACACATCCAATATATATAAAAAAACACATGCATGTACAGTAGCATGCAAACAAAATGCATGAGAAACAGAGGGTGACACGCCTGTGTCACCAATATACACTAAGTAGTGACACCCCCGTGTCACGGTACAGTGGAGAAATACGGGAAATTAAGGTGACACGCCCGTGTCACAAAAACAAAGCAAACCGTGACACCCCCGTGTCACGGTACAGAAAATCAACCCAACCACGCACCCCCGTGTCACGCTGAACAAAGCGAAATTGACACGCCCGTGTCACTGTACGCAGCAGAGAAAAACAGGGTATTCAGCAGAATAACAACGCAACAACATCAACAACAACCAAAACACCAAATTTTCAAGTTCAAACTCATATATTCCATGCAATAAACATACTAACTTACATATAGAGCAATAACAACTCATAAAAACACATATTTCCACATTGGATCATCCATAATTCTCCAAATGAAACCCATATACAAGTTCATCAACCAAGTCCATAATCAACAAGTTAAATGCATATAACTTAAGCTTAAAGTTCCTAAACATATAAGCAACAACAAGTACACACATTATCCAATTCCAACCAAAGCCCTAACTATCACATATTTTCAAGAAATCATCAAAGTTCCAAAAATACCTCAAATGAAAGAAATGAAGGATAGGATGAAGATATGGTGTTGATGATGCTTGAATGTCCCCAAATCCCACAAATATGAAGCTTGAAAGAAGAAATCTCCCACTTAACTTGAGGGGGTTGGCTAGGTTGAACAAAGAAAGAAGAGCAAATGTGTATGTAATGTTTGTATGAATGAGGGAGATGCAATTACGTAATATGCTGCTCCAAGAGAAGGAAAATTTGCTCTATTTGCTATTGAATCCTCAAAATTAATAAGTTATGCAAGTGGAACCCCAAGCTTTTGAAATGTAATCAATTAAATCCATGCAATTAGGTCCTCAAGGTTTCATGAAATGATCAAATAAAGTCACAACGAAACTAAATCAAATTCGGGAAATTAATTCACATTGCAATCACGTTCAATTTATGCAATAAATATCAATTGTAATGAATTCACAAAATACTTAACATTAAATACGTACACAATCAACATATATATATATATATATTATATATATATATATCAATAATAAAATAAAGGAGATAACATTTAATACATTTAAAATAAAATCAACTATGTAAATACGTAAAATTGTTATTTTGCGCAATTAGGTAAACAATTACGTCATACCTGTACGGCCGAAATATCGGGGCGTCACAAGTTATCTCCAATGGAAGAGGTGTCGGATCCATCTTTGGTGATTGAGGCTTCTTCTTCTTGGTGTAGTCGACATCTTGAAGTTCTTGGGTTTCCTCTCGGAACATAGGCCTCTTGTTTTAACTTGAACTCGATCCTTGATCATGTCTCACATTAAAAGTGTGAGACTTCATCCCTTGCTTATTCACTTCATTTTGAACCACGTTTCTAACTTCCTCGGACTATTCATGCACTGGTGAACTTTGGAAAGCTTGTTGAATCTCGTCTCTACGCCTTTGTATATATCTCCGGACCTTGGGGCAATCTTGGTTAGCTCTCGAGTTTTCTAGCTCCATTACATGATCACCCATCATCTTCACTTCTTGCTCAAGATCTAGAAATTCTTGGAGTCTTCTAATCAATTCATTTGGAGGGATATACTTGTAGCAAAATTCTCGGATAAACCTTTCCCAGTGGAGCTCTCCCCGGACTTCTTTAGATGTGATCTTGTTTCCTTGAACCATCTTGAAGCTTCATCTTGTAATAAGAGGGATGTGTGCTTTACTTTTTCTTGTGAGGTTCCCGGATAATTACCCCAAATCCACAATACCACGGATAGCCACTCCTCGGCATTAATACTATCGCCCCCATGCCACTTCGGTGGATTAAAGCCTTCAAACTTCTTTGAGACCGAAGAAACTTGTTTCTCTTGTTTTTCCTTTGATGAGGTATGTTGATATGAAGAAATCATCCTGAGATAAGAAAAATGATTCCAAAATATCGATGCGTGCAGGGTTCAGTACATGTTCATGTGAACTATTAACATAATTAAGCCAAATAATTCAAGTAATTCACGCAAGAGATGAGAATGAATGCAAACAATCACATAATCCTAAGACGAACGACCTAGACAGACCTGACACGACGCTAGAGCTCGGATTTTGCAACCCAGAGCTCTGATACCACTTAAGGATGTAACACCCCGGAGCGGAGGGCGCCACATCCCCCGCACCATAGCCCAACCCGGGTGCCGAAATGGGAACTCCGTCCCCGCGTCGAACTATGGCAAACGGGTGACAAACAAAATAAACTCTAGGCTAGGCGGTATATGTAATACCCGGGACGATAGGCGCCACATCCCCCGCACTATGAGTCTAGTCCACACATGAAATGGATAGTTCAGCATGAACCAGACTCATAGCGAACGGGTGACAAAATAAAAACAACCTTGCTAGGTGGAAACTAACCCCGTACCATATAATCAAAATGCTGTGCGGAAGCATTAATGTGTAATTCATAGATTTCAGCAAAGGCTACAAACTCGAATTTCCAATACATAAAATTAAATCCATCATGCATCCTAACAACGGGTTCAACTAAGCACACAACCTGTCCCGAATCAATATCCAATAATTTCATAACTAGCACAAAGGCCCAATTACATAGGAATATCCAATTAGAATATAATAATGTAAGATGTGACTCGAGTGTACAAGTGATCTAACAAAAGAAGTAAAACTTGACCTCCGCCAAGCAAAACCTGCAAGAAACTGAGAAGTGGGAAAGAGGGGTCAGTCTCTAGAAGACTGAGTGAGCAGGAGCGATACATATACTATAGAAACATACGTATGCAAGCCATAAATCCCGAGCAAGATTTTATTCAAAGTTAATTCCCACGAAGGGCAAGAAATTAACGAGCAATGCTCGGACTTTATGACTAAATTCATATTAAATTTGTTATATACTTCATACATAATCATAAAGGCTCGGCGAGTGAGCGTGCATAATCTCTAACCAAACTCCGACCGTGTACAACAAATATCAATAATATATTGAATACGTGATCATGCAATATCTTATAATACATGCAATCCATATAACCTAAGATATAGGCGTTTGGGCGAACCGTGTACCGGCCTTCCCGCACGGTGCATAAAAATCATAACATAAACATAATTATAATCATAAAATAAGTTCCAACCTTCTTCCTCCGGGTGGTGGACGGGCTTGCAAGACCCGGCCACCTCATGCATTGACCCAGGGGGGTACATGAATCCCCCAAGGGCGCTCAGCTACCATTCCACGCTAATCTCCTAGCGAGGTCCGGTCTCTGTTAAATGGTTGGGACTAGCACATGGGATCACCGTCGGCCCTTGCCTCCCCGGGCAGCCACATGTGCTAGATCCCGGGCCCGTGCATTCATTCATGTTCTCGCCAAAACGTTCAATTCATGAGAAACATAATACATTTATAACATACTTATGCCCTTTCATAATCATTGAGAAAAGATTTACTCGATGACTCCATTTGAAAACAATATATAGATATACATAGGTTTTTGGCCAAAACTTATCACATAAGGTTGTAGGGTTTAATACATATCTAGAACGAAAACACCCTCACCTGGAAGATGAACTGTACAAGAGAAAGACATAATGTGTACTCGTGAGAAACCACTCAATATGAAACCAATTAGGACGCACGGCATTAACATGAGGTGTTAGTGAAATTCTATGTCATGTTTCAATATACAATAGATCATAAGATGTCATGAGTTGATGTGATCATGTTCATGCACACCAATAAAGCCATTTAGACACATACATGTTTTAATCATTCAATTCATAATATATTACAATACATGTTAACAAGGCATATGGATCAATTAGGCATGTATATAATGCATATAAGTCACATAAGGAGTCTAGAAGGTGCAAGGAAGGCGATAGAACGAGTTTTGACAAAGTTTAGCAAAAGTTAGGAAAAGTTGACAATTTTTGGAAATGCGCAAGCTGTAGAAAAATGGGTATATCTTGAGTTTAAGAAATTGGAATTAAGTTTTTCTTATTGGAGGTGAAACTAGACACATAGATGGTTTCAAAGATATGTGGCACGAATCATGGTTCAAAGCGAGGTGAAAATGGCATAGGTTTGAAGTTGGACGAATGCAGATTGTCGAAGAAGTGGAGACACCAAAATGAATTGATCATATATCATAAATGGGAAAAGATATTAAGATTATTCCAATTGGAGGATGTTCTAGACTTCAAGATGTTTCCTTGGGTTAAAAATCAGGTCAATCCGAGTTCGTATGAGGGAGAACGAAGCAAAACAATCTCAAGCCGAAATAGGGGAGGGTCCAACGTTTCTGCATTAAATCCACCCTCGTGGATTTAGGTCAGTGGCGAAAAAAATGCAGAAAACAGGGAACAAACGTGAGAGAAGACCAAAAATCACCAAAACACCTCAAAACTCAACCCAAATCAGTTAAAACATGTAGTATACCAAGTAAGAACATCAAATGCAAATTTAGGGCAAATTAAAACACCTAAATTCATAAACCCACATATATATACACACATATACATACATACACCACATATATATATACAACTTGCTCCAAGAATTCTTTAAACTCATGAATTAACATGTATTCATGCATATTCACACAAAATTCCAAGTTATTAAGGAAGAATCACACAATCCTAGTTACCATCTAACAAAGCCATATATATAAACACATATACCTTGGAGGGAATGGAAAGAGAAGAAGATGATGATGAGAGCTTGAGTTCTTCTCTAGAATGAAGAAGAATAGAGCTTGAGTCCTTGGGCCAAAACTTGAAGAAATCCTCTTGTCTCCTTGTTTGTTGCTTGGCTCGATTTTGGGGGAGGAGAAAGGAAGGGTTTGGAGTTTGGTGTTGGAAGAAAATGGAAGAATAAGAATGGGGTGTGAGGGTGTGTGTGTATATCGTGTAATGCAAGAGGGAAAAAGGAAAAAATTGCACATTGGTCCCTTAACAATTTAATTGTTCGATTTGGGTCCCAAGGTTTGGATAGGTGAGCAATTGGGGTCTAATTCAAAATTCGATTGAGTCCAAGGATTTCATATAAGATCAAATAAGTACATATTCAAAATAATACATCTAATAGCAAGTTTACATATTAAAGCGAGTTCCAATAACATAATCAGTTAAGTCATATTGGTCACGTAGTAGCAATTAGTCTATGACTATTAAGTTAAATAGTCACTTAGCAATTAAAACACATATAAATCACATAACCCTCAGTCTAAACCCACTCGTGACGTCAAACCTGTACGGCCAAAAAGTTGGGGCGTTTCAACCTCTCGCCCCTTAAGAGGACCTGGTCCCCAGGTCCACTGCCTTGCATTCCGAACTCTGAGTAAACTTTTCCGTGTTCATCCCACGCGGGTTAGCAACTCCCCGTCAGGAATTAGTTCGGAAAAGTTCTTCAAGCACAACGGGTCTTCAATTGTTGTTACGCCACGACCCTCAACTCACCGAAACCTAGGCACTCGCAAGTCTAACAGGTAGCAGGCAACAAAAGAACCCAATCTTTCGAGCAGGAAGGAGAGAACCCCGTCTCTCTCAAACAGCAAAGAGAGAACCCCGTCTCTCAAATAACTAGTGAGAGCACCCCGTCTCTCAAACAGAAAGAAAGAAAAACTCTCAAGCTCCCAAAACAACAAATAAATAAATAATCACACAACAACCACACAAGAAGCAAGTAGAAGATATAAAACACGTCAAGTATCAATCGTGCAAAAGCAGTTAATACAACAAGCAATCAAAGTACTTAGCTTCATAAAATTATTCAAGCTAAAAGTTGCATGTATGCATATGTCATAGATGCTTGTGGTACCGTTCACCATTGTTCGGGAATCTTCCATTATAGTGATTCGATTCAAAGCAGGATTCTTGTTGGAGATTCCTTTTTATCCCTAGTGCCATGGCGTAAAATGCACGATGTGTTCAAGGCTTCAATGATCACCCGGTCTTCGATTCACGGTCGATCCTCTAATCTTAAGCGTGTGCTTGAACTCAACTTAATTAATTCATCATTCTCTACGAATTAAACTCAACCCTTATTGAATGCCCGAGCTAGGTTTTAGTAGCCCGAATTCCTATTTTTCATTCCAGTAACATCCTTAGCTCATCATGGAAAAATGACTGTCGAGCTAGGATTCTCATGTTGTTTAAGTCGTGGTCTCTCCTAGACCATCCACTTCCAACGCTCTTCTGAATTGACTTTCACTTGCCCATCTCGGAATATGATGACCTGATCGGCTTTTTCCTTTACCCCATACTTTCTTCGCCAATTCATGAAATTCCTTCACGGCCCCATGTTCATAAGCATGAATCACGTTATACCATATACGATCTTTTCCAACCTGCGGAGATTTAGCTTGTACTTCTCATGTTCAGAAACCAACAAGGTTACTTCTTCAACCGCAGTTACCATCAATCCTCCCTTTGCCTTGTCTTATCACCTTAATTCCCATTATTTCTCGCCCACCTATTTTCAACCCTTGAAACACTTACCCTTCTTGAAACTGTTACCGAAATTTTCTTATGGCAGTCTTGAAGTTTTCCATTTTGATCTTAAAATTCGTCAATTATCATAATCTTCTATTTCATCTCTTGTCATGCCTTGTAGAATCTCGTTGCTTGGGGTCTTGAATTACCATTGTCTCTTTTAAAAGTAACTCATCCGAGCACAACCGTGAATTCAATTTATTTCCCGGTCAGCTCTCCCCCTTAAAAGTTTCTATCCCAAACTTGTGAACTTATTTTATCACTCATGGAATATGAGACTCCCAACTTCTTCATCTTAGCTTCCTTGGTATCAAGGTCCTAGTCAAGCCACGTGTCCGTAGATGTTGCTCATTCTTACGTTGAAATGATTTGGTAGGGATAACCACCTCCTTCATCTATTCTAACCTCCAGTTCTACTTTCCAGGCCTCCACATTTCTTTCCTTCCTTTAATCCACACTTTACCACCCAAAATTCCTCCTTAGCTCGATTCGAATATGGCTTGGTTGAAGTAGTATTTGATAAACGGAGAGGAAGAAAATTCCCTATCAAATAAACACTAAACCATGCAGGTTGGATTAAGATGCCAATGCACATAGCCAACAATTTGAGATGCAACACATTAGAGCAAGCATGTCAAGTAAAGATGTACACACATATATATAAATATAGAAGATTAAATAATTTAATACAGTGTATGATGCACGTGCCATGAATGTGTCGAACCTGTCACCGTGGTGGTAAGCTTTAGCCCAAAAATTTTGTTCTCCATTTCCTTAATTACGGCTTTGGTTTGAGCTTGTTGATCATCTCTCATTTTCCCACGGTCTTCTAAATCCTTAAAGTGTTCTTGTATCAAATTGTGTGTTGCCATGGCCCGATATCACAATTCTTGATTCCAAAGTCTTCTACAGTCACAGAATTGGGTATTTTGATCCTTTCCCAAAATTGGATTTCCAATTGTTATCTAGAATCTTCCACCTGGTTGTTACTGTGTCTGAAATTCCCTTGACTTATACTTTATGAGTTCAAATTGGTAGAATGAACTCATCCTCCCACTTGCTTAAACTTGATTTCACAATTTCCTCCAAAAGCTCTTTGCCTTTCTTTACCGTTTCCATTTGCTATTCCATATCTTCCAATTCAACCTCACAACACGACAATTCATCTTGGATCTGGAAGTTAAACTCCAATCCGGCCAAAGATAAAACCGTTGGCATTGTTACCACCCATAGCTTTGCATTCACCATGTTGGATCGATTTTCTTTAACTCTTTTCAAATTCAGCTTTTTCCCAAACTCGGCTTCTCAAGCTTGATTTATTCGGAAGTTCAACTTCGCCGATTTGCCTCGGTTTCCATTCACAAATCCTAATATATCCCGAACCTTCTACTCCGAACTTGAAACCAATTAGCTTGATTCACTTGGAAACTCATCTTCGATGGCCTTTGTTGCTTATCTTTCGGCATTCGATTTTACTTCGATTCCTCTTAACTATCAACACCTCTTTGTTGATCCGAACCCCAAACTAAAGCACCTTCAAGGTTTTCCTTTACTTCTTTCGTGAATTAGAGGATCCCATTGAATCCGGTTATATAAGCTTCCTATAGTAGGTGGGCATGTGGATGCTATGAATTTGCAAACATTACACGCCCCTCCATCGCCTCATCAAGTATATGCCAACTATAATAAAATCCATAAATTGTAGCCACACACCGAGTCTTCTATTCCGGATCCTAACTTTCTTACACGATTTAATTCCCATCTCGAGCTTGAACTCCCCACCTATCACCTTATCATAAGGATCACCAATTACCCGAGTTCTTCTAAATCTCCGAAGTTTTCTTCAATCACCCACACTTGAAAGAAAGCTCATAGCAATTTGTTGTGATTGTGAGAATTTGGCCGTGGTTTGATGTTGTAAGAATATCCTACAATCACAACTCATCTCCAATATAAATGCATGCCGGTTAGTGAGTGCATATGACACATAATTAAAATTAAAAGCACACATTAATGTAAAATGCAACACATAAATTAACAAAATTTAAGTTGAACACATTTAATAATATATTTTCCATGTCAATTTCAATAACAATGCTCATGATCGATGCGGTGCACACGTTGACACATTGCTTCTAAGCCGTTAAACCTATACTTGACACGACACGACCCAAGGAACCCCGGTTTTGCAACCGAGGGCTCTGATACCACTTAAGGATGTAGCACCCGGGACGATAGGCGCCACATCCCCCGCACTATGAGTCTAATCCACACATGAAATGGATAGTTCAGCATGAACCAGACTCATAGCGAACGAGTGACAAAATAAAAACAACCTTGCTAGGCGGAAACTAATCCCGTACCATATAATCAAAATGCTGTGCGGAAGCATTAATGTGCAATTCATAGATTTCAGCAAAGGCTACAAGCTCGAATTTCCAATACATAAAATTAAATCCATCATGCATCCTAACAACGGGTTCAACTAAGCACACAACCTGTCCCGAATCAAAATCCAATAATTTCATAACTAGCACAAAGGCCCAATTACATAGGAATATCCAATTAGAATATAATAATGTAAGATGTGACTCGAGTGTACAAGTGATCTAACAAAAGAAGTAAAACTTGACCTCCGCCTAGCAAAACCTGCAAGAAACTGAGAAGTGGGAAAGAGGGGTCAGTCTCTAGAAGACTGAGTGAGCAGGAGCGATACATATACTATAGAAACATGCGCATGCAAGCCATAAATCCCGAGCAAGATTTTATTCAAAGTTAGTTCCCACGAAGGGCAAGAAATTAACGAGCAATGCTCGGACTTTATGACTAAATTCATATTAAATTCGTTATATACTTCATACATAATCATAAAGGCTCGGCGAGTGAGCGTGCATAATCTCCAACCAAACTCCGACCGTGTACCACAAATATCAATAATATATTGAATACGTGATCATGCAATATCTTATAATACATGCAATCCATATAACCTAAGATATAGGCGTTTGGGCGATCCGTGTACCGGCCTTCCCGCACGGTGCATAAAAATCATAACATAAACATAATTATAATCATAAAATAAGTTCCAACCTTCTTCCTCCGGGTGGTGGACGGGCTTGCAAGACCCGGCCACCTCATGCATTGACCCAGGGGGGTACATAAATCCCCAAAGGGCGCTCAACTACCATTCCATGCTAATCTCCTAGCGAGGTCCGGTCTCTGTTAAATGGTTGGGACTAGCACATGGCATCACCGTCGGCCCTTGCCTCCCCGGGTAGCCACATGTGCTAGATCCCGGGCCCGTGCATTCATTCATGTTCTCGCCAAAACGTTCAATTCATGAGAAACATAATACATTTATAACATACTTATGCCCTTTCATAATCATTGAGAAAAGATTTACTCGATGACTCCATTTGAAAACAATATATAGATATACATAGGTTTTTGGCCAAAATTTATCACATAAGGTTGTAGGGTTTAATACATATCTAGAACGAAAACACCCTCACCTGGAAGATGACGATACAAGCTAGGTCGTGAGCCTATCGATCACGATATCTCCACCCTGGAGATGAACTGTACAAGAGAAAGACATAATGTGTACTCGTGAGAAACGACTCAATATGAAACCAATTAGGACGCACGGCATTAACATGAGGTGTTCGTGAAATTCTATGTCATGTTTCAATATACAATAGATCATAAGATGTCATGAGTTGATGTGATCATGTTCATGCACACCAATAAAGCCATTTAGACACATACATGTTTTAATCATTCAATTCATAATATATTACAATACATGTTAACAAGGCATATGGATCAATTAGGCATGTATATAATGCATATAAGTCACATAAGGAGTCTAGGAGGTGCAAGGAAGGCGATAGAACGAGTTTTGACAAAGTTTAGCAAAAGTTAGGAAAAGTTGACAATTTTCGGAAATGCGCAAGCTGTAGAAAAATGGGTATATCTTGAGTTTGAGAAATTGGAATTAAGTTTTTCTTATTGGAGGTGAAACTAGACACATAGATGTTTTCAAAGATATGCGGCACGAATCATGGTTCAAAGCGAGGTGAAAATGGCATAGGTTTGAAGTTGGACGAATGCAGATTGTCGAAGAAGTGGAGACACCAAAATGAATTGATCATAAATCATAAATGGGAAAAGATATTAAGATTATTCCAATTGGAGGATGTTCTAGACTTCAAGAGGTTTCCTTGGGTTCAAAAATCAGGTCAATCCGAGTTCGTATGAGGGAGAACGAAGCAAAACAATCTCAGGCCGAAACAGGGGAGGGTCCAACGTTTCTGCATCAAATCCACCCTCGTGGATTTAGGTCAGTGGCGAAAAAAATGCAGAAAACAGGGCACAAACGTGAGAGAAGACCAAAAATCACCAAAACACCTCAAAACTCAACCCAAATCAGTTAAAACATGTAGTATACCAAGTAAGAACATCAAATGCAAATTTAGGGCAAATTAAAACATCTAAATTCGTAAACCCACATATATATACACACATATACATACATACACCACATATATATATACAACTTGCTCCAAGAATTCTTTAAACTCATGAATTAACATGTATTCATGCATATTCACACAAAATTCCAAGTTATTAAGGAAGAATCACACAATCCTAGTTACCATCTAACAAAGCCATATATAAACACATATACCTTGGAGGGAATGGAAAGAGAAGAAGATGATGATGAGAGCTTGAGTTCTTCTCTAGAATGAAGAAGAATAGAGCTTGAGTCCTTGGGCCAAAACTTAAAGAAATCCTCTTGTCTCCTTGTTTGTTGCTTGGCTCGATTTTGGGGGAGGAGAAAGGAAGGGTTTGGAGTTTGGTGTTGGGAGAAAATGGAAGAATAAGAATGGGGTGTGAGGGTGTGTGTGTATATCGTGTAATGCAAGAGGGAAAAAGGAAAAAATTGCACATTGGTCCCTTAACAATTTAATTGTTCGATTTGGGTCCCAAGGTTTGGATAGGTGAGCAATTGGGGTCTAATTCAAAATTCGATTGAGTCCAAGGATTTCATATAAGATCAAATAAGTACATATTCAAAATAATACATCTAATAGCAAGTTTACATATTAAAGCGAGTTCCAATAACATAATCAATTAAGTCATATTGGTCACGTAGTAGCAATTAGTCTATGACTAATAAGTTAAATAGTCACTTAGCAATTAAAACACATATAAATCACATAACCCTCGGTGTAAACCCACTCGTGACGTCAAACCTGTACGGCCAAAAAGTTGGGGCGTTACAGTCTAGACCCCGGACAGAGTGCGCAACAAAATAAACCGAAAGTGCGGAAGCTACATGATCATATAACAAAACCAATTACAGGCATATAAGCTTAAAACAAGATATACATACTGCAACATGCTTTGCCCACCCCCGGGCCAAAAGAAATATTCAAGCCTCACATTACAGAACATAGCTTCTAATTATTTATACGTAGTACCAAATATACATAGTACCGAAGCAGGAAACTAAATATGCAAATGCAAGGACGCTACAAAGACTCGAACGACACCCAAGACTCGAAAGACAACCGCCGCCTAGCCAGACTCCCAACCGAGCACCTGCAAAGCTCAAAACAAAGGGGAAAAAGAAAGAAGCAACGAGGGTCAGTCCTAGAGACTGGTAAGGGGGCTACACACGCACACATACGTATAGGTAAGAGCATAGCATATTCAAATCAACAGTGTTCATGAACAGGGTGTGGTTTTTGCACTCCCAAAACGGTTTAGCCCGTGATACTATATATATACAAGTAAAGGTTTAAGGGCCAAAGGCCAAAATCACCCAAGTTTAACCAGTTATGAGTCCACCCCGTTTCACAAATCGTATCGAATACAAAAAAAAAAAAATAAACAGAACAACACGGCGAGAACGAGTTCTCACGCACACTTACTCATACCAAAACAAAGCTCATAAACAATCCCACCTCCACACCATTGGGGAAAAGAGGTGCCCCTCTCGACCCTCCACGGAACGAAACTGGTGAACCGGAGGATCCCTCCCGGTTCATTCGATGGCCAACCTTAAAGTGCTCCGTCGGCATAGGAGAACTAAGTCTCCCGTAAATGGAGTCGTGTTGATGAGAGAGCCCGGCGACCCCATGGCCGACCCGAGATCATATACCACTTCTTCGGGGCCCACACACAGATCACAGAACTCACACACACATATCCCACAAAGCGTATACTTATCACAAAAGCTTTTCTTGCCAAAACTTAACACGTACACACACCAACCCTTTTCGAAAACGAATAAACAAAACATAGCTTACATACATATAAAAGCATTTTCAACGGATTTCATAACAAATGGGCCAATTCCCGCAAAATACATATCGAACACTTATTTATACGTATATATAGTTTGCATGCGGGCTTAAATTACATATTGGGCTGTAGGTCATAATAGCTGAAAAGAAAGAAACCTCACCTCCGAGAAGCAACAGGAACAAAGGAAGCAAACGAACGTCTAGAGGACAACCTCGTCAACTAAGAAACGAACCTAAAGGCAAGGCAGAGACAGAAGACAAACTTAGACTCAATATGAACCACATTAGACGCTCGACGGATGCGTATATATGTTCATGATGCAAAGGATATAAAATAAATTCACACTTAGGTCATATGAGAGCATGTGTTGCATATAAGTTCATAATTCACAAACGAGGGTATAAAACAAGTGAAGGATTCACAACGTTAAGCTTAACACATAATGTAACAAGTGAATGAAGCATACAAGTCATAAACAAGACAAGAAAGCTAACTAGAAGAAATGAAAAGGAAGCAAAGCCAAGCAAAGACGGGCGAAAAACGAGAATTCCTAGGGGACACGCCTGTGCCCCCCTGGAAGAACAAGCTGAGGCACCCCCGTGTCTCAGTACAGGAGACGAACAACGAAAACCAGAAGGTGACACGCCCGTGTCACCAACATAGAGCAAACCGAGACACCCCCGTGTCTCGGTACAGAAAGGACCAGACAGCAAGCAACACATCAGATTTTGGAGAGAAAAACAGGGCATTTCGGTGCAAGCTTAGGGGAGTCTCTAAAGCCAAAGAAAACACATAAACCAAACATGAAAATAACACTAATTCATCATAGATTTATGCCATGTAAGTGGCAACAACTTCAGCCACAAAATAAGCAAGAATCAAAGCAAGAAAGAAGAAGAATGTATCAAGCTATAGCACCCAAGTCTCAAGCATTCATCCATGGCCAATCATTCATAACTCAACTACCAAGGAAGAAGATGCAATAAATGCTAATAATGAAGTCATAGAAGCAACATATTATCACCCAAACTCAAGAGAATCAAGAAGAAAACAAGAATCATCAAATTCATCCAATCTCTACTATTCACATGCTTGCTAGAACTCATCAATCAACCAATGAATTCAACTCAAATCCACATATAATAGAGAAGAGAGAGTATAGATTACAATCATAAACTTACCTTTCGAATTTGACAAGATTCGGATGTGATTTGAGCTTAAAATCATGAAAATGGCCAAGGGTTTCTTCCTTCTCTTCTTGGAGCTGAAGTTGCTGCACTTTCCTTTCTTTTTTCTTGGGTGTGGGACGAAATGGGGGAGTAGGAGAGAGTGAGGGATGGGTAGATACATATAAGTCAAGGTTAGGGGCTTAATTGGGGTTAAATGGGGTCCCACAAGTGAAGATTAGTCAACAAAAGGGTACTCTTAAGCACAAGGGCTCATTCCGGTCGAAAAACGGGGAATCAAATGGGCTTAGAAAAATATGAGTCTTGATTCTTTATCTCGACTTCTTCGTTGCGAGTCTAACGCATCTTCCGAAATTCGAATCTGAATTCCCGAGCTCAAGTTATGCCTTCCGGAACACAACGTACGCTAAAGCTCGTTAGGCCCTTATGTCCCTAAAACATAAAACGGTTTCAAAACCGTATCAAACGAACTCAAAAACAAGTAATGAGCATAAAGATACATTCATAACACCTATAAGTCACACATAACACGTAATCACAAAAATCGAAAACGAAAACGGACACAAACGGAGCAAGAACGAAACAAAGAAAACAAATACGTATAAGTAAATCACATAAGGTCAAATAAGTTTCAAATAATTCAAATATATCACATAGAAGTATAATAAACACTTAATTCACATAATTAAATAATTAAAAGCGCACATAGCTCACCCGTGAAGGCGTACCTGGAAAGGCCGGACGAGCGGGATGTTACAAACATAGTTTGGTAAGAGTTGCCTGGATAACATGTTAATTAAGAATAGTTCTTGTTTTTCTAAGTAGTTTTCGACCTCGCTTCAGGGGAGCTAACTGCGGTTAGTTAAGTCATCATTGCGTAAACCAAAATGCATTCTGTGGATTTCATTTAATGGTTAGACGCTAAAGAAATAATACACAGGTTCATAACTTGCGCATATTTTAAATATTTCAGTTTTAAAACAATGACGTCCGCTAGCCCGCTTCAATCGATTATTAAGGAAAATAGGCTTGAAGGTTCAAACTATGCTGATTGGAAAATGAATCTTGATATCGTGTTTGGACACGAAGGTTTGAAATATGTGCTCACTGAACCTTGTCCGGGAGTACCAGAAACCACAGCCACCCAGGCTTTGAAAGACAACTATGCCAAGTGGATCAAGCACAATGATCTGGCTATGTCTTACATCCTGGCATCTGTCTCAAATGTTCTTAAGCAACAAATGCATTTAATACCTACTGCTAAGAACATGATGGAACATCTTCATCAGATGTTCGGTGGACAGAATCATGCACGTAGGCATGAGCTGATGAGAAGGTTGGTGGTAACTAAGATGTCTGAAGGATCACCTGTTCAGGATAATGTTATGAACATGATGGCTTATCTGAACGAAATTGAGAGCCTCGGTGCTAAGATGGATAATCTCAGCAAACAGGACATGATCCTGTGCTCTCTGCCAAAATCATTTGATACGTTCAGGCAGAACTATTCTATGAATAAGTTGGATTTTACTCTGCCTGAGCTGATGAATGAACTCAAGGTGACAGAAGGGGTAATGAAAGCTAAGGGAACGGTTCTCCTGGCACAGGCATCGACTTCCACGGCTCCAAAAGCCAATAAGTGCTAGAAAGGAAAGGGAAAAGTCTCCAATCCTAAAGGTAAGGTTCAGAAGAAGAAAGCTAAGCCAAGCAAAGGAAAATGTTTCCATTGTGGAGGTAATGGGCACTGGAAAAGGAATTGCCCAAAATACTTAGGCAGTCTTCCTGCTAAGTCGTCTGCACAAGGTATGATGATGTCTTGTTTATTAGAAGTATGTTTAGTTGGAAGTCCACCAGATTCCTGGTGTGTGGACTCAGGTTCAACTAATCATATCTGCAATTCATTGCAGGGGGTTCAAGCTAACCAGGAAGCTTGAAGACGGCGAGATGCAGCTACTGCTCGGAGATAATACTAGTATATCTGTATTAGCAGTAGGGACTGTAGAACTATATTTTGGCAGTAGGGTTTTGATTTTGAAAGACACTTTATATGTACCGTCTATAAGTAGAAATCTGATTTCTGTTAGTTGTTTAATGAATAATGGTTTTAGTGTTTATTTTGAACGATGTTTAACCATTAAGCATAATAAAAGGTCTATTTGCTCTGGTACAGTAAGCGATGGTCTTTTCTTATTATACCCTGATAAAAACCCTAATTCTGAACTTAACACAACTAAACTTGACTTACCATCCAAGAGAAAAGCTACTATGCCCAACGAGGCTTATAAGTGGCACCTACGGCTTGGTCGTATTAATTAGAATAGGATCCAAAGACTAATTTCGGATGGACTATTGAGTCCTTTGGACTTGACAGAACTTCCAGTCTCCGAATCCTATTTAGAAGGAAAAATGACGAAGAGGTCTTTCAAGACTAAAGGTAATTGAGCTACAGAGTTGCTTGAATTAATTCATACGGATGTGTGTGGTCCTATGAGTGTTCAAGCAAGAGGAGGTTTTGAGTATTTCATCACTTTTACGGATGATTATTCAAGATATGGATACGTCTATTTGATGAGACATAAGTCTGAAGCTTTTGAAAAGTTCAAAGAATATAAGGCTGAAGTCGAGAATTAAATTGGAAAACGTATAAAGGCACTTCGATCGGATCATGGTGGAGAACATTTATCTACAGAGTTTCTAGAATTTCTCACTGCAAATGGGATTAAATCTCAGTTATCTGCACCGGGTACACCCCAACAGAATGGTGTTGCAGAAAGGAGAAATAGAACTCTAATGGAAATGGTAAGATCCATGATGAGTCATGCTACCCTACCGAGTTCATTTTGGGGTTTTGCTCTCGAAACGGCAGCTCACATAATAAACCATGTTCCATCCAAGTCAGTTCCTAAAACACCAATGGAACTGTGGCGAGGGCGGAAGCCCAGTGTCGCCTATCTTCGGATATGGGGAAGCCCAGCCCATGTGTTAAGAAAGGATCCTGACAAGTTGGAATCAAGAACAGAGGTTTGTTTGTTCATAGGTTATCCTAAAGGAACAAGAGGTGGGATATTTTACGACCCAAGAGATCACAAAGTGTTTGTAAGCACTAATGCTAAATATCTCGAAGACGATTTCGTAAATAACCACAAGGGTAGAAGTAAAATAGTGCTAGAAGAAATGACAGTATTAGATACTAAACTCCAAGAACCCATAACAACTGAAAATGTGATGGATACATATGATGTACCAGATACGACATATGATGTAGGGACAAGTACACAACAACCCCGCCGTAGTGGGAGGATTGTCAAGGCACCTGACAGATACTTAGGATTAACCCAAGGGGTTGAATATGACATATCTGATCCTATCACATATGATGAAGCTATAAAAGATATAGACGCTGACCGTTGGGTCAAAGCCATGGAATCCGAGTTAGATTCAATATATTCTAATAAAGTCTGGGAACTTGTAAAGGCGCCTGAGGGTATTAAACCTATTGGATGTAAATAGGTTTACAAGCGGAAAAGAGGAGTGGACGGAAAGGTAGAAACCTTTAAAGCAAGACTTGTAGCAAAGGGTTATACTCAGAAAGAAGGTATCGATTACGATGAAACCTTCTCGCCCGTAGCTATGCTTAAGTCCATAAGGATTCTTCTCTCCATTGCCGCTTATTATGATTATGAAATCCGGCAAATGGATGTAAAGACTGCCTTCTTGAACGGGCACCTTCAAGAAGAGATATACATGGCTCAACCTGAGGGCTTTATAGCCAGAAATCAGGAGCATATGGTATGCAAACTTAATAGATCAATCTATGGTCTTAAGCAAGCGTCTAGATCATGGAACATCAGATTTAATGAAGCAATTAAATCCTTTGGATTTATACAATTGCCTGATGAGCCATGTGTGTACAAAAGACATCAGAGTAGTGTTGTAAC
Organism: Lantana camara; assembly: GCA_037501455.1. NCBI lineage: Eukaryota > Viridiplantae > Streptophyta > Magnoliopsida > Lamiales > Verbenaceae > Lantana > Lantana camara. The sequence goes on from CM074858.1 coordinate 59,753,680, forward strand.
ATTTTTAGTTTTATACGTAGACGATATTTTGCTCATTGGGAATGACACAGGAGTATTGTCAGCAGTCAAGATTTGGTTGTCAAATCAGTTTGACATGAAAGACCTAGGTGAAGCCAGTTATATTTTAGGGATCAGACTTTGTCGTGATCGTAAGAATAAAATGATTGGTTTATCACAAGCAGCATATATAGATAAGATGCTGGCAAGGTACAATATGGCTGACTCTAAGAAAGGTTCATTACCTTTCCGACATGGAGTTCATCTGTCTCGAGATCAGTGTCCCAACACAGCTGAAGAGACAGAGGAAATGAAAAATGTTCCGTATGCTTCGGCAGTCGTGTAACGCCCCCACCCGTACCAGAACAAGAGGAGAGCGGCGTCTCAACCCCCGCACTGAAGCACCTCTCAAATAATGGTGTGAGCCATCACTCAAGAAATACTCCAGCGAACGGCTACCTATCAGAACTATACATGTACAACGATGTGGCTATACAGCGGAAAATCAGAGTATTTTAAAAACTTTTCAAAACATGTGCGTGATGGCATGTAACAAGCAAGAACATATTGATCGTGTAAGAGAGACTCGGCATATCAGAACATATAACAGATTCACATATAAGTACCGATACAGCAGAGTTCAAAATATCGGTAACAGAGTAGCAGGAAGAGTATAACGAAGATACTCAAGTATTCAAAAACATATACAGAAACATAAAGTGATGCAGCCATAAAACATATGCAGGACACAAAAGAGGAAGTAATACTAAGTCCTGACTGAAACAAAAATGACAATCTAGAGCTTCAAGATACCTCTAGACTGCGGCTGTAAGACCTGAAACCACGAGGCAAGAAAACGGGAGAGGTATTAGTCAAAAGGACTAAGCGAGGGAATACTTTAAAGAAAGTGCTGAATTAAAGAACTTGAAGTAAAGTTCGAAACTGTTAAATGCAATGCTTTAAAGAAGAACTTGAAACAAGTTCGATTGATAAAACTCTTTGAATGCGATGCTGTAAAAGAATGCACGTTATAAAACATTTTCATGAATGCTATCACACGCGCACACATATGCTGTTGATGGTTCATAGTTCTTTCATAAAACGGGATAAGGGTAAAGTGAACTTTTCCAGATATGAACCATCCTTTATGAAACAGAATTTTGCCCGCAAGCTAGGCTCCTCCATCCTTACTCCAGAAAACATGATTCGATAGAGTGTCGGACCAGGATCAACGATAATTCCACGTTTAGTAGAGTATCGGACCAAGATCAACAATAACCCCACATATAGTAGAGCATCGGACCAAGGTCAACAACAACTCCGCACATAGTAGACTATCGGACCAAGGTCAACAACAACTCTTACCAACGCATACAAGCATGCACCATCCTCCACCGGTTGTCACTTCGGGTAGCTAGCCCTAGGCGACCTGTAAACATGTAATGGGAACAGATTTGCTGTCCGTTCCCAGACAAATTGTCCTGACTTAACAAACCTCCTGTTAAAAGTCGGTGTCAATAGTCTAAGTGTGGCGGCCGGTATTGGTGATGTCGTTGGCGCTCACCTCCCGAGCATCACCTCCACACATAACCGCCGGGCCCAAACTGTAAACTGTATGCTTGCATTTAAGATTAGCAGTGACCAGAGTAACACTCTAGTATGCTAACTATAACATGTGAAACTGTAACTGTAACATATGATGCTGTCTGTAAAACATATGATTCTGTCTGAAAACATGTGATTCTGTCTGTACTTTGAAATCATATGCAAGCATGTAACTGTCTTTGAACAAGAATGCAGAACTTTGGAAAACATGTACTGTTGATCAATGTATACTATTAAAGTATGAATGATCCTTTCAAGAGAATGTCCCGATAAAAGGGATAGTTCAAAACAAGGTTTAGCTTTGAATTTCAAAACATATGATACGATAGTATAATCGTGGTTCCAGTTGGAAAACATTTATAACTTCACCTCACCTAATAGTAACAAAAGGTAGGTAGACAGATTATGCGGTGCCCTGGGGATCCCAGTGCTCAACTTTAACTCCTGTAGGTGGCGTACTAGAGTGAGCTTAAGAACTAAGACCCACTACTAACCAAGATGCATATGAAATGCAAGAACAATGAACAAGGAACATGTAAAGAACATGTAACACAAGAGAGTAATACCATTTAAGGTATTCAAGAAAGGTAACACACAAAGGAATACGTCAAAGTGAGTTACTCTTAACGTTAGACTATGATCTTACTATAACCGAGTAAGCTTTAGTCAAATTATGAATCCTATCGCAAACCTTAGGTAAAGAAACAAGTCCACGAAAGAAAACACATTTTGAAAACACATTTTAGACCCTGGATATGGAAACCCTAGGTGCAAATGTCTATAGAGAAAGCACAAGTTTTAATTCATTTTTACTATTCAAAAGCACTATTCAAAAGTACTATTCAGATTACTATTCATGATTACTATTCACCGGTTACTATTCACATGTCGGGTCAAAGGGTCGGGTCAAACCCTTACTATACACACACCCACACACACACGGTATACACACACCATGCACGAACACACACACACACACGGCATGCACACACACACACACCCTAATTAAATTATGATCTTGATTATATCCTATAGTTTCAAGTTCATGTTAATATAATCAAATGTGATCTAGGTTAAAGGTATAACCTATGGTTAAGAGATCCAATTAAGGCATAAGATCAAGTTATGAAACACTAATCTATCTTAGGTTATAACATGTGACACTATTAAAGTGTATAACATGATCAAGGCACTAATCCATTAATCCAAATCATACCATAAGCTCAATTCATAATTCAAGAGTCATATAACAATGTGACAACATGTCACAACGTATCTCATATCATATCATATCATATATCATGAACCTTTAGGCATGTAACATGTAACAATTTAAATCCATATCAACATGTAACAAGTTGTGACATAATAAATTGTAAATCACTATTCCATTAGCTAACATGCATGAACATAATTCAAATTTCATAATCATGCATCAATTCTCATAATATAACAAGCATATCACATGATCATAGCATATACTAGAGCAATTCATAACATATTCAAGCATATACTAAACAATTAAAACATATAAACAACTACACAAACATATCATAAAAACTATATAATAAATGCATAAAATAAAATCCTATATGGCTTAGGGAAGACCCTAAGACCCAACCTAAACATAATATAAACATACCATAACATAAAAACATAAACTAAACTAACATAACATAAACAAAACAAACTAACCTAGCTACAAGGGGAGGGGATGCCGACGGCAAGAGGGGAAAGGAGGGAGAGAGGAGTGCTTGTTAACACAAGACTTTGAGCAAGGATTCAAATGCCATGAGAGGGGTATATATAGGTGTGAAGAAGCCCCTCACCTTGCAATTAGAGATGGCTTAAGGGTAGGAGAGCAAAACAAGAGTTCATCCACTTGTATCTTCTAGAAGCTTTAGGGATGTTGAAGCTAAAAATGGGCTGCTGGGGGTATTTCTGTAATTTCGTCCCCCAAGGCTCGAGGATAAGTGGCTGGAAGTTTAACCATTCCGACGGCAAGAAAATTAGCTTCGAAATGCATATTCATTCGTCGAAATCGGATTTACTGTTTGAAAGATACATTAGTTTTAGTGAATAAAAGTTTTGAGCTCGAAACTTGACATGAGTGAAAAACGACTTTCTAGAATGATTTTCAAGTCCGGATTGCTTCCAAAATTCAAGAAATAAATCGAGAAGCGTTTTGAGTCCAAAATCGACTATAAAACGTTTTACCGTTAAAAAGTTGAAAACGTAGGATGAATAGTGAATTCTCACGTACGAACGTACGCTTCAAAATTTCAAGCTAGGGTTTGAATCAAGAGTTGTAAAACATCTCAAAAATCTTGAAATAGCTCAAGTAGTGCAAATCCGAAGAGAAAACATTTTCCGAATGAAAATCGTTCGTAAAAGGAATAGTAAACTAGGGTTTTCAAAAACGTTTTCAATAAAACAAAGTTCCGGAATGGATTTCCAAGCCAAGAATAATATCAAAAGACTCGTCTCGACTCAAGGATCGATTCGACTGTAACTTGGGTTGAAAAAGGTATCAGAATCAAAAGCTCATTTTCTGATGAATAGTAACTTTGGTCGGTAAGTTCCAAAAATACCCTTATGGTTCAAGAAAGACTTTCTGAGTTCGGGAAACAAGTTCAAACGATTAGGAAACATGTGTGATGAACCTCTAGGGTTCGAGTAGCAATATGAACAAGGTAGGCTCGGGTTATGAATAGTAAACTGTATCAAAGGTCAAGAATTCCCCCTTAAAGCATGTCAGATCATATACGAGCACAAAGTTCATGTAAGAATGCAATGCACGATGATTCAAAAAGTTGGATCACGGTCTATAAACGCTTTACCACTGCCTTAACTTACTGTTTTCATCCAGGCCCTGTTTTGGGCTGTTACAATCACCCCTCCTTAAAGAGAATCTGTCCTCAGATTCTTCTGCTGTAACTGCAAACAACTCAGGGTGATGTTTCTCCATTTTCTCTTCTGTCTCCCAGGTTGCCTCTTCTGTCCCATGTCCCTTCCAAAGGACTTTAACCAAAGGAATCTTCCTATTCCTTAACTCTTGAAACTTCCTGTCTAGAATCTTAGCGGGCTTCAAAACATAAGTCAAATCCGGTTCTAACGGTATCTCCTCTATCGGCACAACCTCTGTCTCATCCGAGAAACACTTGCAAAGCTGAGATACATGAAATACGTTGTGGATTCCTGTTAGACCTACAGGCAAATCCAATCTGTAAGTTGTCGGTCCGACTCTCTCTAGTATCTCATACGGTCCAACATATCTCGGGTTTAACTTTCCACCTGTCCCAATTCGGGAAAATCCTTTCCTTGGCGATGCCTTCAGAAATACCTTTTCGCCCACTGCGAATTCCAAATCCCTTCTTCGTCGATCCGCATAACTCTTCTGCCTGTCCTAGGCAGCTTTCATTCTCTGGCGAATGATCTGAATCTTCTTCGTCGCTTCTCTTATCCATTTGGCAGAATTCACTCTGATCGGTCCTTCCTCAGTACATCTCGCTTCATCCAAATCCCAGTATAACGGGGATCTACATTTCCTTCCATACAGAGCTTCATACGGAGCAGCTTTAATAGAAGCTTGATAACTATTGTTGTATGCAAACTCCACAAGAGGTAAACAATCTTTCCAACTTTCCTGGAAGTCCAAAGCGCAAGCTCTTAGCATATCTTCCAAGTATTTGATCATCCTTTCTGATTGTCCATCCGTCTGAGGATGCGCTGCAGTACTGAAGTTCAACTTTGTTCCCATCAAAGTCTGAATTTCTTTCCATAAGTGCGACGTGAATTTCGGATCTCTGTCCGAGACTATACTGTTCGGGACTCCATGTAATCTGACAACCTCTTGTTGGTACAGCTTTGCCAACGAGCTAACCTTATCCGTCGTCTTTACTGGCAAAAAGTGCGCTGACTTTGTCAATCGATCAATGATCACCCAGATACTATCTTGTCCTCCTCTGACTTTGGGCAATCCAGTGACAAAATCCATCGTGATTTGCTCCCACTTCCAAGTCGGAATCGGTAATGGTTGCAACTTCCCACTCGGCTTCTGGTGCTCAGCTTTAACTTTCTGACAAGTTAAGCACTTCTTGACATAGTTGGCTATGTGTCTCTTCATTCCATTCCACCAGAAATGCGTCTTAACATCTTGATACATCTTAGTACCTCCGGGATGTATCATGTACTTAGTCTTATGCGCTTCGTCGAGAATCTCTTTCCTCAAAACAGTTGGTACGCATACTCGACCTTTGTACCTCAATATTCCATGTTCATCAACCTTGAACTTGGTCTCATCATCTTTCTCCTTAGATTCGAGACATTTCTTGATCCACTCGTCGTTCTTCTGAGCTTCCAACACTTGTTCTTTCAAAGGTGATATCATCACAACGTTCGCGATTCGAGCTTTAGTTATCACCTCCATTCTTTCTCTTCGTTCATCCTCGGGGTTGGCAGAAATCTGTGCCAAACGAACTTTCCTGCTTAGAGCATCTGCTACAACATTCGCCTTTCCTGGATGGTACTGAATAATGCAGTCGTAGTCCTCCAGAAATTCCATCCATCTCCTCTGTCGCATATTCAACTCCTTCTGAGTGAATAGATATCGCAGGCTCTTATGATCAGTAAAGATCTCAAACGTAACTCCATACAGGTAATGTCTCCATTTTCCCAGAGCAAAAATTATCACGGCTAACTCCAAATCATGTGTCGGGTAGTTGACTTCATGCGTTTTGCGTTTCCTTGATGCATACGCAATCACTTTCCCGTTCTGCATCAAAACTCCTCCTAGTCCTTCTTTCAAAGCATCGGTGTAGACAGTATATCCTTCTTTTCCTTCTGGTAACGCTAACACGGGTGCAGTTGTTAGTATCTCCTTCAACCTTTGAAAACTTTGCTCACACTTCTCAGTCCATTCAAACTTCCCTTCTTTCTTTGTCAACTTAGTGAGAGGTGTAGCTATCTTCGAGAAATCTTGGACAAACCTCCGGTAGTAACTAGCTAATCCCAGAAAACTCCTCACTTCTGAAGGATTCTTCGGTGACCTCCAATCCATAATCGTCTCGATCTTCGAGGGATCTACTTCGATTCCAGATCCTGATATGATGTGTCCGAGAAACGTAACTCTCTCAAGCCAGAACTCACATTTACTGAACTTCGCATATAGCTTGTGATCCAGCAAAGTGCGTAACACGATTCGAAGATGCTCAGCATGTTCCTCCGGTGTCTTCGAAAATACCAAAATATCGTCGATGAAGATCACTACAAACTTGTCAAGAAACGGCTTGAATATACGGTGCATCATATCCATGAATGCGCTGGTGCGTTCGTCAAACCAAACGGCATTACTACACACTCATAAAGTCCGTATCGGCTGTTGAAAGCAGTCTTCGGAATATCTGCTTCCCTTATCTTTAATTGATAATACCCTTGTCTAAGATCTAACTTGGAGTAGACCTTCGATCCTTGAAGTATATCGAACAGCTCTTCGATATGAGGAAGAGGATACTTATTCTTGATTGTCATCCTGTTCAACTCCCGATAGTCAATGCATAAACGCAATGATCCATCCTTCTTCTTAACGAAAAGCACAGGCGCTCCCCACGGCGATGTGCTCGGTCGAACATATCCAGACTCAATCAGTTCATCCAATTGCTTTCTCAGTTCATCTAATTCAGCTGGTGCCATTCTGTAAGGTGTCTTTGAGTACGGCTCAGCTCCTGATATTGTCTCGATTGTAAACTCCAACTCTCGGTCAGGGGGTAACGAATCCAAATGCTCAGGAAACACATCTAGGAATTCGTTCACCACTTCCACTTCTTCGATCTTAAGTTGATCTTTCGGTCTATTCAAAAGATAAGCCACAAATCCACTAGCTCCTTTCTGAATCAACTTCTTAGCTTCCATCGAAGAAATCACTGATAACTTCTCAACTTTCCCTTCTGATGTCCCACTTTCATCTTCTTCCAAGATGATCTCTTTCTTGTAACAATCCAACTTAGCTCGGTACTTAGACAACCAATCCATACCAAGTATAACATCGTATCTTGTCATCGGTAACTCAATCAGATCCGTCGGGTAACAACGGGTACCAATACATATAGGGCAGCGTTTATATACTTGATCCGTAATAAGGCAAGTTCCCAAAGGAGAACTCACTTCAAATTTATATGGCAAGTATTCAAGCGGAAACTGTAAATGCGCACATAATTTAGAAGCAACAAATGAATGCGTAGCGCCAGGGTCATACAAGACCTTAACTGGCGTGTTAAGAATGTGCACAATACCTTCCACAACAGACGAAGGATCAACCTCCTCCTTACCATCCAAAGCATAAGCTCTGCCTCTGACCACCGGTTTGTTCGTCGTACCCACCACTCCTTTTCCTTTATCCTGGACCCCAAATCTCCTGATCTTGTGCGGGCAACTATCCATCTGGTGCTCAGGGGAACCACACACGAAACACTATCCAGCTTTCTTGCGATAGTTCTCCTCAGTGTGTCCCGTTCGGCGACAATATCGGCAAACAATTTCCTCTGGACCTGGCTGAGGTGCTCTCTGCTGTTGTGGCGCCTTCTGATACTGCTGTGGCGCTTTCTGCTTCTGTGCTTGCTATTTCGGTGGAGCATTCTGCTGCTGACGCTGTGGTGTTACCATTGGCCTCTTTCCAGTTCCTTGGGGAAAAGATCCGGAAGGTCGCTTATTACCTTGATAAGGCTTAGGGTTAGAAGGTCCTTGACGGGCAGTAGTTATCTTGATCTCCTTGTGTGCAGCTTCAACCCTTAGCGCTCTATCAATAGCCTGGTTGTAGGTCTCAATAACCAAAGATGCAAGTGCCAACCGAAGTTCAGGCTTCAGTCCATCAATAAACCTCTTCGTCTTGCGACGCTCATCATTCAGAATATGAGGCGCATACTTGATCAGCCTCACAAACCTAGCTTCATACTCCATCACATTCATAGTTCCCTGAACCAGACTCATAAACTCAGCCTCTCGTGCATCACGAGTCACTTGAGGCGTATACTTCTGCTGAAACTCTCTGATAAACTCATCCCAACTTCCTTCAACGTTATTCTCAATCCACATATGCTGAACGTGCTTCCACCAATTGTATGCAGCTCCTTCCATAAGAAAAGTAGCATACCGAACTCGTTCACGATCCTCTGGGTAGATCTCCATAGCCTCGAAAATCTTCTCAAGACTAGTAATCCAATTCTCAGCCTTTATGTCGTTCGGTTCTCCATAGAACTTAGGCGGATTCATCCTCAGAAACTTCTCCAATGACCCTTCATTAGGAGGATTATCTCTCGGTGCACAAGCCCTCATAAATTGTCGCACATCCCTTAATTCCAGAGTTCTTTCTCTTTCAGGGGGTGGCGTGACATCTCTTTGGGGTGGCAGTGGTGGTACACGATTCCGGGGTGCTCTTCTTGGTGGCATGTTGTTACTGAATTCACAAGCATTCAGATACATATATTCGATGCATGACATATAATGATTCACAGAATCCATAACCACGTATTCACATTCTCACGTAGTCACACATAAGTATGAGAACAACACATTCCCATAACAACATGTCAGCAAAGATTCAAGATCTCTAAACATATCATATAATCAGAAACAATTGTCAGATAACATGTAAACGTGAACAGAAGCTCGGGTAACATATCAACATATCAGAAACATATATAACACATCCCAAAACATGATCAACATGTAAACGGGAACAGAACGTGTACTGTCATATTAACAAGAACTGTAGCATGATCAGAAGCATGATCAACATATCCAGAAGCGTATCCAACATATCAAGAATAATAGCATGCTAACAATAAATGAAATGGCATGATCCTATCAACGGTCCTAATGGTATCTTGAAGCAACTCTAAGACTCATGCAATGACAGTTATGGAAAGCAGTAAACAGATATTCAACATAAAGCCGAAAGTGTTATAACTGTGCAAGGTTTGGTAAAATTTACTACAGGCCACATGTTAACAGTATTAATTCAAAAAAAAAAAAATGGGGAGGACCCGATACTATCGAGTTGACTCCCTTACAGGCCTTACCAATCCGTCCAACCCTGCTGAAAATAACCTAGTAGGTACCAAGTCATCTGAACCGTCATCCGTGGTGCCAAAAGTCGGGGATCATCTACCAGAGCTATACATCCCCTCATCCAAAAGTCAGTCCTGAACTGTCCCGGCTATACGTCCGCCATCCATAGATAGACATATATGCATCAGTACTATATACAGAAATCTCCCATCAGCAATCAACCCTGATAACTGTGGTCCAAAGAACCCCTGGTGGTGTCATCAGAAACGGCAACGACCTCACCCTGTCCGTGTCCTGCTGGATCATCTCCGCCATCATCATCATCATCAGACCCTCCATCGCCTCCATCAGACTACTCCTGCATAGGCTCGGGCTCCAGGGAAGCCTGACTGACATCCTGACCCTCGACCTCCTCAACTGCCTGCTCATCGGATAAGTGATAGGTATCATACAGGCGAGCTCTCACACGGGCACGGTAGTGCTGGTGATGCTCCATAGAGGTATCGCGATCGATAGTCATCTGCATAAGATCTGCCTCCAGCTCAGCAATACGAGCAGCCCTCTGATCAGCAATATGAGTCATCTCTGCAGCATGCTCACGAGCGATGTCCCTGTCAATCTGGTACTGCACTGACTGATCCTGATAGCGCAGAGACTCCAACCTGACCTCACGGGTCCTCTGATACTCCTCAAAGTAACCATCTCTCTCAGACTCGAGATAGTGCACAACTCTGTTAGGATAGGAATACCTAGGTCTGCCACTGTTCCTAGACCTGCACCAGGTGTAGAAACGAGTGCCTCCACGGCGAGAAACTGCCACAGTACGCGGGGCCTCAAACTGCTCAAAGAAAGCCTCATCCATCTGCTGATTAGGATCCTGGTGTGGCTGAACTGCCATAGCTATACAGAAGATACCACAGATATGAAATCCAGATAACAGAACCATACAATCCCCAAATATCCCGTCTCGATGCAATATGAGAATGATCCTGGATGCAATGCGTGAACAATCCATGATGCAACATGAGAGCAATCTAGGTTAAGTCTCTTCTTACTTAACCCGATGCTCTGATACCACCTCAGGGTTGTAACGCCCCCACCCGTACCAGAACAAGAGGAGAGCGGCGTCTCAACCCCCGTACTGAAGCACCTCTCAAATAATGGTGTGAGCCATCACTCAAGAAATACTCCAGCGAACGGCTATCTATCAGAACTATACATGTACAACGATGTGGCTATGCAGCGGAAATCAGAGTATTTTAAAAACTTTTCAAAACATGTGCGTGATGGCATGTAACAAGCAAGAACATATTGATCGTGTAAGAGAGACTCGGCATATCAGAACATATAACAGATTCACATATAAGTACCGATACAGCAGAGTTCAAAATATCGGTAACAGAGTAGCAGGAAGAGTATAACGAAGATACTCAAGTATTCAAAAACATATACAGAAACATAAAGTGATGCAGCCATAAAACATATGCAGGACACAAAAGAGGAAGTAATACTAAGTCCTGACTGAAACAAAAATGACAATCTAGAGCTTCAAGATACCTCTAGACTGCGGCTGCAAGACCTGAAACCACGAGGCAAGAAAACGGGAGAGGTATTAGTCAAAAGGACTAAGCGAGGGAATACTTTAAAGAAAGTACTGAATTAAAGAACTTGAAGTAAAGTTCGAAACTGTTAAATGCAATGCTTTAAAGAAGAACTTGAAACAAGTTCGATTGATAAAACTCTTTGAATGCGATGCTGTAAAAGAATGCACGTTATAAAACATTTTCATGATCACACGCGCACACATATGCTGTTGATGGTTCATAGTTCTTTCATAAAACGGGATAAGGGTAAAGTGAACTTTTCCAGATATGAACCATCCTTTATGAAACAGAATTTTGCCCGCAAGCTAGGCTCCTCCATCCTTACTCCAGAAAACATGATTCGGTAGAGTGTCGGACCAGGATCAACGATAATTCCACATTTAGTAGAGTATCGGACCAAGATCAACAATAACCCCACATATAGTAGAGCATCGGACCAAGGTCAACAACAACTCCGCACATAGTAGACTATCGGACCAAGGTCAACAACAACTCTTACCAACGCATACAAACATGCACCATCCTCCACCGGTTGTCACTTCGGGTAGCTAGCCCTAGGCGACCTGTAAACATGTAATGGGAACAGATTTGCTGTCCGTTCCCAGACAAATTGTCCTGACTTAACAAACCTCCTGTTAAAAGTCGGTGTCAATAGTCTAAGTGTGGCGGCCGGTATTGGTGATGTCGTTGGCGCTCACCTCCCGAGCATCACCTCCACACATAACCGCCGGGCCCAAACTGTAAACTGTATGCTTGCATTTAAGATTAGCAGTGACCAGAGTAACACTCCAGTATGCTAACTATAACATGTGAAACTGTAACTGTAACATATGATGCTGTCTGTAAAACATATGATTCTGTCTGAAAACATGTGATTCTGTCTGTACTTTGAAATCATATGCAAGCATGTAACTGTCTTTGAACAAGAATGCAGAACTTTGGAAAACATGTACTGTTGATCAATGTATACTATTAAAGTATGAATGATCCTTTCAAGAGAATGTCCCGATAAAAGGGATAGTTCAAAACAAGGTTTAGCTTTGAATTTCAAAACATATGATACGATAGTATAATCGTGGTTCCAGTTGGAAAACATTTATAACTTCACCTCACCTAATAGTAACAAAAGGTAGGTAGACAGATTATGCGGTGTGTGACACCCCGCTCGTCCGACGTGTAAGGTACGCCACGTTTTAACCTTTTAATGTGTTTAATTGTGTGATTTTATATTTTTCGTGGCCCTATTTTGAACTCTTTTAGAGTTTAAGGGCCCCTTTGTAATTTTCTCTTTTAAGGGGTTTTCTGGTCATTTCTCGTTCGGTCGAGAGTTCGACTTTTTTGACCCCTTCAACGCGTCCGGGGCGGCGAAACGAGTCCGTAGACTCTAAGTTTGCCCAATTCGGATGTCGTTAGCTCGTTCGTTTGATCGTTTTCGTGTACGAGGACCCGAGATATAATACCCCGGATCCTCGTTTTGCGTGCCAAACGCAGCAGACCCAGCTCTCTCTCTTCTCTCACGCGATTCGTCACTATTCACACACACTCACGGTGTGTTTTCACACACTACTCAAACTCGCTCGTTTCTCGACGGAATTCGACGAATGGATAGTGCTTTTTGACTATCTCGACGACGCGGTCACAACCATACCAAGAACTCGACCAACCGACGACCGACGACAGAGTTATCGGCGATTTTCAGTCGCGGCTGTAGGGGTGGCGGAGCTGCCACTTTGCCGGCCTCCCGCAGCGGTTTCCGGCGCCTTCCCGGCGACACGCGCCCCACAGGCGGCAAGGGGAACTCCTGGCGCAGCGGAGGACGTTGGCGGCGCGGCCAACGGCCACCCGACGGCGGTGCACGCGCCGTCTGAAGCCGCGGTTGCGCGCGCGTGAACAGTGTCACGGCGGCGCTCCGGTGACTTTTTCCGACCAAGGTTGGTGTTTTCCAAGGTTTTCCGACCCCCTGAGTCCATTTCCGGCATCGTTTTCATCCAATTTTGGCCGTAGGTGGTGGTTCCGGCGACGTGGTGGCGGCAGAAACTTCGGAGCTCAACGGGGGCCTTTTCCGGCCATCTTTTGGCCTCGGGCCCTTCACGAAAGTTGTTCGGAACGACGAGAACTAATGAACCCCATTTGCTCGACTCCAGATCTTGCCGTTTGGCGGCGGCCGAACGGCTGCCGGTCACTATTCCGGCTGCTCCGACAGCGGCGTTCCGGCGGGCTTCGGACAGCTCGTTCGCCTCGTTGTGGTGAGTCCATCACCACTTTCCGTTCGTCAATCGGACACTCGGTTTATTTTCTATGAATTTATTTGTGTATTTGGGACTTATTTGAATTAATTGTTTAAATGTAAATTAATTGCTATATGTTTGAATTGTTGATCGAAATGAATTCCATTGTGTATGAAATCATGTATGATATGAAATGTGATAAGTATGGACTTTGTATTTTGTAAATTGAACCCCCGACTTGTTGATTTTGCTACTTGGTTAGTCTAGAGGGGGTGTTTGTGTAATTTTGAGTAAAGTAGGAATTTGTTTAATTTGAATTAATAGACCTTAATAATGAAATCTTAAATGTAATGTATGAATTGAATATGTAACGTATGAATTTAATGAACTTAGTTTGATTAGAATTTGACTTACATGAAATATGAAACAGGCTATTATGATTTATTTGATTTGTGAGCTACGTGAATTTGTATGAATTGTTTTGTGTGAGGAATGAAATAATATGAAATGCACTGCGTGAATTTGCATGAAATGAATTATATGAACCTTGAATGATTAAATAGCTTGCTTTGGATTTGTATAAGACTTCGTGAGGTTTAAATAAATTAGAAGCTTGTTATAGTGATTTGCTTGACTTATTAACACTTGGAAATTTGTATGAAATGCGATATGAATTGTCTGAACTTTGTTAATTGAATTTGTTAGGTATTAAATGAATTGATATGAAATGATATGAAGTGCTTTGCCTTTAATTTTGTTAATTGCATTAATTATGCACATGAACGTGCCTTAATGTTTTGATTTCGCATATAATTTATATGAATTTGAACTTTGCTGATGTGATTGCATTTATTAAGTGTTTGAGCATATGCCGTGCGTCCCTATGTGGTTGTCTGCTTGAGTCTGAGTTCCGTGCTGTGTTTGTGTATTCAGTTGGTACAGGTGCACCCGGGGTGGTGACTTGAGGTCGTGCAGGTTCCGGGGTGGACCTTCTGCTTTGTATTCGGCTCCGTTTGGTGTAAGGTGAGGTTTTAGGATTTTTGCTTTAGTTAAAGCGACCTACAACCCTATATGCTCGTTTTCAAACCCGCATGCGAATATATACTATATGTATATTAAATATGTGTCTTACGATATGTTATGAATTTTGTTAATTCGATTTGATATGAATCCTTCTGAAATTATACGTATGGGCGTATATAAGCTTAAAATGGTTTTGTAACGAGGCTATGCTCCAAACCGTGTATTTGCAAGTGAACTATGGGTCTCCTTCAGCTTATTATGAATTTGGAAGACACGGAGAGGTACGTGTATAGCATATGCCGAGTTGCACGGTAAGGTATGTTTCTTTTGGTATGTTTCTTAAGTATGAATCATATGTTTCTAGGTTTCGCGAGTTAGGTATGTTTCTTATGAATCCTTATGAATCTTATGAATCCCTGGGCCCTGGAGGCGTGGGTAAGGACGCCCGGGGCGGTGTTGGACCGCCGGGTTAAGCCTGTGCACGTGCTCCTTTGAAGTACCTACGCGCAACTCTAAGGGAGATGGAGAAGGCGTGGTGCTTTGAGCCTTCGGCTGAGGCCGGAGAAGGTACGTTGTGGGTTCGCAACCCCACGTATATTGAGTTGCACGATGTGGGCCCGTAACCCGCGTGCAGACTTCCGGAGAAAGGTTGGAATACGGGAATATGAATCTATGAATTTATGAATCCTATGAACTTTATGAATTTATGCTTCCTTATGAATCTTTTGAGTTTTGTTTAAGGAGTAAGGTTGGAAACCCGTACTCGCCGGGTATTTGAATTCTTTTGTTTTGTTGATTATGAAACGGGATAGGAGAGTTTGTTTTCAGTATGAGATTTCCACGCTGTGTTATGAATCATTATGAATATAAGGATCTTTATGAGTTTCTAATTATGAATCTTATGAGTTTCTAAATATGAATCCCTATGAGTTTTAATATGAATCCATATGCGTCTCTGAATCTATGAATCCTTACGAGTTTTCAAACTTAAGAAGATATGAGTATATGTGTAAATATGAGCTCTTTTTGGAAAATGGTTTTGGTATGCAAAACCCTACTCCCGGTTCATAATCTTTCTTTTGATACGTGCTCTGCTCCTTATTATGTATAGTGTGTGTGAGTTCAGCCCCCTCACTCAGTCAGTGGACTGACCCTCGCCCCACCTATGTTTTCAGTTTGCAGGTTCAGGTTCTTGGAGTTCGAGCTAGGCGGCTTTGAGTCTTGTCTGTTGAGTCTGTGTCTTTTAAGCCTGTATTTTTTTGATTAAGTCGAGAGTCTCTGATCTGCATCCGTTTGTAATTATGTACATAGCATGTTCTGTACAGGATTATGTTTATGCTTTGATTATATGAATTTTCGGGACAGGTTAGGACAGGGCTTGGAGTAGTTGAACCCGTTTCTGTATTTTGTTGATTAAAGTTTTTGTTAGTTCACATTTTGATTCGCTTCCGCATACAGGTTTTTGCATGTTTTACTTGCACGTGGTTTAGGTACCGCCTAGCTTAGGTTGGATTTTCGTTTGGCACCCGTTCGCTGTGACTTGGTGCGTGTGCGGACGTTCCATTTCGTACCACGTGTCAGGTCATAGTGCGGGGGTGTGGTGCCCCACCGCTTGGGGTGCTACATCTTAAGTGGTATCAGAGCTACCAGGTTCAGAACCGGTGCTCTGGAGTCGTGTCGTGTCAGTTTAGGTCGCACGGCATAGGAATACTTGTGCATTGCATTTGTCAGACGTGAAATTTTGACTTGTATGTATGAATTTGTCTGAGCTTATGTGATTGTGTGCACACTATGATTACGATTTTTGCAAAATTATCATTGTTATGCTTTAAATTTTAGCAAATTACTTGTTGCATCTGCATTAATTAGGTGCTCTTAATTGCTTTCATTACTTGACATACCCATGTACTAACCCACATGCATAGACATTTGGTCCATTTGTGAATTATAGAGTGTTGCCTTGATGTCAAAAATTGAAGTTGATCGAGACAACACCTCCTACTTCTACAAATTCGTGAAGGAGGATTTGAAACTCTCATCTTCTGACTACTTGGATGAAAAGCAAATGAATCTATACAAGAATTTAACAAAGGCTTCGATGCTAATATTAGGGAAACAGGTATTCTGCATACATGGCACGTGCATCATGCATTTGAGTAAATTTTAATTATTTTGAACATTTGTTCTACGTGCTCGACTGCTTTCTTTGCTGGATATGAGTGCACGCCATTCACATCCCTAACCCCACATGCATTAGCTCTGTGGTTATATTTAAGTGACTTCCTTAACTGTTCCAACGAGGATCGATTTTAGTGGAAGCAACATTGGGATTCGAACAGGGGTTGACCAGATGATGTATGATCAAGCTAACACAGTCAGGGTAGTGAGTGGATAAAAGAAGATACTCGAATATGAGAAAGACAAGAAATCCTTTAACTATCAGGGTGCCCTTAGGGTAGGTACTCATTATTTGGAGGTGCTCGGGAGTACATGTTTTATAAGAAAGCCAGAATTTTTAACTCTGGATGGCGTGAAGTGACAATGAAGAGATCAAGGCATTTGTACCATTCAGAGAATTCCAAGCAGGAAATCAGGTTACTGTTATAAAGACACCTACTAGAGTAGTGGCACTTACACAAAGGAAAAAGGGGAAAGTTGTGCAAGCTGTGGAATTTTGTGCCGAGATCATTGAAGAGCAACTTCAACAAATATTGAGGATAAGAATATCAGTCACGACGACGGTGTACTAAGCAAGATTGTGTAAGGATTCTTCATTTATCTCTCCACGATTGTCTTGAGAGGTTTTACCGTGAAAGAATGGTGATTTCCGATTACCGAGGATTCTATTGGGATTTCAAGAGATTACACGGATCACTATACTCCGAGAATTAAGTGAGACGATCCAAGATCAGTTGAGTACCCGAGACTCTGAAGGAATACTAAAGAATGCAAGTTTGAACGGGAAGTTGGAACTATGGCTAGTTAAGGAGTTGATTAACCTTTCACGTTAAAGAAATTGCCAACCTCGACTCCACTACTACGGTGAACGGTACATTGAGCATTCATGGCATTTGCACACATACATTTCATAAGTAATTATATTTTACTTTGCTTGATTAATGTGAACGTGTAATGTTTGATGTTGCTCGATTGTAATAACGTGATTAACTGCTTTAATTTTTCATAACTTGAGATTTATTGTTGTTGTGAATTCTTGTAAACTGAATGGATTGCATGCTTGCGTGAACTATTCGTGCTTCGGTGCTTATAATTTCTTTGGTTACTCACTAACCCTTCATGCACATACAAGCATATTGTGATTTTATTTTATAGAGATTCCATCGCGATATCCCCCTTGAGTTAAGCATGGATGATGAGTCTATACTCTAGGGACACCGATGTCAGTCGGGTAAAGGTACACTAAACATGCATCACATGTTTTGCATCCAGTGCTACTTTAATGTGTGTATGTATGAATGCTGTATAAGTGAACTTGTATGCTAGAGAGTTGTTGAGATCTCTCTATTTACGTGTTAGGGAGATGTGGGATTCTCCCTATTTATGTGATAGAAAGATGCTGGATTCTTTCTAAATTATGTGGGCAAGAGATGCTGGATTCTCTTGGAGTTAGAGGTTTGGGAGATGTTGGATTCTCTCGAATCTAGGGTTTGAGAAATGTTGGATTTTCTCAAACTAGAATGTTTGGAAGATGTGGAAGTCTGCCAGACTTAGGTTGAGAGACGGGGTTCTCTCGATTATGTGGTTGGGAGACGGGGTTCTCTCAATTCTGTGCCTGAGGGACGGGGTTCTCTCCTTTGATGTGCTGGGAGACGGGGCTCTCTCTCTTGCGTGCTGAGAGATGGGATTCTCTCATGTTTGTCGCGGCTGAGTTGGGTGTGGCCTGGTGCTGGTTTGCAATCGACGAGGAAGCGATGGTATCGAGCTTTGGGTGCAGGGGCCTAGTTGGGGATCGAACGAGTTTGAAGCGACCAACGGTCAAGTGTTTGAACAAACCTCTGTGACTACGGAACTCTGCAGGGAGTTGATGCAATCAGTGGGAGTAACGCTACACGATTTCAGGAGATGGATTGAAGTATTCCAGTTCGAAGCTTTACAACGCAACAATAGGACCTGAGGACAGGTCCTTTTGAAGGAGGGGAGATTGTGACACCCCGCTCGTCCGACGTGTAAGGTACGCCACGTTTTAACCTTTTAATGTGTTTAATTGTGTGATTTTATATTTTTCGTGGCCCTATTTTGAACTCTTTTAGAGTTTAAGGGCCCCTTTGTAATTTTCTCTTTTAAGGGGTTTTCTGGTTATTTCTCGTTCGGTCGAGAGTTCGACTTTTTTGACCCCTTCAACGCGTCCGGGGCGGCGAAACGAGTCCGTAGACTCTAAGTTTGCCCAATTCGGATGTCGTTAGCTTGTTCGTTTGATCGTTTTCGTGTACGAGGACCCGAGATATAATACCCCGGATCCTCGTTTTGCGTGCCAAACGCAG
Organism: Lantana camara; assembly: GCA_037501455.1. Taxonomy (NCBI): domain Eukaryota; kingdom Viridiplantae; phylum Streptophyta; class Magnoliopsida; order Lamiales; family Verbenaceae; genus Lantana; species Lantana camara. Next base: position 59,772,703 of record CM074858.1, read on the forward strand.
CAGACCCAGCTCTCTCTCTTCTCTCACGCGATTCGTCACTATTCACACACACTCACGGTGTGTTTTCACACACTACTCAAACTCGCTCGTTTCTCGACGGAATTCGACGAATGGATAGTGCTTTTTGACTATCTCGACGACGCGGTCACAACCGTACCAAGAACTCGACCAACCGACGACCGACGACAGGGTTATTAGCGATTTTCAGTCGCGGCTGTAGGGGTGGCGGAGCTGCCACTTTGCCGGCCTCCCGCGGCGGTTTCCGGCGCCTTCCCGGCGACACGCGCCCCACAGGCGGCAAGGGGAACTCCTGGCGCAGCGGAGGACGTTGGCGGCGGGGCCAACGGCCACCCGACGGTGGTGCACGCGCCGCCTGAAGCCGCGGTTGCGCGCGCGTGAACAGTATCACGGCGGCGCTCCGGTGACTTTTTCCGACCAAGGTTGGTGTTTTCCAAGGTTTTCCGACCCCCTGAGTCCATTTCCGGCATCGTTTTCATCCAATTTTGGCCGTAGGTGGTGGTTCCGGCGACGTGGTGGCGGCAGAAACTTCGGAGCTCAACGGGGGCCTTTTCCGGCCATCTTTTGGCCTCGGGCCCTTCACGAAAGTTGTTCGGAACGACGAGAACTAATGAACCCCATTTGCTCAACTCCAGATCTTGCCGTTTGGCGGCGGCCGAACGGCTGCCGGTCACTATTCCGGCGGCTCCGACAGCGGCGTTCCGGCGGGCTTCGGACAGCTCGTTCGCCTCGTTGTGGTGAGTCCATCACCACTTTCCGTTCGTCAATCGGACACTCGGTTTATTTTCTATGAATTTATTTGTGTATTTGGGACTTATTTGAATTAATTGTTTAAATGTAAATTAATTGCTATATGTTTGAATTGTTGATCGAAATGAATTCCATTGTGTATGAAATCATGTATGATATGAAATGTGATAAGTATGGACTTTGTATTTTGTAAATTGAACCCCCGACTTGTTGATTTTGCTACTTGGTTAGTCTAGAGGGGGTGTTTGTGTAATTTTGAGTAAAGTAGGAATTTGTTTAATTTGAATTAATAGACCTTAGTAATGAAATCTTAAATGTAATGTATGAATTGAATATGTAACGTATGAATTTAATGAACTTAGTTTGATTAGAATTTGACTTACATGAAATATGAAACAGGCTATTATGATTTATTTGATTTGTGAGCTACGTGAATTTGTATGAATTGTTTTGTGTGAGGAATGAAATAATATGAAATGCACTGCGTGAATTTGCATGAAATGAATTATATGAACCTTGAATGATTAAATAACTTGCTTTGGATTTGTATAAGACTTCGTGAGGTTTAAATAAATTAGAAGCTTGTTATAGTGAGTTGCTTGACTTATTAACACTTGGAAATTTGTATGAAATGCGATATGAATTGTCTGAACTTTCTTAATTGAATTTGTTAGGTATTAAATGAATTGATATGAAATGATATGAAGTGCTTTGCCTTTAATTTTGTTAATTGCATTAATTATGCACATGAACGTGCCTTAATGTTTTGATTTCGCATATAATTTATATGAATTTGAACTTTGCTGATGTGATTGCATTTATTAAGTGTTTGAGCATATGCCGTGCGTCCCTATGTGGTTGTCTGCTTGAGTCTGAGTTCCGTGCTGTGTTTGTGTATTCAGTTGGTACAGGTGCACCCGGGGTGGTGACTTGAGGTCGTGCAGGTTCCGGGGTGGACCTTCTGCTTTGTATTCGGCTCCGTTTGGTGTAAGGTGAGGTTTTAGGATTTTTGCTTTAGTTAAAGCGACCTACAACCCTATATGCTCGTTTTCAAGCCCGCATGCGAATATATACTATATGTATATTAAATATGTGTCTTACGATATGTTATGAATTTTGTTAATTCGATTTGATATGAATCCTTCTGAAATTATACGTATGGGCGTATATAAGCTTAAAATGGTTTTGCAACGAGGCTATGCTCCAAACCGTGTATTTGCAAGTGAACTATGGGTCTCCTTCAGCTTATTATGAATTTGGAAGACACGGAGAGGTACGTGTATAGCATATGCCGAGTTGCACGGTAAGGTATGTTTCTTTTGGTATGTTTCTTAAGTATGAATCATATGTTTCTAGGTTTCGCGAGTTAGGTATGTTTCTTATGAATCCTTATGAATCTTATGAATCCCTGGGCCCTGGAGGCGTGGGTAAGGACGCCCGGGGCGGTGTTGGACCGCCGGGTTAAGCCTGTGCACGTGCTCCTTTGAAGTACCTACGCGCGACTCTAAGGGAGATGGAGAAGGCGTGGTGCTTTGAGCCTTCGGCTGAGGCCGGAGAAGGTACGTTGTGGGTTCGCAACCCCACGTATATTGAGTTGCACGATGTGGGCCCGTAACCCGCGTGCAGACTTCCGGAGAAAGGTTGGAATACGGGAATATGAATCTATGAATTTATGAATCCTATGAACTTTATGAATTTATGCTTCCTTATGAATCTTTTGAGTTTTGTTTAAGGAGTAAGGTTGGAAACCCGTACTCGCCGGGTATTTGAATTCTTTTGTTTTTTTGATTATGAAACGGGATAGGAGAGTTTGTTTTCAGTATGAGATTTCCACGTTGTGTTATGAATCATTATGAATATAAGGATCTTTATGAGTTTCTAATTATGAATCTTATGAGTTTCTAAATATGAATCCCTATGAGTTTTAATATGAATCCATATGCGTCTCTGAATCTATGAATCCTTACGAGTTTTCAAACTTAAGAAGATATGAGTATATGTGTAAATATGAGCTCTTTTTGGAAAATGGTTTTGGTATGCAAAACCCTACTCCCGGTTCATAATCTTTCTTTTGATACGTGCTCTGCTCCTTATTATGTATAGTGTGTGTGAGTTCAGCCCCCTCACTCAGTCAGTGGACTGACCCTCGCCCCACCTATGTTTTCAGTCTGCAGGTTCAGGTTCTTGGAGTTCGAGCTAGGTGGCTTTGAGTCTTATCTGTTGAGTCTGTGTCTTTTAAGCCTGTATTTATTTGATTAAGTCGAGAGTCTCTGATCTGCATCCGTTTGTAATTATGTACATAGCATGTTCTGTACAGGATTATGTTTATGCTTTGATTATATGAATTTTCGGGACAGGTTAGGACAGGGGTTGGAGTAGTTGAACCCGTTTCTGTATTTTGTTGATTAAAGTTTTTGTTAGTTCACATTTTGATTCGCTTCCGCATACAGGTTTTTGCATGTTTTACTTGCACGTGGTTTAGGTACCGCCTAGCTTAGGTTGGATTTTCGTTTGTCACCCGTTCGATGTGACTTGGTGCGTGTGCGGACGTTCCATTTCGTACCACGTGTCAGGTCATAGTGCGGGGGTGTGGTGCCCCACCGCTTGGGGTGCTACACGGTGCCCTGGGGATCCCAGTGCTCAACTTTAACTCCTGTAGGTGGCGTACTAGAGTGAGCTTAAGAACTAAGACCCACTACTAACCAAGATGCATATGAAATGCAAGAACAATGAACAAGGAACATGTAAAGAACATGTAACACAAGAGAGTAATACCATTTAAGGTATTCAAGAAAGGTAACACACAAAGGAATACGTCAAAGTGAGTTACTCTTAACGTTAGACTATGATCTTACTATAACCGAGTAAGCTTTAGTCAAATTATGAATCCTATCGCAAACCTTAGGTAAAGAAACAAGTCCACGAAAGAAAACACATTTTAGACCCTGGATATGGAAACCCTAGGTGCAAATGTCTATAGAGAAAGCAGAAGTTTTAATTCATTTTTACTATTCAAAAGCACTATTCAAAAGTACTATTCAGATTACTATTCACGATTACTATTCACCGGTTACTATTCACATGTCGGGTCAAAGGGTCGGGTCAAACCCTTACTATACACACACCCACACACACACGGTATACACACACCATGCACGAACACACACACACACACGGCATGCACACACACACACACACCCTAATTAAATTATGATCTTGATTATATCCTATAGTTTCAAGTTCATGTTAATATAATCAAATGTGATCTAGGTTAAAGGTATAACCTATAGTTAAGAGATCCAATTAAGGCATAAGATCAAGTTATGAAACACTAATCTATCTTAGGTTATAACATGTGACACTATTAAAGTGTATAACATGATCAAGGCACTAATCCATTAATCCAAATCATACCATAAGCTCAATTCATAATTCAAGAGTCATATAACAATGTGACAACATGTCACAACATATCTCATATCATATCATATCATATATCATGAACCTTTAGGCATGTAACATGTAACAATTTAATTCCATATCAACATGTAACAAGTTGTGACATAATAAATTGTAAATCACTATTCCATTAGCTAACATGCATGAACATAATTCAAATTTCATAATCATGCATCAATTCTCATAATATAACAAGCATATCACATGATCATAGCATATACTAGAGCAATTCATAACATATTCAAGCATATACTAAACAATTAAAACATATAAACAACTACACAAACATATCATGAAAACTATATACTAAATGCATAAAATAAAATCCTATATGGCTTAGGGAAGACCCTAAGACCCAACCTAAACATAATATAAACATACCATAACATAAAAACATAAACTAAACTAACATAACATAAACAAAACAAACTAACCTAGCTACAAGGGGAGGGGATGCCGACGGCAAGAGGGGAAAGGAGGGAGAGAGGAGTGCTTGTTAACACAAGACTTTGAGCAAGGATTCAAATGCCATGAGAGGGGTATATATAGGTGTGAAGAAGCCCCTCACCTTGCAATTAGAGATGGCTTAAGGGTAGGAGAGCAAAACAAGAGTTCATCCACTTGTATCTTCTAGAAGCTTTAGGGATGTTGAAGCTAAAAATGGGCTGCTGGGGGTATTTCTGTAATTTCATCCCCCAAGGCTCGAGGATAAGTGGCTGGAAGTTTAACCATTCCGACGGCAAGAAAATTAGCTTCGAAACGCATATTCATTCGTCGAAATCGGATTTACCGTTTGAAAGATACATTAGTTTTAGTGAATAAAAGTTTTGAGCTCGAAACTTGACATGAGTGAAAAACGACTTTCTAGAATGATTTTCAAGTCCGGATTGCTTCCAAAATTCAAGAAATAAATCGAGAAGCGTTTTGAGTCCAAAATCGACTATAAAACGTTTTACCGTTAAAAAGTTGAAAACGTAGGATGAATAGTGAATTCTCACGTACGAACGTACGCTTCAAAATTTCAAGCTAGGGTTTGAATCAAGAGTTGTAAAACATCTCAAAAATCTTGAAATAGCTCAAGTAGTGCAAATCCGAAGAGAAAACATTTTCCGAATGAAAACCGTTCGTAAAAGGAATAGTAAACTAGGGTTTTCAAAAACGTTTTCAATAAAACAAAGTTCCGGAATGGATTTCCAAGCCAAGAATAATATCAAAAGACTCGTCTCGACTCAAGGATCGATTCGACTGTAACTTGGGTTGAAAAAGGTATCAGAATCAAAAGCTCATTTTCTGATGAATAGTAACTTTGGTCGGTAAGTTCCAAAAATACCCTTATGGTTCAAGAAAGACTTTCTGAGTTCGGGAAACAAGTTCAAACGATTAGGAAACATGTGTGATGAACCTCTAGGGTTCGAGTAGCAATATGAACAAGGTAGGCTCGGGTTATGAATAGTAAATTGTATCAAAGGTCAAGAATTCCCCCTTAAAGCATGTCAGATCATATACGAGCACAAAGTTCATGTAAGAATGCAATGCACGATGATTCAAAAAGTTGGATCACGGTCTATAAACGCTTTACCACTGCCTTAACTTACTGTTTTCATCCAGGCCCTGTTTTGGGCTGTTACAAGTCGGAAGCCTCATGTATGCCATGTTATGTACAAGGCCAGATATCTGTTATGCTGTGGGTATGGTTAGCAGATATCAGTCAAACCCTGGACCCCAACACTGGATAGCTGTAAAGCATATATTGAAGTACTTGAGAAGAACTCGGGATTATATGTTTGTTTATCGCAGTGATGAGCTCATTCCTATAGGGTACACAGATTCAGATTTTCAATCTAACTTAGATTCTAGATGTTCGACGTCTGGCTACGTGTTTACTCTAGGAGGAGCAGCCGTAAGTTGGAGGAGTATTAAGCAAAGTTACATTGCTGACTCCACCATGGAAGCCGATACGTGGCAGCTTCGGAAGCAGCCAAAGAAGCGTATTGGTTTAGAAATTTCCTGATAGAATTAGAAGTCATCAAAGATGGACTTACACCAATCACATTGTACTGTGACAATGCTGGAGCGGTGGCCAACTCCAAGGAACCTTGAAGTCATAAGCGTGCAAAGCACATCGAGAGAAAGTTCCACATTATTCGAGATTATGTGGAATGTGGAGAAGTGGCAGTAGTAAAGATTGACTCGGTAAATAATCTGGCAGATCCCTTCACTAAGACTTTGGCGCAAAAGAGTTTTGATACTCATGTAGAAGGGTTGGGGCTTAGATGTGTAGCCAATTGGATTTAGGGCAAGTGGGAGATTGTTTGGGTTAGTGCCCTGAAAATCCAATTTCTTTGTAAATACTTCGTATTTTGTTGGATTAATCAAACTGAAATTGTTGTAAGTTATGAGTATATTAACATAATTAATAATGTGTGATGATATTCTTATACGAAATGTGTTTCATAGGAAAGGACTTTGGATATCGAAATCACGTTTTATTAAAGTTCTAGTCGATATGATAAGAATAAGTTCTTATCGAGACTATAATGTGTTATATAAGATGATTAGTCTTTCGTCATAGGGAAATGGAGTTTCCAGTTATACATTGATGATTTTCAATAGATTTGGAAACATCGAACTGGACCACTAAGATAGTTCATTTTAAACTACTATCTAAAATGAACAAATCTTATGGAGCATTGAACTCTTAATCCTGGTAGTATTTCGACTTTAGGCATGTAGTGTTAATCATTGTAACTTGCTCATAAGTGAGGTCTCGATATCGATTGACCAAAACCTTTATACGTTCAGTGATAACATGAAATGTGCTGAAGAAAAATATTGATCGAGGAATCTGTGGCTTCGCTAGAAAGTTAAAAGATATTCCTGAAATAGATTTGTAAAGTTCGAATTAAAACTTTGGCCAAAGTACTTCGTGTGATGCGTCACTGAATTTGTATGTTGAATGTGTTTCACGTACAATAGATTTGAACTTAAGAGGAATCAGGAAATTTCAGATTAGAAATGAAAAATAAATGATAGTAGTATTACTTTATTTTTCATGGATATCTACACGGAGGAGTAAAATGCAAAATTATTCTAGATCGAGCAATTCGTGAATAATTTAATTAATTTTAGAGTGCAACAATATTTATTTAGTGGAATTAAATATTGTTAAACGGTAATTAATTATTATCATGGGAGGATAATATATTAACCCGTTTGGAGCTAAAATTAATTAGTCCTGTAGGTCCCCCTGCAAGCCCCAATCGAAAACCCGAAGATAAAACGTTAAAAGGAATGAAAGAAATAAATTTTCAAAGTGTTTGAAAATAGCCAAGAAATTCATTTTAAGAAAATAAATTGTAATTCCAAAGAGTTGCCCGGAATTCCAGCAAGGTGGGCCCAGGTGGTGGTGACTGGGCAGCCGCGTGGCACGCCACGTGGACGGCCCAGATCGCGCCACGTCATCATGAACAACGGTCCAAATTTGTCCGGACCGGGTCGGTCAAATGGGTCAGGGCCGGGTCAACGGGTCAACGGGTCGGTTCTCGGATATGGTCGGATCGGGTCCGGTTCCGGGTCGGACCAGACCCGGACACGTGGCCGAATGAGAATCGGCCACGTCACCGGAAACCCTAAACCGCAAGTGATCACACGTGCCGCCTTGTGGCCGCGCGTGAGAGCTCAGATCGGCGAGCGGCCTGCGACATTGGACTGGTGGCTCTGAGATCTATGATGTGGTCAACTTGGTTTTTGTGTCCAAGTTGCACACGCAAGTGGGGGGTGAAATTACTATTTTTCCCTCGGTTTTTCCCTATAAATAGGGGCCTTGGCATTTCATTTTTTTCATCCAACTTTGGGAGAGGTTTTGGCTGAGCTCTCGGCTTTGAAACCGTATCCCATTCTCCTAGTTAATTCCGATTTATTTTGGAATTAATTTTAATTAGGTGTTTATATATAAACGCCTAATTTCGGGAGAATAAACCCTGAAAAGGGTTTTTAGTTTAAAGTTTTATTTTCTCTAAGTATTTAGAGAAACACTTTCGGAGCCCACACTCCGAGGGTGTCCCTGGGGTAATTGCAGGGAAGTTCTGCTGGTTTCGCGAGGAGATCGGGTATCGGATCCTCGGGAGGCGAATTCCGGGAGCAGTAGCCATCTTCGGTGAAAGGTATTTTTATATTGTTTTTATTTAAGCATGATGAATTAGGTGCTCTTAAGTGTTAATTGCATGCTTTATTTATCTGCTTTGTGATTTAAAATTTATTATCAATTGCATGTATATACTTGAGTAGTTCCGGCTAGTCTTCCGCTGTTTGTATTTAAATATTTTAGAAATATTTTAATACCTGTATATTAAAGTAAAATTTTAAAATGGGGTCCCGGACTGCTACTGTTCTGGGCCCACCTCCCAGCAGTAGGCACCCCATGCAATCTGTAACAGCCCATATCAGGACCTAGCTGGAAACAGTAAATCAAAGAGGACAAGAATGCGTTTATATACCTTGGCTCACCTTTACAAATGTTCATGCATTGCATTCTTATGTGAACAATGTGCATTCATTAGTCGTATTGTGTTTTAAGGGGGATTTCCTTACCACGACCCAAATTTTCTATTCATTTCTCAAGCCTACCTTGTCCTAGCATCTCATTGGAACCCTAGAGGTTCATAACTCATGTTCCCCAGTCATATGATCATTTGACGTGTTCACAAATTTATTTTTGATTTGTGGAACCAAATCGGGGGCTAACGAGCAATTAGCGAACCCTTGGTTCCGCACGTGATATCTTGAGCTCGGGAATTCGGATTCGAATTCCGTCACCTCCTTTGCCTTTGTACCGACGATTCGGAGACAATGGAACAAGCCTCATACCTTTTTGTGATCATTAAGACCTCCGAAATCCAACCGTAACGAACAACTCGTGCAAGAAGAACCCTTTTGTTGACTAGTCTTCATGGTGGGACCCTTTAAGCCAACCTAAACATAACCATGCCTTAACCCATGATTTGTGTACTTGAGTTAACCCATTTCTCCTCCTTTGACCAGAAAAAACCGAGCCAAACCTCCCTCATTTTCTGCAGCCCTGATCGAGAGAGAGTGGAGAGAAGAAGAAGGAAAAGAGAAACCTTGACCCTTGTGATTTTGAGCTCAAATCACTCCCTTTCTTCTCCATATCTTAAAGGTATGTATATTTATGTATCCTCTACTCTTTTATGCTTGATTTCATCCATTTATTTCTTGTTTTGCTTCAGATTTGATAAGGGTTTGATTTAGAACATGTTTAGGATTTTTGAGTGATTCTTGCCTTCTTGGAGTAGCTTAGGTTTGAGGCTAATTTCTTGCATGAAACTTGGTTATATGAACTTTTTTCTCTTCCTTTTTGATACCCAAGCCATGCTAGATGATTTATGGATGATTTCCTTTTAGAACCCTTGGATGAAATTAGAGTTTTTGAGCATGAAACTTGAGGTTGGATCTCCTCCCCTGTTTTCGAACTGCTGCTGCACACTTTGCCTTTGTTGCTTGATTTCGTGCTTGAAAACTGATATTATGAGCTTGTTTCTTTGTCCATTCGATGCCTAAATGATAGTAGGTGATGTATGAATGATTTACTCTTTAGATTCTTTGGAGAAATTATGCGATCTTAAGCTTGAAACTTGATTGCAAAACTGCCTCCCCCTTTTTGGAACTACTGTGACGTTTTGTGGCTTTTGCTTGATCAAATGACCTTCTTCTCATGTGAATTTGCATGGATATGATGTACACTCATTTCTCTATATGTTAGCATTCATCTTGCAAGCCTTTGGATCCATTTTGAGCTCCAAAACCGTAGCACAATACCTGTTCGGTGCATGGTTTATGACAGATCTTCTGCTGTTGCATTTTTGTGGTTCGTTGGTCATTCTAATGTGCTTTAATTCGTGCCATTTTGCATATATATGATGTATATTAGTTGTTTAGTATTTTAGCATGCATTCCCCAAGGTTTTAGATTCAAATTCAACCCCTAAGTACTTGATCATGGCATGATTGAACAATTGAGCTCATATGTGCAGTTTTGGCGACCCAGATTTGCTGCATGGTTTTGGTGCTCTTAACGTGTGATTTGGACTTTCCACTCTAAATGAAAAATTCTCCTAACATGCTAAATATGTTTTATATCAAGTTTCATAATATTTGGAGTTGATTTGGTATGTTTTTGGGACTGATTTTGTATAGGGTTTGTTTGCCGGTAAGCTTTGTTAGCGTTTTTGGGTCTGTACCGTGACACCCCCGTGTCTCATTTGCCTTGTAAGGTGAGACACCCCGGTGTCATGCCCTTTTTGCAGGTCTGTACTGAGACACCCCCGTGTCTCAGTCTATTCAAATTGAGGGACACGCCCTGCGCATTTCTTGTCTTTTACTTTTCGGTTTTTGATTGTTTCACCTCTTTAACGCGTTTATCTTCATTCGTGATGAACTATGAACTTGTTTTACTATGTGTTAAGAGTATGGTGGTTTGATTTCATAAGAATTGGATGAGATTTAGGCATGCTTTTATTGAATGCCGTTTATGTGCGTTTTGTGTCGTTTATGATTTCTTCTTGCTCTCAAACTTTGAAAATATGGTATATTATGTAATATGATGTATGTAGTGGAGTTTTCTGAAGGATATGAACTCGTTTGAATACGAACGCTTCATTGAATGAACAAATCGAATGTTTATATGTCTTTAAGACTTTAATAGTGCACATGAACATGTTCATTACATTATAACATCTTTTCTTCATGCATATCATGATCATTACATTGCCGAGCGTCCTATTTGGTTCATTTGGAGTCTTAAGTCTCACGAACACGTTACGTTGTCTTTGGTACAGTTTATCTCCAGGGTGGAGAAATCTTGATCAACTAAGCACTCGGTACTCGTATCCTTGTATCGTCATGTTTCAGGTGAGGGTGTTTTCATTTTAGTTACGTATTAAACCCTAGAACCGTATGTGACAAGCTTTGGCCAAAAACCTAATATAGTTGTATATATGGTTTTCAAATGAATTATGAAATATGATATGTTTCACATGAATTGATATGTTTTGGCGAGATTATGCATGTATGTTATGTTCACGGGCCCAGGAATTCAGTACATGTGGCTATCCGGGGAGGCAAGGGCCGACGGTGATCCCATGTGCTGATTCCATTATGTTAACGGCGAAACGGACCTCGTCAAGGAGTTTTTGATGGGGAAACGCTAACCGGGCTTTGAGACCTCATGAACATCATAGCCACAATGATATGTTTAGGTGGTCGGGCCTTGCAAACCCGTCCACCACCCGGGGGAAGAAGGTTGGAACTCGTTTTATGAAAATGGTTATGTTATGATTGATATGCACCGTGCGGGAAGGCCGGGACACGGATTGCCCAAACGAATATGTTTTATGATGTGATGTATGATCCGCGTGTATTATAATATATTGCATGATCACCTATCTAAAGTATTAATGATATGTGTCGTACACAGTCAGAGTTGGTTGGAGATGGCGCACGCTCACTCGCCGAGCTTTATGTTTATGTATGAATTATGAACGTAATGAATTAATATGATTAGTTGTTAAATCCGAGTATTGCTTGGTTATTCTCTTGCCCTTTTGGGAACTAATTTCAAACAAAACCTTGCTCGGGATTTACGACTTGCATGTGCATGTTTGTATGTATACGTATATCACTCCTGCTCACTCAGTCTTCTAGAGACTGACCCTCTCCCTCCCCAACCTTTCAGTGCGCAGGTTTGGCTTTGGAGTCTCGAACTAGGCGGAGTGTGTTGAGTCTTTGAGTTGGTCAAGTTAAGTTAGAAGAGTCTTTACACTCGCATATGTATCTATGTTATGTACGATCCAATTCCGCAATATTGAACTTGAATCTTATGTATTCGTTGTTGAATTGCTTTATCGGACTTGGTTATGAATTAAAAGAGGCCTGAGGAGCCCAAGACTGCTTGTGGTTTGTGTGTTTAATTTCTGCAGGCCTGTGGCCAATGCATATGTTTGGATCTAGTTCTCCGTTGCATTATGTCTTGTTGATTGGTTTTAAATTGCAGGGTCTAAGTTCCGCCTAGCTTAGGGTGGGTTATTTTATTTGTCTCCCGTTCGCTATGGTTTGATACGGGTGCGGACTCCCCATTTCGTTACTCGTGTTGAGCCATAGTGCGGGGGATGTGGTGCCTCCCGTGCGGGGTGCTACATCCTTGAGTGGTATCAAAGCCCGATTGCAAAACCGGTGTTCTCGTGTCGTGAGTGAGTCAGTCTAGGTCGTACGGCTTAGGAACTATATGACAATGTGTGCATTGCATCGATCTTGAATGTGAAATTTGGCTTTCCTTTTGAATTTTGTTGAACTATCTGCTGCATTATTATATAGATCCTTGTCTTTAGTGTTGAATATGTTCCATGAGTATGCACTAATCGCATGCATATATTCCCGAAAGGAGTTATGATTTCCAGGTTATAAAGATAATATCAAACCACGGCCAAGTTCTATGATCACAACAATCTATTACAATTTCTTTCGGAGGCACGAAAGATAGGAAGGATGCCCCGGGGAGGAATGTGGAGAATGCTAGATGCGTGGCTTCATAGACAGAGTTGCAATTAACGGTTAGGATTCAGAGTGGGAGGTTCGACTTTGGCGATGCGATGGCCGAGGGACATTTGGTGAAATAGGAATAGGAGTTAATCACGGGATGGTTGTGACTCAGAAGATCAATTTATGTGAATCCACTACTTGGAGTGCTTTAATTGGATTCAACGGGATCTTTCAACCTAAGGAATGAAGTGAACAAAAGCTTGAAAGTATTTTGGTCCCGGATTTGGATCATTGAAGAGGTATCAATAATTAAGAGGAGTTAAGATAAAAGGGGTCCGGTAGGAGTTGTGCACCAAGGGTCTACAAAGAAGGATTTCGAACTAACCCTAGTGATTAAAAGTCGGGTTTCTAGAAGGCAAGTACCTGGGTAAATACAAATAGAGGGAAGGTGGCGATATTGAGAACGGATTTGAGTTCGTTTTTCCAAATCCAAACTGAATTGTCATGTTGTGAAGTTGAATTGGAAGATATGGAGCAACAAATGGAAACGGTAAAGAAAGGCAAACACTCCTTGCAAGGAAATCATGCGTTCAACTATAAGCAATTGGAGTTGAATTGAATTCACAAAGGATAAGCGCAGGATTCTTGATCGAGGTGACGATTAGAAGTAAAGGTCGAATTTCGAGAAGAAGTGTGGATGCGAACTCCGTGGACGTGGAAGAATTAGGGATCAAGAAATTGTAATCTCGGATAGTGGAAGGTACTAGTGATTTACAAAGATTCATGGAAATCTCGAAGACCGTGGGAAAGGCAAGGAATAATCACTAAGTCAAAGTAACCTCGGGATTTGGAGGAATGAGGAAAAGCTACCGAGCTAACAACTTACCACATTGCTGACAGGTTCCAAAACATTCATAGCACATGCATCATACTTCGCATCAATTATGTATTTTTCTGGACTTATGGTTATCTGTACATTTCTATTTGTTTTCATTACGCTAATGTGTTGCATAAATGCTTGATGTAAACGTGACACATGCATTGACATCTTTACCCGACATGCATTTTAGTGTTTACTTGGTAGGAAGTTCTTTCACCTCACTCATCAAGTATCTTTTCGACTGATCACATCTGGATGGTGAGGAAAAGCAACAACAGGATGGCACTTGATAAGGAAGATGACTTCGGAAAATAAAGAACTTCAAGTAAGCGATAGGTCGGTGGGAAGGAACTCCGAAGGAAAGTGAGATTAGATTTGGCTTCGGGGTGTTCGGATTGAATAAGAATAGAGAAGAAGGATTGAGGGAGTTCGACATGAAAGAGCAAAAATTTTAAGGGGGAGAGTACGACCGAGAGATAAATTGGAGGATGGAAGTGGTGCTCGAATGAATATGTTAATAGCAACAATGGGGATGCAAATTAAGGAGAATCTAGGAATCCGAATGGTGGCGATTGGAAATGAATAAAACGGCTGTAGTGGTGAAGCTGTTGAGAGAGAAATTACGTTGCTAAATTCAGGTGAAGATTTTACGAGACTTAAGGGAAATGGTTCAGTGAACATTTCTATGTATGGAGTTCCAATTTGGAGGTGATGGAATTATAAGGGAGTTTCTGTGAACTCCTAAGTTAGAATTAACAAGAGAAAATCAAATCAAGTTATCATATAATAGGGCGGTGTCAATCAAGATTAATGCAATAAAGTACGAAAGGGTCCGAGACAATATTATTAAGTTATCGGTTATATCAAAGGTAATCCAGAAGGAAACTTAAGAAGGGACCAAATAAAAAAGGATGATAATTGGAGGATTTACATCAAACTTCAGGAATCATTAAGAACATTTTGTCTTCGATTGAAGAAATATGGGGCCAATTACCGAATATAACTTTAAAGGGGTTAAAGAGAATAAATGGATAACATGAGCAGAAGATGGGAAAGAAATCATAATAATAAATATCTCAAGATCGGTACTGAGTCGTCAGTTTTTCCAGGAGTAGCTATTTTGAGAATATGTTAGACTTCGATATGGGTAAAGGCAGTAACTATGGATCGGACTTCGGGACGGACAATTTAAGGGCATTTTCAAGCTCGGTTAATTAAAAAGTGTTGGTTGGTCGAATGAGGATAAAGGAAAAGGGTGGAAACTGGAAGCAGTACAATTCAGAAGGGATCTAAGAGTGTAACCCTTAAAGGATTCATCTATTGCTTCATCGGGGTACCCTGAGGAGGTTAAAGACAAGCTGAACAATGAGTCTATCTTCGGGACAGATCATACACTGGACAACGACAATTTACAATTTTAAATTTCGTGACTACGGTGAACGGTACTTATAGCATCCATGATATGATACATACATTCATGCAAATTTAATTCAAATAATTTCTTTGTTATGTGTTCCGATTTCTTATCAAGTTAAATTACTTGGAGTAATTGATAACCAACGTGGTTGATATCTGTTACTTGCTTTGGGGTGTCTTACGTGATTTTAATTATGGTTTTGCATATGTTGCGAGTATTGGAGACTTCCTTGCTTTATTTTTGTTTGAGAGACGGGGTGCTCTCGTTGTTTGTAAGAGACGGGGATGCTCTTATTTTTGTTCGAGAGACGGGGTACTCTCTTTGTTTGCGAGAGACGGGGTTCTCTTATTGTTGCTCGAGAGACGAGGCTCTCTCCTTGTTGTTTGTGAGAGACGGAGAATCTCTCCTTGATTGTTTTTAAGCGTGCTGTGAATCCGAGGACGAATTCTTTTAAGGGGGAGAGATTGTAACGCCCCGGTTTTTCGTTTAAACTAATGTATCGTATTTGTTTATAAATTGCGCAATTAAATTATCTAACTATGTGATTAATTATTTATAAGTGTTTCATATTTAATTTTATTATTTAATTTTATTATAAATTGTTAATTAAGTATTATGATAATTAATTATGCCTTAATCATTTGCATTAATTTATTCAAATCCGTTGACCTTGGATTATATTTCAAATGGAATTTAAACTTTAGTTTTAAATTGTAATGCATGAATTTATTAGGGATATACGCATACTTGTTTATTTGTGCTACGTTCTTATATGAAATGATATCGAAATGTTGCGAAAATTTAGTATGTCGTAAATATGTATGTTATGAACATGTCTATATGCTCGGTTTATGTTTTCGAATTCATTTGACGTGTTAACAAATTTATTTTTGATTTGTGGAACCAAATCGGGGGCTAACGAGCAATTAGCGCACCCTTGGTTCCGCACGTGATATCTTGAGCTCGGGAATTCGGATTCGAATTCCGCCACCTCCTTTGCCTTCGTATCGACGAATACTTTTTTGAGATCATTAAGACCTCCGAAATCCAACCGTAACGAACAACTCGTGCAAGAAGAACCCTTTTGTTGACTAGGCTTCATGGTGGGACCCTTTAAGCCAACCTAAACCTAACCATGCCTTAACCCATGATTTGTGTACTTGAGTTAACCCATTTCTCCTCCTTTTACCAGAGAAAACCGAGCCAAACCTCCCTCATTTTCTGCAGCCCTGATCGAGAGAGAATGGAGAGAAGAAGAAGGAAAAGAGAAACCTTGACCCTTGTGATTTTGAGCTCAAATCACTCCCTTTCTTCTCCATATCTTAAAGGTATGTATATTTATTTATCCTCTACTCTTTTATGCTTGATTTCATCCATTTATTTCTTGTTTTGCTTCAGATTTGATAAGGGTTTGATTTAGAACATGTTTAGGATTTTTTAGTGATTCTTGCCTTCTTGGAGTAGCTTAGGTTTGAGGCTGATTTCTTGCATGAAACTTGGTTATATGAACTTGTTTCTCTTCCTTTTTGATACCCAAGCCATGCTAGATGATTTATGGATGATTTCTTTTTAGAACCCTTGGATGAAATGAAAGTTTTTGAGCATGAAACTTGAGGTTGGATCCCCTCCCCTGTTTTCGAACTGCCGCTGCACACTTTGCCTTTGTTGCTTGATTTCGTGCTTGAAAACTGATATTATGAGCTTGTTTCTTTGTCCATTCGATGCCTAAATGATAGTAGGTGATGTATGAATGATTTACTCTTTAGATTCTTTGGAGAAATTATGCGATCTTAAGCTTGAAACTTGATTACAAAACTGCCTCCCCCTTTTTGGAACTGCTGTGACGTTTTGTGGCTTTTGCTTGATCAAATGACCTTCTTCTCATGTGAATTTGCATGGATATGATGTACACTCATTGCTATATATGTTAGCATTCATCTTGCAAGCCTTTGAATCCATTTTGAGCTCCAAAACCGTAGCACAATACCTGTTCGGTGCATGGTTTATGACAGATCTGCTGCTGTTGCATTTTTGTGGCTCGTTGGTCATTCTAATGTGCTTCAATTCGTGCCATTTTGCATATATATGATGTATATTAGTTGTTTAGTATGTTATCATGCATTCCCCAAGGGTTTAGATTCAAATTCAACCCCTAAGTACTTGATCATGGCATGATTGAACAATTGAGCGCATATGTGCAGTTTTGGCGACCCAGATTTGCTGCATGGTTTTGGTGCTTTTAACGTGTGATTTGGACTTTGCACTCTAAATGAAAAATTCTCATAACATGATAAATATGTTTTATATCAAGTTTCATAAGATTTGGAGTTGATTTGGTATGTTTTTGGGACTGATTTTGTATAGGGTTTGTTTGCCGGTAAGCTTTGTTTGCGTATTTGGGTCTGTACCGTGACACCCCCGTGTCTCATTTGCCTTGTAAGGTGAGACACCCCCGTTTCATGCCCTTTTTGCAGGTCTGTACTGAGACACCCCCGTGTCTCAGTCTATTCAAATTGAGGGACACGGGCGTGTCCCTCCCCCTACGCATTTCTTGTCTTTTCCTTTTCGGTTTTTGATTGTTTCACCTCTTTAACGCCTTTATCTTCATTCGTGATGAACTATGAACTTGTTTTACTATGTGTTCAGAGTATGGTGGTTTGATTTCATAACAATTGGATGAGATTTAGGCATGCTTTTATTGAATGCCGTTTATGTGCGTTTTGTGTCGTTTATGATTTCTTCTTCCTCTCAAACTTTGGAAATATGTTATATTATGTAATATGATGTATGTAGTGGAGTTTTGTGAAGGATATGAACTTGTTTGAATACGAATGCTTTATTGAATGAATAAATCGAATGTTTATATGTCTTTAAGACTTTAATAGTGCACATGAACGTGTTCATTACATTATAGCATCTTTTCTTCATTCATATCATGATCACTACATTGCCGAGTGTCCTATTTGGTTCATTTGGAGTCTTAAGTCTCATGAACACGTTACGTTGTCTTCGGTACAGTTTATCTCCAGGGTGGAGAAATCTTGATCAACTAAGCACTCGGTACTCGTATCCTTGTATCGTCATGTTTCAGGTGAGGGTGTTTTCGTTTTAGTTACGTATTAAACCCTACAACCGTATGTGACAAGCTTTGGCCAAAAACCTAATATAGTTATATATATGGTTTTCAAATGAATTATGAAATATGATATGTTTCACATGAATTGATATGTTTTGGCGAGATTATGCATGTATGTTATGTTCACGGGGCCCAGGAATTCAGTACATGTGGCTATCCGGGGAGGCAAGGGCCGACGGTGATCCCATGTGCTGATTCCATTATGTTAATGGCGAAACGGACCTCGTCAAGGAGTTTTTGACGGGGAAACGCTAACCGGGCTTTGAGACCTCATGAACCTCATAGCCACAATGATATGTTTAGGTGGTCGGGCCTTGCAAACCCGTCCACCACCCGGGGGAAGAAGGTTAGAACTCGTTTTATGAAAATGGTTATGTTATGATTGATATGCACCGTGCGGGAAGGCCGGGCCACACAGATTGCCCAAACGAATATGTTTTATGATGTGATATATGATCCGCGTGTAGTATAATATATTGCATGATCACCTATCTAAAGTATTAATGATATGTGTCGTACACAGTCGGAGTTGGTTGGAGATGATGCACGCTCACTCGCCGAGCTTTATGTTTATGTATGAATTATGAACGTAATGAATTAATATGATTAGTTGTTAAATCCGAGTATTGCTTGGTTATTCTCTTGCCCTTTTGGGAACTAATTTCAAACAAAACCTTGCTCGGGATTTACGACTTGCATGTGCATGTTTGTATGTATACGTATATCACTCCTGCTCACTCAGTCTTCTAGAGACTGACCCTCTCCCTCCCCAACCTTTCAGTGCGCATGTGTTGAGTCTTTGAGTTGGCCAAGTTAAGTTAGAAGAGTCTTTACACTCGCATATGTATCTAAGTTATGTACGATCCAATTCCGCAATATTGAACTTGAATCTTATGTATTCGTTGTGGAATTGCTTTATCGGACTTGGTTATGAATTAAAAGAGGCCTGAGGAGCCCAAGACTGCTTGCGGTTTGTGTGTTTAATTTCTGCAGGCCTGTGGCCAATGCATATGTTTGGATCTAGTTCTCCGTTGCATTATGTCTTGTTGATTGGTTTTAAATTGCAGGGTCTAAGTTCCGCCTAGCTTAGGGTGTAGCACCCGGAACGCTAGGCACCACATCCCCCGCACTATAGCTCCAATCCACATATGAAATGGACAATCCATACATGAATCAAAGCTATAGCGAACGGGAGACAATAAAATGACTCAAGGCTAGGCGGGTACCCTCAATTTAAAACCAACCAACAATCAAGTCAGAGTATTAAAAAGCGGAAACAATAACATTCATTCGATACGTATAGGTACCATATTTATTTATTTACTTATAGATACCAACAATTACACTATCAATACAATATCATCTCCACAACAAAATAGATAACAAGGCATGATACAAAATATCCCAAGCTATACATGAACAAAATGTGGGAATGAAGTGTGCTAGACCCAAATTTAAAGACCACTAGACTCTAAATTCCCGCCTAGCACACCCTGCAAAACACTGAAAAGTTGAGGTGTCAGTCCAACACAGACTGAGCGAGGGGTATAAATAATTATAAGCGCACATACATGCAAGTCATAATCTCGGGTAATAATTTCTTGGAAAACAATACAATTTAGTAAAATAAAAGATTCTATCGCCCGAGGTTACAACTAATTCAATTGCAATTTAATCAATTCAATACAATCAATTGTAGCCCGGCGAG
Organism: Lantana camara; assembly: GCA_037501455.1. Classification (NCBI taxonomy): domain Eukaryota; kingdom Viridiplantae; phylum Streptophyta; class Magnoliopsida; order Lamiales; family Verbenaceae; genus Lantana; species Lantana camara. The sequence goes on from CM074858.1 coordinate 59,792,623, forward strand.
TGGGGCAATTCTCCAACCATACACCGACTGTGTACAATCAATCAATCAATCAATTATTAGGTGATTAGGTGATCAAGTAATTCATTACTGTGCACAATTAGCAAGTTCAATAACGCCTTCTTCCTCCGGGTGATGGTGGGATTACAAGGCCCCACCATCCAATCAATCTGGGCAGAGGGTACATGAATCCCTAAGCCCGGAACTCCTTCCTCCCCTAATCTCCTAGAGGGTTCAGGGTTCATCCCAGTTTGGTGAGGAGAGCTCTCGAGTTACCTGTCAGCCCATGCTTTCCCGGTTGGCTCGAGTCACTACCCTCGGGCCCACAGTGCAATACAATACTTGCCAAATCAATCAATCAATCCCTTTAATAGTTCGGTAAAACATTTGAAAACTAATCTCAATTGAAAACTATAAGTATAAAGATAGGTTTTGGCTTAAAACTTCACATAGGGTTGTATGGGTCCTATGTATCTAAAATTAAACCTCACCTGAACGACCCAAAAATATCCAAGGAAACAGCTCACGGGGCCTGCTCCTCGTCACCAGGAAGCTGGTCTGTGCAAGAAAGACAAATGTCCGTGAAACACGACTCAAAATGTACCAAATATGACGAACGACGGAAATGCAACGAAACGACGGGAAAAATACAATGTACCATGAAAATATTGCGTTTTGACATGTATTCAGTCATATAATAGCAATTAGGGGTCAAAGAAGCCGTCGGAACGAGGTGCTAAAAATGCAATTTTATGCAGTGAATTTTGGACACTTTCTGGACTATGGGAACGGCCGTTCCGGCTTCCCTTTGAAAATGGGAAGGGCCGTTCCCATGGTCTACAGAAACGCGCCAGCGTTTCTTAAAAGGGAAATACGTTTTAGCTGGGAACGGTCCTTCCGACTCAAAGGCCAAAATGGGAACGGTCGTTCCCAGTCTCGCTGGCCTACTGTCTCAGAATCATGGGAACGGCCGTTCCAGTTTTTAACTGGGGTTGGGAAGGGCCGTTCCCAAAATACGTGACCAGCTGAATATGCAGAACAGAACAGAGCAGCACGAAGCAACAACAATCAACCACCAAAAATGGATCAAACTCAAGATGTAATGCACATATTTGATGCAATAAACATACTAGCTTACATATAATCAATAACAATTCATTTAAACACTCATTTCAATGCTAGATCATCAATAATCCATCAATCCAAACCCATATCAACACTCATGCTCCAAGTCCAGAAATCACAAGTTATATGCATCAATCTTGAGCTTAATGATCACAAACATATTTCCAACAACCAATACACAATTTACTCAAACTATAACAAAGCCCTATCTATCACATTTATTCAAGAAAATCATGAAATCTCCAAAAATACCTGAAATGTAAGAAATGGAAGCTAGGATGAAGATATGATGTTGATGATGCTCCAAAGATCACAAAACCCACAATTATGATGCTTGAATGATAAAATCTCCCTCTTATCCAAGAAGGGTTTGTCTCGGTTGAGCAAGGAAGCAAGAACAAGGGATGAAATATTTTGGTATGAAACGGGAAGCCAAGGTACGTGAATGCTGCTATGAAAAAGGGAAGAGATGGCCAATTTGCAATTAAATCCCTTCACTTAGTAAGTTATGCAATTAAGTCCAACTCCAATATTAAATGACCAATTAGGTCCAATGCAATTAGATCCCAAATTCATGAAAATGAGCAATTAAGGCCATAAAAGAATTAAATCACATTCGGGAAAATAATTCACATTTCAATCACGTTCAATTTATCCGATAAATATGATATGATATGAATTTTCAATAAAATATCAAGAATATAATTTTATAAAATTATGTCATGCTATGGAAAATTAAAGAAATGAACAATTAATAATTAAAAGCTAACTCTCAAATGCACACGTGTCGATCATACCTGAAATGCCGAAAGCTGGGGCGTTACAATCCTCCCTCCTTAAAAGAATCTGGTCCCCAGATTCACTGATCGGAAGGGAACAACTCTGGATGGAACCGTCTCATTTTGTCTTCGGTCTCCCACGTGGCTTCTTCGGTCTTATCACTTCTCCAAAGAACCTTAACCATGGGAATCCTCCGGTTTCTTAATTCCTGAAACTTCTTATCTAAAATCTTGACCGGTTTCTGAACAAAGGTAAGACTCGGTTCCAATTCCACTTCTTCAACAGGAATGATCTCGGTTTCATTGGGGTAGTATTTCCTCAGCTGAGACACGTGAAATACGTTATGAATCCCCGTGAGACTCGGTGGTAGGTCCAATCTGTAAGCAACTTCTCCAATTCTTTCCAAAATCTCATAAGGACCTAAATAACGAGGTTTAAGTTTACCTCCTTTCCCCATCCGAGCAAATCCTTTACGTGGAGACGCTTTCAAGAATACCCGGTCTCCAACCTCAAACTCGAGATCCCTTCTACGTCGATCGGCGTAGCTCTTCTGTCTGTCCTGAGCTGATTTCATCCGTTGTTTTATTAATTGGACTTTCTCAATCAGCTTCAACGGCCTTGGAAGGTTTTTCCAATTTCTCGCCTTTCTTAACACCTTCTTGTTTAGTCCATCTCCACTCTTCCAGGTCAAAGAATAACGGAGAACGACACTTCCTACCATAAAGTAGCTCGTACGGTGCCATTCCAATCGAAGCCTGAAAACTGTTATTGTACGCAAACTCAATCAAAGGTAGCTGATCATGCCAAGAAGACTGAAAATCCAAAGAACAAGCTCTAAGCAAATCGTCGAGATACCTTATTAATCTCTCGGACTGACCATCCGTCTGAGGATGAAAAGCTGTACTAAACTGGAGCTTCGTACCCAAAACCTCTTGCAATTCACGCCACAACCTCGAAGTGAACCGTGGATCTCTGTCAGAAACTATACTAATCGGAATCCCATGAAGTCTAACAATCTCCCGGTTATAAAGCTCGGCTAGCTTGCGAATCTTATACGACATCCGAACCGGTAGAAAATATGCAGACTTCGTCAAACGATCCACAATTACCCAAATCCCATCAAATCCACCTTTCACCTTAGGTAATCCGGACACGAAATCCATCGTCACCTGTTCCCACTTCCACTCAGGAATAGGTAACGGCTGAAGAAGACCTCCCGGTTTCTGATGCTCGGCTTTCACTTTCTGACAAGTGAGACAATGCCTCACAAACTCGGCCACATCTTTCTTCAATCCACGCCACCAATAATATTGCTTTAAATCCTTATACATCTTGTTTCCTCCGGGGTGGATAGAATAAGCCGATCTGTGAGCTTCCTCGAGCAATACCCGTTTCAACTCTTCGGGTACAACCACTCGGTTCTTGAAACGAAGAAGACCGGTTTCATCGAACCCGAATGGACACTCCGGATCAGCTCTTGCCTTAGCTACCAATCTCTGAACTTCCATATCCGTACTCTGAGCCTCAAACAACCTGTGCTTCAACTCTGGCTGGACCGAAATATTAGAAACTCGAGCCTTTAAAACAATTGGCTCGATTCCACTACTTTCACCCACTTCCAAGCTCGACACACTAGCCTTCCTACTAAGTGCATCAGCGACCACATTGGCTTTACCAGGATGGTTCTTGATCGTGCAATCATAATCTTCCAACCTTTCAATCCAACGTCGCTGCCTCATATTCAAATCCTTCTGAGTGAATAAATACTGGAGGCTTTTGTGGTCGGTGAAAATCTCGAAAGACACCCCGTACAAATAATATCTCCACTTCCCAAGTGCAAAGACTATGGCGGCGAGTTCAAGATCATGTGTCGGATAATTCTTCTCATGCTCTTTCAACTTTCGGGATGCATAAGCAATTACCTTACCCTTCTGAGTCAACACACATCCCAAGCCTTCCTTAGAAGCATCCGTATAAATAGCATACCCTTCAGAACCTTCCGGAAGGGCTAACACTGGAGCAGACACTAACTTTTCTTTCAAGAAAGTGAAACTCTTCTCACAATCTTCATCCCAATCGAATTTCACATTCTTCTTCGTCGACCGGGTTAAAGGAACTGCTAACTTGGAGAAATCCTTAACAAACCTCCGGTAATAACCTGCCAATCCCAAGAAACTCCTAATCTCAGAAGCATTCCTAGGTTTCTCCCACTTCAAAACCGACTCAATCTTGGAAGGATCGACTTCCAAACCACTGCCCAAAATCACGTGACCCAAGAATGACACCCTGCCAATCCAGAACTCACACTTGCTGAATTTGGCAAACAACTGATGCTCCTTCAAAGTCCTTAATACCAACTGAAGGTGTCTTGCATGCTCCTCGGCAGACTTCGAGAAAACCAGGATAACATCAATAAAAATAACCACGAACTTATCCGGAAAAGGCCTGAAAATCCTGTGCATCATATCCATAAAAGCTGCTGGGGCATTGGTCAAACCAAACGGCATCACAACGAACTCATAATGCCCGTACCGAGTGTTAAATCCTGTCTTAGAAATATCCCCTGCTCGGATACGCAGCTGGTAGTATCCTTGTCTCAAATCCAATTTCGAATAGACCTTCGAGCCTTGAAGTATGTCAAACAACTCCTCGATATGTGGAAGAGGATACTTGTTCTTGATCGGCATCCGGTTCAACTCCCTATAGTCTATACACATTCTCAAGGTTCCGTCCTTCTTCTTTACAAACAAAACCGGTGCACCCCAGGGAGAAGAACTCGGTCTAATGTACCCAATCTCCAACAACGCATCAAGTTAAGTCTTCATCTCTTTCAACTCGGCCGGAGCCATACGATACGGAGTCTTGGAGTATGGCTCTGCATTCGGGTACAAATCAACCACAAACTCAATTTCCCGTTCTGGAGGTAAAGAATCCAATTCCTCAGGAAAGACCTCGGGAAACTCCTTCACTACTTCCGTTTCTTCCAGCTTACTTTGATCCTTGGGTTTGTTGAGAATATAAGCAATGAAACCCGTGGCTCCCTCTCGAACCAACTTATGAGCTTTAGAAAAAGAAAGTAGCGGTACAGTCTTGGAACTCCAACCCACTACCAAATCCGATCCCAACTGAACCTTCTTCGCTCTACAATCAACTGTGGCAGAATGTCTGTACAACCAATCCATGCCAAAAATAGATCCATAGCAAGTCATCGGCAGCTCAATGAAGTCTGATAAGAAAACTCGACCCTCGATGCTCACCAGAACCTCTCTGAACACCCGATCAGATTCTAAACTACCACCAAACGGAGTACTAACCACATAACATGCAGAAGAATGAGTAACAGGCAAAGGCAAAGAAACAGATATAGCACTCGAAAGAAAGGAGTGAGTAGCTCCCGGATCAAACAACGTATGAATGTTCGTGCCATGTATGCAAATGGTACCTTCAACTACCGCGGCTGGATCAATATCAGCATCCTGCTGCTCACCCTCCAAAGCATAAGCACGAGCCCTAATCAGTGGTCTCGGTGCTCCCGGTGGTGGTATCCTGCGATCCGGACAGCCGTCTACCATATGCTCATCGCTCCCACAAAGTAGGCATAAACCCAAACGCCTCCTGCAGTTATCATAGACGTGTGTCCTCTGTCCGCAAAAGGTACAAGAAGGCCTCTCGGGTGGTGGTGGCAAAGCTGGAGCAACTGGAGCTCGAATCACTGGTCCTGCTGGTCGGGGCATCTTCCCTGGGCCCTGTGGAGCTGGTGGTGGAGAAGAATAAACCATCGGCCTCTTGCCTGAAGCAGAACCCGAGCCTGAACCCTTATACCCTGATCCGGCACCTCTAAAACCCGATCCAGAACCTCTGAATCCCGATCCAGACCCTGAACCCGAACCTGAGCCTGAACGGTAAGTAGACCGCCTCGCATTCATTGAATCCTCAACCAATAGTGCCTTCTTGGTAGCCTTCACCCAAGTACTCGTGTTGACCGCCTCAATCGATGCCTGAATATCCGGTCTAAGGCCCTGAACAAACTGCATCGCCTTATGGAAATCATCACTCGCTATATTAGGAGCATAGCGGGACAATCTCTCAAACTCGGCGTTATACTCTAAGACCGATCTGTTTCCTTGCTTCAATTCTGTAAATTCCTTCAATCTCCTAGTGCGAGAAGATGGAGGAATGAACTTGTTCTGGAACTCTCTGACAAAGACTACCCAATTCACTTCCTCACCTGCAGCAGCTAACACAATCTGGACACTCTCCCACCATGAGTATGTGATAGGAATCAGAATGATGTGAATCATGATGAACCGCGGCCATATCTTGTCCCAAATGAAGAGCTGGACCGATCCACAACTCAAGAAGATAGCATACAAAAGGAACAAAGTTATGGTGGTCCAATTACAAGAGCTCGGGCCAAAATTATCCAAGAGGAAGTTGGAAATCTCTTAAACCAATTTGCTCAAACTGGACTCCAACCTTCAAGATGGGCTGCTGAACCAAATTCAGAATACTTCAATGTTTTTATGTCCAATTCCTAAAGTCCAAAGTGTGGAAATGATGTAATTCGGCCCTAAGCCTATTATAGTATTATTTGGGCCTTTATTTTATCATTATTTAGCTGCATATTAGTTTATTTAAGCCCACTTTTGTAAGCCTTCATGGCAAGTGGCGGGAATAGCTTGTGTCCTTTAGTATTCTAGTGTCTCTTAGGTTTCCATGCATGCATCTTTATATTCCAGCCTTGTAGTTCGAAATATTAAGTCAAAAAATGAATGAATTGTGATTCAAGTGAGTTATACTCACAAGTTCTTAGTTGAACGACACCGGAGTTTCAAACCTCCACCGGATAATGTCATTTCCCGACTCATTATAGTCGACGGGGTGCATTACTTATCAAATCTGATAGTGTTGGTTCCTTGCTCATTATAGCAAACGGGTCACACTCCTATAATTCAAATCTGATAGTGTTGGTTCCTTGCTCATTATAGCAAACGGGTCACACTCCTATAATTCAAATCTGATAGTGTTGGTTCCTTGCTCATTATAGCAAACGGGTCACACTACTATAATTCAAATCTGATAGTGTTGGTTCCTTGCTCATTATAGCAAACGGGTCACACTCCTCTATTTTAACCTTGAAGTGGACGATCAAAAATCAAGAACTCCAAGTATTGGTATAGGGTTTCACGGCAAGTACGTGGAGTTCGTATCAGTATGCCTCGCCCTGAATCAAAGAAATAGTGCATCGGGCCTTCTCCCGGAACCCACACGGGATAAGCTCCCAAATCCTCTCAATCTCCCTAAGCCACTGCTAGGCCTGTATATCATTCCCTTTATAAAACTTGGGAGGATGCTGGTTCTGAAACTCCCGAAAAATAGCTGAAATCTGTGCCCCTGGCTGTGGTGGTGTAACTGGTGGTGCTGGAGGAACATAATCCCGAACTCTCTGATCAATAAGACCCACCACTGCGTTCATGAAATCCTGTGGCTGAGCCTGAGGAGGTGGAGGAGGAGGTGGTGATCTCTCCCGGCGATGATGACGATGATGCCGATGTCTAGGAGAACGATCACGATGATGTCTATAGCGAGCCATCCTGAAATCAAGTCACTATTGTGCATGTTCGATTAGTAATGCCAATGTGTGCAAATAAGTCAAGATTGCACATAAGTTATAAAGTTCGAACAATTCACCAAATTCAAGTAAGTCCAAAGAGGTCAAGTAGGTTCAAATATATCAAATAACAATGCAAGACTCTCAAGTTGACAATTAGTTCCTATGCCGTGCGACCTAGACTCACAAGACACGACACTAGAGACCCGGTTTTGCAACCGAGCTCTGATACCACCGTAGGATGTAGCACCCGGAACGCTAGGCACCACATCCCCCGCACTATAGCTCTAATCCACATATGAAATGGACAATCCATACATGAATCAAAGCTATAGCGAACGGGAGACAATAAAATGACTCAAGGCTAGGCGGGTACCCTCAATTTAAAACCAACCAACAATCAAGTCAGAGTATTAAAAAGCGGAAGCAATAACATTCATTCGATACGTATAGGTACCATATTTATTTATTTACTTATAGATACCAACAATTACACTATCAATACAATATCATCTCCACAAAAAAATAGATAACAAGGCATGATACAAAATATCCCAAGCTATACATGAACAAAATGTGGGAATGAAGTGTGCTAGACCCAAATTTAAAGACCACTAGACTCTAAATTCCCGCTTAGCACGCCCTGCAAAACACTGAAAAGTTGAGGTGTCAGTCCAACACAGACTGAGCGAGGGGTATAAATAATTATAAGCGCACATACATGCAGGTCATAATCTCGGGTAATAATTTCTTGGAAAACAATACAATTTAGTAAAATAAAAGATTCTATCGCCCGAGGTTACAACTAATTCAATTGAAATTTAATCAATTCAATACAATCAATTGTGGCCCGGCGAGTGGGGCAATTCTCCAACCTTACACCGACTGTGTACAATCAATCAATCAATCAATTATTAGGTGATTAGGTGATCAAGCAATTCATTACTGTGCACAATTAGCAAGTTCAATAACGCCTTCTTCCTCCGGGTGATGGTGGGATTGCAAGGCCCCACCATCCAATCAATCTGGGCAGAGGGTACATGAATCCCTAAGCCCGAAACTCCTTCCTCCCCTAATCTCCTAGAGGGTTCAGGGTTCATCCCAGTTTGGTGAGGATAGCTCTCGAGTTACCCGTCAGCCCATGCTTTCCCGGTTGGCTCGAGTCACTACCCTCGGGCCCACAGTGCAATACAATACTCGCCAAATCAATCAATCAATCCCTTCAATAGTTCGGTAAAACATTTGAAAACCAATCTCAATTGAAAACTATAAGTATAAAGATAGGTTTTGGCTTAAAACTTCACATAGGGTTGTACGGGTCCTATGTATCTAAAATTAAACCTCACCTGAACGACCCAAAAATATCCAAGGAAACAGCTCACGGGGCCTGCTCCTCGTCACCAGGAAGCTGGTCTGTGCAAGAAAGACAAATGTCCATGAAACACGACTCAAAATGTGCCAAATATGACGAACGGCGGAAATGCAACGAGACGACGGGAAAAATACAATGTACCATGAAAATATTGCGTTTCGACATGTATTCAGTCATATAATAGCAATTAGGGGTCAAAGAAGCCGTCGGAACGAGGTGCTAAAAATGCAATTTTATGCAGTGAATTTTGGACACTTTCTGGACTATGGGAACGGCCGTTCCGGCTTCCCTTTGACAATGGGAAGGGCCATTCCCATGGCCTACAGAAACGTGCCAGCGTTTCTTAAAAGGGAAAAACGTTTTAGCTGGGAATGGCCCTTCCGGCTCAAAGGCCAAAATGGGAACGGCCGTTCCCAGTCTCGCTGGCCTACTGTCTCAGAATCATGGGAACGCCGTTCCAGTTTTTAACTGGGGTTGGGAAGGGCCGTTCCCAAAATACGTGAGCAGCTGAATATGCAGAACAGAATAGAGCAACACGAAGCAACAACAATCAACCACCAAAAATGGATCAAACTCAAGATGTAATGCACATATTTGATGCAATAAACATACTAGCTTACATATAATCAATAACAATTCATTTAAACACTCATTTCAATGCTAGATCATCAATAATCCATCAATCCAAACCCATATCAACACTCATGCTCCAAGTCCAGAAATCACAAGTTATATGCATCAATCTTGAGCTTAATGATCACAAACATATTTCCAACAACCAATAAACAATTTACTCAAACTATAACAAAGCCCTATCTATCACATTTATTCAAGAAAATCATGAAATCTCCAAAAATACCTAAAATGTAAGAAATGGAAGCTAGGATGAAGATATGATGTTGATGATGCTCCAAAGATCACAAAACCCACAATTATGATGCTTGAATGATAAAATCTCCCTCTTATCCAAGAAGGGTTTGTCTCGGTTGAGCAAGGAAGCAAGAACAAGGGATGAAATATTTTGGTATGAAATGGGAAGCCAAGGTACGTGAATGCTGCTATGAAAAAGGGAAGAGATGGCCAATTTGCAATTAAATCCCTTCACTTAGTAATTTATGCAATTAAGTCCAACTCCAATATTAAATGACCAATTAGGTCCAATACAATTAGATCCCAAATTCATGAAAATGAGCAATTAAGGCCATAAAAGAATTAAATCACATTCGGGAAAATAATTCACATTTCAATCACGTTCAATTTATCCGATAAATATGATATGATATGAATTTTCAATAAAATATCAAGAATATAATTTTATAAAATTATGTCATCCTATGGAAAATTAAAGAAATGAACAATTAATAATTAAAAGCTAACTCTCAAACGCACACGTGTCGATCATACCTGAAATGCCGAAAGCTGGGGCGTTACAATCCTCCCTCCTTAAAAGAATCTGGTCCCCAGATTCACTGATCGGAAGGGAACAACTCTGGATGGAACCGTCTCATTTTGTCTTGGGTCTCCCACGTGGCTTCTTCGGTCTTATCACTTCTCCAAAGAACCTTAACCATGGGAATCCTCCGGTTTCTTAATTCCTGAAACTTCTTATCTTAAATCTTGACCGGTTTCTGAACAAAGGTAAGACTCGGTTCCAATTCCACTTCTTCAACAGGAATGATCTCGGTTTCATTGGGGTAGTATTTCCTCAGCTGAGACACGTGAAATACGTTATGAATCCCCGTGAGACTCGGTGGTAGGTCCAATCTGTAAGCAACTTCTCCAATTCTTTCCAAAATCTCATAAGGACCTAAATAACGAGGTTTAAGTTTACCTCCTTTCCCCATCCGAGAAAATCCTTTACGTGGAGACGCTTTCAAGAATACCCGGTCTCCAACCTCAAACTCGAGATCCCTTCTACGTCGATCGGCGTAGCTCTTCTGTCTGTCCTGAGCTGATTTCATCCGTTGTTTTATTAATTGGACTTTCTCAATCAGCTTCAACGGCCTTGGAAGGTTTTTCCAATTTCTCACCTTTCTTAACACCTTCTTGTTTAGTCCATCTCCACTCTTCCAGGTCAAAGAATAACGGAGAACGACACTTCCTACCATAAAGTAGCTCGTACGGTGCCATTCCAATCGAAGCCTGAAAACTGTTATTGTACGCAAACTCAATCAAAGGTAGCTGATCATGCCAAGAAGACTGAAAATCCAAAGAACAAGCTCTAAGCAAATCGTCGAGATACCTTATTAATCTCTCGGACTGACCATCCGTCTGAGGATGAAAAGCTGTACTAAACTGGAGCTTCGTACCCAAAACCTCTTGCAATTCACGCCACAACCTCGAAGTGAACCGTGGATCTCTGTCAGAAACTATACTAATCAGAATCCCATGAAGTCTAACAATCTCCCGGTTATAAAGCTCGGCTAGCTTGCGAATCTTATACGACATCCGAACCGGTAGAAAATGTGCAGACTTCGTCAAACGATCCACAATTACCCAAATCCCATCAAATCCACCTTTCACCTTAGGTAATCCGGACACGAAACCCATCGTCACCTGTTCCCACTTCCACTCAGGAATAGGTAACGGCTGAAGAAGACCTCCCGGTTTCTGATGCTCGGCTTTCACTTTTTGACAAGTGAGACAATGCCTCACAAACTCGGCCACATCTTTCTTCAATCTACGCCACCAATAATATTGCCTTAAATCCTTATACATCTTGTTTCCTCCGGGGTGGATAGAATAAACCGATCTGTGAGCTTCCTCGAGCAATACCCGTTTCAACTCTTCGGTTACAACCACTCGGTTCTTGAAACGAAGAAGACCGGTTTCATCGAACCCGAATGGACACTCCGGATCAGCTCTTGCCTTAGCTACCAATCTCTGAACTTCCATATCCGTACTCTGAGCCTCAAACAACCTTTGCTTCAACTCTGGCTGGACCGAAATATTAGAAACTCGAGCCTTTAAAACAATTGGCTCGATTCCACTACTTTCACCCACTTCCAAGCTCGACACACTAGCCTTCCTACTAAGTGCATCGGCGACCACGTTGGCTTTACCAGGATGGTTCTTGATCGTGCAATCATAATCTTCCAACCTTTCCATCCAACGTCGCTGCCTCATATTCAAATCCTTCTGAGTGAATAAATACTGGAGGCTTTTGTGGTCGGTGAAAATCTAGAAAGACACCCCGTACAAATAATATCTCCACTTCCCAAGTGCAAAGACTATGGCGGCGAGTTCAAGATCATGTGTCGGATAATTCTTCTCATGCTCTTTCAACTTTCGGGATGCATAAGCAATTACCTTATCTTTCTGAGTCAACACACATCCCAAGCCTTCCTTAGAAGCATCCGTATAAACAGCATACCCTTCAGAACCTTCCGGAAGGGCTAACACTGGAGCAGACACTAACTTTTCTTTCAAGAAAGTGAAACTCTTCTCACAATCTTCATCCCAATCGAATTTCACATTCTTCTTCGTCAACCGGGTTAAAGGAACTGCTAACTTGGAGAAATCCTTAACAAACCTCCGGTAATAACCTGCCAATCCCAAGAAACTCCTAATCTCAGAAGCATTCCTAGGTTTCTCCCACTTCAAAACCGACTCAATCTTGGAAGGATCGACTTCCAAACCACTGCCCGAAATCACGTGACCCAAGAATGACACCCTGCCAATCCAGAACTCACACTTGCTGAATTTGGCAAACAACTGATGCTCCTTCAAAGTCCTTAATACCAACTGAAGGTGTCTTGCATGCTCCTCGGCAGACTTTGAGAAAACCAGGATATCATCAATAAAAATGACCACGAGCTTATCCGGAAAAGGCCTGAAAATCCTGTACATCATACCCATAAAAGCTGCTGGGGCATTGGTCAAACCAAACGGCATCACAACGAACTCATAATGCCCGTACCGAGTGTTAAATCCTGTCTTAGAAATATCCCCTGCTCGGATACATAGCTGATAGTATCCTTGTCTCAAATCCAATTTCGAATAGACCTTCGAGCCTTGAAGTATGTCAAACAACTCCTCGATATGTGGAAGAGGATACTTGTTCTTGATCGTCATCCGGTTCAACTCCCTATAGTCTATACACATTCTCAAGGTTCCGTCCTTCTTCTTTACAAACAAAACCGGTGCACCCCAGGGAGAAGAACTCGGTCTAATGTACCCAATCTCCAACAACGCATCAAGTTGAGTCTTCATCTCTTTCAACTCGGTCGGAGCCATACGATACGGAGTCTTGGAGTATGGCTCTGCATTCGGGTACAAATCAACCACAAACTCAATTTCCCGTTCTGGAGGTAAAGAATCCAATTCCTCAGGAAAGACCTCGGGAAACTCCTTCACTACTTCCGTTTCTTCCAGCTTACTTTGATCCTTGGGTTTGTTGAGAATATAAGCAATGAAACCCGTGGCTCCCTCTCGAACCAACTTATGAGCTTTAGAAAAAGAAAGTAGCGGTACAGTCTTGGAACTCCAACCCACTACCAAATCCGATCCCAACTGAACCTTCTTCGCTCTACAATCAACTGTGGCAGAATGTCTGTACAACCAATCCATGCCAAAAATAGATCCATAGCAAGTTATCGGCAGCTCAATGAAGTCTGATAAGAAAACTCGACCCTCGATGCTCACCGGAACCTCTCTGAACACCCGATCAGATTCTAAACTACCACCAAACGGAGTACTAACCACATAACATGCAGAAGAATGAGTAACAGGCAAAGGCAAAGAAACAGATATAGCACTCGAAAGAAAGGAGTGAGTAGCTCCCGGATCAAACAACGTATGAATGTTCGTGCCATGTATGCAAATGGTACCTTCAACTACCGCGGCTGGATCAATATCAGCATCCTGCTGCTCACCCTCCAAAGCGTAAGCACGAGCCCTAATCAGTGGTCTCGGTGCTCCCGGTGGTGGTATCCTGCGATCCGGACAGCCGTCTACCATATGCTCATCACTCCCACAAAGTAGGCATAAACCCAGACGCCTCCTGCAGTTATCATAGACGTGTGTCCTCTGTCCGCAAAAGGTACAAGAAGGCCTCTCGGGTGGTGGTGGCAAAGCTGGAGCAACTGGAGCTCGAATCACTGTTCCTGCTGGTCGGGGCTTCTTCCCTGGGCCCTGTGGAGCTGGTGGTGGAGAAGAATAAACCATCGGCCTCTTGCCTGAAGCAGAACCCGAGCCTGAACCCTTATACCCTGATCCGGCACCTCTGAAACCCGATCCAGACCCTGAACCCGAACCTGAGCCTGAACGGTAAGTAGACCGCCTCGCATTCACTGAATCCTCAACCAATAGTGCCTTCTTGGTAGCCTTCACCCAAGTACTCCTGTTGACCGCCTCAATCGCTGCCTGAATATCCGGTCTAAGGCCCTGAACAAACTGCATCGCCTTATGGAAATCATCACTCGCTATATTAGGAGCATAGCGGGATAATCTCTCAAACTCGGGGTTATACTCTGAGACCGATCTGTTTCCTTGCTTCAATTCTGTAAATTCCTTCAATCTCCTAGTGCGAGAAGATGGAGGAATGAACTTGTTCTGGAACTCTCTGACAAAGACTGCCCAATTCACTTCCTCACCTGCAGCAGCTAACACAATCTGGACACTCTCCCACCATGAGTATGCCTCGCCCTGAATCAAAGAAATAGTGCATCGGGCCTTCTCCCGGGACCCACACGGGATAAGCTCCCAAATCCTCTCAATCTCCCTAAGCCACTGCTAGGCCTGTATATCATTCCCTTTATAAAACTTGGGAGGATGCTGGTTCTGAAACTCCCGAAAAACAGCTGAAATCTGTGCCCCTGGCTGTGGTGGTGGAACTGGTGGTGCTGGAGGAACATAATCCCGAACTCTCTGATCAATAAGACCCACCACTGCGTTCATGAAATCCTGTGGCTGAGCCTGAGGAGGTGGAGGAGGAGGTGGTGATCTCTCCCGGCGATGATGACGATGATGTCGATGTCTAGGAGAACGACCACGATGATGTCTATCGCGAGCCATCCTGAAATCAAGTCACTATTGTGCATGTTCGATTAGTAATGCCAATGTGTGCAAATAAGTCAAGATTGCACATAAGTTATAAAGTTCGAACAATTCACCAAATTCAAGTAAGTCCAAAGAGGTCAAGTAGGTTCAAATATATCAAATAACAATGCAAGACTCTCAAGTTTACAATTAGTTCCTATGCCGTGCGACCTAGACTCACAAGACACGACACTAGAGACCCGGTTTTGCAACCGAGATCTGATACCACCGTAGGATGTAGCACCCGGAACGCTAGGCACCACATCCCCTGCACTATAGCTCTAATCCACATATGAAATGGACAATCCATACATGAATCAAAGCTATAGCGAACGGGAGACAATAAAATGACTCAAGGCTAGGCGGGTACCCTAAATTTAAAACCAACCAACAATCAAGTCAGAGTATTAAAAAGCGGAAGCAATAACATTCATTCTATACGTATAGGTACCATATTTATTTATTTACTTATAGATACCGACAATTACACTATCAATACAATATCATCTCCACAACAAAATAGATAACAAGGCATGATACAAAATATCCCAAGCTATACATGAACAAAATGTGGGAATGAAGTGTGCTAGACCCAAATTTAAAGACCACTAGACTCTAAATTCCCGCCTAGCACGCCCTGCAAAACACTGAAAAGTTGAGGTGTCAGTCCAACACAGACTGAGCGAGGGGTATAAATAATTATAAGCGCACATACATGCAGGTCTTAATCTCGGGTAATAATTTTTGGAAAACAATACAATTTAGTAAAATAAAAGATTCTATCGCCCGAGGTTACAACTAATTCAATTGCAATTTAATCAATTCAATACAATCAATTGTGGCCCGGCGAGTGGGGCAATTCTCCTACCTTACACCGACTGTGTACAATCAATCAATCAATCAATTATCAGGTGATTAGGTGATCAAGCAATTCATTAATGTGCACAATTAGCAAGTTCAATAACGCCTTCTTCATCCGGGTGATCGTGGGATTGCAAGGCCCCACCATCCAATCAATCTGGGCAGAGGGTACATGAATCCCTATGCCCGGAACTCCTTCCTCCCCTAATCTCCTAGAGGGTTCAGGGTTCATCCCAGTTTGGTGAGGATAGCTCTCGAGTTACCCGTCAGCCCGTGCTTTCCCGGTTGGCTCGAGTCACTACCCTCGGGCCCACAGTGCAATACAATACTCGCCAAATCAATCAATCAATCCCTTCAATAGTTCGGTAAAACATTTGAAAACCAATCTCAATTGAAAACTATAAGTATAAAGATAGGTTTTGGCTTAAAACTTCACATAGGGTTGTACGGGTCCTATGTATCTAAAATTAAACCTCACCTGAACGACCCAAAAATATCCAAGGAAACAGCTCACGGGGCCTGCTCCTCGTCACCAGGAAGCTGGTCTGTGCAAGAAAGACAAATGTCCGTGAAACACGACTCAAAATGTACCAAATATGACGAACGGCGGAAATGCAATGAGACGACGGGAAAAATACAATGTACCATGAAAATATTGCGTTTTGACATGTATTCAGTCATATAATAGCAATTAGGGGTCAAAGATGCCGTCGGAACGAGGTGCTAAAAATGCAATTTTATGCAGTGAATTTTGGACACTTTCTGGACTATGGGAACGGCCGTTCCGGCTTCCCTTTGAAAATGGGAAGGGCCGTTCCCATGGCCTACAGAAACGCGCCAGCGTTTCTTAAAAGGGAAAAACGTTTTAGCTGGGAACGACCCTTCCGGCTCAAAGGCCAAAATGGGAACGGCCGTTCCCAGTCTCGCTGGCCTACTGTCTCAGAATCATGGGAACGGCCGTTCCAGTTTTTAACTGGGGTTGGGAAGGGCCGTTCCCAAAATACGTGAGCAGCTGAATATGCAGAACAGAACAGAGCAACACGAAGCAACAACAATCAACCACCAAAAATGGATCAAACTCAAGATGTAATGCACATATTTGATGCAATAAACATACTAGCTTACATATAATCAATAACAATTCATTTAAACACTCATTTCAATGCTAGATCATCAATAATCCATCAATCCAAACCCATATCAACACTCATGCTCCAAGTCCAGAAATCACAAGTTATATGCATCAATCTTGAGCTTAATGATCACAAACATATTTCCAACAACCAATACACAATTTACTCAAACTATAACAAAGCCCTATCTATCACATTTATTCAAGAAAATCATGAAATCTCCAAAAATACCTCAAATGTAAGAAATGGAAGCTAGGATGAAGATATGATGTTGATGATGTTCCAAAGATCACAAAACCCACAATTATGATGCTTGAATGATAAAATCTCCCTCTTATCCAAGAAGGGTTTGTCTCGGTTGAGCAAGGAAGCAAGAACAAGGGATGAAATATTTTGGTATGAAATGGGAAGCCAAGGTACGTGAATGCTGCTATGAAAAAGGGAAGAGATGGCCAATTTGCAATTAAATCCCTTCACTTAGTAAGTTATGCAATTAAGTCCAACTCCAATATTAAATGACCAATTAGGTCCAATGCAATTAGATCCCAAATTCAAGAAAATGAGCAATTAAGGCCATAAAAGAATTAAATCACATTCGGGAAAATAATTCACATTGCAATCATGTTCAATTTATCCGATAAATATGATATGATATGAATTTTCAATAAAATGTCAAGAATATAATTTTATAAAATTATGTCATGCTATGGAAAATTAAAGAAATGAACAATTAATAATTAAAAGCTAACTCTCGAACGCACACGTGTCGATCATACCTGAAATGCCGAAAGCTGGGGCGTTACATGGGGGGGTTATTTTATTTCTCTCCCGTTCGCTATGGTTTGATACGGGTGCGGACTCCCCATTTCGTTACTCGTGTTGAGCCATAGTGCGGGGGATGTGGTGGCTCCCGTGCGGGGTGCTACACATTTGCTGAAGCAGCACTATGCCATTTTATTCGAGAGACCTCAAAGAACCTATACCTACTTTCTTAGAATTTTTCAACTCTCTTTTCAATGCTTTGAGGTTTCGTTTATGTGTCTAGAGCAATTTATGAATTTATTTTCAAATAAAAATTTCCGTCGTAGGATATATTTCCTTCGATATGATGATTTAACCCTTGAGATCATCACCATAACGTTCCTCGATTTTTCCTACACTTTTGGAAAGCTTTTTGGACCTTCAAATCATAATCTAATTATTTATTTCATAATTAAAATAATTTTCGAAATTCCAGAAAACCCTATCTTCCGGAGCTTATAACTTTTAAATCGTACGTCCGATTTTGACCCGTGAGTAACCGTTTCGAAGCTAATATTATTTACTAACTCTTGGGCACTTTTCCAACTCCAAAAATATGCAGGAAAGCGGTGAAATTACCAGAATACCCCCTGTCATGACAATTATGTAAAGAAGGAAACCTATTTATGGAAATTTCATAAAATACCCCACCTCAAGTCCCTGGAATAAATATTTTTTGCACTCTAGTCCTTCCCAACAACTATAAATAAGTGTGTTGGGGTCTCATTCTCTCCCTCACACCACCAAAACCGCCACCCCCCCCCCACTTGAAGAGGTTAGTTTTCTTTATTATTTTATGTTTTAATTAGTTTAAATTATGTTTTAAATTATGTTTTAATTTAGGTTTTAATTTATGTTCTTATTTTATGGTTTAATTATGTTAGATTTTAGGTTGTAATATATGTTTTATTTTGTGCATGAATTATGTGATTTAATTTGCTTTAAATATTCATGAATTTATGAATTATGTTTCTTATAGTATAGTTTATTATGAAACGTGTTACATAATCTAATTATGTTACAATTTAATTATGTGACAATTATTGTGACATGTTATATGTTACATTTTAATTATTTTATGATCATACTTAGGTAATTTAATTTATTACATGATTTAATTTAATGTTGCATGCTATTTAATGTTACATAATTAAAGTATAACCTATAGTTTTAAATGTTACATGTTTAATTAATTGTTACATAATTATACTTGACCAATTGATATATGTTATGGTATACATGTATAATATATGTATACGTATTTGATCCCAATATGTATAAATACGTGTATACTTTCGTATAAATACCAAGTGTATTTTCTAAATAAATACGTATGTACTTTTGTATAAATACCGTATGTATTCTAGTATAAGTACCGCATGTATGTATAAATACTGTATGTACCCTGTATAGATACTGTAGAAATACGATAGGTATCCCCTTATAAATACCGTATACATACAGTATAAATACATGTATACATACAGTATAAGTACAGTATACATACAATATATATACCGTATACTTGAATAGTGACCTTTGACCATTGACCTTGACCTTTGACCCTTGACCATTGACTTTAACCATTGACTTTGACCTTGACCAAGAATTTTGAGTTTTAACCTAAATGATCGTTTTGGAGAGACGAATTCAACGGTCGAAGCCTTTTTCGAAAATTCTCAAAAACAGGGGATCAAAGCAGGTTTCAGAGTTCACATTCCTTTCTTAAATGAGATTGTTTTAAGACCCTAAGAATATATACCCTTGAGTTCTTGACACGAGCTTTCAACTGAAACTAATCATTTACTTGAATCCTTTCTTTGAAAAGATTTTTTCTTGTTTAAGTGTTCCGCATTCTTGTTGATCTTATACTTCAATACTTGGATATCCTCACCCAATCATGAATCATTAATATAGTTTGGAACTTAGTTCTTTAAGGCTCATGTCTATGATCATAAATTGATTAAAGATTGTTTGATTTGTATTGATCTATTAACTCAAGATTAAGGATAACTCGCAATCAATGTTCCATTCTTAGTTAAATGATTCTCCTGCATTAAATGGTATTACTCTCCTACGTACTGCGTTACATGAATCCAATTATGCCCTCATGCTTTGAAGATTATTGAATAATTATCACGAAATCTCGCCACATGATATGATATGCTTTGATAATGTTTCATCCTGTACATATGATATCGTTATGTTCTATTGAATGACTTGAGGTCGTCCCTACTTGTTTATGTGACTATATGGTTTATGGATAGAAGCTTAATCATTCACCACTCACAGTGAAGCCCGGATTTACTGTGCCTCTGGTATTATTGCATAATACCGTTTCTGTAGGTGAGGTTTAAACTATTTCAACTGGAATCATGAATATTCCTACGTATTCAAATGATTTCAAAATCAACGCCTTCGGGTGTAAAGATTCTTATCTATCAAGTTAAACGTTTTCCCGTTTTGGGACAATGCTTCAAGTTTAAAGTCAATGATCTCTTATATACGTTTTGTTCACTATTATAGTGCTTTGAGTAAAGGTTCAGTCTTCTGAACTCTGTGTGCTTATGCACTTTTGTTATCCTGATTGCAAGCTTTGGAAATTTTGTTATGTTGGGCCCTGGCGGTATGGTTAAGTAGTAGACCGGGAGGCGTGCGCCAATGGCCACTATGATACTGGCCGCCGTACTGACCTTGGTGATGTTTTAATCGGAGGTTGGTTACTCCACATCGAAGGTTGGGAGACGTGGTAAATTCCTCCCATTTCGGACGTCACAGCGGGGTAGCTCCCTGGGCGCGACAATAAGGGGAGAAGGGGTGGTGCATGTGTATATGGGTGTCGGGGTCCTAATAGATCTCGATACCAACTTTGTAAATGTTTTTGAGGAGCAAAGGATGGATATGGCCTAGCTTGCGGGCAACTTTGATTTTAATGTCTGGTTCATATTTTTGGAAAATATCCCATACCCTGTTCCCCGTTTATAAAGTAAATATGAACCAGAACCTCTGATGTGTGTACATGTGTGTGCTTGCTTGGAAATCTTGTTTCAAAGTAATGTTTTGAAGTACGATTCTGAAATAAAGATTCTGAAATTCAGTTATAAAGTATAGTTGCGAAGTAAATCCTTTTTTGAAAACCTAAAGTTTTAAGTACTTCTATTGTTTCAAAAGTCATGCCTCACTTAGTCCTTTTGACTAATACCTCCACCCTGTTTTTTGACTTCATGGTTTCAGGTTCAGTGATCGCTTGTTGGCTGGTATCTTGAAGTATAGGAAATCTTTTGTTGTGCTCTTATGGTCAGGTTCTTTTGAACCATCTTGGTCTCCACCCTCTTGATGATAATGTAGCGTTCAATTAGGTATTTATCGATCTAGCCTCCAGTGTCCTTTTTTACTTGTTTACACTAGTTATATTATCCCTTGACACTCCATCGAAATGTCTCTTTCAATACTTAATTCCTGTATAGTCCTTGTACTTGGTTACTAGCCTCTTGTGTCTCCTGATTCATGTTTTGAAAGTTTTAAATTTCTCATATTTCCGCTGCAATGTTCCCTTCTAGTACTCTGATCTTGTAATGTTTTGTCCGTTCATCGGCGTGCTTCTTGGGTGCTAGGTCCCCTAGACACTTGAGAGGTACGACGGTGCGGGATTGTGGCCCCTTCGGGGTGCTACACAATCTTACAATCTCTTTTTGATATAACTTTTCTAAAGAACTGTCCTTGACAATAGTCTTGACTAGTAGAAAGTGTGCAGAATTGGGTAGCCGGTCAATCATAACCCATATATTGTCATATCCTCCTTTATTCTTTGAAAATCCTATAATAAAATCTATAGTTATCTATTCCCATTTTCAGGTAAGAATTGACAGTGTTTGTAACTTTCCTCTGCTTCTGGTGTTCTATTTTAACTCGTTGGTAGGTCAAGAACCTTTTGACATAGTTAGAAATATCTTGTTTCATTCCATTCCACCAGAAATGTTTCTTGAGATCATGATACATCTTGGTTCATCCGGGATGTATCGTATATCCAGTCTTATGTGCCTCATCTAGAATTTTCTTTCAAACCGTAGGAGGTACACAGACTCGCCCTTTATATCTCAAGATTCCGTGTTCATCTTTCGTGAATTTGGTCTCAATATCTTTTTCTTTAGAATTGAGACACTTCTTGATCCATTCATCCTGTACTTGGGCTTCTCTAAGCCTTTCCTTTAACGGCGAGGATATCACTATATTAGCTAATCGAGATTTTGAGATGACAGTTACGGGCTCACTTCTCTTGTATAATGTTGCCAGGCTAGACTTTCGACTTAAAGCGTCTGCCACTACATTGGCCTTTCTTGGATGGTACTGTATTACGTAGTCGTAATCTTCCAAGAATTCCATCCATCTTCTTTACCTCATATTCAACTCCTTTTGAGAGAATAAGTATCTCAGGCTCTTGTGGTCTGTGAAGACTTCAAAAGTCACCCCGTATAGGTAATGTCTCCACTTAGCGAGGGCAAATACAATCACCGCTAACTCTAGATCATGTGTTGGGTAACTCTATTCATGGGGCTTGAGTTTTCTTGATGCATAGGCTATGACTTTGTCATGTTGTATTAGGACACATCCTAATCCTTCTTTAGATGCATCTGTATAGGCCATGTAACCTTCTTTCCCTTCAGGTAAGGCTAGTATTGGAGCAGACGTTAACCTTCGCTTTAATTCTTGAAAACTCTGCTCGTAGTTTTCCGTCCATTCTAATTTGCCTTCTTTCTTTGTTAATTGGTAAGTGGTTCAGCTGTCTTGGAGAAATATTTCACAAATCTCCTATAATAGTCTGCAAGCCTTAGAAAACTTTTAACTTCAGATGGATTCTTTGGTGTTTGCCAATTTATCACTGTTTCGACCTTTGAAGGGTCTACTTCTATTCCAGATCGGATATTATGTGTCTAAGAAAAATCACTCTTTCCAACCAAAATTCGCACTTACTGAACTTCGCGTATAGCTTATGTTCTCTTAAGGTACTCAACACTATATGGAGGTGTTCAGCATGTTCTTTAAGGGTCATTGAAAACACCAGGATGTCATCGATAAAGATGACCACAAATTGATCCAAATATGGTTGGAATATCTGGTGCATTAGATCCATAAATGCAAACGGAGAATTCGTTAATCCAAAAGGCATCACTACAAACTCAAAGTGACCATAGCGAGTATTAAAGGCAGTCTTCGGAATATCCTCCTTTCTGATCCTTAATTGATAATACCCTTGCCTTAAATCCGGCTTGGAATACACTCGGGATCCTTAAAGAATATCAAACAATTCTTCGATATGGGGGAGAGGGTATTTATTCTTGATGGTCATACAATTGATTTCTCAGTAATCGATACACAATCGCAACGATCCATCCTTCTTCTTGACAAATAGCACAGGTTCTCCCCATGGGGATGTGCTAGGATGGATATATCATGTTTCTAATAACTCATCAAGTTGCTTCGTCAATTCTTAGAGTTCGGCTGGAGCCATTCGATGAGGTGTTTTGGAAAATGACTTAGCTCCGGGGACCAGGTCAATTACAAATTCTAATTCTCTGTCGGGAGGTAATGACTTCAGATGTTCAGGGAATACATCAGTAAACTCTTTTACTACTTCTACTTCCTCAATCTTGAGTTGATCTTTAGGTCTATTCATCAGGTATGGAAGGAATCCAGTGGCCCCTTTACTAATTAACTTCTTAGCTTTTGTTGCTGTAACCAGTGATATCGATTCTGTTTCTTCTATTGATACAAAGTTATCACCTTTTCCTAAGGTGACTTCTTTCTTGAAACAATCCAACTTATCATGATATTTACAAAGCCGATCTATCCCCAGAATTACTCCATATCTCAACATCGGTAATTCTATAAGATCTGTCGGATAGTATTGGGTACCAATCCATACCGAGCAGCGTTTATATCCTCTATCTGTTATAAGGTAAGTTCTCAAAGGAGAACTTACTTTGAGCACATAAGTAAATTGTTCAAGTGGAAAATTTAACGCGCACATAATTGTGGTGCAATGAATGAATGCGTGGCGCCAGGGTCTTATAAGGCAGTAACTGGCGTGTTTAAAATGCGTTCCTTTAATAGCTTTGGGGATATCATTTATAAGCTGCAATCACTCTTATCGAGATAATATAATGCATAATAGTTAAGAATGATTTATAGATGATCACATAAGGGAAAGTTTCCAAGTAATAGCAATTAATAAACACAACATCTTTAGCAAAAGTAAGGCATGTAAAGGTACAAGATTTCAATATGTTAATTTCCGGTCCTACTGGTATCTTGAAGTAAATCTAATAATTATAGACTTGAATGAGCTAGAAAGTGTAAGTGAAGGTTTCCACAAGTTGGGAATGCTAGTAAGATGATAAAGGAGATGTGGATCTTACAAGGAGATGTGGATCTTATAACCGAATCTACCAAAAAATTTGATAGTTTCAAAGTGTACTAAAGGATTCTAAAAAAACTCAGGATTTTGGGGTGGGCTAAAACTATATGGTTGACTTGATTGAGGAAGGGTTTTAGTACTACAATTGTAACAAAGCACATGCTGGTCGGTCGTCCCAAACAGTGATTGATCACAGTTTAAGCACTAAAAACATAAGAATACTTGTGAGACTCTATGAACCCCAGATTTTCGCAACCTGGAGCTCTGATACCACTTTAAGTTGTAGCGCTTTCTGAGCACTACAACCCCCGCACCATAATACTTCCCGAGTATAAGCCTAACACTTCGAAAAATACTACGGTGAACAGTATAGACGGTACTTAAATAGAGCGTGAGGTAAAATGCAACTGAAGAGACAGAGAGATTTAAAACCTTGTAAGTGGACAAAGGTGTTAATGCACATAATGAACAACTGCTATTACTGTTGATTGGAGTAACTGATATAAAGGGGAGTATATCATGGTCACGGGATGGTGTAAAACTTGAGGGCAGCTGATTTAAAACGTAAACATACTTAGCACTATGTATCCTTAGTATCAGTCCCGACCTACGGGGTATGACGTCTTACTGCTTCAAGATACCTCTAGATATCGATTCCCTCGATTCTTGAAATCATACATTTTAAAATAGACGAGGGGTTAGTCAAAGTGACTACGTGAAGGGGGTATCATAGTTTATAGATATGGGTATATATATATATATATATGTATATAGGACCAAGAAGATCTTGGTCTAAAATATTAGTAATAGGATATAGCAAATATAATACGGTTCATAATAAGTAGAAAATAGGGATAGAGGTGTATGGAAATTATTTATAAAAGTATGAACCTTTTAATAAAAGAGTTTGTATTACCCGCAAGTAAGGCCTCTCCAACAATACTCCTTAAATATTTGGTAAAAACAGTACCGGGCTGATCAAGACACCGGTACTTTAATAAAACAAAGTATGAAAATACCTCCGCTACTCCGTGGTGTCAATAGGGAATCAAACCCTAGAGACGATATATGTAATTAGTGGGAAATACGTTCCCGGGAGGTTATCTACCTTATCTCTTGGGCGTGGAGTAACTAACCTCCAGCTAAACCACTACCAAGAGTTGGTGGCGGTCTGTGGCACCAATAATACCCTCGGCCCTATACCTACCGGGTAATTGCTCAACACAGAAGCGCATCGGGGCCATTATAATCATGAATAATGATTTAATTGCTTAGTCGGGAATCAGTTCTTAGTAATAATAGGACTGAAATACATAATGTCCGGGTAAGATCTTGATTCCGACAAAAATTATTTTCCTCATAAAGAGGGATATTATACTGTAATAATGTGTATAGGTAGGAAATCAAATAATAGGTAGGTTCGAAAACCCTTTTTATATAGATACATAGATATAGGTATGATTCCAGTTGAAAATGTTTTAACCCTCACCTATACCGGTAGTCAGACGAAATCATGTGGATTTCATTGCTCGGTCCTAATTTCGCCTGAAAGTATTAACTACTATAGGCTTAGGACTATGTTCTTATTATTCTAATTTTAACCGTTTAAGGGAATTTAATTAATTAATTAGGCCTTAGGAAGTCTTTAACTAATCTAATATTTATTAATCACATTATGATCCTAATTAATCCAATAAAATTTAGGGTTAATTTGACAATATAGGTTAGGTTTTGAAATTATTTAACAATTTACCGATTTTTAGAAAAATTCGGATAAAATCTTTCTTTAAAAATTCCAAAACTTATTTTATATTATTTTTAAATAATTTTTTGAAATTTTATTAATAAATGTTGACCAAAAAGTCAAAATTACTATTGAAAATATTTACTATTCAATTTTCTAAGAATTGAACACTTTAAAACATAAAATTAATCTCACACACACACACTACCACACGCGCGCACACACACTAGTTCAATAACATCAAGATCATGTTCTTAGGTCTATAAATATGTTCATATAGGTTCATGATCATGTTTAACCAAATTTAGGTTCATAACATATAATTAAACTTAAAATGTAGCACTTTATGTAACTTTAGTCACAAAGCAATTCTAAATAAATTATTCTAAGCATGAATTTAATCAAATAAGATCATGAAGTTTTAAATATATGAATACACTATATCAAATCATAAATCATGCATTTAATTAAATAAAATTCATATATGCAACCACATTTTCGATAAAAGTAGCATAAATGACATATAAATTAAAAGATAAAATTCCTAAAGCATAATTTAATTAATCTAAGCATTCTATTCTCATAATACCTTACGAACATATCATAAAGTATGAAATAATAAAAGAAAAACACACACCTTAGAGAGAGAGAGCTTGGGGACGTGAGTTGGGGGAGAGAGTGAGTGATTTTTTTGTGTGAATTTTGTGAATGCTTCCTAGGATATTTATAGGTATGGTTTGGGGGCTTAAGGTGTAATTTCTAATTATTTAGGCTGATGAGTAATAATGTAGGGTAGCTAGGTGTATTCTTGTAGAGTATTTAGGTGTATAGGTGATGTATATGCTTATGTATACATATGTGATGTAAAAATTAGGTCATCATAAAATAATTCTAAAATAGGGTGAAAATAGTACTTAAATCATTCAAGAATCTCTAGGCTAGAGTTTAAAATTGGAAAAGTTGTAAAAAAAAATGAGAATTGAAAGAGCTTTCTAATGGTTATAAACACTTAACGTTTAAACGTCTAACTTTAAAGTAGTAAGCGTTTGGAATGTTGAAAAATATGAGAAAATACTCAAAATGGAGCTAGGATGTGAATTAATTTCCGAAAAAGTGTTCATGATTCTTAAAATAATTTAAGTATTATTTTGAGTATAATATTGGACACCAAATGTTGTACGGTTAGAAAGTTAGTTTTTACGGCGAGAATAGTACTTTAGGAAAAATAGGAAAATTTTATAAAACAATCTAGGAGTTGAATTAAGGTTTGGAAAAGGTCCTAAAATTCATAAAATAATCAGAGGATAGTTTTGGATGTAATATTGGATAGGAAAAACGTTGAATTTTGAAAATCTCTAAATTAGGGTTAAAGTAGGGTTTTTGGCCGGTTTTGGCTACTACAGGAGCTACAATGAGAATTAGGGTTTGGGAATGATATCATAATTCATAAAATTTTGTAAGGATTCATTTGAACCCAATATTGGATAGGTAAAGATGTCCCGAAAAATTTCTACATAATTGGGTGAATAGTAACTAGGGACCTAAAGGGAATTTTTGAAAAATAATTTTCAAAGCTTATCTCGGTATAATAAAAGCTAGGATATGAGTCCGAAAATGTGGAATCTAACCTTCTAGAGCTTTATGAGGAATATGTGAAGGTTTTAGGTTCGGTAGATGAATAGTGATAGGTATTTCAAAATAAGGTACGAATCAAATTTGAAATGTAAAGGCATATAATTCACATAAACTGAAAAGCATGATGGATTGAGGCTATAAACGCTTTTCTCTTAATCCTTTACTTACCCGTGTTATCCTAATCTTGAAATCTGGGTTGTTACAGTTGAGGTTGGTCAGATATGTTATGTTTATAAGTTTTCTGTTTTAGTTCTATTCTGATATGATTTGAGGAGTTTGGAGGAGTCTGAGCTCGTACCCGCCGAGCATTCTGTTCTGTCTGTTTTGTTAAGTTTGTGAAACGGGGATAGATTATTAATTAAGTTAAAATTTAGAAATGTTTTAACAAGTTCAGTTAAGTTCTGAAATATGTTAAGAAAGGATAAGTTTTGATAAGAAATGTTTAATAAGCTATGTTATGAAACGTATGTATGTTATGTATAAGATAAGTTCGTTTTGTTTGGTTCTGCTAAGTAATCCCTATATGTATATATCACGAAAAAATATTTTGGTGTGCAAAAACTATCCCCGAATTCATTAACATTATGATTTTTATATGTGCTTTGCTCTGTTATATATATAATGTGAGTAGGTAGCCCCTCACTCAATTAGTGTGACTGATCCCCTCCCTCCCCATGTTTTTAGTTTGCAGGTTTCTGATACGTTGCATATTTGTTGAATTATTGGGCTTAAGATTGATATATTTAGCCCCATGACTTAGTTTAATTGTAGAGACTTAATTGATCTTATGCTTCTTTGTAGGAAAGATATGACTTGCTGAATTTTGGAGATTTTGGTGATATTTTAAAGTAGCAGACGTAAATGATGATTAAAGAGGCATTTGATTTGTAAAGGCAAGAATGGGCTTTGGGCTACAATGAATATCTTTGGTAGCAGCACAAGAGGAAGCCCATTTGTTCCAATTGAAGAGCCCGTCCACGCAGCACAAAAGGAGGCCTAGTTTTACCTTACAAAGACACAATTAAAGAGTCCATTAAACTTTGACTTAGGACATTAATTGGCATAGGAGAGCTGCTGCACTTCTGGAAAGTTACAAGGTGACATTACCTTGGGAATTATTATTCATAAATGGGTACAAGCACGTGGAGAACATGGCTAGAAATAGATGGACGAAGTCTCCATCCTTTGCACTACATAAGGACACGGTAGCAACTGGATGAAGGAAACACACACTCTGAATCTCATACACACTGAAAGCACGCAGTAACTCTTGTTCGTCGGGGAAGAGATTTCGAGCGTCGAATAGTTTACTTCTCCTTTCCTTTCTTTGTTTTTGTTTTAACTCTATGTTGAATACTCGACTTTGTTCGTTTGTTTTCGTTATGAGTAGCTAAGTTTATTTTCTAGTTGGGATGTCCTATGTGATGCATTAGACCTGTGAGATATACCCTTTTAATTTAATTAGTTTACGTTATTTGTTTTATTCCCGTTTTTCATGATATTATGAGTTAATTTGATTCTTTGATTTAGGGCCCGAGTCTTGGAGTTGTTAATGCATATATAGTTAGTTAATTTATTTGGCAGTGTTAGCTAGATGATTAACGGCGTAGCAATCAACACTAGGGCATTAAGCTTGTCTGAATTCGTGTTGTGGAATAATTCGATATAATTAGGTGAAATACGAGTCCGTTCTAAACCAATTAGGACTAGTGTTTCTTTCGATCTAATTAGGTGAAATACGAGTTCGTTCTAAACTAATTAGGACTAGTGTTTCTTTAGCTCTTAAAGCGGTTAAATCGATTGAAATTTTGAGAGAGTTTTCGATTGGATCATCAATTAGCTAGGGGATGATTATTAGGAGTTTCTTTTAGTCAATCTAAAATTAAGAAGAAACGAGGGAGTCAGAGGTAGTTGGCAACTATAGCTAGTCTAACGTTAAATTAGTTAAAATAATTGAATCGATGTTCGTGGTCTATTGCATGACTAGGGAAGTTGTAACACCCCCGGAGCGAAGGGTGCCACATCCCCAGCACTAAGGTCTAACACGAGTAACGAAATAGGGAGTTCGCACCCGTATCAAACCATAGCGAACAGGAGACACACACACAACTCACACCCTCGCTAGGCGGCCTAAACCCCCAAGAACTGCGCAAATTGAAATCAGAGTAGCGGAAGCAATTCAACATACAAAAATCCCAAGATCATCACATATACATAATCGAAAGGGGAAGGGTCAAATATTCAAGCTACAAGCTAGCTCATATACAAAATATACATTGCCGTCATGGCCAAAATAGCGTAAGTGTAATCAGATTACATGATCCAAAATACATAAGTGAGAGGGAAAGTAATCCACTTCGATGCATGCGGACTCAAGCTATACCACAAGTAAACTAAAAGACACTTGCCGCCTAGCTTGACTCGGAAGAACCTGCAAACTCAAAAGAAAGGAAAAAGGGGAAAACAACAACGAGGGTTAGTCCTAGTGACTAGTGAGGGGCTAACTCACGCACCCGATATACATATAGAGCAAAGCAAATAAGCAAAACCAAAGGATCTGTGGACCGAGAGTAGTTTTTGCAAGCCAAAGTAATTCCCGTGATATAGATATACATAGTTTAAAGAAAAGGCAAAAGGCCAAATGCCAAATCCCAACTTTTAGGTAATTTAAGAATCCACTCTCGTTCCATAGATCATACTAAGCTAAACCAACTCGGCGAGTACGAGTCACACACATCCCAACTTCCATATACGAAGAACAAAGCAAAACAAAACAAATCAGAATCCATCCCCAACACCGGTTGATAGAAGGGTTGATCGACCCTAACTATCCACATACACAGACGAGACAAGGTTTAATTACTACCTTGAAACCTTCGGCGGTTGCCTCTTCCGGCTCAAGAGAAACACCCTTCCTCAACCTCCCAAGGTTGGGTGAAACTCTAAAATAGAGGTGTTGATGGAAGAGCTCGGCGACCCCTCGGTCGTCCCGAGATTACCATACCACACTCCGGGGCCCAAACAGATCACGAAATCACACATACAAAGTACAAAGCTTATCTTTCAAAGCCACATCTCGCTTACACACACACACTTGCACAAAGCTAAACTTTTCGAACGAAGGCAAAATAGCTTACATATTTATACAAAACGTTTTCCAACTCTTATAACAAATGGGACAAACCCGCAACATATGTATCATACACATATTTACCATATATTATACGTATTCGCATGCGAGGCTTCAAATCAAATAGGGTCATAGGTCGAATAACTAAAAGAACAAAAACCTCACCTTGTCAAAGTGCGTAGTGGAGACAAAAGTGTGACAACCGGACACCTACGGAGCAAGCTCCTCCTCAACAGGAAGATCCTCTGAACAAGACCAACAACAAAGAATACTCTCAGACTCAATATGAACCACATTGATGCTCGGTATATGCATATGTATGATTATGATGCGAATGATATGAAATGAATTCACATTTATGCCATTTACGATCATACAATGCACATCAGAACATATATCATAAACGAGGACGTAAATCAAGTCACAAATTCATAACATAAGGCTTAACACATAATATGACAAGTCAATCATGCATACACATCAAAAACGAGGCAAGAAGAAACAACAAGAAGCAACGAAAAGGTGAAAGAAATCTCCTCGGACGCCACCCTGTTGGACACGGCCGTGTCAGAAATGCAAAGGGGACGGACACGGCCGTGTCAGGCGAAATAATTCGAAAAAAAACATTTCTGAGACCTCAATACGGCCGTGTCCATTTTCCTTTATAGCCTGACACGGCCGTGTCAGGCGTTCGGGCTGGAAAAAAAATAACGCAGCAGCTCCGAATTTTGAAGGCAAAAATAGGGGATTTCGATTGGGGGCTCTTAGGAGTCTCTTATGCCATTGAAAACACATATATCAAGCATCAAAATAACACCAAACCAACATAGATTCATGCCATAAAAGGTGAAATAACTTCATCTCCAAAAATGCAAGCATCAAAGCAAGAAAAGGGGAAGAATGCATCAAATTATCATCCAAGAGCTCAAGCATTCATTAATGGAAAATTGATCATATTCCAACTACCATGAAAGGAGAAGCAATAAATTTCAAGAATCAAGTCATAGAAGCATTAAATCATCATCATATCTCAAGGAAACAAGAATGGAGCAAGAATCAACAAATTTCTTCCAACTTCCACTATTTACATGCTTGGGCATAACTCATGAATCAACCAAGGAAATGAGCTCAAGATCACATAAAAGAAAGAAGAGAGTGTGTAGATTACAACCATGAACTTACCTTTCAAGTTGGAGAAGCTAAGGTGGTGATTTCAGCTCAAAAATCACAAAATGGACAAAGGGGTTTCTCCTTCCTTCTTTTGCCTTGGAGCTGAACGAGATTGGGGCAAAGAGAGAGGGAATGGCTCGGTTACAAGGGGTTTAGGGGCTGAAATGGGTAGTTAACACAAGGCATAAATCATGGTTAAGGCTTATTTGGGGTATAAGTGGGGTCCACAAGGCTATGCTAGGTCAAAAGGTAGCTTTCAAGCGTAAGGGGCTCGTTTCGGTTGAAATTCAAAGGTCTTAATGAACTTAGAAAAATGTGTGGCTTGTCCCATTGAACCTGAATCGTCGAAACGAGTTCCACGGAGGTGACGGAATTTGAATCCGAATTCCCGAACTCAAGATACGCGTCCCAAAACCCAAGGTGCGCTAAATGCTCTTTAGCCTCCTTTAGGTCCCGTCCCCAAAACGAACCCAAAAAGGCAATCAAAAAAAATACCAAAACATATAACGAGCATATAACCGAGTCCATGAAGCATATAATTAACACATATCACGAATTCACAAAAATCAGAATTAAATTTGAATTCAAAACAAGCAAAATACAAAGCAACGGAAAGTTAAACGTTTAAGCAATTAAATTCACGTTAACAATTAAATATCACGTAATCACTTAAGAAAATAATTAAATAGGCACATAATAGGTTACCTGAAAGTCTGATCAGTCGGGATGTTACAGAAGTCCCAATTAGTTGTTGTCTATTGAATTTTATCCGAGTTTAATTCTAGTTCTTGTTAGTTTAATTGTTGATTGTTTATTTTTAGTTAAAATTATTGTTAGTTTAATCTAAAACTTGAAGGAACCCCCCCCTCCCCCCCCCCCCCCAAGGCCAATTTTAATTATTTGTTTCATATCTTGGCAAATTAAAAGATACAAAATTTATCCAATTCTCGAGGATCGACACCCGTTGCCACTATTTTACAATTTAATTTTGTGCAATACTTGGGGTTTAATTTTGGTGGTCACGACACACATCAAATTTTTGGCGCCGTTGCTGGGGATTGGTAATTAATTTTCTTTCTTTTCTTATGCCTAGGGGCCTTCGTTCAGGATAACTTGCTGCATACAACCCTGAGATTGATAAGACCTCAAGGAAGCTTAGAAAGTGGGCTAGAAAAAGGAAAGAGCAGACAACAGTTGGCGAAAGTTCAAAACTGTTTACTGATACAAATTATGAACAAGAATTCGAAGTTGAACATCTGACTGACGAGAAGCCTGACGGTGATCCGGGACCTTGCTCGACCCACTGAACCACAACAGCCACTGTGTATTACCTTTCCAGACCTGTAGGAAGGCTTTGAACTAAAATCAGGACTCATCCATTTGTTGCCAACCTTCCGAGGGTTGGAGAATGAAGATCCAAACAAGCATTTGAAGGAGTTCCACCTTGTGTGCACATCCATGAAGCCATACAATGTCACGGAGGATCAAATTAAGCTAAGGGCTTTTTCGTTCTCATTGCAAGATGCAGCTAAGGAATGGTTATATTACTTAGCTTCGGGGACGGTCACAACTTGGGCGGAGATGTCAAGGTAATTTCTTGAGATATACTTTCCGGATTCTTGCGCTACGAACATTAGGAAAGAAATTTGTGGTGTTAAGCAAAAGGATTCAGAGAGCCTCTATGAATATTGGGAAAGGTTCAAGAGATTGCTAGCAAGCTGCCCCCAACATGAAATTTCGGTTCAATTGGTCATCCAATACTTCTATGAAGGCCTAACACTGATGGAATATAGAATGATGGATGCGGCAAGTGGTGGAGCTATTGTTAGCAAGACACCTGCTCAAGCTTATTTCAACCATGGACAGCAAATTCTCAATAATTTGGAGCTCGGGAGGATATACCAAGGATGGTAAATGAGGTAAAAGCAAATTCACTTGATGAAAGTAAGTCTTTGCTAACAACTTTGGTGCAGAAAATAAATGTAGGTACTAATCCACCCGCGAGAGTATGTGGCATTTGTACTAGCCCCGAGCACCCAACTGATGTGTGCCCTACACTCCACGAGGAGACACCCGCGAATGTGAATGCTATAGATTTTCAGCAGCGAAAGTTCGATCCTTACTCGAACACTTACAACCCCAGATGGAAGTATCACCGGCATTTCAGCTATGCCACTAATCAACGAAATAACCAAAACTTCCGTTCACCTCCACCGCAGCCACAACCATAACACCCTCTGGGTTCCGGTAAGCCTCTCAGAGAAATTGTTCGTATGCTGGCTACTAACACTGAAAAATATCTACAGGACACCTCGAGCAAGATTCAAAAGATGGAGGACACTTAAAGACCATGGAGACTCATATGGGACAAATTGGTCATCGGTTAGCAAATTGGAAAACCAAGGCAAACTACCATCGCAAACACACGACCCTAGGCACAATCTGAGTTCGATTGTGTTGCAAAATGGGAAGGAATTATAGCCTCCAGTCGATAGGAATCCCAAACGTGACCAGGAACAGGGCTCTAATGTAGACACTGAAAAGGCGTTTGAGAAGGATCCTGCCAGTGATCACAGACAGAATTCCAGTCAAGCTGAAAACACTCAGAAACCGAAACCTTTAGTAGTTCCACCACCATTTCCTCAAAGGTTGGCTCAGAGCAAGAAGGACAGAGAGGATAAGAGTATTATGGAGCTCTTTGAAAAGGTCGAAGTAAACATTCCACTTCTTGAGGCCATTAAACAGGTTCCACGCTACGTCAAATTCCTTAAGGAATTATGCACAAATAAACGTAAGTTGACAGGTAATGAGAAAGTGAGTGTTGGTGAGAATGTTTCAGTGGTCTTACAAAGGAAATTGCTACCTAAGTGTCGCGATAGAGGCATTGTAGCACCCCGCACGAGAGGCACCACATCCCCCGCACTATGGCTCAACACGAGTAACGAAATAGTAAATCTGCACCCGTACCAAACCATAGCGAATGGGAGACAAACATAAAACCTTCCTAAGCTAGGCGGAACTAGACCCTGCAATGGTAACCAACCAACAAAATATAATGGTTTGGCATACTCAAATGCAAACATACAAATCATAAGCATAATTGGGCTCTTCAGGCCTCTTTTAAGTTCATAGCAAAACTCAGTAAAGCCAATTTCAAAATAAATACATAGGTATCCAATTCCATGATATAATAGGAATGAAGCATACATAGTTCCAATACATATGTGAGTGCAGAAACTCTCCTAACCTACAAGACCAACTTAAAGACTCCAAACACCTCCGCCTAGCTCGGAACTCCAAAGCCAAACCTGCACACTAAAAAGGTTGGGGAGGGAGAGGGTCAGTCTCTAGAAGACTGAGTGAGCAAGAGCAATATACATATATAAAGAAACACGCACATGCAAGTCATAAATTCCGAGCAAAGGTTTTATTTGAAATTAGTTCCCACGAAGGGCAAGAAAATAGATAAACAATGCTCGAACTTTACGACTAATTCATATTAAATTCATTACATTCATAAATCATACATATACATAAGGCTCGGCGAGTGAGCGTGCACAATCTCCAACCAAACTCCGACCGTGTACGACAATTATCATTAATATGTTGATTAGGCGATCATGCAATATATCATAATACATACAGACCATAAATCATATCATAAACATAATCATAAGCATAATCATAAATCATAACCAACCTTCTTCCTCCGGGTGGTGGACGGGTTTGCAAGGCCCGACCACCCAATCATATCAATATGGCTATAAGGTTCACGAGGCCTCAAAGCCCGGTTAGCGTTTCCCCGTCAAGAACCTCCCTTGACGAAGTCCGTTTCGCCGTAAGTTAGAACTAGTATATGGGATCCCCGTCAGCCCTTGCTTCCTCGGTTAGCCACATATACTAAGTCCCGGGGCCGTGCAATCATAATCATGTCTCGCCAAATATATCAATTCATACATAGGATACATACTATAAGAAATCATACTTACCGTGTAACTCGGCATATGCTATATACGTACCTCTCCGTGTCATCCTAATCCATAGCTAGCATGAAGACACACGGTTTGGAGCATAGCCTCATTACAAAACCATTTTTAAGCTTATATACGCTCATACGTATAATTCAGAAGAATTTACTCGATAACTTCATTTGAAAACCATATATATATAATCATAAGGTTTTAGCCAAAGCTTTTCACATAAGGGTTGTAGGGTTTGTTACATAGCTAAAACAAAACCACCCTCACCTGGTACAAGACGATACAAGGATACGAGTTACCAAGTGCCTGAACGATCAAGATCTCTCCACCCTAGAGATAAATTGTACAAAAGACAACATGACGTGCTCGTGAGACTCGAGACCCAAATGAACCAAATAGGACGCTCGGCAATGTAATGATCATGATGCGAATGCATAAAAGATCATATGAAGTCATGAAAATGTTCATGTGCACTATTAAGGAATTTAAAACACATAATCAACCATTCATTCAAATATTTCATTCAATTTCATAAATTCATAAATTCATAATGCATATCAACTAATCCAAGAATTCATTTAATAATCATAACACATAATATTCATATTCACATTTAGGAATAAAATAAATAAATAAAACGTTCAATCAATAGTCGGTAAATTAAATACGCGAAATAGAGATCAATTAATTTCAAAATTGAATTAAATCAAATAATATTTGAAATATATAATAAATATATATAATATATATATATATAATCAAATAACATTTAAATATAATATATTTATATATATTTACACGTACACACATAACACCCCCATGCATGCATTTACTATATACTAAATACATATATATATATTACATACGTAACCTTCATGCATGCATAAATCATATATAATATAAGTACTACATATATTTACCTAAGCATGCATGCAATATAGTATATAAATACATGCATACACGTACTCACACAACACACAAATACATAATGTATATACATGCATGCACACACACAAATATATACTATATATTATATACACATGCATACAATATATTATAAAACCATACACACACAACCAAACCATGCATAAATATATATATAATTACACAGCCACATGCATGCAAGGAGCAACAAACACACACAGAACTAACATACACAACAGCCATGCATACATATATACAGCAGTAGCAGCAGTCCAAGGAACGCAGCAAAACAGTTCAAGAAAAACGGGGTGACACCCCCGTGTCACCTCCCAAGCCTAGACCGAGTCACCCCCGTGTCTCGGTACAGAAATCCCAGGCCCAGACTGTACCCCAGTTCCTCGCTGGAACGGACAAAAACGACACAACCGTGTCGCACCGTAGCAACCTCCCCTGAACTGGACAGAAAACGCAGAAACAGGGCAGAAATCCCAGCACGAAATGCAGGCAACATAAGCAACAAAACTGAGCAAGAAAAGCTGCAAGAAACTCAATTGAAACACATGCTAAAAGGCCATGAATTTTGACAGCAAAAGCAAGAACGTTCGCAGCAGATATGACAGCAAAAATCAGCTAGAAAAACAGGACAAAGCTTACGGGAAACAGGGCAAGAACGATTCTCAACATCTCCACACAACCATAGCAGTTTAGAACAATAAATACTCATCCAAGTAACACAAATTCAACAAGTAATTCAGTTCTGAACAAGCTCAACCCAGAAATGGAAGCATACGTGACATTCATGTGCATTTTTCTCAAAGTGTCATAAATGATAACTCATTAATACTTCAACCACCAAGAAATCAATGACCATAAATGATATAAGGATTTCAAAAAAATCAATCTCAAGCTTGGAATCAATGAAAACCATCAAGAATCGAATGAGATCAACAAAATGCCCAAAATCTCTTATTTTCGGAAATAGCCCAGAAAACCCCAAATCCTTGCTCAAATTCGTGAATGAAAGGATGGAAATGAACAGAAATGAACAAATATTACAATCCTAAACTTACCTTGTTGATTGGATGAAGTTTGGATGAGATTTGAGCTCCAAAATATCTAAGGAAGGAAGGGTTACGGGACTGCTTGTATTTCCAGAGCCTTTGGCTGAGTTTTGGGGATTGAGTGAGGATTGGTTTGGTTAGGGCTTGATATGTTAGGATAGGTGGTTGAGTTAGGGTTCTAAAGAATCAAACCATAGTTAATTTGGTCAAGGTTTGAGCAGGATATGGTCATTTTAGTGCAACAAGGTCAGTTTGGTCGCCGTCTCGTTTTTCGGTTGAATTTCGGAGGTCCAAATGATGTTAGAAAAATATAAGGCCAAGTTTAATAAACTCGAATTTTCGTTACGAGTTCAACGAAGTTGACGGAACTCGAATCCGAGTTCCCGAGCTCAAGATATTAAATTCGGAACCAAGGGTACACTAAGTGCTCGTTAGCCCCCGATTTGGTTCCTCGATTCAAATTAAATTTGATAACATACCAAATAAATTCGAAAACATAAACCGAGCATATAAGCATGTTCATAACACATATATTTACGACATACTACAAATTCGTGGCATTTTAATATGATTTCATATAAGAACGAAGCACAAACTAACCAACCAAGCTCATTTATGTGATTCATGCACAATTCAGGCAATTCATGCATAAATACATTAAAATTCATGCATAAATATTTTAATTAAATAAATCAAATTAATTTATAAACATAAATTAAAGTCACGTAATTAATTAATTAAAGCATGAATAATTAACAACATAATTAACATTAATCATTAACTAACAATAATTAAAGAAATATATATCTATATTTATATTTATACTTAAAAATACGAATTAGGTTTTTAAAATAATATTGAATTAAAATATAATATAATAAAATAAAATAATAACAATTTATAATAAAATTAAATATGGCTCACGTAAAAACAATTAATCACATAATTAACTAATTTAATTGCGTAATTTAGAAACAAATAAGACATATTAATAAAATTGAAAAACCGGGGCGTTACAATCTCTCCCCCTTAAAAAGAATCCGTCCTCGGATTCACTGCACGCTTAAAACCACCAATGAGAGATTCCCCGTCTCTCGCAAACAACAAGGAGAGAGCCCCGTCTCTCGAGCAACAATGAGAGAACCCCGTCCCTCGCAAGCAAAGAGAGTACCCCGTCTCTCAAACAAAAATAAGAGAATCCCCGTCTCTTAGAACAACGAGAGCACCCCGTCTCTCAAACAAAAATAAGAGAAGGAAGTCTCCAATACTCCCAAGCAACACACGCAAAAACCAAAATTTAGAATCACACAAGGACATGTAATAAACCTCAAATTCAACATGACCCAGTACAACGGAAATAATCAATTAATAAGGTACAAAATATCAAGAATCACTTAAATTAAATTGTAGGTATGCTTATGCCATGAATGTTTTATGTACCGTTCACCGTAGCTAAAAGATTTAAATTTGTAAGTTGTCCAGTGTGTGATCTGTTCCGGGGATAGGCTCATTGCTCAGCTTGTCGTTAACCTTTCCAGGGTACCCCGATGAAACAGTTGATGAATCCTTTAAGGATTATACTCTTAGATCCCTTCTGCCTAGTACTGCTTCCAGTCTTCACCATTTCCCTTAATCCTCATTCGACCAACCAACTCTTTTTAATTAACCGAATTTGACTTCCCGAATACCCTTAGACCATCCGTCTTGAAGTTAGGTCCATAATTACTATCTTACCCATATCGGAGTTTAAAATACCCTCGAGGATAACTACTCCTGACAGCCTTGACGATTCAATCCCTACCTTGAGGTATTCGTCATTAGGATCTACCTTAACACGAATCCTTTTCCCATCTTCCGTTCATGTTATCCATTCATTCTCTTTAACCCCTTTAAGGTTATATTCTGTATCTGGCCCTACATTTCTTGAATCAAAGATAGAATGTTCTTGATGCGTTTTGAAGTTTGATGTAAATCCTCCAATGATCATCTTTTCCGGTTTGGTTCCTTCTTAAATTTCCTTCCGAATTATCGTGGGACTAACAGAAGACTTGATAATATTGTCATTATTGAACCCCCTTTGTACTTATTAGATTACTCTTGATCGCCATCATTCCATTATATGCTAACTTGATTCGACTCTCTCTCTCCTGTCAATTCTGACTTAGGGTTCACAAAAGCTCCCTTATAATTTTGTTATCCCCAGATCCATATGCTATACGTAGGAATATTCTCCAAGCTATTTCCTTTATACCTAGTGAGGGACTCCAACCCGAATTTAGTAACTTAGCTCTCCTCTTACCAACTTAACCATTCAAGCCGCCTTATTTATCTCTAATCACCACTAATAGGACTACCAAGTCTTCCTTAATTTGCAATTTCGTTATTCCTACTAAAATATTTCTTCGAGCACCCTTTCAATCGTCCAATTTATTCCTCGGTCGTGCTCTCCCCCTTAAATTTCTGTTGTCCCGTGTTGAACTCTATTGATTCCTCTTTTATCGAAATTCTTGATGAGTAAATCCCATTAGGGAGGATTTTGATCACAAGGCAACCCCAAGGTTTTGCATTTCAACTTCCCTTCTAATTCGCTTAATGTCCGAAACCCCTTTTCTATTCTTGTCCGATCCAACCACCCCGTAATCCACTCTAATCTCGCTTCTCCTTATGAATTCCCGTTTCCAATAACCTATCCCTTACTTGAAATTCTTTGTTTCCCCGAAGTCCTCCTTATTGAATTCGAAAGTGGCTCGGTCAAGTAATACTTGATAGTTGAGGCGAAAGAACTTCCTGTCAATTAAACACTAAATGCATGTCGGGTTAAAATGACGATGCATGTGTCACGTTTACATCAAGCAATTATACAACACATTAGCGCAACGAAACCAATTAGAAATACACGGATAACATAAGATCAAAAGAATAAATAATTAATGCAAAATATGATGCACGTGCTATGAATGTTTTGGAACCTGTCACCAATGTGGTAAGCTATTAGCTCAGTAGCTTTTCTTCGTTCCTCAAATCCCGAGGTTACTTTGACTTGGTGATTATTCCTTATCGTTCCCACGGTCTCCAAGTTTTCCATGAATCTTTGTAAATCACTAGTACCTTCCACTATCTGAGATTGAAATTTCTTGATCTCTAATTCTTCCACGTCCACGGAGTTAGCGTCCACACCTCTCCTCGAAATTCGACCTTTACTTCTAATCGTCCTCTCAATCCATAATTTCGCACTTATCCTTTGTGAATTAAACTCACCTCCAATTGCTTATATTTGAGCGCTTGATTTCCTTTCTTTACCGTTTCCATTTGTTGCTCCATATCTGCCCATTCACTCCACAACATGGCAATTCAGCTTGGATTTGGAAAGCGAACTCCAATCCTGTTCTCAATATCGCCACCTTCCCTCTATTTGTGTTTACCCAAATGTTTGCCTTCTAGAACCCAACTTCTAATCACTAGGCTTAGTTCGAAGTCCTTCTTTGTAGACCCTTGGTGCATAACCTCTACCGGACCCCTGTTATCTCTACTCCTCTTAATTATTAATACCTCTTCAATGATCCAAATCCGGGGCCAAAATATCTTCAAGGTTTTGTTCACTTCATTCCTTAGGTTGAAAGATCCCGTTGAATCCAATTAATGCACTTCAAGTAGTGGATTCACATAAGTTGATCTTCTGAGTCAAAACCTTCCCTTGATTAACTCCTATTCCTATTCCACCAAATGTTCCTCTGCCATCGCATCGCCAAGGTCGAACCTCCCATTCTAAATCCTAACCGTTAATTGCAACTCAGTCTATAAAGCCACACGTCTAGCATTCTCTACGTTCCTCCCCGAGCATCCTTCCCATCTTCCGTGCCTCCGAAGGAATTTATAATAGATTGTTGTGATCATAAAACTTGGCCGTGGTTTGATATTATCTTTATAACTTGGAAATCATAACTCACTTCAAGAATAGATGCATGCGATTAATGTATGCTCATGGCACATATTCAATACGAAAGACAAGAATCCGTATAAGATGCAACAAGTAATTCAACAAAATTCTTAAGGGCAACCAAATTCCATATTCAAGATCGATGCAATACACACAATATCACGTAGTCCCTATGCCGTTCGACTTAGACTGACTCCAACACGACTTGAGAACACCGGTTTTGCAAAGGACTCTGATACCACTTAAGGATGTAGCACCCCGCACGTGAGGCACCACATCCCCCGCACTATGGCTCAACACGAGTAACGAAATAGTAAATCCGCACCCATACCAAACCATAGCGAACGGGAGATAAACATAAAACCTTCCTAAGCTAGGCGGAATTAGACCCTGCAATGGTAACCAACCAACAAAATATAATGGTTCGGCATACTCAAATGCAAACATACAAATCATAAGCATAATTGGGCTCTTCAGGCCTCTTTTAAGTTCATAGCAAAACTCAGTAAAGCCAATTTCAAAATAAATACATAGGTATCCAATTCCATGATATAATAGAAATGAAGCATACATAGTTCCAATACATATGTGAGTGCAGAGACTCTCCTAACCTACAAGACCAACTTAAAGACTCCAAACACCTCCGCCTAGCTCGGAACTCCAAAGCCAAACCTGCACACTAAAAAGGTTGGGGAGGGAGAGGGTCAGTCTCTAGAAGACTGAGTGAGCAGGAGCAATATACATATATAAAGAAACACGCACATGCAAGTCATAAATTCCGAGCAAAGGTTTTATTTGAAATTAGTTCCCACGAAGGGCAAGAAAATAGATAAACAATGCTCGAACTTTACGACTAATTCATATTAAATTCGTTACATTCATAAATCATACATATACATAAGGCTCGGCGAGTGAGCGTGCACAATCTCCAACCAAACTCCGACCGTGTACGACAATTATCATTAATATGTTGATTAGGCGATCATGCAATATATCATAATACATACAAACCATAAATCATATCATAAACATAATCATAAGCATAATCATAAATCATAACCAACCTTCTTCCTCCCGGTGGTGGACGGGTTTGCAAGGCCCGACCACCCAATCATATCAATATGGCTATGAGGTTCATGAGGCCTCAAAGCCCGGTTAGCGTTTCCCCGTCAAGAACCTCCCTTGACAAAGTCCGTTTCGCCGTAAGTTAGAACTAGTATATGGGATCCCCGTCAGCCCTTGCTTCCTCGGTTAGCCACAAATACTAAGTCCCGGGGCCCGTGCAATCATAATCATGTCTCGCCAAACATATCAATTCATACATAGGATACATACTATAAGAAATCATACTTACCGTGTACCTCTGCATATGCTATATACGTACCTCTCCGTGTCATCCTAATCCGTAGCTAGCATGAAGACACATGGTTTGGAGCATAGCCTCATTACAAAACCATTTTTAAGCTTATATATGCTCATACGTATAATTCAGAAGAATTTACTCGATAACTTCATTTGAAAACCATATATATATAATCATAAGGTTTTCGACAAAGCTTTTCACATAAGGGTTGTAGGGTTTGTTACATAGCTAAAACAAAACCACCCTCACCTGGTACAAGACGATACAAGGATACGAGTTACCAAGTGCCTGAACGATCAAGATCTCTCCACCCTGGAGATAAACTGTACAAAAGACAACATGACGTGCTCGTGAGACTCGAGACCCAAATGAACCAAATAGGACGCTCGGCAATGTAATGATCATGATGCGAATGCATAAAAGATCATATGAAGTCATGAAAATGTTCATGTGCACTATTAAGGAATTTAAAACACATAATCAACCATTCATTCATATATTTCATTCAATTTCATAAATTCATAAATTCATAATGCATATTAACTAATCCAAGAATTCATTTAATAATCATAACACATAATATTCATATTCACATTTAGGAATAAAATAAATAAATAAAACGTTCAATCAATAGTCGGTAAATTAAATACGCGAAATAGAGATCAATTAATTTCAAAATTGAATTAAATCAAATAATATTTGAAATATATAATAAATATATATAATATATATATATATATATATAATCAAATAACATTTAAATATAATATATATATATATATATATATTTACACGTACACACATAACACCCCCATGCATGCATTTACTATATACTAAATACATATATATATATTATATACGTAACCTTCAAGCATGCATAAATCATATAT
Organism: Lantana camara; assembly: GCA_037501455.1. Classification (NCBI taxonomy): domain Eukaryota; kingdom Viridiplantae; phylum Streptophyta; class Magnoliopsida; order Lamiales; family Verbenaceae; genus Lantana; species Lantana camara. The sequence goes on from CM074858.1 coordinate 59,836,591, forward strand.
AATATAAGTACTACATATATTTACCTAAGCATGCATGCAATATAGTACAAAAATACATGCATACACGTACTCACACAACACACAAATACATAATGTATATACATGCATGCACACACATAAATATATACTATATATTATATACACATGCATACAATATATTATAAAACCATACACACACAACCAAACCATGCATAAATATATATATAATTACACAGCCACATGCATGCAAGGAGCAACAAACACACACAGAACTAACATACACAGCAGCCATGCATACATATATACAGCAGTAGCAGCAGTCCAAGGAACGCAGCAAAACAGTTCAAGAAAAATGGGGTGACACCCCCGTGTCACCTCCCAAGCCTAGACCGAGACACCCCCGTGTCTCGGTACAGAAATCCCAGGCCCAGACTGCACCCCCGTTCCTCGCTGGAACGGGCAAAAACGACACAACCGTGTCGCACCGTAGCAACCTCCCCTGAACTGGACAGAAAACGCAGAAACAGGGCAGAAATCCCAGCACGAAATGCAGGCAACATAAGCAACAAAACTGAGCAAGAAAAGCTACAAGAAACTCAATTGAAACACATGGTAAAAGGCCATGAATTTTGACAGCAAAAGCAAGAACGTTCGCAGCAGATATGACAGCAAAAATCAGCTAGAAAAACAGGACAAAGCTTACGGGAAACAGGGCAAGAACGATTCTCAACATCTCCACACAACCATAGCAGTTTAGAACAATAAATACTCATCCAAGTAACACAAATTCAACAAGTAATTCAGTTCTGAACAAGCTCAACCCATAAATGGAAGCATACGTGACATTCATGTGCATTTTTCTCAAAGTGTCATAAATGATAACTCATTAATACTTCAACCACCAAGAAATCAATGACCATAAATGATATAAGGATTTCAAAAAACTCAATCTCAAGCTTGGAATCAATGAAAACCATCAAGAAACGAATGAGATCAACAAAATGCCCAAAATCTCTTATTTTCGGAAACAGCCCAGAAAACCCCAAATCCATGCTCAAATTCGTGAATGAAAGGATGGAAATGAACAAAAATGAACATATATTACAATCCTAAACTTACCTTGTTGATTGGATGAAGTTTGGATGAGATTTGAGCTCCAAAATCTCTAAGGAAGGAAGGGTTACGGGACTGTTTGTATTTCCAGAGACTTTGGCTGAGTTTTGGGGATTGAGTGAGGATTTGTTTGGTTAGGGCTTGATATTTTAGGATAGGTGGTTGAGTTAGGATTCTAAAGAATCAAACCATAGTTAATTTGGTCAAGGTTTGAGCAAGATATGGTCATTTTAGTGCAACAAGGTCAGTTTGGTCGCCGTCTCGTTTTTCGGTTGAATTTCGGAGGTTCAAATGACGTTAGAAAAATATAAGGCCAAGTTTACTAAACTCGAATTTTCGTTACGAGTTCAGCGAAGTTGACGGAACTCGAATCCGAGTTCCCGAGCTCAAGATATTAAATTCGGAACCAAGGGTACGCTAAGTGCTCGTTAGCCCCCGATTTGGTTCCTCGATTCAAATTGAATTCGATAACATACCAAATAAATTCGAAAACATAAACCGAGCATATAAGCATATTCATAACACATATATTTACGACATACTACAAATTTATGGCATTTTAATATCATTTCATATAAGAACGAAGCACAAACTAACCAACCAAGCTCATTCATGCGATTCATGCACAATTCAGGCAATTCATGCATAAATACATTAAAATTCATGCATAAATATTTTAATTAAATAAATCAAATTAATTTATAAACATAAATTAAAGTCACGTAAATAATTAATTAAAGCATGATTAATTAACAACATAATTAACATTAATCATTAACTAACAATAATTAAATAAATATATATCTATATTTATATTTATACTTAAAAATACGAATTAGGTTTTTAAAATAATATTGATAATATAATAAAATAAAATAATAACAATTTATAATAAAATTAAATATGGCTCACGTAAAAACAATTAATCACATAATTAACTAATTTAATTGCGCAATTTAGAAACAAATAAGACATATTAATAAAATTGAAAAAGCGGGGCGTTACAGGTATGTTTTCTATCCCATGCAAGGTTGGTGATATTGGTATTGGTAAGGCTATGTGTGACTTAAGAGCTTCTATCAATGTGATGCCTTTATCGTTATATTCCTCTTTGGGTCTTGGACCATTAGCTAATATCGGAGTTATTATTTAATTAGCTGATAGGTCAATTGTTTATCCCGAAGATGTTTTAGAGGATGTTTTGGTTCAAGTAAATGAGTTGATTTTTCCCGCCGATTACTTTATTCTTGACATTGAAAAGGAAAGTTCTACTAAATCTTCGGATATCTTGTTGGGTAGGCCTTTCCTTAGTACGGCTAAAGCTAAAATTGATGTTCATAGTGGTTCCCTAACTTTTGAGTTTGATGATGAAATGGTCAAGTTTAATATGTATGATGTTATGAAACATGTTGATGATGTGTCTTGTGTTTATAATGGTGATATCATTGACAACTTGACTAATGAAGTGTTTGCTTTGAACCATTATGATGAATTGAGTTATGCTTTATGTCATAGCATGTCCATTGATAGGATGAGGAAACTTGGTGATAAATTTCCTCTTTCTAATGAAATGTTTGATATGGTTTATGCTTTGGAAGCTCTTCAAGCTACGAGTTCAAAATTTGTACCTATTGATCTTAATCTGTCTGAATCTATACTGTTACCTTCAATTTTGTAGGCCCCAAAGCTGGAACTCAAGACACTGCCTGAACACTTGAAAAACGCCTATTTAGGTGATGAAGAGACACTGTCAGTGATCATAGCCAGTAAGCTTGACAGTTTGGAAGAGGAGAAACTGATCAGAGTACTTCGACAGTACAAACAGGTGATTGGTTGGACCATTGCTGATATCAAAGGTCTCAGTCCTTCCACGTACATACATAAGATTATTTTGGAAGAAGGTGTCAAACCACGTCGTGAAGCACAACGCAGACTAAACCCACCAATGATGGAGGTAGTGAAAAAAGGAGATCATCAAGCTCCTTGATGCAGGTATGATCTATCCAATATCCGACAGTGAGTGGGTAAGTCCCGTCCAGGTTGTGCCCAAGAAAACGGGTATTACGGTTGTTGAGAATAAAGATGGTGAGTTAGTTCCAACTAGAGTTCAAAATGGTTGGAGAGTGTGTATGGATTATAGAGGTCTTAATGATCTTACAAAAAAAGATCACTTTCCCCTCCCCTTTATTGATCAAATGCTTGAAAGATTAGCTGGGAAAACTCACTATTGTTGTCTTGATGGTTATTCAGGATTCTATCAGATTCTCATGGCACCTGAAGATCAAGGAAAGACGACTTTCACATGTGCATTTGGGACCTTTGTGTTTAGGTGAATGCCATTTGGACTATGCAATGTGCCGACTACCTTTCAAAGGTGTATGGTAAGCATATTTTCTGAATATGTCGAGCATATTATTGAGGTATTCATGGATGACTTCACGGTTTATGGAAATTCTTTTAATGAATGCCTCACTAATCTTGCTACGATTTTAAAACGTTGCATTGACACAAACTTGGTTTTGAACTATGAAAAGTGTCACTTTATGGTTGATAAGTGTCTAATTTTGGGACACATTGTTTCTGCACATGGTATTGAGGTTGATAAAGCTAAGGTTGATGTCATTAAGTCCTTGCTTTACCCCACGAGTGTGCGGGAAGTGCATTCCATTCTTAGACATGCAGGTTTTTATAGGCGATTCATCAAGGGCTTTCCCAAGATCACCAAGCCATTGTGCAAGCTGCTCCAAAAAGATGTGATGTTCGAGATAGATGATGATTGCAAGGCTGCCTTTGAATTGTTGAAGGAAAAGTTGGTTTTGGCCCCGATTATTCAACCACCAAATTGGGAGTATCCATTCGAAATCATGTGTGACGCGAGTGATTATGCCGTGGGGGCTGTACTTGGCCAAAAGATCAACAAAAATTCCCATGTGATCTATTATGCCTCGAAATTACTGGACAACGCTCAAAGCAACTACACTACTACTGAAAAGGAGCTTTTGTCAATTGTTTATGCATTAGATAAATTTCGTCCTTATTTACTTGGTACTAAAGTTGTTGTATATTCTGATCATGCAGCTTTACGGTATCTTCTCACCAAAAAGGACGCGAAATCGAGACTAATTCGATGGATCCTACTATTGTAAGAGTTCGACTTGGAAATAAGGGACAAGAAGGGTTGTGAGAATCTGGTAGTTGATCATCTCAGCCGGATTCCTGTACTTAAACCAGATTTTCTGCCTATCAATGACGACATAGGCCTTCTAGAAAGTTTAAATAAATGAGTGTAATTCACCCACATTTCTTATATAGCTTCCAAGCATTTGTTTAAAATGTGAGACAACCACATTACCTACATAGCTACCAAGCATTTGTTTAGGTTACCAAGCATCCACATCTCCCTTAAACTCTTAGGAATTGCACAAAAGCCCCTCATGACTACCTATAAATACCCCTCTCAAGCATCATTTATAACTCACAAATCAACACACAAAATCTCTCCCTCACTTCCCTAACCACATGGCAACCCCCTCTCTCTCTCTACAAGGTTAGTTTTATTTTATGCTTCAAATTATGTTTTATTTTATGTTTAAATTATGTAATTTAATTTATATGTTATATGCTTTATATTATGTTTAGAAATTTATGATAGGATATTTTATTTTAGGAATTTATATTTCATGAATTAAAGTAGGAATTTAATTTATAAAATGCATGCCTATTATATGAATTTATTTAAATATGTGTTCATATGCTCATGAATATGTTCTTGAATGATTAGAACAAATTCATGTTTAGAGAATTTAACTATGATTTATTTTTCATGAAAAACTTACATATTTTGCTATATTATGTCTCAAATCATATGTTATGAACATGAATATGATCTAGCATGATAATATGTCCTTTGAATATTCAAATAGACTTAAGAATATGTTCTTGATGTTCTTGAAGTGTGTGTGTACCGTGTGTGCCTAGTGTGTGTAAGTATGTCTTCGATTTTGTATTTAAAAGTGTTTAATCCCCCATGGTTAAATAGTAATCATTTTTCAATAGTAACTTTGACTTTTAATTTCAAATGAAGATTTTGACTCATAAAAATCTTGTAGAGATTCAAATATTAACATAAAATAATATTTTGGATTTTTAGAAAGAACTTTTATCTAGAATTTCCAAAAACGGGGATTACATAACAATTTCCAAAAAATAACTCTAGCTTATTAAAATTTCTTGTTTATTGTTTATTTGAGTATTAAGACTTAGTTCTAAACCGGTAGTAGTACTTTCAGACGAGGATATAATTGAACAGTGGAATCCCAAGGATTTTATCTAGATCGTCAAGACACTCGGTGAGGGTTAAAATGTTTTCAACTGGAATCATGTTATACATATGTATCTATATAAAAACTATTTCCAAGCCCACCTATCATTTTGATTCACTACCCTATATATATATTATTGTACTACAATGTCCCTCTTAAGGGAAAAATACTTTCATGCCGGAATCAAAGTTTTACTAGGACATTATATATTACGTCCACTTTATCAAAATGTTGATTCCGGGTTATGCAAGCAAAATATTGTTCTTGATTCATGTCATGGGCCCTGGCTGTATCCGTAGCGAGCAATTACCCGGAAGGTATCGGGCCGAGGGTATTGTTGGTGCTGCGGACTGCCACCACCTCTTGGTAGTGGTTTAAATGGAGGTTACTACTCTACGCCAAGGGATGAGGGAGAGATAGCTATCTCCCGAATAGTGTTCGCGGTCTCTAGGGTTTTATTCCCTATTAACATCAAGGAGTAGTGGAGTTAATATTCTTGGTTTTATTGAAGTATCGGAGCCTTGATCAGCCCGATGCTATTTTACCCATTATTTAAGGAGTTATGGATGGAGAGGCCTAGCTTGCGGGCATTAATGTTCTTGTTACAAACGGTTCTTATTTCTACAAATATTCCAAACTACCCCTATCCCTGTTTTACAATTATTATGAACATTTTCCTCTTTCTTATATCCTATTATTAATATTTCAGATCAAGATCTTCTTGGTCGTATACATATATATATACGCATACATATAAGTATTATACCCCTTCACTTAGTCACTTTGACTAACCTCTCGCCTGGTTTCAAATGCATGATTTCAGGAATCCACGGAACGATGTCTTAGAGGTATCTTGAAGCCTTAAGGTGTCATATCTTAGTCAATCAGGATTATATTAAGTGTGCATGTACATCTTTTAATAAGCACTCTCGTGTTGGGTCTAGACTTATCACTGCAAATATCTTACTTCTTAACCTAGTAATATAAATTTCGGTTGACTTGAGATATCAAATTCTTTTATTTTAAATTGCTTATCTTCTGCTGCACTTTAAATTCCATGTTCTGGTATTGCATTGTCCTATCCGTTCGTCAAAGTATTTCTCGAGTGCTAGGACTCATATCCACTCGGGAAGTGCTACGGTGCGGGGTTGTAGTGTTACGGGGCGCTACAACTAAAGTGGTATCAGAGCCCGGTTAAGTTAAGAAGAGACTTAACTGAAAGAGTGCTCTAATCTCTTGTCTATTGCTTTATAAGTTAACGTTGCTTCAAGATACCAATAGGACCGCAAGTTAACTTGTTATTCTCCTGTATCTTTGTATGCCTTATCTCTACTACGATTTGTGTGATATTACGTGTATTGATTGCCATTATTTGGAAAATTCCTACCTAAGTGATTATCTGCGAGTCATTCTTAACCATCATGCATCATATTCCTTCTAAAGTTGATTGCAGCTCATAATGTCTCCACGAAGAACCACCCAAGATAGCACTCCGCCAAGTGAAGATGTATCATCGGCTGGAGGAAATTCTGAGTTAGTAAATGCTTTAAAGGAAATAGTGCAAACATGCGCCAATGGATAAAAAGGTGATAATGAGAAGACTCTTGAAAAGTTTCTACGGATGAATCCACCTAAGTTCTTCGGAGAACACAATGATGTTAAGGCCGAAAACTGGATAGCAAGTCTTGAGAAAATCTTTGAAGCAATGGGTATTAATCCTGAAGAACCCGAAAGACTTCAGTATGCTGTCTTCATGCTAGAAGAAGCAGCCTTAAGTTGGTGGAAATATATAAAATGAGTTTGGGCAGAAAATTAAGTGAATTATAGGTGGAATGACTTTGTAAAAGTGTTCTATGATAAGTATATTCCCCAGGTGACCAGCGATGCCCGAGAAGCAGAGTTTATGAATCTAGTTCAAGGCAAAGCATCGGTGGCCATATATGAAGCTCAGTTTGTTAGACTAATCTAGTATGCCCCACATATCCTACATGATGAACGCCGCAAAATTAAACAGTTTGTTGATGGTCTTAGATCCAATCTTCGATGGGCCTTAGCTCCATTTGAATTAGAAACCTACACTAAGGCTATAGAAACGGCTTTGAAAACGGAGGCCACATATAAGGAAGTCCATCTGGCAGATAATCGTTCCGAGCCACCCTATAAGTCATCCCAGGAATCCAAACGCCCCGCTGAACCATTTAAGTTAACTTCGAGAAAGAAACAAGTACAATCCTGGCCCAGGCCTCAACAGGCACCACCAAAACTTCAGGAAGAGATTATTTGTGAGTATTGTCAGAGACGAGGGCATACAGAGGAGGAATGTCGAAGGAAGGCTGGTACATGTTTATGGTGCGGAAACCCTGATCATCAAATGGAGAATTATTCGAAAAGACCAAAATCAAGGAATAACGGAAAGGCTACAGAAGGAACATCTGAGAAACCAATGGTCAAAGCACGAGCTTATGCTGTAGAAGGAAACATGAAACCGAATCTTGCCAATAATGTTGAGGGTACAGTACACCTTCTAAACACGCCAGTTACTAATTTATATGGTCCTAGCGCCACGCATTCATTACATCCTTTATGTGTGCGTTTAAATTTCTTACTTGAACAACTGCCTTATGTGTTTAAAAGTAAGTTCTCTTTTGGAAACCTGCTTATCATAGATACAGGATACAAACATTACCTAAAGCTATTATGAAACACGAGTAGAATCTGAGGACAGATTCTCTTTAAGGGGGAAGGATTGTAACAGCCCTGATTTGGGGCCAAGAAGAAATAGGTAAGTAAAGAGTGAGAAGAAAACATTTATAGCATCAAACCATTGTGCATTACATTTTATGTGAACTACTTGCTTTTATGCCTGGGTCATTGAATATTATTATGAAACCTACACCAGTATTCATCTACCAAGCCTAAACCTTTACATATTCCTCATAAAACCATAGAAAAACTAAATCTTACACTTTTCGGATTTATATTCAAATTTTCGCTATCCCGAAATACATCGTGAAATTGTTGGCCAAAATTCCCATTAGGTCCCTAGACACTATTCATTCCTAAATATAGGAATTTGTAGAGACACTTTTAACTATCAAATATTAGGTACAAATGAATCCTTGTAAAATTTTATGAATTATGGTATCATTCCCGAACCCTAATTCTCATTATAACTCCACTAGTAACCAAAACCGGCCAAAAACCCTATTTTAACCCTATATTTTGAGATTTCCGAATTTCAACGTTTTCCCTATTCAATATTATAGTCAAAACGATCCTTGAATTATTTTGTGAATTTTCATGCATTTACCAAAACTTGATTCCAATCATTGCATATTTTATAAATTTTTTTCTTTTTAAAAATTGTCATTTTATTTTGAACAATTAGCTTTCATTCAATATTCAAAATTATACTTAAAACGTTTCTTGAATTTTTCTCTAAACTATGATAATTTTTCCAACCTTTAAACTTCATCATAGCTTCGTTTATATAATTTTATCATGATTTACATCATCTTTAACATTCATGATTTGTAAACAAAAACTCTAAATATTCCCCATTTATAATCATAACGAAGCTTATTTTTCACTCGTTCTTTCATTAATTTACTACTTCAAGTTTTCACCTCTCGACTCTTGAATAAATTTTATATCATTTTATATTTATTTTTATTCAACATGACATCATCCATGACAACATAGGCCTTCTAGAAAGTTTAAATAAATGAGTGTAATTCACCCACATTTCTTATATAGCTTCCAAGCATTTGTTTAAAATGTGAGACAACCACATTACCTACATAGCTACGAAGCATTTGTTTAGGTTATGAAGCATCCACATCTCCCTTAAACTCTTAGGAATTACACAAAAGCCCCTCATGACTACCTATAAATACCCCTCTCAAGCATCATTTATAACTCACAAATCAACACACAAAATCTCTCCCTCACTTCCCTAACCACATGGCAACCCCCTCTCTCCCTCTCTACAAGGTTAGTTTTATTTTATGCTTCAAATTATGCTTTAATTTATGTTTTATTTTATATTTAAATTATGCAATTTAATTTATATTTTATATGCTTTATATTATGTTTAGAAATTTATGATAGGAGATTTTATTTTAGGAATTTATATTTCATGAATTAAAGTAGGAATTTAATTCATAAAATGCATGCCTATTATATGAATTTATTTAAATATGTGTTCATATGCTCATGAATACGTTCTTGAATGATTAGAACAAATGCATGTTTAGAGAATTTAATTATGATTTATTTTTCATGAGAAACTTACATATGTTGCAATATTATGTCTCAAATCATATGTTATGAATATCAATATGATCTAGCATGATAATATGTCCTTTGAATATTCAAATAGACTTAAGAATATGTTCTTGATGTTCTTGAAGTGTGTGTGTACCGTGTGTGCCTAGTGTGTGTAAGTATGTGTTCGATTTTGTGTTTAAAAGTGTTTAATCCCCCATGGTTAAATAGTAATCGTTTTTCAATAGTAACTTTGACTTTTAATTTCAAATGAAGATTTTGACTCATAAAAATCTTGTAGAGATTTCAAATATTAACATAAAATAATATTTTGGATTTTTAGAAAGAACTTTTATCTAGAATTTCCAAAAACGGGGATTACATAACAATTTCCAAAAAAAATAACTCTAGCTTATTAAAATTTCTTGTGCATTGTTTATTTGAGTATTAAGACTTAGTTCTAAACCAGTAGTAGTACTTTCAGGCGAGGATATAATTGAACAGTGGAATCCCAAGGATTTTATCTAGATCGTCAAGACACTCGGTGAGGGTTAAAATGTTTTCAACTGGAATCATGCTATACATATGTATCTATATAAAAACTATTTCCAAGCCTACCTATCATTTTGATTCACTACCCTATATATATATTATTGTACTACAATGTCCCTCTTAAGGGAAAAATACTTTCATGCCGGAATCAACGTTTTACTAGGACATTATATATTAAGTCCACTTTATCAAAATGTTGATTCCGGGTTATGCAAGCAAAATATTGTTCTTGATTCATGTCATGGGCCCCGGCTGTATTCGTAGCGAGCAATTACCCGGAAGGTATCGGGCTGAGGGTTTTGTTGGTGCTGCGGACTGCCACCACCTCTTGGTAGTGGTTTAACTGGAGGTTACTACTCCACGCCAAGGGATGAGGGAGAGATAGCTGCCTCCCGAATAGTGTTCGTGGTCTCTAGGGTTTTATTCCCTATTGACATTAAGGAGTAGTGGAGTTAATATTCTTGGTTTTATTGAAGTATCGGAGCCTTGATCAGCCCGATGCTATTTTACCAATTATTTAAGGAGTTATGGATGGAGAGGCCTAGCTTGCGGGCATTAATGTTCTTGTTACAAACGGTTCTTATTTCTACAAATATTCCAAACTACCCCTATCCCTGTTTTACAATTATTATGAACCGTTTCCTATTTGTTATATCCTATTTTTAATATTTCAGATCAAGATCTTCTTGATCATATACATATATATATATACATATACATATAAGTATTATACCCCTTCACTTAGTCACTTTGACTAACCTCTCGCCTGGTTTTAATAAGCACTCTCGTGTTGGCTCTAGACTTATCACAGTAAATATCTTACTTCTTAACCTAGTAATATAAATTTCGGTTGACTTGAGATATCAAATTCTTTTATTTCAAATTGTTTATCTTCTGCTGCACTTTAAATTCCATGTTCTGGTATTGCATTGTCCTGTCCGTTCGGCGAAGTATTTCTCGAGTGCTAGGACTCACATCCACTCGGGAAGTGCTATGGTGCGGGGTTGTAGTGTTAGGGGGCGCTACAAGACTACAAAACTTAAACGACTCAACGAAAACACCGCTGCCTATCTCAAACCGAAACTTGCACCTGTAACTCAAAGAGACGAGGGTGACAAAGAAAACAACACTCACATGTATATATACATAAGAGAAGAGCATATTCAAAGTCAAAGAATTCATGAACCTGGGCCGTGGTTTTTTCATTCTAAAACATTTTATCCCGTGATACTAGATATATAGGAAAAGGATTAAGGCCTTAAAATTAACCAATTTTAGAAATTAGAAGTCCACTCCCATTTCACGTATCGTATTCAGAATCAAAATCACACTAACTCGGCGAGTACGAGTTTCCAACCAAACCTCCTGTCATATTTATATTCAAAATTCAAAAACAAATTCAAAGTTCACATTTAGTCCAACCTTTCTCCATTTGGGGATGAGGGGGCGCCCTCTCAACCCCGGTTCAAAGTTTAAATAACTGAGTCGGGATATCCTACCCGCTTCTTCGACGGTGTCTCATTCGGCTCCAGAAAACCCGTCTTCCCCTCGACCTCCCGAGGTTGGGCGAATCCTCTCAAAGGTGGAGTTATGTTGATGGGAGAGCTCGGCGACCCCACTGTTGGAAAAAAACGAAAAGAAAACACTGCAGAAGTTTAAAACTTTCCCAAAAGGTAGAATCTGGACTTGCAATTCTTATTCCCAATTCATATGGATTCAAGAACTTACTTAGATCAACATTTTCTTGACACGTTTGAGCTGCCCACAAACGCTCTTCAAGTGGCAAGTCCCCAAGCTCCTTCGAATCTTTTAAGACTCCACGAAAGCAGTCCTCTAGAGTAATAATTCACACCAACCTCGATCACGATCTAAACAAGGAGGATGCTAGTTCTATGTTTAGTGTTTAGGCTATCTAAGGTATGTGTAATATAATATGGAGAAGGAGAATTGCTATCAATCATCAAGGGGTTCGAACCCCTTGTGTTTATAGCAATAGGATTCAAACCCCATATCCTATTTGGAATACGATTCTTATCCCACTAGCTGATTAGTTCCTTGCTTGGAGAGAAGGACTCTGTACTTTGACCAAAAGTCTCCCTTTGACCAACTTATCTTCCAAGGAAAAATATCTAACTCTTTTAGATATATTAGTTAATTATTTATTTATTCATAATAAACTTGATGCTGATAATTAATTAATTCATAATTAATTATTTATTAGACTTAATATCTCCAAATTAGAACTTTAATAATAATTCATAATTAAATTAAAGTCCATTAAATAATTAATCAATATTAATTATCTAATCATCATCACAAAGTGACACGTGTCACTCGAGACACGTGCCCTACACATATACTACACGCGTAGCCCTTTCCAGCTTCTTGTTTGTTTGAACAACTCATTTAATCGATTCAAGCCTTAATCCTCGTGGCCGGGCATCTGTGTGTGACCCTCTAGGTTTTTAATTCAATTAGTAGTGACCCTAATTAATTAATTCCCAATTAATTAATCGGTCCACAGATCACACTACCATAATCTAGCAACAGCTGTGTGACGCCTAGCTGAATAAGAATGTCTCAATTTGAAAGAACCTTTAAGTCATTGACATATGTTAAATAAGATCCTCCTACAATCTCTCTCTCAATCAAGATCTAGGGCAAGGGAATAAATAGAACCCTAATAATCTCAATCTTAAAGTTAAGTTCACTTTATATCCATTTGATCTCAATCCAAGAAATTCATTTCTTGGTCTCGATCCACTGCCTTGGCCAAGGACTCCTTTACGGCATATGAATGACTTACACATTAAGAGATCAACTTGCTTACGCAAGTGTAGGTCCTTTATCGATTCTCATATGCTTCCATGTGCCACTTATGCAGCCCCAGCATAAGCTTTTAAGGCACCTATCTCGGGCGACATCCTTTAAATCTTGTACCTAAGACTACAGAGTTAGCGCACAAAACTTCGATGGAATCTCAAGTCTAAGGACTATTGAATCACATCAATGACTCGTGAGATATTTCCTAATCTGGAAGTTTCTATTTCCAGAAATAGAAACTTCATTTCCCATATAGGAATCTTCTTACACGGGACACATCAGTGTACCTACTTATAATAAGTAAGCACCCCCATGTATCATGCAAGTATCATCAAAACACTTTGCACCCCATGAAACAAGGTGGTTCTTCTTAAGGGCGCGATCACACGAGCAAGCCTCGAACGAGTCATATCAACACTCTCATTGTCTTTTAGACTCATCGGCTTGGAGTGATTTCTAATCATGACTTAAGTGATTTAGGGCTCGTTTCATGAACCACTTCACCTAAATGGTTGAGTCCTATAAGTCATATAGATGAGGGGAGTTCTTATACATGCACAGAAAGTAAACATACAATCAAACGAGAGAATATAAAAAAGTGTTGCCTTAGTTCGTTTATTATTCAAAGATTGTCTGTGATTTAGAAAAGGAAAAGTACTAAGAAGACTATTACATCGGATTTCAGCGTACTATTCCTATCAATCTCCCACTTGCCCGTCAAAGCCACTCATAAGCTAATCTAAGTCTCATTTTCGCAAGATGACCTTTGAATGCTTCTCGATTAAGGGGTTTTGTAAGTGGGTCTGCCACATTCTCTGCTGATGCCCTCTCTATTTGCACATCACCTCATTTGATGATATCACGGATTAGGTGTTATTTCCTCATAATGTGCTTGGTTCGTTGGTGAGATCTTGGTTCTCTTACTTGAGCAACCCCCCAGTGTTTTCGCAAAACACAGTAATGGGGTCTTTCCTGCTAGGAACGACATTCAATTCTTGAATGAAGTTTCTAATCCAAACACCTTCCTTAGCTACATCATTTGCGGCTAAGTATTCGGCCTCAGTGGTCGAATAAGCAGTGGTCGTTTGCTTGGAACTCTTCCAACTAACTGCTCCGCCATTAAGGCAGAAAATATATTCTGACATTGACTTAAAATCATCTAAGTCAGTTGAAAAGCTTGCATCGCAGAATCCTTCAATGATTAGATCTTTCTGTCCTCCGTATACTAAGAACAAATCCTTAGTTCTTCGTAAGTACTTTAGGATGTTCTTCACGGCAGTCCAGTGACCATCTCCAGGGTTAGATTGGAAACGACTTGTTATACTAAGTGCATAAGCCACATCGGGTCGAGTACATAGCATTGAATACATTATGCTACCTATTGTTGAGGCATAAGGAATATGAGCCATTCTTTCTTTCTCATGATTTGTCTTGGGACACATCTTCATTGAAAGACATGTTCCTACGCTCATAGGAAGGTCCTTATTCTTGGAATCTTCCATGCTTAACCGCTTCAGCACTTGGTCTATGTACATAGACTGTGATAGTCCTATCAATCTCTTAGATCTATCCCTATAGATCTTTATGCCGAGAATATAGGACGCATCACCAAGAGCTTTCATCTAGAATTGGCTCGATAACCATGACTTAGTAACTTTCATGTCATCCTTCGAATTCCCAATTAAAAGGATGTCATCAACATAAAGTACCTAGAATTGCACTGAAGTGTCCAATTCCTTTCTATACACGCAGGACTCATTCGAATTTTGAACGAAGCCAAACGCTTTGACCGCTTCATCAAAATGAATGTTCCAATTTCTAGAAGCCTGTTTCAATCCATAGATTGATCTTTGGAGTTTGCAAACCTTTTGCTCACTCCCACTGAATGTGAAACCTATGGGTTGATCCATATAAATGTCTTTATCAATGTCTCCATCGAGAAAGTCAGTTTTAACATCCATTTGCCATATCTCGTAGTTATAATACGCTGCTATGGCAAGCATGATTCAAATAGACTTCTGCATTGCAACCGGTCAGAAGGTTTCATCAAAGTCCATGCCTAGCCTTTGAGTGAACCCTTTGGCAACGAGTCTTCCCTTGTAGGCTGCAACACTACTATCTACTCCAAGCTTTTGTTTAAAGATCCATTTGCACCGTATGGGTGTTACCCTATCAGGCAGATCCACCAAGGTCCAAACTTAGTTAGAGTACATGGAATCCATATTGGATTTCATGGCTTGTTTCTCAGAATCCGAGTCTGACAGTGTCTCCTCATAAGTTAAAGGATCATTATCCTCTTAAGAAATCTCATGGAGAAAACCATACCATCTCTCAGGCTGTCTAGGAACGCGTTCAAAACGCCTTAGAGGAGGATTTTCACGTAGATCGAAGTTCGTGATTGGCTGTGGGGTATCAGGATGGGACGTCTCCATGGAATGTGGCTTGGGGTCATCTCAAATTTCTTCGAGTTCTGTGATCTTGCCTTTCTTTTCTTTAAGGAATGGTTCCTCAAGAAAAGTTACATTTCTTGAAACAAACACCTTTTGTTTAGTTTGATCATAGAAGTAGTATCCTACGGATTCCATAGGATAGCCAACAAAGTAGCATAAGTTAGAACGTGCTTCTAACTTATCTCCCACTGTCCTCATCACATAAGTAGGACAACCCCAAATTCTTAAGTAAGAATAACTAGGGATTTTACCATGCCACATTACATAGGGCGTTTTGGGGACCAATTTGGAAGGAACAAAATTCAAAATCTTGTTGCACTTTCTAGAGCATAACCCCAGAAAGAAGGTGGTAAATCAGTGAAATTCATCATGGAATGAACCATATCAAGTAGGGTTCGATTCCTTCTCTCAGAAACTCCATTAAGCTGAGTAGTTCCCGGAGGAGTCCACTGAGAGATAATTCCATTGTCTCTGAGATGACTAAGGAATTCTTCACTAAGATGCTCGCCACCTCGATTAGATTGAAGTATCTTGATCTTGTGACCAGTTTGGTTCTCAACCTCCTTTTGAAATTTAAGAATTTCTCAAAAGCCTCATATTTGTACTTCATTAAGTACTCATAACCATAACTGTAACGCCCCCACCCGTACCAGAACAAGAGGAGAGCGGCGTCTCAACCCCCGCACTGAAGCACCTCTCAAGTAATGGTGTGAGCCATCACTCAAGAAATACTCCAGCGAACGGCTGTCTATCAGAACTATACATGTACAACGATGTGGCTATGCAGCGGAAAATCAGAGTATTTTAAAACTTTTCAAAACATGTGCGTGATGGCATGTAACAAGCAAGAACATATTGATCGTGTAAGAGAGACTCGGCATATCAGAACATATAACAGATTCACATATAAGTACCGATACAACAGAGCTCAAAATATCGGTAACAGAGTAGCAGAAAGAGTATAACAAAGATACTCAAGTATTCAGAAACATATACAGAAACATAAAGTGAGGCAGCCATAAAACATATGCAGGACACAAAAGAGGAAGTAATACTAAGTCCTGACAGAAACAAAAATGACAATCTAGAGCTTCAAGATACCTCTAGACTGCGGCTGCAAGACCTGAAACCACGAGGCAAGAAAACGGGAGAGGTATTAGTCAAAAGGACTAAGTGAGGGAATACTTTAAAGAAAGTACTGAATTAAAGAACTTGAAGTAAAGTTCGAAACGGTTAAATGCAATGCTTTGAAGAAGAACTTGAAACAAGTTCGATTGATAAAACTCTTTGAATGCGATGCTGTAAAAGAATGCACGTTATAAAACATTTTCATGAATGCTATCACACGCGCACACATATGCTGTCGATGGTTCATAGTTCTTTCATAAAACGGGATAAGGGTAAAGTGAACTTTTCCAGATATGAACCATCCTTTATGAAACAGAATTTTGCCCGCAAGCTAGGCTCCTCCATCCTTACTCCAGAAAACATGATTCGGTAGAGCATCGGACCAGGATCAACGATAATTCCACGTATAGCAGAGTATCGGACCAAGATCAACAATAACCCCACATATAGTAGAGCATCGGACCAAGGTCAACAACAACTCCGCACACAGTAGACTATCGGACCAAGGTCAACAACAACTCTTACCAACACATACAAACATGCACCATCCTCCACCGGTTGTCACTTCGGGTAGCTAGCCCTAGGCGACCTGTAAACATGTAATGGGAACAGATTTGCTGTCCGTTCCCAGACAGATTGTCCTGACTTAACAAACCTCCTGTTAAAAGTCGGTGTCAATTGTCTAAGTGTGGCGGCCGGTATTGGTGATGTCGTTGGCGCTCACCTCCCGAGCATCACCTCCACACATAACCGCCGGGCCCAAACTGTAAACTGTATGCTTGCATTTAAGATTAGCAGTGACCAGAGTAACACTCCAGTATGCTAACTATAACATGTGAAACTGTAACTGTAACATATGATGCTGTCTGTAAAACATATGATTCTGTCTGAAAACATGTGAAACTGTCTGTAAACTGTACTTTGAAAACATATGCCAATCATGTAACTGTCTTTGAACAAGAATGCAGAACTTTGGAAAACATGTACTGTTGATCAAGGTATACTATTAAAGTATGAATGATCCTTTCAAGAGAATGTCCCGATAACAGGGATAGTTCAAAACAAGGTTTAGCTTTGAATTTCAAAACATATGATACGATAGTATAATCGTGGTTCCAGTTGGAAAACATTTATAACTTCACCTCACCTATCAGTAACAAAGGTAGGTAGACAGATTAAGCGGTGCCCTGGGGATCCCAGTGCTCAACTTTAACTCCTGTAGGTGGTGTACTAGAGTGAGCTTAACAACTAAGACCCACTACTAACCAAGATGCATATGAAATGCAAGAAACAATGAACAAGGAACATGTAAAGAACATGTAACACAAGAGAGTAATACCATTTAAGGTATTCAAGAAAGGTAACACACAAAGGAATACATCAAAGTGAGTTACTCTTAACGTTAGACTATGATCTTACTATAACCGAGTAAGCTTTAGTCAAATTATGAATCCTATCGCAAACCTTAAGTTAAGAAACAAGTCCACGAAAGAAAACACATTTTGAAAACACATTTTAGACCCTGGATATGGAAACCCTAGGTGCAAATGTCTATAGAGAAAGCACAAGTTTTAATTCATTTTTACTATTCAAAAGTACTATTCCAGATTACTATTCATGATTACTATTCACAGGTTACTATTCACATGTCGGGTCAAAGGGTCGGGTCAAACCCTTACTATACACACACCCACACACACACGGTACACACACACACCATGCACGAACACACACACACACACACGGCATGCACACACACACACACCCTAATCAAATTATGATCTTGATTAAATCCTATAGTTTCAAGTTCATGTTAATATAATCAAGTGTGATCTAGGTTAAAGGTATAACCTATAGTTAAGAGATCCAATTAAGGCATAAGATCAAGTTATGAAACACTATTCTATCTTAGGTTATAACATGTGACACTATTAAAGTGTATAACATGATCAAGGCACTAATCCATTAATCCAACTCATAACATAAACTCAATTCATAATTCAAGAGTCATATAACAATGTGACAACATGTCACAACATATCTCATATCATATCATATCATATATCATGAACCTTTAGGCATGTAACATGTAACAATTTAATTCCAATACCAACATGTAACAAGTTGTGACATAATAAATTGTAAATCACTATTCCATTAGCTAGCATGCATGAACATAATTCAAATTCCATAATCATGCATCAATTCTCATAATATAACAATCATATCACATGATCATAGCATATACTAGAGCAATTCATAACATATTCATGCATATACTAAACAATTAAAACATATAAACAACTATTGAAACATATCATGAAAACTATATAATAAATGCATAAAATAAAATCCTATATGGCTTAGGGAAGACCCTAAGACCCAACCTAAACATAATATAAACATACCATAACATAAAAACATAAACTAAACTAACATAACATAAAAACAAAACAAACTAACCTAGCTACAAATGGGGAGGGGGGGGGGGGTGCCGACGGCAATGAGGGGGAGAGGGAGAGAAGAAAGGGTGTTGTTAACACAACTTTGAGCAAGGAATGAAATGCCATGGGAGGGGTATTTATAGGTGTGAAGAAGCCCCTCACCTTGCAATTAGAGATGGCTTAAGGGTAGGAGAGCAAAACAAGAGTTCATCCACTTGTGTCTTCTAGAAGCTTTAGGGATTAAGAAGGTAAAAATGGGGCTGCTGGGGGTAATTCTGTAATTTCGTCCCCCAAGACTCAAGGATAAGTGGCTGGAAGTTTAACCATTCCGACGGCAAGAAAATTAGCTTCGAAACGCATATTCATTCGTCGAAATCGGATTTACCGTTTGAAAGATACATTAGTTTTAGTGAATAAAAGTTTTGAGCTCGAAACTCGACATGAGTGAAAAACGACTTTCTAAAATGATTTTCAAGTCCGGATTGCTTCTAAAATTCAAGAAATAAATCGAGAAGCGTTTTGAGTCCAAAATCGACTATAAAACGTTTTACCGTTAAAAAGTTGAAAACGTAGAGTGAATAGTGAATTCTCACGTACGAACGTACGCTTCAAAATTTCAAGCTAGGGTTTGAATCAAGAGTTGTAAAACATCTCAAAAATCTTGAAATAGCTCAAGTAGTGCAAATCCGAAGAGAAAACATTTTCCGAATGAAAACCGTTCGTAAAAGGAATAGTAAACTAGGGTTTTCAAAAACGTTTTCAATAAAACAAAGTTCCGGAATGGATTTCCAAGCCGAGAATGATTTCAAAAGACTCGTCTCGACTCAAGGATCGATTCGACTGTAACTTGGGTAGAAAAAGGTATCAAAATCAAAAGCTCATTTTCTGATGAATAGTAACTTTGGACGGTAAGTTCCAAAAATACCCTTATGGCTCAAGAAAGACTTTCTGAGCTCGGGAAACAAGTTCAAACGATTAGGAAACATATGTGATGAACCTCTAGGGTTCGAGTAGCAATATGAACAAGGTAGGCTCGGGTTATGAATACTAAACTGTATCAAAGGTCAAGAATTCCCCCTTAAAGCATGTCAGAACAAATACGAGCATAAAGTTCATGTAAGAATGCAATGCATGATGATTCAAAAAGTTGGATCACGGTCTATAAACGCTTTACCACTGCCTTAACTTACTGTTTTCATCCAGGCCCTGTTTTAGGCTGTTACAATAACGACTAAAGTTATCAATAAAGGTTATGAAGTACTGATAATTTGTAACATCCCGACTGATCAGACTTTTCAGGTAACCTCTTATGTGCACTATTTAATTATTACTTTAAGTGATTATGCGATATTTAATTGCTAACGTGGATTAATTGAAGTTATTTGAACTTGAACGTTTAATTTTCCTTCACTTTGTATTTTGCTCGTTTTAGATTCGCATTTAATTCTGATTTTTGTGAATTCTTGATATGTGTTAATTATATGCTTTATGGACTCGGTTATGTGCTCGTTATATATTTTGGTATTTGTTTTGATTGCCTTTTTGGGTTCGTTTTGGAGACGGGACCTAAAGGAGGCTAAAGAGCATTTAGCGCACCTTGGGTTCTGGGACGCGTATCTTGAGCTCGGGAATTCGGATTCCAATTCCGTCACCTCCGTTGAACTCGTTTCGACGATTCGGGTTTAATGGGACAGGCCTCACATTTTTCGAAGCTCATTAAGGCCTTAGAATTTCACCCGTAATGAGCCCCTTATGCTTGAGAGACATGTTTTGACCTAACCTAGCTTTGTGGGACCCTCTTAACTCAACCCAACCTTAACCTTGACTTTGTATCCATGAGTTAAGCTCTCCTCTCCCCCTTAACCTCTGAAAACAGAGCCAAACCTCTCTCTGTCCCACCAAAACCGATCAGCACAAGGAAGCAAGAAGGAAGGAGAAAACCCTTTGTCCATTTTCTTGATTTTGAGCTCAAATCTTCACCCAAGCTTCTCAAATTTGAAAGGTGAGTTCATGGTTGTCATCTACTCTCTCTCTTCTCTCTTTTATGTGCTCTTGAGTTCATTTCCATGGTTGATTGATGAGTTATAGCAAGCATGTGAATAGTAGGTGTTGGGAGAATTTGTTGGATTCTTGCTCCTTTCTTGTTTTCTTGAGATTTGATGATGATATTATGGTCCTAGGACTTGATTCTTAGCATTTATTACATTTCCTTACTTGGTAGTTGGAGTATGAGTGTTTGGTCTTAATTGGGTTGCTGAGTTTGATGTTTGAGCTGTTTACGTTTTTCTGTACCGAGACACGGGGGTGTCTCGGTTTGCCCTTTGCTGGTGACACGGGCGTGTCACCTTTGGGATTCTGTTGTTCGGTTTCTGTACTGAGACACGGGGGTGTCTCAGCTTGCCCTTCCAGGGGGGCACGGGCGTGTCCCCTAGGAACTCTAGTTTTTCGCCCGTCTTTGCTTGGTTTTGCTTCCTTTCCGTTGCTTCTTGTTGATCCTTCTTGCCTCGTTTTGGTGTGTACGCATGACCAACTTGTTATATTTTGTGTTAAGCCTTATGTTATGAATTTGTGCTTTGTTTTATCTCCTCATTTATGATATATATCCGAATATGCATTGGATGCTCATAAATGGTCTAAATGTGGGTTCATTTCATATCATTTGCATCATAAACTTACATACGCATGTACCGAGCATCAATGTGGTTCATATTGAGTCTAAGAGTGTTCCTTGTTGTTTGTCTTGTTGAGAGGATCTCCCTGTAGAGGACGAGCTTGCTCCGTAGGTGTCCGGTTGTCACACTTTTGTCTCCACTACGTTCGTTGACAAGGTGAGGTTTTTGTTCTTCTAGTTACTCGACCTATAACCCTATTTGATTTGAAACCTCGCATGCGAATACGTATAATATATGGTAAATAAGTGTATGATACATATGTTGCGGGACTTCTCCCATTTGTTATAAGAGTTTAAAGCGTTTTGTATAAGTATATAAGCTATTTTGCTTTCGTTTGAAAAGTTTAGTTTTGTGCAAGTGTGTGTGTGTAAGCGAGATGTGGCTTTGAAAGATAAGCTTTGAGGTATGTTTATGTGACTTTCGTGATATGTTTTAGGCCCCGGAGTGTGGTATGGTAATCTCGGGACGACCGAGGGGTCGCCGAGCTCTTCCATCAACACCTCCATTTGAGAGTCTCGCCCAACCTTGTGAGGTTGAGGAAAGGTGTTTCTCTTGAGCCGGCGGAGGCAACCGCCGAAGGTTTCAAGGTAGTAATTAAACCTTGTCTCGTCTGTGTATGGGGATAGTTAGGGTCGATCAACCCTTCTATCAACCGGTGTTGGGGATGGATTCTGATTTGTTTTGATTTGCTTTGATCTTTGGGGATGGGATGTGTGTGTCTCGTACTCGCCGAGTAGGTTTAGGTTTGTATGATCTATGGAACGAGAGTAGATTCTTAATTCACCTAAAACTTGGCCTTTGGCATTTGCCTTTTTCCTTTTCTTTAACCTAGATATATCTATATCACGAGAATTAATTTGGCTTGCAAAAACCACTCTCGGTTCAAGGATTCTTCCGTTTTGATTAAATGCTTTGCTCTACATAAATATATATCGGGTGCGTAAGTTAGCCCCTTCACTAGTCGCTAGGACTAACCCTCGTTGTTGTTTTTCCCCTTTTCCCTTTCTTTTGAGTTTGCAAGTTCTTCCGAGTCAAGCTAGGCGGCAAGTGTCTTTTGGGTTACTTGTGGTATAGCTTGGGTCTTCATGCATCGTATTGGATTTTCCTTTTCCTTACTTTACGCATTTTGGATTATGTATTTGGTATACACTTATGCTATTTTGGCCGTGATGGCATTGTACATTTGTATATAGGCTAGCTTGTTGATTGGAATACTTGACCCTTCCCCATTTTGATATGTATATATGTGATCTTGGGAATCATGTTTGGTATATGATTTGCTTCCGCTACTCTGATTTTAATTCTAGTAGTTCTTGAGGGTCTAGGCCGCCTAGCGAGGGTGTGAGTTTTGTGTGTCTCCCGTTCGCTATGGTTTGATACGGGTGCGAACTTCCATTTCGTTACTCGTGTTGGACCTTAGTGCGGGGGATGTGGCACCCTTCGCTCCGGGGGTGTTACATCCTTGCGTGGTATCAGAGCTCTCGGTTGCAAAACCAGAGCTCTGGAGTCGTGTTGAGTCTGTCTGGGTCGTTCGGTATAGGAGTATGTGATTATTTGCATTCATTTACATCTCTATGTGACTTAACTGTTTAAATTCTAGATAATTGACTTCATGATCATGAACTGAACCCCATGCATCGATATCTTCTTGATTTGTGAATTTTCAGGATGCCTCCAAGAAGGAGAGCAGATAAGGAGCAGACTCCTGATCTCAATCAACCCCCTCCACAAGCACCTCCACCTCCTCCGATGAATGCTGAGAATATTGTGCAGGCTCTTTTGAATCAGCTTCAGCAGAATCAAAGAGATAATCCACATTGGGAAGGACAAGGTGGGCAAGTAACTCCGGCCTTTAAGGAGTTCAGAAACAATAATCCCCCAAAGTGGTATGGAGGAGATGATATCCAAGCCGAAGAGTGGTTGTCAGAAGTTGCGGGAATTTGGGAAATTTACCCCGCTCCTTCGCATGAGAAAGCTGTTTGCACGGCCCGGTTCGTTCAAGGCCCCGCATCCAATTGGCTCAAGGCTATGAGAGCTCGATCGGAGAGGAATGGAGAAGAGTCTGATTGGGAGAGCTTTGTGAGAGAGTTTCATCACAAGTATGTTCCACCAAGTGCTCGTGAGAGAAGACTTCAGCAATTTACAGAATTGAGACAAGGGAATCGTTCGGTTGAAAAGTATATTCTGGAATTTGAGAGACTTGCACCGTATGCTCCACACATCACCAATGATGATACCCAGAAGGCTCGTAACTTTATTCATGGTTTAAGATATGAGATCCAGAATGCTCTTAAGGCTGCTACCGTGGATACGTGGGAAAAGGCTACGAGGAAGACGATCAAAGTGGAAGCTAACAACACAAGATTGAGACCGACTTACTCTTCGGGCCAAGGTTCGAGCTCTAATTTGGGGAAGAGGCCTGCATCCTATAGTGGGCCTCCGGTTTTCAAACCCCAAGGTCCTACTACTTCAGTTAAGAAAGCTCGACCTCCGGTACCGGCGGCACCAGCTCTACCGGCCCCGATTCAATGTAGTTATTGGAAGGGTCCCAATCACACCGAAGAGAATTACCGAAAGAAGTTGAGAAGATGTTATAAGTGTGGAGAGCCCGGTCATTTGATTAGTACTTGTCCTCAAGCGAGAGCACCTCAGCCTCGAGCTCCTCAGCCGTTGAATGTGATGCCTCCGAGAGCACCGATCCAAGCGAGAGCCTATGCTTTGGAGGGCGAGGAAGAGAATGTAGAGGTGGATGCCAATGCCGTTGTTGAAGGCACTATCCACATTCATGGCATTCAATTACATGCATTGTTTGATCCGAGAGCAACGCATTCATTTATTGCTTCCCGGCTTGTTTCTACTCTTCCTTTGCCTGTTGCTTGCCTAGATGATTCCTTTATTGTTTCTTCTCCCCTTGGTGCTACTTTGGCTATGAATTGTGTTTACCGTGGTTGTCCTGTGGTTGTGGAAGATCAAGAGTATCCGGCAGATTTGATCAAGATGCCGATTAAGGAGTATGGGGTGATTCTGGGAATGGATTGGTTGTACCGTTACCGAGCCATGATGGATTGTTTTGCCAAGAAGGTGACTTTGGGTTCTACGGTCTTTGCGGGTCAGAGGTTGAAGACCTGCCCATTTATTTCCTTCATGGAAGCAAGTAGATTGTTCCGGGACGGTGCAACGGGCTATGTGGCCTACCTTTTGAATAAGCCAAAGGATCAGGCCAAGCTCGAAGAGACGGAGATCGTGAAGGAATTCCCCGATGTGTTTCCGGAGAATTTGGGATCTTTACCTCCGGATCGGGACGTCGAGTTTGTAGTAGATCTCTATCCCGGAGCAGAACCGTATGCGAAATCTCCCTATAGGATGGCTCCAGCCGAGTTGAAGGAGTTGAAGACGCAATTGGACGAGCTCTTAGAGTGTGGTTACATTCGCCCGAGCACTTCTCTGTGGGGTGCTCCGGTCCTGTTTGTAAAGAAGAAAGACGGGACTTTACGAATGTGTATTGACTACCGCGAGCTGAACCGGTTAACGGTTAAGAACAAATACCCTCTCCCTCACATTGAAGAGTTGTTCGACCTCTTGCAAGGTTCAAGTGTTTATTCCAAGTTGGATTTAAGGCAAGGGTATTACCAATTGCATATCCGGGAGGGAGATATACCGAAGACGGGTTTCAACACGAGATATGGGCATTTCGAGTTTGTGGTCATGCCTTTTGGTCTTACCAATGCCCCACCGCGTTTATGGATATGATGCACTAAATATTCCGGCCTTACCTCGATAAATTCGTGGTCATCTTTATAGATGATATTCTGGTATATTCGAGGTCCGAGGAAGAGCACGCGCGGCATTTGAGTATTGTCTTGTCTACGCTTCAGAAGAACAGATTGTTCGCCAAGTTCAGTAAGTGCGAGTTCTGGTTGGATCGAGTCTCCTTTTTGGGTCACTTCATTTCTGGAAATGGTATGGAAGTGGATCCGGCGAAGGTTGAAACGGTTATGCTTTGGAAGCAACCTAAGAATGCCTCGGAAGTGAGAAGTTTTCTCGGGTTGGCAGGGTATTATAGGCGCTTTGTGAAAGATTTCTCGAAGATTGCCTCCCCGTTGACCCGGCTAACTAAGAAAGAGGTGAAGTTCGAGTGGAATGAGGCGTGTGAGAAGAGTTTCCAAACCCTTAAGGAGAGATTGACTACTGCACAGGTTTTAACCCTACCCGAGGGTTCGGAAGGCTACTCAGTCTACACCGATGCTTCGAAGGAAGGTCTCGGTTGTGTGTTAATGCAGAATGGTAAGGTTGTAGCCTACTCCTCAAGGAAGTTAAAGGATCACGAGAGAAACTATCCCACTCATGACTTGGAACTCGCGGCAGTGGTGTTTGCCTTGATGAAATGGCGACATTACCTTTATGGTGTTACTTTTGAAGTGTTCACCGACCACCAGAGTCTTCAGTATCTGTTTACCCAGAAGGATTTGAACATAAGACAGAGGAGATGGATGGAGACACTTGAGGATTATGATTGTAAGATTCAGTACCATCCTGGTAAAGCTAATGTGGTGGCGGATGCTTTGAGTAGGAAAGTGAGTGTTTCAGGTTTGGAAGCAGGTTCTAGTAGACAAGGTTCAGTGGTTCTGGTTTCAGAGGCTCATTTGGCTAATATCTCGGTTCGGCCGGTTTTGAAGCAGAGATTGATAGAAGCTCAATCTGTGGATCCCGATATTCAGAAATTGATAACTAAGTCAAGGATTGATCCTGAAACCAAGTTCGGATTTGATGATTCAGGGTTATTCAGATTTAAAGCTCGGGTTTGTGTTCCAGAAGATCTTAAGCAGTTGGTACTTGATGAAGCCCACAAGTCAGTGTATGTAGTACATCCCGGTACCACCAAAATGTACAAGGATCTAAGGACTTTATATTGGTGGAACGGCATGAAGAGAGACGTTGCTAACTATGTTAGAAGATGTCAAACATGCCAAGTGGTGAAAGCAGAACACCAGAAACCGGGAGGAACTCTCCAACCACTTCCAATACCCGAGTGGAAGTGGGAGCCAGTGACAATGGACTTCGTGTCCGGCTTGCCAAGGACTAAAGGAGGTTCCGATGGAATTTGGGTGATTATTGATCGGTTGACGAAGTCGGCGCATTTTCTTAAGGTGAAGATGTCCGATAAGGTTCCTAAGTTGGCCCGGTTATATCGGAAGGAGATTGTTCATGGTACTTTGGTAAGCATTGTTTCAGATAGAGATCCTCGGTTCACATCCAGTTTTTGGCAGGAATTACAGAAGTGTTTGGGAACAAAGCTCCACTTTAGTACTGCATTCCACCCACAGACGGATGGCCAGTCTGAAAGGCTAATAAGGTATCTCGAGGACATGCTTCGTGCTTCTGCCTTAGATTATCAGGATTCGTGGGATGAACAGTTGGATTTGATTGAGTATGCCTACAATAACAGCTTTCAGTCTTCTATCGGGATGGCACCGTATGAGGCTCTATAGGGAAGGAAGTGCCGATCCCCTCTCTTTTGGGATATTGACGAGTGGAGCTAAGAAGCCTAAGGAAATTCAGGATACCAATGAGAGGGTGAAAGTGATTAAACAGAGGTTGCAAGCAGCACAAGACCGGCAGAAAAGCTATGCAGATAGCAGAAGACGACCCTTAGAGTTCGAGAAAGGAGATAAGGTCTTCTTAAAAGCATCTCCTAGAAAAGGGTATGCTCGGATTGGTAAAGGCGGGAAGCTTAACCCTCCCTACTTAGGCCCCTTTGAGATCCTTGATCGAGTTGGGGAAGTAGCCTACAGACTTGATTTACCACTGAGTTTGACCGGGATTCACAATGTGTTTCATGTCTCACAGCTTCGGAAACATTATCCCGATGAGTCTTCTATTCTTCCAGTCGAGAAAGTTCAGTTAGAACCGGATTTGACTTTTAAGAAGTATCCAGTTCAGGTGTTGGATCGGAAGATGCAAGAGTTGAGGAATAGACAGATCCCTCTTGAGAAAGTCTTGTGGCATGATCAGGAATCCGAGGAAGCCACTTGGGAGACTGAGGATAAGATGAAACGGTTGTATCCGGATCTTTTCAAGACCTCGCCTCGGACCTGAGGACAGGTCCTTTTGAAGGAGGGAGGTTTGTAACATCCCGACTGATCAGACTTTTCAGGTAACCTCTTTTGTGCGCTATTTAATTATTACTTTAAGTGATTATGCGATATTTAATTGCTAACGTGGATTAATTGAAGTTATTTGAACTTAATTTCTTTGGTATGAATTTGTTTAACTTGAACGTTTAATTTTCCTTGACTTTGTATTTTGCTCGTTTTAGATCAGCATTTAATTCTGATTTTTGTGAATTCTTGATATTTGTTAATTATATGCTTTATGGACTTGGTTATGTGCTTGTTATATGTTTTGGTATTTGTTTTGATTGCCTTTTTGGGTTCGTTTTGGAGACGGGACCTAAAGGAGGCTAAAGAGCATTTAGCGCACCTTGGGTTCCGGGACGCGTATCTTGAGCTCGGGAATTCGGATTCCAATTTCGTCACCTCCGTTGAACTCGTTTTGACGATTCGGGTTTAATGGGACAAGCCTCACATTTTTCTAAGCTCATTAAGGCCTTCGAATTTCACCCGTAACGAGCCCCTTATGCTTGAGAGACATGTTTTGACCTAACCTAGTTTTGTGGGACCCTGTTAACTCAACCCAACCTTAACCTTGACTTTGTATCCACGAGTTAAGCTCTCCTCTCCCCCTTAACCTCTGAAAACCGAGCCAAACCTCTCTCTCTCCCACCAAAACCGATCAGCACAAGGAAGCAAGAAGGAAGGAGAAAACCCTTTGTCCATTTTCTTGATTTTGAGCTCAAATCTTCACCCAAGCTTCTCAAATTTGAAAGGTGAGTTCATGGTTGTCATCTACTCTCTCTCTTCTCTCTTTTATGTGCTCTTGAGTTCATTTCAATGGTTGATTGATGAGTTATAGCAAGCATGTGAATAGTAGGTGTTGGGAGAATTTGTTGGATTCTTGCTCCTTTCTTGTTTTCTTGAGATTTGATGATGATATTATGCTCCTAGGACTTGATTCTTAGCATTTATTACATTTCCTTACTTGGTAGTTGGAGTATGAGTGTTTGGTCTTAATTGGGTTGCTGAGTTTGATGTTTGAGCTGTTTAAGTTTTTCTGTACCGAGACACGGGGGTGTCTCGGTTTGCCCTTTGTTGGTGACACGGGCGTGTCACCTTCGGGATTCTGTTGTTCGGTTTCTGTACTGAGACACGGGGGTGTCTCAGCTTGCCCTTCCAGGGGGGCACGGGCGTGTCCCCTAGGAACTCTAGTTTTTCGCCCGTCTTTGCTTGGTTTTGCTTCCTTTCCGTTGCTTCTTGTTGATCCTTCTTGCCTCGTTTTGGTGTGTATGCATGACCAACTTGTTATATTTTGTGTTAAGCCTTATGTTATCAATTTGTGCTTTGTTTTATCTCCTCATTTATGATATATGTCCGAATATGCATTGGATGCTCATAAATGGTCTAAATGTGGGTTCATTTCATATCATTTGCATCATAAACATACATACGCATGTACCGAGCGTCAATGTGGTTCATATTGAGTCTAAGAGTGTTCCTTGTTGTTTGTCTTGTTGAGAGGATCTCCCTGTAGAGGACGAGCTTGCTCCGTAGGTGTCCGATTGTCACACTTTTGTCTCCACTACGCTCGTTGACAAGGTGAGGTTTTTGTTCTTCTAGTTACTCGACCTATAACCCTATTTGATTTGAAACCTCGCATGCGAATACGTATAATATATGGTAAATAAGTGTATGATACATATGTTGCGGGACTTCTCCCATTTGTTATAAGAGTTTAAAGCGTTTTGTATAAGTATATAAGCTATTTTGCTTTCGTTTGAAAAGTTTAGTTTTGTGCAAGTGTGTGTGTGTAAGCGAGATGTGGCTTTGAAAGATAAGCTTTGAGGTATGTTTATGTGACTTTCGTGATATGTTTTGGGCCCCGGAGTGTGGTATGGTAATCTCGGGACGACCGAGGGGTCGCCGAGCTCTTCCATCAACACCTCCATTTGAGAGTCTCGCCCAACCTTGGGAGGTTAAGGAAAGGTGTTTCTCTTGAGCCGGCGGAGGCAACCGCCGAAGGTTTCAAGGTAGTAATTAAACCTTGTCTCGTCTGTGTATGGGGATAGTTAGGGCCGATCAACCCTTCTATCAACCGGTGTTGGGGATGGATTCTGATTTGTTTTGTTTTGCTTTGATCTTTGTATATGGAAGTTGGGATGTGTGTGACTCGTACTCGCCGAGTTGGTTTAGCTTTGTATGATCTATGGAACGAGAGTGGATTCTTAATTCACCTAAAACTTTGCGTTTGGCATTTGCCCTTTTTCCTTTTCTTTAACCTATATATATCTATATCACGGGAATTAATTTGGCTTGCAAAAACCACTCTCGGTTCAAGGATTCTTCCGTTTTGATTAAATGCTTTGCTCTACATATATATATATATCGGGTGCGTGAGTTAGCCCCCTCACTAGTCGCTAGGACTAACCCTCGTTGTTATTTTTCCCCTTTTCCCTTTCTTTTTAGTTTGCAGTTTCTTCCGAGTCAAACTAGGCGGCAAGTGTCTTTTGGGTTACTTGTGGTATAGCTTGGGTCTTCATGCATCGTATTGGATTTTCCTTTTCCTTACTTTACGCATTTTGGACTATGTATTCGGTATACACTTATGCTATTTTGGCCGTGATGGCATTGTACATTTGTATATAGGCTAGCTTGTTGATTGGAATACTTGACCCTTCCCCATTTTGATATGTATATATGTGATCTTGGGAATCATGTTTGGTATATGATTTGCTTCCGCTACTCTGATTTTAATTCTCGCAGTTCTTGAGGGTCTAAGCCGCCTAGCGAGGGTGTGAGTTTTGTGTGTCTCCCGTTTGCTATGGTTTGATACGGGTGCGAACTTCCATTTCGTTACTCGTGTTGGACCTTAGTGCGGGGGATGTGGCACCCTTGGCTCCGGGGGTGTTACATAATTGTTTCGAGTGCTTACACTAAGCGTTCCACAAACATCTGTATGGATCAAATCCAAGGTCTAAGTGGCTCGTTCTACACTCCCTTTGAAAGGAGTTTTGGACATCTTTCCTTTGAGACAGGATTCACAAGAAGTTAACTGTTTAAGGTCATTTTCAGAGAATGTCCCTAAAGTAGTCAACTTTCTAATTTTGTTCTTGGGAATATGTCCTAATCTAGCATGCCATAAAGATGTTGAGAATTCGTCATCCCTCTGATGTTTTGTTTCTCGTTGTATATTCAAAATATTGGTGTTTTGAGTTAGATAAAGTTCATTGTTCAATGTACCAAGATGTATTGAAAAATCATTCTTTTTAAGGAAAAAGTTACCATTCTTAATATAAGTTTCATAACCTTCGCAATCAAGTATTGGAACTGAAATTATATTACGAATAATGTTTGGTACATAAAGAATTTTTTTTGAAACTAAAACTAAATGACCTAAATCTAATCTAATTGTGCCTAACGCTTGAGCCATCACCAATCTTCAAGACACATTCTCCTACTTTGGGCCGCTGAACCTCATATAGCATCTGTACATCATTATAGATATGAGATCCACAACCGGTATCAAGTACCCTAGAGTAAGAATCAATAGAAAGGTTTACTTCAACGAGAAACATACCTTTCTTTAAAGTAGCTTTGTACTCCTGGAATTTTCTCCTCCAATGCCCCGATTTACCACAATGGAAGTAAATGTCCTCTTTCTGATAACATTTCTTCTTTTGGGCCTTTCTCTTCTTGATTTCGCCATTGGGCTTAAGGGATTTCTTCTTCTTTTAGGCTTTCGTGCCCTTGCCTTTAGGAGGCTTAGAAGAAGATGGAGTCGTGACCATCTGTTAGTATGTAATTAGTGCTTAATTTATCTTAATCTTCTCCCTACATTTGACTGGATATGTGCTTAATTAAGCTTAATTATGGCTTTGTAGGTTTATTGGAGCTAAAATGGATCATCAATACAAATCTGGACTAAAAGAATCGCCAAGAGCAGAAAATGAACTGAGCCATGACCTTAAGCTATGATCATCCCTTAAGCTAAGGATGACATAGCAGACACCAAGTCAAATGTTGCGGCTGACTTTCACTTTTTGTCAACTTCAGCTACTTGCAGCAGCTTTGCACAATATTTTTGCGTCTCAAGAAGGGTACTCATCACACTTAGGGACTCTAAAGAATATTTGGCTTGAAATGTGTGCCAAAGTTGTGATTTCCAAGCTTATAAGCAAGGATTTAGAAGAGAAGAAGCATTATTCAGCCTTCCTCCTTAGAAACAGTCACGTAGCAGCTGAAGCAGCTCCAGAAACAGCAGAAAACAGGGGATTTCTCCCCTGTTATGAATTGCAAGCATTCTCTTTTCCCTTTCTTCTCTTTTTAGTAATGTTTATGCTTAGATTGTGAAGAACATTACACCATCTTTTGTAGACAATTCCTTGTCAGTTTTATATCAGTTCTTAACAGTTTATTATCTGATCTTTTTGAAAGCATGTATAGCAGCTAAGTTGCTCTTTATCCTAGTGAAGTTGTTTCTTTGATTCATGCTTTGGATTTGTGAGATCTAAATGAGTTTATGCAGCTTTAATTTCTCGGTATATGCATGTATCTTGAACGTATGGTTTGAACATGTCTTTGAGATAATTTTCTGATCAATCATTATCTTGATACTTGTTTTACTTGACTGCACAAATACTTGATACGTAATTGTCATGTAAATGTGCCTAAGAGTTACACATCATTGAAGGCTTACCACTATGTTTGTTTGATAGTGATGAGATGCATGTATAATGACTTAAACATTCCAAGCTTCTTGAGTTTGTTGGTTAGGATTGGTGTTCTTTTCATGATTTATGTTGTTACAAAGTTAAATCTTAGGATCGTATCTTTAAGACTGCTTTTGTGCTAAGAAGATGGTTAATGAACTTCTCATAATCATTGTAAAAATAAGAAAGGACTAGTGTGTGCAGAGCTTGTTGTCCACCGCAGCCAATCTATCAAGAAATTGAAGTTGAATATTGCATCAATGATCGAACCAATGGCATAAATTATAAGAACAACTTGGCTAGGATAATCTCTCTTTTATTCAGTTCATTTCAGACCTTTAATATCAGATTTTACTTGCTTGTTACCTTTGGTTTAGTGTTTAGATTCGTAGTTTGCGAAATTACTAAAACCCCCTTGTTCCGAACCATTTTTGTGGATTATTTACTTGGTTGTGTGTGAAATATAACACCTGCTAGTCCTTTGGGTTCGACCCTTTGCTACTGTACTCAATTTGTTGCATATTAGAAAGTGAAGGTTTTATTTGGTGGATTCGGCAACCATCAAATTTTTGGCGCCGTTACCGGGGACTAGATTTAATTGTTTTTATTTCCTGTATGACTACGTCTGAATATTCTAAGAAATTGCTTCCTTACGATCCTGAGATTGAAAGAACGTTAAGACAGATCAAGAAAGAAGCTAGAATACGCAGACAACAAGCTGAAAGTAGCAGATTTCTTGAAGAAGATCAGTTCCCCTTCTTGGTTAATTTATTCACTGACATAGATACCAGAAGCGTTAGCTGTGGTCATCCCTTAAGCATGGTTGCAGAAGATCAGACACTAAGGCAGCTGGCAACACCACCTATAGCTCAAGAACCATTGTGTATCACATTGCCTACTTTGACAACTGACTTTAAGCTAAAGTCAGGACTGATTCACCTACTTCCCATATTTAGAGGTAAGGAGAATGAAGATCCAAATCAACACCTTAAAGAGTTTCATGTGGTTTGCTCTAGCATGAGGCCAAATGGAGTTACGGAGGAGCAGATTAAATTGAGAGCATTCCCGTTCTCATTGGCTGATGATGCGAAGGAATGGTTGTATTATTTACCTCCAGCGTCAATCACAACGTGGACAACTATGGCTTCGACTTTCTTGGAGAAATTCTTCCCCACATCCCGAGTTGTCTCTACAAGGAGGGAGATAGTTTCAGTTAGACAAAAGGAATCTGAATCTCTCCATGATTATTGGGAAAGATTTAAGAAACTCTTGGCACGTTGTCCACAATATGGACACTCCGAGCAAGCTTTGATCGAATATTTTTATAAAGGTTTACTTCCAATGGAAAGGCGAATGATGGATGCAGCAAATGGCGGTGCAATTGTAAACAAAACTCCAAATGAAGCTAGGCAGCTAATCTCTACCATGGCTGCTAATTCTCAATAGTTTGGTACTGATCATGATGCCCCTAGAAAGGTAAATGAGGTAAGCTCTACTTCAATTGAAAGTCAATTAAATAAATTAACAACTTTAGTGCAGAATTTAGTTGTAGCAAACTCGACACCATCTTTGGTTTGTGGAATCTGTACGAGTCCCGATCACCACACAGATTTATGCCCAACACTTCAAGGAGATGGTGCTGAAAACGTAAGTGCAATAGGAGGAGGTTTTCAACAAAAGAAGTATGATCCATACTCGAATACGTACAATCCGGGCTGGAAAGATCATCCTAATTTCAGCTATGCACCAAGGCCTCAATTGTTTCAAGGACAACAAAATTTTCAGCCAAGGCCACCCTTGCAAAGACCACCCCAGAACTTTCAGCCAAAAGCCAATTTTCAGCCACAACAAGCCAATTTTCAGTAGCCTTCAAGCTCTAATTCAGGTACATCATTAGAAGATATGTTTAAGGCTTTCATGACTAACAATCAACAATTTCAACAGGAAACCAGGTCAAATATGCAACAATTTCAGCAGGAAACGAGAGCAAATATGCAGCAGTTTCAGTCCACTGTTCAAAACTTGGAAAATCAGTTGGGACAACTAGCATCTTCAGTTAGCAAGCTTGAAAACAAAGGAAAGTTTCCATCCCAAACAATTGATTCCAGATAAAATGCTAGTGCTATTACCCTGAGGAGTGGAAATGAGCTGGAACTACCTGTGGAGGCAAAAAGCAGGGTAAGACAGTGGAAAAACAGAGCAAAATAGAGCAAATTTTGATGCAGATACAGAGTCAGGAGGTAAGGGCGTAAGCTATGATCATGGCTTAGAAACAGAGCAGGAGGCAGAACCTTCTGTGCAACCTAAACCTTTAATCATTCCACCACCTTTTCCTCAAAGGTTTGCACAATCTAAGAAAGCCAAGGAAGAGAAAGAAATTTTGGACACATTTCGAAAGGTTGAGTTGAATATTCCCCTCCTTGATGCCATAAAACAAATTCCAAGGTATGCTAAGTTCCTTAAAGATCTTTGTACGAATAAAAGAAAACTGTTGGGGAATGAAAAAGTGAGTATGGGAGAAAATGTATCAGCTGTACTTCAAAGAAAACTCCCACCTAAATGTAAGGATCAAGGCATGTTTGCAATTCCATGCAAGATAGGTAATCTAGGTATAAATCATGCTATGTGTGATTTAGGTGCTTCCATAAATGTTATGCCTTTGTCTATCTATTCTTCACTAAACATTGGTCCTTTGAAGGGAACAGGAGTTATTACACAACTAGGGGATAGGTCCATTGTACATCCGGAAGGAGTGTTGGAAGATGTTCTTGTACAAGTCAATAACTTGGTATTTCCTGTAGATTTCTTCGTGCTCGACATGGAAGATGATAAGATTTCAAAGTCTTCGGAATTGCTGCTTGGGAGACCATTTTTTAGCACAACAAGAGCGAAGATTGATGTTCGTGATGGGACATTAACAATGGAGTTTGATGGGGATCTCATTAAATTCAATATTTATGAAGTTATGAAATATCCTACTGAAAATCTTTCAAATGTCTCTTCTATTGATATTATTGATAATCTGACAGAAACCACCTTGAAATTGGATTATTATGATGAACTTTACTTAGCATTGGGTGACAGCCTTTATGTTGATAAACTTAAGGAATTGGAAGCTAAGTATGAAATAAGGAATTGGAAGCTAAGTATGATAAACTTAAGCTGAAGCTAACTTGTTAACCACAACATTTCTTGTAACCAATTGACTGTTTCTCATACTAAATTACTTCCCTCTATTGTGCAGGCCCCTAATTTGGAGCTTAAGCTGCTGCCACCACACCTTAAATATGCGTATTTAGGTGATGAAGAAACTCTACCAGTGATTATTTCAAATAAACTTTCAAGTTTGGAGGAAGAGAAATTGATACGAGTTCTTAAAGAATTCAAGGCAGCCTTGGGATGGACCATTGCAGACATAAAAGGCTTGAGTCCATCTACGTGCATGCACAAAATTATCTTGGAAGAAGACTGCAAACCAAGTAGAGAAGCTCAAAGAAGATTGAATCCTCCAATGATGGAAGTTGTAAAGAAAGAAATTCTCAAGCTCTTCGATGCCGACATTATATACCCCATTTCGGATAGTCGATGGGTAAGTCCTATGCAGGTTGTTCCCAAGAAAACAGGGATAACGGTAGTTGAAAATGCAGCTGGAGAAATGGTACCAACGAGAGTGCAAAACAGTTGGCGTGTGTGCATGGATTATAGAAGGTTAAATGCAGCCACCAAGAAGGACCATTTTCCCTTGCCATTCATTGATCAAATGCTTGAAAAGCTTGCTGGAAAGACACATTATTGTTGTCCTGATGGATATTCTGGATTTTATCAAATTCTCGTTGCACCGGAAGATCAAGAGAAGACGACGTTTACTTGTCCATTTGGAACATTTACATTTCGGCGTATGTCATTTGGGCTTTGCAACGCCCCTGCCACATTTCAAAGGTGTATGGTGAGCATATTTTTAGATTATGTTGAGGATATCATTGAAGTTTTTATGGATGATTTTACTGTTTATGGGAATTCATTTGATGCATGCTTGAATAATTTGGCTAAAGTTTTGGAAAAATGTCTTGAAAGTAACCTTGTTTTGAATTATGAAAAATGTCATTTTATGGTTGATCAAGGACTGATTTTAGGACATATAGTTTCAGTTAGAGGCATTGAGGTTGATAAATCAAAGATTGATATTATAGAGTCTTTGCCTTACCCCACAAGTGTGCGGGAGATCCGTTCTTTTCTTGGACATACAGGCTTCTATAGGAGATTCATAAAGGATTGTTCAAAGATAGCACAACCTCTATGCAAGCTGCTGCAAAAGGATGTGGAATTCAAGTTTGATGAAGCTTGCAAGGAAGCATTTGATTTACTGAAACTGAAGCTAACTTCTGCCCCAGTAATTCAAGCACCTAATTGGAATCATCCCTTCGAATTGATGTGCGATGCAAGCGACTATGCTATTGGAGCTGTTCTTGGACAAAAGATAAATAAATCACCTTATATGATTTATTATGCTTGAAGGAAGTTGGATACAGCTCAGATAAACTACACCATAACTGAAAAGGAGCTTTTAGCCATTGTTTTTGCTTTAGATAAATTTCCTGCATATCTGCTGGGTACTCAAGTAATTGTTTATTCTGATCATGCAGCTGTTAGATACCTATTGAAGAAAAAGGAAGTGAAACCAAGGTTGATACGTTGGATCCTATTGATGCAAGAGTTTGATATTGAAATCAGGGATAAAAAGGGATCAGAGAACCTAGTTGCTGACCATCTGAGTCGAATCTTGGCAAATGCAGATTCCATTCCTATAAAGGATGAATTTCCAGATGAGCAACTGTTCTCCGTAGCTGATGGTAAGCTAAGGTCATGCCTAACGCATGCCCCCTGGTATGCAGACATGGTAAACTACATGGTATCCAAAACTTTTCCTGATAAACTGTCTAGATCTGAGCGTGATAAGATAAAAAGTGATGCTAAATACTATGTATGGGATGATCCTTACCTTTGGAAGTTTTGTGCAGATCAAGTTGTTAGAAGATGCATAAGTGAAGACGAAATACACTCTGTTTTAAAATTCTGTCATTCCTATGCATGTGGAGGCCACTTTGGGCCAAAAAGAACTGCAAGAAAGGTGTTAGAATGTGGACTATATTGGCCTACATTGTTTTGTGATGCATTCATGTTTTGCAAAACTTGTGAAAGATGTCAGAAAACTGGGAATTTGAGTGCTAGAAATCAAATGCCATTGTCCCCCATTTTAATTTGTGAAATATTTGATGTTTGGGGCATAGATTTTATGGGTCCGTTTCCTAGTTCTTTTGGCAACAACTATATATTACTTGTAGTTGATTATGTATCCAAATGGGTTGAGGTAAAAGCCACACGGACTAATGACTCTAAAACTGTTGTAGGTTTTATGAAGTCTAATATCTTTAACAGATTTGGAACTCCAAAGGCGATCATCAGTGACTGTGGCACCCATTTTTGCAACAAAGTGGTTGCAGCTTTGCTTAAGAAATACCACGTTTCACACCGGACATCGACTGCTTACCATCCACAAACAAGTGGAGAAGCTGAAATCTCCAACCGCAAAGTGAAGGTTTTATTTGGTGGATTCGGCAACCATCGAATAAATTATGTCTTGCCTTGGACTTTACTGATTTTAGAGCTGAAAATGAAGAAGAGGATGATGAGTTTGAATGTTTTGGTGATTTTCCTAAAGAATTTGATGTTGATACAACTTTTCTGAATTAACTGGGGGTAAACAAACTAAATTTACAGAACCAACAGCTAAAAGCATTCACTTGAAAGACCCTGCAATTGTTTACATGCACAGATTACTTGCCAATTTCTTCTCACAGAGGTGTGAAGGGTCCAACACCATTACCAAAACTGAGCTTTATTTCTTGTGGCCCATGTGGCATAATCATAAAGTTAATTTGGGTTTTTGGGTTGCTGCACACATTCACCACTGCATTCGATGGAAAACATCTCTCAAACTTGCACATATTATCACACACCTTGCACTACACGAGGGAGTACTTGATTTGAATAACCATGATTTGAATGTGTATTATGTGACATCCCGCTCGTCCAATTTGTAAGGTATGCTACGTTTCAACCTTTTAATGTGTTTAATTGTGTGATTTTATATTTTTTTTCGTGGCCCTATTTTGAACTCTTTTAGAGTTTAGGGGCTTGTTTGCAATTTTCTCTTTTAAGGGGTTATTCGGTCATTTCTCGTTCGGTCGAGAGTTCGACCTCTTGACCCTTTCTTCGCGTTCGGGGCATCGAGATGAGTCCGTAGACTCTAAGTTTGCCCAATTCTGACTTCGTTAACCCCTTCTTCCGTCCATTTTTGCGTACGAGGACCCGAGATATAATACCCCGGATCCTCGTAATCCGTGCAAAAGATCAGATCTCAGCCTTCAGCGTCTTCTCCAGCGATCGGTTACTGTTCACACGCACTCGAGGTGTGTTTACACACGCATGCTCGTTCTCCCTCGTTTTTTCTCGACGGAATTCGACGAACCATTAGTGGAAATTTATCAGCTCGACGAGCCCGTCACGATGGTACAAGAATCTCGGCCAACCGATGACTGACGGCAACGGAATCGGCGAATTTCAGACACAACGGTGGCTAGGCGGAACCCCCGCCACTTGGCCACCCTTTCGCGGTGATTTCCGGCAAGATTCCGGCGACACGCGCCACCCCCCCTGAACGAAGACCTCCCGGCGCAACCAGGCACGTTGGCGGCGTAGCCATCCCGGCCGCGACGGCGGCGGTGGCGATCACTGTAACGGCGAGTTTGGCCGCTTTCCGGTGACTTTTTCCGACAGGGCTTGATGGTTTCCGAACGTTTTCGACCTCCTGAACCCATTTCCGGCATCAGATTGGGGCGAATCGCGGCGTAGGTGGTGGTTCCGGCGGTGACGCAGCGGCAGAAACTTCGGCGGCGATTTGGGCCCTTTTTCCGGCCGGTTTTGGTGGTGGTCGCTTCACGAAAGTTGCTTGGAATGACGAAACATAGCGGATGGCATCGGCGGTGTTCCAGGAACCGGCCGTTGGCGGCGGACCGGTGGTGAACCGGCGGTCCGATTTTTCGGTGACTTTTTCCAGGTTTTGGCTAGGGGCTTTCGTAGGGCTCGTTACAAGCTTTCCAACGGTATGCTCGGATTTCATTTTCGTTTTACGGTTTGCATTTAATTTCAGTTTTCGTATTAGGATTTTGGTTCGGTTTTTCGTCAACGAAGTCCGGCGTGTTTGCTAATTTCTGAAATTGATTGAGGGCTTTTGTCTAGTAGGCCGAGGCGCTCGTTTCTGTCCTTCCAGGGATTTTTCCGACAACTGGAGGCGGTGTTCCGGTGGCGACCGGTGGCTGTTCGGCCGGCCGCGGTGGCGGCATTCCGGCGACTTTCAGACAGTAGGTTCCTTTCGTCGTGGTGAGTCCAACGCCACTTCCCGTTCGTCAATCGGATGTCCGGTTGATTTTATATGAATTTTTAAAGCTA
This sequence comes from Lantana camara, assembly GCA_037501455.1. Classification (NCBI taxonomy): domain Eukaryota; kingdom Viridiplantae; phylum Streptophyta; class Magnoliopsida; order Lamiales; family Verbenaceae; genus Lantana; species Lantana camara. The sequence continues at coordinate 59,876,671 of CM074858.1, forward strand.
TTGTATTTTATTCGTTAATTGATTTTAATTGTGCAATTCGATCCCGTATGTGCTATAAATTGAAATTATGAGTTGTATGATACGTGGAAGTATGCTATGATGTATGAATATTTGATTCGTGATTTATCGAATTTATTTGTCTCGTTTTACGCCCATCTATTTGAGAATAATTATTGTTTGAAGGGGTGTTAGTGTAATTTTGGAAACTAAATTGATTATGAAATTTTATAAAAACATAAGAAATGAATTATGAAAAGATACGTTGTATTTAATTTGAATAAATTGATCAAGTATGCCAATTGTTATTATATCGTGAAATATGCCAATGTGTAATTTATATATTTATTGTTATGTAATTCATGTTAATTTCGTGAGACTTGGTGCATGATATGATTTGAATTCTTAATGTCCTACTTTATTTTATGTAATTAATGTTATGAATTTTATAAGTTATCCATCTTTTGATATGGAATATGAATTATAATATGCTCTGAATGACTTGATTGAATAGATATGGATTATATGTTGCATCATTTGTATTCGTGAGCATGACCGTGCGTCTTTGTGGTTGTGTTTGGAGTCTGAGTCTTGTGTTCTGTGTGTGTTCAGTTGTTCAGGGGTTCCAGTGGGACTTCTTGGCTCAGGTTTTCCATTTCGTCGGTGAAAGGTGAGGTTTTAGGAATTTTGTTTTAGTTACAGCGACCTACAACCCTCTGTGTTCGTTTTCAAGCCTGCATGCGATTATTCTATTATATTTATATAATAGATATGTGTTTATATGATATGTTTATGAATTTGTCATACGATTAAAGGTTTTCGAACTGTATATGTAGCACCTGAGCGTAAGGTACCACATCCCCCGCACCGAGACCCGACCCGTATATGAAATGGAAGTCCATACACGTGCCAAATCCACGGCGAACGGGGATACAACACACACGCTATGCTAGGCGGGACTAACCCTTAAACCAATCAGTGCAAGAATCATAAAATCAGAGTTAAATAAAATTCGCGGAAGCCAGAACAACATAGCATATATACAATGAGCTAACAAGCTCCAAAAATCAAAATACAAGAGCATTCAAATATGCACGGCACTCACGGCCTACAAAATCATAACGCTCCAATCTAAACTGTGATCAAATACAAAAGTAGCAACAAGAGTATGAAGGTGAGACTGAAAAGAAGTGCTAAACATAAATGCAAGACCTAGACAACTTGTATTCCCGCCTAGCACTCCTATACCTGCACAAAACAGCTGAAAACAACCGGGTTCAGTCTAAAAGAGACTGGTGGGTATAAAAACGGGGCATAAGATATATAATATCGCATAAATTAAACACATACATGCAAGCCCTAATCCCGTGTGAAGTTTGAAAGGAATTTACCAAGTGGTTAAAACAATAGAAAACATCAACGGGATTACGACGTTCATATTCATTCATAATTGTTCATAAGGGTTTAAGCTCGGCGAGTGAGCGTGCACAATCTCCAACCTTCTCCTCGTGTAGTCATATCATAATTATTGGTTGTCATACATATCTTTCGTGCACATACATAAATGATCATAATCATACATATACACCTTCTTCCTCCGGGTGGTGGACAAGTTAGCTAGACCTGACCACCGGTTCATACATAGGCCAATGGGGGTACATGAATCCCCCAAGGGCACTCAGCTCCCATTCCTCGCTAAACCTCCTAGCGAGGGCCGGTATCACCGTAGTTTGGTTGGAACTAGTATATGGGATCCCCGTCAGCCCTTGCTTCCTCGGTTAGCCACATATACTAAGTCCCGGGGCCCGAACAAGCGTATATAGAAATGTGTCTCGCCAAACATAAGGTAGGGTTTCACAATTAAAAAGGGGTCATACATTTGAAATCATTTACCCAACATGACTCGATTGATATAAATATATTATTTTGGCTTAAAACTTTGCACATAAGGGATTTATAGGGTTGTTTTAACTAATAGAAGAAAAACCCACCTTTACCAAAGCAGAATAAAGGCACAAGCGTCTCAATGCTCGCCCTCGTCTCCGACCAAACCCGAATCTGTGCAAAAGAAAAGGTATGAGACGCAATGACCACATATGACGCTCGGCACTGAGATGAATATGACATGAATGCATAAATGATCATGTTATATCATAAAAATGTTCATGTGTACGATTAAAGAATTTAAATCATATAATTAAATCATTCGTTCATATATTTTATTCAATTTCATAATTTCATAAATTCATAATGCATAACAATTAATCTAAAATTCATTTAATAAGCATAACACATATTATTCAAATTCACATTTAGGAATAAAACGAATAAAACGTTCAAACACTAGTCAGTAAAATAAGTACGCGAAATGGAAATCAATTAATTTCAAGAATTAAATTAAATCAAATAATATTTAAAATACATAATAAATATATATAATATAATATATACATATAATCATATATATATAATAATATACAATATACATATATAATATATACATATATACACGTACACACACACAAACCTACCCATGCATGCATATATATCTTATATATTACATGCATAAATATATATACTATATATTATACACAAACATGCATGCAACCTATACTATACCCTAACCATGCATGCATTCAATCACACACAAACTCACTCCATGCATGCACACTCAACCCATGCATGCAACTCACGCACACACCATGCAAACAAAACAGCAGCAGCAACAGTCCAGGAAACTCAGCAAAAGTCCAAGGAAAACGGGGTGACACCCCCGTGTCACCCTCCAAGCCTAGACCGAGACACCCCCGTGTCTCGGTACAGAAGTTCCAGGCTGCGAAGCACCCCCGTTCCTCGCTGGAACGGGCAGGAAAGGCACGCCCGTGACACAGCAACAGCAGCCTCTGTTTCGAACAACAAAACGCAGAAACAGAGCAGCCCAAAACGCAGGAAAAGCGGGCAAGAAAGGCAACAAACAAGGCATAAAATGCTGCAAGAAACTCAGCTAAACCCACACCAAGAACCCATGAAAGAAGACAACAAAAGAAGAAGGAAATGACAGCAGTTTTTTTGACAGCAAACTTCAAGCCAAAACCGATCAAAACTGGAGGAAAACAGAGCATGTTTGCTCTCAGCTCGAACGACTCAGATCAGGTCCAAAAAGCCAACAATTGTGCAGCAAAATAACATGAAACCAACACAAGATTCAGTCCCAAACAAACTCACACAAGAAGGAAGCCATACGTGACAAACATGTGGGATTTTCTCAAAATTTCATAAGTGATATCTCATAAATATTTCAACAACCACGAAATCAAAGATCATAAATGTTATGAGGATGCTAAAACAATTAATCTCAGGCTTGGAATCAATCAAAATCATTGAGAAACGAAGAAGATCAACATTTTGCCCAAAATCCTTTATTTTCGGTAAAAGCCCAGAAAATCATGAAACCATGCTCAAAATCATGAATGAAAGGATGAAAATGATCAGAATTAAACATATAATACAACCCCTAACTTACCTTGGTGATTGGTTGAAGTTTGGATGAGATTTGAGCTCCAAAATCTCCAAGGTTTGAAGGGTTACGGGATTGGAATGAGGAACAGAAGCTTTAGCTGAGTTTTGGGGCTTGTGTGAGGATAATCTCGGTCAAGGCTGGTAATGTCATGATAGAGGGTTGAGTTAGGGTTTCAAAGAATCAAACCATGGTTAATTTGGTTATGGTTTGCTCAAGATATGGCTGATTTAGTGCAACAAGGTCAAGTTGGTCTCCGTTTCGTTTTTCGGTTGGATTTCGGAGTTTCAAATGACTTAAGAAAAATATGAGGCTAAGTTTACTAAACTCGAATTTTTGTTACGAGTTCAGCGGAGTTGACGGAACTCGAATCCGAGTTCCCGAGCTCAAGATATTAAATTCGGAGCCAAGGGTACGCTAAGTGCTCGTTAGCTTCCGTTTTGGTTCCTCAATTAAAATTTAATTCGTTAACATAACAAATGAATTCAAAAACATAAATTGAGCATAAAATCATGTTCATAACACATATATGTACAACATATTACAAAATCGTGGCATTTCAATATCATTTCATAAGAGAACGAAGTACAAAATAAACGAACAAACTCAATCATACAATTCATGCATAAATTATAAAATTCCCATGCACAATTCAACCAAATTCATGCAAAAATGAAATGAAATTCATGCATATTTAATTCCCATGCATAAATATATTAATTTGCATGCATAAATAAAATCTTCATGCATAATTATATATTGTACGTATAAATATATATATATATATGAATAATCAATTAATTAATTAAAACATGATTAATTAACGTAACATATAATTAGCATAATCATTAAATTAATAATAAAGTAATTAAACATATATATATATATATATATATATATATATATATACGAGACATATCTATATAAAATTAATAATATTAAAATAATATAATATAATATAATATAATATAATAAAATAATAACAATTATAATAAAATTAAATATAAAACACGTAAAAACCATTAATTCGCGTAATTAGGTAAACACATACGCCCTACCTTTACGTCCGAGAAATCGGGGCGTTACAATCTCTCCCCCTTAAAAGAATCCGTCCTCGGATTCACTGCTCGTTTGGAAACAACTCGGGGTGAAACCTTTTCATCTTATCCTCCGTCTCCCACGTAGCCTCTTCGGTTTTATCACTTCTCCAAAGAACCTTGACTAGTGGAATACACCGATTCCGAAGTTCCTGAAATTTTCGATCCAATATCTTAATCGGCTTCTGAACGAAGGTGAGATCCGGTCCTAATTCCACTTCTTCAACCGGTAAAACCTCGGACTCATCTCGAAAATACTTTCGGAGCAAGTGTTAAATTTTCCTCCTCGTCCAATCCTTGAGAATCCTTTTCGTGGGAAAGCCTTTAGGAAAACCTTATCTCCAATCTCAACCTCCAATTTCTTCCTCCGAAGATCTGCATAACTCTTTTGTCGATCCTGAGCGACCTTCATCCGTTGTCTAATTATCTGGACCTTGTCAATAGCCTCTTGTACAGCCTTAGAGGGTTTTTCCTTCTTTTCCCCTCTTTTAATCCCTTCTTGCTTGGTCCAATTCCATTCCTCCAAGTCAAAGAACAACGGTGATCGACATATACGTCCATAAAGAGCTTCATAAGGGGCCATTTCAATCGAGGCTTGATAGCTATTGTAGTGAGAAAACTCGATTAACGGCAACTGCTCATTCCACGAGCTCGAAAATCCAATGCACATGCTCTCAACAGATCCTCCAGATACTTAATCAACCTTTCTAATTGTCCGTCGGTCTGAGGATGGTAAGCTGTGCTGAATTGAAGCCTTGTTCCCAAACACTTCTGCAATTCTTGCCATAACCTTGAAGTAAATCTGGAATCCCGATCCGAGATAATACTAACAAGTACACCATGAAGCCTGACAATCTCATCATTGTATCTCTTGGCCAACTTATTCATTTATCGGACATTCTGATTGCAAGAAAATGAGCGGATTTCGTCAACCTGTCCACAGTAACCCAAATTCCATAAAAACCTACTCTCACTTTTGGTAATCCTAAAACAAAATTCATAGCTATCTGTTCCCATTTCCACTCCGGGATAGGCAATGAACGAAGTAGCCCCGATGGCTTTTGATGTTCTGCCTTAATCACTTGACAAGTCCTGCAATGTTTCACAAAGTTGATAACATCCCGTTCTCAATCCATTCCACCCATGGAATTGCTTAAGATCCTTATACCTTTTGTTCCTCCGGGATGTAACGAATACCCTGACCGATGGGCTTCCTCAAGAATAATCCTTTTTAATTATTTCGGGACAACAACTCTATTCTGGAATCTTAGAAGTCCCGAATCATCAAACCCAAACGGACACTCTGAATCAGCTCGAGCTTTCCCAGCTAATTTCTGAACCTCGGGATCAATCCTCTGAGTATCAAATAACTTCTGTTTAAGATCTGGTCGAACTGTAATATTCCGAACCCTGGCCCTCAGTCTGAACAACTCATTCTCATCTCCAATTTCCACTTTCACATTGGACACACTAGTTTTCCTGCTAAGTGCATCCGCGACCAAATTGGCTTTGTCGGGATGGTATAGGATTGTACCCTCATAATCCGCCAAAAGTTCCATCCAACGCCGTTATCTCTTGTTCAATTCCTTATGTGAGAATAAGTATTGGAGACTATTGTAATCAGATAAGACCTCGAACGAAATTCCATGAAGATAGTGTCTCCACTTACCCAAAGCAAAGATCACTGCCACTAATTCCAAATCATGAGTGGGGTAGTTCTGTTCATGCTCTTTCAATTTCCTTGAGGCATAAACGATTACTCTTCCATTTTGCATCGGCACACATTCCAAACCTTCCTTTTGGGGCGTCCATATAAACTGTATATCTTTCTGTACCTTCGGGAAGTGCTAATACAGGAGCGGTGGTCAACTTTCCCTTACAAGTTGAAAGCTATCCTCACATGCCTCGTCCCACTCAAACTTAACCACCTTCTTAGTCACTCGGGTTAAAAGAGCTACAATCTACGAAAATCCTGTACAATTCTTCGATAGTAATCCGCCAAACCCCAGAAACTCCTTACTTCTGAAACATTTTTGGGCTTTGCCATTGAATAACCGTCTCAATCTAAGAAGGGTCTACTTCCAAACCTTTCCTTGAAATAATATGACCCAGAAATGCTACCTGATCAATCCAAAACTCGCATTTGCTAAACTTAGCATACAACCGATGCTCTCTTAAGGTATCCAACACAATCCTGAGGTGCCTGGCATGATCCTCCGGAGTTCTCGAATAAACTAAGATGTCATCGATGAAGATTACCACAACTTATCCTTCCATCAGAACTGAACACTCCCAAACCAACTGATCTGTCTGAAGACTACCACCCAGTGGCGAACTCACCAAACAACAAGAAGAAAAAGCAAATAACAGACAAGCACAGAATAGCAACTAAGTCACAAGAAATAAAAGAATGCGTGACACCCGAATCAAAGAGTGCATGAATGCTCATGTTATGTATGCATAGGGTACCTTCTATCACAGCTGTGGGATCAATCTCGGTATCTTGCTCTTCGCCTTCGTTAGCGTAAGCACGAGCCGGGATCATTGGCCTTTGAACTCGTCTTTGATATCCGGGGTCTTTATAGGGGCAAGTATCCGCCATATGGTCGCCTTTTCCACATATAAAGCACAATTTCAACCTCCTCCGACAGTTATAGTAATTATGAGTTGGTCCTCCACAATGTGTACAGGGAGCTTGAGCCAATCTCGCCACGCTCGGACCTTGTCGATCTTTCGTAGGTGTAGGCAGAGCCTTTGGGACCGGTGGAGTTGGTCCTCCCATTCTTGGCTTCTTAAACGGAACCTTAGGAGGAGGACTAGCTTGCATCATCGGCCTCTTTCCCGAATTCGATCCGGAACCTCTTCTCATAGGAGCTCTAAAAATCGGATCCTTCTTTTTTATCCCCCCCCCTTGCGTAGTAGTCTGTCGGACTCCAGATATCCTCTCTACTCGAATCAACCAACCCTCCGAGACCGCATCATCGATAGAACCAGAAGATCGAGGGGGGTTGTAACTCAGAAACACCCCATGAGGGTCTCTATTGTCATTATGATTTGGTGGAGGAGCTTGTTGTTCTGCCTGTTGTGGTGGGGAAGCTTGAGCCCTTCTATGCTCAACATAGTTGAAAACCGCTTCCATGAAATTCCCCATATCCATCGATGGTGCTTGTGGTTGGGGTGGAGGTGTAGGGGATCGATCATGATGACGACGATGTCCGGGAGATCTCTCACGATGTCTACGTGAAGGCATCCTGTTCAAGAAACACTAAAATGCATGCTATCTTTAGTCCATGCATGCAAGTGCAATTAATTCAATCAAAACTCAAGATTTAGAGCACACAAGCACGTAAACAATGCATATGCAACACATTGACAAGTTGTTCCTAAAGCCGAACGACCTAACTGACTCAACACGACACTAGAGCCCGGGTTTTGTAACCCTAAGCTCTGATACCACTTAAGGATGTAGCACCTGAGCGTAAGGTACCACATCCCCCGCACCGAGACCCGACCCGTATATGAAATGGAAGTCCATACACGTGCCAAATCCACGGCGAACGGGGACACAACACACACGCTATGCTAGGCGGGACTAACCCTTAAACCAATCAGTGCAAGAATCATAAAATCAGAGTTAAATAAAATTCGCGGAAGCCAGAACAACATAGCATATATACAATGAGCTAACAAGCTCCAAAAATCAAAATACAAGAGCATTCAAATATGCACGGCACTCACGGCCTACAAAATCATAACGCTCCAATCTAAACTGTGATCAAATACAAAAGTAGCAACAAGAGTATGAAGGTGAGACTGAAAAGAAGTGCTAAACATAAATGCAAGACCTAGACGACTTGTATTCCCGCCTAGCACTCCTATACCTGCACAAAACAGCTGAAAACAACCGGGTTCAGTCTAAAAGAGACTGGTGGGTATAAAAACGGGGTATAAGATATATAATATCGCATAAATTAAACACATACATGCAAGCCCTAATCCCGTGTGAAGTTTGAAAGGAATTTACCAAGTGGTTAAAACAATAGAAAACATCAACGGGATTACGACGTTCATATTCATTCATAATTGTTCATAAGGGTTTAAGCTCGGCGAGTGAGCGTGCACAATCTCCAACCTTCTCCTCGTGTAGTCATATCATAATTATTGGTTGTCATACATATCTTTCGTGCACATACATAAATGATCATAATCATACATATACACCTTCTTCCTCCGGGTGGTGGACAAGTTAGCTAGACCTGACCACCGGTTCATACATAGGCCAATGGGGGTACATGAATCCCCCAAGGGCACTCAGCTCCCATTCCTCGCTAAACCTCCTAGCGAGGGCCGGTATCACCGTAGTTTGGTTGGAACTAGTATATGGGATCCCCGTCAGCCCTTGCTTCCTCGGTTAGCCACATATACTAAGTCCCGGGGCCCGAACAAGCATATATAGAAATGTGTCTCGCCAAACATAAGGTAGGGTTTCACAATTAAAAAGGGGTCATACATTTGAAATCATTTACCCAACATGACTCGATTGATATAAATATATTATTTTGGCTTAAAACTTTGCACATAAGGGATTTATAGGGTTGTTTTAACTAATAGAAGAAAAACCCACCTTTACCAAAGCAGAATAAAGGCACAAGCGTCTCAATGCTCGCCCTCGTCTCCGACCAAACCCGAATCTGTGCAAAAGAAAAGGTATGAGACGCAATGACCACATATGACGCTTGGCACTGAGATGAATATGACATGAATGCATAAATGATCATGTTATATCATAAAAATGTTCATGTGCACGATTAAAGAATTTAAATCATATAATTAAATCATTCGTTCATATATTTTATTCAATTTCATAATTTCATAAATTCATAATGCATAACAATTAATCTAAAATTCATTTAATAAGCATAACACATATTATTCAAATTCACATTTAGGAATAAAACGAATAAAACGTTCAAACACTAGTCAGTAAAATAAGTACGCGAAATGGAAATCAATTAATTTCAAGAATTAAATTAAATCAAATAATATTTAAAATACATAATAAATATATATAATATAATATATACATATAATCATATATATATAATAATATACAATATACATATATAATATATACATATATACACGTACACACACACAAACCTACCCATGCATGCATATATATCTTATATATTACATGCATAAATATATATGCTATATATTATACACAAACATGCATGCAACCTATACTATACCCTAACCATGCATGCATTCAATCACACAATCACACACAAACTCACTCCATGCATGTACACTCAACCCATGCATGCAACTCACGCACACACCATGCAAACAAAACAGCAGCAGCAACAGTCCAGGAAACTCAGCAAAAGTCCAAGGAAAACGGGGTGACACCCCCGTGTCACCCTCCAAGCCTGGACCGAGACACCCCCGTGTCTCGGTACAGAAGTTCCAGGCTGCGAAGCACCCCCGTTCCTCGCTGGAACGGGCAGGAAAGGCACGCCCGTGACACAGCAACAGCAGCCTCTGTTTCGAACAGCAAAACGCAGAAACAGAGCAGCCCAAAACGCAGGAAAAGCGGGCAAGAAAGGCAACAAACAAGGCATAAAATGCTGCAAGAAACTCAGCTAAACCCACACCAAGAACCCATGAAAGAAGACAACAAAAGAAGAAGGAAATGACAGCAGTTTTTTTGACAGCAGTTTTTTTGCCAAAACCGATCAAAACTGGAGGAAAACAGAGCATGCTTGCTCTCAGCTCGAACGACTCAGATCAGGTCCAAAAAGCCAACAATTGTGCAGCAAAATAACATGAAACCAACACAAGATTCAGTCCCAAACAAACTCACACCAGAAGGAAGCCATACGTGACAAACATGTGGGATTTTCTCAAAATTTCATAAGTGATATCTCATAAATATTTCAACAACCACGAAATCAAAGATCATAAATGTTATGAGGATGCTAAAACAATTAATCTCAGGCTTGGAATCAATCAAAATCATTGAGAAACGAAGAAGATCAACATTTTGCCCAAAATCCTTTATTTTCGGTAAAAGCCCAGAAAATCATGAAACCATGCTCAAAATCATGAATGAAAGGATGAAAATGATCAGAATTAAACATATAATACAACCCCTAACTTACCTTGGTGATTGGTTGAAGTTTGGATGAGATTTGAGCTCCAAAATCTCCAAGGTTTGAAGGGTTACGGGATTGGAATGAGGAACAGAAGCTTTGGCTGAGTTTTGGGGCTTGTGTGAGGATAATCTCGGTCAAGGCTGGTTATGTCATGATAGAGGGTTGAGTTAGGGTTTCAAAGAATCAAACCATGGTTAATTTGGTTATGGTTTGCTCAAGATATGGCTGATTTAGTGCAACAAGGTCAAGTTGGTCTCCGTTTCGTTTTTCGGTTGGATTTTGGAGTTTCAAATGACTTAAGAAAAATATGAGGCTAAGTTTACTAAACTTGAATTTTTGTTACGAGTTCAGCGGAGTTGACGGAACTCGAATCCGAGTTCCCGAGCTCAAGATATTAAATTCGGAGCCAAGGGTACGCTAAGTGCTCGTTAGCTCCCGTTTTGGTTCCTCAATTAAAATTTAATTCGTTAACATAACAAATGAATTCAAAAACATAAATTGAGCATAAAATCATGTTCATAACACATATATGTACAACATATTACAAAATCGTGGCATTTCAATATCATTTCATAAGAGAACGAAGCACAAAATAAACGAACAAACTCAATCATACAATTCATGCATAAATTATAAAATTCCCATGCACAATTCAACCAAATTCATGCAAAAATGAAATGAAATTCATGCATATTTAATTCCCATGCATAAATATATTAATTTGCATGCATAAATAAAATCTTCATGCATAATTATATATTGTACGTATAAATATAAATATATATATGAATAATCAATTAATTAATTAAAACATGATTAATTAACGTAACATATAATTAGCATAATCATTAAATTAATAATAAAGTAATTAAACATATATATATATATATATATATACACGAGACATATCTATATAAAATTAATAATATTAAAATAAGATAATATAATATAATATAATATAATAAAATAATAACAATTATAATAAAATTAAATATAAAACACGTAAAAACCATTAATTCGCGCAATTAGGTAAACACATACGCCCTACCTTTACGTCCGAGAAATCGGGGCGTTACAGTATATGTACGAGCATATGTAAGCTTGAAATGTTTTGCAACGAGGCTATGCTCCAAACCGTGTGTCTTCATACCAGCTGCGGATTAGGATGACACGGAGAGGTACGTTTATAGCATATGCTAAGTTGCAAGGTATGGTATGCTCCGATAAGGTACGTAAGTATGATTTTGATACGATATGGTAAGTTTGATATGTAGCGAGTTATGATATGATCTGTTCTGATATGCTCTGTTTTGATATGTTAGGCCCCGAGACGTGGGTAAGGGGGACCCGGGACGACCATGGGGTCGCCGGTTATGACCCCTGTACACGTTCTCATTTGAGATATTCACGTGCGACCTACGGAGGTTGGGAAGGCGTGGTATCTTGAGCCCTCGGTGGATAACCGGGGAAGGCACAGTGTGGGTTTGCTACCCCGTGTGTGTTTGTATCTGTGTGAGTAGTGAGGGTTTGCTCCCCGAACTACATGGTGTTGGGGTTGGATTGTTTATGATATTTGTTTGTTTTCTGTTATGATACGTTTGATTCGATATGGAAGTAAGGTGGGAGACCCCGTACTCGCCGGGTATATGATTATGATCTGTTATGTTGATTATGAAACGGGATAGGAGCTTTCTCTTTTATTATGATATGAGTATGCTCAGTTTGTTAAGTTATGAATAAGATAAGATACGTATAAGTTTGATTTGGAAAGATATGTATAGGTTTGATTTGAAAATGGTTTTGGTATGCAAAACCCTAGTCCCGGTTCATAATCTTTCTTTTGATACGTGCTCTGCTCCTTATTATGTATAGTGTGTGTGAGTTCAGTCCCCCTCGCTCAGTCAGTGGACTGACCCTCGCCCCACCTATGTTTTTAGTTGCAGGTACCATGTGATACCCCTATCCCACATCGGGAAAGTATGAGAGTTAAGTTCAGTTTATAAGTTAAAGAGTCCAAGTATAACAAATGGATATCCCTTTTGGGCAGTGGTTAAGGCCCAATTTCAGGTTATACTCGGTGGGCTTGGAGACTTGCACTCGCGTCCAACGGGCCCTCGGACCCGGGGCGTGACAAATGGTATCAGAGCCGCTCGTCAGCCGCAGGAGCTAAGTGCTATACAGGGCAAAGTGCTACGCACATGGGAGCCACCTCTTGAGCCTGCGGGGCAAAGTGCTACATGTGTGGGAGCCACCTCTTGAGCCCGTAGGAGCCACCTCTAGAGTCCCAACGCAGACGAGTCGGTCATGGACTATATGTCATGCCGCGACGAGGACGTCGCGATTCTGAAGGAGGGGTGATTGTGATACCCCTATCCCACATCGGGAAAGTATGAGAGTTAAGTTCAGTTTATAAGTTAAAGAGTCCAAGTGTAACAAATGGATATCCCTTTTGGGCAGTGGTTAAGGCCCAATTTCAGGTTATACTCGGTGGGCTTGGAGACTTGCACTCGCGTCCAACGGGCCCTCGGACCCGGGGCATGACATACCAGTTGTTGGAGTTCGAGCTAGGCGGCTTTGAGTCTGGTCTGTCGAGTCTGTGTCGGTCCGTTTGATTTTGCTAAGTATTTTGTTCTGATTTATTTATGAAAATTATGTATATAGTATGTTATGTACAAGATGATACTTATGCTTTGATTACATGAATTTTCGGGACAGGTTAGGACAGGGCTGAGATTAGTTGAACCCGTCTTTGTTGTATGTTTGAATTCGGGACAGGTTAGGACAGGTTCGTGGAATTCGTTGAACCCATTTACTTATGTTTGTTGATTAAAGTTTTTGTTAGTTCATATTTTGCATCGCTTCCGCATTCTGGTTTTGCACATTTTACTTGTACAGGTTTAGGTACCGCCTAGCTTAGGTTGGATTTTTCGTTTGTCACCCGTTCGCTGTGACTTGATGCGTGTGCGGACTTTCCATTTCGTACCACGTGTCGAGTCATAGTGCGGGGGTATGGTGCCCCACCGTTTGGGGTGCTACATCTTCCACCCTTTCCCCCCTTGATGAGCAGACACTACTTAACATGAAAATACTCCAAAAGAAACATGGAGTGTGGTTCTTTCCTGGTGCAGGTACAGCTCCTGTGCAACATAAAGAACAGACCGAAGCCCAACCTGAGGCCAAAGCTAGCACCTCCAACTCTGCTCAACTGCATCGAATTGAAGCTCTCCTACTTGAACTCAAAACAAGGCTGGAGAAACATGAAAAGTCAGTGGAAAAGCTCCCAGCCATGGAGAAATCAATGGACATCATGGCAATCCATATAGCAGGAGTAGAAGAAGACATTGAGGCCATCAAGAAAAGCCTCAAAATTGCCCCTCATTGAGCTTTGTTCAGGGAAGTCCTCACGTTCTTACCTTTTCTTTTAATTATACATTGAGGACAATGTGGAATAAGTGGGGGGGGGGGGGGGGGGGAGAGTTTGTGAATAGTTGTTGTTGGATCATTGGATGTTAATAACTTGTTAGTTGGTTAGATTGGTCCTATTTGATAACTGTCTATTCTGCCTATTTTGCCTATTCTGCCTAATCTGCTTAGTTTCTAGTTTTTAGCAGTTAGTTTTAGCCCTTTTTGCTTAGGTCTTTTTGTGTTGTTTTTATGGTTAGAATCTGATCATGAGCAACATGTTTTGAATTGAGAGCTTTTGAACATGAAAAATTGGTTGAAATAACATGAATTTCCATGCTTGATTTTTGGAGTTGATCAAATTTATAAGTTCTTTGGCTCTGATAGAGAATGTTTTTGAATTTGGATTAATGGATAAAAACTAAAAATTTGCATGCAATAAATTTGACCTTCATGTGTGAAAAATTGTGTAATTTTTGGACTGTCTAAAGCATGAATGTTATTGGTGCTAAATGTTAATGTTAATGTTGATTGAGGGATTTGAATAAGGCTATAATGCCATTTAGTTTCAGAATAAGGCTTTTAAAGCCATTGCTCTCTGAATAAGGCTGTTACAGCCATTTGCTTGATGCAATTCGCTCGTTTCACTCCGCTGGTCACCCAATGGCTGAATACAAATCATAAATTGAAAAATGGATGACTATGAGTGATGCACCAAGTGCAGTCTAGGGATAGTCATATATTACCAAAGAGGTATTATGACACCCGAAATAGACAACGTTTTGCATTTTGGTATAAGTGTTATGTTGGAACCCTCGCTTTATCTTTTGTTTTGTTGAAATTTAGACAGTCCAGAACAAGCACCCTTTGATCATATGTTGTGATTGTTATTTGGTAAATGTGCATGCTTAAATGAATTCTAAATTCCTTAACATTCTCTAACAAGTTAAACACTTAAGATTTGTTCTTTTCCATCTTGATGGCTGTGGAGACTTGTTATCAAACTCATTTTAGTGTTCATATTTTCTCATTGACAAACTGTGGGGCTTTAATGGTTAGAGGATAACCTTCCTCTTTTTTGAAGTTTAGTTGCAACTGCTTGGGGGCAAGCATAGTTCAAGTGTGGGGGGATTTGTTAGTATGTAATTAGTGCTTAATTTGTCTTAATCTTCTCCCTACAATTGACTGGATATGTGCTTAATTAAGCTTAATTATGGCTTTGTAGGTTTATTGGAGCTAAAATGAATCATCAATACAAATCTGGACAAAAAGAATCGCCAAGACCAGAAAATGAACAAAGCTATGACCTTAAGCCATGATCATCCCTTAAGCTAAGGATGACGTAGCAGACACCAAGTCAAATGTTGCGGGTGACTTTCACTTTTTGTCAACTTCAACTACTTGCAGCAGCTTTGCACAGTATTTTTGCGTCTCAAGAAGGGTACTCATCACACTTAGGGACTCTAAAGAATATTTGGCTTGAAATGTTTGCCAAAGTTGTGATTTCTAAGCTTATAAGCAAGGATTTAGAAGAGAAGAAGCATTATTCAGCCTTCCTCCTTAGAAACGGTCACGTAGCAGCTGAAGCAGCTCCAGAAACAACAGAAAACAGGGGATTTCTCCCCTGTTATGAATAGCAAGCATTCTCTTTTCCCTTTCTTCTCTTTTTAGTAATGTTTATGCTTCGATTGTGAAGAACATTGAACCATCTTTTGTAGACAATTCCTTGTCAGTTTTATATCAGTTCTTAACAGTTTATTATCTGATCTTTTAATTTGAAAGCATGTATAGCAGCTAAGTTCCTCTTTATCCTAGTGAAGTTGTTTCTTTGATTCATGCTTTGGATTTGTGAGATCTAAATGAGTTTATGCAGCTTTAATTTCTAGGTATATGCATGTATCTTGAACGTATGGTTTGAACATGTCTTTGAGATGATTTTCTGATCAATCATTATCTTGATATTTGTTTTACTTAACTGCACAAATACTTGATCCGTAATTGTCATGTAAATGTGCCTAAGAGTTACACATCATTGAAGGCTTACCATTATGTTTGCTTGATAGTGATGAGATGCATGTATAATGACTTAAACATTCCAAGCTTCTTGAGTTTGTTGGTTAGGATTGGTGTTCTTTTCATGATTAATGTTGTCACAAAGTTAAATCTTAGGATCATATCTTTAAGACTACTTTTGTGATAAGAAGATGGTTAATGAGCTTCTCATAATCATTGTAAAAATAAGAAAGGACTAGGGTGTGCAGAGCTTGTTGTCTACCGCAGCCAATCTATCAAGAAATTGAAGTTGAATATTGCATCAATGATCGAACCAATGGCATGAATTATAAGAACAACTTGGCTAGGATAATCTATCTTTTATTCAGTTCATTTCAGACCTTTCATATCAGATTTTACTTGCTTGTTACCTTTGGTTTAGTTTTTAGATTCGTAGTTTGCTAAATTACTAAAACCCCCCTTGTTCCGAACCATTTTTGTGGATTATTTACTTGGTTGTGTGTTAAATATAACACCTGCTAGTCCTTTGGGTTCGACCCTTTGCTACTATACTCAATTTGTTGCGTATTGGAAAGTGAAGGTTTTATTTGGTGGATTCGGCAACCATCACCATCATAACCTTGTTGTCCTTCTTGATCATGCTTTCAGCAGTCACAAGCTGACTAATCAGCTCAACTACAGTAGCATTTGCATGATTCATGTTGAAATTAAGGACAAATGGGTTGAAAGATGGTGGGATCAAGGTAAGCAACAAATCCGCCGAAAGCTCATCTCTCAGTGGCATGTCCATGGAGGCAAGTTTCTCAGTAAGAGTAAGAAACTTGAGTCCATATTCATGGACATTCGTACCTTCCCTCATTCTCAAATGGAATAATTCTTTTGAGGTGTTATACCTTGTAACACCACTCATGAGCACGGTAAAGTTGCTCTAAGTGGTCGTAAATCTCCCAAGCAAATTCCATTGATTCATGTTGTCTTCGCATGTCCGGAGATATGTTGGCAAGCATGAGACAGCGGGCTTGGAGATTATCATCCTTCCACTTCTGGATCGTGTCCCGCTCAGCCCGGGTCAGAGCTTTCCCTTCGGGAACGGGCTCCGCCTCGTAGAGAACATAAGTTCTCTTCTCGGAATCTAGAACGACTTTTAGATTCCTAAGCCAATCAGAATAGTTGGGACCAGTCAACTTGTTTGACTCGAGGATCGATACTAGAGGGTTTTTGGTTGCCATTTCAAAACACGTAGAGAATCACAGAATCTATGACCTAAATGGAAAAACAAAGAACTAAGTGAGCATACTGAATAATAACGATATACATGAGATTAGGTCTTTAATCTATGTTGCTCCCACTGTTTTTAGAAGATCTATATAATTCCCTAAAGATCTTAGAGGAAACTTGGTTTCCCAATGGGTACTAAGATCCTAGGCACTTTATCTCGAACCCATGACTCGCGGACATTCTAAATAAACCCTAAGGTTGGTGTAACTTACCAATTCCAACTCAGTGGAATTCTTAGTAATGTTCTTACATCACCTATCTTTCAATATGGACCCACGACTCGTGCGACATCCATATTTACTTAGGCGTTAAGCTAGACCCATCAATCATAAGATCATGATCAAAACTTAGTTCGAACGACCCACGACTCGCGGACATCGCCCTCCCTAAAATTGGTTGCGAAATATTGATCATTTAGAATGATCAATCAGGAAAATAAGAACTAATAGGTTTCACATAGCCACCCCACGACTCATGGACTGCAACTAGCTTCTCCTATTAAGTTAAATCCTAATGATGGAATGCCAAGAATTTAATTCAAAGTTTGCACCTCGAATTAAACACTTATTTTCAAACTTAGCTTAATATTTTAAAGGGAATCTTCGAATATAACC
The DNA here is from genome assembly GCA_037501455.1 of Lantana camara. Taxonomy (NCBI): domain Eukaryota; kingdom Viridiplantae; phylum Streptophyta; class Magnoliopsida; order Lamiales; family Verbenaceae; genus Lantana; species Lantana camara. The sequence goes on from CM074858.1 coordinate 59,894,747, forward strand.
AGAGAGTTATCCGGTTCGACCTCACCAACATATATGTTATCCATTTTAATTAGTCTTGATTAATATAAGTACAACTTAAATACATTTCACACAAGCACATAGCAGATAACATGTCCTAGCATGATACCAATATGACATGATCATGGGTTTTTCCTATCTTATGCGTGATATGTGGGAGCCACTCCACAACCACAAGTTCTAACATACATGCCACATAAAACATGTAACACCCCCGGTTTTTCATTCGTTCTTAAATTACGTAAATTGAATTATTTAATGTAACGCCCCCACCCGTACTGGAACAAGAGGAGAGCGGCGTCTCAACCCCCGCACTGAAGCACCTCTCAAGTAATGGTGTGAGCCATCACTCAAGAAATACTCCAGCTAACGGCTATCTATCTCAGAACTATACATGTACAACGATGTGGCTATGCAGCGGAAAATCAGAGTATTTTAAAACTTTTCAAAACATGTGCGTGATGGCATGTAACAAGCAAGAACATATCGATCGTGTAAGAGAGAATCGGTATATCAGAACATGTAACATATTCACATATAAATACCGATACAGCAGAGTTCAAAATATCGGTAACAGAGTAGCAGAAAGAGTATAACAAAGATACTCAAGTATTCAGAAACATAAAGTAATGCAGCCATAAAACATATGCAGGACACAAAAGAAAGTAATACTAAGTCCTGACTGAAACAAAAATGACAATCTAGAGCTTCAAGATACCTCTAGACTGCGGCTGCAAGACTTGAAACCACGAGGCAAGAAAACGGGAGAGGTATTAGTCAAAAAGACTAAGTGAGGGAATACTTAAAAGAAAGTACTGAGTGATAAAGAATTTGAAGTAAAGTTCAGAACTGTTAAATGCAAGGCTTTAAAGAAGAACTTGAAACAAGTTCGGTTGATAAAACTCTTTGAATGTGATGTTGTAAAAGAATGCACGTTTTAAAACATTTTCATGAATGCTATCACACGCGCACACATATGCTGTTGATGGTTCATAGTTCTTTCATAAAACGGGATAAGGGTAAAGTGAACTTTTCCAGATATGAACCATCCTTTATGAAACAGAATTTTGCCCGCAAGCTAGACTCCTCCATCCTTACTCCAGAAAAACATGATTTGGTAGAGCATCGGACCAGGATCAACAATAATTCCACGTATAGTAGAGTATCGGACCAAGATCAACAATAACCCCACATATAGTAGAGCATCGGACCAAGGTCAACAACAACTCCGCACACAGTAGACTATCGGACCAAGGTCAACAACAACTCTTACCAACGCATACAAACATGCACCATCCTCCACCGGTTGTCACTTCGGGTAGCTAGCCCTAGGCGACCTGTAAACATGTAATGGGAATAGATTTGCTGTCCGTTCCCAGACAGATTGTCCTGACTTAACAAACCTCCTGTTAAAAGTCGGTGTCAATTGTCTAAGTGTGGTGGCCGGTATTGGTGATGTCGTTGGCGCACACCTCCCGAACATCACCTCCACACATAACTGCCGGGCCCAAACTGTAAACTGTATGCTTGCATTTAAGATTAGCAGTGACCAGAGTACCACTCCAGTATGCTAACTATAACATGTAAAACTGTAACTGTAACATATGATGTTGTCTGTAAAACATATGATTATGTCTGTAAAACATATGAAACTGTCTGTAAAACATATGATCCTGTCTGTAAAACATGTGAAACTGTCTGTAAACTGTACTTTGAAAACATATACAGATCATGTAACTGTCTTTGAACAAGAATGCAGAACTTTGGAAAACATGTGCTACATCAAGGTATACTATTAAAGTATGAATGATCCTTTCAAAAGAATGTCCCGATAAAAGGGATAGTTCAAAACGAGGTTTAGCTTTGAATTTCAAAACATATGATACGATAGTATAATCGTGGTTCTAGTTGGAAAACATTTATAACTTCACCTCACCTATAGTAACAAAAGGTAGGTAGACAGATTATGCGGTGCCGTGGGGATCCCAGTGCTCAACTGTAACTCCTGTAGGTGGTGTACTAGAGTGAGCTTAAGAACTAAGACCCACTACTAACCAAGATGCATGTGAAATGCATGAAACAATGAACAAGGAACATGTAAAGAACATGTAACACAAGAGAGTAATACCATTTAAGGTATTCAAGAAAGGTAACACACAAAGGAATACGTTAAAGTGAGTTACTCTTAATGTGAGACTATGATCTTACTATAACCGAGTAAGCTTTAGTCAAATTATGAATCCTATCGCAAACCTTAAGTTAAGAAAAAAGTCCACGAAAGAAAACACATTTTGAAAACACATTTTAGACCCTGGATATGGAAACCCTAGGTGCAAATGTCTATTATGAAAGCACAAGTTTTATTTCACTTTTACTATTCAAAAGTACTATTCAAGATTACTATTCCAGATTACTATTCACAGGTTACTATTCACATGTCGGGTCAAACCCTTACTATACACACACACCCACACACACGGTACACACACACACCCTAATTAAATTATGATCTTGATTATAACCTATAGTTTCAAGTTCATGTTAATATAATCACGTGTGATCTAGGTTAAAGGTATAACCTATGGTTAAGAGATCTAATTAAGGCATAAGATCAAGTTATGAAACACTATTCTATCTTAGGTTATAACATGTGACACTATTAAAGTGTATAACATATGATCAAGGCACTAATCCATTAATCCATATCATACCATAAGCTCAATTCATAATTCAAGAATCATATAACAATGTGACAACATGTCACAACATATATCATATCATATCATATATCATGAACCTTTGGGCATGTAACATGTAACAATTTAATTCAATACCAACATGTAACAAGTTGTGACATAATTAATTGTAAATCACTAATTCATTAGCTAGCATGCATGAACATAATTCAAATTCCATAATCATGCATCAATTCTCATAATATAACAATCATATCACATGATCATAGCATATACTAGGGCAATTCATAACATATTCAAGCATATACTAAACAATTAAAACATATAAACAACTATTCAAACATATCATGAAAACTATATAATAAATGCATAAAATAAAATCCTATATGGCTTAGAGAAGACCCTAAGACCCAACCTAAACATAATATAAACATACCATAACATAAAAACATAAACTAAACTAAAACATAACATAAACTAAAGCATAAAAAATAAAACAAACCTAGCTCTAATGGGGGGGAGGCCGACGGCAAGAGGGGGGGAGGGAGAGAAAGAAAGGGTGTTGTCAACACAACTTTGAACAAGGATTCTAATGGCATGAGAGGGGTATTTATAGTTGTGAAGAAGCCCCTCACCTTGCAAAGAAAGATGGCTTAAGGGTAGGAGAGCAAAACAAGAGTTCATCCACTTGCATCTTCTAGAAACTTTAGGCATTATGAAGGTAAAAATGGGACTGCTGGGGGGTATTTCTTTAATTTCGTGGCCAAGACTCGAGGATAAGTGGCTGGAAGGGTAACCATTCCGTCCAGGTAAAAATTAGCTTCGAAACGCATATTCATTCGTCGAAATCGGATTTACCGTTTGAAAGATACATTAGTTTTAGTGAATAAAAGTTTTGAGCTCAAAACGCAACACGAGTGAAAAACGACTTCCTAGAATGATTTTCAAGTCCGGGTTGTTCCCAAAATTCAAGAAATAAATCGAGAAGCGTTTTGAGTCCAAAATCAAATATAAAACGTTTTACCGTTAAAAAGTTGAAAACATAGAGTGAATAGTGAATTCTTACGTACGAACGTACGCTTCAAAATTTCAAGCTAGGGTTTGAATCAAGAGTTGTAAAACATTTCAAAAATCTTGAAATAGCTCAAGTAGTGCAAATCCGAAAAGAAAACATATTCCGAATGAAAACCGTTCGTAGAAGAAATAGTGAACTAGGGTTTTCGAAAACATTTTCAATAAAACAAAGTTCCAGAATAGATTTCCAAGCCAAGAATGATTTCAAAAGACTCGTCTCAACTCGAGGATCGATTCGACTGTAAACTTGGGTAGAAAAGGTATCAGAATCAAAAGCTCATTTTTGGATGAATAGTAACTTTGGTCGGTAAGTTCCAAAAATACCCTTATGGTTCAAGAAAGACTTTCTGAGCTCGGGAAACAAGTTCAAACGATAGAGAAACATGTATGATGAACCTCTAGGGTTCGAGTAGCAATATGAACAAGGTAAGCTCGGGTTATGAATAGTAAATTGTATCAAAGGTCAAGAATTCCCCCTTAAAACATGTCAGATCATATACGAGCACAAAGTTCATGTAAGAATGCAATGCATGATGATTCAAAAAGTTGGATCACGGTCTATAAACGCTTTACCAATGCCCTTAACTTACTGTTTTCATCCAGGCCCTGTTTTGGACTGTTACATTTAATTACATGATTAATTGTTTATAAATGATTTATATTTAATTTAAATTATAAACTGTTATTATTTTAATTTAATTCATTTTATTTTAATTCGTTACTTAGTATTTTAAATTCTTAGTTAAGGTTTAATGTTAATTAACTATATCTTTAATTCTGTTAATTAATTTAAATTAATTAAGGTTTAATTAATTTCAACATGTTATTCGTTGACTTCAAATTTATTTAAAATGGAATTTAAATTTTAGTAATTAATTTATAATGTTATGAATTCCTGAATATTTTGCACATGAATGTTCTATTTGTGCTTCGTTCTTATATGAAATGATATCGAAATGACGTGAAATTGTAGTACGTCGTAAATATATGTGTTATGAATATGGTTATATGCTTGTTTTATGTTTTTGGATCCGTTTGATAGAGTTTTGGAATTTATTTTGATTCGGAATCCAAAACAGGGGCTAATGAGCAATTAGCGCACCATTGGTTCCTTATTTGATAACTTGAGCTAGGAAACTCGGATTCGAGTTTCGTCAACTTCGTTGAACTCGTATCGAAAATTTGAGTTTGATGAACTTAGCCTTATATTTTTCCAAAGTTATTTGAACTCCCGAAATTCAACCGAAACACACAACGGACGCCTAAACTGACCTTGCTGCACTAAAATGACCATAACTTATTCATTTGTTGACCAAATTAACCATGGTTAGACTCTATGGAACCCTAACTCAACCCTTTATTCAGCCATTAACCCCCCAAACCGAGATAACCCTTCCCACTTGGAGTAAATTGGCCAAACATCATATGCTTTCCAGGAAATCCCGTAGCTCAAGCCCAACCAAGAGATTCAAGCTCAAATCTTCTTCCAAACCTCCATTAATCCACAAGGTAAGCTTGGATATGTTATGTACGTTCAATATGAGTCATTTTGATCCATTCATCCCCAATTTTGAGCATGTTTCCATGAGTTTTGAAGATGATGAATGAATAGTTAGGTTACGCTTCAATTCTTGAATCCTTGATGTTGCTTGCTTTATGAGCTGAATTGATGCTTATTTGTTGAGCTTTTGAACTCCTTAACTTCCGTGTTTGCCTTATCTTTCATGGTACTTGATCCCAGCATGAATTACCATTGTTGATCTTCATGGAAACTTGAAGAAATGTGCAGAAAATAGACTGATCTTCCTTGCACAGCTGCTGTCACGTTTTGGGGACTGAAATGTTGGGTTTTGGTGTTCTTTTTCATGTATTATGGCATGGATTTGTAGTATATATGTTTCTCTATGTGGATCCCTTGTTGTGCCTTGGTTTTGGGGTCAGTTTCAGCTGCGAAGATGAAGAACGAACTACTGTCGGACTTCGGGAACGCCCGTTCCGTTCCCCGTGTGGTCCAGTTTTGGTTCTGTACCGTGGAACGCCCGTGCATGCATTCTGGCACCCCCGTGCTTGAATAGCTTTTAGCCTAGTTTTGGTGCTGTACCATGGAACGCCCGTGCAGGAAATTCTGCACCCCCGTGCTCGAGCTGCTGCTGCTGCTGCTGTTGCGTCTTTATCTTGATTTCCTTTGTGAATTATTTGATTCTATGATATCTTCTATGCCTTATATGTTGTGTAATTATTGTTGTACGTGTTACATTCCATGACATGAATTTTAATATGAGATTTTCATGCATACGTGAAGGATGAGCATTTGTTCTTTATTTGCCATACATGATTAATATGTTGTCTAATTGATTGGTTTTATATTCCCTTTATTCCTTTATGACATTTATGAATTATTAATATGTTAAATGGAGTGCTTTGAGCATTTTATTAAATTTGTGGATTTATTTGACGTGAAATGTGAAAGACATGAACTCGTTTGAGTATGAACGTTTATAATATCAAATGAATGGCTCGTCTATATGATTTAAAGACGTTAATAGTGCACATGAACATGTTCATTACATAATATTATTTCTTATGCACTTATATCATGTTCATTGCATGTCGTGCGTCATATTTGGTTCATTTAGAGTCTTGAGTCTCACGAACACGTTACGTTGTCTTTTGTACAGTTATCTCCAGGGTGGAGAGATCTTGATCTTTCAGGCACTCGGTAACTTGTATCCTTGTATCGTCATGTTTCAGGTGAGGGTGTTTTCGTTTTAGTTACGTATAAAACCGTACGACCTTATGTGACAAGCGTTGGCCAAAATCTTATATACATATATATATGTTACTTTTAAAGTAAAGTTATCGAGTAAATATTGATCGAGTAAACCCCCTTTTAAATGAGTTATGGATTATGTTATGTTTCTTATGAATTGATATGTTTTGGCGAGACATGATTATGATTGCATGGGCCCAGGGACTTAGTACATGTGGCTATCCGGGGAGGCATGGCCCGATGGTGATCCCATGTGCTAGTTCCACTATATTACGGCGAAACGGACTTCGTCAAGGAATTTTTGACGAGGAAACGCTAACCGGGCTTTGAGGCCTCATGAACCTCATAGCCACAATGATATGTTTAGGTGTTCGGGCCTTGTAAACCCGTCCACCACCTGAGGAAGAAGGTTGGAACTTGTTTTATAAATATGATTATGTTATGTTATGATTGTTATGCACCGTGCGGGAAGGCCGCGACACGGATCGCCCAAATGACTATGTTATATGATTTGTGTGTATTATAATATACTGCATGATCACATATTCAATGTATTAATGATATGTGTCGTACACAGTCGGAGTTTGGTTGGAGATGATGCACGCTCACTCGCCGAGCCTATATATTTATGTATGATTTATGAACGTAATGAATTAATATGATTAGTCGTAAAATCCGAGTATGGCTTGGTCATTCTCTTGCCCTTTTTGGGAACTAACTTTAAATAAAACCTTGCTCGGGATTTATGACTTGCATGCGCATGTTTCTATAGTTACGTATCCCTCCTGCTCACTCAGTCTTCTAGAGACTGACCCTCTCCCTTCCCCAACTTTTTAGTGCGCAGGTTTGGCTTTGGAGTTTCGGGCTAGGCGGAGTTTTGGTTGAGTCTTTGAGTCGGTCTAGCTAAGTTAGAAGAGTCTCTACACGCATATATGTATCTAAATTGTGTATGATCTGATTCTATATTATTATGAACTTGAATCTTTATGTAATTGTTATTGAAGTGCCTTTTTGGGCTTTACTATCACTTAAAAGAGGCCAGAGGAGCCCAAGTCCGCTTGTGATTCGTGTGTTTAATTTCTGCAGGCCCTCGGCCAATGCCTGTGTTTGGATTTAGTTTTCCGCTGCATTATGTTTTGTTGTATAGTTTTAATTGCAGGGTCTAAGTTCCGCCTAGCTTAGAAAGGGTATTTTGTTTATCCCCCGTTCGCTATGGTTTGATACGGGGGCGGACTTCCCATTTCGTTACTCGTGTTGAGCCATGGTGCGGGGGATGTAGTGCCTCACGTGCGGGGTGCTACAAAACAGTTTAAATCACATAAGGGAATTGGAAATAGAACGATGCCCTATCTATTACAATAATAGAAACACTCCCTAACAATTTGAGGGGTCTTCACTTATGGCCTCCTTGCTACTTTTAGTGGATCCATCTTACTCCATGTGTGCAAATCTTCAAAGTAAAAGAAAAAACCTCACTTCCTAAGATCTACTCTCTTTACATAAAATAATATGGCTCAATCTTCATATTGGCTATAGACAAATACACGGGGCATACCCCGGCCCAAAATAGTAATATGGAAAGCCACATAATAAACACATAACAGTACGCACATAAGTGGGGCATCAACCCCAATTTAAAAATGCAACTATGGGTCTCCAACCCCAAATTGAAACCATCCATGTGCATAATTTAAAACATCTACAAGATTAAAAACCAATGATCACCTAAAATGCATAAAATTGTAAGAATTTAAATTTACCTATAAATTAAAATTCTCGCTTCAAGTTCTAATAACTTAAAACACGACTTGCATGCAATTCTTGTTTATGAGCCTTTTCAAATAATCCAAGAAATATTAAATCAATAAAATTCCAATTAATTTCTGAAAATTAATAATTTTATCCCTTTATTATTTCAAAAATAAGTGCAATTTTTCCCAAAAATTAAATCTGTTTAATTTCATAAAAATCCCAATTTAAATAATTATAATTTAATAAAACAAATTTTTCAGAAAAATTAAATCTGGCTTGGATTGGACTAAACACGAAAACGTGACTGCGAAGCCTGGACCGTCCGCAAGCTACGCAGTGTCGCGCGCGCCAGCGCTGCGAGTAGCCGGCAGCGTATTAGCGAGCAAGAACGAGTAGCGGGCGTCAGGGGGCGGCTCCCGCGCGGTCGTGGGAAAAGTTGGCAGCATGTGCGGGTCGGCCTGCGCGAGGCGGCGATAACGGGGCTTGGGCGTGTGACCCCTTAGCACCTCCTGGCCTCATGTTTTCGGTTAGTAAAGCGATTAGTGTTTTTCAATATATTTCAAAAGCTCAAATCAATCCAAAAATTAAAACTCGATTTAATTAAACTTGATTCAAAACAGTTTTAATCAAAACTTTTCAGAAAACGTTTTTCAGAAATTTTAGGAAAAAATACATATTCAATTTTTCTCAGATTTTTAAAATACTCATAAATTCTCAATCACATCTAAATCTAAGAATTTTTACCAAATTCGTAGTACGAAGACGAATCAAAAATAGCCCTTGCAAGGTGGCTCTGATATCACTTGTTGGGAAAACACGAAAAGAAAACGCAACGGAAGTTTTAAAATTTTCCCAAAAGGCAGAATCTACGTTAGGAATAGTGCCCTTAAAGCAGATGTTTGCTTTACTATTTCCTTGTAAAATCACAAACAGTCTTTGAATAATAAACGAAATGATTTTGTTCATAGGTAATCACTTCTTTATGTGCTTATTTATGTCTGTTTGGGTTTGACTCTATTTTGCTTGTAATGAACTCCCCTAATCCGATGAGGCCGTTAAGAACTTTGTCGTTATGGAAACGGCACATGAAACAAGTTTTTAACACCATAGGTGAGGATTAGAAACTTCTCCAAGTCAATGAGTCCGACAGACAGTGGGAGTGTCGACCTTGACTCTGCTGAGACTTGCTTATGTGATTATGTCCTTTTGAAGGATCACTCGGTTTCATGGAGTGACAAGTGCATACGTTGATGCGTTCATAATACATAAGGGTGATTGTTACAAGAATTTCATTACTGAGATATCCCACATGAGAATATAGGAAATATCTCACAGGTCAATGACGTGATTCATTAATCCTTAGACTTGAGGTTGTGTAATGTCTCATATGAGCTAACTCTATAATCTTTGATATAGGCTCAAAAGGGTGTCACCATATAGACACCTGAACCACGGCCTATGTTGGGATTACACAAGTGGCATATGAAGAATTAGTAGAATCGATAAAGGACCTACACTTGTTAAGAACAAGAATGATCTCTTAAACATTAAACATTAAACCCTTGGCCAAGGTGGACGAAAGATCAAGACATCTAGAAAATGGGGTTTTCTAGGATTGAGATCAAAATGGATATGAAGCGAACTTAACTTTAAAGATCAAGAATATTTAGGCTCTGAGAATATTCCCATGCCTTATTTCTTACTTGAGAGATGGAGTTGTAGTAGGATCGTATTTCACTGATTGTCATTGACTGAAAGGTTCTTTGATTCATTTCGTTGTTCGGCTAGGGGTCACACACCCATTGCTAGATTACGGTAGTGTGATATGTGAAGTGATTGATTAATTAGGGAATTAATTAATTACTGTCACTGCTAATCGAAGAATGAACCTAAAGGGTCACACAAAAATACCAGAATACGAGGGTTACGGTAGGATTTTAATGTAATTAACAAAGGGTCAAATTGTTGATCGAAAATGGGGCTAGAACACATGGGTATTATCACGTATCAAAGACACGTGACTGCCACGTGTCACGTAGCATGTGTGGCTGCCACGTGTCACGCACACGTGGCACGTAAGTGGCTCCAAACGTGTAATTATATTACATGTGAATTCTTTTCTAGAATTAATTAATTAAATTGTAATTAATTAATTATTAAGACTATTCTCAAATTGACTTAACCCAATAAATAATTAATTGGGAATTAATTTATTTATTGAATATTGGCTTTTGACTTTAGTTAGTAAAGGTTGAAAAGTCAAACTTCCTATTGTAGGAGAGAGAAGGTTATTCTTGCAAGACTTGGAGAACAAGTTGAGAACTTATTCTTCCAATTAAATTAATAATTAAATGAGTTAATTAGTGAGAAAGAAAACAAATCCACTAGGTTTAGGAAACCCTAATGGTTCGAACCCCCTAGCATAAATACTAGTGGTGGTGCTTCTCTTATTCTTTAGACCAACACACAAGAAATGTTAAGTTTTTTTAGAAGGCTGTTCGAGGGACTTTCCGCTTGAAGGGTGTTCTTTAGGCGGTAATGACATCACAAGAAAGCTTCAACCAACGTGAGTTTCTTGATACACCCTACGATACGAAACGAACATTGCAAGTTTTTAGATCTGCTTTAGGAAGAAAAAAAAATTAAACTTCCGCTGCACAACTCTGTTTGTTGATCTAGACTTGCAATTCCTATTCTCAATTTGTAGGGATTTAAGAACTTACTTAGATCTACGCTTTCTTGACACGTTTGAGCGACCCACAAATGCTCTCCAAGCGACAAGTCCCCAAGCTCCTTCGAATCTTTCAAGACTCCACGAAAGCAGACCTCTAGAGTAATAATCCACACCAACCTTGATCACGATCTAAATAGGGAGGATGCTAGTTCTGTTTTTAGTGTTTAGGCTATCTTTGGTTTGTGTGATATAATTTGGAGAAGGAGAATTGCTATCAATCATCAAGGGGTTCGAACCTGTAACGCCCCGGCTTTTCGTTTAAACTGATGTGCCGTATTTACTTATAAATTGCGCAATTAGATTAGCTAACTATGTGATTAATTGTTTATAAGTGTTTCGTATTTAATTTTATTATTCAATTTTATTATAAATTGTTAATCAATTATGCATTAATCAATTTCATTAATTTATTCAAATCCTTTGACCTTGGATCATAATTAAAATGGAATTTAAACTTTAGTTTTAAATTGTAATGCATGAATTTATTAAGGATATACGTATGCTTGTTTAATGGTGCTACGTTCTCATATGAAATGACATCGGAATGTCGTGGAAATTTAGTATGTCGTAAATATGTGTGTTATGAACATGTCTATATGCTGGGTTTATGTTTTCGGATTCATTTGACGTGTTAACGAATTTAAATTTGATTGTGGAACCAAATCGGGGGCTAACGAGCGATTAGCGCACCCTTGGTTCCGTACGTGATATCTTGAGCTCGGGAATTCGGATTCAAATTTCGACACCTCCGTTGCCTTCCTATCGACGATTCGGAGACAATGGAACAAGCCTCATACCTTTTCGAAATCATTAAGACCTCCGAAATGCAACCGTAACGAGCAACTCGTGCAAGAAGAGCTCCTTTTGTTGACTAGTCTTCATGGTGGGACCCTTTTTACTCAACCTAACCTAACTAAAGCTTAACCATGACTTTTGTACCTTGAGTTAAGCCCTTTCTTCCCCATTTTACCAGCAAAAACCGAGCCAAATATCTCCCCTTGCTGCTGCAACTGATCGAGATAGAGGAAGAGAGAAAAAGGAAGAAAAACCCTTGGCCATTCTTGTGATTTTGAGCTCAAATCACCTCCCTTCTTCTTCCAATCTTCAAGGTATGAATATTTATGTCTTCTATACTCTATTATACTTGATTTCATCTACTTAATACATGAATTGGATCAGATTTGGTTAGGGTTTGAGTGATGAGTTTGATATGAACTTTTAGGGATTTTTTTTCTTGTGACCTATTTACTTGTGTCGCTGATTTTCTTGCTTATACATGATTATATGAGCTTGTTTCTTGGCCTATTTCTTTCCTAACTGATAGTATATGATGTTAGGAGGATTTTATCTCTTGACCCTTTGATAAAATTATGAGATTTGGAGCTTCAAACTTGATGTTCAAACTGCCTCCCCTGTTTCGGGACTACTGTGCGGAATTATGGTTTGTTGCTTGATCTTATGGTCTCCATTTCGTGTGAAATTGCATGGATATGATGTACACTCATTGCTCTATATGTTAGCATTCATGTTTCAAGTATTTGGATCCATTTTAAGCCCCAAAACCGAAAGACATGGCCTGTTCTTATGCATGATCTAGGACAGACATGCTGCTGTTACGTTTTGTGACTTGTTGGTCATTCTAATGTGCTTTAATTCGTGTCATTTTGCATATATATGATGTACATTAGTTTTTTAGTGTGTTAGCATGCTTTCCCCAAGGTTTCAGTTCCAAATTCAGCTCCTAAGTACTTGATCATGGCTTGATTGAAACAATAGGGCTCTTATGTACGATTTTGGCGACCCAGTTTTTCTGCATGATTTAGATGCCCTTAATGTGTGATTTAGCCTTTGCACTCTAAATGAAATATGTTCCTAACATGCTAAATATGTTGTATATTAAGTTTCATAGCATTTGGAGTTGATTTGTTATGCTTTTGGATTGATTTTGTATGGGATCAGTTTTGCCGGTAAGGCCTTGTGTGCGATTTTGGTTCTGTACCGTGACACCCCCGTGTCTCATTTACACTAAAATGTGAGACACGGGCGTGTCACACCTTCTGGTCATGTCTGTACTGAGCCACGGTCGTGGCTCAGTTTTGCTAGGGTTGGTGACACCCCCGTGTCCCTTCCCCTGCGCAGTCCTTGTTGCTTCCTTTTCGGTTTTTGATTTGTTTCACCTCTTTAATGACTTTATCTCCTTTTGTGTTGAACTATGAACTTGTTTTGTTATGTGTTAGGAATATTGTGGTTTAATTTCATAGCATTTGGATGAGTTTTAAAGCATGCTTTTGGTGAATTGCTATGACGTGGTTTGAGTGCTTCTATATGGAATATTAAGTACCTTCTTGCATTCTTTTGATGTCTTAAGTGATGCTCTTTACCTTTTTATTTATTATACTCAATGTAAACATGTTGAAAGGTATAATGTGACTATGGTTCCAAGATTTTGTTAGATATTGCTATGAATTATGAAGGATATGAAAAGATGGAACTTGAATGTATATGAAAGTTTATAATATCAAAGGAATGACTTGGTTATATGAGTTAAATTCCTTAATAGTGCACATGAACATTTTCATGACGTAATATCATCTTTTATGTATTCATATCATGCTTGTGCATTATCGTGCGTCATATTGGTTCATTAAGAGTCTTGAGTCTCACGAACACGTCATGTTGTCTTTGGTACAGTTTATCTCCAGGGTGGAGAGATCTTGATCTTTCAGGCACTCGGTAACTCGTATCCTTGTTTCTTCTTGTACCAGGTGAGGGTGTTTTCGTTCTAGTTATGTATAAAACCCTACAACCGTATGTGACAAGTTTTGGTCAAAAACCTAATATAGTTATATATGGTTTTCAAATGAACATACTGAGTAACTATTGATCGAGTAAACCCTTTTCAAATGATTTATGAATTATGTTATGTTTCTTAGAAATTGATATGTTTGGCGAGACACATTTATGATTTATGATTGTACGGGCCCCGGGACTTAGTATATGTGGCTAACCGAGGAAGCAAGGGCTGACGGGGATCCCATATACTAGTTCCAACCAATTACGGCGAAACGGACTTCGTCAAGGAGTTTTTGACGGGGAAACGCTAACCGGGCTTTGAGGCCTCCTGAATCTCATAGCCGCATTGATATGATTGGGTGGTCGGGCCTTGCAAACCCGTCCACCACCCGGAGGAAGAAGGTTGGAACTGTTTTATGAATATGATTATGTTATGTTATGATTGTTACGCACCGTGCGGGAAGGCCGGGACACGGATTGCCCAAACGAATATGATTTATGATATATGATCTGCATGTAATATGATATATTGCATGATCGCCTAATCAGCATATTAATGATATTTGTCGTACACGGTCGGAGTTTGGTTGGAGATTGTGCACGCTCACTCGTCGTGCCTTATGTATATGTATGATTTATGAATGTAATGAATTAATATGATTAGTCATAAAATCCGAGCATTGATTAATCATTCTCTTGCCCTTTTTGGGAACTAATTTCAAATAAAACCTTTTTCGGAATTTATGACTTGCATGTGCATGTTTTTATATATGTATATCGCTCCTGCTCACTCAGTCTTCTAGAGACTGACCCTCTCCCTCCCCAACCTTTTAGTGTGCAGGTTTGACTTTGGAGTTTCGAGCTAGGCGGAGGTGTTTGGAGTCTTTAAGTTGGTCAAGTTAGGTTAGGAGAGTCTCTGCACTCACATATGTATTGGAATTATGTATGATTCGATTCTATAGTATCATGAACTTGAATATTTATGTAATTGTTATTGAACTACTTTTTCTGGGTTTTGCTATGGATTAAAAGAGGCCTGAAGAGCCCAATTCTGGTTATGGTTTGTATGTTTGAACTTTGGCTTTGCGTTGCATTATATTTCGTCGACTGGTTATCATTGCAGGGTCTAGTTCCGCCTAGCTTAGGAAGGTTTTTATGTTTGTCTCCCATTCGCTAGGGTTTGATACGGGTGCGGATTTACTATTTCGTTACTCATGTTGAGCCATAGTGCGGGGGATGTGGTGCCTCACGTGCAGGGTGGTACATCCTTAAGTGGTATCAGAGCCCGGTTGCAAAACCGGTGTTCTCGAGTCGTGTTTGAGTCAGTCTAGGTCGTACGGCTTAGGGACTATATGACAATGTGTGCATTGCATCGATCTTGAACGTGAAATTTGGCTTTCCTTTTGAATTTGTGGAACTATCTGTTGCAATTACATAAGGATCCTTGCATTAATTGTTGAAAATGTGTCATGAGCATGCACTAATCGCATGCATCTACCCTAGAAGTAAGCTATGATTTATAGGTTATGGAGATAATATCAAACCACGGCCAGGTTCTACGACAAAGACGATCGATTGCAAACTTTTCTGAGACATGGAAGATGGGCAGGATACTCCGGGAAGAATGTAGAGAATTAGAGATGTGAGACTTCCCAAATGGAGCTAGAGTTCAAGGATTAGGATTCGGAATGGGAAGATTGAATCTAGAGATGCGGTGGTAGAAGGACACCTGGTGAAATAAGGATTGATTGTGGGATGGTTATGATCTAGAAGATTGACATATACGGCTCTGCCACATAAGGTGCCTTGGATTGGATGCACAGGATCTTTCAACTTAAAGAATGAAATGAACAAACCTTGAAGATATTTTGATTCCAGATTGGATCGTTGAAGAGGTATCAATAATTAGGAGAAACTAAGATAAAATGGGTCCGGTAGGAGTTGTGCACCTGGGGTCGACAAAGAAGGATTTCTGACTAAGCCTAGTGAATTGAAATCAAGTCTGTCGAAGTTAAGACCGGGAAGAGTTGGACTTGGGTGCTTTGGATTTCGATCGTGATGGGAAACTCATAAACAATAGTCACGGGAATCTTGATCAAGGTGTTGATTGGGATATGAGTTCGTTTTTCCAAAACCAAGCTGAATTGTCATGTTGTGAAGTTGAATTGGAAGATATGGAGCAACAAATGGAAACGGTAAAGAACGGCAAACACACCTTGCAAGAAAATCATGTGCTCAAGTATAAGTAATTGGAGGTGAATTGAACTCACAAAGGATAAGTGCGGGATTCTTGATCGAGGTGACGATTAGAAGTAAAAGGGCGAATTTAGAAAAAAAAAAAAAAATTGGATGCTAACTCCTTGGAGGTGGAAGATACAAGTTGATTTACAAAGATGCATGGAAATCTCGAAGACCGTGGGAAAGGCAAGGAATAATCACCAAGTCAAGTGACCTTGGGATCGGAAGAGCGAGGAAAGCTATCGAGCTAACAACTTACCACATTGGTGACAGGTTCCAAAACATTCATAGCACGTGCATCATACTTCGCATCAATTATTTATTCTTCTGGACTTATGTTTATCTGTACATTTCTATTTGTTTTTGTTGCTCTAATGTGTTACATAAATGCTTGATGTAAACGTGACACATGCCTTGACATCTTTACCCGACATGCATTTTAGTGTTTACTTGATAGGAAGCTCTGGCACCTCAATTGTCAAGTATATCTTCGCTTGAACCATATCTGAGTTAGGGGAAAGGAAATAATAAGGTGGCACATGAAAAGAAAGACGATTTGGGAAATAAAGAACTTTAGGTAAGGGGTAGGTTGGTGGAAGGAATCTGAAGGAAAGTGAAATTAGAATTGGCTTCGGAGTGTTCGAATGGAATGAGAATAGAGGAAGTAGTTCCGCACCTCAAGAGGAGTAGAAGGGAAATGGAAAGGCGAAAACCTTGGGTCGTCATTGGGGTTAAAACCCTCTATAATGGAAGTGGCTCCTCAAGAATTTCAATGAGAGAAGGATTAATGGAGTTTCACATGTAAGGGCAAAAATTTTTAAGGGGGAGAGCACGATCGAGAAATAAATTGGAGGATGGAAGCGGTGCTCGAAGAAATATGGTAGTAGTGACAATGGGGATGCAAATTAAAGAGGATTTGGAAATCCTAATGGTGATCATTGGAAATGAATAAGACGACTGTAATGGTTAAGTTGTTAAGAGAGAAGTTACGATGCCAAATTAGGGTGAAGATTTTTCAAGATATAAAGAAAAAGGGTTTATTAAACATTTCTATGTCTGGAATTCCGATTTGGGGGTAATGAAATTATACGGGAGTTTCTGTGACCTCCTAAGTTAGGATTAACAGGGGAAAATTGAATCAAGCTATTATATGAGGGGATGGTGTCGATCAAGATTTATTCAATAAAGTATGAAGGGGTCCGAGACAATATTATTAAGTTATCGGTTATATCAAAGGTGACCCAGAAGGAAACTTAAGAAGGGACCAAATAGAAAAGGATGATAATTGGAAGATTACATCAAGCTTCAGGAATCATTAAGAACATTTTGTCTTCGATTCAAGAAATTTGGGGCCAATTACCGAAGATAACTTTAAAGGGGTTAAAGAGAATAAATTGATGACATGAACAGAAGATGGGAAAGAAATCATAATAATAAATATCTCAAGACCGGTACTGAGCCGTCAGTGTTGCCGGGAGTAGCTATTTTGAGAATATGTTAGACTCCAATATGGGTAAAGGTAGTAACTATGGATCGGATTTCGGGACGGACAATTTAGGGGCATTCGGGGGGTTCAAGCTCGGCTGATTAAAAAGAGTTGGTTGGGCGAATGAGGATTGAGAGAACATGATGGAAACTGGAAGTGGTACAATTCAGAAGGGATCGAAGAGTATAATCCTTAAAGGATTCATCAATCGCTTCACCGAGGAACCCTGAAGAGGTTCAAGACAAGCTGATTACTGAGCTATTTTCAGGACGGATCATACTCTGGACAACGACAACTCTCAATTCTAAATTTTGCAACTACGGTGAACGGTACTTATAACATCCATGATACATGCATCCATGCAAATTTAATTCAATTAATTTCTTTGTTATGTGTTCCGATTTCTTATCGTGTTAAATTACTTGGAGTAATTGATGATCAACGTGGGCGCCTTACGTGATTTTAATTTTGGTTTTGCGTGTGTGGCTTGGGAGTATTGGAGACTTCCTTGCCTTATTTTTGTTTGAGAGACGGGGTGCTCTCGTTGTTTGTAAGAGACGGGGATGCTCTTATTTTTATTTGAGAGACGGGGTACTCTCTTTACTTGCGAGAGACGGGGTTCTCTCATTGTTGCTCGAGAGACGGGGCTCTCTCCTTGTTGCTTGCGAGAGATGGGGTTCTCTCATTGCTGCTCGAGAGACGGGGCTCTCTCCTTGTTGCTTGTGAGAGACGGGGAATCTCTTATTGTTTGTTTTAGGCGTGTTGTGAATCCGAGGACGGATTCTTTTTAAGGGGGAGAGATTGTAACGCCCCGACTTTTCGTTTAAACTGATGTGCCGTATTTACTTATAAATTGCGCAATTAGATTAGCTAACTATGTGATTAATTGTTTATAAGTGTTTCGTATTTAATTTTATTATAAATTGTTAATCAATTATGCATTAATCAATTTCATTAATTTATTCAAATCCTTTGACCTTGGATCATAATTAAAATGGAATTTAAACTTTAGTTTTAAATTGTAATGCATGAATTTATTAAGGATATACGCATGCTTGTTTATTGGTGCTATGTTCTCATATAAAATGACATCGGAATGTCGTGGAAATTTAGTATGTCGTAAATATGTGTGTTATGAACATGTCTATATGCTCGGTTTATGTTTTCGGATTCATTTGACGTGTTAACGAATTTAAATTTGATTGTGGAACCAAATCGGGGGCTAACGAGCAACGCCCCGGCTTTTCGTTTAAACTGATGTGCCGTATTTACTTATAAATTGCGCAATTAGATTAGCTAACTATGTGATTAATTGTTTATAAGTGTTTCGTATTTAATTTTATTATTCAATTTTATTATAAATTGTTAATCAATTATGCATTAATCAATTTCATTAATTTATTCAAATCCTTTGACCTTGGATCATAATTAAAATGGAATTTAAACTTTAGTTTTAAATTGTAATGCATGAATTTATTAAGGATATACGCATGCTTGTTTATTGGTGCTACGTTCTCATATGAAATGACATCGGAATGTCGTGGAAATTTAGTATGTCGTAAATATGTGTGTTATGAACATGTCTATATGCTCGGTTTATGTTTTCGGATTCATTTGACGTGTTAACGAATTTAAATTTGATTGTGGAACCAAATCGGGGGCTAACGAGCGATTAGCGCACCCTTGGTTCCGTACGTGATATCTTGAGTTAAGACCTCCGAAATCCAACCGTAACGAGCAACTCGTGCAAGAAGAGCTCCTTTTGTTGACTAGTCTTCATGGTGGGACCCTTTTTACTCAACCTAACCTAACTAAAGCTTAACCATGACTTTTGTACCTTGAGTTAAGCCCTTTCTTCCCCATTTTAGCAGAAAAAACCGAGCCAAATATCTCCCCTTGCTGCTGCAACTGATCGAGATAGAGGAAGAGAGAAAAATGAAGAAAAACCCTTGGCCATTCTTGTGATTTTGAGCTCAAATCACCTCCCTTCTTCTTCCAATCTTCAAGGTACGAATATTTATGTCTTCTATACTCTATTATACTTGATTTCATCTACTTAATACATTAATTCGATCAGATTTGGTTAGGGTTTGAGTGATGAGTTTGATATGAACTTTTAGGGATTTTTGTTCTTGTGACCTATTTACTTGTGTAGCTGATTTTCTTGCTTATACATGATTATATGAGCTTGTTTCCTGGCCTATTTCTTTCCTAACTGATAGTATATGATGTTAGGAGGACTTTATCTCTTGACCCTTTGATAAAATTATGAGATTTGGAGCTTCAAACTTGATGTTCAAACTGCCTCCCCTGTTTCGGGACTACTGTGCGGAATTATGGTTTGTTGCTTGATCTTATGGTCTCCATTTCGTGTGAAATTGCATGGATATGATGTACACTCATTGCTCTATATGTTAGCATTCATGTTGCAAGTATTTGGATCCATTTTAAGCCCCAAAACCGAAAGACATGGCCTGTTCTTATGCATGATCTAGGACAGACATGCTGCTGTTGCGTTTTGTGACTTGTTGGTCATTCTAATGTGCTTTAATTCGTGTCATTTTACATATATATGATGTACATTAGTTTTTTAGTGTGTTATCATGCTTTCCCCATGGTTTCAGTTCCAAATTCAGCTCCTAAGTGATCATGGCTTGATTGAAACAATAGGGCTCTTATGTACGATTTTGGCGACCCAGTTTTGCTCCATGATTTAGATACCCTTAATGTGTGATTTAGCCTTTGCACTCTAAATGAAATATGTTCCTAACATGCTAAATATGTTGTATATTAAGTTTCATAGCATTTGGAGTTGATTTGATATGCTTTTGGATTGATTTTGTATGGGATCAGTTTTGCCGGTAAAGCCTTATGTGCGATTTTGGTTCTGTACCGTGACACCCCCGTGTCTCATTTACACTAAAATGTGAGACACGGGCGTGTCACACCTTCTGGGCATGTCTGTACTGAGCCACGGTCGTGGCTCAGTTTAGCTAGGGTTGGTGACACCCCCGTGTCCCTTCCCCTGCGCAGTCCTTGTTGCTTCCTTTTCGGTTTTTGATTTGTTTCACCTCTTTAATGACTTTATCTCCTTTTGTGTTGAACTATGAACTTGTTTTGTTATATGTTAGGAATATTGTGGTTTAATTTCATAGCATTTGGATGAGTTTTAAAGCATGCTTTTGGTGAATTGCTATGACGTGGTTTGAGTGCTTCTATATGGAATATTAAGTACCTTCTTGCATTCTTTTGATGTCTTAAGTGATGCTCTTTACCTTTTTATTTATTATACTCAATGTAAACATGTTGAAAGGTATAATGTGACTATGGTTCCAAGATTTTGTTAGATATTGCTATGAATTATGAAGGATATGAAAAGATGGAACTTGAATGTATATGAAAGTTTATAATATCAAAGGAATGACTTGGTTATATGAGTTAAATTCCTTAATAGTGCACATGAACATTTTCATGACGTAATATCATCTTTTATGTATTCATATCATGCTTGTGCATTATCGTGCGTCATATTGGTTCATTAAGAGTCTTGAGTCTCACGAACACGTCATGTTGTCTTTGGTACAGTTTATCTCCAGGGTGGAGAGATCTTGATCTTTCAGGCACTCGGTAACTCGTATCCTTGTTTCTTCTTGTACCAGGTGAGGGTGTTTTCGTTCTAGTTATGTATAAAACCCTACAACCGTATGTGACAAGTTTTGGTCAAAAACCTAATATAGTTATATATGGTTTTCAAATGAACATACTGAGTAACTATTGATCGAGTAAACCCTTTTCAAATGATTTATGAATTATGTTATGTTTCTTAGAAATTGATATGTTTGGCGAGACACATTTATGATTTATGATTGTACGGGCCCCGGGACTTAGTATATGTGGCTAACCGAGGAAGCAAGGGCTGACGGGGATCCCATATACTAGTTCCAACCAATTACGGCGAAACGGACTTCGTCAAGGAGTTTTTGACGGGGAAACGCTAACCGGGCTTTGAGGCCTCATGAACCTCATAGCCGCATTGATATGATTAGGTGGTCGGGCCTTGCAAACCCGTCCACCACCCGGAGGAAGAAGGTTGGAACTTTTTTATGAATATGATTATGTTATGTTATGATTGTTATGCACCGTGCGGGAAGGCCGGGACACGGATTGCCCAAACGAATATGATTTATGATATATGATCTGCATGTATTATGATATATTGCATGATCGCCTAATCAGCATATTAATGATATTTGTCGTACACGGTCGGAGTTTGGTTGGAGATTGTGCACGCTCACTCGCCGAGCCTTATGTATATATATGATTTATGAATGTAATGAATTAATATGATTAGTCATAAAATCCGAGCATTGATGAATCATTCTCTGGCCCTTTTTGGGAACTAATTTCAAATAAAACCTTGTTCGGAATTTATGACTTGCATGTGCATGTTTTTATATATGTATATCGCTCCTGCTCACTCAGTCTTCTAGAGACTGACCCTCTCCCTCCCCAACCTTTTAGTGTGCAGGTTTTTGACTTTGGAGTTTCGAGCTAGGCGGAGGTGTTTGGAGTCTTTAAGTTGGTCAAGTTAGGTTAGGAGAGTCTCTGCACTCACATGTGTATTGGAATTATGTATGATTCGATTCTATAGTATCATGAACTTGAATATTTATGTAATTGTTATTGAACTGCTTTTTCTGGGTTTTGCTATGGATTAAAAGAGGCCTGAAGAGCCCAATTCTGGTTATGGTTTGTATGTTTGAACTTTGGCTTTGCGTTGCATTATATTTTGTCGACTGGTTATCATTGCAGGGTCTAGTTCCGCCTAGCTTAGGAAGGTTTTTATGTTTGTCTCCCGTTCGCTAGGGTTTGATACGGGTGCGGATTTACTATTTCGTTACTCGTGTTGAGCCATAGTGCGGGGGATGTGGTGCCTCACGTGCGGGGTGCTACAGAACCCCTTGTATTTATAGCTATGGGGTTCGAACCCTATATCCTATTTGGAATAGGATTCTTATCTCACTAGCTAATTAATTTCTTACTTGGAGAGAAAGACTCTCTACTTTGACCAAAACTCTCCCTTTAACTAACTTATCTTCCAAGGTAAAATATCAAACTCTTTTAGATATATTATTCAATTATTTATTTATTCATAATAAATAACTTGATGCTAATAACTAATTAATTATTTATTCCAAATTTGAACTTTAATACTAATTCATAATTAAATTAAAGTCCATTAAACAATTAATCAATATTAATTATTTAATCATCATCACAAAGTGACGTGTCACTCGAGACACGTGCCCCACACGTGTGGCCCTTTCCAACTTTTTGTCGGTTTAATCAACTCGTTTAATCGATTCAAGCCTTAACCCTCGTGACCTGACATTTGTGTGTGACCCTCTAGGTTCTTAATTTAATTAGTAGTGACCCTAATTAATTAATTCTTAATTAATTAATCAGTCCACAGATCATACTACCATAGTTTAGCAACAGGTGTGTGACCCCTAGCTGAATAAGAATGTCTCAATTCGAAAGAACCTTTAAGTCATTGACATATGTGAAATAAGGTCCTCTTACAACCTATCTATGAATCAAGATCTAGGGCAAGGGAATAAATATAACCCTAATAATCTCAATCTTAAAATTAAGTTCACTTCATATCCATTTGATCTCAATCCAAGAAACCCATTTCTTGATCTCGATCCACTGCCTTGGCCAAGGACTCCTTTATGGCATATGAATGACTTACACAATAAGAGATCAACTTGTTTACGCAAGTGTAGGTCCTTTATCAATTCTCATATACTTCCATGTGCCACTTATGCAGCCCCAGCATAAGCTTTTGAGTCAACTGTCTCGGGCGATATCCTTTAAAGCTTATACCTAAGACTGCAGAGTTAGCGCACAAAGCATCGATGGAATCTCAAGTCTAAGGACTACTGAATTACATAAATGACTAGTGAGATATTTCCTAATCTGGGGACCACACGAATATTTCCCTAGGGCCTATACAATGTGGCCCTCTCGAGCCAAGTAGCTATCCATTAGCCACCCAAGCATGCGAAGTGGTCCCCCTCGAGTTGCGGATTACTAGCCCACACGGGCACCTTTTTTCCTAATACACTCCTATAAATAACTCAAGTTCTCTCTACTTTGCACTTTCACTCTGTCTTACCTTTTCATCGGAATCGTAGTCTAACTTGAGCATTAGAGTGTCAACATTGGAGCATATCCCTATTGGTCCACTCACCTCCTCTCATTTTGCAGGTGATAGGGCAGGATCCTTTATCTTTTTTATCTAACTCAATCCTGAAACCTCCATTGAAACTCCACCTAAAATTTAACTAGATTTCAACCACATCGCTAGTAAAAACACAAGAGCTGGGTAACGTGCGTAGTTTGATAGTCGAGCTCAGATTCTAGTAGAGCTTTGACTAGTAAAGTGTGCGTACTTAACTCGCAGAAGTGTGATTATTTATAGAATGAAATTAGGTCAATTGACATTGTGGGTTGATACAAGTCCATCAAAATTTTCTCAAATCTTTGAGTTTGGTTTGAATTTCTTGAGATCACTTACAATGATCGTATACGATAAGTGACCATTTGTTGATAAGATTGTCATGCAACATGCTGGATTGGTTGTCATGTTGGGTCATTGACAATCGAGGCAACCTAAGAGGTGACTCAAGAGAGGTGGCCCAAAAGCGTTTAGACTCAAGGAGCTAGTATTGATCTAAGGTGTTGAAGGACCAAGTATTACTTTCTTTTTTAGTTTTTTATGCAATGCATGATGCCTAGACAGACGTATTCTCGACCTAATAGCTTTGGGACTCGAGGTAATGAACCCCAGAGGCTCACCTGCAGAAGTGAGTTTATTTTGAACGAACCTCCCAAGTCCTAAGTCGATAAGTGGGAGCTTTTGAGATGGAATCTTTAGAATGTTTGGAATCCTCAAATGTGGTATATGAAAATTATGTCATACAAGTATATCCTTGATCCATCATAGAGGTGGGGTGATACTAAATTAAAATTAAAATTAAAAATTGTTCCGCTTCAAATTTTAAAATTTTTCCTCTTAGCCTCCCTTAATATCTTGAATTTTTACCATCCTAATTAATTACAACTTTAATCTCTATGGTTCCGCATAAAATGAATTTTTGTTCCCTTTTATGTTTATCTAAAGTCACCAACGCATCTTTCCCCCCTCTTTCTGCTTGTCTTCACATCTAAAAAATCATAGAACATCCATTAAATATTTTCTTTAAATTGTCAACTTACAAAGATCACAATACAAGGTAATATACACTAAACTTTAATTTCAGTACAGATTAGATCACGTAAAGTTAAACCATCTTTAGGGCAAATTTTAAATACTGAGAAAATCTCATTCAATAAATTAACATGAATTTTGAGAAGCGAGAGCTCAATGTATTGGCAGAATAGCAACAGACAGCTCTTTTACAGAAGAATTTCAACAAGCACAATTTTCGCTTGATCTTTATAGTTGAACAAAACAAAAAACCATGAATTATCAGGGGCATTTGGTGCCGAAGAAGTAGGCAAAATTAAGCGGGTGCAAGCCCCGACAATGTGCCTTACCACTCAAAAAGTAAACTCTGTGAAGGTAAACTGCATAGTAAGAATCAGGACCAAGCTCTAGGATGAAGGTTTTGACCATTCTGAAATTTCATCTCGTGTTGGGAGGAATTTCTAATTGTATTGAGAAATCTGTAGTGTTATATTCTTCATTTCTGGGAGGATAATTTTCTGTCATCACAACAGAAGTCTCCGGATATCACTGAAATTTGATTGTAATGCTGACACAAAATCACCTGCAGAAGAGAATAATCGGTAACATGACATATGACTGATACAGTAGAGAAGAAACAAGAAGACTGGTTAAGCTGTTAAGGAAGAAATGTTCAGGCGGCCAGTTAAATTGAAAACAAAGTAACAATTTCCCTCACCCCCCAGCGAGTTCGGATTTAGAAAAAGTATTCCACGTAATTATATAGGTTTCTTCCTTGGTCGGTTGCTTTTGGGGGGTGAAGAGAGAGAGAGAGGGGCTGACTTAGTCACATTTGCAAGGGGAAAGATGCATTTCTCACGACAAATAAATTATCTCCTTAAATTTAATGACCTCCAACTCTCCCGTCAAAAACTCAGTGATCAGCAGACAATGTTAAATTCATTTTGTTAACAACAGCAGGCTTCTCAATCCCTGGAAATGGATAATTACCTAGTTAAATAGATGTAATACCATCATCTCCAAGAACTGGTTCAACAACTTGGTTCCCACGGCCAACAGCAAGAATACCAGCCTTCAGAAAAGGGCAAACTTACCAATATACACGGTTAAAATGAATTTCTCCAAAAGTATACTAACTAGTATTAACAATGTGTGTGTCTGTGTGAGAGAGACAGAGGAACCTGGGGCGGGTTTATAATTGCACAAAAACGATCGACAGGAAACATCCCCAAGTTAGATGCTGCATGAAAAGAAATCAATGAGCAGCAGAAAAGAAACAAGGACTGCTCAAGTCATTATATCGCTTTATGACCATATTATAGTAAGTGTAAACATATCACCTGAAAGTACCACCTTGGAACTCATTTGGTTTAAGCTTTCCTGTTCTTGCTTTTTCAGCAAGTTCTTTAACCTATAGAAACATCTAAGAGTGAAGAGAAAGTATTGTGTCGAATGAAAGAAGGAGCCATAATTAAATTGCCCACAAAATAAAATGGGAGGACATGCAAAGGGATGCACCTCAGAGGAAATTGCTGATATAGACTTCTGATCTGCATTCCTAATTATTGGAGTCATCAAGCCCTGAAATTTGAGTGAACATTGTGAGCAACTCGAGAATAAGTCTATTAAAACATTGGGAAATGCAGAGTGATATCCAGAGAATACCTTCTCCATAGCAACTGCAATAGATATGTCCACCGAATCACATAAGATGATTTCACACTTCCCAGAATCCCAGTAAGCTGCATATTCATATCCAGAAAAAAGATTATGTAACAGAATAAAGAGTAAGAAAGACAAACAAATATAAGAGTACGTTTAATGGCTATTAAGAACCAACAAACTCAAAACTCAAAAGCTCAATCACAAAAGACAGAATGAGGAATTCAACATTTCAAGATTAAGGTCAAGCATGTTTGAAATTCTGTTTCTTTTATATTTGGGCCAGAGTGAACTCTAATTTGCGATAAGATGGGCTATGTGGTCCTAGAGAATGGTGTACAATATTGCACTTCAGTCAATCAACTTGCATAGAAATTTTCTGTACTTCGAAGATTTTATTTGCTTCAAAATGTCAAAACTATTATTACTATTTTAGGAAAAAGAAAAAAGAAACAAAAATAGGCAAAAATGTTAGCACAAGGCCTCACACTAAAACAAACATTTTACCAATTGTTTTTGCTATATATTCTGTTTATAGGAAATCTAAAATATATAGCAGGAAATAAGCACATAAAGCAGCCTTCGACAATCCTGAAGACGTGACACGTGGAAAATACTAATAAAGTGGTTTTATTATTCATATTCATGAGAGGCACCTCTTTATCCAAAGAACATACTGTAGAGAATATTTGCCCAATCCTCCATGTAAGCTAACACTATAAAATCAACAGACAAGCACTGAAATCAAGACAAGTTGTTACTTCTCACTGCACTATGGCATAATCAGAGGGTTTCTCTAACACAGAGATAACTGGAAAGTAGTTAACTGATATATCATATCCCAAAAATGATATCCAGGATTCAATCTTGTCCTAAAACAGATGGCATGAGTTTCGGACTTGAGCCTGTTAACAAATGAAGGTGTAATCTTAAAAAATCAACACCATTTTCCCAGCAATCATATCTATATTTGCTCTTTATTGGCAAAACTACATAAAAGATATTCAAAACTAGAAGTGAAAAACATGACTCTTACCATTTGCTTGTGGTACATTTCTCAATGCAGTGGCAACCACTTTGATCACAATATCATTTACTGAGACTTTGACATCATACTTCGCTGCAAAGCA
Source organism: Lantana camara (assembly GCA_037501455.1). Classification (NCBI taxonomy): domain Eukaryota; kingdom Viridiplantae; phylum Streptophyta; class Magnoliopsida; order Lamiales; family Verbenaceae; genus Lantana; species Lantana camara. The sequence continues at coordinate 59,922,355 of CM074858.1, forward strand.
AAATCCAAGGAGATCACTCGGGCCCACACAGTACAGCTTGTCACAAATGTACCAATAGATATAATAAGGTCCCTACCTTTAAGCTCCTTTCTGAATGAAAGAAGAGGATCCAGAATAACATCTGGTACAAAACCAATTAAAGTAATTATTCACACTTGTACAATGACACATGATGGAAAGAGAGAATATATTGATAATGTCTGAAACCTGTCGACAGATATAGGTGAGGTGTGGACTGTTTTGATTCCAGCAAGCGTGTTGCGATAACCTAAAAAAAAAAAAAAAGAAACATTCTTTATATTTATTACCAGTAGAAACGCTACAATAATAAATCAACAACTTACTTCATATATTTCCAAAGACGGGCATCTATACACAAGGAAGGTACCCGTGTGACCTCAACTAACAACATTTCTCCAACAAATAAATTGTTAGCCAACAGGAAAAATTCACGGAAATTCTATTTCTCCATATACCTCCGACTACTATGCAGTACAATTAATTAGATTAAGATTATTCTCTGTGGTGCAACTATCTGCAGTTTATCCAATTCAACATTTTTTCTGATAAACAATATTCAACTTGCTGGTACTCCATCACTAGTAAATCAGAAACTCCCATGGGATCTATTACTTGCAAAATAGCGACAGGCATATACAATATAAATTTGCAATGGGAGAAGAATTTTATCCAGGTAATATTCCTTACAAGCTTTCGAGAATCTTTAACTTAAATGCACACAAGAAAAAACTCCGATTTATCTACACCATCATCCAGTAAACCATCACCACAAATATCCAACAGTGGATATTATGAAGACAAATCATAAATTCAACTCAAAAAATTGATTGAGCAAGTACCTTGCGGATTTGACTATTTGGCAGATCTTCATAAGCATCAGCCTGTTGTACTGTGGATTTTGATCCCGCTGGCGTGGAGGAAGAGGTTTGAGGGTGAACTGGATGTGATGAAGAAATATCCTCCTTAGATCCAGATGCTCTGGCTGATCCTTTTCCGGACTTTATTGCCACTAAAACATCCCCCTTAAGCAAAGTGCCACGGGGACCAGATGCCGATATTGATGAAGCATCTAAACTATGTTCTGTCAGTAGCAGCTTGGCAGCAGGACTAATTCGATGAAAACTTGTTTTCTGGGTTTTGACATCCTTGGTAGTAGTTTGTTGAATAGGGTTTTCATCTTTGCCAATTGAATCACTACTAACAGATGCTTTTACAGCTTCGAGGTCATTAGGATCCTCAACCTAGCAAGACATATTTCCCCATCTGGTCATTTGCTAATGATGCGTAATTAGATTCAAGTCTAAACATTATGAGCTCACAGTTATTGCAATGGGCTGTCCAACAGCCACCACTTTTGAACCTTCTGGCGCCAAAGTTTTGGCAAGAACCTGGATTGAACAAGCCAGACTATTTCAATATATATAAATTTTTGAAGTAGGAATTAGCGTACTCATGCAACTTGCAATGCCAATGTAGTAATATGAATCGTTATATCCAATTCTGATAACAGAAAACAGTTTATACTATATCATAATTACCCCGCACCATTAGTAGTTGATGAAAACTATAAAATTTTTGAGACAACTGTTTAGCAGTATACGACCACCCCATCGAACAACTCAGGATCAATAGCTTCAGGGAAGAGAAAAGAACACATTAGGTTAACTTTGTTACTTTCTATTATAGTGTTTAAGGTTGTCATATAGATAATTTGTCTGAACTATGAACTATATGGGCAGTAAGAGGTTGAGAATAGAAAACTTTTCAAGATCACAAACTTAATAATACAACTACAAACACAAAACTTTTTCATTACCCTTCTTCAAGACTTTCAAATTCAAGAGTTGCCATGTCAGTTTCAATTTCACAAAGAATATCACCAACCTCAATCTGCAACAACAGAGAAAAATTATGAGACTAATTCATTAAAAACGTAGTATAGATAGCGATCTCTACTGTAGATTTTATTACCTTATCGCCTTCTTTTTTCCTCCACCTCACAATATTCCCCTGGTTCTGTGGATCAAAATCGTGACGCAAAGAAAAGAACATTCATCAGCAGAGACAATAAATTGAAACATAATAGTAACAGCATACACCTCAACAACAAGCAGTTTTCTTACCATAGTTGGTGATAGAGCAGGCATATCAAGAACAATGTGAGGAGGAAGTTCAGAAGTTCTGATGTTTGCGGAGCTCGGTTCTGGTTTGCTGTCTGCATTTGTCACTGTTTGTTCATTGGATGTCTTAGCTTTTGCTTCTGACCCAGTAACAGTTGCAGGAATATTCGCTATATCATCAAGATCCTCAACCTAGTTAACCAAATCAATCAGTTTTCACATTGTGCCAGATGATTAAAACAAAAGGCAAATGAAGCCATAGCAGATTTCTAATTTGGAAGGCTGTTTTTCACAAAGCATCCTCATCAGTGCAATCTGGCACTGAAGTTCAAGAAAAACACTTATCACAAGGATTAAGGTTATAAGAAAAGAGTTGTAGTTTATTATTTAACTATATTGATGGCCCTAAATACAGTGGAATGGAGACGAGGATCCATGTATCCCCAAATAAGAAGGGTATATGCTTTGTTTGTTAAGTTGAGCTCTAGAACCCTAAATTGGAGTATTGAATAAACTAGAGCAGTCCAAGAACCGATTTAGCATTTCAAGAGACCTTGACTCTATTGTGCAGAAAACATGAGGAAAAGACAGAAATATAGTAGTCCTGGGTGCATAACTGTAATTGCTATAGGCTGTCCCACAGGCACATCCTTCGAACCTTCTGGCACCAGTATCTTAGCCAGAAACCTGCAAATTATCTTCAAAGTGAATACAATGTGCTACTAATGAACTGCAATAAGAGGTATATGCATGCATATCCAAGAATCAACAAGAAAATAAATACAATCACAGCCCCACCAACAGCAATTGAAGCCTGATGAAGATCTAAATCAAGATATGACAGACCAAACTTAAGCAACGGGAGGCGTGCTGAAAAAGACAACTAAAATCAACATACACATGTAAGGAAACATAGTACTTAAAACTATATGGCAACCAGCCCTAATGGTTAACCCTGTGCAACCAAATTTTACAATAAAGAATAAAACGAGAACTCAAACGCTGGAAATGTGTAAGGCACAAAAATACATGCACTGTAGTATTATAAATGCTCACTCATCTTAAAGTGTTGCGACAAAGTGCTACTAGTTGATGCAAGAACACTTTATGATTAATATTATTGAATTTTTTAAATCTGATGCTAAATGAGCTTTTCACAGGAATTGGCAGCCTACATACAATAACAAAAGACAGGAATCCAGAACGTACCCTTCTTCTAGGCATTCAAACTCCAGAGTAGCTTTGTCTGTCTCTATTTCACATATCACATCCCCCACTTCAATCTGATGGATACAAAAACTTAGATATCTACTTAGATATCTCATACATAATAAACTTGAGTGGCTCCAACATCAAAAAATCAATGAGAAACCTAGACTTGCAACTGACCTTATCTCCCTCCTTCTTCTTCCAGTTTGCAATGTTACCTTGACTCTGTAATAGATAGACAAGTACAAAAGATTTCTGAATCATGAGGCTAAAACAGATGCTTACAACATTGAAACATGAGTTAATGAGGTAACTTTGGACCAAACTTGAACAAAGTACATACATTACAATTAATAGGTAAATAAAAGCTTGGGACACCTCTTCAGGACAAAAGTTCCCAATCCTACACAATATAAACTAATAAACAGAAACAGTTACCAAAATCAGTAGCTTCACCACCAACAAACATACCAATCATTTTTCAGCACATAGCAAAGGTTAAATCGTATATCCTGCGAACATTTAATCCATGAAGTGGCCTTTTTGCTCTTTAATCTCTTTGGGTTTGGAGGGACAACGAGGTGGATATAAGGGCTGCTGCGCCACACCACTAAGTGCGCTATGGGGTTCATGAGAGAATAAGATATACTTCTCTCTTGAATAGAAGATGTTCAATTTTGGCACTTAAAAAGTCCCTGATTCAGACGAGTTTGTCTCCATTGTCATTGTTGAAAACATTTTCCCTACTTCAGCGTCAGAGGCGACTCATGCCCACCCCATCCTCACAATACTCTTGCCTTGCCTGGTCAGCTGATAACCCTGTTCAACAACCAGGCACGAAATTGGTAATGCTTCCAAAGCAAACCCAAAATTACCTTATGATTCACGACATTTGTTGGATCATGGATGTCTACAGATTTAATCAAGACGTGCAAATCCTAAATCTGGACTTCAATAGAACAATAATATCTTGTTGCATGTTGTTAGAAGGCATGTATTGGCATAGCTAAGTGGCACCTAGTAGTTGAAACCCTTGTGTTAAAACATGGAAATCGGGGAAAAATATTGAATTAATTGTATGCTTGTTTTTGTGTATTCCGTTATGCAGATTACAACGCAAGACAAGGTATAAAAGACTAATTACACGGAACAAGATCTCAGGAAATCAAGCCAATTACACGTAATTAGGAGCTAAGGTCAGACTTTCCATATTTATTTCCAACACTCCCCCTCAAGTTAAGTGATGGAGTCGTCGATCCTTAACTTGCTCAGTATCCCTTGAAATAGCTGACCGGTGACAGCTTTCGTTAGTATGTCCGCCAACTGGTCTTCTGACTTGACAAACGGAATCGTGATGATACCGCCCTCTAATTTTTCCTTGATGAAATGACGGTCCACTTCCACATGTTTGGGCCTGTCATGTTGAACAGGGTTTTCGCAAATGCTTATCGCAGCTTTGTTATCACATTTGAGTGGACTTGGACTTGAGGGACTTATCCCAATTTCTGTCAAGAGTTTCCTTAGCCAGATTACCTCGGTTACCCCTTTTGCTATTCCCCTGAATTCCGCCTCGGCGCTTGACAACGCCACAACCTTCTGTTTCTTACTGCGCCATGTCACAACGTTTCCTCCCACTAAGGTGAAGTACCCAGAAGTGGACCTCCTATCGTTTGGGTTTCCCACCCAATCTGCGTCAGTATAGGCTTCAATATCCAAATGGCCATGCCTGCCAAACATGATCCCTGTACTGACCGTTCCCTTTAGATACCGGATGATTCGAACCACTGCCTCTATATGTTCCTTCTGGGGTCGGTGCATGAATTGGCTAACAACTCCCACAGCATAGGCAATGTCAGGTCTCGTATGAGACAAATAAATCAGTTTACCAACAAGACGTTGGTATCGTTCCTTTTCAGCTGGTTCCCACTTTCTTCTATTTTCAACTTGTGGTTCACTTGCATTGGAGTTTCAACTGGTTTGCAGTCAAGCATCCCGGTTTCAGTAAGCAAATCCAGGATGTACTTCTTTTGGGAGATGAATATCCCCGCTCTGGATAGTAAGACCTCGATTCCCAAGAAATATTTCAGACCCCCGAGATCTTTCATCTCGAATTCCTTGAAGAGATTCACTCTAAGTTTCTTTATCTCTTCTGTATCACTCCCTGTTATGATTATATCGTCCACGTAGATAATTAGGCACGTGACTAGATCTCCTCGTCGTTTCAAAAAGAGAGTGTGATCAGAGTTACTTTGAGAGTACCCATGATGTTGCATTGCCAATGTAAACCTGCCAAACCATGCCCTTGGTGACTGTTTCAATCCATACAGTGCCTTTCGAAGCCGGTACACTTCATTCCTTTCGAAGTTCTCTATGAATCCCGGAGGAGGTTCCATGTACACCTCTTCCATCAGATCGCAGTGGAGGAAGACGTTCTTAACATCAAACGGATAGAGAGGCCAATCTCTGTTAGCGGCCACCGACAGCAGTACTCGAACGGTATCCAATTTCGCCACAAGGGAGAAAGTTTCAGAATAATCGATCTCATACGTCTGAGTATACCCTTTCGCCACTAGTCGTGCCTTGAATCTTTCGACTGTCCCATCAGCTTTGTGTTTTATGGTAAAAACCATCTACATTCGATCGGTTTTTTTCCATCTGGCAGTGAACATTTCTCCCATGTCCCGTTTTTTTCCAGGGCGTCCATTTCAGTTTCCATAGCCTCTTTCCATTTCATATTTTGTCTGGCTTCCTCCACTGTTTTCGGTATCACTTCCTTACATAGACTCCCAAAGAAAGCCTTCGCTTCCTTGGCCATACTCCCACTGACTATGTTCCCAATGGAGTACTTGGAGGACCGAGACACATGTTTAGGGGAGTATCTGGGCGGGGGAACCCCTCTGTTACTTCTGTGTGGTAAAGAGTACCTGTGACTCACTGGGGCAACCTCAGAGACAGGGTTATCAGTGGTATTTGTGGAGTCAACATTATCAGTATGAATATCAGAGTGAGAGTCAAGAGTTTCAGTTACCTCATTTTGGACACTGTCTGAAGAAGGATCATTGGGCACTGGGGCGGTGGTACTGAGAGTTTCTTCATTACAAATTTGTGCAGGTGCAGTAGGTTCAGTATCGGGATAATCAAGCCAGTACAGAGATTCATGTTGATGTTCCCCCTCAATCCGGGACTAGGTAAGAAAGAAGTATTCTGTTTCCACAAAATTACAATACATAGTAACATGAACCCGTTTGCTAACCGGATTGTAGCAACGGTAACCCTTCTGATGAGAAGCATACCCTATGAAGACACATTTAACTGCACAAGGTTCCAGTTTGGTTCGATCAGATTTCGGGACATGAACAAACACCGTGCGTCCGAAGATTCTGGGAGGAAGGGTAAGGTGAGGTGGTATGACCATTTATGTTTGGAGGACAGATAGTGGTGTTTTGTAATTAAGGATTTTTGTAGGTAATCTGTTGGTGAGGTAAGTTGCAGTGGCAATAGCTTCGGGCCAGAAATGATTCGGCACATGGGATTCTGTAAGAAGGACGCAAGCCATTTCGAGGATGGTTCGGTTTTTTCGTTCTGAGACACCGTTTTGTTGGGGGGTATTGCGACAGGTAGTTTGGTGGATGATTCCCTGATCTTGGAAAAACTTGTGCATTTCGGAGTTAACGAATTCCCTACCATTATCTGAACGCAGCACTTTAATTTTCTTATCAAACTGAGTTTGCACCATTTTAAAGAAAGCCATAAATGTATCATAGACCTCAGATTTATGACGTAAGAAATACACCCATACCGTACGAGAGAAGTCATCAATAAATAACACAAAATAGCGAAACTGACTTTGATTGGTAACAGGGGCAGGCCCCCCAAACATCCGAATGAACCAAAGAGAAAGCAGTCTCAACACGAGTATTATTTGGCTTAAAAGAAGTCCTATGGCCTTTTGAAGCCAAACAAGTCTGACAAGAAAATTTTAACTCTTGATTTTTCTGAAATAAAGCAGGAAATAACATTCGTAAATACCGCACTGAGGGATGCCCGAGTCGTCTATGTAGCACCCCGGACACGTGGAGGTGCCACACCCCCGCACTATAGGTCAATCCACTCACGAAATGGGCGATCCGTGCATGAACCAACCCACAGCGAACGGGTGACAATGCGATAATTCAATAGGCTAGGCGGGATTACTACTAAATGTAACAAAATAAAGCGGAAGCATAAACTGTTATCACCAGTCATTTCCATTTTCCAATAAACATATTCTAGAATTACATATCAATACATTATCATCTTCAACTAACAATAACAATAATGTTTAAATGCACGAACCACGGATGACACGACTACATGAACTGGACCCGACTCGACTCACTCCCGCCTAGCGTGCACCTGCAATACCTGAAAGGTGGAGGCGTCAGTCTGTGAAGACCGAGTGAGGGGTTTACATATATATTAGCGCAGATAACATGCAAGTTATACTCTCGGGTAAAGGTTTATAAAAGATAACTATACAAGTTCTATAAAACATAGCTTCGCCCGAGAATACAACTATCAATATTAAATACTTGTTCATTATCATGCAATCGATCAATCAATACATGGCCCCGGCGAGTGAGGGCGGTCTCCAACCTTACTCCAAATGAACATGAACATGCTTGCTCGTTTATTAATCAAGGGGTGATCATGTAATCAATTATCGTGCTATCGTGCAATAGTGTAATCAGGTAACATATTCATGGAGTAACAATCATGAAATAACCCGAGGCGCATCCGTGGTGCCGGACTCGTCCCCAGTCTCCTTCTCCCTCCAATGATGGGAAGGTAGCTAGCCTTCACCATCCACGACATGGTGAGCAGAGGGTACATGAATCCCTAAGCCCGGAGCTCCTTCCTCCACTAATCTCCTAGTGGATTCAGGGGTGACCCCAAATGTGGTGAGGATAGCACCAGAGTTACCCGTCAGCCCTTGCTTTCCCGGTTGGCTCTAGTTACTACCCTCGGGCCCATCGTGAACGATCATGCTACTCGCCTAAACATGCTTGCAATCATGAACATGGACAATCTTGGCTTGCTTGCTTGAAACATGACTTGATAAAATGTAGCTATCAATCGTGATCAATAGTTTATGGAAATTATACATATAACTACCTTTTGGCCGAAATATCACATAAGGGATATACGGGTTCTATATAACTAGAAATTAAACCTCACCTGACAGGCGACACACGACCCGTGAATGCGTGAACATGATCATTGACCATAATCTCCGCCCTGGAGAACAACTGGACAAGAAACGAGACAATGTGCGTGCATGAGACCACAATTCAATCATGTTATACCCTAAAATGACGCACGGCATAATCATACACGAGACATCAAGCAATACGCAATGTAGCATGAAAACATGTTGTTTCGACATATAATCAATCATATAATAGCAATTCGGGATCAAATAGGCCATTGGAACGAGGAGCCAAAATTGTAATTTTGTGCAGAATGTTTCTGCACTTCCAGGGGTATGGGAACGGCCGTTCCAGGTTTTCATACAAAATGGGAAGGGCCGTTCCCCCACTCCCGAAACTGCTCCCGAAGCTGGGAACGGCCGTTCCGGCTTGCAAGCCAAAAGGGGAACGGTCGTTCCCGTCCTCGCCGCCCCGCACTATTCCAAATTATGGGAACGGCCGTTCCCTGTTTATAAAGGGAACGGGAAGGGCCGTTCCCGTCTTACAGAAGGTGCAGCAAAACAGGGGAGCACGAACCAAGCTCCCATAGCTCCCAAATGTTCATAATTCCATTCCAACAATTATAATCCATGAAGGGGGGTATGCATACATGCTTAAAGTGCAATAATACACAATATAAATCCATGTTTCATGCTTTGATCATCATAATCACCAACTATAACTCATATATATAGCTTCATCACATAATCTCATATTTTCAAGAATCTTGCATGAATTTCAAGTCTAAAGCATAAGATCATGCTTCTAACAATTAAAGCACATAATATTCAAGTAAACCTCAAACCCTAGCTTCATGCATAATTATCAAGAAATCATATGGATGATCCTATATACCTTGAATGAGAAATAAAAAGAGGAAGGTGATGAAGCTAGATGATTGAGCTCCTAAGCATGGAATTCCCTTGGAAAAACTTGATGAATTGATGACATCTCTTCTCCCTTCATGGAGGTTTTGGTTCGGTAAGGAAGAGAGAAGAATGGTAGATGATTCTTGATGAAATGAAATAAGGAACAAGGGAGAGATGCATATATCGGTATGATTGGGGAAATATGTAATAATTGTGATTCAATCCTCTAGTTTTATAAGTCATGCAATTAGGTATACTAGGTTTGGAAAGTGATCAAGTAAGTCCACAAGATAATCATGCAATTTGGTCCCAAAAGAAAAGGAATGGAACAATTAAGGACAATCTAGCAATTAAATCAATTTGGACAATTAATTCATGTAACAATTAAATTCCAATGATACTATAATTCTCAAGTTGCCACATATTTCATATATTTCCACGTATTCATGTTGTACACAATTTATAGAAATTAATCTAATACGTTTAAATTAAATAACCGAAAAGAATAAAATAAAGTCCTAACGCTCGAAACTCACACGTGTCGAGCGTACCTGACTGTCTGAAAATCGGGGCGTTACAACTCTCTCCCCCTTAAGAGAATCCGTCCTCGGATTCCATGTCCTGAATTCCTGGAATTTAGTTGGCTCTTACGTGTTCATCCCACGCAGGTTAGCTACTCCCCGTCAGGGATTAGTTCGAAAGAGATCTTCGATTCAAAAGTTTCTCCAATGTGTGAAATCACGACCCTCAACTTTCCGGAGTATAATCACTCGAAAGAAGATATAACCTCTCCACTAAAACAAATTGACAAGTAGCTGAAAATATTGAGAGTGCCCCGACTCTCAACAATTAACGAGAGAACCCCGTCTCTCAAACAAGGAACAAGAGAACCCCGTCTCTTGACAACCCTGAGAGAATCCCCGTCTCCCACGCACTCGAAATAAAATTCAAGCGAGCACTTAGGTACATACTTACAATTAATACACAAGGATCAGATAAAATTATCACTTGCGCAAGTAATTGTTCACGTAACAATTATTAATAAACAAGGAATCATATACAAGACTAACGAATTAATAATAAACAATTAATAGCAACAAGGAGTCATATACAAATTTAACAAAATAATGATAATGATAAAATAACGATGCTCATGGTATGCATGATGAAGTGTACCGTTCATCGAGGATTGAAATTCTGGCACTGAATTAACTCGGTTGAATGCTTTATTCGTTAGTTGAGATTTTCCCCGCTTTGCACCACTACGGTTCGATATTCCCCGTTCTTGATAGCCATTTCTGCCATTGTGCTATTTTCTAACATAATCCGTAAATCATCATTAATCGCCACATCTTCAGACCCATCTGAATTACAGATTTTCCGGTTGAACCATTCTTGCACTGATTTTCACCTTTACTTTCCGATTCCAGAATTAAGAACATCCTGATATTCTTGTTGGAGTGTAATTACCCGTTCCAGCTTAAAAGACTGACTTTGTGTTCCAAGCAAGCTCTTATGCAACGAGTAGAGAAAACAGATGTTACCATTTCTCCTACCTTAGTAATTAAAGTAAACCTGTTCCCGAAGTAGCATTCCTGACTCCTTTGTTTGAAATCTGAAGTTGAGCTCTTACTCCCTTAGTTGACAATACGGCAGATATTTGCAATAGAGGAATCAAGGTCGTCGTCCCGTGAGAGTAATTCAGCAAGCCCACTTGCATAGATACCGAAAAATCAAGTCCTAGTAACATGTCTTCCATTTGATCCTTAAATTTGATAGCATACCCAACAATTCCGCGAAATATCTTGAAGAGAGAATCACCCAGTCCTCCATCTTTCTGAAGCGTTTATAGTAGACTGATATATTTATGAAGGCGACCAAGACAGCCCGAATGAGAGCACCGTGTACCATTCCAGGCATATCTAGGGTATAAGTAATAACTTTGTAAGAAACTCTGGTCGGATTAAACTTGGTTATCCATTTGCCCTCTACTTCCCACTTTCTTCCATTCCACTTATGATAAACACTCTGGATAGCAAGAGGGATCAAGATTCAAGATTTACTACCCAAATTTAGCCGGATCGGATCCCTTTCCGCATTTACTGAGTCAAATGCTATCCTGAGTTTGTCGAAGAATTGCAGACCGTGTATCCAATTCCCTGAAAATGATAATAGTACCAAGGTACTGTCGATGATGAGACTTTTCTTTGTGTAAGAGGGAGGAAAGGTTTAGCTAACTGAAACTTCTTTCACATGGTTCTGATAGAGGGTTCCTGACTCTCCTGAATGTTGTCCAACTTCCGATTTAATTCATTCCCAGACCGGCTCTCCCCCTTAAGAAAATGGAAATTTTCTTATTCCTTGGGTTCCTTCTGTCCTTTCCCACTTGTAAGCTTCTCTGCTAATTCAGTTCCCGTAACCTTTTCTCATCCTCCTGGTTGTTAATCAAAAATGTTGATCGATGATTTCTTTCTAATTCTTTCTGTTATCCACATGCTCACCCAACTTGAAGCTCCCTGACTATCCCACTTTGATTTGATGTTTAAAATTCTTCAACATCCTACATTCACCTAATGCTTCCAGAGACTTGACATTTGAAAGGTTAACACCAAAACCCAAAGTAGAGAAATTCATTCTCCTATCCTTGCTGAAATTCCGAAATGTTAATTAGTTTCTGAAGGTAAAAAGGCCCCTTGAACGTTTATCTGCTTGAACTTATCATCATTTTCCCAGATCCCAATAATCTTCCCGATATAGGGATGGGGTTTACCCTTCTCCATCAGGTATACACAATCATATAAAGAGTAATCCAGCCCATCCAATGTAAATGATTCGTAAAGTTGGACATCTTTTTTTTTTTTTTTTTTTTTTTTTTTTTTTTTTCTTAACCCACTTGAACTCGAATACCTCACTATTTCCCGCTTTGAGTGAAGGAAACATGACAATACAAGGATGACGAGTTCCTCAAATGCCTGCGCAAACTCCAGAATAGACCACGATCATGGGTCAACCGGATTCTCGGAATATCTTTGGACTTGGAGTAGAATCGGATGAGTTAATTGAAAAAGGTGATGACTGATGACGAAGGAATATTCTTCTCACAGCCCCAAAATTCTAACTCTCAATCCCAATCAATTTACCCGGTTACCACCATGGCGCCCTCTAATTCAAGATCCCCTCCTTAAAATTCAAATGGTAGAAATAGGAGCAACGATTATGCAGAACATTCGAAAAAGCCTATTGACAATAAACACTAAATAATGCATGATAATTAGAGTGTTAATGCACATATTGCCACTAATTTAAAATGCAACATGTTAATGCAATTACATCACTTGAAAGTATATACATATGAATAAGGAATGTAAAGAAAGTAAATAATTCAATCATGTATTCAAGACATCAAGTAGAAAATTTCAAATTTAATTGAAACAATATTTATAAATGAGAAATAATTGAATTAACAATTACGATGCACGTGCTTATGAATGCATTGAAAAACCTGGCACAGCAGAAATGTTGAACTCGATTCTAGCGTCCATTGCTAGCTTGTCCAAATTGCAACTTTAGCCCAAGCGGTTGATCAGTCTCCTTAATCTTTAAAATCCTCCGGTTATGATTCATATATTTTCAATGCCTGTCACTCACAACTCAATTGAAACTAAATGCATGCAGGTAAGACGTGCTCATGTCACATAGTTGTCGCCTGATTAGTACATGTATCAGAATTAAAGGTACATTACAACAAATAAATGGTCAAATTGTATGACAAACCACATTGATCACGTAAATTTCCAGCAATTCAAGATCAATTAATTGATAATTAATAATACGAGTCAATGCAGTACACAAATTATCAAACAATTCACTTAAATTATAACATAATTCAAGTACTTCACGGAGTTCAAGTAGGTCAACACATTCAATTAAAATGCAAGGCTCTCAAATTGTCAAGTAATTCCTATACCGTACGACCTAGACTCGACACAACACGACACTAGAACCTCGGTTTTGCAACCGGGCTCTGATACCACCTCAGATGTAGCACCCCGGACACGTGGAGGTGCCACACCCCCGCACTATAGGTCAATCCACTCACGAAATGGGCGATCCGTGCATGAACCAACCCACAGCGAACGGGTGACAATGCGATAATTCAATAGGCTAGGCGGGATTACTACTAAATGTAACAAAATAAAGCGGAAGCATAAACTGTTATCACCAGTCATTTCCATTTTCCAATAAACATATTCTAGAATTACATATCAATACATTATCATCTTCAACTAACAATAACAATAATGTTTAAATGCACGAACCACGGATGACACGACTACATGAACTGGACCCGACTCGACTCACTCCCGCCTAGCGTGCACCTGCAATACCTGAAAGGTGGAGGCGTCAGTCTGTGAAGACCGAGTGAGGGGTTTACATATATATTAGCGCAGATAACATGCAAGTTATACTCTCGGGTAAAGGTTTATAAAAGATAACTATACAAGTTCTATAAAACATAGCTTCGCCCGAGAATACAACTATCAATATTAAATACTTGTTCATTATCATGCAATCGATCAATCAATACATGGCCCCGGCGAGTGAGGGCGGTCTCCAACCTTACTCCAAATGAACATGAACATGCTTGCTCGTTTATTAATCAAGGGGTGATCATGTAATCAATTATCGTGCTATCGTGCAATAGTGTAATCAGGTAACATATTCATGGAGTAACAATCATGAAATAACCCGAGGCGCATCCGTGGTGCCGGACTCGTCCCCAGTCTCCTTCTCCCTCCAATGATGGGAAGGTAGCTAGCCTTCACCATCCACGACATGGTGAGCAGAGGGTACATGAATCCCTAAGCCCGGAGCTCCTTCCTCCACTAATCTCCTAGTGGATTCAGGGGTGACCCCAAATGTGGTGAGGATAGCACCAGAGTTACCCGTCAGCCCTTGCTTTCCCGGTTGGCTCTAGTTACTACCCTCGGGCCCATCGTGAACGATCATGCTACTCGCCTAAACATGCTTGCAATCATGAACATGGACAATCTTGGCTTGCTTGCTTGAAACATGACTTGATAAAATGTAGCTATCAATCGTGATCAATAGTTTATGGAAATTATACATATAACTACCTTTTGGCCGAAATATCACATAAGGGATATACGGGTTCTATATAACTAGAAATTAAACCTCACCTGACAGGCGACACACGACCCGTGAATGCGTGAACATGATCATTGACCATAATCTCCGCCCTGGAGAACAACTGGACAAGAAACGAGACAATGTGCGTGCATGAGACCACAATTCAATCATGTTATACCCTAAAATGACGCACGGCATAATCATACACGAGACATCAAGCAATACGCAATGTAGCATGAAAACATGTTGTTTCGACATATAATCAATCATATAATAGCAATTCGGGATCAAATAGGCCATTGGAACGAGGAGCCAAAATTGTAATTTTGTGCAGAATGTTTCTGCACTTCCAGGGGTATGGGAACGGCCGTTCCAGGTTTTCATACAAAATGGGAAGGGCCGTTCCCCCACTCCCGAAACTGCTCCCGAAGCTGGGAACGGCCGTTCCGGCTTGCAAGCCAAAAGGGGAACGGTCGTTCCCGTCCTCGCCGCCCCGCACTATTCCAAATTATGGGAACGGCCGTTCCCTGTTTATAAAGGGAACGGGAAGGGCCGTTCCCGTCTTACAGAAGGTGCAGCAAAACAGGGGTAGAAACAGGGGAGCACGAACCAAGCTCCCATAGCTCCCAAATGTTCATAATTCCATTCCAACAATTATAATCCATGAAGGGGGGTATGCATACATGCTTAAAGTGCAATAATACACAATATAAATCCATGTTTCATGCTTTGATCATCATAATCACCAACTATAACTCATATATATAGCTTCATCACATAATCTCATATTTTCAAGAATCTTGCATGAATTTCAAGTCTAAAGCATAAGATCATGCTTCTAACAATTAAAGCACATAATATTCAAGTAAACCTCAAACCCTAGCTTCATGCATAATTATCAAGAAATCATATGGATGATCCTATATACCTTGAATGAGAAATAAAAAGAGGAAGGTGATGAAGCTAGATGATTGAGCTCCTAAGCATGGAATTCCCTTGGAAAAACTTGATGAATTGATGACATCTCTTCTCCCTTCATGGAGGTTTTGGTTCGGTAAGGAAGAGAGAAGAATGGTAGATGATTCTTGATGAAATGAAATAAGGAACAAGGGAGAGATGCATATATCGGTATGATTGGGGAAATATGTAATAATTGTGATTCAATCCTCTAGTTTTATAAGTCATGCAATTAGGTATACTAGGTTTGGAAAGTGATCAAGTAAGTCCACAAGATAATCATGCAATTTGGTCCCAAAAGAAAAGGAATGGAACAATTAAGGACAATCTAGCAATTAAATCAATTTGGACAATTAATTCATGTAACAATTAAATTCCAATGATACTATAATTCTCAAGTTGCCACATATTTCATATATTTCCACGTATTCATGTTGTACACAATTTATAGAAATTAATCTAATACGTTTAAATTAAATAACCGAAAAGAATAAAATAAAGTCCTAACGCTCGAAACTCACACGTGTCGAGCGTACCTGACTGTCTGAAAATCGGGGCGTTACAGTCTATGCCATAACCAAAGTTGTGTGGTCGTTTTTCCTGATGAAAGAAGAGCCTTGGACAGAGGTTCCACTTCTTCCACATAGTATAGCCCCCCTTTCTCAGTACCACGTCCAATGATCTCCTTCGTACGAGTGTCCTGTATCAAGCAAAAACGGGAATACATCAAGACCACACAGTTCAACTCTCTCGTTATCTAGCTTAAGGACAACAATTTATATGATAATGACGGAACATAAAGGAAATTGCTCAATTTAAGCTTTGGAGTGATAAGAATTGATCCCTCTCGTTCTACCACTACCAGACCCCCATTAGCAGTTTGTATATAAGATATTTTCGGACTCACGGGATCAATTAAATCAGAAAGTTCAAATGTCATAGAATCAGTGGCCCCATAGTCCAATATCCAATTTGACACACCATTAGAAGAACTTTGGGTGTTCAGAGCACAGTTATTGATAATCTGGGGGCTGTTTTGCAAAGTATCAGAAATAGGGGGCACTTGCACAAAATTAGAGGATACATAAATTTGGCGATTAGGGTTTGGGAGTCTTTGCCCAAACCCATTACCTGCTGCGGTCCTCCCTTCTCCACTTTTTGCTCCGCCATCGCTGCCGTGTAAGATGGCGATGTTGGCCTTGCCGGTCGTTGCTGCTGCTGTCTGGGTATCTCTCCGGACGGTGCCGGCAGTGGCATCACCTGACCCATGTCCCTGTTCTCCTTCTTTTCTATCAGACATGGCGATATTCGCCCGCCTGGGCGCTGTCCCTCCGGCGGCTCCTTTCCGGTTGCCTACCCACCAGTCCGGGTACCTTACAACCTCAAAACACTGTTTCGCGGTGTGTTTAGGCTTACCGCATAGGCTGCAGATGATCTTGGATTTGTCCTCCTGCGATGATGTCCGGCGACCGGTGTTCTCGTACCTTCCGGTGCCATCTGAGCGGGTATTGTTCCTTCCCTGTTTCTCCCATCGTGAGACAAGTCCAGATCCAATTTCAAGGGTTCCGGATTTACCTCCGGTTGCCTGTGCCTGTAGGATATTGAGGCGTGCCGCCTCTCTCCGGATTGTGGCGTAAGCTGCTTCCACCGTGGGTTTGGGTTCCTGCTTGAGTAAGTCTTTCCGGATTGAATCACATTTTTCCTCAATTCTAGTGAGGAGTTGATACAACCTCTGTTCTTGGGTTATCCGATTGAAGGTTGCAATATCATCGGCACACTTCATCGGGTTTGGTTGTTTACGATCAATGGCCATCCAAATGTTCTGAAGTTTGCTCCAGAAGTCCTCAAGACTGTCCTCCCCTTGTCATTGTGTGTTGGCTCTTCGATGTAGGTCGAAGAGTTGAAGGGGATCGCTGCCGCTTCCATAAGTTGTAGCGAGACCATCCCGCAACGCCTTCGATGTTGGGTATTGAAGGACAGTGTTGATGATGCTCGGTTCCATGTTTTGAATGATCGAAGTAAAGATCTGTTGATCGGTTTGTTCCCATTGGTCATACTTTGGGTCGGTTTCTGTTGGGGCCGGTGGGGTACCGGTTATGTGTGAACGGCCCCCTTTTTCGCCGATCGCCATCTTCATGAATCTAGCCCAAACCGGATAGTTGTCATGGTTAAGTTTGATCCCAATTGACATGCTATCCGAGTTGAGTGTGGTTGGTTGTGCAATTTGAATTGCAAGTTCTTGATTTTTGTTCTCCGGAACAGACATCTTGTTCTTGCCGGTTTGTGGAGAATGTTTTGTTTTTCTGCAGATTTGGGTTTTGGGAAAGGTATAGGACAGTGATGTTAATCCTGAGTCCTCAAGATCTCAACACCGCTCTGATACCATGTTAAAACATGGAAATCGGGGAAAAATATTGAATTCAAAACATGGAAATCAGGGAAAAATATTGAATTCATTGTATGCTTATTTTTGTGTATTCCGTTATGCAGATTACAACCCAAGACAATGTATAAAAGACTAATTACAGGGAACAAGATCTCAGGAAATCAAGCCAATTACACGTAATTAGGAGCTAAGGTCAGACTTTCTATATTTATTTCCAACACCTTGCACCATTGTTCGCACTTAAGCATCAAAGTTGGGTAAACTCTGCTATTATTACAGAAACAACTAGACAGAGAAGACCCCTTAAGTTCACATCAAGGCTTTTGAATATAAAAACAACTAGACATCTAGAGAAGTGCAGGTAATTTTACTTGAAAACAT
Organism: Lantana camara; assembly: GCA_037501455.1. Taxonomy (NCBI): domain Eukaryota; kingdom Viridiplantae; phylum Streptophyta; class Magnoliopsida; order Lamiales; family Verbenaceae; genus Lantana; species Lantana camara. The sequence continues at coordinate 59,940,677 of CM074858.1, forward strand.
CGAATACACCTAAGAACTAAACTGAAATGCCCCGATTTTTCAGTCCTACAGTATGACTTAGGTGATAAATACGTGTGCATTTAATTTATTTTAATCATTTCACTTTATATATTATTTGAATTCTTTGAATTATTTGAAATGAATTTAATTGAAATTATGAATGATATACGCTTATATGAATTGTTGCGTGTCGTTACTATGTGAATTGAATTCTAAATTTCGTGAAAATTTTATATATTGGAGATATGTGTGTTATGAACGCGTATATATGTTCGTTTTATGTTTTCAGATTTATTTGATTGAGTTTTGAATTTATTTTGTTTTTGGAATCCAAAACGGGGACTAACGAGCAATTAGCGCACCCTTGGTTCAGTATGTGATATCTTGAGCTCAGGAACTCGGATTCGAATTCCGTCAACTTCGTTAGACTCGTTTCGAAGATTCGGGTTTAATGAATCTAGCCTCATATTTTTCTAAGCCTATTTGAACCCCCGAAATTCAACCGAAAAGTGACTAGTCCTCCAAAATGCAACACTTAGCCATTTTCCTCATATCTTCCACCATACTTAACCAAATTAACCATGGTTGGACTTTTTGTAAACCTAACTTAATCCTCTATCAGCCTTAACCACCCCCACTTCGAACCACAACTGAGACAAAGAGGAACAACTCAGCCAAGTCCCAAACTTCCAGTCCCATTTCGCCACTTTGCCATACTTGGAGATTTTGAGCTCAAATCTCATCCAACCTTCAACCAATTCAAGAGGTGAGTTTAGGATTGTAATATACATTCATTTTTGATCATTTTGAGCTATGCATCCCTAATTTTGAGCTTATATTCGTGGAGATGGGAGGATATGAATGAATAGTTAGGTTATGGATGAATTCTTGATCTCTTTGATTCCTTGGAGCTTTTGATTGATTGAAAGCATGAAAGTGATCACCTTAACCTCCTTATTTCATTTATGGACTTGTATTTTGTGGTAGTTGAAGGTTTAATGAGATGCCATTAATGAAAACTTGGAAGAAATTGAATGAAATGATCTCTTGCCTACCTTGTTCACGTATGGATAGTTTTGATGCATGTTGGAGTGTTGTTTTAGGATTGAATTGATGGTCTTTTGTTGCATATACATACCTGATCATGTTGGATGAAGATTGGAATGGTTGTTGCCCTGTTTTCGTTCTGTTTTGCTGCTGAAACATGCAGGTCGCGGCCGTGACCGTGAATAGTTCAAAACCGTTAGAGGCCACCCATATTTGCTTTGCCTCACGCATCTTCGGGTCGCGCCCGCGACCTGAATTATACCTAAAACCTGCCGTGACCGTGACTCTCATTTGGGCTGCTCACGTACATTGCAAAATTGCATGAAATATTCTGAAAAAAATAGGTAGCGGCCGCTACCATTTTGTGAACAAAATGGGACGCGACATTCTACATATATTTTCGAAAATGTATGTAATAGCCCAAAGACCCGCCCTTCGATATTGTCCGCTTTGGCCAAGGGTAGACCCCACGCGCCTCATGGTTTTACGTTTTGAGTCACTGGTATAACCCAGTGCACCCAAAAGGCCTCTACTTAGGGGAGAGGGATCCACTTCTTATCAAGCAGCTTCAAACCACTCTCCAATCTGATGTGGGATCATTACAATCCACCCCCCATAAGGGCCCAGCGTCCTCGCTTGCACACCGAATCTGGGTCCCTGGCTCTGATACCATTTGTAACAGCCCAAAGACCCGCCTATCGATATTGTCCGCTTTGGCCAAGGGTAGACCCCAAACGCCTCACGGTTTTACATTTTGAGTCACTGGTATAACCCAGTGCACCCAAAAGGCCTCTACTCAGGGGAGAGGGATCCACTACTTATCAAGCAGCTTCAAACCACTCTCCAATCCGATGTGGGATCATTACAATGTAACTTATTTTGCATGGCTTTCTTGGTTCGTTTTTGGCTCATACACTTCATTAACATGTCATATTATGTGTTAACTTGTATGTTATGAATTATGGCATGATTTCGTGGATTATTTTCCGAGTTATGATTCAATATGTCTTCTTTGTTCCAAGAACGTATATGCATGCTTCATTGCTTCTTATATGGACCTTGAGTGATATCTCTCTTCTCCTTTATGACTCATATGAATTGTATATGTGTTAAAGTATATGTCATAATCATTATATGAAATTATTGGATTGATTTAGTATGAATTGTGAAAGTTATGAACTCGAATGAAAATGAACGTTTCTTATAATGAATGAATGGCTTATTTATATACCTTAAAGGCATTAATCGTGTACATGAACCTTTCCATAACATAATATCATCTCTTATGCATTCATATCATACTCATTGCTTAGCCGTGCGTCTTATGTGGTCATCTGAGTCTCACTTCACTTTCCTTGCACAAATTTGGATCCTGTTGGTGACGAGACCGAGCAGTGAGGTCCTTGTGCCATTTCTTTTGTCTTACAAGGTGGGTTTCTCTTCTATTAGTGATCGACCTGATATATTGCCAATGTGTAACGTTTTAAGCCAAATTAATATATATATACATCGAGTCTTTTAAAGGTGTCAATGATCTTGAACATATACCCCTTTTCTTTTATTACCCTACCTATTATTTTGGCGAGGAATGATTGATTGCACTAATTGGGGCCCGAGACTTAGTGTACGTGGCTAACCGGGGAAGCACGGGCTGACGGTGAACCCCGTACACTAGTTTCACCAAGCTACGGCGATACTGGCCCTCGCTAGGAGGTTTAGCGGGGAATGGGAACCAGGCTTTTGGGGATTCATGTACCCCACTAGCCACAATGATTGAGGTGGCTGGGCCTTGTAAACCCTTCCACCACCCGGAGGAAAAAGGGGTTTAATTGAATGATTATGAATGATCGAATGATTATGATTGATCGATTGATTGTGCACAAAAGATTGTATGTGTGAAAACCTAATTAACACTTTAATGATTACACAAGGAGGAGGTTGGAGACTTAGCCTTCTCGCCGGGCTGTAGCGCCCCTATACACTACAACCCCGCACCAAAGTATCTCCCGAGTGGATGTGAGGCCTAGCACCCGAGAAACACTCCGGCGAACGGACAGTGCGGTACAATATCAGAGTATTAACACACTGCAGCGGAAATTTTATAATTTTAAAACTTTCAAAACTATGATAGGGGAATGCAATAAATAAGCCAGTAATGGCATAGTATATATATCAAAAGTAGTGACCACGCCGTAATCGACAATTACAAGCTCGGAAGCATAACTTATTCTAAAGAACCTTGAACTATCATGCTAACGAGAAGACACACTAGGCTTCAAAATACCTTCTAGTAAGCGCCCGTTAAACCTGAAACCATGAGTTGTAAAGTGCGAGGGTTAGTCAAAGTGACTAAGTGAGGGGGTAGTTGGGACTACATATATAGGTATAGGTATATTTGAAAAGTGTTTGACTATAAAAGTTGGAGTTTGATACTATTAAAATAATAATATATTAATAGTACTATACCGGAAATCAATAAAATAATAATTAATACAAATATTTGGTTCATATTTATTTTGAGAAAAAGGGAATAAGGGGACTGGGTATCAGATTCTTGAAAATATGAACCATACGACAATAAAGTATTAATGCCCTGCAAGTAGGCGTTCTCCATCCTTTACTCCTTAAATAGAATGAAATCAGAAATAACAGAATCAATCCAGCCTTCTTCCTCCATGATCTGTCGGGAGCAACCCCTCGAGATCCAGATACAGACAGAGGGAGGGACGTACCTTTCCCGTCACTTAATGTGGAATAACTAACCTCCAGTTAAACCAACATTAAGATCAGATTTGGCGGCAGGTATAGTAATAGACGATGGCCCTTGCCACCCGGCTATTAGTTCTACCGTACCACCGGGCCCAACAGATACAGATCTTGCATTTTAAATACAGAATAGAGTTACATTATATCAATACTCGCCAAAATGGACTTGAGTATGATATGTTTGTAACTTATACTGAAACAAAGATTTTGTTTTATATAATAGGATAATAAATATCCTTATATCAGATACTTCCCCAGGAAGGGGATAATACTATAATTAAGGAAAAATAAGACTGATCCCTTATTGGGATAAATAATAAAATATTTTATATGTAGACTCATGATCCAAGTTGAAAATAGTTTAACCTCACCTGCTACGATACAGAATCAAGTAAGGTATTCGGGGTTCCACTGTCCAGACCTAGTTCCTGAAAGTAGTGAACTACTACGGACTTAGAGAACTAGGTTCTTTCTATACTAATGCGATACATGAATGCGTACAATTAAGGCATATTGTAACAAGGAGTAACAGTAAGGTACAGGAAATTCGGTAATCTAGAATTGAAATATTATTATAAAACACACTGATACCAAAGTCATACAACCGAATTAACCAAGAAATTCTTATTCAATTTATAAATCCAAATTAAGGTTTATTTTTAATAAAGGTGAACCCGATTTTGAAAACGTTATTTAATCCCCGATTTTGAAATCGTTAGACAAAAGTCCTTTCTTAAATAAAACCAATTTTATTTTATATTAATTCTTGAAATTACTACATGATATTATTGGTCAAAATTCATATTTAATGTCAAAAGTCAAGGTCACTATTGAAAAACGGTTACTATTTAAACATAGGGGATTAAATACTTTTAAACATAAAATCAAACACACACTTACACACACTAGCACACGGTACACACACATTTCAAGAACATCAAGAACATGTTCTTCATCATGTTTGAATATTCAAAAGATGTTCTAGGCATTCTTGATCAAATTCATAGTCATAACATAAGATTAAAGAATAAATGTGCATAATATATAAACTTTTCATGAAATATGATTCATAAATAAATTCCTAAACATGAATTTATTCATATCTTCAAGTATTCATAAAATGTTCTACACATGCTTGATTATATTCATATTCATAACATAAGATTTGAAGCATAATATAGCAAAATATATAAATTCTCTATGAAAAATAAATCTAAATAAATTATTCTAGGTATGAATTTAATCAAACAAGATCATAATCATTTAAATACATACTCACATTATATCATATCATAATTCATGCATTTGATTAAATAAAATTCTATAATGTGCACACATTGTATTTAAAACTAACAATTATGCACATATTTCATAAAATAAAATTCCTAAAGCCTAATTTAATTAATCCTAGACATGCTACTATTATTATTATACTAAGAACATAATATAAAGCATGAAATAATAGAAGAAAACATACCTTAGAGAGAGAGGGGAGGGAATGGCGTGAGGTTGGGGAGAGAAGAGAGTGATTTTGTGTGTTGATTTGTGAAGTATAAATGAGGCTTGAGGGGGTATTTATAGGTAGTCATGAGGGGTCTCTAAGCAATAAATGAAAGTTTAAGGGAGATGTGGATGTCTCCTAATTCATACAAATGCTTGGTGATTAATTAGGAGATGTGGTTAAATTATATTATGAACAAATGCTAGGTAATTAGTTAGGAAATGTGGAGAAATTATGTTCATTTAATTAATCCTTCTAGAAGAGCATGAGGTCATGGATGATGTCATCTTGAAATAAAAATAAATGTAAAATTTATTCAAGAGTCGAGAGGTAAAATCTTGAAGTAGTGAATTAACGAAAGATCGAGTGAAAAACGGGCTTCGTTTTGATTATAATTGTGAAATATTTGGACTTTTCGTTCATAAGTTATGAATAATAAAGATGATGAAAATCATAGGAAAATTATATAAACGAAGCTATGGTAAGGTTTAGAGTTTGGAAAAATTCACTATATTGTAGAGAAAAATTCAAGGATCGTTTTAAGTATAATTTCGGCTCTTGAATAAAAGCTAATCGTTTAAAATAAAATGGTGATTTTTAGAAAGGAAAATATTTATAAAATATGCTATGGTGAAATCGAGTTTTTGGTAAATGCATGAAAATTCATAAAATAATTTGAGGATCGTTTTGGTTATAATATTGAATATCAAAAAGTAGAGGAGTAAGGATTTATTTATGATCGAATCATAAACTAGGGTTTTCGCTGGTTTTTGATGCTACAGAAGTTAGGATGGGAATTATGGTCCACGGAGAGTATCACGATCCTCGAAATAATGTGAGGATTCTTTTGGTTACAATATTGGGTAGTGAAAGTGTTTCGGGAAACGTAGGAATATTTTTGAGCTGTAGGGGTATTTTCGTAATTTCCACCCTAAAACTGTAGGAATGGGTTTTGAAGCATATGAAAGGGTTTTAGGTGCTAAAAGGGAATGAATACTAGAATTCTAGGATTTTATGATAAGAGTTTCAAGGTACGAGTTAAATAAAGGAAATAATTAAATCTACGATCATTTAATTAAAGTGTAATACATAAAAGCACATAAGTCACATAGAATGTAATGCATGAAGAGAATAAATAAGGACCGAGATTATAAGTGCTTCTTGAATAACCCCTTTACTTTACCTTTTCCAACTCGGCCCAGGTTAGGGCTGTTACACGGGCTCACGTATAACCTATTGAATGAATTTACATGTTATAATCCTATTTGATGATTTCTTATTTCACCCACTTTGGGGAAAATGTTCTAAAACCTCTTATAGGATTATAACTTGCATGAATGTGTTTCAATTCCGCATTATCTATATATTATGCCCAATTTTATACCCACCAGTTCCTTTTGGACTGAACCCAGTTGCTTTTCAGTTTGTGCCGGTTTTGAGAGTTGCTAGGCGGGAATTCAAGGCTAGTAGTGTCTTGCATTCGAGTCTAGCAGTTCTTTTGCTTACTACACTCATCGCATTTTGTATTATGACTATCACTTGTATATAATGGGCGTATATGATAGAATAGGCCGTGATGGCATTTGGAATACTTGAACCTTTGTAGGAATTATTTTTGGAGCTTGATGGCTCGTGATATATGTGTATATTGTGATCTTGTTTAGCTTCCGCTTATTGCATTACTCTATTAATAATTTTTTTGTTATTGAATGGTTTAAGGGTTTGTCCCGCCTAGCATAGCGTGTGTGTAATGTCCTCGTTCGCCGTGATTTAGCTCGTGTATGGATTGTCCATTTCATTTACCGGTCGGGTCTCAGTGCGGGGGATGTGGTACCTTGCGCTCGGGTGCTACATCCTTAAGTGGTATCAGAGCTTCGGGTTGCAAAACCCAGGCTCTCGTATCAGTCTGTCTAAGTCGTACGGCTGTAGGAACAACTTGTCAACGTGTTGCATATGCATTCCTTATATGATTTTGTGATTTAATTCTTGGTAATTACTTGAATTGCTTGCATTTTCATGCATGGACTAAACATAGCATGCATTTCCGTGTTTTAATTACAGAATGCCTCTGAGAAGATTTCGGGATCATTCTGCAGAACGGCCCCGTCGTTGTGATCGTTCTCCTTCTCCTCAACAACAACCACCACCACAACAACCACAAGCTGAGGGTTTTGTTAACTCGATGATAATTATTATTGACCAAAAGCTTCGGGATTATGTTCCACCGACACCACTAGCTGCACCTGCACCTGCACCTGCTCAAGAAGGAGGAATTACAGCGGTTTATCACGAATTCAGAAATCAGAATCCTCCCAAATTCTATTCAGGAAATAACATGCAAGCCGAGCAATGGCTTAAAGAAATAAAAAGGACTTGGGAGCTCATCCCTTTTGGTTCTCAAGAAAAGGTGAGGTGCACTATCTCTCTATTACAAGGACAGGCTTACTCGTGGTGGGAATCTACAAGGATTCATTTAGATGCCACCGGGGAAGAGATAAATTGGGATGTCTTGATTAGGGAATTTCAAGGCAAGTGTACTCCACCATCTTCAAGAACTCCGAGATTGAAGGAATTTACCGAATTGAAGCAAGGGAATCGGACAGTTTCGGAATATATCTCTGAGTTTGACCGGTTGGTTCGTTATGCTCCGACCATGACAAGTGATGATACCCACAAGGCTATGCATTTCGTCCAAGGGCTTAGACCGGATATTCAAACCGCCATTGAGGCCGTTAATACAAGCACGTGGTTGAAGGCTACTACTAAAAGCCTTGAAAGTGGAAGACGGAGTGGTGAGTCGGAGGACTACTTATCGCTTTGGCCAAGGATCGGGATCGGGGTATAATCCGGGCAAGAGGCCTATATTTCAAGCATCTCAACAAAACAAAGGCCCGAACAAGAAACCCCGTACTGCAGGACCAACTCTTCAAGCAAAGCCCGCTTTACCACCAGCTCCAACGGGGTCCCGACAAGATATACCTCCTTGCACCTACTGAGGAGAACCAACTCGCAATTTCCACACTTGTCAAAAAAGGCTCGGTCTTTGCCTTATTTGTGGAAAGGGGACCCATATGGCGAACACTTGTCCCGACAAGAATCCAGCTTTTCAACTTGGAGCTCGTAGGCCTATGATTCCGGCACGTGCATATGCCCTGGAGGATGAGGAGCAAAATGTGGAAGCTGACCACTACAAGAAATCCTGCAAATTCCGACGGAAAATTCCGAGGGAATTCCGATGGAATTCCGACGGAAATAGTAAATTCCGACGGAATTCCGAGGGAATTCCGACGGGACACATGCCGTAGGAAAACCCTCCCTCGGAATTCAAAACCGACGGAAAACCGACGGAATTCCGAGGGAAAAAAATCATAAAAAAAAAATTAAATTTAAAAAATTCCGACGGAATTCCGAGGGAAATTCCGTCGGAATTTGCTTTAAAAAAAATTTTTAATTAATTATTTCTGACAGAATTTCCCTCGGAATTCCGTCGGAATTTACTGGAAAAAAAAAATTTAATTAATTATTTCCGACGGAATTCCGTCGGAATTTACTGGAAAAATAAAAACTTAATGAGCCCGTGGGGATTCGAACACCCGTCATTGTGGTAGGAAGACCTTATGGAAACCAAGGTAAACCAGTTGAGCTAGATCAATTCATTGGTTTAGTTTGATACAAATATTTATATATCATTTGAAATAATAAAATAATAAATTTTGTAGACTATATTTAAAATTGAGTTCTAAGAAAATATTAATTATAACTACAAATATTATAATACGTCATAAGAATTCAATTTAAGCATAGATAAAACCGACGGAATTCCGACGGAATTCCGACGGAAATCCCGTCGGAATTATTTAATATTATTTTTAATTTTAATTTTTAAAAAATCCGATGGAATTCCGACGGAAAATTCCGTCGGAATTATTTAATATTATTTTTAATTTTTATTTTTAAAAAATCCGAGGGAATTCCGACGGAAAGTTCCGTCAGAATTATTTAATATTATTTTTAATTTTTATTTTTAAAAATTCCGACGGAATTCCGACGGAATGCCCGTCGGAATTATTTAATTTCTATTTTTATAGTTTATATTTAAAAAAACCGACGGGAATCCCATCGGAATTCCGTCGGAATTATTTAATATTATTTTTAAATTTTATTTTTAAAAAAATCCGATGGAATTCCGACGGAATTTCCGTCGGATTTATTTAATTTTTATTTTAAAAAAAAAAAACAAATTCCGTCGGAATTCCGACGGCCTATTTCCCTCGGAATTTTCCGTCGGATTTCGGCGAATTTCTTGTAGTGGACCCCAATGCAGTGGTGGAAGGTACCATTTGCATACATAACATGAACATACATGCATTTTTCGATTCGGGTGCTACTCATTCCTTTCTTTCGTGTGATTTAGTTGCTACTCTGTGCTTGCCTGTTATATATTTAAATTCTTGCTATTTGGTGAGTTCTCCTCTTGGAGGAAGTTTGCAGACAGATCAGGTTGTCCGGGGTTGTTTAGTGATGTTGGAAGGAAAGAATTATCCAACAGATTTCATTGTAATGCCTATGAAGAGATACGGAGTTATCTTGGATATGGAGATTATTTCGGAATCGGGCTACCGTTGATTGCTTTGCGAAGAGGATTAAGTTGGGTGAGGAATTAATTGTTGGTGTTGGATTGAAAACGATACCTCTTTTGTCCTTCACAGAAGCACATAGGTTGGTAAGAGATGGAGCAATGGGATTTATTGCTTATCTTCTCAACAAACCGAAAGACCAAGTAAAGTTTGAGGATACCATTGTGGTGAAGGATTATCCCGATGTGTTTCCGGAGAATTTGGGTTCCTTGCCGCCGGACAGAGATTGAATTTGTAATAGACTTATATCCGGGATCCAAGCCGTATTCTAAGACTCCTTATCGGATGGCACCGGCTGAATTGAAGGAATTAAAGACTCATCTTGAAGAGTTGCTTAAGATCGGGCACATTCGTCCAAGTTCTTCACCTTGGGGAGCACCGGTTCTTTTTGTTAAGAAGAAAGACGGGACATTAAGGATGTGTATAGACTATCGGGAGCTGAATCGAATGACAATAAATAATAAGTATCCTTTGCCCCACATCAAGGAATTATTCGATATGTTACAAGGTTCAGGGGTATATTCGAAGTTGGATCTAAGACAAGGATGTTATTAGTTGAAAATCCGGTAAGAGGATATTCCAAAGACAGGAAATACTCGGTATGGGCATTACGAATTTGTAGTAATGTCGTTTGGAGTAAAATGCCCCAGCTTGTAACACCCCAAACGGAGGATGCCACATCCCCTACACTATGACCCAGACCCGGAACATGAAATGAAAGTCCATGCCCGAATCCGAATCAGAACGAACGGGAGACCAACTCACACACTAGGCTAGGCGGATCTAACTTGACCAAAACTCAGAGTGCGGAAGCAATTAAAACCAATAACAAAAGATAGCGGAAGCATTTAAAACAAAACATGCAAAGCAGGTGACGGGTTCAACTAGCATAAATCCTTAGTCCCGAATATTAACATAAAGTAATAATCATCAAGTGCCGCAAGGGGCCGAATGAGAGTGCCACGCAGGGCTACCAAATAGTAAAGTATAATCTCAAGTCTACGAGTCAAAGCATAAGTAAAGTGTATGAAAAGACAAATGCAAATAGAAAGACTAGACCGACGAAGTGCAACTCAAAGGACTCACTTCCGCCTAGCAAACGCCAACAACCTGCAACTAAAAGTGTAAATGAGGGGTCAGTCAACTTGACCGAGTGAGGGGGCTAACGTACACCCACGTTACATATATAAGGAGCATAGCACAGAATAAAAAGGATGGACTCATGAACCGGGGATAGGTGTTACATGCCAAAACGTTTTGAAAGAACCCGAATAAGATATAGATATAAGTTTAGAAACTATTTTCTAGAAAGACTCTATCACGGTTCATAATTCCATAACATAACATAATCAACTGCTCGGCGAGTACGAGCTTCCCACCTTTACTCCTCAGAACATAAATCACAATCAATCCAACCGCTACACCAATGATGGAGGGGATGTACAGTCCCCAAAACTATATATAATCACACTGTCTAAAAATATCACCCTCAAGGGGTAGAGAACCCACAAGAGTCCTCCCCGGCCTCAGCCAAAGGCTCAAGATACCACACCTTCCCTACAGCACGGGTCGCGTGAAGATATCTCAAATGGAACTACGCAATAGGTATATAACCCGACGGCCCTAACCGTCCCGGGGGACCCATTACCCGCAGCTCCTAGGATCCACAACAGAACAAATCATAACATAACATACGCCAATCTTTCATGGCAATCTCGCTACAGAATTAGAACACAACTGTTTTCCAAAATAGCTTACATATGCCTCAAAAACCGGTTTTATATTTACACCCTTCATACGCGATGGAACTTTAAACCTCATGACCTCCATCCACACAGGACTCACACAAGATCATCAACATATCATATTCAGCACATATGTCTATAATAGAGTATACTCGCATGCAAGGGTAGAAATCAACATGTAAAGGCCATAGGTCACGTAACTATACAAAATCCTAAACCTCACCTCGTAGTACTAGTGTCTGAGAGTGTGAAGGGCAAAACACTCTAAACCTCGGGCCCACCGGCACCACCAAACTCTGTGACAAGACATACAGAAGCCCAGACTTAGACTCTATATGAACCAAACAAGACGCACGGCGTTGCTTGTGACACCCCGATATCTAGAAACGTAAGAAAAGATAAATTAGGAAAATATTGCATCATAACATGCATGCATATTACGTGGCATATCAACTACGCAATTTATTTATTTAATTTTAATACAACTTTGATTAAATTAAAATTTTGAAACAATTTTATATTTAAGTTACGAAAAAATTTTCATATGTAATTTGAGATTTTTATAAGTACATGCATGGAATAGATATTTATGTTATAATGAACAAGAATTCAATAAATGTATCTTGCTAACTTTATATGTGCACGAATTTCAAAAATTAGGATTTAATGTTAACAATTCCTAAAAATCTCTCATCCATTAAAATATTGGTATGATCACTTGCTGCGTAACTCATCGGTATGCATATTTATCTTTTATTTCACAAAATTTACATTTAATTTTATTATACACTTTATGAATGAAATGAAATAATAAAATGAAGAAAACAATACTAACATGCATCTCCTTAGCCTTTAAGATATGGGACGTGTGTCTTTTATCCCTTTAATTACCATAAGCCACCTCATTCTTTGCATGACTCAGCGCATATTCAAAAATGAATTTAACTAAATAGCTTTACCTTTCCTTCATTTCCAACTTCCTCTTTCGTCCTCAAAATAGAAAAGAGAAAAGGTAAGGCTTTCTCCTATAATTTCAGGTAAACATATATGATCGTTTTGTTTCTTTCTTAATTCGGTGAAGTTAATTCATTAACATGCATGTTCCTAATTTAATATTACTTATTTGAATTCAAGAACATCACCTAAACTCATGAATTGACTTTTCTCTTATACACATGTCTGATTTTATGTAGGCACCTTTATTTATGTACAATTAAATGGAAATTTAATGTTAACTTTAGATAGTTAGTAAGAATAATTAATAAAATGCCCGTCTTTCATTTACTAATGGTAATATGTTTTATTTTAATAACAACGATGATGTTCATGGTGGTTACGGACTAATTAAATGTATATTGTTACCCAAATTACGTAAGTCTAAAGTATAATTTAATTAGAGTAAACAATTAATTAGTTAAATTTTATTATTTTGACATTAACGTGATTACTTAGCTTAATTAAGTGATTTCTTGAAATTTTATTTAATGGTTCATATATTTCTTGTACAGGTAGCTTATCGGAAATTTTGTTTTAATTAAAATAAGTAAACGAATTAATTAATTAATTAACCTACTAATTCTATATTATTGGGTTATGATATTATATTCAAACATGGTTTAAATGCATGGGAGTAATAATGGAACTTACCTTGTTGCTTTTGACTAATTTAAAATTTATAAATGATATGTGGCCATTTAAAGAATTAGATAGTGTCCATGGAGTCCTGTACCTTAATTATTTAAATTCAGTTGATTGAATGCGTGTGTACATGTACCGAGTATTTTGCATGCATATATGTGAAATGTAAATGTGATTGCAACTTAATTATTTTTACCGTTAGTAATAAGGTCAGACTAGGATCTATAGATTTAACGTTGTTTGACCTAGAACCGTGTTTGTCTTTTGTCAGGCAAACTAGGACCAGCTGCGAATCAGTACGGTGAGGAAATTTTGTCTTCAAAACTGAAATACGTATCTTTATATTATTATATCAGCCTTCGTAAGACCTGTATTTGATGATTTCGATTTTATTCCCATCATGTTATATTTATGTATATAAATATTTGATTAGTAGTTACTTGTTTTTAAGACAAATGATTTTGTTAGTAAAAAGGATTTCGTATCTATAAGTACTGCATCAAATCCTTCGTTTGGTTCGAAAAGGATCTACCGTTCTTGTTAACGAGCTATTTTGTTATGTTACTGTTTGATTGCACTCGTGGGGACGCCCACGGGGTAGTTCTGGGCCACGGGGTTACTCTCAACATCAGACCGGCTGGGCGGTATCGGGCCGCGGTCGTAGCTGTGCGAGGTAATGCCCATATGTTGACGCTACCATTTGGAGATTCGGAGATGGTCTCGAGTGGTGAGCCGAAGAGATGATCTCACGGGCACGTGGGACTCTCGACCTCTGTTAGTTGGGGGATACCCCGACACTGGTGTTTGGAGTTATTCAATGATTTTGGTTTTAGGCGATAAAAGGGGAGAGATTGTTCATAGCTCGTTCATATGCATGTATATCTTATGTATACTGTTCCTTGCCTGCTCATGCATCGATTATGGTTTTGCCATTATTTACTGTTCTGTATTTTTCCACCTACCTCACTAAGTCAGTTTGACTTACTCCTCTCTTTTGACCCGTATTTCAGATGTTTTTGAGCGAGGCCCGGAGTTAGGTGAGCGGCCCTTGGATTAGAGACGTTAGAGCTGTCTTGCCTGCTGTTTTGTTGTTGATGTACAACACCCCACCTCGGGGGATGTATATGGCTATTTGGTTTGTAAGCTTAAGCCCCGCATAAGGGCGAAAGCGTTCGCTTTTGCCTGATACTTGTTTTGTCATTATCTTCCTCGGGGTCGGTATGTAAGTTCAGTTATTTTGTTTTCTTTTGTGTTGGACTCTTGTATTAGGACCACTACCTTTCATAGTAAGTTGTGTTATCGTTTCCGCTGCTTTCGATCGTTTTGGATTGCACTTTGAGTTGTTACTCTAGATTACCGTAGTTTCTTTTTTCGCTTATGCGGCTGAATCAGGGTAAGCGCTCAGCAAACCTTGACTAGGCCGTGCGGGCGACACTCCACGGGGCCCTCTAGGTCCGGGGATCCCGTTGGGGCGTTGCAGTGGTGGTATCAGAGCTCTAGGTTGGGAAACCTGGAGTTTGGGAGTTTGAATTCTTGACAGATAGTCAGGGATTCGAGTCTAGAGTGTTATAGGATATTTGTCTATGTGCCTTGTGTACTTTTATGTTATGTATGCTTTTGTTTTACTAAACTATTAGGCTAGTATTTTGTTTTGCACATATATTTTATGCCATTGTAGGGCTTATCACTTGTATGGTTGTACATATGTGAAAGTGTCTACTTTTGTGACTAGTGCATGAGGTTCGGGTAACCCAGGGGCGGTACCCTATGACCTGATGTATAACTCCATCTTTTGCAATCCTATGTATATAGTGGATGGTTGTGTTAAATATTTTTTTTTATCTTAATTTTTTAATTATATTAACATCATCCGATAAACTGTTACATGCATAATAGAATGGCTTCTGGAAGAACACGCCAACACCCTGATACCCCAACAGACAATGGTGATAAAGCTGGGTCATCCAATCAGAGGCGGCGTAATAATGAGACTGCTGAATTGGTTGATGCAGTTCGGCAATTGGCACAGGTTGTTCAACAGCAACAACAATATCTACAACAGCAACAACAACAACCACCACCCCCTCCACCACGACCAATTGAACACAACCAGTAGGAACAAATAATAGATAGATTCTTGAGGCTTCAACCACCCAAGTTCTATGGGGAGCCAGACGACAGAAAAGCAGAGAACTGGCTCTTTGCTTTGGAGAAAAACTTCTGTGTACTCCACTGTACTGACGAAAAGAAAATCGAGTGTGCTGTATACGTGATGGATGATGCTGCATCTCACTGGTGGCGTCTCACCGAAGAAAAGTGGATCAGGGAACATATTCCTCAAACTTGGGATAATTTCAAGGCTGAATTTACCAGAAAGTTCATCCCACTTGTTAAGAAGAATGCCCGAGAAAAGGAGTTCCTCAGTTTGATACAAGGAGTATCCTCAGTGGTTCAGTATGAGGCAAATTTCACTCGCCTACTTCCTTATGCACCACACATAATGACAGATGAACGACGTAAGGTTCAGAAGTTTGTTGATGGCCTAAGAACTGACCTACAGTATCCCTTGATGACAGCAGACCTCCCGGATTACACCACAGCTGTTGAGAAAGCTCTGGAGGTAGAGGCTAAGCTTCAGAATATTCGTCTGATCAACCAGAAGATAGATAGGAATCGAGCATCAGGATCAGAGAATCGAGGAAAACCATTCAATAGATCAATGAAAGGAGTAGGCCAGAAGCCAGTTAAAGCACCCGATGGAAGGCAAGGAGTTGGATTTGGGGGAAGAGGTTGTGCCCACTGTGGCAATCCTAATCACATTGAAGCAAATTGTTGGAAAAAGGCTGGGAGATGTTTAGTATGTGGGAGTGATCAACATCAGAAGAACCAATGCCCTAAAGCTACAACTAATCAGGGATATATGGGAAATCGTCCCGTACCTGGGCTTGGTCGTGGTCAACCGATGGCAAACAGACCTGGAAGACCAAATGTACAGGCCCGAGCATACGCCCTAGGAGGTGGAGAAAATCCCGATCCCAACGCTGTCGTGGAAGGTATGCTTTGCATCCATGGCACGCATATTAAAGCTTTATTTGATCCGGGTGCTACGCATTCATTTATATCATCACATCTCATGCATCAACTCCCTTTAGATGTAAAATTATTACCGTACCATTACGAAGTGGTTTCACCAATGGGTCCCCGATCCCTCACCAACAAGATTGTTCGAGATTGTCCTATTGAGTTTGAAGGTAACCGATATCCAGCAGATCTAATCGAGCTATCACTTCAGGGTTATGAGGTAATACTTGGTATGGATTGGTTGTACCGTTACAAAGCGCAATTGGATTGTTATAACAAACGAGTCAAATTGGGAGAAGATAGGATTCAAGATTCAGAAGTGATAAACAGGGTTGCTGAGATCGCCCCATTAATAACATCCTCAGAAGCCAAGAAGTACATTAAGGAAGGAGGATCCGGATTTATAGCCTTTATACTAAATAAGCCGAAGGATCAAGTTAAGATGGAAGAAGTACCCGTGGTCAATGAATTTCCTGGAATTTTCCCAGAAACCTTGGAGTCTTTACCACCAGCACGAGAAGTTGAGTTTGTAATAGATCTTACTCCTGGAGCCGAACCTTATTCCAAGACTCCGTATCGAATGGCATTGCCCGAGCTACAAGAGTTGAAGACTCAATTAGAAGAACTGCTAAAGATCGGATACATTCGTCCAAGCACATCACCGTGGGGAGCTCCAGTATTATTTGTGAAAAAGAAGGATGGGACGCTGCGAATGTGTATCGACTATCGGGAATTAAACCGACTGACAATCAAGAACAAGTATCCGTTGCCACATATTGAAGAACTATTTGACTCATTACAAGGGTCGAAAGTATATTCTAAATTGGACTTGAGACAAGGATACTATCAGCTTCGTATCAAAGGGGAAGATGTAACCAAGACTGGCTTCAACACTCGGTATGGTCATTTTGAATTTGTTGTCATGCCGTTTGGGCTAACCAACGCACCTGCCGCATTTATGGATATGATGCACCGTATCTTCCGACAATATTTAGATCAGTTCGTGGTAATTTTCATCGATGACATACTGATATACTCAAGGACTCCAGAAGAACATGCCGATCATTTACGTATTGTGCTACGGACCCTAGAAGAACATAAACTTTACGCAAAGTTTAGTAAGTGTGAATTTTGGATAGACCGAGTCGCATTTTTGGGACACGTGATATCTGATGAAGGCGTTGGAGTAGATCCATCCAAAATCGAAGCCGTGAGTAATTGGAGGCAACCAAAGACACCCACTGAAGTCAGAAGTTTCCTAGGACTTGCAGGCTACTACCGACGATTTGTTAAAGATTTCTCAAAGATAGCTGATCCATTGACTCGATTAACACGCAAGGAGACTTCTTTCCTATGGAGTGACAAATGCGAAGCAAGTTTTCAAGAGTTAAAAAGATGTTTGACTACGGCACCCATATTATCACTACTAGATGGACCAGATGACCTAGTGGTGTACACTGATGCCTCACTGGAAGGACTAGGATGTGTTTTAATGCAACGGGGTAGAGTAATTGCTTATGCTTCGAGAAAACTTCACCCACATGAACAAAATTATCCTACCCATGATTTGGAGCTTGCCGCAGTTGTTTTTGCCTTGACCAAGTGGAGACACTACCTGTACGGAGTGACTTTTGACATATATACTGACCATCAGAGCTTGAAGTTCTTATTTACCCAGAAGAACCTGAACATGCGTCAACGCCGATGGATGGAACTATTACAGGACTATGATTGCAAAATTTTATATCACCCTGGTAAAGCTAATGTGGTGGCAGATGCACTTAGCAGGAAGGTTGAAGTATCTCACATTTCAGTTAACTCCACAAGCTCTATCAGTTCGAGAGACAAGCTGAAAATGCAACCTCGCGCACAATTCATGAGTCTTGTCATACAACCAGAACTCACAACACAAATAAAGGGGGCTCAGATAGCAGATGATTGGTGCCAGGAGCAGTTGACACGAGCCAAAACTGATCCACAAGCTACTCTACAACTAGATAACTTGGGAATCGCCAGACACCGCGATAGGATATATGTTCCACCCTCTCTTCGAAGTGTGATATTGGATGAATCTCACAAATCAAGGTACACCGTACACCCTGGCGGAACCAAGATGTATAGGGACCTCAAGAAACAATATTGGTGGAATGGAATGAAGCGTGACATAGCAGATTTTGTAAAAGTATGTTTAACTTGCCAGAAGGTCAAAGGAGAGCATCAAAAACCTGCAGGACTTTTACAACCTCTTCCAATACCAACCTGGAAATGGGATGAGATTACAATGGATTTTCTGGTCGGATTACCAAGGGTCAGAGGTGGATATGATAGCATTTGGGTTATCGTTGATCGATTAACGAAGTCAGCTCATTTCTTACATGTCAAGACCACATATAATGTGAAGAAGTTAGCGGATCTGTACATACAAGAAATCGTCAAGTTACATGGAATTCCTGCTAGTATCGTATCCGACCGGGATCCCAAATTCACATCCAAATTATGGCAAGATATTCAAGAACAACTAGGTACAAAGCTACAATTTAGTACGGCTGCACACCCCCAGACAGATGGCCAATCAGAAAGATTAATTGGGTACCTCGAAGATATGCTTCGGATGTGTGTCCTCGACTATAATGAGAGTTGGCACAAGCAACTAGCATTGATAGAGTTCGCCTACAATAACAGTTATCAATCCTCTATCCAGATGGCCCCATATGAAGCTTTATACGGGAGAAAGTGTCGATCACCCCTATATTGGGATTTAGATGAATGGAGACAAACTGAGAATGGACACCATCGAGCAACAAAACCAGAACTAATTCAGGACGCAATTGAGAAAGTACAAGCCATCAGATTGAAAATGAAGATTGCCCAAGACCGCCAGAAAAGTTATGCCGATCGCCGGAGAAAGAAATTGGAGTTTGAAGTAGGTGACCGAGTATTCCTCAAACTCTCTCCTAGAAAAGGAATCCAAAGATTTGGTAAAGGAGGAAAGCTGAGCCCACGATACATCGGACCATTTGAGATCACGGAACGGGTTGGAGAAGTAGCATACCGATTGGATCTACCACCAAACCTTACAGGAATTCACAATGTTTTCCACATCTCGCAACTACGCAAATATCACCCCGATGGATCTCATATAATACCATCCGAAGAGATACCATTAGAACCAAATCTCACATATACAGAGAAACCAGTGCGTATTTTGGACCGCAAGTATAAAGAACTCCGGAATAGAAGGATTCCAATGGTAAAAGTACTGTGGAGAAATCAAAAGACAGAAGAAGCTACCTGGGAACTGGAAGAGAAGATGAAGAAACACCATCCGAGATTATTTACCAGCAACAGATAGAATCTGGGGACCAGATTCTTTCAAGGGGGGGAGAGTTGTGACACCCCGATATCTAGAAACGTAAGAAAAGATAAATTAGGAAAATATTGCATCATAACATGCATGCATATTACGTGGCATATCAACTACGCAATTTATTTATTTAATTTTAATACAACTTTGATTAAATTAAAATTTTGAAACAATTTTATATTTAAGTTACGAAAAAATTTTCATATGTAATTTGAGATTTTTATAAGTACATGCATGGAATAGATATTTATGTTATAATGAACAAGAATTCAATAAATGTATCTTGCTAACTTTATATGTGCACGAATTTCAAAAATTAGGATTTAATGTTAACAATTCCTAAAAATCTCTCATCCATTAAAATATTGGTATGATCACTTGCTGCGTAACTCATCGGTATGCATATTTATCTTTTATTTCACAAAATTTACATTTAATTTTATTATACACTTTATGAATGAAATGAAATAATAAAATGAAGAAAACAATACTAACATGCATCTCCTTAGCCTTTAAGATATGGGACGTGTGTCTTTTATCCCTTTAATTACCATAAGCCACCTCATTCTTTGCATGACTCAGCGCATATTCAAAAATGAATTTAACTAAATAGCTTTACCTTTCCTTCATTTCCAACTTCCTCTTTCGTCCTCAAAATAGAAAAGAGAAAAGGTAAGGCTTTCTCCTATAATTTCAGGTAAACATATATGATCGTTTTGTTTCTTTCTTAATTCGGTGAAGTTAATTCATTAACATGCATGTTCCTAATTTAATATTACTTATTTGAATTCAAGAACATCACCTAAACTCATGAATTGACTTTTCTCTTATACACATGTCTGATTTTATGTAGGCACCTTTATTTATGTACAATTAAATGGAAATTTAATGTTAACTTTAGATAGTTAGTAAGAATAATTAATAAAATGCCCGTCTTTCATTTACTAATGGTAATATGTTTTATTTTAATAACAACGATGATGTTCATGGTGGTTACGGACTAATTAAATGTATATTGTTACCCAAATTACGTAAGTCTAAAGTATAATTTAATTAGAGTAAACAATTAATTAGTTAAATTTTATTATTTTGACATTAACGTGATTACTTAGCTTAATTAAGTGATTTCTTGAAATTTTATTTAATGGTTCATATATTTCTTGTACAGGTAGCTTATCGGAAATTTTGTTTTAATTAAAATAAGTAAACGAATTAATTAATTAATTAACCTACTAATTCTATATTATTGGGTTATGATATTATATTCAAACATGGTTTAAATGCATGGGAGTAATAATGGAACTTACCTTGTTGCTTTTGACTAATTTAAAATTTATAAATGATATGTGGCCATTTAAAGAATTAGATAGTGTCCATGGAGTCCTGTACCTTAATTATTTAAATTCAGTTGATTGAATGCGTGTGTACATGTACCGAGTATTTTGCATGCATATATGTGAAATGTAAATGTGATTGCAACTTAATTATTTTTACCGTTAGTAATAAGGTCAGACTAGGATCTATAGATTTAACGTTGTTTGACCTAGAACCGTGTTTGTCTTTTGTCAGACAAACTAGGACCAGCTGCGAATCAGTACGGTGAGGAAATTTTGTCTTCAAAACTGAAATACATATCTTTATATTATTATATCAGCCTTCGTAAGACCTGTATTTGATGATTTCGATTTTATTCCCATCATGTTATATTTATGTATATAAATATTTGATTAGTAGTTACTTGTTTTTAAGACAAATGATTTTGTTAGTAAAAAGGATTTCGTATCTATAAGTACTGCATCAAATCCTTCGTTTGGTTCGAAAAGGATCTACCGTTCTTGTTAACGAGCTATTTTGTTATGTTACTGTTTGATTGCACTCGTGGGGACGCCCACGGGGTAGTTCTGGGCCACGGGGTTACTCTCAACATCAGACCGGCTGGGCGGTATCGGGCCGCGGTCGTAGCTGTGCGAGGTAATGCCCATATGTTGATGCTACCATTTGGAGATTCGGAGATGGTCTCGAGTGGTGAGCCGAAGAGATGATCTCACGGGCACGTGGGACTCTCGACCTCTGTTAGTTGGGGGATACCCCGACACTGGTGTTTGGAGTTATTCAATGATTTTGGTTTTAGGCGATAAAAGGGGAGAGATTGTTCATAGCTCGTTCATATGCATGTATATCTTATGTATACTGTTCCTTGCCTGCTCATGCATCGATTATGGTTTTGCCATTATTTACTGTTCTGTATTTTTCCACCTACCTCACTAAGTCAGTTTGACTTACTCCTCTCTTTTGACCCGTATTTCAGATGTTTTTGAGCGAGGCCCGGAGTTAGGTGAACGGCCCTTGGATTAGAGACGTTAGAGCTGTCTTGCCTGCTGTTTTGTTGTTGATGTACAACACCCCACCTCGGGGGATGTATATGGCTATTTGGTTTGTAAGCTTAAGCCCCGCATAAGGGCGAAAGCGTTCGCTTTTGCCTGATACTTGTTTTGTCATTATCTTCCTCGGGGTCGGTATGTAAGTTCAGTTATTTTGTTTTCTTTTGTGTTGGACTCTTGTATTAGGACCACTACCTTTCATAGTAAGTTGTGTTATCGTTTCCGCTGCTTTCGATCGTTTTGGATTGCACTTTGAGTTGTTACTCTAGATTACCGTAGTTTCTTTTTTCGCTTATGCGGCTGAATCAGGGTAAGCGCTCAACAAACCTTGACTAGGCCGTGCGGGCGACACTCCACGGGGCCCTCTAGGTCCGGGGATCCCGTTGGGGCGTTGCATTGCTCAACATGATCGTGGTTATGCATAAGTGTTCATGTTGTGCTTGGATAAGGTGTCGTGGTCAATCAAGGCATATCAATCCTCAACAAGATCATATTTACAATCAACCGACACGTAATTCCATATCCAAAGATGCAAGATCAATTTAGGAAGTCAATGTATTCACAAAATGCATATTAAATCATCCAATGGCACAGGGTTCAATTATAATATTAGAATTAAGCATCAAGTTCATGTCGAGTTATAAAGTGCATAAGTAAGAGCAACATGATCATATAAAAATACAAAGTTATTGTACGTAGATGGCATGCTTGATACAATTAAAGAGTGCATCTAATTCACTTAAGATCATAATTTACAACTTCACAACATGTTTGGTACACAAGCTCAAGTCACATTCATAGTTTCATAAATATTACACTTACATCCCCTAAGTCATTTATAAAAGTTTAGAATTATTACTCATACATCCCCTTAGTTGATTATTAAGCATAATTGTTCTTTTAAGGTGTTTATACAATTATTCAACTAGGAATTAATTACTTACAAACATGACAATTATCAATTCACCACAATTCATAATATATCATTTTCGAGTAGTAAGAGTAAATCAAGATATTACAATTCTAACTCCTATCATGCATCAAGTCTTAAGTTGTTCAAGCATGCTTCATGTATCTAAAGTTTATATTTGAAACACAATTTACAACAAACATAACATTGAGAACGTCTCAAATTCATATAGAGAAATCACAACATGTTCGTTCTTCTAAAATATCATTCAAGTTCATTTAATCACATAAAATATTATTTTCTAGATATTACACTAACACCCCTTCATATATCTAAACACATAGTATAAATTCATCACATCGGGATTCAAATTGTAAATCGAAACATTCATGCATAACACAATCCATTCAATACGTGTTTTCATATATGATTGGAATACATCTCGATCAACAAACCAACAATAACCAATTTATTTGCACTTAAAACAATTAATTCACATAATCACAATTACGTAAAATAATTCGTAATAAATAAACCGAGTGTCCGATTAACGAACGGAAAGTGGCGTTGAACTCACTACAACGAGAAGAACATTCCGACCAGACGCCGCCGGAAGGAAACCACTATAGCTGTCGGAATTTGGCCGGACCACCGCCGAAGGTGGCCGGAAAAATCCCGAAAATTCAGTCCTGAATGAAGTCTTCGTGCCCGTTCCGAATCCTCAATCAATTTCTGGAAATTCCAAGCCGATTGTCCTAGATCTGAAATCTAAGAGCACGAAAACCCTAAATCTTCAAACTCAAATTACTTCCAAACCGGTAAACCAAAATGTGATCCGAAAGAGGCGTTGTCTTACCCATGACGAGCTCTTCGAAAGCCCTAAGGTAGCTCACCGGAAAAATCCTCGGAGCTAGTGCCGCCGTTGCACCGCCACTATGCCGCCGCGATCCGCCGCCAAACCACCGAATCTGGAGTCGCATGATCACAGGCCACTAGTTCTCGTCATTCCGAACAACTTTCGTGAAGAGCCCGAGACCAAAAGATGGCCGGAAAAGCCCCCGTTGACCGCCGAAGTTTCTGCCGCCACCCAAGTCGCCGGAACCACCACCTACGGCCAAGATCTGGTGTAATTGATGCCGGAAATGAACTCAGGGGGTCGAAAAACCTTGGAAACCATCAAGCCCCATTGGAAACCACCGCCGGAAGGTGGCAAAACCCGCCGCTACAGTAATTCGCGCCACCGCCGCGAGCTTTGGGCGGCGCGTGCGGCGCCGTCTCTCCTCCGATGGCCGCGCCGCCAACGTCAATTGCTGCACCGGGAAGTCCTCTTTCTGGGCATGGGGCGCGTGCACCAAGGAGAGGGCCGGAAACCGCCGCGAAGGCCGGCGAATTGGCGGTGGTCTAACATCTCCACCGCTGCTACTGAAATCCGACCATAACTCCACCACCGTTCATCGTTAGGATGTGAAATTGGTACTCTTGGGTCGGTCTCGCCGAGATAATCGAAATGGACTATTCGTTTGTTGAATTCCATCGAGAAACGATCGAGTTATGGGCTCGTAACCGAAGCCGCGCATAGTAACCGTGGGAGAGAGAGTGGGAGAGGAGAGAGAGAGAAAAGAGATTGGGAGAAATGTGTCTTGTGCACAAGCTATATACTACCGGGTATCCTTATCGCGTAGCAAAGTGAAATATCGCGTACAAATAATCGTAAATAAAATTGGCATAGTTACGAATAAACATTCAAGCTCCGAATTAATTTTATAAATTAAAATGAAAGAGAGAGATTTACCAATTAGAGTTTAATTCAATTTAATTTTAGAAAACTTTCGTACAATTTAACGACACTCGTAAACACATGATTGACAATTAATCTCAAGGAATTCAAGTAAATCGAAATTAAACAAGTTAAGCAACATGATGGATTTAAAAGCAACTTGACAATTATTTCATGGAATAAATTTGAATTAAATCAAATTAGACAGTTAGGGTTAAATATGCACGTAATTAATCAAGTTGACAATTAATCTTAGAATAATTCGAATGATCACATATTAAATTGGATTTACATTGAATCACATAATTCAAGAACTCTTAAATTAAACACACACAAGTGTAGAGACTTACTTGTTAATATCGTTAGGACGCCCTTCGAGAATACGGGGCGTCACAACCTTCCCCCCTTAAGAGAACCTGGTCCCCAGGTTCCACTGCTAAAATGTAGATCCTCGAGTTGCAGTGCTCCAACCCTTCTCCCGAACTCGCGTGAGATCATAACTCTAATGGTGAGGCTTACTCCTGTCGTATACACCGAACCTCCTTTAGGATGTCTTGTTATCGTCGAGGTCTGTGCGAGTACTTGATCCGCTAGTTGATTCGAACTCGGTCGGTCATTCCCATGATCAGATAGCTGCAACTGCACCCAACCTCGATGTCATCTCAGATGCACCACTTGCTACCCGTAGTTAGATCAACGCGTAACGCAACCACAACAAACAAGAGAGAATCCCATCTCTCAGCACGTAAGTGAGAGAGCCCCGTCCCTCAACACCCACAAGAGAGAGAACCCCGTCTCTCGAGCACATATAAAAGAGAGAACCCCGTCTCTCAAGCACATAATTGAGAGAACCCCGTCTCTCAACCTAAATCGGGCAGATTCCGACGTCTCCCAACATTCTAGTTTGAGAAAATCCAGCATTCCTCAAACACCTAGATTCAAGAGAATCCAGCATCTCTGAATATCTAAGTACAAGAGAATCCAACATCTCTCGTGCACAAAACTTAGAAAGATTCCAATATCTTTCTATCACATAAATAGAGAGAATCCTACATCTCCCCAACACGTAGAAAGAGGGAACCTAAGGTCTCTCTTGCACATAAATCCACTGATCAGTTATTCAAACATACACACATCGGAGTAACACTTGACGAAAAGTATGTGATGCATGTTTGGTGTACCTTGCACAACTGATATCGGTATCCCTTGAGTATAGATTCAACGCTCATACCTCAACTCAAGGGGGATATCGCGATGGAATCCCTATAAAACAAGGTTACAGTATGTATGTATGTTATATGGGAAGTTAGTGAGCAATCAAAAGAGTTTTAAATCACATAAGCATGAATAGTTCACACAAGTACATAACTCATTCATTTCAGCAACGATTCATAACAAGTAGAAATTTCAAGTTACAAATATTAGATCAGGTATCCAAGTTATCACGATTAAAATAGCAATGGTCGTCACCCACATCAAGTAAAACAAGGTAAGAGTATTTAAGCGATGTATGTATGCAAATGCCATGAATGCTTGGCATACCGTTAACCGACGTGTAAAAATCTTGACAAGAAAGTCAAGATGAAGCAGTAGGAGTTGATTAACCCGTCAATGATGCAACTTCTTCGTCTTGGATCCTCTTTGGGTGAAGAGATGATCCAACAAGCATGCCCATCCTCCAACCCTCTACTAAACCGTAACCCCTGGCTCAACCAGAATCATCCTCGGTTTCTACCAGAATTCTGATTTATATGTTAACCTTAGTCTTCTCGTTGTCACGGAATCCCACAATTCAATTGCCAATCCGAAATTTGTCTTTGAGCTATGCTGGACGACCATGATGTTAAGCATTTCCCAAGGTAAGTCATGGCATACGATTCTGAAACGTGAATAAGGTCATGAATCTTTTTGTGTGAAGAGGTAACCCAACAAGCATGCTTATAATCCAACTCTCTACCAGACCGTAGCCCTTGCTCAACCAGAATCATCTTCGGTTCCCACCAAGAATCCTAATTCATGTGTGAAACCTTAACCTGTTCATCTTCAAGAAATTACCCATAAATCGGTCGTCAATCAGAAATCTATCTCAGAGCTAAGTTCGGCGCTAGTGGTATTAATCATTTCCCAAAGCAATCCTTGGTATATGATTCTAAAACTTGAATAAAATCTTTCTTCATCTAGGTGTTCTATTCCCACATCAATAATGTCTTCCATCTCATCTTGAAGAAACACCCAAAGAGTTAACAACCAATCTTCTCTTGTCGTTTGTTAACCCTAAACGGCACCAAAACTTTCAACACTCACCGTTGGTTTATAGCTCGTTGCTTAAGTTAGCACCAACATGGTTACCTATCCACATCCCTTGAACTTGATCGGATCTTATTTGATCAGATCCTTATACATTAACTCGTTTCCATCAACAAGGTGACTACTCCCAAATAAACGAATCATCAAGGCGAAAGCTCATCAAACTCCTTCAAAACGGTTCTACTTGATCAGATTCTCCTCCATTGACTCATTTCCTCAACAAGGTGACTACTTCCAAATGAACGAATCCTCAAGGTTAGAATTTGTCAAACTTCATCTTTCAATTGACTTTAAGGTAGTAAGTCAATATAGCAAATCTCATTCCTTCAACTCTGAACCTTTTCATGAGTATTGATCTTGGTGAGGAATCCTTTCATTTTCGAACTATGGTATGTTTTCATTGTAGTACCAATAGGTAGTGTTGACGGAGGGAAATCTTAGTGTTGACTCATAGGGCACCCTGAAATTCAAACACTAAATTCGATGCATGCGGATTAGGATGCAAATGAAATGTAACACGTATATCACGTAAATGCAATAATTATTTGCAATTTATAAAGCACATAAAATAAGATGTTGCATAATCAAAGTCAAAATGTGCACACAATCATATAATCACGAAACAATTCATGCCGAAGGATCACAATATCAAGTCAAACAAATGCAATGCGCAGTTATTCCTATGTCGTACGACCTAGACAGACTCAACACGACTCAAGAGCTCGGTTTTGCAACCTAGAGCTCTGATACCACTTAAGGATGTAACACCCCAAACAGAGGATGCCACACCCCCTACACTATGACCCAGACCCAGAACATGAAATGAAAGTCCATGCCCGAATCCGAATTAGAGCGAACGGGAGACCAACTCACACACTAGGCTAGGCGGATCTAACTTGACCAAAACTCAGAGTGCGGAAGCAATTAAAACCAATAACAAAAGATAGCGGAAGCATTTAAAACAAAACATGCAAAGCAGGTGATGGGTTCAACTAGCATAAATCCCTAGTCCCGAATATTAACATAAAGTAATAATCATCAAGTGCAACAAGGGGCCGAATGAGAGTGCCACGCAGGGCTACCGAATAGTAAAGTATAATCTCAAGTCTACGAGTCAAAGCATAAGTAAAGTGTATGAAAAGACAAATGCAAATAGAAAGACTAGACCGACGAAGTGCAACTCAAAGGACTCACTTCCGCCTAGCAAACGCCAACAACTTGCAACTAAAAGTGTAAATGAGGGGTCAGTCAACTTGACCGAGTGAGGGGGCTAACGCACACCCACGTTATATATATAAGGAGCATAGTACAGAATAAAAAGGATGGACTCATGAACCGGGGATAGGTGTTGCATGCCAAAACGTTTTGAAAGAACCCGAATAAGATATAGATATAAGTTTAGAAACCATTTTCTAGAAAGACTCTATCCCGGTTCATAATTCCATAACATAACATAATCAACTGCTCGGCGAGTACAAGCTTCCCACCTTTACTCCTTAGAACATAAATCACAATCAATCCAACCGCTACACCAATGATGGAGGGGATGTACAGTCCCCAAAACCATCTATAATCACACCGTCTAAAAATAGACTCACCCTCAAGGGGTAGCGAACCCACAAGAGTCCTCCCCGGCCTCAGCCGAAGGCTCAAGATACCACACGTTCCCTACAGCACGGGTCGCGTGAAGATATCTCAAATGGAACTACGCAATGGGTAAATAACCCGACGGCCCTAACCGTCCCGGGAGACCCATTACCCGCAGCTCCTAGGATCCACAACAGAACAGATCATAACATAACATACGCCAATCTTTCATGGCAATCTCGCTATAGAATTAGAACACAACTGTTTTCCAAAATAGCTTACATATGCCTCAAAAACTGGTTTTATATTTACACCCTTCCTACGCGATGGAACTTTAAGCCTCATGACCTCCATCCACGCAGGACTCACACAAGATCATCAACATATCATATTCAGCACATACATATCTATAATAGAGTATACTCGCATGCAAGGGTAGAAATCAACATGTAAAGGCCATAGGTCACGTAACTATACAAAATCCTAAACCTCACCTCGTAGTAGTAGTGTCTGAGAGTGTGAAGGGCCAAACACTCTAAACCTCGGGCCCACCGGCACCACCAAACTCTGTGACAAGACATACAGAAGCCCAGACTTAGACTCTATATGAACCAAACAAGACCCATGGTGTTGCTCAACATAATCGTGGTTATGCATAAGTGTTCATGTTGTGCATGGATAAGGTGTCGTGGTCATTCAAGGCATATCAATGCTCAATAAGGTCATATTTACAAGTAACCGACACGTAATTCCATATCCAAAGATGCAAGATCAATTTAGGAAGTCAATGTATTCACAAAATGCATATTAAATCATCCAATGGCACAGGGTTCAATTATAATATTAGAATTAAGCATCAAGTTCATGTCGAGTTATAAAGTGCATAAGTAAGAGCAACATGATCATATAAACATACAAAGTTGTTGTACGTAGATGGCATGCTTGATACAATTAAAGAGTGCATCTAATTCACTTAAGATCATAATTTACAACTTCACAACATGTTTGGTACACAAGCTCAAGTCACATTCATAGTTTCATAAATATTACACTTACATCCCCTAAGTCATTTATAAAAGTTTAGAATTATTACTCATACATCCCCTTAGTTGATTATTAAGCATAATTGTTCTTTTAAGGTGTTTATACAATTATTCAACTAGGAATTAATTACTTACAAACATGACAATTATCAATTCACCACAATTCATAATATATCATTTTCGAGTAGTAAGAGTAAATCAAGATATTACAATTCTAACTCCTATCATGCATCAAGTCTTAAGTTGTTCAAGCATGCTTCATGTATCTAAAGTTTATATTTGAAACACAATTTACAACAAACATAACATTGAGAACGTCTCAAATTCATATAGAGAAATCACAACATGTTCGTTCTTCTAAAATATCATTCAAGTTCATTTAATTACATAAAAGATTAGTTTCTAGATATTACACTAACACCCCTTCATATCTAAACATATAGTATAAATTCATCACATCGGGATTCAAATTGTAAATCGAAACATTCATGCATAACACAATCCATTCAATACATGTTTTCATATACGATTGGAATACATCTCGATCAACAAAGCAACAATAACCAATTTATTTGCACTTAAAACAATTAATTCACATAATCACAATTAAGCAAAATAATTCGTAATAAATAAACCGAGTGTCCGATTAACGAACGGAAAGTGGCGTTGAACTCACCACAACGAGAAGAACATTCCGACCAGACGCCGCCGGAAGGAAACCACTGTAGCTGTTGGAATTTGGCCGGACCACCGCCGAAGGTCGCTGGAAAAATCCCGAAAAATCAATCCTGAATGAAGTCTTCGTGCCCGTTCCGAATCCTCAATCAATTTGTGGAAATTCCAAGCCGATTGTCCTAGATCTGAAATCTAAGAGCACGAAAACCCTAAATCATCAAACTCAAATTACTTCCAAACCGGTGAACCAAAATGTGATCCGAAAGAGGCGTTGTCTTACCCATGACGAGCTCTTCGAAAGCCCTAAGGTAGCTCACCGGAAAAATCCTCGGAGCTACTGCCGCCGTTGCACCGCCACTATGCCGCCGCGATCCGCCGACAAACCACCGAATCTGGAGTCATGTGATCACAGGCCACTAGTTCTCGTCGTTCCGAACAACTTTCGTGAAGAGCCCGAGACCAAAAGATGGCTGGAAAAGCCCCCCGTTGGCCGCCGAAGTTTCTGCCGCCGCCCACGTCGCCGGAACCACCACCTACGGCCAAGATCTGGTGAAATTGATGCCGGAAATGAACTCAGGGGGTCGAAAAACCTTGGAAACCATCAAGCCCCGTCGAAAACCACCACCGGAAGGCCATAAAACTCGCCGCTACAGTAATTCGCGCCGCCGCCGCGAGCTTTGGGCGGCGCGTGCGGCGCCATCTCTGCTCCGATGGCCACGCCGCTTACGTCAAATGCTGCACCGGGAAGTCCTCTTTCTGGGCATGGGGCGCGTGCACCAAGGAGAGGGCCGAAAACCACCGCGAAGGTCGGCGAAGTGGCGATGGTCTAACACCTCCGCCGTTGCTACTGAAATCCGACCATAACTCCACCAACGTTCATCGTTAGGCCGTGAAATTGGTACTCTTGCGTCGGTCTCGCCGAGATAATCGAAATGGACTATTCTTTTGTTGAATTCCATCTTGAAACGATCGAGTTATGGGCTCGTAACCGAAGCCGCGTGTAGTACCTTCGGGAGAGAGAGTGGGAGAGGAGAGAGAGAGAAGAGAGAGAGAGAGAGAAAAGAGATTGGGAGAAATGTGTCTTGTGCACAAGATATATACTACCGGGTATCCTTATCGTGTAGCAAAGTGAAATATCGCGTACAGATAATCGTAAATAAAATTGGCAAAGTTACGAATAAACATTCAAGCTCCGAATTAATTTTATAAATTAAAATGAAAGAGAGAGATTTACCAATTAGAGTTTAATTCAATTTAATTTTAGAAACCTTTCGTACAATTTAACGACACTCGTAAACACATGATTGGCAATTAATCTCAAGGAATTCAAGTAAACCGAAATTAAACAAGTTAAGCAACATGATGGATTTAAAAGCAACTTGACAATTATTTCATGGAATAAATTTGAATTAAATCAAATTAGACAGTTAGGGTTAAATATGCGCGTAATTAATCAAGTTGACAATTAATCTTAGAATAATTCGAATGATCACATATTAAATTGGATTTACATTGAATCACATAATTCAAGAACTCTTAAATTAAACACACAAGTGTAGAGACTTACTTGTTAATATCGTCAGGACGCCCTTCGAGAATACGGGGCGTCACACAGCTGTTGTAAGATTTTACTACAGTTAAAAACCAATCATGCAAGTGTACAATACCATACGCGTAGCACAATAGGATCGAACCCACAGGGAAGGGAAATCAATCACTACTCTATATCCTTCTCTAATCTAAAGACCGAACGAAAAGCAATTGGTGTTGTTATCTATTAATCTACTAAAACAGAAATAACAATTAACTAGAAACAAACGCAAGTAATACTAAAACACACGAATGAACTTCAGTAAACTAAACAGGTAGGGGAAAAGTAACGAATCATACAATCAAGAGCTGACACAATACTCATCTGACAAGTGTAATTCTACAACCTAGTCACTTATATTTGTATTACCCTCTCTCAAGGTGTAACCAAGTGCTCAATTGGTGTTCAATGTTGCTCTCGCAATCACCAATAGTTAATTAAACCATAGGAACAAGACTAGTGCAATTCAATATTCTAGCGGCTCGACATGGAATAACATTACTGTTGTATAAGGTAGGACCAAATCTCTTTGTATCCTACAACTTACAAGTTATGAAAACAATCCAAATCACTATCAATTTTTCAATCTATAGGCAATTCTAATTCATGCTAAGGTTGGCCAGACCGTTGCAATTCAAGTTAAGTCCGCTTTCAAAACTAAAAATTACACAAGTCATTCAAGCATTATATCAAACATCTATCATGCATTCATCATCACTCCCCTAGCCCTAGGGAATTAGCTACTCATAATTGAAGCAAAACTCATAAAACTAAAGGAAATTGCATTAAAATAACTCATGTTCATCAAATCTAAATAAAGTCTAAAAATCAAACTCATAAACATTCTAACAATTCTGGAAAATTAAATCTAACATATGAAACTAAAATTTGGGGGAATTAGTTTGAATAACAAAGCAACAATAAAATCGGAAAAACGGAATTGGTTTCGATTGATTCGTCTGAATTCTCTGAAAAACTCTTGAAAACACCCAGCAACTCCTGTCTCCAAGCTCGGTTTGAACTCCTCCAAAGAACTCCCTCCAAAAAAACTTCTAAACGCACCTAAATATCAACCCTAAAATCTCTCGCCGACAGAGGTAACGAGCGTTACCTATCCACGTGCATACCCTGTTAACACCCGTTACAAGGCTAAATCGTGTCTGCGCTTTTATTAGTGGTAACGGGCGTTACCACTTTTCTTTAGCCCAAGGGTAACAGGTGTTACCCTTCCTGCACCAGAAATCATCTCCTCCTGTCTCTGGTAACGGGCGTTACCAGAGCTGTACTGCCAGGGAGTAACGGGCGTTACTCCCATAGTCCGCCTCAAGTGATGCTCCTATATTCGTGAACGGGAGTTACGAAAATTGTACTCTTACTTGGTAACGGGGGTTACCACTTTTTCCTCCAAAAATGCGTGAAATTGCTTCGCTTTGCTGTTTCGTAACTCTAACTCTAAAATCACCTAAATGGAGCAAAATAAACACATAACCGCATCAAATGGCACACAAATATAATCTAATTACGCTCAAAATCATGCAATTTCCACACTCAACAAAATCCCCCACACTTGAATATTGCTCGTCCCTGAGTAATACGGAAATTAAGAAAACACATCCTCATCAAATTTGCTCCTCAAAGCAATCATCAAACCTTCGCCTAAACAAGTCTAGCTTATCTAATCAAGTAATCATAAACATAAGATCCTCAAGACTTAGTATGAAAAGTATACCCTTGTGTAGTGTGTGAATCAAACGAAACAATGTACAAAGATTAGAATGACAAATTCATAATTCCCTCCTAAGTTCTAATCATCAACTTCAGAATACACTCTTCGCACCTATCTCCACTAATGGAATTAAATCAAGAGTTAGGATCGGTAGGTCTTTCCAGCTTATAATGTAGGCTTAGGGTAAGGTTATGGAAATTTGGATCAAGTGACTACTTACCAAGCTTACATCATTCAATTTTTTAAATTCAAGGCACTGCAATTTCGCCATTAAACACGAAAATCCCCCCAAATTCGTCAATTGTATCCTACACTCTCAATTTCACACTTCGTATAATTCTCTTTTATTTTGCTATTTCTTCTATTTTTTTTTTCTCTTATCTTCCTCTCACTTTTCTTATTCTTTTTCTTTTTCTTTCTCTACAATAATCTCTCAAATTAAATCACAAGAACAATCAAAAGGGGTCAAAAGATAGACAATTACCATAAAAATCAAACGAGCAAGCCTTGGTGTAAAAATTATCAAGGTAGGTGTTTCATTGTTGTGCATTGTCTTATAATGTGGCTACAAAAATCTTTGCACAACAATTAGGCTTAGCGGGGTCAATAAGATTACGTTATTTAGTGAAAAATGGCTAAATAGAAAAGCTTAAAATCCTCCGACAACGAATGCCTACTTCACTTCCTTAATCTTTCATTAATTCAAAATTTCACCTCAATAAGACTAAAATGCATCCTAATCAAATCTTAGACTCATTCGGAAATCATCAACTCATCTTTCTAAGCAAAGTACATTATAACGTTCAAAAGTGCTCAAAATGTAAAGGTATACTAACACACTAAATCATCAAATCTCATGCAATTTTCCTCGATTCAAATAGCCTAACTCATTCTAGCAAATGCTCAACAATCTAACTTCAAAGAAAAAGTTCAAAACGAGGGAAATTTTTCAAAAATTGTTAAAATTACTCGATTTTTAGCAAAGCACAAGTGAAACTACATCTAATCATGCACGTATTCAATAAAAACTCCTAAAAAGCGTGCACTTCTTCCCCCACATTTAAACTTTGCAATGTCCTCATGTAAATGAAAGAATTAAAGTTCAAGAAAACTCCCTGATCAAATGAAGAACCGACATCGTGCTAGCAACCCCTCCAAAACCTGTAATATGTGACTAGAAAACACAGATCAAGTGCACAGGCAATTGACAATCAACATGTAACCAACAATTAACATACAAGTCACAAATTCCAAGTGAACAAAACGCACATTGCATTTAACATCAAAGAGTTCAGGGGCAAAAGCAAAGAAAAAGTAGCAAGAGCATCACAAATAGTCCAAAGTAGCACTAGTGTAGATCCCAAAATAGCAAAGAAACGAATAACAGAGCTAAGTCCAACAAAATCACTGATCAGGTGGTGGAGCAGGACCTTGGAAATAGCCATCCAAGCGCTGATATAGGCCCTAGAACTGCTCATCAACATGGGTAGTCCATGTGTCGAATCTCTGATCCACATGAGCTCGAAAATCCACCATCTCCTGCCTCTGATCATTCAATCCCGTTTCAACTCTGGCCATCCTAGCATTGGCCTCAGCAAGATCCAATCTCATCGTCGCCATACTGATGTTCAGAGCATGGACGGACATGGGCTCATCACCCTTCTACTGAGGTGCTGGTCTTGGGACATCATTTCTCCCCTCAGGGTCATCCAGAATCGCATCAATAGCTGCCTGAAACTCAGCCGACAACTCCTTATAAGTAGCATAGCCCCAAGTATACATCTGTAGGAACCTGCTGCGCACCCTCTTCGGCCACCATGGCAATAACCTTCCTTCAAGGGGCTCCTCTGTCCACTCAGTGATTAGACCCATGTTCTTCCAATTCCCCTCATCCAGATATGGGTACGCTATCAACGGCTCAGCCTTGCGGGCTCTCCAACCTGACCTCCTGGCAATCATGGTGACATACGCCCCATGACCTATTGCACCCGTGGGTCTGTTGGCCACATCCTGCATCCTCTCAAGCAAGTCCCTTGTGCCATCAAACAACTTTCCTTCTCTCATCATCCACATTATACCCAACTCCATGGCCTGAATGTTGCCTTCGCTCTCATATCTAGCACAAAAGCTACAGCTCAAGATTGTATGCACAATCCGCCACACCATACTATCCAGGTAGGTAGCCTTCGTGTTTCGCACATGATAGTTAGGGGTGTTGGGTTTGAGTGGGAATGACCTCCAAATCTCTTCTCTGACCCCTGTTCCCCATGTAGGGAGCCTGGAAGCACCCTCACTAGGAAACCCAAAAAGGCTCCATAGTGACCCTATGGAGTATGTGATTGTTCGTCTTCCATCAAGACTGAAGGAGAGCGGCTCAATTGAACCAAGATCCCATTTCATTGTGGTGAAAAAGGTGGCGGTGAGCTCCGGATATGTGGACACGGCATCCTCCAAGAAACTCAGCCAACCTATGTTGTTGAACAACCTTTCAATCTCGTCCCATACTCCCATTCGAACCAATGCCTCTCTTTGGAAGAATTTTATGGGAAAAACTGTTCTCGAAAGCACTCGGTCATACGGATTTCTAACCCCTTCTACAACCACATTCCTTTTCTCACTCTGTGCTCGAGCCCTAGAAGTTCCGGAACTCGATGCTCCATCAGTGCAAGGACACTTTGAACGTCCCATAGTTCCTGAAATTAGCAGAAATAACCAAGCAAAGCAACCAATTATCAATCAAAAATTCACTTAGGCAATATATCGAACACCTTGCGGGCACAATCCTAAGATAAGTGTTTTAGCTCAAATTCCTCAATCTACCCCAAACAAAACCAAAATTACCCTAAGTGAGCACAATTATAAGCCCAAAATCACCCACATTCTACTCCAATTTCGTCTCTAACCATCAATGTATGACTAGAACTAGAGCAATCTACAAATCACCCAAAATCATCTAGAATTCAAACCAATATTCAAACCCTAGTTCTAAC
Source organism: Lantana camara (assembly GCA_037501455.1). Taxonomy (NCBI): domain Eukaryota; kingdom Viridiplantae; phylum Streptophyta; class Magnoliopsida; order Lamiales; family Verbenaceae; genus Lantana; species Lantana camara. The sequence continues at coordinate 59,977,443 of CM074858.1, forward strand.
ATGCAAAAGTTCTTCAATTTTAACAAATTCAACTCCAAATTGTCCAAAATTTCCAAGTTCTCATTCTAGGGCTCAAATTCTAAAATGAGGAGAACACCACTAACAAGGGGGATAAGAACTTACCGAGAGGGAAAGGGAATGAAATCGTGTGTGTGTGTGTGTGGTGGCACCGGAGACTAACGGCGGCGGCGACAGTAGGCTACGCGTTACCTATTCTACCCACGCCCCTGACTCCATTAACGGGCGTTACAAAATTTCATTACGAAGGGTGTAACACCCGTTACCTAGCAATCCGTTCCAAAACTCTAAGTCAGCTATAAACACTATTAGATGGTGCTTAATCACGTCAATTAATACCATTTAGCACATAAAAGTTGTATTTGAACCATAGTGCACCAATCTCAAAGACAGATAAACACACCTCAAAGCCGACATTATAATTTATAGCATCAATTCATTCGCCACACTAGCAATTCAAGCACATGCACACATACAAAATGACTAAATAAAAGGATCTCAACATTGACAATAAGGCTCAAATCACGGTCCACGCATCTATTCCAAAGGCAGACTCCGAATAACGTCCCAATTAACCTGCAAACAAGAAAGATAAACAGAGAATCACGAGAAAAACTGTAACGGCCCAAATTCCGGAAGTTCAGGTAAGCACGCCACGAGCGGGTCTTCGGGAGTTGAGAGGTTCAAATTTAAGTATTTCATTCAATTAATTGCCCTTTCGTTATATTATCTGCATGACATTTCTATGCATTTACATGAATCGTCATTTATATGAATTATATGAACTAAGTGATTTAATTGAATTGAATGTCCTTGATTGATTTTTTGTATGTAAATTCTTGGATTTAATTATATTTCATGACTTAGAGCTAAGTGGCCTTTTTGTGTAGGGATAGAACTTAATTGAATTAATTCAAATGAGAGAGGGACTTGTTTGCAAAATGTGGTGATTCATCTAATTCTCGGAAGACTTTAGATTAATTAGCTTTATACTACATTGTATGTATACATTCCTCTCATACACTTGATCATTATATTTCATCCAATTTCTTCACACACACACACACACACACACCATATACCGATTAAAACACCAAGGAGAAGCAGGAAATTTTATCTCATTTTCAAGCTAAATTCTTGAAGGATCTTGAAGCTAGAAGCATCATCATCATTATCTCTTCACTTCATCTCATTTCTTGCTTGAATTCAAGGTAAACATGGAAATGGATGAATCTTTTGATTGGTGAATGAGTAGGGTTCATGAGTTATATGATGGATTCTTGCAATATTTGAGCTAGGAGCATGATTAGGATGATTAGAATGGAAGTTTGCATGAATACCTTGAAGTATATGGAAGTTGGAAGCATGTGTATATGGGGTTTGGAATGATGAATTCTTGATGATTGATGCATGTTTCATGGTTTATATGCTACCTAAATGATGTCTTTAAGTTATATACATGTTATATGTTTGTTTTGGAGCATTTTGGTTGAGTTTGCTTTGGGTTTTCATTCCTTTTCTTTCTTCCCCGAAGCTATCCCTGTTTTGCCCCTTTTTCCAGCTCTGGAACAGTACCCGGGCGGGTACTTTTTGTGCATAAAAAGTACCCGGGTGGGTACTTTTGTCCCGTAAAGCTTCTGGACAGCTTTACCCAGTCGGGGAACTTTTCCCTTGAATTTTACCCGGCCGGGTACTCCCTCATCCGGACTCCAAATGACCTGATTTTTGATTCGTTGGAAAGCTCTTGAAGTCTAGAACAATCTCCAATTGGAATCATCTCGATAGCTTTCCTAGTTTGTGAGATATAATCAATTCTGTTTGGTGTCGCTGCTTTACTGACAAACTGCATTCACCCAACTTCAAGCCTACGCCATTTTCTCCTCGCTTTGAACTAGAAAACGAGACATATACCATTTTAAAAGGTATACTTGTCTAGTTTCATTCCCAACAAACAAAACCCAATTCGAATCTCTAGAACTTTAGATATTTCCCTTTGTCCACAGCTTGGTTATTTTAAAAAATTGCCGATTTTTGCCAAACTTCACCAAAACCCTTGTTATTGCGTTCCTTTCACTTTCTTGGCTCCCATATGTGACTTATATGAATTTTATGCTTATTTAATTGATAATTATGCTCCTATTTGACACTTCTTGATACTTTATTTGGGAATTTGGGCACATTCATAATAATTATTGATTGTAAACACATGATTGACATCGCATGATTTTGCCGTTCGTCTTAAATAGTTCATATGAGTCGAGTCTCACGTGCACTTGTCCTTGTTACACAGATCACGGTCCCGGAGTCGAGGAGCCTGCTCTTTAGAGTTTCTTTCCACTTTTGTTGGTTGGTGAAGGTGAGGTTTTAATTTCTAGTTATGGAACCCTTACAACCCTTACGCGATTTTTGGCTAAAACGTATCTATATATCTATAGTTTTCGAACGTTATGATTTTCAAATGATTTCACGAAAATGGAGTGATTGATTGACGAATTGATTGTTTTGGCGAGTAACTATTGTTCACGTTGGGCCCGAGGGTAGTTTTGAGCCAACCGGGAAAGCAAGGGCTAACGGGTAACTCTTGCACTATCCTCACCATTGTGAGATCACCTCTGAATCCACCAGGAGGTTTGGTGGAGGAAGAAATCCCGTGCGTGCGAGTCATGTTCCCGACGTACACCATGATTGGATGGCTGGGTCTTGCAAGCCCGCCATCACCCGGAGGAAGAAGGATTTATTAATTGAAATTGCTAATTATGCACGGAATTGTTTGTGTGATCACCTAATCCACTAATAAATTGAAGTATTATACACAGTCGGTGAAAGTTTGGAGATTTGCCCTCACTCGTCGGGCCACAAATTGATTGTATTGAATTTATTGAATTGATAAAATGGATTAGTTGTAACCTCGGGCGATATTATCTCTTCTTTTCTAAATCGTGTTGTTATTTTCCAAAATTATTACCCGAGATTATAACTTGTATGTATGTGCGCAAATATTTATTTATACCCCTTGCTCAGTCCGTGTTGGACTGACACCTCAACCTTTCAGCTTTTGCAGATTCGTGCTAGGCGGGAATTAGAGTTTAGCCTGTCTTTTATTCGGGTCTAGCACTTCACCTTCATATTTTAGCTCATGTATTGATACTTCTTATATTTTGTATTATGCCTTACCTAATGTTGGAGGTGATATTGTATTGTATGAAATGTTGGTATCTATTAATAAATACGTAAATATGGTACCTATAAGTATTGAATGTTATTGCTTCCGCTTTTATTGATATAATTGTTTAGTGGTATTAATTGAGGGTACCCGCCTAGCTTTTGAGTTTTATTGTCTCCCGTTCGCTATAGTTTCGGTTCATGTATGAATTGCCCGTTTCATATGTGGATTGAGGCTATAGTGCGGGGGATGTGGCGCCTAGCGTTCCGGGTGGTACATCCTAAGGTGGTATCAGAGCTCGGTTGCAAAACCGCGGTTCTAGTGTCGTGTCTTGTGAGTCTAAGTCATACGACATAGGATTACTTGAGAGTCTTGCATCTTATTTGAAACTATTTAACCTTATTTGAATTATGTGACTTACGTGTTCTATGGACATTAATTACATTTATTCATACTTGTTAATCGACCATGCATGTACAGTGTTTGAATTTCAGGATGCCTCGTGGAAGGCCTCGCAGAGAGCATTCTCCCGGTCATCGGCATCATCGTCGTGATCGAAATCCACCACCCCCCCCTCAAGCGCAACCCCAAGACTTCTTGAATTCTATGGTACAACTTATTGATCAGAGACTAAGAGATTATGTGCCTCCTGCACCACCAGCTCCTCCAACAGCACCACCGGCCCCAATTTCAGCTATTTTGAGGGAATTCCAAAACCAACATCCACCTAGATTCTTCAAAGGAAATGACATGCAAGCCGAGCAATGGCTTAAAGAGGTGGAACGAATTTGGGAACTTATTCCTTGTGAGACTCGGGAAAAGGCTAGGTGTACCTGTTAGGAATAGTACCCTAGAAAGCCGATTCGACGTAATCTGCTTTGGGACTTTTCTTGTATCACAGACAATCTTTGAATAATTATAGGCAAACACTTCTTTATATGCCAATATGTGTTTTGTGTGTTTCCATTACATGCGCATGTATGAGAACTCCCCTAATCCTGATGACTTTAGGACTCTACCATTTAGGTGAAATGGTTCATGAAATGAGCCCTATATCACATAAGTCATGATTAGTGAAATACTCCAAGCCGATGAGTCCTACAGACAGTGGGAGTGTCAACCTGACTCCTCTAAGTCTTGCTTGTGGGATCACGCCCTTAAGAAGGACCACCTTGTTTCATGTAGGTGCAAAGTGTATAGTTGATACGTGCGTGATACATGAGGGTGCTTACTTTAATAAGTAAGTTCACTGAGGTGCCCTGTGTGAGAAGATTCCTAAATGGGAAAGGAAGTTTCTATTTCAGGAAATGGAAACTTCCAGATTAGGAAATATCTCACGAGTCATTGATGTGATTAATTGATCCTTAGACTTGAGGTTCCATGTCACTTTATGAGTTAACTCTGTAGTCTTAGGTATAAGCTTTAAAGGGTGTCGCCTTAGACAACTGATTCAAGGCTTATGCTGGGGCTGCACAAGTGACTCATGAAAGTGAATGAGAATTAAGAAAGGACCTACACTTACGTTTGCAAGGTGATCACTTATTGTGTAAGTCATTCATATGCCATATGTAGTCCTTGGCCAAGGCAGTAGATCAAGACATCAAGAAAAGGGTTTCTTGGATTGTGATCAAATGGATATGAAATGCACTTAGCTTTAAGACCAGATTATTAGGGTTCTGATTATTCCCTTACCCTAGATTTTGGTTGAGAGATAGTAAGTAGGAGGATTGTATCTCACATGAATCAATGACTTAAAGGTTCTGTCGCATCCGAACATTTCAATTCAGCTAGGGGTTAAACACCTGTTGCTAGATTATGGTCGTTTAATCTGTGGACTGATTAATTAATTAGGGTCACTGCTAATTGAATTGAGAACCTAGAGGGTCACACACAACAACTTGGTTACATGAGTTGAGGCTTTAAAATGATTAAACGAGTTAATCGGGCCAAGAGGGTTCCACACGTGTGGCTCACGTGAGTGACATGTGTCCGAGTGACACGTGTCTCACACGTGTGTAAATATATGTGTGTATTTATTTATGTGTTAAATAATTAATGTGATTAATTATTTAATAGACTTTGGTTTAAATTTGAATTAAAAAGAAAGTCTTATTTTGGAGAAAAATAATCTAGTTAATTAATTGTGAATTAATTAATTAGATAAAATAAGTTATTTATTTTAAATAAATAAAGTATAAAATTATCCAAAAATAGTTTGGATATTTTTAGCTCTCTTGAAAGTTGATTTGAATTTGAATTCAAAGTCAAAGTCAAAATTACTTGATGATCAAGTAATAGGAGAGAGGGACCAAATCCTTAGTCCATAAGGACTAGGATTTTCGGTCCTCCCCTTCTTATAAATAGGGGAGCTCGAGCTCCCTTTAGAGCTAATCGAGAATTCTTTTGGTTCATGTGTTGAACACCATCCTTTTTACAAGATAAACTAAACCCTAGGTTAAGCCTAAACACTAACTAGAGAACTAGCATCCTTACTAGTTAGATTGTAGCCAAGTTGGTGGACTATCTCTAGAGAGCTTCAAGTTAGAAGTTTTGAAGATTCGAGCTTTACCAAGGAGTGGGGATCAAGCAAAACGACCAAAAGGGATGATGAAACGATTCTGAACCCAACAGAAAACGAGTGAAAAAATGGAACCAAAGAAGATGGCGAAAACCGTTTGTCCATATCCTGAAGGATGAATTTTTTCACGAGGGTTTTATGGCTGGCAGATTTCTACTTTTGTAAAACTGGTTTTCGAAGGGAGTTTCAATCATGCCTTTATCGTTTCATGTTTCTTTCTTTATGTTATATTGTTAAGAACTTCCCTAACATGATTTGAATCTAGGTTGGTGTGGATTGTTATCCCTACAATGGATTCTGAAGTAGAAAGAGACTCTCAAGGAACGGGTTGCCATTACCGCATGAAGCGTGTTTGAGGGCGGCTCAAAACGTGTCAAGAAAGCTACTACCCAAGTGAGTTTCTTGATCTCTACGAATTTGGATACACGATTACGAGTTCAAGATCCTTTTGTTGGAAATTTTTTTAAATTTCCGCTGCTTTCTGATTCCTGTTTTCCAACAAGTGGTATCAGAGCCACCTCGTTAATCGTGTTTCTGATTCGTCTCAATTATTCTGAATTTGGTAGAAATTGTTAGGCTTAGATGCGAATTAGGTATTCATGAGTTCTTTTAGAAAGCCTGAAATACGAAACTATAATATTTCTTGAATTTCTGAAACTGTTTTTTTAAATTGTGTTTTTGAAAACCGTTTTGATTGAAATATGTTTAAAACGTGTTTTTGAATTTTGGATTGTTGTTGGTTTTTGAACTAAAAGTACGAAACACGAAACCGCGTTACGAAAACACGAGCCTGGACGTGCTAAGGCGTAGCACGCCCGCCCTCCCAGCAGTCCCGTAACTGCGCGGGACTGCCCGCCGCTGCCGTCCGCCAGCGCCTAGGCGCGCCCGCACATCCCTCCCGCAACCGCGTGGGAGCCTGCCTGCTACGCCCGCCCGTCCCCGCCCAGCTGATTCGCGCAACACGCGAGGATGCGCGCCATCATGCGCGCGATGCTGTGCGTCTGCCGGGCTTGGTCTCGGGCGGGCGTACAGTCCGTTCCGGGCCCTTCGTTTTGCGATCTTGATTTTCGTGTTTAGTCCAATCCAATCCCTATTTAATTTTTCTGAAAAATTTTATTTATTTTTGAAATAATTGTTTAAAATTGGAATTTTGAAAAATTAAGCGATTTAAATTTTGGGAAAATTACAAACTTTATTTTCTGAAAATATTGAAAGAATAAAAATCATTAATTTTCAGAAATTAATGGGATTTTATTAGTTTATAGTTTTTTTGGTTTTATTGAAAAAGCTCTTGAACAAGAATTGCATCTAAGTCGTGTTTTAAGCTATTAGAGCTTAAAGCAAGAATTTTAATTTATTGGTTAAATTTAAATTCTTGCAATTTAAGCATGTTAGGTGATCATGGGTTTAGATTTATGTATGGTTTTAATTTATGCACATGGATGGTTTAAACTGGGGTTGGAGCCCTATAGTTGCATTTTTCAATTGAGGTTGGAGCCTCACTTATGTGCGTACTGTTATGTGATTTATTATGTGGCTTTCCATATTACTGTTTTTGAGGTCGGGGTATGCCCCGTGTATTTGTCTAAGGCCAATATGAAGATTGAGCCTTATTACTTTATGTCTCTTTCTTTTTATTGTAATTTGAGAGTAGAGATAGGTGGTGAGGTTTTATTTTCATTTTGGAGAAAATGCACCCATGGAGTAAGATGGACCACATTCAAGTAACAAGGTGTCCATAAGTGAAGATCCCTCAAAATGTTAGGGAGGGGAATCTCAATTGTAAAAATGTAATAGAGATAGGGCTCGTATTTTGTTACCGCTTTCCCTTATGTGATTTAGACTGTTTATGTGGCATGTATGTTAGAACTTGTGATTGTGGAGTGGCTCCCACATATCACGCATAAGATAGGTAGAACCCATGATCATTACATGTTAGTATCATGCTAGGACATGTTATCTGTTTATGTGCTTGTTTGAATTGCATTTAAGTGTACTTGCATTAATCAAGACTAATAAAATTGGATAACATATATGTTGGTGAGGTCGAACCAACAAACTCTTCGGTTGATTCGAAAATTCCCATTAAATATTAAGCTCATTTCGAATAATAGGTATTTAATTCGAGATGCAAATTTTGAATTAAATTCCTAGCATTCCATCAATAGGTTTTAAGTTTAGTAAGTGAAGCTAGTTATTGTCCGCGAGTCGTGGGATAGCTAGTGGAGCTTATTAGTTCTTAGTTACCTAATTGATCATTTTAAATGATCAATATTTCGTGGTTAATTTTGGCAAGGGCGATGTCCTCGAGTCGTGGGTCGTTCGAACTAAGTTTTAATCATGATCTTATGATTGATGGGTCTAGCTTAACGCCTAAGTAAATATGGATGTCGCACGAGTCGTGGGTCCAAATTGAAAGATAGGTGATGCAAAACAATTACTAAGATTTCTAAAGGTGTTAGAATTGGTAAGTTGTACCTACCTAGGGTTTTACTTAGAATGTCCTCGAGTCGTGGGTTCGAGGTAAAATGATTAGGATCTTAGTACCCATTGGGAAACGCGTTCCTCTTAGATCTTTGGGAATTATAGATCTTTGAAAAACAGTGGGAGCTACATTAGATTAAAGACCTTATCTTTTGTATATCGTTATAATTCAGCATGCTCACATTTTTCTCTGCTTAGCATCTAGGTTGTAGTTCTGTGATTCTCTACAATATGAAATGCAAACCCATTCGTATCCATCCTTAAGTCAAAAGAGTTGACTAAGTCCTAACTAACTCTGATTGGCTTCGGACCCTAAAATTCGTTTTAGATTCCGAATAGAGAAAGGCGTTCTCTAAAGGGCGAAGTTTTCAATTGTGAAAATTCGACCCGGGCCAAAAGAGAAGCAATCTGAGGTGAATGGATTTCTTCAAACCACTTAAGAGCAATTGAACCACCTCATAAAAATGTTACAAGGTATAACATTATGGAATTATTCAAATATTCCAAATGAGAAAACAAGTGCACACGAACAAGGTCTGAAGATCTTATTTGAAGATCTTGTGGTCTCGATCATTAACTGAGAAAAGAGTTCTCAATGCACTGATTGCTTACATTGCTTCCACCATCATTCAAACCCTTTATGCTCAACTAGAATGATGCTAATGTAGCATAGTTAATCATTTAGTTGATAATGGTTGAGAGCATCCTTAAGAAGGAACAAAAGGTTGTGATGGTTAATTCTTCTTCTAGACTCACTAAGTTAAAGGCTTGAAGGCCTAAAGAAGAAGAAACCCTTAAGAGCCCAATGGAGGGGCATGTAAGGGGTACGCCCAAAAGATATTAGAGATCAAATTGGACGTTTGCTTCTATGGTAGCAAATAAGGACTTTGAAAGGGAACTGCAAAGAGTATGAGTACTCTGAAATGTTACCTCGTTTAGTAATTCTACTAGGAATAGAATTCACAAGTCTTGAGTTGATTCTGCATAATCTGTTATGCAAAGACTCAAAGCACTAATGTTCTGAACATACAACGAGATAACAAAAGTAAGTGAGATGACAAAGCTTTGAATTACTTTGGAACGTTGAGAGATAAAAGGATTAGCAAGTTAGACATCTTAGGATCATTTTACGAAAATGAACCTAGAGAGTTAACTTCCTATGAATCCTGTCTTGAAGGGAAACGTTCCCGAAACATAGTTTAGGTGAAACGTGGAACGTGCCAAAATTCTAGTGGATTTTGATCCATGATGATGAGTGTAAGATGCTTAATGTAAGCACTAGATACAATCGCCAGTTTAATCATTATGAATGAATGTACTTGTTGAAGTACAAATTCGAAACTTATATGAAATTCTTAGAATTTCAAAAGGAGGTTAGGAACCGAAGTAGTCATAAGTTATAGGTAAATCGATATGATCGAGATAGCCAATATCTTAGCAACTAATTCCTTAGTCATCTTAGAGATAATAGGATTATCTCTCAGTAAACTAATTCGAGAACACCTTAGTGTTTTCGAATGAGGGAATGAAACCTAATAGGATATGGTCCATTCCATAGAAAGCTTTACTGACTTATAATCATTCTAGGAATAAACTCCTAGAATATGCAGTTAGAGATTTTGAATTTAGTGCCTTCCAAAATCAGTCTATTAGTTGCACTATACAATGTGGCATACTAAATTCCCTAATTATTCTTGTCCAAGAATTTAATAGAATCCTCTTAAGTGAAGAGGATAGTGGGAGATAAGCTTGAAACGAGTTCAAGTTTATACAACAATGTAGGATATCGTTTCTGTGATTCCCTTGAACAAAAGTTATTTGTCTCAAGGAATGTACCTTTCTTAAGGAATCGTTCCTATAGAACAAGAAAGGCAAGCAAGCATACCTCAAAGAAATTTGAGGATAAATATCCACGCCACATATAGAAGAAACGAGCCCATCTGATAAAACTTAGCCAAATTTTAGAGTATGTACACGTGTGAAACCCTTCTCTTAAGACGCGTTTAGAACGCGTTCCTAGATAGCCAAGGAATTACTTGAAGAGGAGACATTGTCAGATTTGGAATCTGAGTAGTGTAAGCAAGCCTTGAAATCCAATATGGATTCCATATACTCAAACCAAGTTTTGACCTTGGTTGATCCACCTGATAGGATCAAGCTAATAGAGCATCGAGTAAATGGAAAGCATTACAACCTCCTTGACGGTTGAAATGCAAAAGTCCATTTGGATTGTATTTACCACATCCTCATATTCTGACTCTGAGATATGATAAATGAATATGAGAACTATCTTGTTCAATATGAGATTGAAAGAGACTAAAATAAGGTATTTGAATAAATCTCATATTCAGTGGGAGTATGCATAAGGTATGCAAATCCCTAAAGTCAATCTGTGGATTGATAAAGGCTTCTAGGAGTTAGACAATTCGATTCCATAGGATAGTCAAATCGTTTGACACAGATGGAAGTCGAATAAGTCTAAAAGTGTACATATGATAGTTAGTGATGTAAGAGTCAATTTTGGTTCTTTAGAAGACGATGTCCTTCTCATTAGGAATGTCAAGGATAATGTGAAAGTTACCAATTCTTGTTTAAGAAGCAATTTGACATGAAAGATCTTAGTGATTATCCTAAATTCTCGACATTCAGATCTATAGAAGATAGATCTAAGAGTATAAATGGATTATCACAAAATGAGTACATAACCACGGTACTAAAAGGAGTTTAGTATGGACAATGGAACATCTCTTTTAAAGAGTATGTGTCCTAAGATAACTTTAAGAAAGTTAGAATGTCCAAAATCCCTTTAAGTGAGAGGGTGCATAATGTATGAAATGTTATGTACTAGACTTGATATGGCGCAACACTAAGCGTAGTGGGTCGAATCTAATATGACCTCAGAGAAGGTCATTAGATTTCTGTAAATGATGTCAGAGTACTTAAGAAGAAATGAGGATATGTATTAGTTTACAGAGCCCAAAAGATCTTGTTGTTAGAAGGATATTTGATGTAACCGTTCATCAAACATAGATGATTATGATATCATTGAAAGGATACAACTTCCACCAGAATGGTAATGCAATGTGTTGGAAAAGGGTTCCAAGGACGGACATTGCAAAACTCGACTATCGTAGTTGAGAACTTAGTCGTATTATGTAATGTTAAGTTAAGTGTTTGGGTAAGAAACTCCATCTAACTGGTTAGATGAAGTTCCTAGCATGAAACAACTCATTTATCATATTGTATGATAAAATGAATGGTTGCTCAAGTAAGAGAACCAAGACCTCACCAAGAGACTGAACACGTGATTACGAATCACTTTATAAGGAAAAGGTGTTTCCTAAGAGATGTGTAAACAAGAGGGTCACATCAACAGAGAATATGACAGATCCACTTTGGAAACGCCCAATGTCAATAGGCTCTCAAAGTGCATCTTGAGAAGATGAGACTTAGAGTACCTAAATGGCTTTTACGGGCAAGTGGGAGATTGTTAGGAATAGTGCCCTAGAAAGCCGATTCGACGTAATCTGCTTTAGGACTTTTCTTGTATCACAGACAATCTTTGAATAATATACGATTGATTATAGGCAAACACTTCTTTATATGCCAATACGTGTTTTGTGTGTTTCCATTACGTGCGCATGTATGAGAACTCCCCTAATCCTGATGACTTTAGGACTCTACCATAACGAGCCCTATATCACATAAGTCATGATTAGTAAAATACTCCAAGCCTATGAGTCCTACAGACAGTGGGAGTGTCAACCTGACTCCTCTAAGGCTTTCTTGTGGGATCACGCCCTTAAGAAGGACCACCTTGTTTCATGTAGGTGCAAAGTGTATAGTTGATACGTGCGTGATACATGAGGGTGCTTACTTTAATAAGTAAGTTCACTGAGGTACCCCATGTGAGAAGATTCCTAAATGGGAAAGGAAGTTTCTATTTCAGGAAATGGAAACTTCCAGATTAGGAAATATCTCACGAGTCATTGATGTGATTAATTGATCCTTAGACTTGAGGTTCCATGTCACTTTATGAGCTAACTCTGTAGTCTTAGGTATAGGCTTTAAAGGGTGTCGCCTTAGATAACTGATTCAAGGCTTATGCTGGGGCTGCACAAGTGACTCATGAAAGTTAATGAGAATCAAGAAAGGACCTACACTTGCGTTTGCAAGGTGATCTCTTATTGTGTAAGTCATTCATATGCCATATGGAGTCCTTGGCCAAGGCAGTAGATCAAGACATCAAGAAAAGGGTTTCTTGGATTGAGATCAAATGGATATGAAATGCACTTAGCTTTAAGACCGGATTATTAGGGTTCTGATTATTCCCTTACCCTAGATCTTGGTTGAGAGATAATAAGTAGGAGGATTGTATCTCACATGAATCAATGACTTAAAGGTTCTGTCGAATCCGAACATTCCAATTCAGCTAGGGGTTAAACACCTGTTGCTAGACTATGGTCGTTTAATCTGTGGACTGATTAATTAATTAGTGAATTAATTAATTAGGGTCACTGCTAATTGAATTGAGAATCTAGAAAGTCACACACAACAACTTGGTTACATGAGTTGAGGCTTTAAAATGATTAAACGAGTTAATCGGGCCAAGGGGGTTCCACACGTGTGAACCACACGTGTGGCTCACGTGAGTGACACGTGTCCTTGTGACACGTGTCTCACACGTGTGTAAATATATGTGTATATTTATTTATGTGTTAAATAATTAATGTGATTAATTATTTAATAGACTTTGGTTTAATTTTGAATTAAAAAGAAAGTCCTATTTTGGAGAAAAATAATCTAGTTAATTAATTGTGAATTAATTAATTAGATAAAATAAGTTATTTATTTTAAATAAATAAAGTATAAAATTATCCAAAAATAGTTTGGATATTTTTAGCTCTCTTGAAAGTTGATTTGAATTTGAATTCAAAGTCAAAGTCAAAATTACTTGATGATCAAGTAATAGGAGAGAGGGACCAAATCCTTAGTCCATAAGGACTAGGATTTTCGGTCCTCCCATTCTTATAAATAGGGGAGCTCGAGCTCCCCTTAGAGCTAATCGAGAATTCTTTTGGTTCATGTGTCGAACACCATCCTTTCTCCAAGATAAACTAAACCCTAGGTTAAGCCTAAACACTAACTAGAGAACTAGCATCCTTACTAGTTAGATTGTAGCCAAGTTGGTGGACTATCTCTAGAGAGCTTCAAGTTAGAAGTTTTGAAGATTCGAGCTTTACCAAGGAGTGGGGATCAAGCAAAACGACCAAAAGGGATGATGAAACGATTCTGAACCCAACAGAAAACGAGTGAAAAAATCGAACCAAAGAAGATGGCGAAAACCGTTCGTCCATATCCTGAAGGATGAATTTTTTCACGAGGGTTTTATGGCTGGCAGATTTCTACTTTCGCAAAACTGGTTTTCCAAGGGAGTTTCAATCATGCCTTTATCGTTTCATGTTTCTTTCTTTATGTTATACTGTTAAGAACTTCCCTAACATGATTTGAATCTAGGTTGGTGTGGATTGTTATCCCTACAATGGATTCTGAAGTAGAAAGAGACTTTCAAGGAACGGGTTGACATTACTGCATGAAGCGCGTTTGAGGGCGGCTCAAAACGTGTCAAGAAAGCTACTACCCAAGTGAGTTTCTTGATCTCTACGAATTTGGATACACGATTACGAGTTCAAGATCCTTTTGTTGGAAAAATTTTTAAATTTCCACTGCTTTCTGATTCCTGTTTTCCAACAGTACCCTCACTCTAATCCAAGGAGAGGCTTATTCTTGGTGGGAAAGTACCAAGATTGTTTTAGATGCCGCAGAAGAAGAAGTCACATGGGAGGTTTTCATTAGGGAATTCAAGAACAAGTTCATTCCTCCTTCATCTCGCACTAGGAGACTTAAGGAGTTCACGGAGCTCAAACAAGGGAATAGATCGGTGGCCGAATATATAGCTAAGTTTGAGAGATTGTCTAAATATGCACCTAACATCACCGGTGATGATTTTCATAAGGCTATGCAATTCGTACAGGGTCTGAGGCCGGACATTCAAGCTGCAATAGAAGCTGTTAATACTAGTACTTGGAAGAAGGCTACCCAAAAGGCCTTGAAAGTGGAAGACTCGGTAAATGCTCGAAGATCTATTTATAGGTCGAGTCAGGGTTCCAGCTCGGGATTAAGGTCGAATTATAATTCAGGGAAAAGGCCAATCACCTATGATAACCCTCCACCGCAGTCTAAGGGTCCAATGAAGAAATTCAAGCCTCAAGTGCCATAAGTACCGGTTCAGAAAGCTCCTTGGGCCATGCCTGCCACACCACCACCTACGGGAAAACCGGGATGTTCTTATTGTGGGTGGCCTACCCACACCTATGAGAATTGCCGGCGTCGCCTGAATCTTTGTCTGATTTGTGGGAAGGCCGATCATAAAGTAGATACGTGTCCAGATAAACAGGATCCACTTCCTGGGGGTCAGTGGCCGCTTGTTAGAGCCCGTGCTTATGCCTTGGAGGGCGAGGAAGCGGATGCCGATGTGGACCCCGCTGCCGTTGTTGAAGGTACCATTTGCATTCATGGCACGAACATACATACTTTGTTTGATCTGGGGGCTACCCATTCTTTTATCTCTTGTGATATTTCTATGGAATTGCCTCTATGTGTTACTCTTTCCTCTGCTTATTATGTTGTGAGTACTCCTTTTGGTGGTAGTGTAAAAACTAACCGGGTTTTTAGAGAGGTGCCGGTGAGTATTGAGGGTCGGGTCTTTTCCACGGATTTCATTGAATTATCTATGTCTCGGTATGGATCTATCTTGGGTATGGATTGGCTTTACAAGCACTGTGCTACTGTTGATTGCCGGGCTAAGAGAGTCCAGTTGGGTTCAGAAATTATAACGGGTCGAAGTTCTAAAACCGTGCCTTTATTATGTTTCTCGGAAGCTCAAAAATTGGTTTGTGATGGGGCTACGGGATTTATAGCTTACATTCTTAATCAATCCAAGGATCAGATGAAGTTAGAAGAGACAGAAGTGGTTAAGGAGTTTCCCGAAGTGTTTCCGGAAAATTTAGATTCATTGCCGCCGGAAAGGGAGATAGAATTTGTGATTGACTTGTATCCGAATGTTGAGCCGTATTCTAAAACTCCATATCGGATGGCTCCGGCAGAGTTGAAGGAGTTAAAGGTGCAACTTGAGGGTCTCTTGGAAGTCGGATATATTAGACCGAGTTCATCGCCGTGGGGAGCGCCGGTATTATTTGTGAAGAAGAAAGATGGTACTTTGAGGATGTGTATTGATTATCGGGAGTTGAATCGGATGACATTTAAGAATAAATATCCTCTTCCACACATCGAGGAGTTATTTGATATACTCCAAGGATCAAAAGTTTATTCGAAGCTTGATTTAAGACAAGGGTATTATCAATTACGGATCCGAGCTGAGGATATTCCAAAGACAGGCTTCAATACGAGATATAGGCATTATGAATTCGTGGTTATGCCTTTTGGTTTGACAAATGCTCCCGCCGCTTTCATGGATATGATGCATAGAATTTTCCGGCCTTTTCTTGATAAGTTTGTTGTGATCTTTATCGATGATATTCTGGTTTTCTCTAAGTCGGTTGAGGAACATGCAAGACACCTTGAACTCGTATTGAAAACTTTGAAGGAACACCAATTGTTTGCAAAATTTAGTAAATGCGAGTTTTGGATTGACCGAGTTTCCTTCTTGGGCCATATTATTTCGGGGAATGGATTAGAAGTTGATCCTTCCAAAATTGAGGTGGTAATGAAGTGGGAGAGACCAAAGAATGCCTTCGAGATTAAAAGTTTCTTAGGATTGGCGGGTTACTATAGGATGTTCGTACAAGATTTCTCTAAAATTGCCGCTCCTTTGGCTCGGTTAACAAAGAAAGATGTTAAGTATGAATGGAATGAAAGTTGTGAAAGGAGTTTCAATGTTTTGAAACAGAAATTGGTTTCAGCCCCGGTTCTAAGTCTTCCAAAGGGTTTAGAAGGATATGCAGTTTATACGGATGCATCTAGAGAAGGTTTGGGATGTGTTTTAACTCAGAATGGCAAAGTTATTGCTTATGCTTCCCGGAAGTTGAAGGATTATGAGAAGAACTATCCGACACATGATTTAGAGCTTGCCGCGATAATATTCGCACTTGGAAAATGGAGACATTATTTTATGGAGTAACCTTTGAAATTTTTACGGATCATAAGAGTCTCCAATATTTATTTACACAGAAAGATCTTAATTTGAGGCAACGGAGATGGATGGAATGGTTAGAAGATTATGATTGTGTGATCAAGTATCATCCCGTGAAAGCTAATGTAGTTGTCGATGCATTAAGCCGAAAAGTTGGTGCTTCGAATTTGGAGTTGGGAGGAAGTGGTAAGATCGAGCCTATTGTGATAAAAGCCCGGGTATTTAATATCTCGATTCAACCAAAATTGAAATCTAGATTGTTCGAGGCTCAAGGAAAGGACCCGGAAGTGCAAAAGCTAGTTGCTAAAGCAAGAGAGGATCCGGAAAGTCCATTTGGGTTTGATGAAGCTGGTTTTCTTCACTTCAAGAAGCGAGTGGTGGTACCCGATGAATTGAAAAAGGTGTTACTCGAAGAAGCTCATAGATCGGCGTATTCGGTACACCCGGGAGGAAACAAAATGTATAAGGATCTGAAGCAATTTTACTGGTGGCGTGGATTAAACAAAGACGTGGCCGAGTTTGTGAGGTGTTATTTAACGTGTCAGAAAGTAAAGGCTGAACATCAAAAGCCGGGAGGTCTCTTACAGCCGTTGCCTATCCCCAAGTGGAAGTGGGAACAGGTGACAATGGATTCTATATCCGGATTACCTAGAGTGAAAGGTGGCTACGACGGTATTTGGGTGATTGTTGATCGGTTAACGAAACCTGGTCATTTCTTACCGGTCCGAATGTCTTTCAAGATTAGAAAGTTGGTCGAGATTTATAATAGAGAGATTGTTCGCCTCCATGGGATTCCAGTGAGTATTGTTTCGGATAGAGATCCCCGCTTTACTTCTAAGTTGTGGCGAGAATTACAAGATATTTTGGGAATGAAGCTTCAGTTTAGCACGGCTTTTCATCCTCAAACCAATGGCCAATCTGAAAGGGTGATACGATATTTGGAAGATTTGCTCCGATCATGTGCCTTGGATTTTCAAAATTCGTGGTGTGACCAACTTCCGTTGATTGAATTTGCGTATAACAATAGCTATCAATCTTCCATCGGCATGGCCCCGTATGAATTACTTTATGGTCGAAAATGTCGATCTCCGTTATTCTTTGATCTAGCGGAGTGGAAATGGACGAAACAAGAAGGGGTCAAGAAAGGAGAAAAACTTGAAAGAACTTCTAAAGCCGTGGAAGCCATGATTGAGAAGTTCAGCTCATACAACAACGGATGAAGGTTGCCCAAGATAGGCAGAAAAGCTACGCCGATATTCGCCGGAGGGATCTTCAGTTTGAAGTTGGAGATCGAGTTTTCTTGAAAGTATCTCCAAGAAAGGGATTTTCTCGTATTGAAAAAGGAGGAAAGCTTAATCCTCGTTATTTGGGTCCGTTCGAGATTCTTGAGAAAATTGGAGAAGTGGCTTATAGATTGGACCTACCTCCTAATCTTAGCGGGATTCACAATGTTTTTCATATATCGCAGCTAAGGAAATATTATCCGGATGAAACCAAAATTCTCCCCATTGAAGAGGTTGAGTTGGAGCCAAATCTATCCTTTATTCAGCAACCGATTAAAGTTTTAGACAGGAAGTATCAAGAGTTGAGAAATCGGCAGATTCCTATGGTCAAGGTTTTATGGAGAAGTGATAAATTCGTAAGAACTGAAGGCCTAAGACCGCTTATTCCTTTTCGAAAGCTGCCCGCGAATGCCCTTCTTACTAGGCTGACAGCAGTGAGGTCGAATCCCAGGGGAAATCCCTTTAGAAAATCGGAGAAAGCCCGGGTGGACCAATGTAGCAGATTATCGGCATCTCAGAAGGTTTGGAACCCTATCGTTTTTTTGAATTTAGTTTAATATATAATAAGAATAAGCTAAGGGAGTTGGGAATCGCAAGAATGGGGAAGTCCTCCATTGAATAGGGTGAGAAAGACATGAAGAAATGACTTGGGAAACGGAAGAGAAGATGAAAAGGTTCCATCCAGAATTGTTTATTTCCGATCAGTGAATCTGGGGACCAGATTCTTCTAAGGGGGGGAGAGTTGTAACGCCCCAAATTCCGGAAGTTCAGGTAAGCACGCCACGAGCGGGTCTTCGGGAATTGGGAGGTTTAAATTTAAGTATTTCATTCAATTAATTGCCCTTTTGTTATATTATCTGCATGACATTTCTATGCATTTACATGAATCGTCATTTATATGAATTATATGAACTAAGTGATTTAATTGAATTGAATGTCCTTGATTGATTTTTTTTTTGTAAATTCTTGGATTTAATTATATTTCATGACTTGGAGCTAAGTGGCCTTTTTGTGTAGGGATAGAACTTAATTGAATTAATTCAAATGAGAGAGGGACTTGTTTGCAAAATGTGGTGATTCATCTAATTCTTGGAAGACTTTAGATTAATTAGCTTTATATTACATTGTATGTATACATTCCTCTCATACACTTGATCATTATATTTCATCCAATTTCTTCACACACACACACACACCATATACCGATTAAAACACCAAGGAGAAGGAGGAAATTTTATCTCATTTTCAAGCTAAATTCTTGAAGGATCTTGAAGCTAGAAGCATCATCATCATTATCTCTTCACTTCATCTCATTTCTTGCTTGAATTCAAGGTAAACACGGAATTGGATAAATCTTTTGATTGGTGAATGAGTAGGGTTCATGAGTTATATGATGGATTCTTGCAATATTTGAGCTAGGAGCATGATTAGGATGATTATAATGGAAGTTTTCATGAATACCTTGAAGTATATGGAAGTTGGAAGCATGTGTATATGGGGTTTTGAATGATGAATTCTTGATGATTGATGCATGTTTCATGGTTTATATGCTACCTAAATGATGTCTTTAAGTTATATACATATTATATGTTTGTTTTGGAGCATTTTGGTTGAGTTTGCTTTGGGTTTTCATTCCTTTTCTTTCTTCCCCGAAGCTACCCCTATTCTGTCCCTTTTTCCATCTCTGGAATAGTACCCGGCGGGTACTTTTTGTGCATAAAAAGTACCCGGATGGGTACTTTTGTCCCGTAAAGCTTCTAGACAGCTTTACCCGGTCGGGGAACTTTTCCCTTGAATTTTACCCGGACGGTTACTCCCTCATCCGAACTCCAAATGACCTGATTTTTGATTCGTTGGAAAGATCGTGAAGTCTAGAACAATCTCCAACTGGAATCATCTCAATATCTTTCCTAGTTTGTGAGATATAATCAATTATTTTTGGTGTCGCTGCTTTACCGACAAACTGCATTCACCCAACTTCAAGCCTACTCCATTTTCTCCTCGCTTTGAACTAGAAAACGAGCCATATACCATTTTAAAGGTATACTTGTCTAGTTTCATTCACAACAAACAAAACCCAATTCCAATCTCTAGAACTTTAGATATTTCCCTTTTTCCACAGCTTGGTCATTTTAAAAAATTGCCGATTTTTGCCAAACTTCACCAAAACCCTTGTTATTGCGTTCCTTTCACTTTCTTGGCTCCCATATGTGACTTATATAACTTTTATGCTTACTTAATTGATAATTATGCTCCTATTTGACACTTCTTGATACTTTATTTGGGAATTTTGGCAGATTCATAATAATTATTGATTGTAAACACATGATTGACATCGCATGATTTTACCGTTCGTCTTAAATGGTTCATATGAGTCGAGTCTCACGTGCACTTGTCCTTCTTACACAGATCACGGTCCCGGAGTCGAGGAGCCTGCTCTTTAGAGTTTCTTTCCACTTTTGTTGGTTGGTGAAGGTGAGGTTTTAATTTCTAGTTATGGAACCCTTACAACCCTTACGTGATTTTTGGCTAAAACGTATCTATATATCTATAGTTTTCGAACGTTATGATTTTCAAATGATTTCACGAAAATGGAGTGATTGATCGACGAATTGATTGTTTTGGCGAGTAACTATTGTTCACGTTGGGCCTGAGGGAAGTGTATTGAGCCAACCGGGAAAGCAAGGGCTGACGGGTAACTCTTGCACTATCCTCACCATTGTGGGATCACTTCTGAATCCACCAGGAGGTTTGGTGGAGGAAGAAATCCCGTGCGCGGGAGTCATATTCCCGACGTACACCATGATTGGATGGCTGGGTCTTACAAGCCCGCCATCACCCGGAGGAAGAAGGATTTATTGATTGAAATTGCTAATTGTGCACGGAATTGTTTGTGTGATCACCTAATCCACTAATAAATTGAAGTATTATACACAGTCGGTGAAAGGTTGGAGATTTTCCCTCACTCGCTGGGCTACAAATTGATTGTATTGAATTGACTGAATTGATAAAATGGATTAGTTGTAACGTCGGGCGATATTATCTCTTCTTTTCTAAATCGTGTTGTTATTTTCCAAAATTATTACCCGAGATTATAACTTGTATGTATGTGCGCAAATATTTATTTATACCCCTCGCTCAGTCCGTGTTGGACTGACACCTCAACCTTTCAGCTTTTGCAGGTTCGTGCTAGACGGGAATTAGAGTCTAGCCTGTCTTTTATTCGGGTCTAGTACTTCACCTTCATATTTTAGCTCATGTATTGATACTTCTTATATTTTGTATTATGCCTTACCTAATGTTGGAGGTGATATTGTATTGTATGAAATGTTGGTATCTATTAATAAATACGTAAATATGGTACCTATAAGTATTGAATGTTATTGCTTCCGCTTTTATTGATACAATTGTTTAGTGGTATTAATTGAGGGTACCCGCCTAGCTTTTGAGTTTTATTGTCTCCCATTCACTATAGTTTCGGTTCATGTATGAATTGCCCATTTCATATGTGGATTGAGGCTATAGTGCGGGGGATGTGGCGCCTAGCGTTCCGGGTGCTACAAAAACAAGACGAAAGAACGACAAGAAAGAGAAGAAACGAGAAGAAAAGAAAAATTAGTTCTAAGTTATAGTCGTTAGCTTGACTTTGCAATCCTGATTAGTTTACAGGATTCAGCAACACACGCGAAGTGTGTTTTTCTATGGGCTCGCCAACTAGATACGGTTTCAATCTCTGTCCATTTACTACAAACGTGCCCGAACCTTCATTTCCTATCTCCACGGCTCCACTTGACATCAACCTAATAACACAAAATGGACCGGACCAACGGGACTTCAATTTCCCTGGAAAGAGCTTCAACCTAGAGTTAAATAATAAAACCAATTGGCGTACTTCAAACTCTTTCTCTCGGATATGCTTATCATGTCATCGCTTTGTTCTCTCTTTATAAAGTTTGGCATTTTCATACGCTTTGAGTCAGAATTCCTCTAATTCATGCAATTGCAAAGCTCTCTTCTCGCCGGCTAGCTTCATATCAAAATTAATGGTCCTGATTGCCCAATATGCCTTATGTTCGAATTCCAAAGGCAGATGGCACGGTTTCCCATAGCTAGGTTAAACAGGGAAGTACCGATAGGTGTCTTATAAGCCGTCCTATATGCGCATAGTATATCATCCAACTTAGATGCCCAATCCTTCCTCGAGCTACTGACAGTTTTTTCCAAAATCTGCTTAATCTCCCTTTTGGAAATTTCAACTTGCCCACAAGATTGGGGATGATATGGGGTCACCACTTGATGGTGAACTCCATACTTCTTCAAAAGAATCTCTAGAGGCTTATTGCAGAAGTGAGAGCCTCCGTCACTAACAAGAGCTCGAGGAACTCCAAATCGACTGAAAATATTCTTCTTCAAAAATCTCAATATAACCTTGGAATCATTCGTGGGTGACGCTATGGCTTCAACCCACTTAGATACGTAGTTAACTCCCACCAGAATGTACTTATTTCCATTGGACGACGGCAAGAGACCCATGAAATCAATGCCCCAGACATCAAAAAGCTCAATCTCAAGAATATACCTCAGGGGCATCTCATTTTTCTTTCGTATATTACCCGTCCTCTGACATGAATCACACTTAGTCACAAACTCGTGTGCATCCTTAAACAGTGAAGGCCACCAAAATCCAGATTGTAACACTTTTGCAGCTGTCTTGCTCGCGCTAGCGTGACCTCCATAAGGACTGGAATGGCAATGATAAAACACCTCCTCAATCTCATCCTATGGTACGCATCTTCTCACCAAGTGATCGGAGCAGTGTCTAAAAAGCAACAGCTCCTCCCAATAGTAATACTTTGCATCTGAAAGAAATTTCCTCTTCTGGTGGAAACTTAAGTCGGGAGGTACAATTTTACTAACCAAGTAGTTCACAAAATCTGCATACCACGGTACTCCAGAATCTACCTTAAACAACTGCTCATCTGGGAAACTCTCCACTATAACCTCTTCTTTATCCTCATCTCTCTCCTCAATTTCCAATCTTGACAAATGGTTAACTACCACATTTTTTGTGCCCTTTTTGTCTCTAATCTCCAAATCAAACTCCTGAAGTAACAATATCCACCTAATGAGGCGCGGTATGCTATCTTTCTTGGACAAGGGGTACTTGATAGCAACATGATCAGTATATACCATAGTTTTTGAACCTATCAAATAAGAACGAAACTTGTCAAAAGCATGTACAATAGCTAACAGTTTTTTTTTTAGTGGTGGCATAATTAAGTAGTGTATCATTAAGTGTTTTGCTAGAATATGCAATAACATGTAAACGTTTCTCCCTTCTTTGGCCAAGGACAGCTCCTATGGCCAAGTCACTAGCATCACACATTAGCTCAAACGGCAAACTCCAGTCTGGTGCCACTATAATGGGTGCTGAAGTAAGTTCTTTCTTCAACCTGTCGAAAGCAATCAAACAGTCATTATCAATGATAAACTCAGCATCCTTTTGTAAAAGCTTACAAAGTAGTAAGGTGATTTTGGAGAAATCCTTAATAAACCGGCGATAAAATCCGACATGACCAAGGAAACTCCAAACTCCCTTAACATTAGTTGGTGGTGGCAACTTCGCAATCACTTCAATTTTGTCCTTGTCAACTTCAATTCCTTTTTCCGAAATCCTGTGGCCTAACAGAATTCCTTCCTTTACCATGAAATGACACTTTTCCCAATTCAGGACTAGATTTGTCTCTTCACATCTCTACAGAACTTGAGTTAAATTCTGTAAACAAGATTCAAAAGAAGAACCAAACACAGAAAAATCGTCCATAAATATTTCCATGGTACGCTCAATAAAATCAGAAAAAATGGCCATCATGTATCTTTGAAACATAGCAGGGGCATTACACAATCCAAAGGGCATTCTCCTAAAGGTGAAAGTACCATAAGGGCAAGTAAAAGTGC
Source organism: Lantana camara (assembly GCA_037501455.1). NCBI lineage: Eukaryota > Viridiplantae > Streptophyta > Magnoliopsida > Lamiales > Verbenaceae > Lantana > Lantana camara. Next base: position 60,001,139 of record CM074858.1, read on the forward strand.
ATTTTTCCTGGTCTTCCGGAGCTATAGCTATCTGATTATAACCTGAATATCCATCCAGAAAACAGTAATATGCATGACCGGCTAATCTCTCTAGCATTTGATCAACGAAAGGAAGAGGAAAGTGATCCTTCCTTGTCACAGTGTTTAGTTTCCTGTAATCAATGCAAACTCTCCATCCCGTGACTGTGCTAGTGGGAATCAATTCATTATTCTCATTTTTAACTACAGTCATCCCTCCTTTCTCAGGCACAACCTGAACAGGACTAACCCATTTGCTGTCCGAGATGGGATAAATAATCCTGGTATCTAACAGTTTTATTACCTCAGCCCTAACAACTTCTTTCATGTTGGGGTTTAACCTGCGTTTGTGTTCTATAGAGGGTTTATGCTCGTCTTCCATCAAGATCTTATGCATTCAAATAGCTGGGCTAATCCCCTTAATGTCGGAAATAGTCCATCCTATGCTCTTTTATGAGCCCTCAACACCCTTAATAAAGCATCTAGTTGCAATTCAGATAATTCAGCAGAAACAACAACAGGCAATGTATCAGACTCACCTAAGAATGCATACTTCAAATGATTGGGGATGGGTTTCAATTCCAAGGTAGGTGCCTTAACAATTGAAGGGGGAGGAGTGGGCTTACCTGTACCCAACTCCTCATAAACAAACCTTTGTCGGAATGGTACGAATGGAGTTGCCTCAAGTTCTCTCGAATTAGCAGCAATTTCTTCAAGTAATTCCTCTCCATCTATTCTCTGTTCCCATCCCTGCAAACATAATTCAAGGGGGTCATCTTACATTGTTGAAACTGAAATAAAATCATCTACCATGAAACACTGCTCTCCCACTACTGGTCCCTTCATGATTTTGAACAGGTTAAACTCCACTTGCTCTTCCCCCACTCTTAGGGTTAGCAATCCATTCTTTACATCAATCAATGCTTCGGCTGTGGCAAGGAAAGGTCTTCCTGGAATCAATGGCATATCTCGGTCCTCTTCTATATCAAGCACAATAAAATCCATCGGGAGATAAAACTTCCCGACCCTCACAAGGGCATTATTTAAGATTCCAGTGGGATATGTAATTAATCGATCAGCTAATTGAAGTGACACTGTAGTTGGTTGCAGATCCTCTAAACCCAACTTCCTGCAAATAGATAAAGGCATTAGACTTACACTTGCACCAAGATCGTATAAAGCTTTATTGAAAGCTAAACTGCCAATAGTACAAGGGCTAGAGAAACTCCCTGGGTCCTTAAGCTTCGGGGGAAGCTTATGCTAAATAATAGCGCTGCACTCCTCAGTAAGTGCAATGGTGGCATACTCCTCCGATTTTCTCTTGTTAGAGAGGATCTCCTTCAGAAACTTAACATAGGTCGGCATTTGTGCTATTGCTTTTGCAAAGGGAATATTAATATGTAACTCCTTGTAGATGCTGAAAAACTTCTCAAACTGTTTCTCCAATTTCTGCTTCTGTAATCTTTGGGGAAAGGGAACCGGTGGCACATATTCCATGGGTGCCACATTCACCTTTGGCTTTGAAGGGGGCTATTCCTTTTTCTCCACTACAATTCCCTCCTTAGTCTCAACTGCTCCTTCAGTCTCCTTCCCAACAGTGTTGTCTACATCAGAATCTTTAGGCAACTTTGGGCCTTCGTATTTCTTACCACTTCTCAAGGCTATGGCCTTGCACTATTCCTTATGATTGTTTTCGGGTTGATCCTGCAACATCCCTTGGCCTCTTGTATTCAATGACTGGGCTATCTGACCGATCTGAGTCTCCAAATTCTTATTCTGGTTCACCACCTGCTCTACTTGAGTTTCCAATTTCTGAAATTTGTCTGAAAATATTGTTATAAATTTTTCAAGTGCAGCCTCCCATCCCTGTTTCTATTCCAGAAAGGGTTAAGTATGAGGTATGTATTGTAACACCCGAGCGTAAGGTGTCACATCCCCCGCACCGAGACCCGACCCGAATATGAAATGAACGATCCATACCCGAGCTAAATCACGGCGAACGGGGACAAACACACACTCTATGCTAGGCGGGCTAACCCTTAACCATACGAATCAGAGAAAATCAATAAAGCGGAAGCAATAAACGAGCAAAGCATATCATATATATACCACGAGCATCCAAGCTCCAAAATATAATTCATATACATCAATGCAAGCCATCACGGTCCAAAACATGTGTACGCTCCAATAACATATCCATATACAATAATCAAAAGGGTGAGATGTAAGTGTAAGACCAAAATACAGAGCTAGAGACGAATGCAAGACCTAGGACTCGTATTCCCGCCTAGCTCTCTCGACACCTGCACCAAACAGCTGAAAACCAAACGGGTTCAGTCCAAAAGGGACCGGCGGGTATAAAACATTGGCATAAATATAATATATAACTAAATTTAAACAATCACATGCAGATTATAATCCCAAGCGAGGTTTTAGAAACGGTTCCCAAGTGGGAGAAATAGAGGAATCATCGAAAGGGATTATAATGATCAATTTTACAATAGGTCATTAGTGGCCCGGCGAGTGGGCGTGCATCAACTCCAACCAACACCATGTGTGATTCAATCAATCATTCATTCATTAAGTCTTTCATGCATATTATTCTTTTGTGCTCAATCAATCGATTCTATTCAATCGGTCATATACACCTTCTTCCTCCGGGTTGGTGGGCGGGCTTGCAAGACCCGTCCACCCAATCATTGGCCAAAAGGGGTTACATGACTCCCCAGATGGCACTCAGCTCCCTTTCCCCGCCAATCTCCTGACGAGGTCCGGTACCGCTGTTCAATAGTGGGAACTAGTGTGAGGGATCACCGTCAGCCCATGCTTCCTCGGATAGCCACTCACACTAAGAACCCCGGGCCCCAATCAGTGCAATCAATCAATCAATACTCGCCAAAACATTTGGTAGGAATCAAGAAATAAGGGTTTTACGTTTGCAATCGTTTACTCGATAAAAGACTCAATATATATATATACCGTATCACTTTGGCTTAAAGCTTTTCACATAGGGGGACATATCGGGTCGTTTTATCTAAGTAGTAGAGAAACCCACCTTGTACCGACAAAAGAAGATACGAAAGCCTCAAGGATTGGCCTTGTCTCCAACGGGATCGAAATCTGGGCAAGAAAAGTGAAGTGAGACTCAATATGACCAAATAAGACGCTCGGCAATGCAATGATCATAATATGAATGTATAAAAGATAAAATTATGCTATGAGATGATCATGAGCACTATTAAGAAATCAAATCATATAATCAAGTCATTCAATTCATTCGAGCCCATAATTCCACACTTCCAGACACATTGATTCAAAAACTTCATATAGAATTGAAGCACAAGTTAAAATACATTCAAATTGGAACCAAACAATTACATATATTCAGTTAAGTCAAATAACATTTAACACATATCTAATATATATAAAACACGTGCATGTACAGTAGCATGCAAACAAAATGCATGAGAAACAGAGGGTGACACGCCCGTGTCACCGAAATGCACTAAGCCGTGACACCCCCGTGTCACGGTACAGCGGAAAAACATACATGAAAATAAGGGGACACGCCCGTGTCACTGTTCGAAACAGAAAAAAAACAGGGCATTCAGCGTGACAGCAACAACAACCATCCAAACACCAACTTTCAACCAACAAATGCAATCAAAACTTGAATAAACATGTGACCATACTTAAAGCACAATAAAATCTAACATATAAACCCATATCATGCATTGATCAACAAGATTTCACCAAATGAAACCCATAAGCCAACCTATGGTCTAAGCTCCTAAACTTCACAACATGTGCATCAAACTTAAGCTCAAAGTTGCTAAACATGCTTCCGATAACGATTACACAAATCAACCCATACATACCAAAGCCCTAGCTACCACATAAATCCAAGAAATTCATCAAAGTTCCACAATTACCTCAAATGAAAGAAATGAGAGAAGAGAAGAAGAGATGATGTTGATGATGCTTGAATGTCCCCAAATCCCACAAAAATGAAGCTTGAGAGATGAAATCTTTCCCCCACTTTGGCAAGGGTTGGCTCGGTTGAACAAGGGAGGAGGAGCAAGTGTGTATGTAATGAATGTATGAAGAAAGGAAGAAAGGAACGTGATATGCTGCTTTGAAGGAGAAAAATTGGCCAAATTGCTATTAAATCCCTCCAATTTAATAAGTTATGCAAGTGAAACCCCAAGCTTTTGAAATGTAATCAATCAAATCCATGCAATTAGGTCCTCAAAGTTCATGAAATGCTCAATTAAGGTCATAACGAAATTAAATCAAGTTCGGGAAATTAATTCATGTTGCACCCAAGTTCACTTTATGCCATAAATATCAAGGTGTAAAGAATTCACAAAATACTTACCATTCAGTTACTCACACAATTCACAATTAGATAAATAGATAAGTATACTAACAACAATAAAATAAAGTAAATAATATTTAAGGTATTTAAAATAAGATACTATACACACACGAAAAATTATTTTGCGCAATTAGGTAAACAATTACGACATACCTGTACGGCCGAAATATCGGGGCGTCACAACCTCTCCCCCTTAAAAGAATCCGTCCTCGGATTCATTGATCGTCCGGAAACAATTCGGGATGAAACTTCCTCATTTTATCCTCCGTCTCCCACGTAGCCTCTTCTATTTTATCACTTCTCCATAACACTTTAACTAGTGGGATTTGCCGGTTTCTTAATTCTTGAAATTTCCGATCCAAAATCTTAACCGGTTTTTGAACGAAGGTGAGATTAGGCTCAATTTCTACCTCTTCCTCAGGTAGGATTTCGGACTCATCCGGATAATACTTGCGAAGCTGGGAGACATGAAATACGTTGTGGATTCCCGTCAAACTCGGGGGTAGATTCAAGCGATAAGCAGTATCTCCAACTTTTTCCAGAATCTCATACGGACCCAGATAGCGAGGATTCAACTTACCTCCTTTTCCAATTCTTGAAAATCCTTTTCGCGGCGAAGCTTTCAAGAACACCCTATCACCAACTTCGAACTGAAGATCCTTTCTCCATCGATCCGCATAGCTTTTCTGTCTATCTTGAGCCGCTTTCATTCTTTGTTGAATGATTTGAACCTTATCAATTGCAGCTTGTACGGCTGTGGAAGGCTTCTCCTTCATTTCACCTCGTTTCACTCCCTCTTGTTTCGTCCAATTCCACTCTTCAAGGTCGAAAAATAAGGGGGATCTACACTTTCGTCCGTAAAGGGCTTCATAAGGTGCCATTCCTATCGAAGCCTGAAAACTGTTATTATAGGTGAACTCAATCAGGGATAACTGCTCATTCCACGAACTCGAGAAATCCAATGCACAAGCCCTCAACATATCCTCCAAATATTTGATTAATCTTTCCGACTGACCATCTGTCTGAGGATGGAAAGCAGTGCTGAATTGGAGCCTTGTTCCCAGATTTCTTTGCAATTCTTGCCAAAACCTAGAAGTGAACCTCGGATCTCGATCTGATACAATACTGGTAGGCACACCATGAAGTCGAACAATTTCATCAACATACTTCTTGGTAGGTACCTTATCCGACATCCGAACAGCCAGAAAATGTGCCGATTTCGTTAGTCTATCCACGATTACCCAAATCCCATCAAGACCACCCTTCACTCTAGGAAGACCCGAAACGAAATCCATCGCCACCTGTTGCCATTTCCATTCTGGGATAGGTAGCGGTTGAAGTAGCCCTGATGGCTTCTGATGCTCGGCTTTCACGGTTTGACAAGTCAGACAATATCTCACGAAATTAGTTACATCCCTTTTAAGTCCATTCCACCAATAGAACTGCTTCAAATCCTTGTACATCTTATTACCTCCAGGATGTATCGAATACCCTGATCTGTGAGCTTCTTCCAAAATAATCCTCTTCAATTCATCCGGAACCACAATCCTGTTCTTAAACCTTAAGAGTCCCGTGTCATCGAACCCAAATGGACATTCGGGATCATCTCTAGCTTTCTGAGCTAATTTCTGCACTTCGGAATCTCTTCTCTGAGTTTCAAATAATCTTGGTTGAAGATCCGGTTGTACTGTAATATTCCGAATACTTGCTCTTAACTTGAAAGACTCGGGTTCATATCCAACTTCCACTTTCACACTAGATACACTAGCCTTCCTGCTAAGTGCGTCCGCGACCACATTAGCTTTTCCAGGATGGTATCGGATTGTGCACTCGTAATCCGCTAAAGTCTCCATCCATCGCCTTTGTCTCTTATTTAACTCCTTCTGAGAAAACAAGTATTGAAGACTTTTGTGGTCAGAAAAGATCTCGAAAGGAATTCCATACAAGTAGTGTCTCCACTTCCCCAAAGCAAAGATCACTGCCGCTAGCTCGAGATCGTGAGTGGGATAATTCTGTTCATGATCCTTCAGTTTTCTCGAGGCGTAGGCTATCACCCTACCCTTCTGCATCAAAACACATCCCAGTCCCTCTTTCGAGGCATCCGTATAAACCATGTATCCTTCAGTTCCTTCAGGAAGTGCTAATATTGGTGCAGTGGTCAACTTCTCCTTTAAAAGTTGGAAACTTGACTCACACGCCTCATCCCAAACAAACTTGACTTCCTTCTTTGTCAAACGCATCAAAGGAACTGCAATCTTAGAAGTCCTTAACAAATCTCCGATAATACCCAGCCAAACCCAAGAAACTTCTGATCTCGGAAGCATTTTTCGGACTCTGCCACTGAATAACTGTCTCGATCTTCGAAGGATCTACTTCCAAACCCTTACTTGAGACAATATGACCTAGAAAAGCAACCCGGTCGATCCAAAACTCACACTTACTAAACTTCGCATACAACCGGTGCTCCCTCAATGTCTCCAATACCAATTCGAGATGCTTAACATGATCTTCCGGAGTCTTGGAATACACGAGAATGTCATCAATGAAGATTACGACGAATTTATCCAAATATGGCCGAAAAATCCGATGCATCATATCCATAAATGCTGCAGGGGCATTCGTCAAACCAAAGGGCATCACTACGAACTCATAATGCCCATACCGGGTATTGAATCCTGTCTTAGGTATATCCTCTTCCCGGATTTTCAATTGGTAGTAGCCTTGTCTTAGATCCAATTTCGAATAAACCCCCGAACCTTGCAACGTATCAAATAAATCCTCAATGTGGGGCAACGGGTACTTATTCTTGATAGTCATCCGATTAAGCTCCCGGTAATCTATACACATTCTCAACGATCCATCTTTCTTCTTGACAAAGAGAACCGGAGCACCCCACGGAGATGAGCTCGGTCGAATATATCCAATCTTAAGTAACTCTTCGAGTTGAATCTTCAACTCCTTCAACTCTGCCGGAGCCATTCTATACGGCGTCTTAGAATAAGGTTCTGATCCCGGATATAAATCAATAACAAATTCAATCTCCCGATCCGGTGGTAAGGAACCTAAATTTTCCGGAAATACGTCGGGATATGCCTTTACCACATCTGTATCCTCAAAACTTAATTGATCCTTTGGTTTGTTAAGAAGATAGGCAATAAATCCCGTGGCTCCATCTTTCACTAACTTGCGAGCTTCCATAAACGATAAGAGAGGTACATTCTTCGACCCCACTTCTCCAATCAACTCTGCTCCCAATTTTATCTTCTTCCTAAAACAATCAACCTCGGCCCGGTGCCGGTATAACCAATCCATCCCGAAGATTACCCCATACTTCTTCATAGGCATAACAATGAAGTCTGCCGGATAATCTTTCCCCTCTAACAAAACTGAACAACCTCTAACAACCCGGGTTGTCTGCAAATTACCTGCAAGAGGCGAACTCACATAATAACAAGAATTTGAGCAAATAACAGGTAGGCACAGAGAAGCACATAACTCAGAAGATATAAAAGTATGCGTGGCACCCGGATCAAATAATGCGTGAATGCTCGTGTTATGAATGCAAACGGTACCTTCCACCACGGCATTCGGATCAGCTTCCACATTTTGTTCCTCGCCCTCAAGGGCATAAGCACGGGCCTGGATCATCGGTCTTTGTACCCCAGCTTGAAACCCCGGTCTCTTATCAGGACATGCGAAAGCCATATGATCTCCCTTCCCACAAATCAAGCACAATTTCAATCTTATTCTGCAATTGCTATAAGAGTGGGTCGGTCCTCCACAATGAGTACACGGAGGTACATCTCGTCGATCTCTCGGGGGAGCCGGTAATGCCTGAGGTACTCGAGCAACCTGAGGAGCATGCTGACCTCCAGTTCGTGGCTTCTTGAAATATTCCTTCTAAGATGGAGCTGCCGAAGTCATTGGCCTTTTCCCCGGATTGAATCTCATGCTCGATCCCGAAGCTGAGCCTCTACCTTGTCCCATTGGTGTTTTGAAGATTGGATCCCTCTTTTTATACTCCTCTTCTTGCCCTAAGGCCCTTTGCACCGTGTCTGAGAAAGATATAAAATTATGGCCCGCTTGACCGTGCCTCAAATCCTGTCTCAACCCAGCAATAAACTTCTTCGCCTTCCTTTTCTCATCCCGGGTAATATGTGAAGCATACTTCCCAAGTCGGTTAAAAACTGCAAGGTACTGAGCCACAGAACGATTTCCTTGCTTCAGATCCATAAACTCTTGCTCTTTCCTCTCCTGGACAACCTCGGGTACAAAGCACTCCCGAAATTCCTGTTTAAATACATCCCATGTAATCTCCTCTTCATCCGCCTCCAACTTTTCCTTTGTTCTCTCCCACCAATCATACGCCTCTCCGTCCAACTGAAATATAGCAAACTGAGCCTGTTCTTGGGTAGTGAACTGCCGAACCCCATAAATCCTCTCCAATCGAGTCAACCACCCCTCTGAAACCGCGTCATCAATAGAACCAGAAAATCTAGGGGGATTGTAACTCAAAAACACCCCATGGGGATCCCTATGATTGTTATTTGGTGGAGCCGGTTGCTCAACGGGTTGTGGCGGTGGAGCTTGAGCTCTCCTATGCTCAACATAATTGAAAACGGCTTCCATAAAATTTCCCATATCCATCGGCGGCGGCTGTGGTTGTTGTTCTGGTGGTATAGGAAAACGATCACGACGATGTCCTTGTCGTCCCGGTGATCTCTCACGATGTCTACGGGGAGGCATCCTGATCAAGAAACACTGAAATGCATGCTTCTCTTAGTCCATGCATGAAAATGCAATTAATTCACTCAATTTTCAACAATTAGAGCACAGAAGCACTAAAAGGATGCATATGCAATCACATTGTCAAGTAGTCCCTAAAGCCGAACGACCTAATCTGACTCACCCGACACTAGAGCCCGGGTTTTGCAACCCTAGGCTCTGATACCACTTAAGGATGTAACACCCGAGCGTAAGGTGTCACATCCCCCGCACCGAGACCCGACCCGAATATGAAATGAACGATCCATACCCGAGCTAAATCACGGCGAACGGGGACAAACACACACTCTATGCTAGGCGGGCTAACCCTTAACCATACGAATCAGAGAAAATCAATAAAGCGGAAGCAATAAACGAGCAAAGCATATCATATATATACCACGAGCATCCAAGCTCCAAAATATAATTCATATACATCAATGCAAGCCATCACGGTCCAAAACATGTGTACGCTCCAATAACATATCCATATACAATAATCAAAAGGGTGAGATGTAAGTGTAAGACCAAAATACAGAGCTAGAGACGAATGCAAGACCTAGGACTCGTATTCCCGCCTAGCTCTCTCGACACCTGCACCAAACAGCTGAAAACCAAACGAGTTCAGTCCAAAAGGGACCGGCGGGTATAAAACATTGGCATAAATATAATATATAACTAAATTTAAACAATCACATGCAGATTATAATCCCAAGCGAGGTTTTAGAAACGGTTCCCAAGTGGGAGAAATAGAGGAATCATCGAAAGGGATTATAATGATCAATTTTACAATAGGTCATTAGTGGCCCGGCGAGTGGGCGTGCATCAACTCCAACCAACACCATGTGTGATTCAATCAATCATTCATTCATTAAGTCTTTCATGCATATTATTCTTTTGTGCTCAATCAATCGATTCTATTCAATCGGTCATATACACCTTCTTCCTCCGGGTTGGTGGGCGGGCTTGCAAGACCCGTCCACCCAATCATTGGCCAAAAGGGGTTACATGACTCCCCAGATGGCACTCAGCTCCCTTTCCCCGCCAATCTCCTGACGAGGTCCGGTACCGCTGTTCAATAGTGGGAACTAGTGTGAGGGATCACCGTCAGCCCATGCTTCCTCGGATAGCCACTCACACTAAGAACCCCGGGCCCCAATCAGTGCAATCAATCAATCAATACTCGCCAAAACATTTGGTAGGAATCAAGAAATAAGGGTTTTACATTTGCAATCGTTTACTCGATAAAAGACTCAATATATATATATACCGTATCACTTTGGCTTAAAGCTTTTCACATAGGGGGACATATCGGGTCGTTTTATCTAAGTAGTAGAGAAACCCACCTTGTACCGACAAAAGAAGATACGAAAGCCTCAAGGATTGGCCTTGTCTCCAACGGGATCGAAATCTGGGCAAGAAAAGTGAAGTGAGACTCAATATGACCAAATAAGACGCTCGGCAATGCAATGATCATAATATGAATGTATAAAAGATAAAATTATGCTATGAGATGATCATGAGCACTATTAAGAAATCAAATCATATAATCAAGTCATTCAATTCATTCGAGCCCATAATTCCACACTTCCAGACACACTGATTCAAAAACTTCATATAGAATTGAAGCACAAGTTAAAATACATTCAAATTGGAACCAAACAATTACATATATTCAGTTAAGTCAAATAACATTTAACACATATCTAATATATATAAAACACGTGCATGTACAGTAGCATGCAAACAAAATGCATGAGAAACAGAGGGTGACACGCCCGTGTCACCGAAATGCACTAAGCCGTGACACCCCCGTGTCACGGTACAGCGGAAAAACATACATGAAAATAAGGGGACACGCCCGTGTCACTGTTCGAAACAGAAAAAAAACAGGGCATTCAGCGTGACAGCAACAACAACCATCCAAACACCAACTTTCAACCAACAAATGCAATCAAAACTTGAATAAACATGTGACCATACTTAAAGCACAATAAAATCTAACATATAAACCCATATCATGCATTGATCAACAAGATTTCACCAAATGAAACCCATAAGCCAACCTATGGTCTAAGCTCCTAAACTTCACAACATGTACGTCAAACTTAAGCTCAAAGTTGCTAAACATGCTTCCGATAACGATTACACAAATCAACCCATACATACCAAAGCCCTAGCTACCACATAAATCCAAGAAATTCATCAAAGTTCCACAATTACCTCAAATGAAAGAAATGAGAGAAGAGAAGAAGAGATGATGTTGATGATGCTTGAATGTCCCCAAATCCCACAAAAATGAAGCTTGAGAGATGAAATCTTTCCCCCACTTTGGCAAGGGTTGGCTCGGTTGAACAAGGGAGGAGGAGCAAGTGTGTATGTAATGAATGTATGAAGAAAGGAAGAAAGGAACGTGATATGCTGCTTTGAAGGAGAAAAATTGGCCAAATTGCTATTAAATCCCTCCAATTTAATAAGTTATGCAAGTGAAACCCCAAGCTTTTGAAATGTAATCAATCAAATCCATGCAATTAGGTCCTCAAAGTTCATGAAATGCTCAATTAAGGTCATAACGAAATTAAATCAAGTTCGGGAAATTAATTCATGTTGCACCCAAGTTCACTTTATGCCATAAATATCAAGGTGTAAAGAATTCACAAAATACTTACCATTCAGTTACTCACACAATTCACAATTAGATAAATAGATAAGTATACTAACAACAATAAAATAAAGTAAATAATATTTAAGGTATTTAAAATAAGATACTATACACACACGAAAAATTATTTTGCGCAATTAGGTAAACAATTACGACATACCTGTACGGCCGAAATATCGGGGCGTCACATGTATGGTGGAGGTTCTGGTTGCATCAGATAACGACCTGGAGTATGGATTGGGTCTGGTCGATGCAGACCTTGAGGGTTAGGTTGAAACAACTGTCTGAGTTACGGTATTGGTTGTTGAGGATATTTTCCCCAACTAGGGCTGTAGTTGTTTACATTATTTGCATAACTCACTTGCTCTTGCACCTGCTCACCTACATTATAATAAGGACATATGTCAAACACATGTGGCCACTACAAATATCACAAGTTACCTACACTGATTGGAATTGTATTCCAATCACATTCACGGAAAGTTGGTCTAATCTGTTATTGAGAGCTTCAATTTGAGCATTGATGGCGGTTAGGCCATCGAGCTCTATGACTCCTACTGCGACCTTAGTCGGTTGAGGATGGCTCCTCTCATGCACAAACACATCATTCTGTGATATATTCTCTAATAGTTCAGCAGCAACTGTTTCAGATTTTGACAAGAAAGCTCCCCCAGCTGCGGCATCCATCGCTCCTCTGAAAGTAGGAGACATTCCATTATAAAATGTCTGAGTCAATAACCAACCAGGAACCCCATGGTGTGGGCACTTTTTCTGCAGATCTTTAAATCTCTCCCAGGCCTCATAGAAAGGCTCTCCATCCATCTGTTGGAAACTTTGAATCTTATTCCTGTACTTCGTAGTTTTGTTGAGAGGGAAAATTTTGGCTAGAAAAGCCTGAGAAAGTGCCTCCCAGCTTAGAAAGAATTCATCCGGTACAGTACTCAACCAAGCTTTGGCTCATTCCCTAAGTGAGAATGGGAAGAGTCTAACTCGGATGGCATCGGGTGTGACATTGTAGATCTTGAAAGTATCGCACACCTCAAGAAAGTACTCAAGATGTGAAGTCGGATCCTCCAGTGGTAATCCTGAAAACGGATTATTTTGCAGCAAGTTTATGATAGCTGGTTTGATCTCAAAGTTATTTGCTACAATAAGGGGACGAATTGCAGTTTGAATCGCCCTTGCTTCGGTAAATTGTAATATCTAATCGCAGGAGGAGGTGGCTCTTGAGATGGATCCACCACCCCTCCGTCTCTCGCGTTGGTAGGATCTTATGCCATCGAATCTGCACAAGGTCAAGGAAAGTGTTAGAAAATATGAAAGAGTTGAGCAGCGAAAGTCTAAAATTTTTCCACAAGTTTAATCTTTGTCTTGCAATTTTTGTACTATAACATTGGGAATAACAAGAAACTCACTTTAATTGAAGCTTTCTTGTGATGTTGTTACCGCCTAACAAACACCCTTCAAGCAGAAAGTCCCTCGAACGGTCCTTGAAATTAGACTCCAAAGTAGAAGGCCTCCAAAGCGTATCCACACCAGTCCTAGAACACGATCAAGCAACTGCGAATGCTAGTTCTATAGCTTGTGTTAATGGCTAGGGTTTTGCTTTGAAAACTTTTCTTTTAATTTTTCTCTAAAACTTAACACTTCATGAGTGTTGGTCTAAAGAATAAGAGAAGCATCATCCCTAGTATTTATACTAGGTTGGTTCGAACCCCTAGGGTTTCCAAGAACCAATTGGATTGATTTCTTGCTCACTAATTAACTAATTTAATTATTGATTTAATTGGAGAAAATAAGTTCCCAACTTGTTCTCCAAGTCTTGTAAGAATATTCTTCTCTCTCCTACAATAGGAAGTTGGACTATTCAACTTTCTTAAAGTTAAAAGTCAATGTTCAATAAATAAATTAATTCCCAATTAATTATTTATTGGGTTAAGTTTATTTGAGAATAGTCTTAACAATTAATTCAAAATTATTTAAAAGACTTAAGTTAATCAATTACAATTTAATTAATTAATTATAGAAAAGAATTCGCGTGTAATTAAATCACACGTTAGGAGACACGTACGTGCCATGTGTGCGTGACACGTGGCAGCCACGTGGACTGCGTGACACGTGGCAGCCACGTGTCCTCGACACGTGGCAGCTACTCACGCTGCCCTTGCTCCGTTTCGATCAACAATTTGATCCTTCGTTAATTATATTAACATCCTACCATAACCCTCGTGTCCTGGAATTTGTGTGTGACCCTGTAGGTTCATTATTCGATTAGCAGTGACAACAATTAATTAATTCCCTAATTAATTAATCACTTCACAGATCACACTACCGTAATCTAGCAATGGGGGTGTGACCCCTAGACGAATAACGAAATGAATCGAATAACCTTTCATTCAATGACAATCAGTGAAATACGATCCTCCTACAACTCCATCTCTCAATCAAGAAGTAAGGCATGGGAATAATCTCAGAGCCCAAATATTCTTGATCTTTAAAGTTAAGTTCGTTTCATATCCATTTCGATCTCAATCCTAGAAAATCCCATTTTCTAGATGTCTTGATCTTTATCCACCTTGGCCAAGGGTTTAATGTCTAATGGACTTCGAACAACTCAATTAGTAAGAGATCAGTCTTGTTCTTAACAAGTGTAGGTCCTTTGTTGATTTTACTAATTCTTCATATGCCATTGTGTAATCCAAACATAGGCCGTGGTTCAGGTGTCTATATGGCGATACACTTTTGAGACTATATCAAGGATTAATGAATCACATCATTGACCTGTGAGATATTTCCTAATCTGGAAGCTTCAGGAAACTTCCTTTCCCATTTAGGAATGTTCTCATGCTGGACATCTCAGTGATGAAGTTCTAGTAACAATCACCCTCATGTGTTATGAACGCATCATCGTATGCACTTATCACTCCATGAAACTGAGTGAACCTTCAAAAGGACATAATCACACAAGCAAGTCTCAACAGTCAAGGTCGACACTCCCACTGTCTGTCGGACTCTCGATTTGGAGAAGTTTCTAATCCTCGCCTATGGAGTTAAGAACTTGCTTCATGTGTCGTTCCCATAACGACAAAGTTCTTAACGGCCTCATCGGATTAGGGGAGTTCAATACATGCAAACACACAGTCAACCCAAACAGACATAATAAACACATAAAGAAGTGAATGCCTATTAACAAAATCATCTCGTTTTATTATTCAAAGACTGTTTGTGATTTCACAAGGAAATAGTAAAGCAAATATCTGCTTTAAGGGCACTACTTCTAACAATCTCCCACTTGCCTGTCAAAGCCATTCAAGTGCTAATCTAAGTCCCATCTTCTGAAGATGTCCTTCGAAATCCTGTTGAATAAGGGCTTTAGTAAGTGGATCTGCCATGTTCTTTGTCGATGTGACCCTTTCAATTTGGACATCTCCTCTGTTGATGATATCACGGATTAAGTGATACTTCCTCAAAATGTGCTTGGTCCTTTGGTGAGATCTTGGTTCTCTTGCTTGAGCAACCACCCCGGTGTTATCGCAAAACACTGTAACGGGGTCTTTAATGCTAGGAACTACACCCAGCTCGTGGATGAAGTTTCTTACCCAAACACCTTCCTTAGTTGCGTCGTTTGCAGCTAAGTATTCGGCCTCAGTGGTCGAATCTATAGTGGTCGCTTGCTTGGAACTTTTCCAACTCACTGCTCCGCCGTTCAGGCAGAATATGTATCCTGACATGGATTTAAAATCATCCATGTCTGGTGCAAAGATTGCATCACAGTATCCTCTAATGACAAGATCTTGCTGGCCTCCGTAAACCAAGAACAAATCCTTAGTTCTTCGCAAGTACTTAAGGATGTTTTTTAGAGCAGTCCAGTGACCTTCGCCAGGGTCAAATTGGAATCGACTAGTCGCGCTATGTGCATAAGCCACATCCAGTCGAGTACATAGCATCACATACATTATGCTTCCTATTGCTGATGTATAAGGAATTTTGGACATCCTGGACTTTTCAAGTTCAGTCTTGGGACACAGCTTCTTCGAAAGAATTGTTCCCGGGCCCATTGGAAGTTTCCCACGTTTGGATTCTTACATACTAAATGTAGCACCCTAACCCCCAGGGCACTACATCCCCCGCACTATAGCCTCGATCCACGTATGAAATGGAAAATCCATACATAAACCAAAACTATAGCGAACGGGTGACAATAAAAAATGACGAGCTAGGCAGGACACTCCCCCAACATAAATAAATCAAACATGAATTCAAAAGCGGAAGCAATAACTCAAATATACATATAGGTACCATATTTGTGGCACCCGGAGCGCGGGCCACCACATCCCCCGCACCTAAACCCGAACCCGCATATGAAATGGGAAGTCCATACACGAGCCCAGGTCCAAGCGAATGGGAGACCACACACTCACTAGGCCAGACGGAGCTAAAACAAACTCAGAGCGCGCGATAAATAAAACAAATAGCGGAAACAAGGAGTTCTAGGAATATAAAAATTCCAAAATTAACATATACATCACAAGATCGAATGTACGTAACCATAACAATTCATATCTCAAAAACAAAAATTCATAACATGATTAATTCATTAAATACAAGACAAAATGAATGTAATGCACCTAGCACGACCTAAACCCAAAAGTGGGACTCGAACGACCCACTTCTCCGCCTAGCTCGTGCTCAAAAGACCTGCAAACTAAAGTGGGAAAATGAGAGGTGTCAGTCATATCTCGACTGAGTGAGGGGGCTAACGCACACCCACACACTATACTTATAGATAGCAAAGCACATAAAAGATAAAGGTTATGAATCGGGAATAGGTTTTGCACACCAAAACATTTCAAAGGACATTGCATAACATATACGTATACAATTCATATTCCTTAACAAATACATTAACATAAAGTCTCTATTCCCGTTTCATAATCCAACCATTTCATTAAGCTCGGCGAGTAAGAGCAGAAAACCCATCCTGGGCTCCTCATTACATTACATTACATAAAACAGAAATCACATTCAATCCCCTTCTCCGGTGATGGAAGAGTCCGTCGACCCTAGCCATCCATTACATTATACATTCCTCGAGGGGCGATTAACCCACACGAGTGCCATTACATTATACATTCCTCGAGGGGTAGCTAACCCGCACGAGTCCTCCCCGGTTCATTCCGAAGGCATCAAGAGCACCGCGACTTCCCCAACCTCCCTAGGGTCGTACGTAGTACCTTGGATGGAGAACGTGCACAGGGGTCATAACCGGCGACCCCATGGTCGTCCCGGGTCCCCCTTACCCACATCTCCGGGGCCCAACATTACCATTACATTACCTTACCTTTTCTTACCTTTCATTGCATTCCCGCTCATTCCAAATCATTAACATTACGAACATTAGCATTAACTTTCATAAACATTAAACTTTCATTAAAACATAAGCTTATATATGCTCATAGATATAGCCCTTTCGAAAGCCGAAACTTGAGAACAAGATCATAAACATATTGTACATTACATATATTTAAATATATATATAATATATAATCGCATGCGGGCTAGAAAACGAACATTTAGGGGTCTTAGGTCGTTTAACTAAAAAGAAAAGAACCTAAACCTCACCTTTGAACAAAAGTTTAGTGTGGTGCGAGAAAATGATCCCAAACAACTTAAACTCCGGGCACGACTCCTCCCGGAAGCACCCCTGTGACAAACAAACGCAATACTAAAGACTTAGACTCAAACATGTACCACTTAGACGCACGGCAATGCAAATGGATGCTAGGAATGCAAGAAAATATCAAATGAACATTTACACGTTTACAATTTCATTTCACGTTCTTCCCTTCTCAATATCATAGCATAAATTTCATAACGATATCAACACATTGCTTATTCATTAATCAATATCATAGGATAAGCTTAGAGGCAAAAGAAACCACTTATAGTGTCAAAAGAATTCAAAAAAGGTACCATTTAAAATGTTCAAATTCATATCACGTAAAATTCATATAAAATGAATCCATAAAATTAATTTAAGACATTTAACATTTAATATCACATGTTCACATAGCATATAAGTCATAAACAATTAAAAGAAGGCAATAAAGAGCATAACATTAAATATGAAAATCATGCACGCGAGATCGAATTAATTAAGATCATAATGTTTTAAACTTAAGAAACCAATTCAATTTAAAATTCATACATTTAACATATTACATATATAAAATATATATATATATATATATATGCTCATTCACGTACACACACATTCACAAAAATGTAATCATATATATATATAAATGTAATCATATATATATATATATACACACACGTATATATATACATATAGCATATAAATATATACATATATATATATATCATATATAGCACACATTATATTATATATATATACAACATATCATATAATATATATATATATACATACAACCACATGCATAAACCATGCATTATAATTATATATATATATATATATATATATATATACAAATACACACGTACACACCAACACCCATGCAGCTTTACGTACACACAATTATATATTCATACATGCACATTTAATCCAAGAAAATGCAGCAACTAAACTCATGCATCATATAAATAAAAGAGAGCAGCAGCAAGATACCCGCCCAGGGAAAAGCGTGAACCAAGCTTCTGCATAAAAGTCCCCGGCCGGGTACTTTTCATTGCAAAATCTCCCCGGCCGGGGAGAGCTGCCATAGCAGCGAATTAACAGCAGCCGCAGCAGTTTCAAAGGCGCAAAACAGGGGAAATGAAAGGAGCAGCTAACAGGCAACAAAGAACAGCAATTGCACAGCAAGAACAGCTACAAACTAAGCAGCGAGTAAGGCAGCAAAACAACTCCAAAACTCAGCAAAAATAGGCTTAAAACAACACACAACAGCAGCAAAATCGTGACAGCAGCTAGGGAGGGAAAAGCTCAACATATTTCATGCTTTTAAGCTAGCAAAATCCCCTGTTTTCTTACGAAATTCACAGCAGCAACGAACAGCAGTTACGGGTACAAAACAGCAACCAAAAACCATGAAAACCATGCAAGAATTCATACAATTTCAGTCACATATGTTCATGCTAGCATATAATCAAGAATTTCAAAGTTTAATCTAACTATTCAACCAATATGGCAAATCATGAATCCTTTAACCTAATATACGATTCAAGTAGTGCAAAATAATCATAAAAACATGGAGGTTAAGAATCATACCTCAGATTTGAAGAAGGGACAAAGAATCGAAAGTTTGAGTTCAAAGAATGGCCAAAAAATGGAGGTTTTCCCCTTCTTTTCTTCCTGGAGCTTCTTTCTTCCTTTCTTGACTGATGTGGTTTGGTTTTCAGCAGCAAAAGGAGATGAGGGATGGCTTTAGGTGAGATTAAGTCAAGGAAATGATGAGGGACTAGGTTTAATAGCTCAATCATAGATCATAGGGGTTTTTTAAGGTACGAGTGGTTAAAATCTGCTCCGTCGGGGGTCGAAACGGTATCGAAAAATTACGAAACCTATTCCATTGCGTCCGGATCATCGAAAGGAGTTGAACGCCGAAGACAGGGCTCGAATCCGAGTGCCGTAGCTCAAGATATAAATTAAAAAGTGCACACATGTACTAAAATGACTCATTTTTCAAATGAGTCCAAAACTTTCAAAAAGTTGCAAATAGGTCCAAATTCGAAATTCCAATTAAGTCCAATAATTTTCAAATTACACAATTACATCCTTAAATCACGTATTTCACATAATTCACGAAATTAGCATGCTCGGGAATAAAATTCACATATCATAAATTCATAATTTACAAGAATTCACATCATAATCTAAATTCGGGCAAATTCTTGACATTTAAATCATATATTTCATATTATTTCAAATAATTCATATAAGAAAAAAATTAGACATAAATATGAATGCATCAAATAAAATGAAAATAAATACAATTACGGAAAATAAACTCACACGTGGTACAAACCTGTACGTGTGAACGAGCGGGGTGTCACAATATTTATTGAATAGATACGTATAGGTACCAACTTACCTATCAATACATTATCATCTCTTAATCATATACATACTCAGGTATCCAAAATGTAATAACAATGACCATATCATGAGATGTTCAAAAGTGTTATACATGAAAGGTACAATACTAGACCCATGACAGTGCAAGACTTGACCGGACTCCCGCCTAGCACGACCAAGCGCTCAAGTACCTGAAAAGTGAAGTATCAGTCTACCGAAGACTGAGTGAGGGGCAATAAATATATATAACACACATCACATGCAAGTTGTAGCCTCGGGTGAAGACTTTGGAATCAATATAATTATATAGTTCAAGAAACTCGTTCTTTGCCCGAGATTACAACTAATCATTTTAACAGTTTAACTTGATCATTTCATGAACATGTGACCCCGGCGAGTAGGGGCGATTCTCCAACCTTTACACCAACGTGGCAATACGTGCTTGCTTTATCAATTCAATACATGATCATGCAATTCCCTTTTAGTGCTCACATTGACAGTTTCATGCTTGAAATCATGCAATAACCCGAGGATAACCCGACATGCCGGATTAATCCCCAGTCTCCTTCTTCCTCCGGGTGATAGTGAGTTTGCAAGGCTCAGCTATCCACGACATGGTGTGTGTAGGGAACATGACTCCCTAGACACGGAACTCCTTCGACCACTAATCTCCTAGTGGCTTCGGGGGTGATCCCAACAATGTGAGGATAATTCAGGAGTTACCCGTCAGCCCTTGCTTTCCCGGTTGGCTCAAGAATTACCCTCGGGCCCACGTGCAATCATGTACTCGCCAAACTTGCTTGAAAATCATGACAATCATTGCTTGCATGCTTGAAATGTTTATAACTTTGAAAACGTTTATAAATATAATACGTTTTGGCCGAAAAGGACACATAAAGGTTATAGGGTTGGATTTACCTAAAACAAAACCTTACCTTTCCTTACAAAATACAATGAGGATATGCTCTACGGAGCCTGCTCCTCGTCCACAACCTCGTGACCTGTGCAAACACGACGTGTATACGTGAGACATGACTTAAATTGGACCAAATATGACGAACGGCGAAAATGTATAGAGATGACGAGGAAAATGCAATGTTGCATGATAACATGTTGTTTCAGTACATATTAGCACATATAATAGCAATTCGGGTTCAAAGAAGTCGTCGGATCGAGGGGCTATTTTCGTAATTTTATGCAGAAACTTTTGTTCTGCATTCCAGGTGGGAACGACCGTTCCGGACCCCTTTGCAAAATGGGAACGGTCGTTCCCGTAATCCCCAAAAATCGTGCCAATGTTTTCAGTTGTAAAAAAAAGAATGCGCCTAGCTGGGAACGGCCCTTCAGGCACCAAGGCCAAAATGGGAACGACCGTTCCCATGGTCGGCCGCCTATTTTAGTTTAAAAGAGGGAAACGCTCGTTCCCACAATGCCTTGAGGCTGGGAACGGCCGTTCCCTATTTCTGCAACTTACAAAACAGAGCAAAAACAGGGGATGGCTACGGGAATGGATGATCAAGCAACAAAATTCCCAATTTTCATCACCAAAGTCATTATTTTCTGGAACCATGATGTATAAGTATGCAAAGAATGATAATAACACACTCAAACACACAAGACATGAGATATCATCAAGAAATCAAAGTTCCAAGCTCATGCTCACTTTGATCATCCAAGCTCCATTTTCCAACAAATTCATGAATAAATCATGCCATAATTCAATATAAGATCACATAATCATGCTTCCATCTACCAATAATCCATCTAGCATATCAAACTCAAACCCTAGTCATGTCTAATATGATCAACATCATCAACTCATGCAAACCAACCTTGAAATGGAAAGAAATGAAGAAGATGGATGATGATGATGATGAATTCCCCAAAACTTGGCAAATTTCTTGATGAAATAGATGAAATCACTTCTTCCCCTTTTTCTTCTTGATACCGAGAATGAAAGGAAGCAAACAAGTTGGGAGATTTTTGTGTGAAAATGAGAGTAGGAAGCTTGGAGATGCATATCACGTAAAACCCATTTTTGAAATGTGTGAATTGTCCCATTTTGCCAATTAATCCTTCCAACTCATAAGTTATGCAATGGAGTATACATGATTTTAGAATATGATCAATTAGGCCCTTGAAAACTATGCAATTAAGTCCCTAAAGTTTAGAAAATTATCAATTAGGAGCAATTTAGTAATTTGGAACACTCTCGGTAAATGTTTCATGCAAGAAATATTTTCCCGTGCCATGAAATAATATTTTCAATTCTATGAATTCACATAATTCACAAAATAATGTTTCATGGATTTTATAAAATGTGAAGTGCCACGTAAGAATATTGTGAAATTAAAGAATAAATAAATAAATCCTACGCTCACAACTCACACGTGGCGTGCTTACCAATTCATCCGGAACCGGGGCATTACACTAAACCTCTTTAGTATTTTGTCTATGTAAACCGACTGTGATAATCCTAAAAATCTCCTAGATCTATCCCGATAGATTTTTATACCGAGAATGTAGGATGCATCACCAAGATCCTTCATCTCAAATTGGTTTGATAACCAATACTTTGTTACTTTCATATCATCCTTTGCATTCCCAATGAGGAGGATGTTATCTACATAAAGTATCAGAAATTGAACTGAGGTTTCCAATTCTTTATTGTACACGCAGGACTCATTCGAATTTTGAATAAAGCCAAACGATTTGACTGCTTCATCAAATCGAATGTTCCAATTCCTAGAAGCTTGTTTCAATCCGCAGATTGATCTTTGGAGCTTACAAACCTTTTGTTCGCTCCCACTGAATGTGAAACCCATGGGTTGCTCCATGTAAATGTCTTTGTCAATGTCTCCATTGAGAAAGGCAGTTTTCACATCCATTTACCATATCTCATAGTTATAATATGCAGCAATGGCAAGCAAGATCCGAATGGACTTTTGTATTGCAACCGGGGAGAAGGTTTCATCAAAGTCTACACCTGGTCTTTGAGTGAAACCCTTAGTAACTAATCTTGCTTTAAAGGCTGCCACGCTTCCATCTACTCCAAGCTTGCGCTTATATATCCATTTACACCCTATGGGCCTGATCCCATGAGGTGGTTCAACAAAGGTCCAAAATTGGTTAGAGTATATGGAATCCATTTCGGATTTCATTGCTTCTTTTCACTGTTCAGGGTCCGAATCTAACAGTGCCTCCTCATAAGTTAATGGATCATTATCCATTTGAGATATTTGGTGGAGAAAACCATACCATCTCTCTGGTTGTCTAGGAATGCATTCAGAACGTCTTATTTGAGGAGGATTTTCGCGTGTATCACTCTCTTGGGTAGGGATAGGGACGTTATTCTCCAAGCTACGCGTGGGACCTTGGTCTCAAACCTCTTCGAGTTCTACGATCTTGGCTTTCTTTTCTTTAAGGAACGAGTCCTCATGAAAAGTGGCGTTTCTTGACACAAAAACCTTTTGTTCAAGAGGATCGTAGAAATAATATCCTATTGACTCTTTAGGATATCCTACGAAGTTATATAAGCTTGATCTAGCTTCAAGCTTATCTCCCACTATCTTCTTCACGTAAGCAGGACAACCCCAAATTCTTAAGTAAGAATAGTTAGGGATTTTGCCAAACCACATCTCATATGGGGTTTTGGGTACAGATTTGGAGGGAACAAGATTCAGAATCTGAACTGCTGATTCTAGGGCATAGCCTCAGAATGATGGTGCCAATTCAGTGAAACTCATCATGGAATGAACCATATCAAGTAGGGTTCTGTTCCTTCTTTCCGAAACTCCATTTAATTGAGGAGTTCCCGGAGGAGTCCACCGAGTAATAATTCCATTATCTCTGAGATGACTAAGGAATTCATCACTTAGATACTCGCCACCTCGATCAGTTCGAAGTGTCTTAATCTTGTGACCAGTTTAGTTCTCAACCTCCTTCTGAAATTCCAAGAATTTCTCAAAGGCTTCGGATTTATACTTCATTAAGTACACATAACCAAAACGACTAAAGTTGTTTATGAATGTTATGAAATACTGATGATTGTTTCTAGTACTTACACTAAGTGGTCCACAAACATCAGTATGTATTAAATCCAATACTTTAGTGGCATGTTTCACTTTACCATTAAAGGGAGACTTAGCCATCTTTCCTTTAAGACATGATTCATAATGAGTTAACTCTTTAAGTTCATTATCATAGAATGATCCTAAATTGGTTAACTTAGCAATCCTATCTTTAGAAATGTGGCCTAGACGTGCGTGCCATAAAGAAACTGAGATCTTGTCATCTCTTTTGCGTTTGTTTAATTGTTGTATATCCAAAATATTAGTGTCTTTAGTTGTACAAAGTCCATTAGATAATGTACCAAGAAAAAAGGAAGTTTTATTCTTCTTAAGATAAAAGTTTCCATCTCTAGAAAAAGTCTCATAACCTTCACAATCAAGTATTGGAATGGAAATGATATTACGAATAATAGAAGGTACATAAAGGACTTTGTTCAAAACTAAAGTAAAGATACCTAAATCTAATCTACACGTCCCAATGGCTTGGGCTTGAACGTTTGATCCATTCCCAACCTTTACGATGCATTCTCCTTCTTCAAGCTGCCGGACCTCATTTAGCATCTGTACATCATTACAAATATGAACTCCACAGCTGTATCAAGTACCCAAGAATTAGAATCAATAGATAGATTTACTTCAACAATAAATGCACCTTTCTTTAGAGTATCCTTGTACTCTTGGCAGTTCCTCTTCCAATGCCCTTTCTTGCCACAATGATGGCAAACGTCCTCTCTCTGATCCTTTCTCTTCCTGGCCTTTCTCTTTTTAACCCCTCCTTCGGGTTTAAGAGATCCCTTATTCTTGGGAACTTTCTTCCCTTTGCCTTTAGAAGGCTCAGAAGAGGAGGTGACCATCATGACTTTGCGATCCTTCCTGATCGTGTCTTCAGCAGCCACAAGCTGACTAATCAACTCAGGTACAGTAGCATGAGGATGATTCATGTTGAAGTTTAACACGAAAGGATTGAACGATGGTGGAAGCGATGCGAGCAACAAGTCCACAGCGAGTTCTTCACTCAGTGGCATTTCCATGGAGGTCAGTTTCTCGTTTAAAGCAAGAAACTTGAGACCGTGCTCATGGACACTTGTACCTTCTTTCGTTCTGAGATGAAAGAGCTCCTTAGAGGTGTTGTACCTTAGAACACGCTCTTTGGGGCGGTACAATTGCTCGAGATGGTCGTAAATCTCCCAAGCGTTGTCCATTGACTCGTGTTTCCTCTGTATGTCCGGGGACATGGTGGCCAACATGAGGCAACAGGCTTGAAGATTATCCTCAGACCATTTCGCAATCGCGTCCCTTTTGGCCCGAGTCAGAGCCTCGCCTTCAGCGACAGGCTCTCCCTCGAAGAGAACATATCTTCTCTTTTCAGAATCTAAAACTATCTTTAGATTCCGAAGCCAATCAGAGTAATTGGGCCCTGTCAACTTATTTGATTCGAGGATGGATACCAAAGGGTTTTTGGTTGCCATTTCAATTGTAGAGAATCACAGAACTACAAGCTAAATGGAAAAACAGAGAAATCATGAGCATGCTGAATAATAACGATTATACATATTATCACGGTCTTTAGAAATATGTTCTCCCACTGTTTTTAGAAAGTCTAGAAATCCCAACGACTTTAGAAGAAACTTATTTTCTCAATGGGTACTGGGATCCCAAGCATTCTTAGTTTTGGACCCACGACTTGTGAGACATCCAAAGGTCTAAGAATCTTTAGGTAGGTACTAATGGCCGATTCCATCCCCATGGAATTTCTAGTAATATTTTTTGCATCACTAATCTTTCAATTATGGACCCACGACTCGTGAGACATCCATATCTACTTTAGTGTTGAGCAGGACCCATAAATAATAAGATCTCAACCAAACTTAGTCCGGAACGACCCACGACTCGTGAGACATCGCCCATTCAAAAATGGTCAAGAAATATTAATTATTTAAAATAATTAATCAGGAAACTAAAAGTTAATAAGCTACGCTAATTACCCCACAACTCGTGTGTAGCACCCCAAGCGGTGAGGCACCACACCCCCGCACTATGACCCGACATGTGTATAAAATGGAAAGTCCGCACACCCATCAAATCACAGCGAACGGGTGATAAAGAAAAACCAACCTAAGCTAGGCGGTACTTAAACCCTGTACAAATGCAAATATGCAAAATCTGATTTCGGAAGCGATCCAAATATACGAATTCTCAAAAACTTTGATCAGTAATCATAATTCATATATTTCAAAAAGTAAATCGACATCACCTAAACGGGTTCAACCAATCAAGGAAACCTGTCCTATCCTGTCCCGAATAACTATACAACAAAACGGGTTCAACTAATCCGAACACCTTTCCTAACCTGTCCCGAAATTCATACATTCGAATCCTAATCATAAACATGTGCAAAACCATATCATAATTAATGTTAACATAACTTAAAACGAAGTACATAACAGACTCAGACGGACTGGCACAACTTACATAAACAAGACTTCAAATATAAACTGAAGCAACGTACTTAACAAACTAAAAACGAACAAACACAAACTCAACAGACACTGACAGCCGCCTAGCTCGAACCTCAACGACCTGAACCTGCAACTAAAAACATAAAGGGGAGGGGTCAGTCCAAAGACTGAGCAAGGGGACTTACATAACATATCATATCATAGCATATCATATCATATCATAGCGTAACATATCATATCATATCATAAGGGTTTCAAAACTTAAGCTTACGTACGCTCGTATACATACTTTCAAAATCCAAAGGTGTTCACAAGATCATAACATAGCATACTTAGCACATATTTAACTATATATATAATATATAGTCGCATGTGGGCTAGAAACATTAGCACATAAGGGTCATAGGTCGTTTAGCTAAAAGAAAAGATCCTAACCCTTACCTGGTACCAGACAAAGCTGACCACAAAGCAAATGGTTCACCCCGGAACCTGCACGACTCACTTGTCACCACCCCGGGTGCGCCTGATCCACTGAACACACAAAACAGACCACAAAGCTCAGACTCAGACAGACAACCACACAGAGACGCACGACAAATGCAATCACATAAGCAAGATTTCAAATTCATATTAATTTTAAGCAAAACAAAATATTGGGGCATGTCCATGCGCACAATTAATGTAAATATGAGAACAAAAGACAAGACAAATCATATCATTTCATTGTCACACAAACAATTCATTTATTACATAACAAATTCAATTAACAAGAATAATCAATTCATATCATGCAATTTACACATTTTAGAAAATTACACAAACCCCCTCTAGGTTAAACAATTAACAAATTTAACCTGCCGGGACGCACATTGCAAATCAAAACATATCACATTTCATATAAAAGCACCTACGACAAGAATAACCAAATAATATAATAGCATGCTTTGAATTTCATATAAATCTCATGAGGTTACTTATCAAATTCCAACCATACTAAGCTCATATAATTCATACATGGCATACCCAATTCATATATCTCATAACGGATTCAATTTGACAAAGTTTACTTAATTTAAATCAAGCAAATTCACATCGTTTCCAAAATTACACATACACCCCTTCAAGTTAGCCAATTAGTTCAATTAGACAAAACGGGATTCGAATTGCAAATTAAAGCATCCATATATATATCATAATTCATTTCATGCATAATTTCGTATACCTAGGAATTCAAATAGATCGACAAATCAAGCAATTAGCAATTTATCGCAATTGAGACAATTAATTTCAAATATTCAAAATTACACAAATAAATTTGCAGAAATTAAACCGAGTGTCCGATTGACGAACGGAAAGTGGTGATGGACTCACCACAACGAGCCAGACAAGCAGTTCGAAGACTGCCGGAGCGCCGCCGCCTGAGCTACCGGAACAGTGGCCGGCTGCCGTTCGGCCGCCACCGGAACGTGCCGGAAAAATCCCGAAAATTCACGCTTGTAAGAATTCCTCGTGCTCATTCCAAATCCTCGATCAATTTCTGGAAATCCCAAGTCAATCTCCTCCAATTTCAGATCTAAAAACACGAAAACCCTAAAATCTTCAAACTCAAATTACTTCCAAACCGGTGAACCAAAATCGAATTCGAAAGAAGCATCGGCTTACCCATGACGAGCTCTTCGAAAGCCCCAAGCTATATGCCGTGAAAAATCCGCGGAGCTAGTCCCGCCGTAACTCCGCCACTGTGCCGCCGCCAATTGGCCGAATCAGGAGTTCTCGCCGTGAACATTGCCCTGCGTAAGTATTTGATTTCGTAAGTACTTGAACATTGCCCTGCGTCTCTGTGTGGTTGTCTAAGTTGAGTCTGAGCCCTGTGTTGTGTTTGTGTGTTCAGTTGGTTCAGGTGCACCCGGGGTGGTGACAAGTGAGTCGTGCAGGTTCCGGGGTGGACCATCTGCTTTGTGTTCGGCTGTGTTTGGTACCAGGTGAGGTTAGGATATAGTTATACCCTACTGCAACGTGCTCGTTTTCGAATGCATGCGGTTCATAAGCCTTATGTATATGTAGATATGTGCGAAGTACCTATTTTTGCTGGTTTTTTCATATGATTTGATTTGAAAAGTACGAATCGCTATGGATAAGCCTATGTATGCTTTATCTCAGTTCTGTTATGATTTCGAGGCCAGTCTACGTGATATGTACGTACGATATGATAAGTGCGATATGCATGAGTTTTGTCTGTCTGTCTGTGTGTGGCAAGTTAAGTGTCCGACATATGTCTGTTTATCTGTGTGATGGGCCCCGGAGATTGTGGGTAAGGGAGACCCGGGACGACCATGGGGTCGCCGGTTACGACCCCTGTGCACTTCTCCACCAACGGGAGACTCAGTTCTCCTATGCCGACGGATCGTATTTTGGCTGGCCGTCGAAGGAACCGGGCGGGATTCTTCGGTTCACATGTTCCGTTCTGTGGTGGGTTGAGAGGGGCACCTCTCTTCCCCAATCGTGTGCAGGTGGGATTGTTTTATGAGTTTTGTTTTGATATGAGTAAGTGTGTTCTGTCTGTCCGTCTGTCATAAGTTCGTGAAACGGGGGTAGATTCCTAAATTAAGATAAAAATTGATATACTTTTAAGCTAATAAGATATGCTCCGATATGTGTGTTAAGTCTCCATGAATCTGAGTTATGCCTTAAGAAACTTTTGATTTAAGATTTGTTTGGTCTGTTTGATAAGTCTCCCTAGATGTATATTATCACGGGAAAATGTTTTGGCATGCAAAAACTAACCCCGGGTTCACGAACGTCACTTCTTCTTTGTGTTGTGCTTTATATATATGTATAGTGTCCGTATGTCAGCCTCTCGCTGATCTTTGGACTGACCCCTCCCCTTTTATGTTTTAGTTCGCAGGCTTTGCTTTGGAGGTCGTTGGAGTTCGTGCTAGGCGGTTGTGTGTCGGGTCTGTCGAGTCTGTGTCTGTCTGTTTAAGTTTATTAAGTTCTGGCTCTGGTTTATGATTTGTAAATAATATATAAGATATGTTTGTGCAGGTTTGCATTTATGATTTGAATATATGGAATTCGGGAAAGGTTAGGACAGGTGCTCGGATTAGTTGAACCCGTTGTGAATATATGATTGCTCGGGACAGGTTAGGACAGGTTTGCTGGATTAGTCGAACCCGTTTAGTTGATTTTGATGTTTGTATGGTACTGTACGTTTAAGGTATGAAAGTTTTTGTAAGTTGGCATTTCGTGCTACTTCCGCTGTTATGTTTTGCATATTTTCTTTTGTACAGGGTTAGACACCGCCTAGCTAGTGCGTGTGTTTTTGTTTGTCACCCGTTCGCTGTGACTTGGTGCGTGTGCGGTCCTTCCATTTCGTACACGTGTCGAGTCATAGTGCGGGGGTGTGGTGCCTCACCGCTTGGGGCGCTACATCTTGAGTGCTATCAGAGCTACCAGGTTCAGAACCGGTGCTCTGGAGTCGTGTCGCGTCAGTCTAGGTCGTACGGCATAGGAATATGTGTGCACTGCATCCGTTTGACCTGTAATTTTGCTTCCTCAGTTTGAATTGTGTTGAGTTATGTGACTAAGTGCGCAATATGATTACGATTGTGCAACATTTTATCAATGTGCCCTTAATTGCTTTTATTGTTGTGCTTACATGACTTAATGCCACATTACATTTGCATTCTTAACCCTCATGAACCAACTTAGTGTTTTAACTACAGGGCTGCTTTAGCAACAATGTAATCACCTTTCTTGGTCAAGGCTTCCAATACTACGGTGAACGGTACGTTAAGCATGCATGACCCGAGCGTACCTGCATTCTTTATTTGATTAAATCTTGATATTACGTGATATATCTGTCAATTGTGATACTTGCTGATTGTTGTGATTTTGATTCTGCTTTTGTGCTTGAGTGAAAGGGAGATTTAATTCTCTCTGTTTACGTGCTAGGGAGATGCAGGATTCTCTCTATTTGTGTGATAGAAAGATGTTGGATTCTTTCTGAGTTGTGTGCACAAGAGATGTTGGATTCTCTTGTACTTAGGTATTCGAGGGATGCTGGATTCCCTTGGATTTAGGGTTTGAGAAATGCCGGATTTTCTCAAACTAGAATGTCTGGAAGATGTGGAATCTGATAGACTTAGGCTGAGAGACGGGGTTCTCTCAATTGTGTGCCTGAGAGACGGGGTTCTCTCTTTTGTGTGTTGAGAAATGGGGTTTTCTCTTTTGTGTGCCTGAGAGACGGGGTTCTCTCTTTTGTGTGTTAAGAAACGGGGTTTTCTCTTTTGTGTGCCGAGGGACGGGGTTCCTTCGCTTGCGTGGCGAGAGATGGGATTCTCTCTCTTGTTTGTTGCGGTTGCGTTACTTCTAGCCAGACGGCAGTTTGCGAGCAACGAGGACGTGACCGTATCAAGCTTCGAGTGCAGTGGCTTAGTGGTGATCGAATGAGCTTGAAGTGGAATTTGTTTCAGCGTCACTCAAGATCCGACCTTAGGACCTGAGGACAGGTCCTTTTGAAGGAGGGGAGTTTGTAACATCCCGCTCGTCCGATTTATAAGGTACACCACGTTCCAACCTTTTAATGTGTTTAATTATGTGATTTTATATTTTTCGTGGCCCTATTTTGAACTCTTTTAGAGTTTAGGGGCCACTTTATAATTTTCTCTTTTTAGGGGTCTTTTGGTCATTTCTCGTTCGATCGAGTTTTCGACCTTTTGACCCCTTCAACCCGTTCGGGGCAGCGAGACGAGTCCGTAGACCCTGAGTTTGCCCAATTCTGACTTCGTTAGCCCGTTCTTCCGACCGTTTTTGCGTACGAGGACCCGAGATATATACCCCGAATCCTCGTAATTCGTGCCAAATGATCAGACTCAGCCTCTCTCCTCCTCCAGCGTTCCATCGTTCTATAGTTACTATTCACACAGTGGAGGTGTAATTACATGCACAAGCCCGTTCTCGCTCGTTTCTTGACGGAATTCGAAGTGTGAGTAGTGGAAATTTATCAGCTCGACGAGCCCGTCACATTGGTACAAAAATTGGAGGCTAAAAATCAGCAGTGGTGGCGCTACGGCGAGCAGAAGGAGGCGGGCGGCTTAGAGCCGCCACTTCCTCGCCCATTCGCGGCGGCTTCCGGTGGCGATTTTCCGACACGCGCCCTTGACCCATGACGAGGACTTCCCGGCGCAACCGATGGCGTTGGCGGCGCAACCATCCGGCCAGCGGCGGAGGCTCACGCGCCGGCTGAAAGTCAAGTCGGGCAGCGGCGTTACTGTAGCACGCAGCTCCGCCGTGTTCCGGCGGTCTTTCCGGCGAGAGGGACCGGTTCCCAACCTTTTCCGGCCCCCTGAATCCATTTTCGGCCTCAGAATGGTGCGAATCGCGGCGGAAGTGGTGGTTCCGGCGGGGCAGCGGTGGCGCGCGGCTTTCGGCGGCGGTTTGGAGCTTTTTCGGCGATCTTTTGGCAACGGTTCCTTCTGAGAAGTTGTTCCTCACGTCAAGTCCGAGCTATTCGTGGTGGTGGCGGCCCAAGAACCGGCCGGCGGCGGCGAACCGGTGGCGAACCGGGGCTGGACCGTTGGTCCGGTTTTTCGATGATTTTTTCGGGGTTTGGCTATGGGGCTTTCATAGGGCTCGTTATGGGCTTTCCAACGGTATGTCCGGATTTTATTTTCGTTCAGCGGTTTGTATTTAATTTTAGTTTTCGTACTAGGATTTTAGTTCGATTTTTTGTCAACGAAATCCGGTGTGCTTGGTATTTTCTGAAATTGGTTGAGGGCTTTTGTCAAGCAGGCCGAGGCGTACGTTTCTGTCCTTTCGGGGAATTTTTCGACCACGGCGGCTGCATGTGGCGGTCCGGCAAGTTCCGGAGGTGGTGTTCCGACGCCCTTCGTACAACGAGTTCCTTTCGTCGTGGTGAGTCCAACGCCACTTTCCGCTCGTCAATCGGATGTCTGGTTGATTTGTTGTGATTTATTTTGTATAACTTGAATATTTGGAATTAATTGTTTTAATTGCTAATTGCTTGAATCGTCGATCGAAATGTACTCCTATGTGTATGAAATCTTGTATGATATGAAATATGACAAGTATGGACTTTGTAATTTGTAAATTGAATCCCGATTTATTGAATTTATGCTAATTGATTAGATTAGAGGGGGTGTTTGTGTAATTTTGAAACAAGATGAATTTGTTTGATTTAATTAGTTCAGCCTTGATAATTGAATCCATTATGTAACGTATGAATTGGGCATGTTACGTAGGAATTATATGAACTCAGTATGATTGGAATTTGATATGAAACCTCGTGGGATTTATTTAAAACTCGAAGCATGCTATCACGATTTGTTTAGTTTTGTAATACGTGTGAATTTGTATGAAATGTAATATGTAAACTCTGCTTATGTGATTGCATTTCGTAAGTACTTGAACATTGTCGTGCGTCTCTGTGTGGTTGTCTAAGTTGAGTCTGAGCCCTGTGTTGTGTTTGTGTGTTCAGTTGGTTCAGGTGCACCCGGGGTGGTGACAAGTGAGTCGTGCAGGTTCCGGGGTGGACCATCTGCTTTGTGTTCGGTTGTGTTTTGTACCAGGTGAGGTTAGGATATAGTTATACCCTATTGCAACGTGCTCGTTTTCGAATGCCTTCGGTTTATAAGCCTTATGTATATGTAGATATGTGCGAAGTACGTATTTTTGCTGGTTTTGTCATATGATTTGATTTGAAAAGTACGAATCGCTATGGATAAGCCTATGTATGCTTTGTCTCAGTTCTGTTATGATTTCGAAGCCAGTCTGCGTGATATGCACGTACGATATGATAAGTGCGATATGCAAGAGTTTTGTTTGTCTGTCTGTGTGTGGCAAGTTAAGTATCCGACATATGTCTGTTTATTTGTGTAATGGGCCCCGGAGATTGTGGGTAAGGGAGACCCGGGACGACCATGGGGTCACCGGTTACGACCCCTGTGCACTTCTCTACCAACGGGAGACTCAGTTCTCCTATGCCGACGGAGCGTATTTTGGCTGGCCGTCGAAGGAACCGGGCGGGAACCTCCGGTTCACATGTTTCGTTCTATGGTGCGTTGAGAGGGGCACCTCTCTTCCCCAATGGTGTGCAGGTGGGATTGTTTTATGAGTTTTGTTTTGATATGAGTAAGTGTGTTCTGTGTGTCCGTCTGTCATAAGTTCGTGAAACGGGAGTAGATTCTTAAATTAAGATAAAAATTGATATACTTTTAAGCTAATAAGATATGCTCCGATATGTGTGTTAAGTCTGCATGAATCTGAGTTATGCCTTAAGAAACTTTTGATTTAAGATTTGTTTGGTCTGTTTGATAAGTCTCCCTATATGTATATTATCACGGGAAAATGTTTTGGCATGCAAAAACTAACCCCGGGTTCACGAACGTCACTTCTTCTTTGTGTTGTGCTCTATATATATGTATAGTGTGCGTGTGTCAGCCCCTCGCTCAGTCTTTGGACTGACCCCTCCCCTTTTATGTTTTAGTACGCAGGCTTTGCTTTGGAGGTCGTTGGAGTTCGTGCTAGGCGGCTGTGTGTCGGGTCTGTCGAGTCCGTGTATGTCTGTTTAAGTTTATTAAGTTCTGGCTCTGGTTTATGATTTGTAAATATTATATAAGATATGTTTGTGCAGGTTTGCATTTATGATTTGAATATATGGAATTCGGGACAGGTTAGGACAGGTGCTCGGATTAGTTGAACCCGTTGTGAATATATGATTGCTCGGGACAGGTTAGGACAGGTTTGCTGGATTAGTCGAACCCGTTTAGTTGATTTTGATGTTTGTATGGTACTGTATGTTTAAGGTATGAAATTTTTTGTAAGTTGGCATTTCGTGCTACTTCCGCTGTCATGTTTTGCATATTTTCTTTTGTACAGGGTTAGACACCGCCTAGCTAGTGCGTGTGTTTTTGTTTGTCACCCGTTCGCTGTGACTTGTTGCGTGTGCGGTCCTTCCATTTCGTACACGTGTCGAGTCATAGTGCGGGGGTGTGGTGCCTCACCGCTTGGGGCGCTACATCTTGAGTGGTATCAGAGCTACCAGGTTCAGAACCTGTGCTCTGGAGTCGTGTCGCGTTAGTCTAGGTCGTACGACATAGGAATATGTGCGCATTGCATCCGTTTGACCTATAATTTTGCTTCCTCAGTTTGAATTGTATTGAGTTATGTGACTAAGTGCGCAATATGATTACGATTGTGCAACATTTTATCAATGTGCCCTTAATTGCTTTTATTGTTATGCTTACATGACTTAAATGCCACATTACATTTGCATTCTTAACCCTCATGCACCAACTTAGTGTTTTAACTACAGGGCTGCTTTAGCAACAATGTAATCACCTTTCTTGGTCAAGGCTTCCAATACTACGGTGAACGATACGTTAAGCATGCATGACACGAGCATACATGCATTCTTTATTTGATTAAATCTTGATATTACGTGATATATCTGTCAATTGTGATACTTGCTGATTGTTGTGATTTTGATTCTGCTTTTGTGCTTGAGTGAAAGGGAGATTTAATTCTCTCTGTTTACGTGCTAGGGAGATGCAGGATTCTCTCTATTTGTGTGATAGAAAGATGTTTGATTCTTTCTGAGTTTTGTGCACAAGAGATGCTGGATTCTCTTGTACTTAGGTATTCGAGGGATGCTGGATTCCCTTGGATTTAGTGTAGCACCCCGGACACGTGGAGGTGCCACATCCCCGCACTATAGGTCAATCCACACACGAAACGGCCAATCCGTACATGAACCAACCTATAGCGAACGGGTGATAATGCAATACACGACAAGCTTGGCGGGATTACTAATACATGCAACAAAATAAAGCGGAAGCATAAACTAGTTTCTATTAAATATTTCCATTTATCAAGTCATGACATTTCTCATTTTCCAATTAAGATATATTCTAAAGTTACATATCAATACATTATCATCTTCAATTAAACAATAACAATAACTACAATTCCATAATTAACAATAATAACTAAATACACGAACCACGGATGACACGACTACATGAATTGGACTCGACTCGACTCAACTCCCGCCTAGCGTGCACCTGCAATAACTGAAAGGTGGAGGCGTCAGTCTGTGAAGACCGAGTGAGGGGTTTACATACATATTAGCGCAGATAACATGCAAGTTATATTCTCGGGTAAAGATTTATAAAAGGTAAATATACAAGTTTAATAATTATATAGCTTCGCCCGAGAATACAACTATCAATATTAAATACTTGTTCATTTTCTTGCAATCAATACATGGCCCCGGCGAGTGCGGGCGGTTTCCAAATGTACATGAAACATGCTTGCTTGATTATAAATTAATAGGTGATCACGCAATTCAATTACCGTGCAATCGTGCGATAGTGTACTCAATTAGCACATTCATGGAATGGAAATCATGCAATCAATACATGGCTTGCTTGTAACACGATAGGGTTTGTTCTTCCTGTGGTTGGACGGACAACCACCAGCTCTAAGACTAGCCCAGCGCCCTCACGAAGGAGAACCTGGCCAGGAGAACACAGGTACACGATAGGGCTTTGTTCTTCCTGTGGTTGGACGGACAACCACCAGCCCGAAGACCAGCCCAGCGCCCTTACTAAGAAGGACCTGGCCAAGAGAACACACGTACCAGATAGGTCATTGTTCTTCTTGTGGTTGGACGGACAACCACCAGCTCTAAGACTAGCCCAGCGCCCTCACTAAGGAGGACCTGGCCAGGAGAACACACGTACTTGCTTTCATGAACATGGCATGTTTGATTCGTGAACACTAACATACTTGAAATAATAAGTGATTTCATGAAATTATAATATAAATACCTTGGCCAAAAATCACGTAAAAGTTATACAGGTTCTATATAACTAGAAATTAAACCTCACCTGACAGGCGACACACGACTCGTGAATGCGTGAACGTGATCATGCTCGACAATCTCCACCCTGGAGAATAACTGGACAAGAAACGGGACAATGTACGTGCATGAGACTATAATTCAAGCATATTACTCCATATAAGACGCACGGCATGATCAAGTACAGGACATCAACCAACAAACAATGTAGCATATAAATATCACGTTTTAGCATGTAATCAATCATATAATAACGAATTGGGGTCAATTAATCCATTGGAATTGGATTCCAAAATCTCAAGTTTATGCAGAATGTTTTCTGCACTTCCAGGGGTATGGGAACGGCCGTTCCAGGTTTCAATGCAAAATGGGAAGGGCCGTTCCCCCACTCTTGAAACTGCTCCCGAAGGTGGGAAGGGCCGTTCCCGTCTGTGAGACAAAGTGGGAACGGTCGTTCCCATTCCCGTCGCCTGCCTATTATTCAAACTATGGGAACGACCGTTCCCTGTTGCAAAGGGAACGGGAAGGGCCGTTCCCGTTTTACAGAGGATGCAGAAGCAGGGACGAAGAACAGGGAATGCACGAATCCATCACCCCACCTCCCAAAACACTTATAATTTAATCCCACAAGCTAAAATTCATGAAAGGAAATAGGTATACATGCTTGAAAGACAATAATATTCAATATAAACACACAACCCAAGCTTTAATCACCATAATCTCCAACTTGAGCTCATATATGAATCTATCATATAATCTCATAATTCTCAAGAATTACACATGAAATTCAAGCTTTGAGCATATAATCATACTTCTAGCACTAACACACCAATCATCAAGCTCAAATCATGAACCCTAGCTTCATCTAATAAATTCAAGAATCATGAAATATCAATCATATACCTTGAAAGGAAGAAAGAAAGAGATGAGATGGGATGATGATGCTTCAAAGCTCCTAATTCCTTCATGATCATGCCTTAAAATGATGAAAATCTCTTTCTCCTCTTTGGAGGTTTGGCTCGGTGAGATGGGAGCAAATATGGGAGATGATTTTTGATGAATGAAAATTGATGATTGTGGAAGAGATGCAATCAACGATATATTAGGGGAAAATGTAATAATTATGATCAAATCCTTTAAGTTCTATAAGTTATGCAATTGAGTATCAAAGGTTTGGAAATGATCGATTAAGACCCCTCAGGTTTTCATGCAATTAGGCCCTTAAAGGAAAGGAAATGGGAAATTAAGGACAATTATGCAATTAATACAATTTGGACAATTAATTCGTGTAACAATTAAATTCCATATGTAACATAATTCCCAAGTTGGCATACATTTCATATATTTTCACGTAATCATGTTGGAGCACAATTTACATAATTATTATAACACGTATAAATTAAATAGACGAAATAATAACATAAAATACTACGCTCGAAACTCACACGTGTCGAGCGTACCTGACTGTCTGAAATTCGAGGCGTTACATTTAGGGTTTGAGAAATGCCGGATTTTCTCAAACTAGAATGTCTGGAAGATGTGGAATCTGATAGACTTAGGCTGAGAGATGCGGTTCTCTCAATTGTGTGCCTGAGAGACGGGGTTCTCTCTTTTGTGTGTTGAGAAACGGGGTTTTCTCTTTTGTGTGCCTGAGAGACGGGGTTCTCTCTTTTGTGTGCTGAGAAACGGGGTTTTCTCTTTTGTGTGCCGAGGGACGGGGTTACTTCGCTTGCGTGTCGAGAGATGGGATTCTCTCTCTTGTTTGTTGCGGTTGCGTTACTTCTGGCCAGACGGCAATTTGCGAGCAACGAGGACGTGACCGTATCAAGCTTCGAGTGCAGTGGCCTAGTGGTGATCGAATGAGCTTGAAGTGGAATTTGTTCCAGCGTCGTTCAAGATCCGACCTTAGGACCTGAGGACAGGTCCTTTTGAAGGAGGGAAGTTTGTAACATCCCGCTCGTCCGATTTATAAGGTACGCCATGTTCCAACCTTTTAATGTGTTTAATTATGTGATTTTATATTTTTTGTGGCCCTATTTTGAACTTTTTTAGAGTTTAGGGGCCCCTTTGTAATTTTCTCTTTTTAGGGGTCTTTTGTTCACTTCTTGTTTGATCGAGTTTTCGACCTTTTTGACCCCTTCAACGCGTTCGGGCAGCGAGACGAGTCCGTAGACTCTGAGTTTGCCCAATTCTGACTTCGTTAGCCCGTTCTTCCGACCGTTTTTGCGTATGAGGACCCGAGATACATACCCCGAATCCTCGTAATTCGTGCCAAACGATCAGACTCAGCCTCTCTCCTCCTCCAGCGTTCCATCGTTCCACAGTTACTATTCACACAATGGAGGTGTAATTACACGCACAAGCCCGTTCTCGCTCGTTTCTCGACGGAATTCGAAGTGTGAGTAGTGGAAATTTATCAGCTCGACGAGCCCGTCACATTGGTACAAAAATTGGAGGCTAAAAATCAGCGGTGGTAGCGCTACAG
This sequence comes from Lantana camara, assembly GCA_037501455.1. Taxonomy (NCBI): domain Eukaryota; kingdom Viridiplantae; phylum Streptophyta; class Magnoliopsida; order Lamiales; family Verbenaceae; genus Lantana; species Lantana camara. Next base: position 60,039,914 of record CM074858.1, read on the forward strand.
CGAGCAGCAGGCGGCACGGCTTATCGCCGCCCATTCGCGGTGGCTTCCGGCGGCGATTTTCCGACACGCGCCCCTGACCCATGACGAGGACTTCCCGACGCAACCATCCGGCAAGCAGCGGAGGCTCATGCGCCGCCTGAAAGTCACGTCGAGCGGCGACGTTACTGTAGCACGCAGCTCCGCCGCGTTCCGGCGGTCTTTTCCGGCGAGAGGGGCTGGTTCCCTACCTTTTCCGGCCCCCTGAATCCATTTCCGGCCTCAGAATGGTGCGAATCGCAGCGGAAGTGGTGGTTCTGGCATGGCAGCGGTGGCGTGCGGCTTTCGGCGGCGGTTTGGAGCTTTTCCGGCGATATTTTGGCAACGGTTCCTTCTGAGAAGTTGTTCCTCACGTCAAGTCCGAGCTATTCGTGGTGAGCTTTTCCGATGATCTTTTGGCAACGGTTCCTTCTGAGAAGTTGTTCCTCACGTCAAGTCCGAGCTATTCGTGGTGGTGGCGGCTTTTCCGGCGATCTTTTGGCAACGGTTCCTTCTGAGAAGTTGTTCCTCACGTCAAGTCCGAGCTATTCGTGGGGGTGGCGGCCCAAGAATCGGCCGGCGGCGGCGAACCGGTTGGGAACCGGGGCTGGACCGGTGGTCCGGTTTTCTGATGATTTTTCCGAGGTTTGGCTATGGGGCTTTCGTAGGGCTCGTTATGGGCTTTCCAACGGTATGTCCGGATTTTATTTTTGTTCAGCGGTTTGTATTTAATTTCAGTTTTCGTACTAGGATTTTAGTTCAGTTTTCGTCAACGAAATCCGGTGTGCTTGGTATTTTCTGAAATTGGTTGAGGGCTTTTGTCAAGCAGGCCGAGGCGTACGTTTCTGTCCTTCCGGGGAATTTTCCGACCACCGGAGGTGGTGGTCCGGCGGCTGCACGTGGCGGTCCGGCGAGTTCCGGAGGCGACGTTCCGATGCCCTTCGTACAGCGAGTTCCTTTCGTCGTGGTGAGTCCAACGCCACTTTCAATTCGTCAATCGGATGTCTAGTTGATTTGTTGTGATTTATTTTGTATAACTTGAATATTTAGAATTAATTGTTTTAATTGCTAATTGCTTGAATCGTCGATCGAAATGTACTCCTATGTGTATGAAATCTTGTATGATATGAAATATGATAAGTATGGACTTTGTAATTTGTAAATTGAATCCCGATTTATTGAATTTATGTTAATTGATTAGATTAGAGGGGGTGTTTGTGTAATTTTGAAACAAGATGAATTTGTTTGATTTAATTAGTTCAGCCTTGATAATTGAATCCATTATGTAACGTATGAATTGGGCATGTTACGTAGGAATTATATGAACTCAGTATGATTGGAATTTGATATGAAACCTCGTGGGATTTATTTAAAACTCGGAGCATGCTATCACGATTTGTTTAGTTTTGTAATACGTGTGAATTTGTCTGAAATGTAATATGTAAACTTTGCTTATGTGATTGCATTTCGTAAGTACTTGAACATTGCCGTGCGTCTCTGTGTGGTTGTCTAAGTTGAGTCTGAGCCCTGTGTTGTGTTTGTGTGTTCAGTTGGTTCAGGTGCACCCGGGATGGTGACAAGTGAGTCGTGCAGGTTCCGGGGTGGACCATCTGCTTTGTGTTCGGTTGTGTTTGGTACCAGGTGAGGTTAGGATATAGTTATACCCTACTGCAACGTGCTCGTTTTCGAATGCCTTCGGTTTATAAGCCTTATGTATATGTAGATATGTGGGAAGTACGTATTTTTGCTGGTTTTGTCATATGATTTGATTTGAAAAGTACGAATCGCTATGGATAAGCCTATGTATGCTTTGTCTCAGTTCTGTTATGATTTCGAGGCCAGTCTGCATGATATGTACGTACGATATGATAAGTGCGATATACAAGAGTTTTGTTTGTCTGTCTGTGTGTGGCAAGTTAAGTATCCGACATATGTCTGTTTATTTGTGTGATGGGCCCCGGAGATTGTGGGTAAGGGAGACCCGGGACGACCATGGGGTCGCCGGTTATGATCCCTGTGCACTTCTCCACCAACGGGAGACTCAGTTCTCCTATGCCGATGGAGCGCATTTTGGCTGGCCGTCGAAGGAACCGGGCGGGAACCTCCGGTTCACATGTTTCGTTCTGTGGTGGGTTGAGAGGGGCACCTCTCTTCCCTAATGGTGTGCAGGTGGGATTGTTTTATGAGTTTTGTTTTGATATGAGTAAGTGTGTTCTGTCTGTCCGTCTGTCATAAGTTCGTGAAACGGGGGTAGATTCTTAAATTAAGATAAAAATTGATATACTTTTAAGCTAATAAGATATGCTCCGATATGTGTGTTAAGTCTGCATGAATCTGAGTTATGCCTTAAGAAACTTTTGATTTAAGATTTGTTTGGTCTGTTTGATAAGTCTCCCTATATGTATATTATCACGGGAAAATGTTTTGGCGTGCAAAAACTAACCCCGGGTTCACGAACGTCACTTCTTCTTTGTGATGTGCTCTATATATATGTATAGTGTGCGTGTGTCAGCCCCTCGCTCAGTCTTTGGACTGACCCCTCCCCTTTTATGTTTTAGTTCGCAGGCTTTGCTTTGGAGGTCGTTGGAGTTCGTGCTAGGCGGCTGTGTGTCAGGTCTGTCGAGTCTGTGTATGTCTGTTTAAGTTTATTAAGTTCTGGCTCTGGTTTATGATTTGTAAATATTATATAAGATATGTTTGTGCAGGTTTGCATTTATGATTTGAATATATGGAATTCGGGACAGGTTAGGACAGGTGCTCAGATTAGTTGAACCCGTTGTGAATATATGATTGCTCGGGACAGGTTAGGACAGGTTTGCTGGATTAGTCGAACCCGTTTAGTTGATTTTGATGTTTGTATGGTACTGTATGTTTAAGGTATGAAAGTTTTTGTAAGTTGGCATTTCGTGCTACTTCCGCTGTCATGTTTTGCATATTTTCTTTTGTACAGGGTTAGACACCGCCTAGCTAGTGCGTGTGTTTTTGTTTGTCACCCGTTCGCTGCGACTTGGTGCGTGTGCGGTCCTTCCATTTCGTACACGTGTCGAGTCATAATGCGGGGGTGTGGTGCCTCACCGCTTGGGATGCTACAAGTAACGAGCTTCCAACCTTACTTCCATATTTAACATAAGAAACTGAAATCATACATACCAATCCACCAAATTCCGAGATAGAAGGGCTACGTAAACCCTAACTATCCATACATACATAACCTCGAGGGGTAGCGATCCCACTGCCAGACTTTCCCTGTTTTTACACCGCGAGCTCGAAGAGTACGCCTTCCCCAAACTCCCAGGGTTGTGCGTGACACTTCGGATCATATGGAACTATGCTAAGGTGTGATAATCCCAACGGCCCGATACTGTCCCGGGTGTCCTCGCTCATAGCTCTGAGGCCCAATCATACGGAACAGACACATACATATGCCAATCTTTCATGGCTGATCTCGCTTACATAACATATCATATCATAGCATATCATATCATATCATATCATATCATAGCGTAACATATCATATCATATCATAAGGGCTTCAAAACTTAAGCTTACGTACGCTCGTATACATACTTTCAAAATCCAAAGGTGTTCACAAGTTCATAGCATAGCATACTTAGCACATATTTAACTATATATATAATATATAGTCGCATGCGGGCTAGAAACATTAGCACATAAGGGTCATAGGTCGTTTAGCTAAAAGAAAAGATCCTAACCCTCACCTGGTACCAGACAAAGCTGACCACAAAGCAAATGGTTCACCCCGGAACCTACACGACTCACTTGTCACCACCCCCGGTGCACTTGATCCACTGAACAAACAAAACAGACCACAAAGCTCAAACTCAGACAGACAACCACAGAGAGATGCACGACAAATGCAATCACATAAGTAGGATTTCAAATTCATATTAATTTTAAGCAAAACAAAACATTGGGGCATGTCCATGTGCACAATTAATGCAAATAAGAGAACAAAAGGCAAGACAAATCATATCATTTCATTGTAAAACAAACAATTCATTTATTACATAACAAATTCAATTAACAAGAATAATCAATTCATATCATGCAATTTACACATTTTAGAAAATTACAAAAACCCCCCTCTAGGTTAAACAATTAACAAATTTAACCTGCCGGGACGCACATTGCAAATCAAAAAATATCACATTTCATATAAAAGCACGTAGTACAAGAATAACCAAATAATATAATAACATGCTTTGAATTTCATATAAATCTCACGAGGTTACTTATCAAATTCCAACCATACTAAGCTCATATAATTCATACATGGCATACCCAATTCATATATCTCATAACGGATTCAATTTGACAAAGTTTACTTAATTTAAATCAAGCAAATTCACATCGTTTCCAAAATTACACATACACCCCTTCAAATTAGCCAATCAGTTCAATTAGACAAAACGGGATTCGAATTACAAATTAAAGCATCCATATATATCATAATTCATTTCATGCATAATTTCGTATACATAGGAATTCAAATAGATCGACAAATCAAGCAATTAACAATTTATCGCAATTAAGACAATTAATTTCAAATATTCAAAATTACATAAATAAATTCGTAGAAATTACACTGAGTGTCCGATTGATGAACGGAAAGTGGTGATGGACTCACCAAAACGAGCCGGACAAGCTGTTCGAAGACCGCCGGAGCGCCGCCGCCTGAGCTGCCGGAACAGTGGCCGGCCGCAGTTCTGCCGCCACCGGAACGTGCTGGAAAAATCCCAAAAATTCAAGCTTGTAAGAATTCCTCGTGCTCGTTCCAAATCCTCGATCAATTTCTGGAAATCCCAAGTCAATCTCCTCCAATTTCAGATCTAAGAACACGAAAACCCTAAAATCTTCAAACTCAAATTACTTCCAAACCGGTGAACCAAAATCGAATCCGAAAGAAGCATCAGCTTACCCATGACGAGCTCTTCGAAAGCCCCAAGCTATTTGCCGGGAAAAATTCTCGGAGCTAGTCCCGCCATAACGCCGCCACTGTGCCGCCGTGATCCACCGCCAATTGGCCGAATCAGGAGTCGTGTGATCAAAGGCTACTAGTTCTCGCCGTTCCGAACAACTTTCGTGAAGGGCCCGAGGCCAAAAGATTGCCGAAAAAGACCCCCGCTGGCCGCTTAAGTTTCTGCCGCCGCCCACATCGCCGAAACTGCCACCTACGGCCAAAATTGGATGAAATCAATGCCGGAAATGAACTCAGGGGGTCGGAAAAGGTGGGAAACCGTCAAGCCTTGTCGGAAAAAGCCGCCGGAAAGCAGCGGGAAAAGCCGCTACAGTGACGCCTAAAGTGGACGCGGCGGCGGCCGTTGGCTGCGCCATCAACGGCAACCGCTGTGCCGGGAAGTCCTTATTCAAGCTCTGAGGCGCGTACTTCAAGAAAGTCCCCGGAAACCACAGCGAGGAGGCGGCGAAGTCGCGGTGGTTCGACACCCAATTCCGCCGCGTCTGAAAATCAGGGAAAACTCCACCACCGCTTGTCGTCGGGCCAAGATCTTGGTACGGTTGTGGCCGCGTCGTCGAGCTCTCCGAAATGGACTATTCATTCATCGAATTCCGTCGAGAAACGAGCAAGTTTGGAGTTATGTGTGAAATCACACCTTGAGTGTATGTGAACAGTGACGGGATCGCTGGAGAAGAGGGACAGAGCTGAAGTCTGCTGCGTTTGGCACGAATTATGAGGATCCGGGTATTTATCTCAGGTCCTCGTACGCGAAAACGGTTGGAAGAAGGGGTTAACGATGTCAGAATTGAACCAACTTAGAGTCTACGGACTCGTCTCGATGCCCTGAATGCGTTGAAGGGTCCAAGAGGTCAAAATCTCGATCAAACGAGGAATGACCGAAAAACCCCCTAAAAAGAGAAAATTACAAACAAACCCCTAAACTCTAAAAGTGTTCGAAATAGGGTCACACGAAGTACAAAATCACATAAGTAAATACATGAAAAGGTGGAAACGTGGCGTACCTTATTTGTAGGACAAGCGGGGTGTTACAATCTCCCCTCCTTCCTATGTCGTACAACTAGACTGACACGACACGACTCCAGAGCACCGGTTCTGAACCTGGTAGCTCTTATACCACCTAAGATGTAGCACCCCAAGCGGTGAGGCACCGCATCCCCGCACATTAACCCGACACGTGCACGAAATGGAAAGTCACACACGTACCAAATCACAACGAACGGGTGACAAACGAAAACCAACCTAAGCTAGGCGGTACCTAAACCCTGTACAAATGCAAATATGCAAAATCTGATTTCGGAAGCGATCCAAATATACGAATTCTCAAAAACTTTGATTAGCAATCATAATTCATATATATTAGAAAGTAAATCGATATCACCTAAACGGGTTCAACTAATCAAGGAAAACTGTTGATAGGAATCAGGATGATGTGAATCATAAGACAAGGCTACAGTTTGGTCCAACAAGGCCACACTTTGATCCAAATGATGATATGATCACAACTCAAGATGAACCAAGTTATGTTGGACCTATCACAAGGTTACGGTCCAAAAGAATTTAAGAAGAAGTTCAATCTCTTTTGATCCAAATAACTCAAGATTAGCTCCAAGAAGACAAGTATTCAGCTGGACCCAATCCACCTTGTTTCAATGTCTTAGTGATAGAATTTTAAGCCCAAATTGTGTTAAGTTTATTGTAATTTGGCCCTGAACTATTATATTATACTTTGGGCCATCTTTTTATTTATTTTGCATCCATTTAGATTAGGTTAAGCCCATTTTATTCAGCCTACAAGAAAAATGACGGGATTAGCTTGTCTCTTTGAATTCTGAATTGTCTCTTTGAATTCCCATGCATGCATCTTTATATTCCAGCCTTGTAGTTCGAAATATTCAGACAAAAAATGAATGAATTGTGATTCAAGTGAGTTATACTCACAAGTTCTTAGTTGAACGACACCGGAGATTCAAACCTCCACCGGATAATGTCATTTCCCGACTCATTATAGTCGACGGGGTGCATTACTTATCAAATCTGATAGTGTTGGTTCCTTGCTCATTATAGCAAACGGGTCACACTCCTATAATTCAAATCTGATAGTGTTGGTTCCTTGCTCATTATAGCAAACGGGGTCACACTCCTCTATTTTAACCTTAAAGTGGACGATCGAAAATCAAGAACTCCAAGTATTGGTATAGGGCTTCACGGCAAGTACGTGGAGTTCACATCATTTGATAGGAATCAGGATGATGTGAATCATAAGACAAGGCCACACTTTGGTCCAACAAGGCCACGCTTTGATACGAAATGATACGAACTCCACGTACTTACCGTGAAACCCTATACCAATACTTGGAGTTCTTGATTTTCGATCGTCCACTTCAAGGTTAAAATAGAGGAGTGTGACCCGTTTGCTATAATGAGCAAGGAACCAACACTATCAGATTTGATAAGTAATGCACCCCGTCGACTATAATGAGTCGGGAAATGACATTATCCGGTGGAGGTTTGAAACTCCGGTGTCATTCAACTAAGAACTTGTGAGTATAACTCACTTGAATCACAATTCATTCATTTTTTGACTGAATATTTCAAACTACAAGGCTGGAATATAAAGATGCATGCATGGGAATTCTAAGAGATAATTCAGAATTCAAAGAGACAAGCTAATCCCGTCACTTTTCTTGTAGGCTGAATAAAATGGGCTTAACCTAATCTAAATGGATGCAAAATAAATAAAAAGATGGCCCAAAGTATAATATAATAGTTCAGGGCCAAATTACAATAAACTTAACACAATTTGGGCTTAAAATTCTATCACTAAGACATTGAAACAAGGTGGATTGGGTCCAGCTGAATACTTGTCTTCTTGGAGCTAATCTTGAGTTATTTGGATCAAAAGAGATTGAACTTCTTCTTGAATTCTTTTGGACCGTAACCTTGTGATAGGTCCAACATAACTTGGTTCATCTTGAGTTGTGATCATATCATCATTTGGATCAGAGTGTGGCCTTGTTGGACCAAAGTGTGGCCTTGTCTTATGATTCACATCATCCTGATTCCTATCACCTGTCCTATCCTGTCCCGAATAACTATACAACAAAACGGGTTCAACTAATCCGAACACCTGTCCTAACCTGTCCCGAAATTCATACATTCGAACCCTAATCATAAACCTGTGCAAAACCATATCATAATTAATGTTAACATAACTTAAAACGAAGTTCATAACAGACTCAGACGGACTGACACAACTTATATAAACAACACTTCAAACATAAACCGAAGCAACGTACTTAACAAACTAAAAACGAATAAACACAAACTCAACAGACACTGACAGCCGCCTAGCTCGAACCTCAACGACCTGAACCTGCAACTAAAAACATAAAGGGGAGGGGTCAGTCCAAAGACTGAGCAAGGGGGCTAACGCACACCCCCATAATATACATAATAGAGCAAAGCATGTATCACAAGGAGGAATCATGAACCGGGAATCGGTTTTGCACACCAAATCATTTTTAAAAGAAAACCCATACATATGCATATACATACGCTTAATAAAAATCATTTCATAAGACTATCCCCATTTCACAATTCCAAGACAAAATCACAATGCTCGAGCGAGTAACGAGCTTCCAACCTTACTTCCATATTTAACATAAGAAACTGAAATCATACATACCAATCCACCAAACTCCGAGATAGAAGGGCTACGTAAACCCAAACTATCCATACATACATAACCTCGAGGGGTAACGATCCCACTGCGAGACTTTCCCGGTTTTTACACCGCGAGTTCAAAGAGTACGCCTTCCCCAAACTCCCAGGGTCGTGCGTGACACTTCGGATCATATCGAACTATGCTAAGGAGTGATAATCCCGACAGCCCGATACCGTCCCGGGTGTCCTCGCTCATAGCTCCGAGGCCCAATCATACGGAACAGAACATACATATGCCAATCTTTCATGGCTGATCTCGCTTACATAACATATCATATCATAGCATATCATATCATATCATAGCATAACATATCATATCATATCATAAGGGTTTCAAAACTTAAGTTTACGTACGCTAGTATACATACTTTCAAAATCCAAAGGTGTTCACATGATCATAACATAGCATACTTAGCACATATTTAACTATATATATAATATATAGTCGCATGCGGGCTAGATACATTAGCACATAAGGGTCATAGGTCGTTTAGCTAAAAGAAAAGATCCTAACCCTTACCTGGTACCAGATAAAGCTGACCACAAAGCAAATGGTTCACCCCGGAACCTGCACGACTCACTTGTCACGCCCCCGGGTGCACCTGATCCACTGAACACACAAAACAGACCACAAAGCTCAGACTCAGACAGACAACCACATAGAGACGCACGGCAAATGCAATCACATAAGCAGGATTTCAAATTCATATTAATTTTAAGCAAAACAAAACATTGGGGCATGTCCATGCGCACAATTAATGCAATTAAGAGAACAAAAGGCAAGACAAATCATATCATTTCAATGTCACACAAACAATTCATTTATTACATAACAAATTCAATTAACAAGAATAATCAATTCATATCATGCAATTTGCACATTTTAGAAAATTACACAAACCCCCCTCTAGGTTAAATAATTAACAAATTTAACCTGCCGGGACGCACATTGCAAATCAAAACATATCACATTTCATATAAAAGCACGTAGTACAAGAATAACCAAACAATATAATAACATGTTTTGAATTTCATATAAATCTCACGAGGTTACTTATCAAATTCCAACCATACTAAGCTTATATAATTCATACATGGCATACCCAATTCATATATCTCATAACAGATTCAATTTGACAAAGTTTACTTAATTTAAATCAAGCAAATTCACATCGTTTCCAAAATTACACATACACCCCTTCAAGTTAGCTAATTAGTTCAATTAGACAAAACGGGATTCGAATTGCAAATTAAAGCATCCATATATATCATAATTCATTTCATGCATAATTTCGTATACAGGAGTCGTGTGATCAAAGGCTACTAGTTCTCGCCGTTCTGAACAACTTTCGTGAAGGGCCCGAGGCCAAAAGATCGCCGGAAAAAACCCCCGTTGGCCGCCGAAGTTTCTGCCGCCGCCCACGTAGCCGGAACCACCACCTATGTAACAGCCCGAAAACCCGCCGTTCGATATTGTCCGCTTTGGATGGGAACCAGACCCCGAAGGGAACCACCCTCACGGTTTTGTTTCTCCCAGGTGGGAACCAGACCCCGAAGGGAACCACCCAGGAAAAGGCCTCTACAAGGGGAGGGGGATCCACCACTTTATAAAGTGGCTTCAAGCCCACCTCCAATCCGATGTGGGACAAAGCACCTTTGGCTGTTCCCACCTGGGAGAAACAAAACCGTGAGGGTGGTTCCCTTCGGGGTCTGGTTCCCATCCAAAGCGGACAATATCGAACGACGGGTTTTCGGGCTGTTACAAATGGTATCAGAGCCGGGGACCCGAATTCGGTGTGCCAGCGAGGACGCTGGGCCCTCTTAAGGGGGGTGGACTGTAATAGCCAAAGGTGCTTTGTCCCACATCGGATTGGAGGTGGGCTTGAAGCCACTTTATAAAGTGGTGGATCCCCCTCCCCTTGTAGAGGCCTTTTCCTGGGTGGTTCCCTTCGGGGTCTGGTTCCCACCTGGGAGAAACAAAAACCGTGAGGGTGGTTCCCTTCGGGGTCTGGTTCCCATCCAAAGCGGACAATATCGAACGGCGGGTTTTCGGGCTGTTACAACCTACGACCAAAATTGGATGAAATGGATGCCGAAAATGAACTCAGGGGGTCGTAAAAGGTAGGAAACCGTCAAACCTTGTCGGAAAAAGCCGCCGGAAAGCAGCGGGAAAAGCCGCTATAGTGACGTGCCGCCGCCGCGTCCACTTTAGGCAGCGCGTGCGCCTCCGTCCGCCAGCCGTTGGCTGCGCCATCAACGACAACCGCTGCGCTCGGAAGTCCTCATTCAAGCTCTGAGGCACGTGCTTCAAGAAAGTCACCGGAAACCACCGCGAGGAGACGGCGAAGTCGCTGTGGTTCGACACCCATTTCCGCCGCGTCTGAAAATCAGGGAAAACTCCACCACCACTTGTCGTCGGGCTAAGATCTTGGTACGGTTGTGACCGTGTCGTCGAGCTCTCCGAAATGGTTCATTCGTCGAATTCCGTCGAGAAACGAGCAAGTTTGGAGTTGTATGTGAAATCACACCTTGAGTGTGTGTGAACAGTGACGGGATCTTTGGAGAAGAGAGAGAGAGCTGAAGTCTGCTGCGTTTGGCACGAATTACGAGGATCCGGGTATTTATCTCGGGTCCTCGTACGCAAAAACGGTTGGAAGAAGGGGTTAACGACGTCAGAATTGGGCAAACTTAGAGTCTACGGACTCGTCTCGATGGCCTGAACGCGTTGAAGGGGTCCAAGAGGTCGAAATCTCGATCGAACGAGGAATGACCGAAAAACCCCTAAAAAGGGAAAATTACAAACAAGCCCCTAAACTCTAAAGGAGTTCAAAATAGGGCCACACGAAGTACAAAATCACATAATTAAACACATAAAAAGGTTGAAACGTGGCGTACCTTATTTGTAGGACGAGCGGGTGTTACATCGTGACATAACAATTAGTTTCACTTATTAAGTCCTAAATCCTGTTGATGGAATGCTAGGAATTTTATTACCGTGATAAAACACCTATTTATTCGAATTTTGCTCAATATTTAAATGGGATTTTCGAATGACCTCACCAACATATAATGTTATCCAAATTTTAATTGCCTTGTTAATGCAGTTTCACATAAAGTGCATCACAAAAGCAATTAGCAGATAACATGCCTAGCATGATACTAATTATGTGATGATCATGGGTATCCTATCTTATATGTGATTTTGGGAGCCACTCCAAAATCACTAGTTCTAACATTCATGCCACATAAGATAATTCATATCACATAGGGGTACAGAATTTAATGGATAAAACGCCCTATCTATTACATTAATAGAAACCCTCTTAAACATTTTCAGGGGTCTTCTTATGGCCACCGTTCTTCAAGTGCTTCTTGTGGATCCTTCTTATTCCATGGGTGCTTGTCTCCAAAATGAAAATAAAAACCTCACTTCCTAAGTTCTACTCTCTTTACATAAAGTAATATGGCTTAATTTTCATATTGACCATAGATAAGTACACGGGGCATACCCTGGCCCAAAAACAATAATAAGGAAAGCCACATAATAAACACATAACAGTACGCACATAAGTAGGGCTCCAACCCCAATTGAAAACGCGCAACTATGGGGCTCTGACAGCAATTGAAATCATCCATGTGCAGAATTTAAAACCATACATAAGACTAACTCATGATCACCTAAACTAGCATGCTTCCGCTTGAATTTAAATTTACCAATTAAATTTAAAATTCCCTTGACTTAAAGTTACAGCTAACTTAAGTAATTTGAATACAGTTCATTATTCAAGAATTTATTCAAAATCGAATTACCGGACCTAGGCAAAACAACAATTAATTCAAAACTGAATATTTATCTAAAATATCATTCAAAGTGATATTTATTATTTTCTCGAAAAATAAGAACTTGACTTTAATTCATAAAATCCCAAATTTTATAATTATTTCAAATAAACAATTTAAAAAAATTAAAATCAAATTTTAAAATAAAATCAGATTTTACAAAATGGTATTTTAACGAAACCGAAAACACGACACAAAATCCGGGTTCCGGAACGCCCAAGCGAGGCACGCGACACATGCCCGCGAGGGCCCGGGACGCCCTAGCAATCTCCCGCATGGCTGCGTGCGCGGGCGGTGCTAGGCGGGGTGGACGGAATAAGACAGGCAGGCGTGCCCGGCCACTGTGCCTGCTCGGACATTTGCATACTGCTGAGCGCTAAGCCCCGCGCGATGGCGCGAGGCGTACAGTCCATTCCGGCATTCGTTTTCTAATTTAAAAAATTCCAATTTTCGTTTCGAATTAAAACAGTTCAAACCAACCTATGTTAGAACAGTTTAAAACTAGATTAATCAGGGAACAATTTTTGCAAAATTTTCAAGAAACAGTTTTGATCCGGCAACTTCGTATTTCAAACAAAAACCAAGAATACACAACATATACTTAAATTTAAGAATTTTTATCAAAATTCATAAATCAGTAAAGAGACAAACGAACGTTGCAAGGTGGCTCTGATACCACTTGTTGGAAAACATGAAAGAGTTAAGCAGTGGAAGTTTAAAATTTTTCCACAAGTTTAATCGCTATCTTGCAATTTTCGTACTGTAAGATTGGGAATAATAAGAAACTCACTTTAATTGAAGCTTTCTTGTGATGTTGTTACCGCCTAACAAACCCCCTTCAAGCGGCAAGTCCCTCGAACGGTCCTTCGAATTAGAATCCAAAGTAGAAGGCCTGCAAAGCGTATCTACACTAGCCCTAGAACCTGATCAAGCAAGTGGGAATGCTTGTTCTATAGCTTGTGTTAATTGCTAGAGTTTTACTTTGAAAACTTTTCTTTTAATTTTTCTCAAAAACTTAACACTTCGTGAGTGTTGGTCTAAAGAATAAGAGAAGCATCATCCCTAGTATTTATACTAGGTTGGTTCGAACCCCTAGGGTTTCCAAGAACCAATTGGATTGATTTCTTGCTCACTAATTAACTAATTTAATTATTGATTTAATTAGAGAAAATGAGTTCCCAACTTGTTCTCCAAGTCTTGCAAGAATATTCTTCTCTCTCCTACAATAGGAAGTTGGACTTTTCAACTTTTTTAAAGTTAAAAGTCAATGTTCAATAAATAAATTAATTCCCAATTAATTATTTATTGGGTTAAGTTTATTTGAGAATAGTCTTAACAATTAATTCAAAATTAATTAAAAGACTTAAATTAATCAATTACAATTTAATTAATTAATTCTAGAAAAGAATTCGCGTGTAATTAAATCACACGTTAGGAGACACGTACGTACCATGTGTACGTGACATGTGGCGGCCACGTGTGCTCGACACGTGGCAGCTACTCACGCGGCCCTTGCTTTGTTTCGATCAACAATTTGATCCTTCATTAATCATATTAACATCCTACCATAACCCTCGTGTCCTGGCATTTGTGTGTGACCCTTTAGGTTCATTATTCGATTAGCAGTGACAACAATTAATTAATTCCGTAATTAATTAATCACTTCACAGATCACACTACCGTAATCTAGCAATGGGTGTATGACCCCTAGCCGAATAATGAAATGAATCAAAGAACCTTTCAGTCAATGACAATCAGTGAAATACGATCCTCCTACAACTCCATCTCTCAATCAAGAACTAAGGCATGAGAATATACTCATAGCCCAAATATTCTTGATCTTTAAAGTTAAGTTCATTTCATATCCATTTCGATCTCAATCATAGAAAACCCCATTTTCTAGATGTCTTGACCTTTATCCACCTTGGCCAAGGGTTTAATGTCTAATGGACTATGAACAACTCAACCAGTAAGTGATCATTCTTGTTCTTGCAACAAGTGTAGGTCCTTTGTCGATTCTGCTAATTCTACATATGGCACTTGTGTGATCCCAACATAGTCCGTGGTTCAGGTTTCAGTATGTCGAAACCCTTTTGAGCCTATATCAAAGATTATAGAGTTAACTCATATGAGATATTACAGAATCTCAAGTCTAAGGATTAATGAATCACGTTATTGACCTGTGAGATATTCCCTAGTCTGGAAGTTTCTGGAAACTTCGTTTCCCATTTAGGAATGTTCTCACGCGGGACATCTCAGTGATGAAGTTCTAGTAACAATCACCCTCATGTATTATGAACGCATCATCATATGAACTTATCACTCCATGAAACTGAGTGATCCTTCAAAAGGACATAATCACATAAGCAAGTCTCAACAGAGTCAAGGTCGACACTCCTACTGTCTGTCAGGCTCTCGACTTGGAGAAGTTTCTAATCCTCGCCTATAGAGTTAAGAACTTGCTTCATGTGTCGTTCCCATAACGACAAAGTTCTTAATGGCCACATTGGGTTAGGGGAGTTCAATACATGCAAAAACACAGTCAACCCAAACAGACATAAATAAACATATAAAGAAGTGAATGTCTATGAACAAAATCATCTCGTTTTATTATTCAAAGACTGTTTGTGATATTACAAGAAAATAGTAAAGCCAGAAGCTGCTTTTGTAACACCCCAAACGAAGGATACCATATCCCCCGCACTAAGACCCAGACTCGGTTATGAAATGGAAATCCATGCCCGAATCCGCATCAAAGCGAACGGGAGACAAATACACACGATATGCTAGGCGGATCTAACTCGAAAAATTCAGAGCTCGGAAGCAATTTAAACATTCAACATCAGAGTGGAAGCAACTAAATCAACATTCAAAGTAAGTGACGGGTTCAACTAGCATAGATACCTAATCCCGAATATCAAATATGGATAACGTAATAACCAACAAGTGCCACACAGGGCCGAATACGAATGCCGCACAGGGCTATAGAAAGGTAAAGTAAAATCTCAAGTCTACAAGTCAAAACATAAGTAAATTGTATGAAGGATAAATGCAACTAGAAAGGCTAGACTGACGAAGTGCAACTCAAAGACTCACTCCCCGCCTAGCAAACGCCGACAGACCTGCAACTAAAAGTTTAAATGAGGGGTCAGTCAACTTGACCGAGTGAGGGGGCTGCGCACAACCACAATATATATATAAAGCTCAACACAGATCAAAAGGAGGGGAGCATGAACCGAAGATAGGTGTTACATACCAAATCATTTCAAAAGTACCCCAAAAGTTAGATATAGATATATAAGTTTTGAAAACATTTCAGAAACTCTATCTCGATTCACAATTCCCAAACAGAACAGAACACATGCTCGGCGAGTACGAGCTTCCAACCTTTACTTCTCAGAACATAAATCAAAATCAATCCATCCGCTACGCCAGTGATGGAGGAGATGTACTATCCCCAAACCATCTATAATAGAACCGTCTAAAATAGACTCAACCTCAAGGGGTAGCGAACCTACAAGAGTCCTCCCCGGATAAAACACCGAAGGCTCAAGATATTACGCCTTCCCTACAGCACGGGTCGCGCGAAAATATCTCAAATGGAACTACACACAGACTGATCCCTGACGGCCCTTTACCGTCCCAGGGCTGTGTATCCCATAGCTCCTTGAATCCACAACAGAACAGAACAAAACAGAACATACGCCAATCTTTCATGGCAATCTCGCTACAGAATCAGAACACAACTGATTTTTCCAAAATAGCTTATATATGCCTCAAAAACTGATTTTCATATATATATTCCTACGCGATGGAACTTTAAGCCTCATTGACCTCCACCCACGCAGGACGCACGCAAAGGTCATAAACATATCATATCCAACACATACGTATCTATAGTAGGGTATACTTGCATGAAAGGGTAGAAATCAGTATGTACAGGCCATAGGTCGAATAACTATACAAAATCCTAAACCTCACCTCGTGGTAGTGGAGTCTGAGAGTGTGAAGGGCCAAACACTCTAAACCTCGGGCTCACCGGCACCACCAAACTCTATAGTAAGATATAAAGAAACCCAACTTAGACTCTACATGAACCAAGTAAGACGCACGGCGTACAAAGTATGAATGACATGCGAAATAGATTGATGCTTATCAAGTTGGTCACAAGGGACAATTCAAATATTCAAGTAAATCATGCAAGTAATGAAGTATTAAGGTTCAGAGGTGCATTCGAAGTCATATTGTAGCATGTAAGTCAAGTAGCAACTCAAACGAATCAAATACACATGAAAAAGAAAGTAAAAAGGGTCACATATGCATGGGAACGACCGTTCCCATGCCTAACACAACATGGGAATGGTCCTTCCCATGCCAAGGCCAAGCGAGACTGGGAACGGCCTTTCCCAGTCCAAGCACACATGGGAACGGTCGTTCCCATGTTCGGTTCCCCCAAACCAAACCCTAGCCCGGAAGGGCCGTTCCAAGCTTAAAGCACAAAAGGGAACGGTCGTTCCGGTCATGGATCTGGAGCAGAAGCTTGACAGCTTCGGGAAGAAGAAGGGGAAGACCCAAAAACATTAATCCAACACGAAATCAACCATACAATATCACGAAATTCAAGTATAACATCATATAAATCATGCTTAGCATCACAACATCAATTAATTCAAGTTTAGGAAGGTTTTTGCTCAATTTCTCAAACACCCATTTTCATGAATTTCAAGCTTAAACATGAATATATGAATTCCTAGCCTTCCTTAAACGAATTTCCAGCAACTAGGACACATAAGGAGCATTCAAATTATCAAGGCTTGCTTAAGGATTCAAGAGTTCATCATAATCTTCAAGTTGGGCATAAATCACTAATTTTCACATGATTTCTCCATTCAAGTTTATACCAACAATTTCATGCTCAAATCCAAGAATAAGAATGAAATACTCATCAAAAGAGATCCAAAACTCACCTTGTCTTGTGAAGGAATGAAGAATCGAAGAATATGAGCTCTTAGAATGAAAGATGGTTAAAGTCATGATCTTCTCTTGAAGTTTCTCCATGAGTTTCTCTTTGAGGCTAACTTGTGTGGTTTGAAATGAAATGAAAAGGGGATCTAGGTTATGTAGTGGCTGATAGTTTTAGGTTAAGATAAGAAAACCGGTTTAAGTAACTCCATTTTCAAGTGAACCGGTCAATAAAAGGGATAAAGGCCCAAACGGTATCCAAAAATTGTGGAATAAATTCCATTGGACTCGAATCATTGAAACGAACACAATGGCGGTGTCGGAATTCGAATTCGAATTCCCGAGCTCATATAGGTCCCGAACGACCCAAAACTCACCTAACTCCTGTTAGGCCCAAACATACAAATAGGTCCAAGTCCTATTTAAATCCAACTCCAACAATTAATTTAAATTCAACCAAGTTCCATTCTTAAGTTTTCATGCAAGAATTCATATTTTACCGTTTTGGATTTTAGTCAATTAAGTCACACTTTCAATCAAAGTTGGATTTAAACACATAAAACGAGAATTAAATCACATAGGTGTGCAAGGTAAACTCTCTCGTGGCACATACCTGTACGATTTATCGGACGGGGCGTCATAGCTTTAAGGGCACTATTCCTACCAATCTCCCACTTGCCTGCCAAAGCCATTGAGGAGCTAATCTAAGACCCATCTTCTGAGGATGTCCTTCGAAAGCCTGTTGACTAAGGGACTTAGTAAGTGGATCTGCCATGTTCTCTGTCGATGTGACCCTTTCAATTTGCACATCTCCTCTCTTGATTATATCACAGATTAAGTGATACTTCCTCAAAATGTGCTTGGTCCTTAGGTGAGATCTTGGTTCTCTTGCTTGAGCAACCGCCCCATTGTTGTCACAAAACACTATAACCGGGTCTTTAATGCTCGTTCCGGCCTTCGTTTTGTAATTTAAAAAATTCTAATTTTCGTTTCGACTTAAAACAGTTCAAACCAACCTGTGTTATAACAGTTTAAAACCAGATTAATCAGGAAACAATTTTTACAAAATTTTCAAGAAACAGTTTCGATCCAGCAACTTTGTATTTCAAATAAAAACTATGAATACACAACAATACTCAAATTCAAGAATTTTCATCAAAATTCATAAAGCAGTAAAGAGACAATACGAACGTTGCAAGGTGGCTCTGATACCACTTGTTGGAAAACACGAAAGAGTTGAGCAGCGGAAGTTTAAAATTTTTCCACAAGTTTAATCGTTGTCTTGTAATTTTCGTACTGTAACATTGGGAATAACAAGAAACTCACTTTAATTGAAGCATTCTTGTGATGTTGTTACCACCTAACAAACACCCTTCAAGCGGAAAGTCCCTCGAACGGTCTTTCGAATTAGACTCCAAAGTAGAAGGCCTCCAAAGCGTATCCACATCAGTCTTAGAACACGATCAAGCAAGTGAGAATGCTAGTTCTATAGCTTGTGTTAATGGCTAGGGTTTTGCTTTGAAAACTTTTCTTTTAATTTTTCTCAAAAACTTAACACTTCGTGAGTGTTGGTCTAATGAATAAGAGAAGCATCATCCCTAGTATTTATACTAGGTTGGTTCGAACCCCTAGGGTTTCCAAGAACAAATTAGATTGATTTCTTGCTCACTAATTAACTAATTTAATTATTAATTAAATTAGAGAAAAATAAGTTCCCAACTTGTTCTCCAAGCAAGAATATTCTTCTCTGTCCTATAATAGGAAGTTGGATTTTTCAACTTTTTTAAAGTTAAAAGTTAATGTTCAATAAATAAATTAATTCCCAATTAATTATTTATTGGGTTAAGTTTATTTGAGAATAGTCTTAACAATTAATCCAAAATTAATTAAAAGACTTAAATTAATCAATTATAATTTAATTAATTAATTCTAGAAAAGAATTCGCGTGTAACTAAATCACACGTTAGGAGATACGTACGTGCCATGTGTGTGTGACACGTGGCAGCCACGTGGACTGCGTGACACGTGACAGCCATGTGTGCTCGATACGTGGCAGCTACTCACGCGGCCCTTGCTCCGTTTCGATCAATAATTTGATCCTTCGTTAATCATATTAACATCCAACCATAACCCTCGTGTCCTGGCATTTGTGTGTGACCCTTTATGTTCATTATTCGATTACCAGTGACAACAATTAATTAATTCCCTAATTAATTAATTACTTCACAGATCACACTACCGTAATCTAGCAATGGGTGTGTGACCCCTAGCCGAATAACGAAATGAATCGAATAACCTTTCAGTCAATGACAATCGGTGAAATACGATCCTCCTACAACTCCATCTCTCAATCAAGAACTAAGGCATGGGAATATTCTCAGAGCCCAAATATTCTTGATCTTTAAAGTTAAGTTCGTTTCATATCCATTTCGATCTCAATCATAGAAAACCCCATTTTCTATCTTGATCTTTATCCACCTTGGCCATGGATTTAATGTCTAATGGACTACGAACAACTCAATCAGTAAGATATCATTCTTGTTCTTAACAAGTGTAGGTCCTTTGTTGATTCTACTAATTCTCCATATGCCACTTGTGTAATCCCAACATAGGCCGTGGTCCAGGTGTCTATATCGTGACACCATTTTGAGCCTATATCAAAGATTACAGAGTTAGCTCATGTGAGACATTACAGAATCTCAAGTCTAAGGATTAATGAATCACGTCATTGACCTGTGAGATATTTCCTAACCTGGAAGTTTCAGGAAACTTCCTTTCCCATTTAGGAATGTTCTCACGTGGGACATCTCAATGATGAAGTTCTAGTAACAATCACCCTCATGTAGTATGAACGCATCATCGTATGCACTAATCACTCCATGAAACTGAGTGATCCTTCAAAAGGACATAATCACATAAGCAAGTCTCAACAGAGTGAAGATCGACACTCCCACTGTCTGTCGGACTCTCGACTTGGAGAAGTTTCTAATCCTCGCCTATGGAGTTAAGAACTTTCTTCATGTGTCGTTCCCATAACGACAAAGCTCTTAACGGCCTCATCGGATTATGGGAGTTCAATACCTGCAAACGCACAGTCAACCCAAACAGACATAATAAGCCCATAAAGAAGTGAATGCCTATGAACTAAATCATCTCGTTTTATTATTCAAAGACAGTTTGTGATTTCACAAGGAAATAGTAAAGCAAATATCTGCTTTAAAGGAACTATTCCTAACAGAAAGTCCTTAGCTCAATTCCACAATGACAAAGACTACAAACACAAGATAGAAAAATTGTCTAAAGCACTAGATCAATATATTTAAGTAATATTGATTTAAAACACCTTCCCCGACAACGGCGCCAAAAACTTGTTGTAAGATTTTACTACAGTTAAAAACTAACCGTGCAAGTGTACACTACCATACGCGTAGCACAATAGGATCGAACCCACAGGGAAGGGAAATCAATCACTACTCTATATCCTTCTCTAATCTAAAGACCGAACGAAAAGCAAATTGGTGTTATTATCTATTAATCTACTAAAACAGAAATAACAATTAACTAGAAACAAACGCAAGTAATACTAAAACACACGAATTAACTTCAGTAAACTAAACAGGTAGGGGAAAAGTAATGAATCATACAATCAAGAGCTGACACGATACTCGTCTGACAAGTGTAATTCTACAACCTAGTCACTTATATTTGTATTACCCTCTCTCAAGGTGTAACCAAGTGCTCAATTAGTGTTCAATGTTTCTCTCGCAATCACCAATAGTTAATTAAACCATAGGAACAAGACTAGTGTAATTCAATATTCTAGCGGCTCGGCATGGAATAACATTACTGTTGTATAAGCTAAGACCAAATCTCTTTGTATCTTACAACTCATAATTAAAACAAAACTCATAAAACTAAAGGAAATTGCATTAAAATAACTCAAGTTCATCAAATCTAAATAAAGTCTAAAAATCAAACTCATAAACATTCTAACAATTCTAGAAAATTAAATCTAACATATGAAACTAAAATTTGGAAGAATTAGTTTGAATAATAAAGCAACAATAAAATCGAAAAAACGGAATTAGTTTCGATTGATTCGTCTAAATTCTCAGAAAAACTCTTAAAAACACCCAGCAACTCCTGTCTCCAAGTTCGGTCTGAACTCCTCCAAAGAACTCTCTCCAAAAAGACTTCTAAACGCACCTAAATATCAACCCTAAAATCTCTCGCTGATAGAGGTAACGGGCGTTACCTATCCACGTGCATATCCTGTCAATACCCGTTACAAGGCTAAATCATGTCTGCGCTTTTATTAGTGGTAACGGACGTTACCACTTTTCTTCAGCCCAAGGGTAACGGGCGTTACCCTTCCTGCACCAGAAATCATCTCCTCCTGTCTCTGGTAACGGGCGTTACCAGAGTTGTACTGCCAGGGAGTAACGGGCGTTACTCCCATACTCCGCCTCAAGTGGTACTCCTGTATTCGTGAATGGGTGTTACAAAAATTGTACTCTTACTTAGTAACGGGGTTACCACTTTTTTCTCCAAAAATACATGAAATTGCTTCGCTTCGCCGTTTCGTAACTCCAACTCTAAAATCACCTAAATGGAACAAAATAAACACATAACCGCATCAAACGACACAAAAACATAATCTAATTACACTCAAAATTATGCAATTTCCACACTCAACATCAACCGCTTTCATATACATGATGTATCGGATTTTTTGCCCCCCTGCCTGGATAAGTTTGTGGTTATTTTCATAGATGATATTTTGGTTTATTCGATGACTCCAGAAGATCATGCCCGACATCTCAGGATTGTGTTGGATAGTTTAAGAGAACACCGGTTATCCACATGATTTAGGTAGGGTTCAAGAAACAAGGGCTTATGATCAATGCCCAAGCAGGTCTATGCTATCAAGGAAGTGAGCACCTATCATTCCAAGCAGAATGAGGTAGTAGGATTCAGCGATAGGGATTTAGCGCACATTATAACGCCCCATGGGGACGGTAAAACCTCTGACTGCCCCATGGTGGTTAGCTTGGATGTCCATAACCATGTTGTAAAGAGGGTTTTGGTTCATAGCTGAAGCTCTGTTAATGTTTTACCGTACACAACGTTTCAGAAAATGAATATTCCCAACACTCCCCTCGAGCCCCTCAAAACAACCCTCATTGGCTTTGAAGGCTCTGAGAATGTCCCTCACGAACAAATTTGCTTGGCCACCTCCTTTGGTCGCACCCCATAACGAAAAACACTCATGGTCACCTATGTAGTGGTAGAAATCGAGATCCCTTATAACATCATAATTGGACGGCCCGCCCTTGTTGATTTCAGGGCGATCATCTCAACTTACCATCAGAAGATGAAATTCCCAACCCCCGAGGGGGTTGGCGAGGTCCTTTGCAATGTTCGAGAGGCTTGGGAATGCTACACGTTATCCCTCAAAAAGCCCAAAGCGGAGAAGGCATTCCAGATTGGATCCACCAAAAAGTCAGTGGACTTCCCCAACTTGGATGAAATGGCCCCGTGCGGAAAAGGGCCAAAACGAATAAGAAGAAACACAAAAAGAAAGATCCCGACATCGGAAGTCATCCCGAGGGTAACCCACCCGGAGCGGTCGGGGAATCCTCCTCGGAAGAAGACACGCACGAGGGAGAAGATGTGGCTGCTGATAACCGTTTGACAGGAAAGAAAAGGGCGCTCAGTGACACCCCGGTTTTTCGGCCGTACAGGTACACACTTACGAGAGAGCTAAATGCGCATTTAAATTATTTATTTATGTAATTGTAAGTTTATTTTAATGTTTAACTGTTATCCTTGAATTATTTGTTAAAATATATAATTGTATATTTAAACGTTTTTAAGCTTTTGAACTTGTTTTAAATTCGTTTGAGTTTTAATTTATTTCGAAATTTCAAGAAAATTTGATATGCATGAATTATACGTGTTATGAATTTGTTTATGTGCTCGTTTTAATTTTTCGGACTTGTTTGATATGGTAAAGCACCATATTTCAATTGTTGGGGATTCGAGGGCCTAACTAGTTTTAGCGCACCTTGTGTTCCGGAGGCCATAACTTGAGATCGGGAATTCGGATTCGAATTCCGGAAGTGACGCTGGACTCGTAATGAAGATATGAAGCTAAGGAACCTAACCTTGTATTTTTCTAAGCCCGTTTGATCCCCCGTATTTTGTCCAAAACGAGTTGTACGAGCAGATCTGCCACCTTGGAGTATTTTGGCCATAACTAATTCATTTATTGGAGTGCGAACTTCTATGAAATGCATTGCATCATTTGCATCCATATGAATTTGCTGACGTTTCCTTGGTTCATATTGAGTCTAATTGTTGTTCCCTTGTTCAGATTGTTCGAGTAGAGTTGCTCGTTGGTGTGGAGCCGCTTTGTAGGCATGGTTCTTGTTTGTTTTGTTCGGTTTGTTCATCGAGGTGGGGTTTCTTTCTTTTAGTTATTATGACCTACAACCCTAAATCTGTTTTAAGCCTGCATACGACCTACGTATATATATATATATATATATATATATATATATATATATATATATATATTTAGATACTTGTTTGTTATGTATTTTGTGGGAGTTGGCCCGTTTGTTATGAAACCCTTTTTAAAAAGCTTTGTATATATGCATAGATATGTTTTCGGTTATTTCTTTTGAAAACGGGTTGGTGTGTGTAATTTGAATTTGGATACGTAGCAAGGTTCGACTTTGAAAGATAAGTCTTTTATATGAATCCCTGAGTTTGAGTTTGAATTTGGGCCCCGAAGATGTGAGTAAGGGAGACCCGGGACGGCCATGGGGTCGCCGGTTATGACCCTTGTGCACATTCTCCTGTTGGATAGGATCAACCCAGAACCCACTAGGAGGTTTGGTGGGGGATGGAATCCTGGGGCATGAGCATCATGAAACTCACGACCCATACATAAAGTTCGGATAGTTAGTGTAGCGCCCCTTAACACTACAACCCCACACCGTTGTACTTCCCGAGTGGATGTGAGACCTAGCACTCGAGAAATACTCCGGTGAACGGACAAGACTATACAATACCAGAGTACGAAATTTAAACGCAACGGAAAATAAACTTGAGCAATAAAAGGGGACAATACATAACGAAACACATATTATTAAGTTGGATAAATAATTACAGCGAAAGATCTAACTTCACAGGAGAGTGCTTATTGAAAGATGTACATGCACTCGTGATTACTCTAAATAACTAGAATGTGACACCTTAAAGCTTCAAGATACCTCTAAGGCGTCGGTGCGTAGATTCCTGAAATCATGAATTAAAAGAGTAGGAGGGTTAGTCAAAATGACTAAGTGA
Source organism: Lantana camara (assembly GCA_037501455.1). Classification (NCBI taxonomy): domain Eukaryota; kingdom Viridiplantae; phylum Streptophyta; class Magnoliopsida; order Lamiales; family Verbenaceae; genus Lantana; species Lantana camara. The sequence continues at coordinate 60,064,809 of CM074858.1, forward strand.
CGGGGGGTTTGAGGTTTATGATAATAAGTAAGGTTTTCTTTTGAAATCTTTTGACCAACAAAGTCTTGGTTTGAAATATATACTATACACTCACAAATAATTATATGACAATAATATCCGGTTCATATTTATTTGAAATAGGAGTAGGGGGAATATAGGCTATACTTTAGAAAACTTATGAACCGTTTTGAAGAAATGATTTTTGATGCCGCAAGCTAGGCTTCTCCAACCTTAAATCCTTAAAATCCGGGAAAAATAGTAACGACACTGATCAAGGTGTCGGTACTTAATAAAACAAATACGAGAATACCATCTTTCATGTAACACCATGATTTTCAGACAGTCAGGTACGCTCGACACGTGTGGGTTTCGAGCGTTAGGATTTTATTTTATTATTTTCGTTTATTTAATTTAAACGTGCTATATTAATTTCTATAAATTGTTTTCAACATGATTACGTGGAAATTGTATGAAATTCATTTCACTTTGAGAATTCATGTATAAATGGAATTTAATTGTTACTTGAATTAATTGTCCAATTTGTATTAATTGCATAATTATCCTTAATTGCTCATTCCTTTCATTTAAGGACTAAATTGCATGAAAATCTTTTGGACTAAAGTGATCATTCTCAAACCTTTGATACTCAATTGCATAACTTATGGTACTTGGAGGATTTGATCATAATTACTACAATTTTTCCCCTAATATATCGTTATATGCATTCCTTCCATACTCTTCATTTCATTTCATCAAGAATCATCATCCATTCTTTCTTCTTCTCACCGAGCCAACATATGAAGAAAGGAAGGAGGAGAATTCATTGATTTCATTCAAGTTTTCAAGGAAATTCCATGCTTTGGGAGCTTAATCGTCTAGTTTCATCATCTTCCTCTATTTATTTTCATTTCAAGGTATACATGATTATATATGAGAATTCTTGATGATAATTCTTGAAGCTAGGGATGAGATTAAATGGAATATTATGTGTTTTAGTTGTTAGAAGCATGATCTTAAGCTTTAGTCTTGAATTCATGTATGAATCTTGAGAATTCTTGGAGAGATTGGTGATATATGATGGATATATATGTGAGCTTGAAATTCATGATTCTTGAAGATCATGGAGGATTTGACTGTTTATATCAAGCTTTGTGGTACCTTAAGCATGCATATAAATTCCTTTTCCTGAATTATAGCATAAGAGATTGAATTATGAGTGTTTGGGAGCTTTGGGAGCTTGGTCCGTAGCTCCCCTGTTCTTCTCCCCTGCTTCTGCATCTTCTGTGAAACGGGAACGGCCCTTCCCGTTCCCTTTGTAAATGGGGAAAGGCCATTCCCATTGTTTGAACAATGTGTCAGGCGGCGAGGACGGGAACGACCGTTCCCACTTTGTCTCACAGACGGGAACGGCCGTTCCCATCTTCGGGGAGCCCGACAGGCGGGAACGGCCCTTCCCACTTTGAACTAAAACCTGGAACGGCCGTTCCCAGCCTTCTGGAAGTGCAGAAACTTTCTGCATAAAATGTAAATTTTAGCACTATGATCCAATGATTTATTTGACCCCAAATTGTTATTATATGAATGATTACATGCCAAAACATGATATTTACATACTACATTGTTTATTGTATGATGTCTCATACTTGATCACGCCGTGCGTCTTATATGAAATAATATGCTTGAATTGTGGTCTCATGCACGTACATTGTCCCGTTTCTTGTCCAGTTATTCTCCAGGGCGGAGATTGTGGATCATGAGCACGTTCACGCATTCATGAGTCGTGTGTCGCCTGTCATGTGAGGTTTAATTGCTAGTTATATAGAACCCGTATTACCTTTACGTGATCTTTCGGCCAAAGGTATTTATATTTATAATTTTATGAAATCACTTATCATTTTCAAGTCATGTTCATGAAATGCAAGCAAGCCACGTTATTCTCATGAATCAAGCATGTTTTAGGCGAGTAGCATGACCGTTCACGATGGGCCCGAGGGTAGTGACTAGAGCCAACCGAGAAAGCAAGGGCTGACGGGTAACTCTGGCACTATCCTCACCACATTTGGGGTTACCCCTGAATCCGCTAGGAGGTTAGTGGAGGAAGGAGCTCCGGGCTTAGGGATTCATGTACCCTCTGCTCAACACGCATGGATGATAGGGCCTTGCAATCCTATCATCAACCGGAGGAAGAAGGAGACTGGGGACGGGTCCGGCACCACGGATTGTCCACGGGTTATTGCATGATTTCCATTCCATGAACGTGTTATATGATTACACTATCGCACGATTGCACGATAATTGAATTGCATGATCACCCATTGTTTAATAATCAAGCAAGCATGTTCATGTACGTTTGGAGTTCGGTTGGAGACCGCCCTTACTCGCCGGGGCCATGTATTGATTGCATGTAAAGGAACAAGTATTTAATATTGATAGTTATATTCTCGGGCGGAGCTATATTATTATTGAACTTGTATATTTATCTTTTATAAATCTTTACCCGAGAATATGACTTGCATGTTATCTGCGCTAATATGTATTTAAACCCCTCACTCGGTCTTCACAGACTGACGCCTCCACCTTTCAGGTTATTGCAGGTGCATGCTAGGCGGGAAGTGAGTCGAGTCCAGTCATGGTAGTCGACTCATGTCCGGTGCATTTCATTTAATTGTTTATTTATTGTTCAAGAGAATTATGTTTAATGTTATGTGTTAATTACCCTAGGAGATGATAATGTATTGATACACGAAGTTAGAATATATTTTATATGGTAACTGAGAAAAACCATGATATGTTAAGTTGATACTGTTGAATTATGCTTCTGCTTTATTTTGATGCATGTATAAGTAATCCCGCCTAGCTTGTCGTGTATTGCATTGTCACCCGTTCGCTATAGGTTAGTTCATGTACGGATCGGCCGTTTCGTGTGTGGATTGACCTATAGTGCGGGGGTGTGGCACCTCCACGTGTAAAGGGTGCTACACTTCACCCCTTAGGGTCACGTAGGGTTGCAAGCCCCAGTGACGATGAACAAGATTGTGGGAGGGACGTACCTTTTCCCATCACTTGATGTGGAATAACCAACCTCTGGTTAGACCATCATCAAGGTCTAGTTAGCGACTGGTATAATAGTAGACTTCGGCCCGTGCCTCCCGGACTACTACTTCTACCAAGACCACCGGGCCCATAGGAAAAACAATAATTTTACTTGCAAGATGGGAATATTTACCGGGAGAAAGTACTAAGTACTTTCGGGTAAATATATGTTTTTGAATAGTTAATAAGAATTATTTTCCCACAAAGGGAATAGTAACTTGAAAGGAAATAAAGTAAAATATTTTATCATGATTTCAGTTGAAAAGATTTAAACCCTCACCGAGTACCGAGATTTAAGTGGAATTGTGGGGATTCCACTCTTCGATCCTATTGTCGCCTGAAAGTGATAACTACTACTGACTTAGAACTAGGTCCTTAGTTCCTAACTAACTAATTGCACATAATATTATAGCAAAATAATTATAGAAGGTACATATTATGTAATGTGTTAAAGATTTCCCGGTAAACCCTAAATTCACCCGTTTTATTAATAAATTCAGGGTTTATGGGATCTTTAACTAATCAAATATTTATTAACTATATTATAATTCTAATTATAAGATTTGAAATGAGATTTAAGGTTTAATGTTACAATGTAGGTTATCTTTTGAGAATATTACATAGTTTACCGATTTTTGGAAAATTTGGGAAAAAAACTTTCTTTAAAAATTCCAAAACCTATTTTATAATTATTTTTAAAATAATTTCGAAATTAATTGAATTTTGTTGACCAAAAAGTCAAAATTACTATTGAAAACATTTACTATTCAATTTCATATGAATTAAACACTTTATAACACAAAATCAAATTCACACACACACACACATTGATCACGGCACACACATGCACACACACACATCCAAGAACATTATGAACATGTTCTTGAGCTTATTTGAATATTCAAAGAGGGTGTGTAACATGTTCTATCACATTCATATTCATAACATAAGATTAAAGCATAACATAGCAAAATATATGAACTTTCTATGAAAAGTAATTCTAAATAAATTACTCTAGGCATGGATTTAATCAAACAAGATCATAAGCATTTAAATACATATTCACATTATATCATATCATAATTCATGCATTTAATTAAACAAAATTCCATATTGTACACATATTGTATTTAAACTAACAATTATGCACATATTTCATAAAATAAATTCCTAAAGCATAATTTAATTAATCCTAGACATGCTACTATTATTATTATACTAAGAACATTATATAAAGCATGAAATAATAGAAAAAAAACATACCTTAGAGAGAGAGAGGGTGAGTGGCGTGAGGTTTAGGGGGAGGAAGAGAGAGTGATTTTTGTGTGTGGATTTGTGAGGTATAAATGAGGCTTGAGGGGGGTATTTATAGGTAGTCATGAGGGGTCTTTGAGCAATTTATGAAAGTTTAAGGGAGATGTGGTTGCTTATGATTTCAACAAATGCTTGGTAATTAATTAGGAGATGTTGTTAAATTATATTTTGAACAAATGCTTGGCAATTAACTAAGTAATGTGGAGAAATTACATTCATTTAATTAATTCTTCTAGAAGTTCATGTGGTCATAAATGATGTCATCTTGAATAAAAATAAATAGAAAATAATATAAAATTTATTCAAGAGTCGAGAGGTAAAACCTTGAAATAGTGAATTAATGAAAGAATGAGTGAAAAATGAGCTTTGTTTTGATTATAAATGTGGAATATTTAGAGTTTTCGTTTATAAATTATGAATATTAAAGATGATGAAAATCATGAGAAAATTATATAAACGAAGCTAGGATAAAGTTTAGAGTTTGGAAAAATCATTATAATGTAGAGGAAAATTCAAGAATCGTTTTAAGTATAATTTTGAATATTGAATAAAAACTAATTGTTTAAAAATAAAATGATAATTTGGAAAGGGAAAATATTTATAAAATATGCTATGGGTGGAATCGAGTTTTTGGTAAATGCATGAAAATTCATAAAATAATTTAAGGGTCGTTTTGGTTATAATATTGAATATCAAAAAGTAGATGAATAAGGATTTATTGATGATCGAATCATAAGCTAGGGTTATTACCGGTTTTTGATACTACTAGAGTTAGGATGGGAATTATGGTTGACGGAGAGTATCACGATCCTCGAAATAATGTGAGGATTCTTTTGGTTACAATATTGGGTAGTGAAAGTGCTTCGGAAGATGTAGGAATATTTTTGAGCTGTAGGGGTATTTTCGTAATTTCCAACCTAAAACTGTAGAAATGGGTTTTGAATCATATGAAGGGGTTTCTAGTGCTAGAAGGGAATGAATACTAGAATTCTAGGATTTTATGAGAAGAGTTTCAAGGTACGAGTTAAATAGAGAAAAGAATTAAATATACGGACATTTAATTAAATTATAACATATAAAAGCACATAAGTCACATAAAATGCAATGCATGAGAGAATTAGTAAGGATCGAGGCTATAAACGCTTCTGGATTAACCCTTTACTTACCTTTCTTGACTTGGCCCTGAGTAGGGCTGTTACAATCTTCCCCCCTTTAAAAGAATCTGTCCTCAGATTCTATTACTGTCCTTGAACAGTCTTGGATAATGTTTTAACATCTTTTCCTCTGTTTCCCAAGTCTGTTCTTCTATACCATTTCTTTTCCATAAGATTCTAACGAGAGGAATTCTTCGGTTTCTCAATTCTTGGAATTTCCTATCCAAGATTCTGATTGGTTTCACTTCATAAGTAAGGTCGGGTTCTAGTGGTACTTCTTCAATTGGTAGAATGTGTGAATCATTAGCAAAGTACTTTCGGAGTTGGGACACATGGAATACGTTATGTATCCCAGTAAGACTTGCTGGTAGGTCTAAGCGATAGGCTGTTAGACCGATACGTTCTAGTATCTCAAAAGGTCCAATATATCGAGGGTTTAACTTTCCTCCTTTCCCAATTCGTATAAATCCTTTTCTTGGGGACGCTTTCAAGAATACCTTTTCGCCTACTGCAAATTCTATGTCCCTTCTTCGATTATCAACATAGCTTTTCTACCGATCTTGGGCAGCTTTCATTCTTTGCTTGATAATTTCAACTTTTTCTGTTGCTTCTTCTACCCAATTCTTAGCAACATTCCCTTGGGGTTTCCTTTTAACTCCTTTGGTTTCATCTATATCCCAGTATAATGGGGATCTGCATTTTCTTCCATATAAAGCCTCGTAAGGTGCAGCTTGGATAGAAGCTTGATAACTGTTGTTGTATGCAAACTCCACCAGGGGTAGGCAATCTTTCCAATTATCTTGGAAATCTAAGGCACAAGCCCTCAACATATCTTCCAGGTATCTGATGGTTCTTTCAGATTGTCTATCAGTTTGAGGATGTGCTGTTGTGCTGAAGTTCAGCTTGGTACCCATCATTTCTTGAATGTTTTGCCAAAGTTGTGAGGTGAACTTTGGGTCCCTGTCTGAAACTATTCCAATAGGTACTCCATGCAACCGAATAATTTCCTTTTGATAGAGCTTGGCAATGAGTTAACGTTATCGGTTGCTTTGACAGGTAAGAAATGTGCAGATTTTGTTAGTCTATCGATGATAACCCAAATACCATCAAATCCTTCTTTAACTTTGGGTAATCCGTATACAAAATCCATGGTTACCTGATCCCACTTCCAGGTAGGGATAGATAATGGTTACAACAATCCTCCAGGTCTTTGATGTTCTGCTTTAACACGTTGACAAGTTAGGCATTTCTTGATGTAATTGGTTATGTCTCTTTTCATACCGTTCCACCAGAAATGTCTCTTGAGGTCTTGATACATCTTAGTTCCTCCAGGATGTATCGAATAACGAGTTTTGTGTGCCTCGTCCAATATTTCCTTTCGAACGATACTAGGCACGCAGACCCAATCCTTGTATCTTAAAGTCCATTGATCATCGGTTTTGAATTTTTCCTCGAGATCCCTTTCTTTGGATTCGAGACATTTCTGAATCCATTTATCCTGAACCTGAGCTTCTTTTATCTTCTCCTTTAGTGGTGGTAGTACCATTAAATTTTCTAATCGGGCTCTTGAGACTACTTTCACAAATTTTCGTAGGTTACTTGAAGGCTTTCCTGAGAGTGATGCTAAGCTTGATTTTTGACTTAAAGCGTCGGCCACTACGTTAGCTTTTCCTGGATGATACTGGATTATGCAGTCGTAATCCTCTAGAAATTCTATCCGTCTCCTTTGCCTCATATTTAACTCCTTTTGAGTAAAAAGGTACCGTAGGCTCTTGTGATCAGTGAAAACTTCAAAAGTAACCCCGTAGAGATAATGTCTCCACTTGGTAAGAGCAAACACAATTGCTGCTAATTCCAAGTCATGAGTAGGGTAGTTTTCCTCATGAGGTTTGAGCTTTCTTGAGGCATAGGCTATAACTTTTCCTTGTTGCATCAATACACAACCTAGCCCTTCCTTAGAGGCATTGGTATAAACCGTATATCCTTCTTTTCCTTCAGGTAATGTGACGCCCCGACATTTCGGCCGTACAGGTATGACGTAATTGTTTACCAAAATGCGCGAAATAATTAATTATGTGTGTTTTATGTATTTAATTTAATTTTAATTATATTAAATGTTAATTATTTTAATTTAATGTTATTAATATTAATTGCATTATATAATATATATATATATATATATATATATATATATATATATATATATTAACGTACGTGTATGCATGGATTTAAATTTATGCATGCATAATTAGTTATAAATCATATTTGCATGCATTTTTGAAATATAACATATATATTTGCATGCATGTAATTATATATATATTATATACGTTGCATGCATTTTATATGTAATGGATTATAATTGAATTAGTTGGTTATTTTGTTAATGTTATGGCTTTTATTGTTTCATTTCGTTTGAGTGCTTCGTTTCTAATTGAATTAATACCGGAATTTTGTGCGAATTTAATATGTAGAACTTATACGTGTCTTGTACATGAATATTTGTTCGTTTCGTATTTTCGAATTCATTTGCTTGTGTTTCGGATTTAATTTGAATTGTGGAATCCAAGTCGGGGGCTAACGAGCAATTAGCGCATCCTTGGTTCCGTATTTAATATCTTGAGCTCGGGAACTCGGATTCGAGTTCCGTCAACTCCGCTGAACTCGTAACGAAAATTCGAGTTTAGTAAACTTAGCCATATATTTTTCCCAACTCATTTCAACCTCCGAAATTTAACCGGAAAACCTATACGGCACCAAAACTGTCACCTTTCACCAAAATAGTCATATCTCTTACCATACTTGACCAAATTAACCATGGTTTGAACTTTTGAGACCCTAACTCAACCCTCTATCTGATCTTTATCCTCCCCAACCGGATTAATCCCTCATACTTAGAGAAATCAGCCCTCTTTCCTCTGTTTTTCCAGAATCCCGTAGCCAAGCCAACCTCTTGAGATTCAAGCTCAAATCTCTTTCAAACCTCCATTAATCCACAAGGTAAGCTTGGTTATGTTATGTACATCCATCATGAGTCATTTTCATTCATTCATCTCTGAATTTGAGCATCAATTCGTGAGCTTTTGACAGAAATGAATATATATAGAATTAGGTTTGGAATTGGTTGATCTTCTTCCATACTTGAGCTTTTTGGATGATTCCAAGCTTGAGAATGATTGTTTTGATATCTTCTTTTCATTTATGATCATTAATTGCATGGTAGTTGCAGTATTTATGAGATATTAACTTTAGAACATTGAGAAAACTTTGAAGAAAGTCACGTGTGACAGCCTTCCATGTTTGAACTGCTGTGGGACTGATTTGTAGGTTGTTTTTGTGGTGTTTTGCTGCACATATGACTGCCTAAATTATATGAATGTGTTGGGATTAAAGGAGATCATTTCTTGCCCTGTTTCTCGCGTTTTATACTGTAACGCCCCGATTTCTCGGACGTAAAGGTAGGACGTATGTGTTTAATTTACGCGATATTATATATCTTATGCCCCGATTTTATACCCGCCAGTCTCTTTTAGACTGAACCCGGTTGTTTTCAGCTGTTTTGTGCAGGTATAGGAGTGCTAGGCGGGAATACAAGTCGTCTAGGTCTTGCATTTATGTTTAGCACTTCTTTTCAGTCTCATATTCATTTTCTTGTGCTACTTTTGTATTTAATCATAGTTTAGACTGGAGCGTTATGATTTTTGTAGGCCGTGAGTGCCGTTGGATATTCGAATGCTCTTGTATATCCATTTTTGGAGCTTGTTAGCTCATTGTAAATATGTTATGTAGTTCTTGCTTCCGCATTCTATTTTAACTCTGATTTTATGATTCCTGCACTGATTGGTTCAAGGGTTAGTCCCGCCTAGCATAGCGTGTGTGTTGTGTCCCCGTTCGCCGCGGATTCGGCACGTGTATGGACTTCCATTTCATATACGGGTCGGGTCTCGGTGCGGGGGATGTGGTACCTTACGCTCGGGTGCTACATCCTTAAGTGGTATCAGAGCTTGGGTTGCAAAACCCGGGCTCTAGTGTCGTGTTGAGTCATTTAGGTCGTTCGGCTTTAGGAACAATTTGTCAATGTGTTGCATATGCATTGTTTACGTGCTTGTGTGCTCTAAATCTTGAATTTTGATTGAATTAATTGCACTTGCATGCATGGACTAAAGATAGCATGCATATTAGTGTTTCTTGAACAGGATGCCTCCACGTCGATATCGTGAGAGATCTCCCGGACACCGTCGTCATCATGATCGATCCCCTACGCCTCCACCTCAACCACAAGCACCACCGATGGATATGGGGAATTTTATGGAAGCGGTTTTCAACTACGTAGAACATAGAAGGGCTCAAGCTCCCCCACCTCAACATGCAGAACAACAAGCTCCTCCGCTAAACCATAACAATAGAGATCCTCATGGGGTGTTTCTAAGTTACAACCCCCCTCGGTTTTCTGGTTCTATCGACGATTCGGTCTCGGAGGGTTGGTTGATTCGACTAGAGAGGATATTTGGGGTCCGACAGTTTACTACACAAGAGAAGGCTCAATTTGCTATCTTCCAACTCGATGGGGATGCATATGAATGGTGGGAACGAACAAGAGAGAAGCTTGAAGTCGATGAAGAGGAAGTAACTTGGGAAGTTTTTAAGAGAGAATTCCGGGAATGCTTCATACCGGAAGTGGTAAGGGAAAGGAAGGAGCAAGAATTCATGGATCTAAAGCAAGGAGCGCGTACGGTGACCCAATATCTCACAGTATTCAATAGGCTTGGGAAATATGCTCCTCACGTCACTCGGGATGAGAAGAGAAAGTCAAGGAAGTTCATTGCGGGGTTAAGACAGGATTTGAGGAACGGTCAGGCAGGTCATAATTTTGAGTCTTTTGCCGATACGGTACAGAGGGCTTTAGTTCAAGAAGAGGAGTATAAGAAGAAAGATCCGATTTTTAGGCCACTGATGGAGCGAGGTTCTGGAGCAAGTTCGGGAAAGCGACCTATGGTTCAAGCTACTTCCCCTCCTAAGATTCCATTTAAGAAGCCAAGAATGGGAGGACAAACTCCACCGGCTCTCAAAGCTTTGCCTGCACCAACAAGGGATCGACAAGGTCCGAATGAAGCACGATTCTCCAAGCCACCATGCACATATTGTGGAGGGCCAACTCACAATTATCACAATTGCTGGAAGAGGTTGGGTTTATGCTTAATATGTGGAAAAGCTGATCATAGGGCGGATGTATGCCCCGACAAGACTCCGGGATTTAAAAAGGGAGTTCAAAGGCAAATGATCCAGGCTCGTGCTTACGCTCTTGAAGGTGAAGAGCAAGATGTAGAGATCGATCCCCCAGCAGCGGTAGAAGGTACCCTATGCATACATAACATGAGCATTCATGCACTCTTTCATGCACTTTTTGATTCGAGTGTCACGCATTCTTTTATTTCTTGTGACTTAATTGCTATTCTGTGCTTGCCTGTTATTTGCTTTTTCTTCTTGTTGTTTGGTGAGTTCGCCACTGGGTGGTAGTCTTCAGACAGATCAGTTGGTTCGGGAGTGTTCAGTTCTGATGGAAGGATAAGTTGTGGTAATCTTCTTCGATGACATTTGGGTTTATTCGAGAACTCCAGAGGATCATGCAAGGCACCTCAGAATTTTGTTGGACACCTTAAGAGAGCATCGGATTGTAAGCTAAGTTTAGCAAAGGCGAGTTGTGGATTGATCAGGTAGCATTTCTGGGTCATATTATTTCAAGGAAAGGTTGGGAGGTAGACCCTTCTAAGATTGAGACGGTTATTGAATGGCAAAGCCCGAAAAATGTTTCAGAAGTAAGAAGTTTTGGGGTTGGCAGACTACTATCGAAGCTTTGTACAGGATTTTCGAAGATTACAGCTCCTTTAACCCGATTGACTAAGAAGGTGGTTAAGTTGAGTGGGACGAGGCATGAGAATAGCTTTCAACTTTTAAAGGAAAAGTTGACCACCGCTCCTGTATTAGCACTTCCTAAAGGTACAGAAAGATATACCGTTTTTACGGACGCCTCAAAAGGAAGGTTTGGGATGTGTGTTGATGTAAATGGAAGAATAATCGCCTATGCCTCAAGGAAATTGAAAGAGCATGAACAGAACTACCCCACTCACGATTCGGAATTATTGACAGTGATCTTTGCTTTGAGTAATGAAGGGGACTTGCAAGTATTAAATACAGTGGATTTGCTGCTCAAGGCATTTAGAAACATGGAAGTGGTTAAAATTAATGGCAGAGAACAGGCAGTAATAAATGAAGACGATGAAAGGTAAGAGACCTGAAGGAGAATTACGGAGAGAAAATATTCGAAGCTGTGACATCAGCTCTGTTTGAGGTAAACGAATACAACCCGAGTGGACGTTACATTATTTTAGAAATGTGGAACTACAAGGAAGGTAGAAGAGCTAACCTGAAAGAAGGTGTTGAGGTTTTATTGAAGCAATTCTATTGATGGGATTTGGGTTATCGTGGACAGGTGGACAAAATCCGCTCATTTTCTTACAATCAGAATGTCCGATAACTGAATAAGTTGGCCAAGAGATACAAGGATGAGATTGTCAGGCTCCAGGGTGTACTTGTTAGTATTGTCTCGGATCGGGATCCCAGATTTACTTCAAGGTTATGACAAGAATTGCAGAAGTGTTTGGGAACAAGGCTTCAATTTAGCACAGCTTTCCATCCTCAGACCGACGGACAATCAGAAAGATTGATTAAGTATCTGGAGGATTTGTTGAGAGCATGTGCATTGGACTTTCGAAGTTCGTGTAATGAGCAGTTACAGATAAGTGAGTTGTTTACTACAACGGTTATCAAGCCTCGATTGAAATGGTCCCTTATGAAGCTCTTTATGACAGAAATATCGATTACCGTTGTTCTTTGACTTGGAGGAATGTAATTGGACCAAGCAAGAAGGGGTTAATAGAGGGGAAAAGAAGGAAAAACCCTCTAAGACAGTACAAGATGTTATTGATAAGTTCCAGATAGTTAGACCACGGATGAAGGCTGTTCAGGATCGACAAAAGATTTATGTAGGTCTTCGGAAGAAGAAATTGAAGGTTGAGATTGGAGATAAGGTTTTCGTAAAGGCTTCCCCACGAAAAGGATTCTCAAGGATTGAACGAGAGGTTAAGCTGTAAGGTTTCACCCCGAGTTGGTTCCGAGCGAACAATGAATCCGAGGACGGATTCTTTTAAGGGGGAGAGATTGTAACGCCCCGATTTCTCGGACGTAAAGGTAGGACGTATGTGTTTAATTTACGCGATATTATATATCTTATGCCCCGATTTTATACCCACCAGTCTCTTTTAGACTGAACCCGGTTGTTTTCAGCTGTTTTGTGCAGTATAGGAGTGCTAGGCGGGAATACAAGTCGTCTAGGTCTTGCATTTATGTTTAGCACTTCTTTTCAGTCTCATATTCATTTTCTTGTGCTACTTTTGTATTTAATCATAGTTTAGACTGGAGCGTTATGATTTTTGTAGGCCGTGAGTGCCGTTGGATATTCGAATGCTCTTGTATATCCATTTTTGGAGCTTGTTAGCTCATTGTAAATATGTTATGTAGTTCTTGCTTCCGCATTCTATTTTAACTCTGATTTTATGATTCCTGCACTGATTGGTTCAAGGGTTAGTCCCGCCTAGCATAGCGTGTGTGTTGTGTCCCCGTTCGCCGCGGATTCGGCACGTGTATGGACTTCCATTTCATATACGGGTCGGGTCTCGGTGCGGGGGATGTGGTACCTTACGCTCGGGTGCTACATATACCCTGTTTTTGGGCCTGGAATTTGCTGTCACAGCTGCTGTTTGTCTTGCTCGTTTGCTGTCAGTTTTGGGGTGATTTTGAGCTAATTTCTTGCTGCAATTCATGTCATTTATAGCTACATATATGTGGTCTATTTGTTGCTTGAATGGTGCTGAGTTTGAGTAAGGAAACCGGGGTTGATTGCGCGTTTGTTGCTGCTGCGTTTGCTGCTGTCACGGGCGTGTCATTCCTGCGTGTTTCAGCTGGAACGGGGGTGTTTCTTGGGTGGCTGCTTCTGTACCGAGACACGGGGGTGTCTCGGTTTGCTCCTTGAAGGTGACACCCCCGTGTCACCTTAATTTTCCATGCCTGTTTGCTGGTTTCGCGAGCTGCCGCTGCTGCTGTTCATTCTTCCTTTTATTTCCTGCATGAACTTTGATTGTTAAATGGTTTGCATGCATTCTCTTATTGCTTTGCATGCATGTTATAGTTTGCATGCATTATTGTATAAATTTGCATGCATATATGAATGGAATTACTCTTACACTATTGCATGCATGCATAAATGGTAAAATCTCATTTTAATAGTTGCATGCTTGATTCTCATGCATACGTGCACTATATATATATATATATATATATATATATATATATATATATATATATATATATATATTTATATGTATTAATTATAATTTAATTTGTTTAAATTTTAAGAATTTAAGTGTTATTTATTTCATGTTTAATTTAATTTCCTAAATTTAATTGAATGTATTTACTTGTTTATTTTCTAATTGTAAATGTGATTGAATGTATGTAATTATCGAATTCCTAATTTTATATGTGATTTACTTTATGCTAAGATTTATTTGAATTTCTTGAATTAATTGGATTGAAAACGTGAAATTATGAAAGTGAATGACTTGATGGTATGTTTTAAATTTATTAATCGTGCACATGAACATTTTTATGATATAATATGATCATTTATGCATTCACGTCATATTCATTTCATGGCCGAGGGTCATATGTGGTCATTGAGTCTCACTTCACTTTTCTTGCACAGATTTCGATCCCGTTGGAGACAAGGCCAATCCTTGAGGCTTTCGTATCTTCTTTTGTCGGTACAAGGTGGGTTTCTCTACTACTTAGATAAAACGACCCGATATATCCCCTATGTGAAAAGCTTTAAGCCAAAGTGATACGGTATATATATATATTGAGTCTTTTATCGAGTAAACGATTGCAAACGTAAAACCCTTATTTCTTGAATCCTACCAAATGTTTTGGCGAGTATTGATTGATTGATTGCACTGATTGGGGCCCGGGGTTCTTGGTGTGAGTGGCTATCCGAGGAAGCATGGGCTGACGGTGATCCCTCACACTAGTTCCCACTATTGAACAGCGGTACCGGACTCCGTCAGGAGATTGGCGGGGAAAGGGAGCTGAGTGCCATCTGGGGAGTCATGTAACCCCTTTTGGCCAATGACTGGGTGGCCGGGTCTTGCAAGCCCGCCCACCAACCCGGAGGAAGAAGGTGTATATGACCGATTGAATAGAATCGATTGATTGAGCACAAAAGAATGATATGCATGAAAGACTTAATGAATGAATGATTGATTGAATCACACTTGGTGTTGGTTGGAGTTGATGCACGCCCACTCGTCGGGCCACTAATGACCTATTGTAAAACTGATCATTATAATCCCTTTCGATGATTCCTCTATTTCTCCCATTTGGGAACCGTTTCTAAAACCTCGCTTGGGATTATAATCTGCATGTGATTGTTTAAATTCAGTTATATATTATATTTATGCCAATGTTTTATACCCACCAGTCCCTTTTGGACTGAACCCGTTTGGTTTTCAGCTGTTTGGTGCAGGTGTCGAGAGAGCTAGGCGGGAATACGAGTCCTAGGTCTTGCATTCGTCTCTAGCTCTATATTTTGGTCTTACACTTACATCTCACACTTTTGATTTTTGTATATGGATACGTTATTGGAGCGTACACATGTTCTGGGCCGTGATGGCTTGTATTGATGTATATGAATTGTATTTTGGAGCTTGGATGCTCGTGGTATATATATGATATGCTTTGCTCGTTTATTGCTTCCGCTTTATTGATTTTCTCTGATTCGTATGGTTAAGGGTTAGCCCGCCTAGCATAGAGTGTTTGTTTGTCCCCGTTCGCCGTGATTTAGCTCGGGTATGGATCGTTCATTTCATATTCGGGTCGGGTCTCGGTGCGGGGGATGTGACACCTTACGCTCGGGTGTTACATCCTTAAGTGGTATCAGAGCCTAGGGTTGTAAAACCCGGGCTCTAGTGTCGGGTGAGTCAGTTTAGGTCGTTCGGCTTTAGGGACTACTTGACAATGTGATTGCATATGCATCCTTTTAGTGCTTCTGTGCTCTAATTGTTGAAAATTGAGTGAATTAATTGCATTTTCATGCATGGACTAAGAGAAGCATGCATTTCAGTGTTTCTTGATCAGGATGCCTCCCCGTAGACATCGTGAGAGATCACCGGGACGACAAGGAGACCGTGATCGTTCTCCTATACCACCAGAACAACAACCACAGCCGCCGCCA
This sequence comes from Lantana camara, assembly GCA_037501455.1. Classification (NCBI taxonomy): domain Eukaryota; kingdom Viridiplantae; phylum Streptophyta; class Magnoliopsida; order Lamiales; family Verbenaceae; genus Lantana; species Lantana camara. The sequence goes on from CM074858.1 coordinate 60,080,715, forward strand.
ATGGATATGGGTAATTTTATGGAAGCCGTTTACAATTATGTTGAGCATAGGAGAGCTCAAGCTCCACAGCCACAACCCGTTGAGCAACCGGCTCCACCAAATAACAATCATAGGGATCCTCATGGGGTGTTTTTGAGTTACAATCCCCCTAGGTTTTCTGGTTCTATTGATGACGCGGTTTCAGAGGGGTGGTTAACTCGATTGGAAAGGATTTATGGGGTTCGGCAGTTCACTACCCAAGAACAGGCTCAGTTTGCTATATTCCAGTTGGACGGAGAGGCGTATGATTGGTGGGAGAGAACAAAGGAAAAGTTAGAGGTGGATGAAGAGGAGATTACATGGGATGTATTTAAACGGGAATTTCGGGAGTGCTTTGTACCCGAGGTTGTCCGGGAGAGGAAAGAGCAGGAATTTATGGATCTGAAGCAAGGAAATCGTTCGGTAGCTCAATACCTTGCAGTTTTCAACCGACTTGGAAAGTATGCTTCACATATTACCCGGGATGAGAAAAGGAAGGCGAAGAAGTTTATTGCTGGGTTGAGACAGGATTTGAGGCACGGTCAAGCGGGCCATAATTTTATATCCTTCTCAGATACGGTGCAAAGGGCCTTAGGGCAAGAGGAGGAGTATAAAAAGAAGGATCCAATCTTCAAAGCACCAATGGGACAAGGTAGGGGCTCAGCTTCGGGATCGAGCATGAGATTCAATCAAGGAAAAAGGCCTATGACTTCGGCAGCCCCTTCTCAGAAAGAATATTTCAAGAAGCCACGAACTGGAGTTCAGCATGCTCCTCAGGCAGCTCGAGTACCTCAGGCATTACCGGCTCCCACGAGAGATCGACGAGATGTACCTCCGTGTACTCATTGTGGAGGACCGACCCACTCTTATGCCAATTGCCGAATAAGATTGAAGTTGTGCTTGATTTGTGGGAAGGGAGACCATATGGCTTTCGCATGTCCTGATAAGAGACCGGGGTTTCAAGCTGGGGTACAAAGACCGATGATCCAGGCCCGTGCTTATGCCCTTGAGGGCGAGGAACAAAAGGTGGAAGCTGATCCGAATGCCGTGGTGGAAGGTACCGTTTGCATTCATAACACGAGCATTCACGCATTATTTGATCCGGGTGCCACGCATACTTTTATATCTTCTGATCTATGTGCTTCTCTATGCCTACCTGTTATTTGCTCAAATTCTTGTTATTATGTGAGTTCGCCTCTTGGAGGTAATTTGCAGACAGACCGGGTTGTTAGAGGTTGTTCAGTTTTGATAGAGGGGAAAGATTATCCGGCAGACTTCATTGTTATGCCTATGAAGAAGTATGGGGTAATCTTCGGGATGGATTGGTTATATCGGCACCGGGCCGAGGTTGATTGTTTTAGGAAGAAGATAAAATTGGGAGCAGAGTTGATTGGAAAAGTGGGGTCGAAGAATGTACCTCTCTTATCGTTTATGGAAGCTCGCAAGTTAGTGAAAGATGGAGCCACGGGATTTATTGCCTATCTTCTTAACAAACCAAAGGATCAATTAAGTTTTGAGGATACGGATGTGGTAAAGGCATATCCCGACGTATTTCCGGAAAATTTAGGTTCTTTACCACCGGATCGGGAGATTGAATTTGTTATTGATTTATATCCGGGATCAGAACCTTATTCTAAGACGCCGTATAGAATGGCTCCGGCAGAGTTGAAGGAGTTGAAGATTCAACTCGAAGAGTTACTTAAGATTGGATATATTCGACCGAGCTCATCTCTGTGGGGTGCTCCGGTTCTCTTTGTCAAGAAGAAAGATGGATCGTTGAGAATGTGTATAGATTACCGGGAGCTTAATCGGATGACTATCAAGAATAAGTACCCGTTGCCCCACATTGAGGATTTATTCGATATGTTGCAAGGTTCAGGGGTTTATTCGAAATTGGATCTAAGACAAGGCTACTACCAATTGAAAATCCGGGAAGAGGATATACCTAAGACAGGATTCAATACCCGGTATGGGCATTATGAGTTCGTAGTGATGCCCTTTGGTTTGACGAATGCCCCTGCAGCATTTATGGATATGATGCATCGGATTTTTCGGCCATATTTGGATAAATTCGTCGTAATCTTCATTGATGATATTCTCGTGTATTCCAAGACTCCGGAAGATCATGCTAAGCATCTCGAATTGGTATTGGAGACATTGAGAGAGCACCGGTTGTATGCGAAGTTTAGTAAATGTGAGTTTTGGATCGACCGGGTTGCTTTTCTAGGTCATATTGTCTCAAGTAAGGGTTTGGAAGTAGATCCTTCAAAGATCGAGACAGTTATTCAGTGGCAGAGTCCGAAAAATGCTTCCGAGGTCAGAAGTTTTTTGGGTTTGGCTGGGTATTATCGGAGATTCGTTAAGGACTTCTCTAAGATTGCAGCTCCTTTGACTCGTTTGACAAAGAAGGAAGTTAAGTTTGCTTGGGATGAGGCGTGTGAGGCAAGTTTCCAACTTTTAAAGGAGAAATTGACCACTGCACCTATATTGGCACTTCCTGAAGGAACTGAAGGATATATGGTTTATACGGATGCCTCGAAAGAGGGACTGGGATGTGTATTGATGCAGAAGGGTAGGGTGATAGCCTACGCCTCGAGAAAACTGAAGGATCATGAACAGAATTATCCCACTCACGATCTCGAGCTAGCGGCAGTGATCTTTGCTTTGGGGAAGTGGAGACACTACTTGTATGGAATTCCTTTCGAGATCTTTTCTGACCACAAAAGTCTTCAATACTTGTTTTCTAAGAAGGAGTTAAATAAGAGACAAAGGCGATGGATGGAGACTTTAGCGGATTATGAGTGCACAATCCGATACCATCCTGGAAAAGCTAATGTGGTCGCGGATGCACTTAGCAGGAAGGCTAGTGTATCTAGTGTGAAAGTGGAAGTTGGATATGAACCCGAGTCTTTCAAGTTAAGAGCAAGTATTCGGAATATTACAGTACAACCGGATCTTCAACCAAGATTATTTGAAACTCAGAGAAGAGATTCCGAAGTGCAGAAATTAGCTCAGAAAGCTAGGGATGATCCCGAATGTCCATTTGGGTTCGATGACACGGGACTCTTAAGATTTAAGAGCAGGATTGTGGTTCCGGATGAATTGAAGAGGATTATTTTGGAAGAAGCTCACAGATCAGGGTATTCGATACATCCTGGAGGTAATAAGATGTACAAGGATTTGAAGCAGTTCTATTGGTGGAATGGACTTAAAAGGGATGTAATTAATTTCGTGAGACATTGTCTGACTTGTCAAACCGTGAAAGCCGAGCATCAGAAGCCATCAGGGCTACTTCAACCGCTAGCTATCCCAGAATGGAAATGGCAACAGGTGGCGATGGATTTCGTTTCGGGTCTTCCTAGAGTGAAGGGTGGTCTTGATGGGATTTGGGTGATCGTGGATAGATTAACGAAATCGGCACATTTTCTGGCTGTTCGGATGTCGGATAAGGTACCTAAGTTAGCCAAGAAGTATGTTGATGAAATTGTTCGACTTCATGGTGTGCCTACCAGTATTGTATCAGATCGAGATCCGAGGTTCACTTCTAGGTTTTGGCAAGAATTGCAAAGAAATCTGGGAACAAGGCTCCAATTCAGCACAGCTTTCCATCCTCAGACAGATGGTCAATCGGAAAGATTAATCAAATATTTGGAGGATATGTTGAGGGCTTGTGCATTGGATTTCTCGAGTTCGTGGAATGAGCAGTTATCCCTGATTGAGTTCGCCTATAATAACAGTTTTCAGGCTTCGATAGGAATGGCACCTTATGAAGCCCTTTACGGACGGAAGTGTAGATCCCCCTTATTTTTCGACCTTGAAGAGTGGAATTGGACGAAACAAGAGGGAGTGAAACGAGGTGAAATGAAGGAGAAGCCTTCCAAAGCCGTACAAGCTGCAATTGATAAGGTTCAAATCATTCAACAAAGAATGAAAGCGGCCCAAGATAGACAGAAAAGCTATGCGGATCGACGGAGAAAGGATCTTCAATTTGAAGTTGGTGATAGGGTGTTCTTGAAAGCTTCGCCGCGAAAAGGATTTTCAAGAATTGGAAAAGGAGGTAAGTTGAATCCTCGCTATCTGGGTCCGTATGAGATTCTGGAAAAAGTTGGAGATACTGCTTATCGTTTGAATCTACCCCCGAGTTTAACGGGAATCCACAACGTATTTCATGTCTCCCAGCTTCGCAAGTATTATCCGGATGAGTCCGAAATCCTACCTGAGGAAGAGGTAGAAATTGAGCCTAATCTCACCTTCGTTCAAAAACCGGTTAAGATTTTGGATCGGAAATTTCAAGAATTAAGAAACCGGCAAATCCCACTAGTTAAAGTGTTATGGAGAAGTGATAAAACAGAAGAGGCTACGTGGGAGACCGAGGATAAAATGAGGAAGTTTCATCCCGAATTATTTTTGGACGATCAGTGAATCCGAGGACGGATTCTTTTAAGGGGGAGAGGTTGTGACGCCCCGACATTTCGGCCGTACAGGTATGACGTAATTGTTTACCAAAATGCGCGAAATAATTAATTATGTGTGTTTTATGTATTTAATTTAATTTTAATTATATTAAATGTTAATTATTTTAATTTAATGTTATTAATATTAATTGCATTATATAATATATATATATATATATATATATATATATATATATATTAACGTACGTGTATGCATGGATTTAAATTTATGCATGCATAATTAGTTATAAATCATATTTGCATGCATTTTTGAAATATAACATATATATTTGCATGCATGTAATTATATATATATTATATACGTTGCATGCATTTTATATGTAATGGATTATAATTGAATTAGTTGGTTATTTTGTTAATGTTATGGCTTTTATTGTTTCATTTCGTTTGAGTGCTTCGTTTCTAATTGAATTAATACCGGAATTTTGTGCGAATTTAATATGTAGAACTTATACGTGTCTTGTACATGAATATTTGTTCGTTTCGTATTTTCGAATTCATTTGCTTGTGTTTCGGATTTAATTTGAATTGTGGAATCCAAGTCGGGGGCTAACGAGCAATTAGCGCATCCTTGGTTCCGTATTTAATATCTTGAGCTCGGGAACTCGGATTCGAGTTCCGTCAACTCCGCTGAACTCGTAACGAAAATTCGAGTTTAGTAAACTTAGCCATATATTTTTCCCAACTCATTTCAACCTCCGAAATTTAACCGGAAAACCTATACGGCACCAAAACTGTCACCTTTCACCAAAATAGTCATATCTCTTACCATACTTGACCAAATTAACCATGGTTTGAACTTTTGAGACCCTAACTCAACCCTCTATCTGATCTTTATCCTCCCCAACCGGATTAATCCCTCATACTTAGAGAAATCAGCCCTCTTTCCTCTGTTTTTCCAGAATCCCGTAGCCAAGCCAACCTCTTGAGATTCAAGCTCAAATCTCTTTCAAACCTCCATTAATCCACAAGGTAAGCTTGGTTATGTTATGTACATCCATCATGAGTCATTTTCATTCATTCATCTCTGAATTTGAGCATCAATTCGTGAGCTTTTGACAGAAATGAATATATATAGAATTAGGTTTGGAATTGGTTGATCTTCTTCCATACTTGAGCTTTTTGGATGATTCCAAGCTTGAGAATGATTGTTTTGATATCTTCTTTTCATTTATGATCATTAATTGCATGGTAGTTGCAGTATTTATGAGATATTAACTTTAGAACATTGAGAAAACTTTGAAGAAAGTCACGTGTGATAGCCTTCCATGTTTGAACTGCTGTGGGACTGATTTGTAGGTTGTTTTTGTGGTGTTTTGCTGCACATATGACTGCCTAACTTATATGAATGTGTTGGGATTAAAGGAGATCATTTCTTGCCCTGTTTCTCGCGTTTTATACCCTGTTTTTGGGCCTGGAATTTGCTGTCACAGCTGCTGTTTGTCTTGCTCGTTTGCTGTCAGTTTTGGGGTGATTTTGAGCTAATTTCTTGCTGCAATTCATGTCATTTATAGCTGCATATATGTGGTCTATTTGTTGCTTGAATGGTGCTGAGTTTGAGTAAGGAAACCGGGGTTGATTGCGCGTTTGTTGCTGCTGCGTTTGCTGCTGTCACGGGCGTGTCATTCCTGCGTGTTTCAGCTGGAACGGGGGTGTTTCTTGGGTGGCTGCTTCTGTACCGAGACACGGGGGTGTCTCGGTTTGCTCCTTGAAGGTGACACCCCCGTGTCACCTTAATTTTCCATGCCTGTTTGCTGTTTTCGCGAGCTGCCGCTGCTGCTGTTCATTCTTCCTTTTATTTCCTGCATGAACTTTGATTGTTAAATGGTTTGCATGCATTCTCTTATTGCTTTGCATGCATGTTATAGTTTGCATGCATTATTGTATAAATTTGCATGCATATATGAATGGAATTACTCTTACACTATTGCATGCATGCATAAATGGTAAAATCTCATTTTAATAGTTGCATGCTTGATTCTCATGCATACGTGCACTATATATATATATATATATATATATATATATATATATATATATATATATATTTATATATATTAATTATAATTTAATTTGTTTAAATTTTAAGAATTTAATTGTTATTTATTTCATGTTTAATTTAATTTCCTAAATTTAATTGAATGTATTTACTTGTTTATTTTCTAATTGTAAATGTGATTGAATGTATGTAATTATCGAATTCCTAATTTTATATGTGATTTACTTTATGCTAAGATTTATTTGAATTTCTTGAATTAATTGGATTGAAAACGTGAAATTATGAAAGTGAATGACTTGATGGTATGTTTTAAATTTATTAATCGTGCACATGAACATTTTTATGATATAATATGATCATTTATGCATTCACGTCATATTCATTTCATGGCCGAGCGTCATATGTGGTCATTGAGTCTCACTTCACTTTTCTTGCACAGATTTCGATCCCGTTGGAGACAAGGCCAATCCTTGAGGCTTTCGTATCTTCTTTTGTCGGTACAAGGTGGGTTTCTCTACTACTTAGATAAAACGACCCGATATATCCCCTATGTGAAAAGCTTTAAGCCAAAGTGATACGGTATATATATATATTGAGTCTTTTATCGAGTAAACGATTGCAAACGTAAAACCCTTATTTCTTGAATCCTACCAAATGTTTTGGCGAGTATTGATTGATTGATTGCACTGATTGGGGCCCGGGGTTCTTGGTGTGAGTGGCTATCCGAGGAAGCATGGGCTGACGGTGATCCCTCACACTAGTTCCCACTATTGAACAGCGGTACCGGACTCCGTCAGGAGATTGGCGGGGAAAGGGAGCTGAGTGCCATCTGGGGAGTCATGTAACCCCTTTTGGCCAATGACTGGGTGGCCGGGTCTTGCAAGCCCGCCCACCAACCCGGAGGAAGAAGGTGTATATGACCGATTGAATAGAATCGATTGATTGAGCACAAAAGAATGATATGCATGAAAGACTTAATGAATGAATGATTGATTGAATCACACTTGGTGTTGGTTGGAGTTGATGCACGCCCACTCGTCGGGCCACTAATGACCTATTGTAAAACTGATCATTATAATCCCTTTCGATGATTCCTCTATTTCTCCCATTTGGGAACCGTTTCTAAAACCTCGCTTGGGATTATAATCTGCATGTGATTGTTTAAATTCAGTTATATATTATATTTATGCCAATGTTTTATACCCACCAGTCCCTTTTGGACTGAACCCGTTTGGTTTTCAGCTGTTTGGTGCAGGTGTCGAGAGAGCTAGGCGGGAATACGAGTCCTAGGTCTTGCATTCGTCTCTAGCTCTATATTTTGGTCTTACACTTACATCTCACACTTTTGATTTTTGTATATGGATACGTTATTGGAGCGTACACATGTTCTGGACCGTGATGGCTTGTATTGATGTATATGAATTGTATTTTGGAGCTTGGATGCTCGTGGTATATATATGATATGCTTTGCTCGTTTATTGCTTCCGCTTTATTGATTTTCTCTGATTCGTATGGTTAAGGGTTAGCCCGCCTAGCATAGAGTGTGTGTTTGTCCCCGTTCGCCGTGATTTAGCTCGGGTATGGATCGTTCATTTCATATTCGGGTCGGGTCTCGGTGCGGGGGATGTGACACCTTACGCTCGGGTGTTACAGGTAAGGTTAGTACTGGTGCAGATGTCAATCGTTGCTTTAATTCTTGAAAACTTTGTTCACATCGTTCAGTCCATTCAAACTTTCTTTCCTTCTTTGTTAACTTCGTGAGAGGTGCGACTATCTTAGAGAAGTCCTTTACAAACATGCGATAATAGCCTGCAAGTCCTAGGAAACTTCTCACCTCTGATGGATTTCTTGGTACATTCCAGTTTGTAATTGCTTCAATCTTCAAAGGATCTACCTCAACACCTGATCCCGAGATTATATGTCCGAGGAATGCAACTTTTTCTATCCAGAACTCACATTTACTGAACTTAGCATATAGCTTATGATCTCGCAAAATGCTTAACACTATGCGAAGATGTTTAGCATGTTCCTCGGGCGTTTTTGAAAATACCAGAATGTCATCGATGAAAATGGCCACAAATATCCAGACATGGTCGGAATATCCGATGCATCATGTCCATGAATGTAGCTGGGGCATTAGTCAATCCAAAAGGCATTACTATGAACTCAAAGTGTCCATAGCTGGTATTGAAAGCTGTTTTAGGGATATCCTCCTCCCTAATCTTTAATTGATAATACCCTTGCCTTAGATCTAACTTGGAATAGACTCGAGATCCTTAAAGGACATCAAATAACTCCTCTATATGGGGTAGAGGGTATTTGTTCTTTATGGTCATTCGGTTAAGTTCTCGGTAGTCGATGCACATCCGTAATGACCCATCTTTCTTCTTTACAAACAGTAATGGTACTCCCCAAGGTGATGTAATGGGACGGATATATCTTGATTCAATCAAGTCATCAAGTTGTTTTCTCAACTCCTGAAGTTCGGCTGGGGCCATCCGATAAGGGGTTTTAGAGAAAGGCTCTGCCCCAGGAATTGTATCGATTACAAATTCTAACTCGCGATTTGGAGGTAGCGAGTTTAGATGTTCCGGGAATACGTCGAGGAACTCATTTACTACTTCTACCTCCTCAACCTTGAGTTGGTCCTTTGGCCTATTTAGGAGATAGGTAACGAATCCTGTAGCTCCCTTCTGAATCAATTTCTTAGCTTCTGTCATAGAAATCATTGCCACTGATCTTTTGTTCTCAAAAATCCAACTTTCATCTTGTCCTAAGATGATTTCTTTCTTGAAACAATCCAACTTAGCATGGTATTTGTAGAGCCAATCCATTCCCAGAATGATTCCATATCTTGTTATCGGAAGTTCGATGAGGTCCATTGGGTAGTAATTGTCATCGATTTGTATAGGGCAGCGTTTATATACTCGATCCGTTATTAAACAAGCTCCCAAAGGGGAACTTACTTTGAAATTATATGATGAACCTTCAAGTGGATAATTTAAATGCGCACATAAATTTGATGCAATGAATGAATGTGTGGCACCAGGGTCATTTAAGACCTTAACTAGCGTGTTTAGAATATGTACCGTACCTTTGACAACATCTGAAGGGTCTGGATCCTCGTTTCCATCCAACGCGTAAGCTCTTCCTTTGACCAATGGCTTTCCTGACTTTCCCACAACCTTCTCCTTTTCCTTAGATCCCGGTCTTTTTGGGCATGTATTAAACTGATGATTAGGGTCTCCACACCATAAACATGTGCCAGCTTTCTTTCGGCATTCTTGTTCAGTATGTCCCGGTTTGTGATAATATTCACAAGTGATCTCTTCTTGTGAATTGGACGGGACTGACTTAGGCTTTTGCTGGGCTGGTGTGGGTTTCTTCCCAAATTTCTGGCTGGATGGTCCAGCGGGACGTTTCATTCCTTGAGAAGGTTTATTTTGAGGGGGACCAGGGCGATTAGCTGCCAAACGAATATTCTTATGAGCTGCTTCGGTTTTCAGGGCTTTATCTACTGCCTTATTGTATGTTTAAATATCCAATGAAGCTAAAGCCCATCTAAGGTCTGGCTTCAGTCCATCAATGAATCGCTTGGTCTTTCGTCGTTCATAATTCAGAATGTGTGGAGCATATTGAATTAGCCTCACAAACTTTGCCTCGTATTCAGCCACTGACATATATCCTTAAGTTAAACTCATGAACTCAGTCTCGCGAGTATCTCTTATCACTTGAGGAATATATTTATTCTGAAACTCCTTTACAAATTTTGCCCAACTGTAATCAGTTCGATCTTCTATCCAGGTTAGCTTGACATGTTTCCACCAACTCAAAGCAGGTCCTTCTAAGAGAAAGGCTGAGTACTGCACTCGTTCCCGTTCCTCAGGAAATATATCCGTAGCCTCATAAATCTTTTCTAAACTGGCTATCCAGTTCTCAGCCTTCAAGTCGTTAGGTTCTCCAAAGAATTTTGGGGGATTCATTCGGAGAAACCTTTCTAAGGATCGCTCGTTGGTAGGGTTATTCCCAGGTGTACAAGTTCGAACAAACTGTCATAAGGCTTCTACAAGTTCTAGGTGTCCTGGTGGGTCTTGTGGCGATGGGGAGTTGTTTCGTGGTGCTCTTCGTAAAGGCATTATGAATGCTGAAATCACAATCACATAGGAAATATAATGCATATAGGGTAAGAATGTCTCAAAGATTATCACAAAACAATAATCACCAAATAACATCAATCACCAAACATAAAGTGCAAAAAGAAATAACATTAGTACTCACGGTCCTGCTGGTATCTTGAAGGAACTCTAAGACTCATGATGCAAGAATTGTAAAGCAACATGAAATAACAGTGTAAAATGATCAAAATGTGTCATATATATATGCATCAAGGTTAGTATGCTTCAAGAGCTACAAAAGTAAAAGCCAAAAGAGGGGGTGGACCCGATCTACCTCGAGTTACACCCTACAAGTAATGTCACTCCTAGTAAGTCAAAGCTGCTACTGTCCGCTGCTGCTACTATGTACTGCTGCAAAAATGGGGAGTGTCACTGCTGGCTGCTATGTACATACCCTCGGGTAACTATCCTATATACTGTATCCCCGATCCGAACTCAATCCTCTCCAGCACTACCTGCCTCAAGGTCAACTGTATCATCTGAATCTGGAACCCTAATAGGACTCCACTCTTCGCGGGGCTCAACACTGTCCTCCTCCTCGGGAACAACCTGCAATCCATCAGCATCCTCGCCGATCTCACCAACCTGTTGGGGCTCCTCCTCGTCATCATCAGAATGGGCTATGGCCTCGGAAGCCTCACTGTCTCCGGAATGGGCTACTACGGGTCCGTGCTGCATATCTAGAACCTGCTTCATAACTTGAGTATCATTCAGGTGAAGTGCATCCTCTAAACGGCTCCTCGTCTGGGCTCGGTACTGATCATGGATCACTATAGAAGCCTCACGGTCCAAAGTCAAACTGACCACGTCCTCCTCAGCTTAGCTACACGTGATGCCAACTGAGAAATAGCAATCTGAAATGTGGCTAACTGGTCCCGAGCATGATCACTATCTACTGTTGTCTGTCTAGCCATCTCTCTGTTCCTCTCGGGTTCCAGTCGATACTCACCAGTCCTTTGATACTCTTAAAAGTAGGCATCTCTCTCTTCCTCTAATAGATGAACTGCTCTGTTCTGGTAGGCATACCCGGGGAAGGCCTCCTGATGTGAATCCTGACTATACTGCCTAATCCTTTGCCAGGGATAGTATCTAGGACCCCCACTACGAGTAACAACTAAGGTCCTAGGAGGCTCGTACTGATCAAGCCACTCGATGCTATCAGAATGTGGAAGCTCACCGTAGCCAGTCATTTTTACTCTAAGAAAAACACTTTACAAATTATTAGAGCAAAGAAATTACAGTGAAATACTTTCTCTATCTAGTGTTTAAATTAAGTTCTCTCTATCTAAACCTGATGCTCTGTTACCACCTTAGCTGTAGCGCCCCTTAACACTACAACCCCGCACCATTATACTTCCCGAGTGGATGTGAGACCTAGCACTCGAGAAATACTCCGGCGAACGGACAAGACTATATAATACCAGAGTACGAAATTTAAGCGCAACGGAAAATAAACTTGAGCAATAAAAGGGGACAATACATAACGAAACACATATTATTAAGTTGGATAAATAATTACAGCGAAAGATCTAACTTCATCGGAGAGTGCTTATTGAAAGATGTACATGCACTCGTGATTACTCTAAATAACTGGAATGTGACACCTTAAAGCTTCAAGATACCTCTAAGGCGTCGGTGCGTAGATTCCTGAAATCATGAATCAAAAGAGTAGGAGGGTTAGTCAAAATGACTAAGTGACGGGGGGTTTGAGGTTTATGATAATAAGTAAGGTTTTCTTTTGAAATCTTTTGACCAAGAAAGTCTTGGTTTGAAATATATAACATATAATCACAAATAATTGTATGACAATAATATCCGGTTCATATTTATTTGAAATACGAGTAGGGGGAATATAGGCTATACTTCAGAAAACTTATGAGCCGTTTTGAAGAAATGATTTTTGATGCCCGCAAGCTAGGCTTCTCCAACCTTAACTCCTTAAAATCCGGGAAAAATAGTAACGACACTGATCAAGGTGTCGGTACTTAATAAAACAAATACGAGAATACCATCCTTCACCCCTTAGTGTCACGTAGGGTTGCAAGCCCTAGTGAGGATGAACAAGATTGTGTGAGGGACGTACCTTTTCCCGTCACTTGATGTGGAATAACCAACCTCCGGTTAGACCATCATCAAGATCTAGTTGGTGGCTGGTATAATAGTAGACCTCGGCCCGTGCCTCCCGGACTACTACTTCTACCAAGACCACTAGGCCCATAGGAAAAACAATAATTTTACTTACAAGACGGGAATATTTACCGGGAGAAAGTACTAAGTACTTTCGGGTAAATATATGTTTTTGAATAGTTAATAAGAATTATTTTCCCATAAAGGGAATATTAACTTGAAAGGAAATAAAGTAAAATATTTTATCATGATTTCACTTGAAAAGATTTAAACCCTCACCGAGTACCGAGATTTAAGTGGAATTGTGGGGATTCCACTCTTCGATCCTATTGTCACCTGAAAAGTGATAACTACTACTGACTTAGAACTAGGTCCTTAGTTCCTAACTAACTAATTGCACATAATATTATAGCAAAATAATTATAAAAGGTACATATTATGTAATGTGTTAAAGATTTCCAGGTAAACCCTAAATTCACCCGTTTTATTAATAAATTCTGGGTTTATGGGATCTTTAACTAATCAAATATTTATTAGCTATATTATAATTCTAATTGTAAGATTTGAAATGAGATTTAAGGTTTAATGTGACAATGTAGGTTATCTTTTGAGAATATTACATAGTTTACCGATTTTTGGAAAATTTGGGAAAAAATCTTTCTTTAAAAATTCCAAAACCTATTTTATAATTATTTTTAAAATAATTTCGAAATTAATTGAATTTTGTTGACCAAAAATTCAAAATTACTATTGAAAACATTTACTATTCAATTTCATATGAATTAAACACTTTATAACACAAAATCAAATTCACACACACACACACACATTGATCACGGCACACACACACATCCAAGAACATTATGAAAATTTTCTTGAGCTTATTTGAATATTCAAATAGGGTGTGTAACATGTTCTATCACATTCATATTCATAACATAAGATTAAAGCATAATATAGCAAAATATATGAACTTTCTATGAAAAATAATTCTAAATAAATTACTCTAGGCATGGATTTAATCAAACAAGATCATAAGCATTTAAATACATATTCACATTATATCATATAATAATTCATGCATTTAATTAAATAAAATTCCATAATGTACACACATTGTATTTAAACTAACAATTATACACATATTTCATAAAATAAATTCCTAAAGCATGATTAAATTAATCCTAGACATGCTACTATTATTATTATACTAAGAACATTATATAAAGCATGAAATAATAGTAGAAAAACATACCTTAGAGAGAGAGAGGGTGAGTGGCGTGAGGTTTAGGGGAGGAAGAGAGAGTGATTTTTGTGTGTTGATTTGTGAGGTATAAATGAGGCTTGAGGGGGGTATTTATAGGTAGTCATGAGGGGTCTTTGAGCAATTTATGAAAGTTTAAGGGAGATGTGGTTGCTTATGATTTCAACAAATGCTTGGTAATTAATTAGGAGATGTGGTTAAATTATATTTTGAACAAATGCGTGGTAATTAACTAAGTAATGTGGAGAAATTACATTCATTTAATTAATTCTTCTAGAAGTTCATGTGGTCATGAATGATGTCATCTTGAATAAAAATAAATAGAAAATAATATAAAATTTATTCAAGAGTCGAGAGATAAAACCTTGAAGTAGTGAATTAATGAAAGAATGAGTGAAAAATGAGCTTTGTTTTGATTATAAATGTGGAATATTTAGAGTTTTCGTTTATAAATTATGAATATTAAAGATGATGAAAATCATGAGAAAATTATATAAACGAAGCTAGGATAAAGTTTAGAGTTTGGAAAAATCATTATAATGTAGAGGAAAATTCAAGAATCGTTTTAAGTATAATTTTGAATATTGAATAAAAACTAATTTTTAAAAATAAAATGATAATTTTGAAAGGGAAAATATTTATAAAATATGCTATGGGTGGAATCGAGTTTTTGGTAAATGCATGAAAATTCATAAAATAATTTAAGGGTCGTTTTGGTTATAATATTGAATATCAAAAAGTAGATGAATAAGGATTTATTGATGATCGAATCATAAGCTAGGGTTTTTGTCGGTTTTTGATACTACTAGAGTTAGGATGGGAATTATGGTTGACGGAGAGTATCACGATCCTCGAAATAATGTGAGGATTCTTTTGGTTACAATATTGGGTAGTGAAAGTGCTTCGGAAGATGTAGGAATATTTTTGAGCTGTAGGGGTATTTTCGTAATTTCCAACCTAAAACTGTAGAAATGGGTTTTGAAGCATATGAAGGCGTTTCTAGGGCTAGAAGGGAATGAATACTAGAATTCTAGGATTTTATGAGAAGAGTTTCAAGGTACGATTTAAATAGAGAAAAGAATTAAATCTAAGGACATTTAATTAAATTATAACATATAAAAGCACATAAGTCACATAAAATGCAATGCATGAGAGAATTAGTAAGGATCGAGGCTATAAACGCTTCTGGATTAACCCTTTACTTACCATTCTTGACTTGACCCTGAGTAGGGCTGTTACAGTTAGGGTGTGCACAACCCTTCTATCACCCGTTATTGGGGACGGTACATTTGATTTGGTTTTCGTTTAAATTTGAATATAAGTTTGAATTTGATATGAAGGAGGTTGGTTTGAAAACTCGCACTCGCCGAGCTAGTTTGGATTTGATTATGAATTCGATTCGTAAAACAGGAGTGGACTTCTAATTATAAAAATTTGGTGGATTTTGACCTTCGGCCTAACTTTTCTTCTATATATAGTATCACGGGATCAAAATACTTTGGATTGCAAAAACCATGCCCCGGTTCATGAATATTATTACTTTGAACATGCTCTGCCTCTATGTATATGTACGTGTGCATGGGTTAGCCCCCTCACCAGTCTTTAGGACTGACCCTCGATGTTGTTTCCCCTTTTTCCCCTTTGCTTTTGAGTTACAGGTACAGGGTTCGGTCTGAGCTAGGCAGCGGTTTTCTTTTGGGTCGTTCGAGTCGAGCTGTTCGAGTCTTTTGCATACTGCATCTTTATCTTTCGTTTTGGTATTTTAGATATTTGTATTAGATTATAACCATGACTCGAATTTGACAATTTGTAAGTTCTTATTTGGCCCTGGGTGGCGTTACATGTATAACTTTATTCCCTTAAGCATGTATGTTGATATTTGTTGATCCTGTTGCTTCCGCGTATGTTTTATTTTTGTTGCGTACTCTGTTTTAGGGTCTAGACCGCCTAGCTTAGGTGAGAGTTTTTGTTTGTCTTCCGTTCGCTATATCTTGGTGCGTGTGCGGAGTTTCCATTTTCTTACACGTGTCGGGCTATGGTGCGGGGGATGTGGTGCCCTTCGCTCCGGGGTGCTACATCTTAAAATGTTATCAGAGCTCCGGGTTGCAAAACCGAAGCTCTAGTCTCGCGTTGGGTCTGTCTAGGTCGTTCGACTTGGGATTATGTCTTTGTTTGCATTCATTTGCACCATTTATGTGATTATTTGTATAAATTGTTATTAATTGTATTAATTGTTCACATGAACATGCATTTACAAACCAACATGCACTTACCCCTCTATTGTAGTTGTTGAGATTTTCAGGATGTCATCGCGTCGACAACACTTCGGCCAAACTTCACATTAACACCCTCCTCCATCCTTAAATGCCGAGGAGTTCATGACCGCGATGTTTCAACACTTCCAACCTAATCAAGGACCATCTTCTTCTACAACGCAACCAATGGATCCGACAACAGCCCTATACCGGGAGTTTGGCTGTAGCACCCCGGACACGTGGAGGTGCCACACCCCCGCACTATAGGTCAATCCACGTATGAAATGGGCGATCCATACATGAACCAACCTATAGCGAACGGGTGACAATGCAATACACGACAAGCTAGGCGGGATAACTCGAAAATGTGACATAATAAAGGGGAAGCATAATTCAACAGTATCAATTTGACATATCATGATACTTCTCAGTTACCAAATAAAATATAATCTAACTTATCATATCAATACATTATCATCTCCAAATAAAACAATAACAACAATAACTATCATTCCATAATTAACAATGAATAACCAAATACACGAACCATGGTTGCCTCGACTACATGAACTGGACTCGACTCGACTCCCGCCTAGCGTGCACCTGCAATACCTGAAAGGTGGAGGCGTCAGTCTGTGAAGACTGAGTGAGGGGTTTACATACATATTAGCGCAGATAACATGCAAGTCATATTCTCGGGTAAAGATTTTATAAAATATAAATATACAAGTTCAATAATAATATAACTTTGCCCGAAAATACAACTATCAATATTAAACACTTGTTCATTTTTATGCAATCAATACATGGCCCCGGCGAGTGCGGCCGATTTCCAAGTGTACATGAAACATGCTTGCTTGATTATAAATTAATAGGTGATCACGCAATTCAATTACCGTGCAATCGTCTGATAGTGTACTCAATTAGCACATTCATGGAACGAAAATCATGCAATCGATACATGGCTTACTTGTAACACGATAGGGTTTGTTCCTCCTGTGGTTGGACGGACAACCACCAGCTCTAATACTAGCCCAGCGCCCTCACTAAGGAGAACCTGGCCAGGAGAACACAGGTACACGATAGGGCTTTGTTCTTCCTGTGGTTGGACGGACAACCACCAGCCCGAAGACCAGCCCAGCGCCCTCACTAAGAAGGACCTAGCCAAGAGGACACACGTACAAGATAGGGCATTGTTCTTCCTGTGGTTGGACGGACAACCACCAGATCTAAGACTAGCCCAGCGCCCTCACTAAGGAGGACCTGGCCAGGAGAACGCATTTGCTTGCTTTCATGAACATGGCATGCGTGATTCGTGAACACTAACATACTTGAAATAATAAGTGATTTCATGAAATTATAACTATAAATACCTTTGGCTAAAAATCACGTAAAGGTTATACGGGTTCTATATAACTAGAAATTAAACCTCACCTGACAGGCGACACACGACTCGTGAATGCGTGAACGTGCTCATGATCCACAATCTCCGCCCTGGAGAATAACTGGACAAGAATGGGACAATATACGTGCATGAGACCATAATTCAAGCATATTATTTCATATAAGACGCACGGCATGATCATGTACGAGACGTCGAGCAATAAACAATGTAGCATGATAACATCTTGTTTTGAAACATAATTAATCAAATAATAGCAATTTGGGGTCAATTAAGCCATCGGATCGAGGGGCTAAAAATGTAATTTTATGCAGAATGTTTTCTTCTGTCAGTGGGGTGGGAACGGCCGTTCTAGGTTTTAGTTCAAAGTGGGAAGGGCCGTTCCCTCCTCCCCGAAGTGCTCCCCGAAGGTGGGAACGGCTGTTCCCGTCTGTGAGATAAAGTGGGAACGGTCGTTCCCCTCCTCGCCGCCTGCACATTATTCAAATCAATGGGAACGGCTGTTCCCCATTTTAAAAGGGAACGGGAAGGGCCGTTCCCGTTTCACAAAAGATGCAGTAGCAGGGGAGAAGAACAGGGGAGCTACGGACCAAGCTCCCAAAACACTCATAATCCATCCCATATAATATAATTCATAGAAGGACACATAAATACATGCTTAAAGTGCAATAAAACACAATACAAACACTTGTTTCATGCTTGATCATCTCACATCATCAATTTCAAGTTCACACACAAATCCATCATATATCATCAATTTCTCCAAGGATTCTCAAGATTCATGCAAGAATTCAAGACTAAAGCTTAAGCTCATACTTCTAAGATCAAATACACAAATTATCCAGCTTGAACCATAAACCCTAGCTTCAAGAAATATTATCAAGAATTCACATATATACCTTGAATGAAAGAAGGAGAAGAAAGGATGGAGATATGATGAAGATGATGGCCTAAGACTTCCAATTCCTCAAAGATTTAGCTTGAAATGGATGAAATTCCCTTTTCTTTCCTTGGAGGGTTGGCTCGGTGAAGAAGGAAGCAAATGGTATATTTTGATGAAGATGAAAAATGAAGGTTGGAGAAGAGATGCATATATCGATATATTTGGGGAAAATATGTAATATTTATGATCAAATCCTCCAAGTATCATAAGTTATGCAATTGAGGATATAAGGTTTGGAAATAATCAATCTAGTCCTCAATGGTTTTCATGCAATTTGGTCCTCTAATTTATGTAAATGAACAATTAGGGACGATTATGCAAATTATACACTTTGGACAATTAATTCATGTAGCAATTAAATTCCATTTATTCAAGAATTCTCAATTTGAAATGAATATCATAAAATTTTCACGTAATCATGTTGAACACAATTTATAGAAACTAATATAACACATATAAATTGAATAAACGAAAATAATAAAATAAAGTCCTAACGCTCGAAACCCACACGTGTCGAGCGTACCTGACTGTCTGAAAATCTGGGCGTTACAACTCTCTCCCCCTTAAGAGAATCCGTCCTCGGATTCCATGTCCTGAATTCCTGGAATTTAATTGGCTCTTACATGTTCATCCCACGCGGGTTAGCTACTCCCCGTCAGGGATTAGTCCGAAAGAGATCTTCAATCTTCAATATCCTCGCATGTGTGAATTCACGACCCTCAACTTTCCGGAGTCTAACACTCGAAAGAAAATCTAACCTTCCACTAGAACAAATTGACAAGTAGTTGAAAATACTGAGAGTGCCCCGTCTCTCAAACAATTAACGAGAGAACCCCGTCTCTCGAGCAAGTAACAAGAGAGCCCCGTCTCTTGACAACCCTGAGAGAATCCCCGTCTCTCACGCACACGAAATAAAAGTTCAAGCGAGCACTTAGATAAAATTTGCAAATAACACACAAGAATCAAATAGAATTATTACTTATGCAACCATTAGCTCACATAAACAATTAATAGTAAACAATGAATCGTATACAAGAATGACATATAATAATAATCAGATAGTAATAAAATAATACTGCACGTGATATGCATGATTAAGTGTACCGTTCAACGAGGATTGGAGTTCTGGAACTGAATTAATTCGGTTGGATACTTGACTCGTTAGTTGAGAATTTTCTTGCTTGGTACCGTTATGGCTCAACATTCCCATTTCTGATAACCGTCTCTGCCTTTGTGTAATTTTCTAACATAATCCGTAAATCATCATTAATCACCACATCTTCAGACCCGTTTTAATCCCAGATTTGCCGGTTGAACCCTTCTTGCACTGATTCTCACATTTACTTTCTGGTTTCAGAAGTGAGAATAACCCTGGTTTTCTTGTTAGAGAGTAATGGCCCATTCAAGCTTGAAAGACTGACTTTTTGTTCCAAGCAAGCTCCTAGCCTTTATTTGAAATCCGAAAGTTGAGCTCCTATTTCCTTAGTTAACAATACGGCGGATATTTATTACGGACGAATCAAGGTTGTCATCCCGTGAGAGTAATTCAGCAAGCACACTTGCATAGAAATCGAAAGAATCAGGTGCTAGTGAAACGCCTTCCATTTGATCCCTGAAATTTGATGACATACCTACCAACTTTGCGAAATATCTTGAAGGAGAAGGTCAATCAATCTTCCATCGTTCCGAAGTGTTCATGGTAAACTGGTATATTTACGGGGCGACGGCGACAGCACGGATGAAAGCACGGTGTGCATTTACAGGCATCTCTAGGGTATAAGTAATAACTTCGTAAGACAACTCTTGTCGGAGTTATCCTACCAAAACTTGAGATTGATTCCGGATATCACCCAAACTGAATCCTCTCTATTTACTAAGTCAAATGATATCCTGAAATTACCAGAGAACGGCAGACGCTGTATCCACATTCTTGAAACCGATGGCAGAGCAAGGTATTGTCGATGTAACGCCCCGACTTTTCGGACGTAAAGGTATGGCGTATGCGTTTACCAATTTGCGCGAATTAATTGTTTTTACGTGTTTTATATTTAATTTTATTATAAATTGTTATTATTTTATTTTATTATATTTTATTTTAATTTATTATTATTTTAAAATATTTCGTATTATAAGTATATATATATATATATATATATATATATATGTATATTTCTTTAATTATTATTAATTTATTGATTATGCTAATTAAGTTTATGTTAATTAATCATGCTTTAATTAATTAATTACGTTGACTTTAATTTATTTTATTTAATATTAGAATTAATTCTTTGATTTAAAATTTTTGCATGGAATTTATAATATGTGCATGAATTGCATGAATGAGCTTGGTTGTTTATTTTGTGCTTCGTTCTTATATGAAATGATATCGAAATGCCATGAATTTGTAGTATGTTGTAAATATATGTGTTATGAACATGCATATATGCTCGGTTTATGTTTTCGAATTCATTTGATATGTTAACGAATTTAATTTGAATCGAGGAACCAAATCGGGGGCTAACGAGCACTTAGCGTACCCTTGGTTCCGAATTTAATATCTTGAGCTCGGGAACTCGGATTCGAGTTCCGTCAACTCCGCTAAACTCGTAACGAAAATTTGAGTTTAGTAAACTTAGCCTTATATTTTTCCATAGCCATTTGAACCTCCGAAATTCAACCAAAAAACGAAACGGTGACCAAACTGACCTTGCTGTACAAAAATAGCCATATCTCATCCAAACTTTAACCAAATTAACCATGGTTTGATTCTATTGAACCCTAAATCAACCCCCTAACCGGATATAGCATGCCCTAACCAAACCAATCCTCACACAATCCCCAAAACTCAGCCAAAGTCACTGGAATTTTAGGCAGTCCCGTAACCCTTCATTCCTTAGAGATTTTGGAGCTCAAATCTCATCCAAACTTCATTCAATCAACAAGGTAAGATTAGGGTTGTAATATATGTTCATTTATGATCATTTCCATCCTTTCTTTCCCAAATTTGAGCATGGTTTCATGAGTTTTGGCTGTTTTTCCTAAATAAGAGAGTTTTGGGCAAATTGTTGATCTTATTCAATTCTTGTTGGTTTTGATTGATTCCAAGCTTGAGAATGATGATTTTGACATCCTCATATCATTGATTTCTTGGTGGTTGAAGTATTAATGAGATATCATTTATGGCACTTTGTGAAATTTCCTTGAAATGTCACGTATGACAGCTTCTCTTGGTTGAGCTTGTTTAGGAACTGAATTATATGTTGAAATGGTGTTTCTTGGCTGAGTGTTTGTTGTTCTAAACTGATATGAATAGATGGAGATGAAGAGAATCGTTCATACCCTGTTTTTCGCGTTTGGTTGCCCTGTTTTTCAACTGATTTTCTGCTGTCAAAATGCCGTGAATCCTCTTTGCTTTTGCTGTTAATTTCATGGCCTTGTAGCATGTGTTTTAGCTGAGTTTCTTGCAGCTTTTCATGCTTAGTTTTGCTGCCTTTCTCGCCTGCATTTCTTGCGTGTAGTTGCTGCCCTTTTTCTGCTACGTTTTTTGTCAAACAGGGACTGCTGCTGGTGCGGGACACGGGGGTGTCGTTCTTGCCTTTCCAGCACGGAACGGGGGTGCGGATTGGCCTGAAGTTGCTGTACCGAGACACGGGGGTGTCTCGGTTTGGGCTTGGGAGGTGACACGAGGGTGTCACCCTGTTCTTCCCGATCTCTTCCCTGCGTTTTCTGGGTTGCTGCATATGTGTATATATATGTACTGTGTGTGCGTGTGTATGCATGGCTGTGATGTTTGTGTGTGTGCATGGCTTGTGTGTGTAATTGCATGCATGTATATATATTATATATTTGTGTATGCATGCATGATTATATATATATATGTATTAATTATGTTAAATGATAATTTATGCATGCATGCTAATTCGTGTGTATATATATATATATATATATATATATATATATATATATATATACATATGTTTATTATATATTTATTATATTATATATGTTTATTATATATATTTTAAATATTATTTGATTTAATTCAATTGTTGAATTAATTGATTTCTATTTCGCGTATTTAATTTACCGACTATTGATTGAACGTTTTATTTATTTTATTCCTAATTGTGAATATGAATATTACTTGCTATGATTATTAAATGAATTCTTGGATTAATTGATATGCATTATGAAATATGAATTTATGAAGTTATGAATTTGAATGAAATATATGAACGAATGGTTTGATTATATGTTTTAAATTCCTTAATAGTGCACATGAACATTTTCATGATATAACATGATCTTTTATGCATTCATGTCATATCCACTTCATTGCCGAGCGTCATATGTGGTCATTGAGTCTCATACCTTTTCTTTTGCACAGATTCGGGTTTGGTCGGAGACGAGGGCGAGCCTTGAGACGCTTGTGCCTTTCTTTTTCTTTGAAAAAGGTGGGTTTTTCTTCTACTAGTTAAAACAACCCTATATATCCCTTATGTGCAAGATTTAAGCCAAATTAGTATATTATATAAATCGAGTCATTTGGGTAAATGATTTCAAACGTATGACCCCTTTTATTTATGAAACCCTACCTTATGTTTTGGTGAGACATATTTATGATTGTACGGGCCCCGGGACTTAGTATATGTGGCTAAATGAGGAAGCAAGGGCTGACGGGGATCCCATATACTATTCCCAACCAAACTACGGTGATACCGGCCCTCGCTAGGAGGTTTAGCGAGGAATGGGAGCTGAGTGCCCTTGGGGGATTCATGTACCCCCATTGGCCTATGTATGAACCGGTGGCCGGGTCTTGCAAGCCCGTCCACCACCCAGAGGAAGAAGGGGTATATGAATGATTATGATCATGATATGTATGAGCACAAAAGAGATATGTACGATAATGAATGAATAATTGATTATGATTACACGAGGAGTAGGTTGGAGATTGTGCACGCCCACTCGCCGGGCCATAAACCCTTATGAACAATTATGAATGAATATGAATGTCGTAATCCCGTTGATGTTTTCTTTTGTTTTAACCACTTGGGAAATTCTTATCAAACTTCATACGGGATTAAGGCTTGCATGTATGTGCTTACTTTCTGCAGTATTATATCTTATGCCCCATTTCATACCCACCAGTCTCTTTTAGACTGAACCCGGTTGTTTTCAGTTGTTTTGTGCAGGTATAGGAGTGCTAGGCGGGAATACAAGTCGTCTAGGTCTTGCATTTATGTTTAACACTTCCTTTTTAGTCTCATATTCATACTATTATTGCTATTTTGTATTTGATCATAGTATAGCATGGAGCATCATGATTTGTAGGCCGTGAGTGCCGTCGTATATTTGAATGCTTTTGTATATCTATTTTTGGAGCTTGGTAGCTCATTGCTTATATTATATGTCGTTCTTGCTTCCGCGTTTTACTTTAACTCTGATTTTATGTTGTCTTGAGTTGAATGGTTTAAGGGTTAGCCCCGCCTACCATAGCGTGTGTGTTGTGTCCCCGTTCACCGTGGATTTGGCACGTGTATGGACTTCCATTTCATATACGGGTCGGGTCTCGGTGCGGGGGATGTGGTACCTTACGCTTGGGTGCTACATCCTTATGTGGTATCAAAGCCAAGGGTTGCAAAACCCGGGCTCTAGTGTCGTGTTGAGTCAGTTAGGTCGTTCGGCTTTAGGAACAACTTGTCAATGTGTTGCATATGCATTGTTTACGTGCTTGTGTGCTTTAAATTTGGAATTTTGATCGAATTAATTGCACTTGCATGCATGGACTAAAAATAGCATGTATTTCAGTGTTTCTTGGACAGGATGCCTCCACGTAGACACCGTGAGAGATCTCCAGGACACCGCCGTCATCATGATCGATCCCCTACGCCTCAACCCCAACCACAAGCACCACCAATGGACTTGGGAAATTTTATGGAAGCGGTTTTTAATTATGTCGAGCATCGGAGGGCTCAAGCTCCCCCACCACAACAAGCAGAACAACAAGCTCCTCCACCAAACTATAATAATAGAGATTCTCATGGGGTGTTTCTAAGTTACAATCCCCCTCGGTTTTCTGGTTCTATTGATGATGTGGTCTCGGAGGGTTGGTTGATTCGATTAGAGAGGATATTTGGAGTCCGACAGTTTACTACGCAAGAGAAGGCTCAATTTGCTATATTCCAACTTGATGCAGATGCGTATGAATGGTGGGAAAGAACAAGAGAGAAACTTGAAGTGGATGAAGAGGAAGTGACTTGGGAGGTTTTCAAGAGAGAATTTAGAGAATGCTTTGTACCGGAGGTAGTGAGAGAAAGGAAGGGGCAAGAGTTTATGGATTTAAAGCAAGGTACGCGTACGGTGACTCAATATCTTACCGTATTTAACAGGCTTGGGAAATATGCTCCTCATGTCACCCGGGATGAGAAGAGAAAATCAAGGAAATTCATTGCGCGGTTAAGACAGGACTTGAGACACGGTCAGGCGGGTCACAACTTTGAGTCATTTGCCGACACCGTGCAAAGGGCTTTGGTTCAAAAGGAGGAATTCACGAAGAAGGATCCGACTTTTAGAGCTCCAATGGGAAGAGGTTCCGAATCGACTTCGGGAAAGAGGCCGATGATTCAAGCTACTTCCCCTCCTAAAGGTCCTTTTAAGAAGCCTCAGTTTGGAGGACAAGGTTCTCAGGCCGCACCGACTCGACCAAAGGCTCTACCTATGGCACCGGCATCTACAAATTCATTCCCGGATGTACCTCCATGTACTTATTGCGGGGGACCGACCCATACCTACAATAATTGTTGAAGAAGGTTAAATTTGTGCCTCATATGTGGAAAAGGCGACCATATGGCGGAGACATGTCCCTACAAGAACCCCGTATTTCAGAAAGGAGTTCAAAGGCCAATGATCCAGGCTTGTGACGCCCCGTTTTCTCGAAGGGCGTCCTTACGACATCAACAAGTAAGTCTCTACACTTATGTGTGTTTAATTTAAGAGTTCTTGAATTATGTGATTTAATATAAATCCAATTTAATATGTGATCATTTGGATTATTCTAAAATTAATGGTTAAGTTGATTTTAAATCCATCATGTTACTTAACTTGTTTAATTTCGGTTTACTTGAATTCCTTGAGATTAATTATCAATCATGTGTTTACAAAGTGTCGTTAAATTGTACGAAAGGTTTCTAAAAATTAAATTGAATTAAACTCTAATTGGTAAATCTCTATTTCATTTTAATTTATAAAATTAATTCAGAGTTTGAATGTTTATTCGTAACTTTACCAATTTTGTTTACGATTATTTGTACGCGATATGTCTCTTTGCTACGCGATAAGGATACCCGGTTGTATTTAGCTTGTGCACAAGACACATTTCTCCCAATCCCTTTTCTCTCTCTCTCTCTCCTCTCCCACTCTCTCTCTCCCGAGGGTCCCTATGCGCGGCTTAAGTTACGAGACCATAACTCGATCGTTTCTCGATGGAATTCAACAAACGAATAGTCCATTTCGATTATCTCGGCGAGACCGACGCAAGAGTACCAATTTCACAGCCTAACGACGAACGGTGGCGGAGTTATCACTGGATATCAGTAGCAGCGGCGGAGGTGCCAAACCGCCGCCACTTCGCCGGCCTTTCGCGGTGGTTTCCGGCCACCTCCTCGAAGCACGCGCCGGAGACCCAGAGAGTAGACATCCCGGAGCATCGGTTGACGTCGGAGGCGCGGCACGCGCCGCCTGAAGCTCGCGGCGACCGTGCCGGTTCCTGGAGCGGCAGGTTTCGCCGCCTTCCGGTGGTGGTTTTCGACGGGGCTTGATGGTTTCCAAGGTTTTTTGACCCCCTGAGTTCATTTCCGGCATCAATTTCACCAGATCTTGGCCGTAGGTGGTGGTTCCGGCGACATGGGCGGCGGCAAAAACTTTAGCGGCCAACGGGGGCCTTTTCCGGCCATCTTTTGGCCTCGGGCTCTTCACGAAAGTTGTTCGGAACGACGAGAACTAGTGGTTTGCGATCAGGCGACTCCAGATTCTGTGGTTTGGTGGCGGATCGCGGCGGCAAAGTGGCGGTGCAACGGAGCCGCTAGCTCCGAGGATTTTTCGGCGAGCTACCTTAGGGCTTTCGAAGAGCTCGTCATGGGTAAGACAATGGCTTTTACGGATCGCATTTTGGTTCACCGGTTTGAAAGTAATTTTAGTTTGAAGATTTAGGGTTTTTGTGTTCGTAGATCTGAAATTGGAAGAGATTGACTTGGAATTTCCAGAAATTGATAGAGGATTCGGAACGGGCACGAAGACTTCATTCAGGAATGATTTTTTGGGATTTTTCCGGCGACCTTCGGCGGCAGCCCGGCCAAATTTTGGTAGCTACAGTGGCGGCGTTCCGGCGGCGTCTGGTCAGAATGTTCGTCTCGTTGTGGTGAGTTCAACGCCACCTTCCGTTTGTTAATCGGACACTCGATCTATTTATTACGAATTATTTTACGTAATTGTGATTATTTGAATTAATTGTTTTAAGTGCAAATAAATTGGTTATTGTTGGTTTGTTGATCGAGATGTATTCCAATCGCATATGAAAACATGTATTGAATGAATTGTGATATGTATGAATGTTTCGATTTACAATTTGAATCCCGATGTGATGAATTTATGCTATGTGTTTAGATATGAAGGGGTGTTAGTGTAATATTTAGAAACTAATCTCTTATGTGACTAAATGAACTTGAATGATGTTTTAGAAGAACGAACATGCTGTGAAGTTGTAAAGTATGATCTTAAGTGAATTAGATGCACTCTTTAATTGTATCAAGCATGCCATCTACGTACAACGACTTTGTATGTTTATATGATCAAGTTGCTCTTACTTATGCACTTTATAACTCGATATGAACTTGATGCTTAATTCTAATATTATAACTGAACCCTGTGACATTGGATGATTTAATATGCATTTTGTGAATACATTGACTTCCTAAATTGATCTTGCATCTTTGGATATGGAATTACGTGTCGATTGCTTGTAAAAATGACCTTGTTGAGCATTGATATGCCTTGAATGACCACGACACCTTATCCAAGCACAACATGAACACTTATGTATAACCACGATCATGTTGAGCAACGCCGTGCGTCTTGTTTGGTTCATACAGAGTCTAAGTCTGGTCTTCTGTATGTCTTGTCACAGAGTTTGGTGGTGCCGGTGGGCCTGAGGTTTAGAGTGTTTGGCCCTTCACACTCTCAGACTCTACTTTCACGAGGTGAGGTTTAGGATTTTGTATAGTTACGTGACCTATGGCCTTTACATGTTGATTTCTACCCTTGCATGCGAGTATACTTTATTAAAGATATGTATGTGCTGAATATGATATGTTGATGATCTTGTGTGAGTCGCAGCGTGGATGGAGGTCATGAGGCTTAAAGTTGTATCGCGTAGGAAGGTTGTAAATATAAAACCAGTTTTTGAGGCATATGTAAGCTATTTTGGAAAATTCAGTGTTGTTATGATTCTGTAGCGAGTTAGCCTGATATATGGTATGTGTTCTATTCTCTACTGTTCTGTATGTGGATCCAGGAGCTGGTACGAGTGGAGACCGGTACGGCATAGGGCCGTCGGATAAGCCACTGTGCTAGTTTCCATTTGAAATATCATTGCGTGACCTTAGAGTGATGAGGGAGGCGTGATATCTTGAGCCTTCGGTGTTTTATCCGGGGATGACTCTTGTGGGTTCGCTACCCTCTTGAGATCGAGTCTATTTTAGACGGTGTTATTATAGATGGTTTTGTGGACTGTACATCCCCTCCATCATTGGTGTAGCGGTTGGATTGATTGTGATTTACGTTCTGAGGAGTAAAGGTGGGAAGCTCGTACTCGCCGAGCAGTTGATTATGTTATGTTATGGAATTATGAATCGGGATAGAGTCTTTCTGGAAAATGGTTTCTAAATTTATATCTATATCTTATTCGGGTTCTTTCAAAACATTTTGGTATGTAACACCTATCCCCGGTTCATGAGTCCATCCTTTTAATTCTGTGCTATACTCCTTATATATATCTATTGTGGGTGTGCGTTAGCCCCCTCACTCGGTCAAGTTGACTTACCCCTCATTTACACTTTTAGTTGCAGGATTGTTGGCGTTTGCTAGGCGGAAGTGAGTCCTTTGAGTTGCACTTCGTCGGTCTAGTCTTTCTATTTGCATTTGTCTTTTCATACACTTTACTTATGCTTTGTCTTGTAGACTTGAGATTATATTTTACTATTCGGTAGCCCTGCGTGGCACTCTCATTCGGCCCCTTGTGGCACTTGATGATTATTATTTTATGTTGATATTCGGGACTAGGGATTTATGCTAGTTGAACCCGTCACCTGCTTTGCATGTTTTGTTTTAATTGCTTCCGCTATCTATTGTTGTTGGTTTTAATTGCTTCCGCACTCTGAGTTTTGGTCAAGTTAGATCCGCCTAGCCTAGTGTGTGAGTTGGTCTCCCGTTTGCTCTGATTCGGATTCGGGCATGGACTTTCATTTCATGCTCCGGGTCTGGGTCATAGTGCGGGGGATGTAGCATCCTCCGTTTGGGGTGTTACATCCTTAAGTGGTATCAGAGCTCTAGGTTGCAAAACCGAGCTCTTGAGTCGTGTTGCGTCTGTCTAGGTCGTACGGCATAGGAATAACTGCGTATTGCATTTGTTTGACTTGATATTTTGATCCTTCGCATGAATTGTTTCGTGATTATATGATTGTGTGCACATTATGACTTTGATTATGCAATATCTTATTTTATGTGCTTTACAAATTACAACTAATTGTTGCTTTTACGTAATATGCGTGTTACATTTCATTTGCATCTTTAACCCGCATGCATCGAATTTAGTGTTTGAATTCCAGGGTGCCCTATGAGTCAACACTAAGATTTCCCTCCGTCAACACTACCTATTGGTACTACAACGGAAACACGCCATAATTCGAAGATGAAAGGATTCTTTACCAAGATCAATGTTTATGAAAAGGTTCAGAGTTGAAGGAATAAGATTTGCTATATTGGCTTACTACCTTAAAGTCAATTGAAAGATGAAGTTTGACGAATTCTAACCTTGAGGATTCGTTCATTTGGAAGTAGTCACCTTGTTGAGGAAATGAGTCAATGGAGGAGAGTCTGATCAAGTAGAACCATTTTGAAGGATTTTGATGAGCTTTTGCCTTGATGATTCATTTATTTGGGAGTAGTCACCTTGTTGATGGAAACGAGTTAATGTAGAAGAATCCGATCAAATAAGATCCGATCAAGTTCAAGGGATGTGGATAGTTAACCATGTTACATAAGCAACGAGCTACAAACCATCGGTGAGTGTTAAAGGTTTTGGTGCCGTTTAGAGTTAACGAACGACAAGGCAAGATTGGTTGTTAGCTCTTTGGGTGTTTCTTCAAGATGGGATGGAAGACATTGCTGATGTGGGAATAGAACACCTAGATGAAGAAAGACTTTATCCAAGTTTCAGAACCATATACCGTGGATTGCTTTGGGAAGTGTTTAACACCACGATCAACCAACGAAACTCTGAGGTGAATATCTAATTGACAAACAAATCATGGACAACTCCTTGAAGATGAGCAGACTAAGATTTAACACATGAATGAGAATTCTTGGGAGAAACTGAAGATGATTCTAGTTGAGCAAGGATTACGGTCTAGTAAGGGCTTTGGTGATAAACGAGCTTTGATGAGTTACCACTTTATGAAAAGACTCAAGACAAGAGGTTCAGATGACAAGGGTTGCATTATTATCGGCTTAAACAACTCCTACTGCTTCATCTCGACTTTCTTACCAAGATTTTTACACTTTGGTTAACAGTACGCCAAGCATTCATGGCATTTGCATACATGCATCGTTTAAATACTCTTACCTTGTTTTGCTTAATGTGGGTGATGACTATTGTTGTTTTAATTGTGATAACTTGGATACCTGATCTAGCAGTTGTAACTTGAAATTTCTACTTGTTTTGAGCTGTTGCTGAAATGAATGAGTTATGTACTTATGTGAACTATTCATGCTTATGTGATTTAAAATTCTTTTGATTGCTCACTAACTTCTCATATAACATACATACATACTGTAACCCTGTTTTATAGGGATTCCATCGCGATATCCCCCTTGAGTTGAGGTATGAGCGTTGAATCTATACTCAAGGGACACCGATATCAGTTGTATAAGGTACACCAAACATGCATCGCATACTTTTCGTCAAGTGTTACTATGATGTGTGTATGTATGAATAACTGATCAGTGAATTTATGTACCAGAGAGACCTTAGATTCCCTCTTTTTACGTGTTGGAGAGATGTAGGATTCTCTCTATTTATGTGGTAGAAAGATGCTGGAATCTTTCTAAGTTTTGTGAGCGAGAGATGTTGGATTCTCTTGTCCTTAGATATTCAGGGATGCTGGATTCTCTTGAATCTAGGGGTTTGAGGAATGCTGGATTTTCTCAAACTAGAATGTTGGGAGATGTTGGAATCTGCCCGACTTAGGTTGAGAGACGGGGTTCTCTCAATTATGTGTTTGGGAGACGGGGTTCTCTCTTTTATATGTGCTCGAGAGACGGGGTTCTCTCTCTTGTGGGTGCTGAGGGACGGGGTTCTCTCACTTACGTGTTGAGAGATGGGATTCTCTCTTGTTTGTTGTGGTTGAGTTACGCGTTGATCTGACTACGAGTAGCAAGTGGTGTATCTGAGACGACATCGAGGTTGGGTGCAGTTGCAGCTATCCGATCATGGGGATGACCGATCGAGTTCGAACAACTAGCGGATCAAGTACTCGCACGGACCTCGACGATAACAAGACATCCTAAAGGAGGTTCAGTGTAGATGACCGGAGTTAGCCTCACCATTAGAGTTATGATCTCACGCGAGTTCGGGAGAAGGGTTGGAGCACTACAACTCGAGGATCTACATTTTTTCAGTGGAACCTGGGGACCAGGTTCTCTTAAGGGGGGAAGGTTGTGATGCCCCGTTTTCTCGGAGGGCGTCCTTACGACATCAACAAGTAAGTATCCACACTTATGTGTGTTTAATTTAAGAGTTCTTGAATTATGTGATTTAATATAAATCCAACTTAATATGTGATCATTTGGATTATTCTAAAATTAATGGTTAAGTTGATTTTAAATCCATCATGTTACTTAACTTGTTTAATTTTGGTTTACTTAAATTCCTTGAGATTAATTATCAATCATGTGTTTACAAAGTGTCGTTAAATTGTACGAAAGGTTTCTAAAAATTAAATTGAATTAAACTCTAATTGGTAAATCTCTATTTCATTTTAATTTATAAAATTAATTCGGAGTTTGAATGTTTATTCGTAACTTTACCAATTTTGTTTACGATTATTTGTACGTGATATGTCTCTTTGCTACGCGATAAGGATACCCGGTTGTATTTAGCTTGTGCACAAGACACATTTCTCCCAATCCCTTTTCTCTCTCTCTCTCCTCTCCCACTCTCTCTCTCGCGGGTCACTATGCGCGGCTTCGGTTACGAGCCCATAACTCGATCGTTTCTCGACGGAATTCAACAAACGAATAGTCCATTTCGATTATATTTCCGATACCGACGCAAGAGTGCCAATTTCATGGCCTAACGACGAACGGTGGCGGAGTTATCGCTGGATTTCAGTAGCAGCGGCGGAGGTGCCAAACCGCCGGCACTTCGCCGGCCTTTCGCGGTGGTTTTCGGCCACCTCCTCGATGCACGCACCGGAGACCCAGAGAGTAGACATCCCGGCGCATCGGTTGACGTCGGAGGCGCGGCCATCCGGGCCGCGACGGCGCGGCACGCGCCGCCTGAAGCTCGCGGCGGCCGCGCCGGTTCCTGTAGCGGCGGGTTTCGCCACCTTCTGGCGGTGGTTTTCGACGGGGCTTGATGGTTTCCAAGGTTTTTCGACCCCCTGAGTTCATTTCCGGCATCAATTTCACCAGATCTTGGCCGTAGGTGGTGGTTCCGGCGACATGGGCGGCGGCAGAAACTTCGGCGGCCAACAGGGGCCTTTTCCGGCCATCTTTTGGCCTCGGGCTCTTCACGAAAGTTGTTCGGAACGACGAGAACTAGTGGCCTGTGATCAGGTGACTCTAGATTCTGTGGTTTGGAGGCGGATCGCGGCGGCAAAGTGGCGGTGCAACGGAGCCGCTAGCTCCGAGGATTTTTCCGGCAAGCTAGCTTAGGGCTTTCGAAGAGCTCGTCATGGGTAAGACAATGGCTTTTACGGATCGCATTTTGGTTCACCGGTTTGAAAGTAATTTGAGTTTGAAGATTTAGGGTTTTCGTGTTCGTAGATCTGAAATTGGAGGAGATTGACTTGGAATTTCCAGAAATTGATCGAGGATTCGGAACGGGCACGAAGACTTCATTCAGGAATGATTTTTCGGGATTTTTCCGGCGACCTTCGGCGGCGGCCCGACCAAATTCCGGCAGCTACAGTGGTGGCGTTCCGACGGCGTATGGTCAGAATGTTCGTCTCATTGTGGTGAGTTCAACGCCACCTTCCGTTCGTTAATCGGACACTCGATATATTTATTACGAATTATTTTGCATAATTGTGATTATTTGAATTAATTGTTTTAAGTGCAAATAAATTGGTTATTGTTGGTTTGTTGATCGAGATGTATTCCAATCGTATACAAAAACATGTATTGAATGAATTGTGATATTCATGAATGTTTCGATTTACAATTTGAATCCCGATGTGATGAATTTATGCTATGTGTTTAGATATGAAGGGGTGTTAGTGTAATATTTAGAAACTAATCTCTTATGTGACTAAATGAACTTGAATGATGTTTTAGAAGAACGAACATGTTGTGAAGTTGTAAAGTATGATCTTAAGTGAATTAGATGCACTCTTTAATTGTATCAAGCATGCCATCTACGTACAACGACTTTGTATGTTTATATGATCAAGTTGCTCTAACTTATGCACTTTATAACTCGACATGAACTTGATGCTTAATTCTAATATTATAATTGAACCCTGTGACATTGGATGATTTAATATGCATTTTGTGAATACATTAACTTCCTAAATTGATCTTGCATCTTTGGATATGGAATTATGTGTCGATTGCTTGTAAATATGACCTTGTTGAGCATTAATATGCCTTGAATGACCACGACACCTTATCCAAGCACAACATGAACACTTATGCATAACCACGATCATGTTGAGCAACGCCGTGCGTCTTGTTTGGTTCATATATAGTCTAAGTCTGGTCTTCTGTATGTCTTGTCACAGAGTTTGGTGGTGCCGGTGGGCCTGAGGTTTAGAGTGTTTGGCCCTTCACACTCTCAGACTCTACTTTCACGAGGTGAGGTTTAGGATTTTGTATAGTTACGTGACCTATGGCCTTTACATGTTGATTTCTACCCTTGCATGCGAGTATACTCTATTAAAGATATGTATGTGCTGAATATGATATGTTGATGATCTTGTGTGAGTCCTGCGTGGATGGAGGTCATGAGGCTTAAAGTTGCATCGCGTAGGAAGGGTGTAAATATAAAACCAGTTTTTGAGGCATATGTAAGCTAGTTTGGAAAATTCAGTGTAGTTATGATTCTGTAGCGAGTTAGCCTGATATATGGTATCTGTTCTATTCTGTACTGTTCTGTATGTGGATCCAGGAGCTGGTACGAGTGGAGACCGGTACGGCATAGGGCCGTCAGATAAGCCACTGTGCTAGTTTCCATTTGAGATATCATTGCGTGACCTTAGGGTGATGAGGTAGGCGTGATATCTTGAGCCTTCGGTGTTTTATCTGGGGATGACTCTTGTGGGTTCGCTACCCTCTTGAGATCGAGTCTATTTTAGACGGTGTTATTATAGATGATTTTGGGGACTATACATCCCCTCCATCATTGGTGTAGCGGTTGGATTGATTGTGATTTATGTTCTGAGGAGTAAAGGTGGGAAGCTCGTACTCGCCGAGCAGTTGATTATGTTATGTTATGGAATTATGAATCGGGATAGAGTCTTTCTGGAAAATGGTTTCTAAATTTATATCTATATCTTATTCGGGTTCTTTCAAAACGTTTTGGTATGTAACACCTATCCCCGGTTCATGAGTCCATCCGTTTTATTCTGTGCTATGCTCCTTATATATATCTATTGTGGGTGTGCGTTAGCCCCCTCACTCGGTCAAGTTGACTTACCCCTCATTTACACTTTAGTTGCAGGATTGTTGGCGTTTGCTAGGCGGAAGTGAGTCCTTTGAGTTGCACTTCGTCGGTCTAGTCTTTCTATTTGCATTTGTCTTTTCATACACTTTACTTATGCTTTGTCTTGTAGACTTGAGATTATATTTTACTATTCGGTAGCCCTGCATGGCACTCTCATTCGGCCCCTTGTGGCACTTGATGATTATTACTTTATGTTGATATTCGGGACTAGGGATTTATGCTAGTTGAACCCCCGTCACCTGCTTTGCATGTTTTGTTTTAATTGCTTCCGCTATCTATTGTTGTTGGTTTTAATTGCTTCCGCACTTTGAGTTTTGGTCAAGTTAGATCCGCCTAGCCTAGTGTGTGAGTTGGTCTCCCGTTTGCTCTGATTCGGATTCGGGCATGGACTTTCATTTCATGCTCCGGGTCTGGGTCATAGTGCGGGGGATGTGGCATCCTCCGTTTGGGGTGTTACATCCTTAAGTGGTTCAGAGCTCTAGGTTGCAAAACCGAGCTCTTGAGTCGTGTTGCGTCTGTCTAGGTCGTACGGCATAGGAATAACTGCGTATTGCATTTGTTTGACTTGATATTTTGATCCTTCGCATGAATTGTTTCGTGATTATATGATTGTGTGCACATTATGACTTTGATTATGCAATATCTTATTTTATGTGCTTTACAAATTACAACTAATTGTTGCTTTTACGTAATATGCGTGTTACATTTCATTTGCATCTTTAACCCGCATGCATCGAATTTAGTGTTTGAATTCCAGGGTGCCCTATGAGTCAACACTAAGATTTCCCTCCGTCAACACTACCTATTGGTACTACAACGGAAACACGCCATAATTCGAAGATGAAAGGATTCTTTACCAAGATCAATGTTTATGAAAAGGTTCAGAGTTGAAGGAATAAGATTTGCTATATTGGCTTACTACCTTAAGTCAATTGAAAGATGAAGTTTGACGAATTCTAACCTTGAGGATTCGTTCATTTGGAAGTAGTCACCTTGTTGAGGAAATGAGTCAATGGAGGAGAGTCTGATCAAGTAGAACCATTTTGAAGGATTTTGATGAGCTTTTGCCTTGATGATTCATTTATTTGGGAGTAGTCACCTTGTTGATGGAAACGAGTTAATGTAGAAGAATCCGATCAAATAAGATCCGATCAAGTTCAAGGGATGTGGATAGGTAACCATGTTACATAAGCAACGAGCTACAAACCATCGGTGAGTGTTAAAGGTTTTGGTGCCGTTTAGAGTTAACGAACGACAAGGCAAGATTGGTTGTTAGCTCTTTGGGTGTTTCTTCAAGATGGGATGGAAGACATTGCTGATGTGGGAATAGAACACCTAGATGAAGAAAGACTTTATCCAAGTTTCAGAACCATATACCGTGGATTGCTTTGGGAAGTGTTTAACACCACGATCAACCAACGAAACTCTGAGGTGAATATCTAATTGACAAACAAATCATGGACAACTCCTTGAAGATGAGCAGACTAAGATTTAACACATGAATGAGAATTCTTGGGAGAAACTGAAGATGATTATAGTTGAGCAAGGATTACGGTCTAGTAAGGGCTTTGGTGATAAACGAGCTTTGATGAGTTACCACTTTATGAAAAGACTCAAGACAAGAGGTTCAGATGACAAGGGTTGCATTATTATCGGCTTAAACAACTCCTACTGCTTCATCTCGACTTTCTTGCCAAGATTTTTACACTTTGGTTAACAGTACGCCAAGCATTCATGGCATTTGCATACATGCATCGTTTAAATACTCTTACCTTGTTTTGCTTAATGTGGGTGATGACTATTGTTGTTTTAATTGTGATAACTTGGATACCTGATCTAGCAGTTGTAACTTGAAATTTCTACTTGTTTTGAGCTGTTGCTGAAATGAATGAGTTATGTACTTATGTGAACTATTCATGCTTATGTGATTTAAAATTCTTTTGATTGCTCACTAACTTCTCATATAACATACATACATACTGTAACCCTGTTTTATAGGGATTCCATCGCGATATCCCCCTTGAGTTGAGGTATGAGCGTTGAATCTATACTCAAGGGACACCGATATCAGTTGTATAAGGTACACCAAACATGCATCGCATACTTTTCGTCAAGTGTTACTATGATGTGTGTATGTATGAATAACTGATCAGTGAATTTATGTACCAGAGAGACCTTAGATTCCCTCTTTTTACGTGTTGGAGAGATGTAGGATTCTCTCTATTTATGTGGTAGAAAGATGCTGGAATCTTTCTAAGTTTTGTGAGCGAGAGATGTTGGATTCTCTTGTCCTTAGATATTCAGGGATGCTGGATTCTCTTGAATCTAGGGGTTTGAGGAATGCTGGATTTTCTCAAACTAGAATGTTGGGAGATGTTGGAATCTGCCCGACTTAGGTTGAGAGACGGGGTTCTCTCAATTATGTGTTTGGGAGACGGGGCTCTCTCTTTTATATGTGCTCGAGAGATGGGGTTCTCTCTCTTGTGGGTGCTGAGGGACGGGGTTCTCTCACTTACGTGTTGAGAGATGGGATTCTCTCTTGTTTGTTGTGGTTGCGTCACGCGTTGATCTGACTACGAGTAGCAAGTGGTGTATATGAGACGACATCGAGGTTGGGTGCAGTTGCAGCTATCCGATCATGGGGATGACCGATCGAGTTCGAACAACTAGCGGATCAAGTACTCGCACGGACCTCGACGATAACAAGACATCCTAAAGGAGGTTCAGTGTAGATGACCGGAGTTAGCCTCACCATTAGAGTTATGATCTCACGCGAGTTCGGGAGAAGGGTTGGAGCACTACAACTCGAGGATCTACATTTTTGCAGTGGAACCTGGGGACCAGGTTCTCTTAAGGGGGGAAGGTTGTGACGCCCCGTTTTCTCGGAGGGCGTCCTTACGACATCAACAAGTAAGTATCCACACTTATGTGTGTTTAATTTAAGAGTTCTTGAATTATGTGATTTAATATAAATCCAACTTAATATGTGATCATTTGGATTATTCTAAAATTAATGGTTAAGTTGATTTTAAATCCATCATGTTACTTAACTTGTTTAATTTCGGTTTACTTGAATTCCTTGAGATTAATTATCAATCACGTGTTTACAAAGTGTCGTTAAATTGTACGAAAGGTTTCTAAAAATTAAATTGAATTAAACTCTAATTGGTAAATCTCTATTTCATTTTAATTTATAAAATTAATTCGGAGTTTGAATGTTTATTCGTAACTTTGCCAATTTTGTTTACGATTATTTGTACGCGATATGTCTCTTTGCTATGCGATAAGGATACCCGGTTGTATTTAGCTTGTGCACAAGACACATTTCTCCCAATCCCTTTTCTCTCTCTCTCTCTCCTCTCCCACTCTCTCTCTCGTGGGTCACTATGCGCGGCTTCGGTTACGAGCCCATAACTCGATCGTTTCTCGACGAAATTCAACAAACGAATAGTCCATTTCGATTATCTCGCCGAGACCGATGCAAGAGTACCAATTTCACGGCCGAACGATGAACGGTGGCGGAGTTATCGCTGGATTTCAGTAGCAGCGGCGGAGGTGCCAAACCGCCGGCACTTCGCCGGCCTTTCGTGGCGGTTTTCGGCCACCTCCTCGATGCACGCGCCAGAGACCCAGAGAGTAGACATCCCGGCGCATCGGTTGACGTCGGAGGCGCGGCCATCCGGGCCGCGACGGCGCGGCACGCGCCGCCTGAAGCTCGCGGCGGCCGCGCCGGTTCCTGTAGCGGCGGGTTTCGCCACCTTCTGGCGGTGGTTTTCGACGGGGCTTGATGGTTTCCAAGGTTTTTCGACCCCCTGAGTTCATTTCCGGCATCAATTTCACCAGATCTTGGCCGTAGGTGGTGGTTCCGGCGACGTGGGCGGCGGCAGAAACTTCGGCGGCCAATGGGGGCCTTTTCCGGCCATCTTTTGGCCTCGGGCTCTTCACGAAAGTTGTTCAGAACGACGAGAACTAGTGGCCTGTGATCAGGTGACTCCAGATTCTGTGGTTTGGCGGCGGATCGCGGTGGCAAAGTGGCGGTGCAACGGAGCCGCTAGCTCCGAGGATTTTTCCGGCAAGCTAGCTTAGGGCTTTCGAAGCGCTCGTCATGGGTAAGACAATGGCTTTTACGGATCGCATTTTGGTTCACCGGTTTGAAAGTAATTTGAGTTTGAAGTTTTAGGGTTTTCGTGTTCGTAGATCTGAAATTGGAGGAGATTGACTTGGAATTTCCAGAAATTGATCGAGGATTCGGAACGGGCACGAAGACTTCATTCAGGAATGATTTTTCGGGATTTTTCCGGCGACCTTCGGCGGCGGCCCGACCAAATTCCGGCAGCTACAGTGGTGGCGTTCCGACGGCGTATGGTCAGAATGTTCGTCTCATTGTGGTGAGTTCAACGCCACCTTCCGTTCGTTAATCGGACACTCGATATATTTATTACGAATTATTTTGCATAATTGTGATTATTTGAATTAATTGTTTTAAGTGCAAATAAATTGGTTATTGTTGGTTTGTTGATCGAGATGTATTCCAATCGTATACAAAAACATGTATTGAATGAATTGTGATATTCATGAATGTTTCGATTTACAATTTGAATCCCGATGTGATGAATTTATGCTATGTGTTTAGATATGAAGGGGTGTTAGTGTAATATTTAGAAACTAATCTCTTATGTGACTAAATGAACTTGAATGATGTTTTAGAAGAACGAACATGTTGTGAAGTTGTAAAGTATGATCTTAAGTGAATTAGATGCACTCTTTAATTGTATCAAGCATGCCATCTACGTACAACGACTTTGTATGTTTATATGATCAAGTTGCTCTAACTTATGCACTTTATAACTCGACATGAACTTGATGCTTAATTCTAATATTATAATTGAACCCTGTGACATTGGATGATTTAATATGCATTTTGTGAATACATTAACTTCCTAAATTGATCTTGCATCTTTGGATATGGAATTATGTGTCGATTGCTTGTAAATATGACCTTGTTGAGCATTAATATGCCTTGAATGACCACGACACCTTATCCAAGCACAACATGAACACTTATGCATAACCACGATCATGTTGAGCAACGCCGTGCGTCTTGTTTGGTTCATATATAGTCTAAGTCTGGTCTTCTGTATGTCTTGTCATAGAGTTTGGTGGTGCCGATGGGCCTGAGGTTTAGAGTGTTTGGCCCTTCACACTCTCAGACTCTACTTTCACGAGGTGAGGTTTAGGATTTTGTATAGTTACGTGACCTATGGCCTTTACATGTTGATTTCTACCCTTGCATGCGAGTATACTCTATTAAAGATATGTATGTGCTGAATATGATATGTTGATGATCTTGTGTGAGTCCTGCGTGGATGGAGGTCATGAGGCTTAAAGTTGCATCGCGTAGGAAGGGTGTAAATATAAAACCAGTTTTTGAGGCATATGTAAGCTATTTTGGAAAATTCAGTGGTGTTATGATTCTGTAGCGAGTTAGCCTGATATGTGGTGTCTGTTCTA
Source organism: Lantana camara (assembly GCA_037501455.1). Classification (NCBI taxonomy): domain Eukaryota; kingdom Viridiplantae; phylum Streptophyta; class Magnoliopsida; order Lamiales; family Verbenaceae; genus Lantana; species Lantana camara. Next base: position 60,121,100 of record CM074858.1, read on the forward strand.
TTCTGTACTGTTCTGTATGTGGATCCAGGAGCTGGTACGAGTGGAGACCGGTACGGCATAGGGCCGTCGGATAAGCCACTGTGCTAGTTTCCATTTGAGATATCATTGCGTGACCTTAGGGTGATGAGGGAGGCGTGATATCTTGAGCATTCGGTGTTTTATCCGGGGATGACTATTGTGGGTTCGCTACCCTCTTGAGATCGAGTCTATTTTAGACGGTGTTATTATAGATGGTTTTGGGGACTGTACATCCCCTCCATCATTGGTGTAGCGGTTGGATTGATTGTGATTTATGTTCTGAGGAGTAAAGGTGGGAAGCTCGTACTCGCCGAGCAGTTGATTATGTTATGTTATGAAATTATGAATCGGGATAGAGTCTTTCTGGAAAATGGTTTCTAAATTTATATCTATATCTTATTCGGGGTTCTTTCAAAACGTTTTGGTATGTAACACCTATCCCCGGTTCACGAGTCCATCCTTTTTATTTTGTGCTATGCTCCTTATATATATCTATTGTGGGTGTGCGTTAGCCCCCTCACTCGGTCAAGTTGACTTACCCCTCATTTACACTTTAGTTGCAGGATTGTTGGCGTTTGCTAGGCGGAAGTGAGTCCTTTGAGTTGCACTTCGTCGGTCTAGTCTTTCTATTTGCATTTGTCTTTTCATACACTTTACTTATGCTTTGTCTTGTAGACTTGAGATTATGTTTTACTATTCGGTAGCCCTGCGTGGCACTCTCATTCGGCCCCTTGTGGCACTTGATGATTATTACTTTATGTTGATATTCGGGACTAGGGATTTATGCTAGTTGAACCCGTCACCTGCTTTGCATGTTTTGTTTTAATTGCTTCCGCTATCTATTGTTGTTGGTTTTAATTGCTTCCGCACTCTGAGTTTTGGTCAAGTTAGATCAGCCTAGCCTAGCGTGTGAGTTGGTCTCCCGTTCGCTCTGATTCGGATTCGGGCATGGACTTTCATTTCATGCTCCGGGTCTGGGTCATAGTGCGGGGGATGTGGCATCCTCCGTTTGGGGTGTTACAAGGCTCGTGCTTATGCCCTCGAGGGTGAGGAGCAAGATGCAGAGATTGATCCCACAGCTGTGGTAGAAGGTACCCTATGCATACATAACATGAGCATTCATGCACTCTTTGATCCCGGTGCCACGCATTCCTTTATTTCTTGTGACTTAGTTGCTACTCTGTGCTTGCCTGTTATTTGTTTCTCTTCTTGTTATTTGGTGAGTTCGCCACTTGGTGGGAGTCTTCAGACAGATCAGTTGGTTCGGGAGTGTTCAGTTCTGATTGAAGGGAAAGAATATCCGGCTGATTTAATTGTTATGCCTATGAAGAGGTATGAAGTTATCTTGGGTATGGACTAGTTGTCCAGGCACCGAGCCAATGTTGATTGTTTTGCGAAAAAGGTGATTTTGGGTAATGAATTGGTGATTGGTAGTGGATCGAGAACGGTACCTCTCTTGTCTTATATGGAAGCTCACAAGCTGATGAGAGAAGGAGCAACGGGATTTATTGCTTACCTTCTTAATAGGCCGAAAGATCAAGTTAAATTGGAGGATACCGCGGTTGTTAAGGATTTTTCCGATGTGTTTCCGGATAATTTGAGTTCTTTACCACCAGACCGTGAGATCGAATTTGTTATTGACTTATATCCGGGATCCACACCGTATTCTAAGACTCCGTATCGGATGGCACCGGCCGAATTGAAAGAGTTAAAGATTCAATTAGAGGAATTGCTCAAAGTTGGATATATACGGCCAAGTTCGTCACCTTGGGGTGCTCCGGTTCTCTTTGTTAAGAAAAAGGATGGAACTTTAAGAATGTGTATAGATTACCGGGAGCTTAATCGGATGACTGTAAAGAACAAGTATCCTTTGCCCCATATAGAGGATTTATTCGACATGTTACAAGGTTCGGGGGTTTACTCAAAATTGGACTTGAGACAAGGATACTATCAATTGAAGATCCGGGAAGAGGACATTCTGAAGACGGGATTTAACACCCGGTATGGACACTACGAGTTCGTAGTGATGCCTTTTGGATTGACTAATGCTCCGGCTGCTTTTATGGATATGATGCATCGAATTTTCCGGCCCTATTTGGACAAGTTTGTGGTAATATTCATCGATGACATCTTGGTTTATTCGAGAACTCCGGAGGATCATGCTAGGCACCTCAGAATCGTGTTGGATACCTTAAGAGAACATCGGTTGTATGCTAAGTTTAGCAAAAGCGAGTTCTGGATTGATCGAGTAGCATTTTTGGGCCATATTATTTCAAGGAAAGGTTTGGAAGTAGATCCTTCTAAGATTGAGACGGTTATTCAATGGCAAAGCCCGAAAAATGCTTCAGAAGTAAGGAGTTTCTTGGGTTTGGCAGGCTACTATCGGAGATTTGTTCAGGATTTTTCAAAGATTGCGGCTCCTTTAACCCGATTGACTAAGAAAGCGGTTAAGTTTGAGTGGGACGAGGCATGTGAGGCTAGCTTTCAACTTTTAAAGTAAAAGTTGACCACCGCTCCTATATTAGCACTTCCCAAAGGTACAGAAGGATATATACAGTTTATACGGACGCCTCAAAGGAAGGTTTGGGATGTGTGTTGATGCAAAATGGAAGAGTAATCGCCTATGCCTCAAGGAAATTGAAAGAGCATGAACAGAACTACCCCACTCACGATTTGGAATTAGCGGCAGTGATCTTTGCTTTGGGTAAGTGGAGACACTATCTTTATGGAATTTCGTTCGAGGTCTTTTCCGATCATAAGAGTCTCCAATACTTATTCTCACAAAAGGAATTGAATAAGAGACAACGGCGTTGGATGGAACTTTTGGTGGATTATGAGTGTACAATCCGATACCATCCCGGTAAAGCCAATTTGGTCGCGGATGCGCTTAGTCGGAAAGCTAGCGTGTCCATTGTGAAAGTGGAAATTGGAGATGAGGATGAGTTATTCAAACTGAGGGCTAGTATTCGGAATATTACGGTTCAACCAGATCTTAAATAGAGATTATTTGATGCTCAGAGGATTGATCCCGAAGTTCAGAAATTAGCTGAGAAAGCTCGAGCTGATTCAGAGTGTCCGTTTGGGTTTGATGATACGGGACTTCTAAGATTCAAGAATAGAGTTGTTGTGCCGGAAGAGTTAAAAAGGATTATTCTTGAGGAAGCCCATCGGTCAGGGTATTCGATACATCCCGGAGGGAACAAAATGTATAAGGATCTTAAGCAATTCTATTGGTGGAATGGGTTGAAACGGGATGTGATCAACTTCGTGAAACATTGTATGACTTGTCAAGTGGTAAAGGCAGAACATCAAAAGCCATCGGGGCTACTTCAACCATTGCCTATCCCGGAGTGGAAATGGGAACAAATAGCCATGGATTTTGTTTCGGGATTACCAAAAGTGAGAGGAGGTTTCGATGGAATTTGGGTTATCGTGGACAGGTTGACAAAATCAGCTCATTTCCTTGCTATTAGAATGTCCGATAAAGTGAGTAAATTGGCCAAGAGGTATAATGATGAGATTGTCAGGCTTCATGGTGTACCTATTAGCATTGTCTCGGATCGGGATCCCAGATTTACTTCACGGTTATGGCAAGAATTACAGAAGTGTTTGGGAACAAGGCTTCAATTCAGCACAGCTTTCCATCCTCAGACCGACGGACAATCAGAAAGGTTGATTAAGTATCTGGAGGACCTGTTGAGAGCTTATGCATTGGATTTTCAAAGTTCATGGAATGAACAGTTGCCGTTAATCGAGTTCGCTTACAACAATAGCTATCAAGCCTCGATTGAAATGGCCCCTTATGAAGCTCTTTACGGACGTAAATGTCGATCACCGTTGTTCTTTGACTTGGAGGAATGGAATTGGACCAAGCAAGAAGGGATTAAAAGAGGGGAAAAGAAGGAAAAACCCTCTAAGGCTGTACAAGAGGCTGTTGACAAGGTCCAGATAATTAGACAACGGATGAAGGCCGCTCAGGATCGACAAAAGAGTTATACAGACCTTCGGAGAAAGAATTTGGAGTTTGAGATTGGAGATAGAGTTTTCTTAAAGGCTTCCCCACGAAAAGGGTCCTCAAGGATTGGACGACGAGGAAAATTAAACCCTTGGTATATGGGTCCGTATGAGATTTTAGAGAAGATTGGGGATACGGCCTATCGATTGGACTTGCCTCCTAGTTTGACTGGAATTCATAACGTGTTTCATGTTTCACAACTCCGAAAATATTATCGAGACGAGTCCGAGGTACCGGTTGAAGAAGTGGAATTAGAACCGGATCTCACCTTCGTTCAGAAGCCGATTAAGATATTGGATCGAAAATTTCAGGAACTTCGAAATCGGCGTATTCCACTAGTCAAGGTTCTTTGGAGAAGTGATAAAACCGAAGAGGCTACGTGGGAGACGGAGGAAAAGATGAGAAAGTTTCACCCAGAATTATTTCCGAGCGAGCAGTGAATCCGAAGACGGATTCTTTTAATGGGGAGAGATTGTAACGCCCCGACTTTTCGGACGTAAAGGTATGACGTATGTGTTTACCAATTTGCGCGAATTAATTGTTTTTACGTGTTTTATATTTAATTTTATTATAAATTGTTATTATTTTAAATTATTATATTATATTTTAATTTATTATTATTTTAAAATATTTCGTATTATAAGTATACATATATATATATATATATATATATATATATTTCTTTAATTATTATTAATTTATTGATTATGCTAATTAAGTGTTATCTTAATTAATCATGCTTTAATTAATTAATTACGTTGACTTTAATTTATTTTATTTAATATTAGAATTAATTCTTTGATTTAAAATTTTTGCATGGAATTTATAATATGTGCATGAATTGCATGAATGAGCTTGGTTGTTTATTTTGTGCTTCGTTCTTATATGAAATGATATCGAAATGCCATGAATTTGTAGTATGTTGTAAATATATGTGTTATGAACATGCCTATATGCTCGGTTTATGTTTTCGAATTCATTTGATATGTTAACGAATTTAATTTGAATCGAGGAACCAAATCGGGGGCTAACGAGCACTTAGCGTACCCATGGTTCCGAATTTAATATCTTGAGCTCGGGAACTCGGATTCGAGTTCTGTCAACTCCGCTGAACTCGTAACAAAAATTCGAGTTTAATAAACTTAGCCTTATATTTTTCCATAGTCATTTGAACCTTCGAAATTCAACCGAAAAACGAAACGGTGACCAAACTGACCTTGCTGTACAAAAATAGCCATATCTCATCCAAACTTTAACCAAATTAACCATGGTTTGATTCTATTGAACCCTAACTCAACCCCCTAACCGGATATAGCATGCCCTAACCAAACCAATCCTCACACAATCCCCAAAACTCAGCCAAAGTCACTGGAATTTCAGGCAATCCCGTAACCCTTCATTCCTTAGAGATTTTGGAGCTCAAATCTCATTCAATCAACAAGGTAAGCTTAGGGTTGTAATATATGTTCATTTCTGATCATTTCTATCCTTTGTTTCCCAAATTTGAGCATGGTTTCATGAGTTTTGGCTATTTTTCCGAAATAAGAGAGTTTTGGGCAAATTGTTGATCTTATTCAATTCTTGTTGGTTTTGATTGATTTCAAGCTTGAGAATGATGATTTTGACATTCTCATATCATTTATGATCATTGATTTCTTAGTGGTTGAAGTATTAATAAGATATCATTTATGGCACTTTGTGAAATTTCCTTGAAATGTCACGTATGACAGCTTCTCTTGGTTGAGCTTGTTTTGGAACTGAATTATATGTTGAAATGGTGTTGCTTGGCTGAGTATTTGTTGTTCTAAACTGATATGAATAGATGGAGATGAAGAGAATCATTCATACCCTGTTTTTCGCGTTTGGTTGCCCTATTTTTCAGCTGATTTTCTGCTGTCAAAATGCCGTGAATCCTCTTTGCTTTTGCTGTTAATTTCATGGCCTTGTAGCATGTGTTTTAGCTGAGTTTCTTGCAGCTTTTCATGCTTAGTTTTGCTGCCTTTCTCGCCTGCATTTCTTGCGTGTAGTTGCTGCCCTTTTTCTACTGCGTTTTCTGTCAAACAGGGACTGCTGCTGGTGCGAGACACGGGGGTGTCGTTCTTGCCTTTCCAGCGCGGAACGGGGGTGCGGATTGGCCTGAAGTTGCTATACCGAGACACGGGGGTGTCTCGGTTTGGGCTTGGGAGGTGACACGGGGGTGTCACCCTGTTCTTCCCGATCTCTTCCCTGCGTTTTCTGGGTTGCTGCATATGTGTATATATATGTACTGTGTGTGCGTGTGTATGCATGGCTGTGATGTTTGTGTGTGTGCATGGCTTGTGTGTGTAATTGCATGCATGTATATATATTATATATTTGTGTATGCATGCATGATTATATATATATATATGTATTAATTATGTTAAATGATAATTTATGCATGCATGCTAATTCGTGTATATATATATATATATATATATACATATGTTTATTATATATTTATTATATTATATATGTTTATTATATATATTTTAAATATTATTTGATTTAATTCAATTGTTGAATTAATTGATTTCTATTTCGCGTATTTAATTTACCGACTATTGATTGAACGTTTTATTTATTTTATTCCTAATTGTGAATATGAATATTACTTGCTATGATTATTAAATGAATTCTTGGATTAATTGATATGCATTATGAAATATGAATTTATGAAGTTATGAATTTGAATGAAATATATGAACGAATGGTTTGATTATATGTTTTAAATTCCTTAATAGTGCACATGAACATTTTCATGATATAACATGATCTTTTATGCATTCATGTCATATCCACTTCATTGCCGAGCGTCATATGTGGTCATTGAGTCTCATACCTTTTCTTTTGCACAGATTCGGGTTTGGTCGGAGACGAGGGCGAGCCTTGAGACGCTTGTGCCTTTCTTTTTCTTTGAAAAAGGTGGGTTTTTCTTCTACTAGTTAAAACAACCCTATATATCCCTTATGTGCAAGATTTAAGCCAAATTAGTATATTATATAAATCGAGTCATTTGGGTAAATGATTTCAAACGTATGACCCCTTTTATTTATGAAACCCTACCTTATGTTTTGGTGAGACATATTTATGATTGTACGGGCCCCGGGACTTAGTATATGTGGCTAAATGAGGAAGCAAGGGCTGACGGGGATCCCATATACTATTCCCAACCAAACTACGGTGATACCGGCCCTCGCTAGGAGGTTTAGCGAGGAATGGGAGCTGAGTGCCCTTGGGGGATTCATGTACCCCCATTGGCCTATGTATGAACCGGTGGCCGGGTCTTGCAAGCCCGTCCACCACCCAGAGGAAGAAGGGGTATATGAATGATTATGATCATGATATGTATGAGCACAAAAGAGATATGTACGATAATGAATGAATAATTGATTATGATTACACGAGGAGTAGGTTGGAGATTGTGCACGCCCACTCGCCGGGCCATAAACCCTTATGAACAATTATGAATGAATATGAATGTCGTAATCCCGTTGATGTTTTCTTTTGTTTTAACCACTTGGGAAATTCTTATCAAACTTCATACGGTATTAAGGCTTGCATGTATGTGCTTACTTTCTGCAGTATTATATCTTATGCCCCATTTTATACCCACCAGTCTCTTTTAGACTGAACCCGGTTGTTTTCAGTTGTTTTGTGCAGGTATAGGAGTGCTAGGCGGGAATACAAGTCGTCTAGGTCTTGCATTTATGTTTAACACTTCCTTTTTAGTCTCATATTCATACTATTATTGCTATTTTGTATTTGACCATAGTATAGCATGGAGCATCATGATTTGTAGGCCGTGAGTGCCGTCGTATATTTGAATGCTTTTGTATATCTATTTTTGGAGCTTGGTAGCTCATTGCTTATATTATATGTCGTTCTTACTTTCGTGTTTTACTTTAACTCTGATTTTATTTTGTCTTGAGTTGAATGGTTTAAGGGTTAGCCCCGCCTGGCATAGCGTGTGTGTTTTGTCCCCGTTCGCCGTGGATTTGGCACGTGTATGGACTTCCATTTCATATACGGGTCGGGTCTCGGTGCGGGGGATGTGGTACCTTACGCTTGGGTGCTACAGTCGATGATGGGACTTTTCTTTAGATAAAAAGGAGAAAAGGTTCACATTGTTGGAAACTTCTTTCACATGGTTCTGATAGGGGATTCCAGGCAGAATTGGTTTTATTAAAATTCCCAACTCCCCTGAATGCTGTCTAACTTCAGACTTAAACTTATTTTCAGACCGGCTCTCCCGCTTAAGAAAATAGAAATTCTCTTATCCTTTAGATTCATTCTGTCCTTTCCCACTTGCAAGCTTCTCTGCTGATTCAATTCCCGTAACCTTTTCCTCGTTCCAATTGTTATTAATCAAAATTAGATTAATGGTTCTGTTCTAACCTTCTCTGCTGATAACATGCCCAACTCAAAGTTCCCCGACTGTCATCACTCGGATTTAATATTAAAATTTTCCAACATCCCTTAATCACCTAATGCTTTCCCGAGTGTGGACAGCTATAAGATCAACACCATAATCTGAAGTAAAAGAGTTCATTCCCTGGCAACACCATAAGACTAGCCCAGCGGCCTCACTAAGGAGGACCTGGCCAGGAGAACGCATTTACTTGCTTTCATGAACATGGCATGCGTGATTCGTGAACACTAACATACTTGAAATAATAAGTGATTTCATGAAATTATAACTATAAATACCTTTGGCTAAAAATCACGTAAAGGTTATACGGGTTCTATATAACTAGAAATTAAACCTCACCTGACAGGCGACACACGACTCGTGAATACGTGACCGTGCTCATGATCCACAATCTCCGCCCTGGAGAATAACTGGACAAGAACGGGACAATGTACGTGCATGAGACCATAATTCAAGCATATTATTTCATATAAGACGCACGGCATGATCAGGTACGAGACGTCGAGCAATAAATAATGTAGCATTATAACATCTTGTTTTGACACATAATTAATCAAATAATAGCAATTTGGGGTCAATTAAGCCATCGGATCGAGGGGCTAAAAATGTAATTTTATGCAGAATGTTTTCTTCTCTCAGTGGGGTGGGAACGACCGTTCCAGGTTTTAGTTCAAAGTGGGAAGGGCCGTTCCCTCCTCCCCGAAGTGCTCCCCGAAGATGGGAACGGCCGTTCCCGTCTGTGAGACAAAGTGGGAACGGTCGTTCCCCTCCTCGCCGCCTGCACATTATTCAAATCAATGGGAACGGCCGTTCCCCATTTTAAAAGGGAACGGGAAGGGCCGTTCCCGTTTTACAGAAGACGCAGTAGCAAGGGAGAAGAACAGGGGAGCTACGGACCAAACTCCCAAAGCTCCCAAAACACTCATAATCCATCCCATATAATATAATTCATAGAAGGACACATAAATACATGCTTAAAGTGCAATAAAACACAATACAAACACTTGTTTCATGCTTGATCATCTCAAATCATCAATTTCAAGTTCATACACAAATCCATCATATATCATCAATTTCTCCAAGGATTCTCAAGATTCATGCAAGAATTCAAGACTAAAGCTTAAGCTCATACTTCTAAGATCAAATACACAAATTATCCAGCTTGAACCATAAACCCTAGCTTCAAGAAATATTATCAAGAATTCACATATATACCTTGAATGAAAGAAGGAGAAGAAAGGATGGAGATATGATGAAGATGGTGGCCTAAGACTTCCAATTCCTCAAAGATTTAGCTTGAAATGGATGAAATTCCCTTTTCTTTCCTTGGAGGGTTGGCTCGGTGAAGAAGGAAGCAAATGGTATATTTTGATGAAGATGAAAAATGAAGGTTGGAGAAGAGATGCATATATCGATATATTTGGGGAAAATATGTAATATTTATGATCAAATCCTCCAAGTATCATAAGTTATGCAATTGAGGATATAAGGTTTGGAAATAATCAATCTAGTCCTCAATGGTTTTCATGCAATCTGGTCCTCTAATTTATGTAAATGAACAATTAGGGACGATTATGCAAATTATACACTTTGGACAATTAATTCATGTAGCAATTAAATTCCATTTATTCAAGAATTCTCAATTTGAAATGAATATCATAAAATTTTGACGTAATCATGTTGAACACAATTTATAGAAACTAATATAACACGTATAAATTGAATAAACGAAAATAATAAAATAAAGTCCTAACGCTCGAAACCCACACGTGTCAAGCGTACCTGACTGTCTGAAAATCGGGGTGTTACATTGGCACCTTCAATCCATCACAATTCCGAGGAGGTGATGATATTAAGGCCGAGGAATAGCTGTCGGAGATAGAAGGAATATTTCGAGTGTGGCAATGTAACCCTCAAAATATGGTTCGCGTTGTTCTACTACTTCTACAAGGGCAAGCAAATTTATGGTGGTCAAGAGTTACTCAACAACTGGAAGGGACAAGCGAAGAATTAACTTAGAATATGTTTGTTTGAGAATTCAGAAAGAGGTATACACCGACCATTCTACGAAACCAAAGATTCGAAGAATTTCGCACCCTTAAACAGGGAGACAAGAAGGTTATGGAATACTTAGAGGAGTTCGAAAGGTTGGGTGCATACATGCCACATATCACAAATGATGATGGGATGAAGGCTAGATACTTCATGGAAGGCCTCCGGAGTGAGTTTAGGGATGCTTTGATGGCCAGAGATACGAGCACTTGGAGCTAAGCCATTGAGAAAGCCCTACGGGTCGAGAATCGATGGATGGCAAGAAAGAGACATGTAACACCCGAGCGCAAGGTGTCACATCCCCCGCACCGAGACCCCACCCGAATATGAAATGGACGATCCATACCCGAGCCGAATCACGGCGAACGGGGACAAACACACACTCTAAGCTAGGCGGGCTAACCCTTAAAACCATAAAACAACATAAACATTAAAGCGGAAGCAATAAACGAACATATACCATATATATATGTACCATGAGCATCCAAGCTCGAAAAATAAGTCATATACATCATCAATTGCCATCATGGCCCAAAACATGTACGCTCCACATCATTATACATATACCAAGTTCAAAATAAAAGTATGCAAGTGTAAGACCGAAATATAAGAGCTAGAGATGAATGCAAGACCTAGGACTCGTATCCCCGCCTAGCTCCCTCAACACCTGCAAAAAACAACTGAAAACCAAACGGGTTCAGTCCAAAAGGGACTGGTGGGTATAAAACAGGCCATGAATAGAATATATGACGCTAATTAAACAATCACATGCAAGCTATAATCCCAATTGAGGTTTTTAAAGAATTTCCCAAGTGGGTGAATAGAATCATCAAAAGGGATTATAACGATTTATTAACATTAGGTCATTATTGGCCCGGCGAGTGGGCGTGCATTATCTCCAACCAACACCTTGTGTAAATCATTTAAACATTCATTCATTCATTCTTTTCATGCAATCAATCTTTTATGCACAATCATTAACATTTACACCTTCTTCCTCCGGGTTGGTGGTGGGTTTGCAAGGCCCGACGACCCATTCATTGACCAAAAGGGGTTACATTACTCCCCAGATGGCGCTCAACGTCCATTCCTCGCTAACTCCTAACGAGGTCTGGTTACGCCGTTCATTGGTGGAACTAGTGTGAGGGATCACCGTCGGCCCGTGCCTCCCCGGATAGCCACTCACACTAAGTCCCTGGGCCCCATTCGTGCATTCGATCATTTCTCACCAAAACATTAGGTAGGGTTCATAAAACAAGGCTTTACGTTGAAAACGTTTACTCTTCAAAACCCTACAACCACGACTGTAGGGTTTGAAATTCTAATTGAGTGCTAATTTATTACAATCATAGGGTTCGCTTTGAGAATTTTCAAATCACAGGGTTCTGAGTGCTAATTAGGTATGTCACAGGGTTTTTAGTGCAATAAACTCCTATATATATATATAATTTTTGGTCGAAAACTTTCACATTGAAGATATATATAGGGTCTTATATCTACATAGAAGAAAAACCCACCTTAAACCGTCAAAAGAAGAAAGCACGAGCCTCACTGACCGGCCTCGTCTCCAACTGGATCAAAATCTATGCAAGAACGGTGAAGTGAGACTCAATATGACCAAATAAGACGCTCGGCAATGCTATGATCATGATATGAATATGTACAAGATAAGATTATGTTATGAAATGTTCATGTGCACTATTAAGAGATTAAATCATATTTTCAAGTCATTCGAATTCATAAATTCACGTTTCAATCAAATTAATTCAAATAATAATTAATTATTCACTGAACATATATAAATGTGTAAATATATTACATTATATAAAACATATATATATATATAATACATGCATACGTACAACCATGCATGCAAAACAAATGCATGAAAAACAGAGGGTAACACGCCCGTGTCACCTAAATGCACTAAGCCGTGACACCCCCGTGTCACAGTACAGCGGACAACATGCATGAAAATAGAAGGTGACATGCCCGTGTCACCATTACAAAGCAAACCATGACACCCCCGTGTCACGGTACAGAAAAACCCAACCAACATGCACCCCCGTGTCATGCTGAAGAAAGGAAAAGTGACACGCCCGTGTCACTGTACGTAGCAGAAAGAAAAAACAGGGCAACAACGTAACAACAACAACAACCAACCCAAAACACCTATTTCAACCAACAAATGCAATCAAAACTTGAAGAAACATGTGACCATACTTAAAGCACAATAAAATCTAGCATATATTCTCATATCATGCATTGATCATCAAGATTTATCAATATCAAACCCATTTCATCATTCATGCTCCAAGTCCATAATTCACAAGATAAATGCATACAACTTGAGCTCAAAGTTCCTAAACATATTTCCAATAACAATTACACAATTTAACCAATTCAATACAAAGCCCTATCAATCCATTTTTCCAAAAATTCCTCAAAGTTCCAAAATTTACCTCAAATGCAAGAAATGGGTGCTAAGATGAAGAGATGATGATGATGATGCTTGAATGATCTGAAAACTCACAATTATGATGCTTGAAAGATGAAATCTTCCACCTAACTTGAGAGGGTTGGCTCGGTTGGCAAGGGAGCAAGAGCAAGGATGTATGTAATGTTTGTATGAATGAAAGAAAGGGATGGAACGTAATATGCTGCTTTGTATGAAGAAGAGATGGCTAATTTGCTATTGAGTCCTCCAAATTAATAAGTTATGCAAGTGAGTCCCCAAACTTTTGAAATGTAAACAATTAAGTCCATGCAATTAGGTCCTCAAAGTTTCATGAAATGATCAAATATGGTCACAACGAAATTAAGTCAATTCGGGAAATTAATTCACGTTGCAAGCAAGTTCAATTTATGCAATAAATATCAATTTGATATGAATTCACAAAATACTAAATATTAAATAACTTAGGATATAATAATTAACACAATCAACATATATACATATTTATATAAATATAGGTGATATTACTAACATTAAAATAAATTAAATAACATTTAATACATTTAAAATAAAATTAACTATATAAACACGTAAAATGATCACTTCGCGCAATTAGGTAAACAATTACGTCATACCTGTGGCCGAATTATCTGGGCGTCACAACCTCTCCCCCTTAAAAGAATCCATCCTCGGATTCATTGATCGCTCGAAAATAATTCGGGATGAAATCTCTTCATCTTATCTTCCGTCTCCCACGTAGCCTCTTCCGTATTATCACTTCTCCATAAGACTTTAACTAGTGGGATTTGCCGATTTCGAAGCTCTTGAAATTTACGATCCAATATCTTAACCGGCTTCTGAACGAAGGTGAGATTCGGTTCTAACTCCACTTCTTCAACGGGAATAACTTCCGATTCATCCGGATAATATTTTCGAAGCTGTGAGACATGAAATACATTATGAATTCCGGTCAAGCTCGGGGGTAGGTCCAAATGGTAGGCCGTATTTCCAATTTTCTCCAAAATCTCATACGGTCCTAGATACCGAGGATTCAATTTCCCTCATTTTCCAATCCTCGAGAATCCCTTACGCGGTGAAGCTTTCAAGAATACCCTATCACCAACCTCAAACTGAAGATCTTTCCTTCGGTGATCGGCATAGCTTTTCTGTCTGTCCTGGGCTGCTTTCATCCATTGTCTGATTATTTGGACCTTATCAATTGCCTCTTGCACGACCTTAGAGGGTTTTTCCTTTTTCTCTCCTCGTTTCACACCCTCTTGCTTCGTCCAATTCCATTCTTCCAAATCAAAGAACAACGGTGACCTGCATTTCCGTCCGTAGAGAGCCTCATATGGAGCCATTTCTATCGACGCTTGAAAGCTGTTATTATAGGCAAATTCAATCAAAGGTAATTGCTCGTTCCACGAACTCGAAAAGTCCAATGCACATGCTCTCAACATATCCTCCAAATATTTAATTAATCTCTCTGATTGCCCGTCTGTCTAAGGATGGAAAGCTGTCCTGAATTGAAGCCTTGTGCCCAGATTCCTTTGCAATTCTTGCCAAAATCTAGAAGTGAACCTCGGATCCCGATCTGATACAATGCTAACCGGTACCCCATGAAGTCGGACGATTTTATCAACATACTTCTTTGCCAACTTAGGTACCTTATCCGACATCCGAATAGCAAGAAAATGTGCCGATTTCGTCAGTCGATCCACTATTACCCAAATTCCATCCAAACCACCTTTCACTCGTGGAAGACCGTAACGAAATCCATCGCCACTTGCTGCCATTTCCATTCTGGAATAGGTAACGGTTGAAGTAGCCCTGATGGCTTCTGATGCTCTGCTTTCACCACTTGGCAAGTCAAGCAATGTCTCACGAAGTTGATTACATCCAGCTTAAGTCCATTCCACCAATAAAATTTCTTTAAGTCCTTATGCATCTTATTTCCCCCGGGATGTATCGAATACCCTGATCGATGAGCTTCCTCCAATATCAACCGTCTCAACTCTTCCGGAACCACCATTCTATTCTTAAACCTTAGAAACCCGGTGTCATCAAATCCGAACGGACTCTCTGAATCATTTCTAGCTTTCTGCACTAACCTCTGAACCTCGGAATCCACTCTCTGAGCTTCAAACAATCTCTGCTGAAGGTTCGGTTGAACCGTAATATTCCGAATACTAGCTCTCAGCTTAAAAGACTCAGATTCATCCATAGTTTCCACTTTAACACTTGACACGCTAGCTTTCCTACTAAGCGCATCCGCGACCACGTTGGCCTTTCCTGGATGATATCGAATCGTACACTCATAAGCCAACATCTCCATCCAACGTCTTTGTCTCTTGTTTAATTCCTTCTGAGAAAACAATTACTGGAGACTCTTGTGGTCGGAAAAGATCTCAAAAGAAACTCCGTAAAGATAGTGTCTCCACTTTCCCAAAGCGAAGATCACTGCTGCAAGCTCGAGATCGTGAGTGGGATAATTCTGTTCATGATCCTTCAATTTCCTCGAGGCATAAGCTATTACCTTACCATTCTGCATCAAAACACATCCCAACCCTTCTTTCGAGGCGTCCGTAAAAACCATGTATCCTTCAGTGCCCTCGGAAAGTGCTAATACCAGTGCAGTGGTTAATTTTTCCTTTAAGAGTTGAAAACTAGCTTCACATGCCTCGTCCCACTCAAATTTTGCTTCCTTCTTAGTCAATCGAGTTAAAGGACCGGCTATCTTCGAAAAATCCTTTACAAACCTTCGGTAATAACCTGCCAATCCTAAGAAACTTCTAACCTCGGAAGCATTTTTCGGACTCTGCCACTGAATAACCGTCTCGATCTTTGAAGGATCAACTTCCAAACCCTTACTGGAAATAGTATGGCCTAGAAAAGCAACCCGGTCGATCCAAAACTCACACTTACTAAACTTCGCATACAACCGGTGCTCTCTCAAAGTCTCCAATACCAAATTGAGATGCCTAGCATGATCTTCCGGATTCTTTGAATACACAAGAATGTCATCAATGAAGATTACTATAAATTTATCCAAATAATGCCGAAAAATCCGATGCATCATGTCCATAAATGCTGCAGGGGCATTTGTCAAACCAAAAGGCATCACTACGAACTCATAATGCCCATACCGGGTATTGAATCCTGTCTTTGGTATATCCTCTTCTCGGATTTTCAACTGGTAGTAGCCTTTCCTTAAATCCAATTTCGAATAAACTCTTGAACCTTGCAGCATATCAAATAAATCCTCAATGTGGGGCAACGGGTACTTATTCTTGATAGTTATCCGATTAAGCTCCCGGTAATCTATACACATTCTCAACGTCCCATCTTTCTTTTTGACAAAGAGAACCGGAGCACCCTACGGAGATGAACTCGGTCGGATATATCCACTCTTAAATAATTCCTCGAGTTGAATCTTCAGCTCCTTCAACTCTACCGGAGCCATTCTATAAGGAATCTTGGAATAAGGTTCTTATCCCGGATATAAATCAATAACAAACTCAATCTTCTGATCCGGGGGTAGAGAACCTAAATTTTCTGGAAATACATCGGGATATTCCTTTACCACGGCCGTCTCCTCAAAACTTGATTGATCCTTTGGTTTATTAAGGAGATAGGCAATAAATCCCGTGGCTCCATCCTTTACCAACTTGCGAGCTTCCATAAACCATAATAGAGGTACATTCTTCGACCCAACTTCTCCAATCAACTCTTCACCCAACTTTATCTTCTTCTTAAAACAATCAACTTCGGCTCGGTGCCGATATAACCAATCCATCCCAAAGATTACCCCATACTTCTTCATAGGCATAACAATGAAATCTGCCGGATAATCTTTCCCCTCTATCAAAACTGAACAACCCCTGACGACCCGATCTGTCTGCAAACTACCTCCAAGAGGCGAACTCACAAAATAACAGGAATTTGACCAAATAACAGGTAGACACAGAGAGGCACATAGATCAGAAGATATAAAAGTATGCGTGGCACCCGGATCGAACAATGCATGAATGCTCGTGTTATGAATGCAAACGGTACCTTCCACCACGGCATTTGGATCAACCTCAACTTTCTGCTCCTCGCTCTCAAGAGCATAGGCTCGTGCCTAGACCATCGGTCTCTGAGCCCCAGCTTGATTTCCTGGAGTCTTATCCGGGCATGAAAAAGCCATATGATCCCATTTTCCACAAATCAAACACAATCTCAATCTCTTTCGACAATTGTTATATGAATGAGTTGGCCATCCACAATAGGTACATGGTGGCTGATCGTTGCGAGATCCTTTAGGAACTAGTGGAGCCTGAGGTGGTCGTGGAACGGGTGCAATCGGACCTCCGATTCTCGGCTTCTTGAAAGGCCCTTTTTGGGGTGGAGCTGGTACATTCATCGGCCTCTTTCCTTTGTTAAATCCCCAGCCGGATCCTGACCCTTGTCCTTGGCGAGAAAATGGCCTCCTAGCATTCACATAATTTTCAACCTTTAAGGCTTTCGAAGTAGCCTTCGCCCACGTGCTCGTATGAACTGCCTCTAAAGCTGTCTGGATATCCGGTCGAAGCCCTTGAACAAACTGTATAGCCTTATAGAAGTCATCGGTTGCTATATTTGGTGCATAGCGGGATAACCTCTCATACTCTGAAATATACTCGGCCACAGACCTCGATCCTTGCTTCAATTCGGTAAATTCTCTCAATCTTCGAGTGCGGGATGAGGGAGGGATGAATTTATTCTTGAATTCCCTTGTAAATATTTCCCAATTGTTCTCCTCTCCAGCTGCCTCCAATACAATCCGTGTGCTTTCCCACCAAGAGTAGGCTTCCCCTTGTATTAAAGTGATGGTGCATCGAGCCTTCTCTTGGGACTCACATGGAATGAGTTCCCATATCCTCTCTACCTCTTTCAGCCACAATTCTGCTTGTATATCATTTCCCTTGAAGAACTTGGGAGGTCTTTGATTCTGAAACTCCCTAAGTATAACAGAAAGCGGTGCCTCGGGCGGTACAACAGGTGCAGGTGGTGCTGGAGGTGCCGGTGGTACATAATCTCGCAGCCTTTGATCTATGATATTGATAATTGAGTTAACAAAGGCCTCTGCCGGTGGTGGTTGTGGAGGTGGAGATGTAGGAGTACGATCACGATGATGACGTCATCCTGGAGATCGATCACGATGTTTACGTGGAGGCATCCTGTCAATAAAACACTGAAAATGCGTGCTATTTTTAGTTTATGCATGTTAATGCAAATAATTCAAGTAAAATTCAAAATTTAAATAAATTAAGCACAAAAGAGATGCATATGCAACACATTGTCAAGTAGTCCCTAAGCCGAATGACCTAGACTAACTCACACGACACGAAAGCCCGGGTTTTACAACCTTAAGCTCTGATACCACTTAAGGATGTAACACCCAAGCGTAAGGTGTCACATCCCCCGCAACGAGACCTGACCCGAATATGAAATGGACGATCCATACCCGAGCCGAACCACGGCGAACGGGGACAAACACACACTCTAAGCTAGGCGGGCTAACCCTTAAAACCATAAAACAACATAAACATTAAAGTGGAAGTAATAAACGAACATATACCATATATATATGTACCATGAGCATCCAAGCTCCAAAAATAAGTCATATACATCATCAATTGCCATCACGGCCCAAAACATGTACGCTCCACATCATTATACAGATACCATGATCAAAATAAAGTATGCAACTGTAAGACCGAAATATAAGAGCTAGAGAAGAATGCAAGACCTAGGAGTCGTATTCCCGCCTAGCTTCCTCAACACCTGCACAAAACAACTGAAAACCAAACGGGTTCAGTCCAAAAGGGACTGGTGGGTATAAAACAGGCCATAAGTAGAATATATGACGGTAATTAAACAATCACATGCAAGCTATAATCCCAAGTGAGGTTTTTAAAGAATTTCCCAAGTGGGTGAATAGAATCATCAAAAGGGATTATAACGATTTATTAACATTAGGTCAATATTGGCCCGGCGAGTGGGCGTGCATTATCTCCAACCAACACCTTGTGTAAATCATTTAAACATTCATTCATTCATTCATTCTTTTCATGCAATCAATCTTTTGTGCACAATCATTAACATTTACACCTTCTTCCTCCGGGTTGGTGGTGGGTTTGCAAGGCCCGACCACCCATTCATTGACCAAAAGGGGTTACATGACTCCTCAGATGGCACTCAGCGTCCATTCCTCGCTAACTCCTAACGAGGTCCGGTTACGCCGTTCATTGGTAGAACTAGTGTGAGGGATCACCGTCGGCCCGTGCCTCTCCGGATAGCCACTCACACTAAGTCCCTGGGCCCCATTCGTGCATTCGATCATTTCTCGCCAAAACATTAGGTAGGGTTCATAAAATAAGGCTTTACGTTGTAAACATTTACTCTTAAAACGACTCTCTCTATATATATATAATTTTTGGTCGAAAACTTTCACATTGAAGATATATATAGGGTCTTATATCTACATAGAAGAAAAACCCACCTTAAACCGTCAAAAGAAGAAAGCACGAGCCTCACTGACCGGCCTCGTCTCCAACTGGATCAAAATCTGTGCAAGAACGGTGAAGTGAGACTCAATATGACCAAATAAGACGATCGGCAATGCTATGATCATGATATGAATATGTACAAGATAAGATTATGTTATGAAATGTTCATGTGCACTATTAAGAGATTAAATCATATTTTCAAGTAATTCGAATTCATAAATTCACGTTTCAATCAAATTAATTCAAATAATAATTAATTATTCACTAAACATATATAAATGTGTAAATATGTTATATTATATAAAACATATATATATATAATACATGCATACATACAGCTATGCATGCAAAACAAATGCATGAAAAACAGAGGGTGACATGCCCGTGTCACCTAAATGCACTAAGCCGTGACACCCCTGTGTCACAGTACAGCGGACAACATGCATGAAAATAGAAGGTGACACGCCCGTGTCACCATTACAAAGCAAACCGTGACACCCCCGTGTCACGGTAAAGAAAAACCCAACCAACATGCACCCCCGTGTCATGCTGAAGAAAGGAAAAGTGACACGCCCGTGTCACTGTACGCAGCAGAAAGAAAAAACAGGGCAGCAACGCAACAACAACAACAACCAACCCAAAACACCAATTTCAACCAACAAATGCAATCAAAACTTGAAGAAACATGTGACCATACTTAAAGCACAATAAAATCTAGCATATATTCTCATATCATGGATTGATCATCAAGATTTATCAATATCAAACCCATTTTATCATTCATGCTCCAAGTCCATAATTCACAAGATAAATGCACACAACTTGAGCTCAAAGTTCCTAAACATATTTCCAATAACAATTACACAATTTAACCAATTCAATACAAAGCCCTATCTATCCATTTTTCCAAAAATTCCTCAAAGTTCCAAAATTTACCTCAAATGCAAGAAATGGGTGCTAAGATGAAGAGATGATGTTGATGATGCTTGAATGATCACAAAACTCACAATTATGATGCTTGAAAGATGAAATCTTCCACCTAACTTGAGAGGGTTGGCTCGGTTGGCAAGGGAGCAAGAGCAAGGATGTATGTAATGTTTGTATGAATGAAAGAAAGGGATGGAACAATATGCTGCTTTGTATGAAGAAGAGATGGCCAATTTGCTATTGAGTCCTCCAAATTAATAAGTTATGCAAGTGAGTCCCCAAACTTTTGAAATGTAAACAATTAAGTCCACGCAATTAGGTCCTCAAAGTTTCATGAAATGATCAAATATGGTCACAACGAAATTAAGTCAATTCGGGAAATTAATTCACGTTGCAAGCAAGTTCAATTTATGCAATAAATATCAATTTGATATGAATTCACAAAATACTAAATATTAAATAACTTAGGATATAATAATTAACACAATCAACATATATACATATTTATATAAATATAGGTGATATTACTAACATTAAAATAAAGTAAATAACATTTAATACATTTAAAATAAAATTAACTATATAAGCACGTAAAATGATTACTTCGCGCAATTAGGTAAACAATTACGTCATACCTGTACGGTCGAATTATCGGGCCGTCACAAGACATGAAGGAGAGGCACCGGAACGACCACTCGCATTAGGTTCATGTTCCAGCTTGTAAGTGGAGCAGAGACCATCTCGACAAGGTATACAAACTCAGAAGAGAAGTAACAAGAAGTCTAAGCCCCGAAAGACACCTCGATCAGAGAGAGAGTTCCAACCTTATGCCCGTTGCGGAGGGACCAATCATATCTACGAGGGATGTTGGATTCGGTTACAGAGATGTTACATTTGTGGGTCTTCAGAGCACAAGTTTCCTGAGTGTGACCGTTCGATGGCTAATGAACAAAGGAGACGGGACTAAAGGCTTCAAGTTAGGAATCGAATCGAACCCAGGAATTGAGGTACTTGCATTCATGGCATCTCATTCATGCATATTTTAATCTCGGGGAAATCCACTAGTTTGTTACTTTCTTGTTTCGTTGCTCTTTGGTGCTTGTTGTTTCTTTCGTGTGAACTCTCTTCTTGGAAGAAAGTTTAGTGAGCTCGAGTGCTCGGGTGATTTGTGAGTTGTGAGGGTTGAGTTTGCCCGGTGGGTTCGTTTGAAGGTGCCTAGTGAGGTACGGCGTTACCTTAGGTGTGGGCTGGTTGTGCAGGCTCCGAGTTGAGTTGGTGGGTTGCTTTAGGACGTCCATTTTGGGCTCAACGATGTTTCGGGTAATAGATTAAAGGCTAGCCCGTTTGTATCCTTCGTGGAAGCGGTTGTTCGATCTGGGACAGTGCGACGAGCTTTGTGGCTTACTTTTGGGTTAACTGAGGGATTGAGCCAAGCTCGAGGAGACAAAGATCGAAGTAAGACAATTGAGGTTTCCTTGGAAGTCAGGATCCTCTAGTACTTCATGGGGACGTTGAGATGTCGTTGATCTTTATCCCGCAGTTGAACTTGTTCGAAGACTCCCTACCGAATGGCTGTAGCATGGTTGTTGGAGCTAAAGGCGTAGTTCGAAGAGCTCTTGGAAGGTGGTTTCATCCGTTGAGTGCTTCTTCGTGGAGTACTTAAGTCGTGCCTAAGAAGAAACAGGATATTATGGTGAAGATTGACTGCCGTGAGCTACACAGGTAACTGTGGAAGATAAGTACCCTTTGCTCGCTTCGAAGAGTCGTTCGTTCAGCTCCAGAGTCCCGTGTTCGTGCCGAGTTTGGTTTTAACAAGGATATAACCGACTACGGATTCAGGTACAAGAGCCGAGAATTACCTCAGAGTAAGAAGTCTCTCGTGTTGACGGGGTATATAAGCCAAATCTTTTCCTTAAGATTGCCAACCGTTGATTCGTTTGACAGGAAAGAGGTACAGTTTTAGAGTGGGAAGGCTTTAGTTGTATGTTACTTGAGAGAGAGTTTAGCCTACATCTCGTGATGGGCAAGGTCTCAAGACTTACCCCACTCTTGGTTTGAGTTTGTCCGAGGACTTGAAGAACCGGTAAGGATGTATCGGCGTAAGAACAGATGTGGCAAACTTCGTGTAGCATTGTCTAATATGCCATCGGTTGAAGGCCGAGCATCATGAACCGGAAGGATTCTCTAACTACTTCCATATTCTAATTGGAAGTGGGAGCAAATGGCTAAGGACTATGTGTCCGGTTTGCTAAAGTTAAGGAGATTTCGATGAGATTTGAGTGGTCGGTCGTTTTAACGAGTTGGCCCATTTTCTCAAGGTTTTGTGGTTCGGCAAGGGTTCGAGAGTTTCACAGTTTGGGGATGAAGACTCCTAGAGTTGAAGTGGGAGATCGAGATTTCTCGGAAGCATCTCGTACAAGGGGTTCGTTGTTCAGGAGCAATTGGTTAGAGTTTTGGAGTTTGGTAGAGGTTCGAGTCCAAGACTAGAAGTTTTCCTTCGGTGAGAGTTCTTGTGGCGGGATTTAAAAAAAAATCCGAGAAGCCACTTGGAAACCGAATCAGAGTGGCGCAACGGAAGCGTGGAGTTGAGCTTTTCCGGCGTTGATCAAGACCCTATTCCAGACCTTAGGACAGGTACTTTTTAAGGGGGAGAGATTGTGACACCCCGGGTTTTCGGCCATACAGGTACGCACTTACGAAAGAGCTAAATGCGCATTTAAATTATTTATTTATGTAATTGTAAGTTTATTTTACTGTTTATTTGTCATTCATGAATTATTTGTTAAAATATATAATTGTATATTTAAATGTTTTTAAGCTTTTGAACTTGCTTTTAATTCGTTTGAGTTTCAATTTATTTCGAAATTTCGTGAAAATTTGATATGCATGAACTATACGTGTTATGAATTCATTTATCTGCTCATTTTAATTTTTTGGACTTGTTTGATATGGTAACGCACCATATTTTAATTTTTGGGGATTCGAGGGCCTAACTAGTTTTAGCGCACCTTGTGTTCCGGAGGCCATTACTTGAGATCGAAAATTCGGATTTGAATTTCGGAAGTGACGCTGGACTCGTAACAAAGATATGAAGCTAAAGAACCTAACCTTATATTTTTCGAAGCCCGTTTGATCCCCCGTATTTTGTCCGAAATGAACGAGCAGATCTGCCACCTTGGAGTATTTTGGCCATAACTAATTCATTTCTTAACCAAATCACTTGATTCTTGAGCCAAACTAACCCTAGTTGAACCCTATAACCATCCCTTAACCTCTCATTTCGAAATCATGCCTGGAGAGAGAGAAAGAAGTAGCTGATCAAGAGAGAAAGGGGGAAAAAGAATCTGCACAATTCACCTTACCTTTCCAAGATCAATATTCCTCCGATTCGCCTCAAAGTCGAAAGGTAAGTCCATGGTTTTATTCTATATATTCTCCTATTTCTTTTAAGTGCCCGTTTGCTAAATTTCATGGAGGTTTAGGCATGGTATGGTTCATATGACGAATAGTTAGGTTTTTCCTGCATTTTTGAATCCATGGCTACTGTTCGGATTTTGTGTTAATTGATGCATGTTTGTTGTTTATATGACCTTCTTTTCTTCAATTCTTGATTTATACTTCATGATAGATGTAATAGGATTTCTTTACCATTGACAAATTGGATGAAACCTTGAGTTTTTGGGCTTCAAAATTGGAATTTCGAACTGCTCTTCCTTGTATGAACTGCTGTCAGTTTTTACCTCCTTTTCTCGCTGTGTTTGTTGTTGTTTCGTTGCTCTGTTGTTGCTGCTACTTTGTGTAGCACCCCTATCCGTAGAGATACCACACCCCCGCACTATAGGCCGATCCACATACGAAATGGACAATCCGTACATGAACTAACCTATAGCGAACGGGTGACAAAGAAAAGAAAAGACGAGCTAGGCGGGACTAAACCCCAAGGCAATACAAAATCAAGACATAACAGTTAAGAGCGGAAGCATTAACTCATAAATACATATAGGTACCATATTTATCAGATAGATACGTATAGATACCAAACTTAACTATCAATACATTATCATCTCTTATACATGATCAAGTATTCAAAATGTGATAACAATAGACATGACATGAGAAGTAGTAAAATATATACATGATGGTACACTGATAGACTCGTGACAATGCAAGACTGGACCAGACTCCCTCCTAGCACGACCGGCTCTCAAGTACCTGAAAAATGAAGTATCAGTCTACCGAAGACTGAGTGAGGGGCATAAATACATATATAGCGCAATCACATGCAAGTTATAACCTCGGGTAAGGTTTTATAGTTAAAAGTAATATAAGTTCACAATAACATAAACTCGCCCGAGATTACAACTACCAATATTAAGTACTTATTCGTTTTCATGCAATCAATCAATACATGGCCCCGGCGAGTAAGGGCGGTCTCCAACCGATCTCCCAATGAACATGAACATGCTTGCTTGTTTAATAGTCAATAGGTGATCATGCAATTCACTTATCGTGCAATCGTGCGATAGTGTACTCATATAACACGTTCATGAAATGACAATCATGCAATAACCCGAGGCGCATCCGTGGTGCCGGACTCGTCCCCAGTCTCCTTTTTCCTCTGGTTTGATGAAGGGATTGCAAGGCCCCAACATCCAATCTCATTGAGCAGAGGGTACATGAATCCCTAAGCCCGGAGCTCCTTCCTCCACTAATCTCCTAGTGGATTCAGGGGTGACCCCTAACATGGTGAGGATAGCGCCAGAGTTACCCGTCAGCCCTTGCTTTCCCGGTTGGCTCTAGTCACTACCCTCGGGCCCAAACGGAACCGGTCATGCTACTCGCCTAAACATGCATGAAACAATACCTGACTGGCTTGCTTGCTTGCTTGCTTGAACCTGGCTTGGAATGATCAATGATTTATAGAAAGTATAACCGTAAATACTATTTTGGCCAAAATATCACATAAGGGGTATACGGGTTCTATGTAACTAACAATTAAACCTCACCTATACCGACAAAGACAAGTAGGCACGACCTACGGGGCTTGCTCCTCGTCCCTACCCTCGTGACCTGTGCAAACACGACACTTATACATGAGACATGACCCAAAATGCCCAAAATGTGACGAACGGCGGAAATGTATCGAGATGACCACGAAAATGCAATGTGGTATGATAACATGTTGTTTCACATTATATTAGCACATATTATAGCAATTCGGGGTCAAAGAAGTCGTTGGATCGAGGGGCTAAAAATGTAATTTTATGCAGTCACATTTGTTCTGTCAGCGAGGTGGGAACGGCCGTTCCGGACCCCTTTGTAAAATGGGAACGGTCGTTCCCACAACCCCCAAAAACGCACCAACGTTTTCCCCCTTTAAAACGTGCGGAAGCTGGGAACGGCCCTTCCGGCACAAGGCCAAAATGGGAACGGCCGTTCCCATGCTCGGCCGCCTAAATCATTTGAAAAGGTGGGAACACCCGTTCCCACAATGCCTTGAGGCTGGGAACGGCCGTTCCCTGTTTCTGCAAATATGAAGAACAGAGAAAAACAGGGGAGGTTACGGGAATGATCAACAAAGCAACCAAAATCCATTTTGATCATCACAAGCATATATTTTCTGGAAATATAATGCATATAGGTTCAAGAAATGATATTCTAGCACTTAAACACTCAAAGCACACAAGATCATCAAGAATTCATGATTCCACACTCATGATCACACTTGGTCATTCAAGCTAAATATTCAAGAATTCAAGCTATAACTCATGCCATAATTCATGAAATAATCACATAATTATGCATCCAACTTCAACTAACTCATCTAGCACATAATCCTCAAACCCTAGCTAAACCATACTTGGACAAGAATCAACAAACCAAGCATATACCCACCTTGAATGAAAGAAATGGATGAAGAAGATGAAGATGGAAGATTTGGAGCTTAAAAGCTTGAAGTTTCTTGAATAACTTGGACGATTTGATGAAATCTCCTCTCCCCCTTTTCTACATGAAGAACCGAGAGCAAGCAAGATGGATATGTTGGTGAATTTGGAAGCAAATGATCATGAGAAGCTTGGAGATGCCATATACCGTGATATTTAGGTAATATGTAATATTTGCAATTAAACCTTCCAAGTTATTTAAGTTAAGCAATTAAGGATATCAAGTTTGGAAAGTGATCACTTTAGTCCTCAAAGGTTTTCATGCAATTCGGTCCCTAAGTTTAAAAGAATGAACGTATAGGGCCAAGTTGACAATTAAATCATTTTCGGTAATTATCTCACGAAATAAACGTTTTCAAGTTATGAGATAAATTATAAGTTTAATATGAATTTCATGAAAGTATTCTAAAATATAATTTATAAAATTATTTTAGACATAAAATATTAATAAATGAAAATCGGGGCGTTACAACTCTCCCCCCCTTAAAAGGACCTGGTCCCCAGGTCCACTGTCAAGTTTTTCAAACGATGCACAAGTCATAAGAGAACCCCGTCTCTTGAACGAGAATGAAAGAACCCCGTCTTTCACAAGAAGTGAGAAAACCCCGTTTCTCAACAAGAAGTGAGAGAGCCCCGTCTCTCAACAGAAAATGAGAGAGCCCCGTCTCTCACTAGGAATGAAGTAGTTCAAAGAGTAAATATCGAGAACAAAGGCATGAATGTTGCATGGACAAATAGAATCATAATCATTTCACAAATATCATATAGACAACTAAACCAATTCATCACATACTTATCACTCATAATTAACTAGTTGGCAATGCACAAGAAATTAAATACACTAACAATAAAATAAGTGATGTACGTGGTATGCATGGTTAAATGTACCGTTCACCGATGGTTGTACTATGCATATAACCGGTACCTTCTTCTTCCCGGACCCGATTCACATTTTCATTTTGCACTCCCCTCTCGCGAACACCTTCCCGTGCTTGCACTAGTAATCTTCCACCCCCGGTCGATTTCCCTCGTAGCCTTGAGCAAGTGTCTATGTGATGCTCGTCGCTCCCGCAGTAGAGACATAATCCCAACCGTTTCCTACAGCCATCATAAGTGTGGTTATCACATCCACAATAACTGCAAAGAAGTTTCCCGGAAGATGTTGTTGAAACTGGGTTACGCGAAGTTCCCGGACTCGGTCCAAGTGATTGCTTCTTTTTCTGACGAGATCTTTCCTGTGGTGCCGGGGTATGGTAAGAGATAGGCCGCTTTCCTTTGCTAGAAAGTTGTTCCGACTTCGGACCTGAAGCCTGCCTGGGGTGAGGACTAGACCTTCTTGCCTCCAACGAGGTGGTGCCTCGGACCTTTTCTTGGGAGCCACTTGGAGTTAGTTTCCACACTCTTTTGATTTCCTTGAGTTGTGACCCGGTGGAATCCTTGTTTCCTTCAAAGGATCTTGAAGATGGTTGGTTCTGAAATTCCCTAAACACCATCGAAATTTGGCCCGGCTGTGATGCCAAGTCCCGCGACTCGGAAGAAACATACTCTTTTATCTTCTGATCTACTAAACGAACCAAAGACTCGAAAAACTCCTGAGGCTGAACCGGAGGGGGTAAATGCGGAGAAACCTTAGGTACTTGTTCCTGAGGAGGGTGACCTTGAGACATCCTATGTTTAGAGCTCCTATGGGAAGAGGATCCGGATCGAATTCGGGAAAGAAGCCGATGATTCAAGCTAGTCCACCTCCTAAGGGTCCGTTTAAGAAGCCTAGGTTTGGAGGGCAAGGTTCCCAGGCCGTACCGACTCGACCAAAGGCTCTACCTATAGCTCCGGCACCTACAAATTCACGCCCGGATGTACCTCCATGTATGCATTGCGGGGGACCGACTCATACCTACAATAATTGTCGAAGAAGGTTGAACTTGTGCCTCATATGTGGGAAAGGTGATCATATGGCGGAGACATGTCCCTACAAGAACCCCGGATTTCAGAAAGGAACTCAAAGGCCAATGATTCAAGCTCGTGCTTACGCCCTCGAGGGTGAGGAGCAAGATGCAGAGATTGATCCCACAGCCGTGGTAGAAGGTACCCTATGCATACATAACATGAGAATTCATGCACTCTTTGATCCGGGTGCCACGCATTCCTTTATTTCTTGTGATATAGTTGCCACTCTGTGCTTGCCTGTTATCTGCCTTTCTTCTTATTATTTGGTGAGTTCGCCACTTGGAGGGAGTCTTCAGACAGATCAGTTGGTTCGGGAGTGTTCGGTTTTGATTGAAGGGAGAGAGTATCCGGCTGATTTAATTGTTATGCCCATGAAGAGGTATGGAGTTATCTTGGGTATGGACTGGTTGTTCAGGCATCGGGCCAATGTCGATTGTTTTGCGAAGAAGGTGATTTTGGGGAAAGAATTGGTGATTGGTAGTGGATCAAGAACGGTATCTCTCTTGTCTTATATGGAAGCTCATAAGTTGATGAGAGAAGGAGCAACGGGATTTATTGCTTACCTTCTTAATAGGCCAAAAGATCAAGTTAAGTTGGAGGATACCGCGGTTGTTAAGGATTTCTCTGATGTGTTTCCGGAGAATTTGAGTTCTCTACCACCCGACCGTGAGATCGAGTTTGTTATTGACTTACATCCAGGATCCACACCGTATTCTAAGACTCCGTATCGGATGGCACCGGCCGAGTTGAAAGAATTAAAGATTCAATTGGAGGAATTGCTCGAAGTTGGATATATTCGGCCAAGTTCGTCACCTTGGGGTGCTCCGGTTCTCTTTGTTAAGAAAAAGGATGGAACCTTAAGAATGTGTATAGATTACCGGGAGCTTAATCGGATGACTGCAAAGAATAAGTATCCTTTGCCCCATATTGAGGATTTATTTGACATGTTACAAGGATCGGGGGTTTACTCAAAATTGGACTTGAGACAAGGATATTATCAATTGAAGATCCGGGAAGAGGATATTCCGAAGACGGGATTTAACACCCGGTATGGACACTACGAGTTCGTAGTGATGCCTTTTGGATTGACTAATGCTCCGGCTGCTTTTATGGATATGATGCATCGAATTTTCCGGCCTTATTTGGATAAGTTTGTGGTAATTTTCATCGATGACATCTTGGTTTATTCGAGAACTCCGGAGGATCATGCAAGGCATCTCAGAATTGTGTTGGAGACCTTAAGGGAACATCGGTTGTATGCTAAGTTTAGCAAATGTGAGTTCTGGATTGATCGGGTAGCATTTCTGGGTCATATTATTTCAAGGAAAGGTTTAGAAGTAGACCCTTCTAAGATTGAGACGGTTATTCAATGGCAAAGCCCGAAAAATGCTTCAGAAATAAGGAGTTTCTTGGGCTTGGCAGGCTACTATCGAAGATTCGTTCAGGATTTCTCAAAGATTGCGGCTCCTTTAACCCGATTGACTAAAAAAGCGGTTAAGTTTGAGTGGGACGAGGCATGTGAATCTAGTCTCCAACTTCTAAAGGATAAGTTGACCACCGCTCCTGTATTAGCACTTCCCGAAGGTACAGAGGGATATACAGTTTATACGGACGCCTCAAAGGAAGGGTTGGGATGTGTGTTGATGCAGAATGGAAGAGTGATCGCCTATGCCTCAAGGAAACTGAAAGAGCATGAACAGAACTACCCCACTCACGATTTAGAATTAGCGGCAGTGATCTTAGCTTTGGGTAAGTGGAGACACTATCTTTATGGAATCTCATTCGAGGTCTTCTCCGATCACAAGAGCCTCCAATACTTATTCTCGCAAAAGGAATTGAATAAGAGACAACGACGTTGGATGGAACTTCTGGCGGATTATGAGTGTACAATCCGATACCATCCCGGCAAAGCCAATTTGGTCGCGGATGCGCTTAGTCGGAAAGCTAGCGTGTCCAATGTGAAAGTGGAGATTGGAGATGAGAATGAGTTGTTCAAGCTGAGGGCTAGTGTTCGGAATATCATGGTTCAACCAGATCTTAAACAAAGATTATTTGATGCTCAGAGGATTGATCCCGAAGTTCAGAAATTAGCGGAGAAAGCTCGAGCTGATTCAGAGTGTCCGTTTGGGTTTGATGATACGGGACTTCTAAGATTCAAGAATAGAGTTGTTGTCCCGGAAGAATTAAAAAGGATTATTCTTGAGGAAGCCCATCGGTCAGGTTATTCGATACATCCCGGAGGGAACAAAATGTATAAGGATCTTAAGCAATTCTATTGGTGGAATGGATTGAAACGGGATGTGATCGACTTCGTGAAACACTGCATGACTTGTCAAGTGGTAAAGGCAGAACATCAAAAGCCATCGGGGCTACTTCAACCATTGCCTATCCCGGAATGGAAATGGGAACAAATAGCTATGGATTTTGTTTCGGGATTACCAAAAGTGAGAGGAGGTTTTGATGGAATTTGGGTTATTGTGGACAGATTGACAAAATCAGCTCATTTTCTGGCTATCAGAATGTCCGATAAAGTGAGTAAATTGGCCAAGAGGTATAATGATGAGATTGTCAGGCTTCATGGTGTACCTGTTAGCATTGTCTCGGATCGGGATCCCAGATTTACTTCACGATTATGGCAAGGATTACAGAAGTGTTTGGGAACAAGGCTTCAATTCAGCACAGCTTTCCATCCTCAGACCGACGGACAATCAGAAAGGTTAATTAAGTATCTGGAGGATTTGTTGAGAGCATGTGCATTGGACTTTCAGAGCTCGTGGAATGAACAGTTGCCGTTAATCGAGTTTGCTTACAATAATAGCTATCAAGCCTCGATTGAAATGGCCCCTTATGAAGCTCTGTATGGACGTAAGTGTCGATCACCGTTGTTCTTTGATTTGGAGGAATGGAATTGGACCAAACAAGAGGGAATTAAAAGAGGAGAAAAGAAGGAAAAACCCTCTAAGGCTATACAAGAGGCTATTGATAAGGTTCAGATGATTAGACAACGGATGAAGGCTGCTCAGGATCGACAAAAGAGTTATGCAGATCTTCGGAGGAAGAATTTGGAATTTGAGATTGGAGATAGGGTTTTCTTAAAGGCTTCCCCACGAAAAGGGTTCTCAAGGATTGGACGGGGAGGAAAGTTAAACCCTCGGTATATGGGACCGTATGAGATTTTGGAGAAGATTGGGGATACGGCCTATCGTTTAGATTTGCCTCCGAGTTTGACTGGAATCCATAACGTGTTTCATGTCTCACAGCTCCGAAAATACTATCGAGATGAGTCCGAGGTTCTACCAGTTGAAGAAGTGGAATTAGAACCGGATCTTACCTTCGTTCAGAAGCCGATTAAGATATTGGATCGAAAGTTTCAGGAACTTCGAAATCGGCGTATTCCACTAGTCAAGGTTCTTTGGAGAAGTGATAAAACCGAAGAGGCTACGTGGGAAACGGAGGATAAGATGAAAAGGTTTCACCCCGAGCTGTTTCCGAGCGAGCAGTGAATCCGAGGACGGATTCTTTTAAGGGGGAGAGATTGTAACGCCCCGATCTCTCGGACGTAAAGGTACAATGTATGTGTTTACTAATTTGCGCGAATTAATTGTTTTTACGTGTTTTATATTTAATTTTATTATGATTGTTATTATTTTATTATATTATATTATAATATTTTATTCTAATATTATTAATTATATATATATATTTCGTATTATATATATATATGTATATATGTTTAATTATTATATTATTAAATTAATGATTATGCTAATTATATGTTATGTTAATTAATCATGGTTTAATTAATTATTTATATATGTATATAATTATAAGTAGATAAATATATTTATGCATGAATTTCAAATTTTGCATGGGAATTAATATGCATGCATGCAAATTATATTTGTGCATGGGAAATTTTATACATTTTGCATGAATTGCATGATTAGGTTTGTTCGTTTATTTTGTGCTTCGTTCTTATATGATATGATATCTAATTGCCACGATTTTGTAATATGTTGTACATATATGTGTTATGAACATGATTTTATGCTCAATTTATGATTTTGAATTCATTTGTTATGTTAACGAATTAAATTTCAATTGAGGAACCAAAACGGGAGCTAACGAGCACTTAGCATACCCTTGGTTCCGAATTTAATATCTTGAGCTCGGGAACTCGGATTCGAGTTCCGTCAAATCTGCTGAACTCGTAACGAAGATTCGAGTTTAGTAAACCTAGCCTTACATTTTTCCTAAGTCGTTTGAACCTTCGAATTTCAACCGAAAAACGAATCGGCGACCAACATGACCTTGTTGCACTAAATCAGCCATATCTTGCCCAAACCATAACCAAATTAACCATGGTTGGATTCTTTGAAACCCTAACTCAACCCTTTACCATGACATGATAAGCCCTAACCGAGATTATCCCCTCACAATGCCCAAAACTTAGCCAAAGTTTCTGTTCTGAATTCCAGACCCGTAACCCTTCAAGCTTTGGAGATTTTGGAGCTCAAATCTCATCCAAACTTCAACCAATCATCAAGGTAAGCTTAGGGTTGTGTAATATGATTAATTCTGAGCATTTTCATCTTTTCATTCATGATTTTTAAGCATGATTTCTCGATTTTCTGGGCAATTTCCGAAATGAAGGTTTTTGGACAAATTTATGATCTTCTTTGATTCTTAACGGTTTTGATCGATTCCAAGCATGAGAATGATTGTTTTGACATCCTCATCTCATTTATGATCATTGATTTCGTGGTTGTTGAGGAATTTATGATATATCATTTATGACAATTTTCAGAAATCTCACTTGAAGGTCACATATGTCTTCTCTTCTTTGTTGATCACTTTTGGAACTGATTATATGTTGAATATATGAAATTTTGCTGCACATTTGATGGACTTTTGGACTTGAATGAAATCAGAGTGGTTGAGTTCAGTCTTGCCCTGTTTTCTTCGCGGTTGCTCTGTTTTTTTTTTCACGCCGGAATTGCTGTCAATTTGCTGAGATTCTTTCATGTTGTTGCTGTCCATTTTCATGTCCTTTTAGCATGTATTCTTGTTGAGTTCTTGCAGCAATTTGGACCTTGTAATGTGCTTTTGTTGCTTTCTTTCTTGCTGGGATTTTCTTGCTCTGTTTCTGCACTTTTCTGCTGCGTTTAGAGGCTGTTGCTGCTGCTGTCACGGGCGTGTCATTTCTCCTCGTTCCAGTGGGGAACGGGGGTGCAGAATGGTCTGGACTTGCTGTACCGAGACACGGGGGTGTCTCGGTATAAGCTTTGTGGGAGACACGGGGGTGTCACCTATTTTTCCAAGCTTTTCCTGCGTTTCTTTAAACTGCTTCTGCTGCTGTTGCTGATATATATATATGCTTGATGTGCAGTGTGTGTGTGTTGCATGCATGGGAGTGGTGTGGTGTGTGCATGGGTTTCATTTCATTTGCATGCATGTGTGAAATATATAGTATATATTTATACATTTATGCATGCATGTGTGTGTGTGTTTGTACGTGTAATATATTTATTGTGCATGCATGGGTGTGTGCATGTGTGTACGTGATTATATATGTATATATTATATATATAGTATATTATATTATATTATATTATATATATTTATTATATATTTTAATTATTATTTGATTTAATTTAATTATTGAAATTAATTGAATTCTATTTCGCGTATTTATTCTACTGACTTTTGATTGAACGTTTTATTTATTCTATCCCTATATGTGAATATGAATATTATATGTGTTATGCTTATTAATTGAATGTTAGATTAATTAATATGCATTATGAATTTATGAAATTGACTGAAATATATGAGTGAATGCATGGTTATATGTTTTAAATTTATTAATCGTGCACATGAACATTTTTATGATATAACATGATCATTTATGCATTCATGTCATATGCACTTCATTGCCGAGCGTCATATGTGGTTAGTGAGTCTCATACCTTTTCTTTTGCACAGATTCGGGTTTGGTCGGAGACGAGGGCGAGCCTTGAGACGCTTGTGCCTTTATTTCTGCTTTGATTAAGGTGGGTTTTTCTTCTATTAGTTAAAACAACCTTATATATTCCTTATGTGCAAAGTTTTAAGCCAAAATCGTATATATATTTATATCGAGTCATTTCGGGTAAATCATTTCAAACGTATGACCCCTTTCTTTTAATTATGAACCCTACCTTATGTTTGGCGAGATATTTATGATTTATGATTGCACGGGCCCCGGGACTTAGTGTATGTGGCTAACCGAGGAAGCAAGGGCTGACGGGGATCCCATATACTAGTTCCAACCAAACTACGGTGATACCGGCCCTCGCTAGGAGTTTTAGCGGGGAATGGGAGCTGAGTGCCCTTGGGGGATTCATGTACCCCCATTGGCCTATGTATGAACCGGTGGCCGGGTCTTGCAAGCCCGTCCACGACCCGGAGGAAAAAGGGATATATGAATGATTATGATCATATATTTATGAGCACAAAAGATTTATGTGTGTTAATGAATTATTGAATAATTAATTATGATCACACGAGGAGTAGGTTGGAGATTGTGCACGCCCACTCGCCGGGCCATAAACCCTTATGAACATTTATGAACAATTATGAATGAATATGAACGTCGTAATCCCGTTGATGTTTCCTTTTTGTTTTTAACCACTTGGTAAAATCTTACTAAACTTCACACGGGATTAGGGCTTGCATGTAGGTGTTTAATTTACGCAATATTATATATTTATGCCCCATTTTTATACCCACCAGTCTCTTTTAGACTGAACCCGGTTGTTTTCAGTGGTTTTGTGCAGGAATAGGAGTGCTAGGCGGGAATACAAGTCGTCTAGGTCTTGCATTTATGTTTAGCACTTCCTTATGACTCATATTCATACTCTCATTGGTATTTTGTGTATGATTATAGTTTTAGTTTGGAGCGTTATGATTTTTGTAGGCCGTGAGTGCCGTTGAATTATGGAATACTTTTGTATATCTATTTTTGGAGCTTGGTGGCTCATTATATATGCTATGTTATTCTTGCTTCCGCGAATTTTATTTAACTCTGATTTTATGATTCTTGCACTGATTGGTTTAAGGGTTAGTCCCGCCTAGCATAGCGTGTGTGTTGTGTCCCCGTTCGCCGTGGATTTGGCACGTGTCTGGACTTCCATTTCATACACGGGTCGGGTCCCGGTGCGGGGGATGTGGTACCTAACGCTCGGGTGCTACATCCTTATGTGTGGTACCTAACGCTCGGGTGCTACATCCTTATGTGGTATCAGAGCCTAGGGTTGCAAAACCCGGGCTCTAGTGTCGTGTTGAGTCAGTTAGGTCGTTCGGCTTTAGGAATAATTTGTCAATGTGTTGCATATGCATTATTTACGTGCTTGTGTGTTTTAAATCTTGAAATTTGATCGAATTGCTTGCACTTGCATGCATGGACTAAAAATAGCATGCATTTCAGTGTTTCTTGAACAGAATGCCTCCGCGTAGACACCGTGAGAGATCTCCAGGACATCGTCGTCATCACAATCGATCTCCTACGCCTCCACCCCAACCACAAGCACCACCTATGGACATGGGAAATTTTATGGAAGCGGTTTTCAACTATGTAGAGCATCGGAGAGCTCAAGCTCCCCCACCACAACAGGCAGAACAACAAGCTCCTCTACCAAATCATAATAATAGAGATCCTCATGGGGTGTTTCTGAGTTACAACCCCCCTCGGTTTTCTGGTTCTATTGACGATGCGGTCTCGGAGGGATAGTTGATTAGATTGGAAAGGATATTTGGGGTCCGACAGTTCAGTACGCAAGAGAAGGCTCAATTTGCTGTCTTCCAACTCGATGGGGATGCATATGAATGGTGGGAACGAACAAGAGAGAAGCTTGAAGTCGATGAAGAGGAGGTAACTTGGGAAGTTTTCAAGAGAGAATTTCGGGAATGCTTCGTACCGGAAGTGGTAAGAGAGAGGAAGGAGCAAGAATTCATGGAATTAAAGCAAGGTACTCGTACGGTGACTCAATACCTTGCCGTATTCAATAGACTTGGGAAATATGCTCCTCATGTCACCCGGGATGAGAAGAGGAAAGCAAGGAAATTCATAGCGGGATTGAGACAGGACTTGAGACACGGACAAGCGGGGCACAACTTCGAGTCATTTGCCGACACCGTGCAAAGGGCCTTGGTTCAAGAGGAGGAATTCAAGAAGAAGGATCCGATGTTTAGAGCTCCTATGGGAAGAGGATCCGGATCGAATTCGGGAAAGAGGCCGATGATTCAAGCTAGTCCACCTCCTAAGGGTCCGTTTAAGAAGCCTAGGTTTGGAGGGCAAGGTTCCCAGGCCGTACCGACTCGACCAAAGGCTCTACCTATAGCTCCGGCACCTACAAATTCACGCCCGGATGTACCTCCATGTATGCATTGCGGGGGACCGACTCATACCTACAATAATTGTCGGAGAAGGTTGAACTTGTGCCTCATATGTGGGAAAGGTGATCATATGGCGGAGACATGTCCCTTCAAGAACCCCGGATTTCAGAAAGGAACTCAAAGGCCAATGATTCAAGCTCGTGCTTACGCCCTCGAGGGTGAGGAGCAAGATGCAGAGATTGATCCCACAGCCGTGGTAGAAGGTACCCTATGCATACATAACATGAGCATTCATGCACTCTTTGATCCGGGTGCCACGCATTCCTTTATTTCTTGTGATATAGTTGCCACTCTCTGCTTGCCTGTTATCTGCCTTTCTTCTTATTATTTGGTGAGTTCGCCACTTGGAGGGAGTCTTCAGACAGATCAGTTGGTTCGGGAGTGTTCGGTTTTGATTGAAGGGAGAGAGTATCCGGCTGATTTAATTGTTATGCCCATGAAGAGGTATGGAGTTATCTTGGGTATGGACTGGTTGTTCAGGCATCGGGCCAATGTCGATTGTTTTGCGAAGAAGGTGATTTTGGGGAAAGAATTGGTGATTGGTAGTGGATCAAGAACGGTATCTCTCTTGTCTTATATGGAAGCTCATAAGTTGATGAGAGAAGGAGCAACGGGATTTATTGCTTACCTTCTTAATAGGCCAAAAGATCAAGTTAAGTTGGAGGATACCGCGGTTGTTAAGGATTTCTCTGATGTGTTTCCGGAGAATTTGAGTTCTCTACCACCCGACCGTGAGATCGAGTTTGTTATTGACTTACATCCAGGATCCACACCGTATTCTAAGACTCCGTATCGGATGGCACCGGCCGAGTTGAAAGAATTAAAGATTCAATTGGAGGAATTGCTCGAAGTTGGATATATTCGGCCAAGTTCGTCACCTTGGGGTGCTCCGGTTCTCTTTGTTAAGAAAAAGGATGGAACCTTAAGAATGTGTATAGATTACCGGGAGCTTAATCGGATGACTGTAAAGAATAAGTATCCTTTGCCCCATATTGAGGATTTATTTGACATGTTACAAGGATCGGGGGTTTACTCAAAATTGGACTTGAGACAAGGATATTATCAATTGAAGATCCGGGAAGAGGATATTCCGAAGACGGGATTTAACACCCGGTATGGACACTACGAGTTCGTAGTGATGCCTTTTGGATTGACTAATGCTCCGGCTGCTTTTATGGATATGATGCATGAATTTTCCGGCCTTATTTGGATAAGTTTGTGGTAATTTTCATCGATGACATCTTGGTTTATTCGAGAACTCCGGAGGATCATGCAAGGCATCTCAGAATTGTGTTGGAGACCTTAAGGGAACATCGGTTGTATGCTAAGTTTAGCAAATGTGAGTTCTGGATTGATCGGGTAGCATTTCTGGGTCATATTATTTCAAGGAAAGGTTTAGAAGTAGACCCTTCTAAGATTGAGACGGTTATTCAATGGCAAAGCCCGAAAAATGCTTCAGAAATAAGGAGTTTCTTGGGCTTGGCAGGCTACTATCGAAGATTCGTTCAGGATTTCTCAAAGATTGCGGCTCCTTTAACCCGATTGACTAAAAAAGCGGTTAAGTTTGAGTGGGACGAGGCATGTGAATCTAGTTTCCAACTTCTAAAGGAGAAGTTGACCACCGCTCCTGTATTAGCACTTCCCGAAGGTACAGAGGGATATACAGTTTATACGGACGCCTCAAAGGAAGGGTTGGGATGTGTGTTGATGCAGAATGGAAGAGTGATCGCCTATGCCTCAAGGAAACTGAAAGAGCATGAACAGAACTACCCCACTCACGATTTAGAATTAGCGGCAGTGATCTTAGCTTTGGGTAAGTGGAGACACTATCTTTATGGAATCTCATTCGAGGTCTTCTCCGATCACAAGAGCCTCCAATACTTATTCTCGCAAAAGGAATTGAATAAGAGACAACGGCGTTGGATGGAACTTCTGGCGGATTATGAGTGTACAATCCGATACCATCCCGGCAAAGCCAATTTGGTCGCGGATGCGCTTAGTCGGAAAGCTAGCGTGTCCAATGTGAAAGTGGAGATTGGAGATGAGAATGAGTTGTTCAAGCTGAGGGCTAGTGTTCGGAATATCACGGTTCAACCAGATCTTAAACAAAGATTATTTGATGCTCAGAGGATTGATCCCGAAGTTCAGAAATTAGCGGAGAAAGCTCGAGCTGATTCAGAGTGTCCGTTTGGGTTTGATGATACGGGACTTCTAAGATTCAAGAATAGAGTTGTTGTCCCGGAAGAATTAAAAAGGATTATTCTTGAGGAAGCCCATCGGTCAGGTTATTCGATACATCCCGGAGGGAACAAAATGTATAAGGATCTTAAGCAATTCTATTGGTGGAATGGATTGAAACGGGATGTGATCGACTTCGTGAAACACTGCATGACTTGTCAAGTGGTAAAGGCAGAACATCAAAAGCCATCGGGGCTACTTCAACCATTGCCTATCCCGGAATGGAAATGGGAACAAATAGCTATGGATTTTGTTTCGGGATTACCAAAAGTGAGAGGAGGTTTTGATGGAATTTGGGTTATTGTGGACAGATTGACAAAATCAGCTCATTTTCTGGCTATCAGAATGTCCGATAAAGTGAGTAAAATTGGCCAAGAGGTATAATGATGAGATTGTCAGGCTTCATGGTGTACCTGTTAGCATTGTCTCGGATCGGGATCCCAGATTTACTTCACGATTATGGCAAGGATTACAGAAGTGTTTGGGAACAAGGCTTCAATTCAGCACAGCTTTCCATCCTCAGACCGACGGACAATCAGAAAGGTTAATTAAGTATCTGGAGGATTTGTTGAGAGCATGTGCATTGGACTTTCAGAGCTCGTGGAATGAACAGTTGCCGTTAATCGAGTTTGCTTACAATAATAGCTATCAAGCCTCGATTGAAATGGCCCCTTATGAAGCTCTGTATGGACGTAAGTGTCGATCACCGTTGTTCTTTGATTTGGAGGAATGGAATTGGACCAAACAAGAGGGAATTAAAAGAGGAGAAAAGAAGGAAAAACCCTCTAAGGCTATACAAGAGGCTATTGATAAGGTTCAGATGATTAGACAACGGATGAAGGCTGCTCAGGATCGACAAAAGAGTTATGCAGATCTTCGGAGGAAGAATTTGGAATTTGAGATTGGAGATAGGGTTTTCTTAAAGGCTTCCCCACGAAAAGGGTTCTCAAGGATTGGACGGGGAGGAAAGTTAAACCCTCGGTATATGGGACCGTATGAGATTTTGGAGAAGATTGGGGATACGGCCTATCGTTTAGATTTGCCTCCGAGTTTGACTGGAATCCATAACGTGTTTCATGTCTCACAGCTCCGAAAATACTATCGAGATGAGTCCGAGGTTCTACCAGTTGAAGAAGTGGAATTAGAACCGGATCTTACCTTCGTTCAGAAGCCGATTAAGATATTGGATCGAAAGTTTCAGGAACTTCGAAATCGGCGTATTCCACTAGTCAAGGTTCTTTGGAGAAGTGATAAAACCGAAGAGGCTACGTGGGAAACGGAGGATAAGATGAAAAGGTTTCACCTCGAGCTGTTTCCGAGCGAGCAGTGAATCCGAGGACGGATTCTTTTAAGGGGGAGAGATTGTAACGCCCCGATCTCTCGGACGTAAAGGTACAATGTATGTGTTTACTAATTTGCGCGAATTAATTGTTTTTACGTGTTTTATATTTAATTTTATTATGATTGTTATTATTTTATTATATTATATTATAATATTTTATTCTAATATTATTAATTATATATATATATTTCGTATTATATATATATATGTATATATGTTTAATTATTATATTATTAAATTAATGATTATGCTAATTATATGTTATGTTAATTAATCATGGTTTAATTAATTATTTATATATGTATATAATTATACGTAGATAAATATATTTATGCATGAATTTCAAATTTTGCATGGGAATTAATATGCATGCATGCAAATTATATTTGTGCATGGGAAATTTTATACATTTTGCATGAATTGCATGATTAGGTTTGTTCGTTTATTTTGTGCTTCGTTCTTATATGATATGATATCTAATTGCCACGATTTTGTAATATGTTGTACATATATGTGTTATGAACATGATTTTACGCTCAATTTATGATTTTGAATTCATTTGTTATGTTAACGAATTAAATTTCAATTGAGGAACCAAAACGGGAGCTAACGAGCACTTAGCATACCCTTGGTTCCGAATTTAATATCTTGAGCTCGGGAACTCGGATTCGAGTTCCGTCAAATCCGCTGAACTCGTAACGAAGATTCGAGTTTAGTAAACCTAGCCTTACATTTTTCCTAAGTCGTTTGAACCTTCGAATTTCAACCGAAAAACGAATCGGCGACCAACATGACCTTGTTGCACTAAATCAGCCATATCTTGCCCAAACCATAACCAAATTAACCATGGTTGGATTCTTTGAAACCCTAACTCAACCCTTTACCATGACATGATAAGCCCTAACCGAGATTATCCCCTCACAATGCCCAAAACTTAGCCAAAGTTTCTGTTCTGAATTCCAGACCCGTAACCCTTCAAGCTTTGGAGATTTTGGAGCTCAAATCTCATCCAAACTTCAACCAATCATCAAGGTAAGCTTAGGGTTGTGTAATATGATTAATTCTGAGCATTTTCATCTTTTCATTCATGATTTTTAAGCATGATTTCTCGATTTTCTGGGCAATTTCCGAAATGAAGGTTTTTGGACAAATTTATGATCTTCTTTGATTCTTAACGGTTTTGATCGATTCCAAGCATGAGAATGATTGTTTTGACATCCTCATCTCATTTATGATCATTGATTTCGTGGTTGTTGAGGAATTTATGATATATCATTTATGACAATTTTCAGAAATCTCACTTGAAGGTCACGTATGTCTTCTCTTCTTTGTTGATCACTTTTGGAACTGATTATGTGTTGAATATATGATATTTTGCTGCACATTTGATGGACTTTTGGACTTGAATGAAATCGGAGTGGTTGAGTTCAGTCTTGCCCTGTTTTCTTCGCGGTTGCTCTGTTTTTTTTTTCACGCCGGAATTGCTGTCAATTTGCTGAGATTCTTTCATGTTGTTGCTGTCCATTTTCATGGCCTTTTAGCATGTATTCTTGTTGAGTTCTTGCAGCAATTTGGACCTTGTAATGTGCTTTTGTTGCTTTCTTTCTTGCTGGGATTTTCTTGCTCTGTTTCTGCACTTTTCTGCTGCGTTTAGAGGCTGTTGCTGCTGCTGTCACGGGCGTGTCATTTCTCCTCGTTCCAGCGGGGAACGGGGGTGCAGAATGGTCTGGACTTGCTGTACCGAGACACGGGGGTGTCTCGGTATAAGCTTTGTGGGAGACACGGGGGTGTCACCTATTTTTCCAAGCTTTTCCTGCGTTTCTTTAAACTGCTTCTGCTGCTGTTGCTGATATATATATATGCTTGATGTGCA
This sequence comes from Lantana camara, assembly GCA_037501455.1. NCBI lineage: Eukaryota > Viridiplantae > Streptophyta > Magnoliopsida > Lamiales > Verbenaceae > Lantana > Lantana camara. The sequence continues at coordinate 60,163,331 of CM074858.1, forward strand.
GTGTGTGTGTGTTGCATGCATGGGAGTGGTGTGGTGTGTGCATGGGTTTCATTTCATTTGCATGCATGTGTGAAATATATAGTATATATTTATACATTTATGCATGCATGTGTGTGTGTGTGTTTGTACGTGTAATATATTTATTGTGCATGCATGGGTGTGTGCATGTGTGTACGTGATTATATATGTATATATTATATATATAGTATATTATATTATATTATATTATATATATTTATTATATATTTTAATTATTATTTGATTTAATTTAATTATTGAAATTAATTGAATTCTATTTCGCGTATTTATTCTACTGACTTTTGATTGAACGTTTTATTTATTCTATCCCTATATGTGAATATGAATATTATATGTGTTATGCTTATTAATTGAATGTTAGATTAATTAATATACATTATGAGTTTATGAAATTGACTGAAATATATGAGTGAATGCATGGTTATATGTTTTAAATTTATTAATCGTGCACATGAACATTTTTATGATATAACATGATCATTTATGCATTCATGTCATATGCACTTCATTGCCGAGCGTCATATGTGGTTAGTGAGTCTCATACCTTTTCTTTTGCACAGATTCGGGTTTGGTCGGAGACGAGGGCGAGCCTTGAGACGCTTGTGCCTTTATTTCTGCTTTGATTAAGGTGGGTTTTTCTTCTATTAGTTAAAACAACCTTATATATTCCTTATGTGCAAAGTTTTAAGCCAAAATCGTATATATATTTATATCGAGTCATTTCGGGTAAATCATTTCAAACGTATGACCCCTTTCTTTTAATTATGAACCCTACCTTATGTTTGGCGAGATATTTATGATTTATGATTGCACGGGCCCCGGGACTTAGTGTATGTGGCTAACCGAGGAAGCAAGGGCTGACGGGGATCCCATATACTAGTTCCAACCAAACTACGGTGATACCGGCCCTCGCTAGGAGTTTTAGCGGGGAATGGGAGCTGAGTGCCCTTGGGGGATTCATGTACCCCCATTGGCCTATGTATGAACCGGTGGCCGGGTCTTGCAAGCCCGTCCACCACCCGGAGGAAAAAGGGATATATGAATGATTATGATCATATATTTATGAGCACAAAAGATTTATGTGTGTTAATGAATTATTGAATAATTAATTATGATCACACGAGGAGTAGGTTGGAGATTGTGCACGCCCACTCGCCGGGCCATAAACCCTTATGAACATTTATGAACAATTATGAATGAATATGAACGTCGTAATCCCGTTGATGTTTCCTTTTTGTTTTTAACCACTTGGTAAAATCTTACTAAACTTCACACGGGATTAGGGCTTGCATGTAGGTGTTTAATTTACGCAATATTATATATTTATGCCCCGTTTTTATACCCACCAGTCTCTTTTAGACTGAACCCGGTTGTTTTCAGTTGTTTTGTGCAGGAATAGGAGTGCTAGGCGGGAATACAAGTCGTCTAGGTCTTGCATTTATGTTTAGCACTTCCTTATGACTCATATTCATACTCTCATTGGTATTTTGTGTATGATTATAGTTTTAGTTTGGAGCGTTATGATTTTTGTAGGCCGTGAGTGCCGTTGAATTATGGAATACTTTTGTATATCTATTTTTGGAGCTTGGTGGCTCATTGTATATGCTATGTTATTCTTGCTTCCGCGAATTTTATTTAACTCTGATTTTATGATTCTTGCACTGATTGGTTTAAGGGTTAGTCCCGCCTAGCATAGCGTGTGTGTTGTGTCCCCGTTCGCCGTGGATTTGGCACGTGTCTGGACTTCCATTTCATACACGGGTCGGGTCCCGGTGCGGGGGATGTGGTACCTAACGCTCGGGTGCTACAGTGAGTGCATTAACCCCTCACTCAGTCGAGTTAAGACTGACCCCTCCCCTTTTACTTTTAGTTTGCAGGTTTTGCTTGGAGTTCGTGCTAGGCGGAGTGTGTCGGTCTTTTGGAGTCTGTTCTGAGTCTTTGGCTAGTAGGTGGTCTTGCATTCACATTTCTTTCATTTGGCTTATGTATAAGATATGTTTGTATATGTTGTTTGGAATTTATATATGAATTGATATGTATATTTCGGGACAGGTTAGGACAGGTTTGCTTGGATTAGTTGAATCCGTTGGATTTATAATTATTGTTTGATATTCGGGATTAGGTATTTATGCTAGTTGAACCCGTCAACTGTTTATGTATGTTTGATTGTTGTATGACTTATTTCGCTTCCGCATTCTTGTTATGGTTTGAGTTTTGCTTTCAGGGTCTAAGTTCCACCTAGCCTTGGTGTGAGTCTGTCAGTCTCCCGTTCGCCACTGTTTGGTTCATGTACGGACTTCCCATTTCTTATGTGGATCGGACTTTGGTGCAGGGGATGTGGTGACCCACAGTGCGGGTGCTACACCAATAATGAAACTTTGAAGAAATTTCATGTAATGATAACATATTTCTCCACATCACATTTGATCACTTTGGGAGCTTGTTTAAGTGTTGTTTTAGAGTTGTTTTATTGCATATATGTTGCCATTTCGTACCTGGGCATGTTGGTTGAGGTTTGGCATGGATTATACTCTATTCTCGTTGCGTTTTGTCGCTTGACAATGAAGGTCGCGGCCGCGACTGCAATTAGTGTTAAAACGGTAGCGGCCGCGACTCATTCACAAGTTTTGAATCTCAGCTCGAGGTCACGCTCGCAACCTGATTTAGTTCAATTTTTGTTGCTCCCACTACCCCATTTTGGCCATGTTTTGAGTTGTAAGAAAATTGGAGGAAAAATTGGCGAAAAATGGGGTAGCGGCCGCTACCATTTCATGAAGAAAATGGGTCGCGGCCGCGACCACTGCACTTTCTGCATGGAATTTCGAAATTCAAACTCAATTTGCATGGTTTCCTTGGATCGTTTTTGGTTCATACACTTCATTAACATGTCATATAATGTGTTATCTTGTATGTTATGAATTTTTATGATTTTTGGTGGAATATTTTCCGAGTTATGCTTCAATGTGTCAACTTTGCTCCAATATGTGCATGGTTGGGTCTTTGCCATCAATATGAACCCTAAATGGTTATTTATTTCTCCTTTTATGACTTGTATGGTATGTATACATGTAATACTACGTGTTAGGATCATTGTTTGAATTTCTTGAATTGAATTGGTATGATATATGGAAGATATGAATTTGTATGGATATGAACGCTTCATGTGATGAATGGAATGCTAGTATACGTGCCTTTAAGGCATTAATCGTGCACACGAATTGTAACGCCCCGATTTCTCGGACGTAAAGGTAGGACGTATGTGTTTACCTATTTGCGCGAATTAATTGTTTTTACGTGTTTATATTTAATTTTATAATAATTGTTATTATTTTATTATATTATATTATATTATTTTAATATTAGTAATTATATATATATATATGTCTCGTATATATATGTATAATTATATATGTTTAATTATTATTATTATTAATTTAATGATTATGCTAATTATATGTTATGTTAATTAATCATGTTTAATTAATTACTTAATAATATATATATTGTATATATATACTATACGTGGATATATGCATGCATGGAGTTTGTTATATATGCATGAGAAAATATATTTATGCATGAAGATTTTAAATATGCATGCAAATTAATATAAATTTTTGCATGAAAATCAGAATTTTTGCATGGAAATTGCATGAAGATCATATTTTTACATGAACATTTGCATGAAGTGCATGATTTAGCTTTGTTATTAATTTTGTGCTTCGTTCTTATATGATATGATATCAAATTGCTACGATTTTGTAATATGTCGTACATATGTGTGTTATGAACATGATCTTATGCTCAAATTATATTTTTGAATTCATTTGCTATGTTAACGAATTTAATTTCATTTAAGGAACCAAAACGGGGGCTAACGAGCACTTAGCGTACCCTTGGTTCCGAATTTAATATCTTGAGCTCGGGAACTCGGATTCGAGTTTCGTCAACTCCGCTGAACTCGTAACGAATATTCGAGTTTAGTAAACTTAGCCTTATAATTTTCCTAATTCATTTGAAACTCCGAAATCCAACCGAAAAACGAATCGGCGACCAACATGACCTTGCTACACTAATTCATCCATAACTTGGCCAAACCACAACCAAATTAACCATGGTTTAATTCCTTTTAACCCTAACTCAACCATCTATCTAGATATTTCAAGCTTTGACCGAGATAACCTTCATACCCTCCCCAAAACTCAGCAAAAGCTACTGCCTCTCCCTCCAGTCCCGAAACCCTTCTTCATTTGGAGATTTTGGAGCTCAAATCTTCTCCAAACTTCAACCAATCATCAAGGTAAGCTTAGGGTTGTATTGTATGATTAATTCTGATCATTTCCATCTTCTCATTCATGAAGTTGAGCATGGTTTTCTCATTTCTGGACATTTTTCCCGAAAATGGAGTTTTTGTACAAATTCTTGATCTCTTTTGATTCTCAACGGTTTTGATCAATTCCAAGCCTGAGATTAATTGTTTTAACATCCTCATATCAATTATGATCTTTGCTTTCATGTTTGTTGAGATATATATGAGATATCACTTATGAAATTTTGAGAAAATTCCACTTGAAGGTCGCGTGTGCTTCCATTCCTTGACTGATCTCTTTTGGAATTGATTTGTGTGTTCTTCTGGAGTCTTTTGCTGCATATTTGTGACCTTATCACACCCTGAACATGTTGGTTGTAGAGTGTTTGGTTGTGACTCTGTTTTCCGGCGGGTATACCCTGTTTTTGGCGTAAGGAATTGCTGTCAATTTGCTGCGTTTCCTTCCTCCTTTTTACTGTCCATTTTAGTGGTTATGTGGTGTGTATTCTTGTTGAAGTGTAGCAGCAATTTGTACCTTGTATAGCTGCTTGTGTTGCCTTCTTTCTTCTTGGAATTGGTTGCTCTGTTTCTGCGTAATTCTGCTGTCAACGAGAGTCTGCTGCTGTTGCTGTCACGGGCGTGTCCCTTCTCCTCCTTCCAGCGAGTCACGGGGGTGCTGCAGGGCCTGAACTTGCTGTACCGAGACACGGGGGTGTCTCGGTCCAAGCTTTGTGGGTGACACCCCCGTGTCACCCCGTTTTTCTTCAACTGTACCTGCGTCTTCTTCTTCTTTCCTGCGTGCGCGTTGCTGCTGTTTTGCTGGGCTGCTGGATAGTTGTGCTGTGAGAGTGTGTGTTGCATGCTTGGCTGTGAGTTGTGAGTTGTGCATGCATGGCTTTGTGCTTGTATTTTCATGCTTGTGTATATTATGTATAAATATATATATGTTTGTGCGTGTGCATGCATGGGAGTGCTCTTGTGTGTGCATGGTGTTGTGGTCATATTTGCATGCATGTTGTATATAATGTATAGTATAGATATATTCATGCATGTAATATATGATATATGTTAGCATGCATGGGGTGTGTTTGAGGGTGTGTACGTGTATATATGTATACATTATATATATATTGTATATATTATATATCATATGTTATTATATATGATTATATAACTATTAGATTGTTATATATATTTATTATATATTTAAATATTATTTGATTTAATTTAATTAATGAAATTAATTGAATTCCATTTCGCGTATTTAATTATCGACTTTTGATTGAACGTTTTATTTATTCTATTCCTAAAGGTGAATATGCATATAATATGTGTTATGCTTCTTAAATGAATTTTAGATTAATTGATATGCATTATGAATTTATGAATTTATGAATATTATGAATGATTTGAAATTATGAAATTTATATGAATTTATGAAGATTATATGAATGTTATGAATTTACGAAATTATGAAATCAAATGAAACATATGAATGAATGATTTGAATTATATGTTTTAAATTTATTAATCGTGCACATGAACATTTTTATAATATAACATGATCATTTATGCATTCATGTCATATTCACTTCATCGCCGAGCGTCATATGTGGTCATTGCGTCTCATACCTTTTCTTTTGCACAGATTCGGGTTTGGTCGGAGACGAGGGCGAGCATTGAGACGCTTGTGCCTTTATTTTGCTTTGGTAAAGGTGGGTTTTTCTTCTATTAGTTAAAACAACCCTGTAAATCCCTTATGTGCAAAGTTTTAAGCCAAAATAATATATTTATATAAATCGAGTCATTTTGAGTAAATGATTTCAAACGTATGACCCTTTTTATTATGAAACCCTACCTTATGTTTTGGCGAGATTGTATGGATGTTATGTTCACGGGCCCCGGGACTTAGTATATGTGGCTAACCGAGGAAGCAAGGGCTGACGGGGATCCCATATACTAGTTCCAACCAAACTACGGTGATACCGGCCCTCGCTAGGAGGTTTAGCGAGGAATGGGAGCTGCGTGCCCTTGGGGGATTCATGTACCCCCATTGGCCTATGTATTTATCGGTGGTCAGGTCTAGCTAACTTGTCCACCACCCGGAGGAAGAAGGTGTATATGTATGATTATGATCATTTTTGTATGTGCACGAAAGATATGTGTGATAACCAATAATTATGATATGATTACACGAGGAGAAGGTTGGAGATTGTGCACGCTCACTCGCCGAGCTTAAACCCTTATGAACAATTATGAATGAAAATGATCGTCGTAATCCCGTTGATGTTTTCTATTGTTTTAACCACTTGGTAAATTTTATCAAACTTCACACGGGATTAGGGCTTGCATGTATGTGTTTAATTTACGCGATATTATATATCTTATGCCCCGATTTTATACCCACCAGTCTCTTTTAGACTGAACCCGGTTGTTTTCAGCTGTTTTGTGCAGGTATAGGAGTGCTAGGCGGGAATACAAGTCGTCTAGGTCTTGCATTTATGTTTAGCACTTCTTTTCAGTCTCATATTCATTTTCTTGTGCTACTTTTGTATTTAATCATAGTTTAGACTGGAGCGTTATGATTTTTGTAGGCCGTGAGTGCCGTTGGATATTCGAATGCTCTTGTATATCCATTTTTGGAGCTTGTTAGCTCATTGTAAATATGTTATGTAGTTCTTGCTTCCGCATTCTATTTTAACTCTGATTTTATGATTCCTGCACTGATTGGTTCAAGGGTTAGTCCCGCCTAGCATAGCGTGTGTGTTGTGTCCCCGTTCGCCGCGGATTCGGCACGTGTATGGACTTCCATTTCATATACGGGTCGGGTCTCGGTGCGGGGGATGTGGTACCTTACGCTCGGGTGCTACACGAATATCTCCATGACACAATATCACCTCTTATGCATATCATATCATATGCATTTCATTGTCGAGCGTCTTATATGGTCATTTTGAGTCTCATACCTTTTCTTTTGCACAGATTTGGGTACGGTCGCAGACGGAGGCGAGCCTTGAGCTACTTGTGCCTCTCTTTTGATTTTAAAAAGGTGGGTTTCTTTTCTATTAGATAAAACAACCCTATATACATCTAATGTGTAAAATTTTAGGAGAAAATGAATATTATACGTATATAGAGTCTTTTCTTGAGTAAATGATTATAAACGTAAACCCTTCTTTTATGAATTCCTACCCTTTGATTTTGGTGAGTGCGTGATATGAATTGAACACGGGCCCAAGGACTTAGTGTATGTGGCTATCTGGGGAGGCAAAGGCCAACGGGGATCCCATGTAGTAGTTCCAACCAATTACGGCGAATACCGACCTCGTCAAGGAGTTTTGATGAGGAAAGGCTAACCGGGCGGTGAGGATTCATGTACCTCACTTGCCACATTGATATGTTTAGGTGGTCGGGCCTTACAAACCCGTCCACCACCCGGAGGAAGAAGGTGTATATGTATGATTACGATCATGTTATGTATGAGCATGAAAGAATTATGTGTGATAATGAATAAGTAATGTTTTGATTACACGAGGCGTTGGATGGAGATTATGCACCCCCACTCGTCGGGCCATAAAACCATATGAACAATTATGAATGAATATGAATGTCGTAATCCAGTTGATATTTTCTTTGTTTTGCCCACTTGGGAAATTCTTATCAAACTTCACACGGGATTAGGGTTTGCATGAATGTGTTTAAATTCTGCGATATTATATCATATGCCGTGTTTTATACCTACCAATCTCTTTTAGTCTGAACCCGGTTTGTTTTCAGTTGTTTTTGTGCAGGTGTTAGAAGGAGCTAGGTAGGAATTCGAGTCTTGCACTCTAGTCTTGTATTTGTGTCTAGCTCTTGTCCTTTGGGTTTGCATACACTTATCACATTTTGTACTATGTTTATGTTTGGAGCGTTTATGTTTTGTTAGGCCGTGTGGGCCATGGATTATTAAACTTGAACATGTGTATCTATTTTGGAGCTTCCTGGCTCATTGTATATAATATATGTTCGTTCTTGCTTCCGCTTAAGGTTATTACTCTGATTTTATTTATATCTGGTCACTGAATAATGGTTTAAGGGTTAGCTCCCACCTAGCATAGCGTGTGTGTTTGTGTCCCCGTTCGCCGTGATTTCGCACGTGTATGGAATTTCCATATCATATACGGGTCGGGTCTCAGTACGGGGGATGTGGTACCTTGCGCTCGGTGCGCGGGATGTGGTACCTTGCGCTCGGGTGCTACACTCCCAATCTTCCAGTGCTGGTATCTTTATTTATTATTTAAATATTTAAGAACAAATATCTTTTAGGTACTGATAAGAAAAATGAATACTTAATTCTGATATGTACATTTAATTGGGAAGCATTTCTTCTGTTTTTACTATTTCTGGTTTGATATTTTTAACGTTTGTAGATTTATTAGATTGGTAGATCTTCGTTATCCAACAAACTTTCCTTGATGGAATGTTTGCATTTTTTACATATTATTATCCCCACTTAAACTTCTTTTTGCGTATTTTGAATTACAAAACATGACACATAACATGTTTATAAAACATACACGTTGTATTTTCACCAAAACAACTAAAAAAGAATTTACATGGCACTATGTTACAAATGCAAACATCGACGGTATGCGATGAAAGTTTGTCAAAATTGATAAATTACAAAAAGAGCAAATTCATTGACAAAAAAATATTTTCCCCTAATATAAACTAATACACAGAAACAGTTACCAAAAAGTAAGAAGCTTCACCACCAACAAACATACCAATCATTTCTTAGCATATAGCAAAGGTTAAAACGTACATCCCACAAACGTTAATCCATGAAGATGCCTTCTTGCTCTGCAATCTCTTCGGGTTTGGAGGGACAACGAGATGGATGTAAGGGTTGCTGCACCTGTAGCGCCTCCCCAACACTACAACCCCCGCACCGCAATATTCCCCAAGTGGTGGTTAGAGGAAAATTCAAGAAACGTTTTAAGTATAATTTTGAATATTAAATAAAAGCTAATCGTTTATGATAAAATGATAATTTTTAAAAGGAAAAATAATTATAAAATATGCTACGGCTGGAATCAAGTTTCGGTAAATGCATAAAAATTCACAAAATAATTTAAGGATCGTTTTGACTATAATATTGATTAGAAAAATGCTGAAATTTGGAAATCTCTAAATTTAGGGTTAAAGTAGGGTTTTTGGCCAGTTTTGGTTATTACGGGAGTTATTAGGGTTTGGAAATGATGTCATAATTCATAAAATTTCGTAGGGATCCATTTGAACCCAATATTGGATAGGTAACAATGTCCCGAAAAATTTCTACATTAAGGGATGAATAGTAACTAGGGACTTTAAAAGGAATTCTTCTTGGCCCCGAAATCCGGGATGTTACAATCCACCCCCCTTAAAGAGAATCCGTCCTCAGATTCTACTCATGTTTTATAATAACTTTATGTAATGTTTATATTTTCTATTCATGATGAATCAACTTCCAAAGGAGAATTCACCTTAAGCACATAAGGTTATTATTTATGGGAAGAATTTAAACGCACATACAATTGAGATGCAATGAATGAATGTGTGGCGCCAGGGTCTTATAAAGCAGTAACTGGCATGTTTAGAATGCATACCTTTAACAACTTTGGGAATGACAATTTTAAACTGCAATCACCCTTATGGAGAGAATATGATGCATGATAGTTGAGAATGATTTACAGATGGTCACGAGAATAAAATTTCCAAGTAATAACAATTAATACACATAGCACCTTGAGCGAAGGTAAGGCATATAAAGGAACAGGAAATCAATAATTTAATTTTCGGTCCTACTGGTATTTTGAAGCAACTCTAATAATTCGAGACTTGAACGAATTAGGAAATGTACAGGAAGGGTTTTCACAAGTTGGAGATGCGATTAAGGTGAAGAAGATGTAAAGCTTATAACCGAATCTACCAATGAAATGGATAGTTTCGAAAAGTACTGAAGGATTCGATAAAACACAGGATTTTGGTGTGGATTAAAATTATATGGTTGACTTGACTGAAGAAGGTTTAGACTTTAGTACTACAATTGTAACACCCGAGCGCAAGATGTCACATCCCCCGCACCGAGACCCGACCCGAATATGAAATGAACGATCCATACCCGAGCTAAATCACGGCGAACAGGGACAAACACACACTCTATGCTAGGCGGGACTAACCCTTGAACCATAAAACAACATGAAACATTAAAGCGGAAGCAATAAACGAACATATACCATATATATATATATACAATGAGCATCCAAGCTCCAAAAATAATTCATATACATCATCACATGCCATCACAGCCCAAAATAAATACGCTCCATGATAACATTCATATACAATAATCAAAAGTGTAATATGCAAGTGCAAGACCAAAATATAGAGCTAGAAGTAAATGCAAGACCTAGAACTCGTATTCCCGCCTAGCTCCCTCAAAACCTGCACAAAACAATTGAAAACCAAACGGGTTCAGTCCAAAAGGGACTGGTGGGTATAAAACAGGGCATAAATAGAATATATGACAGTAATTAAACAATCACATGCAAGTTATAATCCCAAGTGAGGTTTTTAAAGACTTTCCCAAGTGGGTGAATAGAAATCATCAAAAGGGATTATAACGAATCATTATCATTAGGTCATTAGTGGCCCGACGAGTGGGCGTGCATTATCTCCAACCAACACCTTGTGTAAACCATTTAAACATTCATTCATTCATTCTTTTCATGCAATCATTCTTTTGTGCACATTCATTAACATTTACTCCTTCTTCCTCCGGGTTGGTGGCGGGTTTGCAAGGCCCGACCACCCATTCATTGACCAAAAGGGGTTACATGACTCCCCAAATGGCGCTCAACGTCCATTCCTCGCTAACTCCTAACGAGGTCTGGTTACGCCGTTCATTGGTGGAACTAGTGTGAGGGTTCACCGTCGGCCCGTGCCTCCCCGGATAGCCACTCACACTAAGTCCCTGGGCCCCATTCGTGCATTCGATCATTTCTCACCAAAACATTAGGTAGGATTGATAAAACAAGGCTTTACGTTGAAAACATTTACTCTTTAAAACGACTCTCTATATATATTAATTTTGATCGAAAACTTTCACATTGAAGGTATATATAGGGTCTTATATCTACATAAAAGAAAAACCCACCTTAAACCGCAAAAAGGAGCAAACACGAGCCTCACTGACTGGCCTCGTCTCCAACGTGATCAAAATCTGTGCAAGAAAAGTGAAATGAGACTCAATATGACCAAATAAGACGCTCGGCAACGCAATGATCATGATATAAATGTATAAAAGATAAAATTATGTTATGAAAATGTTCATGTGCACTATTAATACATTTAAATCATATAATCAAGTCATTCACTTTCATTCACTTTCAAAATTTCACATTTTCAATCCAATTAATTCACGAAATTCAAATATAATCAAAGCACAAATTAAATCACATTTAAAATTTGAACATAAACAATTAAACATATTCAATCGCATTTACAATTAGAAAATAAACAATTAAATACATTCAATTAAATTTAGAAAATTAAATAAAACATGAAATAGGTAACAATTAAATTCTATAATTCAATTAAATTAAATAATATTAATATATAATAAACATATATAAATATATAATAAATATATACCTATAATATATTATATATAATATTATATATATACATATATACATATATATATATATATATATAATATAATGCATACGTATTTCATGCATGCAAAATATCTTAAAGAAAAACATGCAAAACTAATACATGCATGCAACTATCATTAAAGTGCATGCAATCCATGCATCAACCAATTTCTCATGCATGCAACCAACATTTCATGCAAGAAGAAAAGGAAAAGAAACAAGCAGCAGCAGCTTCGCGGCAACAGTCATGCATGAAAAATACAAGGTGACACCCCCGTGTCACCTTCATAGAACAAACCGAGACACCCCCGTATCTCGGTACAGAGAAAACAACCCATGATGCACCCCCGTTTCATGCTGAAAAGGAGAAGAAAGACACCCCCGTGTCGGACGCAGCAGTTCAACCAAAAACGCAGGTTTATCCCCTGTTTTTTCCTTGCTCAAAACAGAGTAAAAGAAGGCAGCACTCCAAGCAACTGATGCAGCAACATGAGGCACAAAATGAAACAACAAAACAGCTCTAACAATGCACAAAATTGACAGCAAACGCAAGGAGGAAACGCAGCAGTTTTGACAGCAACTTTCAGGCCAAAAAACAGGGTATAGATCGCAAAAAACAGGGCATAACTGATCTCATTTATTCCCAACAAGTTCAGGCTAATTAAGCTATCAAATATGCAGCAAAAAAATACCATTTTATCGTATAAATCAGTCCCACAACAGTTCAAACATGAAAGGCAGTCATACGTGGCCATTTTATGAAATTTTCTCAAGGAACCATAAATGATATCTCCTAAATACTTCAACTACCATGCAATTAATGATCATAAATGAGAAGAGGATGTCAAAACAATCATTCTCAAGGTTGGAATCAATCAAATCCATCAAGAATTGAATGAGATCAACAACTTTACTCTAAACCCCTTATTTTCGAAATCAGTCCAGAAACTCATGAAACCATGATCAAATTTGGGGATGAATGAATGAAAATGATCAGGAATGAACATATATTACAACCCTAAGCTTACCTTGTTGATTGGATGAAGATTGGATGAGTTTTGAGCTCCAAAATCTCCAAGGAATGCAAAGCTACGGGATAGCACTGGAAAGCAGTAACTTTGGCTGAGATTTGTGAATTTTGTGAGGGTTGCTTCGGTTAGGGCTTGGTACAGAAGGTTAGGTGGTTAAGTTAGGGTTCTATAGCATCAAACCATGGTTAATTTGGTCAACAAATGAATAAGTTATGGCCATTTTAGTGTAGCAAGGTCAGTTTCATCGCCGTTTCGTTTTTCGGTTGAATTTCGGAGGTTCAAATGACGTTAGAAAAATATAAGGCTAAGTTTACTAAACTCAAATTTTCGTTACAAGTTCAGCGAAGTTGATGGAACTCGAATCCGAGTTCCCGAGCTCAAGATATTAAATACGGAACCAAGGGTGCGCTAAGTGCTCGTTAGCCCCCGACTTGGATTCCAAAATTCAAATTAAATTCGAAACATTTACAATAATAACCAATTAAATTCATATATAATGTATTATATATAAAATGCATGCATACGTATATATATATAATGAATACATGCATGCATACATACATATATATATATATATATATATATATATATATATATATATATAACTTATAATGCATGCATGCATAATTAATTTAAACTTGTAAAATGCATGCATTACAAATTCATGCACACGTACACAATTACAATATATATATATATATATATATATTTATATTATATAAATTTAATTAATATTAATAACATTAAATAAAATAATTAACATTTAATATATAAAATTAAATATTGAAACACTTTTCATTTAGTTCAGTTTTAGTTTAGGTTTATTCTGTAAAATAACATTTTTTTCAAAAAAAAAGAATGAAATGCATTCTAAATACGAATAAGGAGTCTTTATGTCGCCTTACCGAGGACCTCGTTTCAAAAAAATACGCCGCCTGGGCGCTTTACCAGCGCAATTTCGTAAACAATTACGTCATACCTGTACGGCCGAATTATCGGGGCGTCACAACCTCTCCCCCTTAAAAGAATCCGTCCTCGGATTCATTAATCGCCCGGGAACAACTCGGGATGAAATCTTTTCATTTTATCCTTCGTCTCCCACGTAGCCTCTTCCGTTTTGTCACTTCTCCATAAGACTTTAACTAGTGGGATACGCCGATTTCGAAGCTCTTGAAATTTACGATCCAATATCTTAACCGGCTTCTGAACGAAGGTGAGATTCGGTTCTAACTCCACTTCTTCAACGGGAATAACTTCCGATTCATCCGGATAATATTTTCGAAGCTGTGAGACATGAAATACATTATGAATTCCGGTCAAGCTCGGGGGTAGGTCCAAACGATAGGCCGTATCTCCAATTTTCTGCAAAATCTCATACGGTCCTAGATATCGAGGATTCAATTTCCCTCCTTTTCCAATCCTCGAAAATCCCTTACCAGGTGAGGCTTTCAAGAATACCCTATCACCAACCTCAAACTGAAGATCCTTCCTTCGGTGATCGGCATAGCTTTTCTGTCTGTCCTGGGCTGCTTTCATCCGTTGTCTTATTATTTGAACCTTATCAATTGCCTCTTGCACGGCCTTAGAGGGTTTTTCCTTGTTCTCTCCTCGTTTCACACCCTCTTGCTTCGTCCAATTCCATTCTTCCAAATCAAAGAACAACGGTGACCTGCATTTCCGTCCGTAGAGAGCCTCATATGGAGCCATTTCTATCGATGCTTGAAAGCTGTTATTATAGGCAAATTCAATTAAAGGCAATTGTTCGTTCCACGAACTTGAAAAATCCAATGCACATGCTCTCAACATATCCTCCAAATATTTAATTAATCTCTCCGATTGCCCGTCCGTCTGAGGATGGAAAGCTGTGCTGAATTGAAGCCTTGTGCCCAGATTCCTTTGCAATTCTTGCCAAAATCTAGAAGTGAACCTCGGATCTCGATTTGATACAATGCTAACCGGTACTCCATGAAGTCGGACGATTTCATCAACATATTTCTTAGCCAATTTAGGTACCTTATCCGACATCCGAACAGCTAGAAAATGTGCCGATTTCGTCAGTCGATCCACTATTACCCAAATTCCATCTAAACCACCTTTCACTCGTGGAAGACCCGAAACAAAATCCATCGCCACTTGCTGTCATTTCCATTCTGGAATAGGTAACGGTTGCAGTAGCCCCGATGGCTTCTGATGCTCTGCTTTCACCACTTGGCAAGTCAAACAATGTCTCACGAAGTCGATCACATCCCGCTTAAGTCCATTCCACCAATAAAATTTCTTTAAGTCCTTATACATCTTATATCCCCCGGGATGTATCGAATATCCTGATCGATGAGCTTCTTCCAATATCAATCGTCTTAACTCTTCCGGAACCACCACTCTATTCTTAAACCTTAGAAGCCCGTTATCATCAAATCCGAACGGACTCTCTGAATCATTTCTAGTTTTCTGCACCAACCTCTGAACTTCGGAGTCCACTCTCTGAGCTTCAAACAATCTCTGCTGAAGATCCGGTTGAACGGTAATATTCCGAATACTAGCTCTCAGCTTAAAAGACTCAGATTCATCCTCAACTTCCACCTTAACACTTGACACGCTAGCTTTCCTACTAAGCACATCCGCGACCACGTTGGCCTTTCCTGGATGATATCGAATCGTACATTCATAATCCGCCAACATCTCCATCCAATGTCTCTGTCTCTTGTTTAATTCCTTCTGAGAAAACAAATACTGGAGACTCTTGTGGTCGGAAAAGATTTCAAAAGAAACTCCGTAAAGATAGTGTCTCCACTTTCCCAAAGCAAAGATCACTGCTGCATCTGTTCATGATCCTTCAATTTCCTCGAGGCATAAGCTATCACCTTACCATTCTGCATCAAAACACATCCCAATCCTTCTTTCGAGGCGTCCGTATAAACCATGTATCCTTCAGTGCCCTCGGGAAGTGCTAATACCGGTGCAGTGGTCAATTTTTCCTTCAAGAGTTGAAAACTCGCTTCGCATGCCTCGTCCCACTCAAATTTAGCTTCCTTCTTAGTTAATCGAGTTAAAGGACCGGCTATCTTTGCCACTGAATAACCGTCTCGATCTTTGAAGGATCAACTTCCAAACCCTTACTCGAAATAATATGGCCTAGAAAAGCAACCCGGTCGATCCAAAACTCACACTTACTAAACTTCGCATACAACCGGTGCTCTCTCAACGTCTCCAATACCAAGTTGAGATGCCTAACATGATCTTCCGGAGTCTTTGAATACACAAGAATGTCATCAATGAAGATTACGACGAATTTGTCCAAATACGGCCGAAAAATCCGATGCATCATGTCCATAAATGCTGCAGGGGCATTTGTCAAACCAAAAGGCATCACTACGAACTCATAATGCCCATACCGGGTATTAAATCCTATCTTTGGTATATCCTCTTCCCGGATTTTCAACTGGTAGTAGCCTTGCCTTAAATCCAATTTCGAATAAACCTTTGAACCTTGCAGCATATCAAATAAATCCTCAATGTGGGGCAACGGGTACTTATTCTTGATAGTCATCCGATTAAGCTCCCGGTAATCTATACACATTCTCAACGATCCATCTTTCTTTTTGACAAAGAGAACCGGAGCACCCCACGGAGATGAACTCGGTCGGATATATCCACTCTTAAGTAATTCCTCGAGTTGAATCTTCAGCTCCTTCAACTCTACCGAAGCCATTCTATAAGGAGTCTTGGAATAAGGTTCTGATCCTGGATATAAATCAATGACAAACTCAATCTCCCGATCCGGTGGTAGAGAACCTAAATTTTCTGGAAATACATCGGGATATTCCTTTACCACAGCCGTCTCCTCAAAACTTGATTGATCCTTTGGTTTATTAAGAAGATAGACAATAAATCCCGTGGTTCCATCCTTTACCAACTTGCGAGCTTCCATAAACGATAATAGAGGTATATTCTTCGACCCAACTTCTCCAATCAACTCCTCACCCAATTTTATCTTCTTCTTAAAACAATCAACTTCGGCCCGGTGCCGATACAACCAATCCATCCCGAAGATTACCCCATACTTCTTCATAGGCATAACAATGAAATCTGCCGGATAATCTTTCCCCTCTATCAAAACTGAACATCCCCTGACGACCCAATCTGTCTGCAAACTACCTCCAAGAGGCGAACTCACATAATAACAGGAATTTGAGCAAATAACAGGTAGGCACAGAGAGGCACATAGATCAGAAGATATAAAAGTATGCGTGGCACCCGGATCGAACAATGCATGAATGATCGTGTTATGAATGCAAACGGTACCTTCCACCACGGTGTTTGGATCAACCTCGACATTCTGTTCCTCGCTCTCAAGAGCATAGGCTCGTGCCTGAACCATCGGTCTCTGAGCCCCAGCTTGGTATCCTGGAGTCTTGTCCGGGCATGAAAAAGCCATATGATCCCCTTTTCCACAAATCAAACACAATCTCAATCTCTTTCGGCAGTTGTTGTAAGAATGAGTTGGCCATCCACAATAAGTACATGGAGGCTGATCATTGCGAGATCCTTTAGGAGCCGGTGGAGCCTGAGGTGGTCGTGGAACGGGTGCAATCGGACCTCCTACTCTAGGCTTCTTGAAAGGCCCTTTTTGTGGTGGAGCTGGTACATTCATCGGCCTCTTTCCTTTGTTAAATCCCCAGCCGGATCTTGATCCTTGTCCTTGGCGATAAGCTGGCCTCCTCGCATTCACAGAATCTTTAACCTTTAAGGCTTTCGAAGTAGCCTTCGCCCACATGCTCGTATTGACTGCCTCTAAAGCTGTCTGGATATCCGGTCGAAGCCCTTGAACAAACTGCATAGCCTTATGGAAGTCATCGCCTGCTATATTTGGTGCATAGCGGGATAACCTCTCATACTCTGAAATATACTCGGCCACAGACCTCGATCCTTGCTTCAATTCGGTAAATTCTCTCAACCTTCGAGTACGTGATGAGGGAGGGATGAACTTGTTCTTAAATTTTCTTGTAAATACTTCCCAGTTGATCTCTTCTCCAGCTGCTTCCAATACAATCCGTGTGCTTTCCCACCAAGAGTAGGCTTCCCCTTGTATCAAAGTGATGGTGCATCGAGCCTTCTCTTGGGACTCACATGGAATGAGCTCCCATATCCTCTCTACCTCTTTCAGCCACAATTCCGCTTGTATATCATTTCCCTTATGGAGAGAATATGATGCATGATAGTTGAGAATGATTTACAGATGGTCACGAGAATAAAATTTCCAAGTAATAACAATTAATACACATAGCACCTTGAGCGAAGGTAAGGCATATAAAGGAACAGGAAATCAATAATTTAATTTTCGGTCCTACTGGTATTTTGAAGCAACTCTAATAATTCGAGACTTGAAAGAATTAGGAAATGTACAGGAAGTGTTTTCACAAGTTGGAGATGCGATTAAGATGAAGAAGATGTAAATCTTATAACCGAATCTACCAATGAAATGGATAGTTTCGAAAAGTACTGAAGGATTAGATAAAATACAGGATTTTGGTGTGGATTAAAATTATATGGTTGACTTGACTGAAGAAGGTTTAGACTTTAGTACTACAATTGTAACACCCGAGCGCAAGATGTCACATCCCCCGCACCGAGACCCGACCCGAATATGAAATGAACGATCCATACCCGAGCTAAATCACGGCGAACGGGGACAAACACACACTCTATGCTAGGCTGGACTAACCCTTGAACCATAAAACAACATGAAACATTAAAGCGGAAGCAATAAACGAACATATACCATATATATATATATATACAATGAGCATCCAAGCTCCAAAAATAATTCATATACATCATCACATGCCATCACGGCCCAAAATAAATACACTCCATGATAACATTCATATACAATAATCAAAAGTGTAATATGCAAGTGCAAGACCAAAATACAGAGCTAGAAGTAAATGCAAGACCTAGGACTCGTATTCCCGCCTAGCTCCCTCAAAACCTGTACAAAACAACTGAAAACCAAACGGGTTCAGTCCAAAAGGGACTGGTGGGTATAAAACAGGGCATAAATAGAATATATGACAGTAATTAAACAATCACATGCAAGTTATAATCCCAAGTGAGGTTTTTAAAGACTTTCCCAAGTGGGTGAATAGAAATCATCAAAAGGGATTATAACGAATCATTATCATTAGGTCATTAGTGGCCCGACGAGTGGGCGTGCATTATCTCCAACCAACACCTTGTGTAAACCATTTAAACATTCATTCATTCATTCTTTTCATGCAATCATTCTTTTGTGCACATTCATTAACATTTACTCCTTCTTCCTCCGGGTTGGTGGCGGGTTTGCAAGGCCCGACCACCCATTCATTGACCAAAAGGGGTTACATGACTCCCCAAATGGCGCTCAACGTCCATTCCTCGCTAACTCCTAACGAGGTCTGGTTACGCCGTTCATTGGTGGAACTAGTGTGAGGGTTCACCGTCGGCCCGTGCCTCCCCGGATAGCCACTCACACTAAGTCCCTGGGCCCCATTCGTGCATTCGATCATTTCTCACCAAAACATTAGGTAGGATTGATAAAACAAGGCTTTACGTTGAAAACATTTACTCTTTAAAACGACTCTCTATATATATTAATTTTGATCGAAAACTTTCACATTGAAGGTATATATAGGGTCTTATATCTACATAAAAGAAAAACCCACCTTAAACCGCAAAAAGGAGCAAACACGAGCCTCACTGACTGGCCTCGTCTCCAACGTGATCAAAATCTGTGCAAGAAAAGTGAAATGAGACTCAATATGACCAAATAAGACGCTCGGCAACGCAATGATCATGATATAAATGTATAAAAGATAAAATTATGTTATGAAAATGTTCATGTGCACTATTAATACATTTAAATCATATAATCAAGTCATTCACTTTCATTCACTTTCAAAATTTCACATTTTCAATCCAATTAATTCACGAAATTCAAATATAATCAAAGCACAAATTAAATCACATTTAAAATTTGAACATAAACAATTAAACATATTCAATCGCATTTACAATTAGAAAATAAACAATTAAATACATTCAATTAAATTTAGAAAATTAAATAAAACATGAAATAGGTAACAATTAAATTCTATAATTCAATTAAATTAAATAATATTAATATATAATAAACATATATAAATATATAATAAATATATACCTATAATATATTATATATAATATTATATATATACATATATACATATATATATATATATATAATATAATGCATACGTATTTCATGCATGCAAAATATCTTAAAGAAAAACATGCAAAACTAATACATGCATGCAACTATCATTAAAGTGCATGCAATCCATGCATCAACCAATTTCTCATGCATGCAACCAACATTTCATGCAAGAAGAAAAGGAAAAGAAACAAGCAGCAGCAGCTTCGCGGCAACAGTCATGCATGAAAAATACAAGGTGACACCCCCGTGTCACCTTCATAGAACAAACCGAGACACCCCCGTATCTCGGTACAGAGAAAACAACCCATGATGCACCCCCGTTTCATGCTGAAAAGGAGAAGAAAGACACCCCCGTGTCGAACGCAGCAGTTCAACCAAAAACGCAGGTTTATCCCCTGTTTTTTCCTTGCTCAAAACAGAGTAAAAGAAGGCAGCACTCCAAGCAACTGATGCAGCAACATGAGGCACAAAATGAAACAACAAAACAGCTCTAACAATGCACAAAATTGACAGCAAACGCAAGGAGGAAACGCAGCAGTTTTGACAGCAACTTTCAGGCCAAAAAACAGGGTATAGATCGCAAAAAACAGGGCATAACTGATCTCATTTATTCCCAACAAGTTCAGGCTAATTAAGCTATCAAATATGCAGCAAACAAATACCATTTTATCGTATAAATCAGTCCCACAACAGTTCAAACATGAAAGGCAGTCATACGTGGCCATTTTATGAAATTTTCTCAAGGAACCATAAATGATATCTCCTAAATACTTCAACTACCATGCAATTAATGATCATAAATGAGAAGAGGATGTCAAAACAATCATTCTCAAGGTTGGAATCAATCAAATCCATCAAGAATTGAATGAGATCAACAACTTTACTCTAAACCCCTTATTTTCGAAATCAGTCCAGAAACTCATGAAACCATGATCAAATTTGGGGATGAATGAATGAAAATGATCAGGAATGAACATATATTACAACCCTAAGCTTACCTTGTTGATTGGATGAAGATTGGATGAGTTTTGAGCTCCAAAATCTCCAAGGAATGCAAAGCTACGGGATAGCACTGGAAAGCAGTAACTTTGGCTGAGATTTGTGAATTTTGTGAGGGTTGCTTCGGTTAGGGCTTGGTACAGAAGGTTAGGTGGTTGAGTTAGGGTTCTATAGCATCAAACCATGGTTAATTTGGTCAACAAATGAATAAGTTATGGCCATTTTAGTGTAACAAGGTCAGTTTCATCGCCGTTTCGTTTTTCGGTTGAATTTCGGAGGTTCAAATGACGTTAGAAAAATATAAGGCTAAGTTTACTAAACTCAAATTTTTGTTACAAGTTCAGCGAAGTTGATGGAACTCGAATCCGAGTTCCCGAGCTCAAGATATTAAATACGGAACCAAGGGTGCGCTAAGTGCTCGTTAGCCCCCGACTTGGATTCCAAAATTCAAATTAAATTCGAAACATTTACAATAATAACCAATTAAATTCATATATAATGTATTATATATAAAATGCATGCATACGTATATATATATAATGAATACATGCATGCATACATACATATATATATATATATATATATATATATATATATATATATATATATAACTTATAATGCATGCATGCATAATTAATTTAAACTTGTAAAATGCATGCATTACAAATTCATGCACACGTACACAATTACAATATATATATATATATATATATATATTTATATTATATAAATTTAATTAATATTAATAACATTAAATAAAATAATTAACATTTAATATATAAAATTAAATATTGAAACACTTTTCATTTAGTTCAGTTTTAGTTTAGGTTTATTCTGTAAAATAACATTTTTTTCAAAAAAAAAGAATGAAATGCATTCTAAATACGAATAAGGAGTCTTTATGTCGCCTTACCGAGGACCTCGTTTCAAAAAAATACGCCGCCTGGGCGCTTTACCAGCGCAATTTCGTAAACAATTACGTCATACCTGTACGGCCGAATTATCGGGGCGTCACAACCTCTCCCCCTTAAAAGAATCCGTCCTCGGATTCATTAATCGCCCGGGAACAACTCGGGATGAAATCTTTTCATTTTATCCTTCGTCTCCCACGTAGCCTCTTCCGTTTTGTCACTTCTCCATAAGACTTTAACTAGTGGGATACGCCGATTTCGAAGCTCTTGAAATTTACGATCCAATATCTTAACCGGCTTCTGAACGAAGGTGAGATTCGGTTCTAACTCCACTTCTTCAACGGGAATAACTTCCGATTCATCCGGATAATATTTTCGAAGCTGTGAGACATGAAATACATTATGAATTCCGGTCAAGCTCGGGGGTAGGTCCAAACGATAGGCCGTATCTCCAATTTTCTGCAAAATCTCATACGGTCCTAGATATCGAGGATTCAATTTCCCTCCTTTTCCAATCCTCGAAAATCCCTTACCAGGTGAGGCTTTCAAGAATACCCTATCACCAACCTCAAACTGAAGATCCTTCCTTCGGTGATCGGCATAGCTTTTCTGTCTGTCCTGGGCTGCTTTCATCCGTTGTCTTATTATTTGAACCTTATCAATTACCTCTTGCACGGCCTTAGAGGGTTTTTCCTTGTTCTCTCCTCGTTTCACACCCTCTTGCTTCGTCCAATTCCATTCTTCCAAATCAAAGAACAACGGTGACCTGCATTTCCGTCCGTAGAGAGCCTCATATGGAGCCATTTCTATCGATGCTTGAAAGCTGTTATTATAGGCAAATTCAATTAAAGGCAATTGTTCGTTCCACGAACTTGAAAAATCCAATGCACATGCTCTCAACATATCCTCCAAATATTTAATTAATCTCTCCGATTGCCCGTCCGTCTGAGGATGGAAAGCTGTGCTGAATTGAAGCCTTGTGCCCAGATTCCTTTGCAATTCTTGCCAAAATCTAGAAGTGAACCTCAGATCTCGATTTGATACAATGCTAACCGGTACTCCATGAAGTCGGACGATTTCATCAACATATTTCTTAGCCAATTTAGGTACCTTATCCGACATCCGAACAGCTAGAAAATGTGCCGATTTCGTCAGTCGATCCACTATTACCCAAATTCCATCTAAACCACCTTTCACTCGTGGAAGACCCGAAACAAAATCCATCGCCACTTGCTGTCATTTCCATTCTGGAATAGGTAACGGTTGCAGTAGCCCCGATGGCTTCTGATGCTCTGCTTTCACCACTTGGCAAGTCAAACAATGTCTCACGAAGTCGATCACATCCCGCTTAAGTCCATTCCACCAATAAAATTTCTTTAAGTCCTTATACATCTTATATCCCCCGGGATGTATCGAATATCCTGATCGATGAGCTTCTTCCAATATCAATCGTCTTAACTCTTCCGGAACCACCACTCTATTCTTAAACCTTAGAAGCCCGTTATCATCAAATCCGAACGGACTCTCTGAATCATTTCTAGTTTTCTGCACCAACCTCTGAACTTCGGAGTCCACTCTCTGAGCTTCAAACAATCTCTGCTGAAGATCCGGTTGAACGGTAATATTCCGAATACTAGCTCTCAGCTTAAAAGACTCAGATTCATCCTCAACTTCCACCTTAACACTTGACACGCTAGCTTTCCTACTAAGCACATCCGCGACCACGTTGGCCTTTCCTGGATGATATCGAATCGTACATTCATAATCCGCCAACATCTCCATCCAATGTCTCTGTCTCTTGTTTAATTCCTTCTGAGAAAACAAATACTGGAGACTCTTGTGGTCGGAAAAGATTTCAAAAGAAACTCCGTAAAGATAGTGTCTCCACTTTCCCAAAGCAAAGATCACTGCTGCATCTGTTCATGATCCTTCAATTTCCTCGAGGCATAAGCTATCACCTTACCATTCTGCATCAAAACACATCCCAATCCTTCTTTCGAGGCGTCCGTATAAACCATGTATCCTTCAGTGCCCTCGGGAAGTGCTAATACCGGTGCAGTGGTCAATTTTTCCTTCAAGAGTTGAAAACTCGCTTCGCATGCCTCGTCCCACTCAAATTTAGCTTCCTTCTTAGTTAATCGAGTTAAAGGACCGGCTATCTTTGCCACTGAATAACCGTCTCGATCTTTGAAGGATCAACTTCCAAACCCTTACTCGAAATAATATGGCCTAGAAAAGCAACCCGGTCGATCCAAAACTCACACTTACTAAACTTCGCATACAACCGGTGCTCTCTCAACGTCTCCAATACCAAGTTGAGATGCCTAACATGATCTTCCGGAGTCTTTGAATACACAAGAATGTCATCAATGAAGATTACGACGAATTTGTCCAAATACGGCCGAAAAATCCGATGCATCATGTCCATAAATGCTGCAGGGGCATTTGTCAAACCAAAAGGCATCACTACGAACTCATAATGCCCATACCGGGTATTAAATCCTATCTTTGGTATATCCTCTTCCCGGATTTTCAACTGGTAGTAGCCTTGCCTTAAATCCAATTTCGAATAAACCTTTGAACCTTGCAGCATATCAAATAAATCCTCAATGTGGGGCAACGGGTACTTATTCTTGATAGTCATCCGATTAAGCTCCCGGTAATCTATACACATTCTCAACGATCCATCTTTCTTTTTGACAAAGAGAACCGGAGCACCCCACGGAGATGAACTCGGTCGGATATATCCACTCTTAAGTAATTCCTCGAGTTGAATCTTCAGCTCCTTCAACTCTACCGAAGCCATTCTATAAGGAGTCTTGGAATAAGGTTCTGATCCTGGATATAAATCAATGACAAACTCAATCTCCCGATCCGGTGGTAGAGAACCTAAATTTTCTGGAAATACATCGGGATATTCCTTTACCACAGCCGTCTCCTCAAAACTTGATTGATCCTTTGGTTTATTAAGAAGATAGACAATAAATCCCGTGGTTCCATCCTTTACCAACTTGCGAGCTTCCATAAACGATAATAGAGGTATATTCTTCGACCCAACTTCTCCAATCAACTCCTCGCCCAATTTTATCTTCTTCTTAAAACAATCAACTTCGGCCCGGTGCCGATACAACCAATCCATCCCGAAGATTACCCCATACTTCTTCATAGGCATAACAATGAAATCTGCCGGATAATCTTTCCCCTCTATCAAAACTGAACATCCCCTGACGACCCAATCTGTCTGCAAACTACCTCCAAGAGGCGAACTCACATAATAACAGGAATTTGAGCAAATAACAGGTAGGCACAGAGAGGCACATAGATCAGAAGATATAAAAGTATGCGTGGCACCCGGATCGAACAATGCATGAATGATCGTGTTATGAATGCAAACGGTACCTTCCACCACGGCGTTTGGATCAACCTCGACATTCTGTTCCTCGCTCTCAAGAGCATAGGCTCGTGCCTGAACCATCGGTCTCTGAGCCCCAGCTTGGTATCCTGGAGTCTTGTCCGGGCATGAAAAAGCCATATGATCTCCTTTTCCACAAATCAAACACAATCTCAATCTCTTTCGGCAGTTGTTGTAAGAATGAGTTGGCCATCCACAATAAGTACATGGAGGCTGATCATTGCGAGATCCTTTAGGAGCCGGTGGAGCCTGAGGTGGTCGTGGAACGGGTGCAATCGGACCTCCTACTCTAGGCTTCTTGAAAGGCCCTTTTTGTGGTGGAGCTGGTACATTCATCGGCCTCTTTCCTTTGTTAAATCCCCAGCCGGATCTTGATCCTTGTCCTTGGCGATAAGCTGGCCTCCTCGCATTCACAGAATCTTTAACCTTTAAGGCTTTCGAAGTAGCCTTCGCCCACATGCTCGTATTGACTGCCTCTAAAGCTGTCTGGATATCCGGTCGAAGCCCTTGAACAAACTGCATAGCCTTATGGAAGTCATCGCCTGCTATATTTGGTGCATAGCGGGATAACCTCTCATACTCTGAAATATACTCGGCCACAGACCTCGATCCTTGCTTCAATTCGGTAAATTCTCTCAACCTTCGAGTACGTGATGAGGGAGGGATGAACTTGTTCTTAAATTCTCTTGTAAATACTTCCCAGTTGATCTCTTCTCCAGCTGCTTCCAATACAATCCGTGTGCTTTCCCACCAAGAGTAGGCTTCCCCTTGTATCAAAGTGATGGTGCATCGAGCCTTCTCTTGGGACTCACATGGAATGAGCTCCCATATCCTCTCTACCTCTTTCAGCCACAATTCCGCTTGTATATCATTTCCCTTATGGAGAGAATATGATGCATGATAGTTGAGAATGATTTACAGATGGTCACGAGAATAAAATTTCCAAGTAATAACAATTAATACACATAGCACCTTGAGCGAAGGTAAGGCATATAAAGGAACAGGAAATCAATAATTTAATTTTCGGTCCTACTGGTATTTTGAAGCAACTCTAATAATTCGAGACTTGAAAGAATTAGGAAATGTACAGGAAGTGTTTTCACAAGTTGGAGATGCGATTAAGGTGAAGAAGATGTAAATCTTATAACCGAATCTACCAATGAAATGGATAGTTTCGAAAAGTACTGAAGGATTAGATAAAATACAGGATTTTGGTGTGGATTAAAATTATATGGTTGACTTGACTGAAGAAGGTTTAGACTTTAGTACTACAATTGTAACACCCGAGCGCAAGATGTCACATCCCCCGCACCGAGACCCGACCCGAATATGAAATGAACGATCCATACCCGAGCTAAATCACGGCGAACGGGGACAAACACACACTCTATGCTAGGCTGGACTAACCCTTGAACCATAAAACAACATGAAACATTAAAGCGGAAGCAATAAACGAACATATACCATATATATATATATATACAATGAGCATCCAAGCTCCAAAAATAATTCATATACATCATCACATGCCATCACGGCCCAAAATAAATACACTCCATGATAACATTCATATACAATAATCAAAAGTGTAATATGCAAGTGCAAGACCAAAATACAGAGCTAGAAGTAAATGCAAGACCTAGGACTCGTATTCCCGCCTAGCTCCCTCAAAACCTGCACAAAACAACTGAAAACCAAACGGGTTCAGTCCAAAAGGGACTGGTGGGTATAAAACAGGGCATAAATAGAATATATGACAGTAATTAAACAATCACATGCAAGTTATAATCCCAAGTGAGGTTTTTAAAGACTTTCCCAAGTGGGTGAATAGAAATCATCAAAAGGGATTATAACGAATCATTAACATTAGGTCATTAGTGGCCCGACGAGTGGGCGTGCATTATCTCCAACCAACACCTTGTGTAAACCATTTAAACATTCATTCATTCATTCTTTTCATGCAAGCATTCTTTTGTGCACATTCATTAACATTTACTCCTTCTTCCTCCGGGTTGGTGGCGGGTTTGCAAGGCCCGACCACCCATTCATTGACCAAAAGGGGTTACATGACTCCCCAGATGGCGCTCAGCGTCCATTCCTCGCTAACTCCGAACGAGGTCCGGTTACGCCGTTCATTGGTGGAACTAGTGTGAGGGTTCACCGTCGGCCCGTGTCTCCCCGGATAGCCACTCACACTAAGTCCCTGGGCCCCATTCGTGCATTCGATCATTTCTCGCCAAAACATTAGGTAGGATTGATAAAACAAGGCTTTACGTTGAAAACATTTACTCTTTAAAACGACTCTCTATATATATTAATTTTGGTCGAAAACTTTCACATTGAAGGTATATATAGGGTCTTATATCTACATAGAAGAAAAACCCACCTTAAACCGCAAAAAGGAGCAAACACGAGCCTCACTGACCGGCCTCGTCTCCAACGTGATCAAAATCTATGCAAGAAAAGTGAAGTGAGACTCAATATGACCAAATAAGACGCTCGGCAATGCAATGATCATGATATAAATGTATAAAAGACAAAATTATGTTATGAAAATATTCATGTGCACTATTAATACATTTAAATCATATAATCAAGTCATTCACTTTCATTCACTTTCATAATTTCACATTTTCAATCCAATTAATTCACGAAATTCAAATATAATCAAAGCACAAATTAAATCACATTTAAAATTTGAACATAAACAATTAAACATATTCAATCGCATTTACAATTAGAAAATAAACAATTAAATACATTCAATTAAATTTAGAAAATTAAATAAAACATGAAATAGGTAACAATTAAATTCTATAATTCAATTAAATTAAATAATATTAATATATAATAAACATATATAAATATATAATAAATATATACCTATAATATATTATATATAATATTATATATATATATATAATATAATGCATACGTATTTCATGCATGCAAAATATCTTAAAGAAAAACATGCAAAACTAATACATGCATGTAACTATCATTAAAGTGCATGCAATCCATGCATCAACCAATTTCTCATGCATGCAACCAACATTTCATGCAAGAAGAAAAGGAAAAGAAACAAGCAGCAGCAGCAGCTTCGCGGCAACAGTCATGCATGAAAAATACAAGGTGACACCCCCGTGTCACCTTCATAGAACAAACCGAGACACCCCCGTGTCTCGGTACAGAGAAAACAACCCGTGATGCACCCCCGTTTCATGCTGAAAAGGAGAAGAAAGACACCCCCGTGTCGGACGCAGCAGTTCAACCAAAAACGCAGGTTTATCCCCTGTTTTTTCCTTGCTCAAAACAGAGTAAAAGAAGGCAGCACTCCAAGCAACTGATGCAGCAACATGAGGCACAAAATGCAACAACAAAACAGCTCTAACAATGCACAAAATTGACAGCAAACGCAAGGAGGAAACGTAGCCGTTTTGACAGCAACTTTCAGGCCAAAAAACAGGGTATAGATCGCGAAAAACAGGGCATAACTGATCTCATTTATTCCCCACAAGTTCAGGCCAATTAAGCTATCAAATATGCAGCAAAACAATACCATTTTATCGTATAAATCAGTCCCACAACAGTTCAAACATGAAAGGCAGTCATACGTGGCCATTTTATGAAATTTTCTCAAGGAACCATAAATGATATCTCCTAAATACTTCAACTACCATGCAATTAATGATCATAAATGAGAAGAGGATGTCAAAACAATCATTCTCAAGCTTGGAATCAATCAAATCCATCAAGAATTGAATGAGATCAACAACTTTGCTCTAAACCCCTTATTTTCAAAATCAGTCCAGAAACTCATGAAACCATGATCAAATTTGGGGATGAATGAATGAAAATGATCAGGAATGAACATATATTACAACCCTAAGCTTACCTTGTTGATTGGATGAAGATTGGATGAGTTTTGAGCTCCAAAATCTCCAAGGAATGCAAAGCTACGGGATAGCACTGGAAAGCAGTAACTTTGGCTGAGATTTGTGAATTTTGTGAGGGTTGCTTCGGTTAGGGCTTGGTACAGAAGGTTAGGTGGTTGAGTTAGGGTTCTATAGCATCAAACCATGGTTAATTTGGTCAACAAATGAATAAGTTATGGCCATTTTAGTGTAACAAGGTCAGTTTCATCGCCGTTTCGTTTTTCGGTTGAATTTCGGAGGTTCAAATGACGTTAGAAAAATATAAGGCTAAGTTTACTAAACTCAAATTTTCGTTACAAGTTCAGCGAAGTTGACGGAACTCGAATCCGAGTTCCCGAGCTCAAGATATTAAATACGGAACCAAGGGTGCGCTAAGTGCTCGTTAGCCCCCGACTTGGATTCCAAAATTCAAATTAAATTCGAAACACAAGCAAATGAATTCGAAAATACAAAACGAACAAATATTCATATACAAGACACGTATAAGTTCAACATATTAAATTCGTACAACATTCCGGTATCAATTTACATAGAAACGAAGCACTTAAATAGCACTCATACGCAATGAAACAATAAAATTTATAACATTTACAATAATAACCAATTAAATTCATATATAATGTATTATATATAAAATGCATGCATACGTATATATATATAATGAATACATGCATGCATACATATATATATATATATATATATATATATATATATATATATATATAACTTATAACGCATGCATGCATAATTAGTTTAAACTTGTAAAATGCATGCATTACAAATTCATGCACACGTACACAATTATATATATATATATATATATATATATATATATATATATATATATTTATATTATATAAATGTAATTAATATTAATAACATTAAATAAAATAATTAACATTTAATATATAAAATTAAATATTGAAACACTTATAAATAATTATCTCACGCAATTTGGTAAACAATTACGTCACAACAATTGCAACAAATCACATGCTGGTCGGCCGCCCCAAACAGTGATTGATCACAATTTAAGCACTAAAGACACGAGAATACTTGTGAGGCTATGAACCATGAACCCCAGATTTCTGCAACGTAGGGCTCTGATACCACTTTAGCTGTAGCGCCTCCCCAACACTACAACCCCCGCACCGCAATATTCCCCAAGTGGTGGTTAGAGAAAAATTCAAGAAACGTTTTAAGTATAATTTTGAATATGAAATGAAAGCTAATCGTTTATGATAAAATGATAATTTTTAAAAGGGAAAATATTTATAAAATATGCTACGGTTGGAATCAAGTTTCGGTAAATGCATGAAAATTCACAAAATAATTTAAGGATCGTTTTGACTATAATATTGATTAGAAAAATGTTGAAATTTCGAAATCTCTAAATTTAGGGTTAATGTAGGGTTTTTGGCCGGTTTTGGTTATTACGAAAGTTATTAGGCTTTGAAAATGATGTCATAATTCATAAAATTTTGTAGGGATCCATTTGAACCCAATATTGGATAGGTAACAATGTCCCAAAAAATTTCTACATTTAGGGATGAATAGTAACTAGGGACTTTAAAAGGAATTCTTCTTGGCCCCAAATTCCGGGATGTTACAGCACCACACCACTAAGTGCGGGGGTGTGAGAGAATAAGATATACTTCTCTCTTGAATAAAAGATGTTCAATTTTGGCACTTAAAAAGTGTAGCACCCCGCACGGTGGGTCACCACACCCCCCGCACCTAAGCCCAATCCACATATGAGATGGGAAACCCGTACATGAACCGAGCAGAGGCGAACGGGTGACAGACAGACACTCACCTAAGTTAGGCGGAACGTAGACCCTGCAAAATTAAAGCACCCAACAGAACGAAAGCGTATGCGGAAGCAATCACACAAACAAACTTAAATTAAAAGCAACAGTTGACGGGTTCAACCAACATAGATCCCTAATCCCGAATATAACATAAATCAAAATACAAACGGGTTCAACAAAATCCGTGAACCTTCCTAACCTGTCCCGTGACTCATACATTCAAATCAATACAAACCTGCATAAAATATATCATATACGTATACATAACTTCTTACACAATATGTAGCAAAGCACTTAACGAAACAAACAGACAGACACAGACTCGACAGACCCGACTCAAAACCGCCTAGCTCGAACTCCAAAACCTGAACCTGCAACTAAAACGAAAGGGGAGAGGGGTCAGTCACACAGACTGAGTGAGGGGCTACCCACACACGCTATATGTATAAGAGCAAAGCACATAACAATCACATAGTGCGTGAACTCAGGGATAGTTTTTGCATATCAAAGTTTAACCCCTGATACATACATAGAGGGATTCTAAAAGAAACAAAGCAACCCAAAGCTTAAAGGATTTCATATAAAACCAGATCATTAATTCATATCAAATCTTATCGAATCAAATCATATCTTAGCTTACATATTCAAAAGGTTCACATTTTATTTTAAATTAAGAGTCTATCCCCGTTTCACGAACTTTACCAAAGCATACATACATAACTCGGCGGGTACGAGTACCTAATCCCATCCTGGGCTCCTCAAACTAAACATACATAACAAATCAAAACATAACATAGCATACGTATCATACATACCTCCTTCTCCGGTGATGGAAGGGTTGCGCGACCCAAACCATCCAATCGTACGAGGGGAGCACGAACAATCAAACCCTCAGGTTCCCATCCACCTACCAAACCTCCTGGCGGGTTCAGGGTTATTCCTATCTAACTGTGGAGATGTGCACGGGGTCATAAACCGACGACCCCATGGCCAACCCGGGTCCCCCTTACCCACAACTCCAGGGGCCAATCATACCAAACAAATCATAGGGAGCATACCATAACATAACCCGCTACATAACAAAATTAACATAACAAACTGACATAACAATCTTACCTTTCAACAACTATACCCTACATACCTCTCCGTATCAAATTCACAGCATATCCATAGCTCGTAGCTCTCGGCTCGTAAGAGGCACACGGTTTGAAGTATAGTTTGATGTTGCAACCATAGTAAATCATAACATACCCAAAACAAGCGTACATAGGCTTGTACATAGCGTATCATACTTGGAAAGACTTGTCACATTGCATATTTCACACATATTTATTTATACTTATGGTTATAGTTCACATACATATAAAACGAACACATTTCATAGGGTTTAACTATAACCTAACCTCACCTTATACCAAAGGAAGCCAAGAACAACACAAGTGATCCACCCCGGAATCAAAACAGCTCACGAAACACCACCCCGGGTGCACCTGGACAAACTGAAGATAAAAAGCAGGACTTAGACCCAAAGAAGAACCACATAGACACACGGCGTATGCATAGGCACATAAGAGATTCAACTACCTAAACAAAATTCATATTCAAACTTATTTCATACAAGGAAATGCATTTCATAGCTTATAATATGCTTAAAACACATTAAAGCATGTTCAAGTGCACTATCAATGCATACGAAGGTAAACGAAAGGCAAATGGTGGCACTTATTCATGTATGATCACAAAGCACATTACTAAAGCGATATAACATGCATATAAGAACAAATACATACACATAACATAATATAAAACAAGTTAGGAATGGGTTCGGAGGTGAAAAGGTGCAAGAAAAGCATAAGAAACGGTTCCGAGCAAAATGGGCAATAGCTGGAAATTTTTCCGAAACGGACAAGCTGTAGGAAAACGTTCATAACTTGAGTTTCAGAAATGGGAATTAAGTTTTGTTTCTTGGGAATGAAACTAGACACATAGATGTTTCAAATGGTAGGTGGCTCGAATTTTGGTTCAAAGCGAGGCGAAAATGGCATAGGTTCGAAGTTGGACAAATGCAGAATTCCGGCGAAGTGGCGACACAAATTTCAAACGATTATATCTCACAAATGACAAACGATAATAAGGTGATTCCAATTTGAGATATTCTAGACTTCAAGAGGTTTCCGTGGGTTCAAAAATTAGGTCAATTGGAGCTCGGACGAAGTCTGCACGGCCGTATCAATATTGGCCTGGAAACTGACACGGCCGCGTCGGGTTAAAAAAATTCAAACTCGAGAGCCTGACACGGCCGTGTTGGAAATGAACTAGGGTTCGACACGGCCGTGTTGGGTCGTCTTCTCCGAAAAAGAGCAGCAAGGAAGCAGGGGTTCGATGGGAAATGGTCCAAAACCAACCCAAACCACATTCCAACCAATTAATACACCAAAATGCATCAAATTACACATATATAACATATTAGCATCAATTTAAATCGCAAATAAACACGTTGGGAGCAAGTTATCGCGTTTAGGCACTATTTATCAATCCGCCATAACCAAGGAATCGAGTAAGAACAAAGGAATTCAATCGGTAGAAATAAAGTACGTAATGAGAGGATCACATTGCTTACCTTGGAACTTCGATCGGATGGTCGGACGAGGTAAGAGCTTGAGCCAAAGCTTGGAATGGCCAAAGGGGTGTTTTTCTCTATTTTCTTCCTCTTCCCTTGCTTCACGTGAGAAAATGAGGGAGAGGGCTGATATTTTCAGCCCTTTAAGGGCTAAAACGGGTCGGACACACGGGGGGTAGGGTCAAACGGTATCCGGTCCACTCGGATCGGATTTTAAAACGGTAGGGTTATCAAATTGCTTAGGAAATAAAAGGTTAATTCATTGAATCCGAATCATCGAAACGAACTCAATGACAAGGTTAGAATTCGAATTCGAATCCCGAGCTCAAAGTAGCCACGAAGGCTAAAACACCCTAAATACAATTAGGTCCCTAATTTGCAATTATTGGACGATTGAGTCCAAGAACATTTAATTAAATTCTAATGCGCACATAATATATAAGATACAAATTGTAACAGCCCGTATCAGGACCTAGCTGAAAACAGTAAATCAAAGAGGACAAGAATGCGTTTATATACCTTGGTTCACCTTTACAAATGTTCATGCATTGCATTCTTATGTGACCAATGTGCATTCATTAGTCGTATGGTGTTTTAAGGGGGATTTCCTTACCACGAACCAAATTTACTATTCATTCCCGAGCCTACCTTGTCCTAGCATCTCATTGGAACCGTAGAGGTTCATAACTCATGTTTCCCAGCCATATGAACATGTTTTCCAAGCTTCGAAATCCTTTCTTGATCATTAGGGGTATTTTGGGAATTTTTGTTAAAAGTACTATTCATTTTCCGAACCAGCACTGCGCCATTTTATGCGAGAGACCTCAAAGAACCTATACCTATCTTCTTAGAATATTTCAACGCTCTTTTCAATGCTTTGAGGTTTCGTTTATGTGTCCAGAGCAATTTAAGAATTTATTTTCAAATAAAAATTTCCGTCGGTAAGAAATATTTCCTTCGTTAGAATGATTTAGCCCTTGAGATCATCACCATAACATTCCTCGATTTTTTCTACATTTTTGGAAAGCCTTTTGGACCTTCATATCTTATCCTAGTATTTATTTCATAATTTAATTAATTTTCGAAATTCAAAAAATCAAATCTTCCGAAGCTTATAACTTTTAAACCGTACGTCCGATTTTGACCCGTGAGTAACCGTTTCGAAGCTAATTTTATTTCCTAGCTCTTGGGCACTTTTCCAACATCAAAAATACGCAGGAGAAGGGTGAAATTACCAGAATACCCCTGCTGTGACAATTATGTAAAGAAGGAAACCTATTTTTGGAAATTCCACAAAATACCCCACCTTAAGCCCCTAAAATAAATATTATTTGCACTCTAGTCCTTCCCTACAACTATAAATAAGTGGCTTGGGGTCTCATTTGGTCCCTTACCCCAGCCATGCCTCACGCCACTCTCCCTCCCCCTTAAGGTATGTTTTCTTATTTTTTTATGTTTTAATTAGTTTAATTTATGTTTTAATTTATGTTTTATTTTATGTTTTAATTTATTTATTAATTATGCTAGGTTTAGGATTTAATTTATGTTTTATTTTATGCATGAAATATGTGATTTAATTTATGTTTTTAAATATTCATGAATTTATGAATTATATTCTTATAGTATAGTTTATTATGAAATGTGTGACATAATTTAATTTTGTGACAAATTAATTAGGTGACAATTATGCTAGCATGTTATATGTTACATTTTAATTATTTTATGATCATACTTAGGTAATTTAATTTATTTCATGATTTAATTAAATGTTACATGTTATTTAATGTTACATAATTAAAGTATAACCTATAGTTTAAATGTTACATGTTTAATTAATTGTTACATAATTACTTGACCAATTGATATATGTTATGGTATACATGTATAATGTACGTATACGTATTTGATTCCAATATGTATAAATACGTGTATACTTTCGTATAAATACTATGTGTAGTTCCCTAACAAATACGTATGTACTTTTGTATAAATACCGTATGTATTCTAGTATAAATACCGCATGTATTCTTGTATAAATACTGTATGTACCTTGTATAAATACTGTATAAATACGGTAGGTATCCCCGTATAAATACCGTATACATACAGTATAAGTACCGTATACATACTATATAAATACACATATACATACAGTATAAGTACAGTATACATACAGTATATATACTGTATACTTGAATAGTGACCTTTGACCATTGACCTTGACCTTTGACCCTTGACCTTTGACTTTGACCATTGACTTTGACCTTGACCAAGAATTTTGACTTTTAACCTAAATGATCGTTTTGAATAGACGAATTCAACGGTCAAAGCCTTTTTCGAAAATTCTCAAAAACAGGGGATCAAAGTAGGTTTCAAAGCTCACATTCCTTTCCTAAATGAGATTGTTTTAAGACCCTAAGAATATATATCTTTGAGTTCTTGACACGAGCTTTCAACTAGAACTAATCGTTTACTTGAATCCTTTGTTCGAAAAAGAGTATTCCTTGTTCAAGCTTTTTGCTCTCTTACCAATCTTGTGTTTCATTCTTAGTTAAATGATTCTTCTGCATTAAATGGTATTACTCTCCTGTGTACTGTATGACATGAACCCAATTATGCCTTAATGCTTTGATGATTATTGGATAATTATCATGAAATCTCGCCACATGATATGATATACTTTGATAACGCTTTGTCCTGAACATGTGATATCGTTATGTGTTATTGAGTGTCTTAAGGTCGTCCCTACTTGCTTATGTGACTATATGGTTTTTGGATAGAAACTTAATCATTCACCACTCACAGGTGAAGTCCGGATTTACTGTGGCTCTGGTATTATTGCATAATACCGTATCTGTAGGTGAGGTTAAACTATTTCAACTGGAACCATGAATATTCCTTCGTTTTCAAATGATTTCAAAATCAACGCCTTCGGGTGCAAGGATTCCTATCTTTCAAAGTTTAACGTTTTCCCATTTTGGGACAATGCTTCAAGTTTAAAGCAATGATCTCTGATATACGTTCTGTTCACTGTCATGCCACTTTGATTAAAGGTTCAGTCTTCTGAACTCTGTGTGCTTATGCACTTTTGATATTCTGAAAGCAAGCTTTGGAAATTTTGCTATGTTGGGCCCTGGCGGTATGGTTAAGTAGTAGACCGGGAGGCGTGCGCCAATGGCTACTATGATACTGGCCGCCGTAATGACCTTGGTGATGGTTTAATCGGAGGTTGGTTACTCCACATCGAAGGTCGGGAGAGGTGGTAAATTCCTCCCGTTTTGCACGTCACCGCGGGGTAGCTCCCTGGGCGCGACAATAAGGGGAGAAGGGGTGGTGCATGTGATTATGGGTGTTGGGATCCTAATGGATCTCGATACCAACTTTGTAAATGTTTTTGAGGAGTAAAGGATGGATATGGCCTAACTTGCGGGCAACTTTGGTTTTAAAGTCTGGTTCATACTTTTGGAAAATATCCCGTACCCTGTTCCCCGTTTATAAAGTATATATGAACCAGAACCTCTGATGTGTGTGCATGTGTGTGCTTGCTTGGAAATCCCGTTTCAAAGTAATGTTTTGGAATACGATTCTGAAATAAAGATT
Organism: Lantana camara; assembly: GCA_037501455.1. Lineage (NCBI taxonomy): Eukaryota > Viridiplantae > Streptophyta > Magnoliopsida > Lamiales > Verbenaceae > Lantana > Lantana camara. The sequence continues at coordinate 60,200,911 of CM074858.1, forward strand.
TTGAAATTCAGTTTTAAAGTACAGCTTCGAAGTAAATCCTTTTCTGAAAACCTAAAGTTTAAGTACTTATATTGTTTCAAAAGTCATGCCTCACTTAGTCCTTTTGACTAATACCTCCACCCTGTTTTTCTGACCTCATGGTTTCAGGTTCAGTGATTGCTTGTTGGCTGGTATCTTGAAGTATAGGAAATCTTTTGTTGTGCTCTTGTGGCCAGGTTCTTTTGAACCATCTTGGTCTCCACCCTCTTGATGATAATGTAGCATTCGATTAGGTACTTATCGATCTAGCCTCCGGTGTCCTTTGTTACTGGTTATATTTCCCTTGACACTCTATCGAAATATCTCTTTCAATACTCAATTCCTGTATAGTCCTTGTACTTGGCTACTAGCCTCTTTTGTCTCCTGATTTATGTTTTGAAAGTTTTAAATTGCTCATATTTCCGCTGCAATGTTCCCTTCTAATACTCTGATCCTGTATTGTTTTGTCCGTTCGCCGACGCGCTTCTTGGGGGCTAGGTCTCCTAGCCACTTGAGAGGTACGACGGTGCGGGGTTGTGGCCCCTTCGGGGTGCTACAGCGAAGGTGGTATCAGAGCCCCAGGTTGCGGAAATCTGGGGTTCTCAGAGTCTCACAAGTATTCTCGTGTCTTTAGTGCTTAAATTGTGATTGATCATTGTTTGGGGCGGCCGACCAACATGTGATTTGTTACAATTGTAGTACTAAAACTTTTTTTCAATTGAGTCAACCGTCTAGTTTTATCAACATCAAAACTCTTGAGTTCTATTGAGTCTTTCAGTACTTTTGGAAAACAATTCGCTCGTTAGAGGTTACGATTTTCAAATTTTACCTCCTTCATCGTCTTACTTGCATCTCCAGCTTGCGGAAATTTCCTATTTGCACTTCTAGCCCGATCGTGCTTCAAGTCCTAGAGTCACTTCAAGATACCGACAAGGCCCCTATATAATGTGTTTTATGTGCTACTTGGATACTGATTACTTGAATACTGAGCATTGATGACTTGTTATTCCCTGCGTTGATAAGTGCTAGCTAATTGATAATTGATGATCCTTGATATATAATTGTTACTGGATTATTGTTGATTGGAATAATGAATGCTGATTAGCTTTGGTTCTCCACTTTGATATGTACTTGATACTTGTTAATAAGTGCTCTGTGACATGTATACGTGTTTCATGAATATTGCCTCTATGACATGTTGTGCACCATTTCTGACCCACATGCATTATATATTAATCGTTGTTCTTGGCATCGAAAAGTGCTTGTTTTGGAATGAAGAGGGAGCTCGAATTCCTCTAATATGGCCAGAAGTACGGTACACGCTCTTAACACGCCAGTTAAGGTTCTATAACCCTGGCGCCATGCATTCATCGCATCAAAGTTATATCTGGGCATACTTGTTCATGATTGAGTACTTGATCATGGAAACATCATATTTAATCTCTTTTGAGATTTGCTTTGTTGCACCATTGGTATATAAACGCATAACTTTATCGGAGGTTAATCGCTACTACTCGTCGAATTCTGTCATGCTGCTAGAATGAGATATGGGATCATCCAAGGAAAGGATAAGGGTTGGGAAGAAGAAGAAACAAAGTATGCGTTATGGGAAGGTAAACGGTAATCTTCGTGAGAAGACGTAGTCTGTTCTTTGAATAAGCAATAAAGATCAACTCTTGTAAGAGAAATGGAGGTAGTATATGTGTTCTTAAAGGAGTTTTTGGTCATCGAAACTTATTTCCTCCTGAGCATAAGTGTGTTAAGACTATATCAGACATGAGGGAAGTAAGACCACTTTTGAGGAAAACTATAATGAACAACTCCGACTTAGTACAAGAGGATGGAAGAAGTAACTTATTAAAGTTATAAAATTGAGGTGTAACTACCATAGCGCGTTGTTGTAGGAAACGCTCGCGTTATGTGAAACATCCAGTTGGTATAATGATACAAAGAGAACTGGATTTCCTGATAGTAAGGAAAATGTGATATCTCCTACCACTAATCGAGAAGTTATTTGGAAAGCTACGAGGTTCCCGATTACGGTTCAAGTTGGATTTGAATAAGGGTAGCGTTTCCCAAATCGGAGGACAAAGAAGGATGATCCAGAACCGTTTTCCATATAGAACTAAGGGCACTCCAATTTCACAAAGATATCGCGGCATTGACTATTATATCTACAATAATTGAGAATGTGTTGGATTTCCAGAGGGTATCCTAACAAGTTATCCTGAGCTTCGTTGGCAACATCCTGGTGTACTTAATGGCCAAAGATGCATGATTCATATGACAACTAGTATTGGGCACTTCACTGGAGCACAAGTTAACTATTAAGTTCAATGAATACAATTTTAGGTAGAAAAAGAGAAACACTCTTTGATCATATCACCTGTGGCTCAGGAAGTTGCAGATAAACCTTCAAGGATAGGAACAACGATGGATTTGATATTATCACGGAATACATCTAAAGTAAAGGCTTCTTGTAAGATGGAATATTATAAAGTGTCTCCAAAGAAATTTAGTAAAGATCGGCTTCTGTACCCATAACAACCTTGTTGAAAGAGTAAGAAGTACCTTCTTGCTTTAGTGATGGACACTTTGCTGGATCACAAGCCATAAGCCAAGTTCAGATAATGCAAATTTTGGCCGGAGAAAGAGTCACAATTCTCAGGCGTATCGCAACTGTTTAGGATACTATCGAAGATTCATGCAGGATTTTTTCGAGGATAGCTGCACCACTTACTCAGTTAACCAAGGAAGAAGGAAAGTTCGTATGGACAGAGAAATGCGAACAGAGCTTTCAGGAATTAAAGAAAAGATTAACTACCGCACCTATACTAACATTACCAGAAGGGAAGGAAGGTTACACCGTCTATACCGATGCTTCAAAAGAAGGGTTAGGATGCGTTCTGATGCAGCATGGAAAGGTGATAGCATATGTATCCAGGAAGCTTAAACCACGTGAAGTCAACTATCCCACCCGTGATTCGGAACTAGCAGCGATTGTCTTGCCCTCGCAAAATGGAGACATTACTTGTATGGGGTAACCTTTGAAATATTAACGGATCATAAAAGTTTGCGGTACTTTTTCACTCAAAAAGAGCTAAACATGAGACAGAGAAGGTGGATGGAATTTCGGGAAGACTATGATTGTATAATTCAATACCATCCTGGAAAGGCTAACGTGGTGACTGATGCATTGAGTCGAAAGGCTAGTGCATTGCATGTCGAAGGACACCCAACGGAGTGTAGAAGGAAACCAGCTCAAGTGATTCCTAAAGTTAAGTTGGCAAATCTAATAATTTCGTCACCGCTGAAGGATCAGTTGATAAAGACGCAAGCTATAGACGGATGGATTAAGAAGTGTCTCAAATCCAAGGAGAAAGATGATGAGACAAAATTCAGTAAAGGTGAAGGTGGAATCTTGAGATATAAGAACCGAGTTTGGGTACCCTCAGCTATCCGAAAAGAAATACTTGATGAAGCACGCAAAACACGCTATACAGTACACCCTGGAGGAACAAAGATGTACCAAGATCTCCAGAAGCAGTTTTGGTGGAATGGAATGAAAAGAGATATTGAATATGTCAAGAAATGCTTAGCTTGTCAAAAAGTTAAAGCAGAACACCAAAAGCCAGCAGGAAAGTTACAACCACTACCAATTCCTACATGGAAGTGGGAGCAAATAACCATGGACTTTGTTCCTGGGTTACCTAAAGTTAAGGGAGGACAAGACAGTATATGGGTCATAGTTGACAGATTAATTAAATCAGCACATTTTTATCGGTTAAGATAGCAAATAAGGATAACTCTTTGGCAAAACGGTATCGGGAGAAGATTGTGAGATCTCATGGAGCACCTGCTAATATAGCGGCTGATAGAAATCCAAAGTTTACATCATAATTTCGGCAGAGTATTCCAGAGTTATGGGTAGAAACTTAGACTTCATCATAACAGGCCATCCTTAGACATATGGATAGTCACTAAGGATGATAAAGGGTCTAGAGGACATGATGAAGGTATGTGCACTAGACTCTCGGGTACCATGCAGAGACGTTCTAAGTTTTGTTAATGAAGGAAGTACCGTAAGGATCAAGCTCAACCGATGGTTTAATCCAAATAAAGATTTTTGGAAATAAAGTTACTTGGTTCGAGATATTGGAAAATTACCTAACAAAGATCCTGAGAAAAAGACACGACATTTGGAAAGTAATGTGGTAACCAAAGAAAGATATAAGAACATCACCCGAAGTTATCCCCGGAACGGTTGTGGAATCTGAGGACAGATTCCTTTTAAGGGGGGAAGATTGTAACAGCCCGTATCAGGACCTAGCTGAAAACAGTAAATCAAAGAGGACAAGAATGCGTTTATATACCTTGGTTCACCTTTACAAATGTTCATGCATTGCATTCTTATGTGACCAATGTGCATTCATTAGTCGTATGGTGTTTTAAGGGGGATTTCCTTACCACGAACCAAATTTACTATTCATTCCCGAGCCTACCTTGTCCTAGCATCTCATTGGAACCGTAGAGGTTCATAACTCATGTTTCCCAGCCATATGAACATGTTTTCCAAGCTTCGAAATCCTTTCTTGATCATTAGGGGTATTTTGGGAATTTTTGTTAAAAGTACTATTCATTTTCCGAACCAGCACTGCGCCATTTTATGCGAGAGACCTCAAAGAACCTATACCTATCTTCTTAGAATATTTCAACGCTCTTTTCAATGCTTTGAGGTTTCGTTTATGTGTCCAGAGCAATTTAAGAATTTATTTTCAAATAAAAATTTCCGTCGGTAAGAAATATTTCCTTCGTTAGAATGATTTAGCCCTTGAGATCATCACCATAACATTCCTCGATTTTTTCTACATTTTTGGAAAGCCTTTTGGACCTTCATATCTTATCCTAGTATTTATTTCATAATTTAATTAATTTTCGAAATTCAAAAAATCAAATCTTCCGAAGCTTATAACTTTTAAACCGTACGTCCGATTTTGACCCGTGAGTAACCGTTTCGAAGCTAATTTTATTTCCTAGCTCTTGGGCACTTTTCCAACATCAAAAATACGCAGGAGAAGGGTGAAATTACCAGAATACCCCTGCTGTGACAATTATGTAAAGAAGGAAACCTATTTTTGGAAATTCCACAAAATACCCCACCTTAAGCCCCTAAAATAAATATTATTTGCACTCTAGTCCTTCCCTACAACTATAAATAAGTGGCTTGGGGTCTCATTTGGTCCCTTACCCCAGCCATGCCTCACGCCACTCTCCCTCCCCCTTAAGGTATGTTTTCTTATTTTTTTATGTTTTAATTAGTTTAATTTATGTTTTAATTTATGTTTTATTTTATGTTTTAATTTATTTATTAATTATGCTAGGTTTAGGATTTAATTTATGTTTTATTTTATGCATGAAATATGTGATTTAATTTATGTTTTTAAATATTCATGAATTTATGAATTATATTCTTATAGTATAGTTTATTATGAAATGTGTGACATAATTTAATTTTGTGACAAATTAATTAGGTGACAATTATGCTAGCATGTTATATGTTACATTTTAATTATTTTATGATCATACTTAGGTAATTTAATTTATTTCATGATTTAATTAAATGTTACATGTTATTTAATGTTACATAATTAAAGTATAACCTATAGTTTAAATGTTACATGTTTAATTAATTGTTACATAATTACTTGACCAATTGATATATGTTATGGTATACATGTATAATGTACGTATACGTATTTGATTCCAATATGTATAAATACGTGTATACTTTCGTATAAATACTATGTGTAGTTCCCTAACAAATACGTATGTACTTTTGTATAAATACCGTATGTATTCTAGTATAAATACCGCATGTATTCTTGTATAAATACTGTATGTACCTTGTATAAATACTGTATAAATACGGTAGGTATCCCCGTATAAATACCGTATACATACAGTATAAGTACCGTATACATACTATATAAATACACATATACATACAGTATAAGTACAGTATACATACAGTATATATACTGTATACTTGAATAGTGACCTTTGACCATTGACCTTGACCTTTGACCCTTGACCTTTGACTTTGACCATTGACTTTGACCTTGACCAAGAATTTTGACTTTTAACCTAAATGATCGTTTTGAATAGACGAATTCAACGGTCAAAGCCTTTTTCGAAAATTCTCAAAAACAGGGGATCAAAGTAGGTTTCAAAGCTCACATTCCTTTCCTAAATGAGATTGTTTTAAGACCCTAAGAATATATATCTTTGAGTTCTTGACACGAGCTTTCAACTAGAACTAATCGTTTACTTGAATCCTTTGTTCGAAAAAGAGTATTCCTTGTTCAAGCTTTTTGCTCTCTTACCAATCTTGTGTTTCATTCTTAGTTAAATGATTCTTCTGCATTAAATGGTATTACTCTCCTGTGTACTGTATGACATGAACCCAATTATGCCTTAATGCTTTGATGATTATTGGATAATTATCATGAAATCTCGCCACATGATATGATATACTTTGATAACGCTTTGTCCTGAACATGTGATATCGTTATGTGTTATTGAGTGTCTTAAGGTCGTCCCTACTTGCTTATGTGACTATATGGTTTTTGGATAGAAACTTAATCATTCACCACTCACAGGTGAAGTCCGGATTTACTGTGGCTCTGGTATTATTGCATAATACCGTATCTGTAGGTGAGGTTAAACTATTTCAACTGGAACCATGAATATTCCTTCGTTTTCAAATGATTTCAAAATCAACGCCTTCGGGTGCAAGGATTCCTATCTTTCAAAGTTTAACGTTTTCCCATTTTGGGACAATGCTTCAAGTTTAAAGCAATGATCTCTGATATACGTTCTGTTCACTGTCATGCCACTTTGATTAAAGGTTCAGTCTTCTGAACTCTGTGTGCTTATGCACTTTTGATATTCTGAAAGCAAGCTTTGGAAATTTTGCTATGTTGGGCCCTGGCGGTATGGTTAAGTAGTAGACCGGGAGGCGTGCGCCAATGGCTACTATGATACTGGCCGCCGTAATGACCTTGGTGATGGTTTAATCGGAGGTTGGTTACTCCACATCGAAGGTCAGGAGAGGTGGTAAATTCCTCCCGTTTTGCACGTCACCGCGGGGTAGCTCCCTGGGCGCGACAATAAGGGGAGAAGGGGTGGTGCATGTGATTATGGGTGTTGGGATCCTAATGGATCTCGATACCAACTTTGTAAATGTTTTTGAGGAGTAAAGGATGGATATGGCCTAACTTGCGGGCAACTTTGGTTTTAAAGTCTGGTTCATACTTTTGGAAAATATCCCGTACCCTGTTCCCCGTTTATAAAGTATATATGAACCAGAACCTCTGATGTGTGTGCATGTGTGTGCTTGCTTGGAAATCCCGTTTCAAAGTAATGTTTTGGAATACGATTCTGAAATAAAGATTTTGAAATTCAGTTTTAAAGTACAGCTTCGAAGTAAATCCTTTTCTGAAAACCTAAAGTTTAAGTACTTATATTGTTTCAAAAGTCATGCCTCACTTAGTCCTTTTGACTAATACCTCCACCCTGTTTTTCTGACCTCATGGTTTCAGGTTCAGTGATTGCTTGTTGGCTGGTATCTTGAAGTATAGGAAATCTTTTGTTGTGCTCTTGTGGCCAGGTTCTTTTGAACCATCTTGGTCTCCACCCTCTTGATGATAATGTAGCATTCGATTAGGTACTTATCGATCTAGCCTCCGGTGTCCTTTGTTACTGGTTATATTTCCCTTGACACTCTATCGAAATATCTCTTTCAATACTCAATTCCTGTATAGTCCTTGTACTTGGCTACTAGCCTCTTTTGTCTCCTGATTTATGTTTTGAAAGTTTTAAATTGCTCATATTTCCGCTGCAATGTTCCCTTCTAATACTCTTATCCTGTATTGTTTTGTCCGTTCGCCGACGCGCTTCTTGGGGGCTAGGTCTCCTAGCCACTTGAGAGGTACGACGGTGCGGGGTTGTGGCCCCTTCGGGGTGCTACACAAATTGACACGTAAGACATGCGAATCCATGTAAATCTCAAAATTTTCAAATTAAAATCTCTCGTGACGACATACCTGGATTGTCGAGAAGACGGGGTGTCACAAAAAGTCCCTGATTCAGAAGATGGCGACGAATTTGTCTCCATTGTCATTGTTGATAAAAATTTTCCCTCCTTCAGCATCCGAGGCCGACTCATGCCCATCAGATCCTGACGATACTCTTACCTTGCCTGGTCAGCTTATAGCCCTGTTCAACAACCAGGCACGAAATTGGTAATGCTTCCAAAGCAAACCCAAAATTACCTTATGATTCACGACATCTGTTGGATGTCTCCAGATTTAGCTGAGACGTGAAAATCCTAAATCTTAACTTCGATACAACAATAACATCTTGTTGCATGTTGTTAGAAGGCATACATTGGCATAGCTAACTGGCAACTAGTAGTTGAAACCTTTGTAACATTGCTTGCACTTAAGCATCAAAGTTGGGTACACTCTGCTATTATTACAGAAACAACTAGACAGAGAAGATCCCTTAAGTTCACATCAATGCTTTTGAATATAAAAACAACTAGACATCCAGAGAAGTGCAGGTAATTTTACTTGAAAACATCGAATATTCCTAAGAACTAATCTGCTATAAAGGAATAAAATTATATGTCAGAAAATATCAGTCCATCAAAACCTCTTTCTACTTCCAACTTCTCACAAATTCTCCTTTTGTGACAGAAAAGAACACGATGCTTCATACAAATAATAAAATATAACAATTGTCGACTACAAGCACGTAAAAATATAAGAAGAAAATCCACCATTAGTATTTAAGATACCTCTCAAATAAATTTCAAGTTTAAGACAAATATGTTTATCTAAAATACATAACTTATTAGATAGTAACTAATTTATTAAATAATTAAATATTTATGCTCACTTTTTATATTTATCTAATTTATTTTTTAAAAAAAAACCTTTTATTATTAATCAGTAAACTTTTATCGAATCTGATTTGATCTAAATCCAAATATTATAGGATCCGACTCTGGCTGTCGGTTTCCCTCATCCGATTTGGATCCAGATTTTCCTGATCAGGTCCAATCCAGCCCTTCGACAGCCCTAATGGTGCATGCATGTGTAGATGAAGAAAACATACAGCCTCTGAAGAATTAAATTTGTTCTAAATTGAACAACCCTTTCAAATCTCCCAATATTTTTTAACTAGATAAGCAAGCAACTCTCCACATTCTTGAAAGTATTATATGGCAAAGAAATTACCAAAAAAAAAAGAAGAATATATAACATAAAAAAAGAGTGAATAATCTAACACAAATTTACTATACTTGTTATAAGTATGAGAAGAGCGAGGGAAATAAACAGAAACTTTATGCAGAGTAACAAAATGCATAACTATATTGGCTTTAACAACTTATATGAGGAAGTGCTTACTTTGCAAATAATGTTGGCTCATCCAAAATGTTTGTCCAGTGTTATTACAGCACAATCAGGTGTTATCAGTGTAGCACCCCAGTGGTGGGCATCACATCCCCCGCACTTGAGCCCGACACGTGTAACGAAATGGGAAGCCCATATACACACCAAGCACAGCGAACGGGGTGAGAAACAAAATCCACACCTAAGCTAGGCGGTTTAGACCCTCAAACAGAACGCGCAGTAACCAAACATACATAGGCGGAAGCATTCAAACAATCCATAATTAAGTTAAAAGCCAAGGTTACAAGTTATATAAAACAGATTATATACATACTTGCCACAGCGGGCCAAAACTTAGCATGTACAAATCCTGAGTTCTCCAAGATACAAATGCTCTAAAGGTACAAATGTAAGACAAACTAAGTATGAAAATGCAGACTCGGACTAAGACCAAGAGACTCAAAAAACCACAAGCCGTGTAACACCCCGCACGATGGGATGCCATATCCCCACACCTAGACCTAATCCACATGTGAGATGGAAGCCCACACATGAACCGAGCATAGGCGAACGGGAGACACACACACGCACGAAAGCTAGGCGGGACGTAGAGACCACGAAAATCAATATGCAACGTGCATGAATGCGGAAGCTTAAACATGCCAATCATAAAATTTCAATCACACAAACAACGGGTTCAACTAGCATAAATCCCTAATCCCGAAAATCAAACATAAACATAAATCATAATTCACAAATGAAACGGGTTCATACTAGTCCTAGAAGCCTGTCCCGCATATTCACATAAGTTAAACAACAAATTCATATACATAAACATGATCATATCTTACAAACTTAAACATTTCAAATGCAAAATGTAAAAAGACTCCAAACTTATACAGAGACTCGAAACCAAAACAGACTTGACGACCGACACAAGCCGCCTTGCTCGAACCCAAAGCGAACCTGCAAAGCTAAAAACATAGGGAGGGAGGAGGGTCAGTCCAAAGACTAAGTGAGGGGTTACACACGCACACTGACATATATTTATAGAGCATAGCACGTAGTTGAAGCAATGTTCGTGAACCCGAGGTTAGTTTTTACATGCCAAAACATTTTCCCGTGACACTATACATATAGGGAAACTTATCAAACCAACCAAACAAATCTTAAATCATACATCTCTTAAGGCATAAGCTTAGATTCATGCAGACTTAGCACACACACATCGGAACATAACTTATTAGGTTGTAATCAAATCAACTTTTATCTTAACTTAAGAGTCTAACCCCATTTCACGAACTTATGACCGACAAACATAACTTAACGAAACTCGACGGGTACGAGTGCAAAACCAACTGTGACACCCCGTATTCTCGAAGGGTGTCCCGACGGTATTAACAAGTAAGTCTCTACACTTGTGTGTGTTTAATTTAAGAGTTCTTGAATTATGTGATTAAATGTAAATCCAATAACTTAACGAAACTCGACGGGTACGAGTGCAAAACCAACTGTGACACCCCGTATTCTCGAAGGGTGTCCCGACGGTATTAACAAGTAAGTCTCTACACTTGTGTGTGTTTAATTTAAGAGTTCTTGAATTATGTGATTAAATGTAAATCCAATTTAATATGTGATCATTCGAATTATTCTAAGATTAATTATCAACTTGATTAATTACGCGCATATTTAACCCTAACTGTCTAATTTGATTTAATTCAAATTTATTCCATGAAATAATTGTCAAGTTGCTTTTAAATCCATCATGTTGCTTAACTTGTTTAATTTCGGTTTACTTGAATTCCTTGAGATTAATTGCCAATCATGTGTTTACGAGTGTCGTTAAATTGTACGAAAGGTTTCTAAAATTAAATTGAATTAAACTCTAATTGGTAAATATCTCTCTTTCATTTTAATTTATAAAATTAATTCGGAGCTTGAATGTTTATTCGTAACTTTGCCAATTTTATTTACGATTATTTTTATGCGATATTTCACTTAGCTACGCGATAAGGATACCCGGTAGTATATAGCTTGTGCACAAGACACATTTCTCCCAATCTCTTTTCTCTCTCTCTCTCTCTCTCCTCTCCCACTCTCTCTCTCGTGGGTACTATGCGCGGCTTCGGTTACGTGCCCATAACTCGATCGTTTCTCGACGGAATTCAACAAACGAATAGTCCATTTCGATTATCTCGGCGAGACCGACGCAAGAGTACCAATTTCAGGGCCTAACGACGAACGGTGGTGGAGTTATGGTCGGATTTCAGTAGCAGCAGCGGAGGTGTTAGACCGCCGCCACTTCACCGGCCTTCGCGGCGGTTTCCGGCCCTCTCCTTGGTGCACGCGCCCCATGCCCAGAAAGAGGACTTCCCGGCGCAGCGGTTGACATCGGCGGCATGGCCATCGGAGCAGAGACGGCGCCGCACGCACCTCCCAAAGCTCTCGGCGGCGCGAGTTACTGTAGCGGCGGGTTTCACCGCCTTCCGGCTGTGGTTTTCGACGGGGCTTGATGGTTTCCAAGGTTTTTCGACCCCCTGAGTTCATTTCCGGCATCAATTTCACCAGATCTTGGCCGTAGGTGGTGGTTCCGGCGATGTCGGCGGCCAACGGGGGCCTTTTCCGGCCATCTTTTGGTCTCGGGCTCTTCACGAAAGTTGTTCGGAACGATGAGAACTAGTGGCCTGTGATCACACGACTCCAGATTCGGTGGTTTGGCGGCGGATCACGGTGGCATAGTGGCGGTGCAACGGCGGCGCTAGCTCCGAGGATTTTTCCGGTGAGCTACCTTAGGGATTTCGAAGAGCTCGTCATGGCTAAGACAACGCCTCTTTCGGATCACATTTTGGTTCACCGGTTTGGAAGTAATTTGAGTTTGAAGATTTAGGGTTTTCGTGCTCTTAGATTTCAGATCTAGGACAATCGGCTTGGAATTTCCAGAAATTGATTGAGGATTCGAAACGGGCACGAAGACTTTATTCAGGACTGATTTTTCGGGATTTTTCCGGCCGGCGGCGGCCCGACCAAATTCCGGCAGCTACAGTGGTTTCCTTCCGGCGGCGTCTGGTTGGAATGTTCTTCTCGTTGTGGTGAGTTCAACGCCACTTTCCGTTCGTTAATCGGACACTCGGTTTATTTATTACGAATTATTTTGCATAATTGTGATTATGTGAATTAATTGTTTTAAGTGCAAATAAATTGGTTATTGTTGGTTTGTTGATCGAGATGTATTCCAATCGTATACGAAAACATGTATTGAATGGATTGTGATATGTATGAATGTTTCGATTTACAATTTGAATCCCGATGTGATGAATTTACGTTATTTGTTAAGTACGAAGAGGTGTTAGTGTAATATTTAGAAACTAATCTTTTATGTGACTAAATGAACTTGAATGATATTTTAGAAGAACGAACATGTTGTGATTCCTCTATATGAATTTGAGAGGTTCTCAATGTTATGTTTTTGTTTTTGTAAATTGTGTTTCCAATATTAAATTGAGATACATGAAGGATGCTTGAACAACTTGAGACTTGATGCATGATAGGAGTTGGAATTGTAATATCTTGATTTACTCTTACTACTCGAAAATGGTATATTATGAATTACGATAAATTGATAATTGTCATGTTTGTAAGTAGTTAATTCCTAGTTGAATAATTGTATAAACACCTTAAACGAACAATTATGCTTAGTAATCAACTAAGCGGATGTATGTGTAATAATTCTAAATTTTTATAAATGACTTAGGGGATGTAAACACCTTAAACGAACAATTATGCTTGAACAACTATGAATGTGACTTGAGCTCGTGTACCAAACATGTTGTGAAGTTGTAAAGTGTATTCGATACATCCCGTGGGAAATAAGATATATAAGGACTTAAGGAAATTTTATTGGTGGAATGGACTTAAGCGGGATGTGATCGACTTCGTGAGACATTGCTTGACTTGCCAAGTGGTGAAAGCAGAGCATCAGAAGCCATCGGGGCTACTGCAACCGTTACCTATTCCAGAATGGAAATGGCAGCAAGTGGCGATGGATTTCGTTTCGGGTCTTCCACGAGTGAAAGGTGGTTTAGATGGAATTTGGGTAATAGTGGATCGACTGACGAAATCGGCACATTTTCTGGCTGTTCGGATGTCGGATAAGGTACCTAAATTGGCTAAGAAATATGTTGATGAAATCGTCCGACTTCATGGAGTACCGGTTAACATTGTATCAGATCGGGATCCGAGGTTTACTTCTAGATTTTGGCAAGAATTGCAAAAGAATCTGGGCACAAGGCTTCAATTCAGCACAGCTTTCCATCCTCAGACGGACGGACAATCAGAGAGATTAATTAAATATTTGGAGGATATGTTGAGAGCATGTGCATTGGATTTTTCGAGTTCGTGGAACGAACAATTGCCTTTGATTGAATTCGCCTATAATAACAGCTTTCAAGCATCGATAGAAATGGCTCCATATGAGGCTCTCTACGGACGGAAATGCAGGTCACCGTTGTTCTTTGATTTGGAAGAATGGAATTGGACGAAGCAAGAGGGTGTGAAACGAGGAGAGAATAAGGAAAAACCCTCTAAAGCCGTACAAGAGGCAATTGATAAGGTTCAAATAATCAGACAACGGATGAAAGCAGCCCAGGACAGACAGAAAAGCTATGCCGATTACCGAAGGAAAGATCTTCAGTTTGAGGTTGGTGATAGGGTATTCTTGAAAGCCTCACCTCGTAAGGGATTTTCGAGGATTGGAAAAGGAGGGAAATTGAATCCTCGGTATCTAGGACCGTATGAGATTTTGGAAAGAATTGGAGATACGGCCTACCGTTTGGACCTACCCCCGAGTTTGACTGGAATTCATAATGTAATTCATGTGTCTCAGCTTCGGAAATATTATCCGGATGAAGCTGAGATCCTACCTGAGGAAGAGGTAGAAGTTGAACCGAATCTCACCTTCGTTCAGAAGCCGATTAAGATTTTGGATCATAAATTTCAAGAACTTCGAAATCGGCAGATCCCACTAGTTAAAGTCTTATGGAGAAGTGATAAAACGAAAGAGGCTACGTGGGAGACGAAGGATAAGATGAAGAGATTTCATCCCGAATTGTTTCCCAACGATCAATGAATCCGAGGACGGATTCTTTTAAGGGGGAGAGGTTGTGACGCCCCGACTTTTCGGCCGTACAGGTATAACGTAATTGTTTACCTAATTGCGCAAAATAATTATTTTACGTGTTTATATAGTTGATTCTATTTTAAATGTATTACATGTTATCTCCTTTATTTTATTTTATTATTTATATATATATATATATATATATATATATATATATATATATATATATGTTAATTGTGTACGTATTTAATGTTAAGTAATTTGTGAATTCTTTACAACTTGATACTTATTGCTTCATTCGAACTCGATTGCAACGTGAATTAATTTCCCGAACTTGACTTAATTTCGTTATGACCTTAATTGAGCATTTCATGAACTTTGAGGACCTAATTGCATGGATTTAATTGATTACATTTCAAAAGCTTGGGGTTTCACTTGCATGACTTAAATAATGGAGGGATTTAATAGCAATTTGGCCAATTCTTTCTCCTTACCTAGCAGCATATTACGTTCCTTTCTTCATTTCTTTCATACATACATTACATACACTCTTGCTCTTGCTCCCCAAGCCTACCGATCAAACTCTTTCCAAAGTGGAGGAAAATTTCATCTTTCAAGCATCATAATTGTGAGTTTTGTGATCAATCAAGCATCATCATCATCATCTCTTCATCTCTCCTTCCATTTCTTTCATTTAAGGTAATCTTGGAGATTGGATGAATTCTTACTTTGAATATGGGAAGCTAGGGCTTTGGCATGTATTGGTTGATTTGTGTAATTGTTATTGGAAATATGTTTAGGAACTTTGAGCTCAAGTTGTACGCATTTATCTTGTGAAGTTTGGACTTGGAAGCATGAGTGAACATATGGGTTTCATTTGATAGATTCTTGATGATCAATGCATGATATGGGAATATATGCTAGATTTTATTGTGCTTTAAGTATGGTCACATGTTTCTTCAAGTTTTGGTTGCATTTGTTGATTGAAAATTTGGTGTTTTGGTTGGTTTTGTTGCTGTCCGAAAACTGCTCTGTTTTTCTCTGTTACGCACAGTGACACGGGCGTGTCACTTTTGCCTTGCTTGGCATGACACGGGGGTGCATACGTGGTTGGGCTGATTTTCTGTACCGTGACACGGGGGTGTCACGGTTTGCTTTGTTTTTGTGACACGGGCGTGTCACCTTATTTTCATGCATGTTTTTCCGCTGTACCGTGACACAGGGGTGTCACGGCTTAGTGTATTTCGGTGACACGGGCGTGTCACCCTCTGTTTCTCATGCAATTCGTTTGCATGCTACTGTACATGCATGTGTTTGTATATTTTGGATATGTATCAAGTGTTATTTGATTTAATTGAATCTATGTAATTGTTTGTTTCCAATTTGAATGTGATTTAACTTGTGCTTCGACTCTATATGAAGTTCTTGAATCAATGAGTTTGAAATGTGGAATTATGAGCTCGAATGAATTGAATGATTGAATGAATGACTTGAATATATGATTTAAGTGTATTAATAGGGCACATGAACATAATTTACCTTTTACATATTCATATCATGATCATTGCATTGCCGAGCGTCTTATTTGGTCATATTGAGTCTCACATCACCTTTCTTGCACAGATTTTGATCCAGTTGGAGACGAGACCGGTCAGTGAGGCTCGTGCTTTCTTCTTTTGCGGTTTAAGGTGGGTTTTTCTTCTATGTAGATACAAGACCCTATATATATATACCTTCAATGTGAAAGCTTTCGACCAAAATTATATATATAGAGAGAGTCGTTTTAAAGAGTAAATGTTTTCAACGTAAAGCCTTATTTTATCAATCCTACCTAATGTTTTGGCGAGAAATGATCGAATGCACGAATGGGGCCCAGGGACTTAGTGTGAGTGGCTATCCGGGGAGGCACGGGCCGACGGTGAACCCTCACACTAGTTCCACCAATTAACGGCGTAACCGGACCTCATTAGGAGTTAGCGAGGAATGGACGCTGAGCGCCATCTGGGGAGTCATGTAACCCCTTTTGGTCAATGAATGGGTGGTCGGGCCTTGCAAACCCACCACCAACCCGGAGGAAGAAGGAGTAAATGTTAATGAATGTGCACAAAAGATTGATTGCATGAAAAGAATAAATGAATGAATGTTTAAATGGTTTACAAAAGGTGTTGGTTGGAGATAATGCACGCCCACTCGCCGGGCCAATAATGACCTAATGTTAATGATTCGTTATAATCCCTTTTGATGATTCTATTCACCCACTTGGGAAAGTCTTTAAAACCTCACTTGGGATTATAGCTTGCATGTGATTGTTTAATTGCCGTCGTATATTATATCTATGCCCTGTTTTTTACCCACCAGTCCCCTTTGGACTGAACCCGTTTGGTTTTCAGTTGTTTTGTGCAGGTGTTGAGGGAGCTAGGCGGGAATACGAGTCCTAGATCTTGCATTCGTCTCTAGCTCTGTATTTTGAGTCTTACACTTGCATACCCTTATAATTGTATAATGATTTGGAGCGTACTGGGTTGATGTATATGAATGATTTTTGGAGCTTGGATGCTCATGGTATATATATATATGGTATATGTTCGTTTATTGCTTCCGCTTTAATGTTTTATGTTGTTATATGGTTTTAAGGGTTAGCCCGCCTAGCTTAGAGTGTGTGTTGTCCCCGTTCGCCATGATTTGACTCGGATATGGATCGTTCATTCCATATTCGGGTCGGGTCTCAGTGCGGGGGATGTGACACCTTGCGCTCGGGTGTTACATGAATTAAATGCACTCTTTGTTTGTATCAAGCATGCCATCTATGTACAACAACTTTGTATGTTTATATGATCAAGTTGCTCTTACTTATGCACTTTATAACTCGACATGAACTTGATGCTTAATTCTAATATTATAATTGAACCCTGTGACATTGGATGATTTAATATGCATTTTGTGAATACATTGACTTCCTAAATTGATCTTGCATCTTTGGATATGGAATTGCGTGTTGGTTGCTTGTAAATATGACCTTGTTGAGCATTGATATGCCTTGAATGACCACGACACCTTATCCAAGCACAACATGAACACTTATGCATAACCACGATCATGTTGAACAACGCCGTGCGTCTTGTTTGGTTCGTATAGAGTCTAAGTCTGGGCTTCTGTATGTCTTGTCACAGAGTTTGGTGGTGCCGGTGGGCCAGAGGTTTAGAGTGTTTGGCCCTTCACACTCTCAGACTCTACTTTCACGAGGTGAGGTTTAGGATTTTGTATAGTTACATGACCTATGGCCTTTACATGTTGATTTCTACCCTTGCATGCGAGTATACTCTATTATAGATATGTATGTGCTGAATATGATATGTTGATGATCTTGTGTGAGTCCTGCGTGGATGGAGGTCATGAGGCTTAAAGTTCCATCGCGTAGGAAGGGTGTAAATATAAAACCAGTTTTTGAGGCATATGTAAGCTATTTTGGAAAACAGTTGTGTTCTAATTCTGTAGCGAGATTGCCATGAAAGATTGGCGTATGTTATGTTATGATCTGTTCTGTTGTGGATCCTAGGAGCTGCGGGTAATGGGTCCCCCGGGACGGTTAGGGCCGTCGGGTTATTTACCCATTGCGTAGTTCCATTTGAGATATCTTCACGCGACCCATGTTGTAGGGAAGGTGTGGTATCTTGAGCCTTCGGCTGAGGCCGGGGAGGACTCTTGTGGGTTCGCTACCCCTTGAGGGTGAGTCTATTTTTAGACGGTGTGATTATAGATGGTTTTGGGGACTGTACATCCCCTCCATCATTGGTGTAGCGGTTGGATTGATTGTGATTTATGTTCTGATGAGTAAAGGTGGGAAGCTCGTACTCGCCGAGCAGTTG
This sequence comes from Lantana camara, assembly GCA_037501455.1. Classification (NCBI taxonomy): domain Eukaryota; kingdom Viridiplantae; phylum Streptophyta; class Magnoliopsida; order Lamiales; family Verbenaceae; genus Lantana; species Lantana camara. The sequence continues at coordinate 60,219,369 of CM074858.1, forward strand.
ATTATGTTATGTTATGGAATTATGAGCCGGGATAGAGTCTTTCTAGAAAATGGTTTCTAAACTTATATCTATATCTTATTCGGGTTCTTTCAAAACATTTTGGCATGTAACACCTATCCCCGGTTCATGAGTCCATCCTTTTTATTCTGTGCTATGCTCCTTATATATATAACGTGGGTGTGCGTTAGCCCCCTCACTCGGTCAAGTTGACTGACCCCTCATTTACACTTTTAGTTGCAGGTTGTTGGCGTTTGCTAGGCGGAAGTGAGTCCTTTGAGTTGCACTTCGTCGGTCTAGTCTTTCTATTTGCATTTGTCTTTTCATACACTTTACTTTTGCTTTGACTCGTAGACTTGAGATTATACTTTACTATTCGGTAGCCCTGCGTGGCACTCTCATTCGGCCCCTTGTGGCACTTGATGATTATTACTTTATGTTAATATTCGGGACTAGGGATTTATGCTAGTTGAACCCGTCACTTGTTATGTTTGTTGATCTATTATTCGGGATTAGGTATCTATGCTAGTTGAACCCGTCACCTGCTTTGCATGTTTTGTTTTAAATGCTTCCGCTATCTTTGTTATTGGTTTTAATTGCTTCCGCACTCTGAGTTTTGGTCAAGTTAGATCCGCCTAGCCTAGTGTGTGAGTTGGTCTCCCGTTCGCTCTGATTCGGATTCAGGCATGGACTTTCATTTCATGTTCCGGGTCTGGGTCATAGTGCGGGGGATGTGGCATCCTCCGTTTGGGGTGTTACAACAACCAACTCCTTCATAACGCACGAAGACTTAAGTACACAAGATCATAATACACATACCTCCACTTACTCCGGTTGATGGGTGGGTTGTACATACCCAAGTCATCCGCGCTTATATGTATGGGTCGTGAGTTTCATGACACTCACGCCCGAGGATTCCATTCCCCAACCAACCTCCTGGTGGGTCCGGGTTGATCCTAAGTTGGAGAAGTGTACAAGGGTTGCAACCGGCGACCCCTTGGTCGTCCCGGGTCTCCCATTACACACAACTCCGAGGCCCATACTTACACTTACACTTACACATATCACGAAAATCGGAAGCTTAACCCGCTAGACTCACACATATACTTATCACATGCATATCGCACTTATCATATTGTACGTACATATCACACCGACCTCAAAATCACAACCAACTCAAAGCTAAGCGTACATAGGCTTATACATAGCTTCATACTTTCAAACTTAAGGCAAGGCCAACATATACGTATCTCACACATATCTACATATATATATAGAGGCTTATAGGTCACACGCATTCAAAACCGGCACGTTTCATTAGGGTATAACTATATCCTAACCTCACCTCACACCAACGAAGCCGAAGACACACGATCGATTCACCCCGAAATCAACTTGACGAACAAAACACCACCCCGGGTGCACCTAAACAAACTGAAGCCAAACACACAAGACTTAGACTCAAAATGAACTATATAGACGCACGACATATGCTTACACACTTAAGGAATGCAATCACTTAGGCAAGATTCGTGTTCTTGTGCACCATTAAGGTAATGCATACATATAAGATAACAAAAGATGGCATTTAGTCATTTATGAGCACATGAAGCACTTAACACTTAAAAAGATGTCTTAAGTCATATAATTCATCATATCACATTGATTCATATTCATACAAGAGCATATAGCAAGTTCAAAGATATACAAGGCATGCACTTAGATCACATTAAGTCATATTGAGACATATCGGAACATAATTCACGTATTTCACGTTAAACAAACTCATGCATATCATACAACACATATAACATCTCATATATCAAGTTAGAGAAGCATACATTTCATATAAGAGCAAAGACATAACATGCAAGGTAAGCAAACAAAGTATGTAGTCATTCATGCACGTAGGAGTACACATTGCATCACATAAGGCACAAATCAAATCAAACGAATTTAAAATCTTAATGAAACACACATGACACATTATTCGCACATAAAACATATCACATTCAAGCATTAACAAGTCATAGCAAAGTATATCATACATATAAACAAGTATTCATCACATTGGGAACAAGTTCGGGGAGGGAAACGAGCAAAACGGGCAAGAAAACAAAGTTCGGGACAAAGAAAGGGCTGCTCCCAAATCCACCCCCGTGGATTTTTAACAAAGGAAAGTCCCACAGCCGTGGATCTAGGCCAAAATCGTTCCAGCAAGTCTGCCACCCATCCACGGCCGTGGATTTGTTTTAGAGCAAAAATCCACAGGCGTGGATTTGCATCAGCAGCCTAAAACTCAAGATTTTGCCCCTAATCACACCAAGAACTCATCCCACACTCAAGATAACACATAATGGAAGGTTAATGAAGCAAAAATCATGCATTAAAAGCCATAAAATCGGACCAAGGAAGCATCAATCAAGCAAGGAGTGAAATGGAAGCATGCTCATGCAAAACCTTCAAATTCATTAATGGCAAAGTCATGAATTCACACCTACCACTCAAATTAAGTCCACATATATCATAAATGATGTCTAAGGGTCTTAAAACATGCTTCATACCAAAAGAAATCACAAGAGATCATGTAAGAATTCATAAAATTCATCAAACTCCCACTATTCATCATATAAGCCATATATCAAGCAATCCATGGTGAAAACTTGCAAAATGGGGCTTAAAGGAACCACATAAACATGGAGAAGTCAAAAATGAACTTACCTCTTGAATTTGAAGAGATTTGATCAAGATTTGGGCACCAAACTAGAAGAAATGGCTTGAAACCGTTCCTCCTCTTCCTTTCTCTTCTTTTCCCCTTCTTCTCTTCACTTTTGGCTGGTTTTTCTTATCTTGGGGGAGAGGATTTCGAAATGGGGGCTGAGGGAGAGAGATAGGAGTGTATCTTGGTCATATAGTCAAGGTTTAGGTGTGGTTAGGGTTAAAATGGGGCCCACAAATCAAGACTAGTCAACAAAAGGTAGCTCTTGGCGAAAGATGCTCGTTCCGGTCGAATTTTGGAGGATCAAATGGGCTTAGAAAATTACAAAGTTGGGTTCCTTGGCTTCAACTCTTCGTTACGAGTCTAACGCATCTTCCGGAATTCGAATCCGAATTCCCGATCTCGAGTTACGCTTCCCGGAACACAAGGTGCGCTAAAACAAGTTAGGCCCACGTGTCCCTAATAAATCCCGTTTTTACAAAACGAGTCAAGAACCAAATAAAACAAACTTTAAAACAAGTATAAATCATATAAACACGTTCATAATCCACATAATTCATGCATGGCAAGTTGTTACAAAAATCGGGATTGAAAATAGGGTCGAAACGAGTTAAAACGAAGTAAAAGGGGGCTAAAACGTAAACTTTTAAAACATGAAACTCATAATGCTCATTCAAAAGGCACATATGTCATATAATTGCATGCTTAATTAGTTAAAAGCGCACCTAGCACACTCGCAACGTCCGTACCTGGAAAGTCGAAGAGTTGGGATGTTACAAGCCGCCTAGCTCGGACCAAACGACCGGTACCTGCAAACTAAAAACATAAAGAGGGAGGGGTCAGTCACACGGATTAAGTGAGGGGCTACACATGCACACGTATATACATATATAGAGCATAACACATATCATAGAGGGGAGTTCATGAACCGGGGCATGGTTTTTGCATTCTAAAACATTTCTCACGTGATACTAGATATACGGAGTAAAAGAGTTGGGCCGAAGGCCAAAACAACCAAATTTTACTAATTGAGAATCCACTCCCGTTTCACGAACAGTTTCATAATGAACTAACTAGTGTAACAGAAACACACACAAAGAAAACCTTCACGCAAAGGGAAATGTGCATAGGGGTAATGTCCATCCCGGATCCTCTATCTCACATCCCGATGATCATGCATAGGAGTGATGCCCAGCGTCCTGAGTCTCCCTTACCCATAATCACCGAGACCCAGACAGAAACAGAGTCAGAATCTTACCGGAATCAGAGGTATAACAAGGTCCAAGACCAAGTCCATAATCATATTCATATCAAGAGGCATATCATATTCAAAGACATATCATATTCATATTTACTAACAAAACCTAACATAGCACTTACCATACCTTGTATGTCATATTCCTATTCTCTACTGTAGATCATATATTGCATATTCATAACTCACACATATTACGTATACATAAGGCTTATTTCACATGCTTACATATTGGGCACATATATTTAGGGTTTAACTATAACCTAACCTCACCTTACACCGACGAACAGGGCAAAAGAGAATAAACCGACGCCTATGGAGTGACCTCGTCACCAACGGGATACTCCTCTGAACAAGACAAACATCAAAGATAAACTTAGACTCAAAATGAACCATATAGATGCTCGGCAAATACGTATGCATGCGAAAGATGCAATGTAAGTCATAACCAATTCACACTTAAGCAAAGTCGGAGCATTTAACACTCATCACTTAAACGGCACTTGAATCAAACACACAACATGCTAAACAAACATATAATTCATCAAATTACATCATACTACATCATATTCCAAGAACACTCAAGTTTAGAACATATAAGGAAAACAATTAGGTGCAAAGAGGCGCACACGGAGCACTTAGGGCAAACAAGTTCACAACTCACAAACATGCATTGAAATCATGCCAAAACAAACATGTACACATCATATCACATTGTTCATACATAAAACCTATCAAAATCACAGATTAATAAGTCATAGCATAGCAATTCATACATATAAATAAGCACACAACACACAAGGATCAAGATCGAGGAGGGAAACGAATAAAACAAGCAAACAAGCGAGTAAAGCATACAAACGGGGGAAACTAGGGGACTGACGGCCATTAGTCCCCACCCCTAAAACCCCCCCTAACGGCCGTTAGTGAGGACAAAACTTCCAACTGTTGCTAACGGCCGTTATCTCCAAGAGAGCTAACGGCCGTTAGCTTTCCCCTGTTTCGTCTTCTTCGGACGAAAACCCACAAATCAGCCTTGAAACCCCACAAAACTAATGCTAAAGTTTGGTAACACATAAAGGCATGTTAGGGTATAAAAAACTCACAAAATTAAGGCCTAAATCTAAGCAAAAACCAAAGCACAACAAGGAGTGTAACGCCCAAGTGGCGAGCCACCACATCCCCCGCACCTAGACTCGAACCCACATATGAAATAGAAATTCATACATGAGCCCAAGCCTAAGCGAACGGCAACCTACACGCACACGCTAAGCCAGGCGGAGCTAAGACAAAACCAGAGTGCGCAAAAACTAAAGAAAGAGAAAGCATACAATAAGAACAAAAAGATAAATCCACAAAAATGAGTTCAACTATCCCTAGAAGCCTGTCCCGGAAAAAAAATATAATCAAGAATTCAACCATAATTCATTAACAAATGCAAAACATATGCATACTACAACTATCAAAATTCGAATCATATATACAAAAGGTGACCGAATGTAAATGAAAATGCAACTCGAGCTAGGAAGCTATAACTTGACTGACTCACGACTCCGCCTAGCACGACCCGAAACCTGTAAACTGAAAAGTTGAAAGGAGAGGATCAGTCCACTGACTGTGTGAGAGGGGGGGGGGGGGCTAACGCACACCCACACACGTATATATATAGAGCAAAGCACAAAATAAATAAAAGACTATGAACCGGGATAGGGTTTTGCATACTAAAGTCATTTTCGAATCAAACTTAAACTTATACTTATAGAAATATAAGAAACTTAACGTATTCATAATATAACATAAGGAAAAACTCCCATCCCGTTTCACAATCAACATAACTTAACTGATTCTTATACCCGACGAGCACGGGTCTTACTCTAACTCCCCAATTCTTAATTTAAATACAAAACAGAAAACATAATCACAAACAACCCTTCCCCATCAAGATGTAGTTCGGGGAGCAAGCCCTCACTACACATTACCATTACCAAAAACACACGGGGTAGCTAATCCACGTTGTGTTTTCCCCGGTTATCCACCAAGGGCTCAAAGCATCACGCCTCCTCAACCTCCACGAGTTGCACGTGAGCACTTCAAATGAGAACGTGTACGGGGTCATAACCGGCGATCCCATGATCGTCCCGAGTCTCCCTTACCCACGTCTTGGGGGGAGGGGGGGCCCTAAAGCAATCCATTACAAACACAATACCATAACTCGCTACACACCAAACTTATCATATCAAAACTTACGTACCTTATCGGAGCATACCTTACCTTGCAACTTCACATATGCTATAGACGTACCTCTCCGTGTCATCTTAATCTGTAGCAAGCTTGAATACACACGGTTTGGAGCATAGCCTCGTTGCAAAACATTTCAATCTCACATATGCTCATACATATATTTCAAAACATTTAATCTTATGACAATATCATAAACGTATCTTACAAGCACGTATCTAATATATAAATATAATAGTATAATCACATGCGGGCTTGAAAATGAGCACATAGGGTTGTAGGTCGTATTAACTAAAAAGAAACAAACCTAAACCTCACCTTTTTACCAAAAGTGCTCACGGACGAGCGTTGACGACCAAGAAGAAGCTAAGTGGTGGAACCGACACCTCCCGAACTCAAATCTGAGACAAACAAACACATACTCAAGACTTACACTCGATCATGAACCAATTAGACGTACGGCGAATGCGTATAAATGCAAATGATGCGTAAAGAATGCAAGGATATCCCATTAGGTCATATGATGCTACTATGAATCTTATTAAATCATAATGCGCATATCTCACGTTAAGCAAATTCATAAATTTCATGCAACACTCATGATACATAATATAATATATTAGAAATGCATACATTTCATAAAAAGGCAAAGAAAGATCATGCAAGGCAAACAAGCGAGTTATGAAGTCAAATAAACACGTTGAAGTGTATAAGTTACATATAAGGTCATATATTGTACGCACGAATATCAAATTCACACCATAAATTCATAATACAACACATAACACGTAATATAACACCGTTAATATTGCATGCATACAAGAAAAGAAACAAGAAAACATCAAACTAATCAAGGAAACATCATATTAATTCATGCATGCACGTTAGAGGACACACATCACATAATGGATCACGTATTGCATACAAAGCATCGAAAATTACGTAATTAATTCATAACATAACATGTAACAAATAATATAGCAAGTTATCCATGCATACGAGGTAAGAAAGAAGCAAGAAGAACCCGAAAAGCACAAACGAAGCGAAAAACAAAACGTAACAGCAGCAGCAACTCAAGAAAGCCCTCAAATGGGGTCGTGACATGCCCAAAGGTGGTCGTGGGCGCGACCACCACCACCTCCAGCCTGAGCAGCAGTTTCAACTCGAAACTTGGGGGAAAACTAGTCGTGGCGGCGACCCAAAACACCCTAGTTTTAGTCGCGGGCGCGCACTACAAGAAAATTGTCAATTTCCGACGGAATCAAGTCCGTCGAAAAATAACGAAAACCGACGGTTTTCCGACGGAATTTGCTAAAAACATATAAAAATAAAAATAAAAATTTACCGACGGACTTTCCATCGGTAATCCGTCGGAAACATTTCCGACGGACAATTCCGTCGGTAATTCCGTCAGAAACTATTAAATTTTCCGACGGAATTTCCGTCGGTAATCCGTTGGAAATTCAAAAATAAAATTCAACAAAGCTTCAAAAAATAAAATTCAGGAAATCTTCCGACGGAATTGATGAGGCCTAAAAACACTCTCGAATCAGAGCCGTCCACGTGTCAGCATGTCGCTGACTAAATCCCATACGCTCGCTTTGAAGGGCTCGTGGGCCTTCCCAGCCCCCTCATTCGCAAGCAAGGATAGACCGTCAAGCCTCGGACGACTACTCCCGTAAAAGTCCAGACCCGACGAGTCTGACGCTCGCGTATCGGCCCTCAGGGTTACCCTTCACAGGGAGGCACCTACATGGGGGCCCCATGATTGACGCTCGGGATATTGTCGCTCAAAGGTCATCTATCGTGAGGAGCCCATCCGTGGATTTGCCGAGCGTCATCAACACTCGGGAATGAGTCTACCCCTCATGCGATGGATTATCACCTTCAGAAGGAGATATTAGTCTCTCATCCTACACGACCCTCGTCAACAACCTCTGACACAATGGTACTGTGTACCGTGCACCTGACACGCCGTCTCCTTTTCTGGAATGTCATTCTCACCCCACCAAAGGCTGACGCGTGTTAGGGCAACACAGGTTTGGGACCACATGGTCAATTTACCCATTTACCCCCATCCCTAACATATAAATAAGAGAGAACACCTGCATTATCTCCCAAGTCATCTTCCTCACCAAAAATACTACATACTGAACTGGGCATCATTTTCCTCTGCAACTTCTCCAAAAGCTTCCTGTATCTCACCCTTTTCTGCATTCTCACTGCACGATTTCTTGGTGTTATCCTAGCTGGAAGAACCCACGCTCATTGGAAACCCAGTTCCTGAGGCTCTTGTGCCTATGATGGTCTTCCTTCCTATCAACAAATTCCAAAGTGTTTGGTGTTCAAGTCCTTCATAAGTTTCTGCACCATCATTTTTGGCGCCGTCTGTGGGAAACCATCACCACCATCCTTGGTATTACCTGTTTCTTCCTTCGAAAGCTAGTTGAAGAGTAACACCCAAGTCATTAACCATGGTAACTGCGACGAGATCTGGAATAGTCGGAGAGAAAGGCGCTCTTCCCCCCGTTAACGAGGAGAACGCAGAAGGTAACATCCCCACCAGAGAAGCAAACCCTCCAGCAGCCGGAAACGGGGGCGAGAACACAGAGCCGGTAAGGGCAACTCTCCCACTAGGTGGGAACACTGACGGAGGGCCCAGTGCCGTTGCTCTGCCAGCGGCTCCCACTGCCCATGCTTCCTACCCTTACTCAGGGGTGTATCCCATGGCCATGCCCCCTCCGGGGTACCCATTCCTGCAGCATGGGATGATGCCCGGGATGATGCCGGCAATCCAGCCTTATCAGGTGGGGACTCTGAATCTCCCCACGTCATTACCAAGAGAGATACAAGGGGTGGAGATGCCCCAAGTTACAACCCAGCAACTTCAGGCACTGTATGCGCAGTGTGAGAGCCAGGCCGTTCAGAATGCCTGGGAGCATTTCATGGCCGCATATTTCCCCTCGCAGGCTGGCGCTCGTCTGGCCCCGCCACTTGGAGGGCTCCCTGCGCATCCTTTGACGATGGCCCAAAATGCGCTAAGGGCACAGCAACCTCCCCCACCCCCGAATCAAGGAAATGGAGCCCCACCGAGGGTCCAACAAGAACGACCAGCTGTAGGAGAGGAAAGGGCCCCTCGAAATGAGGTGGCCGGAGATAATGAAGAGGTCCAATCAAGGGCCACGGGGAGGGCAAACCGCAGAAATGTCGGTGACCCTCAGCTAGCAGCAGTACAAGATCAGATTCGAGGGCTTCAGAACGTGGTAGAGCAGCTCTCTCGAGCACGGTCTCACGCTTCCCGCGATGGGGGCGAGAGGTCCAAGGCCAGAGACGCTCGTCGACCACGCAGCCCAGTTTCCCGACGAAGGAGAGAAGCTAGCTATGAAGATCCCGACGAGCGAGATTACAGGATCATGACGGGCGATTCCCCCCTCGTCGAGGAAGTCCTAATGACTCGCGCAGGGAAGGGTAAAATTCCCTCGTCAATCAACAGATATGATGGAACTACGGACCCAGCCGAGCATCTGGACCATTTTGTGCACCTAATGCACCTGTATGACCATCCTGACAACTACTGGGCCAAGGTGTTTGTCACCTCCCTCACAGGAATGGCCCAAGAGTGGTACAAAAAGCTCCCCCCGCGCTCAATCAGAGGATACTGCGACCTGACGGATGCCTTTGTCAGCCACTTCAATTCATTGAAAGCACCGGCCCCGGCCGCGACCGCTCTTTATAGCCTGGTCCAAGGGTCGAACGAGACTCTCAGGTCCTTCATGGGGAGATTCAATAAGGAAATTTTGCTGGTAGAAAAGCCCTCGATGGACTTTTTGAGGCACGTTCTGTTCGGTGCCATCAACATGAAGCATTTCGTCAGCAAGGAGTTTGTGGAGGAGGTAGCCAAGAAGAAGCCGCGCTCGATGATGGAAATTAGGGAGATTGCAGATTCTTTCTTTACCCTCGAGGATATGTACATAGCGAGGGATCAGAAGATGGCAAATGCCCTTCGTCCCAACAGAACCCACGAGGACAAAGCGGAGCCCCACCGGAGTCACCGCCGCAGCCCGATACCCGCTCGCCGACGTTCATCCCCTCCGCGGAGGCTCGAGCGTGTCCCCCTCAACCGCCCAATTGCCGAAGTTTATTCCCTGGCGGACCAAAAGCTGTTCAAGAGACCGCCCAAGCTGAGAGAAACCGAGGCTCAGAAGCGCTCGGGAAAATACTGCGCTTTCCATAAGCAGAAGGGGCATGATACTAATGAATGCCGCCAACTGGAGAAGGAAATTCAGCGGCTGATTGCTGGGGGGCACCTCAAAGAGTTTGTAAGAGTATTAGAAGGGTACGATGAACATTGCGCGGAACGAGCGCTTGGGAGGAGAAGAAGCCGCTCACGCTCCCGAAGTCCTCGTCGCCAGCACCCTGAGAGCAGCGAGCGTAACAAAGGGAAAGGGGTGGATATGGAAAACCAGCCCTTTGCGGTCATTCACATGATCGCGGGAGGGCCCTCAGGAGGTGATTCCAATGCTTCTCGCCGCCGCCATGTACGGAGCTATAACCAAACAACGTCACTCCCTCGCCCAGTGCTCTCCGTGGACAGCTCGACGCGCTCGAAGGAGGGTGATGTCATAGGGTTTACTGAGAAAGATCTTGATCATATTGTAACACCCCATGGGACGGGAAAAACCTCTGACTGTCCCATGGTGGTTAGTTTAGACGTTCATAACCACACTGTAAAGAGGGTTTTATTTGATAGTGGAAGCTCTGTGAACGTTCTCCCGTACTCAACGTTTCAACAAATGAACATAACAAACATCCCCCTCGAACCTCTCCGAACTGCCCTCGTAGGGTTTGGAGGTTCCGAGATCGTCCCTCGCGGACAGATTCGCTTGGCCACCTCTTTTGGTCGCGCCCCACAGCGAAAAACATTGAGCGTCCTCTACACCGTCGTTGAGGTGAATCTCCCTTACAACATCATCATTGGGCGCCCAGCCCTCGTCGATTTCAAAGCCGTAATTTCCACCTATCATCAAAAGGTCAAGTTTCCAACCCCCGAGGGTACCGGAGAAATTCTGTGTAATGTCAAAGAAGCTTGGGAGTGTTACATACTTTCACTTCGCAGCCACAAGCCCAAGCAGTCCATTCAACTTGGGGGTGCTAAGAAGTCCGTGGACTTCCCCGAATTAAACGAAGATGGCCCCGAGCGTAAAAGAGCCAAGCTGTACCGGAAGAAGAATAGAAAGAGGACCCCTGGAGATGTTCAGTGTTCAGAGAATAGGCCACCGGGGGCCGTCGAGGGCTCATCTTCAGAAAACGAGCGTGACGAGCCCAAGGGTACGCTCACCGGGAAAAAACGAGTGCTAGAAGCGCCAAGGCCGGAGGTTCGGATTGAGCCCACTGAGGAGTTTTTAACCGTTGAATTGGAGCCCGGGAACCCGGATAAAACCACCCAAATTGGCTCAGGCCTGGATGGGCCCTCGCAAGTTTTGATGATCGACTTCCTATGGGAAAACCTAGACGTTTTTGCATGGAAAGCTTCTGATCTCACCGGAATAGATCCGAGCGTCATTGTCCACAGACTGAACGTGGATCCAACCTTCAGGCCCATAAAACAAAAGAAGAGGGACGTTCATGGCTTTAGGAAACGGGTTATCGAAGAAGAGGTTAGTAAGTTGCTTGATGCTCAGTACATCGAGGAAATCTTGTACCCAGAATGGCTTTGCAATGTGGTGCTCGTCCCAAAGAGCGCCAATAAGTGGCGTATGTGCAACGACTTCACGGACCTCAACAAAGCGTGCCCCAAAGACCATTACCCACTACCGAGGATCGATCAGTTGGTAGATTCTACAGCCGGGTGTGAACTCATGAGTATGATGGACGCCTTTCAGGGATATTATCAAATCTTTATGGCGCCCGAAGATCGCCCCAAAACTTCGTTTATTGTGCATTTGGGTGTTTACTGTTTCAAAGTCATGCCATTTGGGCTCAAAAACGCGGGAGCGACCTATCAGCGGCTCGTCAATAGAATGTTCGAGCATGAAATTGGAAAATCTATGGAGGTATATGTTGACGACATGATAGTCAAGAGTGAGCGCCAGCGCTCCCATCTGGAGGATCTCAAACAGACTTTCGACATCCTTCGTCGCTACGGAATGAAGTTGAACCCATCAAAATGCACCTTTGGCGTTCGAGGGGGAAAATTCCTGGGATACATGGTCAGTCAACGGGGCATAGAGGCAAACCCCGAGAAGATTAGAGCAATCCTGGACATACCCTCCCCTCGCAATCTGAGAGAGGTCCAGGTGCTCGTGGGTAAGATCATTTCACTAAATAGGTTCATTTCCCGCTCGGCGGACCGGAATCTACCCTTCTTTAAAATTTTGCGCAACACTCGCAATTTCACCTGGAACGAGGATTGCGAAAAGGCCTTACAGAACATGAAACAGTACCTGTCGAGCGCGCCTTTGTTGACCAAGCCAATCCCTGGGGAGAACTTGTTTATCTACCTATCAGTTTCTCTGGAAGCCACGAGCGCTGTCCTCGTAGCAATCCGCGAGCGTAAACATATGCCGGTGTATTACCTGAGCAAGACTCTACAGGGAGCAGAGAAAAGGTACATGGAAATTGAGAAATTCGCCTTTGCGCTCGTTAACGCATCCCGAAGGCTGAGGCCATATTTTCAGGCTCACTCTATCACAGTGCTTACAGATCAACCACTCAAACAAGTGCTATCTAAGCCGGATGTTTCGGGAAGGTTAATTAAATGGGCAATTGAGCTTAGTCAGTTTGATATCTCCTTCGAGCCCCGTACAGCCATACAGGCTCAGGCAGTGGCCGATTTGTTGGTTGAACGTTTCAATCTGGAGACTGTGCCATTGGCGGATGAGGGTTTATGGCTTTTGCATACGGATGGCTCCTCGACCTCACAGGGGGGAGGAGCCGGGGTGACCCTCAGGGATCCCCTTGGGGCAGAAGTCGACTACGCAATCAAGCTGGCGTTTCAAGTCACCAACAACGAAGCTGAGTATGAGGCCCTCATCCAAGGACTCAGGATTGCGCTCCAAAATGGGGCCACTCGTGTCACAGCATACGTTGATTCGCAGTTGATCGCGAGTCAAATTGACGGTAGTTATGAGGCTCGAGAAGCCACCATGGCACAATACCTGACGAGCGCCAAGGAAGAGATAGCCAAGTTCAAGGAATTCCATCTTTTGCAAATTCCGAGGGCAGAAAACGAACATGCTGACGCTCTTTCAAAGTTTGCGTCCGCCCTGGATGGCCATAGTGAACGCGCTGTTACATTTCTGAGAACGGAGAAGCCACTGATAAGTAAAGGCGAACCTTCAAAAGAAGTGCACATGATTGACCCCTCCGAGCCATGTTGGCTTGATGAAATTGTCAGATTCCTCCAGGACGGAACCTGCCCGAGCGACAAAGTTGAGGCTCGGAAGATCAAAAGCAAAGCCCCTCGCTTCTCATTGGATGCCGAGGGTCGATTATTCAAGCGATCCTTCCTGGGACCACCGTTGAGATGTTTGAGACCCTCGCAGGCAAAAGAAGTTTTAGAGCATGTACACAATGGAAGTTGTGGGAACCACTCAGGCGGACGAATCTTGGCAAAGAAAATCTTAAGGAGTGGGTTCTATTGGCCCTCGGTATTGCAAGATGCCATTAAATATTCCAAGAAATGTCCCAAGTGCCAGTTCCACTCCAACACTCCCCAGTTGCCGGCAGCTCAAATGATTCCTATTGATGTTTCCTGGCCTTTTGATCAATGGGGCATTGATATCGTGGGACCTCTCCCAATGGCGGTCGGGCAAAAGAAGTTTGTAATACTTGCTGTGGATTATTTCACCAAGTGGGCTGAGGCAGAAGCGGTCGCTAAGATAACGTTCAAAGTTGTAAGGGATTTCATTTGGAAAAATATCATCTGCAGATACGGCATCCCGAGGGTGCTCATCTCGGATAACGGTTCCCAGTTTATCGCGGCGGACATGCGGGATTGGTGCTATGAATTAGGGATCGAACAACGATTCATTTCCGTGGGTCATCCTCAAGCTAATGGTCAAGCTGAAGTGACCAACCGAACCATACTCCAGCATCTGAAAACGATGCTCGAGAGTAAGAAGGGAGAATGGGCTGAAGAACTTCAGGGAGCTCTGTGGGCGTACCGTACTACTCCGCGAGCGGCAACGGGGGAAACCCCTTATTCCCTCGTGTATGGCTCCGAGGCCATGATACCTGCGGAAATTGCTCAAGAATCCGCACGTGTTGCCTATTTCGAGCCTGCCGCCAACGAGGCCAACCGGGCGCTCGAGTTAGATTTGCTGGACGAGAAGAGGAATGCCGCTTGGGCACGTATTCACAAATACAAAGCGACCGTTGCTCGCCAGTACAATAAACGTGTTAAGGAAAGGACTTTCCAGCTAGGGGACTTGGTCCTCAAAAAAGTTGAAGTCTCTAAACACGTAGGTAAGTTGGACCCTAATTGGGAGGGCCCCTTCAAAGTCATCCAGGTACGAGCAAACAACACCTACCTATTGGAAACTTTGCAAGGCGAGCGACTCCCTAGGCCATGGAACGCATGTAACCTCAGAAGGTTCTACGTGTAGACAACAGTTTCTTTGTAATGGCCCGTTAGTGGCATGAAGGGTTTTCCTTTGACGGAAAGCGTGTTGTAATCATTTCCAAAAAAGCATTTATATAACAGTAAGTATTTAACTCTTTGTTTTTATTATTTGCTTGCTTTGTTATTTTGATCAAATGGTCCGAGCGACGAGAGGCCTACTCCGTGTCGAGCATCCTCCACGTCGAACGGTCTATGTGATACCTCAATCGTTTCAAAATTACACTGTCCCGGTGTTGATAACCATCCACCTATAACAGTTTGAACGGTTGGTAATATAAAGTCCTAAAAATGAGCGTGTCAGACAACGGGGAGCGTAATGCCCAGTTATAGCCAGCTGGGTGCTAACCATTCCAGCTCGCGCTCGAGAAAACCCGAATGACCCTCAACTTATTGAGTAAAAATACACTCATAAAATAATGGATTTTAACTCAGTCCCTTCATGTGCTCCTTGGAATAACCCTAACCCTATGGTTACGCTCTATTCTTTCTCACACTTAGCAAATCCTACTGTTGATTTCTAAAGTGTGTATGACTCATTGGGGCGTCCGGAACGAGGGTGCGCATTACTGGGCCAATACTTAAGCAAATTCCTAAAGATTTCATAAGTTCAAATTCGAGCCTAATTGCGAATACGGCCCGGGGACATCCATGGGAAGCACCCTCGCGCCCGTATTTACGCCCCTCGGACTGAGGGACGTTGCCAATTCTTGAACTTATGGCGCATTGTGATGAATGCCAGGGCACCTTCGCAAGAAGCGCCCTCGTGCAATTACGCGCTCATCGCAAACGCTCAAATGAGAAAGAAATTGTGTAAGTGGCAAAGCTCAACAAATTAACATCATTCACCATCCAAGAGTAAAGGAAAAAGCATTCAGACATCAAAGCAGTAGAGAAGGAGTGCTAAAGTATGAAAAGAAACTCAAAATGTTAAGGGAATAACGAGAAAATTAAGTACAAGCATAAATTGTTCATCATTACGACAAGGGTTTTAAATCAACAAGGGAAGGGATCAGTGTAAAGAGTTTCACTGGGCCGGAGCGTTGGGCTCGGGAGGAGCAGTTGCAAGGGGAACCGGAGCCAACACATTAGCATCAGAGGTTTGGGCCTCACCAGGCTCCTCGGCATCCGCGACGTCCATGACAGTGCCCTCATCTTCTATCAGGAGAGGCTCGGGATCCACCCTGTTGGCAGCTATAAACTCCCTTTGGAGTGTTTCCACCAACTCCTGATACTCAGGCTCCGCCAGATTATCCGTGGGATCCTCCTCCTGGACCATTGGCTCGCAATTCTCATCAAGATCCATGCGCAGACGAGCGTCGGATCGAGCGCTTTCCGGGGCCAGTCCCAACCTCACCATTTGCCCAATTGCTTTATGGAAGAAGCGTCGAGCATTGTCAAAGCACTGGATGTTGGCCGCGAACACGAAAGCTTTGGAGCGCACGAACTTCTTCACCGCCTCCCAGGATACCCTCGCTTCCAAGCCCTGTACTTTGCCTTGCAAGTCAGCAAAAGCTTTGTTGGCTGTCTCGTTCAGGCGAGCGCTCTCCGCCAGTTGCTCACCCAGCTCCACATTTTGTGCCCTCAACTGATCCCGCTCATCCTTCAGTTTCTTGTGACGCTCATTTAGGGCCAGAAAGGCGTCATCAGATTTCTTCAGATTTTCATTCAGCTTAGCGTTTTCGATGGTGGCGGAATTCAGCTGAGCGCTGATATTGTTGTAATCCTCCTGCAGTTGGACAGGGTCTGAGATGCGCAGTAACTTTTTGTACTTGGCTTTATGCTCAGAATATGCTTGCGCTCGCCCTTGCAAGTTTTTCAGCCTCGGGATTACCTCCTGGAAGCCGTAAACGAGGGTCATAATCTGAATGTGGAAGGAAGAAATGAGAATTTGGTAGAAAGGAGTACAGACTTACCGTCAGAAGGGCATGGTAGGCATCATCAGCAACGCGAGCGGCGTCATGCTCGTTCAGCTTGTCATGATCGCCGAAAAATTGAAGTTTCCCAACGATGTCGGAGACAAGGTTGACGGAGTAAGCGCTCTTCTTTAGGAGCACCGGGCCTTCAGTCCGCTGCCGCTTATAACGGGAGTCGCCCTTGCAGCCTATCTTCCAAAATTCTTCATCCTCGGAAGATGAAGTGTCGCTGCCCTCGCCACGGTGGCCCACGACCACCTCTTTTCCCTTACCTGAAATAGGGAGGGAGTCCGGCATCCTTTTTCTTTTCCCCTGGCGATCGGCCCGGAGAATTTCGTGAATACGGACAGGCTCCCCCGAGCGGTTCCGTGACCCGCTTGAACTGAGTGAAATTGGGCTCACGGGGGCCGCCGGCGGAGGAGTGGCCTCGTGGGTACCCTCCAATGTTAGATCCTCGATAGGGCCCGTGGGAGGAGCCACATTCCCCGCGCCCCCTCAAGCATTGACTTGCCCTCGGCCCGATCCTCGGCGGTTTACCCTCCCCCTCGGAGCATTGGGAGGGCGGCTCGACTGCGGTTGCGGCTGTTGAGGATTGACCGCGGGTCCTTGGGCACCCAACATACGGGAGAGGGCCTCAGCATTCATACCTTGGGATAGAATTTGGATGCCTGCAAGTAAAGGGGAACGAGCGTCAGAAGACTGGTTATCTGAATCGTATAAACAAGAAAACAACGATAACTGTAAGTCAGAAAACTATTCTAAAGGTTAGAGATGTTAGTTCCTAGAATCTAACCGTCGAGGGCCATGATGTCAGTTGGAGGGTTGAGTATCATGTCAGGGGGGCAAGATAATCCGTAGCGGAACAACACCCCTTCATTCTTCATCAATGTTTCCGCCTTAATCCACTTCTTTTCAGCCCTCATCTCGAAGGCTAACCCCATCGCCCACTCCTCAAAATCCTTGTTCCTCATCCTTTCCCTAATCAATGGACCCTCGCCATGAATCATCCATTGCCGGTGAACTCCGAAAATTCCCCCGGGAGCCCCCACGAAAAAGTATTTTTCCTTCCAGTGCTCGCCATAGGAGGAAGATGGAGAATCTATCATCTTAAAGCCTGATTTGGCCTGGGCGTAGTAAAATCCATCTGTAGGCGACGAGCGTGGCGAACGGGCTACTTGTATCAAGCTGTCAAAGTTGATTATCGAGGGTGATTTGCCCAGGGCCCTCATTGTTATTATGAACGTGTTGATTAGGGCTATGCCATTGGGTAGAATTTGTGAAGGGCAAAGCCCTAGATGATGGTAAATGATGACGGCGTCATGAGCGATTGGAAACCTCAGACCCCCAGCAAGAACTGCGTCCCAATAGACCGTTATCATCCCCGGCGGTGGTCGATTGGCCCTCTCCCCTTCCTCAGGAAGTCTCATGGGAAACACGACTTCATCCCAATACGCTTTCGCCCTCAACTCCTCCAAATCACCGAGGGTCAGAATACTCTCAATTTCGTCCGGAGATCTATCAGTCTGATGGCGGTTGTCTTGCCTTACTCGAGTGGCAGGCTCCTTGCCTCTCCTCTGACGCCTTCTGGAAGGTTCAGCCTCGAATGGACGCCTGGATGGCCCCGCTTCACCCTCGGGAGCCGCCATAGCCACTGTGATCCTATGATCTTGGGGTCTCACAGCGCTGTTCAAAACTGGGAATACTCTCTCCCCTTATCTCTGCATCTCCATCACATTGTGCATCTCCTCAAAGAGATCGTCCGTCCCACCGGAAACACGCTCGTTCATCCCTTGAACGGCAGCGTTCACCTCTTCCTCCTCGGCGTCAACCGGAGCCTGGGCCACCGATATCGCCATGGGAATACCTCCTCCTGGGTGCGCCCTAATTAGGGGAACGGCTACGGGGACATCGCCATGAGGGGAGGAGCTCCCCACCGACATCTCCTCAATCTCCCGCACATAATCATCAGCTTGGTTTCCGGCCATGTTCAATTTTCAATTTTTGGGGGCGGGATTTCTAACAGAAAGCTCAAGGAAGGGTGAGATTTCTGAAACAGATTCAACGGTAGACAGTGG
The DNA here is from genome assembly GCA_037501455.1 of Lantana camara. Lineage (NCBI taxonomy): Eukaryota > Viridiplantae > Streptophyta > Magnoliopsida > Lamiales > Verbenaceae > Lantana > Lantana camara. The sequence goes on from CM074858.1 coordinate 60,238,189, forward strand.
CTCTTCCCTCAAGGTTTTCACTCACACAACCTAAAACTAATGTTAGCACGGGGAAAATAAGAAGAAGGATAAGGAATTTTTACCTAAGATGTGAAGAGAAGAAATTCGCCGGAGCTTGTAGAACTTACAAAGGTTTCTTGCTTTGAATATGCTTGAAAGAGTTTGAATGCGTGAAAGAGGTACCAAAACCCTGCAAACCCCTATTTATAGGGAAGATGGTACATGGATTAGGGTTGAAAATTCAAAAACGCAATCATTTCCCGCCTGGGAAACCCCCCACTTTTGGTAACCGCCACACGACTCCCGGAGTACACGTGCCCACGTTCCCACTCAGCATTAAATGCGGATTTGACAGCATTTAATGCGGTGTCAGTTTGTGTACGTTACGGAAGGCCAGCAGTCTCCTCGCTGGTAATGGCCTAGCCCTCGGATGTTCGAAATTCATAGTTCCTTCTTTATAAATTCTACAGTACGCTCGAAGCGATACTACAGAATTTGGGGGGCAAAATGATGAGGCCTAAAAACACTCTCGAATCAGAGCCGTCCACATGTCAGCATGTCGCTGACTAAATCCCAGACGCTCGCTTTGAAGGGCTCGTGGGCCTTCCCAGCCCCCTCATTCGCAAGCAAGGATAGACCGTCAAGCCTCGGACGACTACTCCCGTAAAAGTCCAGACCCGACGAGTCTGACGCTCGCGTATCGGCCCTCAGGGTTACCCTTCACAGGGAGGCACCTACATGGGGGCCCCATGATTGACGCTCGGGATATTGTCGCTCAAAGGTCATCTATCGTGAGGAGCCCATCCGTGGATTTGCCGAGCGTCATCAACACTCGGGAATGAGTCTACCCCTCATGCGATGGATTATCACCTTCAGAAGGAGATATTAGTCTCTCATCCTACACGACCCTCGTCAACAACCTCTGACACAATGGTACTGTGTACCGTGCACCTGACACGCCGTCTCCTTTTCTGGAATGTCATTCTCACCCCACCAAAGGCTGACGCGTGTTAGGGCAACACAGGTTTGGGACCACATGGTCAATTTACCCATTTACCCCCATCCCTAACATATAAATAAGAGAGAACACCTGCATTATCTCCCAAGTCATCTTCCTCACCAAAAATACTACATACTGAACTGGGCATCATTTTCCTCTGCAACTTCTCCAAAAGCTTCCTGTATCTCACCCTTTTCTGCATTCTCACTGCACGATTTCTTGGTGTTATCCTAGCTGGAAGAACCCACGCTCATTGGAAACCCAGTTCCTGAGGCTCTTGTGCCTATGATGGTCTTCCTTCCTATCAACAAATTCTAAAGTGTTTGGTGTTCAAGTCCTTCACAAGTTTCTGCACCATCAGGAATATTCCGTCGGTAATTCCGTCGGAAACTATTAAATTTTATAATTATTTCTATATTTTAAAATTTTACCGAGGGAAATTTCCGATGGGATTAAAGCCGTCGGAAAATTATAAAGTTTCCGACGGAAAACCGACGGTTTTCCGATGAGAATTGCTAAAAAATATTAAAATAAAAATAAAATTTTCCGACGGAATTTCCGCCAGTAATTCGTCGGAAATGCAAAAATAAAATTCAACAAAGCTTCGAAAAATAAAATTCAAGAAAGCTTCCGACGGAATATTCCGTCGGTAATTCGGTCGGAAACTATTAAATTTAAATAAATAAAAATTTTGCTAATTACTAATTTTATTTTTAAATGTACAAATATCTTATAATGTAACTTATAATTAATATATTAATTTTAGAAAGAATTCTTATTATCATACTCTATATATTTTCAATAGATCGGAGAACTCTTAATTCTAATGAGTTTTATTTTCATTCGAATAAGTATTTTTAAAAAATTTCAATAAATATGATTATATTTAATTCATATAATCATATATTTAAAATTTTATATTTTAAATTAATAACAAAAAGTATTTAAATAACTATTTGAAATAAATACATAAATATATTTAAAGACATAATATTACTAAGAGGTAAGTTATCCAAGTTGGTAAGGGAGTCACTATTCTTCCTTGAAGACCCGAGTTCGAATCCCTGCGGGCGCAATAATCGCGGGAATTAATTCTCGCATTGGTTGGCTCACCGAGCTTTAAGCTCATCTCGTGGCTCGTCTGAAGTGTTGGTGTAGCTCGTTTCCGGGGTAGTTCGGGTCTCACAAAATGAATTTTTTATTTTTTTTTAGTTTATTTAATTTAATTCTATTTCCGATGGAATACCGACGGAAAATTCCGTCGGAAATAATTTTTTAAAGTTTTTGTATTTATATTTTCCGAGGGATTTCCGACGAATTTTTCGTCGGAAAGTCGTTTATTCTTTTTTACATTTCGCTAAGATTTCCGTCGGAAAGCCGTCGGTAATCCGTCGGTACATTTTTTCGAGGACTACTTATGCGACAACAAACATCCGTCGGAATTCCGTCGGAAAACCGTCGGTATTTTATTTTTCCGTCGGAAATTGACAGTTTTCTTGTAGTGGCGACCACGGGCGATGAGCAGCAGAAAATGCGAAAATAGGGTTGTTCCTTCCCTCCAAAGCTCCCAACACCTGCAGCAGCTCCAAGCAACGAAAGACAAGGAAAAAGACAATAAAATATGGCATAAAGCAGCAGCAATTCACGCAACAACAACAGCTAACACGCAGCAGCACAAAGGGAAGCAACAAGGTGGAGTTCATCTTCTTCTTCAAGCTTTAATGGAGGTTCAACAAAGGTGGTTCGAATTATAGCCGATTTCCATGAAATACATGCTTATAAATAATGCAAAGAAGTCATTTAGATCACAAATAACTCATCAATTCAAGAAATGATCCAAGGAAAGCATGAATTCACCAAGAACATCCATATAACCTAACTATTCATAACTCAGCCCCAAAACTTGATCAAACATGGATGAAGAAGAGCAAATCATGACTTAAAAGAAAGGCAACCAGATGGAGGTTCGAATTCTGAACTTACCTTCGAATTTGGCGAAGAACGGAGGTCGAACAAGCCCAAAACCCGACTTTGAATAGTAGCAGCCCCTTTTCTCTTTTCTTCTTCCCCCTTCTTCGTTTCTGCTTCTCTTCCTTCTTTTCTTGGGGTTGTACCGAGATGAATGAGATAGAGGATGCAAAAGGGTTAAAAGAGGATCAAATGGGTTTAAAACGGGTCGATTCGGTTAAGAAACGGGTCGGATATTGGCAAAATGGGCGGGGGTGGCGAAGCTGCGCGTGCTGATCGGTTCGGACTAAATACGGGGGTCCAAACGGGCTTAGAAAAATATAAATCTAATTTCCTTAGTTTCCTTTCTTTGTTACGAGTCCAGCGTCACTTCCAGAATTCGAATCCGAATTCCCGAGCTCAAGATATGGCCTTCGGAATCCTAGGCGCGCTAAAACTCGTTAGGCCCTCAAAATCCCAAAAATAAAGAAGTGGTCTCCGACCAATTCGAACAATTAAAACAAATAAAATAAACACGTAAACAAGTTCATGAAACATATAATTCAAGTATATCACATATTCACAAAGTTTGAAAATTAAATTCAAGTATTAGAAATTAAATACGGCGGTTAAAACGTAAAATCTAAACATTTAGGGCACATAGGTCACTTAAACATATAAATCAAGATATAAATTAAGTCTACAGAGGAAATAAACGTCAGAAAACGCTCTCGTGACGTCATACCTGGCTTGCCGAAGAAACGGGGTGTCACAAAAAGCAACAAAGAGGTTCATAGCTTGCAAGAATCGAAGCATATACTATTCATGTTCTTCAAAGCTTTAACGGTGGTTCTTCAAGCATACGAGGAGCACGTAATTGGGGCACAAAAACAAGTTAAGAAACTTCAAATGATCATAAATCATGCATCAAATCTCAACAAAATCACACATAGAGCATGGATTCAAAATTACCTCAAAAACCTAACTATTCATCAACTAATCCACATCATCCTCATAAGTCCATGAAATTCAGCCAATAAGCACTTAAAAGAAAGAGGATAAGATGGAGAACAAATTCATGGACTTACCTTTCGAATTTGAGGCGAAATGATGGAGTATAGAGCTTGAAATTAGCAAAGTGAATAGTGCAGATTTCCTTTCTCCTTGGGTCTCGGTTTCAGCAGCTCTTCCTCCCTTTTTTCTAAGTGTGGACCGAAATGGGGGAGTTCTTGGTGAGAGAGGATTGAGTAAGGGAGATGTGGGTCCAAAAATGGGGTCAATTGGACAAGAAATGAGGAAGTTATGGACAAAACCGTAAAATGTGGCAAATCTACGCGTGAAGCTCGGTTCGGGCAAGTTTTGGGGGATCAAACGAGCTTAGAAAAATACAAAGTTAGGTTCCTTAGCTCCGTATCTTCATTAAGAGTCCAACGCCACTTCCGGAATTCGAATCTGAATTCCCGAACTCAAGTTATGCCTTCCGGAATACAAGGCGCACTAAAACTAGTTAGGCCCTCGAGTCCCCCAAATCATAAAAATGGTCCGTGACCACATCGAACAAGCTCAAAACATGTAACGAGCACGTAAACAAGTCCATAACACATATAGTTCATGTATAGCAAGTTGTTACAAAAAACGGAATTGAAAACGAAGTTAAACGGGTTAAAAACGAGTTGAAAAGGTATAAAACGTTTAAAATTTAAACATAACCTGTATTACGATTATTCAAATATTCAAATCAACCATAATAGCATACTTAATTAATTTAAATGCGCACTTAGCACACTCGTGACGTTTTACCTGGAAGGCCGAAGAGTCGGGATGCTACAATCAGGATTTAGTGGATGTTCGCCCCAGATTCGCATACAAGAGATACCTATACTTATCCCTGCACAATCCCCCAGCATTCATATTACTAAATAGTACCTTTGATGTAACAAGACAGGTCAAACAAGCGAATTCAGAGGCTAGGTGAAACTGATAGTTTCCAAAACATTTAACAACCAAATAGTACCTTTGATGCAGTGCCACAGGCAAATTTTTAGTAGATAATCGGCAATTTATCGAAATATAAAGACCACATGTTTTGAAAGGAGACGAAATCAAATGTTAGAAATGAAATATAAAGAAATAGAAATGTTTACCACTAAACCTTAATAGTTTGATACTTTCTAGCCACTAAGAACATTTTTTTCTGCTTCGGATCCCTTAGAGAAGTACAATAAACTCCATCAGCCTTCAATAAACACCATGAAAATTCCATCTGGAGGGGCTCATATTATATTTATTGAACAACACGAAGAATTTCCGAATAATAAGGGTTAAACAACAAGAAATTAACAAGATAACCTTCTTGAAGATCTATAATAATAATTGTAGTCAAGAAAATTGAAGGAAAAGATAATATACGTTCAAGAAATTCAAGATCCCGTGGATTTTGCATACCAATCTTTCTTTGGAGTTGTTTAGTTGAGTTCCATATTGAAGACATTCTTCATTCTTTAATATGTATCCCTTTTGCAAAATTCAATATTTCATAAATATTTGGCGTAGGAACAAACGATCGCTACTTCATTAGTTCCAAATACTTCTCTGCCTCCTTTAATCTCCCACATTTGCAGAAACTTATGATCACAGATGTAAAACCCAACGAATTAGCAGAAATAGAACCATATTCCATCTCAAATAAAATCTTAGTATGTCCCCCCAAATCATTTTCTTTACCATAACCACAAATAAGATGAGAATATGTATTTTCATCCGGAGTAAATCCTTTATCCAAAAGAATTATCAACATTTATCAACTTGTTTCGTCCTTCCCATTTTCACAAAGCTTCCCAAACATCTCATTAACAGCAGAGCAGCTAGGAAGAAGACCCATACCTATCATTTTCCTACAGAATATAAAACTATCATCCAACCATTCGTTTGAAGAACAGCCACCTTTGATCAAGCGATTAAATGTCTCATCCGAAGGCTTCATGCCAGTGCTCTCCATCTCTTCTAGCAATTCAATTGCTTCACTAATCCTCCCTTCTTCACAATATGCTTCAATAAACAAACTTCAAACAAAAGCATTCTCTTGAAAACCTCTCTTAAGCATTTCATCATATATCTTTTAAGCATTATCCAGATTTCCCATCTTGACCTTAGCAAAGACAACCAATGAGTACGAAATGGCATCCAAGATCATATGTTTCTGCAACATCCACTTTAAGAGAACAACCCATCCCCGATCCTCTCCCCCTCTATCATTTCGTAGATTAAACAAGCATTGACAATTAGCTGAGGAACCAAAGACCTCTTCCCATGCATTCTATCTACAATATTAAGGAATGTCTCCAATTTTCCTTCTTTACACAAAGCATCAATCATGATTCTCATTGTCACTTCATTTGTGCATACTCTCGTCTCGATTATGCGCTTGTATACACCCCAAACCAAATGAGCCTTACCAGATTTTTGGATAACATGTAACAGAGTGTTGAAACTGATCAAACTCAATGGAATCCATGATCAAATAACGCCTGCCATTCTCAACTTAGCTCAAGTTTGTACAAACAAATCAAACACGAATTGGACAGAATCAATAGCATCATAACTATCAAGCAATGATTCAAGAACAACAATTGTTCGAGAACTACCATCAGGAAAATCTTTGGTTAGAACGGATTCAAACATTGCCTTGGCATCCTTGATGAGTCGGGCTTTCACCAAAATGTGGATTATTGTGCAGTAATTCGAAAGCCCATGTCGGAAATTCATTTCCTCCGCAGACCAATGGAAAAAGTTCAGGGCTTCTGGTGAATTTGACCGAGCTGAACTTCTCTGAAAGGATTTTCCAGCTCAGTCCTTTGTCTAACGAATCGATTATGTCAGTGATGGCGATTTCTATAGGCTTCGTCGATGTGTGAATTGAGTCGAAAAAATGGGAGGGGATTTCGGAATGGGGTGTGTTTTCTGGGTGAAAAGATTCGGAAAAAATTCGCCATTTGATGGGCGCCAACACAAGAAATTTTGGATATGAGTTTTGCAAACTAGCTATTAAAAAAAAATCATATATTATCAGAATTCAAACCAATTTGGTGTTGAATAAATATTAAACATGAGAACACATACACACAGAGAGAGACTCTTTACTGAGGGGAAAGAGGCTGCGCAGGAGGAGCTTGAGTAGGGAGGCCGGCACGGCAGTGAAAGAGTTGTTGCCGGAATTTTCTCTATGTGCCAACACATGTTGTTTACAGAAAAATCAGAAACCAAACTTCAGAAATTGAGCTACGGAGGCCGCGGGTGATGGCTGGCCGGAACGACGGCGGTTGGAGCGGTGGTGATAGGGCTGGTACAAAGAGCACGGTTTGTAGGTAGGGCATGATTGATGAACCTTCCCGTGATCCAAGCTTCCTCCCATGATACGAGCCATGATAGGTAGTCCCATTGTGCATGCCGTGGAATTTGAGCACCCGGCCTTCAAGTTACTTTGTCAATCGTAGCTGGTGTGAATGGTAGCTTTGTTTGCATGATAGTAGCATATATAAGAAAGATCAACTCAAATATGGATGCATGGAGATTAGTGTATGCTTATGGCACGTAGTTAAATGGATCAATGCACATAGAATGCAAATTGTAACATTTAAAATAACTAAATGAGAGCGTAGATTGTATACAAGTATTAAGCAATTTCCAACAATTAGTATCAAATATTCATGCCAAATCGATGCAATGAACATATTAACAAGTTGTTCCTATGCCGTGCGACCTAACTGACTCAAACACGACTCAAGAACACCGGTTTTGCAACCGGGCTCTGATACCACTTAAGGATGTAGCACCCCGCACGTGAGGCACCACATCCCCCGCACTAAGGCTCAACACGAGTAACGAAATAGTAAATCCGCACCCGTATCAAACCCTAGCGAACGGGAGACAAACATAAAAACCTTCCTAAGCTAGGCGGAACTAGACCCTGCAATGATAACCAAATCAAAATATATAATGCATGGCAAAGCCCAAGTACAAACATACAAACCATAAACGGAATTTGGGCTCTTCAGGCCTCTTTTAAAACATAACAAAACCCAGTAAAAGCAATTCAATAACAATTACATAAATATTCAAGTCCAAGATACTACAGAATAGAATCAAACATAAATCCAATACATGAATGAGTGCAGAGACTCTCCTAACCTAACTCGACCCACAAAAAGACTCCAAACACCTCCGCCTAGCTCGAAACTCCAAAGCCAAACCTGCACACTAAAGTGTTGGGGAGGGAGAGGGTCAGTCTCTAGAAGACTGAGTGAGCAGGAGCGATATATATATATAAAAACATGCACATGCAAGTCATAAATTCCGAACAAGGTTTTATTTGAAATTAGTTCCCTAAAAGGGTAAGAGAATGACTAAGCAATGCTCGGATTTTATGACTACTCGTATTAATTCATTACATTCATAAATCATATATAAACATAAGGCTCGGCGAGTGAGCGTGCACAATCTCCAACCAAACTCCGACCGTGTACGACAAATATCATTAATAAGTTGATTAGGTGTTCACGCGATATATCATAATACATGCAGACCATAAATCATATCATAAATATATTCGTTTGGGCAATCCGTGTCCCGGCTTTCCCGCACGGTGCATAATCATAACATAACATAAATCATAAATCATTTTCCAACCTTCTTCCTCCGGGTGGTGGACGGGTTAGCAAGACCCGGCCACCTCATACATAGGCCAATGGGGTTTCATGACTCCCCCAAGGGCACTCAGCTCCCATTCCCCGCTAAACCTCCTAGCGAGGGTCGATATCACCGTACATAAGTTGGGACTAGTACAAGGGATCACCGTCGGCCCTTGCCTCCCCGGATAGCCACTTGCACTAAGTCCCTGGGCCCGTGAACATATCATAAATGCATAATCTCGCCAAAACATTTCAGTTCATAAGTACATATCATAATTCATAAATCATTTGAAAAGGGCTTACTCGATCAACTTTACTTTAAAAGTAACATATATATAATCATAAGGTTGTGGCCAAAGCTTTTCACATAAGGGTTGTAGGGTTTGTTACGTAACTAGAACAAAAACACCCTCACCTGAACCGTGACGAAACAAGGAACGAGTTACCAAGTGCCCAAAGGATCAAGATCTCTCCACCCTGGAGATAAACTGTACAAAGACAACATGACGTGTTCGTGAGACTCAAGACTCAAAATGAACCATATATGACGCACGACAATGCTCAAGCATGATATGAAGGCGTAAAGATGATATTAGGTCATGAAAGTGTTCATGTGCACTATTAAGGCATTTAAATCATATAACCAAGTCATTCCCTCATTCATTCATTTTCATTTAAATTCATCAATTCATATCTCCAATCAAATTAATTCAAGAATTCAAATAGGAGCATAGAACATATTCAAGCTCTCCTATAATGCTACCACATACTTCATAAGATAGCATATTTCCAAGGTTTGACAACAAGAAGGAAGCATATGAAATAGAAAATGAATTACGCGATTCATAAACGACATATAAACACACATAAACGGCAATAAGCAAAAGCATGCCTATAACTCATCCAAATGCCATGAAATTAAACCACAATGCTCCCAACATATAGCAAAACAAGTTCATAGTTCAACACAAAAGGAGATAAAGTCATTCAAGAGGTGAAATAAATAAAAAACCGAAAAGGAAGCAACAAGGACTGCGCAAGGGAAGGGACACGGGGGTGTCACCCTCCTTAGCCAAACTGAGCCACGACCGTGGCTCAGTACAGAGCTGCCCAGAAGGTGTGACACGCCCGTGTCTCACACTTATGTGTAAATGAGACACGGGGGTGTCACGGTACAGAACTTAACCACACACAAAGTTTTACCGGCAAAACTGATCTCATACAAACTCAATCCAAAAGCATACCAAATCAACTCCAAATGCTATGAAACTTAATGTAAAACATATTTAGCATGTTAGGAACATTTTTCATTTAGAGTGCAAAGGATAAATCACACGTTAAGATCATCTAAATCGTGCAGCAAAACTGGGTCGCCAAAATCGCACATAAAAGCCCTATTGTTTCAATCAGCCATGATCAAGTACTTAGGGGTTGAATTTGGATCTGAAACTTTGGGGAAAGCATGCTAACATACTAAACAACTAATATACTTCATATATATGCAAAATGACACAATTTAAAGCACATTAGCATGACCAACAAGTTACAAAACGCAACAGCAACAAGTCTGTCATGAATCATGCATAAGAACAGGCCATGTCTTTCGGTTTTGAGGCTTAAAATGGATCCAAATACTTAAAGCATGAATGTTAACATATAGAACAATGAGTGTACATAATATTCATGCAATTTCACATGAAAAGAAGATCATTTGGTCAAGCAACAAAGCAAAATGAACAGCAGCAGTCCGGAAAACAGGGGAAGCAGTTTGATCATCAAGTTTGGAGCTCCATATCTCATAATTTCAGCAAAGGGTCAAGAGATAAAATCCTCCTAATATCATATACTATCAGTTAGGAAAGAAATAGGTCAAGAAACAAGCTCATATGATCATGTATAAGCAAGGAAATCAGCCAACAAGCAAATAGGTCACAAGAGCAAAAATCCCTAAAAGTTCATACCAAACTCATCACTCAAACCCTAATCAAATCTGATCCAAACCATGATGTAAGTAGATGAAATCAAGTATAATAGAGTAGAGAAGCCAAAAATATTCATACCTTGAAGATTTGGGAGAGAAAAGTGGCGGTTTGAGCTCCAAAACCACAAAAGGGGCAAAGTTCTCTCTCCTTTCTCCTCTCCTTCTTTCTCGATCAGTTGCTGCAGAAAAGTGAGTGTTTGGTTCGGTTTTTGCAGCTAAAAGGGAGAGAAAGGGGTTAACTCAAGGTAAACTACCAAGGGTTAAAGTATGGTTAGGTTTGGGTTGGCTTAAAGGGTCCCACCATGAAGACTAGTCAACAAAAGGAGCTCTTCTTGCACGAGTTGTCCGTTACGGTTGGATTTCGGAGGTCTTAATGATTTCAAAAAGGTATGAGGCTTGTTCCATTGTCTTCGAATCGTCGATACGAAGGCAACGGAGGTGTCGGAATTCGAATCCGAATTCCCGAGCTCAAGATATCACGTACGGAACCAAGGGTGCGCTAATTGCTCGTTAGCCCCTGACTTGGTTCCACAAATCAAATTAAATTCATTAACACTTCAAATGAATCCGAAAACATAAACCGAGCATATAGGCATGTTCATAACACACATATTTACGACATATTAAATTTCCATACCATTCCGATATCATTACATATATGAACGAAGTACAAATAGAACACTCATGCGCATGAACGAATTCATATTGTTATAAATGAATTACTAAAACTTAAATTCCATATTAATTAAATTAAAACCAACTAATAACATGTTGAAATTAATTAACGAAATTACCGAAATAGTTAAGGTAACACGAAACCTTAATTAAGAAATTAAACACTAAATATCAAAGTAAAATAAAATGAATTAATTAAAATAACCATAGTCTATAGTTTAAATCAAATATAAACACTTATAAACAATTAATCATATAATTAAATAATTAAATTGCGCAATTTATAAACAATTACGCCACATTATTTTTACTGGAAAACTGGGGCGTTACAATCTCCCCCCCTTAAAAAGAATCCGTCCTCAGATTCACAACACGCCTGAAAACAAACAATGAGAGATTCCCCGTCTCTCACAAGCAGCAAGGAGAGAGCCCCGTCTCTCGAACAGCAATGAGAGAACCCCGTCTCTCGCAAGTAAAGAGAGTACCCCGTCTCTCAACCGAAAATAAAGCAAGGAGTCTCCATTACTCCCAAGCAACTCACGCAAAACCAAATTTAAAATCACGAAAGGCACCCAAAGCAAGTAATAAATGTCGTCCACATGATTCCAATTACTCCAAGTAATTTAACACAGTACAAGATCAAAGCACCTAATAAAAAAAATGTAGGTTAAATTTGCATGGATGCATGTATCATGAATACTATAAGTACCGTTCACCGTAGTTGCAAAATTCAGATTTGTGAGTTGTCTTTGTCCAAGGTATGATCTGTCCCGAATGTAGCTCAGTGCCCAGCTTGTCTTGAACCTCTTCAGGGTTCCCCGGTGAAACGATTGATGAATTCTTTGAGGAGTATATCCTTAGATCCTTTCTGAATTGTACCGCTTCCAGTTTCCCACTATTTCCCTTTAATCCTCATTCGTCCAACCAACTCTTTTTAATCAACCGAGCTTGAACTCCCCGAATGCCCTTAAATTGTCCGTCCCGAAATCCGATCCATAGTTACTACCTTTACCCAACTTCTTCAATCCTTATCTAAATCGGTGCTCAACATATCCCCGAGGATCACCACTCTGAGCAAACTTGATGATTCGATCCCAACCTTACGACGTTTATTCTTATAGTCTCTCTCAACACAAGTCTTTTCCCACCTTCCGTTCCAATTGTCCGTTCATTCCCTTTGACCCCCCTCAATGTTATATTCGATAACTGGTCCCATATTTCCTTAACCGAAGATAGAAGGTTCTTGATGATTCTCAAAATTTGAGACCAATCCTCCAATTATCATCCTTTTCTATTTGGTCTCTACTTAAGCTTCCTTCTGGATTATCTTTGATATAATCGATAACTTAATAATATTGTATCGGACCCCTTCATACTTGATTGAATAAATCTTGATTGACACCATCCCCTTATATGATAGCTTGATTCAGTTTTCCCTTGTTAATTCTAACTTAGAAGTTCATAGGAACTCTCTTATGATTCCATCACCTCCAGATCAGAATTCCATACGTAGCTTCTCTCTTAATAGCTTAACCATAACCGCCGTCTTATTCATTCCCAATCACCACCCTTAGGACTTCCAGATTCCCTTTAATTTGCATCCCCGTCATTACTCCTAACATATTCATTCGAGCACCACTCCCATGCTCTAATTCACCTCTCAGTCGTGCTCTCCCCCTTAAAATTTTTCGCTCTTACATGTCCAACTTCATGAATCCTTCTTTCATTGAAATTTTTGAAGAGCCACTTCTGTTTCTTTAATTCACTCCTAAGGTTCAATTCAAACCCTTCAATAATTACTTCCTTCTAATCCCCCAACTTTTCTCTTTCTTGCTCTTCTTGAAATCTCGACCAATTTAATCCCCTCTTGTATTTCCATTCTTCAACTAAGGGTAATCCTTTCAAGGATCAAAAAGGACTTACATTATTTCCTAATCAATGCTCCCTTATTTGGAAATTTTAGTTGAATTCGTTACTTCGCCTCTGAGATTAAGGTTTCTCCAAAACTCTTCAACTTAATTTCTTCGGTGTAGATTGTGCTAGCTAAGCTATATGCCCAGAACTCCCAAGATATAACCCAACTATTCTTCTCCTCTTGATTCGAGTAAGCCTTGATCAAGGAATCGCTTGATTGACAAGGAGTAGCCATTCCCTATCAATTAAACACTAAGCCATGTATGTTGGATTAACATGCCAATGCACATAGTAAACAATTAAAGATGCAACGATGCAACACGTTGGAGCAATTATATTAATTAAACATAAATGTACATATAGATAAAGAAAGCAATTAATTTAAATCGATGCATGATGCTCATGCCATGAATATGCAGAACCTGTCACCGAGGTGGTAAGCTTTTAGTTTGATGACGTGTTCCTCATTCCCACAATTATAACTTTCTTTGGAGACATCGATAATTCCTTAGCTTCCCATGGTTTTCAAATTTCCCTAATCTTCTTGCATCCATTTGTATATCCCATGGCCCGAACGTGCTATTCTTGAACCCAAGGTCTTCTTTGTCCTCTCCGGTTAAATTTCCTTTAGCTTATCCTTTGTTTCCGATCTACGCACATAATTCACCCGTGATAACGCTTCCCATTCTTGCTTGCTTCTTGATGTCTCCATGTTCCAAGGTTCCAAGAAGACGACGAGATTTGTATTCCTCGATGCTCATAAGTCTCTTTGCCTTGCGTCCATTTGTTGTCCCACGCTTGTATTCGTATCAAGTGAGCTTCCATATTTGACCTCATAGTGAGCTTTATGATTAACGGCTCCCAATCCTTGCATCCGAGTTGAGTCGAACCCTTTTTAATACATCTTGCATCCGATCCCTTAAAGCTTCCCACTTTAGTCTTCCAATCACCCAACCATTCCAAACTCGGAGCTTCAACGGTGAACCTTGGAGCATTTAATCTTGTATTGAATGTCTTCAAAAATCGGGGTGGTGAAGAGTTCCACACCCCTCTCGTTGTCTTATGCATTCCTCAAGTTAGAACTTGAGTCTTTGCAATTCTTGTATGTTGAGAACCTTCAAGGTTTGTAGGTAGGGCATGATTGATGAACCTTCCCGTGATCCAAGCTTCCTCCCATGATACGAGCCATGATAGGTAGTCCCATTGTGCATGCCGTGGAATTTGAGCACCCGGCCTTCAAGTTACTTTGTCAATCGTAGCTGGTGTGAATGGTAGCTTTGTTTGCATGATAGTAGCATATATAAGAAAGATCAACTCAAATATGGATGCATGGAGATTAGTGTATGCTTATGGCACGTAGTTAAATGGATCAATGCACATAGAATGCAAATTGCAACATTTAAAACAACTAAATGAGAGCGTAGATTGTATACAAGTATTAAGCAATTTCCAACAATTAGTATCAAATATTCATGCCAAATCGATGCAATGAACATATTAACAAGTTGTTCCTATGCCGTGCGACCTAACTGACTCAAACACGACTCAAGAACACCGGTTTTGCAACCGGGCTCTGATACCACTTAAGGATGTAGCACTGCGCACGTGAGGCACCACATCCCCCGCACTAAGGCTCAACACGAGTAACGAAATAGTAAATCCGCACCCGTATCAAACCCTAGCGAACGGGAGACAAACATAAAAACCTTCCTAAGCTAGGCGGAACTAGACCCTGCAATGATAACCAAATCAAAATATATAATGCATGGCAAAGCCCAAGTACAAACATACAAACCATAAACGGAATTTGGGCTCTTCAGGCCTCTTTTAAAACATAACAAAACCCAGTAAAAGCAATTCAATAACAATTACATAAATATTCAAGTCCAAGATACTACAGAATAGAATCAAACATAAATCCAATACATGAATGAGTGCAGAGACTCACCTAACCTAACTCGACCCACAAAAAGACTCCAAACACCTCCGCCTAGCTCGAAACTCCAAAGCCAAACCTGCACACTAAAGTGTTGGGGAGGGAGAGGGTCAGTCTCTAGAAGACTGAGTGAGCAGGAGCGATATATATATATAAAAACATGCACATGCAAGTCATAAATTCCGAACAAGGTTTTATTTGAAATTAGTTCCCTAAAAGGGTAAGAGAATGACTAAGCAATGCTCGGATTTTATGACTACTCGTATTAATTCATTACATTCATAAATCATACATAAACATAAGGCTCGGCGAGTGAGCGTGCACAATCTCCAACCAAACTCCGACCGTGTACGACAAATATCATTAATAAGTTGATTAGGTGTTCACGCGATATATCATAATACATGCAGACCATAAATCATATCATAAATATATTCGTTTGGGCAATCCGTGTCCCGGCTTTCCCGCACGGTGCATAATCATAACATAACATAATCATAAATCATTTTCCAACCTTCTTCCTCCGGGTGGTGGACGGGTTAGCAAGACCCGGCCACCTCATACATAGGCCAATGGGGTTTCATGACTCCCCCAAAGGCACTCAGCTCCCATTCCCCGCTAAACCTCCTAGCGAGGGCCGATATCACCGTACATAAGTTGGGACTAGTACAAGGGATCACCGTCGGCCCTTGCCTCCCCGGATAGCCACTTGCACTAAGTCCCTGGGCCCGTGAACATATCATAAATGCATAATCTCGCCAAAACATTTCAGTTCATAAGTACATATCATAATTCATAAATCATTTGAAAAGGGCTTACTCGATCAACTTTACTTTAAAAGTAACATATATATAATCATAAGGTTGTGGCCAAAGCTTTTCACATAAGGGTTGTAGGGTTTGTTACGTAACTAGAACAAAAACACCCTCACCTGAACCGTGACGAAACAAGGAACGAGTTACCAAGTGCCCAAAGGATCAAGATCTCTCCACCCTGGAGATAAACTGTACAAAGACAACATGACGTGTTCGTGAGACTCAAGACTCAAAATGAACCATATATGACGTACGACAATGCTCAAGCATGATATGAAGGCATAAAGATGATATTAGGTCATGAAAGTGTTCATGTGCAGTATTAAGGCATTTAAATCATATAACCAAGTCATTCCCTCATTCATTCATTTTCATTCAAATTCATCAATTCATATCTCCAATCAAATTAATTCAAGAATTCAAATAGGAGCATAGAACATATTCAAGCTCTCCCATAATGCTACCACATACTTCATAAGATAGCATATTTCCAAGGTTTGACAACAAGAAGGAAGCATATGAAATAGAAAATGAATTACGCGATTCATAAACGACATATAAACACACATAAACGGCAATAAGCAAAAGCATGCCTATAACTCATCCAAATGCCATGAAATTAAACCACAATGCTCCCAACATATAGCAAAACAAGTTCATAGTTCAACACAAAAGGAGATAAAGTCATTCAAGAGGTGAAATAAATCAAAAACCGAAAAGGAAGCAACAAGGACTGCGCAAGGGAAGGGACACGGGGGTGTCACCCTCCTTAGCCAAACTGAGCCACGACCGTGGCTCAGTACAGAGCTGCCCAGAAGGTGTGACACGCCCGTGTCTCACACTTATGTGTAAATGAGACACGGGGGTGTCACGGTACAGAACTTAACCACACACAAAGTTTTACCGGCAAAACAGATCTCATACAAACTCAATCCAAAAGCATACCAAATCAACTCCAAATGCTATGAAACTTAATGTAAAACATATTTAGCATGTTAGGAACATTTTTCATTTAGAGTGCAAAGGATAAATCACACGTTAAGATCATCTAAATCGTGCAGCAAAACTGGGTCGCCAAAATCGCACATAAAAGCCCTATTGTTTCAATCAGCCATGATCAAGTACTTAGGGGTTGAATTTGGATCTGAAACTTTAGGGAAAGCATGCTAACATACTAAACAACTAATATACTTCATATATATGCAAAATGACACAATTTAAAGCACATTAGCATGACCAACAAGTTACAAAACGCAACAGCAACAAGTCTGTCATGAATCATGCATAAGAACAGGCCATGTCTTTCGGTTTTGAGGCTTAAAATGGATCCAAATACTTAAAGCATGAATGTTAACATATAGAACAATGAGTGTACATAATATTCATGCAATTTCACATGAAAAGAAGATCATTTGGTCAAGCAACAAAGCAAAATGAACAGCAGCAGTCCGGAAAACAGGGGAAGCAGTTTGATCATCAAGTTTGGAGCTCCATATCTCATAATTTCAGCAAAGGGTCAAGAGATAAAATCCTCCTAATATCATATACTATCAGTTAGAAAAGAAATAGGTCAAGAAACAAGCTCATATGATCATGTATAAGCAAGGAAATCAGCCAACAAGCAAATAGGTCACAAGAGCAAAAATCCCTAAAAGTTCATACCAAACTCATCACTCAAACCCTAATCAAATCTGATCCAAACCATGATGTAAGTAGATGAAATCAAGTATAATAGAGTAGAGAAGCCAAAAATATTCATACCTTGAAGATTTGGGAGAGAAAAGTGGCGGTTTGAGCTCCAAAACCACAAAAGGGGCAAAGTTCTCTCTCCTTTCTCCTCTCCTTCTTTCTCGATCAGTTGCTGCAGAAAAGTGAGTGTTTGGTTCGGTTTTTGCAGCTAAAAGGGAGAGAAAGGGGTTAACTCAAGGTAAACTACCAAGGGTTAAAGTATGGTTAGGTTTGGGTTGGCTTAAAGGGTCCCACCATGAAGACTAGTCAACAAAAGGAGCTCTTCTTGCACGAGTTGTCCGTTACGGTTGGATTTCGGAGGTCTTAATGATTTCAAAAAGGTATGAGGCTTGTTCCATTGTCTCCGAATCGTCGATACGAAGGCAACGGAGGTGTCGGAATTCGAATCCGAATTCCCGAGCTCAAGATATCACGTACGGAACCAAGGGTGCGCTAATTGCTCGTTAGCCCCCGACTTGGTTCCACAAATCAAATTAAATTCATTAACACGTCAAATGAATCCGAAAACATAAACCGAGCATATAGGCATGTTCATAACACACATATTTACGACATATTAAATTTCCATACCATTCCGATATCATTACATATATGAACGAAGTACAAATAGAACACTCATGCGCATGAACGAATTCATATTGTTATAAATGAATTACTAAAACTTAAATTCCATATTAATTAAATTAAAACCAACTAATAACATGTTGAAATTAATTAACGAAATTACCGAAATAGTTAAGGTAACACGAAACCTTAATTAAGAAATTAAACACTAAATGTCAAAGTAAAATAAAATGAATTAATTAAAATAACCATAGTCTATAGTTTAAATCAAATATAAACACTTATAAACAATTAATCATATAATTAAATAATTAAATTGCGCAATTTATAAACAATTACGCCACATTATTTTTACTGAAAAACTGGGGCGTTACAGATTTAATTACTGCATTCTTGAGTTTTTATAATAAAATGGGGAGCTAACTAAAATTATGTATCTCATCCGGGGAGTGAATAAAAATAAATTTGAAAATGGAAAAATAAAAAATTGAGTGCATATTTAGGAACTTATCCCTAATTCCCTGTTTTTTCTGGGCACTATAATATTTTTTTAATAATACTTTTCAAAAAAAAAAAAGAAAAATCATAAAAAAAGGTCTTAGAAATAAAATATGAACAGATTTAAATTGGAGCAAATTAAGAACAATCCCTGCAACAAAACGATCAATATTTTTTTTATGCTTCCTTTTTCCCTCTTTACCATCTATTTTTTTGGGTGAAAATATAGAAATTTTTTTTTATCTTTAAAAAAATATTAAAATAACCGGAGAAATAATTCGTGTGCTAAGCTACGATACTTATCATACTTCAAATAATTATCAATAATGTAACAATCGATAAGTATTGCAATAAGTTTCCTGGACTATTCGAAATATTTTAGTACAAAAGTTTGAAAAACTAAATTTTTAAATTTGAACAGATTCAAATTAATGCAAATTAAGAAGGGATAATTACAGATAAATACCACTTATGGTTATTAATTGAGTAACAATTATGGTTATTAACTTTTATTCTCATGAATTGAATCAAAGTATCAAACTCCTAAAATGAATTCACATTTTTTATCCATAAGGTTATGAACCAACTTGTAAAAATCAAATAAATGATGGCGTTACCCGTTAATCTCGGAGAATAAACTATTTGCAGGCTAAAGATGAATATCCAATATAAGTTGATAGTAACGGCTGCGTACTGAAAGCATATATTTGTCGGGCCCAAAAAGAATTAACACATGCTTCATAAGCTTGATAATTAACATAAAAATAGTTAGTGAAATTACAAATTAATCAATCTTATTTGGAAATCACAGTATAATCTTAGAGATTCTCAATAAATGCATAAATATTCCAAATATACCCCTGTTGAAACCATAAAGTGGATATGTTTGAAAGAATTTCACATTTATTACTAGTGTCTGGAACTATAGTCAACTTTTCAAACACTTGCACATTTGATGTGCATTCAAATATAATAAGAGAGAAAATATGAGAGAACATTAGCACACAACTAGCACATATAGTACACACTAGAAAAGTATTAATAGAGCAATTAGTGTGCAAGAATGGGGTCTAAGACGAATCGAACCGCCTCAAGAGCTTCGTAAGCAAGCTCAACAACAGCTTTCGAGATTGAGCTACAACAGCTTCGTAAGCAAGCTCAACAACAGCTTTCGAGATTGAGCTACAACAACATTGGCTTGTTGAACTCGATCTCGAGAATCATGATCAGAGTACAAAAAAGCCGGAATAGCATATGGGAAAAGAATAGCTCAATCTACCATTTTTACTCCTCGAATGAACAAGCTATAGAGCTCAAACAGTCAATGCCATAATAACCCTCCAGCAAAACAAGCCTAACTCTTTGTCCAGAAATGAACAAGAAAAAATGCAATGTGATACTAGAGTAAAAGGACAGAGAGTAAAGGGACATTGGGGGGCTTTATTGACATTCACAAGTGTGAAGTGCTTGACAAATTTTGGTAACATTCAAAGCAAGCATTGTAACAGAACTACCAACATACCGAGGTCCATCATCCTATACTACAAGAAGCGGGAAACGTTGGATTCCTGAAAAATTATCTTCAATTTTTGGGTTAACACAAAAGGCTTACCTACAATTAAACTCAGCATTGAAAAGATTCTACTATTAGGCAGCCAGTTAATATCAAAATGTAAACAGGATAATTATGAAGAATGGCCTTTTCCCAAATTCATCCCCCATGATTAAATTGTTAGCCATACCACACAGGGAAAAAAATCTACTTTACCAGAAATCCAATTTCAAGTACTAGCAATTCTTAGCACATGAGATTAGCATACACACTAAAAAGTAGGCAGCCAGTTAATATCAAAATGTAAACAGGATAATTATGAAGAATGGCCTTTTCCCAAATTCATCCCCCATGATTAAATTGTTAGCCATACCACACAGGGAAAAAAATCTACTTTACCAGAAATCCAATTTCAAGTACTAGCAATTCTTAGTACATGAGATTAGCATACACACTAAAAAGTAGGATAAGGAAGGGGATACATAACATTCATGAGAAAGTGAAAAATAGCCCTAAAGAACATAGGTTTAAAAGAGTCGAATTCATACGAAGTTGTGCCAGAAGCAATACAGAACCATTAAG
This sequence comes from Lantana camara, assembly GCA_037501455.1. Taxonomy (NCBI): domain Eukaryota; kingdom Viridiplantae; phylum Streptophyta; class Magnoliopsida; order Lamiales; family Verbenaceae; genus Lantana; species Lantana camara. The sequence goes on from CM074858.1 coordinate 60,259,089, forward strand.
AGCCAGCCTCAACAGGATTTAATCATTACACATTTAGCCTGCAAAACAACCAGAACAACGAAGATTACAATCAAAATATAAAACAGGGAGATTCTGCGCGATTCATTTCGTCATCAACAAACATTGGACCTAACAAATAAATTTTTAAATAACTGAAGATTGACCCTCCTCTGCATATTAATTTTAGTTAAAAATAAGGGTTTGAATGTGCTGGGGCAGTATTTGAAACCTTTATCCATCCAAGTGGCTGTACCTACAGAATTACAGGTGCATATAGTGTAAGACATGGAGTTAGAAACCATATTCAATTCTTGGACTTCTTACTCACCACAATTAAAATTATTATTCTTCCATACTCTAATCATAGTCAACATACTTCACTACTAGTAAAGAAATAGTGTACTAACCACAATCGGATTTCCAACCCCAACCCCCGTGCCCGGAAATGCTTTGTGATTAATCCAACCATACTAAAAAATGAAGAACCACAAAGTAATTTCACTGCGACATTTCATCGAACAATTGTTCAACAAAGAGCATAAAACCCAACCTAAACCGAATCAATAGAATCCCGTCAAAATGCAGAAAAAGCAAATCCCTCAACAAATACAAACAAACAAAGAAAACTAAAAACACAAATCTTCGCATACCTGTTTCGACTCTCACTTCCCAGTGTTCATCATCAGAGTGATATTGTCCCCTTTCAACAAAATCCTCCCAAGTTGCTTCCTGCTGTTCTTCTTGACATTCACCTCCTCCGCGTCATCCAAAACCAAATTCATGTACTCGTCGAACCCAATAATCCGGCCTTCAATCCTCAGATCCTTCTGCTCAAAAAGCCATATCTGAATGCGAGCTTTGCTCTGAAGAAACCTGAAGATCAGGTTAATGGGTTGGGTCATAATCCGCTGGACTTTAGTGCTCGCCATGGCCGAAGCTTGTGCGGTCTCTGCTGCAAAAAAAATTCTCTCGCTGTTTTTCCTTCTCGTCCTTCTTCCGATTGCCGAAACCCTAGCAAGGACTAGGAGGTTTAGTCACGGCTAAAAGTGGTGTTTGGACTTGGACTGAAACGCTTTATTTGGTTTTTTATACGACTCCAAATATATAAAATGTCGTAAGATGTCTATATAAAATACTACAGTGATGAAATATTTATTTATAAAATATACATAAACGTATGTATGATTTTTAATTTTTATTATTCACAATAAAAGATGAAGTTTGTTACATCAATATTTTATTTATATATATTTTTACTATAAATTATTGGTATATTAAAATAAAATTAATATTTATTATAATGTCATGTTAATTGAACCTGTCAATTTGGTTTTCCCATCTATGTACAGCTTTATTAAACAATTTTTTATATCAACAGAAACGGGAAAATTATATTTTTAATCTCATTCGATTTATATCGTTGGAATATTAGTCTCACTCGTTTCATAAATTTAAAAATAATCTCATACTTTAAGAAAACATTATAATAATAGTCCCGCACATTGTAATAATGATCCCACTATTAACTTGGTAATGTAAAAGGTATATGGAGATCATGTGCAATGTTAGAAACTGTCGAAGTACATAAACGGGATTTTGATTGGGCTATGCCAAAATGAAAAACGTACTGGATCAATTTTGTATTTTTACCTAAATATAATATAAGAAATAGTTATAGTTACATGCATAAAGTCTAGAATAAGTACTATTAACTAGGTAATGGAAAAGGTATATGGAGATCATGTGCACGGTTGGAAACTGTCTGTAACGCCCCGCTTTTCCAGTGTTTGGATTTTGCCACGTGTCGACTTTCTTGTGTGCTTGATTATGTAATTATGTGATTTATGTGGCCTTATTTGCTGCTCCTTTTAAGTTTAGGGGCTTGTTTGTAATTTTCTCTTTCAAGGGTTTTTTCGGTCATTTCTCAACCGATCGAGATTTTGACCTCTTTGATCCCTTCAACGCGTTCGGGGCATCGAGACGAGTCCGTAGACTCTAAGTTTGCCCAATTCTGACATCGTTAACCCCTTCTTCCGACCGTTTTCGCGTACGAGGACCCGAGATATAATACCCCCGGATCCTCGTTTTGCGTGCCATAATTTCAGCTTCAGCCCTCATCGTCTTCTCCCGTGATCGATACTATTCACACACAGTGAAGGTGTGATTTCACACACTTATCCGTTCTAGCTCGTTTCTTGACGGAATTCGACGTTTGAGTAGTGGAAATTTATCAGCTCGACGAGTCCGTCACGATGATACAAGAATCGGGACCTGAAAATCAATGGTGGTGGCTCTACGGTGAGCAGCAGGCGGCGCGGCTTAGAGCCGCCGCTTCGCCGCCCATTCGTGGCGGTTTCCGACGACAGTCTTGGAGCACGCACCCCTGACCCATGACGAGGACTTCCCGACACAACCGATGGTGTTGGCGGCGCGGCCATCCGGGCCGCGACGGCACCGCACGCGCCGCCTGAAGTCACGACAGGCGGCGACGGCACTGTAGTGCCATCGTGTTCGACGTTCCGGCACCCTTTTCCAACGAGCAAGGCCGGTTCCCGAGATCTTCCAGGCCGCTGGATCCATTTCCGGCGTCATTTCCGGCCAACAACGACCGTAGACGGCTGAACCGGCAGCAGCAGCAGCGGCGGACTTTGGTGGCTTTCGAGGACCCTTTTCCGGCCGGTTTTTGTGGTGGGGCCTTCGGAGGAATTGCTCAGGGCATCGACGGTGAGCTGCTAGTGGTGGTGGCCGGCCGTGAACCGGCCGGCAGTGGCGGACAGCGGCAGTGAACGGCGGGCCAAACCGGTCACTGTTCCGGTGACTTTTTCTGACAATTGAGATATGGGTTTCGAAGGGCTCGTTATGGGCTTTCCAACGGTATGTCCGGATTTCGTTTTCATTTTGCGATTTGAGTTTAATTGCAATTTCCGTTCTAGGGTTTTAGTTCGGTTTTTCTTCAACGAAATCCGGTGTGTTTGGCTTTTTCTGAAATTGTTTGAGGGCTTTTGACTAGCAGGCCGAGTTGCACATTTCTGTCCCTCCGGGGATTTTTCCGGCCACCGGAGGTGGTGGTTTGATGGCTGTCAGTGGCGGTCCGGCAGGCTCCGGTGGCGGCATTCTAATACCTTCCGGACAGTGTGTTCCTTTCGCCGTGGTGAGTCTATCACCGCTTTCCGTTCGTCAATCGGACACTTGGTTGATTTTATATGAATTTCTGAAGTTATTGTATATTATACGTTAATTGTTTTAAATTGTAATTGGATCTTGTACGCTCAATTAATCGATGATTATGAATTGTATAATGTATGATAATATGATATGATATATGAAAACTCGAATTCTTAACTCATTGATTTTATGGGCCTCTTTTCATGTCGATTACTTGCCTTAATTGATTTAATTGTGAATTGTTTGAATATATATGAGTTGGCATAATTATTCCACATACTTATTTAATTTGAAATACGAACTTAACGTTCATGAATCATACATGTAGCATTAATTGTATGTTTAATTGTTATTTGAATCCTGTAAATTGATATATGATTTGATAATTGAATATTGTTTAGACCTCATTGTTTGATCTTCTAAATGATAATAAATTGATGGGCTTCATGATTTAAAATAAATTGAAGTCATTTAATTGGTTTACTTGTTTATATAAATTATTTGAGTGTATTATGTGACTAATTGCAACGTGAGGCATTAATTGAGCATATGAGCACCTTCACGACACATCATAATTATTATTAATTTCATATGCATGCCATAATATGTCATTCTACCTCATGTCATCTCATTTCGTGCCGTGCATCCTATTTGGTTCATATTGAGTCTCCTCTCACTGGTACACATTGTTCATTCTCTTGTACAGTTCGTTTCCAGGGCGGAGACTTCCGAATTGAATAGGCACCCATATTGCTCATGCTTTATGTCTCGTGGTATTCCAGGTGAGGGTGTTTTCGTTCTAGTTACATATTAAACCCTACAACCCTTATGTGACAAGTTTTGGCCAAAACCTTATGTATATATCTATATATGTTATTTTCAAAGTGGAGTCATCGAGTAAATTATTACCGAGTAACCCCTTTTCTAATGAATTATGAAATATGTTATGTTCTTATGAATCAAATGTTTTGGCGAGATTATACATGTATGATATGTTCACAGGCCCAGGGACTTAGTACATGTGGCTATCCGGGGAGGCACGGGCCGACGGTTATCCCATGTGCTAGTTCCACTATGTTTTACGGTGATACCGGCCCTCGCTAGGAGGTTTAGCGGGGAATGGGAGCTGAGTGCCCTTGGGGGAGTCATGAAACCCCATTGGCCTATGTATGAGGTGGTCAGGTCTTGCTAACCGTCCACCACCCGGAGGAAGAAGGTTGGAACTTATTTTATGATTATGATTATGTTATGATTGATAGGCACTGTGCGGGAAGGCCGGGACACGGATTGCCCAAACGAATATGTTTTAGGATATGATATGTGATCTGTGTGTATTATGATATATTGCATGATCACCTATTTAATGTATTAATGATATTTGTCGTACACGGTCGGAGTTTGGTTGGAGATAATGCACGCTCACTCGCCGAGCCTTTATGTTTATGTATGAATTATGAGCTTAATGAATTTAATATGATTAGTCGTAAAGTCCGAGCGTTACTTAGTTATTCTTTTGCCCTTTTGGGAACTAATTTTAAATAAAACCTTGCTCGGGATTTATGACTTGCATGCGCATGTTTCTATATATGTATCGCTCCTGCTCACTCAGTCTTCTAGAGACTGACCCCTCTTTCCCACTTTTCCAGTTTCTTTTGCAGGTGTTGGTTACTAGGCGGAGTTAGAGTGTTGAGTCATTGTTCTAGTCTCACTCATTTACATTCACTGCATACTATATGGTTTCTAAGTATTGTATTGATATTTTATTGTTGGCCGTTGTGCCCTTATTGAACTGATATTATTTTGGGACAGGTTCTGGAGCTAGTTGAACCCGTTGTTATGTTGTTGCCTTGTATTGATTCGGGACAGGTTAGGACAGGTGTATTGATTAGTGGAACCCGTATTTATATTCTTGTTGGATTTCATTTATTTCTTTGATATTACATAAATGATTTCCTTGCTACCGCATTTTGGTTATGGTTGATTGTTCCAGGGTTAGCTTCCGCCTAGTCAGGACTATTGTTTTGTTTGTCACCCGTTCGCTGTGAGTCCGATTCATGTATGGACTGCCTATTTCATATGTGGATTAGACTCACAGTGCGGGGGATGTGGTGCCTATCGTCCCGTGTGCTACACTGTCGAAGTACATAAACTGGATTTTGATAGGGCTAAATTGCCAAAATGAAAAACGTACTGGATCAATTTTGTATTTTTACCTAAATATAATATAAGAATAGTTATAGTTACATGCATAAAGTCTAGAATAAGTATACAAATTTCTTTTGAATTTCAGAAATCACAATAATTTTTTTGTTAAATAATTTACATTATATATAAATTTTTTTAGATACTTTCTTAATTAATTTTATATGAATACTGATATGGTTCAACCCCACTACTCCACATGGCAACCTTTCATGGGGACACATTGTAGCACCCCGCACGTGAGGCACCACATCCCCCGCACTATGGCTCAACACGAGTAACGAAACAGTAAATCCGCACCCGTATCAAACCATAGCGAACGGGAGACAAACATAAAAACCTTCCTAAGCCAGGCGGAGCTAGACAACGGTTACCAATCCACAAAATATAATGCAGAAAAGCCAAAGTTCAATCATACCAATCATAAACGGAATTTGGGCTCTTCAGGCCTCTTTTAAATCATAGCAAAACCCAGTAAAGTCAGTTCAATAACAATTACATGAATATTCAAGCTTAATATATAACCGAACGAGTCATACATAATTTCAATACATGAATGAGTGCAGGGACTCTCCTAACTAACTCGACCACTTAAAGACTTCGAACACCTCCGCCTAGCCCGAAACTCCAAAGATCAAACCTGCACACTAAAAGAGTGGGGAGGGAGAGGGGTCAGTCTCTAGAAGACTGAGTGAGCAGGAGCGATACATATATATAAAACATGCACATGCAAGTCATAAATCCCGAGCAAGGTTTTATTTGAATTTAGTTCCCAAAAAGGGCAAGAAAATAAATACACAATGCTCGACTTTTACGACTAACTCATATTAAATTCATTCCATTCATAAATCATACATAAATATAAGGCTCGGCGAGTGAGCGTGCACAACCTCCATCCAAACTCCGACCGTGTACATAAATATCAGTAATATATTGATTAGGCGATCAGGCAATATATCATAATACACACCGACCATAAATCATGTCATGTCCTAAATATATTTGTTTGGGCAATCCGATTCCCGGCCTTCCCGCACAGTGCCTATCAATCAATAATCAATCAGTCAATCATTTCCAATCATAATAAGTTCCAACCTTCTTCCTCCGGGTTGGTGGTGGGTTTGCAAGGCCCGACCACCCGATCTTTGACCAAAAGGGGTTACATGACTCCCCAGATGGCACTCAGCTCCCTTTCCCCGCCAATCTCCTGACGAGGTCCGGTACCGCTGTTTAATAGTAGGACTAGTATATGGGATCCCCGTCAGCCCTTGCTTCCTCGGTTAGCCACATATACTAAGTCCCGGGGCCCGATCCGTAATAAGTAATAAATGTGTCTCGCCAAAACATGTCAATACATACATAGGATACATACTATAAGAAATCATACCTTACCGTGTAGCTCGGCATATGCTATATACGTACCTCTCCGTGTCATCCTAATCCATAGCTAGCATGAAGACACACGGTTTGGAGCATAGCCTCATTACAAAACCATTTTTAAGCTTATATACGCTCATACGTATAATTCAGAAGAATTTACTCGATAACTTCGTTTGAAAACCATATATATATATAACCATACGGTTTTGGCCAAAGCTTTTCACATAAGGGTTGTAGGGTTTGTTACATAGCTAAAACAAAAACCACCCTCACCTGAACCGTGATGAAACAAGGATCGAGCACCAAGTGCCTGAACGATCAAAAGCTCTCCACCCTGGAGACAAACTGTACAAAAGACCACAAGACGTGTTCGTGAGACTCAAGACTCTTAATGAACCATATATGACGCACGGCAATGCACAAGCATGATATGAAGGCATAAAGATCACGTTAAGTCATGAAAATCATATAACCCATTCATTCACTTGTTCGATCATAAATCATTCAAATTCTTCAATTCATATGTCCAATCAATTTATTTCAAGAACTCAAATAGAAGCATAGAACATGTTCAAGCTCTTCCATAATGCTACCACATACTTCATATTACATAATCATAGCATATATCCAATGTTTGACAACAAGAAGAAGTCATATGATATAGAAAATAAGCTATGCGATTCATAAACGACGTATAAACACACGTAAACGGCATTACGTAAAAGCATGCTTATAACACATCCAAAAGCCATGAAATTACACCATATTACTCCTAACATATAGTAAGACAAGTTCATAGTTCAACACAAAAGGAGATAAAGCCATTAAGGAGGTGAAACGAATCAAAAACCGAAGAGGAAGTAACGAAGACTGCGCATGGGAAGTGACACGGGGGTGTCACCAACCCTAGCCCAACTGAGCCACGGGCGTGGCTCAGTACAGAGCTGCCCAGAAGGTGTGACACGCCCGTGTCTCCCTCTTATGAGTAAATGAGACACGGGGGTGTCACGGTACAGAACTTGAGGCGCATGCGAGACCTAACCGGCAAAACTGAACTCAAACAAACTCAATCCAAAGGCATACCAAATGAACTCCAAATGCTCTGAAACTTAATATGCAACATATTTGGCATGTTATGAACATTTTTCATTTAGAGTGCAAAGGCTAAATCACACGTTAAGGTCGTCGAATCCATGCAACAAAACTGGGTCGCCAAAATCGCACATATGAGCCCTAATGATTCTATCATGCCTTGATCACGTACTTAGAGGTTGAGTTTGGATCTGAAACTTTGGGGAAAGCATGCTAACATACTAAACAACTAATATACATCATATATATGCAAAATGGTACAATTTAAAGCACATTAGGGTGACCAACAACCACACAATTGCAACAGCAACAAATCTGTCATGGAGCATGCATAAAAACAGGTCATGTATTTCGGTTTTGAGGCTTCAAATGGATCCAAATACTTGAAACATGAGTGATAACATATATAACAATGAGTGTACATCAACTCCAAGCAATTTCACACGAAATGGAGACCATTTGATCAAGCATCAACACAAGATTTCACACAGCAGTTCGAAAACAGGGGAAGTAGTTTGATCATCAAGTTTGGAACTCCATAGCTCATAATTTCATAAAAGGAGCAAGAGAAGAAATCCTCCTAACATCATATACTATCAGTTAGGAAAGAAATAATCCAAGAAACAAGCTCATATACTCATTTACAAGCAAGGAAATCAGCCACACAAGCAAATAGGTCACTAGAACAAAAACCCCTAAAAGTTCATTCCAAACTCATAATCCAAAACCTAATCAATTCTGATCCAAATCATGATATAAGGAGATGAAATCAAGTATAATTGAGTAGAGAAGACATAAATATTCATACCTTGAAGTTTTGGTGAAGGAGGGAAGAGATTTGAGCTCAAAATCTCAAGAATGGCTTAGGGTTTTCTCTCCTTTCTTCTCTTCCTCCATATCGATCAGTTGCAGCAATGAGAGGAGATGTTTGGTTCGGTTTTCTGAGCTAAAAGGGAAGAGAAAGGGCTTAAATCAAGGTGGTTAAGTCATGGTTAAGGTAGGGTTAGGTTAAGGGGTGTTATAGGGTCCCACCATGAAGACTAGTCAACATAAAGAGCTCTTCTTGCACGGGTTGCTCGTTACGGTTGGATTTCGGAGGTCTTAATGATTTCAAAAAGGCATGAGGCTTGTTCCATTGTCTCCGAATCTTCGATACGAAGGCAACGGAGTTGACAGAATTCGAATCCGAATTCCCGAGCTCAAGATATCACGCACGGAACCAAGGGTGCGCTAATTGCTCGTTAGCCCCCGATTTGGTTCCACAATAAAAATTAAATTCATAAACACGTCAAATGAATCCGAAAACATAAACCGAGCATACAGACATGTTCATAACACACATATTTACGACATATTAAATTTTCACGTCAATCCGACATCATTACATATATGAACAAAGCGCAAATAGAACACTCATGCGCATGAACGAATTCATATTGTTATAAATAAATTACTAAACTTAAATTCCATATTAATCAAATTAAAACCAACTAATAACATGTTGAAATTAATTAACGAAATTACCAAAACATTTAAGGCAACATGAAACCCTAATTGAGAATTTAAACACTAAGTATCAAGGTAAAATAAATGAATTAAATTAAAATAGAAATAGTTTATAGTTTAATCAAATAAAAACACTTATGAACAAGTAATCATATAATTAAATAATTGAATCGCGCAATTTATAAACAAATACGCCACATTATTTAAACTGAAAAACTGGGGCGTTACAATCTCTCCCCCTTAAAAGAATCCGTCCTCGGATTCAAAACACGCTTGAAATCAAACAATGAGAGATTCCCCGTCTCTCACAAACAACAAGGAGAGAGCCCCGTCTCTCGAGCAGCAATGAGAGAACCCCGTCTCTCCAACAACAATGAGAGAACCCCGTCTCTCGCAAGCAAAGAGAGTACCCCGTCTCTCAAACAAAAATAAGAGAATCCCCGTCTCTTAACCGAAAATAAAGCAAGGAAGTCTCCAATACTTCCAAGCCACTCACGCAAAACCAAATTAAAAATCACGTAAGGCACCCAAAGCAAGTAATAAATGTCGCCCACATTGATATCCAATTACTCCAAGTAATTTAACACAATACAAGATTAAAGTACCTAACATAAAAATTATATAAGTTAAAATTGCATGGATGCATGTGTCGTGAATGCTATAAGTACCGTTCACCGAAGTTTCAAAGTTTAGAACTGAGAGTTGTCCAGTGTAGGATCTATCCTGAAGATAGCTCAGTGGTCAGCTTGTCTTGAACCTCTTCAAGGTTCCTCGGTGAAGCTATTGATAAATCCTTCAAGGATCATCCTCTTGGATCCGTTCTGACTTGTACTATTTCCAGTCTTCACCATTTCCCACAATCTTCATTCGGCCATCTAATTCTTTTTAATTAACCACGCTTGGCCTCCCGAATACCCTTAGATCATCTGTCTCGAAGTTAGACCCATAGCTACTATCTTACTCATATCAAAGTTTAAAAATACCCTCGAGAATAACTACCCCTGACCCCCTTGACGATTCAATCCCTACCTAGAGGTATTCGTCATTAGGATCTACCTTAACACGAATCCTCTTCCCATCTTCCGTTCATGTTATCTATTCATACTCTTTAACCCCTTAGGGTTATTCGGTATCTGGCCCCCACATTTCTTGAATCAAAGATAGAGTGTTCTTGATGATTCTTGTCGTTTGATGTAAATCCTCCAATGGTCACCTTTTTCCGGTTTGGTTTCTTCTTAGATTTCTTTCCGAAGTATCGTGGGACTAACCGAAGACTTGATAATATTGTCATTATTGAACCCCCCTTTTGTACTTTATTGGATTACTCAGGATCGCCATCATTTCATTATATGCTAACTGGATTCGACTCTCTCTGGTCAATTCTGACTTAGGAGTTTCCAGACGCTCCCTTATAATTCTGTTATCCCCATATCCCTGTTCCATATATAGGAATATTCTCCAAGACCTTTCCTTTATACCTAATGAGGGACTCTAACCCGACTTGAGTAACTTAACTCTCCTCTTAACGGCTTAACCATTCAAGCCGTCTTGTTTATTTCTGATCATCACTAATAGGACTCCCAGGTCTTCCTTAATTTGCAATTTCGTTATTCTTACTGAAATATTTCTTCGAGCACCCTTTCAATAGTCCAATTTGTTCCTCGGTCGTACTCTCCCCCTTAAATTTTTGTTGTCCCGGGTTGAACTCCATCGATTCTTCTTTTATCGAAACTCTTGATGAGTAAATCCCATTAAGTGGAATTTAACTGATGTAGAAATCAAAAATGTGGCCCTTCAACTCCTTCCCTAGTTCTCTTGATGTCCGAAACTCCTTTCTTAATCTTGTCCGGAACTCTAGTCTCACCTCTCCTCCTCATAACTCAGATGCGGCTTGGTTGAATTGATACTTGATAGTTAAGGCGAAAGGCTTCCTATCAAGTAAACACTAAAATGCATGTTGGGTAAAGATGGCAATGCATGTGTCACGTTTACACCAAGCAATTATACCACACATTAGCGCAACAAAACCAATTAGAAATGTACGAATAACATAAGATCAAGAGAATAAATAATTAATGCAAAATATGATGCACGTGCTATGAATGCTTTGGAACCTGTCATCAATGGAATAAGTAGTTAGCTCGACAGCTTTTCCTTGCTACTCCAAGTCCCGCGGTTACTTTGACTTGGTAATTATTCCTCGCCTTTCCCACGGTCTTCGAGATTCCCATGCATCTTTATAAATCAACTTGTATCTTCCACTTCCAAGGAGTTAGCATCCACACTTCTCCACGAAATTCGACCTTTACTTCTAATCGTCACCTCAATCAAGAATTCCGCGTTTATCCTTTGTGAATTTAATTCACCTCCAATTGCTTCTACTTGAGCGCATGTTTTTCTCTCCTTCTCGTTTCCATTTGTTGCTCCATATCTTCCAACTTAACCTCACAACATGACAATTCAGCTGGGATTTGGAAAAATGAACTCAAATCCTGTTCTCCATATCGCCACCTTCCCTCTATTTACGTTTACCCAAATGCTTATCTTCTAGAACCCGACTTCTAATCACTAGGTTCAGTTCGAAGTCCTTCTTTGTAGACCCTTGATGCATAACCTCTACCGGACCCCTGTTATCTCTACTCCTCTTAGTTACTAGTGCCTTTTCCATAATCCAAATCCGGGACCAATATATCTTCAAGGTTTTGTTCCCTTCATTCCTTAGGTTGCAAGATCCTGTTGAATCCAATTAATGCACTTCAGATAGTGGATTCACATAAGTTGTTCTTCTGAGTCACAACCATCCATTGATTAACTCCTATTCCTATTACCCCAATTGTTCCTCTGCCATCACATCGCCAAGGTCAAACCTCCCATTCTGAATCTCAACCGTTAATTGCAACTCAGTCTACAAAGCCCCACAACTAGCATTCTCCACATTCCTCCCCGGCATCCTTCCTATCTTCCGTGCCTCCGAAGGAATAGTGATAGATTGTTGTGATCATAGAACTTGGCCGTGGTTTGATATCATCTTTATAACCTTGAAAATCATAACTCATTTCAAGAATGGATGCATGCGATTAGGGCATGCTCATGGCACATATTCAATACGAAAGACAAGAATCCATAGAAAAATGCAACAAGTAATTCAACGAAATTCTTAAGGAAACCAAATTCCAAATTCAAGATCGATGCAATGCACATAATATCACATAGTCCCTATGCCGTTCGACTTAAACTGACTCCGACACGACTCAAGAACACCGGTTTTGCAACCGGGCTCTGATACCACTTAAGGATGTAGCACCCCGCACGTGAGGCACCACATCCCCCGCACTATGGCTCAACACGAGTAACGAAACAATAAATCCGCACCCGTATCAAACCATAGCGAACGGGAGACAAACATAAAAACCTTCCTAAGCCAGGCGGAGCTAGACAACGGTTACCAATCCACAAAATATAATGCAGAAAAGCCAAAGTTCAATCATACCAATCATAAACGGAATTTGGGCTCTTCAGGCCTCTTTTAAATCATAGCAAAACCCAGTAAAGTCAGTTCAATAACAATTACATGAATATTCAAGCTTAATATATAACCGAACGAGTCATACATAATTTCAATACATGAATGAGTGCAGGGACTCTCCTAACTAACTCGACCACTTAAAGACTTCGAACACCTCCGCCTAGCCCGAAACTCCAAAGATCAAACCTGCACACTAAAAGAGTGGGGAGGGAGAGGGGTCAGTCTCTAGAAGACTGAGTGAGCAGGAGCGATACATATATATAAAACATGCACATGCAAGTCATAAATCCCGAGCAAGGTTTTATTTGAATTTAGTTCCCAAAAAGGGCAAGAAAATAAATACACAATGCTCGACTTTTACGACTAACTCATATTAAATTCATTCCATTCATAAATCATACATAAATATAAGGCTCGGCGAGTGAGCGTGCACAACCTCCATCCAAACTCCGACCGTGTACATAAATATCAGTAATATATTGATTAGGCGATCAGGCAATATATCATAATACACACCGACCATAAATCATGTCATGTCCTAAATATATTTGTTTGGGCAATCCGATTCCCGGCCTTCCCGCACAGTGCCTATCAATCAATAATCAATCAGTCAATCATTTCCAATCATAATAAGTTCCAACCTTCTTCCTCCGGGTTGGTGGTGGGTTTGCAAGGCCCGACCACCCGATCTTTGACCAAAAGGGGTTACATGACTCCCCAGATGGCACTCAGCTCCCTTTCCCCGCCAATCTCCTGACGAGGTCCGGTACCGCTGTTTAATAGTAGGACTAGTATATGGGATCCCCGTCAGCCCTTGCTTCCTCGGTTAGCCACATATACTAAGTCCCGGGGCCCGATCCGTAATAAGTAATAAATGTGTCTCGCCAAAACATGTCAATACATACATAGGATACATACTATAAGAAATCATACCTTACCGTGTAGCTCGGCATATGCTATATACGTACCTCTCCGTGTCATCCTAATCCATAGCTAGCATGAAGACACACGGTTTGGAGCATAGCCTCATTACAAAACCATTTTTAAGCTTATATACGCTCATACGTATAATTCAGAAGAATTTACTCGATAACTTCGTTTGAAAACCATATATATATATAACCATACGGTTTTGGCCAAAGCTTTTCACATAAGGGTTGTAGGGTTTGTTACATAGCTAAAACAAAAACCACCCTCACCTGAACCGTGATGAAACAAGGATCGAGCACCAAGTGCCTGAACGATCAAAAGCTCTCCACCCTGGAGACAAACTGTACAAAAGACCACAAGACGTGTTCGTGAGACTCAAGACTCTTAATGAACCATATATGACGCACGGCAATGCACAAGCATGATATGAAGGCATAAAGATCACGTTAAGTCATGAAAATCATATAACCCATTCATTCACTTGTTCGATCATAAATCATTCAAATTCTTCAATTCATATGTCCAATCAATTTATTTCAAGAACTCAAATAGAAGCATAGAACATGTTCAAGCTCTTCCATAATGCTACCACATACTTCATATTACATAATCATAGCATATATCCAATGTTTGACAACAAGAAGAAGTCATATGATATAGAAAATAAGCTATGCGATTCATAAACGACGTATAAACACACGTAAACGACATTACGTAAAAGCATGCTTATAACACATCCAAAAGCCATGAAATTACACCATATTACTCCTAACATATAGTAAGACAAGTTCATAGTTCAACACAAAAGGAGATAAAGCCATTAAGGAGGTGAAACGAATCAAAAACCGAAGAGGAAGTAACGAAGACTGCGCATGGGAAGTGACACGGGGGTGTCACCAACCCTAGCCCAACTGAGCCACGGGCGTGGCTCAGTACAGAGCTGCCCAGAAGGTGTGACACGCCCGTGTCTCCCTCTTATGAGTAAATGAGACACGGGGGTGTCACGGTACAGAACTTGAGGCGCATGCGAGACCTAACCGGCAAAACTGAACTCAAACAAACTCAATCCAAAGGCATACCAAATGAACTCCAAATGCTCTGAAACTTAATATGCAACATATTTGGCATGTTATGAACATTTTTCATTTAGAGTGCAAAGGCTAAATCACACGTTAAGGTCGTCGAATCCATGCAACAAAACTGGGTCGCCAAAATCGCACATATGAGCCCTAATGATTCTATCATGCCTTGATCACGTACTTAGAGGTTGAGTTTGGATCTGAAACTTTGGGGAAAGCATGCTAACATACTAAACAACTAATATACATCATATATATGCAAAATGGTACAATTTAAAGCACATTAGGGTGACCAACAACCACACAATTGCAACAGCAACAAATCTGTCATGGAGCATGCATAAAAACAGGTCATGTATTTCGGTTTTGAGGCTTCAAATGGATCCAAATACTTGAAACATGAGTGATAACATATATAACAATGAGTGTACATCAACTCCAAGCAATTTCACACGAAATGGAGACCATTTGATCAAGCATCAACATAAGATTTCACACAGCAGTTCGAAAACAGGGGAAGTAGTTTGATCATCAAGTTTGGAACTCCATAGCTCATAATTTCATAAAAGGAGCAAGAGAAGAAATCCTCCTAACATCATATACTATCAGTTAGGAAAGAAATAATCCAAGAAACAAGCTCATATACTCATTTACAAGCAAGGAAATCAGCCACACAAGCAAATAGGTCACTAGAACAAAAACCCCTAAAAGTTCATTCCAAACTCATAATCCAAAACCTAATCAATTCTGATCCAAATCATGATATAAGGAGATGAAATCAAGTATAATTGAGTAGAGAAGACATAAATATTCATACCTTGAAGTTTTGGTGAAGGAGGGAAGAGATTTGAGCTCAAAATCTCAAGAATGGCTTAGGGTTTTCTCTCCTTTCTTCTCTTCCTCCATATCGATCAGTTGCAGCAATGAGAGGAGATGTTTGGTTCGGTTTTCTGAGCTAAAAGGGAAGAGAAAGGGCTTAACTCAAGGTGGTTAAGTCATGGTTAAGGTAGGGTTAGGTTAAGGGGTGTTATAGGGTCCCACCATGAAGACTAGTCAACATAAAGAGCTCTTCTTGCACGGGTTGCTCGTTACGGTTGGATTTCGGAGGTCTTAATGATTTCAAAAAGGCATGAGGCTTGTTCCATTGTCTCCGAATCTTCGATACGAAGGCAACGGAGTTGACAGAATTCGAATCCGAATTCCCGAGCTCAAGATATCACGCACGGAACCAAGGGTGCGCTAATTGCTCGTTAGCCCCCGATTTGGTTCCACAATAAAAATTAAATTCATAAACACGTCAAATGAATCCGAAAACATAAACCGAGCATACAGACATGTTCATAACACACATATTTACGACATATTAAATTTTCACGTCAATCCGACATCATTACATATATGAACAAAGCGCAAATAGAACACTCATGCGCATGAACGAATTCATATTGTTATAAATAAATTACTAAACTTAAATTCCATATTAATCAAATTAAAACCAACTAATAACATGTTGAAATTAATTAACGAAATTACCAAAACATTTAAGGCAACATGAAACCCTAATTGAGAATTTAAACACTAAGTATCAAGGTAAAATAAATGAATTAAATTAAAATAGAAATAGTTTATAGTTTAATCAAATAAAAACACTTATGAACAAGTAATCATATAATTAAATAATTGAATCGCGCAATTTATAAACAAATACGCCACATTATTTAAACTGAAAAACTGGGGCGTTACACACATGGCTTTTGACTGACATTGTTCGACTGCTTCACTTACACGTGGCCTCTACTGACGTTGTTCGATCGTCTTACTCGAACCTGAAAGTCAGTGATGGTCGTTACAATCAAGGATGAGACAACCCCCACCCAGGCACCCCTCTTAATCAACTCAAAGTTCGAACTCTTCATTCCATTGATGGTTCGGATCACTACAAGAAAACAGGCGAATTTCGAGGGAATTCATCAAATTAATTTTCAAGGGAACATTCCCTCGGAAATGTTAGCGCCAAGGTTAGCCGCCAAGTTTTCCGAAGGATTTTCGAGGGAAAACTCAATCGAAAACATAAAATTTATTTAGTTTTTATATTAAAATTAATTTTCAAATGATTTCCGAGGGATAATTCACTCGGAAAATCACAACTTATTTAATTTTTAAATTAAAATTAGTTTTCGAGGGATTTCCGAGGGATAATTCACTCGTAAAATTACAACTTAATTAATTTTTAAATTAAAATTAATTTCCAAGGGATTTCCGAGGGAAATATTCCCTCGGAAATGTTCACATAGTTAAATCTTGAATTTTCCGAGGGAATTTCCGAGGAAAAATTCCCTCGGAAAATTAAAACTTATTTAATTTTAAAATTGAAATTAATTTCCGAGGGATTTCTTGTGTCACCCCGATCGTTCGGCCGTACAGGTATGACGTCACGGGTGAGATACTTACACATTTAAATTCTTTAATTATGAATTTATATGTTTATTTTAATGTTTATATGTATTTCTTGATTTATATGAACTATATGTTAAGATATGAATTCTCTATTTGAACGCTTATGCTCGTTTTCATTGTTATTTGCTCCGTTTTTGCCAGAATTTGATTCCGATTTTTGTGACTGTAGCACCCCACCACGTAAGGATGCCACACCCCCGCACCATAGGCCGATCCATATACGAAATGAAATGTCCGTACATGAACCAACCTATAGCGAACGGGTGACATTAAGATAACGCGAGAAGCAAGGTGGGACTAATTTGTAATCAATAATCATAACGCACAATAAACAAATTATAGCATGCAATATTATCTATCATTTATCAAGTAATTCATACTCGGAGTTTACATATCAATACATTATCATCTCCTAAAATACATAACATGTAATCTTGACCATAATTCCTTGAAAATGATAAACAAACAAGTAAATACACCTTGCGGGGCTCGAATGCAAGGACTCGACTCAGCTTGGTTCCCATCTAGGGTTGTACCTGCAAGAATACCGCATGTATATTGATTTCACGAATAACCACGTCACTCCATTAAACACCATCACTCCAATCACACCAATCTCCAATCACTCCATCACTACAATTCCCATTCCATCCCTCACTCCAAGAACCTCCATCACTCCAGTCACGATAACACGATAATGGGAAGGTAGCGAGCCTTCACCATTCACGATAACACGATAGGGCTTTGTTCTTCCTGTGGTTGGACGGACAACCACCAGCCCGAAGACCAGCCCAGTGCCCTCACTAAGGGGGACCTGGCCAGGAGAACGCGTTATTCCTGTGGTTGGACGGACAACCGCCAGCCCAACGCCCTCACTAAGGAGGACCTGGCCAGGAGAACGCATGTACACGATACCCGAATTGCTTTGCATGATCCGGATAATAACACGATAATCAAGGTACGTGCATGGCTTGGCATGACCTGACTTGCTTGCTAGCGAGTGACACGATGATTCAATAATGTATGAACACGCTTATTGATCACGATCTCCGTTCTGGAAAGCCCTCGGCAAGGAATAGAACAATTGTACCCTCATTAGCCCATAACTTGATAACACTATCAGATAAAACACACGGCATGATCAAGTGACGAGGTGGCTTGCAATGAACAATGTAGCTTGATATAATCATATTATTGCATGATATTGATCATATAACATCATATTAGGGTCATTTAAATAATTAGAGAAGGAATTGGATTTGTTACATTCATGCAGAATGTTTCTGTACTTCCAGGGGTATGGGAACGGCCGTTCCAGGTTTCAATAGAAAATGGGAAGGGCCGTTCCCCCACTCCCGAAACTGCTCCCGAAGGTGGGAACGGCCGTTCCTGTCTGTGAGACAAAGTGGGAACGGTCGTTCCCCTCCTCGCCGCCTGCACAATATTCAAATTAATGGGAAGGGCCGTTCCCCTGTTACAAAGGGAACGGGAAGGGCCGTTCCCGTTTTACAGAAGATGCAGAAGAACAGGGGACGAAGCAGGGGATGCACGAACACCCCCCAAATCTCCTTGAAACTCATATAATTCAATTCTATAAGCTATAACTCATGCAAGGGAATATATATACATGCTTATAGTATGCTAAGACCCAATATAAACACATAAATCATGCTTGATCATCAAGAATTCAAGGTTAGACCTCATGAACATATATATCATCAAACTCCATAATTCTCAAGATTTAGGCAAGGAATTCAAGTCTAAAGCTTATAGTCATGCTTCTAACGAATAAAACATAAGCTATTTCATACAAATCCTAACCCTAGCTTCATATATAAATTCCAAGAAAACATGTATGCTTCCCTCTCTTTCCTTGAAGAACTTAGAAGATGAAGATGAGGTTGAGATGATGAAGAAGCTTCAAGCTTGCAAGTAATCAATGGAATGGAAGATAGCTTGATGATGATGAAATTCCACTTCCCCTTCTTCTTTCATGGATGAACCGAGAGAGAGAGAGATATGGGATGAATATGCTTCTATGTTATGGAATGAAATGTTAAAGATGGAAGAAGAATGGAGAAGCAATATAACGTGATTCATCCCTTGGAGTTGATGAATTGTCACAAATTACAATTAAGCCCCATGATTAATCAAGTTATACAATTAAGGATATGAGGTTTGGAAAATGATCAATTAAGTCCAAGAATATGTGTGCAATTTAGTCCACTAATTTCAAATAATGATCAATTAAGGACATATAACAATTAAGGCATATTTGGAAATTAATTCGCGTACCTGGAAAACCGGAAATTGGGGCATTACAGTGACAACTTGCTATGCATGAGTTATATGAGTTATGAACATGTCTATATGCTCTTTGTGTGTTTTCGAGTTCGTTTGGTTGAGGTTTTTAGGTGTTTGGTTCGAGAAGGACCTAAAGGGGGCTAAAACGTTTTTAACGCACCTTGGTTTCTCGATGTCGTATCTTTAGCTCGGGAATTCGGATTTAAATTCTGTCACTTCCATTGGATTTATTTTGATGACTTGTAGCCAATGGAATAAGCTTTGTATTTTTCGAAGCCCGTTTGATGCTCCGAAATTTGACCGAAACAAGCTACTCGCTCCTAAATGACCACCTTGGAGTAATTTACACATAACTCCTTCAATTTTCAACCTTTTCAATTGATTCCTGGCCCCACTTAACCCCAAATCAATACACTATCACTTCCTACACCCTCATTTCGGCCTAGACAAGGAAAGGAAGAGATATTGCTACATCTTTGGAGAAAAAGAACAAAATCCTATCACTATTCACCCCAAGGAGATTTTGAGCTCAAATCTTCATTTTACTCCATTATATTCAAGAGGTAAGTGTATGATTGTATTCTCCATCCTTTTGTGGTTATTTTGATCCATGGATTTCTAATTTTGTGTGTGTAGCACCCTGGAGCACAGAGCACTACACTCCCCGCACTATAGCCCGACACATGTAACGAAATGGAAACTCCGCACACGCACCAAGCTACATCGAACGGGTGACAAACAAAACTCACACACTAGCTAGGCGGCCTGGACCATCATATAGAGTGTGCATACAAATCATAAATCATATGCGGAAGTCACAGGATCAATACATACAGACATACATGCTCAAGATAATAAAAAATATACATATTATGCCCACCCTGGCCAAATGATTCATACAAAGATCGAAATTCAATTTCTGAAATCATATCTTATACATATTACCAAAGCTACAAAGTAAAGAATGTGAGATGCAAAAGACTCAACTAACAAACTCGAACAAATCAAGCGAAAGACTACCGCCTAGAACGAACCAACCCTGCACCTGCGAACTCAAAGTAATAAAGGGTAAAAAAAAGACAATGAGGAGGGGTCAGTCCTAAAGATTGGTGAGGGGGCTAATACACTCACACATATATATACTTAATTCAAAGCATATTCAAAGTCATAGAAGTTTATGAACCGGGGCGTGGCTTTTGCAATCTAAATCATTTTAGCACGTGAAATTACATGTAGAAAAGATTTAAGGCCGAAGACCAAAATCACCAAATTTTAGTAATTAGGAATCCACTCTTGTTTCACGAACTAAATTCAAAATCTAAATTACACAACTCGGCGAGCACGAGTTTTAAACCACCTAGCTCCGTTCATATTCAAATTTGGAATCAAAATTCAAACGAAAACTTAATTTAAACACACATACCTCTTCTCCGGGTGATGGAAGGGTTGATCATACTCTAATCATCGTTCAAACAGTATGGGTCGTGAGTTTCATGACGCTCATGCCTGAGGACTCCTTCCCCCACCGATTTCCTGGTGGGTTCAGGGGTGATCCTAAGTGTGAAGATCATGCTCGGGAGTGACCTGACGGCCCGACACCGTCTCAGGGCTCCTTTACACAAATCTTTGGGGCTTAGTTCAAATTGTTCGAAATTTCAAAGTTCAAAAGTTCTAAATTTTCAAAACAGACTTATCTTTCAAAGTTATATCTCGCTATTTCAAAAACACGCACACCAACCCTTTTCAAAACAAACAAACAAAAATACTTCTTACGTATACATAAAAGCGTTTTTCAAACGTTTCATAACAAACAGGCCAATTCCCACAAAATACATATCAAACACGTATCTATATACATATATATATGTATACGTAGGTCACATGCGGGCTTAAAACTTACATAGGGTTGTAGGTCATAGTAACTAAAAGAAAGAAACCTCACCTTGCCAACCAAACCGAACGAGACAAACCAAAACACTTCTAACAGATCTCCTCGTCACCTACGGAAGGAACCTTTGAACAAAACAAAGAACAAGAGACAGACTTAGACTCAAATGAACCAATTAGACGCTTGACGAATGCTTGTGAATGTAAATGATGCGTAAGAAATGCAACAATGAAGCACTTAAGTCATATTAGGCCATATTAGATCCTAACTCACATAATTCATGTCAAATAAATCCACGAATATAGCATTATGTTCATAATGCATCATATTCTTGTTGGAAAACACGAATCAGAAAGCAGCGGAATTTAAAAAATTTTCCCAACAAAAGGACCTTGAACTCGCAATCGTGTAACCAAATTCGTAAAGATAGAAAACTTACTTTTCTTTTGTTCTTTCTTGAAGCGTTTCAACCCACCCAAGAACGCTCTTCTCGCGGCTTGATCCCCTCTCCTTGGTAAAGCTCGAATCTTCAAACTTCTAACTTGAAGTCTCTAGAGAAAGTCCACCAACTTGATCACAATCTAACTAGTAAGGATGCTAGTTCTCTAGTTAGTGTTTAGGCTTAACCTAGGGTTTAATTTAATCTTGGAGAAAGGAAGGTGTTCAACACATGAACCAAGAATTGTCAATTAGCTCCATAAGGAGCTCGAGCTCCCCTATTTATAGAGAGGGGAGTGCCGAAATTCCTAGTCCTTTATGGGCTAGGATTTTGGTCCCTCTCTCCTATTACTTGATCATCAAGTATTTTCCAACTTTGACTTTGAATTCTAATTCAAGTCAACTTTTAAGAGAGCTAAAAATATCCAAACTATTTTTGGATAATTTTATACTTTATTTATTATAAAATAAATAACTTATTTTTATCTAATTAATTAATTCGTAATTAATTAACTAGATTATTTTCTCCAAAATAAGACTTTCTTTTTAATTCAAAATTAAACCAAAGTCTATTAAATAATTAACAACTTAATTATTTAATATCCAATTAAATAGTCACGTGTGGCACACGTGTCATAGTGACACGTGTCCAGTCACGTGACCCACACGTGTGGTTTCACACGTGTGGAACCCTCTAGGCTCGATTAACTCGTTTAATCATTTTAAAGCCTCAACTCATGTAACCAAGTTGTTGTGTGTGACCCTCTAGGTTCTCAATTCAATTAGCAGTGACCCTAATTAATTAATTCACTAATTAATTAATCAGTCCACAGATTAAACGACCATAGTCTAGCAACAGGTGTTTAACCCCTAGCTGAATTGGAATGTTCGGATTCGACAGAACCTTTAAGTCATTGAATCATGTGAGATACAATCCTCCTACTTACTATCTCTCAACCAAGATCTAGGGCAAGGGAATAATCAGAACCCTAATAATCCGGTCTTAAAGCTAAGTGCATTTCATATCCATTTGATCTCAATCCAAGAAACCCTTTTCTTGATGTCTTGATCTGCTGCCTTGGCCAAGGACTCCATATGGCATATGAATGACTTACACAATAAGAGATCACCTTGCAAATGCAAGTGTAAGTCCTTTCTTGATTCTCATTCACTTTCATGAGTCACTTGTGCAGACCCAGCATAAGCCTTGAATCAGTTGTCTAAGGCGACACCCTTTAAAGCTTATACCTAAGACTACAGAGTTAACTCATAAAGTGACAAGGAACCTCAAGTCTAAGGATCAATTAATCACATCAATGACTCGTGAGATATTTCCTAATCTGGAAGTTTCCATTTCCTGAAATAGAAACTTCCTTTCCCATTTAGGAATGTTCTCACACGGGGCACCTCAGTGAACTTACTTATTAAAGTAAGCACCCTCATGTATCACGCACGTATCAACTATACACTTTGCACCTCCATGAAACAAGGTGGTCCTTCTTAAGGGTGTGATCCCACAAGCAAGCCTTAGAGGAGTCAGGTTGACACTCCCACTGTCTGTAGGACTCATCGGCTTGGAGTATTTTACTAATCATGACTTATGTGATATAGGGCTCGTTTCATGAACCATTTCACCTAAATGGTAGAGTCCTAAAGTCATCAGGATTAGGGGAGTTCTCATACATGCACAACTAAAGTAAACGCATACCAAACAAGAGCATATAAAGAAGTGTTGCCTCAATTCGTTATTTCATTCAAAGATTGTCTGTGATTACAATAAGGAAAAGCACAAAGCGGATATACAATCGGCTTTCTAGGGCACTATTCCTAACAATTCTAACATATTATAAGCATGCATGGGTTTAAATTCATAAGAGAGGCGAAAGAATACAAGAAAGCATTAAACGTTCATATAAATGTCATGAATTCAAGTTACAATTATACCTAACAAACGAAGCCATAAACTTAAAACAATTAATGAAACATAACATATTATAACACCTTAGCATGTTAGGATCATAATCGGGGTGGGAGAAATTAAATACAATAAAAAACGAAATGAGAAAACGAACAAACAAATAACACCACAAGAATAAACACAAGCGTAGCTAAAAAGGGGAAGGGTAATGGGGGTTAACACTCCCATGTACAATGGGAGTAACGCCCATTGAGGGACACAGTAGGAAAAGACTTCCAAGGCTGGGGGAGGTACGGGCGTTACCTCCACAAAGAGCAAACGCTTAACGGGCGTTACCGAGAGTAGACAGCTTCGTCTTCATGAAGCTAGCCCTGCTCTCCCCTGTTTCTCTCGTCCATGGCAGCCGCAGTAGCAAGGGTACAAACACAGCAACAAAGGCAGCGGAAAAACAACAAAACCAAGCAAAGAAAGGAGCAAACTCATGCACATAACAACAACAAACCACCCAACAACAAAAGGATGCAACAAGGTGGCGCTTCAATCATCTTCTTCAAGCTTTCATGGAGGTTCAGCTATGGAGATCAAATTTTATGCCAATTCCACGAAAGTCATGCGTATAAATGAATCAAGCAAGCCATATAGATCATATATCACTCATCAATTCAATAAATAAAGCAAAAATGATATGAATTCATCAAAAATGTCAAATGACCTAACTATTCATGTGGATGCTCATATTATGTTCTATTCTTCATGAAAATTAACCAAATAGGACTTAAAAGAAAGGCAAGGAGATGGAGAAACAAAATCTCAGATTTTACGAAGAACGGAGGTCGAACGAGCTCAAAATCTCAAGTGATGAATAGTGGCAGCCCCTTTTCCTTTTCTTCTCCCGTCTTCTCTCGTTCTGCTTCTTTCCTTCATTTTATCCTTAGCTGAACGAAATTAGGGAGAGAGAGTGTGATTAAGGGTTAAAAGAGGATCAAATGGGTTAAAAAATGGGTCAATTTGGATAAGAAATGGGTCGGATATAAGTAAAACGAGCGAGGGTGGCAAAGCAGTCACACGGGTCTCGGTTCAGGCAAAATTCAGAGGTCTAAACGGGCTTAGAAAAATATGAACCCAAGTTCTCTAGCTTCCAATCTTCATTATGAGTCCGGCGCCACTTTTGGAATTTGAATTCAAATTCCCGATCTCAAGATACGCCTTCCGGAACCCAAGGTGCGTTAAAACAAGTTAGGCCCTCAAGTCCCTCAACAAATAAAACGGTTCGAAAACCGTATCAAATGAACTCAAGAACGTAAAACGAACATGTAAACGAGTTCATAATACATATGAGTCATGCATATCACATAATCACAAAAATCGAAAACGAGAACGAAAGCAAAGGGATAAAAAACGAGGCAGAAAGGGCAAATACACGTTCAAATAATTCATATAAAAGTCCAATTATAACTCAATTAATAATTCAAATAATTCAAGTATATCACATAAATAATAAAATAAACACATAAATTGTGTAATTAAATAATTTAAAAGTGCAAATAGCACTCTCGAACTGCGTACCTGAACGGTCGGACGAGCGGGATGTTACAGAGTGGTTTTGATGGAGATATGAATATTGATGTGATAGTAAGGGTTTGTGCATTTTTGTGAAATCATATACCTTCCTTTGTGTTATTTCTTCAATTGATGCCATATAAATGTTCACATGAGTGCCATTTATGATTCTATGGTCTTGTATTTGATGGTGGTTGAGTCTTTATGAAGTTGCTATTAATGCTTTGAAGCTTTGAATCTTGAATATGCAAGACATGACTTTATTTTGTTTCTCTCACTTTGTGCCTACTTATGGTTCGATTTTGTGGAGTTTTTGAGCTTGGATTATTGCGTTTTTCTTACCCTTACATGCCTTAATATGTTGCCTAAGTTGTTGCTAAGATTTGGGGAGAGAAACAGGGGAGAACAGGTCCTTTTCGAGCTGACAATCTGCTGCCGTGAGACATCCATATCTACTTCTGTGTTGAGCTAGACCCATCAATCATAAGATCTCAACCAAACTTAGTCCGGAACGACCTACGACTCGTGAGACATCACCCATTCTAAAATGGTTAAAAAATATTAATTATTTAAAATAATTAATCAGGAAACTAAGAGTCAATAAGATCCACTAATTACCCCATGACTCGTGAGACATCAATTAGGTTAACTTATTAAGTCCTAAATCCTATTGATGGAGTGCTAGGAATTTTATTACCTTGATAAAACACCTATTTATTCGATTTTTCGCTCAATATTTAAATGAGATTTTCGAATGACCTCACCAACATATAATGTTATCCAAATTTTAATTGTCTTGTTAATGCAGTTTCACATAAAGTGCATCACAGAAGCAATTAGCAGATAACATGTCCTAGCATGATACTAATTATGTGATAATCATGGGTATCCTATCTTATATGCAATTATGGGAGCCACTCCATAATCACTAGTTCTAACATTCATGCCACATAAGACAATTCATATCACATAGGGGTACATAATCTAATGGAAAAATGCCCTATCTATTACATTTAATAGAAACCCTCCTAAACATTTGGAGGGTCTTCTTATGGCCACCGTTCTTCAAGTGCTTCTTGTGGATCCTTCTTATTCAATGGGTGCTTGTCTCCAAAATGAAAATAAAACCTCACTTCCTAAGTTCTATTCTCTATACTTAAAGTAATATGGCTCAATTTTCATATTGACCATAGACAAGTACACGGGGCATACCCCGGCCCAAAAATAATAATAAGGAAAGCCACATAATAAACACATAATGGTACGGACATAAGTAGGGCTCCAACCCCAATTGAAAACGCGCAACTATGGGGCTCCGACCCCAAATTGAAATCATCCATGTACAGAATTTAAAACCATACATAAGACTAACCCATGACCACCTAAACTAGCATGCTTCCGCTTGAATTTAAATTTACCAATTAAATTTAAAATTCCCTTGACTTCAAGTTACAACTAACTTAAGTAATTTGAATATAGTTCATTATTCAAGAATTTATTCAAAATCGAATCACCGGATCATGACAAAACCACAATTAATTCAAAATTAAATTTTTGTCTAAAATATCATTCAAAGTGACATTTATTATTTTCTCGAAAAATAGAACTTGACTTTAATTCATAAAATCCCAAATTTTATAATTATTTCAAATAAATAATTTTATAAAATTAAAATCAAAATTTTAAAATAAAATCAGATTTTTCAAAATGGGATTTTAGCGAAATTGGAAAAACATGAAACGAAATCAGGGTTCCGGAACGCCCAAGCGAGGTGCACGTCCGCCGTAGCGGTAACGGACTTACAGCCCGCAAGAGCTTCCGGGACCGCCCATGTAACATCCCGATCGTTCGGATTTCCAGGTACGCCTTAACGTGAGGGTTTTATGTGCTTTAAATTATTTAATTATGTATTTGAATGTTATTTTAATGCTTATATGATTATTTGAATTAATATGAAATTAATTGTTTATATTCTTGAACTTTGATTTTAAACGTTTAAGTTTCGTATGCTCGTAATTTGCTCGTTATGTGCCGGAATTCAATTCCGATTTTTGTGAAAATTTGGTAGGCGTGATATACGTGAGTTATGAAGGTGTTTGTATGCTCGTTTTATGTTTTCGGGTTCGTTTGTCGAGGTTTTTAAACCTTAAGTATTTGACGAGGGACATGAGGGCCTAACTAGTTTTAGCGCGCCTCTTGTTCCGGAGGCCATAACTTGAGCTAGGGAATTCGGATTCGAATTCCGGAAGATGCGTTGGACTCGTAACGAAGAGATGAAGCCAAGGAACCTGATTTGGTATTTTTCTAAGCCCATTTGGACCCTCGTTTTTCGCCCGGAACGAACAGCTTGTGCTTAAGCCACCTTCTTTGACTAGTCTTGTACTTGTGGGGCCAATTTAACTCAACCTAAGCCTAACCCTTGATAACTTGACTTGAGTTAAGTCTCTCCCTCTCCCTTATCAGCTGAAAAACGAGCCAAACCCCCTCATTTTGTGCAGCAACAGATCGAGAGAGAAGAGAAGAGAAGAAGAAGAAAGAAGCCCTCTCCCATGTCTTGTGATTTTGAAGCCAATCTTCTCCATATTTCTTCATACCTTAAAGGTAAGTATATTTATGTATTCTCCTCTCTTCTATGCTTCATTTGATCCTTGAAATTCATGATATGCATCAGATTTAATAAGGTTATGGAGACTTGCATGAATAGTTAGGGTTAGAGGTCATTTGTTGCTTTCTTGCCTTAGCTTGAATTTGTGGCTGATTTGAGGCTTCTTTGGTGCTTATATGAACTCCTTTGCTTCCATTATTGATTCTTACTTCATGCTAGATGTGTTAGGGTTGTTTTCTCTTTGGTAACATGATTGAAACCTTGAGTTTTTGGCCATGAAACTTGAAAACCGAACTGCTGCAAATCTGCTCCCCTGTTTTGGAACCGCTGTGACGTTTTGTGCTTCGTTGCTTGAGCTAATGACTTCCAATTCATGTGAATTTGCATGGAGATGTTGTATACTAATTGCTTTATATGTTAGCCCTGCTATTGCAAGTTTTTAGATCCATTTTCAGCTCCTAATCGAAGTATGATGGCCTGTTTGTATGTTATGTGCGAACCGAACTGCTGCTGTTGCATTTTGTGATTTCTTGGTGGTTCTAATGTGCTCCAATTCGTGTCAATTTGCATATACATGGAGTATATTAGTTTCTTATCATGTTAGTGTTCATCCCCTAAAGTTTTAGCTTCTTTTTCAGCTCCTAAGTACTTGATCATGGCATGATTGAGCTCATATGTCCGTTTTTGTTGCTCCAGAGTTACTGCATGATTTCGGTGACCTTAACGCGTGATTTAGCCTTTGAGTTCTAAATGAAATATGTTCCTAACATGCTAAATATGTTGTATATCAAGTTTCATAATATTTGGAGTTGATTTGCTATGCTTTTGGACTGATTTTGTTTAGGGTCAGTTTTGCCGGTAAAACTTTGTATGCAATTTTGGCCTGTACCGAGACACCCCCGTGTCTCATTTGCACTGAAATGTGAGACACGGGCGTGTCATGCTTCCTGGGCATGTCTGGACTGAGCCACGGGCGTGGCTCAGCTTAGTTAAGTTGAGGGACACCCCCGTGTCCCTCCCCTTGCGCAACCCTTGGTTTTCCTTTTTGGTTTTTGGTTTGTTTCACCTCTTTATTGCCTTTATCTTCGTTTGTGATGAACTATGAACTTGTTTTACTAAGTGTTGGGAGTATTGTGGTTTGATTTCATATCATTTGGGTGAGATTTAGACATGCTTTTGTTGAATGTCGTTTATGTGCGTTTTGTGGCGTTTGTGATTTACATAACCCATTTCCCTTGTCTTGTGATTTGTTCTTGTTTTCATACTTTGGAAATATGTTATATGAGGTAATAGTGTGTACGTAGTAGATTTTTGTGTAAGATTGAGTACGTTTGAATGTGTGTCGAACTTAATTTACTTCAATGCTCTTATTTGTTTAAATGTTAGATCTTGTGCTTTGAATTTCTTGAATTGATTGGAAACGTGTAATTATGAATTCGAATGAAAGTGATCGAAGGATTGAATGACTTGATTATATGATTTAAATTCCTTAATAGTGCACATGAACGTGTTCATGACATAATATCATCTTTTATGCAATCATACGCATTCGCCGAGCGTCAATATGGTTCATTTGAGTCTAAGTTTGCCTCTTGCTCTTTGTTTTGCTCTTAGGTTCATCCCGTTGTTGAGGAAGTGGTTCGTTTGACTCCTTTTGGTCCGTTTTGGTTGGTTTGCTCGTCCAGGTGAGGTTTTCTATCCTTTTAGTTATGATGACCTAAGACCCTAATTGAATTTCGAACCCGCATGCGACTTATATATGTATATATATAGATATGTGTTTGGATACGTATTTCGTGGGATTTGTCCCGTTTGCCTTAAGAATTTGAAAACGCTTTTATAAGTATATAAGCTCTATTTTCTTTTGTTTTGACAAGCTTTGTTTAAGTGTGTGTGTGTTTGTAAGCGTGATAAGATTTGTGGATAAGCTTCGCCTGGTAAGTGTGATAAGTGCAAGTATAAGTGTAAGTGTAAGTTTGGGCCCCGGAGAAGTGGTATGTGATCCCGGGTCGGCCATGGGGTCACCGGGCTCTCTCATCAACACGACTCCACAAAAGGGAGATTTCGCCCATCCTCGGGAGGTCGAGGGGAAGGCGGGTCTTCTTGAGCCGGCGGTGTGCTTAGTGACCCGTCGAAGGAGCGGGTGGATCCCCCGTCTCATTCAGCTTTCAGCAGGGGTTGAGAGGGGCACCTCTCTCCCCAAAACGGTGTTGGGGTGGAGTTGGGTTATGATTTGTTTTGTTTTCGTTTCGCCTTGGTGTATGGAGTAAGTAAGGGTGATGGATTTAAGCTTTCAGTTCGTTATGTTTCGATTATGGTTGTGAAACGGGGGCGGATTTCTAAACTCTAAAACTTGACTGATTTGGCCTTCGGCCCCAACCTTCTTTCTTTATATATATTACCACGGGTTAAATGTTTTAGAATGCAAAAACCGTGCCCGGTTCATGAACCCTTTAAGCTTTGTATATGCTTTGCTCTTACGTATATGTATGGGTGTGTGTGTTAGCCCCCTCACCAGTCTCTAGGACTGACCCTCGTTATTTCTATCTTTTCCCCCTTTGTTTTGAGTTGCAGGTACTCGTTCTGAGGTGTTGGAGCTAGGCGGTTGTCTTTGAGTCGGGTTTGAGGATAGCTTGAGTCTCATGCATGGCATTTTCGTTTCTTTATGCTTTTTGGCTAATTCTGAATTATGTATAAGTTATGCCTCCAATTCGAAATTGTAAAGTTTGTATAGATTGAATCGAAAGTTTGATATATCTTGAGTATGTTTATTTGCTTTATGAGATTCTGGTGCCTCCGCATTCGTTACTTATTTTATTGCGTGCTCTGAGTAGGGTCTAGACCGCCTAGCTTAGGTTGGATTTTTGTTTGTCACCCGTTCGCCGTGACTTGATACGTGGACGGAGTTCCCATTTCGCTTCACGTGTTGGGTTATGGTGCGGGGGATGTGGCGCCCTTCGCTCCGGGGTGTTACATCCTTAGGTGGTATCAGAGCTCTAGGTTGCAAAACCGGAGCTCTAGTGTCTTGTCCGGTTTGTCTAGGTCGTTCGGCTTAGGATTATGTGAGTATTTGCATTCACCATCATCATTTTGTGACTTTTATGATTTTTTTTGTATTAATTGTTTACATGAACATGCACTAAACCCTTCCACGCATCGATATTTCTTGAATTTTGGTTCTTATTCAGGATGTCGTCTCAACGCACAACCATGGGAGAAGAACAAATGCCATCGGTATACCAAGAATTCCGGAATTGTAACCCTCCTATGTGGTTTGGAGGCGATGATGTGAAAGCCGAGCAATGGATTTCTGAGATTTCATGGATTTGGGATACTCTATCGGGAACATCACAAGATAGAGTGAATTGCACTTCCCATGTACTTAAAGGACAAGCTTTGATTTGGCTTAAGGAAACAAGATTGTGGTTTGAGAGATCCAGGGAAGAGTTTACATGGGAGAATTTTATCCGGGAATTCCACAACAAATACATTCCTTCGAGTGCAAGAATAAAGAGACTTCAAGAATTTCAAGATCTCCAACAAGACTTAAGGATGGCTGAAAATCACCTGGAGGAACTAGAGAGATCGGGCCCGTATGCCACACCGGTTATTAATAACTACCGACTTAAGGCCCAAAATTTCATGCAAGGACTCAAGGATGAAATTCAACAAGCCCTCTCTACTTCAACGGTCAACCATTGGTCGGAGGCAATGAAGAAGGTGGTTCAACGCGAGATGGATAAGCAACATTTGAAATCCCACACTCTTCAATTGGGACAAGGATCCGGTTCGAACTCAAGGTTGGGCAAGAGGCCGGCACCACAAGAAAAGTCCCATGATTATCAAGACGTTAAACCATCCAAGAAGAAGAAGAAGCCACGACAATCGAAACCGAATCCGGAGCTTACCCTAACGGCTCCAATTCGATGTGCTTTTTGTAAGGGTCCGAATCATGTGGAAGGGCAATGTCGGAAGAAGTTAGGTACTTGCTTTAAGTGTGGTGAGATTGGACACATGGTAAATAGTTGCCCATACCAATTCAAGCTAAGATCTTCAACGAGCCGTAACTCCGGATTTCCGATTCCAACCCAAGTGCAAGTTAATCTTAACCCCACTACTTCGGTGAAAGGTACACGAAACATTCATGGCATCTCATTTCATGCATATTTTAACCTTGGGAAACCCACGTGCTTACTGCTTTATTCCTTGTTCTTCGGTGGGTCTTGATTATAATTGTTGTGTAATTGTTTTCCTTCTTGTTCTTGTTCATTGTGTGTTTCCTTCCCTTTGTGACTCTTGCTTGTAATGTGTTTCCTTCCCTTCTCAGTTTTGCTCGTTATATGTTTCTTTTCCTTTTTAGTTCTTGCTTGGAATGTGCTTCATTTTCTTCTTAGCTTTGCTTGTTGTTTATGTCTTTCCCTTCTTAATTCTTGCTTATTGTGTGCTTTATCTTCTTTTGTGTTAACCCTTTTTGTGGGGAGAGCTTTTGGTGTGGAGTGTCCGTGAGTGTTTGGTGAGTTGTGAGGGTCAACTGCTGTTGGTCGGCTTGTCTGGAGGCGTCTTGTTCTCATTGAAGATAGCGGATGCTTTTAGGAGGTCCGTCAGGGACTCAACGATATCTTCGGGTATTAGATTGAAGGCTAGCCCGTTAATATTTCCCGTAGAAGAACCGAGGATTGCCTCAGAGTAAGAGGTACGGTTTTGAGTGGGAAGAGGCGGTTGAAGAGAGTTACCCACGGTATTGGCTCTTGCCTAACCGAAGGTACAAAAGGCTACCTTGTTTCCAACCGAGGCATAAAGGAAGGCCTTTGTTGTGTGCTGCTCGTAGAAGAACGGTAGCCTACGCCTTAAGGAGTGCAAGGTCACGAGTTTATCCCACTCAGGGTTGAGGTTGTTCGGAGTTTTGGGACCCGGATATTCTGGCATAAGAAAGACGTTATGGACTTTGTGTAGTAATGTCTACGTGCCAAGGTTGAAAATTCTCCAACTACTCCCGAATCTTTATTTGGGAAGTAGGGGCAAACGCCTAGGACTTTGTGTCCGGTTCGCTATTTAAGGAGATAGGGTCTCAAGAGGAGTTGTGATCAGAGTGGCGCAGCGGAAGTGTGGAGTTAGACTTGTCTTCGAAGCCGTTCAAGATTCTCCTTAGGACCTGAGGACAGGTCCTTTTGAAGGAGGGGAGTTTGTAACATCCCGATCGTTCGGATTTCCAGGTACGCCTTAACGTGAGGGTTTTATGTGCTTTAAATTATTTAATTATGTATTTGAATGTTATTTTAATGCTTATATGATTATTTGAATTAATATGAAATTAATTGTTTATATTCTTGAACTTTGATTTTAAACGTTTAAGTTTCGTATGCTCGTAATTTGCTCGTTATGTGCCGGAATTCAATTCCGATTTTTGTGAAAATTTGGTAGGTGTGATATACATGAGTTATGAAGGTGTTTGTATGCTCGTTTTATGTTTTCGGGTTCGTTTGTCGAGGTTTTTAAACCTTAAGTATTTGACGAGGGACATGAGGGCCTAACTAGTTTTAGCGCGCCTCTTGTTCCGGAGGCCATAACTTGAGCTAGGGAATTCGGATTCGAATTTCGGAAGATGCGTTGGACTCGTAACGAAGAGATGAAGCCAAGGAACCTGATTTGGTATTTTTCTAAGCCCGTTTGGACCCTCGTTTTTCGCCCGGAACGAACAGCTTGTGCTTAAGCCACCTTCTTTGACTAGTCTTGTACTTGTGGGGCCAATTTAACTCAACCTAAGCCTAACCCTTGATAACTTGACTTGAGTTAAGTCTCTCCCTCTCCCTTATCAGCTGAAAAACGAGCCAAACCCCCTCATTTTGTGCAGCAACAGATCGAGAGAGAAGAGAAGAGAAGAAGAAGAAAGAAGCCCTCTCCCATGTCTTGTGATTTTGAAGCCAATCTTCTCCATATTTCTTCATACCTTAAAGGTAAGTATATTTATGTATTCTCCTCTCTTCTATGCTTCATTTGATCCTTGAAATTCATGATATGCATCAGATTTAATAAGGTTATGGAGACTTGCATGAATAGTTAGGGTTAGAGGTCATTTGTTGCTTTCTTGCCTTAGCTTGAATTTGTGGCTGATTTGAGGCTTCTTTGGTGCTTATATGAACTCCTTTGCTTCCATTATTGATTCTTACTTCATGCTAGATGTGTTAGGGTTGTTTTCTCTTTGGTAACATGATTGAAACCTTGAGTTTTTGGCCATGAAACTTGAAAACCGAACTGCTGCAAATCTGCTCCCCTGTTTTGGAACCGCTGTGACGTTTTGTGCTTCGTTGCTTGAGCTAATGACTTCCAATTCATGTGAATTTGCATGGAGATGTTGTATACTAATTGCTTTATATGTTAGCCCTGCTCTTGCAAGTTTTTAGATCCATTTTCAGCTCCTAATCGAAGTATGATGACCTGTTTGTATGCTATGTGCGAACCGAACTGCTGCTGTTGCATTTTGTGATTTCTTGGTGGTTCTAATGTGCTCCAATTCGTGTCAATTTGCATATACATGGAGTATATTAGTTTCTTATCATGTTATTGTTCATCCCCTAAAGTTTTAGCTTCTTTTTCAGCTCCTAAGTACTTGATCATGGCATGATTGAGCTCATATGTCCGTTTTTGGTGCTCCAGAGTTGCTGCATGATTTCGGTGACCTTAACGCGTGATTTAGCCTTTGAGTTCTAAATGAAATATGTTCCTAACATGATAAATATGTTGTATATAAAGGTTCATAATATTTGGAGTTGATTTGCTATGCTTTTGGACTGATTTTGTTTAGGGTCAATTTTGTCGGTAAAACTTTATATGCAATTTTGGCCTGTACCGAGACACCCCCGTGTCTCATTTGCACTGAAATGTGAGACACGGGCGTGTCATGCTTCCTGGGCATGTCTGGACTGAGCCACGGGCGTGGCTCAGCTTAGTTAAGTTGAGGGACACCCCCGTGTCCCTCCCCTTGCGCAGCCCTTGGTTTTCCTTTTCGGTTTTTGGTTTGTTTCACCTCTTTATTGCCTTTATCTTCATTTGTGATGAACTATGAACTTGTTTTACTAAGTGTTGGGGGTATTGTGGTTCGATTTCATATCATTTGGGTGAGATTTAGACATGCTTTTGTTGAATGTCGTTTATGTGCGTTTTGTGGCGTTTGTGATTTACATAACCCATTTCCCTTGTCTTGTGATTTGTTCTTGTTTTCATACTTTGGAAATATGTTATATGAGGTAATAGTGTGTACGTAGTAGAGTTTTGTGTAAGATTGAGTACGTTTGAATGTGTGTCGAACTTAATTTACTTCAATGCTCTTATTTGTTTAAATGTTAGATCTTGTGCTTTGAATTTCTTGAATTGATTGGAAACGTGTAATTATGAATTCGAATGAAAGTGATCGAAGGATTGAATGACTTGATTATATGATTTAAATTCCTTAATAGTGCACATGAACGTGTTCATGACATAATATCATCTTTTATGCAATCATACGCATTCGCCGAGCGTCAATATGGTTCATTTGAGTCTAAGTTTGCCTCTTGCTCTTTGTTTTGCTCTTAGGTTCATCCCGTTGTTGAGGAAGTGGTTCGTTTGACTCCTTTTGGTCCGTTTTGGTTGGTTTGCTCGTCCAGGTGAGGTTTTCTTTCCTTTTAGTTATGATGACCTAAGACCCTAATTGAATTTCGAACCCGCATGCGACTTATATATGTATATATATAGATATGTGTTTGGATACGTATTTCGTGGGATTTGTCCCGTTTGCCTTAAGAATTTGAAAACGCTTTTATAAGTATATAAGCTCTATTTTCTTTTGTTTTGACAAGCTTTGTTTAAGTGTGTGTGTGTTTGTAAGCGTGATAAGATTTGTGGATAAGCTTCGCCTGGTAAGTGTGATAAGTGCAAGTATAAGTGTAAGTGTAAGTTTGGGCCCCAGAGAAGTGGTATGTGATCCCGGGTCGGCCATGGGGTCACCGGGCTCTCTCATCAACACGACTCCACAAAAGGGAGATTTCGCCCATCCTCGGGAGGTCGAGGGGAAGGCGGGTCTTCTTGAGCCGGCGGTGTGCTTAGTGACCCGTCGAAGGAGCGGGTGGATCCCCCGTCTCATTCAGCTTTCAGCAGGGGTTGAGAGGGGCACCTCTCTCCCCAAAACGGTGTTGGGGTGGAGTTGGGTTATGATTTGTTTTGTTTTCGTTTCGCCTTGGTGTATGGAGTAAGTAAGGGTGATGGATTTAAGCTTTCAGTTCGTTATGTTTCGATTATGGTTGCGAAACGGGGGCGGATTTCTAAACTCTAAAACTTGACTGATTTGGCCTTCGGCCCCAACCTTCTTTCTTTATATATATTA
Source organism: Lantana camara (assembly GCA_037501455.1). Taxonomy (NCBI): domain Eukaryota; kingdom Viridiplantae; phylum Streptophyta; class Magnoliopsida; order Lamiales; family Verbenaceae; genus Lantana; species Lantana camara. Next base: position 60,295,498 of record CM074858.1, read on the forward strand.
CCACGGGTTAAATGTTTTAGAATGCAAAAACCGTGCCCGGTTCATGAACCCTTTAAGCTTTGTATATGCTTTGCTCTTACGTATATGTATGGGTGTGTGTGTTAGCCCCCTCACCAGTCTCTAGGACTGACCCTCGTTATTTCTATCTTTTCCCCCTTTGTTTTGAGTTGCAGGTACTCGTTCTGAGGTGTTGGAGCTAGGCGGTTGTCTTTGAGTTGGGTTTGAGGATAGCTTGAGTCTCATGCATGGCATTTTCGTTTCTTTATGCTTTTTGGCTAATTCTGAATTATGTATAAGTTATGCCTCCAATTCGAAATTGTAAAGTTTGTATAGATTGAATCGAAAGTTTGATATATCTTGAGTATGTTTATTTGCTTTATGAGATTCTGGTGCCTCCGCATTCGTTACTTGTTTTATTGCGTGCTCTGAGTAGGGTCTAGACCGCCTAGCTTAGGTTGGATTTTTGTTTGTCACCCGTTCGCCGTGACTTGATACGTGGACGGAGTTCCCATTTCGCTTCACGTGTTGGGTTATGGTGCGGGGGATGTGGCGCCCTTCGCTCCGGGGTGTTACAGCCCAGCACGTCCCGTACAGCTGCGAGCAAGCCTGCGCGTATGGCCGCTCACGTCGCGCAGCAACGCTGCGCGCGGCAGCTCGTGGGCAGTGCTAAGCGCTGCTAGGCAGCGCCGGTCGAGGGTGGACAAGTGGGGCGCACGATTGCGCGCGGATACACTCTCGTTCGGGTTATTCGTTCACAATTTCCAAAATTCAGGCAATCCAATTTGGAATTAAAGCAGTTCTAATAAATCTGAATCAAAACAGCTTAAAACTAGATTTATTCGGGAAATTCGGGTTATTCGTTCACAATTTCCAAAATTCAGGCAATCCAATTTGGAATTAAAGCAGTTCTAATAAATCTGAATCAAAACAGCTTAAAACTAGATTTATTCGGGAAACAATTTTCGTAAAATTTTCAAGAAACAGTTATGATCCGGCAACTTCGTATTTCAAACAAAAACCATGAATACACAACATATACTCAAATTCAAGAATTTTTCATCAAAATTCATAAAGCAATAAAGAGACAATACAAACGTTGCAAGGTGGCTCTAATACCACTTGTTGGAAAACATGAAAGAGTGCACTGTGGAAGTTTAAAATTTTTCCACAAGTTTAATCGTTGTCTTGCAATTTTCGTACTGTAACGTTGGGAATAACAAGAAACTCACTTTAATTGAAGCTTTCTTGTGATGTCGTTACCGCCTAACGAACACCCTTCAAGTGGAAAGTCCCTCGAACGTCCTTCGATTAGATCCCAAAGCAGCGATCCTCCAAAGCGTATCCACACCAGTCCTAGAACACGATCAAGCAAGTGAGAATGCTAGTTCTATAACTTGTGTTAATGGCTAGGATAATTTTATTGCTTTGAAAACTTTTCTTTTAATTTTTCTCAAAAACTTAACACTTCGTGAGTGTTGGTCTAAAGAATAAGAGAAGCACCATCCGTTATATTTATACAAGGTGGTTCGAACCCCTAGGGTTTCCAAGAACCAATTAGATTGTTTTCTTGCTCATTAATTAACTCATTTAATTATTTAATTTAATTGGAGGAAATAAGTTCCCAACTTATTCTCCAAGTGTTGCAAGAATAACCTTCTCTCTCCTACAATAGGAAGTCGGACTTTTCAACTTTCCTAAAGTTAAAAGCCAATATTCAATAAATAAATTAATTCCCAATTAATTATTTATTGGGTTAAGTTTATTTGAGAATAGTCTTAACAATTAATTCAATAGTTAATTAAAAGACTAATATTAATTAATTAATTCTAGAAAAGAATTCACGTATGAAGCAAACACACGTATAAAGCCACGCAGGAGTCACGTGTACACGACATGTGGCAGCCAAGCTGGCTTGCGTGACACGTGGCAGTCACGTGTCTTTGACACGTGGCAATGCCCACGTGTTATGCTCCATTTCGATCAACTATTTTGATCCTTCGTTAATCACATTAACATCCTACCATAACCCTCGTGTTCTGGCATTTGTGTGTGACCATTTAGGTTCATTATTCGAATAGCAGTGACAATAATTAATTAATTCCCTAATTAATTAACCACGTCACAGATCACAATATCGTAATCTAGCAATGGGTGTGTGACCCCTAGCCGAATAACGAAATGAATCGAAGAACCTTTCAGTCAATGACAATCAGTGAAATACGATCCTCCTATAATACCATCTCTCAATCAAGAACTAAGGCATGAGAATATTCTCAGAGCCCAAATATCCTTGATATTTAAAGTTAAGTTCGTTTCATATCCATTTCGATCTCAATCCTAGAAAACCCCATTTTCTAGATGTCTTGATCTTTATCCACCTTGGTCAAGGGTTTATGTTCAATGGACTACGAACAACTCAATCAGTAAGAGATCATTCTTGTTCTTATAACAAGTGTAGGTCCTTTATTGATTCTACTAATTCTACATATGCCACTTGTGTAATCCCAACATAGGCCGTGGTTCAGGAAACGTATGTCGACACCCTTTTGAGCCTATATCAAAGATTATAGAGTTAGCTCATATGAGACATTACAGAAACTAAAGTCTAAGGATTAATGAATCACGTCATTGACCTGTGAGATATTTCCTAATCTGGAAGTTTCAGGAAACTTCCTTTCCCATTTAGGAATGTTCTCACGCGGGACATCTCAGTGATGAAGTTCTTATAACAATCACCCTTAAGTATTATGAACGCATCAACGTATGCACTTATTACTCCATGAAACTGAGTGATCCTTCAAAATGACATAATCACATAAGCAAGTCTCAGCAGAGTCAAGGTCGACACTCCTATTGTCTGTCGGACTCATCGACTTGGAGAAGTTTCTAATCCTCGCCTATGGAGTTAAGAACTTGTTTCATGTGTCGTTCCCATAACGACAAAGTTTTTAACGGCCTCATCGGATTAGGGGAGTTCAATATATATAAAACATAGTCAACCCAAACAGACATAAATAAACACAAAAAGAAGTGATTGCCTATGAACAAAATCATCTCGTTTATTATTCAAAGACTGTTTGTGATTTCACAAGGAAATAGTAAAGCAAACATCTACTTTACGGGTACTATTCCTAACAAGAACGTGTCAGGAAAGATTTTATCTAAGTAAGTTCTTGATCCTTACGAATTTGGGAATAGGAATTGCAAGATTCGATTCTATCTTATTGGGAAAATTTTTAAATTTCCACTGCGCTTCTGTTTTATTTTCCCAACATGGTAAGCTTGAGGGTCGAGTTCTCTTTGGCAACTTGATCGAGCTACACCGAGGTTGAAGAGCTAAGTTCCGGATGAAGTTGATAGAGCCATCGAGATGAGGTAAGACTTAAGTCGAGTCTGACCGTAGTGAAGTCTTCGATTGAGGTTCAAGACCGAAGAAGGTAAGAGATGAGGAACTGGTGTACTCCCTTAGCGAAGGCGTTGTAGTGAGATCGAGAATCTGAAGAGTTCACTTTCGGAGTCGAGGACAAGATGACGGAGTTGTTTGAGGCCCCGAGCCGGACCTGAGGACAGGTCCTTTTTAAGGTGGAGAGTTTGTGACACCCCGATCGTTCGACCGTACAGTATGACGTCACGGGTGAGATACTTGCGCATTTAAATTCTTTAATCATGCATTTATATGTTTATTTTAATGTTTATATGTATTTCTTGATTTATATGAACTATATGTTAAGATATGAATTCTCTATTTGAACGCTTATGCTCGTTTTAATTGTTATTTGCTTCGTTTATGCCCGAATTTGATTTTGATTTTTGTGACAACTTGCTATGCATGAGTTATATGAGTTATAAACGTGTCTATATGCTCTTTATGTGTTTTCGAGTTCGTTTGTTGAGGTTTTTAGGTGTTTGGTTCGAGAAGGACCTAATGGGGGGCTAAAACATTTTTAGCGAACCTTGGGTTTCGGGCATCGTATCTTGAGCTCGGGAATTCGGATTCAAATTCCGTAGCTTCCGTTGGATTTTTTTTGATGATTCAAAGCCAATGGAATAAGCCTTGTATTTTTCTAATCCCGTTTGATGCTCTGAAATTTAACCGAAACAAGCTACTCGCACCTAAATGACCACCTTGGAGTAATTTGCACATAACTCCATCAATTTTCAACCTTTTTAATTGATTCCTAGCCCCACTTAACCCCAAATCAATACAGTATCACCTTCTTACACTCTCATTTCGGCCTAGACAAGGAAAGGAAGAGATATTGCTGCATCTTTGGAGAAAAAGAACAAAATCCCATCACTATTCACCCTAAGGAGATTTTGAGCTCAAATCTTCAATTAACTCCATCATATTCAAGAGATAAGTGTATGATTGTATTCTCCATCCTTTTGTGGTTATTTTGGTCCATGGATTTTTGATTTTGAGTGGCTTTGATGGAGATATGAATATTGATGTGAATAGTAAGGGTTTGTGCATTTTTGTGAAATCATATGCCTTCCTTTGTGTTATTTCTTCAATTGATGCTATATAAATGTTCACATGAGCTCCATTTATGATTCTATGGTTTTGTATTTGATGGTGGTTGAGTCTTTATGAAGTTGACATTAATGCTTTGAAGCTTTGAATCTTCAATTTGCAAGACATGACATTATTTTGTTGTTCTCACTTTATGCCTACTTAAAGTTCGATTTTGTGGAGTTTTTGAGCTTGGATTGCTGTGTTTTTATTATCTTTACATGCCTTAATATGTTGCTTAAGTTGTTGCTAAGATTTGGGGAGAGAAACAGTGGAGAACAGGTCCTTTTTGAGCTGACAATCTGCTGCCGCAGCGGGCGAACGGTCGTTTGGTTTGGGTATAAAGTTTGGCCGAACCGCCGTTCATGAAGACAGAAATGTTGGTCATGCCTAAACGTCCATTCAGTAAATAAGAAGAAGAAGAACGGCCATTCACACAAGGTTTGGTTGTTAGGTTTGGCCATACCTTGTACCCATACCCAGTAACTCCATGTATGCTTGTGTGATCTTTTATGCGTTTGTCTGATGTTATATATGTTTTCTTTTGCCTCTAATCTTATCTTATGATATTAATTGATGATTATATGATATGTTTAGCTAAGTTTATGGAATTTATGTTATGAATTAAGATGTGTAAACGTGGAATTTAATGTTTGAACGTTTAAGTGATACATTGTGCTACTTCCTTGCATTCATTTCATTCATTTGCATCGACGTGCGTGTATATGGTACATATTTGAGTCTAAGTCTTTAGTATTGCATTTTTTTGTCACAGGGGTAATTCCAGGAGAAGTCGTGCCCGTGGTTTGAAGTTGTTTGGATCATTTTCTTGCACCGCAACACTCTTTTGTTCCAAGGTGAGGTTTAGGATCATTTCTTTTAGTTAAGCGACCTATGACCCTTAAGTGCTCATTTTCTAGCCCGCATGCGACTATATATTATATATAGAGTCAAATATGTGTGATATGTGATATGTTTATGATCTTGTGATCAATTTCGGCTTTCGAAAGGGCTATATCTACGAGCATATATGAGCTTGTGTTTTAATGAAAGTTTAATGCCTTTGAATGTAATGTTAATGGTTCGTTTCGAGCGAGAATGATTTGAAATGGTAATGAATGGTAATGTTGGATCCACGGAGACTACGGGTTGGGAAGCTCGGTACGGTAGAGGGCCCTCGAGATAAGACTGGGCGTAGTTTTCCTCCAAGGTATTACGCGCGACCCCGGGAGTTTGGGAAAGCGTGGTGCTCTTGATGCCTTCGGTGTAAAAACCGGGGAGGACTTGTGTGGGTTAGCTAACCCTCGAGGAATGTATAATGTAATGGATGGTTAGGGTCGACCGGCCCTTCCATCACAGGAGTTCGAGGATTGATTGTGATTTGTTTCTGTAATGCAATGAGGAGTAACGGAGGATGCTCTTACTCACCGAGCTTTAATGTAATGTTTGGATTATGAAATGGGAATAGAGTCTTTTGAAATGTATTTGGAATGTATATGTATTAGTTATGTAATGACTTAATGAAAATGTTTTGGGGTATGGAAAACCTGTTCCCGGATTCATAACCTTTCTCTTTTACGTGCTTTGCTCTATATGTATAATGTGTGGGTGTGCGTTAGCCCCCTCACTCAGTCGAGCTGTAGACTGACCCTCTCCTTTTCCCACCTTTAGTTGCAGGTTTGTGAGCTAGGCGGGGAAATGCGTCGTCGAGTTGTACTTGGTGGTTTAGGTCTAGTCTGCATACATATTTACTTTTTTTTGATACTCTTGTTATGTATATGATAATGAATTATATATTTGGACATCATGATAATACTTGATGTATTTTTGGGCCATGCCGGCCATGTATATGATATTTGTAGGCTCGTGCCGAGCTCTTGTTTGGATCCTGTTGATTGCTTCCTCATTTTGGTTATTTGTTTTGCGCGCTCTGTCCATGTTTAGCCCCACTTAGCCTAGTGTGTGTGTGTAGGTCCCCGTTCGCTTAGACTTGGACTCATGTATGGACTTCCATTTCATATGTGGGTTCGGGTTTAGGTGCGGGGGATGTCGTGGCCCATGCTCCGGGCACTACATTTCTTAGGGAAAATTCCCTCGGAAAATTAAAACTTTTTTAATTTTAAAATTAAAATTAGTTTCCGAGGGATTTCCATTAACATATAATTTCATAAATAAATAATTTAAATGCTCAAGTAGCACCCTTATAATGTCATACCTGTATGGCCGAAGGAACGGGGTGTCACATATAATGGTAACACGTGAGGATCAAATGAATTAGGATGTAAACTTTTTTTTTTTTTTATATATTATCTTGAATTATAATGGTAACTTTTGTAAACACTAACTATAAGTTCAGTTGTACGTTGAATTCTTTCTCGTTTTCAATTCTTTACTATATAAGTTCCCCATTTTTATTTAATCGCCCTACAAACTGCACGTTTAATTCCGAATTTTTAATTCATCACTTCATAAACAACACTATTAGTTCCCCTTTTTTATTTCATCGAACTACAAACTGCATGTTTAGTTCCACATTCTTTATTCATCGCTCTACAAATTGTACGTTTAGTTTCGCATTTTTAATTCATCACTTTACAAACTGCACGTTTAGTTCCGAACTTTTAATTCATCACTCCATAAGCAACACTATTAGTTCCCCTGTTTTATTTCATCACTCTATAAACTGCATGTTTAGTTCCGCATTTTTAATTCATCACTCTACAAACTGCACGTTTAGTTCCCCATTTTTATTTCACCACTCTACAAACTACACGTTTAGTTCCCCATTTTTATTTCATCACTCTACAAACTGCACATTTAGTTCTGTATTTTTAATTCATCACTCTACAAACTGCACATTTAATTCCGAATTTTGAATTCATCACTCCATAAACAACACTATTATGTTCCCTTTTTTATTTCATCACTCTACAAACTGTTGGGAATAATGCCCTTGAAAGCTTGTATGCTTTGGGACTTTTCTTATATCAGAAAAAATCTTTGAATAATATATGAATGATTGTAATCACAGGCCAACACTTCTTTATGTGCCATTACGTGTTTTGTGTGTTTCCATTACGTTCGCATGTATTAGAACTCTCTTAATCCGATGATGCCGTTAAGAACTTTGTCCTTATGAGAACAACACATGAAACAAGTTCTTAACTCCATAGCAAGGATTAGAAACTTCTCTAAGTCGATGAATCCGATAGACAGTGGGAGTGTCGAACTTGACTCCGTTGAGACTTGCTTATGTCCTTAAGAAGGATCACCCGGTTTCATGGGGTGATAGCACATACGATGATGAGTTCATAATGCATAAGGGTGATTGTTACAAGAGCTTTATCACTGTGGTGTCCCGCGTGAGAAGATTCCTAAATGGGAAAGGACGTTATTAGAACTTCTAGATTAGGAAATATCTCACATGTCAATGACGTGAAGAATTAATTCTTAGACTTAAGATTCCACATTTTCTCATTTGAGCTAACTCTGTAATCTTTGATATAGGCTCAAAAGGTTGGGATTACACAAGTGACATATGAGAATTGTTGGAATCAATAAAGGACCTACACTTGTTGTAACACCCCGACCGTATGAACGTACAGGTATGACATCATGGGTGTGATATTTGTGCATTTCAATTATTTAATTATGCAATTATTTGATGAGTTATGAATATGAATTTTCGAACGTTTATGCGTATATGACTAAGAACTTGATCGGTATGCATCTGAATTTAATTCTGATTTTTGTGAAATTTTGATATGCATAAAATATGTGAGCGATAAACATGATTATATACCCGTTACATGATTTAGAACTTGTTTGATGTAGTTCTTGAATCGTTTTTGTGAAACGGGACTTAAAGGGGCTAAAGAGCATTTAGCGCACCTTGGGTTCTGGGCGGCGTAATTTGAGCTCCGGAATTTGGATTCAAACTTCGTCACCACCCTTGGACTTATATCGACGATTTGGGTCCAATGAAACAAGCCTTATATTTTTCTAATCCAGTTTGAAGCCTCGAAATTTCACCGAAACGAGCCTCGCGCGCGAAACGTACCACCCTTGACTATTTTGGACATAACTTTCTCATTTCTTGACCAAATTAACTCAAATTTGGACCCACTTAACCATGGTTAAACACTATCTCACTTGATAAACCTCACATTTCGTCCAAAACCCCAAGAAAGAAGGAAATTATCTCCAAAAACCGAGACTAAGGTAGAAGAGGGAGGAAACTATTCACCCTTTGTGTATTTGAGCTCATACCATCTCCATTTCTCTTGCAATCCGAAAGGGAAGTTTATATTTATGTTATAAATCTCTTGTGATCATTTTAAGCTATGTTTTGCACATTGTCTCCAAGTTTTGAGAATGCTATGGCTGATGACTTAAATAGTAAGGGTTAGAGCTTAATTTTGAATCCATGTCTTAGTTTGAGTTTTGAGGAGATTGATGCATATTTATTGATCATTTGGGCTTCTTAACTTCAATTTATTACTCCTATTTCATGGTAGATGTGTAATAAATGACATACCATTAATCGCTTTGAAGAATTGTTGAGTTCTTGGACATAAAACTTGAAATATGAACTGCTATCCTTAATCCTTGCTACGGTGTTGTTTTTGGGACTGAAATGGTGATTATTTATGCTACTTTGCATGTGTTTTTGACATGCTATTGAGTATACGTCTTCTCCTCCATTTATCACCTATTTTTCCATGAGTTTTGCCCAGTTATCAGCTGTAAACTTCAAAGAAGACCGCAGCTTGCGCGACTGAACGCCCATTCGTTCGAGGAGGAAGAAAAGGGTTGAACACCCATTCAGATGAGGGCTTCTTCTTCTATACACTTGAACCCCCGTTTAGAGTTTGTGAAGCAAGGGACTGAATGGTCGTTCAGTCCCATGAAGGCCCCGGATTTGGTTTTGTAATGATGAACGACCTTGAATGGTAAAAGTGAACGCCCGTTCATTTTCGTGGAGCTGCTGCTATGTTTTTCTTACTTTCGTTGTGTTTTCATTGATCCTTTAACTTCATTTATGCTTCATACATGTTGTTAACTTATCTTATAGCATGTTATATCTTTTTCTATGAATTTATAACGTGATTTCGGTACTTATATGCAAGTTATGACCAAATGTGACCTAAGTGCTACTTTGTTTCATTTCATTCACGTCACTTGCATTTATATGCATTTGCTGAGCGTCTAATTGGTTCATATTAAGTCTAAGAGTGCCTTTTTTATTTGTTTTGTTCAGAAAATCTTTCCGTTGACGGTGAGGTTCCTCCTTAGGCATCCATTTGATTTCCTTTTTGACTCCTGCTACGATTTGAAGGTGAGGTTTTGTTCTTTTAGTTAAATGACCTACAACCCTACGTGTTTTGAAGCCCGCATGGGATTAGGGTTTTAGGGTTTAGGGTTTAGGGTATGATATGTACTTTGAGGGCTTGTCCGGTTTGTTATAAGACTTTGAAAAGGCTTTTATATGTATGTAAGCTCTATTTTTGCTTGATTTTTGAAAAGATTTGGATAAATGCGAGTGTAGAGCGAACTTTGACTTTGAAAAATAAGCTTTGTGGGAAATAAGACTTTGAGTTTGAATTTGATTTGGGCCTTGGAGAGTGGTGTGGTATCTCGGGATGGCCGTGGGGTCGCCGAGCTCTTCCATCAACACTTTCCTTTGAGAGTTCTCACCTAACCTTAGGAAGTTGAGGAAGGGTGGTTCTCTTGAGTCGGTGGATACAATCTGCCGAAGGTTTCAAGGAAGTAATTGAGTATTATCTCATGTGAATTTGACCGATAGTGGCTTGCAACCCTTCTATCACCTGGAGTGTGGTTGGTTTATGATTTTGATTTCAAATTTGAATGTCTTTGAATATGAGAAGTTTGGAAGGGAAACTCGTACTCGCCGAGTTAGTGTGGCTTTGTATGAATCTATGAAGTGGGAATGGGCTTTTAATTACTTAAAATTGGTTATTTTGGCCTTCGAAAGTATATATATATATATATACACATATATATATATATCTAATATCACGGGAAATGTTTTAGCTTGCAAAAACCATCCCCGGTTCATGGATCTCTTTGAATTTTGATAAGTGCTTTGCTCTATACGTATATGGGTGCATGTGTTAGCCCCCTCACTAGTCTTGAGGACTAACCCTCGTTGTTTCTCTCTTTTTCCCCCTTTCTTTTGAGTTACAGGTACAATCAAATTTTGAGCTAGACGACAAGTGGTTGTTGTGTCTTACTTGTGGTTTAGATTGAGTCTCATATTGCATCATGGTGGCTTTATGGTTTTTTCACTTATGATCTTTTGGAGTTTATATTATGATACTCTTGTTAGTTTATGATACTCCGATTATTTTGGCCCGGGATGGGCATGGACATGTATATAACTTGTATATGCTCGTATTTGATCTAGTATGATGATGTGATATGGTTCTTGCTAGCATGTTTGAATTGATCCTTAACGCTTCTGCTATATTTTGAATTGTTGCGCATTTTGATTGAGGGTCAACTCCGCTAGCTTAGGTATGTATTTTGTTTGTCTCTTGTTCACTATTTTTGGCGCGTGTGCGGACTTTTCATTTCGTTACACTTGTCAGACTCTAGTGTGGGGGATGTGGTCCCCATCGTTCGGAGTGCTACATCCTAAAGTGGTATCAGAGCTCTTGGTTTCAAAACAGGAGCTCTAGAGTCGTGTCGGGTCTATCTAGGTCATTCGGCTTAGGATTATGTGATTTTTTGCATTCACTTTCACCTTTATGAGATTTATTTGCTTAATTTGTATTAATTGTTCACATGAACATGTACTGAATCCCATGCATCGATATTTTCTATGGTTTGTGCTTTTTCAGGATGCCTTCGAAAAGAAGGGAAAGTGCCCAGACACCTAATATTAACAGTGCGCCTCCTCCACCGCCAATCAATACGGAAACTGTGGTTCAAGATCTTCGGAACCATTTACAACAAAATCAGCAAAATCAAACCCCACCCGGGAAAGCGCGAGAGGTGCATGTTACACCAGCTTTTCGTGAGTTTCGAGGTAATAATTCCCCTAAGTGGCTTAGGGGTGATGATATTAAAGCAGAAGTGATAGGAATCAGGATGATGTGAATCATAAGACAAGGCCACACTTTGGTCCAACAAGGTCACACTCCTAAAATTCAAATCTGATAGTGTTGGTTCCTTGCTCATTATAGCAAACGGGTCACACTCCTATAATTCAAATCTGATAGTGTTGGTTCCTTGCTCATTATAGCAAACGGGTCACACTCCTCTATTTTAACCTTGAAGTGGACGATCGAAAATCAAGAACTCCAAGTATTGGTATAGGGTTTCAAGGCAAGTACGTGGAGTTCGTATCATTTGGTATCTAGAGCTTAGGTTTCCATCCAAGGTTACGTATCCGTATCTTTTATCTTTTGTATAATTTCTTTTCATTATTGTTATATTGCTGCAAAAAATCGAAAAAGGCAAAAAAACCGAAAAAAAAAAAAACGAAAAAAAAAAAGAAAAAAGGAGAGAGCAGCATTGTTTCAATCATTTTCTTTGTAATCTCAAATCATAAGTCATGTGGATTTGTTGTTTATAACTTTTTAGTTGTAACAGTTCGTTTGTATCTTTTTAGTTGTAACATGTTCTTAGTGTTCTTGGACATGTAAGAAATGTGCGGATTTTGTTAATCTATCAATGATGACCTAAATACCATCAAATCCTCCTTTAACCTTGGGTAATTCGTAAACAAAATCTATGGTTACCTGATCCCATTTCCAGGTAGGGATAGGTAATGGTTGCAAAAATCCTCCAGGTCTTTGATGTTCTGCTTTAACTTGTTGACAAGTTAGACATTTCTTGATGTAATTGGCTATGTCTCTTTTCATACCGTTCCACCAAAAATGCCTCTTGAGGTCTTGATACATCTTAGTCCCTCCAGGATGTATCGAATAACGAGTTTTGTGTGCCTCATCCAATATTTCCTTTCGAATTATACTAGGCACGCAGACCCGATCCTTGTATCTTAAAATCCCTTGATCATCCGTTTTTAATTTTTCCTCAAGATCCCTTTCTTTGGATTTGAGACATTTCTGAATCCATTCATCTTGAACTTGAGCTTCTTTTTTCTTCTCCTTTAGTGGTGGTAATACCACTAAGTTTGCTAATCGAGCTCTTGAGACTACTTTCACAGATTTTCGTAGGTTACCTGAAGGCTTTCCTGAGAGTGATGCTAAGCTTGACTTTCGACTTAAAGCGTCAGCCACTACGTTCGCCTTTCCTAGATGGTATTGGATTATACAGTCGTAATCCTCTAGAAATTTCATCTCCCTTCTTTGCCTCATGTTCAACTCCTTTTGAGTAAAAAGGTAGCGTAGGCTTTTATGATCAGTGAAAACTTCGAAAGTAACTTCGTAGAGATAGTGTCTCCACTTGGTAAGAGCAAACACAATTGCTGCTAGTTCCAAATCATGAGTAGGGTAATTTTCCTCATGAGGTTTGAGCTTTCTTGAGGCATAGACTATAACTTTCCCTTGTTACATCAGTACACAACCTAGTCCTTCTTTAGAGGCATCGGTATAAATTGTATAACCTTCTTTTCCTTCTGGTAATGTTAGTACCGGTGCAGATGTCAACCGTTGCTTTAATTCTTGAAAATTTTGTTTGCACCGTTCAGTCCATTCAAATTTTCTTTCCTTCTTTGTTAACATTGTGAGAGGTGCAGCTATCTTGGAGAAGTCCTCTACAAACCTTCGAAAATAGCCTGCAAGCCCTAGGAAGCTTCTCACTTGATGGATTTCTTGGTATTTTCCAGTTTGTAATTGCTTCAATCTTCGAAGGATCTACCTCAACACCTGATCCCGAGATTACATGTCTGAGGAATACGATCTTTTCTATCCAGAACTCACACTTACTGAACTTAGCATATAGTTTATGCTCTCGCAAAGTGCTTAACACTATGCGAAGATGTTCAGCATGTTCCTCGGGTGTTTTTGAAAACACCAAAATGTCATCGATGAAAATGACCACAAATTTATCCAGACATGGTCGGAATATTCGGTGCATCATATCCATGAATGCAGCGGGTGCATTAGTCAATCGAAAAGGCATTGCTATGAACTCAAAGTGTCCATAGCGGGTATTGAAAGCTGTTTTAGGGATATCCTCCTCCCTAACCTTTAATTGATAATACCTTTGCCTTAAGTCTAACTTGGATTAGACTTGCGATCCTTGAAGGACATCAAATAACTTCTCTATGTGAGGTAGAGGGTATTTGTTCTTTATGGTCATTCGGTTAAGTTCTCGATAGTCGACGCACATCCGTAATGACCCATCTTTCTTCTTTACAAACAACATTGGTGCTCCCCAGGGTGATGTACTGGTATGGATATATCTTGATTCAATCTAATCAACAAGTTGTTTTTTCAACTATTGAAGTTCGGCTGGGGCCATCCGATAAGGGGTTTTAGAGAAAGGCTCTGCCCCCGGAATTGTATCGATTATGAATTCTAATTCGCGATCTGGAGGTAGTGAGTTTAAATGTTCTGGAAATACGTCGAGAAGTTCATTTACCACTTCTACCTCCTCAACCTTGAGTTGGTCCTTTGGCCTATTTAGGAGATAGGCAACGAATCCTGTAGTTCCCTTCTGAACCAACTTCTTAGCTTCTGTCATAGAAATCATTGCCACTGATCTTTTGTCTTCAGACATCCAACTTTCATCTTGTCCTAAGATGATTTCTTTCTTGAAACAATCCAATTTAGCATGATACTTGTAGAGTCAAGCCATTCCCAAAATGATTCCGTATCTCGTCATCGGGAGTTCGATGAGGTCCATAGGGTAGTAATGGGCACGGATTTTTATAGGGCAGCGTTTATATACTCGATCCGTTATGAAACAAGCTCCCAAAGGGAAACTTACTTCGAAATTATATGATGAACATTCAAGTGGAAAATTTAAACGCGCACATAAATTTAATGCAATGAATGAATGCGTGGTACCAGGGTCATATAAGACTTTAACTGGCGTGTTTAGAATGTGTACCGTACCTTCGACAACATCCAAATGGTTAGGATCTACGTTTCCATCCAATGCATAGGCTCTACCTCTGACAAGTAGCTTTCCTGGTTTTCCCACAACTTTTCCCTTTTCCTTAGGTCTTGGTCTCTTTGGGCATGAATTAAACTGGTGATCAGGGTTTCCACACCATTAACATGTGCCAGCTTTCTTTCGGCATTCTTGTTCAGTGTGTCTCGGCTTGTGACAGTATACACAAGTGATCTCTTCTTGAGAATTGGACGGGACTGACTTAGGCTTTTGCTGGGCTGGTGTGGGTTTCTGTCCAAATTTCTGATTTGACGGTCCAGCGGGATGCTTCATCCCTTGAGAAGGCTTATTTTGATGGGGACCAGGGCGATTGGCTGCCAAGCGAATATTCTTATGAGTTGCTTCGGTTTTCAAAGCTTTGTCTACTGCCTTGTTATAAGATTCATTATCCAAGGTAGCTAAAGCCCATCGCAGGTCTGGCTTGAGTCCATCAATGAAGCGCTTGGTCTTTCGCAGTTCATCATTCAAAATATGCGGAGCGTACTGAATTAACCTTACAAATTTTGCCTCGTACTCCGCTATTGACATTTACCCTTGAATTAAACTCATGAACATGTTTTTAAGTCTTTTTGAAGATTCAAAGAGGGTGTGTAACATGTCCAAGAACACTAAGAACATGTTTTTAAGTCTATTTGAAGATTCAAAGAGGGTGTGTAACATGCTTAATCATATTCATATTTATAACATAGAATTTGAAGCATAATATAGCAAAATATATAAATTCTCTATGAAAAATAATTCTAAATAAATTATTCTAGGCATGAATTTAATCAAATAAGATCATAATCATTTAAATACATACTCACATTATATCATATCATAATTCATGCATTTAATTAAATAAAATTTCATAATGTACACACATTATATTTAAAACTAACAATTATGCACATATTTCGTAACATAAAATTCCTAAAGCATAATTTAATTAAATCTAAGCATGCCACTATTATTATTATACTAAGAACATAATATAAAGCTTGAAATAATAAAAGAAAACTCACCTTGTAGAGAGAGAGAGGGGGTTGCTGTGTGGTTATGTAACGCCCCGGTTTTTCCATTCAATCATTATATGTTAAATTATAATTTTCATAACATTATATGCATTAAGTTTTCATAAACTTGGTAATATGAGATTTATATAAATGAATTGATGATGTGAGTAATTGTTTATACGTGACCTTACTTGATCATTTCACATATTCATGGACTCAATTGCATATCATAAATTGGAATTAATTGAACATTTTCCATGAGACAATACTTGTTTGCATCCATTCACATAAATGAGGGACTAAATAGCAAAATATGGTGACTCATGCATTATAGTGGAAGACATATATTATATCTTATACATATCATATCTCTCCCACATTTCATTCATCCCTTTCATACAAGATACATACACACCCCCACTAAATATCGATCAAATCACCAAGAGAAGGGAAGGGAAGGATTTCATCATTTATCAAGCTAAATTCAAGGAAGATAAATTGCATAAGTGGAGGCATCATACTCATCTCATCATTCCATTCCATCTTCTTTCATTCAAGGTATAAATGGATGAATTGCTTTGAACTCTTGATTGTTATATGAGTAGGGTTTGATGTTTATGTGATGCTTTCTTGCTTATTTGAGGTTAAGAGCATGATTATGATCATTAGAGTTGGATTCTTGCATGAAAGAATGAGTTATATGGAAGTTGATGGCATGAGAAATTATAGGGTTTGGTTGGTTAATTCTTGATGATTTGAGCAAGCTTGGATGGATTACTTGATGCCAACTTGATATATATGAGTTATATGCATGATATATGTTAGTTTTGAGTTGATTCTTGCATTGATTTGGTGTTTATATGCCTTGGGAGCCAATTCCCATGCCTATACTCTGTTTTTCCCCTATTTTTCACCCATAATACTTCCAAACGCCCGTTTGGGATTCTAGTTATAACACCAAACGCTCGTTCAGGAACCTACTGCCTTCCCCGAGCCTTTCCAAACGCCCGTTTGGGTTTCCAGGCCATTTTTCAAATGCCCGTTTCTCCCTCATCCGAACTCCGAATGACCTGATTTTTAAACCATTGGAAACCTCTTGAAGTCTAGAACAACCTCCAATTGGAATCATGTCAATATCTTTCCCATTTGTGAGATATAATCAATTCTTTTAGGTGTCGCCACTTTTCCAGAAAACTACACTCGCCTAACTTCAAGCTTACGCAATTTTCTGCTCGCTTTGAACTAGAAAACGAGCCATATATCATCAGAAAGGTCTTTGTGTCTAGTTTTATTCCCAATAAACAAAACTCAATTCCCACTTCTAGAATTAAAGATATTCCAGTTTTCCCTCAGCATGTACGTTTCCTAAAATTGTCCGTTTTTACCAAACTTCACCAAAACCTCTCTTATTGCATTCCTTTCACTTCCTTGGATCCCGTATGTGATTATATGAGTTATATACTTGTTTTATTGATAATTATGCTCCTAATTGACATTCCTTGATTGTTATTGCATGATATATTGATCCATGACTTTGCCGTGCGTCGTAATTGGTTCATTAGAGTCGTGTCTCACAAACACTTGTCTCTTTTTACACAGATTGTCTTCTCGTTGACAAGGAGCAAGCTTCATAATTATATCCTTGTTGTATTGTCGGCACTGGTGAGGTTTAATTACTAGATATATAGAACCCGTATAACCCTACGTGATGTTTCGGCCAAAATGTATATATATATATATATATATATTTCTCAAAACCTTTATCGATTGCAAATGATTTCTCGTGACATATTGAACTTATCGTGATTGATTGATTGTTTGGCGAGTAAAGCATGTTCACTTGGGCCCGAGGGTAGTGTATTGAGCCAACCGAGGAAGCAAGGGCTGACGGGTAACTCTTGCACTATCCTCACAACTTTGGGATGCCCCCTGAACCCACTAGGAGATTAGTGGGGGAAGGAGTCCCGGGCATAGGGACTCATGAACCCTATGCTCGCTGTTATTGGGTGGTGGGGCCTTGCAATCCCACCATCACCGGAGGAAGAAGGGAATTGAAACTGCTTATTGTGCACTGTAATAACTTGCATGCTCACTTAACCATTGATAATCTAAATATTGGTAATGTTCACTGTCGGAGTAAGGTTGGAGAATTGCCCTCACTCGCCGGGCCACTGATTGAATTGAAGTGATAACGGTTATATTGTTAAATTGATTAGTTGTAATCTCGGGCGAGTTGTATTTTATTATCGAACTTATATGGCTTCCCTTTTATAAAACATTACCCGAGACTATGACTTGCATGGTAATTGCGCTAATATTTATTTATAAACCCCTCACTCAGTCTTCGATAGACTGACACCCTCACATTTTCAGTTTTGCAGGTTGAGTGCTAGGCGGGGTCGAGTCAGGTCTTTACTTTTGAGTCTAGCATGTTCCTTTTATATTATTGATGCATAATTGTAATGTTATGAACCTTTTGGCACTTCTAAATTTGGAACATGGTTTGTTTTGGGAAGATGTGGTGAACATGGTGATGTTAACTTATTGAATGTATGTATCTTATGCTTCCGTATTATTGATTATGTATGTTGGTGATTAATTGAATTGGGGTCTAGTCCCGCCTAGCTAGATGGTTTCTTATTTTGTTACCCGTTCGTTATAGTCTTGGTTCATGTACGGATCATCCATTTCGTATGTGGACTGAGCTATAGTGCGGGGGTGTGTGGCATCTCGGCGTTCCGGGTGCTACAGGTTAGGAGAGTGAGGGAGAGATTTTGTGTGTTGATTTGTGAGTTATAAATGATGCTTGAGAGGGGTATTTATAGCTAGTCATGAGGGACTTTTATGTCATTCCTAAGAGTTTAAGGGAGATGTGGATGCTTCATAACCTAAACAAATTCTTGGTAGCTATGTAGGAAATGTGGTTGAACTATAGTTTAAACAAATGCTTGGTAATTATATAGGAAATGTGGAGAAAATATATTCACTTATGCAAAACCTTATATTTTCAGAAAGTCTAGTGTTGTCATGGATGATGTCATGTCGAATAAAAATAAATGTAAAATGATTTAAAATTTATTCAAGAGTCGAGAGGTGAAAACTTGAAGTAGTAAATTAATGAAGGAACGAGTGAAAAATAAGCTTCGTTATGATTATAAATGTGAGATATTTAGGTTTTTCGTTTATAAATCATGAACGTTAAAGATGATGAAAATCATGAGAAAATTATATAAACGAATCTATGATAAAGTTTAAAGGTTGTAAAAATTATCATAGTTTAGAGAAAAATTCAAGAAACGTTTTAAGTATAATTTTGAATATTGAATGAAAGCTAATTGTTTAAAATAAAATGATAATTTTTAAAAAGAAAAATATTTATAAAATATGCTATGGGTGGAATCGAGTTATGGTAAATGTATAAAAATTCATAAAATAATTCAAGGGTCGTTTTGACTATAATATTGAATATTGAAAAGTAGATGAGTAAAGAGTTATCTACGGTTGAACTATAGGTAGGATTTTTGCCGATTTTTGTTATTACTAGAATTAGGATGGGAATCATGGTTCACGGAGAGTGTCAAGATCCTTGAAATAATGTGAGGATTCTTTTGGTCAAAATATTGGGTAGTAAAAGTACTTCGGGGAATGTAGGAAAATTCTAGGGCTGTAGGGGTTTTTTTGTAATTTCCAACCTAAAATTGTAGGAATGGGTTTTGAAGCATATGAAGGGATTTTAGGTGCTGGAAAGGGATAAATACTAGAGTTCTAAGATTATATGATAAAAGTTTCAAGATACATGCTTGATAGAAGAAATAATTAAATTACGAACTTTTAATTAAAACTATAGCACATAAGTCATATAGGAATGCAATGCATGAAAGAATAAATCGGGATCGAGATTATAAACGCTTCCTGAGTAACCCTTTACTTACCTCTCTCGACTTGGCCCTGAGTATGGCTGTTACAATAATCATGCATCAATATACAACATATAGTAACCCTAATTCATGATCATAGCATATATTAAAGCATATTATAACATTTCATAGCATATTATAAACATTAAATCACAAACTATAACTATTCAAACATATCATAAAAACTATATTATAAATGCATAAATTAAACTCCTATATGTCTTAGGGAAGACCCTAAGACCCAACCTAAACATAATATAAACATACCATAATATAAAATCATAAACTAAAGTAAAGCATAACATAAAAACATAACATAAAATAAAACTACAAACCTAGAGAGGGGGGCAGGCCTTGTCTCGGCAAGAGGGGGAGAGAGGGAGGAAGAAAGGGAGTTGTTAACACAACAAATGAGCAAGCAGAATGAAGGCATGAGGGGGGTATTTATAGTTTCTAGGAAGCCCTTCACCTTGTAATAAAAATGTCTCCAAGGGTAGGAAAGCAAAGTGTAATAGCTTCTCACATAAGCTTGCTCTTAGGAATTAAATAAAAATGGGAAATGAAGGGTATTCAGGTAATTTAACACCCTAAACACGGAATAAGCTTCTGGAAGTTGGCTCATGTAATCCGGACAAAAATTAGCTTCGAAACGAATATTTACTCGATGAAAACGGATTTACCGTTTAAAAGATATATTAATTTTAAAGAATAGTAACTTGAACGTTTTGAACAAATACGAATGAAAGAAAACCTCTGAATATGATTTGGAAGTTCAGATTATTTCAAAATACCATAAAATAAATCAAGAAGCGTTTTAAGCCCAATATCGACTATCAAAAGTGTTACCGATAAAAAGTTAGAAACATAGGACGAATAGTAACTTTATTTTAAAAACCGTTTTCTTCAAAACTCGATCTAGGGCTTAAATCAAAGGTTGTAATCAATCCCAAAAATCATGAAATGAATCAAGAATTGTTTTAAACTCAAATTTGAAGAGTAGAAGTTCTCCGGACGAAAAACCGTTCGTAGAAGGAATAGTGAATAGTGTTTTGGCTCAAACGTTTTTTTAAACGAAGTTCAAAATAGATTTTCGAGTCAAGAATGATACCAATAGACTTGTATCAACTCAAGGAATGATTTAACTATAAACTTGGGTAGCAGAGAGTGTCCGAATCAAAGCTCGTTTAGAAGAATGAATAGTAACTTTGGTCGGTAAATTCCCAAAGTGTCCTTTTGGCTCAAGAAGGATTCCGAGGCTTGGGAAACATGTTCAAACAGATACAGAACATGAGTTATGAACCTCTAGGGTTCGAGCAACAATACGGGTAAAGTAGGCTCAGAAAATGAATAGTAAACTGAGTCAAAGGTCAAGAATTCCCCCTTAAAACACTGTAGGTCACATATAAGCAATTTGATCATGTAAGAATACAATGCATGAAGGTTTATAAAGTTGGATGATGGTCTATAAATGCTTTACCAATGCCCTTAGTTTACCGTTTTCATCCAGGCCCTGTTTTGGGCTGTTATAATTGTTAGGAATAGTGCCCTAGAAAGCCGATTATATATCCGTTTTGTGCTTTTCCTTATTGTAGTCACAGACAATCTTTGAATAAAATAACGAATTGAGGCAACACTTCTTTATATGCTCTTGTTTGGTATGCGTTTACTTTAGCTGTGCATGTATGAGAACTCCCCTAATCCTGATAGGACTCTACTATTTAGGTGAAATGGTTCATGAAACGAGGCCTATATCACATAAGTCATGATTAGTAAAATACTCCAAGCTGATGAGTCCTATAGACAATGAGAGTGTCAACCTGACTCCTTTAAGACTTGCTTGTGGGATCACGCCATTAAGAAGGACCACCTTATTTCATGGAGGTGCAAAGTGTATAGTTGATACGTGCGTGATACATGAGAGTGCTTACTTCCATAAGTAAGTTCACTGAGGTGCCCCGTGTGAGAAGATTCCTAAATGGGAAAGGAAGTTTCTATTTCAGGAAATGGAAACTTCCAGATTAGGAAATATCTCACGAGTCATTGATGTGGTTAATTGATCCTTAGACTTGAGGTTCCATGTCACTTTATGAGTTAACTTTGTAGTCTTAGGTATAAGCTTTAAAGGGTGTCGCCTTAGGCAACTGATTCAAGGCTTATGCTGGGGCTGCACAAGTGACTCATGACAGTGAATGAGAATCAAGAAAGGACCTACACTTGCATTTGCAAGGTGATCTCTTATTGTGTAAGTCATTCATATGCCATATGGAGTCCTTAGCCAAGGCAGTAGATCAAGACATCAAGAAAAGGGTTTCTTGGATTGAGATCAAATGGATATGAAATGCACTTAGCTTTAAGACCAGATTATTAGGGTTCTGATTATTCCCTTACCCTAGATCTTGGTTGAGAGATAGTAAGTAGGAGGATTGTATCTCACATGAATCAATGATTAAAGGTTCTGTCGAATCGATACATTCCAATTCAGCTAGGGGTTAAACACCTGTTGCTAGACTATGGTCGTTTAATCTGTGGACTGATTAATTAATTAGTTAATTAATTAATTAGGGTCACTGCTAATTGAATTGAGAACCTAGAGGGTCACACACAACAACTTGGTTACATGAGTTGAGGCTTTAAAATGATTAAACGAGTTGATCATACCAAGAGGGTTCCACACGTGTGAAACACATGTGTGGGTCACGTGAGTGACACGTGTCATACATGGACACGTGTGCACCACACGTGTATAATTATTTGTGTATTAAATAATTAATGTGTTAATTATTTAATAGACTTTGGTTTAATTTTGAATTAAAATGAAAGTCTTATTTTGGAGAAAAATAATCTATTTAATTAATTACGAATTAATTAATTAGATAAAATAAGTTATTTATTTATTAATAAATAAAGTATAAAAATTATCCAAAAGGGGTTAGGATATTTTAGCTCTCTTAAAAGTTCATTTGAATTAGAATTCAAAAGTTAAAGTTTAAAATTACTTGATGATCAAGTAATAAGAGAGAGGGACCAAATCCTTAGTCCACAAGGACTAGGATTTCGGCCGCCCCTCTCTACTTATATATAGGGGAGCTCGAGCTCCCCTTTGAGAGTAATTATGAATTTCTTTTGGTTCATGTGTTGAACACCATCCTTTCTCCAAGATCAAATAAACCCTAGGTCAAGCCTAAACACTAACTAGAGAACTAGCATCCTTACTAGTTAGATTGTAGTCAAGTTGGTAGACTATCTCTACAGAGCTTCAAGTTAAAAGTTTTGAAGATTCGAGCTTTACCAAGGAGAGGGGATCAAGCCGCAAGAAGAGCATTCTTAGGTGGCTTGAAACGCTTCAACAAAGATTATTGAAAAGTAAGTTTCTAATCTCTACGAATTCGGATTCATGATTGCGAGTTTTGATCCTTTTTGTTGGAAATTTTGTTTAAATTTTCGCTGCTTTCTGATTCCTGTTTTCCAACAAGTGGTATCAGAGCCACCTCGTTAATCGTGTTTCTGATTCGTCTCCAGTTAACTGAATTTGGTAGAAATTCTTTGGCTTAGATGCGAATTAGGTATTCTTGAGTTCTTTTAGAAAGCCTGAATTACGAAACTGTAATTTTTATTGAATTTCTGAAATTATTTTCTTAAATTGTGTTTTTGAAAACCGTTTTAATTTAAATCTGTTTAAAACGTATTTTTATTTTGGATTGAACCGGGTTTTGGTGAAACCTGAGATACGAAACGAAATAAGAAACGAACACGCGAGGTTGGAATGTGCCAACGTGTAGCACGCCCCAACCCCGCGCGCGACGCCGTGCTGTGTGCCTGCTCGCCTGTCCCGCAACCGCGCGGGACAGCCTCCCGCACGCTCCCACAACCGCGCGGGACAGCCTCCCGCACGCTCCCACAACCGCGCGGGAGCACCCGCCCGGCATCCCCCGCACTCGAGCAGCAACGAGCTGCGCGTTTGCGCTGCCAGCCCGCTTGCGCTAGGCTCGTGCGACGCTGCGCAGCGAGCAGCTGCTCGTTTCGGGCGGTTCCGGGCCCGGATTTTACTTTTTCGTGTTTTTGGTCCTTGAACTCCCGATTTAATTTTTTCGTAAAATTTTGTTTTATTAAATTTGAATTATTTTTGAAATAATTGTTTAAATTGGGATTTTGAAAAATTAAGCGATTTAAATTTTGGGAAAATTGCAAACTTATTTTATGAAAATATTGAAAGAATAAAAATTGTTAATTTTCATAAATTAATTGAAATTTTATTAGTTTATTATTTTTCGGGTTTTATAGAAAAGACTCTTGAACAAGAATTGCATCTAAGTCCTGTTTTAAGCTATTAGAGCTTAAAGCGAGAATTTTAATTTATTGGTTAAATTTAAATTCTTGCAAATTATACATGTTAGGTGATCATGGGTTTAGACTTATATATGCTTTACATTTATGCACATGGATGGTTTACATTTGGGGTTGGAGCCCTATAGTTGTGTTTTTCAATTGAGGTTGGAGCCTCACTTATGTGCGTACTGTTATGTGATTTATTTTGTGGCTTTCCATATTACTGTTTTTGATGCTGGGGTATGCCCCGTGTATTTGTCTAAGGCCAATATGAAGATTGAGCCTTATTACTTTTCAGTACTTTTTCATTTTTTTGAGAGTAGAATAGGTGGTGAGGTTTTATTTTCATTTTGGAGACAATGCACCCATGGAGTAAGATGGACCACATTCAAGTAACAAGGAGGCCATAAGTGAAGACCCCTCCAAATGTTAGGGAGGGGAATCTCAATTGAAAATGTAATAGAGATAGGGCTCGTATTTTGTTACTGTTTCCCCTTATGTGATTTAAACTGTTTATTTGGCATGTATGTTAGAACTTGTGATTGTGGAGTGGCTCCCACATATCACGCGTAAGATAGGTAGAACCCATGATCATCACATGTTAGTATCATGCTAGGACATGTTATCTGCTAAGTGCTTGTGTGAAATGCATTTAAGTTGTACTTGCATTAATCAAGACTAATTAAAATTGGATAACATATATGTTGGTAAGGTCGAACCGGACAACTCTCTGGTTGATTCGAAAATTCCTGTCAAATATTAAGCTAATTTCGAACAATAGGTGTTTAATTCGAGATGTAAAATTTTGAATTAAATTCCTAGCATTCCATCAATAGGTTTTAAGTTTAGTAAGTGAAGCTAGTTATTGTCCGCGAGTCGTGGGATAGCTAGTGGAGCTTATTAGTTCTTAGTTACCTAATTGATCATTTTAAATGATCAATATTTCGTGGTCAATTTTGGCAAGGGCGATGTCCGCGAGTCGTGGGTCGTTCGAACTAAACTTTGATCATGATCTTATGATTGATGGGACTAGCTTAACACCTAAGTAAAGATGGATGTCGCACGAGTCGTGGGTCCATATTGAAAGATAGGTGATGCAAAAAACAATTACTAAGAGTTGTAAAGGTGTTAGAATTGGTAATTTGTACCTACTTAAGGTTTTACTTAGAATGTCCGCGAGTCGTGGGTTCGAGGTAAAATGCTTAGGGTTTTAGTACCCATTAGGAAACGTGTTCCTCTTAGATCTTTGGGAATTATAGATCTTCGAAAAACAGTGAAAGCTACATTGTAATGCCCCAGCTTTCGGCATTTCAGGTATGATCGACACATGTGGGTTTGAGAGTTGTATTTTAATTATTATTTGATCATTTCTTTAACTTTTCATGTCATGACATAATTTTATATAATTATATTCTTAGTATTTTTTTATTGAAATTCATATCATATTATAATTGTCGCATATATTGAACGTGATTGTAACATGAATTAATTTCCCGAACGTGATTTAATTCTTTATGGCCTTACTTGCTCATTTTCATGATTTTGGGGACTTAATTGCATTGGACCTAATTGATCAATTGTTATGGAATTGAACCTAATTGCATGACTTAAACAATGGAAGGACTTAATAGCAAATTGGCCAATTCTTTCTCCTTCATAGCAGCATTTCACGTACCATGCCTTCCCATTTCATACAAAACATTCATACACATTTGCTCCTTTCTTCCTTCTCAACCGAACCAAACCCTTGCCAAGGTGTAGGGAGATTTCATCCATTCAAACTAGTTTTTGTGGGATTTGGAATCATAGAAGCATCATCAACATCATATCATCTTCTCATCTTCCATTTCTTTCATTTGAGGTATTTTTGGAACTTTGATGAATTTCTTGGGAAATATGGTTTAGATAGGGTTTTGTGTTGAATTGGTTAAATTGTTTATTTGTTGTTGGAAACTTGTTTATGAACTTTGAGCTTAATTTATATGCATTCAACTTGTTGATATTGAGCTTGATTGATGATATGGGTTTCATATGATGGAGTAGTGATGATCTACCTTGGAATTATGTGTTTTTAAGAGTTGTTGATGATCTATATGTAAGCTAGTATGTTTATTGCATGAATTATATGCGTCTGGACTTGAGTATGGATCATTTTGTTGGTTGTTGTTGTTGGATCGTTGTTGCTGCTACTATGCCCTGTTTTTCTGCGTACGTGACACGGGCGTGCCACATTTTCCTCTTTCAGCATGACACGGGGGTGCATGATGGCCTGGTTTTTCTGTACCGTGACACGGGGGTGTCACGGTTTGCTTTGTAAGGGTGACACGGGAGTGTCACCTTCTTTTTTCACGCATATTGTCCGCTGTACCCCGACACGGGGGTATCACGACTTAGTGTATAAGGGTGACACGGGCGTGCCACCCTCTGTTTTTCATGCATTTTGTTTTACATGCATGGCTGTACGTATGCATGTATTATATGATTGCATACATGTTAGAACGAGATATTTTCATGGTACATTCTATCATACTCGTTGCATTTCCTCCGTTCGTCCTATTTGGTACATTTTGAGTCGTGTCTCACGGACAATTGTCTTTCTTGCACAGACCAGCTTCCTAGTGACGAGGAGCAGGCCCCGTGAGCTGTTTCCTTGTTTGTTTTGGGTCGTTCATGTAACACCCCCAGAGCGAAGGGTGCCACATCCCCCGCACTAAGGTCCAACACGAGTATCGAAATGGAAGTCCGCACCCGTATCAGACCATAGCGAACGGGAGACACACAAAACTCACACCCTCGCTAGGCGGCCTAGACCCTCAAGAACTGCAAGAATTAAAATCAGAGTAGCGGAAGCAATTAAAGCAATTCTCAAGATAAACATATCTCCCAAGATCACATATACATTTCAAAAGTGGAAAAAGGGCAAGCTTTCACAGTAGTTCCTATACAGAATATACAATGCCATCAAGGCCCAAAAGCGAAAGTGTAATCATAAGTACATAATCCAAAATACAACAATAAGAGTAGAAGTAATCCACTACGATGCATGAAGACCCAAGCTAAACCACAAGTAAACCCAAAAGACACTTGCCGCCTAGCTTGACTCGGAAGAACCTGCAACCTCAAAAGAAAGGAAAAAGGGGAAAACAACAACGAGGGTTAGTCCTAGCGACTAGTGAGGGGGCTAACTCACGCACCCGATATATATATATATATAGAGCAAAGCACTTAATCAAATGGAAAGATCCTTGAACCGAGAGTGGTTTTTGCAAGCCAAATTAATTCCCGTGATATAGATATATAAATAAGTTAAAGGAAAGGGAAAAGGGCAAAACAAGACTCCAAGTTTTAGGTGAATTAAGAATCCGCTCTCGTTCCGTAGATCATACAAAGCTTAACCAACTCGGCGAGTACGAGTCACACACATCCCCAACTTCCAAATACAAAGAACAAAGCAAAGCAAAACAAATCAGAATCCATCCCCAACACCGGTTGATAGAAGGGTTGATCGGCCCTAACTATCCACATACACAGACGAGACAAGGTTTAATTACTTCCTTGAAACCTTCGGCGGTTGCCTCCGCCGGCTCAAGAGAAACACCCTTCCTCAAACTCCCAAGGTTGGGTGAAACTCTCAAATGGAGGTGTTGATGGGAGAGCTCGGCGACCCCTCGGTCGTCCCGAGATTACCATACCACACTCCGGGGCCCAAACAGCTCACAAAAGTCACACAAACATATCTCAAAGCTTATCTTTCAAAGCCACATCTCGCTTACACACACACACACACTTGCACCAAACTAAACTTTTCAAACGAAAGCAAAATAACTTATATACTTATACAAAACGTTTTCAAACTCTTATAACAGATGGGGCAAATCCCGCAACATAAGTATCATACACTTATTTACCATATACTATACGTATTCACATGCGAGGTTTCAAATCAAATAGGGTCGTAGGTCGAGTAACTAAAAGAACAAAACCTAATCTTGTCAACGGTCGAAGTGGAGTCAAAAAGAGGAAACCGGACACCTACGGTGCAAGCTCGTCCCCTACAGGAAGATCCTCTGAACAAGGCAAACAACAAGAGACACTCTTAGACTCAATATGAACCACATTGACGCTCGGTACATGTGTATGTATGGTTATGATGCAAATGATATGAAATGAGTCCACATTTAGATCATTTATGAGCATTCAAAGCATAATCGGACATATATCATAAACGAGGCAGGAATAAACAACAAGAAACAACGGAAAGGAAGCAAAACGAACGAAACTAGAGTTCCTAGGAGACACGCCCGTGTCCCCCGGGAAGGGCAAGCTGAGACACCCCCGTGTCTCAGTACAGAAAACGAGCAATGAACTCAAAAGGTGACACGCCCGTGTCACCAACAAAGGGCAAACCGTGACACCCCCGTGTCACGGTACAGAAAAACGCAGACGGCTCAATAGTAACTCAGCAACCCCAAAACAAAACCCAACCCCCCAAACTCCCACTACGAAGCAAGAAAAAGCAACAATTGCTAAGAAACAAGTCCTAGGAGCATACTAACAACAACAAATCTCAAGGAAATATGAAAGGAGTAGGAATCAATCAAATCTTCCAACATATACTATTCACATGCTTGCCCAAACTCAATAACCAACCATGGAATTGAACTCAAGAACACATAAAAGAGAGAAGAGAGAGTGAAGATGACAACCATGAACTTACCTTTCAAATTTGAGAAGCTTGGGTGAAGATTTGAGCTCAAAACACAAGGTTGGCCAAAAGGCTTCTTCTTCTTCCTTGCTTCCTTGTACCGATCAGTTTTGGGTGAGAGAGAGGAGGATTGGCTCGGTTTCAAGGGGATTTGGGGCTGAAATGGTTAGCTAACTCAAGTGTATTCCAAGGTTAAGGGCTTGGTTGGGTTAAGGTGGGGTCCACAAGGTCTATTAGGTCAAAGGATAACTTCCAAACAAAAAGGGGCTCGTTACGGTTGAAATACGAAGGTCTTAATGAGCTTAGAAAAAAGTGAGGTTTGTTCCATTAAACCCGAATCGTCGAAACGAGTTCAATGGAGGTGACAGAATTCGAATCCGAATTCCCGAGCTCAAGATACGTGTCTCGGAACCCAAGGTGCGCTAAGTGCTCTTTAGCCTCCTTTAGGTCCCGTCTCCAAAACGAACCCAAAAAGGCAACCAAAACAAATACCAAAACATATAACGAGCATATAAACGAGTCCATAAGGCATATTATCAACACATAACGCGAATTCACAAAAATCAGAATTAATTACGAATCTAAAACGAGCAAAATACAAGGTGAAGGAAAGTTAAACGCTCAAGTTAAACAAGTCCATACCAAAGAAATTAAGTTCAAATAACTTCAAATGACCCACGTTGACAATTAATATCACATAATCACTTAAAGAACTAACTAAATAGCGTACATAAGAGGTTACCTGAAAAGTCTGATCAGTCGGGATGTTACAGTTCAGGTGAGGTTTAATTCTAGATACATAGAACCCGTATAACCCTATGTGAAGTTTTAAGCTAAAAACTTATCTATATAATTATAGTTTTCAAAGGAGATTGGTTTTCATATGATTTATCAAACGTTGGTAAGAATTGATTGATTGATTGATTGGGCGAGTATTGTATTGCACTGTGGGCCAGAGGGTAGTAGCTCGAGCCAACCGGGAAAGCATGGGCTGACGGGTAACTCGAGAGCTACTCTCACCAAATTGGGATGACCCCTGAACCCCCTAGGAGATTAGGGGAGGAAGGAGTTCCGGGCTTAGGGATTCATGTACCCTCTGCCTAGACTGATTAGATGGTGGGGCCTTGCAATCCCACCATCACCCGGAGGAAGAAGGATGGACTGTAACTGCTAATTGTGCACCGTAATGAATTGCATGATCACCTAACCATTGAATAATTGATTGATTGATTGTACACAATCGAAGTAAGGTTGGAGATTTGCCCTCACTCGCCGGGCCACGGATTGATTGTATTGAAGTGTTAAGTTAATAAATTGAATTAGTTGTAACCTTGGGCGATAGTATCTCTTATTCTATTAAATTGTATTGTTATTTTCCAAAATTATTACCCGAGATTATAGCTTGCATGTATGTGCGCTTATATTTATTTATACCCCTCGCTCAGTCCGTGTTGGACTGACTTTTCAGTTGTTTTGCAGGGCGTGCTAGGCGGGAATTAGAGTCTAGAGTGTCTTTAATTCGGGTCTAGCACACTTCATCTCACATTTTATTCATGTATTGATACTTCTGTTTTGTAGCATGCCTTGTGGCTTCTTATGGAGATCATATTGTATTGATGTTGTAAATGTTGGTATCTATTAGTAAATAAATAAATATGGTACCTATAAGTATTGATTGAATTATTGCTTCCGCTTTTTATTACTCTAAATTGATTATGTGGTTTGGGGTTAGTCCCGCCTAGCCTTGTGTAGTGTTTTTTATTGTCTCCCGTTCGCTGTAGCTTTGGTTCATGTATGGATTGACCATTTCATATGTGGATTGGGGCTATAGTGCGGGGATGTGGTGCCTAGCGTTCCGGGTGCTACATCCTACGGTGGTATCAGAGCCCGGTTGCAAAACCGGGTCTCTTGTGTCGTGTCTTGTGAGTCTAGGTCGCACGGCATAGGAACTAAGTGTCGACTTGAGAGTCTTGCATCGTTATTTGATATATTTGAACCTACTTGACCTATTTGAACTCACTTGAATTTGGTGAATTGTTTGAATTTTCTTTGATTTTATGTGTAATTTGTGAATTATTTGCACACATTTGCACCTACTAATTGAACATGCATAATAGTGCCTTGATTTCAGGATGGCTCGCGATGGACATCACCGTGATCGTTCTCCTAGACATCGACATCGTCGTCATCATCGCCGGGAGAGATCACCACCTCCTCCTCCACCTCCTCAGGCTCAGCCACAGGACTTGATGAATGCCGTGGTGGGTCTTATTGATCAGAGAGTTAGGGATTATGTTCCTCCACCACCACCAGTTCCACCACCACAACCGGGAGGCCAGATTTCATTAGCTTTCAGGGAGTTCCAGAACCAGCATCCTCCCAAGTTTTATAAAGGGAATGATATTCAGGCTGAGCAGTGGCTGAAGGAAATTGAGAGGATATGGGAGCTTATCCCATGTGAGTCCCAGGAGAAGACCCGATGTAATATTTCCTTGATTCAGGGCGAGGCATATTCGTGGTGGGAGAGTGACCGGATTGTGTTAGATGCTGCAGGCGAGGAAGTGAATTGGGAAGTTTTCGTCAGGGAGTTTAAGAACAAGTTTATTCCTCCATCTTCTCACACTTGAAGATTGAAGGAATGGTTCACAAACTCAAGATAAACGTAACAAGACTCGGCGAGCACGAGTTCAAACCATCATTACTCCCAAGACATAGCTTAATTGAGGTTCTTATATTATTTTCCGGGATATAGTGCTACGCCACCAATTATAAGCCTCATCACGAAGAAGATCGATAGCACACAAAGCCTTCTCCGTTTCGGTACAAGTAACAGCCCGGAAAATCCTCTCAATGGTAGTGATCCAATACTCCGCTTTCAAATCATCCGTAGTGCCCGGAAATATAGGTGGACGGCACCTACTAAATCGGTCATAAACACTCTCAACTGGAACCGGTGGTGGAGGAGGTGCCGGAGGAGGTGCTTGCGCGGCTTGTTGTGCATTCACGGCTTGCACAAACTGAGTCATAAGAGCCATAAGATCCGCTGCATTAGGTAGAGGCAGCGGTGGAGGTGGATTCTGATTATTCCCCGGAGGATCTTGCTCGTTTCCACGAGCCGGAGAACGGTCACGACGATGTGGAGGCATCCTACACAATTCAATTATGTATGCATGTTGGTTAGTTATATGCTCATGTCACGTAATATCAAGTAAGAAATGAAATTACATAAATTAAAAGCAAGAATTAACTAGATATAAGTAACATAAAGTCTTATGTAAAAGCAAAATAAATAAACACGAAAGCACATTATCCCTAAGCCGTACAACCTAGACGACTCAAGAGCCCGATTTTGAAACTTCGGCTCTGATACCAACCAAATAGGGGTGTAACGCCCCTACAAGGGCATCCACGCCTATCCTGCGCTACGGTCCTAGCTTGTATATAGAATTGCTATCCATATGGGTGCCAAGAACGAAGCAAGCAGTGACAAACGGACATCCTAGTTAGGCGGTACTAGACTCACAAAGCGCATAAACAATCACAAGTATGCGGAAGCTCGAATTAAAATACATTCAACAAGGTCTAAGAGCAATATATATTCAACAAGTAGATGACCGTCACGATCCAGCACGTAATGCTCAAAATACGGAATGTAAAATCATCCTAGTGACCAACACGGTCCAAACTAGCATAATAACATCATACATTCTAAATCCATAAATCCAAAACATAAGCGACATAAATATGAAGTATGTAAAGACACAACGAGTACAAGCTAGACTCTACACACTTCTCAAAGCAAGACCCCGCCTAGCAAGACTCCGAAACGCGACCTGCGGACACGAAAGGTAAAGGAGGTGAGTTCAAACGGAACCGGTGAGGAGAAGGTTACATAGTTTAAATATAAGAGGTCAATGCATGCTCAAATCAAAGATGTTCATGATCCGAATTCTTTTGGAAAACAATGCAAGTTTTATAAAAATCGAATCATGAACCGAAGCACCGGCTCGGCGAGTACGAGCACTCCATCCTTACTTCCCAAACCAAAAGAAATCAAACCAATCCATCCTTACACCGTTGATGTCGAGAGTGTACAACCCCCGAACATCGCAAAAGAACCATGGAGAAGTGGGTCCATGAAACCGACCTTCCCCCAAGCTTACCTTAACCCCGAAACCTCCTCGGAGTCTTAGCAAACTTGTCCAAAAGTGGGTACTTCGTAAGGGTTTAACCGTCCGCCCTTGCGTTCCAGGTCTTACCACTTACTCCGCCCCGAGCGCTATCAAAAGAACCAAGTAAGCGTCCTTGCAAGGTATACATAACCTCGCTACACAACTCACACATACATAATATTCGAACGGAAGTCTCAAAACCATTTTGGGTATCTATCCCATATACCAAAACTTCAAGTTTTACTTGTAAACCGTTTTCCATAAGCGAATATCCAATATACCACAATAGCTCACAAAACTTGGCTTATAAAGCCTAAATATACATTTTCAAAACGGGAGTTCAAAACCAATAAACATGAAAGGCTATAGGTGTCCACAGTTTTGAAATCGTTTCATAAGTATATAACTCCTCACCTTTACCAAGAAGTCAAAGGTCGACCATGAGCAACGAACTACTCGGCCGGAGACGCACCACATAACAAGACAAACGTACTAACAAAGGTGAGACTCGACCCACACTAAGTAAACGACGCACGACTTAAGTAACAAGTCACTTATGAGAGTTATGTATGCTTATGGAGTCATGTCATGCACTTAATGAAATGTGAGGATCAATCATGAGCATGTATAGCATGTCAAGGTCACACATAACGTAGGAAGTCATACAAGTTCAAGTAAATGCATAACTTAGCAAAATGTGACAACTTAAACTTGATCAAGGCAATAAAATCATAACAAGTGATATGCAAGAAGTTCCACCACATCTAATACGGCCACAACTCATTAAAGGTATTATAGAAACAAGAAAAGGACATACAAGAGTCAAAACAAGCGAAACGAGTCAAGAAAACAAGGCTGGGGACAATCTACCCCCGTAGATTTTCCTTCACAAAAAAATCCACCCTCGCGGATTTGGTCCAGAAGCTACTGCCTGAAATCCACCCCCATGGATTTTTACACAGCAAAAATCCACCCTAGTGGATTCTGCCCAGAACTTAAAAAAACGTGACAGCCACTTCGAACTCGACGGGAATGAGTTCTAAACACCACAAAACATGAAATTAAGATTCCAAAACCTCAATTAAGCATCATAAAACATTCATACATCATATAAGAACATAATATAAGCATAAAATCCAAGAATGAAATCATTTAAGCAAGAATTACATATATGCATAAAAGCTGCATAGTTCAAGCATGCTCTTCAATGGTGAATCTCTAATCCTAGCATGAATTCAACTAAAATTGATTCCAAACCTCATAAAAACTCAAGCATAATCATTCTACATCACCAAGATTGCAAGAAACCAAATAAATCTTAGACATGCAAGAATTTCTTCAAATCTTCAAAAACTCAAAAATGGTGAAATCAAGAGAATAGATGGAATCCAACCTAAACATGTTTCTAGGGTCCAAATAGCATATTTAGAACACGAATTCATCAAGAAAACATGGATTAACCTCATAAAATTCAACCCTAGTTCATGCTTCTACCAAGAACTTCAAGCTCAACGCATAACCCAAGCATTTACACAAAACCTTACCTTAGGAGCTGAGAATCGAAGAGAATAGCTTGGTCTTGAATCTCTAGCTTCAATCTCCTCTCTTGTCTCTTGAAAATGGCTTGAAGGTTTTTGGGTGTTCTTGAGAGAAGATGAATAGTCTTGAGAGAGTTTGCTTGAATCTCTTATGAAATAACGTCAAATGAGTTTTAGTGTTTAAAAATTCTGAATTGGTTATTTGGGTCAGCTATTAGGGTCATGGAGCGGTCATACGGGTCAGATTATAAGAGAAATTGGGTCTCAAATTGGGTAATTTCGAAATTGGGTCATAAGTCTTATAAAAAGGTTGACTTTTCGTAGAATGGCCATAACTTCTTCGTCCGAACTCCAAATCGAGCGATTCGAAAACCCACGAACTCGTAATCGAATTATCTACTCAATTTCATTAAGTTCTATCCAGTTTCAGGCTTGGAAAAATAAATTTACCTTTTAGTCCCTAAATTATGCTTCAATGTCCAAATAAGCACATTGTTTTGTTTAAGTATAAAACATGCTATCAAAGCTCAATAAGAACAATACGAGCACATAATTAACACATCAATTAGTCACGTAGTTCATACAAATCATATATTCCACATAAGTTCAAGCATAATGGCCAATTAAGGCATATTATTCACATAATTCATGCAAAGAAAAGTAAATCGTTCACTCTCGTAACAAGCTTTCCTTGATTGAGAAACGGGGCATCACAGATAATACCCAGTCAAACCCAAGAAACTTCTGACCTCGGAAGCATTCTTCGGACTCTGCCACTGAATAACCGTCTCGATCTTGAATAACCGTCTCGATCTTCGAAGGATCTACTTCCAAACCTTTAGTCGAGACAATATGACCTAGAAAAGCAACTCGGTCGATCCAGAATTCACACTTGCTAAACTTTGCATACAACCGGTGCTCTCTCAACGTTTTCGATACCAATCTGAGATGCCTGGCATGATCTTCCGGAGTCCTCGAATAAACCAAAATATCATCAATAAAGATTACCACAAATTTATCCAAATAAGGTCGAAAAGTTCGATGCATCATATCCATGAATGCTGCTGGGGAATTAGTCAAACTGAAAGGCATCACTACGAACTCATAATGTCCATACCGGGTATTAAATCCCGTCTTAGGTATGTCCTCTTCCCGGATTTTCAACTGATAGTAACCTTGCCTAAAATCCAATTTCGAATAAACCCCCGAACCTTGCCACATATCAAACAAATCCTCGATGTGGGGTAACGGTGTAACGCCCCAGAGGATGCAATCACATCCTACCCCGCGCTAAGAGTCTAGCTCGTATATGAAACTGACATCCATATACGCGCCGTTCCCAAAGCAAGCGGTGACGGACGAACAACCTGGCTAGGCGGTACCTAAACAACTCGACTCAACGCGCCGTAAAGAAAGTAACAGACATGCGGAAGCGAGCATAAATTTTTTTCAACAAACATGTAGCATGCGATCTGAATAAATTCATTAACGTCAATCAACAAGATCAATCACGCATCACACAATTCAACGGGTTCAAGAGCATGCAACCTGTCCCGACAAGGAATAATATAAATACGGGTTCCACTCCCTAGGCACCTGTCCCGAAACAAATCATAAATACGGGTTCAACTACCTAAGCACCTGTCCCGACAGAATAATATATCCAAATATCATTGGATCATCACGATCCCAACCTGTACAATTTTTATAAACGAAATTCATACAAGAATGTAACATTCTCAACAAAATCATAATGC
Source organism: Lantana camara (assembly GCA_037501455.1). Taxonomy (NCBI): domain Eukaryota; kingdom Viridiplantae; phylum Streptophyta; class Magnoliopsida; order Lamiales; family Verbenaceae; genus Lantana; species Lantana camara. The sequence goes on from CM074858.1 coordinate 60,331,528, forward strand.
CCACCAAGGCCAACAAAAGCATTAAACCATAATGACACATATGAACATCAACTTAAAGTAAATGCAGACTCGACACAACTTTTACGAACCAAGACTCTACAACACACCACCTAGCAAGACTCCTGAAGACCTGCAGACAATACAAAGGTTGAAGAGTCAGTGCAAAAGGAACCGGTGAGGATATAATATAAGGAATATGATAAAGGCGTACAATGCATGCTATATCGAAGGCGTTCGTGATCCGTTTCACTTTTCAAAATCAATGCAAGGGTTTTCAAAACAACGGATCACAAACCATACATACATAACCGGCTCGGCGAGTTCGAGCACTCCATCCTTACTCCCAAAATCGAACATAAAATCATACCAATCCAACCATCACACCGTTGATGTCGAGGGTACGCACCCCTGAACATCCTTACCGTACATATGAAGAGACGGGTCCATGAAACCGGTCTCTCCCTTGAAGACCTCGATCCCGAAACCTCCTCGGAGTCTTAGTAATCAAGTTCTTACACATGGGAACTTCGAATGAGGACATCCGTCGGCCCATGCCTTCTCGAAATATCTCTCACCTTAGTTCCCGGGCGCCAAGATCCAACCAAGCAAGCGTCCTTGCATGGGGCAACATAACCTCGCTACACAACCTTACACTTATACTTACACATATATATATCCTTTTTAAACCAAACATTTCAGGTACCTATCCCGTATACCAAGATTCATACTTTACTTGCAAACCATTTTCAATAAGCAACAAAATAGGTATAACGAGCCAAGCTCCCGAAAATCGGCATATATAAAGCCTATATATATAGTTTTCAAAACGGATATTGTAAACAAATCATGAAGACTATACGGTATTGTCCACAGTTGAAAACATTTTAATAACATAACTCCTCACCTGGACTGAAGTTACCAAGAAGAATTTGACCAAACGAACAACAAACACTTGACCTCCTGTGGCTCACCACCTATACAAGACATACACACATACTCGACAATTAAGACTTGACTTAAAAGATAACTTAACATGACGTACTGCGAAGTATCATGCTTATCATGAGATTTATGAATGCAAGGATAGCTCTATCGTGCATATCATGATATGTAATGGCCAAATAAAGCATTAAGGATGCACAACAAGTCATGGGTAGGCATAAGTTTAACCACATAAATCATGAGAGGTCAATGGACATGTATGTAACCTTAAAAATTATCGATCATACATAAATGGCACATAAGAGTCCAATTTCCATAAGTTATCAAGTTGATTGAATTCATATTAGCAAGTAAGTTTCAAGCACGTACTCGAAGCATTCAAGATTTCACATGTGCGAATATGATTCCAATAAGATAAATCATTCACGGGGTTGGGAAGTGTGTTGGAAGTAAAAGCAAGGCAAAACAGTCAAGAAACACAAGGCACGAGAATTCAACCCGAGAGTATTCACACGACCGTTTGGCTTTTAAGTTCAATTATGAAACGGGCGTTTAAGGCTTCTCGGCATAGAACAGTAGGCTTCCACACGGCCTTTTGAGGTTTTAGTTGAAAGATGAAACGGCCGTTTGGGCCATCTGCTCCAACACAAAATAAAATTTCCAAGCATAACATAAAGTATGTCCCAAGTTCAAAAGATTACAATTAGCAAGAATAAACATCACATTTTGCATAATTACATCATACAAATCCATCAAGGCCCAACAAGGATCATTCATTCAGAATACTAAGTTCATGTCTCATGTGAAATGCATAAATAAGAACAATTCGGTCATTTAAATGTGAATGAAGTTTGCAAGATTCTAAACATAGCAATTATGAGTCATACTTGACAATTAATTCAATTATTATACAGAAGAGATCATAATCTTAGTCAAGGATAAGTTCATGTAACGTTATTACATTCATACGTCAGGCTCAATATGAATAAGGCATATATTTAATCACATAAAGTCATGCTTTTAAGCTTAACGACATATTCTCGATTCATTTGTATCATACTTCAGGAATTCATAACATGTTTTGGCATTCAAGCTCAAATATAGTATCCATTCATAGTTTCATGGAAATTACACAAACATCCCCTAAGCAATTCATGAAGGTTCAGAAAAATTACACAAACATCCCCTAAGTTATTATTTTAGTTTCTAAGTCATAGCATGAATACCTCTTATGGTTTCTGGCAACATTACACAAACATCCCCTTAACAGTTAAGCAAGCATGAATTCAAGACTTATGCATATCATTCAAATAAACAATTCGACATGGTTTCATCTATTAAAGCATGAGTCCTAATATCAACATTCCAACAAGATTTCATATATTAAACATGTATCTTCTCAACAAGCAATTTCACATAACTCCACATATCAATTAGCTATCAATTCCAAAAATCGACTTGGTTTCATTTAGCCATGCAAGCATATTTCTAATAACTCAAAGAATACGAAAAACTATAATATTATAACATAAATTGTCGGTTGAGCATTTATACAATTTGGACAAGTAAGAGCTAATTATTTACAAGCATAATAATCATCGCCGAGCATCTACCAACATGAAAATAGAGGCTGTTCACAAACAAACCAAGTTTAGGAAGAATTCGTATATCAAAGTTACCAATTCGTATACATTCGGCACAAAACGAACATAACATCCTTTCAAAAAGGGCAACCGGATTCATATCGAATATCAATATATCCATCAATATGTATACAATCATATTCTATCTCAACGAAGTCATATTGGCACGAAAAACAATTAAAACGACAATTCCAACAATTCAAGAAACACAAAATAAATCATAACAAATTAACCGAGTGTCCAAACAATGAACGGAAGATGGCGTTAGACTCACCGCATCGAGCTGGACGTTCTGTCAAGATGCCACCGGAGCGCCGCTACTGTAGCTACCGAAAAAGCCGCCGGCCGTCGGCCTGCCGCCACCGAATGTTACCGGAAAAATCCCGAAAAATCAGTCCCAAATGTATTCCTCATGCTTGTTCCGAATCTCCAATCAATTTCTGAAAATTCCAAGTCGTTTGTCCCCAATTTCAGATCTAAGAATACGAAGCCCTCAAAACCTTCAAATCGCAATTTCTCCCAAACCGCTAAACGAAATTCGAAACCGTAAAAAGCAATGGCTTACCCATGTCGAGCTCTTCGAAATGCAAATGATATTCGCTGGAAATGGTCACCGAAAATCACCGCCACCGTACACAGCCACTGCGCGACTTTGCAGCCTGATTCCTCCCCGTTCCGGCAAGCTCCAGGTTGCGCCGCTGCTGTTGATGGACTCAGCATGTTGAACTGAGCATTTCCCCTAAGGTTCCACCGTCGGAGGATGGCCGGAGTGGCCATCCCGCCATCTGCGTGGTGACAGCGCTGCTGCTGTTCATCAGTCGTAGCTCCGCCTACGGCAGTTTTCATCATGAACCACCACCATGGATTGATAGGTCTCGTGAGGTGATGAAGATACACTACAAGTTCGCCGGATTCCGTCGCTGGAGGTCGCCGGAAAGCTACTGTGAAAAGTGAAGAAAATCAACAACTTTCGAAGCTCTGTTCTCTCTCGTTTCTTGTCGGATTTCGATTCCAAGCATACGGTTGTGTTCCTTATTCTGAGTACTTCGATTTCGACTAATTGCATGTTCGATTTGGTGAAGAATCGAAGATGTTAGAATTTGGAGAATTGGGTCTTCTTCGAGTCGTGTTTCAGCGTGAGAGAGAAGAGGAGGAAGAGAGTGAGTGTGGGAGAAATGACAAGAAATGTGTCTTGGACACATGCTAAATACAAACCGGGTAATCTATTCGCGTAGAAAAAAAAACATCGTGCTCAATTAATCGTAAAATAATTCTAGTAAAGTCTCAATTAAACATACAAGTCCCGAATTAATTTTACAATTTAAATTGAGGAATAATTTTACCAATTAGAGTTTAATTCAATTTAATTAGAAAATCTTTCATACAAATTAACAACACCCATAAGCATATGATCGACAATTAATTCTCAAAGATCACGAATAAATTCTAATTAGGCACGTTACATAACATATTAAATTTAAACTCTATTTTTAGTAATTATTTCGTAGAAATAAATTCGAATTAAATTGAATTAAGCAATCCAAGCCACGTACGTAAGAAATAAATTAAATTAGCATATAGTCATCAAATAATCCGAATAATCACATATCAAATTAAATTTTGATTAAATCATACATGTAACACCCCAAACGGAGAAGTGCCACATCCCCCGCACTATGACCCTGACCCGGAACATGAAATGAAAGTCCATGCCCGAATCCGAATCAGAGCGAACGGGAGACCAACTCACACACTAGGCTAGGCGGATCTAACTTGACCAAAACTCAGAGTGCGGAAGCAATTAAAACCAACAACAATAGATAGCGGAAGCATTTAAAACAAAACGTACAAAGCAGGTGACGGGTTCAACTAGCATAAATACCTAATCCCGAATAATAAATCAACAAACATAACAAGTGACGGGTTCAACTAGCATAAATCCCTAGTCCCGAATATCAACATAAATTAATAATCATCAAGTGCCACAAGGGCCGAATGAGAGTGCCATGCAGGGCTACCGAATAGTAAAGTATAATCTCAAGTCTATAATTCAAAGCATAAGTAAAGTGTATGAAAAGACAAATGCAAATAGAAAGACTAGACCGACGAAGTGCAACTCAAAGGACTCACTTCCGCCTAGCAAACGCCAACAATCCTGCAACTAAAAGTGTAAATGAGGGGTCAGTCAACTTGACCGAGTGAGGGGGCTAACGCACACCCACAATATATATTTATATAAGGAGCATAGCACAGAATAAAAAGGATGGACTCATGAACCGGGGATAGGTGTTACATACCAAAACGTTTTGAAAGAACCCGAATAAGATATAGATATAAGTTTAGAAACCATTTTCCAGAAAGACTCTATCCCGATTCATAATTCCATAACATAATAATAATCAACTGCTCAGCGAGTATGAGCTTCCAACCTCAACTCCTCATAACATAAATCAAAATCAATCCAACCTCTACACCAATGATGGAGGAGATGTACCGTCCCCATACCATCGAGAATAAACCGTCTAAAATAGACTCACCCTCAAGGGGTTGCGAACCCACAAGAGTCCTCCCCGGCCTTAGCCGAAGGCTCAAGATACCACGCCTCCCTCATCACCCTAAGGTCGCACAATGATATCTCAAATGGAACTACGTAAAGGATAAATGCCCCGACGGCCCTAACCGTCCCGGGGGGTACCCATTCCGCAGCTCACCAGGATCGATCCGCACACAGATCACAATGGATCACAACAGAACAGATCACGACGGATCACATACGCCAATCTTTCATGGCAACCTCGCTACATAATTAGAACACAACTGTTTTCCAAAATAGCTTACATATGCCTCGAAAACTGGTTTTATATTTACACCCTTCCTACGCGATGGAACTTTAAGCCTCATGACCTCCATCCACGCAGGACTCACACCAGATCATCAACATATCATATTCAACATATACATATCTATAATAGAGTATACTCGCATGCAGGGGTAGAAATCAGCATGTAAAGGCCATAGGTCGCATAACTATACAAAATCCTAAACCTCACCTGAGAAACGACGAGATACCAGAACCGACAAGACGAATGCATACGCGACAAGGTATAGAAAAGGGGAACACAGCATACTCGTGAGACACGACTCAAACATGAACCATAGAGACGCACGGCAATGATCATGAGATGACGTGCAATAATATGACATGTTCACAGAAATTACAAAGTGACATGAAAGTGATTATGTGCACAATTAATATCCCACATAACAAACAACCACATAATTCAATTGTACGTGTAGTTCGTGATCACAAAATATACATGCCCAATATATATAAATTAAATAAATCCCTAATTCAACCTTCTCACGTATTAAACAAATTATGACATTAACCATAATTGAATAAGATGTACACAATGATATATATATATATATGAATATAGGTGCACATCTAGCATATAGTTACACCAAACTATGTGCGGTTAGTAAATCATTTTAGTGATATTACACCTGTTACCACTAATATTAGGAGCTCAATTAAATTTAATATCCATCATAATCAATCTCATACTAACATGATTTGAGTAGTAAATAACAGATGCATTTAATGAAACATTCACTAATCTCAAACATTTCACCTAGTAATATATATAACAATTAGGGAATTATCCAATATAGCAAACAATTCAATTTGTATACAACATAGGCTCAGCATACACGCACACACCCAAATTCCAAATTCAATACAATCTCACAAATCCAATTACAGCATATATTTCGTATAGGTACTCGAATTTATTTATATATCTATATAGCAACACTCACGCATACACACGACATCAAACACAAATTCACAAGTTACTAAGCCAATTTATAATAACCAACAGATTCTGAAATTCAGTAGCATCAAGCTTAAAACATATATTAATTTAATTTATTCAATAATTAAACCAAATTACAATACACGATACTTCCCATAAATTAAATAAGTGTATACTGCATATGTAAAGAAATTAGGAAAAGAAGGAATTTACAATTAAAAGAAAAGTAGAAGCTTAGGACAGTCGAGGCGGGCTGAGCGTTTGCTGCTTCCCTTCCTTTTGTTTTCCCCTGTTTCGGCTGAGCAAGTGAAGGAGGCCAGGCTGGTGGTTGCCTTCTTGGCGGAGTGGTGGTAGAGCAGAAAAAGGTCAGCTGGAATTCGAAGCACCAGCGGCTATGGTGGTGTTCCGATGACCCTCGCGGCAGTGAGGGCACTGGCGGCATTGAAACCTCTGCCTTGTTTCCTCTGCTGGCTTAGAGACGCTAGACTAAGAGGGTAAAGCATCCAGGGTGATGGCTCACGGTGGTGATCGGCGCTGGAAGCACCGGCAGAGAGTGGTTGCTGGCGGAAGAAGGGAGCTTCTCCGTTCTGCTCAGATCTGAGCAAGGAAGGAGGGGGAAGAAATGGAGTGGTTGCCAGATCTGAACCTTACTGCGGTAGTGGTCGTACCTCGGACAGGGATCAGCGGCGGCTTCACAGTGGCGTAGGGTTGAGTCACGGCGGAACTTGGTGGTTGTCAGCTTGGTCGTCGCTGAAAGGAGGGAGAGAGATGGTGGTGAAAAGGGGATTCTCAGATCTGGGCAAAGAAACGAGGTTGTTGTTGACCAAAGCGGGGTGTCCGGATCTGAGTGGGGTTGGCCTTGAATCATCGCCGGCGATGGTGTGGCTGAGGAAGAAGGCGTCGCTGGTGAACGAGGGAGAAAGTGGAGAAGGGGTCGCTGGAATGGTGTAGGTGGTGTGGGATGCCGAAGAGAAAGGTGGTGGTTGGCGGCGGAGCTTGCCGGAGAAGAAGGCGTTGCAGGCGGTGGTTGTTGGCTCCGCATCTGCTGCGCAAGGAGGAATGGGATGAGAGAAATGAAATGGTAGCACTAGGGTTCAGCGTATAAAGAGATCCATTTCCTAAAATTGCGATTAAGTCCCTGAAGAACTTATGTGGTGCGATTGAGTCCTCCAATTTCCAAATAAGATCAATTAAGTCTAATTAAAGGTTAGGAAATTATAAAAGTACCCCCAAGATTTAGAGTAGTGTTCAAATAAGTCCAAATTGAATTTCTCATAATTAGAAATAGATCTCCAATTTTAGTTAATTTCAAATCAGCCCACATAATTTAAATTAAAGAGCAATTAGGAATTAAACTCATATCCCAATTAGGTTCACATATTTATATAAGGTTGCAATTGAGTTAATTAAATTATTAAAACATGAATAAGGCAATTCAAGCACAAGCCGAGTTAAATAAATAACAAACTAATCGCACGAAAACGACATCGTATCTTGCTCCAAAAAGGTGGGGTGTTACAATACAAGTCGCGAAATTCACAAATTAACATACAAGTGTGAAAACTTACCCGAGAATGTCATTGGATCGTACTTCGGAGATGCGGGGCATGACAACCTTCCCTCCTTAAAGGAATCTGGTCCCCAGATTCAACTCGTGTGAAGTTAAACAATTCCAATTAGAGTTGTATTCACCTACTTCTCGGCGTTGTCCTACAAGCAGCTTGTTGTCTTCTTAAGGTGTTCTCGTAAGACCTTAACCACTCAGAGTTCTTTTTGGTTTCTCAACTCTTGAGATTTCTGTTCTTGAGTTCTAATTCTCTTGGACTCTATCAACAAAGCTCTCGAATTCTTTTCTCGAAATATGCGAGGATACAATTCCGGGTGTTAGATGGAAGGATACTCTTAACATCCTCGTGAGGTTCCCATGAACATACTTTGCCATAGTAGTCTGCGACCATCCATGATCGTCCATTTGAGCCTCTTCAATACTTCTCATTCGTAGACGACTGAGAGCAAGTTGTTTGAACTCTCGTCACCAGAGTTATCATTTTCGAAGTGGCTAGTTCCTTCTTCGAGAGTTGTAGGCTCGATTTTCTGTTCAAAGTTCCAACCAACTCATTCGTCTTATCCAAATGTAACTCATGAGAATTCTTATCTTGAATTACCGTCGAAACTCGAACAAAATCTAGTCTGGTTCTGAGAGATGTGAAGAAGTCTCTCGAACGTTCATCCAACATCTTTGATTCGTGTCCTTATCCTTCTGTGTGAATAGACACTCAGACTTTGTAGCTTGTCAAAAACCTCGTATTAGGTTGCACGAGTAGTATCTTCCATCGTTAAGCCCAACATAATGGTTACAATCCCCAAACGTGAGTAGGTTAGTTGACTCGCGAGATTAGCCTTCTTCGATTGGTTGCACTGACTTCCGCATTCTGCATACACGTCACTCTACCTTCATTGAAAGTTTCTGTGTAATGCTTTGATCAATCTTGTACGCTTGCTAAAGCCAATCTTGGTGCTGAAGTTGTTCCCCTTAGGATCGAGGGAAGTTATCTTAGGAGAACCCTTGAGATGGCTAACCGTTGAAGTAGTAGTCCGTCTTAGACTTTACTCCTTGATCCCGTATCCTCTAGGTCATGTAGCGCCCGGAACGGTGGGCCACCACATCCCCCGCACCTAAACCCGAACCCACATATGAAATGGATTTCCATACATGAGCTCAAGTCTAAGCGAACGGGAACCTACACTCACACGCAAGCCTAAGCGGGGCTAAAACTCGGACAGAGCTCGCAAAACAAACAAACAAGAATGCGGAAGCAATAACATAAGGATCGAAAAGAGCTCTAAACTAACATTTACATCATATACAATGGCCTCATGGCCCAAAAATAGGTCAAGTATATACATCAAGAGTTCATAATCCTTCAAAATATAATTCTAATATCAAATGCAAAAGATGAGTGTTCAAAAGCAGGAATTATGAACGAAACTCGACCTAGACACACAAGTACAACAAGACTCGAAGCACTTCCCCGCCTAGCTCGTAACAACCTGCAACTGGGTAGGGAAAAGGGAGGGTCAGTCACAACTCGACTGAGTGAGGGAGCTAAACGGACACCCACACCTAAATACATAAATAGAGCAAAGCAAGTATCAAAGGTGATGGCCATGAATCGAGCTAAGGTTTTTCATACCAACACGTTTTAAATGATAGTATATAATACATAAAGAAATCCTAACTCGATTCACAATCCATCGAACAAAACATAAACACAAGTCCGGCGAGAACGGACTATCCCTTACTCCATCAAACGTAACATAAAACTGAAATTATAAATCAATCCAACCCCAACAACAAGGTGGTCAGGAATCAAACCCTCTCCACCTACTTACTTATGTACGAGGGGTAGCTAACCCACAACGTACTCGGAGCATCACGCCTCATCAACCTCCAAGAATCGTGCGTAACACTACAAATGGGAATCATGCACAGGCTTAACCCGACGGCCCTTGCCATCCCGGGCGTCCTTGCCCACAATTCCCGGGCCCAAGATACCTTACCAATATCAATTCCCATATTTCAGGGCTTACCTCGCTCAAAGATAGCATAAATGAATAAATGGATTCAAATCATAAGCTTACATATGCTCGTAATTATACCAATTTCATAAACTTGATGCTTATTCATAAGATCATAAACATATCTTAAGCACACATATTTAACTATATATAAGATATTTAGTCGCATGCGGGATGAGAAATCAACACATATTAGGTCATAAGTCGCTTAACTAGAAGATAAAAATCCTAAACCTCACCTTATAGCAAAAAGGAGTAGAAACTGGGTCAAAAGAAGCGACAACCGCCTAAACTTCGGGTTCGTGGGCGTCCGGAAGAGGCTCTGAAACAAAAGAACATAAGACCCGAGACTTAGACTCAAATATGAACCAATTAGACACCCGGAAATGCTCATGAATGAAATGAATGCAAATGAAGTGCATAAACGTACTACTTAACGTATATCAAATCATAACTCGTTCAAATCATATCAAATAGATTTAAAAATCTAATATAATCGAATTAACACATAATAATACATGTTAGCAAAGCTTAAGGATCATGTTCGGGGTGGGAGAGAAGCAAACAAGCAAAGAAAAACAAGAAAATAAAGTTCAAGGCTTGTTCCATTGTATCCAAATCATCGATTCAAGTACAATGGCGAAGACGGAACTCGAATCCGAGTCCCCGAGCTCAAGTTACGAGAAAATAACTCAAGAGTGGCCAAATTGCAAATTGGCCCAAAAATTTGAAATAAAATTCAATTGAGTCCAAACCAAACCAAACAAGTCCAAAACACAAATAAATCATACAATTAAGTCCAAGAATCAAATAATCAATGTTATACACAAATTAGGCATGCTCGGGTTCAAACTCCAAATCTCAAATCATAAATTCCAATATAATCAAAATTTCACATAAGTTCAAATAAGACAAGTAAGAAAATTATAAGAAATAAAATGACAGTTAAATCATATATTACATAATTAATGAATTTAAATCGTGCAAGTATATCATACCTGTACGGTTGAACAGTCGAGGTGTCACAGGGCACACCTACGGATTCTTGACCACCCTTATCTCTTTTAGCCTTTCACCTTCTCGAGCATCTTGTCATCAGTGTGCGGGAATCTTGACATCCTCCAAAGCCACTTGCTTCAGGTCGTAGCCAAAGTAACCCGAACACAAAGTACAATAACGAGTAGAGAACCTCGTCTCCAAATAAACAAGTGAGAGCACCTTTCTCTCAAGCACACAAGTGAGAGCACCCCGTCTCTCAAACACCAAAGTGAGAGCACCCCGTCTCTCAAGCACACAAGTGAGAGCACCCCGTCTCTCAACTCCTAATGATCAAAAGAATCCAGCATCCCTCGAACGACTAGTTTGAGAAAAATCTAGATTTTCTCAAACACCTAAGTTGAGAAAATCCAGCATTTCCCAACATCTAAACTGAAGGAATCCAGCATCCCCCAAGCACATAGATTAGGGAGAATCCAGCATCTCTCCTGCAAGTAAGTTAGAGAAAATCCGACATTTCTCTTGCAGACAAGTTAGAGAGAATTCACATCTCTCTTGCACATACATTAGAGAGGTCTCTACAACCCCTAACACGTCTTCGCATACATAACCATCATAAAAGAATCAATTGCATACACATAGGTTTGCGTATTTAAGATGAAATGCGGTGCATGTTTTTTTTTTTTTTTTTGCGTACCTTTAATTAACTAATGTCGGTATCCCTTAGAGCACAGGTTGCACATCCATGTCCTATCTCAAGGGGGACATTGCGATGGAATTTCATCTACATCACATAGTTCAAAGCATATGTATGTATGCATGATGGTTAGTAAGCATTATGTAAAGCTATAAGCAGTTTAGCTACAAAGTGGTTGTAATCACATAATTACATAGTTTCGACATAAGATACTCGAAATAATTAATTAAGCACATAAGTTCAGTCAACTCAATTCAATGGGTACAAAAGCACGTAATCTATAAGTTGCTAAAGCAAGTAGACAATTAAATAAGTTGTCCAAGGAGTGTTCAAGTTACCTAAGCCAAGGACACAATCGTTTAAGGTGCTAGCATAATTGATTATAAAACAAATGAATCCTAACATATTGGTAACAAGGAGCATGCAGTTCTTAAGTTTCCACAACAATTAGGCAAGTAGTCAAGTCATTAGGTTCAACAATTCGAAGCATGCTTCTAATAGTACAGAAATTTAAGCTATAAGCATTTATGGAGAAGCTATACGCACATAAGCATGCATTTCTAATTAAAACAATCAAAATAGTCATTTCAGAAAACAAATCCTTTCTATACAAGCCAATTAACAGGTGAGCAAGCAAGTCTTCATTTCTAAGGTAATCATACAATTAATTCAATTGTGTCTAACGTGATTTAATCTAAGCAAAAGCATAAGTGCAAGCGTATTAAAAGATGTAAGCATGTAATCAAGTAATTCAGAAAATTCATGCCAACTAATCAAAATTGCCAAGTCAAGTAAATGCAATGTACAAATTATTCCTATGCCGTACGACCTAGACCGACACAAGACGACTCAAGAGCCCGGTTTTGAACCTTCAACTCTGATACCACACAAATAGGGTGTAACACCCCGGCGGAGGCAGTCACATCCTACCCCGCGCTAAGAGTCTAGCTCGTATATGAAACTGACATCCATATACGCGCCGTTCCCAAAGCAAGCGGTGACAGACGAAAAACCTGGCTAGGCGGTACCTAAACAACTCGACTCAACGTGCCATAAAGAAAGCAACAGACATGTGGAAGCGAGCATAAAATTTTTTCAACAAACTTGTAGCATGCGATCGGAATAAATTCATTAACGTCAATCAACAAGATCAATCACGCATCACACAATTCAACGGGTTCAAGAGCATGCAACCTGTCCTGACAAGGAATAATATAAATAAGGGTTCCACTCCCTAGGCACTTATCCCGAAACAAATCATAAATACAGGTTCAACTACCTAAGCACCTGTCCCGACAGAATAATATATCCAAATATCATTGGATCATCACGATCCCAACCTGTACAATTTTTATAAAGGGAACTCATACAAGCATGTAACATTCTCAACATAATCATAATGCCCACCAAGGTCAACAAAAGCATTAAACCATAATGACACATATGAACATCAACTTAAAGTAAATGCAGACTCGACACAACTTCTACGAGCCAAGACTCTACGACACACCGCTTAGCAAGACTCCTGAAGACCTGCAGACAATACAAAGGTTGAAGAGTCAGTTCAAAAGGAACCGGTGAGGATATAATATAAGGAATATGATAAAGGCGTATAATGCATGCTATATCGAAGGCGTTCGTGATCCGTTTCACTTTTCAAAATCAATGCAAGGGTTTTCAAAACAACGGATCACAAACCATACATACATAACCGACATGGCGAGTTCGAGCACTCCATCCTTACTCCCAAAACCGAACATAAAATCATACCAATCCAACCATCACACCGTTGATGTCGAGGGTGCGCACCCCCGAACATCCTTACCGTATATATGAAGAGACGGGTCCATGAAACCGGCCTCTCCCTTGAAGACCTCGACCCCGAAACCTCCTCGGAGTCTTAGTAATCAAGTTCTTACATCCTTGCCTTCTCGAAATATCTCTCACCTTAGTTCCCGGGCGCCAAGATCCAACCAAGCAAGTGTCCTTGCATGGGGCAACATAACCTCGCTACACAACCATACCCTTATACTTACAGATATATATATCCTTTTTAAAGCCAAACATTTTGGGTGCCTATCCCGTATACCAAGATTCATACTTTACTTGCAAACCATTTTCAATAACCAACTAAATAGGTATAACGAGCCAAGCTCCCGAAAATCGGCATATATAAAGCCTATATATATAGTTTTGAAAACGGATATTGAAAACAAATCATGAAGACTATACGGTATTGTCCACAATTGAAAACATTTTAATAACATAACTCCTGACCTGGACTGAAGTTACCAAGAAGAATTTGACCAAACGAACAACAAGCACTTGACCTCCTGTGGCTCACCACCTATACAAGACATACACACATACTCGACAATTAAGACTTGACTTAAAAGATAACTTAACATGACGTACTGCGAAGTATCATGCTTATCATGAGATTTATGAATGCAAGGATAGCTCTATCGTGCATATCATGATATGTAATGGCCAAATAAAGCATTAAGGATGCACAACAAGTCATGGGTAGGCATAAGTTTAACCACATAAATCATGAGAGGTCAATGGACATGTATGTAACCTTAAAAATTATCGATCATACATAAATGGCACATAAGAGTCCAATTTCCATAAGTTATCAAGTTGATTGAATTCATATTAGCAAGTTTCAAACACGTACTCGAAACATTCAAGATTTCACATGTGCTAATATGATTCCAATAAGATAAATCATTCACGGGGTTGGGAAGTGTGTTGGAAGTAAAAGCAAGGCAAAACGGTCAAGAAACACAAGATACAAGAATTCAACCCGAGAGTATTCACACGGCCGTTTGGATTTTAAGTTCAATTATAAAACGGGCGTTTAAGGCTTCTCGGCATAGAACAGTAGGCTTCCACACGGCCGTTTGAGGTTTTAATTGAAAGATGAAACGGCCGTTTGGGCTATCTGCTTCAACACAAAATAAAATTTCCAAGCATAATATAAAGTATGTCCCAAGCTCAAAAGATTACAATTAGCAAGAATAAACATCGTATTTTGCATAATTACATCATACAAATCCATCAAGGCCCAACAAGGATCATTCATTCAAAATACTAAGTTCATGTCTCATGTGAAATGCATAAATAAGAACAATTTGGTCATTTAAATGTGTATAAAGTTTGCAAGATTCTAAACATAGCAATTATGACTCATACTTGACAATTAATTCAATTATCATACATAAGAGATCATAATCTTAGTCAAGGATAAGTTCATGTAACGTTATTACATTCATACGTCATGCTCAATATGAATAAGGCATATATTTAATCACATAAAGTCATGCTTTTAAGCTTAACGACATATTCTCGATTCATTTGTATCATACTTCAGGAATTCATAACATGTTTTGGCATTCAAGCTCAAATATAGTATCCATTCATCGTTTCATGGAAATTACACAAACATCCCCTAAGCAATTCATGAAGGTTCAGAAAAATTACACAAACATCCCCTAAGTTATTATTTTAGTTTCTAAGTCATAACATGAATACCCGTTATGGTTTCTGGCAACATTACACAAACATCCCCTTAACAATTAAGCAAGCATGAATTCAAGACTTATGCGTATCATTCAAATAAACAATTCGACATGGTTTCATCTATTAAAGCATGAGTCCTAATATCAACATTCCAACAAGATTTCATATATTAAACATGTATCTTCTCAACAAGCAATTTCACATAACTCCACATATCAATTAGCTATCAATTCCAAAAATCGACTTGGTTTCATTTAGCCATACAAGCATATTTGTAATAACTCAAAGAATACGAAAAACTATAATATTATAGCATAAATTGTCGGTTGAGCATTTATACAATTTGCACAAGTAAGAGCTAATTATTTACAAGTATAATAATCATCGCCGAGCATCTACCAACATGAAAATAGAGGCTATTCACAAACAAACCAAGTTTAGGAAGAATTCGTATATCAAAGTTACCAATTCATATACATTCGGCACAAAACGAACATAACATCCTTTCAAAAAGGGCAACCGGATTCATATTGAATATCAAATATATCCATCAATATGTATACAATCATATTCTATCTCAACGAAGTCATATCGGCACGAAAAGCAATTAAAACGACAATTCCAACAATTCAAGAAACACAAAATAAATCATAACAAATTAACCGAGTGTCCAAACAATGAACGGAAGATGGCGTTAGACTCACCGCATCGAGCCGGGCGTTCTGTCCAGATGCCACCAGAGCGCCGCCACTGTAGCTACCGGAAAAATCCCAAAAAATCAATCCCAAATGTATTCCTCATGCTCGTTCCGAATCTCCAATCAATTTCTGAAAATTCCAAGTCGTTTGTCCCCAATTTCAGATCTAAGAATACGAAACCCTCAAAACCTTCAAATCGCGATTTCTCCCAACCGCTAAACGAAATTCGAAACCGTAAAAAGCAATGGCTTACCCATGTCGAGCTCTTCCAAATGCATATGATATTCGCTGGAAATGGTCGCCGAAAATCACCGCCGCCGTACACAGCCACCGCGCGACTTCGCCGCCTGATTCCTCCCGTTCCGGCAAGCTCCAGGTTGCGCCGCTGCTGTTGATAGACTCAGCATGTTGAACTGAGCATTTCCCCTAAGGTTCCACCATCGGAGGATGGCCGGAGTGGCCATCCCGCCACCTGCGCGGTGACAGCGCTGCTGCTGTTCATCCGCCATAGCTCCGCCTACGGCAGTTTTCATCATGAACCACCACCATGGATTGATAGGTCTCGTCGAGGTGATGAAGATACACTACAAGTTAGCCGGATTCCGTCGCCGGAAAGCTGCTGTGAAAAGTGACGAAAATCAGTAACTTTCGAAGCTCTGTTCTCTCTCGTTTCTTGTCGGGTTTTGATTCCGAGCATACGGTTGTGTTCCTTGTTCTGAGTACTACGATTTCGACTAATTGCATGTTCGATTTGGTGAAGAATCAAATAATTTAGAATTTGGAGAATTGGGTCTTCTTCGAGTCGTGTTTCAACCTGAAAGAGAAGAGGAGGAAGAGAGTGTGGGAGAAATGACAAGAAATGTGTCTTGGACACATGCTATATACAAACCGGGTAATCTATTCGCGTACAAAATAAAACATCGTGCTCAATTAATCGTAAAATAATTCTAGTAAAGTCTCAATTTAACATACAAGTCCCGAATTAATTTTACAATTTAAATTGAGGAATAATTTTACCAATTAGAGTTTAATTCAATTTAATTAGAAAATCTTTCATACAAATTAACAACACCCATAAGCATATAATCGGCAATTAATTCTCAAAGATCACGAATAAATTCGAATTAGGCACGTTACATAACATATTAAATTTAAACTCTATTTTTAGTAATTATTTCGTAGAAATAAATTCGAATTAAATTGAATTAAGCAATCCAAGCCACGTACGTAAGAAATAAATTAAATTAGCATATAGTCATCAAATAATCCGAATAATCACATATCAAATTAAATTTTGATTAAATCATACAAGTCGCGAAATTCACAAATTAACATACAAGTGTGAAAACTTACCCGAGAATGTCATTGGATCGTACTTCGGAGATGCGGGGCGTCGCAAACGGATATTTATTCTTGATAGTCCTCCGATTAAGCTCTCGATAATCTATACACATCCTTAACATCCCATCTTTCTTCTAAAAAAAAAAAAGAACCAGAGCACCCCACGGAGATGAACTCGGCCGAATGTACCTAATCTTAATAATTCCTCGAGTTGAATCTTCAATTTTTTCAACTCCATCGGAGCCATTCTATAAGGAGTCTTAGAGTATGGTTCTGATCCTGGATATAAATCAATAACGAATTCAATCTCACGATCCGGTGGCAAAGAACCTAAATTCTCCGGAAACACATCGGGAAAATCCTTAAGAACTGTGGTCTCCTCAAACTTAATTTGATCCTTCGGCTTATTGAGAAGATATGCAACGAATCCCATAGCCCCTTCTCTCATTAGCTTATGAGCTTCCATAAATGATAAGAGTGGTACATTCTTTGATCCCACTTCTCCAATCAACTCTTCACCCAACCTAATCTTCTTCTTAAAACAATCAACTTCGGCCCGGTGCCGGTATAACCAATCAATACCGAAGATTGCCCCATATCTCTTTATAGGCATCACAATGAAATCTACCGGATAATCTTTCCCTTCTATCAATACCGAACAACCCCCGGATAACCCGATCCGTCTGCAAATTTCCTCCAAGAGGAGAACTCACAAAATAATAAGAATTTGCACAAGTAACAGGTAAGCACATAGATCACGAGATATAAAAGAATGTGTGGCACCCGGATCAAAAAGTGCATGAATGTTCATGGTATGAATGCATATGGTACCTTCCACCACGGCTGTCGGATCAACCTCTGCATCCTGCTCCTCGCCCTCAAGGGCATAAGCACGTGCCTGAATCATGGGCCTCTGAACTCCCTTTTGAAATCCCGGATTCTTGTCAGGACATGCATCCGCCATATGATCAGCTTTTCCACATATAAGGCTCCCAACCTCTTCCAGCATTTGTAATAGTTTTGAGTTGGCCCTCCATAATGTGTGCATGGTGGCTTAGACAATCGTGCCTCACTTGGAATTTGTCGATCCGGAGATGTCACGGTTAAAGCCTTTGGAGCTTGTGAAGCTTGTCCTCCCATTCGCGGTTTCTTGAAAGGACCCTTAGGTGGAGGAATAACTTGAAACATAGGTCTTTTTCCCGAATTTGATCCAGAACCGCGTCCCATCGGTGGCCTAAAGACCGGATCTTTCTTTTTAAACTCCTCTTCTTGCTCCATTGCCCTTTGCACTGTCTCGGCGAATGACATATAGTTATCCCGTGTAATGAGGAGCATACTTCCCAAGTCTGTTAAAAATAGCAATATATTGAGCCACTGTTCGATTCCCTTGTTCCAGCTTATCCCTTGTTCTTTCCCACCAATCATAAGCCCCGCCATCAAGTTGAAATATAGCGAATTAGGCCTTCTCCTGTGCAGTAAATTGTCGAGCTCCAAATATCCTTTCCATTCTTGTTAGCCAACCCTCCGATACCTCATCATCAATGGAACCAGAAAACCGAGGAGGATTGTAGCTCAGGAATACTCCATGAGGATCCCTATTATTGTTTGGTGGAGTCGGCTGTTCAACGGGTTGTGGTGGGGGAGCTTGAGCTCTCCTATGCCCGACATAGTTGAAAACAGCTTCCATGAACTTTTCCATGTTCATTGGAGGCGGTTACGGTTGTTGTTCTTGTGGTGTAGGAGAACGATCACGGTGTCTACATGGTGATCTCTCACGATTTCTACGCGGAGGCATTCTGTCAAAGAAACACTGAAATGCATGTTATCTTTAGTCTATGCATGACAGTGCAATTAATTCAATCAAAATTCAAAAATTAGAGCACATAAACACATAAAGAATGCATATGCAATCACATTGTCAATTAGTTCCTAAGCCGAACGACCTAGACTGACTCACACGACACGAGAGCTCAGGTTTTGCAACCTAAAGCTCTGATACCACTTAAGGATGTAACACCCAAGCGCAAGGTGCCACATCCCCCGCACCGAGACCCGACCCGTATATGAAATGGATAATCCACACACAAGCTAAGTCACGATGAACGGGGACACACACACACACACGCACTCACTAGGCTAGGCGGGACTAACCCTTAAACCATAAATCAGAGCAAAACATTAAGCGGAAGCAATAACCGATCATATCTATATATTTATACCATGAGCATTCAAGCTCCAAAAATAGAATTCATATACAACATTTACAAGCCATCATGGCTCAAACATATACGCCCCATAACAATATTCATATACAAAATCATATGTTAAAATAATATCACGAGTGCGAGTGTAACAAAATGAGAGTGCTAAACACTAATGCAAGACCTAGACGACTTGTATTCCCGCCTAGCACTCCTTAACCTGCACAAAACCACTGAAAAACAAACCGGGTTCAGTCTATAAAAGACTGGTGGTATAAAACGGGCATAGTATATAAATATCGTAGAATTTAAACATATACATGCAAGCTATAAACCCGTATGAAGTTTTAGAAGATTTCTCAAGTGGGTGAGACAAAGAAAGACATCTACGGGTTTACAACTATCATATTCATTCATATTAAACATAAGGGTTCATGGCCCGGCGAGTGGGCATGCACAATCTCCAACCTTCTCCTCGTGTATTCATAATATAATTCATTGATTATCATACATATCTTTCGTGCACATACATATCATGATCAAATCATACATATACACCTTCTCCCTCCGGGTGGTGGACAGGTTTGCAAGACCCGGCCTCCGGGTGAGGTACATGAATCCTCAAAAGCCCGGTTAGCCTTTCCTCGTCAAAACTCCTGAACGAGGTCGGTTTCGCCGTAAATTTGGTTGGAACTAGTGTATGGGATCACCGTCGGCCCTTGCCTCCCCGGATCGCCACATACACTAAGTCCCTGGGCCCGTGAACATAACATAATCTCGCCAAAATCATTTGCATTCATATGCATTTACCGAGCGTCTAATTGGTTCATTTTGAGTCTAAGTTCGTCGGTTGTTGTTTGTTTTATTCTTAGGTCCGTTTGGTTGTTGAGGAGGCGGTTCCTTTCATTCGATGTTGTCGACAAGGTGAGGTTTCTTTCTTTTAGTTATTACGACCTACAACCCTTGATGTGATTTAAGCCCGCATGCGACCTATGTATAAGTATTAGATATGTGTTTGATACGTATTTTGTGGGTTTTCGGCCCTTTTGTTATGAAATATTTGAAAACGTTTTTATGTATATGTAAGACTTATTTTCGTTTTGTTTGTTTTAAAAAAGGGTTGGTGTGAGTATGTTTTGAAAACGCGAGTTATGTTATGAAACTATGATGAAATTATGACTTATGAATTATGAATTATGAACAGGCCCGGAGATTCGTGTGAAGGAGACCCGGGACGGTGTGGGCCGTCGGGTAATCCCTAGCATGGTCTCCAACTTAAGGATCAACCCCGAACCCACTAGGAGGATTGGTGGGGGAAGGAGTCCTCAGGCGTGAGCGTCATGAAACTCACGACCCATACTGTATGCCGATGGTCAGGGTGGCGCCACCCTGCCATCACCCGGAGAAGAGGTATGTATGTATGATTCTTCGAACCTTGGGAACTCTTTTAAGAGCTGTGTTTAAAACATATTCAAAGAATTGGGTTGAGTGTATTCCATTTGTTGAATTTGCATATAACCGTTCAATACATTCTTCTACTTCTTTCTCACCCTTTGAGCTTGTTTATGGTTTTAATCCCTTAACTCCTTTAGATTTGCTTCCTTTACCTATGAATGAACTTGTAAGCTTAGATGGCAAGGAGAAAGCTGAACTTGTGAAGAAAATGCATGAGGATGCTCGGCTTCACATTCTCAAAAGAAACAACCAAGCTATGATTCAAGCCAACAAGGGACAAAAGAAAGTTATTTTCAAGGAAGGAGACTTGGTTTGGGTTCACTTTAGGAAAGAGAGATTCAATCATCAGCGAAAGTGCAAACTTGACCCACGGGGGGACGGACCATTCAAAGTGTTGAAAAGGATCAATGATAATGCTTACAAAATTGATCTCCCGGATACGTATAGTGTAAGTTCCACCTTTAATGTTGCTGATTTATCTCCCTCTCATGCAGATTCAGATTCGGGGACGAATCCTTTTCAAGAAGGGGGGAATGATGTGAATCATGATGAACCGCGGCCATATCTTGTCCCAAATGAAGAGCTGGACCGATCCACAACTCAAGAAGATAGCATACAAAAGGAACAAAGTTATGGTGGTCCAATTACAAGAGCTCGGACCAAAATTATCCAAGAGGAAGTTGGAAATCTCTTAAACCAATTTGCTCAAACTGGACTCCAACCTTCAAGATGGGCTGCTGAACCAAATTCAGAATACTTCAATGTTTTTATGTCCAATTCCTAAAGTCCAAAGTGTGGAAATGATGTAATTCGGCCCTAAGCCTATTATAGTATTATTTGGGCCTTTATTTTATCATTATTTAGCTGCATATTAGTTTATTTAAGCCCACTTTTGTAAGCCTGCATGGCAAGTGGCGGGAATAGCTTGTGTCCTTTAGTATTCTAGTGTCTCTTAGGTTTCCATGCATGCATCTTTATATTCAGCATTGTAACTTGTTTTTCTTTCAATCAAGAAGTAAAATTATTGAATTTTCATTCAAGTGAGATTTTTCTCTCAAGTTCTTTGCTGAACGACATTAGGGTTTCAAACCCCTTTCCCGGATAACGTTATTTCTCGACTCCTTATAGTCGACGGGGTGCGTTACTTACAATCTGATAGTGTTGGTTCTTTGCTCAATATAGCAAACGGGTCACACTCCTCTTATTTTCAACCTTGAATTGGACGATCAGATTCAAGAACTCCAAGTATTGATATAGGGTTTCACGGCAAGTACGTGGAGTTCGTATCATGGATCTTCTCTGTAATTATGTGAAAGTATACACATACTTCTATTATTTTCAAGATTATGAACACCCTTTTTTTATATTATAAGGATTTAGTCAAAAATGAAATGGAAGATGTAATTATAGGGTAGAAATAAAGGTGTTGGATTGCCGAATTTTGTACTGTTGTTTCATCTCCTGTTTAACTCATCCACACACTGGGACCAAAAAAAAAAAAAAACTCATCCACACAATCTTAATTTCATGTTTTGGGGTGTTTAGAACTCATTCCCGTCGAGTTCGAAGTGGCTGTCAAATTTTTTTTAAGTTCTGGGCAGAATCCACTAGGGTGGATTTTTGCTGTGTAAAAATCCATGGGGGTGGATTTCAGGCAGTAGCTTCTGGACCAAATCCGCGAGGGTGGATTTTTTTGTGAAGGAAAATCCACGGGGGTGGATTGTCCCCAGCCTTGTTTTCTTGACTCGTTTCGCTTGTTTTGACTCTTGTATGTCCTTTTCTTGTTTCTATAATACCTTTAATGAGTTGTGGCCGTATTAGATGTGGTGGAACTTCTTGCATATCACTTGTTATGATTTTATTGCCTTGATCAAGTTTAAGTTGTGACATTTTGCTAAGTTATGCATTTACTTGAACTTGTATGACTTCCTACGTTATGTGTGACCTTGACATGCTATACATGCTCATGATTGATCCTCACATTTCATTAAGTGCATGATATGACTCCATAAGCATACATAACTCTCATAAGTGACTTGTTACTTAAGCCGTGCGTTGTTTACTTAGTGTGGGTCGAGTCTCACCTTTGTTAGTACGTTTGTCTTGTTAGGTGGTGCGTCTCCAGCCGAGTAGTTCGTTGCTCATGGTCGACCTTTGACTTCTTGGTAAAGGTGGAGGAGTTATATACTAATGAAACAATTTCAAAACTATGGACACCTATAGCCTTTCATGTTTATTGGTTTTAAACTCCCGTTTTGAAAATGTATATTTAGGCTTTGTAAGCCAAGTTTTGTGAGCTATTGTCGTATATTGGATATTCGCTTATGGAAAACGGTTTACAAGTAAAACTTGAAGTTTTGGTATATGGGATAGATTCCCAAAATGGTTTTGAGACTTCCGTTCGAATATTATGTATGTGTGAGTTGTGTAGCGAGGTTATGTATACCTTGCAAGGAGGCTTACTTGGTTCTTTTGATAGCGCTCGGGGCGGAGTAAGTGGTAAGACCTGGAATGCAAGGGCGGACGGTTAAACCCTTACGAAGTACCCACTTTTGGACAAGTTTGCTAAGACTCCGAGGAGGTTTCGGGGTTAAGGTAAGCTTGGGGGAAGGTCGGTTTCATGGACCCACTTCTCCATGGTTCTTTTGCGATGTTCGGGGGTTGTACACTCTCGACATCAACGGTGTAAGGATGGATTGGTTTGATTTCTTTTGGTTTGGGAAGTAAGGATGGAGTGCTCGTACTCGCCGAGCCGGTGTTTCGGTTCATGATTCGATTTTTATAAAACTTGCATTGTTTTCCAAAAGAATTCGGATCATGAACATCTTTGATTTGAGCATGCATTGACCTCTTATATTTAAACTATGTAACCTTCTCCTCACCGGTTCCGTTTGAACTGACCTCCTTTACCTTTCGTGTCTGCAGGTCGCATTTTGGAGTCTTGCTAGGCGGGGTCTTGCTTTGAGAAGTGTGTAGAGTCTAGCTTGTACTCGTTGTGTCTTTACATACTTCATATTTATGTTGCTTATGTTTTGGATTTATGGATTTAGAATGTATGATGTTATTAGCCAACACTAGGATGATTTTACATTCCTTATTTTGAGCATTACATGCTGGACCGTGACGGTCATCTACTTGTTGAATATATATTGCTGTTAGACCTTGTTGAACGTATTTTAATTCGAGCTTCCGCATACTTGTGATTGTTTACGCGTTTTGTGAGTCTAGTACCGCGTAGCTAGGATATCCATTTGTCACTACTTGCTTCGTTCTTGGCGGGTATATGGATAGCAATTCTATATACAAGCTAGGACCGTAGCGCGGGATAGGCGTGGATGCCCTTGTAGAGGCATTACACCCCTATTTGGTTGGTATCAGAGCCGAAGGTTAAAAACCGGGCTCTTGAGTCGTCTTGAGTCGTCTAGGTTGTACGGCTTAGGGACAATGTGCTTTCGTGTTTATTTATTTTGCTTTTACATAAGATTTTTTGTTACTTATATCTCGTTAATTCTTGCTTTTAATTTATGTAATTTCATTTCTTACTTGATATTACGTGACATGAGCATATAACTAACCAACATGCATACATAATTGAATTGTGTAGGATGCCTCCACGTCGTCGTGACCGTTCTCCGGCTCGTGGAAATGAGCAAGATCCTCCGGGGAATAATCAGAATCCACATCCACCGCCGCCTCTACCTAATTCAGCGGATCTTAAGGCTCTTATGACTCAGTTTGTGCAAGCCGTGAATGCACAACAAGCCGCGCAAGCACCTCCTCCGGCACCTCCTCCACCACCGGTTCCGGTTGAGAGTGTTTATGACCAATTTAGTAGGGGCCGTCCACCTATATTTCCGGGCACTACGGATGATTTGAAAGCGGAGTATTGGATCACTACAATTGAGAGGATTTTCCGAGTTGTTACTTGTACCGAAACGGAGAAGGCTTTGTGTGCTATCGATCTTCTTCGTGATGAGGCTTATATTTGGTGGCGTAGCACTATATCCCGCCTTGGGGTTGGTGAAGATAATGTTACATGGGAGATGTTCGCTAGAGAGTTTCGGGCACATTACATCCCGAAGCAAGCAAGGAAGCGCCGTGAGAGGGAATTCATGAATTTAGAGCAAGGGAATATGTCCGTGACCGAGTACATTGCCGAGTTCAACCGATTGTCTCCGTATGCACCTCATATCACCGATGAGGAAGACCGCAAGTGCGAGAAATTTGTGGAAGGACTTCGTGGGGAGATTTCAAGATCTTTGGCTCCGGTGCACATTGATAATTGGGCCGATGCTACCGGGTTAGCTTTGAAAGTGGAAGCGGAAGAACAAAGGCTTGGAACTAAGAAGGGTGTTATGGGTTCCGGTTCGGGATTTAAGAGAACAACTCCACAATCGCTCTCTAAGTCACCAGAACCATCTTCTAGGGGTCGTTTTATGGGAAACAAGGGGAAAGGAAAGCAAACTCCGCAAGTGGTGAAGAGGCATGATCCATGTGAGCATTGTGGGAGTACTACACATGTTGGGGAGAATTGTTGGAAGAAGCATGGTAAATGCTTCAATTGTGGCAGCACTAAGCACTTGGTGAGGAATTGTGATCAACCTAGATTTCATGGTTCGGGTAATGAGGCAAGGCCCGTGGCACATGCACGTGCTTATGCTTTGGATGGAGAGCAAGAGAATGTCGAGATCGACCCTACCGCCGTGGTGGAAGGTACAGTCCATATACATGACATTCCCATACATGCATTATATGATCCGGGTGCATCTCATTCGTTTATTACTCCTTCTATGGCTACTATTTTAAATTTGCCTCTTGCGAGTGATTCTATGCTTTATATTGTGCGTTCTCCTTTGGGTGGTATGATTAGAACTGATTGCTTGTATCGTAATTGTCCGATGAGTAGTGAGGGACGCGTTTACCCGGCGAATTTGATTGCTATTCTGATGAAGAAGTACGACGTGATACTCAGTATGGATTGGTTGTATGCGCATCGGGCGAAGATGGACTGTTTTTGGAAGAAGGTTGAGTTGGGTACCGGTGTGATTACGGGTTCGAGCGTTCGTGGGAGTCTGTTTATTTGTTTGATGGAAGCTAAGAGGCTCATTCGGGATGGAGCTACCGGGTATGTATGTGGCATATGTGTTGAACCGGCCTAAATATCAAGTTAATCTTGAAGAGACTAAAGTGGCAAATGAGTTCCCCGATGTCTTTCCGGAAAGTTTGGGGACTTTGCCACCGGAAAGAGAGATCGAATTCGTCATTGATCTATTCCAAGAGGCCGAGCCATTTTCGAAGATGCCGTATAGAATGGCTCCCACCGAACTCAAGGAACTTAAAACTCAACTAGACGAGTTATTGGTGTGTGGGTTTGTACAGCCGAGTACTTCGCCTTGGGGTGCTCCGGTGTTGTTCGTGAAGAAGAAAGATGGGACACTCCGTATGTGCATAGACTATCGGGAGTTGAATAGGATGACGGTGAAGAACAAGTATCCCCTCCCGCACATCGAAGAGTTGTTCGATTTGTTGCAAGGTTCGAAGGTATATTCGAAGCTCGATCTCCGATAAGGTTACTATCAGTTAAGGATTAAGGAGTCGGATATACCGAAGACGGGCTTTAACACGAGATACGGACACTATGAGTTCGTTGTAATGCCCTTCGGACTAACCAACGCACCCACAGCTTTTATGGATTTAATGCACCGTGTTTTCAAGGAGTTCTTGGACAAGTTCGTTGTTATATTCATTGATGACATCTTGGATTTCTCTAAGTCGGTTGAGGAACACGCTCTACATCTTCGTTTGGTACTTGAGAAGCTACGTGAACACAAGTTGTATGCTAAGTTTAGCAAATGTGATTTTTGGATGGATCGGGTATCATTTTTGGGACATATTATTTTCGGTGATGGGATTTCAGTGGATCCTTCTAAGATAGAAACAGTTTCTCTTTGGGAGCAACCGAAGAATGTGTCGGAAGTAAGGAGTTTTCTTGGCTTAGCAGGTTAATACCGCCGATTCATCAAGGATTTTTCTAAGATTGCCGCACCTCTCACGCGATTAACTAAGAAGGAAACAAAGTTTGTGTGGGATGAAGCTTGTGAAGAGAGCTTCCGTGTGCTTAAGGAGAAATTGACAACGGCTCCGGTGTTGGCTCTACCGGAAGGTTTGGATGGGTTTTCAGTTTTTACCGATGCATCCAAGGAAGGGTTGGGATGCGTGCTTATGTAAAATGGTTGGGTGATTGCTTATGCTTCGAGGAAATTGAAGGAGCAAGAGCAGAATTACCCAACATATGATCTTCAGTTGGCCGCGGTGATATTTGCCTTAGCGAAATGGCGACACTATCTCTATGGGATTAGGTTTGAGGTATTTACCGACCACAAGAGTCTCCGTTACTTGTTCACGCAGAAGGAATTGAACATGAGACAACGACGGTGGATGGAATTCTTGGAAGATTACGATTGTGTCATACAATATCATCCGGGGAAGGCAAATGTAGTTGCGGATGCATTGAGTCGGAAAGCGAAGATTGCTAATCTTGTCATCTTGAGGTTGATTCCGGTAAGGGTGAAACCGAGATCCTTGTTTCGTAATCGAGGTTGGCTAAATCACTATAAGGCCGGATTTGAGGCAAAGGATCCTAGATGCTCAATCAAGGGATGAGTGCATTCAAAGACAAGTGATTCGAGCAAAGGTTAATCCGAGGTCTAAGTTTGGATTTGATGATTTGGGGATCTTTAGGTACAAGGGCTGAGGATGTATACCGGATGGATTGCAAAGGTTAGTGCTTGAAGAAGCACATAGGACCATTTATACGATGCATCCGGGTGGCAACAAGATGTACCGGGATCTTAAAAAGTACTTTTGGTGGCATGGAATGAAACGAGATGTGGCTAATTTCATTAAGAGATGTGTAATTTGTCAACAGGTTAAGACCGAACATCAATTACCGACGGGAAAGTTACAACCGATACCAATTCCCGAGTGGAAATGGGAACAAGTCACCATAGATTTCGTGACCGGGCTTCCGAGAGTTCGAAAGGGATTTGATGGGATTTGGGTTGTCGTGGATCGTCTCACAAAATCTGCGCACTTTCTACCGATTCGATCAACCGATAAAGTGGAGAAATTAGCGGAGTTGTATCACCAAGAAATTATGAGATTGCATGGGATACCCGATAGTGTCATTTCGGATAGAGACGTTTCACTTCTAAGTTGTGGAAGGTTCTTAACAGATTATGGGGTACGAAGTTGAGTTTTAGTACCGCATTCCACCTGCAAACCGATGGACAATCCGAACGGGTGATTAAGTTTCTTGTGGATTTACTAAGGGCTTGTGTAATGGATTTTTCGGTTGAGTGGGATAAACAATTGACTTTGATCGAATTCGCCTACAATAATAGTTACCAATCTTCGATCAAGATGGCACCGTACGAAGCTTTGTATGGCCGTAAGTGTAGGTCTCCTCTTTATTGGGATCTTGAGGAATGGAGATGGACCGAGGAAAACGGTTTGGAAAGAGGAACCGAGCCCGATTTGATTAAGGGAGCAATTGAGAAAGTGGAAAAGATTAAGCAACACATGAAAGCGGCACAAGACTGGCAAAAGAGTTATGCCGACCGGAGAAGGAAAGATTTGAAATTTGAAGTGGGTGACCGAGTTTTCTTGAAGGCAATACCGAGAAAGGGTTTCTCATGAATTGGAAAGGGTGGTAAGTTGAATCCGAGGTTCATTGGTCCGTTTGAGATTGTGGAACGTATTGGGGAAGTTGCTTATCGGTTGGATTTGCCTCCGAATCTCACGGGAATCCATAACGTGTTTCATGTGTCACAATTGAGAAGGTATTTCCGGGATGAGATGGAAACTATGCCGGCTGAAGAGGTACAATTGGAATCAGATTTGACATTTAAGCAACGACCAGTGAAGATCTTGGATAGGAAGGTCCAAGAGTTGAGGAATCGACAAATTCCGTTCGTTAAGGTACTTTGGAGAGATCTTAAGTCCGAAGAAGGTATTGGGAAACGGAAGACAAGATGCGAAGTTTTCACCCTGAGTTATTTTCCAATAGTGTATCTGGGGGCCAGATTTCTTTAAGGAGGGGAGGTTGTGACACCCCGTTTCTCGATTAAGGTAAGCTTGTTACGAGAGTGAACTATTTACTTTTCTTTGCATGAATTATGTGAATAATATGCCTTAATTGACCGTTATGCTTGAACTTACGTGGAATATATGATTTGTATGAAATACGTGACTAATTGATGTGTTAATTATGTGCTCGTATTGTTCTTATTGAGCTTTGATAGCATGCTTTATGCTTAAACAAAACAATGTGCTTATTTGGACATTGAAGCATAATTTAGGGAGTAAAAGGTAAATTTATTTTTCCAAGCCTGAAACTGGATAGAACTTAATGAAATTGAGTAGATAATTCGATTATGAGTTCGTGGGTTTTTGAATCGCTCGATTTGGAGTTCGGATGAAGAACTTATGGCCATTCTACGAAAAGTCAACCTTTTTATAAGACTTATGACCCAATTTCGAAATTACCCAATTTGAGACCCAATTTCTCTTATAATCTGACCCGTATGACACGCTCCATGACCCTAATAGCTGACCCAAATAACCAATTCAGAATTTTTAAACACTAACACTCATTTGATGTTATTTCATAAGAGATTCAAGCAAACTCTCTCAAGACTATTCATCTTCTCTCAAGAACACCCAAAAACCTTAAATCCATTTTCAAGAGACAAGAGAGGAGATTGAAGCTAGAGATTCAAGACTCAAGACCAAGCTATTCTCTTCGATTCTCAGCTCCTAAGGTAATGTTTTGTGTAAATGCTTGGGTTATGCTTTGAGCTTGAAGTTCTTTGTAGAAGCATGAACTAGGGTTGAATTTTATGAGTTTAGTCCATCTTTTCTTGATGAATTCGTGTTCTAAATATGCTATTTGGACCCTAGAAACATGTTTAGGTTGGATTCCATCTATTCTCTTGATTTCACCATTTTTGAGTTTTTGAAGATTTGAAGAAATTCTTGCATGTCTAAGATTTATTTGATTTCTTGCAATCTTGGTGTTGTAGAATGATTATGCTTGAGTTTTTATGAGGTTTGGAATCAATTTTAGTTGAATTCATGTTAGGATTAGAGATTCACCATTGAAGAGCATGCTTGAACTATGAAGCTTTTATGCATATATGTAATTCTTGCTTAAATGATTTCATTCTTGGATTTTATGCTTATATTATGTTCTTATATGATGTATGAATGTTTTATGATGCTTAATTGAGGTTTTGGAATCTTAATTTCATGCTTTGGGGTGTTTAGAACTCATTCTCGTCGAGTTCGAAGTGGCTGTCACGTTTTTTTTAAGTTTTGGGCAGAATCCACTAGGGTGGATTTTTGCTGTGTAAAAATCCATGGGGGTGGATTTCAGGCAGTAGCTTCTGGACCAAATCCGCGAGGGTGGATTTTTTTGTGAAGGAAAATCCACGGGGGTGGATTGTCCCCAGCCTTGTTTTCTTGACTCGTTTCTCTTGTTTTGACTCTTGTATATCCTTTTCTTTTTTCTATAATACCTTTAATTAGTTGTGGCCGTATTATACGTGGTGGAACTTCTTGCATATCACTTGTTATGATTTTATTGCCTTGATCAAGTTTAAGTTGTCACATTTTGCTAAGTTATGCATTTACTTGAACTTGTATGACTTCCTACGTTATGTGTGACCTTGACATGCTATACATGCTCATGATTGATCCTCACATTTCATTAAGTGCATGATATGACTCCATAAGCATACATAACTCTCATAAGTGACTTGTTACTTAAGCCGTGCGTCGTTTACTGAGTGTGGGTCGAGTCTCACCTTTGTTAGTACGTTTGTCTTGTTAGGTGGTGCGTCTCCGGCCGAGTAGTTCGTTGCTCATGGTCGACCTTTGACTTCTTGGTAAAGGTGAGGAGTTATATACTTATGAAACGATTTCAAAACTGTGGACACCTATAGCCTTTCATGTTTATTGGTTTTGAACTCCCGTTTTAAAAATGTATATTTAGGCTTTATAAGCCAAGTTTTGTGAGCTATGGTCGTATATTGGATATTCGCTTATGGATAACGGTTTACAAGTAAAACTTGAAGTTTTGGTATATGGGATAGATACCCAAAATGGTTTTGAGACTTCCGTTCGAATATTATGTATGAGTGAGTTGTGTAGCGAGGTTATGTATACCTTGCAAGGACGCTTACTTGGTACTTTTGATAGCGCTCGGGGCGGAGTAAGTGGTAAGACCTGGAACGCAAGGGCGGACGGTTAAACCCTTACGAAGTACCCACTTTTGGACAAGTTTACTAAGACTCCGAAGAGGTTTCGGGGTTAAGGTAAGCTTGGGGGAAGGTCGGTTTCATGGACCCACTTCTCCATAGTTCTTTTGCGATGTTCGGGGGTTGTACACTCTCGACATCAACGGTGTAAGGATGGATTGGTTTGATTTCTTTTGGTTTGGGTAGTAAGGATGGAGTGCTCGTACTCGCCGAGCCGGTGCTTCGGTTCATGATTCGATTTTTATAAAACTTGCATTGTTTTCCAAAA
The DNA here is from genome assembly GCA_037501455.1 of Lantana camara. Classification (NCBI taxonomy): domain Eukaryota; kingdom Viridiplantae; phylum Streptophyta; class Magnoliopsida; order Lamiales; family Verbenaceae; genus Lantana; species Lantana camara. The sequence goes on from CM074858.1 coordinate 60,363,010, forward strand.
GAATTCGGATCATGAACATCTTTGATTTGAGCATGCATTGACCTCTTATATTTAAACTATGTAACCTTCTCCTCACCGGTTCCGTTTGAACTGACCTCCTTTACCTTTCGTGTCCGCAGGGCGCGTTTTGGAGTCTTGCTAGGCGGGGTCTTGCTTTGAGAAGTGTGTAGAGTCTAGCTTGTACTCGTTGTGTCTTTACATACTTCATATTTATGTCGCTTATGTTTTGGATTTATGGATTTAGAATGTATGATGTTATTATGCTAGTTTGGACCGTGTTGGTCACTAGGATGATTTTACATTCCGTATTTTGAGCATTACATGCTGGACCGTGACGGTCATCTACTTGTTGAATATATATTGCTCTTAGACCTTGTTGAATGTATTTTAATTCGAGCTTCCGCATACTTGTGATTGTTTACGCGCTTTGTGAGTCTAGTACCGCCTAACTAGGATGTCCGTTTGTCACTGCTTGCTTCGTTCTTGGCACCCATATGGATAGCAATTCTATATACAAGCTAGGACCGTAGCGCAGGATAGGCATGGATGCCCTTGTAGGGGCGTTACACCCCTATTTGGTTGGTATCAGAGCCGAAGTTTGAAAATCGGGCTCTTGAGTCGTCTAGGTTGTACGGCTTAGGGACAATGTGCTTTCGTGTTTATTTATTTTGCTTTTACATAAGACTTTATGGTACTTATATCTAGTTAATTCTTGCTTTTAATTTATGTAATTTCATTTCTTACTTGATATTACGTGACATGAGCATATAACTAACCAACATGCATACATGATTGAATTGTGTAGGATGCCTCCACATCGTCGTGACCGTTCTCCGGCTCGTGGAAACGAGCAAGATCCTCCGGGGAATAATCAGAATCCACCTCCACCGCCGCCTCTACCTAATGCAACGGATCTTATGGCTCTTATGACTCAGTTTGTGCAAGCCGTGAATGCACAACAAGCCGCGCAAGCACCTCCTCCGGCACCTCCTCCACCACCGGTTCCAGTTGAGAGTGTTTATGACCGATTTAGTAGGTGTCGTCCACCTATATTTCCGGGCACTACGGATGATTTGAAAGCAGAGTATTGGATCACTACCATTGAGAGGATTTTCCGGGTTGTTACATATACCAAAACGGAGAAGGCTTTGTGTGGTATCGATCTTCTTCGTGATGAGGCTTATAATTGGTGGCGTAGCACTATATCCCGCCTTGGGTTGGTGAAGATAATTACATGGGAGATGTTCGCTAGAGAGTTTCAGGCACATTACATCCCGAATCAAGCAAGGAAGCGCCGTGAGAGGGAATTCATGAATTTGGAGCAAGGGAATATGTCCGTGACCGAGTACATTGCCGAGTTCAACCGATTGTCTCCGTATGCACCTCATATCACTGATGAGGAAGACCGCAAGTGCGAGAAATTTGTGGAAGGACTTCGTGGGGAGATTTCAAGATCTTTGGCTCCGATGCACATTGATAATTGGGCCGATGCTACCGGGTTAGCTTTGAAAGTGTAAGCGGAAGAACAAAGGCTTGGAACTAAGATGGGTGTTATGGGTTCCGGTTCGGGATTTAAGAGAACAACTCCAAAATCGTTCTCTAAGTCACCACAACCATCTTCTAGGGGTCGTTTTATGGGAAACAAGGGGAAAGGAAAGCAAACTCCGCATGTGGTGAAGAGGCATGATCCATGTGAGCATTGTTAGAGTACTACACATGTTGGGGAGAATTGTTGGAAGAAGCATGGTAAATGCTTCAATTGTGGCAGCACTAAGCACTTGGTGAGGAATTGTTATCAACCTAGATTTTATAGTTCGGGTAATGAGGCAAGGCCCGTGGCACATGCACGTGCTTATGCTTTGGATAGAGAGCAAGAGAATACCGAGATCGACCCTACCTGTAGCACCCCGCACGTGAGGCACCACATCCCCCGTACTATGGCTCAACACGAGTAACTAAACGGTAAATCCGCACCCGTATCCAACTATAGCGAACGAGAGACAAACAGAAAAACCCTCCTAAGCTAGGCGGAACTTAGACCCTGCAAATATAATTAATCAACAAGACATAATGCAACGGATAACTAAATCCAAACACATGCATTGGCCACGGGCCTGCAGAAATTAAACACTCGAACCACAGGTAAACTTGGGCTCCTCAGGCCTATTTAATTCATATCAAAGCCCGGCAAGGCAATTCAATAACAATTACATAAAGATTCAAGTTCATAATATTACAGAATCAAATCATGCATAATTTAAATACATATGCGAGTGCAGAGACTCTCCTAACTTAACTTGACCAACTCAAAGACTCCACACAACTCCGCTTAGCTCGAAACTCCAAAGCCAAACCTGCGCACTAAAAGGTTGGGGAGGGAGAGGGTCAGTCTCTAGAAGACTGAGTGAGCAGGAGCGATATTCGTATATATAAAACATGCACATACAAGTCATAAGTCCCCGAGCAAGGTTTTATTTAAAATTAGTTCCCAAAAAGGGCAAGAAAAAGGTTAAGCAATGCTCGAACTTTACAACTAATCATATTAAATTTATTAAGTTTATAATTCATACATAGCATAGCGGCTCGGCGAGTGCGCGTGCATTATCTCCAACCAAACTCCGACAGTGTACGACAAATATCATTAATACATTAAATAGGTGATCATGCAATATATCATAATACACTCAGATGATATATCATATCATAAGACATATTCCTTTGGGCAATCCGTGTCCCGGCCTTCCCGCACGGTGCAAATCAATCATAACATACTCATAATCATAAAAGAAGTTCCAACCTTCTTCCTCCGGGTGGTGGACGGGATTTCAAGGCTCGGCCACCTAATCATATCAATGTGGCTATGAGGTTCATGAGTCCTCAAAGCCCGGTTAGCGTTTTCTCTTCAAAACCTCCTTGACGAGGTCCGTTTCGCCGTTAAACATAAATGGAATCTGCACATGGGATCACCGTCGGCCCTTGCCTCCTCGGATAGCCACATGTACTAAATTCCTGGGCCCGTGAACATAACATACATGCATAATCTCGCCAAAACATTTCAATTCATAAGAAACATAACATATTCCATAATTCATTTGGAAAAGGGTTTACTTGATCAATATTTACTCGATGACTCTACTTTAAAAGTAACATATATATATATATATATATATATGTATATAAGGTTTTGGCCAGACTTATCACATAAGGTTGTAGGGTTTAGTATGTAACTAGAACGAAAACACCCTCACCTGGAACATGGCGATACAAGGATACGGGTTACCGAGTGCCTAGTTGATCAAGATTTCTCCACCCTGGAGATAAACTGTACAAAAGACAACGTAACGTGTTCGTGAGACTCAAGACTCCAAATGAACCATATAAGTCGCACGGCATGCAATGAACATGATATGAATGCGATGATATTATGTCATAAAAATGTTCATGTGCACTATTAAGGAATTTAAGGCATATAAATAAGACATTCGTTCATTCATGTCATTCAAATTCAAAAATTCACAATTCATATCAATTTAATCTAAGAATTCATATAATAACCATAGCACGTATTATTTCACGTTTACAATTAGAAATTAGCAAGTAAACATATTCAAATAATAATTGGCAATTTAAATACGTGAATTAGAATTCACTTAAATTCTAAAATTAAAATAAATCAAATAACACTTAAAATATATAATAAATATATCGTAACTATATAATAAATATATATATACCCATATATGCATGTAAATTAAATATAAACAACATACATGCAATCACCCATTAACAACAGTCATGCATGCAATACTTCATGCATAATATATATACTAAATATATATATTACATACATAAATCTATGTATTATATATATTATGTATGCACACACACAATACACACGGCTCACGCACACACCCATGCATGCACGACACACACACACTGTAGCACCCCTACACGTGGGGTTGCCACACCCCCGCACTACAGGCCGATCCACACACGAAATGGATAGTCCGTACATGAATCAACCTGCAGCGAACGGGTGACAAAAAAATAAAGCAAAAAGCTAGGTGGGACTAACTTAACATTCAGCAGAAAATAAAGCGGAAGCTTAACATTATCAGTTTGTTATATAACCAATACCCGAAAGCTCAGTATATCAATACATTATCATTTCTTATAATTTACATGCAAAAGTCTCCAATTGTTAACCATAACCATAATGTACTATCTCTGGAAATATCAATATCAATATCATGAAATGTATGAAGTGCTAGACTCAGCTGGGTGACTTGACACGATACTAACTCCCGCCTAGCACACGACCGCTACAACCTGAAAGGTGGGGTGTCAGTCTACGAAAGACTGAGTGAAGCTTAATTACATTAGTGCAACTAACCTGCAAGTTATAACTATCAACATCAATCAATTTATAAACTAATATGTAAACATAAAATTCAATGGCACACGTATCAGTTTCATGAACTCCGTCATTCCAATAACTCCATCACTCCAATAATCTCATCACACCAATACTCCATCACTCCAATACACTACATCAATCCATGAACTACATCACTCCAAAACGGGAAGGTTGCTAGCCTTCACCATTCATGATAACACGGTAACACGATCATGGTTCAATCACGGTAACATGGTACACGATTTGTAACAGGATATACAGTTTGGCCTGAAATCCTTGTAGGGTTGTACGAGTTCCCTGCAATTAACAATTAAACCTCACCTTTACTGACAAAATACAAGTAGGACACGGCCTACGGAGCTCGCTTCTCGTCCTGGGAATGCTGGTCTGTGCAAGATAGACATGTGTACGTGAGACACGACCCGGATGAATCATTTAAGACGCACGGCAAAGTCATAATCAACAAAGTCATTCAATAACACTTAAGGAATGTCAAGTAGAAGCATCATTATCAATTAAACAAGTATTTATATCATATAATTCACATATGGGAGCCAAGAGAGTGAAAGGAAAGCAATAAGAAGGGTTTTGGTGAAGTTTGGCCAAAACCGACAATTCCCGAAAATGCACATGTTGTGGAAAAATAGGAATATCTAAAGTTCTAGAAATTGGAATTAGGTTTTGTTTGTTGGGAATGAAACTAGACAAGTAGACCTTTAAAATGGTATATGGCTCATTTTCTAGTTCAAAGCGAGGAGAAAATGGCGTAAGCTTGAAGTTGGATGATTGCAGTTTGTCGGTAACACAGCGACACCAAAAAGAATTGATTATATCTCACAAATGGGAAAAGATATTCAGGTGATTCCAATTTTAGGTTATTCTAGACTTCAAGATCTTTCCAACTCATTAAAAATCAGGTCATTTGGAGTTCGGATGAGGGAGTACCCGGCCGGGTAAAATTCAAGGGAAAAGTTCCCCGACCGGGTAAGCAATGCAGAAGCTTTTCGGGGGAAAACTACCCGCCCGGGTACTTTTTATGCACAAAAAGTACCCGGCCGGGTACTGTTCCAGGGGTGGAAAAAGGCTCAAAACAGGGGTAGCTTCGGGGAAGGAAGAAAAGGGATGAAACCCCAAAGCAAACTCAACCAAAATGCTCCAAAATAATCATATAACATGTATATAAGTCATATATATCAATTAGGCATCATATACTCCATGGAAACATGCTTTGATTCATACGATTTAATCCAACAACCCATATATGATCATGATCCTTCTCACTCAAACTCAAGAATTATGCATGAAATTCAAGTTGCTAGCTCATGATCACGCTTCTACTAGCTCAAATCTAAGTTATCAATGCAACAATCATAACCTTAGCTCCACTTATGAAATTCAAGAATCAACCATAATCTCATCTATACCTTGAAATGGAGGAAAGAATGAAGATGTGATGATGATGATGAAGATGCTCCCAAATATGCAAGTTCCCTTTTGAAATCAATCTTGAAAGATGATGAAATCTCTTTCTTCCTTCATGGTATTTTGATCGGTATATGGTGTGTGTGTGTGAAGAAATTGGATGAATATAGAATGAAATGGAATGGAATGGAAGAGATGGGATGATATTTACAAAAGTCTTCCAAGAATGTGCATGACTCATCAATTTTTGCACTTAAGTCCCTCAAAACTATAAGTTATGCAAGCAAGTTCCATTCCTACAAACTTACTCACTTTGGCCCAAGAAATATTTATGTAATTGTGTCCTCGAATTTCAAAGAATGATCATATAAGGACAATTTGGCAATTCAATCACATTCGGCAATCATTCCACGTAACAAGTATTTTCAAGTTATACAATAATTTCCAATTCGATATAAATTCATATAATTGCATGAACATAAGTTACATATAATATTAGGAAGATTAATATAATATCACATAACACATGAATGGAAAAATTGGGGCGTTACACACACAATATATATATATATATATATATATATATATATATATATATATATATATATACAGCAACACACATGCATGCAACTCTACCCTACTCTCACAACCAACTCTGCACATAAACTCACGCACACCCCTGCACAAATGATGAACAGCAGCAGCACATTCAAGTCCCTTCCAAGCATACAACCAAACTAAATATATATATATATACACAGCCAAACAAAGGAGAAAAAGAGCAGCAATGCAGCAAAGAAAGGAAAGAAAAAGAAGAAGAAAGAAGCAGCAGAAGGAAAAAGGGAAGAAACAGAGGCAGGGCGCGGCAGCTACCCGCCCGGGTAGCCATTCCTTCCCCAAACTCCCCGGCCGGGTAGACGGTACAGAAAGCTTCTGCAGCAGGAGTACCCGGCCGGGTACTCTCCAAGAACAAACTCTTCCCACCCGGGGAGAGTGTTACAGTAGGAAACCAGCAGCAACAGCAGGCGGCAACGAAACGGGGGAGGAAAATGGGGGGTTCAAACCAAGCCAAAACATTCTTATAATTTGCATCCAACTCACGCCAACAATTAAGGTAAGAAGAGGCTACAAATGCTTAACAAATGGACCTGGGAAACAACCCCAAAACATGCCGCAACAACAAGAAAATAACAGCAGTTTCATACACAGAAAACAGGGGCAAAACTGAACGAAACAGGGCAAGACTTTCACATGCACAACCACCATCAATACAGCTGCAAATAAGATAAAAAGGAACAACATTTGACATCAAAACAAATCCTAAAAGCTAGCAGCAGTTCAGTACGTGAGGGAGGAAAGAAATCAGTTGAAGTTTATTCAATACATAACCATTTCATTAATGATATCTCAACCAACTCTTAACCACCAACCAATACAAGCATACTCAGTCATAAATGAGGGAAAAGGATCATATATGCTGCACCAAAACAAGTCAGAGGTCAAAGGAATTCAAGGAATCAACAAAACACCTTAAAACCTAACTATTCATTCAAATGCTCAAAACCCCATGAAATCCGACTCAAAATTAGGGATGAAAAGATCAAAATAACCAGAGATGCATGTATAACATAATACTAACTCACCTTGTTGATTGGATGAAAGTTGATAGAGATTTGAGCTCCAAAATCTCAAGGATTTGCACAGTGACGGGAAACTGGAATGCAGAAGCTTTGGCTGAATTTTCTGGCTTGTGTGAGGATTGGTTCGAACTGGGGCAGTTAAGGGATGATAGAGGGTTGAACTAGGGTTAAAAGGACTCCAACCATAGTTAATTTGGTTAAGAATTGAAAGAGTTATGTCCATTTTGGTGAAATGTGGTAGTTTTGGTGCCGTTTCGTTTTTCGGTTGGATTTCAGAGGTTCAAATGATTTCAGAAAAATATAAGGCTAAGTTTGTTAAACTCGAATCTTCGATACGAGTTCAACGAAGTTGACGGAACTCGAATCCGAGTTCCCGAGCTCAAGATATCACATACGGAACCAAGGGTGCGCTAATTGCTCGTTAGCCCCCGATTTGGTTCCACGAATCAAATTAAATTCGTTAACACGTCAAACGAGTTCGAAAACATAAACCGAGCATATAAACATGTTCATAACTCATAAATTTATGACATACTAAATTTCCACGACATTTCGATATCATTTCATATAAGAACGAAGCACAAATAGAACACTCATGCGCAAAACATTCATGAATTGATAACATTATAAATTAATTACTAAAATTTAAATTCCATTTTAAATAAATTTAAAGTCAACGAATAACATGTTAAAATTAATTAACAGAATTACAGATATAGTTAATTAACATTAAACCTTAATTAAGAATTTAAAATACTAAGTAACGAATTAAAATAAAATGAATTAAATTAAAATAATAACAGTTTATAATTTAAATTAAATATAAAACATTTATAAACAATTAATCATATAATTAAATAATTCAATTTACGCAATTTATAAACACATACAACATATTTAAACGAATGAAAAACCAGGGTGTTACAATCTCTCCCCCTTAAAAGAATCCGTCCTCGGATTCACTGCATGCCTAAAACAATCAATGAGAGATTCCCCATCTCTCACAAGCAATCAGGAGAGAGCCCCGTCTCTCGAGCAGCAATGAGAGAACCCCATCTCTCGCAAGTAAAGAGAGTACCCCGTCTCTCAAACAAAATAAGAGAATCCCCGTCTCTTAGAAACAACGAGAGCACCCCGTCTCTCAACCAAAATAAATCAAGGAAGTCTCCAATACTCCCAAGCAACACACGCAAAACCATAATTAAAATCACGCAAGACACCCCAAAGTAAGTAACAGATATCATCCACGTTGATTATCAATTACTCCAAGTAATTTAACTTGATAAGAAATCGGAGCACATAACAAAGAAATTATTTGAATTAAATTTGCAAGAATGTATGTATCATGGATGGTATAAGTACCGTTCACCGTAGTCGCGAAATTTAAAATTGTGAGTTGTCGTTGTCCAGTGTATGATCTGTCCCGAAGATAAACTCAGTGCTCAGCTTGTCTTTAACCTCTTCAGGATACCCTTGCAAAGCAATTAATAGCTCTTCTAAGGATTTTATTCGTTATTCCCTTCTGATTTGTACTGCTTCCAATCTCCTTCGACCCTTCACCATTTCCCATAATCTTCATTCAACCGACCAACTCTTTTTAATTAACCAAGCTTGACCTCCCCGAATACTATTAGATCATCCATCCCCGAAATTGGATTCATATCTATTTCCTTACCCAAATCAAAACCTAAGATACCATCAAAATACTACTCTTGGCTTCCTTAAAATTTTTGTTCTTGAACTTAATATATCATCCAAATCTTTCCTTATTCTTCCATTCAATTGACCCCTTCTTACTCTCTTTAAACCGTCAGGGTGAAATTTGGTATTCTGCTCCTGCAATTCTTTAATTGGAGATAGGATGTTCTTGATGATTCTTGAGATTTGATTTAGGTTTTCCAATGTTCCTCCTTGTCGGTTTTGTCTCTTCTCGAATCTCTTTCCAAACTTACTGAACCAACTTTATTGACAGTCCCCCTTCCTATGATAACTTAAATCGGTTCCCTCTTGACAACTCGACTAAGGAGTTTCCTTAGCTCCCTCATAACTCCCTTATTTCCAAGTCAAGCTGACCTATATAGAAATATTCGACAACTATCTTCTCTAGACCTTATGATAATCTTCAACCCGAATTTGGTGGCTCAATCCTCACTTTAAGATTTAACCTTTAAAGTCGTCTTATTTGCTCACCACCATTAGGATTTCCAGGTCTTCCTTAATTTTGCATCCCCGTTGTCGCTACTAACATATTTCTTCGATCCCCGCTTCCATCTTCCAATTTATCTCTAGGTCATGCTCTCCCCCTTAAAATTTCTGTCCTTACCTGTCGAACTCCCTTAATCCTTCTTTCATCGAAATTCTTAATGAATAATTTTCATTAGGGAGGATTTTAATCAAAATGGCAACCCAAAGGTTTTGCCTTTTAACTTCCCTTCCAATTCTCTTGGTGTCCAGAACCCCTTTCCTACTCTTGTCCGATCCGAAGACCCCGAAGCCAATTCTAGTCTCGCTTCTCCGTATGAATTCTCGTTTCCATCGACCTATCCCTTACTTGAAATTCTTTATTTTCCTGATGTCACCTTCCTTGTAACATACCATCCCATTATTTCTTTTCCTCTTAACTCCGAGGTAGCCCGATCGAAGAGATACTTGATAAGTGACATGAAAGAATTTTCTATCAATTAAACACTAGAATGCATGTCGGGTTAAAATGACGATGCATGTGGCACACTTACGACAATTAAATATGCAGCACATCAGGGCAACGAAATCAATTAGAAATGCACGCATGAATATAAGTAAAGAAAAATAAATAATTGATGTGAAGTATGATGCACGTGCTATGAATGTTTTGGAACCTGTCACCAGTGTGATAACTTGTTAGTTCGGTAGCTTTACTCGTTCCTCCAATCACGAGGTTACTTTGACTTGCTGATTATTCCTTATCTTTCCCACGGTCTTCAAATTTCCAATGAATCTTGGTGCATCACTTGCGTCTTCCACGATCCAAAATTGAAATTTCTCAGTCCCTGATTCCTTCGACATCCACTGAATTAACATTTAAATTCTCCCCGAGAATCACTCTTCAACTTTGCCCAAGTTCTCTCATACCAATGAACCCTATTTCTCATCATCACCGTGATCAAATTTCCCGTGCTTATCCGTTATAAGTGGAGATAAGTGAATTAAACTCGTTTTCCTATTGCTTCCACTTGAGCGTATGATTTCTTTCAAAAAGGTCTTTGCTTTTCTTTGCCGCTTCCATTTGTTGCTCCATATTTCCCATTTCAATCTCACAACACGACAATTCAGCTTGGATTTGAGAGAAAAGAACTCAAATCTTATCTATAGTATAGTCACCTTCCATGAATTTGTGTTTATCACCTTCTTGCCTTTCTTCAATCCCTTCTTGACTTGTCTTCCATCTTAATCGAAATCTAGGACACCCGAATCCGAACTCTTCTCAATCGTGGTTTCTACAACTCATGTTCTAATCAATAAGTTTATTCAGAACCCTTTCTTGATGCCCCTTGGTGTCAGACTCCCACTGGACCCCTTTTTATCTTGACTCTTCAATAATCCGAGCCCTGAACCAAAATACCTTCAAGATTCATTCCTTAAATGGAATGACCCAGTTAAATCCGATTATCGCGTCCTATGTAGGAGAGCAATATAAATAAATCTTCGGAGTCCAAGACATTCCTCGAATAGCTCTTATTCCATCAAATGTCCTTCTGCCCTGCATCTCCATAATGATCCTCCATTCTGACTCCTAGCCCTTAAATCTAACTCCATCTATGAGGGCCACGTATCCCGAATTCTCTATATTTTTCCCCCCGGTGATTCTTCCTATCTTCCAGGCCTCAGAAGAATTTGTAATAGATTGTTGTGATCATAGAACTTGGCCGTGGTTTGATATCATCTTCAAAACCTAGAAATCATAACTCATTTCGAGAGTATATGCATGGGATTAGTGCATGCTTATGGCACATATTCAACACTAAAGGCAAGGATCCATATAATAATGCAGCAGATAGTCCAACAAAATTCAAAAGGAAAGCCAAATTTCATGTTCAAGATCGATGCAATGGACACATTGTCATATAACCTAAGTCGTACGACCTAGACTGACTCAGACACGACTCGAGAACACCGGTTTTGCAACCGGGCTCTGATACCACTTAAGGATGTAGCACCCCGCACGTGAGGCACCACATCCCCGCACTATGGCTCAACACGAGTAACTAAATGGTAAATCCGCACCCGTATCCAACCATAGCGAACGAGAGACAAATAGAAAAACCCTCCTAAACTAGGCGGAACTTAGACCCTGCAAATATAACTAATCAACAAGACATAATGCAACGGAGAACTAAATCCAAACACATGCATTGGCCACGGGCCTGCAGAAATTAAACACTCGAACCACAGGCAGACTTGGGCTCCTCAGGCCTCTTTAATTCATATCAAAGCCCGACAAGGTAATTCAATAACAATTACATAAAGATTCAAGTTCATAATATTACAGAATCGAATTATGCATAATTTTAATACATATGCGAGTGCAGAGACTCTCCTAACTTAACTTGACCAACTCAAAGACTCCACACAACTCCGCCTAGCTCGAAACTCCAAAGCCAAACCTGCACACTAAAAGGTTGGGGAGGGAGAGGGTCAGTCTCTAGAAGACTGAATGAGCAGGAGCGATATACGTATATATAAAACATGCACATGCAAGTCATAAATCCCGAGCAAGGTTTTATTTAAAATTAGTTCCCAAAAAGGGCAAGAAAAAGGCTAAGCAATGCTCGAACTTTACAACTAATCATATTAAATTTATTAAGTTTATAATTCATACATAACATAGAGGCTCGGCGAGTGAGCGTGCATTATCTCCAACCAAACTCCGACCGTGTATGACAAATATCATTAATACATTAAATAGGTGATCATGCAATATATCATAATACACTCAGATCATGCAACACCCCAACGGAAAGGCGCCACATCCCCGCACTATGAGCCTGATCCACACATGAAATGAAATGTCCATGCATGAACCCAGCTCACAGCGAACGGGGACTCACTCACTCCTTAAGCAGGCGGGAACTAAACCTTCGCAACCAAATCAAAAGAACAAAGATAAATGCCAAAGGCGGAAGCATAGCATAAAATTTAGTACTAATTCAAGCCACATAAAGGCTTCAACTAGCACGCTAACCTATTCTCGAAAATTCGTGCATAACCTAATTCCATAATCATAATCATAGTCATACATTTATCCACTCTTGCAAATTCAATCAAATTACAAAATGCATATGAAATGACTCAAACTTAACCAATAGACTTGACAAACTTGGCTCCCCGCCTAGCACTCCAAACCTACAAAGAAACTAAAAACAAACTGGGTTCAGTCTATATGAGGCTGGTGGGTATAAAACGAGGCATACTAACATATACAACACTATTTAAACATTCACATGCAAGTTATAATCCCAAATGAGGTTTTAGAGCATTTCCCAAGTGGGTAAAATAAAGAAGTCATCAAAAGGGATTATAACGATCATTTTCATTCTTTAGGTCTTTTGTGGCCCGGCGAGTAGGGGTGTGATACGAACTCCACATACTTGCCGTGAAACCCTATACCAATACTTGGAGTTCTTGATTTTCGATCGTCCACTTCAAGGTTAAAAATAAGAGGAGTGTGACCCATTTGCTATATTGAGCAAAGAACCAACACTATCAGATTGTAAGTAACGCACCCCGTCGACTATAAGGAGTCGAGAAATAACGTTATCCGGGAAAGGGGTTTAAAACCCTAATGTCGTTCAGCAAAGAACTTGAGAGAAAATCTCACTTGAATGAAAATTCAATAATTTTACTTCTTGATTGAAAGAAAAACAAGTTACAATGCTGAATATAAAGATGCATGCATGGAAACCTAAGAGACACTAGAATACTAAAGTACACAAGCTATTCCCGCCACTTGCCATGAAGGCTTACAAAAGTGGGCTTAAATAAACTAATATGCAGCTAAATAATGATAAAATAAAGGCCCAAATAATACTATAATAGGCTTAGGGCCGAATTACATCATTTCCACACTTTGGACTTTAGGAATTAGACATAAAAACATTGAAGTATTCTGAATTTGGTTCAGCAGCCCATCTTGAAGGTTGGAGTCCAGTTTGAGCAAATTGGTTTAAGAGATTTCCAACTTCCTCTTGGATAATTTTGGCCCGAGCTCTTGTAATTGGACCACCATAACTTTGTTCCTTTTGTATGCTATCTTCTTGAGTTGTGGATCGGTCCAGCTCTTCATTTGGGACAAGATATGGCCGAAGTTCATCATGATTCACATCATTCCCCCCTTCTTGAAAAGGATTCGTCCCCGAATCTGAATCTGCATGAAAGGGAGATAAATCAGCAACATTAAAGGTGGAACTTACACTATACGTATCCGGGAGATCAATTTTGTAAGCATTATCATTGATCCTTTTCAACACTTTGAATGGTCCGTCCCCCCGTGGGTCAAGTTTGGACTTTCGCTGATGATTGAATCTCTCTTTCCTAAAGTGAACCCAAACCAAGTCTCCTTCCTTGAAAACAACATTCTTTCATCCCTTGTTGGCTTGAATCATAGCTTGGTTGTTTCTTTTGAGAATGTGAAGCCGAGCATCCTCATGCATTTTCTTCACAAGTTCAGCTTTCTCCTTGCCATCTAAGCTTACAAGTTCATTCATAGGTAAAGGAAGCAAATCTAAAGGGGTTAAGGGATTAAAACCATAAACAAGCTCAAAGGGTGAGAAAGAAGTAGAAGAATGTATTGAACGGTTATATGCAAATTCAACAAATGGAATACACTCAACCCAATTCTTTGAATATGTTTTAAATTCACTACTTCCGTTTGTCCATCCGTTTGAGGATGACAATTGGTGGAAAATAACAGTTTTGTTCCCAATTTTCCCCACGTACTCCACGTACTTGCCAAAAGTGACTTAAAAACTTCACATCTCGATCACTTACAATTGATTTTGGGATTCCATGAAGTCTTACTACTTCCCGAAAGAACAATCCAGCCATATGTGTTGCGTCATCAGTTTTATTACAAGGAATGAAATGTGCCATTTTAGAAAATCGATCAACAACAATAAAAATTGAATCCTTTCCATTTTGTGTTCTTGGCATTCCTAGCACAAAATCCATAGAAATATCAGTCCACGGATGCGTTGGAACAGGCAAGGGTGTGTAAAGGCCGTGAGGTTTAACTCGTGATTTAGCCTTTCTACAAGTTACGCATCTATGACAAGTCCGTTCAACATCCAGTTTCATATGAGGCCAAAAGAAATGTTCCTTAAGTATGCTCAAAGTTTTTAAAACACCAAAATGTCCCATTAATCCTCCCCCATGAGACTCACGGATTAGCAACTGACGCAAAGAACAATTTGGAATGCATAGCTTGTTTTCTCTAAACAAATAACCATCTTGAACATAAAATTTATCACAAGGCTTTTGTTCACAAGATGCAAATATTTCAGCAAAATCAGAATCACTCAAGTATAGTTCCTTAATATGATCAAATCCCATGAATTTAGCACTTAAGGTAGAGAGAAGAATGTACCTTCGTGATAAGGCATCAGCAACAACATTATCCTTACCTTGCTTGTACCGAATCACATAAGGAAACATCTCTATAAATTCAACCCAGCGAGCATGCCTTCTGTTCAAACTTCCTTGCCCCTTCAAATGTTTTAATGACTCATGATCCGTATGAATGATGAATTCTTTCGACCACAAGCAATGCTGCCACGTCTCTAAGGCCCTAATTAAGGCATAGAGCTCCTTGTCATAAGTAGAGTAGTTCAATGCAGCCCCATTGAGTTTCTCACTAAAGTATGCAATTGGTTTCTTCTCTTGCATGAGCACAGCACCTATACCAACACCCGAAGCATCACATTCGATTTCAAAAGCTTTAGAAAAATCCGATAAAAGTAAAAGAGGAGCTGAACTTAGCTTTGTTTTCAATGTTTGGAATGCCATTTCTTGAGCTTCTCCCCACTTAAATCCCATGCTTTTCTTGATGATTTCCGTTAAGGGGGCAGCTATGGTGCTGAAATTGGGCACGAATCTCCTATAGAACCCGGCCAAACCATGAAAACTCCTTACTTCCGTGATGGTCTTGGGTGTAGGCCACTCTTTGATTACCTTAACCTTTTCTTCATCTACCTCTATACCACCTGCACTTACAACAAATCCAAGGAACACGACTCTATCCATGCAAAAGCTACACTTCTTAAGATTAGCATATAACTTTTCATGCCTTAGTACCTCAAGTACTAACCTCAAATGCTCAATATGTTCATGTAAATTACGGCTAAAGATCAGTATATCATCAAAGTAAACCACTACGAATTTACCAATATAAGCACACAATACATGATTCATCAATCTCATGAAGGTACTAGGTGCGTTAGTTAAGCCAAAAGGCATTACTAACCACTCATACAATCCATGCTTAGTTTTAAAAGCTGTTTTCCATTCATCACCTTCTTGCATTCTTATTTGGTGATAGCCACTTTTCAAATCAATTTTAGTGATGATTGTAGAACCATGCAATTCATCAATCATATCATCAAGGCGAGGTATGGGATAACGATACTTTACCGTGATCTTGTTGACAGCCCTACAATCCACGCACATTCGCCAAGTACCATCCTTTTTTGGCACCAAAAGAACTGGAACAGCATATGGACTCATGCTCTCACGCACATATCCCTTTGCAAGCAACTCTTCAACTTGTTTTTGAAGCTCTTTTGTCTCTTGAGGGGTGCTTCGGTAAGCTGGTCGGTTTGGGATGGCACCCCGGGGATGAGGTCGATTTGATGTTCTATTCCTCGTATAGGAGGTAAACCGGGTGGTATTTCCTCCGGGAATACATCCTCAAACTCCCGCAAGAGAGAAGAAACAACACTAGGCAAGGGAGGGGTTTCATTAGATGAAAGAAATATGTTTTTATACATCATCATCATCACAAGCTTTTCTTTTTTTATCACCCCCTCAATCTCTTTTTCTTTTATAAAGAAACTCACTTTTTTTCTTTCTTTCTTTTCAACTAGTTTCTTTTCTCCCTCTTCTTTTCTGTTACGCTCTTTTTCTTTTTCCTTCTCCTTTTCTTTTTCATGCTCTTTTTCTTTTTCTTTTTCACATTCTTTCTCACTATTACAATCACTTTGTTTTGAAGAAGCTGAAATGGATTTCTTAATTTGGCACTGTTCTTCATACACTTGGCTTGGTGGTAAAGGTGCCAAGGTGATGTTTCGCCCATCTTTGGTAAAACTATATCGATTCTTGTAGCCATCATGAACTGTTCGTCTATCAAATTGCCATGGTCTTCCAAGCAATATATGGCCAGCTTGCATTGGTACGACATCACAAAGAACCTCGTCCATGTATTTGCCAATTGAAAAGGAGATAAGAACTTGTTTTGTTACCTTCATTTCACCATGTTCATTCAGCCATTGGAGCTTATAAGGTCTCGGGTGCTTCAAGGTTTTAAGGCCGAGCCTTTCCACCATCAATTTACTAGCCACGTTCACGCAACTCCCGCTGTCAATGATCAGCCCACACACTCGCTCCTTAACATGACACCGTGTGTAAAAGATGTTTTCCCTTTGTTGTTCATCTTTGTCCTCAAGAGCTTGGATGTGCAAAGCTCTTAGAACCACCAAACTTTGCCCCACAACCGCATGCTCAACATCACTTGCCTCATCCGATGTTTCAAGGCCTCCATTATCACCCTCACTTTCGGTTTCAAGTTCTCCATTGTCTAACAAGATCACGGCTCTTTTGTTTGGACATTGAGACATTATATGGCCTGCTCCTTGACATTGAAAGCATTTAATATCACGATTGCGATGTGTAGAGGTGTTACCTTTCTCAAACGAACCCTTTGTTGTAGGTGGATCCTCCTTTGGTTTTGAAGGCTTTTCGGCTGTTTTTGGAGAAGAATTCCACTTTGGTTTAGAGGTATTAGAATCATCACACTTAACCACAGTCCGTCCTTTCTTAAATTGTCTCTCCACCTTGATAGCCATATGGACCAGTTCCTCAAGTTCAACATAGTGATGAAGTTCCACTACATTGGCGATCTCTCGGTTGAGACCACATATGAACCGAGCCATGGTTGCCTCACGATCCTCCTCAATATTTGCTCGAATCATTGCCATTTCCATTTCTTTGTAGTATTCCTCTACCGTTTTGAACCCTTGCCTCAAACTTTGCAACTTAAGGTGTAGGTCCCGATAGTAGTGAGGAGGTACGAACCTCTTCCTCATAACCACCTTCATCTCATCCCAAGTTTTAATAGGGTACTCACCACTTCTGTGTCTACTTATCACCACTTGATCCCACCATACAATAGCATAGTCCGTAAAGGATACGGCTGCAAGTTTTACCTTTTTCCCTTCCGAATAGTTGTGGCAGTCATAAATTAACTCCACCTTTCGTTCCCATTCAATGTAAGCTTCCGGGTCATTTTGTCCTTTGAAGGAAGGAATAGAAAGCTTGATAGATCCGAGGTTATTGTCAATTACCCCTCTTCCTCTTCGTTGTTGTTGGTATCTTGGACGTCTACGATCTCTCCTTGAAGAGGCATTTGATGCAGCCTCATCCAAGTCATCTTCCTCATCATCAAATCCATCACGAGGATTGATACCCAAATCGGCTGGTCGTCGGTTTGGTCTCCTAGCCGGGAGAGCATTTTGTTGTAATTCAGTCACCCGTTCATCATTTTGATCCAATCGATCCCGGATCTCACCAAATTGTACGTTCAACCTATCAAATTATTGTTGCATTGCACGGTGGACAAAGTTAACGTCCATTGGAGGCTGTTCATTTCGTTCTTCCGTCATGTTTTAAACCTGCAAGAAAAATCGTTAGTAAAAATTACCTCACAACACTCCCTCACGTGTTTGCCCTCGTTTAGAGTCACTCACGCTCGTGTATCACTCAAAAATATGGCTTTTTCCCTCTTTTGTGCTCACAACTCAAGCCTTTTACCACTCTTTTCTCTCAATTCTTGAAGAAAGACATAAGAAATTTTAGATCCCTCAACCAAATAATCCTTAAGATGAATGAACCAATAAGGGTGCTAAAATTGTCACAAACGAACTGTTACAACTAAAAAGATACAAACAAACAAATCCACATGACTTATGATTTGAGATTACAAAGAAAATGACTGAAACAATGCTGCTCTCATTTTTTTTTCTTTTTTCTTTTTTTTTCGTTTTTTTTTTTTTGTAGCAATATAACAATAATGAAAAGAAATTATACAAAAGATAAAAGATATGGATACGTAACCTTGGATGGAAACCTAAGCTCTGATACCAAATGATACGAACTCCACGTACTTGCCGTGAAACCCTATACCAATACTTGGAGTTCTTGATTTTCGATCGTCCACTTCAAGGTTAAAAATAAGAGGAGTGTGACCCGTTTGCTATATTGAGCAAAGAACCAACACTATCAGATTGGAAGTTGGAAAGGGGTTTGAAACCCTAATGTCGTTCAGCAAAGAACTTGAGAGAAAATCTCACTTGAATGAAAATTCAATAATTTTACTTCTTGATTGAAAGAAAAACAAGTTACAATGCTGAATATAAAGATGCATGCATGGAAACCTAAGAGATACTAGAACACTAAAGTACACAAGCTATTCCCGCCACTTGCCATGAAGGCTTACAAAAGTGGGCTTAAATAAACTAATATGCAGCTAAATAATGATAAAATAAAGGCCCAAATAATACTATAATAGGCTTAGGGCCGAATTACATCATTTCCACACTTTGGACTTTAGGAATTGGACATAAAAACATTGAAGTATTCTGAATTTGGTTCAGCAGCCCATCTTGAAGGTTGGAGTCCAGTTTGAGCAAATTGGTTTAAGAGATTTCCAACTTCCTCTTGGATAATTTTGGCCCGAGCTCTTGTAATTGGACCACCATAACTTTGTTCCTTTTGTATGCTATCTTCTTGAGTTGTGGATCGGTCCAGCTCTTCATTTGGGACAAGATATGGCCGCGGTTCATCATGATTCACATCAGCGTGCATTGTCTCCAACCAACACCTCGTGTAGTTCATTAAACTTTCTTTCTTTCTTTCATTCATTCAAGCATAAAATTCTTTTGTGCACATTCATGAACATTTACACCTTCTTCCTCCGGGTGACGACCGGGTGATCGGCCTGAACCATCCATTCATTGACCAAAAGGGGAACATGACTCCCCAGATGGCACTCAGCATCCATTCCTCGCTAACTCCTAACGAGGTCCGGTTACGCCGTTCATTGGTGGGACTAGTGTGAGGGTTCACCGTCAGCCCATGCCTCCTCGGGTCACCACTCACACCAAGTCCCTGGGCCCCATTCTGTGCATAACATTCATTCTTTCATTCTCGCCAAAACATTTGGTAGGTTCATAAAATAAAGGCTTACGTTTAAAATCATTGACTCAGGAAAACGACTCTATATACATATATACTTTTGGTTGTAATCTTTACACGTTGGTACTATATAGGGTCATTTAACTAAGCAGAAGAGAAACCCACCCTTACGCCTCTTACCAACAATACCAAGAAGAAAAGGAGACTCGAAAGTGTCCTATGAGCCCGACATCTCCGCCCTGGAGAAAACTGACAAAGGACAACGGAAAGTGTTTGTGAGACTCAAGACTCTATATGAACCATATAAGACGCACGGCATGCAATGAACATGATATGAATGCATAAGAAACGATATTATGTAATGAACACGTTCATGTGCACTATTAACGTCTTTAAATCATATAGACGAGCCATTCATTCGTTCAAGGAAACGTTCATAATCATTTAAGTTTATAACTTTCACATTTAATACCAAATCAATTCAAGGATTTCACATAACGATTATGTCACGTACTATAACACATTTACAATTATAGAGTAGGCACATAATTACATTCAATTCAAGATTGGAAATTAGAAAGAAATATGAAATAGGTAACAATTTAATTTTCATAATTCAATTAAATCAAATAATATTTAATATATATATAATAAACATATATATATATATATATATATATATATATATATATATATATATACGTACATACTTTGCATGCATAATGTAACGCCCCAGTTTTTCAGTTTTTAATAATGTGGCGTATTTGTTTATAAGTTGCGCAAATTAATTATTTAATTATATGATTAATTGTTTATAAGTGTTTATATTTTTTTTAAACTATAGACTGTTGTTATTTTAAATTAATTCATTTTATTTTACTTTGATATTTAGTGTTTAATTTCTTAATTTAGGTTTCGTGTTACCTTAACTATTTCGGTAATTTCGTTAATTAATTTCAACATGTTATTAGTTGGTTTTAATTTAATTAATATGAAATTTAAGTTTTAGTAATTCATTTATAACAATATGAATTCGTTCATGCGTATGAGTGTTCTATTTGTGCTTCGTTCATATATGTAATGATATCGGATTGGTATGGAAATTTAGTATGTCATAAATATGTGTGTTATGAACATGCCTATTTACTCGGTTTATGTTTTCGGATTCATTTGACGCGTTAACGAATTTAATTTTGATTGTGGAACCAAATCGGGGGCTAACGAGCAATTAGCGCACCCTTGGTTCCGTACATGATATCTTGAGCTCGGGAATTCGGATTCGAATTCTGACACCTCCGTTGGCTTCGTATCGATGATCCGGAGACAATGGAACAAGCCTCATACCTTTTTGAAATCATTAAGACCTCCGAAATCCAACCGTAACGGACAACTCATGCAAGAAGAAATCCTTTTGTTGACTAGTCTTCATGGTGGGACCCTTTTTACTTAACCTAACCTAACCATACCTTAACCATGACTTTTGTACCTTGGGTTAAGCCTTTATCCTACCCCTTTAACTCTGAAAACCGAACCAAACATCTCCCATAGCTGCTGCTGCTGATCGAGAGAGAGAAGAAGAGAAGAAAGGAAGAAAACCCTTGGCCCTTTGTGATTTTGAGCTCAAATCTCTTCCCTCCTTCACCAAATCTTCAAGGTATGAATATTTATGTCTTCTCTACTCTATTATTCTTGATTTCATCCATTAAATGCTTGATTTGGATCAGATTTGATTAGGGTTTGAGGGATAAGTTTGATATGAACTTTTAGGGATTTTTGCTCTTGTGAACTATTTGCTTGTGTAGCTGATTTTCTTGCTTATACATGATCATATGAGCTTGTTTATTGACCTATTTCTTTCCTAACTGATAGTATATGATATGAGGAGGATTTTATCTCTTGACCCTTTGGTGAAATTATGAGATATGGAGCTCCAAACTTGATGATCAAACTGCTTCCCCTGTTTTTCGAACTGCTGTGTGAAATTTTGTGTTGTTGCTTGATCAAATGGTCTCCATTTCATGTGAAATTGCATGGAGTTGATTTACACTCATTTTTCTATATGTTAGCATTCATGTTTCAAGTATTTGGATCCATTTTAAGCCTCAAAACCGAAAGACATGGCCTGTTTTTATGCATGCTTCATGACAGACTTGTTGCTGTTGTGTTTGGTAACTTGTTTGTCATTCTAATGTGCTTTAAATTGTGCCATTTTGCATATATATGAATTATATTAGTTGTTTAGTATGTTAGCATGCATTCCCCAAGATTTTAGATCCAAATTCAACCCCTAAGTACTTGATCATGGGTGATTGAACCAATAGGGCTTTTATGTGCGATTTTGGTGACCCAGTTTTGCGGCATGATTTAGATGATCTTAACGTGTTATTTAGCCTTTGCACTCTAAATGAAAAATGTTCCTAACATGCCAAATATGTTGTATATTAAGTTTCATAGCATTTGTAGTTGATTTGGTATGC
The DNA here is from genome assembly GCA_037501455.1 of Lantana camara. Classification (NCBI taxonomy): domain Eukaryota; kingdom Viridiplantae; phylum Streptophyta; class Magnoliopsida; order Lamiales; family Verbenaceae; genus Lantana; species Lantana camara. Next base: position 60,385,407 of record CM074858.1, read on the forward strand.
TTTTGGATTGATTTGGTATGAGATCAGTTTTGCCGGTAAAACTTTGTGTGTGGTTAAGTTCTGTACCGTGACACCCCCGTGTCTCATTTACACATAAGTGTGAGACACGGGCGTGTCACACCTTCTGGGCAGCTCTGTACTGAGCCACGGTCGTGGCTCAGTTTGGCTAAGGAGGGTGACACCCCCGTGTCCCTTCCCTTGCGCAGTCCTTGTTGCTTCCTTTTCGGTTTTTGATTTATTTCACCTCTTGAATGACTTTATCTCCTTTGGTGTTGAACTATGAACTTGTTTTGCTATATGTTGGGAGAATTGTGGTTTAATTTCATGGCATTTGGATATAGGCATGCTTTTGCTTATTGCCGTTTATGTGTGCTTATATGTCGTTTATGAATTGCGTAATTCATTTTCTATTTCATATGCTTCCTTCTTGTTGTCAAACCTTGGAAATATGCTATCTTATGTAATATGAAGTATGTAGTAGCATGTTGGGTGAGCTTGAATATGTTCTATGCTTCTATTTGAATTCTTGAATTAATTTGATTGGAGATTTGAATTGAAGAATTTGAATGAAAATGAATGAATGAGTGAATGACTTGGTTATATGATTTAAATGCCTTAATAATGCACATGAACATTTTCATGACTTAATATGATCTTTATGCCTTCATATCATGCTTGTGCATTGGCGTGCGTCATATATGGTTCATTTGGAGTCTCGAGTCTCACGAACACGTCTTGTGGTCTTTTGTACAGTTTATCTCCAGGGTGGAGAGATTTTGATCGTTCGGGCACTTGGTAACTCATTCCTTGTTTCATCACGGTTCAGGTGAGGGTGTTTTTGTTCTAGCTATGTAACAAACCCTACAACCCTTATGTGAAAAGCTTTGGCCAAAACCTTATGATTATATATATGTTACCTTTAAAGTAAAGTTATCGAGTAAATATTGATCGAGTAAGCCCTTTTCAAATGATTTATGAATTATGATATGTACTTATGAACTGAAATGTTTTGGCGAGATTATGCATTTATGATATGTTCACGGGCCCAGGGACTTAGTGCAAGTGGCTATCCGGGGAGGCAAGGGCCGACGGTGATCCCTTGTACTAGTCCCAACTTATGTACGGTGATACCGGCCCTCGCTAGGAGGTTTAGCGGGGAATGGGAGCTGAGTGCCCTTGGGGGAGTCATGAAACCCCATTGGCCTATGTATGAGGTGGTCGGGTCTTGCTAACCCGTCCACCACCCGGAGGAAGAAGGCTGGAAATGATTTATGATTTATGTTATGTTATGTTATGTTATGATTATGCACCGTGCGGGAAGGTCGGGACCCGGATTGCCCAAACGAATATATTTATGATATGATTTATGGTCCGCATGTATTATGATATATCGCATGAACACCTAATCAACTTATTAATGATATTTGTCGTACACGGTCGGAGTTTGGTTGGAGATTGTGCACGCTCACTCGCCGAGCCTTATGTTTATGTATGATTTATGAATGTAATGAATTAATATGATTAGTCATAAAATCCGAGCACTGATTAATCATTCTCTTGCCCTTTTTGGGAACTAAGTTCAAATAAAACCTTGTTCGGAATTTATGACTTGCATGTGCATGTTTCTATATATGTATATCGCTCCTGCTCACTCAGTCTTCTAGAGACTGACCCTCTCCCTCCCCAACACTTTAGTGTGCAGGTTTGGCTTTGGAGTTTCGAGCTAGGCGGAGGTGTTTGGAGTCTTTAAGTGGGTCGAGTTAGGTTAGGAGAGTCCCTGCACTCATTCATGTATTGGATTTATGTTTGATTCGATTCTGTAGTATCTCGGACTTGAATATTTATGTAATCGTTATTGAATTGCTTTTACTGGGTTTTGTTATGTTTTAAAAGAGGCCTGAAGAGCCCAAATTCCGTTTATGGTTTGTATGTTTGTACTTGGGCTTTGCCATGCATTATACATTGTGATTTGGTTATCATTGCAGGGTCTAGTTCCGCCTAGCTTAGGATGGTTTTTATGTTTGTCTCCCGTTCGCTAGGGTTTGATACGGGTGCGGATTTACTATTTCGTTACTCGTGTTGAGCCTTAGTGAGGGGATTTGGTGCCTCACGTGCGGGGTGCTACATCCGCAAGTGGTATCAGAGCCCGGTTGCAAAACCGGTGTTCTCGTGTCGTGTTTGAGTCAGTTAGGTCGCGCGGCATAGGAACAACTTGTTAATGTGCACATTGCATCGATTTGGCATGAATATTTGATATTAATTGTTGGAAATTGCTTAATACATGTATACAATCTACGCTCTCATTTAGTTGCTTTAAATGTTGCAATTTGCATTCTATGTGCATTGATCCATTTAACTACATGCCATGAGCATACACTAATTCTCATGCACCCATATTTGAGTTGATCTTTCTTATATAGGCTACTATCATGCAAACAAAACTACAATTTACACCAACTACAATTGACAAAGTAACTTGAAGGCCGAGTGTTCAAATTCCACGGCGTGCACAATGGGACTACCTATCATGGCTCGTATCATGGGAGGAAGCTTGAATTACGGGAAGGTTCATCAATCATGCCCTACCTACAAACCTTGAAGGTTCTCAACATACGAGAATTGCAAAGACTCAAGTTCTAACTTGAGGAATGCGTAAGACAACGAGAAGGGTGTGGAACTCTTCACCACCCCGATTTTGAAGACATTTAATATAAGATTAATTGCTCCAAGGTTCACCGTTGAAGCTCCGAGTTTGGAATGGTTGGATGATTGGAAGACCAAATTGGGAAGCTTCAAGGGATCGGATACAAGATGTGTTAAAAAAAAGGATTCGACTCAACTCAGATGCAAGGATTGGGAGCCGTTAATCATAAAGCTCACTATGAGGTCAAATATGGAAGCTCACTTGATACGAATATAAGCGTGAGACCACCAATGGACGCAAGGCAAAGAGACTTATGAGCATCGAGGAATACAAATAGCATCGTCTTCTTGGAACCTTGGAACATGGAGACATCAAGAAGCAAGCAAGAATGGAAAGCGTTATCATGGGTGAATTATGCGCGTAGATCGGAAACAAAGGATAAGCTAAAGGAACTTTTACCGCAGAGGACATCAAGATGAAGATTCGGACAACCTTTGGAGGTTGATGCTTGGAAGTACATTGAGGGGTAAACTCTATCGACAAAGAAGACCTTGGGTTTAAGAATAGCACGTTCGGGCCATGGGATATACAAATGGATGAAGAAGATTAGGGAGATTCGAAAACCATGGAAAGCTAAGGAGTTATCAATGTCTTCAAAGAAAGTTACAATTATGGGAATGAGGAACACGTCATCAAGCTAAAAGCTTACCACCTCGGTGACAGGTTGTGCATATTCATGGCATGAGCATCATGCATTGATTTAAATTAATTGCTTTCTTTATCTATATGTACGTTTATGTTTAATTAATATAATTGCTCCAACGTGTTGCATCGTTGCATCTTTAATTGTTTACTATGTGCATTGGCATGTTAATCCAACATGCATGGCTTAGTGTTTAATTGATAGGGAATGGCTCCACCTTGTTTTTCAATCGATTCTTTGATTAAGGCTTGCTCGAATCAAGAACGAGAAGAATAGTTGGGTTATATCTTGGGAGTTCCGGGCATGTAGCTTAGCTAGCACGATCTACACCGAAGAAACTAAGTTGAAGAGTTTTGGAGAAACCTTAATCTCAGAGGCGAAGTAACGAATTCAACTAAAACTTCCAAATAATGGAGCATTGGTTAGGAAATAATGTAACCCCTTTTCGATCCTTGAAGGGATTACCTTTAGTTGAAAGAATGGAAATACAAGAGGGGATCAAATTAGTCTAGATTTCAAGAAGAGCGAGAAAGAGAAAAGTTGGGGATTAGAAGGAAGTAATTATTGAAGGGTTTGAATTGAACCTTAGGAGTGAATTAAAGAAACAGAAGTGGCTCAGCAAAAATTTCAATGAAAAAAAGGATTCATGGAGTTTGACATGTAAGAGCGAACAATTTTAAGGGGGAGAGCACGATCGAGAGGTGAATTGGAGGATGGGAGTGGTGCTCGAATAAATATGTTAGGAGTAATGATGGGGATGCAAATTAAGGAGAATCTGGAAGTCCTAAGGGTGGTGATTAGGAATGAATAAGATGGCGGTTATGGTTAAGCTGTTAAGAGAGAAGCTACCTATGGAATTCTGATCTGGAGGTGATGGAATCATAAGAGAGTTTCTATGAACTTCTAAGTTGGAATTAACAAGGGGAAAACCGAATCAATCTATCCTATAATGGGATGGTGTCAATCAAGATTTATTCAATGAAGTATGAAGGGGTCCAAGACAATATTATCGAGTTATTAGTTATATCAACGGTAATCCAGAAGGACACTCAAGAAGGGACCAAATAGAAAAGGATGATAATTGGAAGGTTACTTCAAGCTTCATGAATCATCAAGAACCTTCTGTCTTCGGTTAAGGAAATATGGGACTAGTTATTGAATATAACATTGAGGGGGTCAAAAGGGAATGAATGGACAATTGGAACGGAAGGTGGGAAAAGACTTGTGATGAGAGAGACTATAAGAATAAACGTCGTAAGGTTGGGATCGAATTATCAAGTTCGTCCAGAGTGGTTATCCTCGGGAATATGTTGGGCACCGATTTGGATAAGGATTGAAGATGTTGGGTAGCAGTACAAGTTAGAAAGGATCTAAGAATATACTTCTTAAAGAATTCCTTAATCGCTTCACCAGGGAACCCTGAAGAGATTCAAAACAAGCTGGGCACTGAGCTACATTCGGGACAGATCATACCTTGGACAATGACAACTCACAAATCTGAATTTTTGCAACTACGGTGAACGGTACTTATAGCATTCATGATACATGCATCCATGCAAATTTAATCTACATAATTTTTATGTTAGGTGCTTTAATCTTGTATTGTGTTAAATTACTTGGGATATTTTAAAATCAATGGGGGCGACATTTATTACTTGCTTTGGGTGCCTTTCGTGATTTTAAATTCGGTTTTGCGTGAGTTGCTTGGGAGTATTGGAGACTCCTTGCTTTATTTTCGGTTGAGAGACAGGGTGCTCTCTTTGTTTGTAAGAGACGGGGATTCTCTTATTTTTGTTTGAGAGACGGGGTACTCTCTTTACTTGCGAGAGACGGGGTTCTCTCATTGCTGTTCGAGAGACGGGGCTCTCTCCTTGTTGCTTGTGAGAGACGGGGAATCTCTCATTGTTTGTTTTCAAGCGTGTTGTGAATCCGAGGACGGATTCTTTTTAAGGGGGAGAGATTGTAACGCCCCAGTTTTTCAGTTTTTAATAATGTGGCGTATTTGTTTATAAGTTGCGCAAATTAATTATTTAATTATATGATTAATTGTTTATAAGTGTTTATATTTGTTTTAAACTATAGACTGTTGTTATTTTAAATTAATTCATTTTATTTTACTTTGATATTTAGTGTTTAATTTCTTAATTAAGGTTTCGTGTTACCTTAACTATTTCGGTAATTTCGTTAATTAATTTCAACATGTTATTAGTTGGTTTTAATTTAATTAATATGAAATTTAAGTTTTAGTAATTCATTTATAACAATATGAATTCGTTCATGCGTATGAGTGTTCTATTTGTGCTTCGTTCATATATGTAATGATATCGGATTGGTATGGAAATTTAGTATGTCGTAAATATGTGTGTTACGAACATGCCTATTTGCTCGGTTTATGTTTTTGGATTCATTTGACGCGTTAACGAATTTAATTTTGATTGTGGAACCAAATCGGGGGCTAACGAGCAATTAGCGCACCCTTGGTTCCGTACATGATATCTTGAGCTCGGGAATTCGGATTCGAATTCCGACACCTCCGTTGCCTTCGTATCGACGATCCGGAGATAATGGAACAAGCCTCATACCTTTTTGAAATCATTAAGACCTCCGAAATCCAAACGTAACGGACAACTCGTGCAAGAAGAAATCCTTTTGTTGACTAGTCTTCATGGTGGGACCCTTTTTACTTAACCTAACCTAACCATACCTTAACCATGACTTTTGTACCTTGGGTTAAGCCTTTCTCCTACCCCTTTAACTCTGAAAACCGAACCAAACATCTCCCATAGCTGCTGCTGCTGATCGAGAGAGAGAAGAAGAGAAGAAAGGAAGAAAACCCTTGGCCCTTTGTGATTTTGAGCTCAAATCTCTTCCCTCCTTCACCAAATCTTCAAGGTATGAATATTTATGTCTTCTCTACTCTATTATTCTTGATTTCATCCATTAAATGCTTGATTTGGATCAGATTTGATTAGGGTTTGAGGGATAAGTTTGATATGAACTTTTAGGGATTTTTGCTCTTGTGACCTATTTGCTTGTGTAGCTGATTTTCTTGCTTATACATGATCATATGAGCTTGTTTATTGACCTATTTCTTTCCTAACTGATAGTATATGATATGAGGAGGATTTTATCTCTTGACCCTTTGGTGAAATTATGAGATATGGAGCTCCAAACTTGATGATCAAACTGCTTCCCCTGTTTTTCGAACTGCTGTGTGAAATTTTGTGTTGTTGCATGATCAAATGGTCTCCATTTCAATATGTTAGCATTCATGTTTCAAGTATTTGGATCCATTTTAAGCCTCAAAACCGAAACACATGGCCTGTTTTTATGCATGCTTCATGACAGACTTGTTGCTGTTGTGTTTGGTAACTTGTTGGTCATTCTAATGTGCTTTAAATTGTGCCATTTTGCATATATATGAAGTATATTAGTTGTTTAGTATGTTAGAATGCATTCCCCAAGATTTCAGATCCAAATTCAACCCCTAAGTACTTGATCATGGCTGATTGAACCAATAGGGCTTTTATGTGCGATTTTGGCGACCCAGTTTTGCTGCATGATTTAGATGATCTTAACGTGTTATTTAGCCTTTGCACTCTAAATGAAAAATGTTCCTAACATGCTAAATATGTTGTATATTAAGTTTCATAGCATTTGGAGTTGATTTGGTATGCTTTTGGATTGATTTGGTATGAGATCAGTTTTGCCGGTAAAACTTTGTGTGTGGTTAAGTTCTGTACCGTGACACCCCCGTGTCTCATTTACACATAAGTGTGAGACACGGGCGTGTCACACCTTCTGGGCAGCTCGGTACTGAACCACGGTCGTGGCTCAGCTTGGCTAAGGAGGGTGACACCCCCGTGTCCCTTCCCTTGCGCAGTCCTTGTTGCTTCCTTTTCGGTTTTTGATTTATTTCACCTCTTGAATGACTTTATCTCCTTTGGTGTTGAACTATGAACTTGTTTTGCTATATGTTGGGAGCATTGTGGTTTAATTTCATGGCATTTGGATGAGTTATAGGCATGCTTTTGCTTATTGCCGTTTATGTGTGCTTATATGTCGTTTATGAATTGCGTAATTCATTTTCTATTTCATATGCTTCCTTCTTGTTGTCAAACCTTGGAAATATGCTATCTTATGTAATATGAAGTATGTAGTAGCATGTTGGGTGAGCTTGAATATGTTCTATGCTTCTATTTGAATTCTTGAATTAATTTGATTGGAGATTTGAATTGAAGAATTTGAATGAAAATGAATGAATGAGTGAATGACTTGGTTATATGATTTAAATGCCTTAATAATGCACATGAACATTTTCATGACTTAATATGATCTTTATGCCTTCATATCATGCTTGTGCATTGGCGTGCGTCATATATGGTTCATTTGGAGTCTCGAGTCTCACGAACACGTCTTGTGGTCTTTTGTACAGTTTATCTCCAGGGTGGAGAGATTTTGATCGTTCGGGCACTTGGTAACTCGTTCCTTGTTTCGTCACGGTTCAGGTGAGGGTGTTTTTGTTCTAGCTATGTAACAAACCCTACAACCCTTATGTGAAAAGCTTTGGCCAAAACCTTATGATTATATATATGTTACCTTTAAAGTAAAGTTATCGAGTAAATATTGATCGAGTAAGCCCTTTTCAAATGATTTATGAATTATGATATGTACTTATGAACTGAAATGTTTTGGCGAGATTATGCATTTATGATATGTTCACGGGCCCAGGGACTTAGTGCAAGTGGCTATCCGGGGAGGCAAGGGGCGACGGTGATCCCTTGTACAAGTCCCAACCTATGTACGGTGATACCGGCCCTCGCTAGGAGGTTTAGCGGGGAATGGGAGCTGAGTGCCCTTGGGGGAGTCATGAAACCCTATTGGCCTATGTATGAGGTGGTCGGGTCTTGCTAACCCGTCCACCACCCGGAGGAAGAAGGTTGGAAATGATTTATGATTTATGTTATGTTATGTTATGTTATGATTATGCACCGTGCGGGAAGGCCGGGACCCGGATTGCCCAAACGAATATATTTATGATATGATTTATGGCCCGCATGTATTATGATATATCGCATGAACACCTAATCAACTTATTAATGATATTTGTCGTACACGGTCGGAGTTTGGTTGGAGATTGTGCATGCTTACTCGCCGAGCCTTATGTTTATGTATGATTTATGAATGTAATGAATTAATATGATTAGTCATAAAATCCGAGCACTGATTAGTCATTCTCTTGCCCTTTTTGGGAACTAAGTTCAAATAAAACCTTGTTCGGAATTTATGACTTGCATGTGCATGTTTCTATATATATATATCGCTCCTGCTCACTCAGTCTTCTAGAGACTGACCCTCTCCCTCCCCAACACTTTAGTGTGCAGGTTTGGCTTTGGAGTTTCGAGCTAGGCGGAGGTGTTTGGAGTCTTTAAGTGGGTCGAGTTAGGTTAGGAGAGTCCCTGCACTCATTCATGTATTGGATTTATGTTTGATTCGATTCTGTAGTATCTCGGACTTGAATATTTATGTAATCGTTATTGAATTGCTTTTACTGGGTTTTGTTATGTTTTAAAAGAGGCCTGAAGAGCCCAAATTCCGTTTATGGTTTGTATGTTTGTACTTGGGCTTTGCCATGCATTATATATTGTGATTTGGTTATCATTGCAGGGTCTAGTTCCGCCTAGCTTAGGAAGGTTTTTATGTTTGTCTCCAGTTCGCTAGGGTTTGATATGGGTGCGGATTTACTATTTCGTTACTCGTGTTGAGCCTTAGTGCGGGGGATGCGGTGCCTCACGTGCGGGGTGCTACACATAAGGTAATGAATTCATGCATGCTCAAATTAACAAATAAATAACATTCATGCAATTGTTATAATTAAACATGCATGCACACATTATATATTATATATCTACGTATAATATGCATGCACTAATACCAAACCAATGAATTCACACACACGCATGCAAATATATTGGGAAATATACAAGTAGCTCACATGCATTTATACATATGTATATATATATATATATCTCAACCATGCACTAATTAGTACCCACATACATATATATATACAGTATACTCACACCTTCATGCAAAAAGAACAACAGGTATATATATATATACATATATAATACGAGCAGAAGCAGCAACAGAAATTGAAGAAAGAAGCAGCAGCAAAAAAAACGTAGCAGTTTGGTAGCCTTCGGTTTCTGTAACTAGACTACCCGGCCGGGCCTTTTGCTCTCAAAAATCTCCCCAGCCGGGGAGTTCCAGTACAGACGCGAGACAGCAGCAGTTCAAAGCTCACGTCCCTGTTTTAAATGCAAACATTCCAGTAGCAGGTAGCAAGCAAACGAGGCAGTAGTTTCAGCAGTGAAAAGGCAACAAAATCTCTCACAAATGACTAATAAAGTACAGCAGTTAAGCAAGGAAAGACAAGCAGTAGATGACAGTCACCAATCGCAGCAAAAACAGGGATAAAACGTCATAAAACAGAGCAGCTTCTCACTCACACTTTCACTATCAAACAAGCAACGAATAAGGCAAAGAGAAGCAGTACATGACAGCCATTTCAGTCTCAAAACATAGCAGCAGCAGTTCAGTCCGAGAAGAAGGCAAATGACTTCAAGTTTCAACCAATTTCATCAAAGTTCATGAATGGATTCTCAATGAATTCTCTACTACCGTGAAATACATTACTGTGAATGCAAAGAGGGAGTTAAAGCAACCATATTCATGCTTTGAATCAACCAAATACCTCAAGAATTGAAAGAGATCAACAAATGGCACCAAACCTAACTATTTCTCCAAATCAGCCATATACTCAAGAAAACATGATCAAAATTGGGGATGAATAGATCAAAATGACTCTAAATGAATGTATAACACAACCCCAAGCTTACCTTATGGATTAATGAAGGTTTGGAAGAGATTTGAGCTTGAATCTCCAAGGTTGGCATGAGTTACGGGAATGACTGGAAGCAGGGGATTTTGGTTGAGTTTTCTCCAAGTAATGAGGGTTATCTCGGTTTGGGGTTAATTAAGGCTGATAGAGGGTTGAGTTAGGGTTCCAAGGAATCAAACCATGGTTAGTTTGGTCAAGGTTTGTGGAAGATATGGCCATTTTATTGAGCTGTGGCAGTTTTGGCGTTCGTTGCATGTTTCGGTTGGATTTCGGAGATTCAAATGGTCTTAGAAAAATATGAGGTTAAATTCATTAAACCCGAATTTTCGTTACGAGTTCATCGAAGTTGACGAAACTCGAATCCGAGTTTCCTAGCTCAAGATATCACATACGGAACCAAGGGTGCGCTAATTGCTCGTTAGCCCCTGACTTGGTTCCACAATTCAAAATAAATTCGTTACCACATCAAACGAAGTCGAAAACATAAAACGAGCATATAAACATGTTCATAATACATAAATCTACAGCATACTAAATTTTCATAAATTTTCGATATCAAATCATATAAGAACGAAGCAAGAATACAACACCCAAGCATTGAGCAATAACAAATTCATAACATACAAATCAAATAAACAAAACGAATTTTCAAATTCTAAATTAAAAGTAAAAGTCAACGATTGAAAATTTAATTCAATTAATATAATTAAACAAGATTAATTAATATTAATTCTTAATTATCAATTTAAATAATTTCCACTTGAATGAAATAAAATAAATTAAACTAATAACAATTTATATTAAAAAAAAAATTTAAAACACTTATAAACAATTAATCACGTAATTAAATAATTTAATTGCACAATTTATAAACACATATGACATATTCGTACAAAGGAAAAACCGGGGCGTTACAGATCATATATCATATCTGTGACGCCCCGTTTCTCGAATAAGGTAAGTTTTAGTTACGAGAGTGAACGATTTATCCTTCAAGCTTGAGTTATGTGAATTTATGCCTTAATTCATTTATCATGTTCGTGCTTTTGTGAAATATATGATTTGCATGCTATATGTGGCTATTTGACCTGATAATTATATGGTCGTATTGTGTTTACTGGGTTTTGAAAGCATGCTTCGTGATTAAAAGAAACAATGTGCTTATATGGACATTAAAGCATAAGTTAGGGACTGAATGGTAAATTTATTTTCCAAGCCTGGAACTGGATAGAACTTAATGAAATTGAGTAGATAATTCGATTATGAGTTCGTGGGTTTTTGAATTGCTCGATTTGGAGTTCGGACGAAGAAGTTATGGCCATTTTACGAAAGTCAACCTTTTAAGCCTTTAATTGTTGACCTGCGACCCAATTTCGAAATCAACCCAATTTGAGACCCAATTTCACTCCTAACCCGCTCCAATTGACCCGGTTCGTGACCCATATGGCTGACCCAATTGGCCAATTCAGATTTTAACACCCTAAGCCTCATTTTACGTTATTTCACAATAATCAAACACAAACTGTAGCACCCGGGATGATAGGTGCCACATCCCCCGCACTATGAGTCTAGTCCACACATGAAATGGATAGTCCAAGCATGAACCGGACTCATAGCGAACGGGAGACAAAATAAAAACAACCTTGCTAGGCGGAATCTAACCCCATACCAAATAACTCAAGAAAAACAAAACCAAATGTGCAATGCGGAAGTAATAACATATAATTCATACTTTTCAACAATTACTACGAGTCCAACAATTCCAATACATAATTTAAATCCATCATGCATCCTAACAACGGGTTCAGCTAAACATGCAACCTGTCCCGAATTAATAATCAACAATGAATCATAGTTGGCACACAGGCCCAATTACGTCAGGAGATACGATTATAACATATCAATATGAAATGGGACTCGAGTGTACAAGTGTGACTCGATCAAGAATGCAACGACTCGACTCCCGCCTAGCCAACACCTGCAAGAACTGAGAAGTGGGAAAGAGGGGTCAGTCTCTAGAAGACTGAGCGAGCAGGAGCTATACATATATATATAAAAACATGCACATGCAGGTCATAAATCCCGAGCAAAGTTTTATTTAAAGTTAGTTCCCACGAGGGCAATAAAAGGACTAAGTAATGCTCGGATTTTACGACTAATTCATATTAAATTCAATAAGTTCATAATTCATACATAAACATAATGGCTCGGCGAGTGAGCGTGCATAATCTCCAACCAAACTCCGACCGTGTACGATAAATATCATTAATACACTGAATACGTGATCATGCAATATACATAATACACACAAATCATATAACATAGTCGTTTGGGCGATCCGTGTCCCGGCCTTCCCGCACAGTGTATAACAATCATAATACAATCATAATCATAAAACAAGTTCCAACCTTCTTCCTCCGGGTGATGGCCGGGTGATCGGCCCGAACCATCCATGCATGGACCAAAAGGGTTTCATGACTCCCCTAGTGGCACTCAGCGTCCATTCCTCGCTAACTCCTTACGAGGTCCGATTACGCCGTTAATATAATTGGAACTAGTGAAAGGGATCACCGTCGGCCCATGCCTCCCCGGATAGCCTCTAACACCAAGTCCCTGGGCCCCATTGTGCATTCATTCATACATTTCTCGCCAAAACCTTTGCTTTATACTTAGGATACATACTATAAGAAAACATACCTTACCGTGCAACTCGGCATATGCTATACACGTACCTCTCCGTGTCATCCTAATCCGTAGCTAGCATGAAGACACACGGTTTGGAGCATAGCCTCGTTGCAAAACCATTTTAAGCTTATATATGCCCATACGTATAATTTCAGAAGAATTTACTCAATGACTCCACTTGTAAAGATAACATATATATACATAAGGTTTTAGGCCAAAACTTGTCACATAAGGGTTATAGGGTTTTATACATAACTAGAACGAAAACACCCTCACCTGGAAGAAGGCAACGAGGATACAAGCTAGGTCGGGTGCCTATTGATCATGATATCTCCTCCCTGGAGATGAACTGTACAAGAGAAAGACATAATGTGTACTCATGAGAAACGAATCAATATGAAACCAATTAGGACGCACGGCATTAACATGAGGTGTTCGTGAAATGCTATGTCATGATTCAGTACACAATGGATCATAAAATGTCATGAGTTGATGTGATCATGTTCATGCACACCATTAAGTTCATTTTAAACACATAAATGATTCAATCAATCAATCAATCCATAATAAATTACAATACATGTTAACAATGCATAAGGATCAATTAGGCATGTATATAATGCATATAAGTCACATAAGGAGTCTAGGAGGTACATGGAAGGCGATAGAACGAGTTTAGGCCAAGTTTAGCAAAAGTTAGGAAAAGTTGACAATTTACGAAGATGCGCAAGCTGTAGAAAATTGGGTATAACTTGAGTTTGAGAAATTGGAATTAAGTTTTGCTTGTTGGAGGTGAAACTAGACACATAGATGTTTTCAAGGATATGTGGCACGAATCATGGTTCAAAGCGAGGTGAAAATGACGTAGGTTCGAAGTTGGATGAATGCAGATTGTCGAAGAAGGGGCGACACCAAAATTAATTGATCATATCTCATAAATGAGAAAAGATATTAGGATGATTCCAATTGGAGGATGTTCTAGACTTCAAGAGGTTTCCTTGGGTTCAAAAATCAGGTCAATCCGAGTTCGTATGAGGGAGAACAAAGCAAAACAATCTCAGGCTGAAACAGGGGAGGGTCCAAGGTTTCTGCATCAAATCCACCCCCGTGGATTTTTCCAAAAGGAAAAATCCACCCTCGTGGATTTAGGTCAGTGGCGAAAAAAATGCAGAAAACAGGGCACAAACGCGGGAGAAGACCAAAAATCACCAAAACACCTCAAAACTCAACCCAAATCACTTAAAACATGCAATATACTAAGTAGGAACATTAAATACAAGTTTAGGACAATTAAGAACACATTAATTCACAAACCCATCAAATATAAATACATATACATACACCTATGTACACATATATACACACACATACTCTTGCTCCAAGAATTGAAACAACCAAGTATAAAACTCATGGAATAACATGTATTCATGTATTTTCACACAAGAAGTCAAGTTATAAAGCAAGAATCATAAAACCCTATTATCACCCAACATATTCATATATATATATACACATATACCTTGGAAAGGAAGAAGAAGAGGAAGAAATGGTTGAAGCTTGAATTCTTGGATAAAACTTGATGAAATTCCCTTGTCTCCTTGTTTGGTAGCTTGGATTGATCAAAAGAAAAAGAGGGAAGAAGTTGGGAGCCCTTGTTTTTGCTAGAAGAAATGAAAGAAGAAGAATGAGATTGTGGAGGGGGGGTTTGGATCGTGTATATGGAGAGGGAGAAGAGAAGAATTTGCACTTTGGTCCTTTGAGAATTTAAGTGATTCAATAGGACCCCAAGGTTTGGTAGGTGAATAATTGAGGTCCAATTAAAAGTTCTATTGAGTCCAAGGATTTCATATAATTTCAAATAAGTGCATAAGTGAAATAAATATTTAATTGGCAATTAAGCATGTTAAAACAAATTCAATAGCATAATCAAATAAATCATCTAAGTCATATTAGTCACATGATAGCAATTTAGTTCACGAAATTAATATGTTAAACGATCACTTAACAATTAAAACACATAAATGTCACATAACTCTCAGTCTAAACCCACTCGTGACGTCATACCTGTATGGCCGAAAAGTCGGGGCGTTACAACCTCTCCCCCTTAAGAAGGACCTGTCCCAGGTCCACTGCCTTGATTCTGAACTTTGTGTAACTTTCCCGTGTTCATCCCACGCGGGTTAGCAACTCCCCGTCAGGAATTAGTTCGGAAAAGGTCTTCAAGCAACAAGTGGTCTTCAATTGCTGTTAAATCACGACCCTTAACTCACCGAAGCCTAAACACTCGAAAGTCTAATCAGGGCAAGTAATGAAAGAGCCCCGTCTTTCGAACAACAAGGAGAGAACCCCGTCTCTCACAAGCAACAACGAGAGAACCCCGTCTCTCGGACAACAACGAGAGAACCCCGTCTCTCAAACTCTCAAAACAACAACTAAATAAACAATCATGCCACAACCACACAAGAAACAAGTAGGAGTTATCAAATACATCGAGAATCAATCATACAAGAACAATTAATACAACAAGTAATCCAATCACTTAGCTTCATAAAATTTTTCGAAATAAAGTTGTATGTATGTATATGCCATGGATGCTAAATGTACCGTTCACCGATGCTCGAGAATTTTATATTGTAGTAATCCGATTCAACACTTGATTCCTTCCATAGTGTCAGGCATTGCAATCCCCGATGTACTCAATACTTAAATAACCACCCGATCTTCATCACATAATCTTTTCCCTTATCTTCTCTAAATACCATAGTCCGAAGCTCTAATTTTTAGTGCGCACTTGATCTTAACCCAATTAGCTCGTTGTCCACCTCGATTAGGATTCGGCCTTCTTAGTTATTCAAATTAGCCTTTAAATGCTTAAGTTCTAACCTCCAACTTGAATACTAGAGTTAATCTTTAGTAGCTCAATTTCCATTCTCCAATCCTAATAACTTCCCCCGATTAATCCTGGAAAAACGCCCAACGAGATGATAACCCATCTTTCATGTTGTGTGTTTTCCTTCTAAGTATTCCTCTTCCAAAGTAACTCTTATTTTCATCCCTTAAGTTGATTCTAACTTCATCTATCATGGAATATGACGATCCGATTATCTTCCATTTTACCCAATACTTTTCTTGCCAATTCTTAAAATTCCTTCACGGTCCCATGTCTCCAAGCTAAAGACACGTTATGCCATCTACGATCCTTTTAATCTTGGAAGATTTAACTTGTAAGTCTCATAACGAGAAATCAACGAGGTTGATTCTTAAACTGAAGTTGCCAACGATCATTCTTTTACCTTATCTTAACGTTTCAATTTCCAAGCACTCCTTAACTCCACATCTTCATCTCTTGGAGCACTAGTCTCTTCTAATACCATTTCGAGACTTCATTCACCTTGGTCTTTGAAATTCCATTAAATGTTAGACCTTCCATTCCATCTCATATCGCCTTTGTAGACTCCCGTTACCTGTGGATTCTTGCATTTCCGTTGTTCCTTTTTGAAGTGACCTGTTCGAGCATAACCGTGGATTTAAATCATCTTCTGGGTCGGCTCTCCCCCTTAAGAGATTTTATCTCAACCCTTTGAACTTGTTCTATCACTTATGGAATATGGGATTCCCAACTTCTTAACTCAGCTTCCTTGGTATAAAGGTCTTAGTCAAGCTACTTGTCCGGTGGCATTATTCATATTTATGTTGAAGTGATTTTGGTAGAGATAACTACCTACTTCTTCTATTCTACCCTCCAGCTCAATTTTTCGAGCCTCGATATTTCCTCTTTCCTTTTGTTCCACACACTTTACAATCCAATAGTCCTCTTATCTCAATTTGGATGTGGCTCGATCGGAGTAACACTTGAGGAATGGAGTGGAGAAAGTTCCTATCAATTAAACACTAAACCATGCATGTTGGATTAAGATGCCAATGCACATAGCCAACATATAAGGATGCAACACATTAGAGCAAGCACTTAATGTAAAGATCTATGCACACATACAAAAATATAGAACAGTAAATAATTTAAAGCGATGTATTATGCGCGTGCCATGAATATATTAAACCTGTCACCGTGGCGATAAGCTTGAGCTTAGATAGTTGTTCTCCATTTCCTTATGTAAAGGCTTGCCTCGAACTTATTGATCATGGCTTGTTTACCCACGGTCTTCTAAATCCTTAAAATGTTCTTGTATCAACTTGTGTTTTGCCATGCCCGATCTTGCCATTCTTGATTCCAAAGTCTTCTATGGTCACAGAATTGGGTATTTCGATCCTTTCCCGAAATTGGATTTCCAATTGTTGTCGGAATCTTCATCTTGATTTTCACTCCATTTGAAGTTTTCTTGACTTATACTTTACGAATTTATATCAATGGAATGCACTCGCCCTCCAATTGTTTACGCTTGGTTTTATAATCTCCTCCAAAGGTTCTTTGTCTTCCTTTATCATTTCCATTTATTGCTCCATATCTCTATGCTGCTCGACTTTCTTTATCTTCTCCAACTTCGATTCCTACCTTGTCCGGAGCCCAAGTATCCCAAGTCATCACTCATTTTCCTTTGTTCCCCGGACTTAATTTCTAATGCATTTGGTTTATTTGAAAGCTCTTCCTTGCAAATTTATGTTGCTCACCATTCATTGACCCTATTATTCTTCAAACTTGATTTGTAATAGCTTGATTTTCTTGGAAGCCCATCCTCGAGATCTTCATTGCTCACTTATCAAGAAACATATTTTACCTTGGATCCTCTTGGTTATCATCGCCCTTTCATCGATCCAAACCTCGAAATAAAATACCCTTGAAGTTTTCCTTTGCTTCTTTCTTGAATTAAGTAATCCTAAGGAACCGGTTGATTAACCCTGGTAATGTAGGTGCATGTGTTGATCTTGTGAATGGTAGACGTCGCACACCCACTACTATCCTTTCGAATGCTCATCACTTCTTGGTAGTACTTATCAATTATTCCCGCAAGTTGAGTTTTCCATCTCGGATTCCATCACTCGGATCATGGCCCGATTAAAGAAGGTCAGGACTCTCAAATTCTTGTATAAAATCCCCGGTACATCCCTTACATCCTCCATGCTTGAAAGTAGGGCTCATGATGAGTTATTGTGATCGGGAGAATTGGCCGTGGTTTGATGTTGTAAGAATATCCTAAAATCACAACTCATCTCAATTATGAATGCATGCCGGTTAGTAAGTGCATATGACACGTAGTTAGCATCAAAAGCACTTATTAATGCAAAATGCAACACTTAAATTAATAAAATTTAAGTTAAACACAGTTAATAATAAATTTTCCACGTCAAATTTCAATAACAATGCTCATGATCAATGCGGTGCACACGTTGACACGTTGTTCCTAAGCCGTTCAACCTATACTTGACACGACACGACGCAAAGAACCCCGGTTTTGCAACCGGGCTCTGATACCACTTAAGGATGTAGCACCCGGGATGATAGGTGCCACATCCCCCGCACTATGAGTCTAGTCCACACATGAAATGGATAGTCCAAGCATGAACCGGACTCATAGCGAACGGGAGACAAAATAAAAACAACCTTGCTAGGCGGAATCTAACCCCATACCAAATAACTCAAGAAAAACAAAACCAAATGTGCAATGCGGAAGTAATAACATATACAATTACTACGAGTCCAACAATTCCAATACATAATTTAAATCCATCATGCATCCTAACAACGGGTTCAGCTAAACATGCAACCTGTCCCGAATTAATAATCAACAATGAATCATAGTTGGCACACAGGCCCAATTACGTCAGGAGATACGATTATAACATATCAATATGAAATGGGACTCGAGTGTACAAGTGTGACTCGATCAAGAATGCAACGACTCGACTCCCGCCTAGCCAACACCTGCAAGAACTGAGAAGTGGGAAAGAGGGGTCAGTCTCTAGAAGACTGAGCGAGCAGGAGCTATACATATATATATAAAAACATGCACATGCAGGTCATAAATCCCGAGCAAAGTTTTATTTAAAGTTAGTTCCCACGAGGGCAATAAAAGGACTAAGTAATGCTCGGATTTTACGACTAATTCATATTAAATTCAATAAGTTCATAATTCATACATAAACATAATGGCTCGGCGAGTGAGCGTGCATAATCTCCAACCAAACTCCGACCGTGTACGATAAATATCATTAATACACTGAATACGTGATCATGCAATATACATAATACACACAAATCATATAACATAGTCGTTTGGGTGATCCGTGTCCCGGCCTTCCCGCACGGTGCATAACAATCATAATACAATCATAATCATAAAACAAGTTCCAACCTTCTTCCTCCGGGTGATGGCCGGGTGATCGGCCCGAACCATCCATGCATGGACCAAAAGGGTTTCATGACTCCCCTAGTGGCACTCAGCGTCCATTCCTCGCTAACTCCTTACGAGGTCCGGTTACGCCGTTAATATAATTGGAACTAGTGAAAGGGATCACCGTCGGCCCATGCCTCCTCGGATAGCCTCTAACACCAAGTCCCTGGGCCCCATTGTGCATTCATTCATACATTTCTCGCCAAAACCTTTGCTTTATACTTAGGATACATACTATAAGAAAACATACCTTACCGTGCAACTCGGCATATGCTATACACGTACCTCTCCGTGTCATCCTAATCCGTAGCTAGCATGAAGACACACGGTTTGGAGCATAGCCTCGTTGCAAAACCATTTTAAGCTTATATACGCCCATACGTATAATTTCAGAAGAATTTACTCAATGACTCCACTTGTAAAGATAACATATATATACATAAGGTTTTAGGCCAAAACTTGTCACATAAGGGTTATAGGGTTTTATACATAACTAGAACGAAAACACCCTCACCTGGAAGAAGGCAACGAGGATACAAGCTAGGTCGGGTGCCTATTGATCATGATATCTCCTCCCTGGAGATGAACTGTACAAGAGAAAGACATAATGTGTACTCATGAGAAACGAATCAATATGAAACCAATTAGGACGCACGGCATTAACATGAGGTGTTCGTGAAATGCTATGTCATGATTCAGTACACAATGGATCTTAAAATGTCATGAGTTGATGTGATCATGTTCATGCACACCATTAAGTTCATTTTAAACACATAAATGATTCAATCAATCAATCAATCCATAATAAATTACAATACATGTTAACAATGCATAAGGATCAATTAGGCATGTATATAATGCATATAAGTCACATAAGGAGTCTAGGAGGTGCATGGAAGGTGATAGAACGAGTTTAGGCCAAGTTTAGCAAAAGTTAGGAAAAGTTGACAATTTACGAAGATGCGCAAGCTGTAGAAAATTGGGTATAACTTGAGTTTGAGAAATTGGAATTAAGTTTTGCTTGTTGGAGGTGAAACTAGACACATAGATGTTTTCAAGGATATGTGGCACGAATCATGGTTCAAAGCGAGGTGAAAATGACGTAGGTTCGAAGTTGGATGAATGCAGATTGTCGAAGAAGTGGCGACACCAAAATTAATTGATCATATCTCATAAATGAGAAAAGATATTAGGATGATTCCAATTGGAGGATGTTCTAGACTTCAAGAGATTTCCTTGGGTTCAAAAATCAGGTCAATCCGAGTTCGTATGAGGGAGAACGAAGCAAAACAATCTCAGGCTGAAACAGGGGAGGGTCCAACGTTTCTGCATCAAATCCACCCCCGTGGATTTTTCCAAAAGAAAAAATCCACCCTCGTGGATTTAGGTCAGTGGCGAAAAAAATGCAGAAAACAGGGCACAAACGCGGGAGAAGACCAAAAATCACCAAAACACCTCAAAACTCAACCCAAATCACTTAAAACATGCAATATACTAAGTAGGAACATTAAATACAAGTTTAGGACAATTAAGAACACATTAATTCACAAACCCATCAAATATAAATACATATACATACACCTATGTACACATATATACACACACATACTCTTGCTCCAAGAATTGAAACAACCAAGTATAAAACTCATGGAATAACATGTATTCATGTATTTTCACACAAGAAGTCAAGTTATAAAGCAAGAATCATAAAACCCTATTATCACCCAACATATTCATATATATATATACACATATACCTTGGAAAGGAAGAAGAAGAGGAAGAAATGGTTGAAGCTTGAATTCTTGGATAAAACTTGATGAAATTCCCTTGTCTCCTTGTTTGGTAGCTTGGATTGATCAAAAGAAAAAGAGGGAAGAAGTTGGGAGCCCTTGTTTTTGCTAGAAGAAATGAAAGAAGAAGAATGAGATTGTGGAGGGGGGGTTTGGATCGTGTATATGGAGAGGGAGAAGAGAAGAATTTGCACTTTGGTCCTTTGAGAATTTAAGTGATTCAATTAGGACCCCAAGGTTTGGTAGGTGAATAATTGAGGTCCAATTAAAAGTTCTATTGAGTCCAAGGATTTCATATAATTTCAAATAAGTGCATAAGTGAAATAAATATTTAATTGGCAATTAAGCATGTTAAAACAAATTCAATAGCATAATCAAATAAATCATCTAAGTCATATTAGTCACATGATAGCAATTTAGTTCACGAAATTAATATGTTAAACGATCACTTAACAATTAAAACACATAAATGTCACATAACTCTCAGTCTAAACCCACTCGTGACGTCATACCTGTATGGCCGAAAAGTCGGGGCGTTACACAAACTCTCTCAAACCTATTCATATTCTCTCAAGAACACCAAGAACACCTTCCACCCATCTTCAAGAGACAAGAGTGAAGACTAAACCTGGAGATTCAAGACTAAAGAACAAGATTCCCTCTTCGATTTTCAGCTCTTAAGGTAAGAAATGGTTGAATGCTTATGTGGGTCTTCTCCTTTGAACTTGAAGCTTGAATCTGAAATCTAGGGTTCGTGTTAGATAAATTAAATCTGAATTTACTGATGGAAATGTGTTTCTTATGTTACTAGGAATGATTTGGTGTAAGAATTTCTCATTTTCATGCTTGTTCGAAGAAACCACCATTGTTGATCTTTGAAGCTTTTATGCAGATTTTTGCATGTTTTTGTTCTAGCTTGTTTTAGGTTGATTTGTTGATGGATTCTTGTTCCTTATGTGTTTTATGAAGAATGTGATTAATTTCCTTAAGTTTCTTGCATTATTGAAGATTTCACCATTTCTGAGTTTGAGCTTTGAATACATGAAGAAGATGAAGTTCATATGTGCAAATTGTTGGAATTCTTGAAGTATATTCTTGCCTAAATGTTCTGGGCATGTTATTTGGTGTCAATAATTTCGTTTTGCTACAGTAGCTTGTGACACCCCCGTGTTACTTTTGTTCTTGGAGGTGACATTCCCGCGTCAAGGCCCTCGGGTCAAAAAATAGGATTTTTGTGATCTTGTTCGTTTTGCTTCGTTTTCACCTCCTTTGCACTTCTTACACCCCTAATATGATATATATGACTTGGAATCATGTTTTCATGCATTGTAATGTCTTACATGCCTCGATTACGCGTGAAATTGTGCTAAGTATGGTTCACATATTGTTATTTGCTTACCTTATGACTTGAACGCTTATTATATGACTTATATGATGTTGTTGATCATCATTATTGAACTTACGATATACTGGGGAATTCAGTTGCATACCATGAGTATATGTTTACTCTTTCTTGAAGCCGTGCGTCGTCTTAATTGGTTTTGAGTCGTGTCTTACCTTTGTTAGTATGTTGTCTTGTTAGGTTGTGAGTCTCCGGTCGAGTAGCTTGTTGCTCGTGGTTGGCCTTCGAAGTTCGTGGTGAAGGTGAGGAGCTATTATGTGAAAATGTTTCCAAAACTGTGGACACCTAAAGCCTTTCATGTTTGATGGTTTTAATCTCTGTTTTCAAAATGTATATATAGGCTCTATAAGCCAAGTTTGTGAGCTTTGCTCGTAGTATTGATATTTGCTTAAGATCAGCGGTTTACAAGTAAAGTATGAGTTTTGGTATATGGGATAGATACCCAAAATGCATTTGGAACTTTATTGGATATTATGTATACGCGTGTGTAGCGAGATGTTTTGGCTCATGCTATGAAAGTGGCATGGAGATTTGGTACCTTGCAGGGACGCTTGCATGGTTGGATTTGGATTTGAGAGCTCTGGGATGGAGTAAGTAGGAATACCGGCAAGGCAAGGGCCGACGGTTACCTCTTACGAAGTTCCCACTTGGAAGAGATATTTTTGGTTCCAACGGAATGTTGGGGCTGAGGTATACTCGAGGGTGGAATGGGGAGTTTCATGGACTCACTTCCCAATGTTTTGGACCGATGTTCGGGGGCTGCATCCCTCTCGACATCACGGCGTTAAGGATGGATTGGTTTGTTTTGGTTTGGATTCAGAAGTTTGGTTGTAGTGCTCGTTCTCGCCGATCCGGGTGTTTTGTAGTTTATGATCCGTATATTTTGAAAACTTGCATTGTTTTGGAAAACTCATTCGGATCATGAACAATCCTTGGTTTAGCATGCATTGAACCCTTTTAATGTATTATGTAAACTTCTCCTCACCGGTTCCCTTTGAACTGATCTCCTTTACCTTTCGTGTCTGCAGGTCGCGTTTTGGAGTCGAGCTAGGCGGGGTCTTTTGAGAGTCTTGTCTTGAGTCTAGCTTGTACTTGTTTACGTTTGTAGCGTACTTTACTTTATGACTTATGTAATGTTCCGAGATTTATGGTTTTATTCCGTATGATGATTTTATGTTAGTTTGGGTCGTGATGGTCATTAGGAGGGATTTACATTTTCGCATTTTGAGCATTTCTTGCTGGACCGTGATGGTCAATACTTGTTGGATATTACTTTTATGATTATGAACGCAATTTGATTTAAGCTTCCACATTACTTGTGTTTGTTACTCGCTTTGTGAGTCTAGCACCGCCTAGTTAGGATGTCCGTTTGTCACCGCTTGCTTCGCGCTTGGTGGGTATATGGATAGCCATTCTATATACAAGCTAGGTACGTAGCGCGGGATAGACGTGGATGCCCTCGTCCGGGTGTTACAATATCATAAGACATATTCGTTTGGGCAATCCATGACCCGGCCTTCCCGCACGGTGCAAATCAATCATAACATACTCATAATCATAAAAGAAGTTCCAACCTTCTTCCTCCGGGCGGTGGACGGGATTGCAAGGCCCGGCCACCTAATAATATCAATGTGGCTATGAGGTTCATGAGTCCTCAAAGTCCGGTTAGCGTTTCCTCGTCAAAACCTCCTTGACGAGGTCCGTTTCGCCGTTAAACATAAATGGAATCAGCACATGGGATCACCGTCGGCCCTTGCCTCCTCGGATAGCCACATGTACTAAATTCCTGGGCCCGTGAACATAACATACATGCAAAGTCTCACCAAAAGTAACATATATATATATATATATATATATATATATATATATATATATATATATACGTATATAAGGTTTTGGCCAGACTTATCACATAAGGTTGTAGGGTTTAGTATGTAACTAGAACGAAAACACCCTCACCTGGAACATGGCGATATAAGGATACGGGTTACCGAGTGCCTAGTTGATCAAGATTTCTCCACCCTGGAGATAAACTGTACAAAAGACAACGTAACGTGTTCGTGAGACTCAAGACTCCAAATGAACTATATAAGATGCGCGGCATGCAATGAACATGATATGAATGCGTAAAAGATGATATTATGTCATAAAAATGTTCATGTGCACTATTAAGGAATTTAAGGCATATAAATAAGTCGTTCGTTCATTCATTTCATTCAAATTCAAAAATTCACAATTCATATTAATTTAATCTAAGAATTCATATAATAACCATAACATGTATTATTTCACGTTTACAATTAGAAATTAGCAAGTAAACATATTCAAATAATAATTGGTAATTTAAATACGTGAATTAGAATTCACTTAAATTCTAAAATTAAAATAAATCAAATAATACTTAAAATATAAAATAAATATATCATAACTATATAATAAATATATATATACCCATATATGCATGTAAATTAAATATAAACAACATGCATGCAATCACCCATTAACAACAGTCATGCATGCAATACTTCATGCGTAATATATATACTAAATATATATATTACATACATAAATCTATGTATTATATATATATTATGCATACACACACACAATACATACGGCTCACGCACACACCCATGCATGCATGACACACACACACAATATATATATATATATACAGCAACACACATGCATGCAACTCTACCCTACTCTCACAACCAACTCTGCACATAAACTCACGCACACCCCTGCACAAATGAAGAACAGCAGCAGCACATTCAAGTCCCTTCCAAGCATACAACCAAACTAAATACATATATATATACACAGCCAAACAAAGGAGGAAAAGAGCAGCAACGCAGCAAAGAAAGGAAAGAAAAAGAAGAAGAAAGAAGCAGCAGAAGGAAAAAGGGAAGAAACAGAGGCAGGGCGCGGCAGCTACTCGTCCGGGTAGCCATTCCTTCCCCAAACTCCCCGGCCGGGTAGACGGTACAGAAAGCTTCTGCAGCAGGAGTACCCGGCCGGGTACTCTCCAAGAACAAACTCTCCCCACCCGGGGAGAGTGTTACAGTAGGAAACCAGCAGCAATAGCAGGCGGCAACGAAACGGGGGAGAAAAATGGGGGGTTCAAACCAAGCCAAAACATTCGTATAATTTGCATCCAACTCACGCCAACAATTAAGGTAAGAAGAGGCTACAAATGCTTAACAAATGGACCTGGGAAACAACCCCAAAACATGCCGCAACAACAAGAAAATAACAGCAGTTTTATCCAGAAAACAGGGGCAAAACTGAACGAAACAGGGCAAGACTTTCACATGCACAAACACCATCAATACAGCTGCAAATAAGATAAAAAGAAACAACATTTGACATCAAAACAAATCCTAAAAGCTAGCAGCAGTTCAGTACGTGAGGGAGGAAAGAAATCAGTTGAAGTTTATTCAATACATAAAAATTTCATTAATGATATCTCAACCAACTCTTAACCACCAACCAATACAAGTATACTCAGTCATAAATGAGGGAAAAGGATCATATATGCTGCACCAAAACAAGTCAGAGGTCAAAGGAATTCAAGGAATCAACAAAACACCTTAAAACCTAACTATTCATTCAAACGCTCAAAACCCCATGAAATCCGACTCAAAATTAGGGATGAAAGGATCAAAATAACCAGAGATGCATGTATAACATAATCCTAACTCACCTTGTTGATTGGATGAAAGTTGATAGAGATTTGAGCTCCAAAATCTCAAGGATTTGCACAGTGACGGGAAACTGGAATGAAGAAGCTTTGGCTGAATTTTCTGGCTTGTGTGAGGATTGGTTCGAACTGGGGCAGTTAAGGGATGATAGAGGGTTGAACTAGGGTTAAAAGGACTCCAACCATAGTTAATTTGGTTAAGAATTCAAAGAGTTATGGCCATTTTGGTGAAATGTGGTAGTTTTGGTGCCGTTTCGTTTTTCGGTTGGATTTCGGAGATTCAAATGATTTTAGAAAAATATAAGGCTAAGTTTGTTAAACTAGAATCTTCGATACGAGTTCAACGAAGTTGACGGAACTCGAATCTGAGTTCCCGAGCTCAAGATATCACATACGGAACCAAGGGTGCGCTAATTGCTCGTTAGCCCCCGATTTGGTTCCACGAATCAAATTAAATTCGTTAACACGTCAAACGAGTTCGAAAACATAAACCGAGCATATAAACATGTTCATAACTCATAAATTTACGACATACTAAATTTTCACGACATTTCGATATCATTTCATATAAGAACGAAGCACAAATAGAACACTCATGCGCAAAACATTCATGAATTCATAACATTATAAATTAATTACTAAAATTTAAATTCAATTTTAAATAAATTTAAAGTCAATGAATAACATGTTGAAATTAATTAACAGAATTACAGATATAGTTAATTAACATTAAACCTTAATTAAGAATTTAAAATACTAAGTAACGAATTAAAATAAAATGAATTAAATTAAAATAATAACAGTTTATAATTTAAATTAAATATAAAACATTTATTAACAATTAATCATATAATTAAATAATTCAATTTACACAATTTATAAACATATACAACATATTTAAGCGAATGAAAAACCGGGGTGTTACACTACCACCGTGGTGGAAGGTACACTCCACATACATGACATTCCCATACATGCATTATATGATCCGGGTGCATCTCATTCGTTTATTACTCCTTCTATGGCTACTATGTTAAATTTGCCTCTTGCGAGTGATTCTATGCTTTATATTGTGCGTTATCCTTTGGGTGGTATGATTAGAACTGATTGCTTGTATCGTAATTGTTCGATGAGTATTGAGGGACGCGTTTACCCGGCGAATTTGATTGCTATTCCGATGAAGAAGTACGACGTGATACTCGGTATGGATTGGTTGTATGCGCGTCGGGCGAAGATGGACTGTTTTGGGAAGAAGGTTGAGTTGGGTACCGGTGTGATTACGGGTTCGAGCGTTCGTAGGAGTCCGTTTATTTGTTTGATGGAAGCTAAGAGGCTCATTCGGGATGGAGCTACCGGGTATATGGCATATGTGTTGAACCGGCCTAAATATCAAGTTAAGCTTGAAGAGACTAAAGTGGCAAATGAGTTCCCCGATGTCTTTCCGGAAAGTTTGGGGACTTTGCCACCGGAAAGAGAGATCGAATTCGTCATTGATCTATTCCAAGAGGCCGAGCCATTTTTGAAGACGCCGTATAGAATGGCTCCCACCGAACTCAAGGAACTTAAAACTCAACTAGACGAGTTATTGGCGTGTGGGTTTGTACGGCTGAGTACTTCGCCTTGGGGTGCTCCGGTGTTGTTCGTGAAGAAGAAAGATGGGACACTCCGTATGTGCATAGACTATCGGGAGTTGAATAGGATGACGGTGAAGAACAAGTATCCCCTCCCGCACATCGAAGAGTTGTTCGATTTGTTGCAAGGTTCGAAGGTATATTCGAAGCTCGATCTCCGACAAGATTACTATCAGTTAAGGATTAAGGAGTCGGATATACCGAAGACGGGCTTTAACACGAGATACGGACACTATGAGTTCGTTGTGATGCCCTTCGGACTAACCAGCGCACCCGCAGCTTTTATGGATTTAATGCACCGTGTTTTCAAGGAGTTCTTAGACAAGTTCGTTGTTATATTCATTGATGACATCTTGGTTTTCTCTAAGTCGGTTGAGGAACACGCTCTACATCTTTGTTTGGTACTTGAGAAGCTACGTGAACACAAGTTGTATGCTAAGTTTAGCAAATGTGATTTTTGGATGAATCGGGTATCATTTCTGGGATATATTATTTCCGGTGATGGGATTTCAGTGGATCCATCTAAGATAGAAACAGTTTATCTTTGGGAGCAACCGAAGAACGTGTCGGAAGTAAGGAGTTTTCTTGGCTTAGCAGGCTATTACCGCCGATTCATCAAGGATTTTTCTAAGATTACCGCACCTCTCACACGATTAACTAAGAAGGAAACAAAGTTTGTGTGGGATGAAGCTTGTGAAGAGAGCTTCCGTGTGCTTAAGGAGAAATTGACAACGGCTCCGGTGTTGGCTCTACCGGAAGGTTCGGATGGGTTTTCAGTTTTTACCGATGTATCCAAGGAAGGGTTGGGATGCGTGCTTATGCAAAATGGGTCGGGTGATTGCTTATGCTTCGAGGAAATTGAAGGAGCACGAGCAGAATTACCTAACACATGATCTTGAGTTGGCCGCGATGATATTTGCCTTAGCGAAATGGCGACACTATCTCTATGGGATTAGGTTTGAGGTATTTACCGACCACAAGAGTCTCCGTTACTTGTTCACACAGAAGGAATTGAACATGAGACAACGACGGTGGATGGAATTCTTGGAAGATTACGATTATGTCATGCAATATTATCCGGGGAAGGCAAATGTAGTTGCGGATGCATTGAGTCGGAAAGCGAAGATTGCTAATCTTGAGGTTGATTCCGGTAAGGGTGAAACCGAGATCCTTGTTTCGCAATCGAGGTTGGCTAACATCACTATAAGGCCGGATGTAGCACCCCGCACGTGAGGCACCACATCCCCCGCACTAAGGCTCAACACGAGTAACGAAATTGTAAATCCGCACCTGTATCAAACCATAGCGAACGGGAGACAAACATAAAAACCTTCCTAAGCCAGGCGGAGCTAGACCCTGCATTGATTACCAATCCACAAAATATAATGCAGCAAAGACAAAGTTCAACCATACTTCATAAGTAGAATTTGGGCTCTTCAGGCCTCTTTTAAATCATAGCAAAACCCAGTAAAGTCAGTTCAATAACAATTACATGAATATTCAAGCTTATAATATAACCGAACGAGTCATACATAATTCCAATACATGAATGAGTGAAGAGACTCTCCTAATCTAACTCGACTCACTCAAAACTTCAAACACCTCCGCCTAGCCAAACTCCAAGGATCCAGCCTGCACACTAAAAGAGTGGGGAGGGAGAGGGTCAGTCTCTAGAAGACTGAGTGAGCAGGAGCGATACATATATATAAAACATGCACATGCAAGTCATAAATCCCGAGCAAGATTTTATTTGAATTTAGTTCCCGAAAAGGGCAAGAAGATAGATAGACAATGCTCGACTTTTATGACTAATTCATATTAAATTCATTCCATTCATAAATCATACATAAATATAAGGCTCGGCGAGTGAGCGTGCACAACCTCCATCCAAACTCCGACCGTGTACATAAATATCAGTAATATATTGATTAGGCGATCAGGCAATACATCATAATACACACAGACCATAAATCATATCATAAATATATGCGTTTGGGCAATCCGTGTCCCGGCCTTCCCGCACGGTGCATAATTCTATCAAAATATATACATAAGAAGAGGCATAAATCCTAACCAACCTTCTTCCTCCGGGTGGTGGACAAGTTAGCTAAACCTGACCACCGGTTAAATCATGGGCCAATGGGGGTACATGAATCCCCCAAGGGCACTCAGCTCCCATTCCTCGCTAAAACTCCTAGCGAGGGCCGGTATCACCGTAGTTTGGTTGGAACTAGTATATGGGATCCCCGTCAGCCCTTGCTTCCTCGGTTAGCCACATATACCAAGTCCCGGGGCCCGATAAGTAATAAGTAATAAATGTGTCTCGCCAAAACATAACAATCATAAGTACATACCATAATTTATAAATCATTTGAAAAGGGTTTACTCGATCAATACATACTTCAAGAAATCATACCTTACCGTGTAATTCGGCATATGCTATATACGTACCTCTCCGTGTCATCCGAATCCGTAGCTAGCATGAAGACACACGGTTTGGAGCATAGCCTCATTACAAAACCATTTTCAAGCTCATGTACGCTCATACGTATAACTCAGAAGGATTTACTCGATAACTCCATTTGAAAATCATATATATAATCATAAGGTTTTGGCCAAAGCTTTTCACATAAGGGTTGTAGGGTTTGTTACATAGCTAAAACAAAAACCACCCTCACCTGAACCGTGAAGTTACAAGGATCGAGCACCAAGTGCTTGAACGATCAAAAGCTCTCCACCCTGGAGACAAACTGTACAAAAGACCACAAGACGTGTTTGTGAGACTCAAGACTCTTAATGAACCATATATGACGCACGGCAATGCTCAAGCATGATATGAAGGCATTTAACTCATATATTCAAGTCATTCAATTCATATTCCCAATCAATTTATTTCAAGAACTCAAATAGGAACATAGAACATGTTCAAGCTCTTCCATAATGCTACCACATACTTCATATTACATAACATAGCATATATCCAAGGTTTGACAACAAGAAGAAATCATATGATATGGTAAATAAGTTATACGATTCATAAACGACATATAAGCACACATAAACGGCAATAAGCAAAAGCATACCTATAACTCATCCAAATGCCACGAAATTGAACCACAATACTCCTAACACAAAGCAAAACAAGTTCATAGTTCAACACAAAAGGAGATAAAGCCATTAAGGAGGTGAAACGAATCAAAAACCGAAAAGGAAGCAACACGGACTGCACATGGGAAGTGACACAGGGGTGTCACCAACCCTAGCCCAACTGAGCCACGGGCGTGGCTCAGTACAGAGCTGCCCAGAAGGTGTGACACGCCCGTGTCTCCCTCTTATGAGTAAATGAGACACGGGGGTGTCACGGTACAGAACTTAATCACCCTTTGAAATTTTTCCGGCAAAACTGAACTCAAACAAACTCAATTCAAAGGCATACCAAATGAACTCCAAATGCTCTGAAACTTAATATGCAACATATTTGGCATGTTATGAACATTTTTCATTTAGAGTGCAAAGGCTAAATCACACGTTAAGATCATCGAATCCATGCAACAAAACTGGGTCGCCAAAACGCACATATGAAACCTAATGATTCTATCATGCCTTGATCAAGTACTTAGGGCTTGAGTTAGGATCTGAAACTTTGGGGAATGCATGCTAACATAATAAACAACTAATATACATCATATATATGCAAAATGGTACAATTTAAAGCACATTAGGGTGACCAACAACCACACAATTGCAACAGCAACAAATCTGTCATGGAGCATGCATAGAAACAGGCCATGTATTTCGGTTTTGAGGCTTCAAATGGATCCAAATACTTGAAACATGAATGCTAACATATATAACAATAAGTGTACATCAACTCCATGCATTTTCACACGAAATGAAGACCATATGATCAAGCTACAACACATAAATTCACACAGTAATTCAAAAACAGGGGAAGTAGTTTGATCATCAAGTTTGGAGCTCCATGTCTCAAAATTTTATAAAAGGAGCAAGAGATGAAATCCTCATAACATCATATACTATCAGTTAGGAAAGAAATAATCCAAGAAACAAGTTCATATGATCACATATAAGCAAGAAATTCAGCCACACCAACATATAGGTCACTAGAGCAAAAATCCCCAAAAGTTCATACAAAACCCAACATTCAAACCCTAACCAAATCTGATCCAAATCATGTTGTAAATAGATGAAATCAAGCATAATAGAGTAGAGAAGACATAAATATTCATACCTTAAAGATTTGGTGAAGAAAAATGGTGATTTGAGCTCCAAAATCACAAAAATGGCCAAGGGTTTCTCTCTTCTCCTCTTCTTCTCTTTCTCGTTTCAGTTGCAGCTGGAGAGTGAGGGTTTGTTCGGTTTTTTCAGCTTAAAGGGAAGGAGAAAGGCTTAACCCAAGGTGTAAGAGTCATGGTTAATGTATGGTTAGGTTAGGGGAGTGTTAAGGGTCCCACCATGAAGACTAGTCAACCAAAGAAGCTCCTCTTGCACGGGTTGCTCGTTACGGTTGGATTTCGGAGGTCTTAATGACCTCAAAAAGGTATGAGGCTTGTTCCATTGTCTCCGAATCGTCGATACGAAGGCAACGGAGTTGACGGAATTCGAATCCGAATTCCCGAGCTCAAGATATCACGCACGGAACCAAGGGTGCGCTAATTGCTCGTTAGCCCCCGATTTGGTTCCACAATCAAAATTAAATTCATAAACACGTCAAATGAATCCGAAAACATAAACCGAGCACATAGGCATGTTCATAACACACATATTTACAACATATTAAATTTTCACGACATTTCGATATCAATACATATATGAACAAAGCACAAATAGAACACTCATGCGCATGAACGAATTCATAAGGTTATAAGGAATTACTAAAACCTAAATTCCATATTAAATGAATTTAGAGCCAACTCATAACATATTGAAATTAATTAACAGAATTACCGAAACAATTAAGGTAACACAAAACCTTAATCGAGAATTTAACACTAAATATCAAAGTAGAAATAAAATGAATTAAATTAAATATTAATAGTTTATAGTTTAAATCAAATAAAAACACTTATGAACAAGTAATCATATAATTAAATAGTTGAATCGCGCAATTTATAAACAAATACGCCACATTATTTAAACTGAAAAACTGGGGCGTTACAATCTCTCCCCCTTAAAAAGAATCCGTCCTCGGATTCAAAACACGCTTGAAATCAAACAATGAGAGATTCCCCGTCTCTCACAAACAACAAGGAGAGAGCCCCGTCTCTCGAGCAGCAATGAGAGAACCCCGTCTCTCCAACATCAATGAGAGAACCCCATCTCTCGTAAACAAAGAGAGTACCCCGTCTCTCAAACAACAATAAGAGAGTCCCCGTCTCTTAACCGAAAATAAAGCAAGGAAGTCTCCAATACTCCCAAGCAACTCACGCAAAACCAAATTTAAAATCACGTAAGGCACCCAAAGCAAGTAACAAATGTCGCCCACATTGATATCCAATTACTCCAAGTAATTTAACACAATATAAGATTGAAGCACCTAACATAAAAATTATATAAGTTAAAATTGCATGGATGCATGTATCATGAATGCTATAAGTACCGTTCACCGAAGTTTCAAAGTTTAGAACTGAGAGTTGCCGTTGTCCAGTGTAGGATCTATCCTGAAGATAGTTCAGTGGTTAGCTTGTCTTGAACCTCTTCAAGGTTCCTCGGTGAAGCTATTGATAAATCCTTTAAGGATCATACTCTTGGATCCGTTCTGACTTGTACTATTTCCAGTCTTCACCATTCCCCCAATCTTCGTTCGACCATCCAATTCTTTTTAATTAACCGAGCTTGACTTCCTGAATGCCCTTAGACCACCTGTCTCGAAGTTAGGTCCATAGCTACTATCTTACTCATATCGAAGTTTAAAATACCCTCGAGAATAACTACCCCTGACCACCTTGACGATTCAACCCCTACCTTGAGGTATTCGTCATTAGGATCTACCTTAACACGAATCCTTTTTCATCTTCCGTTCCTGGTACCCATTCATTCCCTTTGACCCCTTAGGTTTATATTTGGCATCTAGCTCCACATTTCTTGAATCGAAGATAAAATGTTCTTAATGCGTTTTGAAGTTTGATGTAAATCCTCCAATGATCATCTTTTCCTGTTTGGTCTCTTTGTGGATTTCCTTCCGGATCACCTTTGATAAAACCGATAACTTAATAATGTTGTCTCGGATCCCTTAATACTTCTACTAAATAAATCTTGGCCGACAACATCCCCTCATATAATAGATTGATCCAATTTTCCTTTAGTTAATTCCATCTTTAGGAGGTCACAGAAACTCCCATATAATTTCATCACTCCCAATTCGGAATTCCAGGCATAGAGTCGTTTAATAACTCTCTTCTTTATATCTCGAAAAATCTTCCCCCGAATTTGGCATTGTCACTTCTCTCTTAACAACTTAACCATTACCGTCCTCTTATTTATTTCCAATGGCCACCATTAGGATATCCGGATTCTCCTTAATTTGCATCCCCGTTATTGCTATTAACATATTTATTCGAGCACTACTTCCATCCTCCATTTTATCTCTCGGTCGTGCTCTCCCCCTTAAAATTTTGCTCTTTCATCGAACTCCCTCAATCTCTCTTCCCCATTCTTATTCGATCCGAACACCCCAAAGATGAATCTAATCTGACTTTCCTTCGGGGGTCCTTTTCACTAACCTATCCCTTACCTAAAGTTCTTTATTTCCTAATTGTCTTTCTTGTCAGGTGCCACGCCATTATTTCCCTTCCCTTAACTCAGATATGGTTCGAGCGAGGATATACTTGACAATTGAGGTGATAGATTTTCCTATCAAGTAAACACTAAAATGCATGCTGGGTTAAAATGACCATGCATGGGTCACGTTTATATCAAGCAATTATACCACACATTAGCGCAACAAAACCAATTAGAAATGCACGAATAACATAAGATCAAGAGAATAAATAATTAATGCGAAATATGATGCACGTGCTATGAATGCTTTGGAACCTGTCACCAATGGGGTAAGTAGTTAGCTCGACAGCTTTTCCTTGCTACTCCAAGTCCCGCGGTTACTTTGACTTGGTAATTATTCCTTGCCTTTCCCACGGTCTTCGAGGTCCCCATGCATCTTTATAAATCAACTTGTATCTTCCACTTCCAAGGAGTTAGCATCCAATCTATTCTCTAAATTCGACCTTTACTTCCCATCGTCGTCTCAATCAAGAATCTCGTGCCTATCCCTTGTGAGTTCAATTCACCTCCAACTGCTTACATTCGAGCGCATGATTTCCTTGCAAGGAGTGATTGTCTTTCTTTACCATTTCCATTTGTTGCTTCATATCTTCCATTTTACTTCACAACATGGCAATTCAGCTTGGTCTTGGAAAAACAAGCTCATCTCCCACTAAGCACCTTGCTCAAGATTACCGTGACTATTGTTTATGAGTTTCCCATCACGATCGAAATCCAGAGCACCCCAGTCCAACTCTTCCCGGTCTTAACTTCGATAGACTTGATTCCAATTCACTAGGCTTAATCATAGATCCTTCTTGTCGACCCCAGATACACAGCTCCTACCGAACCCATTTTATCTTAGTCTCTCCTAATTTTTTTGAGACCTCTTCAACGATCTCATCTGGGATCAAAATATCTTCAAGGCTCATTCACTTCATTCTTTAGGTTGACAGATTTTGCTGAATCCAATTAAAACACTCCGAGTAGCAGATTCTCATAAATTAGTCTTTTAAGTCCCAACAATCCCATGATTAACTCCTACTCCAATTTCACCAGATATCCCTCTGCCATCGCATCGCTAAAGTCAAACCTCCCATTCTGAATCCTACACGTTAATTGTAACTCAGTATATGAAGCCGCGCATCTAGCATTCTCCACATTCCTCCCCGGAGTATCCTGCCCATCCTCCATGTCTCAGAAGGTTTGCAATCGATCTTCTTTGTCATAGAACTTGGCCGTGGTTTGATATTATCTCCATAACCTATAAATCATAACTTACTTCAAGAGTAGATGCATGCGATTAGTGCATGCTCATGACACATATTCAATACGAAAGACAAGAATAAAAAAAATACAACAAGTAATTCAACGAAATTCTTAAAGGAAACCAAGTTCCATATTCAAGATCGATGCAATGCACATAATATCACATAGTCCCTATGCCGTTCGACTTAAACTGACTCCGACACGACTCAAGAACACCGGTTTTGCAACCGGGCTCTGATACCACTTAAGGATGTAGCACCCCGCACGTGAGGCACCACATCCCCCGCACTAAGGCTCAACACGAGTAACGAAATTGTAAATCCGCACCCGTATCAAACCATAGCGAACGGGAGACAAACATAAAAACCTTCCTAAGCCAGGCGGAGCTAGACCCTGCATTGATTACCAATCCACAAAATATAATGCAGCAAAGACAAAGTTCAACCATACTAACCATAAGTAGAATTTGGGCTCTTCAGGCCTCTTTTAAATCATAGCAAAACCCAGTAAAGTCAGTTCAATAACAATTACATGAATATTCAAGCTTCTAATATAACCGAACGAGTCATACATAATTCCAATACATGAATGAGTGAAGAGACTCTCCTAATCTAACTCGACTCACTCAAAACTTCAAACACCTCCGCCTAGCCAAACTCCAAGGATCCAGCCTGCACACTAAAAGAGTGGGGAGGGAGAGGGTCAGTCTCTAGAAGACTGAGTGAGCAGGAGCGATACATATATATAAAACATGCACATGCAAGTCATAAATCCCGAGCAAGATTTTATTTGAATTTAGTTCCCGAAAAGGGCAAGAAGATAGATAGACAATGCTCGACTTTTATGACTAATTCATATTAAATTCATTCCATTCATAAATCATACATAAATATAAGGCTCGACGAGTGAGCGTGCACAACCTCCATCCAAACTCCGACCGTGTACATAAATATCAGTAATATATTGATTAGGCGATCAGGCAATACATCATAATACACACAGACCATAAATCATATCATAAATATATGCGTTTGGGCAATCCGTGTCCCGGCCTTCCCGCACGGTGCATAATTCTATCAAAATATATACATAAGAAGAGGCATAAATCCTAACCAACCTTCTTCCTCCGGGTGGTGGACAAGTTAGCTAGACCTGACCACCGGTTAAATCATGGGCCAATGGGGGTACATGAATCCCCCAAGGGCACTCAGCTCCCATTCCTCGCTAAAACTCCTAGCGAGGGCCGGTATCACCGTAGTTTGGTTGGAACTAGTATATGGGATCCCCGTCAGCCCTTGCTTCCTCGGTTAGCCACATATACCAAGTCCCGGGGCCCGATAAGTAATAAGTAATAAATGTGTCTCGCCAAAACATAACAATCATAAGTACATACCATAATTCATAAATCATTTGAAAAGGGTTTACTCGATCAATACATACTTCAAGAAATCATACCTTACCGTGTAATTCGGCATATGCTATATACGTACCTCTCCGTGTCATCCGAATCCGTAGCTAGCATGAAGACACACGGTTTGGAGCATAGCCTCATTACAAAACCATTTTCAAGCTCATGTACGCTCATACGTATAACTCAGAAGGATTTACTCGATAACTCCATTTGAAAATCATATATATAATCATAAGGTTTTGGCCAAAGCTTTTCACATAAGGGTTATAGGGTTTGTTACATAGCTAAAACAAAAACCACCCTCACCTGAACCGTGAAGTTACAAGGATCGAGCACCAAGTGCTTGAACGATCAAAAGCTCTCCACCCTGGAGACAAACTGTACAAAAGACCACAAGACG
Organism: Lantana camara; assembly: GCA_037501455.1. Classification (NCBI taxonomy): domain Eukaryota; kingdom Viridiplantae; phylum Streptophyta; class Magnoliopsida; order Lamiales; family Verbenaceae; genus Lantana; species Lantana camara. The sequence goes on from CM074858.1 coordinate 60,423,077, forward strand.
TGTTTGTGAGACTCAAGACTCTTAATGAACCATATATGACGCACGGCAATGCTCAAGCATGATATGAAGGCATTTAACTCATATATTCAAGTCATTCAATTCATATTCCCAATCAATTTATTTCAAGAACTCAAATAGGAACATAGAACATGTTCAAGCTCTTCCATAATGCTACCACATACTTCATATTACATAACATAGCATATATCCAAGGTTTGACAACAAGAAGAAATCATATGATATGGTAAATAAGTTATACGATTCATAAACGACATATAAGCACACATAAACGGCAATAAGCAAAAGCATACCTATAACTCATCCAAATGCCACGAAATTGAACCACAATACTCCTAACACAAAGCAAAACAAGTTCATAGTTCAACACAAAAGGAGATAAAGCCATTAAGGAGGTGAAACGAATCAAAAACCGAAAAGGAAGCAACACGGACTGCACATGGGAAGTGACACGGGGGTGTCACCAACCCTAGCCCAACTGAGCCACGGGCGTGGCTCAGTACAGAGCTGCCCAGAAGGTGTGACACGCCCGTGTCTCCCTCTTATGAGTAAATGAGACACGGGGGTGTCACGGTACAGAACTTAATCACCCTTTGAAATTTTTCCGACAAAACTGAACTCAAACAAACTCAATTCAAAGGCATACCAAATGAACTCCAAATGCTCTGAAACTTAATATGCAACATATTCGGCATGTTATGAACATTTTTCATTTAGAGTTCAAAGGCTAAATCACACGTTAAGATCATCGAATCCATGCAACAAAACTGGGTCGCCAAAACGCACATATGAAACCTAATGATTCTATCATGCCTTGATCAAGTACTTAGGGCTTGAGTTAGGATCTGAAACTTTGGGGAATGCATGCTAACATACTAAACAACTAATATACATCATATATATGCAAAATGGTACAATTTAAAGCACATTAGGGTGACCAACAACCACACAATTGCAACAGCAACAAATCTGTCATGGAGCATGCATAGAAACAGGCCATGTATTTCGGTTTTGAGGCTTCAAATGGATCCAAATACTTGAAACATGAATGCTAACATATATAACAATAAGTGTACATCAACTCCATGCATTTTCACACGAAATGAAGACCATATGATCAAGCTACAACACATAAATTCACACAGCAATTCAAAAACAGGGGAAGTAGTTTGATCATCAAGTTTGGAGCTTCATGTCTCAAAATTTTATAAAAGGAGCAAGAGATGAAATCCTCATAACATCATATACTATCAGTTACGAAAGAAATAAGCCAAGAAACAAGTTCATATGATCACATATAAGCAAGAAATTCAGCCACACCAACATATAGGTCACTAGAGCAAAAATCCCCAAAAGTTCATACAAAACCCAACATTCAAACCCTAACCAAATCTGATCCAAATCATGTTGTAAATAGATGAAATCAAGCATAATAGAGTAGAGAAGACATAAATATTCATACCTTAAAGATTTGGTGAAGAAAAATGGTGATTTGAGCTCCAAAATCACAAAAATGGCCAAGGGTTTCTCTCTTCTCCTCTTCTTCTCTTTCTCGTTTCAGTTGCAGCTGGAGAGTGAGGGTTTGTTCGGTTTTTGCAGCTTAAAGGGAAGGAGAAAGGCTTAACCCAAGGTGTAAGAGTCATGGTTAATGTATGGTTAGGTTAGGGGAGTGTTAAGGGTCCCACCATGAAGACTAGTCAACCAAAGAAGCTCCTCTTGCACGGGTTGCTCGTTACGGTTGGATTTCGGAGGTCTTAATGACCTCAAAAAGGTATGAGGCTTGTTCCATTGTCTCCGAATCATCGATACGAAGGCAACGGAGTTGACGGAATTCGAATCCGAATTCCCGAGCTCAAGATATCACGCACGGAACCAAGGGTGCGCTAATTGCTCGTTAGCCCCCGATTTGGTTCCACAATCAAAATTAAATTCATAAACACGTCAAATGAATCCGAAAACATAAACCGAGCACATAGGCATGTTCATAACACACATATTTACAACATATTAAATTTTCACGACATTTCGATATCAATACATATATGAACAAAGCACAAATAGAACACTCATGCGCATGAACGAATTCATAAGGTTATAAGGAATTACTAAAACCTAAATTCCATATTAAATGAATTTAGAGCCAACTCATAACATATTGAAATTAATTAACAGAATTACCGAAACAATTAAGGTAACACAAAACCTTAATCGAGAATTTAACACTAAATATCAAAGTAGAAATAAAATGAATTAAATTAAATATTAATAGTTTATAGTTTAAATCAAATAAAAACACTTATGAACAAGTAATCATATAATTAAATAGTTGAATCGCGCAATTTATAAACAAATACGCCACATTATTTAAACTGAAAAACTGGGGCGTTACACCGGATTTGAGGCAAAGGATCCTAGATGCTCAATCAAGGGATGAGTGGATTCAAAGACAAGTGATTCGAGCAAAGGCTAAACCGAGGTCTAAGTTTGGATTTGATGATTTGGGGATCTTTAGGTACAAGGGCTGAGTATGTATACCGGATGGATTGCAAAGGTTAGTGCTTGAAGAAGTACATAGGACCGTCTATACGATGCATCCGGGTGGCAACAAGATGTACCGGGATCTTAAGAAGTACTTTTGGTGGCATGGAATGAAACGAGATGTGGCTAATTTCGTTAAGAGATGTGTGATTTGTCAACGGGTTAAGGCTGAACATAAATTACCGGCGGGAAAGTTGCAACCGATACCGATTCCCGAGTGGAAATGGGAACAAGTCACCATGGATTTCGTGATCGGGCTTCCGAGAGTTCAAAAGGGATTTGATGGGATTTGGGTTGTCGTGGATCGTCTCACAAAATCTGCACACTTTCTACCGATTCGATCAACCGATAAAGTGCAGAAATTAGCGGAGTTGTATCACCAAGAAATTGTGAGATTGCATGGGATACCCGCTAGTATCATTTCGGATAGAGATCCTCGTTTCACTTCTAAGTTGTGGAAGGTTCTTAACAGATTATGTGGTACGAAGTTGAGTTTTAGTACCGCATTCCACCCGCAAACCGATGGACAATCCGAACGGGTGATTAAGTTTCTTGAGGATTTACTAAGGGCTTGTGTAATGGATTTTTCGGTTGAGTGGGATAAACAATTGACTTTGATCGAATTCGCCTACAATAATAGTTACCAATCTTCGATCAAGATGGCACCATACGAAGCTTTGTATGGCCGTAAGTGTAGGTCTCCTCTTTATTGGGATCTTGAGGAATGGAGATGGACCGAGGAAAACGGTTTGGAAAGAGGAACCGAGCCCGATTTGATTAAGGGAGCAATTGAGAAAGTGGAAAAGATTAAGCAACACATGAAACGGCACAACACCGGCAAAAGAGTTATGCCGACTGGAGAAGGAAAGATTTGAAATTTGAAGTGGGTGATCGAGTTTTCTTGAAGGCAACACCGAGAAAGGGTTTCTCAAGAATTGGAAAGGGTGGTAAGTTGAATCCGATGTTCATTGGTCCGTTTGAGATTGTGGAACGTATTGGGGAAGTTGCTTATCGGTTGGATTTGCCTCCGAATCTCACGGGAATCCATAACGTGTTTCATGTGTCACAATTGAGAAGGTATTTCCGGGATGAGATGGAAACTATACCGGTTGAAGAGGTACAATTGGAATCAGATTTGACATTTAAGCAACGACCAGTGAAGATCTCGGATAGGAAGGTCCAAGAGTTGAGGAATCGACAAATTCTGTTGGTTAAGGTACTTTGGAGAGATCTTAAGTCCGAAGAAGCTACTTGGGAAACGGAAGACAAGATGCGAAGTTTTCACCCTGAGTTGTTTTCCAATGGTGAATCTGGGGACCAGATTTCTTTAAGGAGGGGAGGTTGTGACGCCCCGTTTCTCGATCAAGGTAAGCTTGTTACGAGAGCGAACGATTTACTTTTCTTTGCATGAATTATGTGAATAATATGCCTTAATTGACCGTTATGCTTGAACTTACGTGGAATATATGATTTGTATGAAATACGTGACTAATTGATGTGTTAATTATGTGCTCGTATTGTTCTTATTGAGCTTTGATAGCATGCTTTATGCTTAAACAAAACAATGTGCTTATTTGGACATTGAAGCATAATTTAGGGACTAAAAGGTAAATTTATTTTTCCAAGCCTGAAACTGGATAGAACTTAATGAAATTGAGTAGATAATTCGATTATGAGTTCGTGGGTTTTTGAATCGCTCGATTTGGAGTTCGGATGAAGAAGTTATGGCCATTCTACGAAAAGTCAACCTTTTTATAAGACTTATGACCCAATTTCGAAATTACCCAATTTGAGACCCAATTTCACTTATAATCTGACCCGTATGACCTGCTCCATGACCCTAATAGCTGACCCAAATAACCAATTCAGAATTTTTAAACCCTAAAACTCATTTGACGTTATTTCATAAGAGATTCAAGCAAACTCTCTCAAGACTATTCATTTCTCTCAAGAACACCAAAAAACCTTCAAGCCATTTTCAAGAGACAAGAGAGGAGATTGAAGCTAGAGATTCAAGACTCAAGACCAAGCTATTCTCTTCGATTCTCAGCTCCTAAGGTAAGGTTTTGTGTAAATGCTTGGGTTATGCTTTGAGCTTGAAGTTCTTGGTAGAAGCATGAACTGGGGTTGAATTTTATGAGTTTAATCCATGTTTTCTTGATGAATTCGTGTTCTAAGTATGCTATTTGGACCCTAGAAACATGTTTAGGTTGGATTCCATCTATTCTCTTGATTTCACCATGTTTGAGTTTTTGAAGATTTGAAGAAATTCTTGCATGTCTAAGATTTATTTGATTTCTTGCAATCTTGGTGTTGTAGAATGATTATGCTTGAGTTTTTATGAGGTTTGGAATCAATTTTAGTTGAATTCATGCTAGGATTAGAGATTCACCATTGAAGAGCATGCTTGAACTATGAAGCTTTTATGCATATATGTAATTCTTGCTTAAATGATTTCATTCTTGGATTTTATACTTATATTATGTTCTTATATGATGTATGAATGTTTTATGATGCTTAATTGAGGTTTTGGAATCTTAATTTCATGTTTTGGGGTGTTTAGAACTCATTCCCGTCGAGTTCGAAGTGGCTGTCACGTTTTTTTTAAGTTCTGGGCAGAATCCACTAGGGTGGATTTTTGCTGTGTAAAAATCCGTGGGGGTGGATTTCAGGCAGTAGCTTCTGGACCAAATCCACGAGGGTGGATTTTTTTGTGAAGGAAAATCCACGGGGGTGGATTGTCCCCAGCCTTGTTTTCTTGACTCGTTTCGCTTGTTTTGACTCTTGTATGTCCTTTTCTTGTTTCTATAATACCTTTAATGAGTTGTGGCCGTATTATATGTGGTGGAACTTCCTGCATATCACTTGTTATGATTTTATTGCCTTGATCATCAAGTTTAAGTTGTCACATTTTGCTAAGTTATGCATTTACTTGAAATTGTATGACTTCCTACGTTATGTGTGACCTTGACATGCTATACATGCTCATGATTGATCCTCACATTTCATTAAGTGCATGATATGACTCCATAAGCATACATAACTCTCATAAGTGACTTGTTACTTAAGCCGTGTGTCGTTTACTTGGTTTGGGTCGAGTCTCACCTTTGTTAGTACGTTTGTCTTGTTAGGTGGTGCGTCTCCGGCCGAGTAGTTCGTTGCTCGTGGTCGACCTTTGAGTTCTTGGTAAAGGTGAGGAGTTATATACTTATGAAACGATTTCAAAACTATGGACACCTATAGCCTTTCATGTTTATTGGTTTTGAACTCCCGTTTTGAAAATGTATATTTAGGCTTTATAAGCCAAGTTTTGTGAGCTATGCTCGTATATTGGATATTCGCTTATGGAAAACGGTTTACAAGTAAAACTTGAAGTTTTGGTATATGGGATAGATACCCAAAATGGTTTTGAGACTTCCGTTCGAATATTACGTATGTGTGAGTTGTGTAGCGAGGTTATGTATACCTTGCAAGGATGTTTGCTTGGTTCTTTTGATAGCGCTCGGGGCGGAGTAAGTGGTAAGACCGGGAATGCAAGGGCGGACTGTTAAACCCTTACGAAGTACCCACTTTTGGACAAGTTTGCTAAGACTCCGAGGAGGTTTCGGGGTTAAGGTAAGCTTGGGGGAAGGTCAGTTTCATGGACCCACTTCTCCATGGTTTGTGACACCCCGTCTTCTCGGCAATTCAGGTACGACGTCACGGGAGAGTTTAATTTTGTATTTTCGTAATTTATGTGTGATTTGTATTTCTTATGTGGCACTTTATGTTTTATTTTACTTATATGGGCATTAGAATTCGCTAAATGTTCTTGGGCTCAATCGCTCAATATTTGCCGAATTAGGGACCTAATTTTATTTAGGGTGTTTTAGCCTTCGTGGCTATTTTGAGCTCGGGATTCGAATTCGAATTCTAACCTTGTCATTGGGTTCGTTTCGATGATTCGGATTCAATGAATTAACCTCTTATTTCCTAAGCCATTTGATAGCCCAACCGTTTTAAAATCCGATCCGAATGGACCGGATACCGCTTAACCCTACCCGTTTACCTGAACGGTATCAACCCTTAAAGGCTGATATTATCCTCTCTCTCCATTTGATCAATCAAAGCAAGGGAGAAGAAAAGAGAAGGAAGCCCCTTTGGCCATTCCAAGCTTTGGGTCGAGCTCGCCTCATCCGACCTTCCAACCGAAGAACAAAGGTAACAATTGTATTCCTCTCGTTACGTGCTTCAATTCTACGTGCATTTCGTGGTATGATTCTGTGTCTAAGTGGCTATTTGGGAGTGATGATGAATAGTGTAGATTTCGTGTTTTGGGTGTTCGGACTCTTTTCTTAGTCCAATTTATGTTCAAATGTGATATATATATATGTGATATACCTTGATTTTGAGTGTTTTTGGTGTATTGTATGATTGGTATGTGATTTGGGGTGGTTTGGGAACCACCCCCGTCGACCCCTTGCTTTCCTGCTCTTTTTTTTCAGAGAAGACGACCCAACACGGCCGTGCCAGCCCCTAGTTCATTTCCGACACGGCCGTGTCAGGCTCTCGAGTTTGAATTTTTTTAACCCGACACGACCGTGTCAGTTTTCAGGCCAATATTGACACGGCCGTGTTGACGTCGTTTGAACTCCGATTCGCCTGATTTTTGAACCCACGGAAACCTCTTGAAGTCTAGAATATCCTCCAATTAGAATCACCTCATTATCTTTTGTCATTTGTGAGATATAATCGTTTGAAATTTGTGTCGCCACTTCGCTTAAATTCTGCATTCGTCCAACTTCGAACTTAAGCCATTTTCGCCTCGCTTTGAACCACAATTCGAGCCACCTACCATTTGAAACATCTATGTGTCAAGTTTCATTCCCAAGAAACAAAACTTAATTCTCATTTCTCAAACTCAAGTTATGATCGTTTTCCTACAGCTTATCCATTTCGAAAAACTTCCAACTTTTGCCCATTTTCCTCGGAACCGTTTCTTATGTTTTTCTTCCGCTTTTCTTGCACTTTTTCACCTCCGAACCCATTCCTAACTTGTTTTATATTATTTTATGTGTATGTATTTGTTATATGCATTTTATGTCGCTTTAGTAATGTGCTTTGTGATCATACATGAATAAGTGCCACCATTTGCCTTTCGCTTACCTTTGTATGCATTGATAGTGCACTTGAGCATGCTTTAATGTGTTTTAAGCATATGATAAGCTATGAAATGCATTCCGTTGTATGAAATAAGTTTGAATATGAATTTTGTTTAGGTAGTTGAATCTCTTATGTGCCTATGCATACGCCGTGCGTCTATGTGGTTCTTCTTTGGGTCTAAGTCCTGCTTTTTATCTTCAGTTTGTCCAGGTGCACCCGGGGTGGTGTTTCGTGAGCCGTTTTGATTTTGGGGTGGATCACTTGTGTTGTTCTTGGCTTCCTTTGGTATAAGGTGAGGTTAGGTTATAGTTAAACCCTATGAAATGTGTTCGTTTTCTATGCATGCGAGCTATGACCATAAGTATAAGTAAATATGTGTGAAATATGTAATGTGACAAGTCTTTCCAAGTACGATACGCTATGTACAAGCCTATGTACGCTTGTTTTGGGTATGTATGATTTACTACGGTTGCAACATCAAACTATACTTCAAACCGTGTGCCTCTTACGAGCCGAGAGCTACGAGCTATGGATATGCTGTGGATTTGACACGGAGAGGTATGTAAAGTATAGTTGTTGCAAGGTAAGATTGTTATGTCAGTTTGTTTTGTTAATTTTGTTATGTAGCGGGTTATGTTATGGTATGCTCCCTATGATTTGTTCGGTATGATTGGGCCCCGGAGTTGTGGGTAAGGGGGACCCGGGTCGACCATGGGGTCGCCGGTTTATGACCCCGTGCACATCTCCACAGTTTGATAGGAATAACCCTGAACCCTCCAGGAGGTTTGGTAGGGGGATGGGAACCTGAGGGTTTGAGTGTTCGCGCTCCCCTCATATGATTTGGATGGTTTGGGTCGCGCAACCCTTCCATCACCGGAGAAGGAGGTATGTATGATACGTTTGATATGTTTTGTTTTGGATTTGTTATGTATGTTTCGTTTGAGGAGCCCAGGATGGGATTAGGTGCTCGTACCCGCCGAGTATGTATGTATGCTTTGGTAAAGTTCGTGAAACGGGGATAGACTTTTAAATTAAAATAAAATATGCATCTTTTTAAATATGTAAGCTAAGATATGATTTGATTCAATATGATTTGCTAGGAATTAATCATCCGGTTTTATATGAAATCCTTTAAGCTTTGGTTTGCTTTGTTTCTTTTAGAATCCCTATATATATGTATCATGGGTTAAACTTTGGTATGCAAAAACTATCCCTGAGTTCACGCACTATGTGATTGTTATGTGCTTTGAAGAATACATATAGCGTGTGTGGGTAGCCCCTCACTCAGTCTGTGTGGCTGACCCCTCTCCCCTTTTGTTTTAGATGCAGGTTCAGATTTTGGAGTTCGAGCTAGGCGGTTTTGAGTCGGGTCTGTCGAGTCCGTGTCTGTCTATTTGTTTCATTAAGTGCTTAGCTCGTTATTGTGTAAGAAGTTATGTATACGTATATGATATACTTTATGCAGGTTTGCACTTATAATTTGGAATGTATGAATTACGGGACAGGTTAGGACAGGTTCGTGAAATTAGTTGAACCCGTTTGTATTTTAATTTATGTTATATTCGGGATTAGGGATCTATGTTAGTTGAACCCGTCAACTGTTGCTTTTAATTTAAGTTGTTTGTGTGATTGCTTCCGCATACGCTTTCGTCTTTGTTGGTTGGTTTAATTTGCAGGGTCTACGTCCCGCCTAGCTTAGGTGTGTGTCTGTCTATCTCCCGTTCGCCTTTGCTTGGTTCATGTACGGATTTTCCATCTCGTATGTGGATTAGGCTTAGGTGCGGGGGATGTGGTGACCCACCGTGCGGGGTGCTACATCTTAAAGTGGTATCAGAGCTCTAGGTTGCAAAACTGAGCTCAGAGTCGTGTTATGTCAGTCTAGGTCGAACGGCATAGGACAATGTGGCTATGTGCTTGCATTTGCATTGTGATTTGCTGTGATATGTATTTGGATTCTTAGCATTTGGTTGATTTTACATTTCCTGATGCATTGCATTTATTTAATTGCTCTTACTTGATTTAATTACGTGTCATTCTCACGTACTAACCGGCATGCATGTCTTATATTGAGGTTGTTGAGAATTTCAGGATGCCACCACGTAGACAAGATTTTGGTCAACCACCACATCGACATCATTACAATCAAGGGCAAAATCACGCCGAGATGCAACCTTGGAATCCGATGGCAACCTTATATCGAGACTTCAGAACATTCAACCCTCCCCAATTTAGAGAAGGCAATGATATCAAGGCAGAAGAGTGGCTCTCCGAGATTGAAAGTATATTCGAGGTATGGCCGTGCGACTCACAAGATAAGGCTCGCCTTGCCTTACTACTTTTGCAAGGTCAAGCAAGACAGTGGTGGAAAAGAGTTGCTCCACAATTAGAAGCAACGAACGAAGGATTGACATGGGATACCTTCGTTCAAGAGTTTAGAAGAAGGTACTCACCGGCTATTTTACGAGATCGAAGATTTGAGGAGTTTCGTACTCTAAAACAAGAAGGCAAAATGGTCATGGAATACATCGAAGAATTTGAGAGGTTAGGCACCTACGTACCACATATCATGAACAATGAAGAGATGAAGACTTGGTACTTTATGGAAGGACTACGAGATGAGTTCAAGGAGGCCTTAATTGCCGAGGATATGAGTACTTGGGATAAGGCTACCACGAAAGTTTTAAGGGTTGAAAATTGGAGAATAACAAGAGGCAAGGAAGAAGAGGAGTTGAGACCGAGAGGTGAATTAGGATTTTTCTCGAACCTACAAATGGAAGAAAGATTCCAACCTCCCGGTATCCAAGCTAAGAAGAAAAGGATTCGAGGAAAGAAACATAAAATCGGGGATCCTTCGAGACCAAGGACAGAATCTCAACCTTGTGCTTATTGTGGAGGAACTAATCATGCCTACAACTCGTGTTGGGATAGACTGAAGAAGTGCTATGCGTGCGGATCAAAGAAACATATGGTTGCCGAATGTGATCAATCTAAGGCTAATAAGCAATGGAAGCGAGAACAAAGACTTCAATTTGGAAACCAACATGAATCCAAGGATGGAGGTATTTGCATTCATAGCACATGCATTCACGACATTTTAGGTTCTGCAATTATCTATTAATTGTGCTATAATTGCCATTATAACACATTTTTTAAGTGTTTGAGTGGTAATTATGTGATGCATCCTATTTATACGTTAACCCGGCATGCATATTTAGTGTTTGCTTGATAGGATGTCATTTCTTTCAATCTCCAAGTTTTGTGCCCGAGGAAGTTAGAAAAGATGGTTAGAGAAAGAGGCAGAATTAGGGACCCTCTTGAGATCGGGTTGAAGGTTGTAGCATATATGAAGAAGGTGTTGAAGGGTATGGGATTGGAAAGTCTACAAATGAGATTGAAGATTTAAGGGAATTGGAATCCACTTTGAAGAAGAGCTAAGTTCTTCAAGGAGGTACAACGATGAAAGTTCCGAAAAGAGAAGTAATTAATCCATGAGCAAAATTGTGAAGAACTCTACTAATGGGCATAAAATTTGGGTTAACCAAAATCACGGGGTATGGAGATTGACTCATTTTTCAATCGCGCCCTTGGAGAAGAGTTTCGAGGAGAATTAATAGGAGACTTTTGTTGGGCTTTTGGGGAACATCAATGGATTGAGGTAAAATCTTAAATGAAGTCGTAGGCTAAGGGCGAGATGATAAGAAGTAAAATTTGGCCACGAAGAAGGGCACTCGGATGAGAAGGAATTGGGGAATGTGTCAGTGTTTAAGTTGGGGAACTTCGCGATTTCCTAACAACAAGGATAACGCAAGGAGATGTCCTCGGGGTAAAGGAAGAGTTTGATGAGAATTACTAAGAGGCTTTGGATGTAATTCTCTTATATTCCAGGAAAATAGTATACGGTACTTTCGAGCACCTTGACGAAGAGGATTTATGATTACAGGATAATACCCCTTCTTTAGGATTTCTACGAGTAAGTCTTCAAGTGAAAGAATCCGGAGTAAGGCCGTTGGTGATGAATTAGAGCTCGAGGGATGTAATTCTTGGAACCAATAATAAGACCAAGAGAACATCTAAGAGTGAAAGATTGGGTTAGAGAAAATTCCGAGGATAGGCAACAAATACGGGATGAAGATCGGGATGAAATTTGAAGCAAAGGGCACCGTGAACCTCAAGGTGAAAATATGGACAAAAGGGACTTCGACTATGAGCACATCATCATAAGATCAAATTTTCCCACATCGGTGAACGGTACACTTAAACATGCATATCACGTACATCATGCACTTTAGTTTTCTTTTGTGTTTTGAGTGCTCGAGAGTGGTGTCTTGGTAAGATGAGGGTCGAGAATTGCAACGAGATCAACAACCCCTCGATGATTTTGGTGGTATATGAAGAAGGTTCGGATGTTAGACACTCCGGACCTTAGATCGTGGACTCGTGTGGCTGAGCTTAAGAGTTGACTCAAATGACTCAAACGGTGAGAGTTGAATCTATTTTAGACCCTCTTAATTGTGCAAGTCGAACGAGCAATTCAAATGATCGGATCCATTTAGAGATTCAAACCCCTTGTGCTTGAAGACCTTTCTCGAGCTAACCCTCGTCGGGACGTCATGAACCTCGAACTTGCGTGAATACGGAAAGTTGTTCGAGCTTGAAACTCGAGCAGGCGAACCTGGGGACCAGGTTCTCTTAAGGGGGGGAGATTGTGACACCCCATCTTCTCGGCAATTCAGGTACGACGTCACGGGAGAGTTTAATTTTGTATTTTCGTAATTTATGTGTGATTTGTATATCTTATGTGGCACTTTGTGTTTTATTTTACTTATATGGGCATTAGAATTCGTTAAATGTTCTTGGGCTCAATCGCTCAATATTTGCCGAATTAGGGACCTAATTTTATTTAGGGTGTTTTAGCCTTCGTGGCTATTTTGAACTCGGGATTCGAATTCGAATTCTAACCTTGTCATTGGGTTCGTTTCGATGATTCGGATTCAATGAATTAACCTTTTATTTCCTAAGCCATTTGATGGCCCAACCGTTTTAAAATCCGATCCGAATGGACCGGATACCGTTTGACCCTACCCGTTTACCCGAACGGTATCAGCCCTTAAAGGCTGATATTATCCTCTCTCTCCATTTGATCGATCAAAGCAAGGGAGAAGAAAAGAGAAGGAAGCCCCTTTGGACATTCCAAGCTTTGGGTCGAGCTCGCCTCATCCGACCTTCCAACCGAAGAACAAAGGTAACAATTGTATTCCTCTCGTTACGTGCTTCAATTCTACGTGCATTTCGTGGTATGATTCCGTGTCTAAGTGGCTATTTGGGAGTGATGATGAATAGTGTAGATTTCGTGTTTTGGGTGTTCGGACTCTTTTCTTAGTCCAATTTATGTTCAAATGTGATATATATATATGTGATATACCTTGATTTTGAGTGTTTTTGGTGTATTGTATGATTGGTATGTGATTTGGGGTGGTTTGGGAACCACCCCCGTCGACCCCTTGCTTTCCTGCTCTTTTTTTTTGGAGAAGACGACCCAACACGGCCGTGTCAGCCCCTAGTTCATTTCCGACAAGGCCGTGTCAGGCTCTCGAGTTTGAATTTTTTTAACCCGACACGGCCGTGTCAGTTTTTAGGCCAATATTGACACGGCCGTGCTGACCTCGTTTGAACTCCGATTGGCCTGATTGTTGAACCCACGGAAACCTCTTGAAGTCTAGAATATCCTCCAATTGGAATCACCTCATTATCTTTTGTCATTTGTGAGATATAATCGTTTGAAATTTGTGTCGCCACTTCGCTTAAATTCTGCATTCGTCCAACTTCGAACTTACGCCATTTTCGCCTCGCTTTGAACCACAATTCGAGCCACCTACCATTTGAAACATATATGTGTCTAGTTTCATTCCCAAGAAACAAAACTTAATTCTCATTTCTCAAACTCAAGTTATGATCGTTTTCCTATAGCTTATCCATTTCGGAAAACTTCCAACTTTTGCCCGTTTTGCTTGGAACCGTTTCTTATGTTTTTCTTCCGCTTTTCTTGCACTTTTTCACCTCTGAACCCATTCCTAACTTGTTTTATATTATGTTATGTGTATGTATTTGTTCTTATATGCATTTTATGTCGCTTTAGTAATGTGCTTTGTGATCATACATGAATAAGAGCCACCATTTGCCTTTCGTTTACCTTTGTATGCATTGATAGTGCACTTGAGCATGCTTTAATGTGTTTTAAGCATATGATAAGCTATGAAATGCATTCCCTTTTATGAAATAAGTTTGAATATGAATTTTGTTTAGGTAGTTGAATCTCTTATGTGCCTATGCATACGCCGTGCGTCTATGTGGTTCTTCTTTGGGTCTAAGTCCTGCTTTTTGTCTTCAGTTTGTCCAGGTGCACCCGGGGTGGTGTTTCATGAGCCGTTTTGATTCCGGGGTGGATCACTTGTGTTGTTCTTGGCTTCCTTTGGTATAAGGTGAGGTTAGGTTATAGTTAAACCCTATGAAATGTGTTCGTTTTCTATGCATGCGAGCTATGACCATAAGTATAAGTAAATATGTGTGAAATATGTAATGTGACAAGTCTTTCCAAGTACGATACGCTATGTACAAGCCTATGTACGCTTGTTTTGGGTATGTATGATTTACTACGGTTCCAACATCAAACTATACTTCAAACCGACCGTGTGCCTCTTACGAGCCGAGAGCTACGAGCTATGGATATGCTGTGGATTTGACACGGAGAGGTATGTAAAGTATAGTTGTTGCAAGGTAAGATTGTTATGTCAGTTTGTTTTGTTAATTTTGTTATGTAGCGGGTTATGTTATGGTATGCTCCCTAAGATTTGTTCGGTATGAATGGGCCCCGGAGTTGTGGGTAAGGGGGACCCGGGGTCGGCCATGGGGTCGCCGGTTTATGACCCCGTGCACATCTCCACAGTTTGATAGGAATAACCCTGAACCCTCCAGGAGGTTAGGTAGGGGGATGGGAACCTGAGGGTTTGAGTGTTCGCGCTCCCCTCATATGATTTGGATGGTTTGGGTCGCGCAACCCTTCCATCACCGGAGAAGGAGGTATGTATGATACGTTTGATATGTTTTGTTTTGGATTTGTTATGTATGTTTCGTTTGAGGAGCCCAGGATGGGATTAGGTGCTCGTACCCGCCGAGTATGTATGTATGCTTTGGTAAAGTTCGTGAAACGGGGATAGACTTTTAAATTAAAATAAAATATGCATCTTTTTAAATATGTAAGCTAAGATATTATTTGATTCAATATGATTTGCTAGGAATTAATCATCCGGTTTTATATGAAATCCTTTAAGCTTTGGTTTGCTTTGTTTCTTTTAGAATCCCTATATATATGTATCACGGGTTAAACTTTGGTATGCAAAAACTATCCTGAGTTCACGCACTATGTGATTGTTATGTGCTTTGCTCTTATACATATAGCGTGTGTGGGTAGCCCCTCACTCACTCTGTGTGACTGACCCCTCTCCCCTTTTGTTTTAGATGCAGGTTCAGATTTTGGAGTTCGAGCTAGGCGGTTTTGAGTCGGGTCTGTCGAGTCCGTGTCCGTCTATTAGTTTCATTAAGTGCTTAGCTCGTTATTGTGTAAGAAGTTATGTATACGTATATTGTAGCACCCCTATCCGTAGAGATACCACACCCCCGCACTATAGGCCGATCCACATACGAAATGGTCAATCCGTACATGAACTAACCTATAGCGAACGGGTGACAAAGAAAAGAAAAGACGAGCTAGGCGGGACTAAACCCCAAGGCAATACAAAATCAAGACATAACAGTTAAAAGCGGAAGCATTAACTCATAAATACATATAGGTACCACATTTATCAGATAGATACGTATAGATACCAAACTAACTATCAATACATTATCATCTCTTATACATGATCAAGTATTCAAAATGTGGTAACAATAGACATGACATGAGAAGTAGTAAAATATATACATGATGGTACACTGATAGACTCGGGACAATGCAAGACTGGACCAGACTCCCGCCTAGCACGATCGGCTCTCAAGTACCTGAAAAGTGAAGTATCAGTCTACCGAAGACTGAGTGAGGGCATAAATATATATATAGCGCAATCACATGCAAGTTATAACCTCGGGTAAGGTTTTATAGTTAAAAGTTATAAGTTCACAATAACATAAACTCGCCCGAGATTACAACTACCAGTGTTAAGTACTTGTTCGTTTTCATGCAATCAATCAATACATGGCCCCGGCGAGTAAGGGCGGTCTCCAACCGATCTCCCAATGAACATGAACATGCTTGCTTGTTTAATAGTCAATAGGTGATCATGCAATTCACTTATCGTGCAATCGTGCGATAGTGTACTCATATAACACGTTCATGAAATGACAATCATGCAATAACCCGAGGCGCATCCGTGGTGCCGGACTCGTCCCCAGTCTCCTTTTTCCTCCGGTTTGATGAAGGGATTGCAAGGCCCCAACATCCAATCTCATTGAGCAGAGGGTACATGAATCCCTAAGCCCGGAGCTCCTTCCTCCACTAATCTCCTAGTGGATTCAGGGGTGACCCCTAACATGGTGAGGATAGCGCCAGAGTTACCCGTCAGCCCTTGCTTTCCCGGTTGGCTCTAGTCACTACCCTCGGGCCCAAACGGAACCGGTCATGCTACTCGCCTAAACATGCATGAAACGATACCTGACTTGCTTGCTTGCTTGAACCTGGCTTGAAATGATTAATGATTTATAGAAAGTATAACCGTAAATACTATTTTGGCCAAAATATCACATAAGGGGTATACGGGTTCTATGTAACTAACAATTAAACCTCACCTATACCGACAAAGACAAGTAGGCACGACCTACGGGGCTTGCTCCTCGTCCCTACCCTCGTGACCTGTGCAAACACGACACTTATACATGAGACATGACCCAAAATGCCCAAAATGTGACGAACGGCGGAAATGTATCGAGATGACCACGAAAATGCAATGTGGTATGATAACATGTTGTTTCACATCATATTAGCACATATTATAGCAATTCGGGGTCAAAGAAGTCGTTGGATCGAGGGGCTAAAAATGTAATTTTATGCAGTCACATTTGTTCTGTCAGCGAGGTGGGAACGGCCGTTCCGGGTTGCCTTTGTAAATGGGAACGGTCGTTCCCATTCCTCCCAAAACGCACCCACGTTTTCCCCCCTTTAAAACGCGCGGAAGCTGGGAACGGCCCTTCCGGCACAAGGCCAAAATGGGAACGGCCGTTCCCATGCTCGGCCGCCTAAATCATTTGAAAAGGTGGGAACGCCCGTTCCCACAATGCCTTGAGGCTGGGAACGGCCGTTCCCTGTTTCTGCAAATATGAAGAACGGAGAAAAACAGGGGAGGTTACGGGAATGATCCACAAAGCACCCAAAATCCATTTTTGATCATCACAAGCATATATTTTCTGGAAATATAATGCATATAGGTTCAAGAAATGATATTCTAGCACTTAAACACTCAAAGCACACAAGATCATCAAGAATTCATGATTCCACACTCATGATCACACTTGGTCATTCAAGCTAAATATTCAAGAATTCAAGCTATAACTCATGCCATAATTCATGAAATAATCACATAATCATGCTTCCAACTTCAACTAACTCATCTAGCATATAATTCCTAAACCCTAGCTCAATTAAATATGCTCAAGATCATATATATATCCACTTACATGCTCTTGAAGGTAAAGAATGGATGGAGAAGATGATGATGGATGCTTGAGCTTAAAAGCTTGGAGCTTCTTGAATAAACTTGGATGATTTGATGAAATCTCTTCTTCCCTTCTTTGGAGTTGTGGTTCGGTGAGAGCAAGAAGCAAATATGTTGAAGAATTTGGAAGCAAAATGATTGAAGAAGCTTGGAGATGATATACCGTGATATTTAGGAAATATGTAATATTTGCAATTAAACCTTCCAAGTTATTTAAGTTAAGCAATTAAGGATATCAAGTTTGGAAAGTGATCACTTTAGTCCTCAAAGGTTTTCATGCAATTCGGTCCCTAAGTTTAAAAGAATGAACGTATAGGGCCAAGTTGACAATTAAATCATTTTCGGTAATTATCTCACGAAATAAACGTTTTCAAGTTATGAGATAAATTATAAGTTTAATATGAATTTCATGAAAGTATTCTAAAATATAATTTATAAAATTATTTTAGACATAAAATATTAATAAATGAAAATCGGGGCGTTACAACTCTCCCCCCCCTTAAAAGGACCTGGTCCCCAGGTCCACTGTCAAGTTTTAAAACGATGTAAAATTTATAAGAGAACCCCGTCTCTTGAATAAGGAATGAAAGAACCCCGTCTTTCACCAGAAGTGAGAAACCCCGTTTCTCAACAGGAAGTGAGAGAGCCCCGTCTCTCAACAGGAAAGGAGATAGCCCCGTCTCTCACAAGCACTGAAGTAGTTCAAGGAGTAGATATCAAAAATAATGGCGTGAATGTTGCATAGACAAATAGAATCATATTAATGTCATAGATATCACATAGACAAATAAAAAATCATTTAATCACATATTTATCACTCATAATTAACTAATTTGCAATGCGCAAGAAATTAAATACACTAACAATAAGATCAGTAATGCACGTGGTATGCATGGTTAAAGGTACCGTTCACCGTTGGTTGTATCATGTATATAATTGGTACCTTCCCGTGCTCGCACTGGTAATCTTTCACCCCCGGGAGATTTCCCTCGTAGCCTTGAGCAAGTGTCGATGTGATGCTCGTCACTTCCACAGTAGAGACATAATCCCAACCATTTCCTACAGCCATCATAAGTGTGGTTATCACGTCCACAATAACTGCAAAGAAGTTTCCCAGAAGATGTTGTTGAAACTGGGTTACACGAAGTTCCCGAATTCGGTCCAAGTGATTGCTTCTTTTTCTTGCGAGATCTTTCCTGAGGTGCCGGGGTATGATAAGAGATAGGCCACTTTCCTTTGCTAGAAAGTTGTTCCGACTTCGGACCTGAAGCCTGCCTGGGGTGAGGACTAGACCTTCTTGCCTTCAACGAGGTGGTGCCTCGAACCTTTTCTTGGGAGCCACTTGGAGTTAGTTTCCACACTCTTTTGATTTCCTTGAGTTGTGACCCGGTGGAATCCTTGTTTCCTTCAAAGGATCTTGAAGATGGTTGGTTCTGAAATTCCCTAAACACCATCGAAATTTGGCCCGGCTGTGATGCCAAGTCCCGCGACTCGGAAGAAACATACTCTTTTATCTTCTGATCTACTAAACGAACCAAAGACTCGAAAAACTCCTGAGGCTGAACCGGAGGGGGTAAATGCGGAGAAACCTTAGGTACTTGTTCCTGAGGAGGGTGACCTTGAGACATCCTGTAATTCAAGACACTGAATATGCATGTTGAATTAATATGCCAATGCACGTAGCTCACTTGAAAATAATAATAATTCAGCACATTGGAGCAATTAAGTTTAATCGGGAAATCATATATATGTAAAGAAATTTAAAATTAAAATAGCGTATGATGCACGTGCTCATGAATGCATTGAACCTGTCACCGAGGTAATGGAAAATTTATCTCGACATGAAATTCCTTATTTGTTGAATCATAGGCTTGTCTTGAACTGGTAATCATTTCTTGTTTTCCCATGGTCTTCTATTCTTCAAATTTATCTAACCTTCACTTGAACATTCCCTCGGCTCAGTACTATGATTTCTGAAACCCGAAGTCTTCTATGCTCATGGAATTAACATCTAGCTTACTCTTTAATAGCTGCTCCCCGATTGTTGCCTGAATCCTCTTCATAGTTGTCACTTTGATCCAACTCCCTTGTTTACTCTTTAAGAGTTTGATTAGTTAACTGAACTCTCCCTCCACTTGTCTATACTTGATAGTTCGACAACCTCCCAGCAACTCTTTGCCTTTCTTTACCGTTTCCATTTGTTGCTTTATTTCTTTTAACGTAACCTCGTAACACGACAATTCAGCTTGGATCTGGAAATACCCACTACTGAAATTTTTAACATGATTGTCTTTCAATTTCATACTCACTGGAGTGCTGAGCTTCCTTTATCCCTTTCTTAATTGAAATCCCAAAATTGTTCTTGCGTTAACTGGGGTAACTATATGATCCCCAAACAAGAACTCTTGAATTCAATGTCTGTCCCACTTATGGAATTGATTTCTTGACCCCTCTCGAACCTTAAGTCTCCAGTTATTCTCCCGATTCACCAAGTTGTCACCGCGATTGAAACCCTTCAAGTCTACTCTTTCACTCTGAATCGGTTATAAACTCCTTTTTCTTACTTACCTATTTTTAAGCATGTAATTTCCTTCTAAAATTCTTTATCATCCGTTGCCATTTTCATTTGTTACTCCAAATCCCCCAATTCGTACTCTTGCACGGCCATCCAAATTGAGTCCGAAAATAAAGTCATTCCACCCGATTATAGAGTCCTAGGATCTTTACCTTTCATGAATAGATCGTCCAAGGCTACTAGCTCGATTTGAATTATCGAAATGATATTCTTCTCTCCCTTGAATTTGCTTCCCAACTAACTAAGTCTCAGTTTAACATCACACCTGAATCTTGAGTAATTAGTATCCAATCTCCTTCACCTTATCCTCGGATGAAGTAGACTTCCTGGCCCGGTAGACGCGTCATCTTTGATAGTACAAATCTCCCACAGTGCATTCTTCTATTTCCGATCTCATTCCTTGAATCATAACTCGATGAACTTGCCTTCGAACTTTTTCCATATTTGATCCTTAGTCTAAAATCCCTTGGTACCACTTTCTGTGAATTGATGATCCAAGTTGAAAATTCTTAAATTTGAGATGCTTCGGCTCATTGCTCCATATCTTCCAATTCAACCACATCATAGTTGACAGTCTTTTTAAAGCCCTTATTCCCGAGAATACCTCTTTTCCCTATTATTAAACTCCCGGTTAGGCATCTTCGACACTTCTTTTCCTTCCAACCCTTGAATCGCTCGCTAACAGCAATCCGGTTATTCTCGCAACACGACAATTTATCTTGACTCATAAAATAACTTATCTTACCCTAAATGTAGAATCCCGAACATGTTGATTTCCATAATTGGTTGTTTAATCTTTCTGGCTGTCGTGTTAGAAAGTTGAATCCGACTGATTTAAACCCAAAGGTAATTCCCAAGCTTGTACTTCAATCGGACATACTTAATTGACTTCCCTTCCACGCCCTGATTTTAGCCTCAACTTGCACCCCCTTCTCAAATCCTGTAGTAGCCCAAAGTTATCGAGCAATTGGCCGTGGTTTGATATTCTTTCTACAACCTGTAACTCACAACTTTCTTTGAAATAAAATGCATGTGGGTAAGGCATGCTTATGTCACATAATGATCACATAATTAATGCTTACGACAAAGATTTAATATAAATGCAGCAAGTAGTGTATCAATGTTTAAAATAAAACACATTAAGCACATAATTTCAAAGAATTCAAGATCAGTTAATTAGCAATAAATTGCAGAAATCGATGCAAAGCACAGGTTATCAAGTAATCTAATTAATTCAGAGAATTCAAATAGATTCAAATAATATGCAAGACTCCCAATCAACAATTAATCCTATGTCGTTCGACTTAGACTTGACACGACACGACACTAGAACCTCGGTTTTGCAACCGGGCTCTGATACCACCTCAGATGTAGCACCCCTATCCGTAGAGATACCACACCCCCGCACTATAGGCCGATCCACATATGAAATGGTCAATCCGTACATGAACTAACCTATAGCGAACGGGTGACAAAGAAAAGAAAAGACGAGCTAGGCGGGACTAAACCCCAAGGCAATACAAAATCAAGACATAACAGTTAAAAGCGGAAGTATTAACTCATAAATACATATAGGTACCACATTTATCAGATAGATACGTATAGATACCAAACTAACTATCAATACATTATCATCTCTTATACATGATCAAGTATTCAAAATGTGGTAACAATAGACATGACATGAGAAGTAGTAAAATATATACATGATGGTACACTGATAGACTCGGGACAATGCAAGACTGGACCAGACTCCCGCCTAGCACGACCGGCTCTCAAGTACCTGAAAAGTGAAGTATCAGTCTACCGAAGACTGAGTGAGGGCATAAATATATATATAGCGCAATCACATGCAAGTTATAACCTCGGGTAACGTTTTATAGTTAAAAGTTATAAGTTCACAATAACATAAACTCGCCCGAGATTACAACTACCAGTGTTAAGTACTTGTTCGTTTTCATGCAATCAATCAATACATGGCCCCGGCGAGTAAGGGCGGTCTCCAACCGATCTCCCAATGAACATGAACATGCTTGCTTGTTTAATAGTCAATAGGTGATCATGCAATTCACTTATCGTGCAATCGTGCGATAGTG
The DNA here is from genome assembly GCA_037501455.1 of Lantana camara. Taxonomy (NCBI): domain Eukaryota; kingdom Viridiplantae; phylum Streptophyta; class Magnoliopsida; order Lamiales; family Verbenaceae; genus Lantana; species Lantana camara. The sequence goes on from CM074858.1 coordinate 60,445,207, forward strand.
TACTCATATAACACGTTCATGAAATGATAATCATGCAATAACCCGAGGCGCATCCGTGGTGCCAGACTCGTCCCCAGTCTCCTTTTTCCTCCGGTTTGATGAAGGGATTGCAAGGCCCCAACATCCAATCTCATTGAGCAGAGGGTACATGAATCCCTAAGCCCGGAGCTCCTTCCTCCACTAATCTCCTAGTGGATTCAGGGGTGACCCCTAACATGGTGAAGATAGCGCCAGAGTTACCCGTCAGCCCTTGCTTTCCCGGTTGGCTCTAGTCACTACCCTCGGGCCCAAACGGAACCGGTCATGCTACTCGCCTAAACATGCATGAAACGATACCTGACTTGCTTGCTTGCTTGAACCTGGCTTGAAATGATTAATGATTTATAGAAAGTATAACCGTAAATACTATTTTGGCCAACATATCACATAAGGGGTATACGGGTTCTATGTAACTAACAATTAAACCTCACCTATACCGACAAAGACAAGTAGGCACGACCTACGGGGCTTGCTCCTCGTCCCTACCCTCGTGACCTGTGCAAACACGACACTTATACATGAGACATGACCCAAAATGCCCAAAATGTGACGAACGGCGGAACTGTATCGAGATGACCACGAAAATGCAATGTGGTATGATAACATGTTGTTTCACATCATATTAGCACATATTATAGCAATTCGGGGTCAAAGAAGTCGTTGGATCGAGGGGCTAAAAATGTAATTTTATGCAGTCACATTTGTTCTGTCAGCGAGGTGGGAACGGCCGTTCCGGGTTACCTTTGTAAATGGGAACGGTCGTTCCCATTCCTCCCAAAACGCACCCACGTTTTCCCCCCTTTAAAACGCGCGGAAGCTGGGAACGGCCCTTCCGGCACAAGGCCAAAATGGGAACGGCCGTTCCCATGCTCGGCCGCCTAAATCATTTGAAAAGGTGGGAACGCCCGTTCCCACAATGCCTTGAGGCTGGGAACGGCCGTTCCCTGTTTCTGTAAATATGAAGAACAGAGAAAAACAGGGGAGGTTACTGGAATGATCCACAAAGCACCCAAAATCCATTTTTGATCATCACAAGCATATATTTTCTGGAAATATAATGCATATAGGTTCAAGAAATGATATTCTAGCACTTAAACACTCAAAGCACACAAGATCATCAAGAATTCATGATTCCACACTCATGATCACACTTGGTCATTCAAGCTAAATATTCAAGAATTCAAGCTATAACTCATGCCATAATTCATGAAATAATCACATAATCGCTTCCAACTTCAACTAACTCATCTAGCATATAATTCCTAAACCCTAGCTCAATTAAATATGCTCAAGATCATATATATATCCACTTACATGCTCTTGAAGGTAAAGAACGGATGGAGAAGATGATGATGGATGCTTGAGCTTAAAAGCTTGGAGCTTCTTGAATAAACTTGGATGATTTGATGAAATCTCTTCTTCCCTTCTTTGGAGTTGTGGTTCGGTGAGAGCAAGAAGCAAATATGTTGAAGAATTTGGAAGCAAAATGATTGAAGAAGCTTGGAGATGATATACCGTGATATTTAGGAAATATGTAATATTTGCAATTAAACCTTCCAAGTTATTTAAGTTAAGCAATTAAGGATATCAAGTTTGGAAAGTGATCACTTTAGTCCTCAAAGGTTTTCATGCAATTCGGTCCCTAAGTTTAAAAGAATGAACGTATAGGGCCAAGTTGACAATTAAATCATTTTCGGTAATTATCTCACGAAATAAACGTTTTCAAGTTATGAGATAAATTATAAGTTTAATATGAATTTCATGAAAGTATTCTAAAATATAATTTATAAAATTATTTTAGACATAAAATATTAATAAATGAAAATCGGGGCGTTACATATATGATATACTTTATGCAGGTTTGTACTTATAATTTGGAATGTATGAATTACGGGACAGGTTAGGACAGGTTCGTGAAATTAGTTGAACCCGTTTGTATTTTAATTTATGTTATATTCGGGATTAGGGATCTATGTTAGTTGAACCCGTCAACTGTTGCTTTTAATTTAAGTTGTTTGTGTGATTGCTTCCGCATACGCTTTCGTCTTTGTTGGTTGGTTTAATTTGTAGGGTCTACGTCCCGCCTAGCTTAGGTGTGTGTCTGTCTGTCTCCCGTTCGCCTTTACTTGGTTCATGTACGGGTTTTCCATCTCATATGTGGATTAGGCTTAGGTGCGGGGGATGTGGTGACCCACCGTGCGGGGTGCTACATGGTTCTTTTGCGATGTTCGGGGGCTGTACACTCTCGACATCAACGGTGTAAGGATGGATTGGTTTGATTTCTTTTGGTTTGGGAAGTAAGGATGGAGTGCTCGTACTGACCGAGCCGGTGCTTCGGTTCATGATTCGATTTTTATAAAACTTGCATTGTTTTCCAAAAGAATTTGGATCATGAACATCTTTGATTTGAGCATGCATTGACCTCTTATATTTATTTAAACTATGTAACCTTCTCCTCACCAGTTCCGTTTGAACTGACCTCCTTTACCTTTCGTGTCCGCAGGTCGCGTTTTGGAGTCTTGCTAGGCGGGGTCTTGCTTTGAGAAGTTGTGTCGAGTCTAGCTTGTACTCGTTGTGTCTTTACATACTTCATATTTATGTCGCTTATGTTTTAGATTTATGGATTTAGAATGTATGATGTTATTATGCTAGTTTGGACCGTGTTGGTCACTAGGATGATTTTACATTTCATATTTTGAGCATTACGTGCTGGACCGTGACGGTCATCTACTTGTTGAATATATATTACTCTTAGACCTTGTTGAATGTATTTTAATTCGAGCTTCCTCATACTTGTGATTGTTTACGCGCTTTGTGAGTCTAGTACCGCCTAGCTAGGATGTCCGTTTGTCACCGCTTGCTTCGTTCTTGGCGGGTATATGGATAGCAATTCTATATACAAGCTAGGACCGTAGCGCGGGATAGGCGTGGATGCCCTTGTAGGGGCGTTACATTATCGAAGGTTTATCAAGGATTTCTCAAAGATTGCAGCTCCTTTAACTCGGTTGACAAAGAAGGAAGTCAAGTTTGAGTGGAACGAGGCATGTGAGGCAAGTTTCCAACTCTTGAAGGAGAAGTTGACCACTGCACCAGTATTAGCACTTCTTGAAGGCACGAAAGGATACATTGTTTATACGGACGCCTTGAAAGAAGAATTGGGATGTGTTTTGATGCAGAATGGTAAGGTGATAGCCTATGCCTCGAGGAAATTGAAGGATCATGAACAGAATTATCCCACTCACGATCTCGAGCTAGCGGAAGTGATCTTTGCTTTGGGGAAGTGGAGACACTACTTATATGGAATTCCTTTCGAGATCTTTTCTGATCACAAGAGTCTCCGGTATTTGTTTTCTCAGAAGGAATTGAACAAGAGACAAAGCCGTTGGATGGAGATTTTAGCGGATTATGAGTGTATAATTCGATACCATCCCGGGAAAGCCAATGTGGTTGTGGATGCTCTTAGTAGGAAGGCTAGCGTATCTAATGTGAAAGTGGAAGTTAAAGATGAAGCGAGTCTTTCAAGCTAAGAGCAAGTATTCGGAATATTACGGTACAACCAGATCTTCAACATAGGTTATTTGAAGCTCAGAGAAAGGATCCCGAGGTTCAGAAATTAGCTGAGAAAGCTAGAGAGGATACCGAATGTTCGTTTAGATTTGAGGATAAGGGACTCTTAAGGTTTAAGAACAGGGTTGTTGTACCGAATGAGTTGAGGAGAATTATTTTGGAAGAGACTCACCGATCAAGGTATTCGATACATCCCGGAGGTAATAAGATGTATAAGGATTTGAAGCAGTTCTATTGGTGGAACGGACTTAAGAGGGATGTAATTAATTTTGTGAAACATTGTTTGACTTGCCAAATCGTGAAAGCTGAGCATCAGAAGCCATCGGGGCTACTTCAACCGTTACCTATTCCAGAATGAAAATGGCAACAAGTGGCAATGGATTTCGTTACGGGTCTTCCTAGAATAAAGGGTGGTTTTGATGGAATGTGGGTGATCGTGGATCGATTGACGAAGTCGGCACATTTTCTGGCTATTCGGATGTCGGATAAGGTGACAAAGTTAGCTAAGAAGTATGTTGATGAGATTGTCCGACTTCATGGAGTGCCGGTCAGTATTGTATCAGATCGAGATCTGAGGTTCACTTCTAGATTTTGGTAAGAATTGCAAAGGAATCTGGGAATAACTCTTCAATTCAGCACAACTTTCCATCCTCAGACAGATGGGTAGTCGGAGAGGTTAATCAAATATTTAGAGGATATGTTGAGAGCATGTGCATTGGATTTCTCGAGTTCGTGGAATGAACAATTGGCCTTGATTGAATTCGCTTATAATAACAGTTTTCAAGCTTCGATAGGAATGGCGCCTTATGAAGCTCTCTACGGACAGAAGTGTAGATCTCCCCTATTTTTCGATCTTAAGGAATGGAACTGGACCAAACAAGAGGGAGTGAAACGAGGGGAGCAGAAGGAGAAGCCTTCTAAGGCCGTTTAAGCGGCGATTGACAAGGTTCAATTAATTCAACAAAGAATGAAAGCAGCTCAAGATAGACAGAAGAGTTATGCGGATCGACGAAGAAAGGATCTTAAGTTTGAAATTGGTGATAGGGTATTCTTGAAAGCTTTGCCACGAAAGGGGTTTTCGAGGATTGGAAAAGGAGGTAAGTTGAATCCTCGTTATCTGGGTCCTTATGAAATTCTTGAGAAAATTGGAGATACGGCTTATCGTTTGAATCTACCTTCGAGTTTGACTGGAATCCACAACGTATTTCATGTCTCCCAACTTCGCAAATATTACCCAGATGAGTCCGAGATCCTACCCGTTGAAGAGGTAGAAATTGAACCTAATCTCACCTTCGTTCAGAAACCGGTTAAGATTTTGGATCGAAAATTTCAAGAATTAAGAAACCGGCGAATCCCACTAGTTAAGGTGTTATGGAGAAGTGATAAGACGGAAGAGGCCACGTGGGAAACAGAGGATAAGATGAGAAGGTTTCATCCTGAGCTGTTTTCGAGCAATCAATGAATCCGAGGACTGATTCTTTTTAAGGGGGAGAGGTTGTAATGCCCCGACTTTTCAATCGTTCAGGTATGAATTATGTGATAATAACGTGCGCATTTTATTTATTTTAATTACGTTATTAATTATTTTATTTTATATTATATGAAATTATTGAAGTATTTAATTATTTGAAAATATTTGAATTTGAATTTAATGAATTTTCTTTTACTATTTGCGTTTGAATGACTTGTTTGCTTGTCGTTTTGTACGTGAAATGAATTCGAAACTTCGTGGAAATTTAATATGTCGGACTTATATGTGTTATGAATATGGAGATATACTCGTTTCATGTTTTCGGATTCGTTTGATTGAGTTTTGGAATTTATTTTGATTTCGGAATCCAAAAAGGGGGCTAATGAGCAATTAGCGCACCATTGGTTCCTTAAGTGATATCTTGAGTTAGGAGACTCGGATTCGAGTTTTGTCAACTTCGTTGAACTTGCATCGAAAATTTGAGTTTGATGAACTTAGCCTTATATTTTTCCAAAGTTATTTGAACCTCTGAAATTCAACCGAAACACGCAACGGAAACCAAAACTGTCACATGTTACTAAAAGAGCCATAACTCAATCAAATCTTAACCAAATTAACCATGGTTTAAGTCTTTGCAACCCTAACTCAACCACCTAGCTGCTCGTACTCTCCCTCACCGAACCACACCCTCTCACTTGGAGAAAATCAGCCCAACTTTCCCTGCATTCCAGTTTGTCCCGAAACTCAAGCCAACCTTGGAGATTCAAGATCAAATCTCCTTCAAACTTCAATCAATCCACAAGGTAAGCTTAGTGCGACGCCCCGACGGAATCCCCGTACCTAGAGGGTCCCGTGGAGTGTCGCCCGCATGATCTAGTCAAGGTTTGCTAAGCGCTTACCCTGATTCAGCCGCATAAGCGCAAAACGAAACTACGGTAATCTAGAGTAACAACTCAAAGTGAAAACCAAAACAACTGAAAACAGCGGAAACGATAACATAACTTAATATAAAAGGTAGTGGTCCTAATACAAGAGTCCAAAACAAAATAAAATAACTGAACTTACATACCGACCCCGAAGAAGATGACGACAAAACAAGTACCAGGCAAAAGTGAACGCTTTCGCCCTTATGCGAGGCTTAAGCTTACAAACCATATAGACATATACATCCCCCGAGGTGGGGTGTTGTACATCAACAGCAAAACAACAGGCAAGACAGCTCTAACGTCTCTAATCCAAGGGCTGCTCACATAACTCCGGGTCTCGCTCAACAAGATCTGAAATATGGGTCAAAAGAGAGGAGTAAGTCAAACTGACTTAGTGAGGTAGGCGGAAGAATACAGAACAGTAAATAATGACAAAACCATAATCGATGCATGAGCAGGCAAGGAACAATATACATAAGATATACATGCATATGAATGAGCTATGAACAATCTCTCCCCTTTTATCGCCTAAAACCAAAATCATAAAATAACTCCGAACACCAGAGTCGGGGTATCCCCCAACTAACAGAGGTCGAGAGTCCCACGTGCCCGTGAGATCATCTCTTCGGCTATCCACTCGAGACCATCTCTGAATCTCCAAATGGTAGCGTCAACAGATGGGTATTACCTTGCACAGCTACGACCACGGCCCGATACCGCCCAGCCGGTCTGATTTTGAGAGTAACCCCGTGGCCCAGAACTACCCCGTGGGCGTTCCCACGAGTGCAATTAAACAATAATGGAACAGAATAGCTCGTCAACAAGAACGGTAGATTCTTTTCAAATAAAATGAAGGATTTGATGCAGTACTTATAGGTAAGAAATCATTTTTACTAACCAAATCATTTGTTTTAAAACTAGTAACTAATACTCTAATATTTACATGCGTAGGTATAACATGAAGGGAATAAAAATCGAAATTATTAAATAAAGGTCTTACGAAGGCTGGTATAATAATATAGATATACGTATTTCAGTTTTAAAGGTAAAGTTTCCTCACCGTACTGATTTGCAGCTGGTCCTAGTTCTCCTGACAAAAGGACAAACACGATTTCGGGTCAAAATGTGCTAAGTCTAAAAGTAACTTTCCCAACCCAATATTAGTAATTAATTTTCTACAATACACTTCACACATGCATGCGCAATTAGATTGTGTATAATATATATATACGCTGTGATGAAACGAAAATTTTTATTTTTATTTTTATTATTTTTTTAAACAACCACACAGATTATATCTGAACATATAATAATCCTTTGAATTACAACCATGTAATTATTGAAGGCTGTACAAAGTTCTTTACTCCTTACTGCAACGTACTGATAATAATTGAAGTTTATTCTATAATGGTCAATGTCTAATTTATTCAAATTCAAAGAAATGCATAACAAAGCGTGTGATTAGTATTTTAAACTACATAATTAATGATTAGTATATTGCTGAAGACCACTTTCTCGGATATGCCAACAAAATCAAAAGTTTGTTAACTTTACAAATGGAAATCGAATGATCATTGAACTAAATATAAAAATCAAGATGATTGATTTATTAATATTATAAAATATGTTGAATATGAACAATATTAATTAGTGTTTTCTTAATTACTAACTTTAGTTAGATTATAATTAAGTATTATATAATCTATACGAAATTAATGGCTAAGTATGTAAAAATTTCAAATATTATTATTGTTATTAGAGTTAAACACGCCACAATTAATATATGAATTTTTAAATAAATACTACAATACTTCTACATAAGAAAATAATTAATTCAATTAACTAATCTACTTAGAACTAATATTACAACATCGAGGCATAAGTACATATCCAGGCATGAGTTTAATTGTTAGAAAATAAATCATGGAAGAAGCCATACCTTCTTATGTTTGTCCAGAGTAAAGAAAGTTGGGAATGAATGGAATGTGAAAGATTGTTTGTTAGACTTTTATTTCCACTGATGAGTCACTCAAATATTGAGGCGGTGAATAAAAGGGAAAGACACGTCCCAAACTTCAGTATTATGAAAATATTTAATATTTCTGAATTGAGATAAAATGATTAATTATATAGGTAATAAGATTATTAAAGTTATATATATATGAATTTGGACGGCATCCCTTTGCCTCCAATTTTAAAATTAAAAAATATATATATATATTTATTTTATTTTATTATTATTATTATTCTTATTTTTTTTTTTTCGTAATATGAAGAAGTGATTTGAATTAAATTATGAAACCTTTAAATTGAAAGTTGATTAATTAAAATGAATATCTGGGTTTATAGATTAGGAGTTAATTTTTTTTTTTTACAAAATTTTGAAATTACACATAAATATTTTTATCAAACTATTTCCTAAATATAATTAGATCAAGTAACATTAAAAATTTAAATAAATAAATTGCACAGTTGATATGCCACGTAATATGCATATGCATGTTATGACGCAATATTTTCCTAATTTATGTTTTCTTACGTTTCTAGATATCGGGGTGTCACAACTCTCCCCCTCCCCCCCCCCCCCCCCCCCTGAAAGAATCTGGTCCCCAGATTCTACCTGCCGCTGGTAAACAATCCCGGATAGTGTTTCTTCATCTTCTCTTCCAGTTCCCAGGTAGCTTCTTCTGTCTTTTGATTTCTCCACAATACTTTTACCATTGGAATCCTTCTATTCCGGAGTTCTTTATACTTGTGGTCCAAAATGCACACCGGTTTCTCCGTATATGTAAGATTTGGTTCTATTGGTATCTCTTCTGATGGTATGATGTGAGATTCATCGAGGTGATATTTGCGCAGTTGCGAGATGTGGAAAACATTGTGAATTCCTGTAAGGTTTGGTGGTAGATCCAGTCGGTATGCTACTTCTCCAACCTGTTCAGTGATCTCAAATGGTCCAATGTATCGTGGGCTTAACTTTCCTTCTTTACCAAATCTTTGGATTCCTTTTCTAGGAGAGAGTTTGAGAAGTACTTGATTACCTACTTCAAATTCCAATTTCTTTCTCCGACGATCGGCATAACTTTTCTGGCGGTCTTGGGCAATCTTCATTTTCAATCTGATGGCTTGTACTTTCTCAATTGCGTCCTGAATTAGTTCTGGTTTTGTTGCTCGGTGGTGTCCATTCTCAGTTTGTCTCCATTCATCTAAATCCCAATATAGGGGTGATCGACACTTTCTCCCATATAGAGCTTCATATGGGGCCATCTGGATAGACGATTGATAACTGTTATTGTAGGCAAACTCTATATTGGCTAGTTGCTTGTGCCAATTCTCATTGTAGTCGAGGACACACATCCGAAGCATATCTTCGAGGTAGCCAATTAATCTTTCTCATTGGCCATCTGTCTGGGGGTGTGCAGTTGTACTAAATTGTAGCTTCGTACCTAGTTGTTCTTGAATATCTTGCCATAATTTGGAGGTGAACTTGGGATCTCTGTCGGATACGATACTAGAGGGAATTCCATGCAACTTTATGATTTCTTGTATGTAAAGACCCGCTAACTTCACATTATCAGTGGTCTTGACAGGTAGGAAGTGAGCTGACTTCGTTAATCGGTCAACGATAACCCAAATGCTATCATATCCACCTCTGACCTTTGGTAATCCTACCAGAAAATCCATAGTAATCTCATCCCATTTCCAAGTTGGTATTGGAAGAGGTTGTAAAAGTCCTGCAGGTTTCTGATGCTCTCCTTTGACCTTCTGGCAAGTCAAACACACTTTTACAAAATCTGCTATGTCACGCTTCATTCCATTCCACCAATATTGTTTCTTTAGGTCCCTGTACATCTTAGTTCCACCTGGGTGTACGGTGTACCTTGTTTTGTGAGCTTCATCGAAGATTACACTTCGAAGAGAGGGTGGAACATATATCCTATCGCGGTGTTTGGCGATTCCCAAGTTATCTAACTGTAGAGTAGCTTGTGGATCAGTTTAAGCTCGTGTCAATTGCTCTTGGCACCACTCATCTGCTATCTGGGCCTCCTTGATTTGTGTTGTGAGTTCTGGTTGTATGACAAGACTCATGAATTGTGCACGAGGTTGTATTTTCATCTTGTCTCTCGAACTGATAGAGCTTGTGGAGTCAACTGAAATGTGAGGTACTTCCGCCTTCCTGCTAAGTGCATCTGCCACCACATTAGCTTTACCAGGGTGATATAAAATTTTGCAATCATAGTCCTCTAATAGTTCCATCCATCGGTGTTGACGCATGTTCAGGTTCTTCTGGGTAAATAAGTACTTCAAGCTTTGATGGTCAGTATATATGTCAAAAGTCACTCCATACAGGTAGTGTCTCCATTTGGTCAAGGGAAAGACAACTGCGGCAAGTTTCAAATCATGGGTAGGATAATTTTGTTCATGTGGATGAAGCTTTCTTGAAGCGTAAGCTATTACTTTACCCCGTTGCATTAGAACACATCCAAGTCCTTCCAGTGAGGCATCAGTGTACACTACTAGATCATCTGGTCCATCTGGTGGTGCTAATATGGGTGTCGTAGTCAATCGTCTTTTTAACTCTTGAAAACTTGCTTCGCACTTGTCACTCCATAGGAAAGAAGTCTCCTTGCATGTTAATCGAGTCAATGGATCAGCAATCTTTGAGAAATCTTTAACAAATCGTCGGTAGTAGCCTGCAAGTCCTAGGAAACTTCTGACTTCAGTAGGTGTCTTTGGTTACTTCCAATTATTCACGGCTTCGATTTTGGATGGATCTACTCCAACACCTTTTTCAGATATCACGTGTCCCAAAAATACGACTCGGTCTATCCAAAATTCACACTTACTAAACTTTGCGTAAAGCTTATGTTCCTCTACAGTCCGTAGCACAATATGTAAGTGATCGACATGTTCTTCTGGAGTCCTTGAGTATATCAGTATGTCATCAATGAAAATTACCACAAACTGATCTAAATATGGTCAAAAGATACGGTGCATCATGTCCATAAATGCTGCAGGTGCGTTGGTTAGCCCGAACGGCATGACAACAAATTCAAAATGACCATACCGAGTGTTGAAGCCAGTCTTGGGTACATCCTCTCCTTTGATACGAAGCTGATAGTATCCTTGTCTTAAGTCCAATTTAGAATATACTTTCGACCCCTGTAATGAGTCAAATAGTTCTTCAATATGTGGCAATGGATACTTGTTCTTGATTGTCAGTCGGTTTAATTCCCGATAGTCGATACACATTCGCAGCGTCCCATCCTTCTTTTTCACAAATATTACTGGAGCTCCCCACGGTGATGTGCTTGGACGAATGTATCCGATCTTTAGCAGTTCTTCTAGTTGAGTCTTCAACTCTTGTAGCTCGGGCAACGCCATTCGATACGGAGTCTTGGAATAAGGTTCGGCTCCAGGAGTAAGATCGATGACGAACTCAACTTCTCGTGCTGGTAGCAAAGACTCCAAGGTTTCGAGGAAAATTCCAGGAAATTCATTGACCACGGGTACTTCTTCCATCTTAACCTGATCCTTGGGCTTATTTAGTATGTAGGCTATAAATCCGGATCCTCCTTCCTTGATGTACTTCTTGGCTTCTGAGGATGTTATTAATGGGGCGATCTTAGCAACCCTGTTTATCACTTCTGAATCTGGAATCCTATCTTCTCCTAACTTGACTCGTTTGTTGTAACAATCCAATTGTGCTTTGTAACGGTACAACCAATCCATACCAAGTATTACTTCATAACCCTGAACTGATAGCTCGATTAGATCTGTTGGATATCGGTTGCCTTCAAACTCAACTGGACAATCTCAAACCATCTTGTTGGTAAGGGATCGGGGACCCATTGGTGAAACCACTTCGTAATGGTACGGTAATAATTTTATATCTAAAAGGAGTTGATGCATGAGATGTGATGATATAAATGAATGCGTAGCACCCGGATCAAATAAAGCTTTAATATGCATGCCATGGATGCAAAGCATACCTTCCACGACAGCGTTGGGCTCAGGATTTTCTCCACCTCCTAGGGCGTATGCTCTGACCTGTACATTTGGTCTTCCAGGTCTGTTTGCCATCAGTTGACCATGACCAACCCCAGGTACGGGACGATTTCCCATATATCCCTGATTAGTTGTAGCTTTAGGGCATTGGTTCTTCTGATGTTGATCACTTCCACATACTAAACATTTCCCAGCCTTTTTCCAACAATTTCCTTCAATGTGATTAGGGTTGCCACAGTGGGCACAACCTTTTCCCCCATATCCGATTCCTTGCTTTCCATCGGGTGCTTTAGCTGGCTTCTGGCCTACTACTTTCATTGATCTATTGAAAGGTTTTCCTCGATTCTCTGATCCTGATGCTCGATTCCTGCCTATCTTCTGATTGATCAGACGAAAGTTTTGAAGCTTAGCCTCTACTTCCAAAGCTTTCTCGACTGCGGTGGTGTAGTCCGGGAGGTCTGCTGTCATCAAGGGATACTGCAGATCAGTCCTTAGGCCATCAACAAATTTCTGAACCTTACGTCGTTCATCTGTCATTATGTGTGGTGCATAAGGAAGTAGGCGAGTGAAATTTGCCTCATACTGAACCACTGAGGATACTCCTTGTATCAAACTAAGGAACTCCATTTCTCGGGCGTTCTTCTTAACAAGTGGGATGAACTTTCTGGTAAATTCAGCCTTGAAATTATCCCAAGTTTGAGGAATATGTTCCTTGATCCACTTTTCTTCGGTGAGACACCACCAGTGAGATGCAGCATCATCCATCACGTATACAGCACACTCGATTTTCTTTTCGTCCGTACAGTGGAGCACATAGAAGTTTTTCTCCAAAGCAAAGAGCCAGTTCTCAGCTTTTCTATCGTCTGGTTCCCCATAGAACTTGGGTGGTTGAAGCCTCAAGAATCTATCTATTATTTGTTCCTGCTGGTTGTGTTCAACTGGTCGTGGTGGAGGGGGTGGTGGTTGTTGTTGTTGCTGTTGTAGATATTGTTGTTGCTGTTGAACAACCTGTGCCAATTGCCGAACTGCATCAGCCAATTCAGCAGTCTCATTATTACGCCGCCTCTGATTGGATGGCCCAGCTTTATCACCATTGTCTGTTGGGGCATCAGGGTGTTGGCGTGTTCTTCTAGAAGCCATTCTATTATACATGTAACAGTTTATCGGATGATGTTAATATAGTAAAAAAAAAATTAAGATAAAAAACGTATTTAACACAACCATCCACTATATACATAGGATTTCAAAAGATGGAGTTATACATCAGGTCATAGGGTACCGCCCCTGGGTTACCCGAACATCATGCACTAGTCACAGAAGTAGACACTTTCACATATGTTCATTGAACTTCAACTATACAAGTGATAAGGCCTACGGTGCATGGTACAAAATATATATACAAGACAAAACACTAGCGTGACAGCTTAGCAAGCAAAAGCACAGAGGATCCCTAACAACGATCAGTGGGGTGGGGACCCTATCGGAGCGTGTGATGGGAATGGCGATGACCGTAAGGCAGGTGGCTCGACGTGAGATGGTCCAACCTCAAACTCTCTGTCCTCCCTAACCTCCCTGCTAATAGAACGACGGAACTCCTCCACCAAACGATGTGCCCGTCGCCAAAAGATCTGGTAGTGGTCCCTATCGCTCCTCATAGCCTCCATATCACGATGCAACCTCTGAATACGACCCCTGGCTGCCTCCAACTCCATGCGGGCAGAATCCCTCTCTCTAGTGACCTGGCTGAGGTCTCTATGTAGGTCCCTCGCATGAGCTCTCTCTGCGTGTAACTCCTCCTCCAAGGGACCCCCATAACCATCCCAATCACGGATGAATCTACCTCGACCTCGGTATCCGCTCCTCATCCCTCTACGACCTCGGGCCCTCAAGCCTCCTCTATACGTAATACCATACATCTGCTCTGGATGATGCTCTGGCTCGGTAGGGATTGGGTGAGATGGAGTGTATGGCTCAATCTGATCAGCGTCTGCCATCCTGTCACAACACATCCGACTGACTCTAAGTTATAACAAATAAATAACATAAAGGCACACAAGACACATAAACAATTATCTTATAACACTCTAGACTCGAATCCCTGATTATTTGTCAAGAATTCAACTCCCAAACTCCAAGTTTCCCAACCTAGAGCTCTGATACCACCACTGCGGCGCCCCGACGGAATCCCCGTACCTAGAGGGTCCCTGTGACGCCCCGTTTTCTCGAAGGGCGTCCTTAATACATCAATAAGTAAGTCTCTACACTTATGTGTGTTTAATTTAAGAGTTCTTGAATTATGTGATTTAATGTAAATCCAATTTAATATGTGTTCATTCGAATTATTCTAAGATTAATTGCCAACTTGATTAATTACGCGCATATTTAACCCTAACTGTCTAATTTGATTTAATTCAAATTTATTCCATGAAATAATTGTCAAGTTGAATTTAAATCCATCATGTTACTTAACTTGTTTAATTTCGGTTTACTTGAATTTCTCGAGATTAATTGTCAATCATGTGTTTACGAAGTGCCGTTAAATTATACGAAAAGTTTCTAAAATTAAATTGAATTAAACTCTAATTGGTAAATCTCTATTTCATTTTAATTTGTAAAATTAATTCGGAGCTTGAATGTTTATTCGTAACTTTACCAATTTTATTTACGATTATTTGTACGCGATATGTCTCTTTGCTACGTGATAAGGATACCCGGTTGTATATAGCTTGTGCACAAGACACATTTCTCCCAATCCCTTTTCTCTCTCTCTCTCTCCTCTCCCACTCTCTCTCTCCCTCGGGTACTATACGCGTCTTCGGTTACGAGCCCATAACTCGATCGTTTCTCGACGGAATTCAACAAACGAATAGTCCATTTCGATTATCTCAATGAGACCGATGCAAGAGTACCAATTTCACGGCCTAACGACGAATGGTGGCGGAGTTATGGCTGGATTTCAGTAGCAGCGGCGGAGGTGCCAAACCGCCGCCACTTCGCCGGCCTTTCGTGGCATTTTCCGGCTACCTCCTCGATGCACGCGCCGGAGACCCAAAAAGTAGACGTCTCGGCGCTTCGGTTGACATCGGCGGCGCGGCCATCCGGGCCGCGACGGCGCCGCACTCGCCGCCTGAAGCTCGCGGCGCCGACGCTGGTTCCTGTAGCGGTGCGATTCCGCCGCTTCCAGTGGGGGTTTTCGACGGGGCTTGATGGTTTCTAAGGTTTTTCGACCCCCTGAGTTCATTTGCGGTATCAATTTCACCAGATCTTGGCCATAGGTGGTGCTTCCGGCGACCTGTGCGGTGGCAGATTATTCGGGGCCAACGGGGACCTTTTCCGGCCATCTTTTGGCCTCGAGCTCTTCACGAAAGTTGTTCGGAACGACGAGAACTAGTGGCCTGTGATTAGGCGACTCCAGATTCTGTGGTTTGGTGGTCGCAGCGGCAAAGTGGCGGTGCAACGGCGGCGCTAGCTCCGAGGATTTTTCCGGCAAGCTACCTTAGGGCTTTCGAAGAGCTCGTCATGGGTAAGACAATCGGATTGGAATTTCCAGAAATTGATCGAAGATTCGGAACGGGTACGAAGGCTTCATTTAGGAATGATTTTTCGGGATTTTTCCGGCGACCTTCGGCGGCGGTCCGGCCAAATTCCGGAAGCTACAGTGGTGGCGTTCCGGCGGCGTCTGGTCAGAATGTTCGTCTCGTTGTGGTGAGTTCAACGCCACTTTCCGTTCGTTAATCGGACACTCGATCTATTTATTACGAATTATTTTGCGTAATTGTGATTATTTGAATTAATTGTTTTAAGTGCAAATAAATTGGTTATTGTTGGTTTGTTGATCGAGATGTATTCCAATCATATTCGAAAACATGTATTGAATGGATTGTGATATGTATGAATGTTTCGATTTACAATTTGAATTCCGATGTGATGAATTTACGCTATTTGTTAAGTATGGAGGGGTGTTAGTGTAATATTTAGAAACTAATCTTTTATGTGACTAAATGAACTTGAATGATATTTTAGAAGAACGAACATGTTGTGATTTCTCTATATGGATTTGAGACGTTCTCAATGTTATGTTTGTTGTAAATTGTGTTTCCAATATCAAATTGAGATATATGAAAGATGCTTGAACAACTTGAGGCTTTATGCATGATAGGAGTTAGAATTGTAATATCTTGATTTACTCTTACTACTAGAAAATGGTATATTATGAATTACAATAAATTGATAATTGTCATGATTGTAATTAGTTAATTCCTAGTTGAATATTTGTATAAACACTTTAAACGAATAATTATGCTTAGTAATCAACTAAGGGGATGTATGTGTAATAATTCTAAACATTTATAAATAACTTAGGGGATGTAAGTGTAATATTTATGAAACTATGAATGTGACTTGAGCTTGTATACCAAACATGTTGTGAAGTTGTAAAGTATGATCTTAAGTGAATTAAATGCACTCTTTATTTGTATCAAGCATGCCATCTACGTACAACAACCTTGTATGTTTATATGATCAAGTTGCTCTTACTTATGCACTTTATAACTCGACATGAACTTCATGTTTAATTCTAATATTATAATTGAACCCTGTGACAGTGGATGATTTAATATGGATTTTGTGAATACATTGACTTCCTAAATTGATCTTGCATCTTCGGATATGGAATTGCATGTCGGTTGCTTGTAAATATGACCTTGTTGAGCATTGATATGCCTTGAATGACCACGACACCTTATCCAAGCACAACATGAACACTTATGCATAACCACGATCATGTTGAACAACGTCGTGCGTCTTGTTTGGTTCATATAGAGTCTAAATCTGGGCTTCTGTATGTCTTGTCACAGAGTTTGGTGGTGCTGGTGGGCCAGAGGTTTAGAGTGTTTGGCCCTTCACACTCTCAGACTCTGCTTTCACGAGGTGAGGTTTAGGATTTTGTATAGTTATGCGACCTATGGCCTTAATATGCTGATTTCAACCCTTGCATGTGAGTATATCTATTATAAATACGTATGTGTTGGATATGATATGTTTATGGCCTTGTGAATCAGTTCTGTTTTGGAAAATTAGATATGAAAGCATATGTAAGCGGTTTTAAAAAGTTATGTTATGTTATGATTTGTTCTGTAGCGAGTTAGCCATGATATATGGTATCTGTTCTGTTCTGTTCTGTTATGGATCCGAGGAGCTATGGGTAAGGAATCCCTAGGACGGTATAGGGCCGTCAGGGCTCGGTCTGTGCATAGTCTCCATTTGAGATATCATTGCGCGACTCAGGGAGATAGGGGAGGCGTGATATCTTGAGCCTTCGGTGTACAGCCGGGGAGGACTCATGTGGGTTCGCTACCCCTTGAGGGTATGTCTGTTCTGGATGGTTTGGGGACTGTACATCTCCTCCATCATTGGTGTGACGGTTGGATTGATTTTGTATTTTGATCTGTTCTGAGGAGTAAAGGTTGGAAGCTCGTACTCGTCGAGCGTGTGTTTGTTCTGTCTGGGAATCATGAATCGAGATAGAGTTTCTGAAATGTTTTCTAAAGCTTATACTTATAACTATCTTTTGGGTACTCTTGGAAATATCTTTGGTATGCAACACCTATCTCCGGTTCATGAGTCCACCCTTCTGATATGTGCTATGCTCTATATATATACAGTGGGTGTGCGTTAGCCCCCCTCACTCAGTCAGTTGACTGACACCTCATTTTATCTTTTAGTTGCAGTTTTCTTTTGGCTTGAGCTAGGTGGATGTTAGTCTTCTGGGTCACACTTGTCGGTTTAGTTGGTGTTAAGATGCATTTGTCGCATACTCTATCTATGTTATGTATTCTTATTTCGCTTTTGGAGGTTATGTTTTATGCTCTACTTAGACTTAAACCCGTGCGAGGTTAGTATGCTAGCATTTGGATGTAATTAGCTATTCTGCTGATACTTATGTTGGTTTATTACGTTGCGATGATTTGAGATTCGGGACTAGGTATCTATGCTAGTTGAACCCGTCACTTATTTTGTACGTTAATTTAATTGCTTCCGCTATCTGATGATAATTGTTTAAATTGCTTCCGCGCTCTGAGTCTGTCGAGTTAGATCCACCTAGCCTAGTGCGTGAGTTGGTCTCCCGTTCGCTTTGATTAGGATTCGGGCATGGACTTTCATTTCTTGCTCCGGGTCTGGATCATAGTGCGGGGGATGTGGCACTTCTCCGTTTGGGGTGTTACATCCTTAAGTGGTATCAGAGCTGGGACCCAGTCCGGTGTGCCAGCGAGGATGCTGGGCCCTTATGGGGGGGTGGACTGTAAAGCTCAAAGTGCTTGTCCCACATCGGAAAAAGAGGAGAACGAAGCCTTCCTTATAAGGGGGTGGATATCTCTTCCCTGTTGAGGCCTTTTCCTGGGTGGGGGCCTTCGAGCTTAAATTCCACCGGGAGAAACAAAACCTTGAGGGTGGTGTCACTTAGCCCACCAAAGCGGACAATATCTACAGGCGGGTTTTCGGGCTGTTACAGTCCCTCGGAGTGTCGCCTGCACGGCCTAGTCAAGGTTTGCTAAGCGCTTACCCTGATTCAGCCGCATAAGCGAAAAACGAAACTACGGTAATCTAGAGTAACAACTCAAAGTGAAAACCAAAACAACTGAAAACAGCGGAAACGATAACATAACTTAATATAAAAGGTAGTGGTCCTAATACAAGAGTCCAAAACAAAATAAAATAACTGAACTTACATACCGACCCCGAAGAAGATGACGACAAAACAAGTACCAGACAAAAGTGAACGCTTTCGCCCTTATGCGGGGCTTAAGCTTACAAACCATATAGACATATACATCCCCCGAGGTGGGGTGTTGTACATCAACAGCAAAACAGCAGGCAAGACAGCTCTAACGTCTCTAATCCAAGGGCTGCTCACCTAACTCCGGGTCTCGCTCAACAAGATCTAAAATACGGGTCAAAAGAGAGGAGTAAGTCAAACTGACTTAGTGAGGTAGCCGGAAGAATACAAAACAGTAAATAATGACAAAACCATAATCGATGCATGAGCAGGCAAGGAACAATATACATAAGATATACATGCATATGAACGAGCTATGAATAATCTCTCCCCTTTTATCGCCTAAAACCAAAATCATAAAATAACTCCAAACACCAGAGTCGGGGTATCCCCCAACTAACAGAGGTCGAGAGTCCCACGTGCCCGTGAGATCATCTCTTCGGCTATCCACTCGAGACCATCTCCGAATCTCCAAATGGTAGCGTCAACAGATGGGTATTACCTTGTACAGCTACGACCGCGGCCCGATACCGCCCAGCCGGTCTGATATTGAGAGTAACCCCGTGGCCCAGAACTACCCCGTGGGCATCCCCACGAGTGCAATTAAACAATAATGGAACAGAATAGCTCGTCAACAAGAACGGTAGATTCTTTTCAAATAAAATGAAGGATTTGATGCAGTACTTATAGGTAAGAAATCATTTTTACTAACCAAATCATTTGTTTTAAAACTAGTAACTAATACTCAAATATTTACATGTTTAGGTATAACATGAAGGGAATAAAAATCGAAATTATTAAATAAAGGTCTTACGAAGGCTGGTATAATAATATAGATATATTTATTTCAGTTTTAAAGGTAAAGTTTCTTCACCGTACTGATTTCCAGCTGGTCCTAGTTCTCCTGACAAATGGACAAACACGATTTCGGGTCAAAATGTGCTAAGTCTAAAAGTAACTTTCCCAACCCAATATTAGTAATTAATTTTCTACAATACACTTCACACATGCATGCGCAATTAGATTGTGTATAATATATATATACGCTGTGATGAAACGAAAATTTTTATTTTTATTTTTATTATTTTTTTAAACAACCACACAGATTATATCTGAACATATAATAATCCTTTGAATTACAACCATGTAATTATTGAAGGTTGTACAAAGTTCTTTACTCCTTACTGCAATGTACTGATAATAATTGAAGTTTATTCTATAATGGTCAATGTCTAATTTATTCAAATTCAAAGAAATGCATAACAAAGCGTGTGATTTGTATTTTAAACTACACAATTAATGATTAGTATATTGCTGAAGACCACTTTCTCGGATATGCCAACAAACTCAAAAGTTTGTTAACTTTACAAATGGAAATCCAATGCTCATTGAACTAAATATAAAATTCAAGATGATTGATTTATTAATATTATAAAATATGTTGAATATGAACAACATTAATTAGTGTTTTCTTAATTACTAACTTTAGTTAGATTATAATTAAGTATTATATAATCTATACGAAATTAATGGCTAAGTATGTAAAAATTTCAAATATTATTATTGTTATTAGAGTTAAACACACCACAATTAATATATGAATTTTTAAATAAATACTACAATACTTCTACATAAGAAAATAATTAATTCAATTAACTAATCTACTTAGAACTAATATTACAACATCGAGGCATAAGTACATATCCAGGCATGAGTTTAATTGTTAGAAAATAAATCATGGAAGAAGCCATACCTTCTTATGTTTGTCCAGAGTAAAGAAAGTTGGGAATGAATGGAATGTGAAAGATTGTTTGTTAGACTTTTATTTCCACTGATGAGTCACTCAAATATTGAGGCGGTGAATAAAAGGGAAAGACACGTCCCAAACTTCAGTATTAAGAAAATATTTAATATTTCTAAGACATGTGAATTGAGATAAAATGATTAATTATATAGGTAATAAGATTATTAAAGTTATATATATATGAATTTGGACGGCATCCCTTTGCCTCCAATTTTAAAATTAAAAAATATATATATATTTATTTTATTTTATTTTATTATTATTATTATTCTTATTATTTTTTTTTTCGTAATATGAAGAAGTGATTTGAATTAAATTATGAAAACTTTAAATTGAAAGTTGATTAATTAAATATGAATATCTGGGTTTATAGATTAGGAGTTAATTTTTTTTTTACAAAATTTTAAAATTACACATAAATATTTTTATCAAACTATTTCCTAAATATAATTAGATCAAGTAACATTAAAAATTTAAATAAATAAATTGCACAGTTGATATGCCACGTAATATGCATATGCATGTTATGACGCATTATTTTCCTAATTTATGTTTTCTTATGTTTCTAGATATCGGGGTGTCACACTTAGGGTTGTAATATACATTCATCATGTGTCATTTTGATCCATTCATCCCCAATTTTGAGCTTGTTTTAATGGGTTTATGGCTAAATTGAGAAATAGTTAGGTTATGAGCATATATGTTGATCTCTTTCAATTCTTGAGGATATTGGTTGATTCCAAGCATGAATATGAGGGTCTTGATCTCTTCTTTGCATTTATCGTGATGTATTACATGGTAGTTGAAGCATTCATCAGTTGCCATTAATGAAGTTTTGAAGATATATCATGAAATGATCATGACACCCTCCATTTCACGTTTCAACACTTTGGGAGCTTGTTTATGTGTTGCTTTAGAGTGGTTTCATTTCATATTTGTGATCATTGTTGGTGAAGTGTTGGTATGGTTCTGCCCTGTTTTTCGTTGTATTTTGCTGTTGTTACAGGTTGGTCGCGGCCGCGGTCGAACCATGAAGGAAAATGGTAGCGGCCGGGACCTCTTTCACGTCTTTGTCTTTGTGTCTCTCAGGTCACGCCCACGACCTGAAACTTGTGCATTTCCAGTCGCGGCCAACACCCCATTTTTGCCATGTTTCGAGTTTTTGGAAAAATTGATCAATATTTCGGCCATTTGCATGGGTAGCAGCCGCTACCATTTCATGAAGGAAATGGGTCGCGGCAGCGACCCTTTACATTTCTGCATGAAAGTTCAGTTTTTCAATGTTAATTGCATGGCTTCTTTGGCTTGTTTGTGATTCATTCACTTCATTAACATGTCATATAATGTGTTATATTGTGTGTTGTGAAATCTTATGAGTTTTCGTTGAATATTTTCCGAGATATGTTTCAAGGTGTCTTCTTTGATCATAATTTGTACATGCATGGATTTTGCTCTTATATTTGAACCCTAAGTGCTATGTATTCTTTGTTTTATGTCTTGTATGATATGTATACATGATCTACTATGTGTTATGATCGTTATTTGAAGTCCTTGAAGTAATTTGGTATGGAATATGGGAGAAATGAACTTAAATGGATTTGATTGATTCTGGGAACGAATGAAGTGAAAGTTTATATGTCTTTAAGATGTTAATAGTGCACATGAACGTGTTCATTACATTATATCATCTTTTATGCATTCATAGCATGATCATTTCATTGCCGAACGTCTTAATTGATCATTTTGAGTCTCACTTCACCTCTCTTGTACAGATTTTGACCCCGTTGGAAATGATGCCGGTCCGTGAGGCTTTCGTGTCTTCTTTTGTCGGTTTAAGGTGGGTTTCTCTTCTATTAGCTAAAACAACCCTATATACATTCAATGTGCAAGGTTTTAAGCCAAAATTTACATTATATGTATATCGAGTCGTTTTATGAGTAAACGATTTCAAATGTAAGCCTTCTTTTATGTTTGAACCCTACCTTATCATTTTGGCGAGATTATGTTATGTTCACTGGCCCAGGGACTTAGTGTATGTGGCGATCCGGGGAGGCAAGGACCGACGGTGATCCCATACACTAGTTCCAACCAAATTTACGACGAAACCGACCTCGTTCAGGAGTTTTGACGAGGAAAGGCTAACTGGGCTTTTGAGGATTCATGTACGTCACTAACCACTATGTATGAGGTAGCCGGGTCTTGCAAACCCGTCCACCACCCGGAGGGAGAAGGTGTATATGTATGATTTGATCATGATATGTATGTGCACGAAAGATATGTATGATAATCAATTAATTATGTTATGAATACACGAGGAGAAGGTTGGAGATTGTGCACGTCCACTCATCGGGCCATGAACCCTTATGTTTAATATGAATGAATATGATAGTTGTAAACTCGTAGATGTCTTTCTTTGTCTCACCCACTTGAGAAATCTTCTAAAACTTCACACGGGTTTATAGCTTGCATGTATATGTTTAAATTCTACGATATTTATATACTATGCCCGTTTTATACCCACCAGTCTTCTATAGACTGAACCCGGTTCGTTTTTCAGTGGTTTTGTGCAGGTTAAGGAGTGCTAGGCGGGAATACAAGTCGTCTAGGTCTTGCATTAGTGTTTAGCACTCTCATTTTGTTACACTCGCACTCGTGATATTATTTTTACATATGATTTTGTATATGAATATTGTTATGGGGCGTATATGTTTGAGCCATGATGGCTTGTAAATGTTGTATATGAATTCTATTTTTGGAGCTTGAATGCTCATGGTATATATATATAGATATGATCGGTTATTGCTTCCGCTTAATGTTTTGCTCTGATTTATGGTTTAAGGGTTAGTCCTCCCGCCTAGCCTAGTGAGTGCGTGTGTGTGTGTGTCCCCGTTCACCGTGACTTAGCTCGTGTGTGGATTATCCATTTCATATGCGGGTCGGGTCTTGGTGCGGGGGATGTGGCACCTTGCTCTCGGGTGTTACAGTATACATAGATCATAACATATTCAAAATTTGAAGGTTCATGAACCGGGGCATGGTTTTTGCAATCCGAAACATTTAACACGTGATAACAAATATAAGAAAAAAGAGTTAAGGCCGATGGCCAAAGTCAACCAAATTTTTACATAATTAAGAATCCACTCCCGTTTCCTAAACCAAGTTCATAATCACACACACGACTCGGCGAGTACGAGCCTCATACCAACCTAACTCCGTTCATAAATTAAACATATAAATCATAAACAAAGCAAAATTCAGAATCATAAATACATAGCTCTTCTCCGGGTGATGGCAGTGTTAGGAATAGTGCCCTAGAAGCCTATTGTATATCCGCTTTGTACTTTTCCTTATTGTAATCACAGACAATCTTTGAATAAAATAACGAATTGAGGCAACACTTCTTTATATGCTCTTGTTTGGTATGCGTTTACTTTAATTGTGCATGTATGAGAACTCCCCTAATCCTGAGACATTAGGACTCTACCATTTAGGTGAAATGGTTCATGAAACGAGCCCTATATCACATAAGTCATGATTAGTAAAATACTTCAAGCCGATGAGTCCTACAGACAGTGGGAGTGTCAACCTGACTCCTCTAAGGCTTGCTTGTGGGATCACGCCCTTAAGAAGGACCACCTTGTTTCATGGAGGTGCAAAGTGTATAGTTGATACGTCCGTGATACATGAGGGTGCTTACTTCAATAAGTAAGTCCACTGAGGTGCCCCGTGTGAGAAGATTCCTAAATGGGAAAGGATGTTTCTATTTCAGGAAATGGAAACTTCCAGATTAGGAAATATCTCACGAGTCATTGATGTGATTAATTGATCCTTAGACTTGAGGTTCCATGTCACTTTATGAGTTAACTCTGTAGTCTTAGGTATAAGCTTTAAAGGGTGTCGCCTTAGACAACTGATTCAAGGCTTATGTTGGGGCTGCACAAGTGACTCATGAAAGTGAATGAGAATCAAGAAAGGACCTACAGTTGCATATGCAAGGTGATCTCTTATTGTGTAAGTCATTCATATGCCATATGGAGTCCTTGGCCAAGGTAGTAGATCAAGACATCAAGAAAAAAGTTTCATGGATTGAGATCAAATGGATATGAAATGCACTTAGCTTTAAGACCAGATTATTAGGGTTCTGATTATTCCTTTACCCTAGATCTTGGTTGAGAGATAGTAAGTAGAAGGATTGTATCTCACATGAATCAATGACTTAAAGGTTCTGTCGAATTGAGACATTCCAATTCAGCTAGGGGTTAAACACCTGTTGCTAGACTATGGTCGTTTAATCTGTGGACTGATTAATTAATTAGTGAATTAATTAATTAGGGTCACTGCTAATTGAATTGAGAACCTAGAGGGTCACACACAACAACTTGGTCACATGAGTTGTGTAACACCTGAGTGCAAGGTGCCACATCCCCCGCACCGAGACCCGACCGGCATGTGAAATGGATAATCCACACATGAGCTAAGTCACGGCGAACGGGGACACACACACACTCTCTAGGCTAGGCGGGACTAACCTTAAAACCATAAATCAGAGCGACATCAATAAAGCGGAAGCAATAACAATCATATATATATATATACCATGAGCATTCGAGCTCCAAAAATAGAATTCATATACAAAATCCAACCAAGTGTTTCAAGTTCAATCCACATAACACTCCATAACCATATTCATATACAAAAAGGGAATCATGAGTGCGAGTGTAGCAAAATAAGAGTGCTAAACAATAATGCAAGACCTAGACGACTTGTATTCCAGCCTAGCACTCCTTAACCTGCACAAAAACCACTGAAAACAAAACGGGTTCAGTCCAAAAGGGACTGGTGGGTATAAAACAGGCATAGTATATAAATATCGCAGGATTTAAACATATACATGCAAGCTATAAACCCATAAGAAGTTTTTAGAAGATTTCCCAAGTGAGTAAAACAAGGAAAGACATCTACGGGTTTATAACGATCATATTCATTCATAGATAATCATAGGGTTTCAAGCTCGGTGAGTGAGCGTGCATAATCTCCAACCAACACCTTGTGTATTCATATTCAT
Source organism: Lantana camara (assembly GCA_037501455.1). Taxonomy (NCBI): domain Eukaryota; kingdom Viridiplantae; phylum Streptophyta; class Magnoliopsida; order Lamiales; family Verbenaceae; genus Lantana; species Lantana camara. The sequence goes on from CM074858.1 coordinate 60,470,863, forward strand.
AGTTTCCTTGGTTATCACACATATCATATCTGTGCACAATCATACGATTCATAATCATACATATACACCTTCTCCCTCCAAGTGGTGGACAGGTTTGCAGGACCCGACCACCGGTCCATACATAGGCCAGAGGGGGTACATGAATTCCCCAAAGGCATTCAGCTCCCATTCCCCGCTAATCTCCTAGCGAGGTCCGGTATCACCGTAGTTGGTTGGGACTAATACATGGGATCACCGTCGGCCCTTGCCTCCCCGGATAGCCACATGCACTAAGTCCCAGGGCCCGTGCATAACAATCATAACAATCATATCTTGCCAAAACATAAGGTAGGATTCATAAAAGAAAGGTTATACGTTTGCAATCATTTACTCGAGAAAAGACTCAATATATATATAATCATATTACTTTGGCTTAACTTTTCACATAGGGAGATATATCGGGTCCATTTATCTATTTAGAAGAAAAACACCTTAAACCGTCAAAAGAAGACACAAAAGCCTCAAGGATTGGCCTCATCTCCAACGGGATCAAAATCTGTGCAAGAAAGGTGAAGTGAGACTCAAAATGACCAATTAAGACGCTCGGCAATGAAATGATCATGATATGAATGCATAAAAGAGTATGTTATGTAATAAACATGTTCATGTGCACTATTAATGTCTTAAAGACCTATAAACGTTCATTTCATTCATTATGAGAATCATTTAAAATCATTCAAATACATAACCTTCACATTTAAATCAACTTGATTCAAGAATTTCAAATAACGAATATAACGCATAGTAGCATAACATGTTTGAACTTAGAAATTAGGCGAATAGAAACATTCAAGTTATGTTTGGAAATTAATTAACATAAAATAGATAACAATTAAATTCTAAAATTTAAAACAAATTAAACCATAATTATATATATATATATATATATATATATATATATATATATATATATATATATAATACTGCACGTAGTGCATGAATAACATGCATGCACATATTAAAATGACAAATTACAATTTATGCATGCATGCATTTATCAACTAAACTATAATTCATGCATGCAATGCTATATATACATATATATTTATGTGTCCAAATGCATGCATGCAGGTAAGGAAAAGGATCAGAGTTACAGCTTAAACTACACAGCAAAATTCGAAACTGGAAATTTTCAGAAAAAAAAACAGGGGTCGCGGCCGCGACCCATTTTCTTCATGAAATGGTAGCGGCCGCTACCCATAATTTTCAGAATTTTGCTCCAATTTCAGAATACGTGAGCGGCCGACTGTTCAGTCATGGCCGCGACCCAATTTTAGGCAGCTAAGGTCGCGGGCGCGATTTGCGCGACAGCAAAATTTTAACGCAGCAACCATGGCGAAACAGAGCAGAAACCAAATCAAACTCCTCCCAACACGATCAGGTAAGTAAGGACATTAAATAGGCGATAAAACTCAACAAAATCAAGCCCCCAAACACTCCTCAAACGTAGCAGCAAACTGACGCAGTAACCAGCCGAAAACAGAGCAACACCATCAACCTCCAATATGTTATTAATGATAGCTCATGAATGCTTCAACTACCAGCTAATACATTACCATAAATGCCAAGAAGAGATCAAGACAATCATTTTCATGCTTGGAATCATCCAAAAAGCTCAAGAATTGGAAGAGATCAACCAAATACTCAAAACCTAAATATATATATCCATTTCTGCCAAAAGCGCATGAAATCATGCTCAAATTTAGGGATGAATGAATGAAAATGACTCATAATGGATGTACATAAGATATCCAAGCTTACCTTGTGGATTAATGGAGGTTTGGAAGAGATTTGAGCTTGAATCTCAAGGAGTTTGCTTGAGCTACTGGATTTCTAGAAAGCAGGGGAAAGATGGCTGAATTTCTCTAAGAGAGAGTGGTTCGGTTAGGGAGGATAATGATCAGCTAGATGGTTGAGTTAGGGTCCCATAGGTTCAAACCATGGTTAATTTGGTCAAGTGTGATAAGAGATATGACTATTTTGGTGAAATGTGGCAGTTTTGGCGCCGTGTAGGTTTTTCGGTTGGATTTCGAAGGTTCAAATGATTCTGGAAAAATATAAGGCTAAATTTACTAAACTCGAATTTTCGTTACGAGTTCAGCGAAGTTGACGAAACTCGAATCTGAGTTTCCTAGCTCAAGATATTAAATTCGGAACCAAGGGTACGCTAAGTGCTCGTTAGCCCCCGATTTGGTTCCACGATTCAAATTAAATTCGTTAACATGTCAAATGAATTCAAAAACATAAACCGAGTATATAGACATGTTCATAACACACATATTTACGCCATATTACAATTGCACGATATTTCGATATCATTTCATATAAGAACGATGCACAATTTAACGACCATGCACATTTCATAGAATTCATGCATTATAAAATTAACCAAATAAATTAAATTAAATTCAAACATATATTGAGGTCAACGATTAATTGGATAAATTAATTAATATGATTAAGCATGATTAATTAGCATAACACTTAATTAACATTAATCATTAAATTAACAACAATTAACGAAATATAAATATATATATATTTAAAATACAAATTATTTTAAAATAACATTGAATTAAAATAAATTATAATAAAATAAAATAATTACAATTTATAATAAAATTAAATATAAAACACGTAAAGACAATTATTTTGCGCAAATTTGTAAACACATATGTCATACCTTTACGTCCGAAAAGTCGGGGCGTCACAACCTCTCCTGTAACACCCGAGCGCAAGGTGTCACATCCCCCGCACCGAGACCCGACCCGAATATGAAATGAACGATCCATACCCGAGCCAAATCACAGCGAACGGGGACGTACACACACTCTATGCTAGGCGGGACTAACCCTTGAACAATAAAATCAGAATAAACATTAAAGCAGAAGCAATAACTGATCCTAATAAAAACGATGGCATTCAAGCTCCAAAAATACATCACAACCTTATCCAATTCCATTAGGGCTCAAAACATGTACGCTCCAATAGCAACATTCATAAACAATGATCGCAAGTGCAAAATGCGAGTGTAAGACCAATAAACAAAAAGGGCTAGAAACGAAAACAAGACCTAAGACTCGAAATCCCGCTTAGCTTGTAACACCCCAGTTTTTCAGTTTTAATAATGTGGTGTATTTGTTTATAAATTGCGCAAATTAATTATTTAATTATATGATTACTTGTTCATAAGTGTTTTTAATTGATTTAAACTATAGACTATGGTTATTCTAATTAATTCATTTTATTTCACTTTGATATTTAGTGTTTAAATTCTTAATTAAGGTTTCGTGTTACCTTAACTATTTCGGTAATTTCGTTAATTAATTTCAACATGGTGTAAGTTGGCTTTAAATTTATTTAATATGGAATTTAAGTTTTAGTAAATTATTTATAACAATATGAATTCGTTCATGCGCATGAGTGTTCTATTTGTGCTTCGTTCATATATGTAATGATATCGGATTGGTATGGAAATTTAGTATGTCGTAAATATGTGTGTTATGAACATGCCTGTATGCTCGGTTTATGTTTTCGGATTCATTTGACGTGTTTATGAATTTAATTTTGATTGTGGAACCAAATCGGGGGCTAACGAGCAATTAGCGCACCCTTGGTTCCGTGTGTGATATCTTGAGCTCGGGAATTCGGATTCGAATTCCGTCACCTCCGTTGCCTTCGTATCGACGATTCGGAGAAAATGGAACAAGACTCGTACCTTTTTGAAATCATTAAGACCTCCGAAATCCAACCGTAACGAGCAACCCGTGCAAGAAGAGCTCTTTATGTTGACTAGTCTTCATGGTGGGACCCTATAACACCCCTTAACCTAACCCTACCTTAACCATGACTTATCCACCTTGAGTTAAGCCCTTTCTCTTCCCTTTTAGATCAGGAAACCGAGCCAAACATCTCCTCTCATTGCTGCAACTGATCGATATGGAGGAAGAGAAGAAAGGAGAGAAAACCCTAAGCCATTCTTGAGATTTTGAGCTCAAATCTCTTCCCTCCTTCACCAAATCTTCAAGGTATGAATATTTATGTCTTCTCTACTCTATTATACTTGATTTCATCTTCTTACAACATGATTTGGATCAGAATTGATTAGGGTTTGAATTATGAGTTTGGTATGAACTTTTAGGGATTTTTGCTCTTGTGACCTATTTGCTTATGTAGCTGATTTCCTTGCTTGTAAATGAGTATATGAACTGGTTTCTTGGCTTATTTCTTTCCCAACTGATAGTATATGATGTTAGGAGGATTTCATCTCTTGCTCCTTTTATGAAATTATGAGTTATGGAGCTCCAAACTTGATGATCAAACTGCTTCCCCTGTTTTCCGGACTGCTGCTGTTCATTTTGCCTTGTAGCTTGATCAAATGGCCTTCATTTCGTGTGAAAATGCATGGAGTTGATGTACACTTATTGCTCTATATGTTAACATTCATGCTTTAAGTATTTGGTTCCATTTGAAGCCTCAAAACCGAAATACATGGCCTGTTTTTATGCATGCTCCATGACAGATTTGTTGCTGTTGCCTATGTGTGGTTGTTGGTCACCCTAATGTGCTTTAAATTGTACCATTTTGCATATATATGATGTATATTAGTTGTTTAGTATGTTAGCATGCATTCTCCAAAGTTTCAGATCCAAATTCAAGCCCTAAGTACTTGATCAAGGCATGATAGAATCATTAGGGTTCATATGTGCGATTTTGGCGACCCAGTATTGTTGCATGGATTCGATGATCTTAACGTGTGATTTAGCCTTTGCACTCTAAATGAAAAATGTTCATAACATGCCAAATATGTTGTATATTAAGTTTCAGAGTATTTGGAGTTCATTTGGTATGCCTTTGGATTGAGTTTGTTTGGGTTCAGTTTTGCCGGAAAATTTTTAAGTGTGAATAAGTTCTGTACCGTGACACCCCCGTGTCTCATTTACTCATAAGAGTGAGACACGGGCGTGTCACACCTTCTGGGCAGCTCTGTACTGAGCCACGCCCGTGGCTCAGTTTGGCTAGGGATGGTGACACCCCTGTGCAGTCCGTGTTGCTTCCTTTTCGGTTTTTGATTTGTTTCACCTCCTTAATGATTTTATCTCCTTTTGTGTTGAACTATGAACTTGTTTTACTATATTTTAGGAGTAATATGGTGTAATTCCATGGCTTTTGGATGTGTTATAGGCATGCTTTTACGTAATGCCGTTTATGTGTGTTTATATGTCATTTATGAATCGCATAACTTATTTTCCATATCATATGATTTCTTCTTGTTGTCAAACCTTGGAAATATGCTATCTTATGTAATATGAGGTATATAGTAGCTTGTTGGGAGAGTTTGAATATGTTCTATGCTCCTATTTGAGTTCTTGAAATAAATTGATTGGGCATATGAATTGAAGAATTTGAATGATTTATGATTGAACAAGTGAATGAATTGGTTATATGATTTTCATGACTTAATATGATCTTTATGCCTTCATATCATGCTTGTGCATTGCCGTGCGTCATATATGGTTCATTTAGAGTCTTGAGTCTCACGAACACGTCTTGTGGTCTTTTGGACAGTTTGTCTCCAGGGTGGAGAGCTTTTGATCGTTCAGGCACTTGGTGCTCGATCCTTGTTTCTTCACGGTTAAGGTGAGGGTGGTTTTTGTTTTAGCTATGTAACAAACCCTACAACCCTATGTGAAAAGCTTTGGCCAAAACCTTATGATTATATATATATGATTTTCAAATGGAGTTATCGAGTAAATCCTTCTGAATTATGCGTATGAGCGTATATAAACTTAAAAATGGTTTTGTAATGAGGCTATGCTCCAAACCGTGTGTCTTCATGCTAGCTACGGAATAGGATGACACGGAGAGGTACGTATATAGCATATGCCGAATTACACGGTAAGGTATGATTGTTATAGTATGATTGATCGAGTAAACCCTTTTCAAATGGATAATGATGGATATGGTATGATTCTTATGAATCAAATGTTTTGGCGAGAAAAGATTGATTGATTGATTGCACTGATTGGGGCCCAAGGGCTTGGTGTGAGTGGGGACCCGAGAAGGCAAGGGCTGACGGTAAACCCTCACACTAGTCCCACTATTGAACAGCGGTACCGGACCTCGTCAGGAGATTGGCGGGGAAAGGGAGCTGAGTGCCATCTGGGGAGTCATGTAACCCCTTTTGGTCAATGATCGGGTGGTCGGGCCTTGCAAACCCACCACCAACCCGGAGGAAGAAGGTTGGAACTTAATTATGATTGAAATGATTGATTGACTGATTGATTATCGATTGATAGGCACTGTGCGGGAAGGCCGGGAATCGGATTGCCCAAACAATATATTTAGGACATGATTTATGGTCTGTGTGTATTATGATATATTGCATGATCGCTTAATCAATATATTAATGATATTTGTCGTACACGGTCGGAGTTTGGATGGAGATTGTGCACGCTCACTCGCCGAGCCTTATATTTATGTATGATTTATGAATGTAATGAATTTAATATGAGTTAGTCGTAAAAGTCGAGCATTGTTTATCTATTTTCTTGCCCTTTTTGGGAACTAAATTCAAATAAAACCTTGCTCGGGATTTATGACTTGCATGTGCATGTTTTATATATATGTATCGCTCCTGCTCACTCAGTCTTCTAGAGACTGACCCTCTCCCTCCCCAATACTTTAGTGTGCAGGTTGCTTTGGAGTTTCGAGCTAGGCGGAGGTGTTTGGAGTCTTTAAGTGGGTCGAGTTAGGTTAGAAGAGTCTCTGCATTCTCATATGTATTGGAATTATGTATGATTCGTTGTATTATACCATGAACTCGAATAATTTTGTAATTGCTATTGAATTGCTGTTACTGAGTTTTGCTTTTGAATTAAAAGAGGCCTGAAGAGCCCAAACTCTGCTTATGGTTGGTATACTTGAACCTTGGCTTTGCAATGCATTACACTTCGTGGTTTGGTTTACATTTCTGGGTCTAGCTCCGCCTGGCTTAGGAAGGTTTTTATGTTTGTCTCCCGTTCGCTATGGTTTGATATGGGTGCGGATTAGCTGTTTCGTTACTCATGTTGAGCCATAGTGCGGGGGATGTGGTGCCTCACGTGCGGGGTGCTACATCCTTAAGTGGTATCAGAGCCCGCTTGCAAAACCGGTGTTCTTGAGTCGTGTTGGAATCAGTCTAAGTCGAACGGCATAGGGACTATGTGATATTGTGTGCATTGCATCGATCTTGAATATGGAATTTGGTTTCCTTAAGAATTTTGTTGAATTACTTGTTGCATTTTGTATGGATTCTTGTCTTTCGTATTGAATATGTGCCATGAGCATGCACTAATCGCATGCATCCATTCTTGAAAAGAGTTATGGTTTCCAGGTTATAAAGATGATATCAAACCACGGCCAAGTTCTATGATCATAACAATCTATTACAATTCCTTCGGAGGCACGGAAGATAGGAAGGATGCCCGGGGAGGAGTGTGGAGAATGCTAGTTGTGTGGCTTTGTAGACTGAGTTGCAATTAACGGTTGGGATTCAGAATGGGAGGTTCGACCTTGGCGATGCGATGGCAGAGGAACATTGGGGTAATAGGAATAAGAGTTAATCAATGGATGGTTGTGACTCAGGAGAATAACCTATATGAATCCACTACCTGAAGTGCATTAATTGGATTCAACAGGATCTCGCAACCTAAGAAATGAAGGGAACAAAACCTTGAAGATATATTGGTCCCGGATTTGGATCATGGAAGAGGTACTAGTAATTAAGAGGAGTAGAGATAACAGGGGTCCGGTCGAGGTTATGCATCAAGGGTCTACAAAGAAAGACTTCGAGCTAAGCCCAGTGATTAGAAGTCGGGATTTTGAAGGCAAGCATTTGGGTAAACACAAGTAGAGGGAAGGTGGTGAAATTGAGAACAGGATTTGAGTTCGCTTTCCCAAATCCAAGCTGAATTGTCATGTTGTGAAGTGAATTGGAAGATATGGAGCAACAAATGGAAACGGTAAAGAAAGGAAATCATGCGTTCAAATATAAACAATTGGAGGTGAATTAAATCCACAAAGGATAAACGCGGAATTCTTGATTGAGGTGATGATTAGAAGTAAAGGTCGAATTTCGAGGCGAAGCTGGATACTAACTCTGTGGACATGGAAGAATTAAGGATTAAGAAATTGCAACCTCGGATAGTGGAAGATACAAGTGATGCAACTCATGGAAAACTTGAAGACCGTGGGAAAGGCAAGGGATCATCACCAAGTCAAAGTAACCTCGGGATCGGAGGAATGAGGAAAAGCTACCGAGTTAATAGCTTACCACCTTGGTGACAGGTTCCAAAACATTCATAGCCCTTGCATCATATTTTGCATTAACGATTTATTCTTTTGACCTTATGTTTATCCGTGCATTTCTAATTAGCTTCGTTGCGCTAATGTAGGGTATAATTGTTTGATGTAAACGTGACCCATGCATTGTCATTTTAACCCAACATGCATTTTAGTGTTTACTTGATAGGAAGCGTTTCGCCTCAACTATCAAGTATCAGTTCAACCGAGCCGCATCTGAGTTATGAGAAGGAGAAATAATAGGATGATGTTAGAAGGAAGGTAAATTTGGGGGAAATAAGAACTTCTATTAAGGGATAGGTTAACGGAAACAAGAATTCAGAAGGAGAAGTGAGACTAGAGTTCCGGACAAGATTAAGAAAGGAGTTTCGGACACCAAGAGAACTAGGGAAGGAGTTGAAAAGCCAAATCTTTGATTTCTGTATCAGTTAAACTCCACCTAATGGGATTTACTCATCAAGAGTTTCGATAAAAGAAGAATCGATGGAGTTCAACCCGGGACAACAGAAATTTAAGGGGGAGAGCGACCGAGGAACAAATTGGACTATTAAAAGGGTGCTCGAAGAAATATTTTAGTAAAAATAACGAAATTGCAAATTAAGGAAGACCTGGGAGTCCTATTAGTGATGATCAGAAATAAACAAGACGGCTTAAATGGTTAAGCTGTTAAGAGGAGAGTTAAGTTACTCAAGTCGGGTTAGAGTCCCTCATTAGGTATAAAGGAAATGTCTTGGAGAATATTCCTATATATGGAACATGGATATGGGGATAACAGAATTATAAGGGAGCTCTGGAAACTCCTAAGTCAGAATTGACCAGAGAGAGAGTCGAATCCAGTTAGCATATAATGAAATGATGGCGATCCTGAGTAATCCAATAAAGTACAAAGAGGGTTCAATAATGACAATATTATCAAGTCTACGGTTAGTCCCACGATAATTCGGAAGAAACCAAATCGGAGAAGATGATCATTGGAGGATTTACATCGAACTTCAAGAGTCATCAAGAACACTCTATCTTCGATTCAAGATATGTGGGGCCAGATACCGAATAACCCTAAGGGGTTAAAGAGTATGAATAGATAACATGAACGGAAGATGGGAAGAGGATTCGTGTTAAGGTAGATCCTAATGACGAATACCTCTAGGTAGGGATTGAATCGTCAAGGTGGTCAGGGGTAGTCATTCTTGAGGATATTTTAAACTCTGATATGAGTAAGATAGTAGCTATGGATCTAACATTGAGACAGATGGTCTAAGGATATTCGGGGAGGTCAAGCTCGGTTAATTAAAAAGAATTGGATGGTCGAACGAAGAGTGTGGGAAATGGTGAAGACTGGAAATAGTACAAGTCAGAACGGATCCAAGAGTATGATCCTTAAAGGATTTATCAATAGCTTCACCGAGAAACCTTGAAGAGGTTCAAGACAAGCTGACCACTGAGCTATCTTCAGGATAGATCCTATACTGGACAACGACAACTCTCAATTCTAAACTTTGAAACTTCGGTGAACGGTACTTATAGCATTCATGATACATGCATCCATGCAAATTTAACGTATATAATTTTTATGTTAGGTGCTTTAATCTTGTATTGTGTTAAATTACTTGGAATAATTGGAAATTAATATGGGCGACATTTATTACTTGCTTTGGGTGCCTTACGTGATTTTAAATTTGGTTTTGCGTGAGTTGCTTGGGAGTATTGGAGACTTCCTTGCTTTATTTTCGGTTAAGAGACGGGGTTTCTCTTATTTTTGGTTAAGAGACGGGGTTTCTCTTATTTTTGGTTGAGAGACGGGGTACTCTCTTTACTTGCGAGAGACGGGGCCCTCTCATTGTTGCTCGAGAGACGGGGTTCTCTCATTGTTGTTGGAGAGACGGGGTTCTCTCATTGCTGCCTGAGAGACGGGGTTCTCTCCTTGTTGTTTGTGAGAGACGGGGAATCTCTCATTGGTTGATTTCAAGCGTGTTTTGAATCCGAGGACGGATTCCTTTTAAGGGGGATAGATTGTAACACCCCAGTTTTTCAGTTTTAATAATGTGGTGTATTTGTTTATAAATTGCGCAAATTAATTATTTAATTATATGATTACTTGTTCATAAGTGTTTTTAATTGATTTAAACTATAGACTATGGTTATTCTAATTAATTCATTTTATTTCACTTTGATATTTAGTGTTTAAATTCTTAATTAAGGTTTCGTGTTACCTTAACTATTTCGGTAATTTCGTTAATTAATTTCAACATGGTGTAAGTTGGCTTTAAATTTATTTAATATGGAATTTAAGTTTTAGTAAATTATTTATAACAATATGAATTCGTTCATGCGCATGAGTGTTCTATTTGTGCTTCGTTCATATATGTAATGATATCGGATTGGTATGGAAATTTAGTATGTCGTAAATATGTGTGTTATGAACATGCCTGTATGCTCGGTTTATGTTTTCGGATTCATTTGACGTGTTTATGAATTTAATTTTGATTGTGGAACCAAATCGGGGGCTAACGAGCAATTAGCGCACCCTTGGTTCCGTGTGTGATATCTTGAGGTCGGGAATTCGGATTCGAATTCCGTCACCTCCGTTGCCTTCGTATCGACGATTCGGAGACAATGGAACAAGACTCGTACCTTTTTGAAATCATTAAGACCTCCGAAATCCAACCGTAACGAGCAACCCGTGCAAGAAGAGCTCTTTATGTTGACTAGTCTTCATGGTGGGACCCTATAACACCCCTTAACCTAACCCTACCTTAACCATGACTTATCCACCTTGAGTTAAGCCCTTTCTCTTCCCTTTTAGCTCAGGAAACCGAGCCAAACATCTCCTCTCTTGCTGCAACTGATCGATATGGAGGAAGAGAAGAAAGGAGAGAAAACCCTAAGCCATTCTTGAGATTTTGAGCTCAAATCTCTTCCCTCCTTCACCAAATCTTCAAGGTATGAATATTTATGTCTTCTCTACTCTATTATACTTGATTTCATCTTCTTACAACATGATTTGGATCAGAATTGATTAGGGTTTGAATTATGAGTTTGGTATGAACTTTTAGGGATTTTTGCTCTTGTGACCTATTTGCTTATGTAGCTGATTTCCTTGCTTGTAAATGAGTATATGAACTGGTTTCTTGGCTTATTTCTTTCCCAACTGATAGTATATGATGTTAGGAGGATTTCATCTCTTGCTCCTTTTATGAAATTATGAGTTATGGAGCTCCAAACTTGATGATCAAACTGCTTCCCCTGTTTTCCGGACTGCTGCTGTTCATTTTGCCTTGTAGCTTGATCAAATGGCCTTCATTTCGTGTGAAAATGCATGGAGTTGATGTACACTTATTGCTCTATATGTTAACATTCATGCTTTAAGTATTTGGTTCCATTTGAAGCCTCAAAACCGAAATACATGGCCTGTTTTTATGCATGCTCCATGACAGATTTGTTGCTGTTGCCTATGTGTGGTTGTTGGTCACCCTAATGTGCTTTAAATTGTACCATTTTGCATATATATGATGTATATTAGTTGTTTAGTATGTTAGCATGCATTCTCCAAAGTTTCAGATCCAAATTCAAGCCCTAAGTACTTGATCAAGGCATGATAGAATCATTAGGGTTCATATGTGCGATTTTGGCGACCCAGTATTGTTGCATGGATTCGATGATCTTAACGTGTGATTTAGCCTTTGCACTCTAAATGAAAAATGTTCATAACATGCCAAATATGTTGTATATTAAGTTTCAGAGTATTTGGAGTTCATTTGGTATGCCTTTGGATTGAGTTTGTTTGGGTTCAGTTTTGCCGGAAAATTTTTAAGTGTGAATAAGTTCTGTACCGTGACACCCCCGTGTCTCATTTACTCATAAGAGTGAGACACGGGCGTGTCACACCTTCTGGGCAGCTCTGTACTGAGCCACGCCCGTGGCTCAGTTTGGCTAGGGATGGTGACACCCCTGTGCAGTCCGTGTTGCTTCCTTTTCGGTTTTTGATTTGTTTCACCTCCTTAATGATTTTATCTCCTTTTGTGTTGAACTATGAACTTGTTTTACTATATTTTAGGAGTAATATGGTGTAATTCCATGGCTTTTGGATGTGTTATAGGCATGCTTTTACGTAATGCCGTTTATGTGTGTTTATATGTCATTTATGAATCGCATAACTTATTTTCCATATCATATGATTTCTTCTTGTTGTCAAACCTTGGAAATATGCTATCTTATGTAATATGAGGTATATAGTAGCTTGTTGGGAGAGTTTGAATATGTTCTATGCTCCTATTTGAGTTCTTGAAATAAATTGATTGGGCATATGAATTGAAGAATTTGAATGATTTATGATTGAACAAGTGAATGAATTGGTTATATGATTTTCATGACTTAATATGATCTTTATGCCTTCATATCATGCTTGTGCATTGCCGTGCGTCATATATGGTTCATTTAGAGTCTTGAGTCTCACGAACACGTCTTGTGGTCTTTTGGACAGTTTGTCTCCAGGGTGGAGAGCTTTTGATCGTTCAGGCACTTGGTGCTCGATCCTTGTTTCTTCACGGTTAAGGTGAGGGTGGTTTTTGTTTTAGCTATGTAACAAACCCTACAACCCTATGTGAAAAGCTTTGGCCAAAACCTTATGATTATATATATATGATTTTCAAATGGAGTTATCGAGTAAATCCTTCTGAATTATGCGTATGAGCGTATATAAACTTAAAAATGGTTTTGTAATGAGGCTATGCTCCAAACCGTGTGTCTTCATGCTAGCTACGGAATAGGATGACACGGAGAGGTACGTATATAGCATATGCCGAATTACACGGTAAGGTATGATTGTTATAGTATGATTGATCGAGTAAACCCTTTTCAAATGGATAATGATGGATATGGTATGATTCTTATGAATCAAATGTTTTGGCGAGAAAAGATTGATTGATTGATTGCACTGATTGGGGCCCAGGGGCTTGGTGTGAGTGGGGACCCGAGAAGGCAAGGGCTGACGGTAAACCCTCACACTAGTCCCACTATTGAACAGCGGTACCGGACCTCGTCAGGAGATTGGCGGGGAAAGGGAGCTGAGTGCCATCTGGGGAGTCATGTAACCCCTTTTGGTCAATGATCGGGTGGTCGGGCCTTGCAAACCCACCACCAACCCGGAGGAAGAAGGTTGGAACTTAATTATGATTGAAATGATTGATTGACTGATTGATTATCGATTGATAGGCACTGTGCGGGAAGGCCGGGAATCGGATTGCCCAAACAATATATTTAGGACATGATTTATGGTCTGTGTGTATTATGATATATTGCATGATCGCTTAATCAATATATTAATGATATTTGTCGTACACGGTCGGAGTTTGGATGGAGATTGTGCACGCTCACTCGCCGAGCCTTATATTTATGTATGATTTATGAATGTAATGAATTTAATATGAGTTAGTCGTAAAAGTCGAGCATTGTTTATCTATTTTCTTGCCCTTTTTGGGAACTAAATTCAAATAAAACCTTGCTCGGGATTTATGACTTGCATGTGCATGTTTTATATATATGTATCGCTCCTGCTCACTCAGTCTTCTAGAGACTGACCCTCTCCCTCCCCAACACTTTAGTGTGCAGGTTGCTTTGGAGTTTCGAGCTAGGCGGAGGTGTTTGGAGTCTTTAAGTGGGTCGAGTTAGGTTAGAAGAGTCTCTGCATTCTCATATGTATTGGAATTATGTATGATTCGTTGTATTATACCATGAACTCGAATAATTTTGTAATTGCTATTGAATTGCTGTTACTGAGTTTTGCTTTTGAATTAAAAGAGGCCTGAAGAGCCCAAACTCTGCTTATGGTTGGTATACTTGAACCTTGGCTTTGCAATGCATTACACTTCGTGGTTTGGTTTTCATTTCTGGGTCTAGCTCCGCCTGGCTTAGGAAGGTTTTTATGTTTGTCTCCCGTTCGCTATGGTTTGATATGGGTGCGGATTAGCTGTTTCGTTACTCATGTTGAGCCATAGTGCGGGGGATGTGGTGCCTCACGTGCGGGGTGCTACATAGCTCCCCTGACACCTGCACAAGACAACTGAAAACCAAACGGGTTCAGTCCAAAAGGGACTGGTGGGTATAAAAGCAGGGCATAGTATAATATATGACTGTAATTAAACATTCACATGCAAGTTATAATCCCAAATGAGGGTTTTAAAGAATTTCCCAAGTGGTTGAATAGAAATCATCAAAAGGGATTATAACGATTCATTTACATTAGGTCAAGGTCATTAGTGGCCTGGCGAGTGGGCGTGCATTATCTCCAACCAACACCTCGTGTAATTCATTAACATTCATTAACATTCATTTATTCATTCTTTCATTCTTTTCATGCAATCAATCTTTCATGCTCATTCAATAACATTCCACCTTCTTCCTCCGGTTCGATGGCGGGTTTGCAAGACCCAACCACTCATTCATTGACCAAAAGGGGAACATGACTCCCCAGATGGCACTCAGCGTCCATTCCTCGCTAACTCCTAAAGAGGTCCGGTTACGCCGTTCATTGGTGGAACTAGTGTGAGGGATCACCGTCGGCCCGTGCCTTCCCGGATAGCCACTCACACTAAGTCCCTGGGCCCCATTCGTGCATAACATTCATTCATTCTCGCCAAAACATTAGGTAGGGTTCAAGAAACAAGGGCTTCACGTTTGCAATCATTTACTCGATGAAAGACTCAATATATATATCATATTACTTTGGCTTAAAACTTTTCACATAGGGAGATATTCGGGTCGTTTTATCTAAGTAGAAGAGAAACCCACCTTAAACGACAACAAGGAGAACACACGAGCCTCACAGACCGGCCTCGTCTCCAACGGACTCAAAATCTGTGCAAGAGAGGTGAAGTGAGACTCAATATGACCAATTAAGACGCTCGGCAATGCAATGATCATGATATGAATATGTAAGAGATAAGACTATGCTATGAAAATGTTCATGTGCACTATTAAAGTCTTAAAGACATATAAACATTCAATTCATTCATTCAATGAAGCATACGTATTCAAACGAGTTCATATCCTTCACATTTCACGTCAAAGGAATTTAAATTATATAATCAAGTCGTTCAATCTTTCATTCACTTTCATTCGAATTCATAATTTCAATCAAATTAATTCAAGAAATTCAAATATAATCCAAGTACAAGTTAAATCACATTTAAATTAGAACATAAACAATTTAACATATTCAATCGCATTTACATTTAGAGAATAAACAATTAAATACTTTCAATTATATTTAGGAAATTAAATAAAACATGAAATAGGTAACAATTTAAATTCTAATAATCAATTAAATCAAATAGCAATTAACATTTAATAAATATGTATAATATATATATTAAATATATATACATACATATATCTATACTATATTATATTAGCCCTTAGTGCTTGTGATGCATATTTTATCATGTATCTAATTTCTTGTCAAGATGAATATTCTAGGATCCAAAATCCTCGATTTTGGAATTGTATTGTTTAAATTCTTATTGCTTATACGGAATAGGCTATTTATAATCCATCGATGGGATGGGTTCCATTTGGTTCTCTTTGGGATGATAAATGACCTACTTAACTCAGTGGTTAGAGTATCGCTTTCATACGGCGGGAGTCATTGGTTCAAATCCAATAGTAGGTAGAACTTATTAGATACTGGAGCCGATGGTATCTAATAAGTTAAGTTTTTTGCCCCACCCTCTTTTATTTTTATTGATTTTGTATTTTTCTTTATTTCATTTTTGAAATGTGTTGTATCAAAATTGGATTCTGCTTGATTGGATTCATTCGATAGAATCCAATCCAAATAGGGTCTCGAAACAGATGATTATTCGAATGCACCAACTAGTTATGAAATCGCATTGACAGCCTCGACTCTTGTCCTAGCTCGTCGGAGAGCTAGATTTGCCTCAATTATTTGTCTCTTTCCTTCAGCTTTTCTCAAATTAGCTTCTGCTATTTCAAGAGTTTGCTGAGCTTCTTGTGGAGCAATATCACTACCCTTTTCTGCATCATTTACTAAAACAGTAATCTCATTATTGCCTATTCTAGCAAAACCACCCATCAGAGCCATCGTTAACCATTGGTCCTTAAGGCGTATTCTCAAAATCCCTATATCTACAGCTGTCGCAATAGGAGCATGATTTGGTAAGACGCCAATTTGACCACTATTCGTAGATAAAATGATTTCTTTCACTTCTGAATCCCAAACAATTCGATTCGGGGTCAGTACACAAAGATTTAAGGTCATTTCTTCAAATTGCTCTCCATTTCTAAGTTTATAGCCTTCGCGGTAGCTTCATCAATATTACCTACCAAATAAAAGGCCTGTTCAGGAAGACCATCTAATTTGCCGGAAAGGATCAATTGAAACCCTCTAATGGTTTCTCCTAGACCAACATATTTCCCCGGAGAACCGGTAAATACTTCGGCTACAAAAAAGGGTTGTGATAAGAAACGCTCAATTTTTCGCGCTCTTGCTACGGTTAAACGATCCTCCTCGGATAATTCGTCCAACCCAAGGATAGCTATAATGTCCTGAAGTTCCTTATAACGTTGTAAAGTTTGCTTAACTCTTTGCGCCATTTCATAATGTTCCTCACCAACGATCCGAGGTTGAAGCATGGTTGAAGTTGAATCTAAAGGATCTACTGCTGGATAGATACCTTTGGCAGCTAATCCTCTTGATAGTACGGTAGTAGCATCTAAATGTGCAAATATCGTAGCAGGAGCAGGATCGGTCAAATCGTCTGCGGGTACATAAACTGCTTGAATCGAGGTTATGGACCCTTTTTTGGTAGAAGTAATTCTTTCTTGTAACGAGCCCATTTCAGTACTCAGGGTGGGTTGATAACCGACAGCGGAAGGCATTCTACCCAATAAGGCTGATACTTCGGATCCTGCTTGGACGAAACGGAAGATGTTGTCGATAAATAGAAGTACGTCTTGTTCATTAACATCTCAGAAATATTCCGCCATCGTTAGGGCAGTCAAACCAACTCTCATACGAACTCCTGGCGGTTCATTCATCTGGCCGTAAACTAGAGCCACTTTTGATTCTGCAATATTTTCTTCATTAATCACCCCAGATTCTTTCATTTCCATGTAAAGATCATTTCCTTCACGAGTCCGTTCACCCACCCCGCCAAATACGGATACGCCCCCATGGGCTTTGGCAATATTGTTAATCAATTCCATAATGAGTACCGTTTTTCCAACCCCAGCTCCCCCAAATAGGCCGATTTTTCCCCCACGGCGATAAGGGGCTAAAAGATCGACTACTTTAATTCCTGTTTCAAAAATCGATAATTTTGTATCTAACTGTATAAAGTCAGGCGCAGATCGATGAATAGGAAATGTTGTACCTGTATCTACAGGACCTAAATTATCAATAGGCTCTCCCAGCACATTGAAAATTCGTCCCAGAGTCGTCCCACCGACTGGAACACTTAGGGGAGCTCCTGTATCAAGCACTTCCATTCCTCTCATTAGACCATCGGTAGCACTCATAGCTACAGCTCTAACTCGATTATTTCCTAGTAATTGCTGTACCTCACAAGTCACATTCATTGGTTGACCAGCAGTATCTCGACCTTTAACTACCAGAGCGTTATAAATATTAGGCATCTTGCCCGACGGAAAGGCTACATCTAGCACCGGACCGATGATTTGGACGATACGCCCCGGTTTGTTTTTTTCAAGCGTGGAAACCCCAGAACCAGAAGTAGTAGGATTCATTTTCATAATAAATCAAAATAAAATAGGTCGAACTTTTTTTGTGAAAATTATCGAATTCAAAATACAAAATAAATGTCCAGTAACACATCGATCAGTTAATTCAATAAGAAATCAGAGTTAGGACTCGATTTCGTTGGTGCCATCCAACCGAATCCAATTCAATTGGATCCTTATTCAATGAGTGAATTGGCAAGCTCAACCAAGTTATTTTAAAAATTTCAAGTGGATGAATAAGGATCTTGAGAACATTTTTCATTTGTCTATCATTATAGACAATCCCATCTAGATTCTAGAAAATATTCTATCGAATTCGAACCCGAACTCTATTTACATTACGATTGATTATTTCTATCTTATTGGTTCTTCTTATTTTTTATTTCGGCCTATTGATTTACGTCTATAGCCTATTCTTTTGGTTTTTTATACCCTTTCATTTCATAGATGAATTCCGCCTATTTTCACATCTAGGATTTACATATACAACATATATCGCTGTCAAGAGGGAATTTTGGATTAGTTAGGTTAGGTATTTCGATTCCAAAAAGGGTCAAAAAGAAAATGGGGTTGCGCTAGATATATGAAAGAGTATACAATAATGATGTGTTTGGGAAATCAAATACCATGGTCTAATAATAAAAGATTCGGATTCGTTGATAATATTAGTATTAGTTGGGAGGTTTGTGAAAGATTCTTGTCAAAAGTTTCATTAACGCCTAATTCATTCATGTCGAGTAGACCTTGTTATTGTCAGACTTCTTAATTCATGAGTTGTAGGGAGGGATTTATGTCACCACAAATAGAGACTAAAGCAGGTGTTGGATTCAAAGCGGGTGTAAAAGAGTACAAATTGACTTATTATACTCCTGAATACGAAACCAAAGATACTGATATCTTGGCAGCATTTCGAGTAACTCCTCAACCTGGAGTTCCACCTGAAGAAGCGGGGGCCGCGGCAGCTGCCGAATCTTCTACGGGTACATGGACAACTGTGTGGACCGATGGACTTACCAGCCTTGATCGTTACAAAGGGCGATGCTACAACATCGAGCCCGTTCCTGGAGAACCATATCAATATATTTGTTATGTAGCTTACCCTTTAGACCTTTTTGAAGAAGGTTCGGTTACGAACATGTTTACTTCCATCGTAGGAAATGTATTTGGATTCAAAGCCCTACGTGCTCTACGTCTGGAAGATCTGCGAATCCCTATTGCTTATGTTAAAACTTTCCAAGGCCCACCTCATGGGATCCAATCTGAGAGAGATAAATTGAACAAGTATGGTCGTCCCCTGTTGGGATGTACTATTAAACCTAAATTGGGGTTATCTGCTAAAAACTATGGTAGAGCATGTTATGAATGTCTTCGCGGTGGACTTGATTTTACCAAAGATGATGAGAACGTGAACTCCCAGCCATTTATGCGTTGGAGAGATCGTTTCTTATTTTGCGCCAAAGCACTTTATAAAGCACAGGCTGAAACAGGTGAAATCAAAGGGCATTACTTGAATGCTACTGCAGGTACATGCGAAGAAATGATGAAAAGGGCTATATTTGCTAGAGAATTGGGAGTTCCTACCGCCATGCATGACTACTTAACAGGAGGATTCACTGCAAATACCACCTTGGCTCATTATTGCCGAGATAATGGTCTACTTCTTCACATTCACTGTGCAATGCATGCAGTTATTGATAGACAGAAGAATCACGGTATGCACTTCCGCGTACTACATATATACTGTAGTACATATATAATACATGCAGTTATTGATAAATATATATACATATATAATACATGCAACGTACCAACATGCATGTAAAAATAACAATTTCATGAAATTTCCATGCAATATTACAACCCATGCATGCAATAGTGTAGATCTAATTATTTACATATATGCATACAAACTTTATGCATGCAAATCATGCATTAGCAATTAACACTTCATGCAGGGAGAAAAGAAAGGGAACGTGAAGCAGTAGCAGCAACGCAACAGCAAAACATGCAGGGAGAAATATAAGGTGACACCCTCGTGTCACCCCCAAAGAGTAAACCGAACACCCCCGTGTCTCGGTACAGAAATTCAGACCAAAAGCACACCCCCGTTTCACGTTGGAACAGGTAAGAACGACACACCCGTGTCACAGCAGGTAGCAGCAGCAACAAAACGCAGACAACCCCTGTTTTTCTAGCTCAAACGCAGTCACATCTCAAGCAACAATTAGGCCATATATGTAGCTATAAGTGACATGAAATGCAGTAAGAATTCAGCTCAAAACCACCCCAAATCTGACAGCAAAAGAGCAAGAAGATGCAGCAGCTTTGACAGCAACATTTCAGTCCCAAAACAGGGCAAAACTCACGTGAAAATAGGGTATGGTTGATCTCCCTTAATCCCAACACATTCATATAAGTTAGGCTATCAAATGTGCAGCAAAACACCACAAATTCAACCTATAAATCAGTTCCAAATAAGCTCAACCAAGTAAAGCTGTCATACGTGACCTTCATGAAGTTTTTCTCAATGTTCCATAATTGATATCTCATAAATACTTCAACTACCATGCAATTAATGATCATAAATGAGAAGAAGATATAAAAACAATCATTCTCAAGCTTGGAATCAAACAAATCCATCAAGAATTGGATGAGATCGAGAGAAATGCCCAAAATCGCCTCTATTGCAAGATCAGCCGAAAATGCATAAAACCATGATCAAATTTGGGGTTGAATGAATGAAAATGATCAGGAATGAACATATATTACAACCCTAAGCTTACCTTGTTGATTGGATGAGGATTGGATGAGATTTGACCTCCAAAATCTCCAAGGAACCAAGGGTTACGGGAAAGAACTGGAGAGCAGTAACTTTGGCTGAGATTTGTGATTTGTGTGAGGGTTGGTTCGGTTAGGGCATGGTATAGTAGGTTAGGTGGTTGAGTTAGGTTTCTATAGCCTCAAACCATGGTTAATTTGGTCAACAATTGAATAAGTTATGGCCATTTTAGTGCAACAAGGTCAGTTTCGCCGCCGTTACGCTTTTCGGTTGAATTTCGGAGGTTCAAATGACGTTAGAAAAATATAAGGCTAAGTTTACTAAACTCGAATTTTCGTTACGAGTTCAGTGAAGTTGATGGAACTCGAATCCGAGTTCCCGAGCTCAAGATATTAAATACGGAACCAAGGGTGCGCTAAGTGCTCGTTAGCCCCCGACTTGGATTCCAAAATTTAAATTAAATCCGAAACACAAGCAAATTAATTCAAAAATACGAAATGAATAAATATTCATATACAAGACACGTATAAGTTCAACATATTAAATTCGCACAAAATTCCTGTATCAATTCAAATAGAAACGAAGCACGTAAATGTCACTCATACGCAAGGTAACAATAAAATCCAAAGTATTAATACATAATGTAACATTATATACGTATATAATATATTATGAATACATGCATGAAATATTAATTTATAAATATACATGCATGCATACGTAAATAAATGATATTAATATTATTAAAGTAAAATAATAACATTTAATACATATAAAATAAAATGAAATATATCAAACACGTAAAAATAATTATTCACGCAATTAAGGAGCACACAAGTTATTCACATAAATTCAAATTCAAATATTGCATATATTTCAATTAGTCACTTATTTAACAATTAAACAATGAAATTTAATTATAGAACACTAAAGACCAATTAATTTGCGAAATTTAATAAACATAAACGTCATGCTGTACTAATAAAAGAACTGGGGCGTTACAACCTTTCCCCCTTAAAAGAATCCGTCCTCGGATTCATTATCTGCCTGAAAACAATTAATGAAGGAACCCCGTTCCTCACAAACAAACAAGGAGGGAATCCCCGTCTCTCAAACAATAATGAGAGAACCCCGTCTCTCCAAAGCAACAAAGAGAGAACCCCGTCTCTCGCAAGTCAAGAGAGCACCCCGTCTCTCGAACAAAAATAAGAGCATCCCCGTCTCTTACAAACAACGAGAGCACCCCGTCTCTCGAACAAAAATAAGAGCAAGGAAGTCTCCAATACTCCCAAGCCACACACGCGAAACCATAATTAAAATCATGTAAGACACCCGAAAGCAAGTAACAGACATCGACTACGTTGGTTATCAATTGCTCCAAGTAATTTAACATGATAAGATATCAAAGCACATAATATAAAAATTATTGGAGTTAAGTTTGTATGGATGCATGTATCATGGATGCTATAAGTACCGTTCACCGTAGTTGCGAAATTTAGAATTGTAAGTTGTCGTTGTCCCGAACTCAGGTCTGTAGTTATTACCTTTACCATATCGAAGTCTAACATATCCCCGAGGGTAACCACTCTGAACAACCTTGATGATTCAATCCCGACCTTAAGATGTTTATTCTTATGGTCTCTCTCAATACAAATCCCTTCCCATCTTCCGTTCCTATGATCCGTTCATTCCCTTTGATCCCCTGAAGGTTATATTCGATAATTAGTCCCATAATTCTTAAATCGAAGACAGAAGGTTCTTGACAATTCCTAGGTTTTGATTTAGATTTCTCAATGTTCATCCTCTTCGGTTTTGTTTCTTCTTAACTCCTTCTAACTCATTGGACCAAACTTTATTGACAGCATCTCTTTCTGTGTTAATTCAAATTGATTCCCTCTCGATAAGTCAACTAGAGAGTTTCCTTAACTTCTCCGTAACTCCTCCATCTCCAAATCGACTTACACATGTAGAAAATTCAATGAACTATCTTCCCAATTCCTCGTGGAAATCTTCAGCCCGAAATTAGTGGCCTAACCTTCATTTTAATGGCCAATCGTTAAAGTCGTCTTATTCATTTCCGCTCACTAACATAACCCCGGATCTTCCTAATTGCACTTCCGTTATCTCTATTATTTATTTCTTCAGCCACAACTTCAAGTTTTAATTTTTGCTTCTTGGTTACGCTCTCCCCCTTAAATTTTCTATCGTTATACCTTGAACTCCATCAATCCATCCTTCTCCGAAATTCTTGAAAAAAAAAAAAAACAATTTCATTTGGGGGGGGGGGGGGGGGGAGGGGGAGAAATTAACGAACATAGCAACCCCCTTCTCTATTCTTGTTCAATCCAACACCTCAAAGCCAACTCTAATTTTGCTTCTTTTTCTGAATCCCATTTCCATCAACCTGCCCCTTATTTGAGGTTCTTTATTTTCTCCAACGTTACCTACCTATGCAACTCCATTATTTCCTTTCATCTGAATTCTGAGGTGGCTCGGTTAAAACGATACTTGATGGGTGAGATGAAGGAACTTCCTATCAAATAAACACTAAAATGCATGTCGGGTTAAAATTGACGATGCATGTGTCACGTTTACATCAAGCAACTATGCATCACATTAGCGCAACGACACCAAATAGAAATGCACGGATAATCATAAGGCCAGAAGAATAGATAATTAATGCAAAATATGATGCACGTGCTATGAATGCTTTGGAACCTGTCACCAATGGGGTAAGTTGTTAGCTCGGTAGCTTTCTCTCGTTCCTCCAAACACGAGGTTACTTTGACTTGCTGATCATGCTTCGTCTTTCCCACGGTCTTCAAGATTTCCAAGAGTCCTGTGCATCACTTATATCTTCCACTGTCCGGAATTGAAATTTCACGATCCCTGATTCCTTTGACATCCACTGAGTTAGCCTCTGCATTTACCCCCAAGGATCGCCCTTCAACCTTGCTCAAACTCTCTTACAAAATGAATCCCCAATATAATTCTGAACCCTACTTCTCGCCATCACCGTGATCAAGTCTCCCGCGCTTATCCTTTATGAGTTTAATTCACCTCCAACTGCTTATACTTGAGCGTAGGATTTTCTTGCAAAGAGTCTCTCCCCGAGAATAATCCTTCAACCAGTCTTTGCTTTCCTTTATCGTTCCCATTTGTTGCTCCATATCTTCCAATTCAACTTCTCAATATGACAATTCATCTTGGATTTGGAAAAACGAACTCAAATCTCGTTCTCCATATCGCCACCTTCCATATATTTGTATTTTTCCAAGTACTTGCCTCTCTCTACTCCCTTCCAGACTCGTTTCCCATCTTAATCGAAATCCAAAGCACCCAAATCCGACTTTTCCCGGTCTTAACTTCGACAAACTTGATTTCAAATCACTAGGCTGAGTCAGAAATCCTTCTTTGTCAATCCTTGGTGCACAACTCCTACCGGACCCATTTTATCTTAACTCTTCTTAATTATTGATACCTCTTCAATGATCTAAATCCGGAATTGAATACCGTCAAGGTTTGTTCACTTCACTCATTAGGTTGAAAAATCCCGTTGCTTCCAATCA
Source organism: Lantana camara (assembly GCA_037501455.1). Taxonomy (NCBI): domain Eukaryota; kingdom Viridiplantae; phylum Streptophyta; class Magnoliopsida; order Lamiales; family Verbenaceae; genus Lantana; species Lantana camara. The sequence goes on from CM074858.1 coordinate 60,495,349, forward strand.
AAGGCACCTTGTATGGCAGAGCCGTATATGTCAATCTTCTAAGTCGTAACCATCTCATAATCAATCCTTATTTCACCAAGTGTCCTTCTACCACCGCATCTCTAAATTCGAACCTCCCATTCCGAATCCTAATCCTTGAACTCTAGCTCCATCTAGAAAACCTCACATCTCGAATTCTCTACATTCTTCCCGGGTGTATCCCTCCTAGCTTCCATTCCTCAGGAAGAACTAGCAATAGATCGTCTTTATCGTGGAACTTGGTCGTGGTTTGATATTATCTTTATAACCTGTAATAACTCATTTCGAAGGTACATGCATGCGATTAGGGCATGCATATGGCACATATTCAACACGAAAGACACGGATCCGGTATAAAATGCAACAGGTAATTCGACAAGATTAAAAAGAAAGACAATTTTGTATTCAAGATCAATGCAATGCAAACATTATCAAGTAGTTCCTATGCCGAACGACCTAGACGGACCCACACGACTCGAGAGCCCGGGTTTTACAACCCTAAGCTCTGATACCACTTAAGGATGTAACACCCGAGCGCAAGGTGTCACATCCCCCGCACCGAGACCCGACCCGAATATGAAATGAACGATCCATACCCGAGCCAAATCACGGCGAACGGGGACGTACACACACTCTATGCTAGGCGGGACTAACCCTTGAACCATAAAATCAGAATAAACATTAAAGCGGAAGCAATAACTGATCCTAATAAAAACGATGGCATTCAAGCTCCAAAAATACATCACAACCTTATCCAATTCCATTAGGGCTCAAAACATGTACGCTCCAATAGCAACATTCATAAACAATGATCGCAAGTGCAAAATGCGAGTGTAAGACCAATAAACAAAAAGGGCTAGAAACGAAAACAAGACGTAAGACTCGAAATCCCGCCTAGCTCCCCTGACACATGCACAAAACAACTGAAAACCAAACGGGTTCAGTCCAAAAGGGACTGGTGGGTATAAAAGCAGGGCATAGTATAATATATGACTGTAATTAAACATTCACATGCAAGTTATAATCCCAAATGAGGGTTTTAAAGAATTTCCCAAGTGGTTGAATAGAAATCATCAAAAGGGATTATAACGATTCATTTACATTAGGTCAAGGTCATTAGTGGCCCAGCGAGTGGGCGTGCATTATCTCCAACCAACACCTCGTGTAATTCATTAACATTCATTTATTCATTCTTTTCATGCAATCAATCTTTCGTGCTCATTCAATAACATTCCACCTTCTTCCTCCGGTTTGGTGGCGGGTTTGCAAGACCCAACCACCCATTCATTGACCAAAAGGGGAACATGACTCCCCAGATGGCACTCAGCGTCCATTCCTCGCTAACTCCTAACGAGGTCCGGTTACGCCGTTCATTGGTGGAACTAGTGTGAGGGATCACCGTCGGCCCGTGCCTTCCCGGATAGCCACTCACACTAAGTCCCTGGGCCCCATTCGTGCATAACATTCATTCATTCTCGCCAAAACATTAGGTAGGGTTCAAGAAACAAGGGCTTCACGTTTGCAATCATTTACTCGATGAAAGACTCAATATATATATCATATTACTTTGGCTTAAAACTTTTCACATAGGGAGATATATCGGGTCGTTTTATCTAAGTAGAAGAGAAACCCACCTTAAACGGCAACAAGGAGAACACACGAGCCTCACAGACCGGCCTCGTCTCCAACGGACTCAAAATCTGTGCAAGAGAGGTGAAGTGAGACTCAATATGACCAATTAAGACGCTCGGCAATGCAATGATCATGATATGAATATGTAAGAGATAAGACTATGCTATGAAAATGTTCATGTGCACTATTAAAGTCTTAAAGACATATAAACATTCAATTCATTCATTCAATGAAGCATTCGTATTCAAACGAGTTCATATCCTTCACATTTCACGTAAAAGGAATTTAAATTATATAATCAAGTTGTTCAATCTTTCATTCACTTTCATTCGAATTCATAATTTCAATCAAATTAATTCAAGAAATTCAAATATAATCCAAGTACAAGTTAAATCACATTTAAATTAGAACATAAACAATTTAACATATTCAATCGCATTTACATTTAGAGAATAAACAATTAAATACTTTCAATTATATTTAGGAAATTAAATAAAACATGAAATAGGTAACAATTTAAATTCTAATAATCAATTAAATCAAATAGCAATTAACATTTAATAAATATGTATAATATATATATTAAATATATATACATACACATATCTATACTATATTATATCATAAATATATATACATATATAATACATGCAACGTACCAACATGCATGCAAAAATAAAAATTTCATGAAATTTCCATGTAATATTACAACCCATGCATGCAATAGTGTAGATCTAATTATTTACATATATGCATGCAAACTTTATGCATGCAAATCATGCATTAGCAATTAACACTTCATGCAGGGAGAAAAGAAAGGGAACGTGAAGCAGTAGTAGCAACGCAATAGCAAAACATGCAGGGAGAAATATAAGGTGACACCCCCGTGTCACCCCCAAAGAGTAAACCGAGACACCCCCGTGTCTCGGTATAGAAATTCAGACCAAAAGTACACCCCCGTTTCATGTTGGAACAAGCAAGAACGACACACCCGTGTCATAGCAGGTAGCAGCAGCAACAAAACGCAGACAACCCCTGTTTTTCTAGCTCAAACGCAGTCACATCTCAAGCAACAATTAGGCCATATATGTAGCTATAAGTGACATGAAATGCAGTAAGAATTCAGCTCAAAACCACCCCAAATCTGACAGCAAAAGAGCAAGAAGATGCAGCAGCTTTGACAGCAACATTTCAGTCCCAAAACAGGGCAACACTCATGCGAAAACAGGGTATGGTTGATCTCCCTTAATCCCAACACATTCATATAAGTTAGGCTATCAAATGTGCAGCAAAACACCACAAATTCAACCTATAAATCAGTTCCAAACAAGCTCAACCAAGTAAAGCTGTCATACGTGACCTTCATGAAGTTTTTCTCAATGTTCCATAATTGATATCTCATAAATACTTCAACTACCATGCAATTAATGATCATAAATGAGAAGAAGATATAAAAACAATCATTCTCAAGCTTGGAATCAAACAAATCCATCAAGAATTGGATGAGATCGAGAGAAATGCCCAAAATCGCCTCTATTGCAAGATCAGCCGAAAATGCATAAAACCATGATCAAATTTGGGGTTGAATGAATGAAAATGATCAGGAATGAACATATATTACAACCCTAAGCTTACCTTGTTGATTGGATGAGGATTTGATGAGATTTGAGCTCCAAAATCTCCAAGGAACCAAGGGTTACGGGAAAGAACTGGAGAGCAGTAACTTTGGCTGAGATTTGTGATTTGTGTGAGGGTTGGTTCGGTTAGGGCATGGTATAGTAGGTTAGATGGTTGAGTTAGGTTTCTATAGCCTCAAACCATGATTAATTTGGTCAACAATTGAATAAGTTATGGCCATTTTAGTGCAACAAGGTCAGTTTCGTCGCCGTTTCGCTTTTCGGTTGAATTTCGGAGGTTCAAATGACGTTAGAAAAATATAAGGCTAAGTTTACTAAACTTGAATTTTAGTTACGAGTTCAGTGAAGTTGACGGAACTCGAATCCGAGTTCCCGAGCTCAAGATATTAAATATGGAACCAAGGGTGCGCTAAGTGCTCGTTAGCCCCCGACTTGGATTCCAAAATTTAAATTAAATCCGAAACACAAGCAAATGAATTCCTCACCAACGAAACGAACAAATATTCATATACAAGACACGTATAAGTTCAACATATTAAATTCGCACAAAATTTCGGTATCAATTCAAATAGAAACGAAGCACGTAAATGTCACTCATACGCAAGGTAACAATAAAATCCAAAATATTAACACATAATGTAACATTATATACGTATATAATATATTATGAATACATGCATGAAATATTAATTTATAAATATACATGCATGCATACGTATATATATATATATATATATATATATATATATATATATATATATATACATATAATGAATACATGCATGCATATATAAGTTATAAATATAAATGCATGCATAACATGCACACGTACCCCATATATATATATATAATATTATATACGTAAATAAATTATATTAATATTATTAAAGTAAAATAATAACATTTAATACATATAAAATAAAATGAAATATATCAAACACGTAAAAATAATTATTCGCGCAATTAAGGAGCACACAAGTTATTCATATAAATTCAAATTCAAATATTGCATATATTTCAACTTATTTAACAATTAAACAATGAAATTTAATTATAGAACACTAAAGACCAATTAATTTGCTCAATTTAATAAACATAAACGTCATGCTGTACTAATAAAAGAACTGGGGCGTTACAACCTTTCCCCCTTAAAAGAATCCGTCCTCGGATTCATTATCTGCCTGAAAACAATTAATGAAGGAACCCCGTTCCTCACAAACAAACAAGGAGAGAATCCCCGTCTCTCAAACAATAATGAGAGAACCCCGTCTCTCAAAAGCAACAAAGAGAGAACCCCGTCTCTCGCAAGTCAAGAGAGCACCCCGTCTCTCGAACAAAAATAAGAGCATCCCCGTCTCTTACAAACAACGAGAGCACCCCGTCTCTCGAACAAAAATAAGAGCATCCCCGTCTCTTACAAACAACGAGAGCACCCCGTCTCTCGAACAAAAATAAGAGCAAGGAAGTCTCCAATACTCCCAAGCCACACACGCGAAACCATAATTAAAATCATGTAAGACACCCGAAAGCAAGTAACAGACATCGACTATGTTGGTTATCAATTGCTCCAAGTAATTTAACATGATAAGATATCAAAGCACATAATATAAAAATTATTGGAGTTAAGTTTGTATGGATGCATGTATCATGGATGCTATAAGTACCGTTCACCGTAGTTGCGAAATTTAGAATTGTAAGTTGTCGTTGTCCCGAACTCAGGTCTGTAGTTATTACCTTTACCATATCGAAGTCTAACATATCCCCGAGGATAACCACTCTGAACAACCTTGATGATTCAATCCCGACCTTAAAATGTTTATTCTTATGGTCTCTCTCAATACAAATCCCTTCCCATCTTCCGTTCCTATGATCCGTTCATTCCCTTTGACCCCCTGAAGGTTATATTCGATAATTAGTCCCATAATTCTTAAATCGAAGACAGAAGGTTCTTGACAATTCCTAGGTTTTGATTTAGATTTCTCAATCTTCATCCTCTTCGGTTTTGTTTCTTCTTAACTCCTTCTAACTCATTGGACCAAACTTTATTGACAGCATCTCTTTCTGTGTTAATTCAAATTGATTCCCTCTCGATAAGTCAACTAGAGAGTTTCCTTAACTTCTCCGTAACTCCTCCATCTCCAAATCGACTTACACATGTAGAAAATTCAATGAACTATTTTCCCAATTCCTCGTGGAAATCTTCAGCCCGAAATTAGTGGCCTAACCTTTAATGGCCAATCGTTAAAGTCGTCTTATTCATTTCCGCTCACTAACATAACCCCGGATCTTCCTAATTGCACTTCCGTTATCTCTATTATTTATTTCTTCAGCCACAACTTCAAGTTTTAAATTTTGCTTCTTGGTTACGCTCTCCCCCTTAAATTTTCTATCGTTATACCTTGAACTCCATCAATCCATCCTTCTCCGAAATTCTTGAAAAAAAAAAAAAAACAATTTCATTTGGGGGGGGGGGGGGGGGAGAGAAATTAACGAACATAGCAACCCCCTTCTCTATTCTTGTTCAATCCAACACTTCAAAGCCAACTCTAATTTCGCTTCTTTTTCTGAATCCCATTTCCATCAACCTGCCCCTTATTTGAGGTTCTTTATTTTCTCCAACGTTACCTACTTATGCAACTCCATTATTTCCTTTCATCTGAATTCTGAGGTGGCTCGGTTAAAACGATACTTGATGCGAAGATTCAAGCAGGATTTTTTTTCGAGGATACCTTTTGAGGTAAGAAGCTTTTGGGACTCGCAGGATACTATCGAAGATTCAAGCAGGATTTTTTTTCGAGGATAGCTACACCACTTACTCAGTTAACCAAGAAAGAAGGAAAGTTCGTATGGACAGAGAAATGCGAACAGAGCTTTCAGGAATTAAAGAAAAGATTAACTACCGCACCTATACTAACATTACCAGAAGGGAAGGAAGGTTACACCGTCTATACCGATGCTTCAAAAGAAGGGTTAGGATGCGTTCTGATGCAGCATGGAAAGGTGATAGCATATGTATCCAGGAAGCTTAAACCACGTGAAGTCAACTATCCCACCCATGATTTGGAACTAGCAGCGATTGTCTTGCCCTCGCAAAATGGAGACATTACTTGTATGGGGTAACCTTTGAAATATTCACGGATCATAAAAGTTTGCGGTATTTTTTCACTCAAAAAGAGCTAAACATGAGACAGAGAAGGTGGATGGAATTCCTGGAAGACTATGATTGTATAATTCAATACCATCCTGGAAAGGCTAACGTGGTGGCTGATGCATTGAGTCGAAAGGCTAGTGCATTGCATGTCGAAGGACACCCAACGGAGTGTGGAAGGAAACCAGCTCAAGTGATTCCTAAAGTTAAGTTGGCAAATCTAATAATTTCGTCACCGCTGAAGGATCAGTTGATAAAGACGCAAGCTATAGACGGATGGTGTAACAGCCCGTATCAGGACCTAGCTGAAAACAGTAAATCAAAGAGGACAAGAATGCGTTTATATACCTTGGTTCACCTTTACAAATGTTCATGCATTGCATTCTTATGTGACCAATGTGCATTCATTAGTCGTATGGTGTTTTAAGGGGGATTTCCTTACCACGAACCAAATTTACTATTCATTCCCGAGCCTACCTTGTCCTAGCATCTCATTGGAACCGTAGAGGTTCATAACTCATGTTTCCCAGCCATATGAACATGTTTTCCAAGCTTCGAAATCCTTTCTTGATCATTAGGGGTATTTTGGGAAATTTTGTTAAAAGTACTATTCATTTTCCGAACCAGCACTGCGCCATTTTATGCGAGAGACCTCAAAGAACCTATACCTATCTTCTTAGAATATTTCAACGCTCTTTTCAATGCTTTGAGGTTTCGTTTATGTGTCCAGAGCAATTTAAGAATTTATTTTCAAATAAAAATTTCCGTCGGTAAGAAATATTTCCTTCGTTAGAATGATTTAGCCCTTGAGATCATCACCATAACATTCCTCGATTTTTTCTACATTTTTGGAAAGCCTTTTGGACCTTCATATCTTATCCTAGTATTTATTTCATAATTTAATTAATTTTCGAAATTCAAAAAAATCAAATCTTCCGAAGCTTATAACTTTTAAACCGTACGTCCGATTTTGACCCGTGAGTAACCGTTTCGAAGCTAATTTTATTTCCTAGCTCTTGGGCACTTTTCCAACATAAAAAATACGCAGGAGAAGGGTGAAATTACCAGAATACCCCTGCTGTGACAATTATGTAAAGAAGGAAACCTATTTTTGGAAATTTCACAAAATACCCCACCTCTAGTCCCTAAAATAAATATTATTTGCACTTTGGTCCTTCCCAACAACTATAAATAAGTGGCTTGGGGTCTCATTTGCTCCCTTACTCCAGCCATTTCACACGCCTCTCTCTCTCCCCCTTAAGGTTAGTTTTCTTATTTTTTTTATGTTTTAATTAGTTTAATTTATGTTTTATTTTATGTTTTAATTTATTTATTAATTATGCTAGGTTTAGGATTTAATTTATGTTTTATTTTATGCATGAAATATGTGATTTAATTTATGTTTTTAAATATTCATGAATTTATGAATTATATTCTTATAGTATAGTTTATTATGAAATGTGTGACATAATTTAATTTTGTGACAAATTAATTATGTGACAATTATGCTAGCATGTTATATGTTACATTTTAATTATTTTATGATCATACTTAGGTAATTTAATTTATTTCATGATTTAATTAAATGTTACATGTTATTTAATGTTACATAATTAAAGTATAACCTATAGTTTTAAATGTTACATGTTTAATTAATTGTTACATAATTACTTGACCAATTGATATATGTTATGGTATACATGTATAATGTACGTATACGTATTTGATTCCAATATGTATAAATACGTGTATACTTTCGTATAAATACTATGTGTATTTCCCTAACAAATACGTATGTACTTTTGTATAAATACCGTATGTATTCTAGTATAAATACCGCATGTATTCTTGTATAAATACTGTATGTACCTTGTATAAATACTGTATAAATACGGTAGGTATCCCCGTATAAATACCGTATACATACAGTATAAGTACCGTATACATACTATATAAATACACATATACATACAGTATAAGTACAGTATACATACAGTATATATACTGTATACTTGAATAGTGACCTTTGACCATTGACCTTGACCTTTGACCCTTGACCTTTGACTTTGACCATTGACTTTGACCTTGACCAAGAATTTTGACTTTTAACCTAAATGATCGTTTTGAATAGACGAATTCAACGGTCAAAGCCTTTTTCGAAAATTCTCAAAAACAGGGGATCAAAGTAGGTTTCAAAGCTCACATTCCTTTCCTAAATGAGATTGTTTTAAGACCCTAAGAATATATATCTTTGAGTTCTTGACACGAGCTTTCAACTAAAACTAATCGTTTACTTGAATCCTTTGTTCGAAAAAGAGTATTCCTTGTTCAAGCTTTTTACTCTCTTACCAATCTTGTGTTTCATTCTTAGTTAAATGATTCTTCTGCATTAAATGGTATTACTCTCCTGTGTACTGTATTACATGAACCCAATTATGCCTTAATGCTTTGATGATTATTGGATAATTATCATGAAATCTCGCCACATGATATGATATACTTTGATAACGCTTTGTCCTGAACATGTGATATCGTTATGTGTTATTGAGTGTCTTAAGGTCGTCCCTACTTGCTTATGTGACTATATGGTTTTTGGATAGAAACTTAATCATTCACCACTCACAGGTGAAGTCCGGATTTACTGTGGCTCTGGTATTATTGCATAATACCGTATCTGTAGGTGAGGTTTAAACTATTTCAACTGGAACCATGAATATTCCTTCGTTTTCAAATGATTTCAAAATCAACGCCTTCGGGTGCAAAGATTCCTATCTTTCAAAGTTTAACGTTTTCCCGTTTTGGGACAATGCTTCAAGTTTAAAGCAATGATCTCTGATATACGTTCTGTTCACTGTTATGCCACTTTGATTAAAGGTTCAGTCTTCTGAACTCTGTGTGCTTATGCACTTTTGATATTCTGAAAGCAAGCTTTGGAAATTTTGCTATGTTGGGCCCTGGCGGTATGGTTAAGTAGTAGACCGGGAGGCGTGCGCCAATGGCTACTATGACACTGGCCGCCGTAATGACCTTGGTGATGGTTTAATCGGAGGTTGGTTACTCCACATCGAAGGTCGGGAGAGGTGGTAAATTCCTCCCGTTTTGCACGTCACCGCGGGGTAGCTCCCTGGGCGCGACAATAAGGGGAGAAGGGGTGGTGCATGTGATTATGGGTGTTGGGATCCTAATGGATTCGATACCAACTTTGTAAATGTTTTTGAGGAGTAAAGGATGGATATGGCCTAGCTTGCGGGCAACTTTGGTTTTAAAGTCTGGTTCATACTTTTGGAAAATATCCCATACCCTGTTCCCCGTTTATAAAGTATATATGAACCAGAACCTCTGATGTGTGTGCATGTGTGTGCTTGCTTGGAAATCTCGTTTCAAAGTAATGTTTTGGAATACGATTCTGAAATAAAGATTTCGAAATTCAGTTTTAAAGTACAGCTTCGAAGTAAATCCTTTTCTGAAAACCTAAAGTTTAAGTACTTATATTGTTTCAAAAGTCATGCCTCACTTAGTCCTTTTGACTAATACCTCCACCCTGTTTTTCTGACCTCATGGTTTCAGGTTCAGTGATTGCTTGTTGGCTGGTATCTTGAAGTATAGGAAATCTTTTGTTGTGCTCTTGTGGCCAGGTTCTTTTGAACCATCTTGGTCTCCACCCTCTTGATGATAATGTAGCATTCGATTAGGTACTTATCGATCTAGCCTCCGGTGTCCTTTGTTACTTGTTATATTTCCCTTGACACTCTATCGAAATATCTCTTTCAATACTCAATTCCTGTATAGTCCTTGTACTTGGCTACTAGCCTCTTTTGTCTCCTGATTTATGTTTTGAAAGTTTTAAATTGCTCATATTTCCGCTGCAATGTTCCCTTCTAGTACTCTGATCCTGTATTGTTTTGTCCGTTCGCCGACGCGCTTCTTGGGGGCTAGGTCTCCTAGCCACTTGAGAGGTACGACGGTGCGGGGTTGTGGCCCCTTCGGGGTGCTACAGCTAAGGTGGTATCAGAGCCCCAGGTTGCGGAAATCTGGGGTTCTCAGAGTCTCACAAGTATTCTCGTGTCTTTAGTGCTTAAATTGTGATTGATCATTGTTTGGGGCGGCCGACCAACATGTGATTTGTTACAATTGTAGTACAAAAACTTTTTTTCAATTGAGTCAACCGTCTAGTTTTATCAACATCAAAACTCTTGAGTTCTATTGAGTCTTTCAGTACTTTTGGAAAACAATTCGCTCGTTAGAGGTTACGATTTTCAAATTTTACCTCCTTCATCGTCTTACTTGCATCTCCAGCTCACGGAAATTTCCTATTTGCACTTCTAGCCCGATCGTGCTTCAAGTCCTAGAGTCACTTCAAGATACCGACAAGGCCCCTATATAATGTGTTTTATGTGCTACTTGGATACTGATTACTTGAATACTGAGCATTGATGACTTGTTATTCCCTGCGTTGACAAGTGCTAGCTAATTGATAACTGATGATCCTTGATATATAATTGTTACTGGGTTATTGTTGATTGGAATAATGAATGCTGATTAGCTTTGGTTCTCCACTTTGATATGTACTTGATACTTGTTAATAAGTGCTCTGTGACATGTATACGTGTTTCATGAATATTGCCTCTGTGACATGTTGTGCACCATTTCTGACCCACATGCATTATATATTAATCGTTGTTCTTGGCATCGAAAAGTGCTTGTTTTGGAATGAAGAGGGAGCTCGAATTCCTCTAATATGGCCAGAAGTACGGTACACGCTCTTAACACGCCAGTTAAGGTTCTATAACCCTGGCGCCATGCATTCATCGCATCAAAGTTATATCTGGGCATACTTGTTCATGATTGAGTACTTGGTCATGGAAACATCATATTTAATCTCTTTTGAGATTTGCTTTGTTGCAACATTGGTATATAAACGCATAACTTTATCGGAGGTTAATCGCTACTACTCGTCGAATTCTGTCATGCTGCTAGAATGAGATATGGGATCATCCAAGGAAAGGATAAGGGTTGGGAAGAAGAAGAAACAAAGTATGCGTTATGGGAAGGTAAACGGTAATCTTCGTGAGAAGACGTAGCCTGTTCTTTGAATAAGCAATAAAGATCAACTCTTGTAAGAGAAATGGAGGTAGTATATGTGTTCTTAAAGGAGTTTTTGGTCATCGAAACTTATTTCCTCCTGAGCATAAGTGTGTTAAGACTATATCAGACATGAGGGAAGTAAGACCACTTTGAGGAAAACTATAATGAACAACTCCGACTTAGTACAAGAGGATGGAAGAAGTAACTTATTAAAGTTATAAAATTGAGGTGTAACTACCATAGCGCGTTGTTGTAGGAAACGCTCGCGTTATGTGAAACATCCAGTTGGTATAATGATACAAAGAGAACTGAATTTCCTGATAGTAAGGAAAATGTGATATCTCCTACCACTAATCGAGAAGTTATTGGAAAGCTACGAGGTTCCCGATTACGGTTCAAGTTGGATTTGAATAAGGGTAGCGTTTCCCAAATCGGAGGACAAAGAAGGATGATCCAGAACCGTTTTCCATATAGAACTAAGGGCACTCCAATTTCACAAAGATATCGCGGCATTGACTATTATATCTACAATAATTGAGAATGTGTTGGATTTCCAGAGGGTATCCTAACAAGTTATCCTGAGCTTCGTTGGCAACATCCTGGTGTACTTAATGGCCAAAGATGCATGATTCATATGACAACTAGTATTGGGCACTTCACTGGAGCACAAGTTAACTATTAAGTTCAATGAATACAATTTTAGGTAGAAAAAGAGAAACACTCTTTGATCATATCACCTGTGGCTCAGGAAGTTGCAGATAAACCTTCAAGGATAGGAACAACGATGGATTTGATATTATCACGGAATACATCTAAAGTAAAGGCTTCTTGTAAGATGGAATATTATAAAGTGTCTCCAAAGAAATTAAGTAAAGATCGGCTTCTGTACCCATAACAACCTTGTTGAAAGAGTAAGAAGTACCTTCTTGCTTTAGTGATAGACACTTTGCTGGATCACAAGCCATAAGCCAAGTTCAGATAATGCAAATTTTGGCCGGAGAAAGAGTTACAATTCTCGGGCGTATCGCAACTGTTTAGGATACTATCGAAGATTCATGCAGGATTTTTTTCGAGGATAGCTGCACCACTTACTCAGATAACCAAGAAAGAAGGAAAGTTCGTATGGACAGAGAAATGCGAACAGAGCTTTCAGGAATTAAAGAGAAGATTAACTACCGCGCCTATACTAACATTACCAGAAGGGAAGGAAGGTTACACCGTCTATACCGATGCTTCAAAAGAAGGGTTAGGATGCGTTCTGATGCAGCATGGAAAGGTGATAGCATATGTATCCAGGAAGCTTAAACCACGTGAAGTCAACTATCCCACCCGTGATTCGGAACTAGCAGCGATTGTCTTGCCCTCGCAAAATGGAGACATTACTTGTATGGGGTAACCTTTGAAATATTCACGGATCATAAAAGTTTGCGGTACTTTTTCACTCAAAAAGAGCTAAACATGAGACAGAGAAGGTGGATGGAATTTCGGGAAGACTATGATTGTATAATTCAATACCATCCTGGAAAGGCTAACGTGGTGATTGATGCATTGAGTCGAAAGGCTAGTGCATTGCATGTCGAAGGACACCCAACGGAGTGTAGAAGGAAACCAGCTCAAGTGATTCCTAAAGTTAAGTTGGCAAATCTAATAATTTCGTCACCGCTGAAGGATCAGTTGATAAAGACGCAAGCTATAGACGGATGGATTAAGAAGTGTCTCAAATCCAAGGAGAAAGATGATGAGACAAAATTCAGTAAAGGTGAAGGTGGAATCTTGAGATATAAGAACCGAGTTTGGGTACCCTCAGCTATCCGAAAAGAAATACTTGATGAAGCACGCAAAACACGCTATACAGTACACCCTGGAGGAACAAAGATGTACCAAGATCTCCAGAAGCAGTTTTGGTGGAATGGAATGAAAAGAGATATTGTTGAATATGTCAAGAAATGCTTAGCTTGTCAAAAAGTTAAAGCAGAACACCAAAAGCCAGCAGGAAAGTTACAACCACTACCAATTCCTACATGGAAGTGGGAGCAAATAACCATGGACTTTGTTCCTGGGTTACCTAAAGTTAAGGGAGGACAAGACAGTATATGGGTCATAGTTGACAGATTGATTAAATCAGCACATTTTTTATCGGTTAAGATAGCAAATAAGGATAACTCTTTGGCAAAACGGTATCGGGAGAAGATTGTGAGATCTCATGGAGCACCTGCTAATATAGCGGCTGATAGAAATCCAAAGTTTACATCATAATTTCGGCAGAGTATTCCAGAGTTATGGGTAGAAACTTAGACTTCATCATAACAGGCCATCCTTAGACATATGGATAGTCACTAAGGATGATAAAGGGTCTAGAGGACATGATGAAGGTATGTGCACTAGACTCTCGGGTACCATGCAGAGACGTTCTAAGTTTTGTTAATGAAGGAAGTACCGTAAGGATCAAGCTCAACCGATGGTTTAATCCAAATAAAGATTTTTGGAAATAAAGTTACTTGGTTTGAGATATTGGAAAATTACCTAACAAAGATCCTGAGAAAAAGACACGACATTTGGAAAGTAATGTGGTAACCAAAGAAAGATACAAGAACATCACCCGAAGTTATCCCCGGAATGGTTGTGGAATCTGAGGACAGATTCCTTTTAAGGGGGGAAGATTGTAACAGCCCGTATCAGGACCTAGCTGAAAACAGTAAATCAAAGAGGATAAGAATGCGTTTATATACCTTGGTTCACCTTTACAAATGTTCATGCATTGCATTCTTATGTGACCAATGTGCATTCATTAGTCGTATGGTGTTTTAAGGGGGATTTCCTTACCACGAACCAAATTTACTATTCATTCCCGAGCCTACCTTGTCCTAGCATCTCATTGGAACCGTAGAGGTTCATAACTCATGTTTCCCAGCCATATGAACATGTTTTCCAAGCTTCGAAATCCTTTCTTGATCATTAGGGGTATTTTGGGAAATTTTGTTAAAAGTACTATTCATTTTCCGAACCAGCACTGCGCCATTTTATGCGAGAGACCTCAAAGAACCTATACCTATCTTCTTAGAATATTTCAACGCTCTTTTCAATGCTTTGAGGTTTCGTTTATGTGTCCAGAGCAATTTAAGAATTTATTTTCAAATAAAAATTTCCGTCGGTAAGAAATATTTCCTTCGTTAGAATGATTTAGCCCTTGAGATCATCACCATAACATTCCTCGATTTTTTCTACATTTTTGGAAAGCCTTTTGGACCTTCATATCTTATCCTAGTATTTATTTCATAATTTAATTAATTTTCGAAATTCAAAAAAATCAAATCTTCCGAAGCTTATAACTTTTAAACCGTACGTCCGATTTTGACCCGTGAGTAACCGTTTCGAAGCTAATTTTATTTCCTAGCTCTTGGGCACTTTTCCAACATCAAAAATACGCAGGAGAAGGGTGAAATTACCAGAATACCCCTGCTGTGACAATTATGTAAAGAAGGAAACCTATTTTTGGAAATTTCACAAAATACCCCACCTCTAGTCCCTAAAATAAATATTATTTGCACTTTGGTCCTTCCCAACAACTATAAATAAGTGGCTTGGGGTCTCATTTGCTCCCTTACTCCAGCCATTTCACACGCCTCTCTCTCTCCCCCTTAAGGTTAGTTTTCTTATTTTTTTTATGTTTTAATTAGTTTAATTTATGTTTTATTTTATGTTTTAATTTATTTATTAATTATGCTAGGTTTAGGATTTAATTTATGTTTTATTTTATGCATGAAATATGTGATTTAATTTATGTTTTTAAATATTCATGAATTTATGAATTATATTCTTATAGTATAGTTTATTATGAAATGTGTGACATAATTTAATTTTGTGACAAATTAATTATGTGACAATTATGCTAGCATGTTATATGTTACATTTTAATTATTTTATGATCATACTTAGGTAATTTAATTTATTTCATGATTTAATTAAATGTTACATGTTATTTAATGTTACATAATTAAAGTATAACCTATAGTTTTAAATGTTACATGTTTAATTAATTGTTACATAATTACTTGACCAATTGATATATGTTATGGTATACATGTATAATGTACGTATACGTATTTGATTCCAATATGTATAAATACGTGTATACTTTCGTATAAATACTATGTGTATTTCCCTAACAAATACGTATGTACTTTTGTATAAATACCGTATGTATTCTAGTATAAATACCGCATGTATTCTTGTATAAATACTGTATGTACCTTGTATAAATACTGTATAAATACGGTAGGTATCCCCGTATAAATACCGTATACATACAGTATAAGTACCGTATACATACTATATAAATACACATATACATACAGTATAAGTACAGTATACATACAGTATATATACTGTATACTTGAATAGTGACCTTTAACCATTGACCTTGACCTTTGACCCTTGACCTTTGACTTTGACCATTGACTTTGACCTTGACCAAGAATTTTGACTTTTAACCTAAATGATCGTTTTGAATAGACGAATTCAACGGTCAAAGCCTTTTTCGAAAATTCTCAAAAACAGGGGATCAAAGTAGGTTTCAAAGCTCACATTCCTTTCCTAAATGAGATTGTTTTAAGACCCTAAGAATATATATCTTTGAGTTCTTGACACGAGCTTTCAACTAAAACTAATCGTTTACTTGAATCCTTTGTTCGAAAAAGAGTATTCCTTGTTCAAGCTTTTTACTCTCTTACCAATCTTGTGTTTCATTCTTAGTTAAATGATTCTTCTGCATTAAATGGTATTACTCTCCTGTGTACTGTATTACATGAACCCAATTATGCCTTAATGCTTTGATGATTATTGGATAATTATCATGAAATCTCGCCACATGATATGATATACTTTGATAACGCTTTGTCCTGAACATGTGATATCGTTATGTGTTATTGAGTGTCTTAAGGTCGTCCCTACTTGCTTATGTGACTATATGGTTTTTGGATAGAAACTTAATCATTCACCACTCACAGGTGAAGTCCGGATTTACTGTGGCTCTGGTATTATTGCATAATACCGTATCTGTAGGTGAGGTTTAAACTATTTCAACTGGAACCATGAATATTCCTTCGTTTTCAAATGATTTCAAAATCAACGCCTTCGGGTGCAAAGATTCCTATCTTTCAAAGTTTAACGTTTTCCCGTTTTGGGACAATGCTTCAAGTTTAAAGCAATGATCTCTGATATACGTTCTGTTCACTGTTATGCCACTTTGATTAAAGGTTCAGTCTTCTGAACTCTGTGTGCTTATGCACTTTTGATATTCTGAAAGCAAGCTTTGGAAATTTTGCTATGTTGGGCCCTGGCGGTATGGTTAAGTAGTAGACCGGGAGGCGTGCGCCAATGGCTACTATGAGACTGGCCGCCGTAATGACCTTGGTGATGGTTTAATCGGAGGTTGGTTACTCCACATCGAAGGTCGGGAGAGGTGGTAAATTCCTCCCGTTTTGCACGTCACCGCGGGGTAGCTCCCTGGGCGCGACAATAAGGGGAGAAGGGGTGGTGCATGTGATTATGGGTGTTGGGATCCTAATGGATTCGATACCAACTTTGTAAATGTTTTTGAGGAGTAAAGGATGGATATGGCCTAGCTTGCGGGCAACTTTGGTTTTAAAGTCTGGTTCATACTTTTGGAAAATATCCCATACCCTGTTCCCCGTTTATAAAGTATATATGAACCAGAACCTCTGATGTGTGTGCATGTGTGTGCTTGCTTGGAAATCTCGTTTCAAAGTAATGTTTTGGAATACGATTCTGAAATAAAGATTTCGAAATTCAGTTTTAAAGTACAGCTTCGAAGTAAATCCTTTTCTGAAAACCTAAAGTTTAAGTACTTATATTGTTTCAAAAGTCATGCCTCACTTAGTCCTTTTGACTAATACCTCCACCCTGTTTTTCTGACCTCATGGTTTCAGGTTCAGTGATTGCTTGTTGGCTGGTATCTTGAAGTATAGGAAATCTTTTGTTGTGCTCTTGTGGCCAGGTTCTTTTGAACCATCTTGGTCTCCACCCTCTTGATGATAATGTAGCATTCGATTAGGTACTTATCGATCTAGCCTCCGGTGTCCTTTGTTACTTGTTATATTTCCCTTGACACTCTATCGAAATATCTCTTTCAATACTCAATTCCTGTATAGTCCTTGTACTTGGCTACTAGCCTCTTTTGTCTCCTGATTTATGTTTTGAAAGTTTTAAATTGCTCATATTTCCGCTGCAATGTTCCCTTCTAGTACTCTGATCCTGTATTGTTTTGTCCGTTCGCCGACGCGCTTCTTGGGGGCTAGGTCTCCTAGCCACTTGAGAGGTACGACGGTGCGGGGTTGTGGCCCCTTCGGGGTGCTACAGATGGATTAAGAAGTGTCTCAAATCCAAGGAGAAAGATGATGAGACAAAATTCAGTAAAGGTGAAGGTGGAATCTTGAGATATAAGAACCGAGTTTGGGTACCCTCAGCTATCCGAAAAGAAATACTTGATGAAGCACACAAAACACGCTATACAGTACACCCTGGAGGAACAAAGATGTACCAAGATCTCCAGAAGCAGTTTTGGTGGAATGGAATGAAAAGAGATATTGTTGAATATGTCAAGAAATGCTTAGCTTGTCAAAAAGTTAAAGCAGAACACCAAAAGCCAGCAGGAAAGTTACAACCACTATCAATTCCTACATGGAAGTGGGAGCAAATAACCATGGACTTTGTTACTGGGTTACCTAAAGTTAAGGGAGGACAAGACAGTATATGGGTCATAGTTGACAGATTGATTAAATCTACACATTTCTTATCGGTTAAGATAGCAAATAAGGATAACTCTTTGGCAAAACGGTATCGGGAGAAGATTGTGAGATCTCATGGAGCACCTGCTAATATAGCGGCTGATAGAAATCCAAAGTTTACATCATAATTTCGGCAGAGTATTCCAGAGTTATGGGTAGAAACTTAGACTTCATCATAACAGGCCTTCCTTAGACATATGGATAGTCACTAAGGATGATAAAGGGTCTAGAGGACATGATGAAGGTATGTGCACTAGACTCTCAGGTACCATGCAGAGACGTTCTAAGTTTTGTTAATGAAGGAAGTACCGTAAGGATCAAGCTCAACCGATGGTTTAATCCAAATAAAGATTTTTGGAAATAAAGTTACTTGGTTTGAGATATTGGAAAATTACCTAACAAAGATCCTGAGAAAAAGACACTACATTTGGAAAGTAATGTGGTAACCAAAGAAAGATACAAGAACATCACCCGAAGTTATCCCCGGAACGGTTGTGGAATCTGAGGACAGATTCCTTTTAAGGGGGAAGATTGTAACAGCCCGTATCAGGACCTAGCTGAAAACAGTAAATCAAAGAGGACAAGAATACGTTTATATACCTTGGTTCACCTTTACAAATGTTCATGCATTGCATTCTTATGTGAACAATGTGCATTCACTAGTCGTATTGTGTTCTAAGGGGGATTTCCTTACCACGAACCAAATTCACTATTCATTTCCCGAGCCTACCTTGCCCTAGCATCCCATTGGAACCCTAGAGGTTCATAACTCATGCTTCCCAGTCATATGAACATGTTTTCGAAGCTTCGAAATCCTTTCTTGATCATTAGGGGTATTTTGGGAAATTTTGTTAAAAGTACTATTCATTTTCCGAACCAGCACTACGCCATTTTATGCGAGAGACCTCAAAGAACCTATACGTACTTTCTTGGAATTTTTCAACTCCTTTTCAATGTTTAAGAATTTATTTTCAAATAAAAGTTTCCATCGGTTGAATATATTTCCTTCGTTAGAATGATTTAGCCCTTGAGATCATCACCATAACGTTCCTCGAATTTTTCTACATTTTTGGAAAGCCTTTTGGATCTTCAAATCTTATCCTAGTATTTATTTCATAATTTAATTAATTTTCGAAATTCAAGAAAATCAAATCTTCCGAAGCTTATAACTTTTAAACCGTACGTCCGATTTCGACCCGTGAGTAACTGTTTCGAAGCTAATTTTATTTCCTAGCTCTTGGACACTTTTTCAACTTCAAAAATACGCAGGAGAAAGGTGAAATTACCAGAATACCCCTGCTGTGACAATTATGTAAAGAAGGAAACCTATTTTTGAAAATTTCACAAAATACCCCACCTCTAGTCCCTAAAATAAATATTATTTGCACTTTGGTCCTTCCCAACAACTATAAATAAGTGGCTTGGGGTCTCATTTGCTCCCTTACTCCAGCCATTTCACACGCCTCTCTCTCTCCCCCTTAAGGTTAGTTTTCTTATTTTTTTTAATGTTTTAATTAGTTTAATTTATGTTTTATTTTATGTTTTAATTTATTTATTAATTATGCTAGGTTTAGGATTTAATTTATGTTTTATTTTATGCATGAAATATGTGATTTAATTTATGTTTTTAAATATTCATGAATTTATGAATTATGTTTCTTATAGTATAGTTTATTATGAAATGTGTTACATAATTTAATTATGTTACAATTTAATTATGTGACAATTATTATGACATGTTACATGTTACATTTTATTTATTTTATGATCATACTTAGGTAATTTAATTTGTTACCTAATTTAATTAAATGTTACATGTTATTTAATGTTACATAATTAAAGTATAACCTATAGTTTAACATGTTACATGTTTAAGTAATTGTTACATACTTTTACTTGACCAATTGATATATGTTATGGTATACATGTATAGTATACGTATACGTATTTGATTCCAACATGTATAAATACGTGTGTACTTTCGTATAAATACTATGTGTATTTCCATAACAAACACGTATGTACTTTTGTATAAATACCGTATGTATTCTAGTATAAATACCGCATGTATTCTTGTATAAATACTGTATGTACCCTGTATAAATACTGTATAAATACGGTAGGTATCCCCGTATAAATACCGTATACATACAGTATAAATATCGTATACATACGATATAAATACACGTATACATACAGTATAAGTACCGTATACATACAGTATATATACCGTATACTTGAATAGTGACCTTTGACCTTGACCTTTGACCCTTGACCTTTGACTTTGACCATTGACTTTGACCTTGACCAAGAATTTTGACTTTTAACCTAAATGATCGTTTCAAAGAGACGAATTCAACGGTCAAAGCCTTTTTCAAAAATTCTCAAAAACAGGGGATCAAAGTAGGTTTCAAAGTTCACATTTCTTTTCTAAATGAGATTGTTTTAAGACCCTAAGAATATATACCCTTGAGTTCTTGACACGAGCTTTCAACTGAGACTAATCGTTTACTTGAATCCTTTCTTCGAAAAGATTATTCCTTGTTTAAGTGTTCCGCATTCTTGTTGATCTTATACTTCAATACATGGATATCCTCACTCAATCATGAATCATTTATATAGTTTGGAACTCAGTTCCTTAAGGCTCATGTCTATGATCATAAATTAATTAAAGATTGTTCGATTGCATTGATCTATTAACTCAAGTTTAAGGACAACTCACAATCAATGTTTCATTCTTAGTTAAATGATTCTCCTGCATTAAATGGTATTACTATCTTATGTACTGCATTACATGAATCCTATTATGCCTTCATGCTTTGATGGTTATTGAATAATTATCATGAAATCTCGCCACATGATATGATATACTTTGATAACGCTTTGTCCTGAACATGTGATATCGTTATGTGTTATTGAATGTCTTAAGGTCGTCCCTACTTGCTTATGTGACTATATGGTTTTTGGATAGAAACTTAATCATTCACCACTCACAGGTGAAGTCCGGATTTACTGTGGCTCTGGTATTATTGCATAATACCGTATCTATAGGTGAGGTTTAAACTATTTCAACTGGAACCATGAATATTCCTTCGTTTTCAAATGATTTCAAAATCAACGCCTTCGGGTGCAAAGATTCCTATCTTTCAAAGTTTAACGTTTTCCCATTTTGGGACAATGCTTCAAGTTTAAAGCAATGATCTCTGATATACGTTCTGTTCACTGTTATGCCACTTTGATTAAAGGTTCAGTCTTCTGAACTCTGTGTGCTTATGCACTTTTGATATTATGAAAGCAAGCTTTGGAAATTTTGCTATGTTGGGCCCTGGCGGTATGGTTAAGTAGTAGACCGGGAGGCGTGCGCCAATGGCTACTATGAGACTGACCGCCGTAATGACCTTGGTGATGGTTTAATCGGAGGTTGGTTACTCCACATCGAAGGTCGGGAGAGGTGGTAAATTCCTCCCGTTTTGCACGTCACCGCGGGGTAGCTCCCTGGGCGTTACAATAAGGGGAGAAGGGGTGGTGCATGTGATTATGGGTGTTGGGATCCTAATGGATCTCGATATCAACTTTGTAAATGTTTTTGAGGAGTAAAGGATGGATATGGCCTAGCTTGCGGGCAACTTTGGTTTTAAAGTCTGGTTCATACTTTTGGAAAATATCCCGTACCCTGTTCCCCGTTTATAAAGTATATATGAACCAGAACCTCTGATGTGTGTGCATGTGTGTGCTTGCTTGGAAATCTCGTTTCACAGTAATGTTTTGGAATACGATTCTGAAATAAAGATTCCGAAATTCAGTTTTAAAGTACAGCTTCGAAGTAAATCCTTTTCTGAAAACTTAAAGTTTAAGTACTTATATTGTTTCAAAAGTCATGCCTCACTTAGTCCTTTTGACTAATACCTCCACCCTGTTTTCTGACCTCATGGTTTCAGGTTCAGTGATTGCTTGTTGGCTGGTATCTTGAAGTATAGGAAATCTTTTGTTGTGCTCTTGTGGTCAGGTTCTTTTGAACCACCTTGGTCTCCACCCTCTTGATGATAATGTAGCATTCGATTAGGTACTTATCGATCTAGCCTCCGGTGTCCTTTGTTACTTGTTATATTTTCCTTGACACTCTATCGAAATATCTCTTTCAATACTCAATTCCTGTATAGTCCTTGTACTTGGTTACTAGCCTCTTGTGCTCATGATTTATGTTTCGAAAGTTTTAAATTTCTCATATTTCCGCTACAATATTCCTTTCTAGTACTCTGATCTTGTATTGTTTTGTCCGTTCGCCGGTGCGCTTCTTGGGGGCTAGGTCTCCTAGCCACTTGAGAGGTACTACGGTGCGGGGTTGTGGCCTCTTCGGGGTGCTACATGCTTCGTCTTTCCCACGGTCTTCAAGATTTCCAAGAGTCCTGTGCATCACTTATATCTTCCACTGTCCGGAATTGAAATTTCACGATCCCTGATTCCTTTGACATCCACTGAGTTAGCCTCTGCATTTACCCCCAAGGATCGCCCTTCAACCTTGCTCAAACTCTCTTACAAAATGAATCCCCAATATAGTTCTGAACCCTACTTCTCGTCATCACCGTGATCAAGTCTCCCGCGCTTATCCTTTATGAGTTTAATTCACCTCCAACTGCTTATACTTGAGCGTAGGATTTTCTTGCAAAGAGTCTCTCCCCGAGAATAATCCTTCAACCAGTCTTTGCTTTCCTTTATCGTTCCCATTTGTTGCTCCATATCTTCCAATTCAACTTCTCAATATGACAATTCATCTTGGATTTGGAAAAACGAACTAAAATCTCGTTCTCCATATCGCCACCTTCCATATATTTGTATTTTTCCAAGTACTTGCCTCTCTCTACTCCCTTCCAGACTCGTTTCCCATCTTAATCGAAATCCAAAGCACCCAAATCCGACTTTTCCCGGTCTTAACTTCGACAAACTTGATTTCGAATCACTAGGCTGAGTCAGAAATCCTTCTTTGTCAATCCTTGGTGCACAACTCCTACCGGACCCATTTTATCTTAACTCTTCTTAATTATTGATACCTCTTCAATGATCTAAATCTGGAATCGAATACCGTCAAGGTTTGTTCACTTCACTCATTAGGTTGAAAAATCCCGTTGCTTCCAATCAAAGGCACCTTGTATGGCAGAGCCGTATATGTCAATCTTCTAAGTCGTAACCATCTCATAATCAATCCTTATTTCACCAAGTGTCCTTCTACCACCGCATCTCTAAATTCGAACCTCCCATTCCGAATCCTAATACTTGAACTCTAGCTCCATCTAGAAAACCTCACATCTAGAATTCTCTACATTCTTCCCGGGTGTATCCCTCCTAGCTTCCATTCCTCAGGAAGAACTAGCAATAGATCGTCTTTATCGTGGAACTTGGTCGTGGTTTGATATTATCTTTATAACCTGTAATAACTCATTTCGAAGGTACATGCATGCGATTAGGGCATGCATATGGCACATATTCAACACGAAAGACACGGATCCGGTATAAAATGCAACAGGTAATTCGACAAGATTAAAAAGAAAGACAATTTTATATTCAAGATCAATGCAATGCAAACATTATCAAGTAGTTCCTATGCCGAACGACCTAGACGGACCCACACGACTCGAGAGCCCGGGTTTTGCAACCCTAAGCTCTGATACCACTTAAGGATGTAACACCCGAGCGCAAGGTGTCACATCCCCCGCACCGAGACCCGACCCGAATATAAAATGAACGATCCATACCCGAGCCAAATCACGGCGAACGGGGACGTACACACACTCTATGCTAGGCGGGACTAACCCTTGAACCATAAAATCAGAATAAACATTAAAGCGGAAGCAATAACTGATCCTAATAAAAACGATGGCATTCAAGCTCCAAAAATACATCACAACCTTATCCAATTCCATTAGGGCTCAAAACATGTACGCTCCAATAGCAACATTCATAAACAATGATCGCAAGTGCAAAATGCGAGTGTAAGACCAATAAACAAAAAGGGCTAGAAACGAAAACAAGACCTAAGACTCGAAATCCCGCCTAGCTCCCCTGACACCTGCACAAAACAACTGAAAACCAAACGGGTTCAGTCCAAAAGGGACTGGTGGGTATAAAAGCAGGGCATAGTATAATATATGACTGTAATTAAACATTCACATGCAAGTTATAATCCCAAATGAGGGTTTTAAAGAATTTCCCAAGTGGTTGAATAGAAATCATCAAAAGGGATTATAACGATTCATTTACATTAGGTCAAGGTCATTAGTGGCCCAGCGAGTGGGCGTGCATTATCTCCAACCAACACCTCGTGTAATTGATTAACATTCATTTATTCATTCTTTCATTCTTTTCATGCAAGCAATCTTTCGTGCTCATTCAATAACATTCCACCTTCTTCCTCCGGTTTGGTGGCGGGTTTGCAAGACCCAACCACCCATTCATTGACCAAAAGGGGAACATGACTCCCCAGATGGCACTCAGCGTCCATTCCTCGCTAACTCCTAACGAGGTCCGGTTACGCCGTTCATTGGTGGAACTAGTGTGAGGGATCACCGTCGGCCCGTGCCTTCCCGGATAGCCACTCACACTAAGTCCCTGGGCCCCATTCGTGCATAACATTCATTCATTCTCGCCAAAACATTAGGTAGGGTTCAAGAAACAAGGGCTTCACGTTTGCAATCATTTACTCGATGAAAGACTCAATATATATATCATATTACTTTGGCTTAAAACTTTTCACATAGGGAGATATATCGGGTCGTTTTATCTAAGTAGAAGAGAAACCCACCTTAAACGGCAACAAGGAGAACACACGAGCCTCACAGACCGGCCTCGTCTCCAACGGACTCAAAATCTGTGCAAGAGAGGTGAAGTGAGACTCAATATGACCAATTAAGACGCTCGGCAATGCAATGATCATGATATGAATATGTAAGAGATAAGACTATGCTATGAAAATGTTCATGTGCACTATTAAAGTCTTAAAGACATATAAACAATCAATTCATTCATTCAATGAAGCATACGTATTCAAACGAGTTCATATCCTTCACATTTCACGTCAAAGGAATTTAAATTATATAATCAAGTCGTTCAATCTTTCATTCACTTTCATTCGAATTCATAATTTCAATCAAATTAATTCAAGAAATTCAAATATAATCCAAGTACAAGTTAAATCACATTTAAATTAGAACATAAACAATTTAACATATTCAATCGCATTTACATTTAGAGAATAAACAATTAAATACTTTCAATTATATTTAGGAAATTAAATAAAACATGAAATAGGTAACAATTTAAATTCTAATAATCAATTAAATCAAATAGCAATTAACATTTAATAAATATGTATAATATATATATTAAATATATATACATACAGATATCTATACTATATTATATTATAAATATATATACATATATAATACATGCAACGTACCAACATGCATGCAAAAATAACAATTTCATGAAATTTCCATGCAATATTACAACCCATGCATGCAATAGTGTAGATCTAATTATTTACATATATGCATGCAAATCATGCATTAGCAATTAACACTTCATGCAGGGAGAAAAGAAAGGGAACGTGAAGCAGTAGCAGCAACGCAACAGCAAAACATGCAGGGAGAAATATAAGGTGACACCCCCGTGTCACCCCCAAAGAGTAAACCGAGACACCCCTGTGACATCCCGGTTTTCGGCCGTCCAGATACGCACTTACGAGAGAGCTAAATGTTCAATTTAAATTATTTAAATTTCATATTTAATTGAATTACACTTTATTATTTGAAATTCGTATATGAACTATTTGGATTTATATGAAATATTCGATTTATATGCCAAAATTTGCCTAAGTAATTTATGATACGAATTTTTTATGAATTTTATGATATGTGGATTTAATTTCCGAGCATGCTAATTTTTGTGAATTATGGGATTAAGGGCTTAATTGTAAGATTTATTTAGTTTTGGACTTAATTGAAAATTTGAAACTTGGACTTATTTGAAACTTTTCGAAAGTTTTTGACTTAATTGAAAATTATCCTTTTTAACAAAATTTTTATATATTTTAATTCGTTTAAATATTTATTTTAAACTTTTATTTATTGTTTCTTTTAAAAATTTGATTTTTATTGTTTGAATAATATGCTTCTTTGTGTAAATGTGTTGCGTTTGTGCTCGATTTGAGATCGAATTTTCGTGCCGATTTAATATGCATGAATTATACGTGTTATGAATTCGTTTATGTGCTCGTTTTAATTTTTTCAGACTTGTTTGATATGGTAACGAACCATATTTTAATTGTGGGGATTCGAGGGCCTAACTAGTTTTAGCGCGCCTTGGATTCCGGAGACCATAACTTGAGCTAGGGAATTCGGATTCGAATTCCAGAAGTATCGCCGAACTCGTAACAAAATTTGGAAGCTAGAGAATTTGGCCTCACATTTTTCTAAGCCCGTTTGATCCCCCGTATTTAGTCCGAAACGAACTGTTCGAGCAGATCTGCCACCTTGGAGTATTTTGGCCATAACCGATTCATTTCTTAACCAAATTACCAAATCACTCGCATTAGGTTCATGTTCCAACTTGCAAGTGGAGCAGAGACCGTCTCGACAAGGTATACAAACTCAGAAGAGAAGTAACAAGAAGTCTAAGCCTCGGAAGACACCTCGATCGGAGAGAGAGTTTCAACCGTGCGCCCATTGCGGAGGGACCAATCATACCTACGAGGGATGTTGGATTCGGTTACGGAGATGTTACGCTTACGGGTCTTCAGAGCACAAGTTTCCAGACTGTAACCGTTCGAGGGCTAATAAACAAAGGAGGCGGAACCAAAGGCTTCAAGTTGGGAATTAAATCAAACCCGGAAATTGAGGTATTTGCATTCATGGCATCTCATTCATGCATATTTAATCTCGGGGAAACCCAATAGTTGGTTACTTTCTTGTTTCGTTGCTCTTTGGTGCTTGTTGTTGCTTGTGTTGTTGTTTTCCTCCGTGTGAGCTCTCTTCTTGGATGAGAGTTTGGTGAGCTCGAGTGTTCGGGTGACTTGTGAGTTGTGAGGGTCGAGTTTGCTCGGTGGGTTCGTTTGAAGGCGCCTAGTGAGGTACGGAGTTACCTTAGGCGTGGGTTGGTTGTTCGGGCTCCGAGTTGAGTTGGTGTGTTGCTTTAGGAGGTCCGTTTGGGCTCAACGATATTTTCGGGTAATAGATTGAAGGCTAGCCCGTTTGTATCCTTCGTGGAAGCGGTTGTTTAATCCGGGACAGTGCGATGAGCTTTGTGGCTTACCTTTGGATTAACCGAGGGAGTGAGCCAAGCTCGAGGAGACAAAGATCGAAGTAAGATATTTTGATGTTCTTTGAAAGTTGGGATTCTCTATTACTTGATAGGGACGTTGAGACGTCGTTGATCTTTATCCCGGAGTTGAACTTGTACGAAGACTCCCTACCGAATGGCTCTAGCATGATTGTTGGAGTTGAAGGCGTAGTTCGAAGAGCTCTTAGAAGGTGGTTTCATCCGATGAGTGCTTCTTCGTGGAGTGCTTAAGTCCTGCCTAAGAAGAAACGGGACACTAGGGTGAAGATTGACTGCCGTGAGCTATACAGGTAACCGTGGAAGATAAGTACCCTTTGCTCGCTTCGAAGAGTCATTAGTTCTGCTTCAGAGTTCGTGTTCGTGCCGAGTTTGGTTTTAGTAAGGGTATAACTAACTACGCATTCGGTAGAAGAACCGAGAATTACCTCAGAGTAAGAAGTCTCTCGTGTTGACGGGGTACATTAGGCGATTCTTTTCTTTGGGATTGCCAACCGTTGATTCGCTTGACAATAAGAGGTAAGTTTTAGATTGGGAAGAGGTGGTAAAAGAGAGTTGCCTTCGGCATCGGCTTTCGCTTGATCGGGGGCACTCAAGACTACTTCGTTTACAATCGAGGCACTAAGGAAGGCTTTGGTTGTGTGTTGCTTGCGGGGAGAGTTTACCCTACGTCTCGTGATGTGCAAGGTCTCGAGACTTACCCCACTCTTGGTTCGAGTTTGTTCGAGGACTTGAAGAACCGGTATAGATGTATTGGCGTAAGAAGAAACATTGCAAACTTCGTGTAGCAATGTCTAATATGTTGTCGGTTGAAGGCCGAGCATCAAGAACCGGTTGGATTCTCCAACTACTTCCATATTTTAATTGGAAGTGGGAGCAAATGGCTAAGGACTATGCGTCCGGTTTGCTAGAGTTAAGGAAATTTCAATGGGATTTGAGTGGTCGCTCGTTTTAACGAGTTGGCCCATTTTCTCAGGGTTTCGTGGTTCGGCAAGGGCTCGAGAGCTTCACAGTTTGGAGATGAAGGCCCCTAGAGTCGAAGTGGGAGATCGTAATTCCTCGGAAGCATCTCCTACAAGGGGGTTCGTTGTTCGTGAGTGACCGGTCAGAGTTTGAGTTCGTCAGAGATTCGAGTCGAAGACTAGAAGTTTTCCTTCGGTGAGAATTCTCGTGGCGGGATTTAAAATCCAAGAAGCCACTTGGAAACCGAATTAGAGTGGCGCAGTGGAAGCGTGGAGTTGAGCTTTTCCGGCATTGATCAAGACCCTGATTCGGACCTGAGGACAGGTCCTTTTTAAGGGGGAGAGATTGTGACACCCCGGTTTTCGGCCGTCCAGGTACGCACTTACGAGAGAGCTAAATGTGCAATTTAAATTATTTAAATTTCATATTTAATTGAATTACACTTTATTATTTGAAATTCGTATATGAACTATTTGGATTTATATGAAATATTCGATTTATATGCCAAAATTTGCCTAAGTAATTTATGATACGAATTTTTTATGAATTTTATGATATGTGGATTTAATTTCCGAGCATGCTAATTTTTGTGAATTATGGGATTAAAGGCTTAATTGTAAGATTTATTTAGTTTTGGACTTAATTGAAAATTTGAAACTTGGACTTATTTGAAACTTTTCGAAAGTTTTGGACTTAATTGAAAAATATCTTTTTTAATAAAATTTTTATATATTTTAATTCATTTAAATATTTATTTTAAACTTTTATTTATTGTTTCTTTTAAAATTTTGATTTTTATTATTTGAATAATATGCTTCTTTGTGTAAATGTGTTGCGTTTGTGCTCGATTTGAGATCGAATTTTCGTGCCGATTTAATATGCATGAATTATACGTGTTATGAATTCGTTTATGTGCTCGTTTTAATTTTTCAGACTTGTTTGATATGGTAACGAACCATATTTTAATTGTGGGGATTCGAGGGCCTAACTAGTTTTAGCGCGCCTTGGATTCCGGAGACCGTAACTTGAGCTAGGGAATTCGGATTCGAATTCCAGAAGTATCGCCGAACTCGTAACGAAATTTGGAAGCTAGAGAATTTGGCCTCACATTTTCCTAAGCCCGTTTGATCCTCCGTATTTAGTCCGAAATGAACTGTTCGAGCAGATCTGCCACCTTGGAGTATTTTGGCCATAACTAATTCATTTCTTAACCAAATTACTTGATTCTTGAGCCTAATTGATACGAACTCCACATACTTACCGTGAAACCCTATACCAATACTTTGGAGTTCTTGATTTTCGATCGTCCACTTCAAGGTTAAAATAGAGGAGTGTGACCCGTTTGCTATAATGAGCAAGAAACCAACACTATCAGATTTGAATTATAGGAGTGTGACCCGTTTGCTATAATGAGCAAGGAACCAACACTATCAGATTTAATAAGTAATGCACCCCGTCGACTATAATGAGTCGGGAAATGACATTATCCGGTGGAGGTTTGAAACTCCGGTGTCGTTCAACTAAGAACTTGTGAGTATAACTCACTTGAATCACAATTCTTTCATTTTTTGACTCAATATTACGAACTACAAGGCTGGAATATAAAGATGCATGCATGGGAATTCTAAGAGACAATTCAGAATTCAAAGAGACAAGCTAATCCTGTCACTTTTCTTGTAGGCTGAATAAAATGGGCTTAACCTAATCTAAATGCAAGCAAAATAAATAAAAAGATGGCCCAAAGTATAATTTAATAGTTTAGGGCCAAATTACAATAAACTTAACACAATTTAGGCTTAAAATTCTATCACTAAGACATTGAAACAAGGTGGATTGGGTCCAGCTGAATACTTGTCTTCTTGGACGTATCACTAATTAACCCTAGTTAAACCCTCTATCCATCCCTTATCCCCTCATTTCGAACTCATGTCTGGAGAGAGAGAAAGAAGCAGCTAACCGAGAGGAAAAGAAGGGGGAAGAAATCTGCACAGTTTTCTTTGGCTTTCCAAGATCAATACTCCATCATTTCGCCTCAAATTCGAAAGGTGAGCCCGGATTCTTGTTCTTGATCTTCTCCTCTCTCTTTTAAGTGTCTATTTGCTGAATTTGATGATGATTTGGGCATGGTTTGGGGGTGCTATGTGAATAGTAAGGGTTTTTGTGAATATTGGATGAATTCTTGTGAAATCTTGATGCATATCTTGATATGAAGCTATATATATGATCTATATGACTTAAATGATTCAATTCTAAGCTTAAAACACGTGGAAAATCTCTGCTTCTTGATCCGCCATTGATGAACATGAGTTTCGTTGGTTTGTGCCTGATTTTCTCCCATTGTTGCTGCGTGATCTTTGCTGCTGCTGTTATGATGTTTTGCTGCCAACTTTTCCTTTGTTTTGCCTTTGCTTCGTTGTTGTGTTACTGCCTTTTTACTCCGCTGCTGCTGCTGCTACTTGGCCCTTGTTGTTGCTGCACGAAAAAGAGGAAGAACAGAGCAGCAGTTGCTGCTGTCCGTCGCGGCTGTGGAGATCTCCCCGGGCGGGGAGAATGGCGTGCGAAAAGTCCCCGGCCGGGGACTTTGCCCTGAACGCTTCTGTATCTTTTTCCCCTTTTCCCCGGTCGGGTAATGTTGTGTGTTGGTTCTCCCCGGGCGGGGAGCCTTCTGCTGTTGTGCTGCTGCGTTTATTTGGCTCAACTGTGCATGTAGTGTGTATATATATGTAATGTATATTTTAGCATGCATATGTGTTAGTGTACGTAGTATTGTTGCATGCATGATTGTGTATATATATATATATACATATTATATAGTGTATGCATGAGATTTGCTAAATACGTAATATATATATATATAATGCATTTTGATATTATATATATATGTGTGTAGTAAATGCATGCATTTGTTGAATTGTGTATATATAGTATATAAATATTAAGATGCATGCATGTGTGTGGTACGTATATATTATATATATATATATATATATATATAAGTGTGATGTTTGTATTAAATTATAATTTATGTGTGTATGTATGAATATGTATGAAATATAGTATATAATATATTATGTATTTAAGTATTAAATTAATTATGTGTATTTTAATTGTGTAAGTTTGAATATTTCTTTGAAAATTATGATCTTAAGTGACATATATGATATGAATTCGATGAATATATACATGTAGGAATTATGGATGCTCATGGTATGATATTAAATGACTTAGTATGAATTTATTTGACGTGAAATGAATTTCGATTCTTGGATTAATGGTGTGATATTTCGATATTTGTTTCGATATGCCTAAACGTGAGTTTATATGAAGTGCATTGCATCATTTGTATTCATATGCATTTGCCGAGCGTTTCCTTGGTTCATAATGAGTCTAAGTGTTGTTCCCTTATTTAGATTGTTCGAGTGGAGTAGCTCATGGCGTGGAGCCGCTCCGTGGGTGTGTTTTGAACCTGTTCGTTCGGTTTGTTCGTCGAGGTGAGGTTTCTTTCTTTTAGTTAGTATGACCTACAACCCTAACTGTGTTTTAAGCCCGCATGTGACCTACGTATATATATACTTATATCTAGATACGTGTTTGTTATGTATTTTGTGGGAATTGGCCCGTTTGTTATGAATCCTTTTGAAAACGCTTTGTATATATACGTAGATATGTTTTCGGTTATTTGCTTTGAAAATGGGTTGGTGTGTGTAATTTGAATTTGGATACGTAGCGAGGTTTAACTTTGAAAGATAAGTCTTTATTATGAATCCCAGTGTTTGAGTTTGAATCTGGGCCCCGGAGATGTGGGTAAGGGGGACCCGGGACGACCATGGGGTCGCCGGTTATGACCCCTGTGCACATTCTCCTGTTGGATAGGATCAACCCGGAACCCACTAGGAGGTTTGGTGGGGGATGGAATCCTCGGGCGTGAGCGTCATGAAACTCACGACCCATACATAAAGTTCGGATAGTTAGGGTGTGCACAACCCTTCTATCACCCGGTGTTGGGGAAGGTACGTTTGATTTGGTTTTCGTTTGAATTTGAATATAAGTTTGAATCTATATGAAGGAGGTTGGTTTGAAAACTCGTACTCGCCGAGTTAGTTTGAATTTGATTATGAATTCGATTCGTGAAACGGGAGTGGACTTCTAATTATTAAAATTTGGTAGATTTTGGCCTTTGGCCTAACTTTTCTTCTATATATAGTATCACGGGATCAAAATGCTTTGGATTGCAAAAACCACGCCCCGGTTCATGAATAATATGACTTTGAATGTGCTTTGCTATTACGTATATGTACGTGTGCGTGGGTTAGCCCCTCACCAGTCTTTAGGACTGACCCTCGATGTCGTTTCCCCTTTTTCCCTTTGTTTTTTAGTTGCAGGCGCAGGATTCGGTTTGAGCTAGGCGTCGGTTTCTTTTGGGTCATTTGAGTCGAGTTACTCGAGTCTTGCATACCGCATCTTTATATATTGCTTTGGTATTTTGGAAATATGTATAAGATTATGTTTATGATTCGAATTTGGAATTTGTAAGCTTTTATTTGGCCCTGGAGTGGCATCGCATGTATATCTTTTATTCTCTTGAGCATGTATGAGTTAGTATTTGTTGATCTTGTTGCTTCCGCTTATGTTTTATATTGTTGCCTACTCTGTTTTAGGGTCTAGACCGCCTAGCTTAGGTGAGAGTTTTTGCTTGTCTTCCGTTCGCTATAGCTTAGTGCGTGTGCGGAGATTCCATT
The DNA here is from genome assembly GCA_037501455.1 of Lantana camara. Taxonomy (NCBI): domain Eukaryota; kingdom Viridiplantae; phylum Streptophyta; class Magnoliopsida; order Lamiales; family Verbenaceae; genus Lantana; species Lantana camara. The sequence continues at coordinate 60,528,707 of CM074858.1, forward strand.
TCGTTACACGTGTTGGGCTATGGTGCGGGGGGAAGTGGTGCCCTTCGCTCCGGGGCACTACAACCCCCGTGTCTCGGTACAGAAATTCAGACCAAAAGCACACCCCTGTTTCATGTTGGAACAAGCAAGAACGACACACCCGTGTCACAGCAGGTAGCAGCAGCAACAAAACGCAGACAACCCCTGTTTTTCTAGCTCAAACGCAGTCACATCTCAAGCAACAATTAGGCCATATATGTAGCTATAAGTGACATGAAATGCAGTAAGAATTCAGCTCAAAACCACCCCAAATCTGACAGCAAAAGAGCAAGAAGATGCAGCAGCTTTGACAGCAACATTTCAGTCCCAAAACAGGGCAAAACTCACGCGAAAACAGGGTATGGTTGATCTCCCTTAATCCCAACACCTTCATATAAGTTAGGCTATCAAATGTGCAGCAAAACACCACAAATTCAACCTATAAATCAGTTTCAAACAAGCTCAACCAAGTAAAGCTCTCATACGTGACCTTCATGAAGTTTTTCTCAATGTTCCATAATTGATATCTCATAAAAACTTCAACTACCATGCAATTAATGATCATAAATGAGAAGAAGATATCAAAACAATCATTCTCAAGCTTGGAATCAAACAAATCCATCAAGAATTGGATGAGATCGAGAGAAATGCCCAAAATCGCCTCTATTGCAAGATCAGCCGAAAATGCATAAAACCATGATCAAATTTGGGGTTGAATGAATGAAAATGATCAGGAATGAACATATATTACAACCCTAAGCTTACCTTGTTGATTGGATGAGGATTGGATGAGATTTGAGCTCCAAAATCTCCAAGGAACCAAGGGTTACGGGAAAGAACTGGAGAGCAGTAACTTTGGCTGAGATTTGTGATTTGTGTGAGGGTTGGTTCGGTTAGGGCATGGTATAGTAGGTTAGGTGGTTGAGTTAGGTTTCTATAGCCTCAAACCATGGTTAATTTGGTCAACAATTGAATAAGTTATGGCCATTTTAGTGCAACAAGTTCAGTTTCATCGCCGTTTCGCTTTTCGGTTGAATTTCAGAGGTTCAAATGATGTTAGAAAAATATAAGGCTAAGTTTAATAAACTCGAATTTTTGTTACGAGTTCAGCGAAGTTGACAGAACTCGAATCCGAGTTCCCGAGCTCAAGATATTAAATACGGAACCAAGGGTGCGCTAAGTGCTCGTTAGCCCCCGACTTGGATTCCAAAATTTAAATTAAATCCGAAACACAAGCAAATGAATTCGAAAATACGAAACGAACAAATATTCATATACAAGACACGTACAAGTTCAACATATTAAATTCGCACAAAATTCCGGTATCAATTCAAATAGAAACGAAGCACGTAAATGTCACTCATACGCAAGGTAACAATAAAATCCAAAATATTAACACATAATGTAACATTATATACGTATATAATATATTATGAATACATGCATGAAATATTAATTTATAAATATACATGCATGCATACGTATATATATATATATATATATATATATATATATATATATATATATATATAATGAATACATGCATGCATATATAAGTTATAAATATAAATGCATGCATAACATGCACACGTACCCCATATATATATATATATTTATATATATAATTATATACGTAAATAAATGATATTAATATTATTAAAGTAAAATAATAACATTTAATACATATAAAATAAAATGAAATATATCAAACACGTAAAAATAATTATTCGCGCAATTAAGGAGCACACAAGTTATTCACATAAATTCAAATTCAAATATTACATATATTTCAATTAGTCACTTATTTAACAATTAAACAATGAAATTTAATTATAGAACACTAAAGACCAATTAATTTGCGCAATTTAATAAACATAAACGTCATGTTGTACTAATAAAAGAACTGGGGCATTACATCTCCCCCTTAAAAGAATCCGTCCTCGGATTCACTGATTGCCCGGAAATAATTCGGGATGGAACTTTCTCATTTTATCCTCCGTCTCCCACTTAGCCTCTTCTGTCTTATCACTTCTCCATAACACTTTAACTAGTGGGATTTGCCGGTTTCTTAATTCTTGAAATTTTCGATCCAAAATCTTAACCGGCTTCTGAACGAAGGTGAGATTAGGCTCAATTTCTACCTCTTCCTCGGGTAGGATTTCGGACTCATCCGGATAATACTTGCGAAGCTGAGAGACATGAAATACGTTGTGGATTCCCGTCAAACTCGGAGGTAGATTCAAGCGATAAGCAGTATCTCCAATTTTCTCTAGAATCTCATATGGACCCAGATAACGAGGATTCAACTTACCTCCTTTTCCAATCCTCGAAAATCCTTTTCGTGGCGAAGCTTTCAAGAACACCCTATCACCAACTTCGAACTGAAGATCCTTTCTCCGTCGATCCGCATAGCTTTTCTGTCTATCTTGAGCCGCTTTCATTCTTTGTTGAATGATTTGAACCTTATCAATTGCAGCCTGCACGGCTTTAGAAGGCTTCTCCTTCAGTTCTCCTCGTTTCACTCCCTCTTGTTTCGTCCAATTCCACTCTTCAAGATCGAAAAATAAGGGAGATCTACACTTTCGTCTATAAAGGGCTTCATAAGGCGCCATTCCTATCGAAGCCTGAAAACTGTTATTATAGGCGAATTCAATCAGAGATAACTGCACATTCCACGAACTCGAGAAATCCAATGCACAAGCCCTTAACATGTCCTCCAAATATTTGATTAATCTCTCCGACTGGCCATCTGTCTGAGGATGGAAAGATGTGCTGAATTGAAGCCTTGTTCCCAGATTTCTTTGTAATTCTTGCCAAAACCTAGAAGTGAACCTCGGATCTCGATCTGATACAATAATGATAGGCACACCATGAAGTCGGACAATTTCATCAACATACTTCTTAGCTAACTTAGGTACCTTATCCGACATCCGAACAGCCAGAAAATGTGCCGATTTCGTTAGTCTATCCACGATCACCCAAATCCCATCAAGACCACCCTCACTCTAGGAAGACCCGAAACGAAATCCATCGCCACCTGTTGCCATTTCCATTCTGGGATAGGTAGTGGTTGAAGTAGCCCCGATGGCTTCTGATGCTCGGCTTTCACGGTTTGACAAGTCAGACAATGTCTCACAAAATTAATTACATCCCTTTTAAGTCCATTCCACCAATAGAACTGCTTCAAATCCTTGTACATTTTATTACCTCCGGGATGTATCGAATACCCTGATCTATGAGCTTCTTCCAAAATAATCCTCTTCAATTCATCCGGAACCACAATCCTGTTCTTAAACCTTAAGAGTCCCGTGTCATCGAACCCAAATGGACATTCGGGATCATCTCTAGCTTTCTGAGCTAATTTTTGAACTTCGGGATCTCTTCTCTGAGTTTCAAATAATCTTGGTTGAAGATCCGGTTGTACCGTAATATTCCGAATACTTGCTCTTAACTTGAAAGACTCGGATTCATATCCAACTTCCACTTTCACACTAGACACACTAGCCTTACTGCTAAGTGCATCCGCGACCACATTAGCTTTTCCGGGATGGTATCCGATTGTGCACTCGTAAAGTCTCAATCCATCGCCTTTGTCTCTTATTTAACTCCTTCTGAGAAAACAAGTATTGAAGACTTTTGTGGTCAGAAAAGATCTCGAAAGGAATTCCATATAAGTAGTGTCTCCACTTCCCCAAAGCAAAGATCACTGCAGCTAGCTCGAGATCGTGAGTGGGATAATTCTGTTCATGATCCTTCAGTTTCCTCGAGGCATAGGCTATCACCCTACCATTCTGCATCAAAACACATCCCAGTCCCTCTTTCGAGGCATCCGTATAAACCATGTATCCTTCAGTGCCTTCAGGGAGTGCTAATATCGGTGCTGTGGTCAACTTCTCCTTTAAGAGTTGGAAACTTGCCTCACACGCCTCATCCCAAGCAAACTTGACTTCCTTCTTTGTCAAACGAGTCAAAGGAGCTGCAATCTTAGAGAAGTCCTTAACAAATCTCTGATAATACCCAGCCAAACCCAAGAAACTTCTGACCTCGGAAGCATTTTTCGGACTCTGCCACTGAATAACCGTCTCGATCTTCGAAGGATCTACTTCCAAGCCCTTACTTGAGATAATATGACCCAGAAAAGCAACCCGATCGATCCAGAACTCGCATTTACTAAACTTCGCATACAACCGGTGCTCTCTCAATGTCTCCAAGACCAATCTAAGATGCCTGGCATGGTCTTCCGGATTCCTCGAATAAACCAAGATATCATCAATAAAGATTACCACAAATTTATCCAAATAAGGCCGAAAAGTCCGATGCATCATATCCATAAATGCTGCAGGGGCATTAGTTAATCCGAAAGGCATTACTACGAACTTGTAGTGTCCATACCGGGTATTGAATCCTGTCTTGGGTATATCCTCTTCCCGGATTTTCAACTGATAGTAACCTTGCCTTAGATCTAATTTCGAATAAACCCCTAAACCTTGCAACATGTCAAACAAATCCTCGATGTGGGGTAACGGATATTTATTCTTAATAGTCCTTCGATTAAGCTCTCAGTAATCTATACACATCCTCAACGTTCCATCTTTCTTCTTAACAAAAAGAACCGGAGCACCCCACGGAGATGAACCCGGCCGAATGTATCCAATCTTAAGTAACTCCTCAAGTTGAATTTTCAATTCCTTCAACTCCGCCTGAGCCATTCTATAAGGAGTCTTAGAGTACGGCTCTGATCCCGGATATAAATCTATGACAAACTCGATCTCACGATCCGGTGGCAAAGAACCCAAATTCTCTGAAAACACATCGGGAAAATCCTTAACCACAGCGGTCTCCTCAAATTTAATTTGATCCTTAGGCTTGTTGAGAAGATAGGCAACGAATACCATAGCCCCTTCTCTCATTAACTTATGAGCTTCCATAAAAGATAAGAGTGGTACATTCTTCGATCCCACTTCTCCAATTAACTCTTTCCCCAACTTAATCTTCTTTTTAAAACAATCAACCTCGGCCCGGTGCCGGTATAACCAATCCATACCGAAGATTACCCCATATCTCTTCATAGTCATCACAATAAAATCCGCCGGATAATCCTTCCCTTCAATCAAAACTGAACAACCCCTGACAACCCGATCCGTCTGCAAACTACCCCCCAAAGGAGAACTCACAAAATAACAAGAATTGGCATATAAAACAGGTAGGCACAGAGAAGCACATAGCTCGCTAGATATGAAAGAATGGGTAACACCCGGAACAAATAATGCATGAATGTTCGTGGTATGAATGCATATGGTACCTTCCTCCACGGCTGTCGGATCCACCTCAGCATCCTACTCCTCGCCCTCAAGGGCATAAGCGCGTGCCTGGATCATAGGTCTCAGAACACCTCCTCGAAACCCTGGAGCTTTATCGGGACAAGTATCCGCCATATGATCATTTTTCCCACAAATGAGGCATAATCCCAACCTCCTTCGACAATTGTTATAAGTATGAGTTGGTCCCCCGCAATGGGTACATGGAGGTATATCTCGACGATTTCCCGTAGGAGCTGGCAAAGCTTGAGGTGCTCGAGGAACCTGAGGAGCATTCTGACCTCCAGTGCGCGGCTTCTTGAAATATTCTTTTTGAGGAGGAGCCGCTGCAGTCATAGGCCTCTTACCCGGATTAAATCTCAAGCTCGATCCCGATGCCGAACCTCTACCCTGTCCCATTGGCGCTTTGAAGATCGAATCCTTCTTCCTATATTCCTCTTCTTGCTCCAAAGCCCTTTGTACCGTGTCTGAGAAAGATATAAAATTATGCCCCGCCTGACCGTGTCTCAAATCCTGTCTTAACCCAGCAATAAACTTCTTCGCCTTCCTTTTCTCGTCACGGGTAATATGTGGAGCATACTTTCCAAGTCGATTAAAAACTGCAATATATTGAGCCACAGAACGATTGCCTTGCTTCAGATCCATAAATTCTTGCTCTTTTCTCTCCCGGACCACCTCGGGTACAAAGCACTCTCTAAATTCCCGTTTAAATACATCCCATGTAATCTCCTCTTCATCAACCTCCAACTTTTCCCTTGTTCTCTCCCACCAATCATACGCCTCTCCGTCCAATTGGAATATAGCAAACTGAGCCCTTTCCTGTGTAGTGAACTGCTGAACCCCATAGATCCTCTCCAATCGAGTCAACCACCCCTCTGAAACCGCATCATCAATAGAGCCTGAGAATCGAGGGGGATTATAGCTCAAAAATACCCCATGTGAATCCCTATGATTGTTCGGTGGAGCCGGTTGCTCAACGGGTTGTGGTGGTGGAGCTTGAGCCCGTCCATGTTCCACATAATTGAAGACCGCTTCCATAAAGTTTCCCATATCCATTAGAGGCGCTTGTGGTTGTGGTTGTGGTTGAGGCGTAGGGGATCGGTCACGGTGACGGCGGTGCACTGGAGATCCCTCACGATGTCTACGTGGAGGCATCCTGTTCAAGAAACACTGAAATGCATGCTAATTTTAGTCCATGCATGCGAGTGCAAGTAATTCAATCAAAATTCAAAATTTAAAGCACACAAGCACGCCAACAATGCATATGCAACACATTGACAAGTTGTTCCTAAAGCCGAACGACTTAACCGACTCAACACGACACGAGAGCCCGGGTTTTGCAACCCTAGGCTCTGATACCACTTAAGGATGTAACACCCGAGCGCAAGGTGCCACATCCCCCGCACCGAGACCCGACCGGCATGTGAAATGGATAATCCACACACGAGCTAGGTCACGGCGAACGGGGACACACACACACTCTCTAGGCTAGGCGGGACTAACCTTAAAACCATAAATCAGAGCGACATCAATAAAGCGGAAGCAATAACAATCATATATATATATACCATTAGCATTCGAGCTCCAAAAATAGAATTCATATACAAAATCCAACCAAGTGTTTCAAGTTCAATCCACATAACGCTCCATAACCATATTCATATACAAAAAGGGAATCATGAGTGCGAGTGTAGCAAAATAAGAGTGCTAAACACTAATGCAAGACCTAGACGACTTGTATTCCCGCCTAGCACTCCTTAACCTGCACAAAAACCACTGAAAACAAAACGGGTTCAGTCCAAAAGGGACTGGTGGGTATAAAACAGGCATAGTATATAAATATCGCAGGATTTAAACATATACATGCAAGCTATAAACCCATAAGAAGTTTTTAGAAGATTTCCCAAGTGGGTAAAACCAGGAAAGACATCTACGGGTTTATAACGATCATATTCATTCATATCTATCATAGGGTTTCAAGCTCGGCGAGTGAGCGTGCATAATCTCCAACCAACACCTTGTGTATTCATATTCATAGTTTCCTTGGTTATCACACATATCATATCTGTGCACAATCATACGATTCATAATCATACATATACACCTTCTCCCTCCAAGTGGTGGACGGGTTTGCAGGACCCGACCACCGGTCCATACATAGGCCAGAGGGGGTACATGAATTCCCCAAAGGCACTCAGCTCCCATTCCCCGCTAATCTCCTAGCGAGGTCCGGTATCACCGTAGTTGGTTGGGACTAATACATGGGATCACCGTCGGCCCTTGCCTCCCCGGATAGCCACATGCACTAAGTCCCAGGGCTCGTGCATAACAATCATAACAATCATATCTCGCCAAAACATAAGGTAGGATTCATAAAAGAAAGGTTATACGTTTGCAATCATTTACTCGAGAAAAGACTCAATATACATATAATCATATTACTTTGGCTTAACTTTTCACATAGGGAGATATATCGGGTCCATTTATCTATTTAGAAGAAAAACCCACCTTAAACCATCAAAAGAAGACACAAAAGCCTCAAGGATTGGCCTCGTCCCCAACGGGATCAAAATCTGTGCAAGAAAGGTGAAGTGAGACTCAAAATGACCAATTAAGACGCTCGACAATGAAATGATCATGATATGAATGCATAAAAGAGTATTTTATGTAATAAACATGTTCATGTGCACTATTAATGTCTTAAAGACCTATAAACGTTCATTTCATTCATTACGAGAATCATTTAAAATCATTCAAATACATAACCTTCACATTTAAATCAACTTGATTCAAGAATTTCAAATAACGAATATAACGCATAGTAGCATAACATGTTTGCACTTAGAAATTAGGCGAATAGAAACATTCAAGTCATGTTTGGAAATTAATTAACATAAAATAGATAACAATTAAATTCTAAAATTTAAAACAAATTAAACCATAATTAAATATATATATATATATATATATATATATATATATATATATATATATCATTACCTAGAATTAATACTAATATATATATATATATATATATATATATATATATATAATACTGCACGTAGTGCATGAATAACATGCATGCACATATTAAAATGACAAATTACAATTTATGCATGCATACATTTATCAACTAAACTATAATTCATGAATGCAATGCTATATATACATATATATTTATGTGTCCAAATGCATGCATGCAGGTAAGGAAAAGGATCAGAGTTACAGCTTAAACTACACAGCAAAATTCGAAACTGGCAATTTTCAGAAAAAAAACAGGGGTCGCGGCCGCGACCCATTTTCTTCATGAAATGGTAGTGGCCGCTACCCATAATTTTCAGAATTTTGCTCCAATTTCAGAATACGTGAGCGGCCGACTGTTCAGTCATGGCCGCGACCCAATTTCAGGCAGCTAAGGTCGCGGGCGCGACCTGCGCGACAGCAAAATTTTAACGCAGCAACCATGGCGAAACAGAGCAGAAACCAAATCAAACTCCTCCCAACACGATCAGGTAAGTAAGGATATTAAATAGGCAATAAAACTCAACAAAATCAAGCCCCCAAACACTCCTCAAACGTAGCAGCAAACTGACGCAGTAACCAGCCGAAAACAGAGCAACACCATCAACCTCCAATATGTTATTAATGATAGCTCATGAATGCTTCAACTACCAGCTAATACATTACCATAAATACCAAGAAGAGATCAATACAATCATTTTCATGATTGGAATCATCCAAAAAGCTCAAGAATTGGAAGAGATCAACCAAATACTCAAAACCTAAATATATATATCCATTTCTGCCAAAAGCTCATGAAATCATGCTCAAATTTAGGGATGAATGAATGAAAATGACTCATAATGGATGTGCATAACATATCCAAGCTTACCTTGTGGATTAATGGAGGTTTGGAAGAGATTTGAGCTTGAATCTCAAGGAGTTTGCTTGAGCTACGGGATTTCTGGAAAGCAGGGGAAAGATGGCTGAATTTCTCTAAGTAAGAGAGAGTGGTTCGTTTGGGGAGGATAATGATCAGCTAGATGGTTGAGTTAGGGTCCCATAGGTTCAAACCATGGTTAATTTGGTCAAGTGTGATAAGAGATATGACTATTTTGGTGAAATGTGGCAGTTTTGTCGCCGTGTGGGTTTTTCGGTTGGATTTCGAAGGTTCAAATGATTCTGGAAAAATATAAGGCTAAATTTACTAAACTCGAATTTTCGTTACGAGTTCAGCGAAGTTGACGAAACTCGAATCCGAGTTTCCTAGCTCAAGATATTAAATTCGGAACCAAGGGTACGCTAAGTGCTCATTAGCCCCCGGTTTGGTTCCACGATTCAAATTAAATTCGTTAACATGTCAAATGAATTCGAAAACATAAACCAAGCATATAGACATGTTCATAACACACATATTTACACCATATTACAATTGCACGATATTTTGATATCATTTCATATAAGAACGATGCACAATTTAACGACCATGCACATTTCATAGAATTCATGCATTATAAAATTAACCAAATAAATTAAATTAAATTCAAACATATATTGAGGTCAACGATTAATTGAATAAATTAATTAATATGATTAAGCATGATTAATTAACATAACACTTAATTAACATTAATTATTAAATTAACAATAATTAACGAAATATAAATATATATATATATATTTATATATATATATTTAAAATACAAATTATTTTAAAAACATTGAATTAAAATAAATTATAATAAAATAAAATAATTACAATTTATAATAAAATTAAATATAAAACACGTAAAGACAATTATTTTGCGCAAATTTGTAAACACATACGTCATACCTTTACGTCCGAAAAGTCGGGGCGTCACAAGTTGAGGCTTTGAAATGATTAAACGAGTTAATCGAGCCAAGAGGGTTCCACACGTGTGAATCACACGTGTGGGTCACGTGAGTGGCACGTGTCCTTGGGACACGTGCATATATATTTATATATGTGATTAAATAATTAATGTGTTAATTATTTAATAGACTTTGGTTTAATTTTGAATTAAAATGAAAGTCTTATTTTGGAGAAAATAATCTATTTAATTAATTATGAATTAATTAATTAGATAAATAAGTTATTTATTTATTAATAAATAAAGTACAAAATTATCCAAAAGGGGTTTGGATATTTTAGCTCTCTTAAAAGTTGATTTGAATGAGAATTCAAAAGTCAAAGTTTGGAATTACTTGACGATCAAGTAAGAAGAGAGAGGGACCAAATCCTTAGTCCAATAGGACTAAGTTTCGGCATCCCCCTCTTCCTATACATAGTGGAGCTCGAGCTCCCCTTAGGGCTAATTGAGAATTATTTTGGTTCATGTGTTGAACACCATCCTTTATCCAAGATAAAATAAACCCTAGCTTAAGCCTAAACACTAACTAGAGAACTAGCATCCTTACTAGTTAGATCGTAGTCAAGTTGGTGGACTATCTCTAGAGAGCTTCAAGTTAGAAGTTTTTAAAGATTCGAGCTTTACCAAGGAGAGGGGATCAAGCCGCGAGAAGAGCGTTCTTGGGTGGCTTGAAACGCTTCAAGAAAGATTATTGAAAAGTAAGTTTCTGATCTCTACGAATTCGGATTCACGATTGTGAGTTTCGATCCTTTTTGTTGGAAAATTTTAAATTTTCGCTGCTTTCTGATTCCGTTTTTCCAACAGGCAGGGTGGCGCCACCCTGACCATCGGCATACAGTATGGGTCGTGAGTTTCTTGACGCACATGCCCGAGGACTCCTTCCCCCACCAATCCTCCTAGTGGGTTCGGGTTTGATCCTTAAGTTGGAGACCAAACTAGGGATTACCCGACGGCCCACACCGTCCCGGGTCTCCTTCACACAAATCTCGGGGGCCCGTTCATAATTCATAATTCATAAGTTATAGTTTCATCATAGTTTCATAACATAACTCACGTTTTCAAAACATACTCACACCAACCCTTTTTTAAAACAAACAAAACGAAAATAAGTCTTACATATACATAAAAGCGTTTTCAAATATTTCATAACAAAAGGGCCAAAAACCCACAAAATACGTATCAAACACATATCTAATACTTATACATATACATATGTCGCATGTGGGCTTAAATCACATCAAGGGTTGTGGGTCGTACTAACTAAAAGAAAGAAACCTCACCTTGTCGACAACACCGAACGAAAGGAACTGCCTCCTCAACAACCAAACGGACCTAAGAATAAAATAAACAACAACCAATGAACTTAGACTCAAAATGAACCAATTAGATGCTCGGCAAATGTATATGAATGCAAATGATGCATAAAGAATGCAATGATATTCCATTTAGGTCATCAAATGTCATATTAAATCATACCGGATCATAAGTTACATATTTCACGTTAAACATGTAACGCCCCTGAGCGGAGGGCGCCACATCCCCCGCACCATAGCCCAACACGTGAAACGAAATGGGGACTCCGCTCACGCATCGAACCATGGCGAACGGGTGACACACAAAACTCACCCCTAGGCTAAGCGGTCTAGACCCTGAACAGAGTGCGCAAGAAAATCGAGAGCAAAAGCGGAAGCAACAGGATCGCATAACATAACAAAATACATGCATCCAACCAAAAGCACAAAATACAATTATTACATGCCTTGCCCACCCCGGGCCAAATTAAAACATACATAAGTTCATAATTCAAAATGCAAAGCTTAGCTTATACATATTTATACATAGTACCAAGTATACATAGTACCAGAGCAGGAAATTAAAGATGCATATGTAAAGACTCTTCTACAACTCGAACGACTCCAAAAGAAAAAGATCGCCGCCTAGCTCAAACTCCCCAACCGGGCACCTGCAAACTCAAGAACAAATGGGGAAAAACAAACAATGAAGAGGGGTCAGTCCTAAAGACTGGTGAGGGGGCTAACACACGCACACGTACATATAAGTAGAGCATAGCATAGCGAAGAGTGTTCATGAACCGCCGTTGGTTTTTGCATTCCAAATCATTTAAACCCACGATACTACATATATAAAGAAAGATTTAGGGCCGAAGGCCAAAATCCACCAAGTTTTAGAAATTAGAAATCCAATCCCGTTTCACAAACCATAAACGGAAGTGAAAACTTAAACAAAATGACTCGGCGAGAATGAGTCCTAACCCACTTACTCCATAGCAAAGCAAAGCGAAGTCAAAGCGAAAAGTATAAACCAATCCACCCTTTCTCCGATTGGGGAAGAGAGCGGCCACTCTCTACCTCCGCACTTACCTTATAGTCAGCGCGCTTTATACGTCAGGGCAGTGAGTTTCATGACACTCACGCCCAAGGACTCCGTCCCACACCTCCCTCCGAGTGGGTTTCGGGTTGATCCTATAAAGTGGAGAAGTGTCCTGGGGTTGCAACCGGCCACCCCAGTGGTCGTCCCAGGTCTCCCGAACCACACAACTCCCCGCCCAAACTTACACTTACACTTATCACAAAACTTATCTCGCCAAAACATAACACGCACACACACTAACCCATTTTCAAAACAAACAAACGAAAATATAGCTTACTTATACATAAAAGCAGTTTTCAAACGTCTTGCAACAAAAGGGACCAATTCCCACAAAATACATATCATGCACATATGTATATACATATATACGTATAAGTCACATGCGGGCATAAACACATTTAGGGTTGTAGGTCATATTAGCTAAAAGGAAAGAAAACCCCACCTTGCCGACCAACCGAACAAAAGGGACCACCTCTTCAACCTCGAGATAAACATAAGAACAAAAGCAAAGAGCAAAGGACTAGCTTAGACCTAATATGAACCAATTAGACGCTCGGCGTATGCATATGAATTCATATGATGCATAAGGATTGCAAATGAGTTAACACTTAGGTCACATTAATCCATATCGAATCATATCAAAGCATAGGTCGCATATTCCATGTTAAACAAACTCATGAACTTCATATAATCCATATAACATATCAAATATCAAGCTAGGAGTGCATACATCTCATATAAGAGCAAAGGAATTACAAGTAAGGTAAAACATAGAAGGTAGGAAGTCATAGTCGCACGTAAGGAAACACTTAGATCACATAAAACACATTTCACGTCAAACGAATCCATAAACGTAATGCAATACACACGACACTCATAACACATTATTCAATCATGAAACATATTAAAATCAAGCAATGGCAAGTTATAGCATAGCACATTACACATATAAAGAAGTACATAGCACATTAGGGTCAAGAACGGGGAGGGAATCGAACAAAACAAGCAAGAAAACAAGTTCGGGGCCGAAATATTTCTGCACCCAGATCCAGGGCCGTGGATTTTTAACAAAGATGGGATCCACGGCCGTGGATCCCAGTCTAGAAAGTTTCCCAAATCCGCCATCAAATCCACGGCCCTGGATTTGTTTTAGTGAAAAAATCCACGGCCGTGGGTTTGCTCCAGCCCAGAAAAATTCGAGATTTTGGCATCTAAAACAACAAGAAACCAATCCAAATCCAAGGCAACACAAAATACAAAAGTTATGCAACATATATTCAAGAATTCATGTCCTAGATCATGCAAAAACCGAGCTAAAGTGAAGGAAAGAGGAGGAGATGCATCAACCATCAAGCAAACCAAGTTCATAGAAGTTATATAGAATATCTCAGGGTCATACAACATGCTTTATATCAAAAGATTTCACAAGGATTCAAGCAAAATTCATGAAAAAGCATCAAACCCACACTATCAATGCTATAAGCTATAACTCATGCAAACATCGATAGATTCTTGCAAAATGAAAGGTAAAAGAACCGCAAAGACATGGAGAGATCAAATATGGACTTACCTCTTGAATTGGAGAAGATTTGATGGAGCTTGAGTTGAATTCTTGAAGAAGATGAATAGTGAAACCCCTTTCTTCTCTTCTTCTCTTCTTTCTTTACAAAATTTGGCAAATATCACTTATGGGGGAGGGGGTTCGAACTCAGCTGAAAAGGGAGAGAGAGAGAGAGAGAGCTTAACTCATGTCATTTAGTCATGGTTTAAGTTTGGTTAAGGTTAAAATGGGTCCCACAAGTGCAAGACTAGTCAAAGGGGTCACTTTGGTGCAAGCTGCTCATTCCGGGTGAAAAACGAAGGATCAAATGGGCTTAGAAAAATATGAATCTTGATTCCTTGGCTTTATTTCTTCGTTACGAGTCCAACGCATCTTTCGGAACACAAGGTGCGCTAAAGCTCGTTAGGCCCTTATGTCCCTAACACATAAAATCGTTCTAGAACCGTATCAAACAACTCAAAAACAAGTAACGAGGACGTAAGCAAGTTCATATAACACGTAATTCATGCAAGGCACGTAGTTACAAAAATTAGAAACGAAAACGAACACAAACGGAGCAAGAACGAAGCAAAGAGGCAAGTACGAGCAAATAAGTCACATACGGTTTAATTAAAGGTCACGTAATTCAAATAAATCACATAAGGAATATAATAAACATACAATGCACGTAATTAAATAATTAAAAAACCACATAACTCTCTCGTGAAGGCGTACCTGGAATGGCCGGACGAGCGGGAGTTACCACCTCCCCTCCTTCAAAAGGACCTGTCCTCAGGTCCTAGTCGAGATCTAGAGGACTCTCGAACGAACTCAACTCCACGCTTCCGCTGCGCTACTCTGATCCAAGAGTTGTAGTCTCCTCAGGACATCACTTCCTCAATTAGATATGAGGAAGACTTCTCATATCCCGGTAGCTCGGTGGCACTTGCCAACTCTGAGTAAGTCTCCTTAAGAGCAAACTCTATGTCCGGTTTGCTCCCACTTCCAAATAGAATTCGAAAGTAGTTGGAGAATCCCACCGGAATGGTTCACGATCTTCTATCGATAGCACTTTAGACATTGCTACACCAAGTCTACAATGTTTCTTCTTATGCCAACACCATTACCGGCTCTTCGAGTCTCGAACCATGAGTGGAATTAGTCTCGTGACTAAGCATTTCTTGAGACATAGGCTCTAACTTTCCGTTAGCCACGCACAACCGAAGTCTCCCTTAGTACCTCGATTGTAACGAAGAAGTTTGAGTATCCTCATGTAATCAAGGTAACTCTCTTCAAAAGCCTTATCCACTCGAACCATGCCTCTTCCTTGTCCTTCATGTCACAGGACGACACTGGTGTAATGAAGAACCCCTTGTACAATCCCGATAACACTAGAGACTTATTCTCTGAGGCAAATCTCGGTTCTTCTACCAAACACGTAGTCGACAATACCCTTGTTGAAACCACACTCAGCAAAGACCACGGAACGCTGAAGAAGGACGAATGACTCCTCAGAGCAAGCAAGAAGGGTATTTATCTTCCACAGTTAACCTGTGCAGCTCACGGTAATATATACTCATCCTAAATCCCGTCTTCTTCTTAGATGGGACCAAGGTACTCCACAAAGAAGTACCTAAATGGATGATATTACCTTCTAAGAGCTCGTCAACTACGACTTAACTCCAACAACCACGCTAGAGCCCATCTGAACGGCAACTCCAAACACGAACCAATTTCGGGATAAAGATCACAACAACCTCGATTGCCTTATCGGGTGGAAACAAATTCCAACTTTCAAAGAAACATCAACGGTGTCTTACTTCGATCTTTATCTCCTTAAGCTTGGCTCGACCTCTCGGTTAATGCAAAGGAAAGCCACAAAGCTTATTGCACCGTCCCGGAATAATCAACAACTCCCACGAAAGATATAAACGGGTTAGCCTTCCATCTATTACCCGAAAATATTGTTGAGCCCTAAAAAGGACCTCCAAAAGCACCCACCTATGCCTACGATGACACCGTCACCTTAACACGAACTAGGCGCCTTCAAGAATAACCGTCGGGCAAGCTCGGCCCTCACAACTCATCAAACACTCGACACTCTCCTCACGAAACTCTCTCCAAGAAGAGAGTCAACACAAAAGGAAAAAAGAAAAAGGAAACCACAAGTAAGCAAGCAACAATAAGGATACATAAGCACCGAAAAACAATAAGAAAAGAAAAGTAACTCGAATTGAAATAAAATACATGTATGTAGTGCCATGAATGCTTAGTGTACCTTTCACCATGGTAAAAATGTTGATCTCGACATCAAGCTCCTTACTTCCACTTGCATCAACCCGGACTTGTCTTGGAGTCTTGGAATCAAGTCTCTTTGTAGTCCTTGGATTCTTGTTCTTCCGATTACCACTCACCATATGCCTCGGTTCCCCACACTTGTAGTACCTCTTAAGCTTCTTCTGGCAAACTTCTTCTATATGGTTGGCCTTGACAAAAGGAACATTGAATCGGTTCCATTGGAAGAGGTATCGAATCCATCTTCATGAGTTAAAGTCCCTTTTTCTTCTTAATGTCGGTGACTTCTTGAAATCCTTGGGATTTCTCTCAAAACTTCGGTCTCTTGCTTGAGCTCGAACTTGATTCTTGATCTTGTCCCACATAACTAGTGTGAGACACCATCTTTTCCTTATCCATTGCCTCTTGCTCCGTTCTTCTAACTTCCTCGGACCAATCATGCATCGGTGAGATTTGGAGAGCTTGTTGAATCTCATCCCTTCGCTCTTGTATATAGGTCCGAACTTTAGGGCATTCTTGGTTAGCTCCCGAACCTTCTAGCCCCATTATAAGCTCATCCATCCTCTTCATTTCTTGTTCAAGGTTTAAGAATTCTTGAAGTTTTGTAACCATTTCCTTTGGACGAATGTACTTGTAACAAAATTCTTGGATGAATTTCTTCCACGTGAGCTCTTCTCCGGACTCCTTTAACCTCGATCTTACTTCCTTGAGCCATTTTGAAACTTCACTTTGGAGTAGACGGGAAATGCACTTGACTTTCTTTTGTGAAGTCCCCGGATAATTCTCCCAAGTCCATAGCATTGTGGAGAGCCACTCTGGCTTCAGTAGCATCACCTCCAAACCACTTCGACGGATTAAAGTCATCGAACTCCTTGTAGATTGAAGACACTAGTTCACCTTGTTTCCTTATTGACAGAGTATGTATATGTGGGGATACCATCCTAAAATAAGAAAATGATTCCAAAATATCGATGCATGCAGGGTTTAGTACGTGTTCATGTGAGCAATTACTACAAATAATTCAAGTAATTAACATAATATATGAGAATGAATGCAAATAATCACATAATCCTAAGCCGAATGACCTAGATAGAGTTAACACGATGCCAGAGCTCCGGTTTTGTAACCAAGAGCTCTGATACCACGCAAGGATGTAACGCCCCGGAGCGGAGGGCGCCACATCCCCTGCACCATAGCCCAACACGTGAAACGAAATGGGGACTCCGCTCACGCATCGAACCATGGCGAACGGGTGACACACAAAACTCACCCCTAGGCTAGGCGATCTAGACCCTGAACAAAGTGCGCAAGAAAATCAAGAGCAAAAGCGGAAGCAACAAGATCACATAAAATAACAAAATACATGCATCCAACCAAAAGCACAAAATACAATTATTACATGCCTTGCCCACCCTGGGCCAAATTAAAACATACATAAGTTCATAATTCAAAATTCAAAGCTTAGCTTATACATATTTATACATAGTACCAAGTATACATGGTACCAGAGCGGGAAATTAAAGATGCATATGCAAAGACTCTTCTACAACTCGAACGACTCCAAAAGAAAAAGACCGCCGCCTAGCTCAAACTCCCCAACCGGGCACCTACAAACTCAAGACAAAAAGGGGGAAAAACAAACAATGAAGAGGGGTCAGTCCTAAAGACTGGTGAGGGGGCTAACACACGCACACGTACATATAAGTAGAGCATAGCATAGCGAAGAGTGTTCATGAACCGCCGTTGGTTTTTGCATTCCAAATCATTTAAACCCACGATACTACATATATAAAGAAAGATTTAGGGCCGAAGGCCAAAATCCACCAAGTTTTAGAAATTAGAAATCCAATCCCGTTTCACAAACCATAAACGGAAGTGAAAACTTAAACAAAATGACTCAGTGAGAACGAGTCCTAACCCACTTACTCCATAGCAAAGCAAAGCGAAGTCAAAGAAAAAAGCATAAACCAATCCAACCTTTCTCCGGTTGGGGAAGAGAGCGGCCGCTCTCTACCCCTGTACTTACCTTATAGTCAGCGCGCTTTATACGTCAGGGCAGTGAGTTTCATGACACTCACGCCCAAGGACTCCGTCCCCCACCTCCCTCCGAGTGGGTTTCGGGTTCATCCTATAAAGTGGAGAAGTGTCCTGGGGTTGCAACCGGCAACCCCAATGGTCGTCCCAGGTCTCCCGAACCACACAACTCCCCGCCCAAACTTACACTTACACTTATCACAAAACTTATCTCGCCAAAACGTAACACGCACACACACTAACCCATTTTCAAAACAAACAAACGAAAATATAGCTTACTTATACATAAAAGCAGTTTTCAAACGTCTTGCAACAAAAGGGACCAATTCCCACAAAATACATATCATGCACATATGTATATACATATATACGTATAAGTCACATGCGGGCATAAACACATTTAGGGTTGTAGGTCATATTAGCTAAAAGGAAAGAAAACCCCACCTTGCCGACCAACCGAATAAAAGGGACCACCTCTTCAACCTCGAGACAAACGTAAGAACAAAAGCAAAGAGCAAAGGACTAGCTTAGACTCAATATGAACCAATTAGACACTCGGCGTATGCATATGAATTCAAATGATGCATAAGGATTGCAAATGAGTTAACACTTAGGTCACATTAATCCATATCGAATCATATCAAAGCATAGGTCGCATATTCCATGTTAAACAAACTCATGAACTTCATATAATCCATATAACATATCAAATATCAAGCTAGGAGTGAATACATCTCATATAAGAGCAAAGGAATTACAAGTAAGGCAAAACATAGAAGGTAGAAAGTCATAGTCGCACGTAAGGAAGCACTTAGATCACATAAAACACATTTCATGTCAAACGAATCCATAAATGTAATGTAATACACACGACACTCATAACACATTATTCAATCATGAAACATATTAAAATCAAGCAGTGGCAAGTTATAGCATAGCACATTACACATATAAAGAAGTACATAGCACATTACGGTCAAGAACGGGGAGGGAATCGAACAAAACAAGCAAGAAAACAAGTTCAGGGCCAAAATATTTCTGCACCCAGATCCAGGGCCGTGGATTTTTAACAAAGATGGGATCCACGGCCGTGGATCCCAGTCCAGAAAGTTTCGCAAATCTTCCATCAAATCCACGGCCCTGGATATGTTTTAGTGCAAAAATCCACGGCCGTGGGTTTGCTCCAGCCCAGAAAAATTCGAGATTTTGGCCCCTAAAATAACAAGAAACCAATACAAACCTAAGGCAACACATAATACAAAAGTTATGCAACATATGTTCAAGAATTCATGCCCTAGATCATGCAAAAACCTAGTTAAAGTGAAGGAAAGAGGAGGAGATGCAGCACCACATTCATGCTCTAGCAAATTCATCAATGGTATCACCATGAATCCTCAACCATCAAGCAAACCAAGTTCATAGAAGTCATATAGGATATCTTAGGGTCATACAACATGCTTTATATCAAAAGATTTCACAAGGATTCAAGCAAAATTCATGAAAAAGCATCAAACCCACACTATTCATGCTATAAGTCATAACTCATGCAAACATGGATGGATTCTTGCAAAGTGAAAGGTAAAAGAACCACAAAGACATCTAGAGATCAAATATGGACTTACCTCTTGAATTAGAGAAGATTTGATGGAGCTTGAGTTGAATTCTTGAAGAAGATGAATAGTGAAACCCCTTTCTTCTCTTCTTCTCTTCTTTTTTCACGAAATTGGGCAAATATCTCTTATGGGGGGAGGGGGTTCGAACTCAGCTGAAAAGGGAGAGAGAGAGCTTAACTCATGTCATTTAGTCATGGTTTAAGTTTGGTTAAGGTTAAAATGGGTCCTACAAGTGCAAGACTAGTCAAAGGGGTCACTTTGGTGCAAGCTGCTCATTCCGTGTGAAAAATGGAGGATCAAATGGGCTTAGAAAAATATGAATCTTGATTCCTTGGCTTTATTTCTTCGTTACGAGTCCAATGCATCTTTCGGAATTCGAATCCGAATTTCATGAGCTCAAGTTATGCCTTCCGGAACACAAGGTGCGCTAAAGCTCGTTAGGCCCTTATGTCCCTAACACATAAAACGGTTCCAAAACCGTATCAAACAACTCAAAAACAAGTAACGAGGACGTAAGCAAGTTCATATAACACATAATTTATGCAAGGCACGTAGTCACAAAAATCAGAAACGAAAACGAACACAAACGGAGCAAGAACAAAGCAAAGAGGCAAGTACGAGCAAATAAGTCACATACGGTTTAATTAAAGGTCACGTAATTCAAATAAATCACATAAGGAATATAATAAACATACAATGGACGTAATTAAATAATTAAAAATGCACATAACTCTCTTGTGAAGGCGTGCCTGGAATGGCCGGACGAGCGGGATGTTACAACACAAATTCATAAATTTTATATAATACTCATAAGACATTATATAATATGTTAGAAATACATACACTTCATAAAAAGAACAAAGAAGGATCATGCAAGGCGAACAAACAAGGTATGAAGTCATATAGGCACGTTGAAGCATATAAGATGCATAAAAGGTCATATATTGCATATACGAGCATCGAATTTAAATAATAAATTCATAATACCACACATAACACATAATATAACACGTTAATATTGCATGCATACAAGAAAAGAAACAAGGAAACATCAAACGAATCAAAGAAGGGTCACATTAATTTATAAAATTAAAATAAGGCTTCTAACAAATATCATTTATTTAAATGAAATTCATAAAATTAAATTAAACTTATAAAATATATATATATATATACATATACACATGCAGCACGTACAACACACAACACATATACATGCATAACTAGAAAATCACACATGCACATAAAACTAATACTATTAGCATTTTATATATATACCTAGCAAATTCAAAATATACCAATTAAATAGCTAGCACTTTAAATATATATATATACACAATTATACATATACTTACATACCATGCATGCACACATACATACCCAATAAATCATGCATGTATCAAGATAACCACACTCACATGCAACCATTTCATGCAAACAAGTAGCAAAGGAGTTCCAGCAGCAGGCTCCCCGCCAGGGTAACGAATAAACACAAAATCTCCCTGGCCGGCGAGATTGTTACAGAAGAAAAACAACAGCAGCAGGGCTGCTACAAGGGGGAGAAGATGAGAGGAACGAACAGCAGTAACTTCAGGCCAAGATCATGCAAAAATTCAAGTCATTCCATGCACAAAACCATGCTCAAAATGCCACAAAACTGACAGCTCAAATGTAACAGGTATGCTGTCCATTTTCTAACATAAAACTCAAACAATTTGCAACAAAATGAAGGTTAAATGATATAAACTCCACGTACTTGCCGTGAAACCCTGTACCAATACTTGGAGTTCTTGATTTTCGATCGTCCACTTCAAGGTTAAAATTGAGGAGTGTGACCCGTTTGCTATAATGAGCAAGGAACCAACACTATCAGATTTGAAAAGTAATGCACCCCGTCGACTACAATGAGTCGGGAAATGACATTATCCGATGGAGGGTTTGAAACGCTAATGATGTTCAGCTAAGAACTAGAGAGTTTAACTCACTTGAATCACAATTCATTAAGAGTTGACTGAAAAAAACAAAATACAAGGCTGGAATATAAAGATGCATGCATGGGAATTCTAGGGGACAATTCAAAATTCAAAGAGACAAGCTATTCTCGTCACTTTCCTAGTAGGTTAAAAAAAATGGGCTTAACCTAATTCTAAATGCATGGAAAATAAATAAAAAGATGGCCCAAAGTATAATATAATAGTTCAAGGCCAAATTACAACAAAATTAACACAATTTGGGCTTAAAATTCGATCAGTAAGACATTGAAACAAAGTGGATTGGATCCAGCTGAATACTTGTCTTCTTGGGGTTCTTCTTGAGTTATTTGGATCAAAAGAGATTGAACTTCCTCTTGCATTCTTTTGGACCGTGACCGTGTGATAGGTCCAACATAACTTGGTTCATCTTGAGTTGTGATCATATCAACATTTGGATCAAAGTGTGGCGTTGTCTTATGATTCACATCATTAAATGTAAACAACATGATCATGGAACAGAGCTGGAGTTGTACATGAAGATTAGACCTCAAATCATGCAAGAATTCATGCAAAATGCACACGAATAGCAGCAACAACGCAGCAATGGCAAGGTTATGATAACAGCTAATTTTTATGCTCAAAACCTTCATGTATGCAGCTGAAAAATGTATGAAAACAGAGCAACAACTTCATATAACAAGGCCCACGAAATCTGATCATTTTCCATGCATTTCATGCACCAAAACTCATGTGAAAACTCAATAAAACAGCAGCATATTGATAGGAACTTAGGGCTATGACAACAGTTCGGTTTTGAGCCCAAAACTTCCATTTTTCATTCATTAACTCAAGTTCATCAATGGTAGAAATTAATACACGTAACCACCATGTATTTAATGCAAAGAAACAAGATATAGAGACATAAATGAACTCATTCTCTAGCTTAGAAATGAAGATAAACACATAAGAGCATGTATTCAAAATTTAAAGGAAAACCTAACTATTCATTCCTCTCTTCAATCATACATAAAACCTCAAGTATAAGACACAAAATGGAGCATATATTGAAGCACAAATCATGAGGATTCCGGATCTTACCTCAGATTGTTGAAGATCGAAGAAACCGAGAAGATCTTGAGCAAAAATAGAGGTTGAAGATGATGAATAGTGAGAATTCTCTTCCTTTCTCTTGTGGCTGCTGATCTCGTGTGAGGAAGAAATTGGAGAGATATATGGCTGAAAATGGCTTAATGTTCAAGGAAATGATGAAGGATGGGTCCCCTAGCTCAAATAGATAGGTCATAGGGGTGTTCTAGGATACGAATGGCTGAAAATTGCTTCGTCGAGGGGTCAAAACGGCATCGAAAAATTACGAAACTTGTTCCATTGTGTCCAAATCGTCGAAAGAAGTCAAATGCCGAAGACGGAACTAGAATCCGAGTGCCGTAGCTCAAGATATGAATTAAAATGTACACAAGTGTACTAAAATGACTCATTTTCCAAATGAGTCCAAAACTTCCAAAAAGTTGCAATTAAGTCCATGAACAAGTTTTCAATTAAGTCCACATTTTATAAAATTATACAATTACATCCTTAAATTACGTATATCACACAATTCATGAAATTACCATGCTCGAGACTAAAATACATGTCATGAAAATTCAATTATTACAAGATTTCAATTAATTTAACTCTTAGGCACATTTTGGCATTTAAATCAAATAATTCAAGTAGTTTCATATAATTACATAGTCATTAAAATAACACACAAATGTATAATTAAATAATTTTAAAAAAACACAAATAACACTCTTGTTAACGTACCTGTACGGCCGGACGAGCGGGACGTTACAGGTGCGTTCAAAATTTCACAAGCGTTCTTCCTCCAAAGAAGAAGTCTCCCCACCACCGCGGTCACCCTCGACGACTTGCTTGCCTTTACCAATTATTGGAATGGCGCCGGGCATCGTCTTCCTCTTTAGGTAAGGCTGAACCTGGCCCCCTTGGGGCTCTCTTATTGCCATGCTCATGCGCGGTCTCTGTTGGTTGACTTGAGTAGTTCTGGGGGGCCTATCTCCGCCCCTTTGGTTTGCAGTGTCCCCTTATCTCGAGATGATACGTGAATCCGGGGTGATCGTACGATTATCCCCTCGGCCACGGCCAGAAGTGCTGGACCTTGCCCCTTGATGGCCCCCATGGCCATCTCCTCTTCCGGCTCCTCACCTCTGATTCTGCCCTTGTTGATTCTGGGGTTGCTGTTGCGAGTTGCGGGCGTTCAAGAGGTTGGCCACGTTCCTCATTCCTCCTCTCCTCGCCATTAGTATGCTAGCACCTGAAATAAGAAGAACGAGGGTCAATTCTTCCTTGCAAGAATTCAACAAGATTGTAGCACCCGAAGGGCAAAGATGCCACATCCCCGCACTATAGCTCAATCCACATATGAGATGGACAACCCATACATGAACTAAACTATAGCAAGCGGGAGACAATAAAAATAAATGACAACTCGCTAGGCGGGACTAACCCCAAACCACATAATTAATTCATCATGCGTCAAAATAAAGCGGAAGCATAATATGTTCAATATCAATTCAAACCACGAAAGCATGCTATTTTCACTATCAATACATTATCATCTCTAAAATACATAATATCTAACAATAACAATAAATCATATGCAACAATAAATAAATGAACCGTGCATGACTCGACTACCAAGACTGGACTTGACTCGACTCCCGCCTAGCATGTACCTGCGCAAACTGAAAGGTGGAGGCATCAGTCTATGAAGACTGAGTGAGGGGTATAAATAAATATTAGCGCACATGTAACGCCCCAACTTTTCGTATTTTAATATGACGTATGTGTCTACTAATTTGCGTGAATTGATTGGCTATAAGTGTTTTCTATATTTAAATTTCTTTATTTAAATGTTAAATATGCGATTAATTGAAATATATGCAACAATTGAATTGGAATTAATATGAATAACTTGTGTGTTCCCTAATTGTACGTTTAAATTATATAATTGTATAACTAATCGTTTTGATAATTCTTAGTGTAATTTTAATTAATTTTCTATAATATATATATTTCGTTATATTTTATTAAATAGTTAAAATTGGATTCTTAAATTTTATTTGAATTTTGAAATCATATGAATTCTTGGTCAATTTGCATTTACGTGACAAGTTGCGCGCCGTTACTATATGAAATGAATTCGGAATTTTGTGGAAATTTAATATGTTGTAGATACGTGTGTCATGAATGTGTATGTGACGCCCCGTTCATCTAAAGGTTTAGGTTAACAAGTGTTAGGGTCGTGGGAAGTTCAAACGAAGAATCCGATAGAATGAATGTAACCCTAGCAAGCTTGTTTCGGGATAACTACGTCAATAGATTGCTTTGAAGTTCCTTTGAATTAACCTAAGTTCGGGATGAGCTATGCGAGATCCGTCTTTGCCATTTAATTTATTTTGATGTCTTGAGATAAATGACGTTAATTTCATAATTTTCGGAAACCGTTTGCTTACCCGACGCCCTAAAACCGGTCCACTTCGACCGGTTATCTCTTGGAGTTGAGCCTAGACCATTCACCTACTTGCTTCCACTTTTCCCTTCACGTTTAAGCAATGAGAGCAGACCTTAATTTCAGCCTCATCACCTACTTGCTTGCATTTTTCCCCACGTTTGAGCAAGTGGCAGCAGCTCCTCACTTCAAATGCATCATCACCTCCTTGCTTCCTTTCCTTCTCACCCTTCTCACGTTAAACCAAAAGAGCAGCAGCCATTCTACACTTAATTCTCTTCTTTTCTCCTCACGTTAAAGGGAGCAACAGCAGCACAACACCAATTTTTTCCCTTTTCTTCCTTCACGTACAACCCTTTCTTTCTTGCAAAAGGTAAAGACTTCATTATAGACAAGGGAAGAAGCAATCCTCCATCTCCTTCCATCTTCGGATTTCAGTCAAGGAAGGTAATAAATAGGTCCCTCATCATCTTTATCCTTCCATTTCAGCAAAGTTCAGCTTCTAAGTTGTGGCCATGGAGTTATGAGTTCAGCTATGAGTAGGAATTTGTTAGAAATTTGAAGCTCTTGCATGTTTGCTGAAAGTTGATGACCTTTAAGTGATTTTACATTGTACAAACTGCAAGTACTTGCATAAACTGAAGTTTATTTGCAGCATGTTACCTTACATGAAATTATAGATTCTTTATGTATGATTTATGGACCTGATATTCAAGTTTTGAGGCCTGGAACAAGTAGGAACCGAAACCACAAGTGAATCCCCTGTTCTGCCCTGTTTCATAGTTTCTGCAGTGACTTTCTCGCATCTGTTACCCAAGCAAAACATCTTAGAATTGCCTGAATTTGTAACCACTGAAACTTCGTTGAGTCTAGGACACTCTCCTTTTTACGGCTTGTCAAAATTCATTCTGGAGAGTGAGATATGCCCAATACAAAATGGTGTCGCCAGTCTGCCGAAATCCTGCGTTCAGCCAACTTTAAACAATAAACTGTTTTGATTCGCTTGGAATAAAAAATTGAGCCATATATTTTCAGAAAGATGTGTGTGTCTAGTTTCATTTCCAAAAAACGAAACTGAATTTGGACTTCTAAATTTTAAGATATTCTGATTTTCCTACAGCCTGGTCATTTTCAGAAAACTGCCAGCTTTTACTAGAATTGCAACCGAAGCCTCGTTTGAGCTTCTCTTCCGTTTCTTTCGTGATTTTTCCATACCGAACTTGTTCCTAACATGTTAAATTATGTAATTATGAACTGTTCAGATTATGGTGCTATGATACGAGGAGAAAATATGCTCCGTGATTTGCTTCCTCGTAGCCCGGCATGCCTAAATGAAACCCTTGCTCAAGTGCAGTTCAATTCTTGCATTCCATTGCATTCATTTTTCACTGCCGTGCGTCTAAGTGGTTCATGATCGAGTCTTTGTCATGTTTTGCTCTTTGTTTGTTCAGAGGTGTTCCCAGGAGAGTTCGAAACGGAGGGTTAGTCTCATTTCCGTGCCCGGTGTCGTTCTTTGGAACTCTTTTGTCAAAGGTGAGGTTAGGTGTGTTTTAGTTATGCCCTAATACCCTTATATGATTGTTTCCGGCCTGAATAGCTATGTATTAAGGTTATATATGTACGTATACTTCTGATATTTGCACTCTTGAAGGTTTTATTTGATACGTGTATAATTTTGGGCCTAGGTATGCCTTGATCTTGAGAAGTGGTAACTCTTGAAAGTGATAAAATGTGATATCTGTACTATTGCGAGATAAGCCATTGAAAGATATGGCAAGTGCGTTCCTGATACTTGTGTATAATTCGTGCATTGGGCCCGGAGGCTATGGGTAAGGGAGCCTGGAACGGTATTGGGCCGTCAGGACCGTGCCCTGTGCTTAGTCTTCATTTGAGATTACTTGCTTGTTTCCAGGAGGTTTGGTACATGTCAGTTATCTTGAGCCGGTGGTAACCCCATCGAAGGAGCGGGTAGGAGTCATGAGCCCCCGTCTCGATGTGTATACGTGTTTCTGAAAGGATTGGGGTGCACTCCCTTCCTTTCCATGGCGTGATGGTGGGATTGTGTTTTGATTTCTGTTTTTTCCTGTATTTTTGAGGCGTGTTGACGGATGTGGTTTGAAAGCTCGTACTCGCCGAGCTCTGTTCTATTTTGAGTTGTGAAACAAGGATGGAATGAATAGGATTTTAATTTCTTTTGTATACGTATGTATCTTTTGGCTTTTAGAAAATGTTTTGGTATGCAAAAACCATCCTTGGGTTCATGAACATTCGAATTTTGGTACGTGCTCTGCTCTGTTATATCTATAGCGTGCGTGGGTTAACCCCTCACTCAGTCGTGGACTGATTCCTTGCTTTTCCATCTTTTAGTTTCGCAGGTACAGGTATGCTTTGGTCGAGCTAGGCGGAGCATTGAGTAGTTCATGTTCGTCTAAGTCGAGTCTTTGGGTTGCACTTGCATACACTCTACATTTTGTTCATGTACATATTGTGGCCTTACCAGCATAGATGTTAAGTTTTAAATTGCCACTGTCGGGCTGGAACTTTTGAAATAAACTTGGTATATGTTGGATATTTGCTCAGTTATAACCTGTGATGGGCTCGTGTGTGTAAATCGTTTTGAAATATTACGCTTCCGCATGTGTTTGTAATTTGATACTTGAATGTACATTTCGTAAGGGTTAGAATCCGCCTAGCTTAGGAGTGTTTGTCTGTCTCCCGTTCGCTTTGACTTATGCATGTATACGGATTTCCCATTTCGTATATGTGTCGGGTCAGAGTGCGGGGGATGTGGTGACCCTACGCTCCGGGGTGCTACAGTGTAGGTATGCTCGTTTTACTTTTTTGGATTCGTTTGATTTCGTTTTAAATTTATTTGGTATGTTTGGAACCAAACCGGGGGCTAACGGGCACTTAGCGCACCCTTGGTTCCGTATGTGATATCTTGAGCTAGGGACCTCGGAATCGAGTTCCGTCAACTCCGTTGAACTCATAATGAAAATTTGGGTTCAATAAACTTAACCTCATATTTTTATAAGATCATTTGAACCCCCGAAATTCAACCGAAAACCGAAACGGATGCAATTTGCCACCCTTTACTAAGAATGCCATATCTCCTTCAAACCTTGACCAAATTAACCATGGTTGGAGGCTATGGAACCCTAGTTAAGCCCAATATCTGACCCTTATCCCCCTCAACCGAACCAACCCTCACAAACAAGAGAAATATCAGCCCCAAGTCCCTGCTCCAGTTTCATCCCGTTACCATGCCCAACCTTGGAGATTCAAGCTCAAATCTCTTTTATCTTTCATCCAATTCACAAGGTGAGTTTAGGGTTATGTTATACATTCAATATGAGTCATTTTGATCCATTCATCTCCAATTTTGAGCATGATTTCATGGGTTTATGGCTGATATGGAGAACAAGTTAGGTTTTGATGAAATGTGTTGATCTCTCTCAATCCTTGATGATTTAGGTTGATTCCAAGCATGAATATGATTGTTTTAACTTCCTCTTTATATTCATGATCATGTATTTTATGATGGTTAAGTGTTTCATGAGTTCCCATGAATGGAGTTTTGAAGAAAAGTCATGAAATGATCATCCATTCCTTCATCTCACGTTTCAACACTTGGAGAGCATGTTTGCATGATGTTTTGGAGTTGTTTCATTGCATATTTGAGATCATTTCATAGCTGAGCATGTTAGTAAAGTGGTGGTATGGTTCTGCTCTGTTTTCGTTCCATTTTTGCTGCTGTAACAGGTCGGTCGGGGCCGCGATCGAACCATTAAGGAAAATGGTAGCGGCCGCGACCCTCTCACGCACTTGTAGGTCTTCAGGTCGCGGGCATTTCTGGTTGCGGCCAACACCCTAATTTGGCCATGTTTCAAGTTTATGGAAAAATTGATAAAAAATCCGAATTTTGCATGGGTAGCGGCCGCTACCATTTCATGAAGGAAATGGGTCTCGTCCGCGACCCTCTCATTTTCTGCATGGAATTTCAGTTTTCAAACGTGAATGGCATGGCTTCGTTGGCTCGTTATTGGTTCAATCACTTCATTAACATGTCATATAATGTGTTATCTTATGTGTTGTGAAATTTGTTAAGTTTTCGTCGAATATTTTCTGAGTTAGGTATCAATATGTCTTTAATGCTCCTAATGTGCGCATTCATGGGTCTTTTGCTTCCAAGATGAACCCTAATTGCTTCTTATTTCTTATTTTATGACTTGTATGATATGTATACATGTTGAATAACGTGTTATGCTCGTTAATTGGAATCCTTGGATTGATTTGACTTGACATATGAATGACATGAACTTAAATGAATTTAAAGGGTACACGTATGCTTTGATGTTTCATGTTTGAACCCTAAGTGACATCTTGCTTCTTTTTTATAACTTATATGAATTGTATACATGGTATACTATGTATTATGTGTATCATTTGAATTCCTTGAATTAATTTGGTAGGATTTATGAAAGATATGAAACACATGAATATGAAACCACCATGTACTGAACGTTTAGAATGAATTACTCGATTATATGACCTCATAATATGATTCATGCTTATGCATCTCATATCATGTGCATAGCATGCCGTGTGTCTATGTGGTCTTATATTGAGCTAGTTCTCACGAGTAACCTTGTTCCTTCTCTTGTACAGTTCGTTTCCAGGGCGGAGACTTCCGATTTGAATAGGCACCCGCATTACTTATGCTTTATGTCTCGTGGTATTCCAGGTGAGGGTGTTTTTGTTTTAGCTATGTATCAAACCCTACCACCCTTATGTGACAAGCTTTGGCCAAAACCTTATGTATATATATATATATATATATATATATATATGATATTTTCAAAATAGAGTCATCGAGTAAATTATGATCGAGTAACCCCTTTTCTAATGAATTATGAAATATGTTATGTTTGTTACGAATCAAATGTTTTGGCGAGAATATGATTATGAACATGATTATGAATGCACGGGCCCAGGGACTTAGTGTAAGTGGCTATCCGGGGAGGCATGGGCCGATGGTGATCCCTTGTTAGTCCCACCACATTTACGGTGATACCGGCCCTCACTAGGAGGTTTAGCGGGGAATGGGAGCTCAGTGCCCTTGGGGAATTCATGTACCCCCATTGGCCTATGTATGGACCGGTGGTCGGGTCTTGCTAACCCGTCCACCATCCGGAGGAAGAAGGTTGGAATTATGTTATGATTATGATTATGTTATGATTGTTATGCACCGTGCGGGACGGCCGGGACACGGATTGCCCAAACGACTATGTCTTATGTTATGATATATGATTTGTGTGTATTATAATATATTGCATGATCACGTATTCAAGGTATTAATGATATTTGTCATACACGGTCGGAGTTTGGTTGGAGATAATGCACGCTCACTCGCCGAGCCTTAATGATTATGTATGATTTATGAACTTAATGAAGTTAATATGATTTAGTTGTAAAGTCCGGGCATTGCTAGTTATCCTTTAGCCCTTCTTGGGAACTAACTTTAAATAAAACTTTGCTCGGGATTTATGACTTGCATGTGCCTGTTTTTATATATATGTATCGCTCCTGCTCACTCAGTCTTCTTGAGACTGACCCTCTCCCTCCCCAACCTTTTAGTGCGCGGGTTTGGCTTTGGAGTTTCGAGCTAGGCGGAGTTGTGTTGAGTCTTTGAGTCGGTCAAGTTAAGTTAGACGAGTCTCTGCATTTGCATATGTATTTGATTTGTGTATGATTCAACTTTGTAAGATTGTGAATTTGAATCTTTATGTATTTGTTATTGAATTGCCTTGCCGGGCTTTGTTATGAATTAAAAAGAGGCCTGAGGAGCCCAAGTCTGCTTGTGTGGTTCATGCGTTTAATTTCTGCAGGCCGTGGCCAATGTATGTGTTTGGATTTTAGTTTTCCGTTGCATTATGTTTTGTTGGTTGGTTTTAATTGCAGGGTCTAAGTTCCCCCTAGCTTAGGAGGGTTGTTTTGTTTGTCTCCCGTTCGCTATGGTTTGATACGGGGGCGGACTTCCCATTTCGTTACTCGTGTTGTGCCATAGTGCGGGGGGTGTGGTGCCTCATGTGCGGGGTGCTACATCCTTAAGTGGTATCAGAGCTCGGTTGCAAAACCGGTGTTCTCGTGTCGTGTTTGAGTCAGTCTAGGTGGTACGGCTTAGGAACTACGTAACAATGTGTGCATTGCATCAATCTTGAATGTGAAATTTGGCTTTCCTTTTAATTTTGTTGAATTATCTATTGCATTATTGTATGGATCCTTGCCTTTCGTGTTGAATATGTGCCATGAGCATGAACTAATCGCATGCATATATTCTTGAAATGAGTTATGATTTCTAGGTTTTGAAGATGATATCAAACCACGGCCAAGTTCTACGATTACAGCAATTTATTATAAATTCTTTCTGAGGCACGGAAGATAGGAAGGATGCATCGGGGAGAATATAGAGAATTCGAGATGCGTGGTCTTCATAGAGGGAGTTAGAGTTAATGACTAGGAGTTGGAATGGAGGATCGTTTTGGAGATGCAAGGGTAGAAAGGCATTTGATGAGATAAGAAGTGGTTCGGGGAATGTTGTTGACTCCGAAGATTGATATGTGCAGCTCTCCAACATAAAATACGATAATCTGATTCAACGGGATCGTTCAGTCTAAGGAATGAACCTTGAAGGTATTTTGGTTCAGGGCTAGGATTATTGAAGTGATATTGATAATGAAGAAGGGTCAAGGTAAAAGGGGTCCGGTGGGAGTCGTGCACCAAGGGACATCAAGGAAGGGTTTCTGAATAAACCTATTTATTAGAACTTGAGTTATAGAAGTCAAGATCGGAAAGAGTTCGGATTCGGGTGTTCTAGATTTCGATTAAGATGGAAGACGAGTCAGGAAGGGATTGAAGAAAGGTAAGTAAGGTGATAAATACAAATTCATGGAAGGTGACAATACTAAAGACCGGATTTGAGTTCATTTCCCAAATCCAAGCTGAATTGTCGCACACGTCCCGTGTTTTCACACCTGCAAGTAAGTGTTACGTGCGCATTTACATTTAATTATATGAGTTATAATTTGAGTTATTAATTGAATTTGTTTATAATTTGAATTATTTGTCTACATTTCATATGAATTCCAATGTGAGATATGAATATATGAATGAAATTGTGGAAAGGTGAATTTTGTGAATTTGGTGGTAATTGAATGAAATTACGTGTTTCGTGTAATCCGAGGGTTTAATTGTAACTTATTTGAATGTTTTGGACTCAATTGGAAATTGAGTTTGGGCTTGATTGCCACTTTTTGAAAGTTTAGGGACCTATTTGAATAATATGCAACCCTGAACGGTTTTCACGATATCTTGAGCTCCGGACCTCGAAATCGAGATCCGTCTTCGGCGTTGAACTTGTTTCGATGATACCTATTCTTTAAACTTGACCTTATACCTTTTCGATATCATTTGAACCTTCGACAACGAACCCTTTCAATAGCCTCGACATTTATAAATTGTTTGAACCATTTTCTTAAACGAATCGGACTTGGATCGACCCGTATCCTACCCATTTTACTCTAAGTATCAGCCATTGCTTCCTCTTGCTTCCTTTTTTTTTCCATCGATCATCAGCCATCCCAAGGAGAGAAGAGAAGCTCCAAGAATTTCAATTTTTGATCAACCAAACTTTGAGCTCAAGTTTAACTTCCATCCGATCTTTTTCCAAGGTGAGTTAGGATTTATAATCTCCACCTTCTTCTCTATATTTTCATCTAAGTGAAGCATGCTAGAAGTTGGAGAATTATGTGTTTTGAATATGAGCTTGAATTGAGGGTTTGATCTTGAACATTGGATCTTCATGGTTTAATTGAGAATTGATGCATGAAAGATAATGCTTGAAGCTTCCTTATGATTTCTATATGCTTGAATTTTATGTTGGTTGGTTATTGCATGAATTGCCATTAATGGAGCTTGAAGCTCCATGCTTGAAGATCATGCATGATGATGACAATTTTTCCAACTTTGGGCATGAATTCTTGTATTTTAGCTTTATATATGAATTATATGGATTAATTTCATGTCTAAGGTGGACCTAAGAGCTTCCTTGTTGCTGCCCCTGCTTTTTCAAGCTTTTCCCTGGCGAAACAGAGCTTATGCTTTGTTTTTCCTCTCAAGACGATGAGCTGACACGGCTGTGTCAGCTTTGAACTGAAAATGGACACGGTCGTGTTAGGCTCTCGACTTGTGAAAAATATTTTCAGAAAATCGGACACGGCCGTGTCCAAATGCTTTGAAAACTCAACACGGCCGTGTCAAGCCCTCAACTTGGGAATTTTAATTTTTAAACCTCGGACACGGCCGTGTCCAATTCCTTTGAAAATGCAACACGGCCGTGTTATTGGAATTGGCAGCTTTGGGGAACCTCTTTTCTTGCTTGTATTGCATTTATGGTTCGTATCTGTGAATTATATGTAACGTGTATCCATTAAGGTTATGCATTATGATCGATATATGATTCCAAGAATTACTTGAATGCAAGAATGAAAGTTACGAAAGTCATGAACGGGAATGAATACGATTTTATCGTATATTGCATGAAATTTAATGAATTATGTGCCTAATTGCATTCTATGGCCTTCATGATCGATTCTTACATTTTATGCACTTCATCACATGCCATTGCATTGCCGAGCGTCAAATGTGGTCATAATTGAGTCTCACACTACTTTTGTCACACAGATCTTGATCCAGTGGGAGACGAGGCCGGGCAGTGAGGTCTTTGTCGGGTTCTTTTGTCTATCAGGTGGGTTTTTCTTCTATTAGTTAAGAGATATGACCCCAATATACCCAATGCGCAAGATTTTAGCTAAAGATATATATCTATATCGAGTTTTACAATGAATTAGTGTTTTCAACGTTAAGCCTTTAAGTTGAATATCCTACCAAAAGTTTTGGCGAGAATTGAATGTTCCCAATGAATGGGGGCCCGGGGCTTAGTGTATTTGGTGAACCGGGGAAGCTTGGGCTGACGGGAATCCACATATACTAGTTCCATCAATTATGGTAACCTAGACTTCACTAGGAGATTAGTGAAAGAAGGGGAACCGAGCTTTTGGGGATTCATGTACCCCTCTAGCACCAATGAATGAGGGTTCGGGCCTTGCAAACCCGTCCCCTAACCGAAGGAAGAAGGAGTATATGAATGATCTAATGAATGTGTACGAAAGAATGAAATGCATGAACGAATGAATGAATAAATGATTAATGAATTACACGAGGTGTTGGTTGGAGATAATGCACGCCCTCTCGCCGGGCCACAAAGAACCTAATGAATGAAATGAATTGTTATAATCCTATTCGTTGTATTTTACTTCCCACTTGGGGAAATTATTCTAAAACCTCGAATAAGGATTATAGCTTGCATGTATGTGCTTAAATTCCGCTATATTATGATATTGAGCCTGTTTTATACCCACCAATCTGTCTAAGACTGAACCCGGAGTTGTTTCAGTTCTTTTGCAGGAAGGGATGCTAGGCGGAATACAAGTCTGAGAGAGTCTTGCATAGTGTCTAGCCTTTCTTTCTTTACACGCATATGTTTACATCTCCTGATCTTATTTTTGGGATACTGTATATGAATTTCGAGCGTACATGTTTGTATTAAATTTTCTGATCTTACTTGAACTTAAATGTTGGTACCTACTTGTAGCATCCATGATATATGCATCAATGCAAAATTTAATTCAAATAATTTCTATGTTATGTGTTTTGATTCCTTATCATGTTAAATTGCTTGGAGTATTTAATAATCAACGTGGATGATAACTATTACCTGCTTTGGGTGTCTTACGTGATTTTAATTATGATATTACGTTGTGTTGCTCGGGAGTATTGGAGACTTCCTTGTTTTATTTTTGTTTGAGAGACGGGGTGCTCTCGTTGTTTGTAAGAGACGGGGATTCTCTTATTTTTGTTTGAGAGATAGGGTGCTCTCTTTGCTTGCTAGAGACGGGGTTCTCACATTGTTGCTCGAGAGACGGGGCTCTCTCCGTGTTAATTGTGAGAGACGGGGAATCTCTCATTGGTTGTTCGGTCGAGTAGTGAATCCGAGGACGGATTCTTTTCAAGGGGGGAGAGATTGTAACGCCCCAACTTTTCGTATTTTAATATGACGTATGTGTTTACTAATTTGCGCGAATTGATTAGCTATAAGTGTTTTCTATATTTAATTTTTTTATTTAAATGTTAAATATGTGATTAATTGAAATATATGCAATAATTGAATTGGAATTAATATGAATAACTTGTGTGTTCCCTAATTGTGCGTTTAAATTATTTAATTGCATAACTAATCATTTTGATAATTCTTAGTGTAATTTTAATTAATTTTCTATAATATATATATTTCGTTATATTTTAATAAATAGTTAAAATTGGATTCTTAAATTTTATTTGAATTTTGAAATCATATGAATTCTTGGTCAATTTGCATTTACGTGACAAGTTGCACGCCGTTACTATATGAAATGAATTCGGAATTTTGTGGAAATTTAATATGTTGTAGATATGTGTGTCATGAATGTGTAGGTATGCTCATTCTACTTTTTCGGATTCGTTTGATTGCGTTTTAAATTTATTTGGTATGTTTGGAACCAAACCGGGGGCTAACGGGGCACTTAGCGCACCCTTGGTTCCGTATGTGATATCTTGAGCTAGGGAACTCGGAATTGAGTTCCGTCAACTCCGTTGAACTCATAATGAAAATTTGGGTTCAATAAACTTAACCTCATATTTTTCTAAGATCATTTGAACCCCCGAAATTCAACCGAAAACCGAAACGGATGCAATTTGCCACCCTTTACTAAGAATGCCTTATCTTCTTCAAACCTTGACCAAATTAACCATGGTTGGAGGCTATGAAACCCTAGTTAAGCCCACTATCTAACCCTTATCCCCCTAAACCGAACCAACCCTCACAAATAAGAGAAATATCAGCCCCAAGTCCCTGCTCCAGTTTCATCCCGTCACCATGCCCAACCTTGGAGATTCAAGCTCAAATCTCTTTTATCTTTCATCCAATTCACAAGGTGAGTTTAGGTTTATGTTATACATTCAATATGAGTCATTTTGATCCATTCATCCCCAATTTTGAGCATGATTTCATGGGTTTATGGCTGATATGGAGAACAAGTTAGGTTTTGACTCAATGTGTTGAACTCTCTCATTCCTTGATGATTTAGGTTGATTCCAAGCATGAATACGATTGTTTTAACTTCCTATTTACATTCATGATCATGTATTTTATGATGGTTAAGTGTTTCATGAGTTCCCATGTTACGAACTCCATGTACTTGCTGTGAAACCCTATATCAATTGTAACGCCCCTACAACGGCATCCACGCCTATCCCGCGCTACGGTCCTAGCTTGTATATAGAATTGCTATCCATATACCCGCCAAGAACGAAGCAAGCGGTGATAAACGGACATCCTAGCTAGGCGGTACTAGACTCACAAAGCGCGTAAACAATCACAAGTATGCGGAAGCTCGAATTAAAATACATTCAACAAGGTCTAAGAGCAATATATATTCAACAAGTAGATGACCGTCACGGTCCAGCACGTAATGCTCAAAATACGGAATGTAAAATCATCCTAGTGACCAACACGGTCCAAACTAGCATAATAACATCATGCATTCTAAATCCATAAATCCAAAACATAATCGACATAAATATGAAGTATGTGAAGACATAACGAGTACAAGCTAGACTCGACACAACTTCTCAAAGCAAGACCCCGCCTAGCAAGACTCCAAAGATGTTCATAGTTTAAATATAAGAGGTCAATGCATGCTCAAATCAAAGATGTTCATGATCCGAATTCTTTTGGAAAAAAAATGCAAGTTTTATAAAAATCAAATCATGAACCGAAGCACCGGCTCGACGAGTACGAGCACTCCATCCTTGCTTCCCAAACCAAAAGAAATCAAACCAATCCATCCTTACACCGTTGATGTCGAGAGTGTACAGCCCCCGAACATCGCAAAAGAACCATGGAGAAGTGGGTCCATGAAACCGACCTTCCCCCAAGCTTACCTTAACCCTGAAACCTCCTCGGAGTCTTAGCAAACTTGTCCAAAAGTGGGTACTTCGTAAGGGTTTAACCGTCCGCCCTTGCATTCCCGGTCTTACCGCTTACTCCGTCCCGAGCGCTATCAAAAGATCCAACCAAGCAAGCGTCCTTGCAAGGTATACATAACCTCGCTACACAACTCACACATACGTAATATTCGAACGGAAGTCTCAAAACCATTTTGGGTATCTATCCCATATACCAAAACTTCAAGTTTTACTTGTAAACCGTTTTCCATAAGTGAATATCCAATATACGAGCATAGCTCACAAAACATGGCTTATAAAGCCTAAATATACATTTTCAAAACGGGAGTTCAAAACCAATAAACATGAAAGGCTATAGGTGTCCACAGTTTTGAAATCGTTTCATAAGTATATAACTCCTAACCTTTACCAAGAACTTAAAGGTCGACCACGAGCAACGAACTACTCGGCCGGAGACGCACTACCTAACAAGACAAACGTACTAACAAAGGTGAGACTCGACCCAAACCAAGTAAACGACGCACGGCTTAAGTAACAAGTCACTTATGAGAGTTATGTATGCTTATGGAGTCATATCATGCACTTAATGAAATGTGAGGATCAATCATGAGCATGTATAGCATGTCAAGGTCACACATAACGTAGGAAGTCATACAAGTTCAAGTAAATGCATGTGACGCCCCATGTTCTCGAAGGACGTCCTGACGATATTAACAAGTAAGTCTCTACACTTGTGTGTGTTTAATTTAAGAGTTCATGAATTATGTGATTCACTGTAAATCCAATTTAATATGTGATCGTTCGGATTATTCTAAAATTAATTGTCAAGTTGATTTTATATCCATCATGTTACTTAACTTGTTTAATTTCGGTTTACTCGAATTCCTTGAGATTAATTGGCAATCATGTGTTTACGAAGTGTCGTTAAATTGTACGAAAGGTTTATAAAATTAAATTGAATTAAACTCTAATTGGTAAATCCCTCTCTTTCATTTTAATTTATAAAATTAATTCGGGGCTTGAATGTTTATTCGTAACTTTACTAATTTTATTTAAGATTATTCGTACGCGATATTTCTCTTTGCTACGCGATAAGGTTACCCGGTTGTATATAGCTTGTGCACAAGACACATTTCTCCCAAATCTCCTTTCTCTCTCTCTCTCTTCTCTCTCTCTCCTCTCCCACTCTCTCTCCCGCGGTCACTATGCGCGGCTTCGGTTACGAGCCCATAACTCGATCGTTTATCGACGGAATTCAACAAACGAATAGTCCATTTCGATTATCTCGGCGAGACGTACGCAAGAGTACCAATTTCACGTCCTAACGACGAACGGTGGCTGAGTTATCACTGGATTTCAGTAGCAGCGGTGGAGGTGTCAGACCACCGCCACTTCACCGGCTTTTCACGGCGGTTTCCGGTCACCTCCTTGATGCACGCGCCCCATGCCCAGAAAGTAGACTTCCCGATGCATCGTTTGACATCGGCGGCGTGGCCATCCGGGCTGCGACGGCGCCGCACGCGCCGCCTGAAGCTCGCAACGGGGTTTTCGACGGGGCTTGATGGATTCCAAGGTTTTTCAACCCCCTGAGTTCATTTACGGCATCAATTTCACTAGATTTTGGCCGTAGGTGGTGGTTCCGGCGACGTGTACGGTGGCTGAATGTTCTGTGGCCAACGGGGGCCTTTTCCGGCCATCTTTTGGTCTCGGGCTCTTCACGAAAGTTGTTCGGAACGAGGAGAACTAGTGGCCATTGATCACGCGACTCTAGAATTGGAGGTTTGGCGACGGATCGTGGCTATGCAGCGGCGGCGCTAGCTCCGAGGATTTTTCCGGTGAGCTACCTTAGGGCTTTCGAAGAGCTCGTCACGGGTAAGACAATGCCTTTTATGGATCGCATTTTGGTTCACCGGTTTGGAAGTAATTTGAGTTTGAAGATTTTAGGGTTTTCGTATTCTTGGATCTAAGATCTAGGACGATTGGCTTGGAATTTCCAGAAATTGATCGAGGATTCGGAACGGGCATGAAGACTTCATTCAGGACTGATTTTTCGGGGTTTTTCCGGCGACCTTCGACGGCGGCTCGACGGCGGTTCGACCAAATTCCGACATCTACAGTGGTGGCCTTCCGGCGGCGTCTGGTCAGAATGTTCTTCTCGTTGTGGTGAGTTCAACGCCACTCTCCGTTCGTTAATCGGACACTCGATCTATTTATTACGAATTATTTTGTGTGATTGTGATTATTTGAATTAATTATTTTAAGTGCAAATAAATTGGTTACTGTTGGTTTGTTGATCGAGATGTATTCCAATTATATACGAAAACATGTATTGAATGGATTGTGATATGCATGAATGTTTCGATTTACAATTTGAATCCCGATGTGATGAATTTATACTATGTGTTTAGATATGAAGGGGTGTTAGTGTAATATCTAGGAACTAATCTCTTATGTGACTAAATGAACTTGAATGATATTTTAGAAGAACGAACATGTTGTGATTTCTCTATATGAATTTGAGACGTTCTCAATGTTATGTTGTTCTCAATGTTATGTTTGTTGTAAATTGTGTTTCAAATATAAAATTGAGATACATGAAAGATGCTTGAACAACTTGAGACTTGATGCATGATAGGAGTTAGAATTGTAATATCTTGATTTACTCTTACTACTCGAAAATGGTATATTATGAATTAAGATAAATTGATAATTGTCATGTTTGTAAGTAATTAATTCGTATTTGAATAATTGTATAAACACCTTAAACGAACAATTATGCTTAGTAATCAACTAAGGGGATGTATGTGTGATAATTCTAAATTTTTATAAATGACTTAGGGGATGTAAGTGTAATATTTATGAAACTATGAATGTGACTTGAGCTTGTGTACCAAACATGTTGTGAAGTTGTAAAGTATGATCTTAAGTGAATTAAATACACTCTTTATTTGTATCAAGCATGCCATCTACATACAACAACTTTGTATGTTTATATGATCAAGTTGCTCTTACTTATGCACTTTATAACTCGACATGAACTTGACACTTAATTGTAATACTATAATTGAACCCTGTAACATTGGATGATTTAATATGCATTTTGTGAATACATTGACTTCCTAAATTGATCTTGCATCTTTGGATATGGAATTGCGTGCCGGTTGCTTGTAAATATGACCTTGTTGAGCATTGATATGCCTTGAATGACCACGACACCTTATCCAAGCACAACATGAACACTTATGCATAACCACGATCATGTGGAGCAACGCCGTGCGTCTTGTTTGGTTCATATAGAGTCTAAGTCTGGGCTTCTGTATGTCTTGTCACAGAGTTTGGTGGTGCCGGTGGGCCCGAGGTTTAGAGTGTTTGGCCCATCACACTCTCAGACTCTACTTTCACGAGGTGAGATTTAGGGTTTTGCATAGTTATGCGACCTATGGCCTTTACATTCTGATTTCTACCCTTGTATGCGAGTATACCTTACTATAAATACTTATGTGTTGGATATGATTTGTTTATGACCTTGCGTGCGTTCTGCATGGATGGGTGCTTACGGGCTTAAATTCCATCGCGTGGGTTCTGCGTGGATGGGTGCTTACGAGCTTAAATTCCATCGTGTGGGTTCTGCGTGGGTGGGTGTCTACGGGCTTAAATTCCATCACGTAGGAATATGTATAAAACCAGTTTTTGAGGCATATGTAAGCTATTTTGGGAAAATTCAGTTATGTTACGATTCTGTAGCGAGATTTTCCATGAAAGATTGGTATCTGTTCTGTTCTGTTCTGTTCTATTGTGGATCCGAGGAGCTATGGGTAATGGGGCCTCCGGGACGATTAGGGCCGTCGGAGTTTCAACCATGTGCGTAGTTTCCATTTGAGATATCATTACGCGACCTTAGGGTGATGAGGGAGGCGTGATATCTTGAGCCTTCGGCTAAGGTCGGGGATGACTCTTGTGGGTTCGCTACCCCCTTGAGATCGAGTCTATTTTAGACAGCTTATTCTGGATGGTTTGGGGACCGTACATCTCCTCCATCATTGGTGTAGAGGGTGGATTGATTTTGATTTATGTTCTGAGGAGTAAAGGTGAGAAGCTCGTACTCGCCGAGCATGTGTTCTTTTTAGGAATTATGAATCGGGATAGAGTTTCTGAAATATTTTCTAAACTTATATATCTATCTTTTGGGGTACTTTCGAAATGTTTTGGTATGCAACACCTATCCTCGGTTCATGATTCCTACTTTAATCTGTGTTGTGATTCTATATATACATACAGTGGGTGTGCGTTAGCCCCTCACTCAGTCAGTTGACTGACACCTCATTTTATCTTTTACTTGCAGGTTTCTTTTGGCTTGAGCTAGGCGGATGTGAGTCTTCTGGGTCACACTTGTCGGTTTAGTTGGTGTTAAGATGCATTTGTCACATACTCTATTTATGTTATGTATTCTTATTTCGCTTTTGGAGATTATGTTTTATGCTCTACTTAGACTTAAACCCGTGTGGGGTTAGTATGCTAGCATTTGGATGTAATTAGCTATTCTGCTGATACTTATATTGGTTTATTACGTTGTGATGATTTGAGATTCGGGACTAGGTATCTATGCTAGTTGAACCCGTCACTTATTTTGTACGTTGGTTTAATTGCTTCCGCTATCTGATGATAATTGTTCAATTTGCTTCTGCGCACTGAGTTTGTCGTGTTCTTAGATCCGCCTAGCATAGTGTGTGTGTTGGTCTCCCGTTCGCTGTGATTCGGATTCGGGCATGGATTTCCATTTCATGATCGGGTCTGGGTCTCAGTGCGGGGGATGTGGCATCCTCCGTTTTGGGGTGTTACATCCTTAAGTGGTATCAGAGCTCTAGGTTGCAAAACCGAGCTCTTGAGTCGTGTTGAGTCTGTCTAGGTCATACGACATAGGAATAACTGCGCATTGCATTTGTTTGACTTGATGTTTTGACCTTTAGGCATGAATTATTTCGTGATTATGATTGTGTGTACATTATGACTTTGATTATGCAACATCTTATTTTATGTGCTTTATAAATTATAACTAATTGTTGCATTTACGTGATATGCGTGTCACATTTCATTTGCATCTTTAACCCGCATGCATCGAATTTAGTGTTTGAATTTCAGGGTACCCTATGAGTCAACACTAAGATTTCCCTCCGTCAACACTACCTATTGGCACTACAACAAAAACACACCATGATTCGAAGATGAAAGGATTCGTCACCAAGATCAATGGTCATGAAAAGGTTCAGAGTTGAAGGAAAGGGATTTGCTATATTGACTTACTATCTTAAAGTCAATTGAATGATGAAGTTTGTCGAATTTTAACCTTGAGGATTCGTTCATCTAAAAGTAGTCACCTTGTTGAGGAGATGAGTCAATGGAGGAGAATCTGATCAAGTAGAACCGTTTTGAAGGAGTTTGATGAGCTTTCGCTTTGATGATTCGTTTATTTGAAAGTAGTCACCTTGTTGATGGAAACGAGTTAATGTAGAAGAATCCGATCAAATAAGATCCGATCAAGTTCAAGGGATGTGGATAGGTAACCATGTTACTTAAGCAACGAGCTACAAACCATCGGTGAGTGTTGAAGGTTTTGGTGCCGTTTAGAGTTAACGAACGACAAGACAAGATTGGTTGTTAGCTCTTTGGGTGTTTCTTCAAGATGAGATGGAAGACATTGTTGAGGTGGGGATAGAACACTTAGATGCCGAAAGACTTTATTCAAGTTTCAGA
Organism: Lantana camara; assembly: GCA_037501455.1. Classification (NCBI taxonomy): domain Eukaryota; kingdom Viridiplantae; phylum Streptophyta; class Magnoliopsida; order Lamiales; family Verbenaceae; genus Lantana; species Lantana camara. The sequence goes on from CM074858.1 coordinate 60,572,184, forward strand.
ATTATATACCATGGATTGCTTTGGGAAGTACTTAGCACCACGATCATCCAACGAAACTCCTAGGTAAATATCTAATTGACAAACGAATCATGGACAACTCCTTGAAGACGAGCAAACTAAGATTTAACACATAAATGAGAATTCTTGGGAGAAACTGAGGATGATTCTAGTTGAGCAAGGATTACGGTCTAGTCAGGGGTTTGGTGATAAACGAGCTTTGTTGAGTTACCACTCTATGAAAAGACTCAAGACAAAGAGGTTCAGATAACGAGGGTTGCATCATTATCGGCCTAATCAACTCCTACTGCTTCATTTCGATTTTCTTGTCAAGATTTTTTACACGTCGGTTAATGGTACGCCAAGCATTCATGGCATTTGCTTAATGGTATGCCAAGCATACATCGCTTAAATACTCTTACCTTGTTTTGCTTGATGTGGGTGATGACTATTGCTATTTTAATTGTGACAACTTGGATACCTGATCTAGTATTTGTAACTTGAAATTTCTACTTATTATGAACTGTTGCTGAAATGAATGAGTTATGTACTTATGTGAACTATTCATGCTTCTGTGAATTAAAAATCTTTTGATTGCTCACTAACTTCTCATATAACATACATACATATTGTAACCCTGTTTTATAGGGATTCCATCGCGATATCCCCCTTGAGTTGAGGTGTGACCGTTGAATCTATACTCAAGGGACACCGATATCAGTTGTATAAGGTACACCAAACATGCATCGCATACTTTTCGTCAAGTGTTACTATGATGTTTGTATGTATGAATAACTAATCAGTGGATTTATGTGTAAGAGAGACCTTAGGTTCCCTCTTTTTACGTGTTGGAGAGATGTAGGATTCTCTCTTTTTATGTGGTTGGAATCTTTCTAAGTTTTGTGCACGAGAGATGTTGGATTCTCTTGTACTTAGATATTCGGAGATGCTGGATTCTCTTGAATCTAGGAGTTTGAGGAATGCTGGATTTTCTCAAACTAGAATGTTGGTAGATGTTGGAATCTGTCTGACTTAGGTTGAGAGACGAGGTTCTCTCAATTATGTGCTTGAGAGACGGGGTTCTCTTTTTTGTGTGTGCTCGAGAGACGGGGTTCTCTCTCTTGTGGGTGCTGAGGGATGGGGCTCTCTCACTTACGTGCTGAGAGATGGGATTCTCTCTTGTTTGTTGTGGTTACGTTACGCGTTGTTTTAACTACGGGTTGCAAGTGGCGAGTATGAGATGACATCGAGGTTGGGTGCAGTTGCAGCTATCCGAGATCATGAGAATGACCGACCGAGTTCGAAACAACTAACTGGTCAAGTACTCGCACGAACCTCGATGATAACAAGACATCCTAAAGGAGGTTCGGTGTAGATAACAGGAGTAAGCCTCACCATTAGAGTTATGAACTCACGCGAGTTCGGGGAGAAGTGTTGGAGCACTACAACTAGAGGATCTACTTTTAGCAGTGGAACCTGGGGACCAGGTTCTCTTAAGGGGGGATGGTTGTGACGCCCCGTGTTCTCGAAGGGCGTCCTGACGATATTAACAAGTAAGTCTCTACACTTGTGTGTGTTTAATTTAAGCGTTCTTGAATTATGTGATTCAATGTAAATCCAATTTAATATGTGATCATTCAGATTATTCTAAAATTAATTGTCAAGTTGATTTTATATCCATCATGTTACTTAACTTGTTTAATTTTGGTTTACTCGAATTCCTTGAGATTAATTGGCAATCATGTGTTTACGAAGTGTCGTTAAATTGTACGAAAGGTTTCTAAAATTAAATTGAATCAAACTCTAATTGGTAAATCCCTCTCTTTCATTTTAATTTATAAAATTAATTCGGGGCTTGAATGTTTATTCGTAACTTTACCAATTTTATTTACGATTATTCGTACGCGATATTTCTCTTTGCTACGCGATAAGGTTACCCGATTGTATATAGCTTGTGCACAAGACACATTTCTCCCAAATCTCCTTTCTCTCTCTCTCTCTTCTCTCTCTCTCCTCTCCCACTCTCTCTCCCGCGGTCACTATGTGCGGCTTCGGTTACGAGCCCATAACTCGATCGTTTCTTGACGGAATTCAACAAACAAATAGTCCATTTCAATTATCTCGGCGAGACGTACGCAAGAGTACAAATTTCACGGCCTAAAAATGAACAGTGGCGGAGTTATCACCGGATTTCAGTAGCAGCGGTGGAGGTGTCAGACCACCGCCACTTCGCCGGCCTTTCGCGGCGGTTTCCGGCCACCTCCTGTAACGCCCCGACCCTTCGATCTTCTAAGTACGACGTTACGGATGTGGTAAGAGTGCATTTAATTATTAAGCATGCGATAATTTGAATTATTTGGAATAATTGAATAACGATATTAAGTTTTAGGTTTGAAGTTTTAAACGTTTAAATCCTTTTCGGACCGTTTTTTATTTGTTTAATTCCATTTCCAATTCCGATTTTTGTGCCAACTTGGTATACTTGAATTATGTGAGTTATTAACGTGTTTACATGCTTAGATTGTAATTTTAAGCTCGTTTGATTTAATTTTGATTTCGGTTTTTGGAGACGGAACTTATAGGGCTTAAAATGCTTTTAAGCGCGCCCTGGGTTCCGGATGTCATATCTTGAGCTCGGGAATTCGGATTCGAATTCTGTCACCTCTGTTGCCTTCGTATCGACGATTTGGAGACAATGGAACAAGCCTCATACCTTTTTGAGATCATTAAGACCTCCGAAATCCAACCGTAACAAGCAACTCGTGCAAGAAGAACCCCTTTTGTTGACTAGCCTTGCAAACCCGCCACCAACCCGGAGGAAGAAGGTGGAATGTTATTGAATGCGCACGAAAGAATGAATGAATGAATGAATGTTAATGAACTTTAAGGAATTATATGAGGTGTTGGTTGGAGATAATGCACGCCCACTCGCCGGGCCAATAATGACCTAATGTTAATGAATTGTTATAATCCATTTTGATGATTTCTATTCGCCCACTTGGGAAATTCTTCAAAACCTCACTTGGGATTATAGCTTGCATGTGATTGTTTAAATACTGTCGTATATTATATTATGCCCTGCTTTTATACCCACCAGTCCCTTTTGGACTGAACCCGTTTGGCTTTCAGTTGTGTTGTGCAGGTGTCAAGGGAGCTAGGCGGGATTTCGAGTCATAGGTTTTACTTTCGTCTTTTAGCCCTTGTATTTTGGTCTTACACTCCCATATTGCACATTGGATCATTGTATTGATTAATAATGGAGCGTATTAGTTGTTTGAGCCTTGACGACATTTGATAATGTATATGGACTATTTTTGGAGTTTGATTGCTCATTGTTTATATTATGGCCAGTTATTGCTTCCGCATTTGTAATCACTCTGATTTTATGGTTTAAGGGTTAGCCCGCCTAGCATAGCGTGTGTGTTTATCCCCATTCACTGTGACTTAGCTCGAGTATGGATCGTCCAATTCATATTCGGGTCGGGTCTCGGTGCGGGGGATGTGGTACCTTGCGCTCGGGTGCTACACCTCCTTGATACACGCACCCCATGCCCAGAAAGTAGACTTCCCGGCGCATCGTTTGACGTCGGCGGCGCGGCCATCCGGGCCGTGACGGCGCCGCACGCGCGGCCTTAAGCTCACGGCCGCGACGCCCGTTACTGTAGCGGCGCAATTCCGCCGCTTCCAGTGGTGGTTTTCGATGGGGCTTGATGGTTTCCAAGGTTTTTCGACCCCCTGAGTTCAGTTACGGCATCAATTTCACCAGATTTTGACCGTAGGTGGTGGTTCCGGCGATGTGTACGGTGGCAAAATATTCGGCGACCAACAGGGGCCTTTTCCGACCATCTTTTGGTCTCGGGCTCTTCACGAAAGTTGTTCGGAACGACGAGAACTAGTGGCCAGTGATCACGCGACTCCAGATTTGGCGGTTTGGCGGCGCAACGGCGGCACTAGCTTCGAGGATTTTTCCAGCGAGCTAGCTTAGGGCTTTCGAAGAGCTCGTCACGGATAAGACAATGCCTTTTACGGATCGCATTTTGGTTCACCGGTTTGGAAGTAATTTGAGTTTGAAGGTTTTAGGGTTTTCGTATTCTTGGATCTAAGAAGTAGGACGATTGGCTTGGAATTTCCAGAAATTGATCGAGGATTCAGAACGGGCACGAAGACTTCATTCAGGACTTATTTTTTGGGATTTTTCCGGCGACCTTAGGCGGCGGCCCGACGGCGGTCCGGCCAAATTCCGACATCTACAGTGGTTGCCTTCCGGCGGCGTCTGGTCAGAATGTTCTTCTCGTTGTGGTGAGTTCAACGCCACTCTCCGTTCGTTAATCGGACACTCGATCTATTTATTACGAACTATTTTGCGTAATTGTGATTATTTGAATTAATTGTTTTAAGTGTAAATAAATTTGTTATTGTTGGTTTGTTGATCGAGATGTATTCCAATCGTATACGAAAACATGTATTGAATGGATTGTGATATGCATGAATGTTTCGATTTACAATTTGAATCCCGATGTGATGAATTTATACTGTGTTTAGATATGAGGGGGTGTTAGTGTAATATCTAGAAACTAATCTCTTATGTGACTAAATGAACTTGAATGATATTTTAGAAGAACGAACATGTTGTGATTTCTCTATATGAATTTGAGACATTCTCAATGTTATGTTTGTTGTAAATTGTGTTTCAAATATAAAATTGAGATACATGAAAGATGTTTGAACAACTTGAGACTTGATGCATGATAGGCGTTAGAATTGTAATATCTTGATTTACTCTTACTACTCGAAAATGGTATATTATGAATTAAGATAAATTGATAATTGTCATGTTTGTAAGTAATTAATTCCTAGTTGAATAATTGTATAAACACCTTAAACGAACAATTATGCTTAGTAATCAACCAAGGGGATGTATGTGTGATAATTCTAAACTTTTATAAATGACTTAGGGGATGTAAGTGTAATATTTATGAAACTATGAATGTGACTTGAGCTTGTGTACCAAACATGTTGTGAAGTTGTAAAGTATGATCTTAAGTGAATTAAATGCACTCTTTATTTGTATCAAGCATGCCATCTACGTACAACAACTTTGTATGTTTATATGATCAAGTTGCTCTTACTTATGCACTTTATAACTCGACATGAACTTGACACTTAATTGTAATACTATAATTGAACCCTGTGACATTAGATGATTTAATATGCATTTTGTGAATACATTGACTTCCTAAATTGATCTTGCATCTTTGGATATGGAATTACGTGTCGGTTGCTTGTAAATATGACCTTGTTGAGCATTGATATGCCTTGAATGACCACGACACCTCATCCAAGCACAACATGAACACTTATGCATAACCACGATCATGTGGAGCAACGCCGTGCGTCTTGTTTGGTTCATATAGAGTCTAAGTCTGGGCTTCTGTATGTCTTGTCACAGAGTTTGGTGGTGCCGGTGGGCCCGAGGTTTAGAGTGTTTGGCCCATCACACTCTCAGACTCTACTTTCACGAGGTGAGATTTAGGGTTTTGCATAGTTATGCGACCTATGGCCTTTACATTCTGATTTCTACCCTTGTATGCGAGTATACCTTACTATAAATACGTATGTGTTGGATATGATATGTTTATGACCTTGCGTGCGTTCTGCGTGGATGGGTGCTTACGGGCTTAAATTCCATCGCGTGGGTTCTGCGTGGATGGGTGCTTACGGGCTTAAATTCCATCATGTGGGTTCTGCGTGGGTGGGTGTCTACGGGCTTAAATTCCATCGCGTAGGAATATGTATAAAAACCAGTTTTTGAGGCATATGTAATCTATTTTGGGAAAATTCAGTTGTGTTACGATTCTGTAGCGAGATTTGCCACGAAAGATTGGTATCTGTTTTGTTCTGTTCTATTGTGGATTCGAGGAGCTACGGGTAATGGGGCCTCCGGGACGGTTAGGGCCATCGGAGTTTCAACCATGTGCGTAGTTTCCATTTTGAGATATCATTGTGCGACCTTAGGGTGATGAGGGAGGCGTGATATCTTCAGCCTTCGGCTAAGGCCGGGGATGACTCTTGTGGGTTCGCTACCCCCTTGAGATCGAGTCTATTTTAGACGGTTTATTCTGGATGGTTTGGGGACCGTACATCTCCTCCATCATTGGTGTAGAGGGTGGATTGATTTTGATTTATGTTCTGAGGAGTAAAGATGGGAAGCTCGTACTCGCCGAGCATGTGTTCTGTTTAGGAATTATGAATTGGGATAGAGTTTCTGCAATGTTTTCTAAACTTATATATCTATCTTTTGGGGTACTTTCGAAATGTTTTGGTATGCAACACCTATCCTCGGTTCATGATTCCTACTTTAATCTGTGTTGTGATCCTATATATACATACAGTGGGTGTGCGTTAGCCCCCTCACTCAGTCAGTTGACTGACACCTCATTTTATCTTTTAGTTGCAGGTTTCTTTTGGCTTGAGCTAGGCGGATGTGAGTCTTCTGGGTCACACTTGTCGGTTTAGTTGGTGTTAAGATGCATTTGTCACATACTCTATTTATGTTATGTATTCTTATTTCGCTTTTGGAGATTATGTTTTATGCTCTAATTAGACTTAAACCCGTGTGGGGTTAGTATGCTAGCATTTGGATGTAATTAGCTATTCTGCTGATACTTATATTGGTTTATTACGTTGCGATGATTTGAGATTCGGGACTAGGTATCTATGCTAGTTGAACCCGTCACTTATTTTGTATGTTGATTTAATTGCTTCCGCTATCTGATGATAATTGTTTAATTTGCTTCCGCGCTCTGAGTTTGTCGTGTTCTTAGATCCGCCTAGCATAGCGTGTGTGTTGGTCTCCCGTTCACTGTGATTCGGATTCGGGCATGGATTTCCATTTCATGATCGGGTCTGGGTCTCAGTGCGGGGGATGTGGCATCCTCCGTTTTGGGGTGTTACAATGCATAACTTAGCAAAATGTGACAACTTAAACTTGATCAAGGCAATAAAATCATAACAAGTGATATGAAAGAAGCTCCACCACATATAATACGGCCACAACTCATTAAAGGTATTATAGAAACAAGAAAAGGACATACAAGAGTCAAAACAAGCGAAACGAGTCAAGAAAACAAGGCTGGGGGCAATCCACCCCCATGGATTTTTACACAGCAAAAATCCACCTAAGTGGATTCTGTCCAGAACTTAAAAAAAACGTGACAGCCACTTCGAAGTCAACGGCAATGAGTTCTAAACACCCCAAAACATGAAATTAAGATTCCAAAACCTCAATTAAGCATCATAAAACATTCATTCATCATATAAGAACATAATATAAGCATAAAATCCAAGAATGAAATCATTTAAGCAAGAATTACATATATGTATAAAAGCTTCATAGTTCAAGCATGCTCTTCAATGGTGAATCTCTAATCCTAGCATGAATTCAACTAAAATTGATTCCAAACCTCATAAAAACTCAAGCATAATCATTCTACAACACCAAGATTGCAAGAAATCAAATAAATCTTAGACATGCAAGAATTTCTTCAAATCTTCAAAAACTAAAAAATGGTGAAATCAAGAGAATAGATGGAATCCAACCTAAACATGTTTCTAGGGTCCAAATAGCATACTTAGAACACGAATTCATCAAGAAAACATGGATTAAACTCATAAAATTCAACCCTAGTTTATGCTTCTACCAAGAACTTCAAGCTCAAAACATAACCCAAGCATTTACACAAAACCTTACCTTAGGAGTTGAGAATCGAAGAGAATAGCTTGGTCTTTAGTCTTGAATCTCTAGCTTCAATCTCCTCCCTTGTCTTTTGAAAATGGCTTGAAGATTTTTGGGTGTTCTTGAGAGAAGATGAATAGTCTTGAGAGAGTTTGCTTGAATCTCTTATGAAATAACTTCAAATGAGGTTTAGTGTTTAAAAATCTGAATTGGTTATTTGGGTCAGCTATTAGGGTCATGGAGCGGGTCATACGGGTCAGATTATAAGAGAAATTGGGTCTCAAATTGGGTAATTTCGAAATTGGGTCATAAGTCTTATAAAAAGGTTGACTTTTCGTAGAATGGCCATAACTTCTTCGTCCGAACTCCAAATCGAGCGATTCAAAAACCCACGAACTCGTAATCGAATTATCTACTCAATCTCATTAATTTCTATCCAGTTTCAGGCTTGGAAAAATAAATTTACCTTTTAGTCCCTAAATTATGTTCAATGTCCAAATAAGCACATTGTTTTGTTTAAGCATAAAGCATGCTATCAAAACTCAATAAGAACAATATGAGCACATAATTAACACATCAATTAGTCACGTATTTCATACAAATCATATATTCCACATACGTTCAAGCATAACGGTCAATTAAGGCATATTATTCACATAATTCATGCAAAGAAAAGTAAATCGTTCACTCTCGTAACAAGCTTACCTTGATCGAGAAACGGGGCGTCACATCAATACTTGGAGTTGTTGAATCTGATCGTCCAATTCAAGGTTGAAAATAAGAGGAGTGTGACCCATTTGCTATATTGAGCAAAGAACCAACACTATCAGATTGTAAGTAACGTACCCCGTCGACTATAAGGAGTCTAGAAATAACGTTATTTGGGAAAGGGGTTTGAAACCCTAATGTCGTTCAGCAAAGAACTTGAGAGAAAATCTCACTTGAATGAAAATTCATTAAGAGTTGACTGAAAAAATGAAATACAAGGCTGAAATATAAAGATGCATGCATGGGAATTCTAAGATACAATTCAGAATTCAAAGAGACAAGCTAATCCCGTCACCTTCCTTGTAGGCTGAATAAAAATGGGCTTAACCTAATCTAAATGCATGGAAAATAAATAAAAAGATGGCCCAAAGAATAATATAATAGTTCAGGGCCAAATTACAATAAACTTAACACAATTTAGGCTTAAAATTCGATCACTAAGACATTGAAACAAGGTGGATTGGATCCAGCTGAATACTTGTCTTCTTGGGGCTCTTCTTGAGTTATTTGGATCAAAAGAGATTGAACTTCCTCTTGCATTCTTTTGGACCGTGACCGTGTGATAGGTCCAACATAACTTGGTTCATCTTGAGTTGTGATCATATCAACATTTGGATCAAAGTGTGGCCTTGTCTTATGATTCACATCATCCTCCCCTTCTTGAAAAGGATTCAACCTCGAATCAAAATCTGCATCAAAAGGAGTTAAATCAGCCACATTAAAAGTTGTACTTACACTATACTTACCCGGAAGATCAATTTTGTATGCATTATCATTAATCCTCTCCAACACTTTGAATGATCCATCTCCCCTTGGATCAAGCTTGGACTTCCGTTGGTTACTGAATCTCTCCTTCCGAAAATGTACCCAAACTAAATCACCTTTCTTGAAAACAACCTTCCTTCGTCCCTTGTTAGCATGGATCATAGCTTGATTGTTTCTCTTGAGGAGATGAAGCCGTGCATCTTCATGCATTTTCTTCACTCGTTCAGCCTTCTCTTTTCCATCTAAACTCACAAGCTCATTCATAGGTAAAGGAAGTAAATCGAGAGGGGTTAAAGGGTTAAATCCATACACAACTTCAAAAGGTGAAAAGGAAGTAGAAGAATGTATCGAACGATTATAAGCAAATTCAACAAACAGAATACATTCAACCCAATTCTTTGAATATGTTTTAAAAACAACCCTTAAAAGAGTTCCCAAGGTTCTATTTACAACTTCCGTTTGTCCATCCATTTGAGGATGACAAGTGGTTGAAAACAACAACTTAGTTTCCAATTTTCCCCACAAAACCCTCCAAAAATGACTTAAGAATTTCACATCTCGATCACTTACAATAGACTTTGGAATTCCATGAAGTTTTACCACCTCTTTAAAGAATAAACCCGCCACATTTGTTGCATCATCCGTTTTATTACAAGGGATAAAATGTGCCATTTTAGAAAATCGATCAACAACAACAAAAATTGAATCCTTTCCATTTTGTGTTCTTGGCATTCCTAGCACAAAATCCATAGAAATATCAGTCCACGGATGCGTTGGAACAAGCAAGGGTGTGTAAAGGCCGTGAGGTTTAACTCGTGATTTAGCCTTTCTACAAGTTACGCATCTATGATAAGTCCGTTCAACATCCCATTTCATATGAGGCCAAAAGAAATGTTCCTTAAGTATGCTCAAAGTTTTTAAAACACCAAAATGTCCCATTAATCCTCCCCCATGAGACTAACGAATCAGAAACTGACGCAAAGAACAATTTAGAATGCATAGCTTGTTTTCTCTAAACAAATAACCATCTTGAACATAAAATTTATCACAAGGCTTTTGTTCACAAGATGCAAATTTTTAAGCAAAATCAGAATCACTCAAGTATAGTTCCTTAATATGATCAAATCCCATGAATTTAGCACTTAAGGTAGAGAGAAGAACGTACCTTCGTGATAAGGCATCAGTAACAACATTATCCTTACCTTGCTTGTACCGAATCACATAAGAAAACATCTCAATAAATTCAACCCAGCGAGCATGCCTTCGGCTCAAACTTCCTTGCCCCTTCAAATGTTTTAATGACTCATGATCCGTATGAATGATGAACTCTTTCGACCACAAGTAATGCTGCTATGTCTCTAAGGCCCTAATTAAGGCATAGAGCTCCTTGTCATAAGTAGAGTAGTTCAATGCAGCTCCATTAAGTTTCTCACTAAAGTATGCAATTGATTTCTTCTCTTGCATGAGCACAACACCTATACCAACACCCGAAGCATCACATTCGATTTCAAAGGCTTTAGAAAAATCCGGCAAAAGTAAAAGAGGAGCTAAACTTAGCTTTGTTTTCAATGTTTGGAATGCCATTTCTTGAGCTTCTCCCCACTTAAATCCCATGCTTTTCTTGATGATTTCCGTTAAGGGGGCAGCTATGGTGCTGAAATTGGGCACGAATCTCCTATAGAACCTGACCAAACCATGAAAACTCCTTACTTCCGTGATGGTCTTGGGTGTAGGCCACTCTTTGATTGCCTTAACCTTTTCTTCATCTACCTCTATACCACCTGCACTCACAAAAAATCCAAGGAACACGACTCTATCCATGCAAAAGCTACACTTCTTAAGATTACCATATAACTTTTCATGCCTTAGTACCTCAAGTACTAACCTCAAATGCTCAATATGTTCATGCAAATTACGGCTAAAGATCAGTATATCATCAAAGTAAACCACTACGAATTTACCAATATAAGCACGCAATACATGATTCATCAATCTCATGAAGGTACTAGGTGCGTTAGTTAAGCCAAAAGGCATTACTAACCACTCATACAATCCATGCTTAGTTTTAAAAGCTGTTTTCCATTCATCACCTTCTTGCATTCTTATTTGGTGATAGCCACTTTTCAAATTAATTTTAGTGAAGATTGTAGAATCATGCAATTCATCAATTATATCATCAAGGCGAGGTATGGGATAACGATACTTTACCGTGATCTTGTTGACAGCCGTAATCCATGCACATTCGCCAAGTACCATCCTTTTTAGGCACCAAAAGAACCGGAACAACACATGGACTCATGCTCTCATGATATCCCTTTGCAAGCAACTCTTCAACTTGTTTTTGAAGCTCTTTCGTCTCTTGAGGGGTGCTTCGGTAAGCTGGTCGGTTTGGGATGGCAGCCCCGGGGATGAGGTCGATTTGGTGTTCTATTCCTCGTATAGGAGGTAAACCGGGTGGTATTTCCTCTGGGAATACATCCTCAAACTCCTGCAAGAGAGAAGAAACAACACTAGGCAAGGGAGGGGTTTCATTAGATGAAAGAAATATGTTTTTATACATCATCATCATCACAAGCTTTTGTTTTTTTATCACCCCCTCAATATCTTTTTCTTTTATAAAGAAACTCACTTTTTTTCTTTCTTTCTTTTCAACTAGTTTCTTTTCTCCCTCTTCTTTTCTGTTACACTCTTTTTCTTTTTCCTTCTCTTTTTCTTTTTCTTTTTCTTTTTCACATTCTTTCTCACTATTACAATCACTTTGTTTTGAAGAAGCTGAAATGGATTTCTTAATTTGGCACTGTTCTTCATACACTTGGCTTGGTGGTAGAGGTGCCAAAATGATGTTTCGGCCGTCTTTGGTAAAACTATACCTGTTTTTGTATCCATCATACCATTCTTCCTATCAAATTGCCACGGCCTCCCAAGCAAAATATGTCCGGCATGCATAGGTACCACATCACAAAGTACTTCATCCGTGTATTTACCAATGGAAAAAGAAATGAGAACTTGTTTTGTTACCTTTAACTCACCAAGTTCATTGAGCCATTGGAGCTTGTATGGTTTCGGATGCTTCAAGGTTTTGAGTCCGAGCCTCTCTACCAACAATTTGCTAGCAACATTCACACAACTCCTTCCATCAATGATCAATCCACACACTCGTTCCCTAACATGACACCGAGTGTAAAAGATGTTCTCTCGTTGCTGTTCATCCTTGTCCTCTAGGGTTTGCATGTGTAAAGCCCTAAGGATCACCAAACTTTGCCCTACAACCGCATGCTCAACATCACTCTCCTCATCCGGTGAATCATGGTCTACTTCATGGCCCTCACTTTCAGTTTCAATCTCTCCATTATCCAACATGATCATGGCCTTCTTATTTGGACATTGGGACATAATATGACCTAATCCATGGCACTTGAAACATTTAATATCATGAGAGCGTTGAGTAGAAGTATTACCTTTCTCAAATGATCCCTTAGCCACGGGTGGATCCTCTTTAGGTTTGGGCTGTTTTTCGGGTGCTTTTGAAGTAGAAATCCACTTAAATTTAGAAGGGTTTTGTTCATCACGTTTAGTAACCGTACGCCCCTTCTTGAGTTGCCTTTCAACTTTGATAGCCATATGAACCACTTCATCAAGTTCAACATAGTGATGAAGCTCCACTATGTTTGCAATCTCTCGGTTGAGACCACATATGAACCGAGCCATAGTTGCCTCTCGGTCTTCCTCCACATTTGCCCTAATCATGGCCATCTCCATTTCTTTGTGGTACTCCTCTACGGTCTTGAATCCTTGCCTCAAACTTTGTAATTTGAGGTGTAAGTCATGGTAGTAATGAGGAGGTACAAAACGTTTCCTTAAGGCCACTTTCATATCATTCCAATTGTCAATAGGATACTCACCACTTCTCCTCCTATTTAGCATCAATTGGTCCCACCATACAATGGCATATTCCGTAAAGGACACGGTTCCAAGCTTAACCTTCTTTTCCTCCGAATAGTTATGACACTCAAACACCATTTCCACTTTTCTCTCCCATTCAATATAGGCCTCTGGATCAATTTGTCCTTTAAATGAAGGAATAGAGAATTTAATAGAACCAAGATTGTTATCAATTCCCTCTCTTCCCCTACGTGGTTGGTGGTGCCTTGGTCATCTACGGTCTCTTCTTGAGGATGCACTTGAGGCTGCATCATCAAAGGAATCATTCTTTCATCATTTTGATCCAAACGGTCTCGGATCTTATTGAATTGCAAATTCATTCATTCAAATTGTTGTTGCATAGCTTGTAATGTAAAAGCTAGGTCCATTAGAGGTTGATTTTCGGCCATATTGTACCTGCAAAACAAAGGTTAGCAAAAACACCTCACAAACACTCCCTTACATGTTTACGCTCTTTTGGTGTTCACTCCCCTCGTGTATCACTCAAATTATGGTTTTCTTTTTCCCTCTACAAGGCTCACAATCTCACGCCTTTTTCCACTCTTTACTCTCAATTCTTTGAAGAAAGTCACAAGAAGTTTCAAATTCCTCAACCAAATAATCCCTTAAGATGAATTAAAAAGGGTGCAAAAAACTGACACAAATGAACCGTTTAAATGATGTAAACAACCGTAACTATGTGATTTGAATATTACCGAAACAAAGCTGCCCTCTTTCTTTTTTTTTTTTTGTATGCATTTTTAAGCCTTTTTCCAAGATCTTCTCTTTTTTTGTTTTTTTTTATCTTTTTGCAGCCAAAATAACAAGAGAAACAAAATTACACAAAAAATAAAGAAAAGGATAAGTAACCTTGTATGGAAACCTAAGCTCTTGATACCAAATGATACGAACTCCACGTACTTGCCGTGAAACCCTATATCAATGCTTGGAGTTCTTGAATCTGATCGTCCAGTTCAAGGTGGAAAATAAGAGGAGTGTGACCCGTTTGCTATATTGAGCAAAGAACCAACACTATCAGATTGTAAGTAACGCACCCCGTCGACTATAAGGAGTCAAGAAATAACGTTATCCGGGAAAGGGGTTTGAAACCCTAATGTCGTTCAGCAAAGAACTTGAGAGAAAATCTCACTTGAATGAAAATTCATTAAGAGTTGACTGAAAAAACGAAATACAAGGCTGAAATATAAAGATGCATGCATGGGAATTCTAAGATACAATTCAGAATTTAAAGAGACAAGCTAATCCCGTCACCTTCCTTGTAGGCTGAATAAAAATGGGCTTAACCTAATCTAAATGCATGGAAAATAAATAAAAAGATGGCCCAAAGAATAATATAATAGTTCAGGGCCAAATTACAATAAACTTAACACAATTTGGGCTTAAAATTCGATCACTAAGACATTGAAACAAGGTGGATTCGATCCAGCTGAATACTTGTCTTCTTGGGGCTCTTCTTGAGTTATTTGGATCAAAAGAGATTGAACTTCCTCTTGCATTCTTTTGGACCGTGACCGTGTGATAGGTCCAACATAACTTGGTTCATCTTGAGTTGTGATCATATCAACATTTGGATCAAAGTGTGGCCTTGTCTTATGATTCACATCATCCTCCCCTTCTTGAAAAGGATTCGACCTCGAATCAAAATCTGCATCAAAAGGAGTTAAATCACCCACATTAAAAGTTGCACTTACATAATACTTACCTGGAAGATATGCATTATCATTAATCCTCTCCAACACTTTGAATGGCCCATCTCCCCTTGGATCAAGCTTGGACTTCCGTTGGTTATTGAATCTCTCCTTCCTAAAATGTACCCAAACTAAATCACCTTTCTTGAAAACAACCTTCCTTCGTCCCTTGTTAGCATGGATCATAGCTTGATTGTTTCTTTTGAGGATATGAAGTCATGCATCTTCATGCATTTTCTTCACTCGTTCAGTCTTCTCTTTTCCATCTAAACTCACAAGCTCATTCATAGGTAAAGGAAGTAAATCGAGAGGGGTTAAAGGGTTAAATCCATACACAACTTCAAAAGGTGAAAAGGAAGTAGAAGAATGTATCGAACGATTATAAGCAAATTCAACAAACGGAATACATTCAACCCAATTCTTTGAACATGTTTTAAAAACAGCCCTTAAAAGAGTTCCCAAGGTTCTATTTACAACTTCCGTTTGTCCATCCGTTTGAGGATGACAAGTGGTTGAAAACAACAACTTAGTTCCCAATTTTCCCCACAAAACCCTCCAAAAATGACTTAAGAACTTCACATCTCGATCACTTACAATAGACTTTGGAATTCCATGAAGTCTTACCACCTCTTTACAAGGGATAAAATGTGCCATTTTAGAAAATCGATCAACAACAACAAAAATTGAATTCTTTCCATTTTGTGTTCTTGGCATTCCTAGCACAAAATCCATAGAAATATCAGTCCACGGATGCGTTGGAACAGGCAAGGGTGTGTAAAGGTCGTGAGATTTAACTCGTGATTTAGCCTTTCTACAAGTTACGCATCTATGACAAGTCTGCTCAACATCCCATTTCATATGAGGCCAAAAGAAATGTTCCTTAAGTATGCTCAAAGTTTTTAAAACACCAAAATGTCCCATTAATCCTCCCCCATGAGACTCACGAATCAGAAACTGACGCAAAGAACAATTTGGAATGCATAGCTTGTTTTCTCTAAACAAATAACCATCTTGAACATAAAATTTATCACAAGGCTTTTGTTCACCAGATGCAAATATTTAAGAGTTTTTGAGTAAAAAGGGGTGACGACATTCTGCCTAAATAGTAGGCACAGGAAACCAAAGATAAAGAGAGACACAAAAAATATCACTACGGTATAAACGAAGAGTTTCAGAGTAAGCATTACACAATCTCCAAGATGGGTTTTTGGAAAAAAAAAAGAGAGAATAGATCTTCCATTTTTCTACCACATATCCTATTTTGACACCAAGAAATGAGGTTTTTCTAGAATCTACAAATAGAAATGAATTGTCCAAAATTCATTTGTTTTTCATTAATAAAATTTTTTGTTTCTAATCAAACAAATTTAGATATTATGGGAGACCCTAATAAGGTTAGGGTCTTTCATTGGAAAAGGGGTCAAAATGAGGAAATGGGGGTAAGCCGGATTTATGGCGATTATCCAAGAAGTTCAGTGTGTGAATCGAGGGTTCATACTCTAAAACTTATCTGATTTTATCAATTGTTAGAATTTTTTCTCGAAGAAATCATGCATTTTCTAGTATATTCCTAATTTTTAGGAAATTTTGGATCTCATCGAAAGCTTACAGCAGCTTGCCAAACAAAAGCTAAGAGAAAAAAAAGCACAGGTATGGCTGGCATAATATCTACGATTGGATTCAAAAAGGAATAGGCTTCGGGCAATTTGCCGAAGAAAAAACTACTCAAATAAAGGCCAGAATTAATACAGATCAAACTAACGATATTAAGCATAACAGACATTGTAGCACCCGAGCGCAAGGTACCACATTCCCCGCACCGAGACCCGACCCGAATATGAAATGGACAATCCATACCCGAGCTAGATCACGGCGAACGGGGACATACACACTCACTAATCTAGGCGGGGGCTAACTTTCGCAACCAAAGAAACAATAAAATAGAAATATCACGAATGCGGAAGCAATGTACATACATATATATAACAAGATAAGCAAAGAGCAATGGGTTCAACTAGCATAGATACCTAATCCCGAAATTGAATAAAATCATAAACGTCAATACCAGATTCTTTCTATTCCCGTAAGCTTATCCTGAATTCACGATAATAGTAACGATCAAAACAAAATCATACATTCTCCATATCTTAAACAAATCCTGAATCAATGTGCACAAGGACCGACTCTGACCTAACCGAAAACTTAAAAGACTTGACTTCCCGCCTAGCACTCCAAACCTGCAAGAACACTGAAAACAATCCGGGTTCAGTCTATACGAAACTGGTGGGTATAAAATGAGGCATAAATAGCATATAAAACAATATTTAAACATTCACATGCAAGTTATAATCCCAAGTGAGGTTTTTAGAGCATTTCCCAAGTTGGTGAAATAAATAAGTCATCAAAAGGGATCATAACATTCATTTTTCATTAAGTCGTTTGTGGCCCGGCGAGTGGGCGTGTATTATCTCCAACCAACACCTCGTGTAGTTCATTAAAACATTCTTTCTTTCTTTCTTTCATTCATGCATAACATTCTTTTGTGCACAATCATGAACATTTACACCTTCTACCTCCGGGTGATGGCCGGGTGATCGGCCCGAACCACCCATTCATTGACAAAAAGGGGAACATGACTCCCCAGATGGCACTAAGCGTCCATTCCTCGCTAACTCCTAACGAGGTCCGGTTACGCCGTTCATTGGTGGGACAAGTGTGAGGGTTCACCGTCAACCCATGCCTCCTCGGGTCACCACTCATACCAAGTCCCTGGGCCCCATTCTGTGCATAACATTCATTCTTTTCTCGCCAAAACATTTGGTAGGTTCATAAAATAAAGGCTTTACTTTGAAATCATTTACTCTTAAAACGACTCTATATACATATAATAAATTTTGGTCGAAATCTTTGCACATTGGAAGTATATAGGGTTGTTTAACTAGATTGTAGAGAAACCCACCTATACGCCTCTTACCAAACAATACCAAGAAGAAAAGGAGACTCGAAAGTGTCCTATGAACCCGGCATCTCCGCCCTGGGGAAAACTGTGCAAAAGACAATGTAACGTGTTCGTGAGACTCAAGACTCCAAATGAACCAAATATGACGCACGGCATGCAATGAACATGATATAAGTGCATAAGAAATAATATTATGTAATGAACGCGTTCATCTGCACTATTAATGCATTTAAATCATATAAACAAGCCATTCATTCGTTCAAGGGGGCGCTCATATTCATTAAGTTCATAAATTCCACATTTCATATCAATTCAATCCAATAATTTCATATAACAATTATAACACGTACTATTTCACGTCCAAATGTTTCATAATTCATATTTCGTATAAAATGTATCAATTAAATTCATAAACGTAATCCATACAAAATATAACAAATAATTTAAATCATAAAATCACATTTACAATTAGAGGATAGGCAAACAATTATTGGAAATTAGAAAAGGACATGAAATAGGTAACAATTTAATTTCCATAATTCGATTAAATCAAATAATATTTATTATCTAATAACATATATATAAATAAATATATATATATATATATATATATATATATATACGTACATAGCATGCAATTTATCCATGCATGCATATTAACAAATCAATATATATTTATACATATATATACATATATATATATATATATATATAGCATGCATGCAAACAGTACAATTAAATCATATATATGTACGTACTCATTCATGCATTATCCACATTATATATATATATATATATATATATATATATATATATATATATGTATATATCCACATTATATATATATATATATACATGCAAGCTCTAACAATTACATGCAAGGAAGGGAAAAAGGAAGCAGCAGCAGCTCATTACAGATTCTGCACCAGAGCTCCCCGGCCGGGCTTTTTCACGCATAAAATCTCCCCGACCGAGGAGTTGCAGTACAGGCACGGGACAGCAGCAACTCAAGGCTTAAATCCCCTGCTTTACCTTCAAGAATAAGCAGCAGCAGGTAGCAGCAAAAACAAGGAAGAAGATACAACAACAAACTAGGCTAAAACTCCCTCAAAACTGACTGAAAATGTATAGCCATGAAACAAGGAAAGATGCAACAGCAAACAGCAGCAATTTACAGCCAAGAACAGAGCACGAACGAAGGAAAAACAGGGAATAACTTCACACACACAATCAACCATCAATCCCGCAACAACAAGGTGCATAAAGGCAGCAAATGACAGCAAGAAATCAGTCCAAATGCAGCA
Source organism: Lantana camara (assembly GCA_037501455.1). Classification (NCBI taxonomy): domain Eukaryota; kingdom Viridiplantae; phylum Streptophyta; class Magnoliopsida; order Lamiales; family Verbenaceae; genus Lantana; species Lantana camara. The sequence continues at coordinate 60,591,342 of CM074858.1, forward strand.
GCAGCAGTTCAAGTCGTGAGGGAGGAGAATTCAGTTCCATTTTCATGAACTTCATAACAAGTTCATTAATGATAACTCACTTAATAGCCAACTACCACCAAATACATGATCATAAATGAAATGAAGAAGTTAAGATAATCACTTACAAGCTTTAAAATCAACAAAAGCATCAAGGAATGCATGAAATCCAAGTATGACTTCAAAACCTAACTATTCAAGTATATCCCCATATCTCCACGTATTCCAGCTTAAATTCAAGGAAACATGGCTTAAAATGACACATAATAAGTGTATATTACAACCCTTAACTCACCTTGTAAATTGGATGGAAGATGGAAGAGATTTGAGCTTGAATCTCCAAGGTTTGGAAAGGGTTACGGGAAAACTGGAGAGTAGAGAGTTTGTGGCTGATTTTCTCAAAGTGTGAGGGTTATCTCGGTTTGGGGTGATCATATCCAGTTAAAAGGCTGAGTTAGGGTTCCAAGGAATCAAAGCATGGTTAATTTGGTCAAGGTTTGAGAAAGTTATGGCTCTTTTAGTAAAAGGTAGCAGTTTTGGCGAACGTAACACGTTTCGGTTGAATTTCGGAGGTCCAAATAACTTTGGAAAAATATGAGGCTAAGTTTATTGAACCCGAATTTTCGTTACGAGTTCAACGGAGTTGATGAAACTCGAATCCGAGTTTCCTAGCTCAAGATATCAAATACGGAACCAATGGTGCGCTAATTGCTCGTTAGCCCCCGATTTGGATTCCAAAATCAAAATAAATTCGAAACGTATGCAAACGAACCCGAAAACATGAAACGATCATATATTCATATTCAAGACACGTACATATCTATGACATATTAAATTTTCACGAAATTTCGATACCAAATCATATAAAAACGAAGCGCGATTAAAACACTTATGCACAAACGTAACAATTCATACCATTCAACTCAACTAATAAAATTAAATTCTATATTAAATTAAATAAAGTCCATGATTTAAAATGATAAAATTAATTAATATAAGTAAAGACATAATTAATTATCATTAACTCTTAATTATCAATTAAATGAACTGATTAACGAAATAAAATTATAAAATAAAATAAAATAAACTAATAATAATTTATATTAAAATTAAATATTTAAAACAATTGTAAACAATTAATCACATAGTTAAATGATTTAATTGCGCAATTTGTAAACACATATGGCATAATAGTATAAATGAAAAACCGGGGCGTTACAGACATTTTGTTCTTCGAGATAATTACATTTTGATTGGGTTTTTGATATAAGGAAAAAGGGAGAAAGAAAGTAAGGTAGACAAAAAATCCTTCTTTTTCTTTGAACCCGCCCAATCCAAAATCCTCCAATTCTCAAAGGAGAATAGAAGAAATCATACTTTCATACAATATGTTAATTGAATTCTATGTAATGATCAATAAATGAAGTTGAATTCTATATCTATATGTATCAAAATCTTAGTACCAATCTAAATCTATTCTATAGATGGAGAGATATTTGAATTGGGGTTGACAAACAACCAATACCAATATTATTGTTTCTTAGTGTAGATTCGAAATTGAAATGGGGCGTCGCCAAGTGGTAAGGCATAGGGTTTTGGTCCCGCTATTCGGAGGTTCGAATCCTTCCGTCCCAGCGCAGAGCCATTTTTTAGGCTCTATTCTATATTATTCGCCTAGAAAGAAATAGGGGGGTGGAGGGGAGTTAATCCATATTCTATATTAATTTAAATATCTGTATCTGTTCGAATCCCATTAACAAATGATCAAGTTCCATATCCTACTTCTATATGATATTGAGTCAACGTTTTTCTTGGAATCTCAGTTTAGTTAGGTATTTCGTGTTTGGCTCGAATGAAAAATTGGAAATCTACGGAACGATCGAGGCAGGGGGATTTATCCTATCCCTTTTACTCACTTTATGACAAAAGTCGAATATTGAACTATTACTCAGACTTATTTTAAAGAAAATACATATCATAGAAAATGAGGACATGTTTAAAAAATATTTTGGGGGGTTTGTGAAAAATATTTATGATCCCTTCAATTCTGAAATGATTTCAATTCACTATTATAGAATATCTATAATAGTGACAATTGTTCAGTCTATCTAATAGATACGAAAACCTCTTCCTATTTTTTTTATTTTCGTAATCAGAAGAAAAGAATAAAGATTCAAATCTTAACTTGCAGCATTTTTTTATACATCTCATGAAAAAAAATTGCATTTCTGTCTTCTTTTTTTCTTTGCTCTATTTATAGATTTTAAATTAAATCGGTTCTGATTAAAAAAGAATCACTGGTCCTCATAGGAAGATCAAACGCAATGCTTAGTGTCCAATTAAATCAAACAAATTAAATGGAAATAATGATGTCTAAATAGGAAAATTTTTCAATTAGAAAGGCTTTTAATAAATATTTTGAATAATTCCTTGTAAGTGGAATGGACTCAAAAAGAAGGAAATTATTTAATTAATCCTATTGAGTCACTTGAAGATGCCGATTCCAAAAGTGATTCATTTATAGATTTCTATTTCTTCGAATTACTCATTTTTCTAAACTGAAAAATCTACCAATTCGAATTCTATCCAAACAGGAACCACCCAATTCAAATCGAATTGGGAAAATTCGAATTGGGAAGATTCTATTTGGAAGTCGAGACCTAGACCTATTAATGGAGTTGTACCTACTATCGAATTCTCATTTCTCGAATCTAATTTGTCTGATCTAATCCGTCTTGTCTAATTCGTCTTGTCTAATCCGTCTGGCTTAATTTCTCTAACGCTACCCCGAGTTTTTTATAATATATGTATGTTAAAGATGCTGTCTTGCTAAGACTTTTTCAGAAAAATCCCATATCATATATAAAAGAAAAGTCTAGATTACGATGTCTATGGACAGCTGAACCAATGACTATTCATGATTCCATAATGGAATCAATTCCATACCGGTTCCAAATTAGAGGAAATGTTATGGTAAAACTTCGTTTGAAACGATGTGGTAGAAAGCAACGTGCGACTTGAAGGACACGATCGTTTGAAACGATGTGGTAGAAAGCAATGTGCGACTTGAAGGACACGATCGTTTGAAACGATGTGGTAGAAAGCAACGCTCGACATTGTTTGTTCTGTTACACTGGAACCCTTCGTTTGTTGTTGGGTTGTAAATAGTGCACGATGGAGCTCGAGTCGAAAGGATTAGTTCATTTCTTGGGGGCAAGGATCTAGGGTTAATGCCAATCAATCAATTAGAACAACTTCGTAAATGTATCTTCCATATCTAGAAATTAAAAGGATCGAATTCGAGCAAGTTTCCAATTCAAAAGCAAAACTTGTTGAAATTGATCAAACTTTTTCGATTCAAAGTGTATCACACGGGAATCAATCGTCCAAAGGATTCTTTGATAGAAAGAAATCCAAAAAGGGTATGTTGCTACCATTTTGAAAGGATTAAAAAGCACCGAAGGAATGTCTAAACCCAATGATTTAAAATAAGGATAGGGGATCTAAGAACAAGGAAACACAGTTTTAATGGTCTCGGCAGTCTCAATAACAGGATCAGACTAAAGAAGCCAAATCAAATTTGAAACGAGACAAACAAATGGGAGTAAAGACCACTCAATAAATAAAATTGACTAATGATTTTTCCTTTGACCTATTTTGAGAGTTATCCAACTTGAGTTATGAGTACAAATGGTTTATTTTTCAAGAAAAAAAAGACTGAAATCGTAGTCTAATTGATTTTATAGGTCCATTTGTCATTTAATTTAGCAAAATTGCATACATAGACAAAAAAAACTTCGAATCAAATCATTTTTCTCGAGCCGTACGAGGAGAAAACTTTTTATACGGTTCTAGGGGGGGTATTGTTCATCTACATCTACCCCAATGAGCCGTCTATCGAATCGTTGCAATTGATGTTCGATCCCGAAGAGAAGGAAAAGAGCTTAGAAAGGTGGGCTTTTATGATCCAATGAAGAATCAAACTTATTTAAATGTTCCTCTTATTCTATATTTCCTTGAAAGGGGTGCTCAGCCCTCAGGAACTGTTCATAATCTTTTAAAGAAAGCGAAAGTTTTTAAGGAACTTCCCTCTAATCAAATGAAATTCAATTAAAGAAATCCCAAGGGGGTGGCGACTTGTCTATAACTTTTCAGAATTTTTCTATACTTTTTTTTGATTTCCCCCTTTCTGCTGTATTCGTATCTATTTATCATTGGTTTCCGTCGATCCGATGGACAAAATCTTAGTTTATTGATCTTATCAATATCCAATTCGGACATTTACTTCAATTGTGTGGTTTTCGACTAGCCAACAAGGGATTTACTTTAGCTTATTCCACTTAGATTGATGAAATACAAAATACATTAGGGACTAAAAAATCCGATATTTTTTTTAATTCTTCCATTTATACTTTTTCGATCTATGTAAATTAAATATGTAGTGTCAATCCAAGACAATTTTAAATATTATTGCACTGTTAAATTGAAATTCATTGAATTTCAATTTAACAGTGCAATTTCTTTTGTTTTTTCCACTGTATTTTTTTCGCAAGATTTATATTGACAAGAGTATATTGAACAAATATAATTCATCGTGATAAGTGAACTGGGGTTTATTTATTTCCGTCCCACAGGTTTTTTACTTTACCTTATTCATAAACGATGCTTTCTTTGATCCAAGAGGCTTTTTTGATTGAAAGGGGATAGATAACATAGTTTTACAATTATATATATTTCTTTTATCTGATACTTTTTTGTATTTTCATCGAATCGATTCATTTTTATCTTTCGAATCCATCAGAAAATCCGTTTTTTTAGATTTTTTAGCTCAAAGGTTTGATTAGTTCGTATAATCCCTTGCTCTTTGTTTAAATTGAATTTAATTGATTTAGATTCTATCTATACACCACACCCCTTGTTTGTTGAAATTTTGTTTAATCTATATATCTTTTCTTCGGGTTGCTAACTCAACGGTAGAGTACTCGGCTTTTAAGTGCGGCTAGAATCTTTTACACATTCGGATGAAGTGAGGAATTCGTCCATACCATTGGTAAAGTTTGGAAGACCGCGACTGATCCTGAAAGGGACTAAATGGAAAAAATAGCATGTCGTATCAATGGAGAGTTCTGAGGATATTTCATTCTTATCGGATCGGTACAAACCCTTCTTCGACGAATTCTTGGAACGGAACCAAATAAAGTTTGGTCGAATGAATAAATGGATAGAGGCCCTACGGCTTCAATTAATTATCAGAAAGAAAAAGCAACCAGCTTCTGTTCTTAATTTGAATAATTTCCTGATCTAATTAGACGTTAAAAATAGATTAGTGCCCAATACGGGAAGGGCTTTTCCCCACGAGTGGATTCGATCTTTTTTTAATGAAATCTAAAGCAAGGAAATGGCATGACAATGCAGCAACTTAGTCACAAATTCACACAAACACAGCAACAATTCACGCAGCAGCAAAGCGGGAAGCAAATCAGTCCCAAACTCTATGAAGGCTCACGTTGCAGCCATGGAGAATCCACATACACCTCACATAATTTAAATTCAAGCTTATAACAAGTTCAAGGATGCAACATGTAACACCCGAGCGCAAGGTGCCACATCCCCCGCACCGAGACCCGACCCGCATATGAAATGGATAATCCACACACGAGCTAAGTCACGGCGAACAGGGACACACACACACTCTCTAGGCTAGGCGGGACTAACCTTAAAACCATAAATCAGAGCGACATCAATAAAACGGAAGCAATAACAATCAAATATATATATACCATGAGCATTCGAGCTCCAAAAATAGAATTCATATACAAAATCCAACCAAGTGTTTCAAGTTCAATCCACATAACGCTCCATAACCATATTCATATTCAAAAAGGGAATCATGAGTGTGAGTGTAGGAAAATAAGAGTGCTAAACACTAATGCAAGACCTAGACGACTTGTATTCCCGCCTAGCACTCCTTAACCTGCACAAAAACCACTGAAAACAAAACGGGTTCAGTCCAAAAGGGACTAGTGGGTATAAAACGGGCATAGTATATAAATATCGCAGGATTTAAACATATACATACAAGCTATAAACCCATAAGAAGTTTTTAGAAGATTTCCCAAGTGGGTAAAACTAGGAAAGACATCTACGGGTTTATAACGATCATATTCATTCATAGATAATCATAGGGTTTCAAGCTCGGCGAGTGAGCGTGCATAATCTCCAACCAACACCTTGTGTATTCATATTCATAGTTTCCTTGGTTATCACACATATCATATCTGTGCACAATCATACGATTCATAATCATACATATACACCTTCTCCCTCCAAGTGGTGGACGGGTTTCCAGGACCCGGTCCATACATAGGCCAGAGGGGGTACATGAATCCCCCAAAGGCACTCAGCTCCCATTCCCCGCTAATCTCCTAGCGAGGTCCGGTATCACCGTAGTTGGTTGGGACTAATACATGGGATCACCGTCGGCCCTTGCCTCCTCGGATAGCCACATGCACTAAGTCCCAGGGCCTGTGCATAACAATCATAACAATCATATCTCACCAAAACATAAGGTAGGATTCATAAAAGAAAGGTTATACGTTTGCAATCATTTACTCGAGAAAAGACTCAATATACATATAATCATATTACTTTGGCTTAAACTTTTCACATAGGGAGATATATCGGGTCCATTTATCTATTTAGAAGAAAAACCCACCTTAAACCGTCAAAAGAAGACACAAAAGCCTCAAGGATTGGCCTCGTCTCCAACGAGATCAAAATCTGTGCAAGAAAGGTGAAGTGAGACTCAAAATGACCAATTAAGACGCTCTGCAATGAAATGATCATGATATGAATGCATAAAAGAGTATGTTATGTAATAAACATGTTCATGTGCACTATTAATGTCTTAAAGACCTATAAACGTTCATTTCATTCATTACGAGAATCATTTAAAATCATTCAAATACATAACCTTCACATTTAAATCAACTTGATTCAAGAATTTCAAATAACGAATATAACGCATAGTAGCATAACATGTTTGCACTTAGAAATTAGGCGAATAGAAACATTCAAGTCATGTTTGGAAATTAATTAACATAAAATAGATAACAATTAAATTCTAAAATTTAAAACAAATTAAACCATAATTAAATATATATATATATATATCATTACCTAGACTTAATACTAATATAAATATATATATATATATATATATATATATAAATAACATGCATGCACATAATAAAATGACAAATTACAATTTATGCATGCATGCATTCCATTAACTAAACTATAATTCATGCATGCAATGCTATATATACATATATATTCACATGTCCAAAGGTATGCATGCAGGTAAGGAAAAGGATTAGAATTACAGTTTAAACTACACAGCAAAATTCGAAACTGGAAATTTTCAGAAAAAAAATAGGGGTCGCGGCCGCGACCCATTTTCTTCATGAAATGGTAGCAGCCGCTACCCATAATTTTCAGAATTTTGCTCCAATTTCAGAATACGTGAGCAGCCGACTGTTCAGTCGCGGCAGCGACCCAATTTCAAGCAGCTAAGGTCGCAGGCGCGACCTGCGTGACAGCAAAATTTTAACGCAGCAACCATGGCGAAACAGAGCAGAAACCAAATCAAACTCCTCCCAACACGATCAGGTAAGTAAGGACATTAAATAGACAATAAAACTCAACAAAATCAAGCCCCAAACACTCCTCAAACGCAGCAGCAAAACTGACGCAGTAACCAGCCGAAAAACAGAGCAACACCATCAACCTCCAATATTTTATTAATGATAGCTCATGAATGCTTCAACTACCAGCTAATACATTACCATAAATGCCAAGAAGAGATCAAGACAATCATTTTCATGCTTGGAATCATCCAAAAAGCTCAAGAATCGGAAGAGATCAACCAAATACTCAAAACCTAAATATATATATCCATTTCTGCCAAAAGCTCATGAAATCATGCTCAAATTTAGGGATGAATGAATGAAAATGACTCATAATGGATGTACATAACATATCCAAGCTTACCTTGTGGATTAATGGAGGTTTGGAAGAGATTTGAGCTTGAATCTCAAGGAGTTTACTTGAGCTACGGGATTTCTGGAAAGCAGGGGAAAGATGACTGAATTTCTCTAAGTAAGAGAGAGTGGTTCGGTTGGGAGGATAATGATCAGCTAGATGGTTGAGTTAGGGTCCCATAGGTTCAAACCATGTTCAATTTGGTCAAGTATGATAAGAGATATGACTATTTTGGTGAAATGTGGCAGTTTTGGCGCCGTGTGGGTTTTTCGGTTGGATTTCGGAGGTCCAAATGATTCTGGAAAAATATAAGGCTACATTTACTAAACTTGAATTTTCGTTACGAGTTCAGCGAAGTTGACGAAACTCGAATCCGAGTTTCCTAGCTCAAGATATTAAATTCGGAACCAAGGGTGCACTGAGTGCTCGTTAGCCCCCGATTTGGTTCCACGAATCAAATTAAATTCGTTAACATGTCAAATGAATTCGAAAACATAAACCGAGCATATAGACATGTTCATAACACACATATTTACGCCATATTACAATTGCACGATATTTCGATTTCATTTCATATAAGAACGATGCACAATTTAACGACCATGCACATTTCATAGAATTCATGCATTATAAAATTAACCAAATAAATTAAATTAAATTCAAACATATATTGAGGTCAACGATTAATTGAATAAATTAATTAATGTGATTAAGCATGATTAATTAGCATAACACTTAATTAACATTAATCATTAAATTAACAACAATTAACGAAATATAAATATATATATATTTATATATATATTTAAAATACAAATTATTTTAAAATAACATTGAATTAAAATAAAATAAAATAATTACAATTTATAATAAAATTAAATATAAAACACGTAAAGACAATTATTTTGCGCAAATTTGTAAACACATACATCATACCTTTACGTCCGAAAAGTCAGGGCGTCACAACCTCTCCCCCTTAAAAGAATCCGTCCTCGGATTCACTGATTGCCCGGAAATAATTCGGGATGGAACTTTCTCATTTTATCCTCCGTCTCCCACGTAGCCTCTTCTGTCTTATCACTTCTCCATAACACTTTAACTAGTGGGATTTGCCGGTTTCTTAATTCTTGAAATTTCCGATCCAAAATCTTAACCGGCTTCTGAACGAAGTTGAGATTAGGCTCAATTTCCACCTCTTCCTCGGGTAGGATTTCGGACTCATCCGGATAATACTTGCGAAGCTGAGAGACATGAAATACGTTGTGGATTCCCGTCAAACTCGGAGGTAGATTCAAGCGATAAGCAGTATCTCCAATTCTCTCCAAAATCTCATACGGACCCAGATAACGAGAATTCAACTTATCTCTTTTTCCAATCCTCGAAAATCCTTTTCGTGGCGAAGCTTTCAAGAACACCCTATCACCAACTTCGAACTGAAGATCCTTCTCCGTCGATCCGCATAGCTTTTCTATGACGCCCCGCGTCTCCGAAGCACGATCCAACGACATTCTCGGGTAAGTTTTCACACTTGTGTGTTAATTTGAGAATTTCGTGACTTGTATGATTTAATCGGAATTTAATTTGATATGTGATTATTCGGATTATTTGATGACTATTTGCTAATTTAGTTTATTTCTTACGAACGTGGCTTGGATTGCTTAATTCAATTTAATTCGAATTTATTTCTACAAAATAATTACTAAAAATAGAGTTTAAATTTAATATGTTATGTAACATGCCTAATTTGAATTTATTCGTAATATTTGAGAATTAATTGCCAATTATATGGTTTTGGGGTATCGTTAATTTGTACGAAAGATTTTCTAAAATTAAATTGAATTAAGTTCTAATTGGTAAATAATTTCCCAATTTAAATTGTAAAATTAATTCGGGACTTGTATGTTTAATTGAGACCCTACAAGAATTATTTTGCGGTTAATTGAACGCGTTATTTTATTTTCCTACGTGTTAAGACTACCCGGTTTGTATATAGCATGTATCTAGACAGATTTCTTGTCACTTTTCTCCCATACACTATCTCTCCTCTCTTCCTCTCCTCTCTCGGCCGAAATGAACGAAACAAGAAGCCCCCCATTTCTCAAATTTCAACTTCATCAATTCTTCACCAAATTGGACATGTAAATAGTCAAAATCAAAGTACTCGAAACAAGGAACACAACCGTATGCTCGGAATCGAGATCCGACAACCGACGAGAGAGAACGGAGCTCCGAAAGTTGCTGATTTTCGTCATTCTTTCCGACAGCTTTCCGGCGACGAAATCCGGCGAACCAATATAGCATTTTACTCCTGGAGACGAGACCTATCAATCCATGGTGGTGGTTCACGGCAAAAACTGCCGTAGGCAGAACAGCAGCAGCGCTGCGGCGCTGTCAGCGCGCAGGTGGCGGGATGGCCACTCCGGCCATCCTCCGGCGACGCAACCTTGGGGGAAACACTCAGGACCATGAACCGAGTATAATGGTGTTAAACTCGGCCTCTGAAACGGCCAGAAAAGGAGCAGCAGTGGCGGAGCTAGGCAGCGAGCGGCTGAGCACGGTGGCGGTCGATTCCGGTGAAATTTTCCGGCGAATATCATATGCATTTCGATGGGCTCGACATGGGTAAGCCATTGCTTTTTACGGTTTCGAATTTCGTTTAGCGGTTTGGGAGAAATCGCGATTTGAAGATTTTGAGGGTTTCGTATTCTTAGATCTAAAATTGGAGACAAACCGCTCAGAATTTCGAGAAAGTGATTGAAGATTTGGAATGAGCACGAGGAATACATTCGGGATTGATTTTTTGGGATTTTTCCGGTAACCTTCGGCGGCGGCCGGCGGCTTTTCCGGCAGCTACAGTGGCGGCGCTCCGGCGGCCTTCTGACAGAACGTCCGGCTCGATGCGGTGAGTCTAACGCCATCTTCCGTTCGTCGTTTGGACACTCGGTTAATTTATTATGATTTATTTCGTGTTTCTCGAATTATTGGAATTTATCGTTTAATTGTCGTTTTGATCGATTTTCGTGCCAATATGACTTCGTTGAGCTAGAATATGATTGTATAAATATTGATGGGTATATTTGATAATTGATATGAGTTCGTTTGCCCTCTTTGATAGGTTGTTATGCTCGTTTTGTGCCCAATGTATATAAATTGGTAACTTTGATATACGAATTCTTCCTAAACTTGGTTTGTTTGTGAATAACCTCTATTTTCATGATTGGTAGATGCTCAATGATGATTATTATGCTTGTAAATAATTAGCTCTTACTTGTGCAAATTGTATTAATGCTCAAACGGACAAATTATGCTATAAAATCATAGTATTTCGTATTCTTGAACTTATTGGAAGCATATTTGTATGTCTTGTTGGAACTATGTTGATTCTTGGTGTTGGTACTTAGTTGCTATGGGAATTATGTGAAATTGCTTGTTGAGAAGATACATGTTTAATATAGGAAATCTTGTTGGAATGTTGAAATTAGGACTCACACTTTAATAGATGAAACCATGTCGAAGTGTTTATTTGAATGAAATGTGTAACGCCCCGGTTTCCGGATGAACAGGTAAGCACGCCACGTGTGCGTTATGAGCGTAGGTTTATTTTATTTCTTTAATTTATAATATATTCTTACGTGGCATTCATATTTTATAAAATTCATGAAACATTATTTATATCAATTCTTTAAATTCATATCATTGAAAATATTATTTCATGACACGAAAAATATTTATTGCATGAAATCAATTACCGAGAGTGATAAAATTACCAAATTGTCCCTAGTTAAATACTTTCTAAAATATTAGGGACTCAATTGCATAAATTTGTAGGGACCAAACGGAGCATATTTTAAATCATGGCATACTTAATTGTATAACTTAGAGACTTCAAGGATTGATTGGTAAATTGGCAAGATTCACACAAATCAATGGGATGAATCACGTAACAACCATATCCCCATTCTTCCTTGATCATTTCATCAAAAATTTTCCAACCCATTGCTCTCTCTCACTCTCGGTAGTTCAAGGAAGAAAAGGGAAGAAGTGATTTTCAATCAATCATCAAGATTTCAAGAAATTTGCCAAGAATTTGAAGTTGATCATCATCATCATCCATTTCTTCATTTCTTTCCATTTTTAAGGTTGGTTGGGCATGATTGGATGATTCATGATCATAAGTGATAAGCTAGGGTTTAAGATTTATGTGCTAAATGAGTTATTGGTGATCAAAGTGTGATTATGTGATCATATATGGAATTATAGCATGATTTGATCATGAAAATCTTGAATATTTGGCAAGATTGAGCTAGTTTGATCATGTACATGAAACCTTGAAATCTTGTTGATATAGCATGTTCTATGTGTTTAAATGTTATATTAGTGTCTATTGAACGTATATGCATCATATTTCCAGAAATTATGGCATTTGGGATCAAAAATGGAATTTTTGTTGCTTTGATGAACCTTGGCCGAGAGCTTCCCCTGTTTCTGCTCTGTTTTCTTCAGTTGCAGAAGCTGGGAACGACCGTTCCCAGCCTCAAGGCTTGGTGGGAACGGGCGTTCCCATTTCTTTTCAAATAAAGGGGCGGCCGAGCATGGGAACGGCCGTTCCTATTTTTGGCCTTGCGCCGGAAGGGCCGTTCCCAGCTCGAAGGCGCGTTTAAAATGGGAAAAACGTTGCCGCGTTTTTCTGGGCAACGGGAACGACCGTTCCCATTTTTCAAAGGGACCCGGAACGGCCGTTCCCACCTGACATGCAGTGTAAAATTCACTGCATAAAATTACGAAATTAGCCCCTCGACCCGACGACTTCTTTGGCCCCGAATTGCTATAATATGTGTTAATATGATGTGAAACGAAAAGTTATCATACCACATTGCATTTTCGAGGTCGTCTCGACACATTTTCGCCGTTCGTCATATTTTGGTCATTTTAGGTCATGTCTCACGAATGTATATCGTATTTGCACAGGTCACGAGGGCGTGGACGGGGAGCAAGCTCCTTAGAACGCTTATTTATTATATTTTGCAAGAAAGGTGAGGTTTTGTTTTGGTAAAACGAACCCTATAACCCTTATGTGCTAGTTTTCGGCCAAAACCTATTATAACTATAAACGTTTCAAAGTGGTAAACATTTCCAAGCAAGCAAGTATTGAGTATCATGATTTCAAGCATGTTTGGCGAGTACATGATTGCACGTGGGCCCGAGGGTAATTCTTGAGCCAACTGGGAAAGCAAGGGCTGACGGGTAACTCCTGAATTATCCTCACATTGTTGGGATCACCCCCGAAGCCACTAGGAGATTAGTGGTGGAAGGAGTTCCGTGTCTAGAGGGTCATATCCTCTACACACACCATGTCGTGGATAGTCAAGCCTTGCAAACTCGCTATCACCCGGAGGAAGAAGGAGACTGGGGATTAATCCGGCATGTCGGGTTATCCTCGGGTTATTGCATGATTTCAAGCATGAACTTGTTTATATGAGCACTAATTAAATTGCATGATCATGTATTTATCAAGCAAGCAAGCATGATCACGTATTGTTCACGATTGGGAGTTCGGTTGGAGACTGCCCTTGCTCACCGGGGCCACATGTTCATGACATTGACAAGCATGATTAAATAAACGTGTTAAAATGATTGGTTGTAATCTCGGGCAAAGATTAACTTCTTGAAATACCTATCTATTTTATGCTAAAGTCTTCACCCGAGGCTACAACTTGCATGTGACGTGTGATATATATATTTAATGCCCCTCACTCAGTCTTCGGTAGACTGATACTTCACTTTTCAGGTACCTTTTGAGCGTGGTCGTGCTAGGCGGGCGTTGTTCGAGTCTTTTGCACCTTCACGAGTCTAGCACCTTTCATGTATAGTACCTTGAGACATTCCATGTTATGCTCGTTATTGTTACATTTTGAATACTTAATGATGTATCTTATTTAGAAATGACAATGTAGTGATAGTTAATTGGTACCTATATGTATCTATGTAATAAATATGGTACCTATATATATGAATGACTTTATTGCTTCCGCTTTTCTGTTCATGTTTGTTTGATTATGTTGGGGAGAGTGTCCCGCCTAGCTCGTCATTTTTATTGTCACCCGTTCGCTGTGGTCTTGGTTTATGTATGAACTGTCCATTTCATACTTGGATCGAGGCTATAGTGCGGGGGATGTGGCGCCTTGGGGTTTAGGGTGCTACATCTACAGGTGGTATCAGAGCCCGGTTGCAAAACCGAGGTTCTCGAGTCGTGTCAAGTCAGTTTAGGTCGCACGGTATAGGATTATGTGGTATTGGGGAGTCTGCATTTGGTTGATTTACCTGATTTACTCATCCCTTCGCATGAATTGAGCTACTTGATCTCCCTTGAACATGTGCTATTTGATAGTATGGAAATTATATGCACACATTTGCATTTATTGATCAAGCCATGCATGTTTAGTGATCTGATTTCAGGATGGAGCACGACAGACGTTCCAGTGACCGATCCTCGAGGCACAGGCATCATCACCGCCGACATCACCGCCGCGAGAGATCACCACCTCCTCCGCCTGCTCAGGCACAGCCCCAGGATTTCATGAATGTCGTAGTGGGGCTAATTGATAAGAGGTTACAGGAACGGGTACCTCCACCACCACCACCAGCGCAGGTAGCACCTCCGGAGAACCCCATTTCTGCTGTTTTGCGAGAGTTTCAGAATCAGCGTCCCCCGAAGTTCTATAAGGGAGACGATATACAGGCAGAGCTGTGGTTGAAAGAGATCGAGAGGATTTGGCAGCTTATTCCTTGCGACAGTCAGGAGAAGGCTCGTTGCACCCTCACTCTTATTCAGGGCGAGGCTTACTCCTGGTGGGAGAGCACTCAGATTGTTTTGGAGGCAGCCGGGACCGAGATTACTTGGGAGGTCTTTGTACGGGAGTTCAGAAACAAGTACATTCCTCCAGCTTCCCGTACCCGCAGGTTGAGGGAGTTTACAGAATTAAAGCAGGGAGGCAGGTCTGTGGGTCAGTATATCGCCGAGTTCGAGAGACTTTCTCGCTATGCACCCAACATAGCTAACGATGACTTTCACAAAGCGATGCAGTTCGTTCAGGGGTTGAGACCAGACATTCAGGATGCACTGAAAGCTACTAATACCAGCACCTGGGCGAAAGCTACAGCAAAAGCCCTAAAGGTTGAAGATTCTGATAGTGCCAGGAGGGCTACTCAGCGAGCAGGACAGGCTTCAGGCTCGAGATCAGGTCAGGGTTCGAGCTCAGGAAAAAGGCCGATGATTTACCCTACACCTCCAGCTCAGAGGGATACCGGGAAGAAACCTAAGTACACCGGGCCATTTCCGAGAGGTCCAAGAGCTCCAGCACCACCTCAGCCACCTCAGAGACCGAGATGCACATGGTGTGGACATCCTACGCACACCTATGATAACTGCAGGCGCCGGTTTGGCCTATGTTTGATCTGTGGGAGTAACGAGCACCTGGTTGATGGTTGTCCGGATCGTCAGGATCCACCACCTGCAGGACCGAGACCCCTGGTGAGAGCTCGGGCTTATGCACTCGCGGGAGAGGAGCAGGAGGCTGATATTGACCCCGCCGCAGTAGTTGAAGGTATTATTTGCATTCATGGCACGAACATCCATACATTATTTGATCCAGGAGCTACACACTCCTTTCTTGCGCACACTATTGCTATTACCTTGTCTTTGCCTGCTATGTGTACTTCTGTGCGCTATCTAGTTAGTACTCCTTTCGGTAGTAGGCGAGAGACGGATCAGGTTTACAGGGATGTTCCAGTTGTAATTGAAGGCCGGGAGTTTCTGACAGATTTTATTGTTATGCCGATGGAGAGATACGGGGCTATCCTGGGGATGGATTGGCTTTACAGACATTGTGCTACCGTGGATTGTCGGGCTAAGAAGGTTCAGTTGGGTTCAGAGGTTGTTACGGGCTGTACTTCAAAGACCGTACCCCTACTCTCGTTTTCAGAGGCTCAAAAGTTAGTCAGGGACGGGGCTACAGGGTTCATTGCCTACATTCTGAACAAGCCCAAAGATCAGGTGAAATTAGAGGACACAGAAGTGGTAAAGGAATTCCCCGAGGTATTCCCAGAGAAATTGGATTCCTTGCCTCCTGAGCGGGAGATTGAGTTCGTGATTGATCTTTTCCCGAATGCCGAGCCGTATTCAAAGACTCCGTACCGGATGGCTCCAGCCGAATTAAAGGAACTAAAAGTTCAGCTTGAGGCTTTGTTGGAAGTTGGGTACATTCGGCCGAGTTCTTCGCCGTGGGGAGCACCGGTGTTGTTTGTAAAGAAAAAGGACGGGACTCTAAGAATGTGCATCGATTACAGGGAGTTGAACAGGATGACTATCAAGAACAAGTATCCCCTCCCACATATCGAGGAGTTGTTCGATATACTCCAGGGTTCTAAGGTGTATTCAAAATTGGACTTAAGACAGGGATACTATCAGCTGTGAATCCGAGCAGAGGACATTCCAAAGACAGGATTCAATACTCGGTACGGGCACTACGAGTGCGTGGTTATGCCTTTTGGATTGACTAAGGCCCCTGCAGCTTTTATGGATATGATGCATCGGATATTCAGGCCTTTCCTCGATAAGTTCGTGGTAATTTTCATTGATGATATTCTGGTTTTCTCGAAATCAGCCGAGGAGCACGCGAGACATCTCAGGCTCGTTCTTCAGACACTAAAAGAGCATCAGTTGTTTGCTAAGTTCAGCAAGTGTGAATTCTGGATCGATCGGGTTTCATTCTTGGGGCATGTGATTTCAGAAAAAGGGTTGGAAGTCGATCCCTCGAAAATTGAGGCCGTGCTTAAGTGGGAGAAACCAAAGAATGCCTCGGAGATTAGAAGCTTCTTGGGATTGGCCGGATATTATAGAAGGTTTGTTCAGGACTTCTCCAAGATTGCGGCACCGTTAACCCGGTTGACAAAGAAGGATGTTAAGTTTGTCTGGGACGAGAAGTGTGATCAAAGCTTCAATTTTCTGAAAGAAAAGTTAGTTTCAGCTCCGGTGTTAACTTTACCCGAGGGTTCAGAGGGATATGCAGTGTATACAGATGCTTCTAAAGAAGGCTTAGGTTGTGTTTTGACTCAGAAAGGAAAAGTGATCGCTTATGCTTCTCGGAAGCTAAAGGAATATGAAAGGAATTATCCAACACACGACCTAGAGCTTGCAGTCGTGATCTTTGCTCTGGGGAAATGGAGACATTATCTTTACGGGACTTCCTTTGAGATTTTTACCGACCATAAGAGCCTCCAGTATTTATTCACACAGAAAGAGTTGAACATGAGGCAACGGCGATGGATGGAAAAGTTGGAAGATTATGATTGTACAATTAAGTATCATCCCGGGAAAGCCAATGTGGTCGCCGATGCACTTAGCAGGAAGGCAAGTGTATCGAACTTGGAAATAAAGGAAAGTGAGGAAGTCGCCCCTATTGTGTTAAAGGCTCGGGTTTCTAATATCACAGTTCAGCCGGAATTAAGGTATCAGCTATTTGAGGCCCAGAATAAGGATCTGGAAGTGCAGAAGCTTGTAAGTAAAGCTAGGGATGACCCGGAGAGTCCGTTTGGGTTTGATGAGACCGGGTTGCTTCGGTTTAAGAACAGAGTAGTAGTACCTGAAGAGTTGAGACGGGTCCTACTCGAAGAAGCTCACAAGTCAGCTTACTCGATCCACCCAGGAGGAAATAAAATGTATAAGGATTTGAAACAATATTATTGGTGGAACGGGATGAAGAGGGACGTGGCAGAGTATGTGAAACATTACCTGACTTGTCAGAAAGTGAAAGCGGAGCACCAAAAACCCGCGGGACTTCTACAACCGTTACCTATTCCCTAGTGGAAGTGGGAACAAGTAACGATGGACTTTGTTTCTGGATTACCGAAGGTTAAAGGTGGGTTTGATGGAATTTGGGTAATCGTGGATAGATTTACAAAGTCTGCTCACTTTCTACCGGTCCGGATGTCTTATAAGATCCCGAAGTTGGCTGAGATCTATAATAGAGAGATCATTCGACTTCATGGTATTCCGGTGAGCATAGTATCAGACCGAGACCCGAGGTTTACTTCTAAGTTGTGGCAAGAGTTACAGGCTGTCTTGGGAACGAAACTTAAGTTCAGTACAGCATTTCACCCGCAAACAGACGGCCAGACTGAAAGGTTAATCAGGTATTTGGAAGATCTTCTTCGGGCTTGCGCGATGGATTTTCAGAACTCGTGGTCAGAACAGCTTCCCTTGATCGAGTTTGCTTATAATAACAGCTTTCAGGCTTCTATCGGGATGGCTCCTTACGAGTTACTTTATGGAAGAAAGTGCCGATCTCCGTTGTTCTTCGACTTGGAAGAATGGAAATGGTCGAAACAGGAAGGGGTAAAGAAAGGTGAAAGATTCGAAAGGCCTTCCAAAGTCGTTCAGGCTATGATTGAAAAGGTTCAAATGATTCAACAACGGATGAAAGCCGCGCAAGATAGACAGAAGAGCTACGCCGATAAGCGCCGAAGAGATCTAGAATTTGAAGTTGGTGACCGGGTATTCTTGAAGGTGTCACCAAGGAAAGGTTTCACCCGGATCGGGAAAGGAGGAAAGCTTAATCCGCGCTACTTAGGTCCGTTCGAGATTTTGGAAAGAATAGGCGAGGTAGCCTATCGACTGGACCTACCACCGAGTCTTACGGGGATTCACAACATGTTCCACGTTTCACAATTAAGGAAATATTACCCCGATGAGACTACGATTCTCCCCGTGGAAGAAGTTGAACTGGAACCGAATTTGACATTTGTTCAGAGGCCGGTTAAGATCTTGGATCGGAAATTTCAAGAGTTGAGAAACCGGAGAATTCCCATGGTTAAGGTTTTGTGGAGAAGTGATAAAACCGAAGAAGCTACGTGGGAAACAGAGGATAAAATGAAACGGTTCCACCCGGAGTTGTTCGAGCAAGACTAGAGAATCTGGGGACCAGATTCTTCTAAGGGGGGGAGAGTTGTAACGCCCCGGTTTCCGGATGAACAGGTAAGCACGCCACGTGTGCGTTATGAGCGTAGGTTTATTTTATTTCTTTAATTTATAATATATTCTTACGTGGCATTCATATTTTATAAAATTCATGAAACATTATTTATATCAATTCTTTAAATTCATATCATTGAAAATATTATTTCATGACACGAAAAATATTTATTGCATGAAATCAATTACCGAGAGTGATAAAATTACCAAATTGTCCCTAGTTAAATACTTTCTAAAATATTAGGGACTCAATTGCATAAATTTGTAGGGACCAAACGGAGTATATTTTAAATCATGGCATACTTAATTGTATAACTTAGAGACTTCAAGGATTGATTGGTAAATTGGCAAGATTCACACAAATCAATGGGATGAATCACGTAACAACCATATCCCCATTCTTCCTTGATCATTTCATCAAAAATTTTCCAACCCATTACTCTCTCTCACTCTCGGTAGTTCAAGGAAGAAAAGGGAAGAAGTGATTTTCAATCAATCATCAAGATTTCAAGAAATTTGCCAAGAATTTGAAGTTGATCATCATCATCATCCATTTCTTCATTTCTTTCCATTTTTAAGGTTGGTTGGGCATGATTGGATGATTCATGATCATAAGTGATAAGCTAGGGTTTAAGATTTATGTGCTAAATGAGTTATTGGTGATCAAAGTGTGATTATGTGATCATATATGGAATTATAGCATGATTTGATCATGAAAATCTTGAATATTTGGCAAGATTGAGCTAGTTTGATCATGTACATGAAACCTTGAAATCTTGTTGATATAGCATGTTCTATGTGTTTAAATGTTATATTAGTGTCTATTGAACGTATATGCATCATATTTCCAGAAATTATGGCATTTGGGATCAAAAATGGAATTTTTGTTGCTTTGATGAACCTTGGCCGAGAGCTTCCCCTGTTTCTGCTCTGTTTTCTTCAGTTGCAGAAGCTGGGAACGACCGTTCCCAGCCTCAAGGCTTGGTGGGAACGGGCGTTCCCATTTCTTTTCAAATAAAGGGGCGGCCGAGCATGGGAACGGCCGTTCCTATTTTTCCCCTTGCGCCGGAAGGGCCGTTCCCAGCTCGAAGGCGCGTTTAAAATGGGAAAAACGTTGCCGCATTTTTCTGGGCAACGGGAACGACCGTTCCCATTTTTCAAAGGGACCCGGAACGACCGTTCCCACCTGACATGCAGTGTAAAATTCACTGCATAAAATTACGAAATTAGCCCCTCGACCCGACGACTTCTTTGACCCCGAATTGCTATAATATGTGTTAATATGATGTGAAACGAAAAGTTATCATACCACATTGCATTTTCTAGGTCGTCTCGACACATTTTCGCCGTTCGTCATATTTTGGTCATTTTAGGTCATGTCTCACGAATGTATATCGTATTTGCACAGGTCACGAGGGCGTGGACGGGGAGCAAGCTCCTTAGAACGCTTATTTATTATATTTTGCAAGAAAGGTGAGGTTTTGTTTTGGTAAAACGAACCCTATAACCCTTATGTGCTAGTTTTCGGCCAAAACCTATTATAACTATAAATGTTTCAAAGTGGTAAACATTTCCAAGCAAGCAAGTATTGAGTATCATGATTTCAAGCATGTTTGGCGAGTACATGATTGCACGTGGGCCCGAGGGTAATTCTTGAGCCAACCGGGAAAGCAAGGGCTGACGGGTAACTCCTGAATTATCCTCACATTGTTGGGATCACCCCCGAAGCCACTAGGAGATTAGTGGTGGAAGGAGTTCCGTGTCTAGAGGGTCATGTCCTCTACACACACCATGTCGTGGATAGTCGAGCCTTGCAAACTCGCTATCACCCGGAGGAAGAAGGAGACTGGGGATTAATCCGGCATGTCGGGTTATCCTCGGGTTATTGCATGATTTCAAGCATGAACTTGTTTATATGAGCACTAATTAAATTGCATGATCACGTATTTATCAAGCAAGCAAGCATGATCACGTATTGTTCACGATTGGGAGTTCGGTTGGAGACTACCCTTGCTCGCCGGGGCCACATGTTCATGACATTGACAAGCATGATTAAATAAACGTGTTAAAATTATTGGTTGTAATCTCGGGCAAAGATTAACTTCTTGAAATACCTATCTATTTTATGCTAAAGTCTTCACCCGAGGCTACAACTTGCATGTGACGTGTGATATATATATTTAATGCCCCTCACTCAGTCTTCGGTAGACTGATACTTCACTTTTCAGGTACCTTTTGAGCGTGGTCGTGCTAGGCGGGCGTTGTTCGAGTCTTTTGCATCTTCACGAGTCTAGCACCTTTCATGTATAGTACCTTGAGACATTCCATGTTATGCTCGTTATTGTTACATTTTGAATACTTAATGATGTATCTTATTTAGAAATGACAATGTAGTGATAGTTAATTGGTACCTATATGTATCTATGTAATAAATATGGTACCTATATATATGAATGACTTTATTGCTTCCGCTTTTCTGTTCATGTTTGTTTGATTATGTTGGGGAGAGTGTCCCGCCTAGCTCGTCATTTTTATTGTCACCCGTTCGCTGTGGTCTTGGTTTATGTATGAACTGTCCATTTCATACGTGGATCGAGGCTATAGTGCGGGGGATGTGGCGCCTTGGGGTTTAGGGTGCTACAAAATGCATATGTCTTAACTTCATGCTTGCTTACTTGTTAAAGGGGGTGTATGTGTAATGTTGTTAGAAACTATAAGGGGTATTCATGTTATGACTTAGAAACTAAAAGAATAACATAGGGGATGTTTATGTAATTTTCCTAAACCTTCATGAATTGCTTAGGGGATGTTTATGTAATATTTTCTAAACCTTTGTGAATCCTATAGGGGGTGTACTTGTAATATTCATGAAACTATATTTGAACTTGTATGCCAAAACTTGTTATAAATTCCTAAAGTATGATACAAATGAATCGTGGATATGTCGTTAGGCTTAAAAAGCATGACTTTATGTGATTAAATATATGCCTTATTCATTGTGAACATGACGTATGAATGTAATAACGTTACATGAACTTATCCTTGACTAAGATTATGATCTCTTATGTATAATAATCGAATTAATTGTTAAGTATGACTTGTATCTTCTATGTTTAGGATCTACGAACTTCATACACGTTTAAATAACCGAATTGTTCTCATTTATGCATTTCACTTGAGATATGAAATTAGTAATTTGGATGAATGATCTTCGTTGGACCTTGATGGATTTGTACGATATAATTATGCAAAATGTGATATTATTCTTGTTAATTATAATCTTATAAACTTGGGACATACTTTATATTATGCTTGAAACTTACTTGTTAATGTGCATTCAATCAACTTGATAACTTATGGAAATTGGACTCTTATGTACCATTTATGTATGATTGATAATTGTTAAGGTTACATACATGTCCATTGACCTCTCATGATTTATGTGGTTAAACTTATGCCTATCCATGACTTGTTGTGCATTCTTTATGCTCTATTCGGCCATGACATATCATGATATGCATGATAGAGCCATCCTTGCATTCATAAATCTCATGATAAATATGATACTTCACCGTGCGTCATGTTAAGTGGTCTTTTGAGTTAAGTCTTAATTGTGGAATATGTGTATGTCTTGATTAGGTGGTGAGCCACAGGAGGTCAAGTGCTTGTTGTTTGTTTGGTCAACTTCTTCTTGGTAACTTCGGTCAAGGTGAGGAGTTAGATACAAATGTTTTCAAACTGTGGACAATACCGTATAACCTTCATGATTTGTTTTCAATATCCGTTTTCAAAACTATATATAGGCTTTATATATGCCGGTTTTGGGAGCTTGGCTCATTATACCTATTTAGATGCCTATTGAAAATGGTTTGCAAGTATAGTATGAATCTTGGTATACGGGATAGGTACCCGAAATGTTTTGGTTTTGAAAAGGATATATACGTAAGTACGTGTGAGTTGTGTTGGCGAGATGTTTTGGACCATGCTACGAAAGTGGCATGGAGATTGGTGCCTTGCAGGGACGCTTGCATGGTTGGATTTGGATTTGAGAGCTCGGGGATGGAGTAAGTTGTGATACCGGGAAAGCAAGGGCTGACGGTTGATCCCTTACGAAGTTTCCACGTTTTGGACGAGTATTGCTAAGGCTTCGACGGAGTGTTCGGGGCTGAGGTGATATCGGGAGATGATGGGAGTCATGGACCCACTTCTCAACTTGTTTTGGACCGATGTTCGGGGGTGCACACCCTCGACATCACGGAGTAATGGATGGATTGGTTTGGTTTTGTTTGGTTTGGGGAGTTTGGATGGAGTGCTCGTTCTCGCCGAGCCGGTTTGTTGTAGTTTATGATCCGTTGTTTTGAAAACCCTTGCATTGATATTTGAAAAGTTAAACGTGTCATGAACGTCCTTGATATACCATGCATTGTACCCCCTTTATTATATTTCTTATAATATATCCTCACCGGTTCCTTTTGAACTGACTCTTCAACCTTCGTATTGTCTGCAGGTTTTCTGGAGTCTTGCTAGGCGGTGTGTCGTAGAGTCTTGACTCGTAGAAGTTGTGTCGAGTCTGCTTTTACTTTAAGCTGATGTTCATGTATTTTATTATGTCTTAATGCTTTCGTTAGCCTTGGTGGGCATTATGGTAAAGTTTGAAATGTTACATTCTTGAATGAATTCCGTTTATGAAATTGTAAAGGTTGGGATCGTGATGATCCAATGATATTTGGATATATTAATTATCGGCACAGGTGCTTAGGTAGTTGAACCCGTATTTATGATTTTGTTTCGGGACAGGTGCCCAGGAAGTGGAACCCATATTTATATTATTTCTTATCGGGACAGGTTGCATGCTCTTGAACCCGTTGAATTGTGTGATGCATGAGTGATGTTGATAATTGGTGATTAACGGAATTATTCTGATGGCATGATACACGTTTGTTTGAAAAAATTTATGCTCGCTTCCGCATGTCTGTTGCTTTCTTTACGGCGCGTTGAGTCGATTTGTTTAGGACCGCCTAGCCAGGTTGTTCGTCCGTCACCGCTTGCTTTGGGAACGGCGCGTATATGGATGTCAGTTTCATATACGAGCTAGACTCTTAGCGCGGGATAGGATGTGATTCCCTCGCTGGGGCGTTACACCCTATTTGTGTGGTATCAGAGCCGAAGGTTCAAAACCGGGCTCTTGAGTCGTCTTGTGTCGGTCTAGGTCGTACGGCATAGGAATAATTTGTGCATTGCATTTACTGGACTTGACAATTTTGATTAGTTGGCATGAATTTTCTGAATTACTTGATTACATGCTTACATCTTTTAATACACTTGCACTTATGCTTTTGCTTAGATTGAATCATATTAGACACAATTGAATAAATTGTGTGATTACCTTAGAAATGAAGACTTGCTTGCCCTCCTGTTAATTGGCTTGTATTGAAAGAATTTGTTTTCTTAAATGACAATTTTGATTGCCTTAATTGGGAATGCATGCTTATGTGCTTATAGCTTCTCCATAAGTGCTTTTAGCTTGAATTTTGTACTTGTAAGAAGCATGCTTCGAATGTTGAACCTAATGACTTGACTGCTCGCCTAATTGCTGTGGGAACTTAAGAACTACATGGTCCTTGTTACTAATATGTTAGAATTCAATTGTTTTATAATCAATTATGCTAGCACCTTAAATGATTGTGTCCTTGCCTTAGGTAACTTGAACTCTCCTTTGATAACTTATTTAATTGTCTACTCGCTTTAGCAACTTATAGATTACTTGCTTTTGCACCCACTGAATTGAGTTAACTGAACTTATGTGCTTAATTAAGTATCGCGAGTATCTTATGTTGAAATTATGTACTTATGTGATTACAACCATTTTGTAACTAAATTGCTTATAGTTTTTCGTAAGTGCCTACTAACCATCATGCATACATACATATGCTTTCGACTATGTACTGTAGAGGAAATTCCATCGCAATGTCCCCCTTGATATAGGACATGGATGCGCAACCTATGCTCTAAGGGATACCGACATTAGTTGATTAAAGGTACGCAAAAACATGCACCGCATTTCATTTTAAATACGCAAACCTATGTGTATGCAATAGATTCTTTTACGATGGTTACTTATGCTGAGACCTGTTAGGGGTTGTAGGGACCTCTCTAATGTATGTGCAAGAGAGATGTGAATTCTCTCTAACTTGTCTGCAAGAGAGATGTTGGATTCTCTCTAATTTATGTGCTAGGGAAATGTTGGATTCTCCCTAATTTACGTGTTTGAAGGATGTTGGATTCCTTCAACTTAGATGTTAGGAAATGTTGGATTTTCCTAACTTAGGTGTTTGAGAAATGTCGGATCTTTTCTCAAACTAGTCGTTCAGGAGATGTCGGATTCTCTTGAACATAGGAACTTGAGAGACATGGTGCTCTCACTTATGTGCTTGAGAGACGGGGTGCTCTCACTTGTCTGCTTGGAGACGGGGTTCTCTACTCGTTGTTGTGCTTTGTGTTCGGTTTACTTTGGCTACGATCGGAGGCAAGTGGCTTTGGAGGATATCGAGATTCCAGCACACCGATGACCCGATGCTCGAGGAAGGATCGACCATCCAAACACTAAGTAAAGATTTCTTGTCTTGAAGAGACAGCGATCTAGGTGTCCAAGAAGGTGAAAGACTATAAGAGATAAAGATGGTCAAGAGTCCGTAAATGTGACCTAGAGGATACAGTGTCTTAATCACCGGATCAAGGAGTAATGTCTAAAACGGACCACTACTTCAACAGTTAGCCATCTCAAGGCTTTTTCCGAGATAACTTCCCTCGATCCTAAGAGGAACAACTTCAGCACCAAGGTTGGCTTTAACAAGCGTACAGATCAGAGCCTTACACAGAAACTTTCAATGAAGGTAGAGTAACGTGTATGTAGAATGCGGAAGTCATTGCAACCAATTGAAGGAGGCTAATCTCGCGAGTCAACTAACCTACTCACGTTTTGGGGATTGCAACCGTTATGTTGGGCTTAACGATGGAAGATACTACTCGTGCGACCTAATACGAGGTTTTTGACAAGCTACAAAGTCTGAGTGTCTATTCGCACAGAAGGATAAGGACATGAATGAAAGATGTTGGATGAACATTCGAGAGACTTCTTCACATCGCTCAGAACCAAACTAGATTTTGTTCGAGTTTCGGCGGTAGTTCAAGATAAGAGTTCTCACGAGCTAAGGAACCATTTGGATAAGACGAATGAGTTGGTTGACACTTTGAACAGAAAATCGAACCTATAATTCTCGAAGAAAGAACTAGCCACATCAAAATGACAACTCTGGTGACGAGAGTTCATTCAACCTGCTCTCAGTCGGCTAGGAATGAGAAGTATTGAAGAGGCTCAAATGGGCGATCAGGGATAGGGGCAGACTACTATGGCAAAGTATGTACGTGGAAGCCTCACGAGGAGGTTAAGAGTATCCTTTGATCCAACACCCGGAATTATACCCTCATAAGTCTCAGGAGAAGAATTCGAGAGCTTTGTAGACAGATTCCAAGAGAATTAGAACTCAAGAACGGAAATCTCAAGAGTTGTGAAACCCAAGAGAACTTTAAGCGGATAAAGTCTTACGAGAACACCTTAAGAAGACAACAAGTTGCTGAAGGACAACGCCGAGAAGTAGGTGGTTACTACTCAAATTGGAATTGTTTAAATTCACACGAGAAGAATCTGGGGACCAGATTCCTTTAAAGAGGGAAGGTTGTGACGCCCCGCTTCTCCGAAGCACGATCCAACGACATTCTCGGGTAAGTTTTCACACTTGTGTGTTAATTTGAGAATTTTGTGACTTGTATGATTTAATCGGAATTTAATTTGATATGTGATTATTCGGATTATTTGATGACTATTTGCTAATTTAGTTTATTTCTTACGAACGTGGCTTGGATTGCTTAATTCAATTTAATTCGAATTTATTTCTACAAAACAATTACTAAAAATATAGTTTAAATTTAATATGTTATGTAACATGCCTAATTCGAATTTATTCGTAATATTTGAGAATTAATTGCTAATTATATGGTTTTGGGGTATCGTTAATTTGTACGAAAGATTTTCTAAAATTAAATTGAATTAAGTTCTAATTGGTAAATAATTTCCCAATTTAAATTGTAAAATTAATTCGGGACTTGTATGTTTAATTGAGACCCTACAAGAATTATTTTGCGGTTAATTGAACGCGTTATTTTATTTTCCTACGTGTTAAGACTACCCGGTTTGTATATAGCATGTATCTAGACACATTTCTTGTCACTTTTCTCCCACACACTATCTCTCCTCTCTTCCTCTCCTCTCTCGGCCGAAATGAACGAGACAAGAAGCCCCCCATTTCTGAAATTTCAACTTCATCAATTCTTCACCAAATTGGACATGCAAATAGTCAAAATCAAAGTACTCGGAACAAGGAACACAACCGTATGCTCGGAATCGAGATCCGACAACCGACTAGAGAGAACGGAGCTCCGAAAGTTGCTGATTTTCGTCATTCTTTCCGACAGCTTTCCGGCGATGGAATCCGGCGAACCAATATAGCATTTTACTCCTGGAGACGAGACCTATCAATCCATGGTGGTGGTTCACGGCAAAAACCGCCGTAGGCGGAGCTACGGCGGATGAACAGCAGCAGCGCTGCGGCGCTGTCAGCGCGCAGGTGGCGGGATGGCCACTCCGGCCATCCTCCGGCGACGCAACCTTGGGGGAAACACTCAGGACCATGAACCGAGTATAATGGTGTTAAACTCGGCCTCTGGAACGGCCGGAAAAGGAGCAGCAGCGGCGGAGCTAGGTAGCGAGCGGCTGAGCACGGTGGCGGTCGATTCCGGTGAAATTTTCCGGCGAATATCATATGCATTTCGACGGGCTCGACATGGGTAAGCCATTGCTTTTTACGGTTTCGAATTTTGTTTAGCGGTTTGGGAGAAATCGCGATTTGAAGATTTTGAGGGTTTCGTATTCTTAAAACTAAAATTGGAGACAAACCGCTCAGAATTTCGAGAAAGTGATTGAAGATTCGGAACGAGCACGAGGAATACATTCGGGATTGATTTTTTGGGATTTTTCCGGTAACCTTCGGCGGCGGCCGGCTGCTTTTCCGGCAGCTACAGTGGCGGCGCTCCGGCGGCCTTCTGACAGAACGTCCGGCTCGATGCGGTGAGTCTAACGCCATCTTCCGTTCGTCGTTTGGACACTCGGTTATTTTATTATGATTTATTTCGTGTTTCTCGAATTATTGGAATTTATCGTTTAATTGTCATTTTGATCGATTTTCGTGCCAATATGACTTCGTTGAGCTAGAAGATGATTGTATAAATGTTGATGGGTACATTTGATAATTGATATGAGTTCGTTTGCCCTCTTTGATAGGTTGTTATGCTCGTTTTGTGCCCAATGTATATAAATTGGTAACTTTGATATACGAATTCTTCCTAAACTTGGTTTGTTTGTGAATAACCTCTATTTTCATGATTGGTAGATGCTCAATGATGATTATTATGCTTGTAAATAATTAGTTCTTACTTGTGCAAATTGTATTAATGCTCAAACGGACAAATTATGCTATAAAATCATACTATTTCGTATTCTTGAACTTATTGGAAGCATATTTGTATGTCTTGTTGGAACTATGTTGATTCTTGGTGTTGGTACTTAGTTGCTATGGGAATTATGTGAAATTGCTTGTTGAGAAGATACATGTTTAATATATGAAATCTTGTTGGAATGTTGAAATTAGGACTCACACTTTAATAGATGAAACCATGTCGAAGTGTTTATTTGATTGAAATGCATATGTCTTAACTTCATGCTTGCTTACTTGTTAAAGGGGGTGTATGTGTAATGTTGTTAGAAACCATAAGGGGTATTCATGTTATGACTTAGAAACTAAAAGAATAACATAGGGGATGTTTATGTAATTTTCCTAAACCTTCATGAATTGCTTAGGGGATGTTTATGTAATATTTTCTAAACCTTTGTGAATCCTATAGGGGGTGTACTTGTAATATTCATGAAACTATATTTGAACTTGTATGCCAAAACATGTTATAAGTTCCTAAAGTATGATACAAATGAATCGTGAATATGTCGTTAGGCTTAAAAAGCATGACTTTATGTGATTAAATATATGCCTTATTCATTGTGAACATGACGTATGAATGTAATAACGTTACATGAACTTATCCTTGACTAAGATTATGATCTCTTATGTATAATAATCGAATTAATTGTCAAGTATGACTTGTATCTTCTATGTTTAGGATCTACGAACTTCATACACGTTTAAATAACCGAATTGTTCTCATTTATGCATTTCACTTGAGATATGAACTTAGTAATTTGGATGAATGATCTTCGTTGGACCTTGATGGATTTGTACGATATAATTATGCAAAATGTGATATTATTCTTGTTAATTATTATCTTATAAACTTGGGACATACTTTATATTATGCTTGAAACTTACTTGTTAATGTGCATTCAATCAACTTGATAACTTATGGAAATTGGACTCTTATGTACCATTTATGTATGATTGATAATTGTTAAGGTTACATACATGTCCATTGACCTCTCATGATTTATGTGGTTAAACTTATGCCTATCCATGACTTGTTGTGCATTCTTTATGCTCTATTCGGCCATGACATATCATGATATGCATGATAGAGCCATCCTTGCATTCATAAATCTCATGGTAAATATGATACTTCGCCGTGCGTCATGTTAAGTGGTCTTCTGAGTCAAGTCTTAATTGTGGAATATGTGTATGTCTTGATTAGGTGGTGAGCCACAGGAGGTCAAGTGCTTGTTGTTCGTTTGGTCAACTTCTTCTTGGTAACTTCGGTCAAGGTGAGAAGTTAGATACAAATGTTTTCAAACTGTGGACAATACCGTATAACCTTCATGATTTGTTTTCAATATCCGTTTTCAAAACTATATATAGGTTTTATATATGCCGGTTTTGGGAGCTTGGCTCATTATACCAATTTAGATGCCTATTGAAAATGGTTTGCAAGTATAGTACGAATCTTGGTATACGGGATAGGTACCCGAAATGTTTTGGTTTTGAAAAGGATATATACGTAACTACATGTGAGTTGTGTTGGCGAGATGTTTTGGACCATGCTACGAAAGTGGCATGGAGATTGGTACCTTGCAGGGACGCTTGCATGGTTGGATTTGGATTTGAGAGCTCGGGGATGGAGTAAGTTGTGATACCGGGAAAGCAAGGGCTGACGGTTGATCCCTTACGAAGTTTCCACGTTTTGGACGAGTATTGCTAAGGCTTCGACGGAGTGTTCGGGGCTGAGGTGATCTCAGGAGATGATGGAAGTCATGGACCCACTTCTCAACTTGTTTTGGACCGATGTTCGGGCGTGCGCACCCACGACATCACGGAGTAATGGATGGATTGGTTTGGTTTTGTTTGGTTTGGGGAGTTTGGATGGAGTGCTCGTTCTCGCCGAGCCGGTTTGTTGTAGTTTATGATCCGTTGTTTTGAAAACCCTTGCACTGATATTTGAAAAGTTAAACGGGTCATGAACGTCCTTGATATACCATGCATTGTACCCCCTTTATTATATTTCTTATATTATATCCTCACCGGTTCCTTTTGAACCGACTCCTCAACCTTCGTATTGTCTGTAGGTTTTCTGGAGTCTTGCTAGGCGGTGTGTCGTAGAGTCTTGACTTGTAGAAGTTGTGTCGAGTCTGCTTTTACTTTAAGTTGATGTTCATGTATTTTATTATGTCTTAATGCTTTCGTTAGCCTTGGTGGGCATTATGGTAAAGTTTGAAATGTTACATTCTTGAATGAATTCCGTTTATGAAATTGTACAGGTTGGGATCGTGATGATCCAATGATATTTGGATATATTAATTATCGGGACAGGTGCTTAGGTAGTTGAACCCGTATTTATGATTTTGTTTCGGGACAGGTGCCCAGAAAGTGGAACCCGTATTTATATTATTTCTTTTTGGGACAGGTTGCATGCTCTTGAACCCGTTGAATTGTGTGATGCACGAGTGATGTTGATAATTGGTGATTAACGGAATTATTCTGATGGCATGATACACGTTTGTTTGAAAAAATTTATGCTCGCTTCCGCATGTCTGTTGCTTTCTTTACGGCGCGTTGAGTCGAGTTGTTTAGGACCGCCTAGCCAGGTTGTTCGTCCTTCACCGCTTGCTTTGGGAACGGCGCGTATAGGGATGTCAGTTTCATATACGAGCTAGACTCTTAGCGCGGGATAGGATGTGATTCCCTCGCCGGGGCGTTACACCCTATTTGTGTGGTATCAGAGCCGAAGGTTCAAAACCGGGCTATTGAGTTGTCTTGTGTCGGTCTAGGTCGTACGACGTAGGAATAATTTGTGCATTGCATTTACTGGACTTGACAATTTTGATTAGTTGGCATGAATTTTCTGAATTACTTGATTACATGCTTACATCTTTTAATACACTTGCACTTATGCTTTTGCTTAGATTGAATCATATTAGACACAATTGAATTAATTGTATGATTA
Source organism: Lantana camara (assembly GCA_037501455.1). Classification (NCBI taxonomy): domain Eukaryota; kingdom Viridiplantae; phylum Streptophyta; class Magnoliopsida; order Lamiales; family Verbenaceae; genus Lantana; species Lantana camara. The sequence continues at coordinate 60,622,987 of CM074858.1, forward strand.
CCTTAGAAATGAAGACTTGCTTGCCCTCCTGTTAATTGGCTTGTATTGAAAGAATTTGTTTTCTTAAATGACAATTTTGATTGCCTTAATTGGGAATGCATGCTTATGTGCTTATAGCTTCTCCATAAGTGCTTTTAGCTTGAATTTTGTACTTGTTAGAAGCATGCTTCGAATGTTGAACCTAATGACTTGACTGCTTGCCTAATTGCTGTGGGAACTTAAGAACTACATGGTCCTTGTTACTAATATGTTAGAATTCAATTGTTTTATAATCAATTATGCTAGCACCTTAAATGATTGTGTCCTTGCCTTAGGTAACTTGAACTCTCCTTTGATAACTTATTTAATTGTCTACTCGCTTTAGCAACTTATAGATTACTTGCTTTTGCACCCACTGAATTGAGTTAACTGAACTTATGTGCTTAATTAAGTATCGCGAGTATCTTATGTTGAAATTATGTACTTATGTGATTACAACCATTTTGTAACTAAATTGCTTATAGTTTTTCGTAAGTGCCTACTAACCATCATGCATACATACATATGCTTTCGACTATGTGCTGTAGAGGAAATTCCATCGCAATGTCCCCCTTGAGATAGGACATGGATGCGCGACCTATGCTCTAAGGGATACCGACATTAGTTGATTAAAGGTACGCAAAAACATGCACCGCATTTCATTTTAAATACGCAAACCTATGTGTATGCAATTGATTCTTTTACGATGGTTATGTATGCCAAGACCTATTAGGGGTTGTAGGGACCTCTCTAATGTATGTGCAAGAGAGATGTGAATTCTCTCTAACTTGTCTGCAAGAGAGATGTTGGATTCTCTCTAATTTATGTGCTAGGGAAATGTTGGATTCTCCCTAATTTACGTGTTTGAAGGATGTTGGATTCCTTCAACTTAGATGTTAGGAAATGTTGGATTTTCCTAACTTAGGTGTTTGAGAAATGTCGGATCTTTTCTCAAACTAGTCGTTCAGGAGATGTCGGATTCTCTTGAACATAGGAACTTGAGAGACAGGGTGCTCTCACTTATGTGCTTGAGAGACGGGGTGCTCTCACTTGTCTGCTTGGAGACGGGGTTCTCTACTCGTTGTTGTGCTTTGTGTTCGGTTTACTTTGGCTACGATCGGAGGCAAGTAGCTTTGGAGGGTATCGAGATTCCAGCACACCGATGACCCGATGCTCGAGGAAGGATCGACCATCCAAACACTAAGTAAAGATTTCTTGTCTTGAAGAGACAGCGATCTAGGTGTCCAAGAAGGTGAAAGACTATAAGAGATAAAGATGGTCAAGAGTCCGTAAATGTGACCTAGAGGATACAGTGTCTTAATCACCGGATCAAGGAGTAATGTCTAAAATGGACCACTACTTCAACAGTTAGCCATCTCAAGGCTTTTTCCGAGATAACTTCCCTCGATCCTAAGAGGAACAACTTCAGCACCAAGGTTGGCTTTAACAAGCGTACAGATCAGAGCCTTACACAGAAACTTTCAATGAAGGTAGAGTAACATGTATGTAGAATGCGGAAGTCATTGCAACCAATTGAAGGAGGCTAATCTCGCGAGTCAACTAACCTACTCACGTTTTGGGGATTGCAACCGTTATGTTGGGCTTAACGATGGAAGATACTACTCGTGCGACCTAATACGAGGTTTTTGACAAGCTACAAAGTCTGCGTGTCTATTCGCACAGAAGGATAAGGACATGAATGAAAGATGTTGGATGAACGTTCGAGAGACTTCTTCACATCGCTCAGAACCAAACTAGATTTTGTTCGAGTTTCGGCGGTAGTTCAAGATAAGAGTTCTCACGAGCTAAGGAACCATTTGGATAAGACGAATGAGTTGGTTGACACTTTGAACAGAAAATCGAACCTATAATTCTCGAAGAAAGAACTAGCCACATCAAAATGACAACTCTGGTGACGAGAGTTCATTCAACCTGCTCTCAGTCGGCTAGGAATGAGAAGTATTGAAGAGGCTTGAATGGGCGATCAGGGATAGTGGCAGACTACAATGGCAACGTATGTACGTGGAAGCCTCACGAGGAGGTTAAGAGTATCCTTTGATCCAACACCCGGAATTATACCCTCATAAGTCTCAGGAGAAGAATTCGAGAGCTTTGTAGATAGATTCCAAGAGAATTAGAACTCAAGAACGAAAATCTCAAGAGTTGTGAAACCCAAGAGAACTTTAAGCGGATAAAGTCTTACGAGAACACCTTAAGAAGACAACAAGTTGCTTGAAGGACAACGCCGAGAAGTAGGTGGTTACTACTCAAATTGGAATTGTTTAAATTCACACGAGAAGAATCTGGGGACCAGATTCCTTTAAGGAGGGAAGGTTGTGACGCCCCGCGTCTCCGAAGCACGATCCAACGACATTCTCGGGTAAGTTTTCACACTTGTGTGTTAATTTGAGAATTTCGTGACTTGTATGATTTAATCGGAATTTAATTTGATATGTGATTATTCGGATTATTTGATGACTATTTGCTAATTTAGTTTATTTCTTACGAACGTGGCTTGGATTGCTTAATTCAATTTAATTCGAATTTATTTCTACAAAATAATTACTAAAAATAGAGTTTAAATTTAATATGTTATGTAACATGCCTAATTCGAATTTATTCGTAATATTTGAGAATTAATTGCCAATTATATGGTTTTGGGGTATCGTTAATTTGTACGAAAGATTTTCTAAAATTAAATTGAATTAAGTTCTAATTGGTAAATAATTTCCCAATTTAAATTGTAAAATTAATTCGGGACTTGTATGTTTAATTGAGACCCTACAAGAATTATTTTACGGTTAATTGAACGCGTTATTTTATTATCCTACATGTTAAGACTACCCGGTTTGTATATAGCATGTATCTAGACACATTTCTTGTCACTTTTCTCCCACACACTATCTCTCCTCTCTTCCTCTCCTCTCTCGGCCGAAATGAACGAGACAAGAAGCCCCCCATTTCTCAAATTTCAACTTCATCAATTCTTCACCAAATTGGACATGCAAATAGTCAAAATCAAAGTACTCGGAACAAGGAACACAACCGTATGCTCGGAATCGAGATCCGACAACCGACGAGAGAGAACGGAGCTCCGAAAGTTACTGATTTTCGTCATTCTTTCCGACAGCTTTCCGGCGACGGAATCCGGCGAACCAATATAGCATTTTACTCCTGGAGACGAGACCTATCAATCCATGGTGGTGGTTCACAGCAAAAACTGCCGTAGGCAGAGCTGCGGCAGATGAACAGCAGCAGCGCTGCGGCGCTGTCAGCGCGCAGGTGGCGGGATGGCCACTCCGGCCATCCTCCGGCGACGCAACCTTGGGGGAAACACTCAGGACCATGAACCGAGTATAATGGTGTTAAACTCGGCCACTGAAACGGCCGGAAAAGGAGCAGCAGCGGCGGAGCTAGACAGCGAGCGGCTGAGCACGGTGGCGGTCGATTCCGGTGAAATTTTCCGACGAATATCATATGCATTTCGACGGGCTCGACATGGGTAAGCCATTGCTTTTTACGGTTTCGAATTTCGTTTAGCGGTTTGGGAGAAATCGCGATTTGAAGATTTTGAGGGTTTCGTATTCTTAGATCTAAAATTGGAGACAAACCGCTCAGAATTTCGAGAAAGTGATTGAAGATTCGGAACGAGCACGAGGAATACATTCGGGATTGATTTTTTGGGATTTTTCTGGTAACCTTCGGCGGCGGCCGGCTTCTTTTCCGGCAGCTACAGTGGCGGCGCTCCGGCGGCCTTCTGACAGAACGTCCGGCTCGATGCGGTGAGTCTAACGCCATCTTCCGTTCGTCGTTTGGACACTCGGTTATTTTATTATGATTTATTTCGTGTTTCTCGAATTATTGGAATTTATCGTTTAATTGTCATTTTGATCGATTTTCGTGCCAATATGACTTCGTTGAGCTAGAAGATGATTGTATAAATGTTGATGGGTACATTTGATAATTGATATGAGTTCGTTTGCCCTCTTTGATAGGTTGTTATGCTCGTTTTTTGCCCAATGTATATAAATTGGTAACTTTGATATACGAATTCTTCCTAAACTTGGTTTGTTTGTGAATAACCTCTATTTTCATGATTGGTAGATGCTCAATGATGATTATTATGCTTGTAAATAATTAGCTCTTACTTGTGCAAATTGTATTAATGCTCAAACGGACAAATTATGCTATAAAATCATACTATTTCGTATTCTTGAACTTATTGGAAGCATATTTGTATGTCTTGTTGGAACTATGTTGATTCTTGGTGTTGGTACTTAGTTGCTATGGGAATTATGTGAAATTGCTTGTTGAGAAGATACATGTTTAATATATGAAATCTTGTTGGAATGTTGAAATTAGGACTCACACTTTAATAGATGAAACCATGTCGAAGTGTTTATTTGAATGCAATGCATATGTCTTGACTTCATGCTTGCTTACTTGTTAAAGGGGGTGTATGTGTAATGTTGTTAGAAACCATAAGGGGTATTCATGTTATGACTTAGAAACTAAAAGAATAACATAGGGGATGTTTATGTAATTTTCCTAAACCTTCATGAATTGCTTAGGGGATGTTTATGTAATATTTTCTAAACCTTTGTGAATCCTATAGGGGGTGTACTTGTAATATTCATGAAACTATATTTGAACTTGTATGCCAAAACATGTTATAAGTTCCTAAAGTATGATACAAATGAATCGTGAATATGTCGTTAGGCTTAAAAAGCATGACTTTATGTGATTAAATATATGCCTTATTCATTGTGAACATGACGTATGAATGTAATAACGTTACATGAACATATCCTTGACTAAGATTATGATCTCTTATGTATAATAATCGAATTAATTGTCAAGTATGACTTGTATCTTCTATGTTTAGGATCTACGAACTTCATACACGTTTAAATAACCAAATTGTTCCCATTTATACATTTCACTTGAGATATGAACTTAGTAATTTGGATGAATGATCTTCGTTGGACCTTGATGGATTTGTACGATATAATTATGCAAAATGTGATATTATTCTTGTTAATTATAATCTTATAAACTTGGGACATACTTTATAGTATGCTTGAAACTTACTTGTTAATGTGCATTCAATCAACTTGATAACTTATGGAAATTGGACTCTTATGTACCATTTATGTATGATTGATAATTGTTAAGGTTACATACATGTCCATTGACCTCTCATGATTTATGTGGTTAAACTTATGCCTATCCATGACTTGTTGTGTATTCTTTATGCTCTATTCGGCCATGACATATCATGATATGCATGATAGAGCCATCCTTGCATTCATAAATCTCATGGTAAATATGATACTTCGTCGTGCGTCATGTTAAGTGGTCTTTTGAGTCAAGTCTTAATTGTGGAATATGTGTATGTCTTGATTAGGTGGTGAGCCACAGGAGGTCAAGTGCTTGTTGTTCGTTTGGTCAACTTCTTCTTGGTAACTTCGGTCAAGGTGAGGAGTTAGATACAAATGTTTTCAAACTGTGGACAATACCGTATAACCTTCATGATTTGTTTTCAATATCCGTTTTCAAAACTATATATAGGCTTTATATATGCCGGTTTTGGGAGCTTGGCTCATTATACCTATTTAGATGCCTATTGAAAATGGTTTGCAAGTATAGTATGAATCTTGGTATACGGGATAGGTACCCGAAATGTTTTGGTTTTGAAAAGGATATATACGTAAGTACGCGTGAGTTGTGTTGGCGAGATGTTTTGGACCATGCTACGAAAGTGGCATGGAGATTGGTGCCTTGCAGGGACGCTTGCATGGTTGGATTTGGATTTGAGAGCTCGGGGATGGAGTAAGTTGTGATACCGGGAAAGCAAGGGCTGACGGTTGATCCCTTACGAAGTTTCCACGTTTTGGACGAGTATTGCTAAGGCTTCGACAGAGTGTTCGGGGCTGAGGTGATCTCGGGAGATGTTGGGAGTCATGGACCCACTTCTCAACTTGTTTTGGATCGATGTTCGGGGGTGCGCACCCTCGACATCACGGAGTAATGGATGGATTGGTTTGGTTTTGTTTGGTTTGGGGAGTTTGGATGGAGTGCTCGTTCTCGCCGAGCTGGTTTGTTGTAGTTTATGATCCGTTGTTTTGAAAACCCTTGCATTGATATTTGAAAAGTTAAACGGGTCATGAACGTCCTTGATATACCATGCATTGTACCCCCTTTATTATATTTCTTATAATATATCCTCACCGGTTCCTTTTGAACCGACTCTTCAACCTTCGTATTGTCTGCAGGTTTTCTGGAGTCTTGCTAGGCGGTGTAGAGTCTTGACTCATAGAAGTTGTGTCGAGTCTGCTTTTACTTTAAGTTGATGTTCATGTATTTTATTATGTCTTGATGCTTTCGTTAGCCTTGGTGGGCATTATGGTAAAGTTTGAAATGTTATATTCTTGAATGAATTCCGTTTATGAAATTGTAAAGGTTGGGATCGTGATGATCCAATGATATTTGGATATATTAATTATCGGGACAGGTGCTTAGGTAGTTGAACTCGTATTTATGATTTTGTTTTGGGACAGGTGCCCAGGAAGTGGAACCCGTATTTATATTATTTCTTTTCGGGACAGGTTGCATGCTCTTGAACCCGTTGAATTGTGTGATGCATGAGTGATGTTGATAATTGGTGATTAACGGAATTATTCTGATGGCATGATACACGTGTGTTTGAAAAAATTTATGCTCGCTTCCGCATGCATGTCTGTTGCTTTCTTTACGGCGCATTGAGTCGAGTTGTTTAGGACCGCCTAGCCAGGTTGTTCGTCCGTCACCGCTTGCTTTGGGAACGGCGCTTATATGGATGTCAGTTTCATATACGAGCTAGACTCTTAGCGCGGGATAGGATGTGATTCCCTCGCCGGGGCGTTACACCCTATTTGTGTGGTATCAGAGCCGAAGGTTCAACACCGGGCTCTTGAGTCGTCTTGTGTCGGTCTAGGTCGTACGACATAGGAATAATTTGTGCATTGCATTTACTGGACTTGACAATTTTGATTAGTTGGCATGAATTTTCTAAATTACTTGATTACATGGTTACATCTTTTAATACACTTGCACTTATGCTTTTGCTTAGATTGAATCATATTAGACACAATTGAATTAATTGTATGATTACCTTAGAAATGAAGACTTGCTTGCCCTCCTGTTAATTGGCTTGTATTGAAAGAATTTGTTTTCTTAAATGACAATTTTGATTGCCTTAATTGGGAATGCATGCTTATGTGCTTATAGCTTCTCCATAAGTGCTTTTAGCTTGAATTTTGTACTTGTTAGAAGCATGCTTCGAATGTTGAACCTAATGACTTGACTGCTTGCCTAATTGCTGTGGGAACTTAAGAACTACATGGTCCTTGTTACTAATATGTTAGATGTAGCACCCCGCACGTGAGGCACCACATCCCCCGCACTAAGGCTCAACACGAGTAACGAAATTGTAAATCCGCACCCGTATCAAACCCTAGCGAACGGGAGACAAACATAAAAACCTTCCTAAGCCAGGCGGAGCTAGACCCTGCAACGAATACCAATCCACAAAGTAAAAGCATAGCAAAGCCAGAGTTCAAGCATACCAACCATAAACGGAATTTGGCTCTTCAGGCCTCTTTTAAACTCATAAATACAGTCCAATAAAACAATTCAATTATGATTACATAAGTATTCAAGTTCATAATACCATAGAATCGATACAGACATAAATTCAATACATGAGTGAGTGCAAAGACTCTCCTAACCTAACTCGACCAACTTAAAACTCCAACACCTCCGCCTAGCCCGAAACTCCAAAGATCAACCCTGCACACTAAAAAGATTTGGGGAGGGAGAGGGGTCAGTCTCTAGAAGACTGAGTGAGCAGGAGCGATATACATATACAAAACATGCATATGCAAGTCATAAATTCCGAACAAGGTTTTGTTTGGGATTAGTTCCCAAAAAGGGCAAGAGAATGGTTAGTCAATGCTCGGATTTTATGACTAATTCATATTAAATTCATTACTTTCATAAATCATACATAAATATAAGGCTCGACGAGTGAGCGTGCACAATCTCCAACCAAACTCCGACCGTGTACGACAAATATCATTAATATGTTAAGTAGGTGTTCATGCGATATATCATAATACATGCAGACCATATATCATAAATCATAATCGTTTGGGCAATCCGTTTCCTGGCCTTCCCGCACGGTGCATAATCATAACATAACATACATACAAGAAAAGGCGTAAATCATAACCAACCTTCTTCCTCCGGGTGGTGGAAGGGTTAGCAAGACCCGACCACCTCAATCATAGGCCAATGGGGTTTCATGACTCCCCCAAGGGCACTCAGCTCCCATTCCCCGCTAAACCTCCTAGCGAGGGCCGGTATCACCGTAGTTTGGTTGAGACTAGTATATGAGATCCCCGTCAGCCCTTGCTTCCTCGGTTAGCCACATATACTAAGTCCCGGGGCCCGTGAACATATCAATTTGCATACTCTCGCCAAAACATTTACTTTCATACTTAGGATACATATTATAAGAAAACATACCTTACCGTGCAACTTGGCATATGCTATACACGTACCTCTCCGTGTCATCCTAATCCGTAGCTAGCATGAAGACACACGGTTTGGAGCATAGCCTCGTTGCAAAACCATTTTTAAGCTTATAAACGCTCATACATATAATTCAGAAGAATTTACTCGATAACTTCATTTGAAAATCATATATATATATAATCATAAGGTTTTGGCCAAAGCTTTTCACATAAAGGTTGTAGGGTTTGTTACATAGCTAGAACAAAAACCACCCTCACCTTAACCGTGAAGAAACAAGGATCGAGCACCAAGTGCCTGAACGATCATAAGCTCTCCACCCTGGAGACAAACTGTACAAAAGACCACAAGACGTGTTCGTGAGACTCAAGACTCTTAATGAACCATATATGATGCACGACAATGCACAATCATGATATGAAGGCATAAAGATCATATTAAGTCATGAAAATCATATAACCAATTCATTCACTTGTTCGATCATAAATCACTCAAATTCTTCAATTCATATGTCCAATCAATTTATTTCAAGAACTCAAATAGGAGCATAGAACATATTCAAGCTCTTCCATAATGCTACCACATACTTCATATTACATAACATAGCATATATCCAAGGTTTGACAACAAGAAGAAATCATATGATATGGAAAATAAGTTATGCGATTCATAAACGGCATTACGTAAAAGCATGCCTATAACACATCCAAATGCCATGAAATTACACCATAATGCTCCCAACATATAGCAAAACAAGTTCATAGTTCAACACTAAAGGAGATAAAGTCATTAAGGAGGTGAAACAAATCAAAAACCGAAAAGGAAACAACACGGACTGCACAGGGGAAGGGACACGGGGGTGTCACCTTCCTTAGCCAAACTGAGCCACGGGCGTGGCTCAGTACAGAGCTGCCCAGAAGGTGTGACACGCCCGTGTCTCACTCTTATGAGTAAATGAGACACGGGGGTGTCACGGTACAGAACCAAAACCGTTCACAAAGTTAAACCGGCAAAACTGATCCCTTACAAACTCAATCCAAAAACATACCAAATGAACTCCAAATGCTCTGAAACTTAATATACAACATATTTGGCATGTTATGAACATTTTTCATTTAGAGTTCAAAGGCTAAATCACACGTTAAGATCATCGAATCCATGCAACAAAACTGGGTCGCCAAAATCGCACATATGAACCCTAATGATTCTATCATGCTTTGATCAAGTACTTAGGGCTTGAATTTGGATCTGAAACTTTGGGGAAAGCATGCTAACATACTAAACAACTAATATACTTCATATATATGCAAAATGGCACAATTTAAAGCACATTAGGGTGACCAACAAGTTACCAAACATAACAGCAACAATTCTGTCAAAAATCATGCATAAGAACAGGCCATGCACTTCAGTTTTGAGGCTCCAAATGGATCCAAATACTTAAGACATGAATGCTAACATATATAACAATGAGTGTACATCAACTCCATGCAATTTCACACGAAATGGAGACCATTTGATCATGCAACAACACAAAATTTCATACAGCAGTTCGAAAAACAGGGGAATCAATTTGATCATCAAGTTTGGAGCTCCATATCTCAAAATTTTATAAAAGGAGCAAGAGGTGAAATCCTCCTAACATCATATACTATCAGTTAGGAAAGAAATAAGCCAAGAAACAAGCTCATATACTCATTTACAAGCAAGGAAATCGGCTACACAAGCAAACAAGATCATAAGAGCAAATTTCCCCAAAAACCCTATTCATGCTCTTAGCCCAAACCCTAACCAAAACTGATCCAAATCATGATGTAAGGAGATGAAATCAAGTATAATAGAGTAGAGAAGACATAAATATTCATACCTTGAAGATTTGGTGAAAGAAGATGGTGATTTGAGCTCCAAAATCACAAAAGGGCCAAGGGTTTCTTCCTTTCTTCTCTTCTCCCCTCTCTCGATCAGGCTCAGCAGAAATGAGGGAGATATGGTTCGGTTTTTGCTGCTAAAAGGGAGAGGAAGGAGTTAACTCTAGGTACAAAAGTCATGGTTAAGGTATGGTTAGGTTAAGAGGTGTTATGGGGTCCCACCATGAAGACTAGTCAACCAAAAGAAGTTCTTCTTGCACGAGTTGCTCGTTACGGTTGGATTTCGGAGGTATTAATGATCTCAAAAAGGTATGAGGCTTGTTCCATTGTCTCCGGATCGTCGATACGAAGGCAACGGAGGTGTCGGAATTCGAATCCGAATTCCCGAGCTCAAGATATCACGTACGGAACCAAGGGTGCGCTAATTGCTCGTTAGCCCCCGACTTGGTTCCACAAATCAATATAAATTCGTAAACACGTCAAATAAATCCGAAAACATAAACCGAGCATATAGGCATGTTCATAACACACATATTTACGACATATTAAATTTTCACGCCAATCCGATATCATTACATATAAGAACGAAGTAGAAATAGAACACTCAAGCGCATGAACGAATTCATATTGTTATAAATAAATTACTAAACTTAAATTCCATATTAATTAAATTAAAACCAACTAATAACATGTTGAAATTAATTAACGAAATTATCGAAATATTTAAGGTAACATGAAACCCTAATTGAGAATTTAACACTAAATATCAAAGTAGAATTAAAATGAATTAAATTAAAATAGAAATAGTTTATAGTTTAAAACAAATATAAACATTTATAAACAATTAATCATATAATTAAATAATTAATTTACGCAATTTATAAACAAGTACGCCACATTATTTAAAACTAAAAAACTGGGGCGTTACATTAGAATTCAATTGTTTTATAATCAATTATGCTAGCACCTTAAATGATTGTGTCCTTGCCTTAGGTAACTTGAACTCTCCTTTGATAACTTATTTAATTGTCTACTCGCTTTAGCAACTTATAGATTACTTGCTTTTGCACCCACTGAATTGAGTTAACTGAACTTATGTGCTTAATTAAGTATCGCGAGTATCTTATGTTGAAATTATGTACTTATGTGATTACAACCATTTTGTAACTAAATTGCTTATAGTTTTTCGTAAGTGCCTACTAACCATCATGCATACATACATATGCTTTCGACTATGTGCTGTAGAGGAAATTCCATCGCAATGTCCCCCTTGAGATAGGACATGGATGCGCAACCTATGCTCTAAGGGATACCGACATTAGTTGATTAAAGGTACGCAAAAACATGCACCGCATTTCATTTTAAATACGCAAACCTATGTGTATGCAATTGATTCTTTTACGATGGTTATGTATGCCAAGACCTGTTAGGGGTTGTAGGGACCTCTCTAATGTATGTGCAAGAGAGATGTGAATTCTCTCTAACTTGTCTGCAAGAGAGATGTTGGATTCTCTCTAATTTATGTGCTAGGGAAATGTTGGATTCTCCCAAATTTACGTGTTTGAAGGATGTTGGATTCCTTCAACTTAGATGTTAGGAAATGTTGGATTTTCCTAACCTAGGTGTTTGAGAAATGTTGGATCTTTTCTCAAACTAGTCGTTCAGGAGATGTCGGATTCTCTTGAACATAGGAACTTGAGAGACAGGGTGCTCTCACTTATGTGCTTGAGAGACGGGGTGCTCTCACTTGTCTGCTTGGAGACGGGGTTCTCTACTCGTTGTTGTGCTTTGTGTTCGTTTACTTTGGCTATGATCGGAGGCAAGTGGCTTTGGAGGATATCGAGATTCCAGCACACCGATGACCCGATGCTCGAGGAAGGATCGACCATCCAAACACTAAGTAAAGATTTCTTGTCTTGAAGAGACAGCGATCTAGGTGTCCAAGAAGGTGAAAGACTATAAGAGATAAAGATGGTCAAGAGTCCGTAAATGTGACCTAGAGGATACAGTGTCTTAATCACCGGATCAAGGAGTAATGTCTAAAACGGACCACTACTTCAACAGTTAGCCATCTCAAGGCTTTTTCCGAGATAACTTCCCTCGATCCTAAGAGGAACAACTTCAGCACCAAGGTTGGCTTTAACAAGCGTACAGATCAGAGCCTTACACAGAAACTTTCAATGAAGGTAGAGTAACGTGTATGTAGAATGCGGAAGTCATTGCAACCAATTGAAGGAGGCTAATCTCGCGAGTCAACTAACCTACTCACGTTTTGGGGATTGCAACCGTTATGTTGGGCTTAACGATGGAAGATACTACTCGTGCGACCTAATACGAGGTTTTTGACAAGCTACAAAGTCTGAGTGTCTATTCGCACAGAAGGATAAGGACATGAATGAAAGATGTTGGATGAACGTTCGAGAGACTTCTTCACATCGCTCAGAACCAAACTAGATTTTGTTCGAGTTTCGGCGGTAGTTCAAGATAAGAGTTCTCACGAGCTAAGGAACCATTTGGATAAGACGAATGAGTTGGTTGACACTTTGAACAGAAAATCGAACCTATAATTCTTGAAGAAAGAACTAGCCACATCAAAATGAGAACTCTGGTGACGAGAGTTCGTTCAACCTGCTCTCAGTCGGCTAGGAATGAGAAGTATTGAAGAGGCTCGAATGGGCGATCAGGGATAGTGGCAGACTACTATGGCAAAGTATGTACGTGGAAGCCTCACGAGGAGGTTAAGAGTATCCTTTGATCCAACACCCGGAATTATACCCTCATAAGTCTCAGGAGAAGAATTCGAGAGCTTTGTAGATAGATTCCAAGAGATTTAGAACTCAAGAACGGAAATCTCAAGAGTTGTGAAACCCAAGAGAACTTTAAGCGGATAAAGTCTTACGAGAACACCTTAAGAAGACAACAAGTTGCTTGAAGGACAACGCCGAGAAGTAGGTGGTTACTACTCAAATTGGAATTGTTTAAATTCACACGAGAAGAATCTGGGGACCAGATTCCTTTAAGGAGGGAAGGTTGTGACGCCCCGCGTCTCCAAAGCACGATCCAACGACATTCTCGGGTAAGTTTTCACACTTGTGTGTTAATTTGAGAATTTCGTGACTTGTATGATTTAATCGGAATTTAATTTGATATGTGATTATTCGGATTATTTGATGACTATTTGCTAATTTAGTTTATTTCTTACGAACGTGGCTTGGATTGCTTAATTCAATTTAATTCGAATTTATTTCTACAAAACAATTACTAAAAATAGAGTTTAAATTTAATATGTTATGTAACATGCCTAATTCGAATTTATTCGTAATATTTGAGAATTAATTGCCAATTATATGGTTTTGGGGTATCGTTAATTTGTACGAAAGATTTTCTAAAATTAAATTGAATTAAGTTCTAATTGGTAAATAATTTCCCAATTTAAATTGTAAAATTAATTCGGGACTTGTATGTTTAATTGAGACCCTACAAGAATTATTTTGCGGTTAATTGAACGCGTTATTTTATTTTCCTACGTGTTAAGACTACCCGGTTTGTATATAGCATGTATCTAGACACATTTCTTGTCACTTTTCTCCCACACACTATCTCTCCTCTCTTCCTCTCCTCTCTCGGCCGAAATGAACGAGACAAGAAGCCCCCCATTTCTCAAATTTCAACTTCATCAATTCTTCACCAAATTGGACATGCAAATAGTCAAAATCAAAGTACTCGGAACAAGGAACACAACCGTATGCTCGGAATCGAGATCCGACAACCGACGAGAGAGAACGGAGCTCCGAAAGTTGCTGATTTTCGTCATTCTTTCCGACAGCTTTCCGGCGACGAAATTCGGCGAACCAATATAGCATTTTACTCCTGGAGACGAGACCTATCAATCCATGGTGGTGGTTCACGGCAAAAACCGCCATAGGCGGAGCTACGGCGGATGAACAGCAGCAGCGCTGCGGCACTGTCAGCGCGCAGGTGGCGGGATGGCCACTCCGGCCATCCTCCGGCGACGCAACCTTGGGGGAAACACTCAGGACCATGAACCGAGTATAACTGATACGAACTCCACGTACTTGCCGTGAACCCTATATCAATACTTGGAGTTCTTGAATCTGATCGTCCAATTCAAGGTTGAAAATAAGAGGAGTGTGACCCGTTTGCTATATTGAGCAAAGAACCAACACTATCAGATTGTAAGTAACGCACCCCGTCGACTATAAGGAATCGAGAAATAACGTTATCCGGGAAAGGGGTTTGAAACCCTAATGTCGTTCAGGAAAGAACTTGAGAGAAAAATCTCACTTGAATGAAAATTCAATAATTTTACTTCTTGATTGAAAGAAAAACAAGTTACAATGCTGAATATAAAGATGCATGCATGAGAATTCTAAGAGACAATTCAGAATTCAAAGAGACAAGCTAATCCCATCACTTTTCTTGTAGGCTGAATAAAATGGGCTTAACCTAATCTAAATGCAAGCAAAATAAATAAAAAGATGGCCCAAAGTATAATATAATAGTTTAGGGCCAAATTACAATAAACTTAACACAATTTGGGCTTAAAATTCTATCACTAAGACATTGAAACAAGGTGGATTGGGTCCAGCTGAATACTTGTCTTCTTGGAGCTAATCTTGAGTTATTTGGATCAAAAGAGGTTGAACTTCTTCTTGAATTGTTTTGGACCGTAACCTTGTGATAGGTCCAACATAACTTGGTTCATCTTGTGTTGTGATCATATCATCATTTGGATCAAAGTGTGGCCTTGCTGGACCAAAGTGTGGCCTTGTCTTATGATTCACATCATCCTGATTCCTATCATTCTCCCCTTCTTGAAAAAAGATTCGTCCTCGAATCTGGATCAAGATAGTCATCTCACAAAACAAATAGCCCCTTTTATTTCTCAAAGTAGATCTAAAACCCAAAATGAAATACACCAAAGTTGTCTTCTATCTCGTTTTTTCTAATTTTTTTTCTTCTTTTTTTCTTTCTTTTCAACTTCTCTTTTTTTTTTCCTCCCTTTTCACATTCCTGTTACAACTAAAAAGATACAAACAAACAAATCCACATGACTTATGATTTGAGATTACAAAGAAAATGACTGAAACAATGCTGCTCTCTCCCTTTTTTTTTTTTTGTTTTGTTTTTTTTTTTTTTCATTTTTTTTTTCGTTTTTTTTTTTTTTTTGCCTTTTTCGATTTTTTTTGCAGCAATATAACAATAATGAAAAGAAATTATACAAAAGATAAAAGATCTGATACATAACCTTAGATGGAAACCTAAGCTCAAGATACCAAATGATACGAACTCCACGTACTTGCCGTGAAACCCTATATCAATACTTGGAGTTCTTGAATCTGATTGTCCAATTCAAGGTTAAAAATAAGAGGAGTGTGACCCGTTTGTTATATTGAGCAAAGAACCAACACTATCAGATTGTAAGTAACGCACCCCGTCGACTATAAGGAGTCGAGAAATAACGTTATCCGGGAAAGGGGTTTGAAACCCTAATTTCGTTCAGCAAAGAACTTGAGAGAAAAATCTCACTTGAATGAAAATTCAATAATTTTACTTCTTGATTGAAAGAAAAACAAGTTACAATGCTGAATAAAAAGATGCATGCATGAGAATTCTAAGAGACAATTCAGAATTCAAAGAGACAAGCTAATCCCGTCACTTTTCTTGTAGGCTGAATAAAATGGGCTTAACCTAATCTAAATGCAAGCAAAATAAATAAAAAGATGGCCCAAAGTATAATATAATAGTTTAGGGCCAAATTACAATAAACTTAACACAATTTGGGCTTAAAATTCTATCACTAAGACATTGAAACAAGGTGGATTGGGTCCAGCTGAATACTTGTCTTCTTGGAGCTAATCTTGAGTTATTTGGATCAAAAGAGATTGAACTTCTTCTTGAATTGTTTTGGACCGTAACCTTGTGATAGGTCCAACATAACCTGGTTCATCTTGTGTTGTGATCATATCATCATTTGGATCAAAGTGTGGCCTTGTTGGACCAAAGTGTGGCCTTGTCTTATGATTCACATTATCCTGATTCCTATCAATAATGGTGTTAAACTCGGCCTCTGAAACGGCCGGAAAAGGAGCAGCAGCGGCGGAGCTAGGCAGCGAGCAGCTGAGCACGGTGGCGGTCTATTCCGGTGAAATTTTCCGGCGAATATCATATGCATTTCGACGGGCTCGACATGGGTAAGCCATTGCTTTTTACGGTTTCGAATTTCGTTTAGCAGTTTGGGAGAAATCGCGATTTGAAGATTTTGAGGGTTTCGTATTCTTAGATCTAAAATTGGAGACAAACCGCTCAGAATTTCGAGAAAGTGATTGAAGATTTGGAACGAGCACGAGGAATACATTCGGGATTGACTTTTCGGGATTTTTCCGGTAACCTTCGGCGGCGGCCGGCGGCTTTTCCGGCAGCTACAGTGGCGGCGCTCCGGCGGCCTTCTGACAGAACGTCCGGCTCGATGCGGTGAGTCTAACGCCATCTTCCGTTCGTCGTTTGGACACTCGGTTAATTTATTATGATTTATTTCGTGTTTCTCGAATTATTGGAATTTATCGTTTAATTATCGTTTTGATCGATTTTCGTGCCAATATGACTTCGTTGAGCTAGAATATGATTGTATAAATATTGATGGGTATACTTGATAATTGATATGAGTTCGTTTGCCCTCTTTGATAGGTTGTTATGCTCGTTTTGTGCCTAATGTATATAAATTGGTAACTTTGATATACGAATTCTTCCTAAACTTGGTTTGTTTGCGAATAACCTCTATTTTCATGATTGGTAGATGCTCAATGATGATTATTATGCTTGTAAATAATTAGCTCTTACTTGTGCAAATTGTATTAATGCTCAAACGGACAAATTATGCTATAAAATCATAGTATTTTGTATTCTTGAACTTATTGGAAGCATATTTGTATGTCTTGTTGGAACTATGTTGATTCTTGGTGTTGGTACTTAGTTGCTATGGGAATTATGTGAAATTGCTTGTTGAGAAGATACATGTTTAATATATGAAATCTTGTTGGAATGTTGAAATTGGGACTCACACTTTAATAGATGAAACCATGTCGAAGTGTTTATTTGAATGAAATGCATATGTCTTGACTTCATGCTTGCTTACTTGTTAAAGGGGGTGTATGTGTAATGTTGTTAGAAACCATAAGGGGTATTCATGTTATGACTTAGAAACTAAAAGAATAACATAGGGGATGTTTATGTAATTTTCCTAAACCTTCATGAATTGCTTAGGGGATGTTTATGTAATATTTTCTAAACCTTTGTGAATCCTATAGGGGGTGTACTTGTAATATTCATGAAACTATATTTGAACTTGTATGCCAAAACATGTTATAAGTTCCTAAAGTATGATACAAATAAATTGTAAATATGTCGTTAGGCTTAAAAAGTATGACTTTATGTGATTAAATATATGCCTTATTCATTGTGAACATGACGTATGAATGTAATAACGTTACATGAACTTATCCTTGACTAAGATTATGATCTCTTATGTATAATAATCGAATTAATTGTCAAGTATGACTTGTATCTTCTATGTTTAGGATCTACGAACTTCATACACGTTTAAATAACCGAATTGTTCTCATTTATGCGTTTCACTTGAGATATGAACTTAGTAATTTGGATGAATGATCTTCATTGGACCTTGATGGATTTGTACGATATAATTATGCAAAATGTGGTATTATTCTAGTTAATTATAATCTTATAAACTTGGGACATACTTTATATTAGGCTTGAAACTTACTTGTTAATGTGCATTCAATCAACTTGATAACTTATGGAAATTGGACTCTTATGTACCATTTATGTATGATTGATAATTGTTAAGGTTACATACATGTCCATTGACCTCTCATGATTTATGTGGTTAAACTTATGCCTATCCATGACTTGTTGTGCATTCTTTATGCTCTATTCGGCCATGACATATCATGATATGCATGATAGAGCCATCCTTGCATTCATAAATCTCATGGTAAATATGATACTTCGCCGTGCGTCATGTTAAGTGGTCTTTTGAGTCAAGTCTTAATTGTGGAATATGTGTATGTCTTGATTAGGTGGTGAGCCACAGGAGGTCAAGTGCTTGTTGTTCGTTTGGTCAACTTCTTCTTGGTAACTTCGGTCAAGGTGAGGAGTTAGATACAAATGTTTTCAAACTGTGGACAATACCGTATAACCTTCATGATTTGTTTTCAATATCCGTTTTCAAAATTATATATAGGCTTTATATATGCCGGTTTTGGGAGCTTGGCTCATTATACCTATTTAGATGCCTATTGAAAATGGTTTGCAAGTATAGTATGGATCTTGGTATACGGGATAGGTACCCGAAATGTTTTGGTTTTGAAAAGGATATATACGTAAGTACGTGTGAGTTGTGTTGGCGAGATGTTTTGGACCATGCTACGAAAGTGGCATGGAGATTGGTGCCTTGCAGGGACGCTTGCATGGTTGGATTTGGATTTGAGAGCTCGGGGATGGAGTAAGTTGTGATACCGGGAAAGCAAGGGCTGACGGTTGATCCCTTACGAAGTTTCCACGTTTTGGACGAGTATTGCTAAGGCTTCGACGGAGTGTTCGGGGCTGAGGTGATCTCGGGAGATGTTGGGAGTCATGGACCCACTTCTCAACTTGTTTTGGACCGATGTTCGGGGGGTGCGCACCCTCGACATCACGGAGTAATGGATGGATTGGTTTGGTTTTGTTTGGTTTGGGGAGTTTGGATGGAGTGCTCGTTCTCGCCGAGCAGGTTTGTTGTAGTTTATTATCCGTTGTTTTGAAAACCCTTGCATTGATATTTGAAAAGTTAAACGGGTCATGAACGTCCTTGATATACCATGCATTGTACCCCCTTTATTATATTTCTTATAATATATCCTCACCGGTTCCTTTTGAACCGACTCTTCAACCTTCGTATTGTCTGCAGGTTTTCTGGAGTCTTGCTAGGCGGTGTGTCGTAGAGTCTTGACTCGTAGAAGTTGTGTCGAGTCTGCTTTTACTTTAAGTTGATGTTCATGTATTTTATTATGTCTTAATGCTTTCGTTAGCCTTGGTGGGCATTATGGTAAAGTTTGAAATGTTACATTCTTGAATGAATTCCGTTTATGAAATTGTACAGGTTGGGATCGTGATGATCCAATGATATTTGGATATATTAATTATCGGGACAGGTGCTTAGGTAGTTGAACCCGGATTTATGTTTGTTTCGGGACAGGTGCCCAGGAAGTGGAACCCGTATTTATATTATTTCTTTTCGGGACAGGTTGCATGCTCTTGAACCCGTTGAATTGTGTGATGCATGAGTGATGTTGATAATTGGTGATTAACGGAATTATTCTGATGGCATGATACACGTTTGTTTGAAAAAATTTATGCTCGCTTCCGCATGTCTGTTGCTTTCTTTACGGCGCATTGAGTCGAGTTGTTTAGGACCGCCTAGCCAGGTTGTTCGTCCGTCACCGTTTGCTTTGGGAACGGCGCGTATATGGATGTCAGTTTCATATACGAGCTAGACTCTTAGCGCGGGATAGGATGTGATTCCCTCGCCTGGGCGTTACATTTTCTGTCTATCTTGAGCCGCTTTCATTCTTTGTTGAATGATTTGAACCTTATCAATTGCAGCTTATACGGCTTTAGAAGGCTTCTCCTTCAGTTCTCCTCGTTTCACTCCCTCTTGTTTCGTCCAATTCCACTCTTCAAGGTCGAAAAATAAGGGAGATCTACACTTTCGTCCTTAAAGGGCTTCATAAGGCGCCATTCCTATCGAAGCCTGAAAACTGTTATTATAGGCGAACTCAATCAGAGATAACTGTTCATTCCACGAACTCGAGAAATCCAATGCACAAGCCCTCAACATATCCTCCAAATATTTGATTAATCTCTCCGACTGGCCATCTGTCTGAGGATGGAAAATTGTGCTGAATTGAAGCCTTGTTCCCAGATTTCTTTGCAATTCTTGCCCAAAGCCTAGAAGTGAACCTCGGATCTCGATCTGATACAATACTGATAGGCACACCATGAAGTCGGACAATTTCATCAACATACTTCTTAGCTAACTTAGGTACC
Organism: Lantana camara; assembly: GCA_037501455.1. Lineage (NCBI taxonomy): Eukaryota > Viridiplantae > Streptophyta > Magnoliopsida > Lamiales > Verbenaceae > Lantana > Lantana camara. Next base: position 60,643,575 of record CM074858.1, read on the forward strand.
TTATCCGACATCCGAACAGCCAGAAAATGTGCCGATTTCGTTAGTCTATCCACGATCACCCAAATCCCATCAAGACCACCCTTCACTCTTGGAAAACCCGAAACGAAATCCATCGCCACCTGTTGCCATTTCCATTCTGGGATAGGTAGTGGTTGAAGTAGCCCCGATGGCTTCTGATGCTCGGCTTTCACGGTTTGACAAGTCAGACAATGTCTCACAAAATTAATTACATCCCTTTTAAGTCCATTCCACCAATAGAACTGCTTCAAATCCTTGTACATTTTATTACCTCCGGGATGTATCGAATACCCTGATCTATGAGCTTCTTCCAAAATAATCCTCTTCAATTCATCCGGAACCACAATCCTGTTCTTAAACCTTAAGAGTCCCGTGTCATCGAACCCAAATGGACATTCGGGATCATCTCTAGCTTTCTGAGCTTCAAATAATCTTGGTTGAAGATCCGGTTGTACCGTAATATTCCGAATACTTGCTCTTAACTTGAAAGACTCGGATTCATATCCAACTTCCACTTTCACACTAGACACACTAGCCTTCCTGCTAAGTGCATCCGCGACCACATTAGCTTTTTCGGGATGGTATCGGATTGTGCACTCGTAATCCGCTAAAGTCTCCATCCATCGCCTTTGTCTCTTATTTAACTCCTTCTGAGAAAACAAGTATTGAAGACTTTTGTGGTCAGAAAAGATCTCGAAAGGAATTCCATATAAGTAGTGTCTCCACTTCCCCAAAGCAAAGATCACTGCAACTAGGTCGAGATCGTGAGTGGGATAATTCTGTTCATGATCCTTCAGTTTCCTCGAGGCGTAGGCTATCACCCTACCATTCTGCATCAAAACACATCCCAGTCCCTCTTTTGAGGCATCCGTATAAACCATGTATCCTTCAGTGCCTTCAGGGAGTCTAATATCGGTGCAGTGGTCAACTTCTCCTTTAAGAGTTGGAAACTTGCCTCACACGCCTCATCCCAAGCAAACTTGACTTCCTTCTTTGTCAAACGAGTCAAAGGAGCTGCAATCTTAGAGAAGTCCTTAACAAATCTCCGATAATACCCAGCCAAACCCAAGAAACTTCTGACCTCGAAAGTATTTTTCGGACTTTGCCACTGAATAACCGTCTCGATCTTCGAAGGATCCACTTCCAAGCCCTTACTTGAGACAATATGACCCAGAAAAGCAACCCGGTCGATCCAGAACTCGCATTTACTAAACTTTGCATACAACCGGTGCTCTCTTAATGTCTCCAAGACCAATCTGAGATGTCTGGCATGGTCTTCCGGATTCCTCGAATAAACCAAGATATCGTCAATAAAGATTACCACAAATTTGTCCAAATAAGGCCGAAAAGTCCGATGCATCATATCCATAAATGCTGCAGGGGCATTAGTTAATCCGAAAGGCATTACTACGAACTTGTAGTGTCCATACCGGGTATTAAACCCTGTCTTAGTTATATCCTCTTCCCGGATTTTCAACTGATAGTAACCTTGCCTTAGATCCAATTTTGAATAAACCCCTGAACCTTGCAACATGTCAAACAAATCCTCGATGTGGGGTAACGGATATTTATTCTTAATAATCCTTCGATTAAGCTCTCGGTAATCTATACACATCCTCAATGTTCCATCTTTCTTCTTAACAAAAAGAATCGGAGCACCCCACGGAGATGAACTCGGCCGAATGTATCCAATCTTAAGTAACTCCTCAAGTTGAATTTTCAATTCCTTCAACTCCGCCGGAGCCATTCTATAAGGAGTCTTAGAGTACGGCTCTGATCCCGGATATAAATCTATGACAAACTCGATCTCACGATCCGGTGGCAAAGAACCCAAATTCTCCGGAAACACATCGGGAAAATCCTTAACCACGGCGGTCTCCTCAAATTTAATTTGATCCTTAGGCTTGTTGAGAAGATAGGCAACGTATCCCATAGCCCCTTCTCTCATTAATTTATGAGCTTCCATAAAAGATAAGAGTGGTACATTCTTCGATCCCACTTCTCCAATTAACTCTATCCCCAACTTACTTAATCTTCTTTTTAAAACAATCAACCTCGGCCCGGTGCCGGTATAACCAATCCATACCGAAAATTACCCCATATCTCTTCATAGTCATCACAATAAAATCCACCGGATAATCCTTCCCTTCAATCAAAACTGAACAACCCCTGACAACCCGATCCGTCTGCAAACTACCCCCCAAAGGAGAACTCACAAAATAACAAGAATTGGCACATAAAACAGGTAGGCACAGAGAAGCTACTTTCTCTCTTTCTCAATTCGTTAGAGTAAACCCTCTTTCTCTACTTTCTTTATGGCTTGGTCACTCATAGCTCGCTAGATATGAAAGAATGGGTAGCACCCGGATCAAATAATACATGAATGTTCGTGGTGTGAATGCATATGGTACCTTCCACCACGGCTGTCGGATCCACCTCAGCATCCTGCTCCTCGCCCTCAAGGGCATAAGCGCGTGCCTGGATCATAGGTCTCGGAACACCTCCTCGAAACCCTGGAGCTTTATCGGGACAAGTATCCGCCATATGATCATTTTTCCCACAAATGAGGCATAATCCCAACCTCCTTCGACAATTGTTATAAGTATGAGTTGGTCCCCCGCAATGGGTACATGGAGGTATATCTCGACGATTTCCCGTAGGAGCTGGCAAAGCTTGAGGTGCTCGAGGAACCTGAGGAGCATTCTGACCTCCAGTGCGCGGCTTCTTGAAATATTCTTTTTGAGGAGGAGCCGCTGCAGTCATAGGCCTCTTACCCGGATTAAATCTCATGCTCGATCCCGATGCCGAACCTCTACCCTGTCCCATTGGCGCTTTGAAGATCGAATCCTTTTTCCTATATTCCTGTTCTTGCTCCAAAGCCCTTTGTACCGTGTCTGAGAAAGATATAAAATTATGCCCCGCCTGACCGTGTCTCAAATCCTGTCTTAACCCGGTAATAAACTTCTTCGCCTTCCTTTTCTCGTCATGGGTAATATGTGGAGCATACTTTCCAAGTTGATTAAAAACTGCAATGTATTGAGCCACAGAACGATTGCCTTGCTTCAGATCCATGAATTCTTGCTCTTTTCTCTCCCGGACCACCTCGGGTACAAAGCACTCTCTAAATTCCCGTTTAAATACATCCCATGCAATCTCCTCTTCATAAACCTCCAACTTTTCCCTTGTTCTCTCCCACTAATCATACGCCTCTCCGTCCAATTGGAGTATAGCAAACTGAGCCCTTTCCTGTGTAGTAAACTGTCGAACCCCATAGATCCTCTCCAATCGAGTCAACCACCCCTCTGAAACCGTATCATCAATAGAGCCTGAGAATCGAGAGGGATTATAGCTAAAAAATACCCCATGTGAATCTCTATGATTGTTCGGTGGAGCCGGTTCCTCAACAGGTTGGGGTGGTGGAGCTTGAGCCTGTCGATGTTCCACATAATTGAAGACCGCTTCCATAAAGTTTCCCATATCCATTGGAGGCGCTTGTGGTTGTGGTTCTTGTGGTGTAGGGGAACGATCATGATGTCGGCGTCGTGGTGATCTCTCACGATGTCTACGTGGAGGCATCCTGATCAAGAAACACTGAAATGCATGCTATCTTTAGTTAATGCATGAAAATGCAATTAGTTCAATCAAGATCGAAGTATAGAGCACCTAAGCACATATAAAATGCATAAGAGATGCATATGTAATCACATTGTCAATTAGTTCTAAAGCCGAACGACCTAGACTGACTCACACGACACGAGAGCCTGGGTTTTGCAACCCTAGGCTCTGATACCACTTAAGGATGTAACACCTGAGCGCAAGGTGCCACATCCCCCGCACCGAGACCCGACCCGCATATGAAATGGATAATCCATACACGAGCTAAGTCACGGCGAACAGGGACACACACACACTCTCTAGGCTAGGCGGGACTAACCTTAAACCATAAATCAGAGCGACATCAATAAAGCGGAAGCAATAACAATCATATATATATATATACCATGAGCATTCGAGCTCCAAAAATAGAATTCATATACAAAATCCAACCAAGTGTTTCAAGTTCAATCCACATAATGCTCCATAACCATATTCATATTCAAAAAGGGAATCATGAGTGCGAGTGTAGCAAAATAAGAGTGCTAAACACTAATGCAAGACCTAGACGACTTGTATTCCCGCCTAGCACTCCTTAACCTGCACAAAAACCACTGAAAACAAAACGGGTTCAGTCCAAAAGGGACTGGTGGGTATAAAACAGGCATAGTGTATAAATATCGCAGGATTTAAACATATACATGCAAGCTATAAACCCATAAGGAGTTTTTAGAAGATTTCCCAAGTGGGTAAAACAAGGAAAGACATCTACGGGTTTATAACGATCATATTCATTCATAGATAATCATAGGGTTTCAAGCTCGGCGAGTGAGCGTGCATAATCTCCAACCAACACCTTGTGTATTCATATTCATAGTTTCCTTGGTTATCACACATATCATATATGTGCACAATCATACGATTCATAATCATACATATACACCTTCTCCCTCCAAGTGGTGGACGGGTTTGCAGGACCCGACCACCGATCCATACATAGGCCAGAGGGGATACATGAATCCCCCAAAGGCACTCAGCTCCCATTCCCCCGCTAATCTCCTAGCGAGGTCCGGTATCACCGTAGTTGGTTGGGACAAATACATGGGATCACCGTCGGCCCTTGCCTCCCCGGATAGCCACATGCACTAAGTCCCAGGGCCCGTGCATAACAATCATAACAATCATATCTCGCCAAAACATAAGGTAGGATTCATAAAAGAAAGGTTATACGTTTGCAATCATTTACTCGAGAAAAGACTCAATATACATATAATCATATTACTTTGGCTTAAACTTTTCACATAGGGAGATATATCGGGTCCATTTATCTATTTAGAAGAAAAACCCACCTTAAACAGTCAAAAGAAGACACAAAAGCCTCAAGGATTGGCCTCGTCTCCAACGGGATCAAAATCTGTGCAAGAAAGGTGAAGTGAGACTCAAAATGACCAATTAAGACGCTCGGCAATGAAATGATCATAATATGAATGCATAAAAGAGTATGTTATGTAATAAACATGTTCATGTGCACTATTAATGTCTTAAAGCCCTATAAACGTTCATTTCATTCATTACGAGAATCATTTAAAATCATTCAAATACATAACCTTCACATTTAAATCAACTTGATTCAAGAATTTCAAATAACGAATATAACGCATAGTAGCATAACATGTTTGCACTTAGAAATTAGGCGGATAGAACCATTCAAGTCATGTTTGGAAATTAATTAACATAAAATAGATAACAATTAAATTCTAAAATTTAAAACAAATTAAACCATAATTAAATATATATATATATATATATATATATATATAATACTGCACGTAGTGCATGAATAACATGCATGCACATATTAAAATGACAAATTACAATTTATGCATGCATGCATTCCATTAACTAAACTATAATTCATGCATGCAATGCTATATATACATATATATTTACACGTCCAAAGGTATGCATGCAGGTAAGGAAAAGGATTAGAATTACAGTTTAAACTACACAGCAAAATTCGAAACTGGAAATTTTCAGAAAAAAAAAAAACAGGGGTCGCGGCCGCGACCCATTTTCTTCATGAAATGGTAGCGGCCGCTACCCATAATTTTCAGAATTTTGCTCCAATTTCAGAATACGTGAGCGGCCGACTGTTCAGTCGCGGCCGCGACCCAATTTCAGGCAGCTAAGGTCGCGGGCGCGACCTGTGCGACAGCAAAATTTTAACGCAGCAACCATGGCGAAACAGAGCAGAAACCAAATCAAACTCCTCACAACACGATCAGGTAAGTAAGGACATTAAATAGACAATAAAACTCAACAAAATCAAGCCCCAAACACTCCTCAAACGCAGCAGCAAAACTGACGCAGTAACCAGCCGAAAAACAGAGCAACACCATCAACCTCCAATATTTTATTAATGATAGCTCATGAATGCTTCAACTACCAGCTAATACATTACCATAAATGCCAAGAAGAGATCAAGACAATCATTTTCATGCTTGGAATCATCCAAAAAGCTCAAGAATCGGAAGAGATCAACCAAATACTCAAAACCTAAATATATATATCCATTTCTGCCAAAAGCTCATGAAATCATGCTCAAATTTAGGGATGAATGAATGAAAATGACTCATAATGGATGTACATAACATATCCAAGCTTACCTTGTGGATTAATGGAGGTTTGGAAGAGATTTGAGCTTGAATCTCAAGGAGTTTGCTTGAGCTACGGGATTTCTGGAAAGTAGGGGAAAGATGGCTGAATTTCTCTAAGTAAGAGAGAGTGGTTCGGTTGGGGAGGATAATGATCAGGTAGATGGTTGAGTTAGGGTCCCATAGGTTCAAACCATGGTCAATTTGGTCAAGTATGATAAGAGATATGACTATTTTGGTGAAATGTGGCAGTTTTGGCGCCGTGTGGGTTTTTCGGTTGGATTTCGGAGGTTCAAATGATTCTGGAAAAATATAAGGCTACATTTACTAAACTCGAATTTTCGTTACTAGTTCAACGAAGTTGACGAAACTCGAATCCGAGTTTCCTAGCTCAAGATATTAAATTCGGAACCAAGGGTACGCTAAGTGCTCGTTAGCCCCCGATTTGGTTCCACGAATCAAATTAAATTCGTTAACATGTCAAATGAATTCGAAAACATAAACCGAGCATATAGACATGTTCATAACACACATATTTACGCCATATTACAATTGCACGATATTTCGATTTCATTTCATATAAGAACCATGCACAATTTAACGACCATGCACATTTCATAGAATTCATGCATTATAAAATTAACCAAATAAATTAAATGAAATTCAAACATATATTGAGGTCAACGATTAATTGAATAAATTAATTAATATGATTAAGCATGATTAATTAGCATAACACTTAATTAACATTAATCATTAAATTAACAACAATTAACGAAATATAAATATATATATATTTATATATATATTTAAAATACAAATTATTTTAAAATAACATTGAATCAAAATAAATTATAATAAAATAAAATAATTACAATTTATAATAAAATTAAATATAAAACACGTAAAGACAATTATTTTGCGCAAATTTGTAAACACATACATCATACCTTTACGTCCGAAAAGTCGTGGCGTCACACAACACGGATCATATATCAGCTTCATACCAAGAAATGCATCAAAGATTCATAAGAATTCACCAAAATTCTTCAAACCCTTACTATTCACATATAAATTCATATCATGCTTAAAATCTGAAACTCATGGATTAAAATGACCACAATTGAATGGAGAAAACAATCATAAATTTACCTCTTGACTATGATGGAGTTTGGAGAGGATTTGAGCTCAAAATCTCTAAAAAGGGGAAAGTGACGAAATGGAACTGGAGAGCAGGGGTTTGGCTAAGTTTTTCTCTTGTGTGATGCGAGTGGATTGAAATGGGGTGGTTAGGGCTGATAGAGGGTTAAGTTAGGTTTCCAAAAAGTCCAACCATGGTTAATTTGGATAAGTATGGTGAGAGTTAGGATTTAAATGCTAAAGTGTGGCAGTTTTGCGTCCGATTCATTTTTCGGTTGAATTTCAGAGGTCCAAATCGGTTTAGAAAAATATAAGGCATAGTTCATTAGACCCGAATCGTCGATACAAGTCCAGCAAAGTTGACGGAACTCGATTCCGAGTTCCCGAGCTCAAGATATCACATACGGAACCAAGGGTGCGCTAATTTGCCGTTAGCCCTCGATTTGGTTCCATAACTCGAAATAAATTCGTTACCACGTCAAACGAGATCGAAAACATGAAACGAGCATATAGACATGTTCACAACACATAAATGTACAACATACTAAATTTTCCTGAAATTTCGAATTCAAATCGAATAGCAACGACACTCAAACATGTCACAAATGTGCATATAATTCTAGAATTCAATTAAATTAAATTTTCAAATAATTCAAATATTTATAAAATAAAATAAACCATTTTAACGAAATATAATAAAATAATTTAATAACAATTAAATAATTAATTACAATTAATTATAAAATTAGATATATAAAATATTTATAAATAATTAATTCGCACAAATTGGTAAACACATACGTCATACCTGTACGACCCAAATATCGGGGCATTACACGGCGAGTACGAGTTCAAACCAACCTTTCTCCCAAGACATATCTTATCAACAAAAATAAATAAAACAGACATACCAAACCAAGTCAAGACATGCCAACCTCTTCTCCGGGTGATGGTAGGGTTGCGCAACCCTAGCTGAGGAGAGTGCTCAATGCTCCAACCCTCAGGACTCCATCCCCCAAACAAACCTGCTAGTGGGTTCCGGTATATCCTTATCAAGTCATCAAGTGGAAACTATGCACAAGAGGTGTACCCGGTGACCCCTTGGTCGTCCCGGGTGCTCCTTACCCACAATCTCCGAGGCCCCATCAAGTCAAGTTCAAGTTCAAGTTCAAGTTCATATTCAAGTCCTAAACCCCCTACACGCGTGCATACCTTAACATATCATGCGTATTGTAACGCCCCAGTTTTTAGGAAGTACAGCATGACGTATGTGTTTACCAAATTGCGCGAAATAATTATTTTACGTGTTTTACATATTTAATTTTAATTTTTTTATGGATTAAATGTTAATTATTTTATTTTATTAATATTACTATTAAATATATTTATATAATAATAAATATATATTTGCATGAAAGCATGCAATCCAATTTAACTAATAATTATGCATGCATTTCTGATCTTATTAGTGCATGCATGTATTTTATATTTTTAATTATATACGAATTTTAATTTGTATATTATTGTAAATGTTATGGTTTTATTGTTGCATTGTTCATGAGTCACATTTACGTGCTTCGTTTCTATACGAATTGATGCCGAAATTTCGTGCAAATTTAGTATGTTGGATTTATACGTGTCTTGAATATGAATATATGATCGTTTCATGTTTTCGGGTTCGTTTGCATACGTTTCGAATTTATTTTGATTTTGGAATCCAAATCGGGGGCTAACGAGCAATTAGCGCACCCTTGGTTCCGTATTTGATATCTTGAGCTAGGAAACTCGGATTCGAGTTTCGTCAACTTCGTTGAACTCGCAACGAAAATTTGAGTTTAGTGAACTTAGCCTTATATTTTTCCAAAGTTTTTTGAACCTCCGAAATTCAACCGAAACACGAAACGGAAACCAAATCTGCCACAGTTTACTAAAATGAGCATATCTTATTCAAACCTTGACCAAATTAACCATGGTTTGAACCTATGGAACCCTAACTCAACCATCTATCTGATCATTATCCTCCCTAACCAAACCACACTCTCTCACTTAGAGAAATTCAGCCATTCTTCCTCTGTTCTAGAAAATCCCCGTAGCTCAAGCCAATCCTTGGAGATTCAAGCTCAAATCTCTTCCAAACCTCCATTAATCCACAAGGTAAGCTTAGGGTTGTATTATGTATCCATTATGAGTCATTTTCATCCATTCATCCCTAATTTTGATCATGGTTTCATGGATTTATGGCTGCCTTGAAGAGATATTTAGGTTATGGGTTCTTAGGTTGATCTCTTCCATTTCTTGATGAATTTGATTGATTCCAAGCATGAATATGATTGTCTTGATCTCTTATTTTCAATTATGGTGATGTATTAGCTGGTAATTGAAGCATTCATGAGCTTTCATTAATGAGATATTAAAGTCATAGCATGAAATGATCATCACATCCTTCATCTCACGTTTGATCCTTCTTGGGGCTGATTTAGATGTTGCTTTGGAGTCTTTTTGCTGCATATTGGTTACCTTACCTAACCTGAAATTGTTGGATTGGGCTTGATTTGTTGCTGCTCTGTTTTTCGCTGTTCTGCTGTGTAACGCCCCGACTTTTCGGACGTAAAGGTAGAACGTACGTGTTTACCTAATTGCGCGAATTAATTATTTTTACGTGTTTTATATTTAATTTTATCATAATTGTTATTATTTTATTACATTATATTATATTATCTTATTATAATATTATTAAATTTTATATATATGTCTCGTATATATATATGTATAATTATATATGTTTAATTATTATTATTATTTGTTAATGATTATGCTAATTATATATTATGTTAATTAATTATGTTTTAAGTAATTGATTATTAATATATATACATATATATATATTTTACGTACCATATGTAAACATGCATGAAAATTTATATTGTGCATGGAGTTTATAATTTTTGCATGAATTTCATGAGATGTGCATGTTATTCATTTTGTGTTTCGTTCTCTTATGAAATGATATCAAATTGCCACGAAATTGTAATATGTCGTACGTATATGTGTTATGAACATGATTCTATGCTCAATTTACATTTTCGAATTCATTTGATTAGTTAACGAATTTAATTTCATTTGAGGAACCAAAACGGGAGCTAACGAGCACTTAGCGTACCCTTGGTTCCGAATTTAATATCTTGAGCTCGGGAACTCGGATTCGAGTTTCGTCAACTCCGCTGAACTCGTAACGAAAATTCGAGTTTAGTAAACTTAGCCTTACATTTTTCCTAATTCATTTGAATCTCCGAAATCCAACCGAAAAACGAAACGGAGACCAACTTGACCTTGTTACACTAATTCATCCATAACTTGGCCAAACCACAACCAAATTAACCATGGTTTAATTCCTTTTAACCCTAAATCAACCACCTATCTAGATATTTCAAGCTTTAACCGAGATAACCCTCTCACCATCCCCAAAAACTCAGCCAAAGCTACTGCATCTCCTGCTAGTCCCGTAACCCTTCAACTTTGGGAGATTTTGGAGTTCGATTCTCTTCCAAACTTCAACCAATCATCAAGGTAAGTTAAGGGTTGTAATACATGATTAATTCTGAGCATTTTCATCCTTTCATTCATGATTTTAAGCTTGGTTTAATCATTTCTGGACTGTTTTACCGAAAAATAGAGGATTTTGACAAATTCTTGATCCTCTTCGATTCTTAATGATTTTGATTGATTCCAAGCCTGAGATTTATTGTTTTAACATCCTCATAACATTTATGATCTTTGATTTCATGTTTGTTGAGTTATTCATGAGATATCATTTATGAAATGTCGAGGAAATCCCACGTATATGTCACGTATGCTTCCTTTCTTGTTTGAGCTTGTTTGGGATTGAATTACTTGTTGAATTTATGATGTTTTGCTGCATATTTGTGACCTTAAAATACCTGAACATGTTGGTTGAAGATTCATTTGGCCATGCTCTGTTTTTTTTTCCGTGAATGTCTTGCCCTGTTTTGGGACTGATTTGAGCTGCTGCGTTGCGTGCTTCTTGCTGTTACTTTCATGGTTTTGTTGGGTTGTATTGTGGCTGAATTCTTGCTATAAATCATGCCTTGTATTGCTGTACGTTTTGCTTGAAATTCATGCTGGAGTGTTGCTCTGTTTCTGCACCATTTTTGCCAAAACAGAGACTGCCACTGCTGCGTGTAACGGGCGTGTCTGTTTCCTCTCTTCTGGCGAGACACGGGGGTGCAGATGGGTCTGGGAATTCTGTACCGAGACACGGGCGTGTCTCGGCCTAGGTTTGGAGGGTGACACGGGGGTGTCACCCCGTCTTCTCTGAACTATTCCTGCGTCTTCTTCTTCTTCTCCTGCGTGGGTGTATGCTACTGTGTTGCTGCGCTTTACTTGTTGCTGCTGCTGTAAATATGTTATGCATGGTTGTGTTTGTATTTGCATGTGTATGTAGGTAATATATATAGTATATATTATATGCATGTAGAATGTGTAAATGCATGCATGACTGTGTATAAATATATATATGTAAGGTGTGGTTAATTGTGTGTGCATGTATATTTACATAATATATAATATAATTATGCATGCATGTTGTGTGTGTGGGTGTACGTGCATGTAATATATATATATGTAATATTTATGTGTTTTATGCATGCATGTGTGTGTGAGTGTGTACGTATATAAGTATATATATTATATATATTGTATATTATTATATATGGTTATGAATATATTATATTATATATTTATTATATATTTTAAATATTATTTGATTTAATTTAACTATTGAAATTAATTGATTTCCATTTCGCGTATTTAATTATCGACTTTTGATTGAACGTTTTATCTATTTCATCCCTAAATGTGAATTTGAATATTATATGTGTTGTGCTTACTAATTGAATATTAGATTAATTGATATGAGTTATGAATTTATGAATATTATGAATTTATGAATTTATGAAATTAATATGAAATTATGAAATTATGAACTTATGAAATTGAATGAAATATTGGAACGAATTAATGATTATATGTTTTAAATTTATTAATCGTGCACATGAACATATTTATGATATAAAATGATCATTTATGCATTCATGTCATATGCACTTCATTGCCGAGCGTCATATGTGGTCATTGCGTCTCATACCTTTTCTTTTGCACAGATTCGGGTTTAGTCGGAGACGAGGGCGAGCATTGAGACGCGCTTGTGCCTTTATTTTGCTCTGGTAAAGGTGGGTTTTTCTTCTATTAGTTAAAACAACCCTATAAATCCCTTATGTGCAAAGTTTTAAGCCAAAAGAATATATTTATATAAATCGAGTCATTTTGAGTAAATGATTTCAAACGTATGACCCCTTTTTAATTATGAAACCCTACCTTATGTTTTGGCGAGATTGTATGTATGTTATGTTCACGGGCCCCGGGACTTAGTATATGTGGCTAACCGAGGAAGCAAGGGCTGACGGGGATCCCATATACTAGTTCCAACCAAACTACGGTGATACCGGCCCTCGCTAGGAGGTTTAGCGAGGAATGGGAGCTGCGTGCCCTTGGGGGATTCATGTACCCCCATTGGCCTATGTATTTATCGGTGGTCAGGTCTAGCTAACTTGTCCACCACCCGGAGGAAGAAGGTGTATATGTATGATTATGATCATTTTTGTATGTGCACGAAAGATATGTGTGATAACCAATAATTATGATATGATTACACGAGGAGAAGGTTGGAGATTGTGCACGCTCACTCGCCGAGCTTAAACCCTTATGAACAATTATGAATGAATATGAACGTCGTAATCCCGTTGATGTTTTCTTTTGTTTTAACCACTTGGTAAATTCTTATCAAACTTCACACGGGATTAGGGCTTGCATGTATGTGTTTAATTTATGCGATATTATATATATCTTATGCCCCGTTTTTATACCCACCAGTCTCTTTTAGACTGAACCCGGTTGTTTTCAGTTGTTTTGTGCAGGTATAGGAGTGCTAGGCGGGAATACAAGTCGTCTAGGTCTTGCATTTATGTTTAGCACTTCTTTTCAGTCTCATATTCATTTTCTTGTTGCTACTTTTGTATTTAATCATAGTTTAGATTGGAGCGTTATGATTTTGTAGGCCGTGAGTGCCGTTGGATATTCGAATGCTCTTGTATATCCATTTTTGGAGCTTGTTAGCTCATTGTATATATGTTATGTAGTTCTTGTTTCCGCGAATTTTGTTTAACTCTGATTTTATGATTCCTGCACTGTTTGGTTCAAGGGTTAGTCCCGCCTAGCATAGCGTGTGTGTTGTGTCCCCGTTCGCCGAGGATTTGGCACGTGTATGGACTTCCATTTCATATACGGGTCGGGTCTCGGTGCGGGGGATGTGGTACCTTACGCTCGGACGCTGAGCTCCTCTTTGGGGGGGTGGATGTGCGCCCATCCCACATCGGTTGGGAAGGAGAACGAAGTCCTCCTTATAAGGGGGATGGAAACCTTTCCTTGCAGACGCGTTTTCCCAGTGGCCCAACCCATTGGGAGGAACAAATCCGTGAGGCCGTTTCGATTAAGGGCGTGCAAAGCGGACAATATCTGCATACTGGGTCGGTCTTTGGGCTACTACATGTGGTATCAGAGCTTAGGGTTGCAAAACCCGGGCTCTAGTGTCGTGTTGAGTCAGTTAGGTCGTTCGGCTTTAGGAACAACGTGTCAATGTGTTGCATATGCATTGTTTACGTGCTTGTGTGTTCTAAATCTTGAATTTTGATTGAATTAATTGCACTCGCATGCATGGACTAAAGATAGCATGTATATTAGTATTTCTTGAACAGGATGCCTCCACGTAGACATCGTGAGAGATCTCCCGGACATCGTCGTCATCGTGATCGATCTCCTACGCCTCCACCTCAACCACAAGCACCACCGATGGATATGGGCAATTTTATGGAAGCGGTTTTCAACTATGTAGAGCTTAGAAGGGCTCAAGCTCCCCCACCACAACCAGCAGGACAACAAGCTCCTCCACTAAACCATAACAATAGAGATCCTCATGGGGTGTTTCTAAGTTACAACCCCCCTCGGTTTTCTGGTTCTATCGATGATTCGGTCTCGGAGGGTTGGTTGATTCGTCTAGAGAGGATATTTGGGGTCCGACAATTCACCACGCAAGAGAAGGCCCAATTTGCTATATTCCAACTCGATGGGGATGCATATGAATGGTGGGAACGAACAAGAGAGAAGCTTGAAGTCGATGAAGAGGAAGTAACTTGGGAAGTTTTCAAGAGAGAATTCCGGGAATGCTTCGTACCGGAAGTGGTAAGGGAAAGGAAGGAGCAAGAATTCATGGAGTTAAAGCAAGGAGCGCGTACGGTGACCCAATATCTCACAGTATTCAATAGACTTGGGAAATATGCTCCTCATGTCACCCGGGATGAGAAGAGAAAGTCAAGGAAATTTATTGCGGGGTTAAGACAGGATTTGAGACACGGTCAGGCAGGTCACAATTTTGAGTCTTTTGCCGATACGGTACAGAGGGCTCTAGTTCAAGAAGAGGAGTATAAGAAGAAAGATCCGATTTTTAGGCCACTGATGGAGCGAGGTTCTGGAGCAAGTTCGGGAAAGCGACCTATGGTTCAAGCTACTTCCCCTCCTAAGATTCCATTTAAGAAGCCAAGAATGGGAGGACCAACTCTACCAGTTCCAAAAGCTTTGCCTGCACCAACAAGGGATCGACAAGGTTCGAGTGAAGCACGATTCTCCAAGCCACCATGTACATATTGTGGAGGGCCAACCCACAATTATCACAATTGCTGGAAGAGGTTGGGTTTATGCTTAATATGTGGAAAAGCTGATCATAGGGCGGATACATGCCCCGACAAGACTCCGAGATTTAAAAAGGGAGTTCAAAGGCCAATGATCCAGGCTCGTGCTTACGCCCTTGAAGGTGAAGAGCAAGATGCAGAAATCGATCCCACAGCAGTGGTAGAAGGTACCCTATGCATACATAACATGAGCATTCATGCACTCTTTGATTCGAGTGTCACGCATTCTTTTATTTCTTGTGACTTAGTTGCTATTCTGTGCTTGCCTGCTATTCGCTTTTTCTTCTTGTGGTTGTTTGGTGAGTTCGCCACTGGGTGGTAGTCTTCAGACAGATCAGTTGGTTCGGGGGTGTTCAATTCAGTTGGAAGGATAAGTTGTGGTAATCTTCTTCGATGACATTTGGGTTTATTCGAGAACTCCGGAGGATCATGCCAGGCATCTCAGGATTATGTTGGATACCTTAAGAGAGCATCGGATTGTATGCTAAGTTTAGCAAAGGCGAGCTTTGGATTGATCAGGCAGCATTTCTGGGTCATATTATTTCAAGGAAAGGTTTGGAGGTAGACCCTTCTAAGACTGAGACGGTTATTCAACGACAAAGCCCGAAAACTGTTTCAGAAGTAAAGCGTTTCTGGGGTTTGGCAGATTACTATCGAAGCTTTGTACAGGATTTTCGAAGATTACAGCTCCTTTAACCCGATTGACTAAGAAGGTGGTTAAGTTGAGTGGGACGAGGTATGAGGATAGCTTTCAACTTTTAAAGGAAAAGTTGACCACCGCTCTTGTATTAGCACTTCCTGAAGGTACAGAAAGATATACAGTTTATACGGACGCCTCAAAAGGAAGTTTGGGATGTGTGGCGATGCAAAATGGAAGAGTGATCGCCTATGCCTCAAGGAAACTGAAAGAGCATGAACAGAACTACCCCACTCACGATTCGGAATTAGTGACAGTGATCTTTGCTTTGAGTAATGAAGGGGACTTGGAAGTATTAAATACAGTGGATTTGCTGCTCAAGACATTTAGAAACAAGGAAGTGGTTAAAATTAATGGCCGAGAACAGGCAGTAGTAAATGAAGACGATGAGAGGTGAGAGACCTGAAGGAGAATTACGGTAAGGAAATTTTCAAAGCTGTGACATCAGTTCTGTTTGAGGTAAACGAATACAACCCGAGTGGACGTTACATTATTTCAGAAATGTGGAACTACAAGAAAGGTAAAAGAGCTAACCTGAAAGAAGGTGTTGAGGTTTTATTGAAGCAATCCTATTGATGGGATTTAGGTTATCGTGGAAAGGTGGACAAAACCGCTCATTTTCTTACAATCAGAATGTCCGATAACTGAATAAGTTGGCCAAGAGATACAATGATGAGATTATCAGGCTCCAGGGTGTACTTGTTAGTATTGTCTCGGATCGGGATCCCAGATTTACTTCACGGTTATGGCAAGAATTACAGAAGCGTTTGGGAATAAGGCTTCAATTCAGCACAGCTTTCCATCCTCAGACCGACGGATAATCAGAAAGATTGATTAAGTATCTGGAGGATTTGTTGAGAGCATGTGCATTGGACTTTTGAAGTTCGTGTAATGAGCAGTTACAGATAAGTGAGTTGCTTACTACAACAGCTATCAAGCCTCGATTGAAATGGCCCTTATGAAGCTCTTTATCGACGTAAATGTCGATCACCGTTGCTCTTTGACTTGGAGGAATGTAATTGGACCAAGCAAGAAGGGATTAATAGAGGGGAAAAGAAGGAAAAACCCTC
This sequence comes from Lantana camara, assembly GCA_037501455.1. Lineage (NCBI taxonomy): Eukaryota > Viridiplantae > Streptophyta > Magnoliopsida > Lamiales > Verbenaceae > Lantana > Lantana camara. The sequence continues at coordinate 60,660,568 of CM074858.1, forward strand.
TAAGACAGTACAAGATGTTATTGATAAGTTCCAGATAGTTAGACCACGGATGAAGGCTGTTCAGGATCGACAAAAGATTTATGTAAGTCTTCAGAAGAAGAAATTGAAGGTTGAGATTAGAGAGAAGGTTTTCGTAAAGGCTTCCCCACGAAAAGGATTCTCAAGGATTGAACGAGAGGATAAGATGTAAAGGTTTCACCCCGAGTTGGTTCCGAGTGAACAATGAATCCGAGGACGGATTCTTTTAAGGGGGAGAGATTGTAACGCCCCGACTTTTCGGACGTAAAGGTAGAACGTACGTGTTTACCTAATTGCGCGAATTAATTATTTTTACGTGTTTTATATTTAATTTTATCATAATTGTTATTATTTTATTACATTATATTATATTATCTTATTATAATATTATTAAATTTTATATATATGTCTCGTATATATATATGTATAATTATATATGTTTAATTATTATTATTATTTGTTAATGATTATGCTAATTATATATTATGTTAATTAATTATGTTTTAAGTAATTGATTATTAATATATATACATATATATATATTTTACGTACCATATGTAAACATGCATGAAAATTTATATTGTGCATGGAGTTTATAATTTTTGCATGAATTTCATGAGATGTGCATGTTATTCATTTTGTGTTTCGTTCTCTTATGAAATGATATCAAATTGCCACGAAATTGTAATATGTCGTACGTATATGTGTTATGAACATGATTCTATGCTCAATTTACATTTTCGAATTCATTTGATTAGTTAACGAATTTAATTTCATTTGAGGAACCAAAACGGGAGCTAACGAGCACTTAGCGTACCCTTGGTTCCGAATTTAATATCTTGAGCTCGGGAACTCGGATTCGAGTTTCGTCAACTCCGCTGAACTCGTAACGAAAATTCGAGTTTAGTAAACTTAGCCTTACATTTTTCCTAATTCATTTGAATCTCCGAAATCCAACCGAAAAACGAAACGGAGACCAACTTGACCTTGTTACACTAATTCATCCATAACTTGGCCAAACCACAACCAAATTAACCATGGTTTAATTCCTTTTAACCCTAACTCAACCACCTATCTAGATATTTCAAGCTTTAACCGAGATAACCCTCTCACCATCCCCAAAAACTCAGCCAAAGCTACTGCATCTCCTGCTAGTCCCGTAACCCTTCAACTTTGGGAGATTTTGGAGTTCGATTCTCTTCCAAACTTCAACCAATCATCAAGGTAAGTTAAGGGTTGTAATACATGATTAATTCTGAGCATTTTCATCCTTTCATTCATGATTTTAAGCTTGGTTTAATCATTTCTGGACTGTTTTACCGAAAAATAGAGGATTTTGACAAATTCTTGATCCTCTTCGATTCTTAATGATTTTGATTGATTCCAAGCCTGAGATTTATTGTTTTAACATCCTCATAACATTTATGATCTTTGATTTCATGTTTGTTGAGTTATTCATGAGATATCATTTATGAAATGTCGAGGAAATCCCACGTATATGTCACGTATGCTTCCTTTCTTGTTTGAGCTTGTTTGGGATTGAATTACTTGTTGAATTTATGATGTTTTGCTGCATATTTGTGACCTTAAAATACCTGAACATGTTGGTTGAAGATTCATTTGGCCATGCTCTGTTTTTTTTTCCGTGAATGTCTTGCCCTGTTTTGGGACTGATTTGAGCTGCTGCGTTGCGTGCTTCTTGCTGTTACTTTCATGGTTTTGTTGGGTTGTATTGTGGCTGAATTCTTGCTATAAATCATGCCTTGTATTGCTGCATGTTTTGCTTGAAATTCATGCTGGAGTGTTGCTCTGTTTCTGCACCATTTTTGCCAAAACAGAGACTGCCACTGCTGCGTGTAACGGGCGTGTCTGTTTCCTCTCTTCTGGCGAGACACGGGGGTGCAGATGGGTCTGGGAATTCTGTACCGAGACACGGGCGTGTCTCGGCCTAGGTTTGGAGGGTGACACGGGGGTGTCACCCCGTCTTCTCTGAACTATTCCTGCGTCTTCTTCTTCTTCTCCTGCGTGGGTGTATGCTACTGTGTTGCTGCGCTTTACTTGTTGCTGCTGCTGTAAATATGTTATGCATGGTTGTGTTTGTATTTGCATGTGTATGTAGGTAATATATATAGTATATATTATATGCATGTAGAATGTGTAAATGCATGCATGACTGTGTATAAATATATATATGTAAGGTGTGGTTAATTGTGTGTGCATGTATATTTACATAATATATAATATAATTATGCATGCATGTTGTGTGTGTGGGTGTACGTGCATGTAATATATATATATGTAATATTTATGTGTTTTATGCATGCATGTGTGTGTGAGTGTGTACGTATATAAGTATATATATTATATATATTGTATATTATTATATATGGTTATGAATATATTATATTATATATTTATTATATATTTTAAATATTATTTGATTTAATTTAACTATTGAAATTAATTGATTTCCATTTCGCGTATTTAATTATCGACTTTTGATTGAACGTTTTATCTATTTCATCCCTAAATGTGAATTTGAATATTATATGTGTTGTGCTTACTAATTGAATATTAGATTAATTGATATGAGTTATGAATTTACGAATATTATGAATTTATGAATTTATGAAATTAATATGAAATTATGAAATTATGAACTTATGAAATTGAATGAAATATTGGAACGAATGAATGATTATATGTTTTAAATTTATTAATCGTGCACATGAACATATTTATGATATAAAATGATCATTTATGCATTCATGTCATATGCACTTCATTGCCGAGCGTCATATGTGGTCATTGCGTCTCATACCTTTTCTTTTGCACAGATTCGGGTTTAGTCGGAGACGAGGGCGAGCATTGAGACGCGCTTGTGCCTTTATTTTGCTCTGGTAAAGGTGGGTTTTTCTTCTATTAGTTAAAACAACCCTATAAATCCCTTATGTGCAAAGTTTTAAGCCAAAAGAATATATTTATATAAATCGAGTCATTTTGAGTAAATGATTTCAAACGTATGACCCCTTTTTAATTATGAAACCCTACCTTATGTTTTGGCGAGATTGTATGTATGTTATGTTCACGGGCCCCGGGACTTAGTATATGTGGCTAACCGAGGAAGCAAGGGCTGACGGGGATCCCATATACTAGTTCCAACCAAACTACGGTGATACCGGCCCTCGCTAGGAGGTTTAGCGAGGAATGGGAGCTGCGTGCCCTTGGGGGATTCATGTACCCCCATTGGCCTATGTATTTATCGGTGGTCAGGTCTAGCTAACTTGTCCACCACCCGGAGGAAGAAGGTGTATATGTATGATTATGATCATTTTTGTATGTGCACGAAAGATATGTGTGATAACCAATAATTATGATATGATTACACGAGGAGAAGGTTGGAGATTGTGCACGCTCACTCGCCGAGCTTAAACCCTTATGAACAATTATGAATGAATATGAACGTCGTAATCCCGTTGATGTTTTCTTTTGTTTTAACCACTTGGTAAATTCTTATCAAACTTCACACGGGATTAGGGCTTGCATGTATGTGTTTAATTTATGCGATATTATATATATCTTATGCCCCGTTTTTATACCCACCAGTCTCTTTTAGACTGAACCCGGTTGTTTTCAGTTGTTTTGTGCAGGTATAGGAGTGCTAGGCGGGAATACAAGTCGTCTAGGTCTTGCATTTATGTTTAGCACTTCTTTTCAGTCTCATATTCATTTTCTTGTTGCTACTTTTGTATTTAATCATAGTTTAGATTGGAGCGTTATGATTTTGTAGGCCGTGAGTGCCGTTGGATATTCGAATGCTCTTGTATATCCATTTTTGGAGCTTGTTAGCTCATTGTATATATGTTATGTAGTTCTTGTTTCCGCGAATTTTGTTTAACTCTGATTTTATGATTCCTGCACTGTTTGGTTCAAGGGTTAGTCCCGCCTAGCATAGCGTGTGTGTTGTGTCCCCGTTCGCCGAGGATTTGGCACGTGTATGGACTTCCATTTCATATACGGGTCGGGTCTCGGTGCGGGGGATGTGGTACCTTACGCTCGGGTGCTACATGCTGCGTCTTTTGCTGGTTCGCACAGGTCGCGCCCGTGACCTGCTTTGAGTGCAATTGTTGTCGCGCCCGCGACTGAATATGAGGCTGCTCACTTATTGTGCTTTAATTGATCAAAAAATTCAGATTTAATTAGGTAGCGGCCGCTACCATTTCATGAAGGAAATGGGTCGCGGTCGCGACCCTGTTCTGTTCTGCTATAAAATCAGTTTTCAAAACGTAAAATGCATGAGTTTAGCTTTGCTTCTAAATGTCTAATTTTACATGCATCCATGGTTTTAGTTGTTTTTGCACGTTGCATGCATGGAATTAGGTGGTGTTAGTTGTTAATGCATGCTTTAATTTTGAATTGTTTAGTTTTAAAATATGCATGCATGATTATTCATGCTATACGTGCATTATTGTATATATATTTTAATATCAATGCATGTTTAATATTATATATATTTAAGTATTCTTTAATTTATTTTTAAAATTTAGAATTTAATTGTTATTTTAATTTGTGTTATATAATTTCCGAATATGACTTGAGTGTTTCTATTTGCCTAATTTCTAAGTGTAAACATGTTATGAGACTACGTGTTATGATCGGTATTCGAAATTCATGGATCAGTTTGATTTAAATGTGAAGATTATGAACGTGAATGAACTTAAACGTTTCTTGAAATGAATGAAATGAATGTTTATATGTCTTTAAGATATTAATAGTGCACATGAACATGTTCATTACATGATGTACTCTTTTATGCATTCATATCATGATCATTACTTAGCCGTGCGTCTTATATGGTTCATTTGGAGTCTTGAGTCTCACAAGTGCACCTTGTTTCTCTTCTTGTACAGTTTATCTCCAGGGTGGAGATATTTTGACCAAATAGGCATTCGGTGACTCGTATCCTTGTATCGCCACGCTCCAGGTGAGGGTGTTTTGGTTTTAGTTATATAACAAACCCTACAACCCTTATGTGAAAAGCTTTGGCCAAAACCTTATGATTATATATATATGTTACTTTTAAAGTAGAGTCATCGAGTAAATATTGATCGAGTAAACCCTTTTCAAATGAATTATGAAGTATGTTATGCTTCTTATGAATCAAATGTTTTGGCGAGATTATACATGTATGTTATGTTCACGGGCCCAGGGACTTAGTACATGTGGCTATCCGAGGAGGCATGGGCCGACGGTGATCCCATGTGCTAGTTCCACTATGTTACGATGAAACGGACCTCGTCAAGGAGTTTTGACGAGGAAACGCTAACCGGGCTTTGAGGCCTCATGAACCTCATAGCCATAATGATATGTTTAGGTAGTCGTGTAACAGCCCGTATCAGGACCTAGCTGAAAACAGTAAATCAAAGAGGACAAGAATGCGTTTATATACCTTGGTTCACCTTTACAAATGTTCATGCATTGCATTCTTATGTGACCAATGTGCATTCATTAGTCGTATGGTGTTTTAAGGGGGATTTCCTTACCACGAACCAAATTTACTATTCATTCCCGAGCCTACCTTGTCCTAGCATCTCATTGGAACCGTAGAGGTTCATAACTCATGTTTCCCAGCCATATGAACATGTTTTCCAAGCTTCGAAATCCTTTCTTGATCATTAGGGGTATTTTGGGAATTTTTGTTAAAAGTACTATTCATTTTCCGAACCAGCACTGCGCCATTTTATGCGAGAGACCTCAAAGAACCTATACCTATCTTCTTAGAATATTTCAACGCTCTTTTCAATGCTTTGAGGTTTCGTTTATGTGTCCAGAGCAATTTAAGAATTTATTTTCAAATAAAAATTTCCGTCGGTAAGAAATATTTCCTTCGTTAGAATGATTTAGCCCTTGAGATCATCACCATAACATTCCTCGATTTTTTCTACATTTTTGGAAAGCCTTTTGGACCTTCATATCTTATCCTAGTATTTATTTCATAATTTAATTAATTTTCGAAATTCAAAAAATCAAATCTTCCGAAGCTTATAACTTTTAAACCGTACGTCCGATTTTGACCCGTGAGTAACCGTTTCGAAGCTAATTTTATTTCCTAGCTCTTGGGCACTTTTCCAACATCAAAAATACGCAGGAGAAGGGTGAAATTACCAGAATACCCCTGCTGTGACAATTATGTAAAGAAGGAAACCTATTTTTGGAAATTCCACAAAATACCCCACCTTAAGCCCCTAAAATAAATATTATTTGCACTCTAGTCCTTCCCTACAACTATAAATAAGTGGCTTGGGGTCTCATTTGGTCCCTTACCCCAGCCATGCCTCACGCCACTCTCCCTCCCCCTTAAGGTATGTTTTCTTATTTTTTTATGTTTTAATTAGTTTAATTTATGTTTTAATTTATGTTTTATTTTATGTTTTAATTTATTTATTAATTATGCTAGGTTTAGGATTTAATTTATGTTTTATTTTATGCATGAAATATGTGATTTAATTTATGTTTTTAAATATTCATGAATTTATGAATTATATTCTTATAGTATAGTTTATTATGAAATGTGTGACATAATTTAATTTTGTGACAAATTAATTAGGTGACAATTATGCTAGCATGTTATATGTTACATTTTAATTATTTTATGATCATACTTAGGTAATTTAATTTATTTCATGATTTAATTAAATGTTACATGTTATTTAATGTTACATAATTAAAGTATAACCTATAGTTTAAATGTTACATGTTTAATTAATTGTTACATAATTACTTGACCAATTGATATATGTTATGGTATACATGTATAATGTACGTATACGTATTTGATTCCAATATGTATAAATACGTGTATACTTTCGTATAAATACTATGTGTAGTTCCCTAACAAATACGTATGTACTTTTATATAAATACCGTATGTATTCTAGTATAAATATCGCATGTATTCTTGTATAAATACTGTATGTACCTTGTATAAATACTGTATAAATACGGTAGGTATCCCCGTATAAATACCGTATACATACAGTATAAGTACCGTATATATACTATATAAATACACATATACATACAGTATAAGTACAGTATACATACAGTATATATACTGTATACTTGAATAGTGACCTTTGACCATTGACCTTGACCTTTGACCCTTGACCTTTGACTTTGACCATTGACTTTGACCTTGACCAAGAATTTTGACTTTTAACCTAAATGATCGTTTTGAATAGACGAATTCAACGGTCAAAGCCTTTTTCGAAAATTCTCAAAAACAGGGGATCAAAGTAGGTTTCAAAGCTCACATTCCTTTCCTAAATGAGATTGTTTTAAGACCCTAAGAATATATATCTTTGAGTTCTTGACACGAGCTTTCAACTAGAACTAATCGTTTACTTGAATCCTTTGTTCGAAAAAGAGTATTCCTTGTTCAAGCTTTTTGCTCTCTTACCAATCTTGTGTTTCATTCTTAGTTAAATGATTCTTCTGCATTAAATGGTATTACTCTCATGTGTACTGTATTACATGAACCCAATTATGCCTTAATGCTTTGATGATTATTGGATAATTATCATGAAATCTCGCCACATGATATGATATACTTTGATAACGCTTTGTCCTGAACATGTGATATCGTTATGTGTTATTGAGTGTCTTAAGGTCGTCCCTACTTGCTTATGTGACTATATGGTTTTTGGATAGAAACTTAATCATTCACCACTCACAGGTGAAGTCCGGATTTACTGTGGCTCTGGTATTATTGCATAATACCGTATCTGTAGGTGAGGTTAAACTATTTCAACTGGAACCATGAATATTCCTTCGTTTTCAAATGATTTCAAAATCAACGCCTTCGGGTGCAAGGATTCCTATCTTTCAAAGTTTAACGTGTTCCCATTTTGGGACAATGCTTCAAGTTTAAAGCAATGATCTCTGATATACGTTCTGTTCACTGTCATGCCACTTTGATTAAAGGTTCAGTCTTCTGAACTCTGTGTGCTTATGCACTTTTGATATTCTGAAAGCAAGCTTTGGAAATTTTGCTATGTTGGGCCCTGGCGGTATGGTTAAGTAGTAGACAGGGAGGCGTGCGCCAATGGCTACTATGATACTGGCCGCCGTAATGACCTTGGTGATGGTTTAATCGGAGGTTGGTTACTCCACATCGAAGGTCGGGAGAGGTGGTAAATTCCTCCCGTTTTGCACGTCACCGCGGGGTAGCTCCCTGGGCGCGACAATAAGGGGACAAGGGGTGGTGCATGTGATTATGGGTGTTGGGATCCTAATGGATCTCGATACCAACTTTGTAAATGTTTTTGAGGAGTAAAGGATGGATATGGCCTAGCTTGCGGGCAACTTTGGTTTTAAAGTCTGGTTCATACTTTTGGAAAATATCCCGTACCCTGTTCCCCGTTTATAAAGTATATATGAACCAGAACCTCTGATGTGTGTGCATGTGTGTGCTTGCTTGGAAATCCCGTTTCAAAGTAATGTTTTGGAATACGATTCTGAAATAAAGATTTTGAAATTCAGTTTTAAAGTACAGCTTCGAAGTAAATCCTTTTCTGAAAACCTAAAGTTTAAGTACTTATATTGTTTCAAAAGTCATGCCTCACTTAGTCCTTTTGACTAATACCTCCACCCTGTTTTTCTGACCTCATGGTTTCAGGTTCAGTGATTGCTTGTTGGCTGGTATCTTGAAGTATAGGAAATCTTTTGTTGTGCTCTTGTGGCCAGGTTCTTTTGAACCATCTTGGTCTCCACCCTCTTGATGATAATGTAGCATTCGATTAGGTACTTATCGATCTAGCCTCCGGTGTCCTTTGTTACTGGTTATATTTCCCTTGACACTCTATCGAAATATCTCTTTCAATACTCAATTCCTGTATAGTCCTTGTACTTGGCTACTAGCCTCTTTTGTCTCCTGATTTATGTTTTGAAAGTTTTAAATTGCTCATATTTCCGCTGCAATGTTCCCTTCTAATACTCTGATCCTGTATTGTTTTGTCCGTTCGCCGACGCGCTTCTTGGGGGCTAGGTCTCCTAGCCACTTGAGAGGTACGACGGTGCGGGGTTGTGGCCCCTTCGGGGTGCTACAGCAAAGGTGGTATCAAAGCCCCAGGTTGCGGAAATCTGGGGTTCTCAGAGTCTCACAAGTATTCTCGTGTCTTTAGTGCTTAAATTGTGATTGATCATTGTTTGGGGCGGCCGACCAACATGTGATTTGTTACAATTGTAGTACTAAAACTTTTTTTCAATTGAGTCAACCGTCTAGTTTTATCAACATCAAAACTCTTGAGTTCTATTGAGTCTTTCAGTACTTTTGGAAAACAATTCGCTCGTTAGAGGTTACGATTTTCAAATTTTACCTCCTTCATCGTCTTACTTGCATCTCCAGCTTGCGGAAATTTCCTATTTGCACTTCTAGCCCGATCGTGCTTCAAGTCCTAGAGTCACTTCAAGATACCGACAAGGCCCCTATATAATGTGTTTTATGTGCTACTTGGATACTGATTACTTGATTACTGAGCATTGATGACTTGTTATTCCCTGCGTTGATAAGTGCTAGCTAATTGATAATTGATGATCCTTGATATATAATTGTTACTGGATTATTGTTGATTGGAATAATGAATGCTGATTAGCTTTGGTTCTCCACTTTGATATGTACTTGATACTTGTTAATAAGTGCTCTGTGACATGTATACGTGTTTCATGAATATTGCCTCTATGACATGTTGTGCACCATTTCTGACCCACATGCATTATATATTAATCGTTGTTCTTGGCATCGAAAAGTGCTTGTTTTGGAATGAAGAGGGAACTCGAATTCCTCTAATATGGCCAGAAGTACGGTACACGCTCTTAACACGCCAGTTAAGGTTCTATAACCCTGGCGCCATGCATTCATCGCATCAAAGTTATATCTGGGCATACTTGTTCATGATTGAGTACTTGATCATGGAAACATCATATTTAATCTCTTTTGAGATTTGCTTTGTTGCACCATTGGTATATAAACGCATAACTTTATCGGAGGTTAATCGCTACTACTCGTCGAATTCTGTCATGCTGCTAGAATGAGATATGGGATCATCCAAGGAAAGGATAAGGGTTGGGAAGAAGAAGAAACAAAGTATGCGTTATGGGAAGGTAAACGGTAATCTTCGTGAGAAGACGTAGTCTGTTCTTTGAATAAGCAATAAAGATCAACTCTTGTAAGAGAAATGGAGGTAGTATATGTGTTCTTAAAGGAGTTTTTGGTCATCGAAACTTATTTCCTCCTGAGCATAAGTGTGTTAAGACTATATCAGACATGAGGGAAGTAAGACCACTTTTGAGGAAAACTATAATGAACAACTCCGACTTAGCACAAGAGGATGGAAGAAGTAACTTATTAAAGTTATAAAATTGAGGTGTAACTACCATAGCGCGTTGTTGTAGGAAACGCTCGCGTTATGTGAAACATCCAGTTGGTATAATGATACAAAGAGAACTGGATTTCCTGATAGTAAGGAAAATGTGATATCTCCTACCACTAATCGAGAAGTTATTTGGAAAGCTACGAGGTTCCCGATTACGGTTCAAGTTGGATTTGAATAAGGGTAGCGTTTCCCAAATCGGAGGACAAAGAAGGATGATCCAGAACCGTTTTCCATATAGAACTAAGGGCACTCCAATTTCACAAAGATATCGCGGCATTGACTATTATATCTACAATAATTGAGAATGTGTTGGATTTCCAGAGGGTATCCTAACAAGTTATCCTGAGCTTCGTTGGCAACATCCTGGTGTACTTAATGGCCAAAGATGCATGATTCATATGACAACTAGTATTGGGCACTTCACTGGAGCACAAGTTAACTATTAAGTTCAATGAATACAATTTTAGGTAGAAAAAGAGAAACACTCTTTGATCATATCACCTGTGGCTCAGGAAGTTGCAGATAAACCTTCAAGGATAGGAACAACGATGGATTTGATATTATCACGGAATACATCTAAAGTAAAGGCTTCTTGTAAGATGGAATATTATAAAGTGTCTCCAAAGAAATTTAGTAAAGATCGGCTTCTGTACCCATAACAACCTTGTTGAAAGAGTAAGAAGTACCTTCTTGCTTTAGTGATGGACACTTTGCTGGATCACAAGCCATAAGCCAAGTTCAGATAATGCAAATTTTGGCCGGAGAAAGAGTCACAATTCTCAGGCGTATCGCAACTGTTTAGGATACTATCGAAGATTCATGCAGGATTTTTTCGAGGATAGCTGCACCACTTACTCAGTTAACCAAGGAAGAAGGAAAGTTCGTATGGACAGAGAAATGCGAACAGAGCTTTCAGGAATTAAAGAAAAGATTAACTACCGCACCTATACTAACATTACCAGAAGGGAAGGAAGGTTACACCGTCTATACCGATGCTTCAAAAGAAGGGTTAGGATGCGTTCTGATGCAGCATGGAAAGGTGATAGCATATGTATCCAGGAAGCTTAAACCACGTGAAGTCAACTATCCCACCCGTGATTCGGAACTAGCAGCGATTGTCTTGCCCTCGCAAAATGGAGACATTACTTGTATGGGGTAACCTTTGAAATATTCACGGATCATAAAAGTTTGCGGTACTTTTTCACTCAAAAAGAGCTAAACATGAGACAGAGAAGGTGGATGGAATTTCGGGAAGACTATGATTGTATAATTCAATACCATCCTGGAAAGGCTAACGTGGTGACTGATGCATTGAGTCGAAAGGCTAGTGCATTGCATGTCGAAGGACACCCAACGGAGTGTAGAAGGAAACCAGCTCAAGTGATTCCTAAAGTTAAGTTGGCAAATCTAATAATTTCGTCACCGCTGAAGGATCAGTTGATAAAGACGCAAGCTATAGACGGATGGATTAAGAAGTGTCTCAAATCCAAGGAGAAAGATGATGAGACAAAATTCAGTAAAGGTGAAGGTGGAATCTTGAGATATAAGAACCGAGTTTGGGTACCCTCAGCTATCCGAAAAGAAATACTTGATGAAGCACGCAAAACACGCTATACAGTACACCCTGGAGGAACAAAGATGTACCAAGATCTCCAGAAGCAGTTTTGGTGGAATGGAATGAAAAGAGATATTGAATATGTCAAGAAATGCTTAGCTTGTCAAAAAGTTAAAGCAGAACACCAAAAGCCAGCAGGAAAGTTACAACCACTACCAATTCCTACATGGAAGTGGGAGCAAATAACCATGGACTTTGTTCCTGGGTTACCTAAAGTTAAGGGAGGACAAGACAGTATATGGGTCATAGTTGACAGATTAATTAAATCAGCACATTTTTATCGGTTAAGATAGCAAATAAGGATAACTCTTTGGCAAAACGGTATCGGGAGAAGATTGTGAGATCTCATGGAGCACCTGCTAATATAGCGGCTGATAGAAATCCAAAGTTTACATCATAATTTCGGCAGAGTATTCCAGAGTTATGGGTAGAAACTTAGACTTCATCATAACAGGCCATCCTTAGACATATGGATAGTCACTAAGGATGATAAAGGGTCTAGAGGACATGATGAAGGTATGTGCACTAGACTCTCGGGTACCATGCAGAGACGTTCTAAGTTTTGTTAATGAAGGAAGTACCGTAAGGATCAAGCTCAACCGATGGTTTAATCCAAATAAAGATTTTTGGAAATAAAGTTACTTGGTTCGTGATATTGGAAAATTACCTAACAAAGATCCTGAGAAAAAGACACGACATTTGGAAAGTAATGTGGTAACCAAAGAAAGATATAAGAACATCACCCGAAGTTATCCCCGGAACGGTTGTGGAATCTGAGGACAGATTCCTTTTAAGGGGGGAAGATTGTAACAGCCCGTATCAGGACCTAGCTGAAAACAGTAAATCAAAGAGGACAAGAATGCGTTTATATACCTTGGTTCACCTTTACAAATGTTCATGCATTGCATTCTTATGTGACCAATGTGCATTCATTAGTCGTATGGTGTTTTAAGGGGGATTTCCTTACCACGAACCAAATTTACTATTCATTCCCGAGCCTACCTTGTCCTAGCATCTCATTGGAACCGTAGAGGTTCATAACTCATGTTTCCCAGCCATATGAACATGTTTTCCAAGCTTCGAAATCCTTTCTTGATCATTAGGGGTATTTTGGGAATTTTTGTTAAAAGTACTATTCATTTTCCGAACCAGCACTGCGCCATTTTATGCGAGAGACCTCAAAGAACCTATACCTATCTTCTTAGAATATTTCAACGCTCTTTTCAATGCTTTGAGGTTTCGTTTATGTGTCCAGAGCAATTTAAGAATTTATTTTCAAATAAAAATTTCCGTCGGTAAGAAATATTTCCTTCGTTAGAATGATTTAGCCCTTGAGATCATCACCATAACATTCCTCGATTTTTTCTACATTTTTGGAAAGCCTTTTGGACCTTCATATCTTATCCTAGTATTTATTTCATAATTTAATTAATTTTCGAAATTCAAAAAATCAAATCTTCCGAAGCTTATAACTTTTAAACCGTACGTCCGATTTTGACCCGTGAGTAACCGTTTCGAAGCTAATTTTATTTCCTAGCTCTTGGGCACTTTTCCAACATCAAAAATACGCAGGAGAAGGGTGAAATTACCAGAATACCCCTGCTGTGACAATTATGTAAAGAAGGAAACCTATTTTTGGAAATTCCACAAAATACCCCACCTTAAGCCCCTAAAATAAATATTATTTGCACTCTAGTCCTTCCCTACAACTATAAATAAGTGGCTTGGGGTCTCATTTGGTCCCTTACCCTAGCCATGCCTCACGCCACTCTCCCTCCCCCTTAAGGTATGTTTTCTTATTTTTTTATGTTTTAATTAGTTTAATTTATGTTTTAATTTATGTTTTATTTTATGTTTTAATTTATTTATTAATTATGCTAGGTTTAGGATTTAATTTATGTTTTATTTTATGCATGAAATATGTGATTTAATTTATGTTTTTAAATATTCATGAATTTATGAATTATATTCTTATAGTATAGTTTATTATGAAATGTGTGACATAATTTAATTTTGTGACAAATTAATTAGGTGACAATTATGCTAGCATGTTATATGTTACATTTTAATTATTTTATGATCATACTTAGGTAATTTAATTTATTTCATGATTTAATTAAATGTTACATGTTATTTAATGTTACATAATTAAAGTATAACCTATAGTTTAAATGTTACATGTTTAATTAATTGTTACATAATTACTTGACCAATTGATATATGTTATGGTATACATGTATAATGTACGTATACGTATTTGATTCCAATATGTATAAATACGTGTATACTTTCGTATAAATACTATGTGTAGTTCCCTAACAAATAAGTATGTACTTTTGTATAAATACCGTATGTATTCTAGTATAAATACCGCATGTATTCTTGTATAAATACTGTATGTACCTTGTATAAATACTGTATAAATACGGTAGGTATCCCCGTATAAATACCGTATACATACAGTATAAGTACCGTATACATACTATATAAATACACATATACATACAGTATAAGTACAGTATACATACAGTATATATACTGTATACTTGAATAGTGACCTTTGACCATTGACCTTGACCTTTGACCCTTGACCTTTGACTTTGACCATTGACTTTGACCTTGACCAAGAATTTTGACTTTTAACCTAAATGATCGTTTTGAATAGACGAATTCAACGGTCAAAGCCTTTTTCGAAAATTCTCAAAAACAGGGGATCAAAGTAGGTTTCAAAGCTCACATTCCTTTCCTAAATGAGATTGTTTTAAGACCCTAAGAATATATATCTTTGAGTTCTTGACACGAGCTTTCAACTAGAACTAATCGTTTACTTGAATCCTTTGTTCGAAAAAGAGTATTCCTTGTTCAAGCTTTTTGCTCTCTTACCAATCTTGTGTTTCATTCTTAGTTAAATGATTCTTCTGCATTAAATGGTATTACTCTCCTGTGTACTGTATTACATGAACCCAATTATGCCTTAATGCTTTGATGATTATTGGATAATTATCATGAAATCTCGCCACATGATATGATATACTTTGATAACGCTTTGTCCTGAACATGTGATATCGTTATGTGTTATTGAGTGTCTTAAGGTCGTCCCTACTTGCTTATGTGACTATATGGTTTTTGGATAGAAACTTAATCATTCACCACTCACAGGTGAAGTCCGGATTTACTGTGGCTCTGGTATTATTGCATAATACCGTATCTGTAGGTGAGGTTAAACTATTTCAACTGGAACCATGAATATTCCTTCGTTTTCAAATGATTTCAAAATCAACGCCTTCGGGTGCAAGGATTCCTATCTTTCAAAGTTTAACGTTTTCCCATTTTGGGACAATGCTTCAAGTTTAAAGCAATGATCTCTGATATACGTTCTGTTCACTGTCATGCCACTTTGATTAAAGGTTCAGTCTTCTGAACTCTGTGTGCTTATGCACTTTTGATATTCTGAAAGCAAGCTTTGGAAATTTTGCTATGTTGGGCCCTGGCGGTATGGTTAAGTAGTAGACCGGGAGGCGTGCGCCAATGGCTACTATGATACTGGCCGCCGTAATGACCTTGGTGATGGTTTAATCGGAGGTTGGTTACTCCACATCGAAGGTCGGGAGAGGTGGTAAATTCCTCCCGTTTTGCACGTCACCGCGGGGTAGCTCCCTGGGCGCGACAATAAGGGGAGAAGGGGTGGTGCATGTGATTATGGGTGTTGGGATCCTAATGGATCTCGATACCAACTTTGTAAATGTTTTTGAGGAGTAAAGGATGGATATGGCCTAGCTTGCGGGCAACTTTGGTTTTAAAGTCTGGTTCATACTTTTGGAAAATATCCCGTACCCTGTTCCCCGTTTATAAAGTATATATGAACCAGAACCTCTGATGTGTGTGCATGTGTGTGCTTGCTTGGAAATCCCGTTTCAAAGTAATGTTTTGGAATACGATTCTGAAATAAAGATTTTGAAATTCAGTTTTAAAGTACAGCTTCGAAGTAAATCCTTTTCTGAAAACCTAAAGTTTAAGTACTTATATTGTTTCAAAAGTCATGCCTCACTTAGTCCTTTTGACTAATACCTCCACCCTGTTTTTCTGACCTCATGGTTTCAGGTTCAGTGATTGCTTGTTGGCTGGTATCTTGAAGTATAGGAAATCTTTTGTTGTGCTCTTGTGGCCAGGTTCTTTTGAACCATCTTGGTCTCCACCCTCTTGATGATAATGTAGCATTCGATTAGGTACTTATCGATCTAGCCTCCGGTGTCCTTTGTTACTGGTTATATTTCCCTTGACACTCTATCGAAATATCTCTTTCAATACTCAATTCCTGTATAGTCCTTGTACTTGGCTACTAGCCTCTTTTGTCTCCTGATTTATGTTTTGAAAGTTTTAAATTGCTCATATTTCCGCTGCAATGTTCCCTTCTAATACTCTGATCCTGTATTGTTTTGTCCGTTCGCCGACGCGCTTCTTGGGGGCTAGGTCTCCTAGCCACTTGAGAGGTACGACGGTGCGGGGTTGTGGCCCCTTCGGGGTGCTACAAGTCGGGTCTTGCAAACCCGTCCACCACGGAGGAAGATGGTTGGAACTTATTTTATGATTATGATTATGTTATGATTGATATGCACCGTGCGGGAAGGCCGGGACACGGATTG
Organism: Lantana camara; assembly: GCA_037501455.1. Taxonomy (NCBI): domain Eukaryota; kingdom Viridiplantae; phylum Streptophyta; class Magnoliopsida; order Lamiales; family Verbenaceae; genus Lantana; species Lantana camara. The sequence continues at coordinate 60,677,277 of CM074858.1, forward strand.
CCCAAACGAATATTTTTTATGATATGATATATGAACTGCATGTATTATGATATATTGCATGATCACCTATTTAAAATATTAATGAGATGTGTCGTACATAGTCGGAGTTTGGTTGGAGATGATGCACGCTCACTCGCCGAGCCTATAAGTTTATGTATGATTTATGAACGTAATGAATTAATATGATTAGTCGTAAAGTTCGAGTATTGCTTGGTCATTCTCTTGCCCTTTTGGGAACTAATTTTAAATAAAACCTTGCTCGGGATTTATGACTTGCCTGTGCATGTTTTATATATACGTATATCGCTCCTGCTCACTCAGTCTTCTAGAGACTGACCCTCTCCCTCCCCAATGTTTTAGTGCGCAGGTTTGACTTTGGAGTTTCGAGCTAGGCGGATTTGTGTTGAGTCTTTGAGTCGGTCAGATTAATCTAGAAGAGTCTTTGCACTCGCATAGGTATTTGAATTGTATATGATTCGGCTTTGTAATATTATGAACTTGAATTTTTATGTATTTGATATTAAATTGCTTTGCCGGGCTTCGATATGAATTAAAAGAGGCCTGAGGTGCCCGAGCCTGCATGTGGATGGTGTGTTTAATTTCTGCAGGCCCGTGGCCAATGCATGTGATCGGATTTTGTTTCCCGTTGCATTATGCTTTGTTAGTTGGTTATAAGTGCAGGGTCTAAGTTCCGCCTAGCTTAAGAGGTTTGTTATGTTTGTCTCCCGTTCGCTATGGTTTGATACGGGTGTGGACTTCCCATTTCGTTACTCGTGTTGAACCATAGTGCGGGGGATGTGGTGCCTCACGTGCGGGGTGCTACACGTATCACATGCATACGTATCATACACTCACACACATACTTACTTACCACATGCATACATATAATACATATTCACATACGTATTTACCACATGCATACGGGTCATATCCAAAAGCAAGCATGCATAGGCTCATACATAGCATTCATACTTTCAAACGTATAACAAGACCATCAAAATCCGTACCTTGAACATATTTACATATACATAAGGCTTATAAATCGCATGTATTCGAAAATGAGCACATTGTATTAGGGTTTAACTATATCCTAACCTCACGTGGTACCAAACGAAGCTGAAGACAAAGCAAATGGTCCACCTCGAAACCTAGACAACCATTTGTTACCACCCCTGGTGCCCCTGAACCAACTGAGCACACTAAATACAGAACTCAGACAATAACCACAGAGACGCACGACAATGTTCAACATGACAGTGGTATACATAAGTGTCCATATTGTACTTTTAACAAGTAACACATCCAAGCATAACACTACTAGAAAAATAACCTTTAATGACGCCCTAATATGACGTTTTTAAAAAGGCGTCACTATATTTCACCTATTGTGAGGCTTTTTCTAAAATATCCATATTAGAAACAATTTATTTTATATATTAAATTACGTATTAATTTAATTGATTATATTAAGATATTTTTATACTCAGCATCATAATATAGTATTGTTATCGAGATGCTAAATTAAAAGTGTCTCTATATCTTATATGTATCACGACACTTTTAATTAAAAGCGTCTTGACTCTATTGGTAAGTCTCGTTGTTTTCAGACCAAAATTGCCGCTTTATCTAAAAAAGGAGGGAACAAATCAACTTTCCAATTGAGAAGTGCTGAAATACGACACTTTCTAATTCCCAATGCTCAGATAGAGAAGCCAAGTTCAACTTTTCACCCAAATCAACTAAAGAGAAGAAAACAACAATTACACGAAACTGGAGAAGCTCAGAAGGGAAAATAGGAACGCTCAGATGAGAATCAGAGAAGCTTCAGCCTATGAGTCGGACGAGAATCGGAGAAGCTCAGACGGAGAACCACCATCTTTGTCTGCCCATTTCGTTTCAAGACCTGTCTTCGCCTCCACCACCGACGAGTGTGTGGACCTCCGCCACCCTCCTCTACCGCCGCCCACTTCCTCCTCTTGGAAGTAAGAATTGAACACTTTTCTTCTCCTTTTAACCAAGAGTAGATTTCCACCCTTTGTTTTCGCCTCTGGAGGAACTGATTGTTTTCCTTGCTCGAAGTTCTTCTATAGTTCTTTTTAATAATTTTATTAGCTCAAAACTTTGGTGTTTCAAGTAAAGGGTTTAAATTTATGTTATTGGATTCTTAAATCAGTTCTGTTAAATTTTCAGTGCTTCGATTATAGGGTTTGAATGCATGTTTCGATTATAAGGTATGGGTTTTGGAGTTCTATAAGAAAATTGATGGCTGAACAATGGCTCGTTTTGGATATGCTATAAACATTTGTTTTTCTGTATTTATGAATTATGTGGTAATTAATATAACTAGCCATTACTCAGCTGTTCATTTTATTGGGTTGTTTCCTGGTCTAGTTGGATTGGCCGCCTCTACTGCCCCATTTCGTACTTATACATTGTGTGGTAATGAGTGAATTTTAGGGGTAACTTCTTTTCTGAGACTCATTCAGGTTTATTTTTACTTTGATTCTAAAGTATTTGTGAAATAGAAGTGATAATTTCTAACTTTACTTCCTTCTTCATTCAGTATTAGTTTTTTCTTCAGCCAAAATCAGTGGATTTAGTATGCTATATTTATTTACTAGAATAGCAAACAAACATCCAATTTTGGACCAAATTGAGAAATCTGCATTGCCCCAGCCAGCATCCCATTTTGTATTTCTGTGACCATTAGATGATCATAGTGTCTCAATGTCCTGGTGGATATAAATTGATTCTCGTGGCTGTCGCAAACCCCTAACTATCGAAAATCACCACAATGGCATGTTGCATCCACACTGATTGATGTTTTGAGTACCATGGTTTGAACTGATATGGATTTTTAGTACTTATTTATTTTGATGCATTTTGAATATATGTATTTAGGCATTCTAGTTACACAGGTTTCTTATTCTTGAATCTTATTATTAGAGGAGCAATTTTGCATATTGATGTTACACCAAACCTGTAACGCCCCAATTTCCAGATAGTCAGGTAAGCTCGACACGTGTGAGTTTCGAGCGTTAGGATTTTATTTTATTACTTCCGTTTATTCAACTTATTTGTGTTATACTAATTTTATAAATTGTATCCCAACATGATCACGTGAAAATATGTGAAATACATGTCAACTTGAGAATTATTTTATAAAATTGGATTTAATTGTTAAGTGAATTAATTCCCGAACGTGCCTTAGATGCTTATATGTCCTTAATTAATCATTATTTTAAATGTGAGAACCAAATTGCACACTCATCCTTAGGACTTAAATGATCATTCTTTAATCCTTTCATCCTTAATTGCATGAACTTATATTGTAACGCCCCGACTTTTCGGACATAAAGGTACGACGTATGTGTTTACCAAATTGCGCGAATTAATTATTTTTACGTGTTTTATATTTAATTTTATTATAAATTGTTATTATTTTATTTTATTATATTTTATTTTAAGTTATTATTAATTTTATATACATATTACGTAATATATATATATATATGTATGTGTATTTATATTATTATTAATTTAATGATTATGCTAATTATATGTTATGTTAATTAATCATGTTTAAGCTAATTAATTACGTGACCTAATTTAATTTATGTAATATTAGAATTTATTTATTTATTTATTTGAATTATGCATGGAAATTATTAAATGAGCATGGGATTCATAATTTATGCATGAATTGCATGAATGAGTTTGTTTGTTTATTTTGTGTTTCGTTCTTATATGATATGATATCGAATTGCCACGAATTTGTAGTATGTCGTAAATATATGTGTTATGAACATGATTTTATGCTCGGTTTACATTTTCGAATTCATTTGATTTGTTAACGAATTTAATTTGATTGAGGAACCAAATCGGGGGCTAACGAGCACTTAGCGTACCCTTGGTTCCGAATTTAATATCTTGAGCTCGGGAACTCGGATTCGAGTTCCGTCAACTCCGCTGAACTCGTAACAAAAATTCGAGTTTAGTAAACTTAGCCTTATATTTTTCCTAAGTCGTTTAAACCTCCGAAATCCAACCGAAAAACGAATCGGCGACCAATTTGACCTTGTTGTACAAAATCAGCCATATCTTGTCCAAACCATAACCAAATTAACCATGGTTTGATTCCTTAGATCCCTAACTCAACCACCTATCATGACATATCAAGCCCTAACCAAGATAACCCTCACACAATCCCCAAAACTCAGCCAAAGCTACTGCTCTTCATTCCAGTCCCGTAACCCTCTACCACTTGGAGATTTTGGAGCTCAAATCTCAACCAAACTTCATCCAATCATCAAGGTAAGTTTAGGGTTGTATTATATGTTTAATTCTGATCATTTTCATCCTTTCATTCATGATTTTGAGCATGGATTCATCATTTCTGGGCGGATTTCCGAAAATAAGAGAAGTTGGGTATTTTCTTGATTTCATTCGTTTCTCAATGGTTTTGATTGATTCCAAGCTTGAGATTGATTGTTTTGACATCCTTATATCATTTATGGTCTTTGATTTCGTGGTTGTTGAGATATTTATGATATATCATTTATGACATTTTGAGAAAAATCCCACATGTATGTCACGTACGGTTGCCTTCTTGTGTGAGCTTGTTTGGGACTGAATTACTTGTTAAATTTGTGGTTCTTGGGTGAGTATTTCTTGGCCTAAACTGATATGGTTGTTTGGAGATGACGAGTTTCGTTCTTGCCCTGTTTTTCTTCACGTTTTGCCCTGTTTTTCTCGCTGGTTTTTGCTGTCAAAACTGCTGAGTTTCCGTCTCTCTTTTGCTGTCCACTTCCATGGCTTTGTGGTGTGTGTTGTGACTGAGTTTGTGCTGTAATTCATACCTTGTTTAGCTGCCATTGTTGCATGCTTTTCCTGCATACTTTTCTGCCCTGTTTCCGCGTCTGTTGCTGTCCGAGAATAGGGGTTGCTGGTGCGTGGCACGGGGGTGCCGTTTTTGCCCGTTCCAGCGAGGAACGGGGGTGCTGTGTGGGCTGGGCTTGCTGTACCGAGACACGGGGGTGTCTCAGTCTAGGTTTGGAGGGTGACACGGGGGTGTCACCCCATTTTCTCTGAACTGTCTTGCTGCGTTTGCTTGTGTGTTGCTGCTGTTGCTGCTGTGTATGTATCCAGGGCTGTTGTATATATATATTTGTGTGTGCATGGCTTTGTGTTTGTAGTTGCATGCATATGTGTAATATATAGTATATATATTATGCATGTAATATATATATATGCATGCATGGGTAAGTTTTTGTGTGTACGTGAATATATATATATATTATGTATATATATGTTATTATATTATATATATATATATATTATATTATATATATTTATTATATATTTTAAATATTATTTGATTTAATTTAATTTTAGAATTTAATTGATTTCCATTTCGCGTATTTAATTACCGACTATTGATTGAACGTTCCAATTATTTATTTTATTCCTAAATGTGAATTTGAATAATATATGTTATGCTTATTAAATGGATTTTAGATTAATGGATATGCATTATGAATTATGAATTTATGAATTTATGAAATTGAATGAAATATATGAAAGAATGATGTGATTATATGATTTAAATCTCTTAATAGTGCACATGAACATTTTATTGATATAATATGATCATTTATGCTTTCATGTCATATGCACTTCATTGCCGAGCGTCATATGTGGTCATTGAGTCTCATACCTTTTCTTTTGCACAGATTCGGGTTTGGTCGGAGACGAGGGCGAGCCTTGAGACGCTTGTACCTTTCTTTTGCTTTGGTAAAGGTGGGTTTTTCTTCTACTAGTTAAAACGACCTTATATATCCCTTATGTGCAAAGTTTTAAGCCAAAATAGTATATTTCTATATATCGAGTCATTTCGGGTAAATGATTTCAAACGTATGACCCCTTTTTAATTATGAAATCCTACCTTATGATTTTGGCGAGATAATGTTATGTTCACGGGCCCAGGGACTTAGTGTATGTGGCTATCCGGGGAGGCAAGGGCCGACGGTGATCCCATACACTAGTTCCAACCAAATTTACGACGAAACGGGCCTCGTTAGGAGTTTTGACGAGGAAATGCTAGTCGGGCTTTTGAGGATTCATGTACCTCACTAGCCATTATGTATGAACCGGTGGTCAGGTCTAGCTAACTTGTCCACCACCCGGAGGAAGAAGGTGTATATGTATGATTATGATCATTTGTGTATGTGCACGAAAGATATATATGACAACCAATAATTATGATATGCTTACACGAGGAGAAGGTCGGAGATTGTGCCCGCTCACTCGCCGAGCTTATAACCCTATGACTAATTATGAATGAATGGGATCGTTGTAAATCCGTAGATGTCTTTCTTTGTCTCACCCACTTGGGAAATCTCTTAAAACTTCTTACGGGTTTATAGCTTGCATGTATATGTTTAATTTATGAGTTATTATATATCTTATGCCCCGTTTTTATACCCACCAGTCTCTTTTAGACTGAACCCGGTTGTTTTCAGTTGTTTTGTGCAGGTATAGGAGTGCTAGGCGGGAATACAAGTCGTCTAGGTCTTGCATTTATGTTTAGCACTTCTTTTCAATCTCATATGTTCATACTCTCATTACTTTTGTATTTAATCATAGTTTATGCTTGGAGCGTTTTGATTTTTGTAGGCCATGAGCACCGTTGAATAATGGAATGCATTTGTATATCTATTTTTGGAGCTTGGTGGCTCACGGTATATATGCTATGTAGTTCTTGCTTCCGCATTCTATTTTAACTCTGATTTGATGTTTTCTTGAGTTGAATGGTTTAAGGGTTAGTCCCACCTAGCATAGCGTGTGTGTTGTGTCCCCGTTCGTCGTGGATTTGGCACGTGTATGGACTTCCATTTCATATACGGGTCGGGTCCCGGTGCGGGGGATGTGGTACCTTACGCTCGGGTGCTACATCCTTATGTGGTATCAGAGCTTAGGGTTGCAAAACCCGGGCTCTAGTGTCGTGTTGAGTCAGTTAAGTCGTTCGGCTTTAGGAACAACTTGTCAATGTGTTGCATATGCATTGTTTACGTGCTTGTGTGCCTTAAATCTTGAATTTTGATCGAATTAATTGCACTTGCATGCATGGACTAAAAATAGCATGCATTTTCAGTATTTCTTGAACAGGATGCCTCCACGTAGACATCGTGAGAGATCTCCCGGACATCGTCGTCATCATGACCGATCCCCTACGTCTCCACCCCAACCACAAGCACCACCAATGGACATGGGAAATTTCATGGAAGCGGTTTTCAATTATGTAGAGCATCGGAGGGCTCAAGCTCCCCCACCACAACAAGCAGAACAACAAGCTCCTCCACTAAACCATAACAATAGAGATCCTCATGGGGTGTTTTTGAGCTACAACCCCCCTCGGTTTTCTGGTTCCATTGACGATGCGGTCTCGGAGGGTTGGTTGATACGATTAGAGAGGATATTTGGAGTCCGACAATTCACCACGCAAGAGAAGGCCCAATTTGCTATATTCCAACTGGATGGAGATGCGTACGAATGGTGGGAACGAACTAGAGAGAAACTTGAAGTGGATGAAGAGGAAGTGACTTGGGAGGTCTTCAAGAGAGAATTCATAGACTTCTTTGTACCGGAAGTAGTAAGAGAGAGGAAGGAGCAAGAATTCATGGATCTAAAGCAAGGTACGTGTACGGTGACTCAATATCTCGCCGTATTCAATAGACTTGGGAAATATGCTCCTCATGTCACCCGGGATGAGAAGAGGAAAGCAAGGAAATTCATAACGGGCAAGCAGGGCACAACTTCGAGTCTTTTGCTGATACGGTACAAAGGGATCTAGTTCAAGAAGAGGAGTATAAGAAGAAAGATCCGATTTTTAGGCCACCAAAGCGACCTATGGTTCAAGCTACTCCCCCAACCAAAGGTCCTTTCAAGAGACCATGAATGGGAGGACAAGCTTCCCAAGCTCCAAAGGCTTTACCCGTAACATCTTCAGATCGACAAATTCCAAGTGAAGCATGATTGTCCAAGCCACCATGCACATATTGTGGAGGGCCAACTCACAACTATCACAAATGCTGGAAGAGGTTGGGTTTATGCCTAATATGTGGAAAAGCTGATCATATGGCGGATACATGTCCCGACAAGAATCCGGGATTTCAAAAGGGAGTCCAGAGGCCCATGATTCAGGCTCGTGCTTATGCCCTCGAGGGTGAGGAGCAAGATGCAGAGATTGATCCCACAGCCGTGGTAGAAGGTACCCTATGCATACATAACATGAACATTCATGCACTCTTTGATCTGGGTGCCACGCATTCCTTTATTTCTTGTGATATAGTTGCCACTCTGTGCTTACCTGTTATTTGTCTTTCTTCTTATTATTTGGTGAGTTCGCCACTTGGAGGGAGTCTTCAGACAGATCAGTTGGTTCGGGAGTGTTCAGTTTTGATTGAAGGGAAAGAGTATCCGACTGATTTAATTGTTATGCCCATGAAGAGGTATGGAGTTATCTTGGGTATGGACTGGTTGTCCAGGCATCGGGCCAATGTTGATTGTTTTGCGAAGAAGGTGATTTTGGGGAAAGAATTGGTGATTGGTAGTGGATCAAGAACCGTATCTCTCTTGTCTTATATGGAAGCTCACAAGTTGATGAGAGAAGGAGCAACGGGATTTATTGCTTACCTTCTTAATAGGCCGAAAGATCAAGTTAAGATGGAGGATACCACGGTTGTTAAGGATTTCTCCGATGTGTTTCCGGAGAAATTGAGTTCTTTACCACCAGACCGTGAGATTGAGTTCGTTATTGACTTACATCCAGGATCCACACCGTATTCTAAGACTCCGTATCGGATGGCACCGGCCGAATTGAAAGAGTTAAAGATTTAATTAGAGGAATTGCTCAAAGTTGGATATATACGGCCAAGTTTGTCACCTTGGGGTGCTCCGGTTCTCTTTGTTAAGAAAAAGGATGGAACCTTAAGAATGTGTATAGATTACCGGGAGCTTAATCGGATGACCGTAAAGAATAAGTATCCTTTGCCCCATATTGAGGATTTATTCGACATGTTACAAGGTTCGGGGGTTTACTCAAAATTGGACTTGAGACAAGGATACTATCAATTGAAGATCCGGGAAGAGGACATTCCGAAGAAGGGATTTAACACCCGGTATGGACACTACGAGTTCGTAGTGATGCCTTTTGGATTGACTAATGCTCCGGCTGCTTTTATGGATATGATGCATCGAATTTTCCGGCCCTATTTGGATAAGTTTGTGGTAATCTTCATCGATGACATCTTGGTTTACTCGAGAACTCCGGAGGATCATGCCAGGCACCTCAGAATTGTGTTGGACACCTTAAGGGAACATCGGTTGTATGCTAAGTTTAGCAAATGCAAGTTTTGGATTGATCGGGTAGCATTTCTGGGTCATATTATTTCAAGGAAAGGTTTGGAGGTAGACCCTTCTAAGATTGAGACGGTTATTCAATGGCAAAGCCCGAAAAATGCTTCAGGAGTAAGGAGTTTCTTGGGTTTGGCAGGCTACGATTCATTCAAGATTTTTCGAAGATTGCGGCTCCTTTAACCTGATTGACTAAGAAAGCGGTTAAGTTTGAGTGGGACGAGGCATGTGAGGCTAGCTTTCAACTTTTAAAGGAGAAGTTGACCACCGCTCCTGTATTAGCACTTCCCGAAGGTACAGAAGGTTATACAGTTTATACGGACGCCTCAAAGGAAGGTTTGGGATGTGTGTTGATGCAGAATGGAAGAGTAATCACCTATGCCTCAAGGAAATTAAAAGAGCATGAACAGAACTACCCCACTCATGATTTGGAATTAGCGGCGGTGATCTTTGCTTTGGGTAAGTGGAGACACTATCTTTATGGAATTTCGTTCGAGGTCTTTTCCGATCATAAGAGTCTTCAATACTTATTCTCGCAAAAGGAATTGAATAAGAGACAACGGCATTGGATGGAACTTTTGGCGGATTATGAGTGTACAATCCGATACCATCCCGGCAAAGCCAATTTGGTCGCGGATGCGCTTAGTCGGAAAGCTAGCATGTCCAATGTGAAAGTGGAAATTAGAGATGAGAATGAGTTGTTCAGACTGAGGACTAGTGTCCGGAATATTACGGTTCAACCAGATCTTAAACAGAGATTATTTGATGCTCAGAGGATTGACCCCGAGGTTCAGAAATTAGCTGAGAAAGCTCGAGCTGATTCAGAGTGTCCGTTTGGGTTTGATGATACAGGACTTCTAAGATTTAAGAATAGAGTTGTTGTCCCGGAAGAGTTAAAAAGGATTATTCTTGAGGAAGCCCATCGGTCAGGGTATTCGATACATCCCGGAGGGAACAAAATGTATAAGGATCTTAAGCAATTCTATTGGTGGAATGGATTGAAACGGGATGTTATCAACTTCGTGAAACAATGTATGACTTGTCAAGTGGTAAAGGCAGAACATCAAAAGCCATCGGGGCTACTTCGACCATTGCCTATCCCGGAGTGGAAATGGGAGCAAATAGCTATGGATTTTGTTTCAGGATTACCAAAAGTGAGAGGAGGTTTTGATGGAATTTGGGTTATCGTGGACAGGTTGACGAAATCGGCTCATTTTCTTGCTATCAGGATGTCCGATAAAGTGAGTAAGTTGGCCAAGAGATACAATGATGAGATTGTCAGGCTTCATGGTGTACCTGTTAGTATTGTCTCGGATCGGGATCCCAGATTTACTTCAAGGTTATGGCAAGAATTACAGAAGTGTTTTGGAACAAGGCTTCAATTCAGCACAGCTTTCCATCCTCAGACCGACGGACAATCAGAAAGGCTAATTGTAATGCCTCGCTCATCCGATAAATAAGGTACGTCACCTTTCAACATTTTTATGTGTTTAATTATGTGATTGGTGCGTTGTGTGGCCCTCTTTTGAACTCTTTTAGAGTTTAGGGCCCTTTTTGTAATTTTCTCCTTTTAGGGGGTTTTTCCGGTCACTTCTCGTTCGTTTGAGATTTTGACTTCTTTGATCCCTTTAACGCATCCGGGGCAGCGAAACGAGTCCGTAGACTCTAAGTTTGCCCAATTCTGACTTCGTTAGCCTATTCTTCCGACCATTTTTGCGTACGAGGACCCTAGATATATACTCGGATTTCCTCATTTTGCGTGCCATTTCAGCAGCTCCAGCCGCATCGTCTTCTTCCTCGCGCAGCAGCATTATTCACGCAGTGAAGGTGCAATTTCACACACATACTCGTCCTCCCTCGTTTCTCGACGGAATTCGACGAATCAAAAGTGGAAATTCATCAGCTCGACGAGCCCGTCACAACCGTACTAGTTTCGTGGCCAACTGAAGACCGACTGCGGCGCATCGACGGCCTGGAAGTGGCGGGTGGCGCCACCACTTCGCCGCTGGCATTCCGGTGAGTTTCGCGAGCGGAGCTTGACCCTATCCGACCTATTTCAACTTCCTGAGTCCATTTCCAGCTTTGGTTTGGAGCGAATCGCAGCGTAGGTGGTGGTTCCGACGGTGACGCAGCGGCAGAAACTTCGGCAGCGATTTCGGCCCTTTTCCCGGCCGGTTTTGGTGGTGGTCGCTTCACGAAAGTTGCTTGGAATGACGAAACGTAGTGGATGGCATCGGTGGCATTCCAGGAACCGGCCGTTGGCGGCGGACCGGCGGTGAACCGATGGTGAACCGGCGGGTCTGAACCGGTTACTGTTCCGGCGATTTTTTCGGCGATTTGACTTGGGGCTTTCGTAGGGCTCGTTACAAGCTTTCCAACGGTATATCCGGATTTTATTTTCGTTTAGCGGTTTGTATTTAATTTCAGTTTTCGTCGTTGGAATTTAGTTCGGTTTTTCATCAACGAAGTCCGGTGTGTTTGGTATTTTCTGAAATTGATTTAGGGCTTTTGTTGAGCAGGCCTAGACGTACGTTTCTGTCCTTTCGGGGATTTTTCCGACCACCGGAGACGGTATTCCGGTGGCGGCCGATGACTGTTCCGGTGGCTCCGGTAGCGGCATGCCGGTGACCTTCGGACAGAAGGTTCCTTTCGTTGTGGTGAGTCCAACGCCACTTTCCGTTCGTCAATCGGATGCCCGGTTGATTTGTTGTGATTTATTTTGTGTATTTCTAATTATTTGAAATTAATTGTTTTAATTGCGATAAATTGTTAATTGCTTGAATTGTCGATCGAAATGTATTCCAATGTGTATGAAATCATGTATTAAATGAATGTGATATGGATTGATGCTTTGAATTGTAAATTGAACCCCGTTATGCCGAAATTTTATTAATTGTTATTTGTTTTAAAATGTAATTTGTTCTTGTATGCTTGACAATTAATGAATATGCATTGTATGACATTTGAAAACATGTAATAAATTATGAATGTATGAATTCATGTTGTTGTTGATATTCGTTTCGTTTCATGCCATTAAAATTAATATAGCAATTATAGGAGGGATGTTTGTGTAATTTTAGAAAAATATGAGTTGTATGAACTTTGTATAGTTGAATGATATAGTTAGAAATTGATAAATGACTTTGTGAATCTATATGGAACCCGTAACATGTTATATGAATTAATTGGCCATATATATTGTGAATTTGTATGAAATGTGATATATGAATTTGTTTGATTTAATTAAACGATCTTGCTAATTGAATCCATTACATGACTTGGGAATTGATTTGATTTCTTTGTAAATGCGCATTATATGAACCAAGTATGCAATATCTGAATTGAATAAGATTTATATGATTAAATTAAGAACTTTTGCATGTAAGAATAGTTTAATTGTACGAATATGGAATTACTATGTGCTATATGAATTAATATGAAATAATTCGAATTTGCTTTGTCTTTCTATTTCTCTTGTTTACATTAATTGTGCGCATGAATGTGTCCTAATTTGTAATATGATTTCTTTGAGCTATTTTCTAACTTGAAGGGGTGTATGTGTAATTTTGTAAACAATATGAATAATGTTTGATTTAATTAGGTAACCTTGTTAATTGAATCCGTCTAGTGATATATGAATTGAGTATGCCATGTGTGAATTATATAAAATTGATATAGTTAGAATTGGTATGTGATTTTGTGAGATTTAAATGATTTAAATGTCTCTATTTGTCTATTTTACAATTGTAAACTTGATATACTTGAATTATAAATGTTATATGAAGTTCATGGCTTGATTTGCTATGAATTATGAAAGATATGAAATGATTGGGCTTGAAATCCTCATGTATGGAATGTACTTGAACGAATTACTTGATTATGTAACTCCATAACATCATTTTACTTCTTTTACATCTCATATCATATGTTTAGCACTGTCGTGCGTCTATGTGGTTTCATATTGAGTCAATTCTCACGAGTACACATTGTTCCTTCTCTTGTACAGTTTGTTTCCAGGACGGAGACTTCCGAATTGAATAGGCACCCGTATTGCTCATTGATACGAACTCCACGTACTTGCCGTGAAACCCTATACCAATACTTGGAGTTCTTGATTTTTGATCGTCCACTTCAAGGATAAAATAGAGGAGTGTGACCCGTTTGCTATAACGAGCAAGGAACCAACACTATCAGATTTGAATTATAGGAGTGTGACCCGTTTGCTATAATGAGCAAGGAACCAACACTATCAGATTTGATAAGTAATGCACCCCGTCGACTATAATGAGTCAGGAAATGACATTATCCGGTGGAGGTTTGAAACTCCGGTGTCGTTCAACTAAGAACTTGTGAGTATAACTCACTTGAATCACAATTCATTCATTTTTTGACTGAATATTTCGAACTACAAGGCTGGAATATAAAGATGCATGCATGGGAATTCTAAGAGACAATTCAGAATTCAAAGAGACAAGCTAATCCCGTCACTTTTCTTGTAGGCTGAATAAAATGGGATTAACCTAATCTAAATGCATGCAAAATAAATAAAAAGATGGCCCAAAGTATAATATAATAGTTCAGGGCCAAATTACAATAAACTTAACACAATTTGGGCTTAAAATTCTATCACTAAGACATTCAAACAAGGTGGATTGGGTCCAGCTGAATACTTGTCTTCTTGGAGCTAATCTTGAGTTATTTGGATCAAAAGAGATTGAACTTCTTCTTGCATTCTTTTGGACCGTGACCTTGTGACAGGTCCAACATAACTTGGTTCATCTTGAGTTGTAATCATATCATCATTTGGATCAAAGTGTGGCCTTGTTGGACCAAAGTGTGGCCTTGTCTTATGATTCACATCATCCTGATTCCTATCACTCATGTTTCTTGTCTCGTGGTATTCCAGGTGAGGGTGTTTTCGTTCTAGTTACATATCAAACCCTACAACCTTTATGTGATAAGTTTTGGCCCAAAACCCTATGGATATATATATATATATATATATATGTATCGTTTCAAAATGGAGTCATCGAGTAAATGTTTTTAATAGAGTAAATTATTTTCTAATGAATCGATATGTATTATGTTTCTTATGAATTGAATGTTTTGGCGAATGCATGATATGATTATGAACCACACGGGCCCCGGGACTTAGTGCATGTGGTGATCCGGGGAGGCGAGGGCCGACGGTGATCCCGTGTACTAGTTCCACCAAACTAACGGCGACTCCGGACCTCGCTAGGAGATTTGGCGGGGAATGGGAGCCGAGTGCCTTTGAGGGATTCATGTACCCTCATTGTGCCTATGTATGGACCGGTGATCAGGTCTAGCTAACCTGTCCACCAACCGGAGGAAGAAGGTTGGAACTCATTTTATGATTATGATTATGATTATGATTATGAATATGTTATGATTGATAGGCACCGTGCGGGAAGGCCGGGACACGGATTGCCCAAACGAATATGATTTAGGATATGATATATGATTTGTGTGTATTATGATATATTGCATGATCACCTATTTAAAGTACTGATGATATTTGTCGTACACGATCGGAGTTTGGTTGGAGATAATGCACGCTCACTCGCCGAGACTTTATGCTTATGTATGAATTATGAACTTAATGAATTTAATATGAATTAGTCGTAAAGTTCGAGCATTGCTTACTTAATTTATAGCCCTTCGAGGGAACTAACTTCAAATAAAACTTTGCTCAGGATTTATGGCTTGCATGCGCATGTTTCTATATTATATGTATAGCCCCTGCTCACTCAGTCTTCTAGAGACTGATCCCTTTTTTTACTCTCTCAGCTCTTGCAGGTTTAGCTAGGCGGGAGTCGAGTCTTATCATGTTTGTTCGAGTCACTTGTTCACTTGAGTCACATTTCACATTATTATGAATTTAATTGTATCTCTTTATGAATTTAGGCCTCGGTGCCAATTTTGATTATTGGATTTGATTCGGGACAGGTTGCGTGTTTAGTTGAACCCGTTGTTAGGTTGCATGTCTGATTTAATTTATGTTCATGATATGTATTGGGCTTGTAGCCATTATTGAAATTCATGTTTGGCTCTGATGCTTCCGCAATATGCTTTGGTATTCTGATTTAATTGGTTCAGGGTTAGATTCCGCCTAGCCAGGATATTTTATTTTGTCACCCGTTCGCTATGAGTCCGGTCCATGCTTGAACTATCCATTTCTTGTGTGGGCTAGACTTGTAGTGCGGGGGTTGTGGCGCCTATCGTGGTGGGTGCTACACTAATTAAGTATCTGGAGGATCTGTTGAGAGCATGTGCATTGGACTTTCAAAGCTCGTGGAATGAACAATTGCCGTTAATCGAGTTTGCTTACAACAATAGCTATCAAGCCTCGATTGAAATGACCCCTTATGAAGCTCTTTACGGATGCAAATGTCGATCACCATTGTTCTTTGACTTGGAGGAATGGAATTGGACCAAGCAAGAAGGGATTAAAAGAGGGGAAAAGAAGGAAAAACCCTCTAAGACTGTACAAGAGGCTATTGATAAGGTCCAGATAATTAGACAACGGATGAAGGCGCTCAGGATCGACAAAAGAGTTATGCAGATCTTCGGAGAAAGAATTTGGAGTTTGAGATTGGAGATAGGGTTTTCTTAAAGGCT
Organism: Lantana camara; assembly: GCA_037501455.1. Lineage (NCBI taxonomy): Eukaryota > Viridiplantae > Streptophyta > Magnoliopsida > Lamiales > Verbenaceae > Lantana > Lantana camara. Next base: position 60,693,333 of record CM074858.1, read on the forward strand.
TCTCCACGAAAAGGGTTCTCAAGGATTGGATGAGGAGGAAAATTAAACCCTCGGTATATGGGCCCATATGAGATTTTGGAGAAGATTGGGGATACGGCCTATCGATTGGACTTGCCTCCGAGTTTGACTGGAATTCATAACGTGTTTCATGTTTCACAGCTCCGAAAGTATTATCGAGACGAGTCCAAGGTTCTACCGGTTGAAGAAGTGGAATTAGAACCGGATCTCACCTTCGTTCAGAGGCCGATTAAGATATTGGATCGAAAGTTTCAGGAACTTCGAAATCGGCGTATTCCACTAGTCAAGGTTCTTTGGAGAAGTGATAAAACCGAAGAGGCTACGTGGGAGACGGAGGATAAGATGAAAAGGTTTCACCCCGAGTTATTTCGAGCGAGCAATGAATCCGAGGACGGATTCTTTTAAGGGGGAGAGATTGTAACGCCCCGACTTTTCGGACATAAAGGTACGACGTATGTGTTTACCAAATTGCGCGAATTAATTGTTTTTACGTGTTTTATATTTAATTTTATTATAAATTGTTATTATTTTATTTTATTATATTTTATTTTAAGTTATTATTAATTTTATATACATATTACGTAATATATATATATATGTATGTTTATTTATATTATTATTAATTTAATGATTATGCTAATTATATGTTATGTTAATTAATCATGTTTAAGCTAATTAATTACGTGACCTAATTTAATTTATGTAATATTAGAATTTATTTATTTATTTATTTGAATTATGCATGGAAATTATTAAATGAGCATGAGATTCATAATTTATGCATGAATTGCATGAATGAGTTTGTTCGTTTATTTTGTGTTTCGTTCTTATATGATATGATATCGAATTGCCATGAATTTGTAGTATGTCGTAAATATATGTGTTATGAATATGATTTTATGCTCGGTTTACATTTTCGAATTCATTTGATTTGTTAACGAATTTAATTTGATTGAGGAACCAAATCGGGGGCTAACGAGCACTTAGCGTACCCTTGGTTCCGAATTTAATATCTTGAGCTCAGGAACTCGGATTCGAGTTCCGTCAACTCCGCTGAACTCGTAATGAAAATTCGAGTTTAGTAAACTTAGCCTTATATTTTTCCTAAGTCGTTTGAACCTCCGAAATCCAACCGAAAAACGAATCGGCGACCAATTTGACCTTGTTGTACAAAATCAGCCATATCTTGTCCAAACCATAACCAAATTAACCATGGTTTGATTCCTTAGATCCCTAACTCAACCACCTATCATGACATATCAAGCCCTAACCAAGATAACCCTCACACAATCCCCAAAACTCAGCCAAAGCTACTGCTCTTCATTCCAGTCCCGTAACCCTCTACCACTTGGAGATTTTGGAGCTCAAATCTCATCCAAACTTCATCCAATCATCAAGGTAAGTTTAGGGTTGTATTATATGTTTAATTCTGATCATTTTCATCCTTTCATTCATGATTTTGAGCATGGATTCATCATTTCTGGGGGGATTTCCAAAAATAAAAGAAGTTGGGCATTTTCTTGATTTCATTCGTTTCTCAATTGTTTTGATTGATTCCAAGCTTGAGATTGATTGTTTTGACATCCTTATATCATTTATGGTCTTTGATTTCGTGGTTGTTGAGATATTTATGATATATCATTTATGACATTTTGAGAAAAATCCCACATGTATGTCACGTACGGTTGCCTTCTTGTGTGAGCTTGTTTGGGACTGAATTACTTGTTGAATTTGTGGTTCTTGGGTGAGTATTTCTTGGCCTAAACTGATATGGTTGTTTGGAGATGACGAGTTTCGTTCTTGCCCTGTTTTTCTTCGCGTTTTGCCCTGTTTTTCTCGCTGGTTTTTGCTGTCAAAACTGCTGAGTTTCCGTCTCTCTTTTGCTGTCCACTTCCATGGCTTTGTGGTGTGTGTTGTGACTGAGTTTGTGCTGTAATTCATACCTTGTTTAACTACCATTGTTGCCTGCTTTTCCTGCGTACTTTTTTGCCCTGTTTCCGCGTCTGTTGCTGTCCGAGAACAGGGGTTGCTGGTGTGTGGCACGGGGTGCCGTTTTTGCCCGTTCCAGCGAGGAACGGGGGTGCTGTGTGGGCTGGGCTTGCTGTACCGAGACACGGGGGTGTCTCGGTCTAGGTTTAGAGGGTGACACGGGGGTGTCACCCCATTTTCTCTGAACTATCTTGCTACGTTTGCCTGTGTGTTGCTGATGTTGCTGCTGTGTATGTATCCAGGGCTGCTGTATATATATATTTGTGTGTGCATGGCTTTGTGTTTGTAGTTGCATGCATATGTGTAATATATAGTATATATATTATGCATGTAATATATATATATATGCATGCATGGGTGAGTTTTTGTGTGTACGTGAATATATATATATATTATGTATATATATGTTATTATATTATATATATATATATATATATATTATATTATATATATTTATTATATATTTTAAAATTTATTTGATTTAATTTAATTTTAGAATTTAATTGATTTCCATTTCGCGTATTTAATTACCGACTATTGATTGAACGTTCCAATTATTTATTTTATTCCTAAATGTGAATTTGAATAATATATATTATGCTTATTAAATGGATTTTAGATTAATGGATATGCATTATGAATTATGAATTTATGAATTTATGAAATTGAATGAAATATATGAACGAATGATGTGATTATATGATTTAAATCTCTTAATAGTGCACATGAACATTTTATTGATATAATATGATCATTTATGCGTTCATGTCATATGCACTTCATTGCCGAGCGTCATATGTGGTCATTGAGTCTCATACCTTTTCTTTTGCACAGATTCGGGTTTGGTCGGAGACGAGGGCGAGCCTTGAGACGCTTGTACCTTTCTTTTGCTTTGGTAAAGGTGGGTTTTTCTTCTACTAGTTAAAACGACCTTATATATCCCTTATGTGCAAAGTTTTAAGCCAAAATAGTATATTTCTATATATCGAGTCATTTCGGATAAATGATTTCAAACGTATGACCCTTTTTTAATTATGAAATCCTACCTTATGATTTTGGCGAGATAATGTTATGTTCACGGGCCCAGGGACTTAGTGTATGTGGCTATCCGGGGAGGCAAGGGCCGACGGTGATCCCATACACTAGTTCCAACCAAATTTACGACGAAACGGACCTCGTTAGGAGTTTTGACTAGGAAATGCTAGTCGGGCTTTTGAGGATTCATGTACCTCACTAGCCATTATGTATGAACCGGTGGTCAAGTCTAGCTAACTTGTCCACCACCCGGAGGAAGAAGGTGTATATGTATGATTATGATCATTTATGTATGTGCACGAAAGATATGTATGACAACCAATAATTATGATATGCTTACACGAGGAGAAGGTTGGAGATTGTGCACGCTCACTCGCCGAGCTTATAACCCTATGACTAATTATGAATGAATGGGATCGTTTTAAATCCGTAGATGTCTTTCTTTGTCTCACCCACTTGGGAAATCTCTTAAAACTTCTTACGGGTTTATAGCTTGCATGTATATATTTCATTTATGCGTTATTATATATCTTATGCCCCGTTTTTATACCCACCAGTCTCTTTTAGACTGAACCCGGTTGTTTTCAGCTGTTTTGTGCAGGTATAGGATTGCTAGGCGGGAATACAAGTCGTCTAGGTCTTGCATTTATGTTTAGCACTTCTTTTCAGTCTCATATGTTCATACTCTCATTACTTTTGTATTTAATCATAGTTTATGCTTGGAGCGTTTTGATTTTTGTAGGCCATGAGCGCCGTTGAATAATGGAATGCATTTGTATATCTATTTTTGGAGCTTGGTGGCTCACGGTATATATGCTATGTAGTTCTTGCTTCCGCATTCTATTTTAACTCTGATTTGATGTTTTCTTGAGTTGAATGGTTTAACGGTTAGTCCCGCCTAGCATAGCGTGTGTGTTGTGTCCCCGTTCGCCGTGGATTTGGCACGTGTATGGACTTCCATTTCATATACGGGTCAGGTCCCGGTGCGGGGGATGTGGTACCTTACGCTCGGGTGCTACATATATCTTTAGGGGATTTAATTGCAAATAACACATTTCATCAATTTCAAAGAGATATATCACGTTATATGCTTCTTAATTCTTCTATTCATTTCATTTCATCAAAATCATCCAACACTTTGCTCCTTGTTGCTCTCGGTTCAAACATGAAGAAGGGAAGGAGAGATTTCATTGATTCCATTCAAGTTTTCCAAGGAAATTCCATGTTTTGGAGCTCAATCATCCATTTCCATCATCTTTTTCCATCTATTTTCATTGAAGGTATAAATATGAGACATGTATTATTTATTGCTACTAATAGGTGAAGCTAGGGTTATGATTTTGATTTAATAACTTGTGTTTTAATTGTTAGAAGCATGATTCTAAGCTTTCAACATGAATTGGTGCATGAATTCTTGGAAATTATGAAGTTATATGATGAATTCATATATGAACTTGAAGTGATGATTCTTGAAGATCATGGATGATTTGAGTGTTTATATGAAGCTTTATTGTATCTTGAGCATATATGTATATTAATTCCCAGAATTCTTGTCTATTATGAATGAAAGCATGAAGTTTGAATGATTTTGGTTATGGTTCGAGCATCTCCTAGTTCATGCTCTGTTTCTGCACTGTCTGTGTAACGGGAACGGCCCTTCCCGTTCCCAGTTGTTTTGGGGAACGGTCGTTCCCATGTTTGAATTGTGTGTATGCCGGCGAGAGCGGAGATTATTGATCAATGAGCATGTTCATGCACCCTTGAGTCGTCGTGTCGCCTATCAGGTGAGGTTTAATTTCTAGTTACCTAGAACCTATACAACCCTTACGTGAGATTTCAGCCAAAAGGTATTTATATCTATAATTTTTCCATGGAATTACTCATGATTTCGAGCAAGCCAAGTTTATTGCAAGCAAGCCATGTTATTGTCATGAATCAAGCATGTTTGGCGAGTAATCATATTCACTTTGGGCCCGAGGGTTAGTGTATGAGCCAACCGGGAAAGTATAGGGATGACGGGTAACTCTGCACTCCCCTCATCATGTGGGACCACCTCTGAATCCACCAGGAGGTTTGGTGGAGGAAGAAGGCTTGTGCGTGGGAGTCATGTTCCTGACGTACACCATGTCGTAGATGGTGAAGGCTAGCTACCTTCCCATCATTGGAGGGAGAAGGGGACTGGGGACGGGTCTGACACCACAGGCTGTCCTCGGGTTACTGCATTGATTTCACTCATTGATTGTATTAATTGAATACACTTCGCACTACTACACTATAACTGAATTGCATGATCACCTGTTAACTAATAAAGCAAGCATGTATTGTTCACTATTAGTGTAAGGTTGGAGATTTGCCCTGTAACGCCCCTACAAGGGCATCCACGCCTATCCTGCGCTACGGTCCTAGCTTGTATATAGAATTGCTATCCATATACCCGCCAAGAACGAAGCAAGCGGTGACAAACGGACATCCTAGCTAGGCGGTACTAGACTCACAAAGCGGGTAAACAATCACAAGGATGCGGAAGCTCGAATTAAAATACATTCAACAAGGTCTAAGAGAAATATATATTCAACAAGTAGATGACCGTCACGGTCCAACACGTAATGCTCAAAATACGGAATGTAAAATCATCCTAGTGACCAACACGGTCTAAACTAGCATAATAACATCATACATTCTAAATCCATAAATCCAAAACATAAGCGACATAAATATGAAGTATGTAAAGACACAACGAGTACAAGCTAGACTCGACACAACTCTCAAAGCAAGACCCCGCCTAGCAAGACTCCAAAACGCGACCTGCGGACACGAAAGGTAAAGGAGGTCAGTTCAAACGGAATCGGTGAGGAGAAGGTTACATAGTTTAAATATAAGAGGTCAATGCATGCTCAAATCAAAGATGTTCATGATCTGAATTCTTTTGGAAAACAATGCAAGTTTTATAAAAATCGAATCATGAACCGAAGCACCGGCTCGGCGAGTACGAGCACTCCATCCTTACTTCTCAAACCAAAAGAAATCAAACCAATCCATCCTTACACCATTGATGTCGAGAGTGTACAGCCCCCGAACATCGAAAAAGAACCATGGAGAAGTGGGTCCATGAAACCGACCTTCCCCCAAGCTTACCTTAACCCCAAAACCTCCTCAGAGTCTTAGCAAACTTGTCCAAAAGTGGGTACTTTGTAAGGGTTTAACCGTCCGCCCTTGCGTTCTCGGTCTTACCACTTACTCCGCCCCGAGCGCTATCAAAAGATCCAACCAAGCAAGCGTCCTTGCAAGGTATACATAACCTCGCTACACAACTCACGCATACGTAATATTCGAACGGAAGTCTCAAAACCATTTTGGGTATCTATCCCATATACCAAAACTTCAAGTTTTACTTGTAAACCGTTTTCCATAAGCAAATATTCATAATACGAGTAAAGCTCACAAAACTTGGCTTATAAAGCCTAAATATACGTTTCAAAAATGGGAGTTAAATCATCAAATATGATAGGCCATAAGTGTCCACAGTTTTGAAAACATTTATATATATATATATATATAACTCCTCACCTTTACCAAGAACTCAAAGGTCGACCACGAGCAATGAACTACTCGGCCGGAGACGCACGACCTAACAAGACAAACGTACTAATAAAGGTGAGACTCGACCCAAACCAAGTAAACGACGCACGGCTTAAGTAACAAGTCACTTATGAGAGTTATGTATGCATATGGAGTCATATCATGCACTTAATGAAATGTGAGGATCAATCATGAGCATGTATATCATGTCAAGGTCACACATAATGTAGGAAGTCATACAAGTTCAAGTAAATGCATAACTTAGCAAAATGTGACAACTTAAACTTGATCAAGGCAATAAAATCATAACAAGTGATATGCAAGAAGTTCCACCACATATAATAAGGCCACAACTCATTAAAGGTATTATAGAAACAAGAAAAGGACATACAAGAGTCAAATCAAGCGAAACGAGTCAAGAAAACAAGGCTGGGGACAATCCACACCCGTGGATTTTCCTTCACAGAAAATCCACCCTCGCGGATTTGGTCCAGAGCTACTGCCTTAAATCCACCCCCATGGATTTTTTACACAGCAAAAATCCACCCTAGTGGATTCTGCCCAGAACTTAAAAAAAACGTGACAGCCACTTCGAATTCGACGGGAATGAGTTCTAAACACCCCAAAACATGAAATTAAGATTCCAAAACCTCAATTAAGCATCATAAAACATTCATATATCATATAAGAACATAATATAAGCATAAAATCCAAGAATGGAATCATTTAAGCAAGAATTACATATATGCATAAAAGCTTCATAGTTCAAGCATGCTCTTCAATGGTGAATCTCTAATCCTAGCTTGAATTCAACTAAAATTGATTCCAAACCTCATAACAACTCAAGCATAATCATTCTACAACACCAAGATTGCAAGAAATCAAATAAATCTTAGACATGCAAGAATTTCTTCAAATCTTCAAAAACTCAAAAATGGTGAAATCAAGAGAATAGATGGAATCCAACCTAAACATGTTTCTAGGGTCCAAATAGCATACTTAGAACACAAATTCATCAAGAAAACATGGATTAAACTCATAAAATTCAACCCTAGTTCATGCTTCTACCAAGAACTTCAAGCTCAAAGCATAACCCAAACATTTACACAAAGCCTTACCTTAGGAGCTGAGAATCGAAGAGAATAGCTTGGTCTTGAGTCTTGAATCTCTAGCTTCAATCTCCAATCTTGTCTCTTGAAAATGGTTGAAGGAGTTCTTGAGAGAAGATGAATGGGTTGGAGAGAAAAGTGAGGGAGAGAAGGGTTTGAATCTTTCAAATAACGTGAAATGGGATGTTGGGTGTTAAAATCAGATTTAGTTATTTGGGTCAGCTATTTGGGTCGCGAACCGGGTCAATTGGAGCGGGTTAGGAGTGAAATTGGGTCTCAAATTGGGCTAAGTTCGGAATTGGGTTATAAGTCTTATAAAAAGGTTGACTTTTCGTAGAATGGCCATAACTTCTTCGTCCGAACTCCAAATCGAGCGATTCAAAAACCCACGAACTCGTAATCGAATTATCTACTCAATTTCATTAAGTTCTATCCAGTTTCAGGCTTAGAAAATAAATTTACCTTTTGGTCCCTAAATTATGCTTTAATATCCAAATAAGCACATTGTTTTGATTAAACACGAAGCATTCCATCGAAGCCAAATGGAAGCAATACGAGCACATAATTACCATATCAAATAGTCACGTATTTCATACATGTCATATATTCCACATAAGTTCAAGCATAACGGTCAATTAAGGCATATTATTCACATAATTCATGCAAAGAAAGGTAAATCGTTCACTCTCGTACCAAAGATGTAGCGCCCGGAGCGGCGAGCCACCACATCCCCCGCACCTAGCCCCGAACCCACATATGAAATAGAAATCCATACATGAGTCCAAGACTAAGCGAACGGGAACCTACACGCACACGTTAAGCCAGGCGGAGCAAAGACAGGACCAGAGTGCGCAAAACAACAAGAAAACGGAAGCATATAATGAAATCCAAGAAGATAAATCCACAAAATAGAAATTCATACATAATTCATTAATCGAATGATAACATATACCTACTACAATTTCCACAATCGAATCATATACTAAAGCATGTCTGAATGGAATTGAAAATGCAATTCGAACTAGAAAACTTGAACCCGACCGACTCAAGACTCCGCCTAGCACGCCCAACCTGCAAACTGAAGAGTTGAAAGGAGAGGGTCAGTCCACCGACTGAGTGAGGGGGCTAACGCACACCCACACACGTATACGTATAAAGCAAAGCACATATTAAACAAAAGACTATAAACCGGGAGTAGGGTTTTACATACCAAAACCATTTTCCAAAAGAGCTCCTATTTATATATATATTCATATCTTCTTAAGTTGGAAAACTAGTAAGGATTCATAGATACAGAAACACATAGGATTCATATTAAAACTCATAGGGACGCATATTTAGAAACTCATAAGATTCATAATTAGAAACTCATAAGGATTCTTATATTCATAATGATTCAAACCTTAACATAAAAATCTCTTAATGAAATTGAAAGATCCTACCCGTTTCATAATCCAAATAACAAAAGAATTCAAATACCCGGCGAGTACGGGTCAACTTTAACAAAAGAATTCATAAGAATCGTAAAGAAACATAAATACATAAAATTCATAAAACACATATTCCGTATTCCATCCACCTTCTCCGGAAGTCTGCACGCGGGTTACGGGCCCACATCGTGCAACTCGATACCTGTACATGGGGTAGCGATCCCGCAACGTACCTTAGGGAGCATGTGCACAGGGGTGATAACCGGCGACCCCAACAGCCGCACCGGGTCTCCCTTACCCACGCCTCCAGGGCCCAGGGATTCATATGATTCATAAGGATTCGTAAGATTCATAAGGATTCATAAGATTCATAAGGATTCATACCTAACTCGCAAAACCTAGAAACATACGATTTATACTTAAGAAACATACCAAAAGAAACACACCTTACCGTGCAACTCGACATATGCTATACACGTACCTCTCCGTGTCTTCCAAATTCAAAATATGCTGAAGGAGATCCATAGCTCGCTTGACACTACACGGTTTGGAGTATAGCCTCGTTGCAAAACCATTTTAAGCTTATATACGCCCATACGTATAATTTCAGAAGAATTCATATGAAATCGAATAACAAGATCCATAACGTATCATAAGACATTTAGTATATATATAATATTATATTCGCATGCGGGCTTGAAAACGAGCATTTAAGGGTCTTAGGTCGCTTAACTAAAAAGAAAACAACCTAAACCTCACCTTTTTTCCAAATTGCTCACGAACGAGCTTGTCGACCAGAAAGAGGCTTAAGTGGGGGAACTGACACCTCCGGAACTCAACTCTGAGAAAACGAACACAAACTTATGACTTAGACTCAATCATGAACCACTTAGACGCACGGCGATGCATAAGGATGCAAATGGATGCAAATTCACGTCAAAGATATCATACTTAGCCTTATAAGAGCACTTAGCGAGAATTCAAACCAGAATTCAAGAATTGAACTCATAACAAGTCAAATAAATTCATATATTAACATATTATATGCATTCATAGAATTAAAGTTCAAGGAAAGATCATGAAGTGCAAGAATGCATCAATTAGGTCATTTAAATTCATAGTTCGTATAAAACGTATTAAATAAATTCATGAACGTAATCCATAAAACATAACACATAATTTGAATCATAAGATCACATTTAGATTACACAATTCGTGCATAAGAATCCATACAAAACCATAGGACCATATTTAATTTAAAACATCAAATTGAAGCACTTAAACTTCGTATTAAATATATAACATATATTACTTATATATTACATACATACATACACGAATGGCAGCCCACAAACAAATATAATTGAAAATCACAAAATTATATCATACCACTTATGCAAAGCCCATGCAATAATCAATTAATACCATGCATGATCAAATAGAAATCCATGCATGTAAAGTTCATGCAAAGTTCATGCATTAACAGCCATGCATTCCCCACGTAACCACCATGCATTAATAATATATTAGCAACCATGCAAAGCTAAGGAAGAAAAATTAAAACATGGCAGTTGCAGATTCATCTCCCCGCCCAGGGGAGATTTTCTTCTTTAAAGTACCCTCCCGGGTACTTTGATGCAGAAACTCTCTGCAACACGTACCCGGCCGGGTACTTTCTTGAGGAAAAATCTCCCCGGCCGGGGAGACAGTTCAGAGACGGGAAATGGTGGAGAAAGTCCCTGTTCAGCCCTGCAACTCATACCACACCTCAACCACATCAACAAGGCATGAAAAGGCAGTAAACATGGCAGCAAATCAGCACAAAAATTCCATCAAACCAGCTGAAATTCGAACAGCAGCAGCAAAGGTAAGGAAATGGCACTAATTCATGCTTATAACTCAACAAAAACTCAAGTATATTAATGGTATCTCACCCATATCACAACTACCACCAAAGTCAGGTATATTCAACAATAAATGAAGCATAAGAGACCACTTTCCATACATCAATTCAAGCCATAACTCAAGGAAAGTCAGAGGATAAAAAAAAATGGAGCAAAACCTAACTATTCACTTCAAGGATCAAAAACTCAATCAAAAGTAGATCAAAATCTGAATTTCTTAGATGCAAATGATCATATAAGCAAGTACATATCAAATATAAGCTTAACCCTTGAAGAAGATGGAAGAAAATGGAGATTGGAGCTCAAAATCTCCTTTAGGGTGAAAGTGACGGGAATTCACTGTTGCTGCTCCAAAGTTCAGATTTTCCTCTCCTTTCTTGTGTATAGATCGAGATGAGGGAGACAAGGAATGATAAAGGGCTGAGTGGGTGAGTTGTGGGTCCAAGAATCACTTGAAAAGGCTAAAAGATGAGGGACTTATGTGCAAATTAGTGAAAGGTGGTCATATGAGCGCGAATCAGTTTTCCGGGCCAGATTCGGAGTATCAAACGGGCTTAGAAAAGTATGAGGCTAGGCTCCCTAGCTTGAAAATCTCGTTACGTGTCCGGCGCCACTTCCGGAATTCGAATCCGAATTCCCGAGCTCAAGATATAAATTCCGGAACACAAGGCGCGCTAAAACTAGTTAGGCCCTCGAGTCCCCAAAACAAATAAATGGTGCGTTACCATTTCAAACAAGTCCGAAAATGTAAAACGAACATAAAAACGAATTCATAACTCACAAATCTCGAACATATCAGAAAAGCACGAAATTCCGATCTCAAATCGAACACAAACGCAACACATTTCTACCAATAAACATATTATTCAAATAATTAAAACTAATTTTCAAGAAATAATACATAAAATAAAATTAAATTAAATTAAACGAATTAAAAATAAATAAAATTTTATTGAAAGATTATTTTTCAATTAGGTCCAAAACTTTCAAAAAGTTGCAATTAAGTCCAAATCTAAGTTTTCAATTAAGTCCACTAATTTTAAAGTTATACAATTACATACTTAAATCACGTATATCACATAAATTCACGAAATTAGCATACTCGGGAATTAAATTCAAAATAAGAAAATCAAATACAAAAGTTCAGATGTGGAAATTAAACAATTAGAGCATATAAATCACTTAAACAATTAATTCAACGTATAAATTAAATCAAAAGAATAATTAAAACGTCGGAGAAACCTCTCGTGACGTCACACCTGGCTCGTCGGAGAGACGGGGTGTCACAAAAGCATACCTTGATCGAGAAAAGGGGCGTCACAACCTCCCCTCCTTAAAGAAATCTGGTCCCTAGATTTACCATCGAAAAACAACTCAGGATGATATCTCCGCATCTTCTCTTCCGTCTCCCATGTTGTTTCTTGGGACTTAAGATCTTTCCAAAGTACCTTAACCAATGGAATTTGTCGATTCCTCAACTCTTGAACCTTCCTATCCAAGATCTTTACCGGTTGTTGTTTAAATGTCAAGTTCGGATCCAACTGTACCTCTTCAATCGGCATAGTTTCCATCTCATCCCAAAAATACTTCCTCAATTGTGACACATGAAACACGTTATGAATTCCCGTGAGATTCGGAGGCAAATCCAAGCGATAGGCAACTTCCCCAATACGTTCTGTAACGCCCCAGTTTTTCAGTTTATAATAATGTGACGTAATTGTCTATAAATTGCGCTATTTAATTATTTAATTATATGATTAATTGTTTATAAATGTTTATATTTGTTTTAAACTATAAACTATTTCTATTTTAATTTAACTCATTTTATTTTACCTTGATGCTTAGTGTTTAAATTCTTAATTAGGGTTTTATGTTACCTTAACTATTTCGGTAATTTCATTAATTTAATTTCAATATGTTATTAGTTGGTTTTAATTTAATTAATATGGAAATTAAGTTTTAGTAATTCATTTATAACAATATAAATCCGTTCATGCGCATGAGTGCTCTATTTGCGCTTCGTTCATATATGTAATGATATCGGATTGGCGTGAAAATTTAATATGTCGTAAATATGTGTGTTATGAACAAGCCTATATGCTCGGTTTATATTTTCGGATTTATTTGACGTGTTTATGAATTTAATTTTGATTGTGGAACCAAATCGGGGGCTAACGAGCAATTAGCGCACCCTTGGTTCCGTGCGTGATATCTTGAGCTCGGGAATTCGGATTCGAATTCCGTCACCTCCGTTGCCTTCGTATCGACGATCCGGAGACAATGGAACAAGCCTCATACCTTTTTGAGATCATTAAGACCTCCGAAATCCAACCGTAACGAGCAACTCGTGCAAGAAGAACTCCTTTTGGTTGACTAGTCTTCATGGTGGGACCCCATAACACCTCTTAACCCAACCACACCTTAACCATGACTTTTGTACCTAGAGTTAACTCCTTCCTGATGTGAATCATGATGAACCGCGGCCATATCTTGTCCCAAATGAAGAGCTGGACCGATCCACAACTCAAGAAGATAGCATACAAAAGGAACAAAGTTATGGTGGTCCAATTACAAGAGCTCGGGCCAAAATTATCCAAGAGGAAGTTGGAAATCTCTTAAACCAATTTGCTCAAACTGGACTCCAACCTTCAAGATGGGCTGCTGAACCAAATTCAAAATACTTCAATGTTTTTATGTCCAATTCCTAAAGTCCAAAGTGTGGAAATGATGTAATTCGGCCCTAAGCCTATTATAGTATTATTTGGGCCTTTATTTTATCATTATTTAGCTGCATATTAGTTTATTTAAGCCCACTTTTGTAAGCCTTCATGGCAAGTGGCGGGAATAGCTTGTGTCCTTTAGTATTCTAGTGTCTCTTAGGTTTCCATGCATGCATCTTTATATTCAGCATTGTAACTTGTTTTTCTTTCAATCAAGAAGTAAAATTATTGAATTTTCATTCAAGTGAGATTTTCTCTCAAGTTCTTTGCTGAACGACATTAGGGTTTCAAACCCCTTTCCCGGATAACGTTATTTCTCGACTCCTTATAGTCGACGGGGTGCGTTACTTACAATCTGATAGTGTTGGTTCCTTGCTCATTATAGCAAACGGGTCACACTCCTATAATTCAAATCTGATAGTGTTGGTTCTTTGCTCAATATAGCAAATGGGTCACACTCCTCTTATTTTCAACTTTGAATTGGACGATCAGATTCAAGAACTCCAAGTATTGATATAGGGTTTCACGGCAAGTACGTGGAGTTCGTATCATTTGGTATCAGAGCTTAGGTTTCCATTCAAGGTTACGTATCCGTATCTTTTTCTTTTTCTTTTTCACATTCTTTCTCACTATTACAATCACTTTGTTTTGAAGAAGCTGAAATGGATTTCTTAATTTGGCACTGTTCTTCATACACTTGGCTTGGTGGTAAAGGTGCCAAGGTGATGTTTCGCCCATCCTTGGTAAAACTATATCGATTCTTGTAGCCATCATGAACTGTTCGTCTATCAAATTGCCATGGTCTTCCGAGCAATATATGGCCAGCTTGCATTGGTACGACATCACAAAGAATCTCATCCATGTATTTGCCAATTGAAAAGGAGATAAGAACTTGTTTTGTTACCTTCATTTCACCATGTTCATTCAGCCATTGGAGCTTATAAGGTCTCGGGTGCTTCAAGGTTTTAAGGCCGAGCCTTTCCACCATCAATTTACTAGCCACGTTCACGCAACTCCCGCTGTCAATGATCAGCCCACACACTCGCTCCTTAACATGACACCGTGTGTAAAAGATGTTTTCCCTTTGTTGTTCATCTTTGTCCTCAAGAGCTTGGATGTGCAAAGCTCTTAGAACCACCAAACTTTGCCCCACAACCGCATGCTCAACATCACTTGCCTCATCCGATGTTTCAAGGCCTCCATTATCACCCTCACTTTCGGTTTCAAGTTCTCCATTGTCTAACAAGATCATGGCTCTTTTGTTTGGACATTGAGACATTATATGGCCTGCTCCTTGACATTTAAAGCATTTAATATCACGATTGCGATGTGTAGAGGTGTTACCTTTCTCAAACGAACCCTTTGTTGTAGGTGGATCCTCCTTTGGTTTTGAAGGCTTTTCGGCTGTTTTTGGAGAAGAATTCCACTTTGGTTTAGAGGTATTTGAATCATCACGCCTAACCACAGTCCTTCCTTTCTTAAATTGTCTCTCCACCTTGATAGCCATATGGACCACTTCCTCAAGTTCAACATAGTGATGAAGTTCCACTACATTGGCGATCTCTCGGTTGAGACCACATATGAACCGAGCCATGGTTGCCTCACGATCCTCCTCAATATTTGCTCGAATCATTGCCATCTCCATTTCTTTGTAATATTCCTCTACCGTTTTGAACCCTTGCCTCAAACTTTGCAACTTAAGGTGTAGGTCCCGATAGTAGTGAGGAGGTACGAACCTCTTCCTCATAACCACCTTCATCTCATCCCAAGTTTCAATAGGGTACTCACCACTTCTGCGTCTACTTATCACCACTTGATCCCACCATACAATAGCATAGTCCGTAAAGGATACGGCTGCAAGTTTTACCTTTTTCCCTTCCGAATAGTTGTGGCAGTCATAAATTAACTCCACCTTTCGTTCCCATTCAATGTAAGCTTCAGGGTCATTTTGTCCTTTGAAGGAAGGAATAGAAAGCTTGATAGATCCGAGGTTATTGTCAATTACCCCTCTTCCTCTTCGTTGTTGTTGGTATCTTGGACGTCTATGATCTCTCCTAGAAGAGGCATTTGATGCAGCCTCATCCAAGTCATCTTCCTCATCATCAAATCCATCACGAGGATTGATACCCAAATCGGCTGGTCGTCGGTTTGGTCTCCTAGCCGGGAGAGCATTTTGTTGTAATTCAGTCACCCGTTCATCATTTTGATCCAATCGATCCCGGATCTCACCAAATTGTACGTTCAACCTATCAAATTGTTGTTGCATTGCACGGAGGACAAAGTTAACGTCCATTGGAGGCTGTTCATTTCGTTCTTCCGTCATGTTTTAAACCTGCAAGAAAATCGTTAGTAAAAATTACCTCACAACACTCCCTCACGTGTTTGCCCTCGTTTAGAGTCACTCACGCTCGTGTATCACTCAAAAATATGGCTTTTTCCCTCTTTTGTGCTCACAACTCAAGCCTTTTACCACTCTTTTCTCTCAATTCTTGAAGAAAGACACAAGAAATTTCAGATCCCTCAACCAAATAATCCTTAAGATGAATGAATCAATAAGGGTGCTAAAATTGTCACAAACGAACTGTTACAACTAAAAAGATACAAGCAAACAAATCCACATGACTTATGATTTGAGATTACAAAGAAAATGACTGAAACAATGCTGCTCTCTTTTTTTTTTTTTTTTTTTTTTTTTTTTTTTTTTTTTTTTTTTTTTTTTTTTTTCATGCTCTTTTTCTTTTATAAAGAAACTCACTTTTTTTCTTTCTTTCTTTTCAACTAGTTTCTTTTCTTGCATGAGCACAGCACCTATACCAACACCCGAAGCATCACATTCGATTTCAAAAGCTTTAGAAAAATCCGGTAAAAGTAAAAGAGGAGCAGAACTTAGCTTTGTTTTCAATGTTTGGAATGCCATTTCTTGAGCTTCTCCCCACTTAAATCCCACGCTTTTCTTGATGATTTCCGTTAAGGGGGCAGCTATGGTGCTGAAATTGGGCACGAATCTCCTATAGAACCCGGCCAAACCATGAAAACTCCTTACTTCCGTGATGGTCTTGGGTGTAGGCCACTCTTTGATTGCCTTAACCTTTTCTTCATCTACCTCTATACCACCTGCACTCACAACAAATCCAAGGAACACGACTCTATCCATGCAAAAGCTACACTTCTTAAGATTAGCATATAACTTTTCATGCCTTAGTACCTCAAGTACTAACCTCAAATGCTCAATATGTTCATGCAAATTATGGCTAAAGATCAGTATATCATCAAAGTAAACCACTACGAATTTACCAATATAAGCACGCAATACATGATTCATCAATCTCATGAAGGTACTAGGTTCAATAATTTTACTTCTTGATTGAAAGAAAAACAAGTTACAATGCTGAATATAAAGATGTATGCATGGAAACCTAAGAGACACTAGAATACTAAAGGACACAAGCTATTCCCGCCACTTGCCATGAAGGCTTACAAAAGTGGGCTTAAATAAACTAATATGCAGCTAAATAATGATAAAATAAAGGCCCAAATAATACTATAATAGGCTTAGGGCCGAATTACATCATTTCCACACTTTGGACTTTAGGAATTGGACATAAAAACATTGAAGTATTTTGAATTTGGTTCAGCAGCCCATCTTGAAGGTTGGAGTCCAGTTTGAGCAAATTGGTTTAAGAGATTTCCAACTTCCTCTTGGATAATTTTGGCCCGAGCTCTTGTAATTGGACCACCATAACTTTGTTCCTTTTGTATGCTATCTTCTTGAGTTGTGGTTCGGTCCAGCTCTTCATTTGGGACAAGATATGGCCGCGGTTCATCATGATTCACATCATTCCCCCCTTCTTGAAAAGGATTCATCCCCGAATCTGAATCTTTAGGAAAGAGAGATTCAATCATCAGCGAAAGTCCAAACTTGACCCACGGGGGGACGGACCATTCAAAGTGTTGAAAAGGATCAATGATAATGCTTACAAAATTGATCTCCCGGATACGTATAGTGTAAGTTCCACCTTTAATGTTGCTGATTTATCTCCCTTTCATGCAGATTCAGATTCGGGGACGAATCCTTTTCAAGAAGGGGGGAATGATGTGAATCATGATGAACCGCGGCCATATCTTGTCCCAAATGAAGAGCTGGACCGATCCACAACTCAAGAAGATAGCATACAAAAGGAACAAAGTTATGGTGGTCCAATTACAAGAGCTCGGGCCAAAATTATCCAAGAGGAAGTTGGAAATCTCTTAAACCAATTTGCTCAAACTGGACTCCAACCTTCAAGATGGGCTGCTGAACCAAATTCAAAATACTTCAATGTTTTTATGTCCAATTCCTAAAGTCCAAAGTGTGGAAATGATGTAATTCGGCCCTAAGCCTATTATAGTATTATTTGGGCCTTTATTTTATCATTATTTAGCTGCATATTAGTTTATTTAAGCCCACTTTTGTAAGCCTTCATGGCAAGTGGCGGGAATAGCTTGTGTCCTTTAGTATTCTAGTGTCTCTTAGGTTTCCATGCATGCATCTTTATATTCAGCATTGTAACTTGTTTTTCTTTCAATCAAGAAGTAAAATTATTGAATTTTCATTCAAGTGAGATTTTCTCTCAAGTTCTTTGCTGAACGACATTAGGGTTTCAAACCCCTTTCCCGGATAACGTTATTTCTCGACTCCTTATAGTCGACGGGGTGCGTTACTTACAATCTGATAGTGTTGGTTCCTTGCTCATTATAGCAAACGGGTCACACTCCTATAATTCAAATCTGATAGTGTTGGTTCTTTGCTCAATATAGCAAATGGGTCACACTCCTCTTATTTTCAACTTTGAATTGGACGATCAGATTCAAGAACTCCAAGTATTGATATAGGGTTTCACGGCAAGTACGTGGAGTTCGTATCACTTCCTCTCCCTTTAGCTCTGAAAAACCGAACCATACATCTCCATTTTCTGCAGCAACTGAACGAGAGAAAGAAGGAGAGGAGAAGAGAGGAAAACCTTGGCCATTCTTGTGATTTTGGAGCTCAAATCACCATCTTCTTTCACCAAATCTTCAAGGTATGAATATTTATGTCTTCTCTACTCTATTATACTTGATTTCATCTAATTACAACATGATTTGGATCAGATTTGGTTAGGGTTTGAGTGTTGGGTTTTGTATGAACTTTTGGGGATATTTGCTCTTATGATCTTGTTTGCTTGGGTAGCTAATTTCCTTGCTTGTAAATAATTATATGAACTTGTTTCTTGACCCATTTCTTTCCTAACTGATATTATATGATATTAGGATGATTTTGTCTCTTGGCCCTTTTGTGAAATTATGAGATATGGAACTCCAAACTTGATGATCAAATTGATTCCCCTGTTTTCGAACTGCTGTGTGAAATATTGTGTTGTTGCATGATCATATGGCCTCCATTTCGTGTGAAAATGCATAGAGTTGATGTACACTCATTGTTCTATATGTTAGCATTCATGCTTTGAGTATTTGGTTCCATTTGAAGCCTCAAAACCGCAAGACATGGCCTGTTCTTATGCATGATCTTTGACAGAATTGTTGCTGTTGAGTTTGGTAACTTGTTGGTCCTTCTAATGTGTTTTAAATTGTACCATTTTGCATATATAGGATGTATATTAGTTGTTTGGCATGTTAGCATGCATTCCCCAAAGTTTCAGATCCAAATTCAAGCCCTAAGTACTTGATCAAGGCATGATAGAATCATTAGGGCTCATATGTCCGATTGTAGCGACCCAGTTTTGTTTCACGGTTTCGATGATCTTAACGTGTGATTTAACTTTTTCACTCTAAATGAAAAATGTTCATAACATGCCAAATATGTTGCATATTAAGTTTCAGAGCAATTGGAGTTCATTTGGTTTACGTTTGGATTGAGTTTGTTTGAGTTCAGTTTTGCCGGTTAGGTTTTGCATGCGCCTCAAGTTCTGTACCGTGACACCCCCGTGTCTCATTTACCCATAAGGGGGAGACACGGGCGTGTCACACCTTCTGGGCAGCTCTGTACTGAGCCACGCCCGTGGCTCAGTTGGGCTAGGGTTGGTGACACCCCCGTGTCACTTCCCTTGCGCAGTCTTCGTTACTTCCTCTTCGGTTTTTGATTTGTTTCACCTCCTTAATGATTTTATCTCCTTTTATGTTGAACTATGAACTTGTTTTACTATATGTTAGGAGTAATATGGTGTAATTCCATGGCTTTTGGATGTGTTATAGGTATGCTTTTGCTTATTGCCGTTTATGTGTGTTTATATGTCGTTTATGAATCGCATCACTTATTTTCTATATTATATGATTTCTTCTTGTCGTCAAACCTTGGATATATGCTATCTTATGTAATATGAGGTATATAGTAGCTTGTTGGGAGAGTTTGAATATGTTCTATGCTCCTATTTGAGTTCTTGAAATAAATTGATTGGACATATGAATTGAAGAATTTGAATGATTTATGATTGAACAAGTGAATGAATTGGTTATATGATTTTCATGACTTAATATGATCTTTATGCCTTCATATCATGCTTGTGCATTGCCGTGCGTCATATATGGTTCATTTAGAGTCTTGAGTCTCACGAACACGTCTTGTGGTCTTTTGTACAGTTTGTCTCCAGGGTGGAGAGCTTTTGATCGTTCAGGCACTTGGTGCTCGATCCTTGTTTCTTCACGGTTAAGGTGAGGGTGGTTTTTGTTTTAGCTATGTAACAAACCCTACAACCCTTATGTGAGAAGCTTTGGCCAAAACCTTATGATTATATATATATGATTTTCAAATGGAGTTATCGAGTAAATCCTTCTGAATTATGCGTATGAGCGTATATAAACTTAAAAAAAATGGTTTTGTAATGAGGCTATGCTCCAAACCGTGTGCCTTCATGCTAGCTACGGAATAGGATGACACGGAGAGGTACGTATATAGCATATGCCGAATTACACGGTAAGGTATGATTGTTATAGTATGATTGATCGAGTAAACCCTTTTCAAATGGATAATGATGAATATGGTATGATTCTTATGAATCAAATGTTTTGGCGAGAAAAGATTGATTGATTGACTGCACTGATTGGGGCCCAGGGGCTTGGTGTGAGTGGGGACCCGAGGAGGCATGGGCTGACGGTAGACCCTCACACTAGTCCCACTATTGAACAGCGGTACCGGACCTCGTCAGGAGATTGGCGGGGAAAGGGAGCTGAGTGCCATCTGGGGAGTCATGTAACCCCTTTTGGTCAATGATCGGGTGGTCGGGCCTTGCAAACCCACCACCAACCCGGAGGAAGAAGGTTGGAACTTAATTATGATTGAAATGATTGATTGACTGATTGATTATCGATTGATAGGCACTGTGCGGGAAGGCCGGGAATCGGATTGCCCAAACAATATATTTAGGACATGATTTATGGTCTGTATGTATTATGATATATTGCATGATCGCTTAATCAATATATTAATGATATTTGTCGTACACGGTCGGAGTTTGGATGGAGATTGTGCACGCTCACTCGCCGAGCCTTATATTTATGTATGATTTATGAATGTAATGAATTTAATATGAGTTAGTCGTAAAAGTCGAGCATTGTTTATCTATTTTCTTGCCCTTTTTGGGAACTAAATTCAAATAAAACCTTGCTCGGGATTTATGACTTGCATGTGCGTGTTTTATATATATGTATCGCTCCTGCTCACTCAGTCTTCTAGAGACTGACCCTCTCCCTCCCCAACACTTTAGTGTGCAGGTTGGCTTTGGAGTTTCGAGCTAGGCGGAGGTGTTTGGAGTCTTTAAGTGGGTCGAGTTAGGTTAGAAGAGTCTCCGCATTCTCATATGTATTGGAATTATGTATGATTCGTTGTATTATACCATGAACTCGAATAATTTTGTAATTGCTATTGAATTGCTGTTACTGAGTTTTGCTTTTGAATTAAAAGAGGCCTGAAGAGCCCAAACTCTGCTTATGGTTGGTATACTTGAACGTTGGCTTTGCAATGCATTACACTTCGTGGTTTGGTTTTCATTTCTGGGTCTAGCTCAACCTGGCTTAGGAAGGTTTTTATGTTTGTCTCCCGTTCGCTATGGTTTGACATGGGTGTGGATTAGCTGTTTCGTTACTCATGTTGAGCCATAGTGCGGGGGATGTGGTGCCTCACGTGCGGGGTGCTACACGTTCCACAATCTCAAACGGACCAATGAACCTCGGATTCAACTTATCACCCTTTCCAATTCGTGAGAAACCCTTTCTCGGTGTTGCCTTCAAGAAAACCCGATCACCCACTTCGAATTCCAAGTCTTTCCTTCTCCGATCGGCATAGCTCTTTTGCCGGTCTTGTGCCGCTTTCATGTGTTGCTTAATCTTTTCCACTTTCTCAATTGCTCCCTTAATCAAATCGGGCTCGGTTTCTCTTTCCAAACCGTTTTCCTCGGTCCATCTCCATTCCTCAAGATCCCAATAAAGAGGAGACCTACACTTACGGCCATACAAAGCTTCGTACGGTGCCATCTTGATCGAAGATTGGTAACTATTATTGTAGGCGAATTCGATCAAAGTCAATTGATTATCCCACTCAACCGAAAAATCCATTACACAAGCCCTTAGTAAATCCTCAAGAAATTTAATCACCCGTTCGGATTGTCCATCGGTTTGGGGATGAAATGCAGTACTAAAACTCAACTTCGTACCCCATAATCTGTTAAGAACCTTCCACAACTTAGAAGTGAAGCGAGGATCTCTATCCGAAATGATACTAGCGGGTATCCCATGTAGTCTCACAATTTCTCAATGATACAACTCCGCTAATTTCTCCACTTTATCGGTTGATCGAATCGGTAGAAAGTGTGCAGATTTTGTGAGACAATCCACGACAACCCAAATCCCATCAAATCCCTTTCGAACTCTCGGAAGCCCGGTCACGAAATCCATGGTGACTTGTTCCCATTTCCATTCGGGTATAGGTATCGGTTGTAACTTTCCCGACGGTAGTTGATGTTCGGTCTTAACCCGTTGACAAACCCCACATCTCTTAACAAAATTAGCCACATCGCGTTTAAATCCATAAAAGCTGCGGGTGCGTTGGTTAGTCCGAAGGGCATAACAACAAACTCAAAGTGTCCGTATCTCGTATTAAAGCCCGTCTTCGGTATATCCGACTCCTTAATCCTTAACTGATAGTAACCTTGTCGGAGATCGAGCTTCGAATATACCTTCGAACCTTGCAACAAATCGAACAACTCTTCGATGTGCGGGAGGGGATACTTATTCTTCACCGTCATCCTATTCAACTCCCGATAGTGTAACGCCCCGATTTCTCGGACGTAAAGGTAGGGCGTATGTGTTTACCTAATTGCGCGAATTAATTGTTTTACGTGTTTTATATTTAATTTTTATTATAATTGTTATTATTTTATTATATTATATTATATTATATTATTTTAATATTATTAATTATATATATACATATCTCGTATTATATATATATACAATATATATATGTTTAATTATATTATTATTAATTTAATGATTATACTAATTATATGTTATATTAATTAATCATGTTTTAATTAATTACTTATTTATATATATTATTTATTATACGTGGAATTAATATGCATGCATGGAGATTATTATTTCTGCATGGGAATTTTATACATTATGCATGAATTGCATGATTAAGTTTGTTCGTTTATTTTGTGCTTCGTTCTTATATGATATGATATCAAATTGCTACGATTTTGTAATATGTCGTACATATATGTGTTATGGACATGATTTTATGCTCAAATTATGTTTTTGAATTCATTTGTTATGTTAACGAATTAAATTTTATTTGAGGAACCAAAACGGGAACTAACGAGCACTTAGCGTACCCTTGGTTCCGAATTTAATATCTTGAGCTCGGGAACTCGGATTCGAGTTCCGTCAACTCCGCTGAACTCGTAACGAAAATTCGAGTTTAGTAAACTTAACCTTATAATTTTCCTAATTCATTTGAAACTCCGAAATCCAACCGAAAAACGAAACGGAGACCAACGTGACCTTGTTGCACTAAATCAGCCATATCTTGGCCAAACCATAGCCAAACTAACCATGGTTTGATTCCTTTAAACCCTAACTCAACCACCTATCTAGATATTTCAAGCCTTGACCGAGATTATCATCACACAAGCCCCAAACATCAGCCAAAGCTACTGTTTTCTCTCCAGTCCCGTAACCCTTCATCCCTTGGAGATTTTGGAGCTCAAATCTCCTCCAAACTTCAACCAATCATCAAGGTAAGTTAAGGGTTGCATTGTATGTTTAATTCTGGTCATTTTCATCTTTTCATTCATGATTTTGAGCATGATTTCTTCATTTCTGGACTGTTTTCCCGAAATAGAGGGTTTTGGGCAAATCCTTGATCTTCCTCGTTTCTCATTGATTTTGTTTGATTCCAAGCCTGAGATTAATTGTTTTAACATCCTCATATCAATTATGATCATTGCTTTCATGTTTGTTGAGACATATACGAGATATCATTTATGAAATTTTCAGAAAATCCCACTTGAACGTCTCGTATGGCTTCTTTCTTGTGTGAGTTTGTTTGGGACTGAATCTTGTGTTGATTTCATGTTATTTTGCTACAAAATTGTTGGCTTTTTGGACCTGAACTCAGTCGTTGGTATTGAGAGCAAGCATGCTCTGTTTTTCCTCCAGTTTTGCTCGGTTTTGGCTTGAGGTTTGCTGTCAAACTGCTGTCCTTTCCTTCTTCTTCTGCTGTCATCTTTCATGGGTTCTTGGTGTGGGTTAGTTGAGTTTCCTTGCAGCCTTTTATGCCTTGTTTTGTTGCTCGTATTGCCTGGTTTTCCTGCGTCTTTAGCTGCTCTGTTTCTGCGTCTGTGACTGTCCGAGAACTGGAGTTGCTGCGGTGCGTCACGGGCGTGCCATTCCTGGCCTTTCCAGCGTGGAACGGGGGTGCAGACTTAGCCTGGGATTTCTGTACCGAGACACGGGGGTGTCTCGGCCTAAGCTTGGAGGGTGACACGGGGGTGTCACCCCGTTTTGCTTGAGCTTTTACTGCTGCCTTGGTCTGCTGCTACTGCTATTGTGTTGCTGCGTTTTCCTGGAGTTGATGTGGTGTTGAGGGTGCATGGTTGTGCAGAATGTGTGGTGTGCATGCATGAGAGTGATATGGTGTGTTGTGTTAATGCATGCATGTGTATATAAGGTATAGAATATTAGTATATATATGATATTGTGTGTGTGCATGGGTTGCTTGTGTAGGTTTGCATGGGTACGTGTATATATGTATATATGTTATATATATATTTATGTATTTTAATTATTAATTGATTTAATTTAATTATTGAAATTAATTGATTTCCATTTCGCGTATTTAATTTACCGACTATTGATTGAACGTTTTATTTATTTTATTCCTTAATGTGAATATGAATATTATATGTGTTATGCTTATTAATTGAATGTTAGATTAATTGATATGAATTATGAATTATGAGTTTATGAATTTATGAATTTATGAAATTGAATGAAATATATGAACGAATGAATGATTATATGTTTTAAATTCTTTAATCGTGCACATGAACATTTTTATGATATAACATGATCATTTATGCATTCATGTCATATGCACTTCATTGCCGAGCGTCACATGTGGTCATTGAGTCTTATACCTTTTCTTTTGCACAGATTCGGGTTTGGTCGGAGACGAGGGCGAGCATTGAGACGCGCTTGTGCCTTTATTTTGCTTTGGTAAAGGTGGGTTTTTCTTCTACTAGTTAAACAACCCTATAAATCCCTTATGTGCAAAGTTTTAAGCCAAAATAATATATTTATATCAATCGAGTCATGTTGGGTAAATGATTTCAAATGTATGCCCCTTTTTAATTGTGAAACCCTACCTTATGTTTGGCGAGACACATTTATATATATGCTTACGGGCCCCGGAACTTAGTATATGCGGCTAACCGAGGAAGCAAGGGCTGACGGGGATCCCATATACTAGTTCCAACCAAACTACGGTGATACCGGCCCTCGCTAGGAGTTTTAGCGAGGAATGGGAGCTGAGTGCCTTTGGGGGATTCATGTACCCCCATTGGCCCATGTAAGAACCGGTGGTCAGGTCTAGCTAACTTGTCCACCACCCGGAGGAAGAAGGTGTATATGTATGATTATGATCATTTTTGTATGTGCACGAAAGATATGTATGACAACCACTAATTATGATATGATTACACGAGGAGAAGGTTGGAGATTGTGCACGCTCACTCACCGAGCTTAACCCTTATGAATAATTATGAATGAATATGAACGTCGTAATCCCGTTGATGTTTTCTATTGTTTTAACCACTTGGTAAATTCCTTTCAAACTTCACACGGGATTAGGGCTTGCATGTATGTGTTTAATTTATGCAATATTATATATCTTATGCCCCGTTTTTATACCCACCAGTCTCTTTTAGACTGAACCCGGTTGTTTTCAGCTGTTTTGTGCAGGTATAGAAGTGCTAGGCGGGAATACAAGTCGTCTAGGTCTTGCATTTATGTTTAGC
This sequence comes from Lantana camara, assembly GCA_037501455.1. NCBI lineage: Eukaryota > Viridiplantae > Streptophyta > Magnoliopsida > Lamiales > Verbenaceae > Lantana > Lantana camara. The sequence continues at coordinate 60,719,671 of CM074858.1, forward strand.
ACTTCCTTTTGTCTCATATTCATACTCTTGTTGATATTTTGTATATGATCATAGTTTATGTTTGGAGCGTTATGATTTTTGTAGGCCGTGAGTGCCGTTGCATGTTAGAATACTCTTGTATATCTATTTTTGGGAGCTTGGTGCTCACTGTATATATGCTATGTAGTTCTTGCTTCCGCATTCTATTTTACTCTGATTTTATGTTTTCTTGAGTTGATTGGTTTAAGGGTTAGTCCCGCCTAGCATAGCGTGTGTGTTGTGTCCCCGTTCGCCGTGGATTTGGCACGTGTATGGACTTCCATTTCATATACGGGTCGGGTCTCGGTGCGGGGGATGTGGTACCTTACGCTCGGGTGCTACAGATAGTCTATGCACATACGAAGTGTCCCATTCTTCTTCTTCACGAACAACACCGGAGCACCCCAAGGCGAAGTACTCCGCCGTATAAACCCACACGCCAATAACTCGTCTAGTTAAGTTTTAAGTTCCTTGAGTTCGGCGGGAGCCATCCTATATGGCGTCTTTGAGAACGGCTCGGCCTCTTGGAATAGATCAATAACAAATTCGACCTCTCTTTCCGGTGGCAAAGTCCCCAAACATTCCGGAAAGACATCGGGGAACTCATTAGCCACATTAGTTTCTTCAAGCTTAACTTGATCTTTAGGTCGGTTCAACACATACGCCACATACCCGGTAGCTCCATCACGAATGAGCTTCTTAGCTTCCATCAAACAAATAAACGGACTCCCACGAACACTCGAACCCGTAATCACACCGGTACCCAACTCAACCTTCTTCCCAAAACAGTCCATCTTCACCCGATGCGCATACAACCAATCCATACCGAGTATCACGTCGTACTTCTTCATCGGAATAGAAATCAAATTCGCCGGGTAAACGCGTCCCTCAATACTCACCGGACAATTACGGTACAAGCAATCAGTTATAATCATACCACCCAAAGGAGAATGCACAATATAAAGCATAGAATCACTCGCAAGAGGCAAATTTAACATAGTAGCCATAGAAGGAGTAATAAACGAATGAGATGCACCCGGATCATATAATGCATGTATGGGAATGTCATGTATGTGGAGAGTACCTTCCACCATGGCGGTAGGGTCGATCTCGGCATTCTCTTGCTCTCCATCCAAAGCATAAGCACGTGCATGTGCCACGGGCCTTGCCTCGTTACCCGAACCATGAGATCTAGGTTGATCACAATTCCTCACCAAGTGCTTAGTGCTGCCACAATTGAAGCATTTACCATGCTTCTTCCAACAATTCTCCCCAACATGTGTAGTACTCCCACAATGCTCACATGGATCATGCCTCTTCACCACTTGCGGAGTTTGCTTTCCTTTCCCCTTGTTTCCCATAAAATGACCCCTAGAAAATGGTTGTGGTAACTTAGAGAACGATTGTGGAGTTGTTCTCTTAAATCCCAAACCGGAACCCATAACACCCTTCGATTTCAGTAGCAGCGGCGGAGCTGTCAGACCGCCACCACTTCGCCGGCGTTTCGCGGCGTTTTCCGGCCACTTTCTTGGTACACGCGCCCAAGACCCAGTAAGAGGACATCCAGGCGCTTCGTTTGACATTGGCGGTGCGGCCATCGGAGCAGTGACGGTGCCGCACGCGCTGCCCAAAGCTTGCTGCGGCAGCGCGAGTTACTGTAGCAGCGGCGGCAGAAACTTCGGCGGCCAACGGGGGCCTTTTCCGGCCATCTTTTGGTCTTGGGCTCTTCACAAAAGTTGTTCGGAACGACGAGAACTAGTGGCCTGTGATCAGGCGACTCCAGATTCGGTGGTTTGGCGGCGAATCACGGCGGCAAAGTGGCGGTGCAACGGCGGCACTAGCTCCGAGGATTTTTCCGACGAGCTACCTTAGGGCTTTCGAAGAGCTCGTCATGGGTAAGACAATGGCTTTTACGGATCGCATTTTGGTTCACCGGTTTGGAAGTAATTTGAGTTTGAAGATTTAGGGTTTTCGTGTTCTTAGATTTTAGATCTAGGACAATCGGCTTGGAATTTTCAGAAATTGATCAAGGATTCGGAACGGGCACGAAGACTTCATTCAGGACTGATTTTTTGGGATTTTTTCGGCGGCCTTCCGCGGCGGTCCGGCCAAATTTCGGCAGCTACAGTGGTGGCGTTCCGGCGGCGTTTGGTCAGAATGTTCGTCTCGTTGTGGTGAGTTCAACGCCACTTTCCGTTCGTTAATCGGACACTCGATCTATTTATTACGAATTATTTTGCGTAATTGTGATTATTTGAATTAATTGTTTTAAGTGCAAATAAATTGTGATCGAGATGTATTCCAATCGTATACGAAAACATGTATTGAATGGATTGTGATATGCATGAATGTTTCGATTTACAATTTGAATCCCGATGTGATGAATTTATGCTATGTGTTTAGATATGAAGGGGTGTTAGTGTAATGTTTAGAAACTAATCTTTTATGTGACTAAATGAACTTGAATGGTATTTTAGAAGAACGAATATGTTGTGATTTCTCTATATGAATTTGAGACGTTCTCAATGTTATGTTTGTTGTAAATTGTGTTTCCAATATAAAATTGAGATACATGAAAGATGCTTGAACAGCTTGAGACTTGATGCATGATAGGAGTTAGAATTGTAATATCTTGATTTACTCTTACTACTTGAAAATGGTATATTATGAATTATGATAAATTGATAATTGTCATGCTTGTAAGTAATTAATTCCTAGTTGAATAATTGTATAAACACTTTAAATGAACAATTATGCTTAGCAATCGACTAAGGGGATGTATGTGTAATAATTCTAAACTTTTATAAATGACTTAGGGGATGTAAGTGTAATATTTATGAAACCATGGATGTGACTTGAGCTTGTGTACCAAACATGTGGTGAAGTTGTAAAGTATGATCTTAAGTGAATTAGATGCACTCTTTAATTGTATCAAGCATGCCATCTACGTATAACAACCTTGTATGTTTATATGATCAAGTTGCTCTTACTTATGCCCTTTATAACTCGTCATGAACTTGATGCTTAATTCTAATATTATAATTGAACCCTGTGACATTGGATGATTTAATATGCATTTTGTGAATACATTGACTTCCTAAATTGATCTTGCATCTTTGGATATGGAATTGCAAGATGGTTGCTTGTAAATATGACCTTGTTGAGCATTGATATGCCTTGAATGACCACGACACCTTATCCAAGCACAACATGAACACTTATGCATAATCACGATCATGTTGAGCAACGCCGTGCGTCTTGTTTGGTTCATATAGAGTCTAAGTCTGGGCTTCTTCTGTATGTCTTGTCACAGAGTTTGGTGGTGCCGATGGGCCCGAGGTTTAGAGTGTTTGGCCCTTCACACTCTCAGACTCTACTACTACGAGGTGAGGTTTAGGATTTTGTATAGTTACGCGACCTATGGCCTTAATATGCTAATTTCAACCCTTGCATGCGAGTATATCTATTATAAATACGTATGTGTTGGATATGATATGTTTATGACCTTCTGAATCAACTCTGTTTGGAAAATTAAATATGAAAGCATATGTAAGTTGTTTTGAAAAGTATTTTACGTTATGTTCTGTAGCGAGATTGCCATGAAAGATTGGCGTATGTGATCCGTCGTGATCTGTTATGTTGTGATCCGTTGTGATCTGTGTGTGGATCGATCCTGGTGTGCTGCGGAATGGGTACCCCCGGGACGGTTAGGGCCGTCGGGGCATTTATCCATTGCGTAGTTCCATTTGAGATATCATTGTGCGACCTTAGGGTGATGAGGGAGGCGTGGTATCTTAAGCCTTCGGCTAAGGCTGGGGAGGACTCTTGTGGGTTCGCAACCCCTTGAGGGTGAGTCTATTTTAGACGGTTTATTCTCGATGGTATGGGGACGGTACATCTCCTCCATCATTGGTGTAGAGGTTGGATTGATTTTGATTTATGTTATGAGGAGTTGAGGTTGGAAGCTCGTACTCGCCGAGCAGTTGATTATGTTATGTTATGGAATTATGAATCGGGATAGAGTCTTTCTGGAAAATGATTTCCAAACTTATATCTATATCTTATTTGGGTTCTTTCAAAATGTTTTGGTATGTAACACCTACTCCCGGTTCATGAGTCCATCCTTTTTATTCTGTGCTATGCTCCTTATATATATATAATGTGGGTGTGCGTTAGCCCCCTCACTCGGTCAAGTTGACTGACCCCTCATTTACACTTTTAGTTGCAGGTTGTTGGCGTTTGCTAGGCGGAAGTGAGTCCTTTGAGTTGCACTTCGTCGGTCTCGTCTTTCTATTTGCATTTGTCTTTTCATACACTTTACTTATGCTTTGACTCGTAGACTTGAGATTATACTTTACTATTCTGTAGCCCTGCGTGGCACTCTCATTCGGCCCCATGTGGCACTTGATGATTATTACTTTATGTTGATATTCGGGACTAGGGACTTATGCTAGTTGAACCCGTCACTTGTTATGTTTGTTGATCCATTATTCGGGATTAGGTATCTATGCTAGTTGAACCCGTCACCTGCTTCGCATGTTTTTTTTTAAATGGTTCCGCTATCTATTGATGTTGGTTTTAATTGCTTCCGCACTCTGAGTTTTGGTCAACTTAGATCCGCCTAGCCTAGTGTGTGAGTTGGTCTCCCGTTCGCTCTGATTCGGATTCGGGCATGGACTTTCATTTCATGCTTCGGGTCTGGGTCATAGTGCGGGGGATGTGGCATCCTCCGTTTGGGGTGTTACATCCTTAAGTGGTATCAGAGCTCTAGGTTGCAAAACCGAGCTCTTGAGTCGTGTTGAGTCTGTCTAGGTCGTACGACATAGGAATAACTGCGCATTGCATTTGTTTGACTTGATATTTTGACCCTTCGGCATGAATTCGTGATTATATGATTGTGTGCACATTGTGACTTTGATTATGCAACATCTTATTTTATGTGCTTTATAAACTACACTAATTGTTGCATTTACGTGATATACGTGTTACATTTCATTTGCATCTTTAATCCGCATGCATCGAATTTAGTGTTTGAATTTCAGGGTGTCCTATGAGTCAACACTAAGATTTCCCTCCGTCAACACTACCTATTAGCACTAGAACGAAAACATACCATAATTCGAAGATGAAAGGATTCTTTACCAAGATCAATGGTCATGAAAAGGTTCAGAGTTGAAGGAATGAGAATTGCTATATTGACTTACTATCTTAAAGTCAATTGAAAGATGAAGTTTGACGAATTTTAACCTTGTCGATTCGTTTATTTGGAAGTAGTCACCTTGTTGAGGAAATGAGTTAATGGAGGAGAGTCTGATCAAGTAGAATTGCTTTAAAGGAGTTTGATGAGCTTTCGCCTTGATGGTTCGTTTATTTGGAAGTAATCACCTTGTTGATGGAAACGAGTTAATGTAGAAGAATCCGATGAAATAAGATCTGAGCAAGTTCAAGGAATGTGGGTAGGTAACCATGTTACATAAGTAACGAGCTACAAACCATCGGTGAGTGTTAAAGGTTTTGGTGCCGTTTAGAGTTAACGAACGACAAGGCAAGATTGGTTGTTAGCTCTTTGGGTGTTTCTTCAAGATGAGATGGAAGACACTGTTGAGGTAGGAATAGAACACCTCTAGATGAAGAAAGACTTTATCCAAGTTTCAGAATCATATACCATGGATTGCTTTGGGAAGTGCTTAGCACCACGATCATCCAACGAAACTCTGAGGTAAATATCTAATTGACAAACGAATCATGGATAACTCCTTGAAGATGAGCGAGCAGACTAAGATTTAACACATAAATGAGAATTCTTGGGAGAAACTGAAGATGATTCTAGTTGAGCAAGGATTACGGTATAGTAAGGGGTTTGGTGATAGACGAGCTTTGCTGAGTTACCACTTTATGAAAAGACTCAAGACAAAGAAGTTCAGATGACGAGGGTTGCATCATTACCGGCTTAATCAACTCCTACTGCTTCATCTCGACTTTCTTGTAAAGATTGTTAAGCTTCGGTTAACGGTACGCCAAACATTCATGGCATTTGCATACATGCATCGTTTAAATACTCTTACCTTGTTTTGCTTGATGTGGTTGATGACTACTGCTATTTTAATTGTGATAACTTGGATACCTGATCTAGTATTTGTAACTTGAAATTTCTACTTGTTATGAACTGTGCTGGAATGAATGAGTTATGTACTGGTGTGAACTATCCACGCTTATGTGATTTAAAACTCTTTTGATTGCTCACTAACTTCTCATATAACATACATACATACTGTAACGCTGTTTTATAGGGATTCCATCGCGATATCCTCCTTGAGTTGAGGTACGAGTGTTGAATCTATACTCAAGGGACACCGATATCAGTTGTATAAGGTACACCAAACATGCATCGCATACTTTTCGTCAAGTGTTACTCTGATGTGTGTATGTATGAAGAACTGATCAGTGGATTTATGTGCAAGAGAGACCTTAGGTTCCCTCTTTTTACGTGTTGGAGAGATGTAGGATTCTCTCTATTTATGTGGTGGAAAGATGTTGGATTCTTTCTAAGTTTTGTGCACGAGAGATGTTGGATTCTCTTATACTTAGATATTTAGGGATGCTGGATTCTCTTGAATCTAGGGATTTGAGGAATGCTGGATTTTCTCAAACTAGAATGTTGGGAGATGTTGGAATCTGCCCGACTTAGGTTAAGAGACGGGGTTCTCTCAATTCTGTGTTTGAGAGACGGGGTTCTCTCAATTCTGTGCTGAGGGACGGGGCTCTCTCTCTCTTACGTGTTGAGAGATGGGATTCTCTCTTGTTTGTTGTGGTTGTGTTACGCGTTGATCGGACTACGGGTAGCAAGTGGTGCATCTGAGATGACATCGAGGTTGGGTGCAGTTGCAGCAGTCGGTCATGCGGATCAAGTACTCGCACGGACCTCGACGATAACAAGACATCCTAAAAGAGGTTCAGTGTAGATGACCGGAGTAAGCCTCACCATATTAGAGTTATGATCTCACGTGAGTTCGGGAGAAGGGTTGGAGCACTACAACTCGAGGGTCTACATTTTTGCAGTGGAACCTGGGGACCAGGTTCTCTTAAGGGGGGAAGGTTGTGACGCCCTGTTTTCTCGAAGGGCGTCCTTACGACATCAACAAGTAAGTCTCTACACTTGTGTGTGTTTAATTTAAGAGTTCTTGAATTATGTGAATTAATGTAAATTCAATTTAATATGTGTTCATTCGAATTATTCTAAGATTAATTGCCAACTTGATTAATTACGCGCATATTTAACCCTAACTGTCTAATTTGATTTAATTCAAATTTATTCCATGAAATAATTGTCAAGTTGATTTTTAAATCCGTCATGTTGCTTAACTTGTTTAATTTCGGTTTACTTGAATTCCTTGAGATTAATTGTCAATCATGTGTTTACGAGTGTCATTAAATTGTACGAAAGGTTTCTAAAATTAAATTGAATTAAACTCTAATTGGTAAATCTCTCTCTTTCATTTTAATTTATAAAATTAATTCGGAGCTTGAATGTTTATTCGTAACTTTACCAATCTTATTCACGATTATTTGTACGCGATATTACTCTTTGTGTAACAGCCCTACTCAGGGCCAAGTTGAGAAAGGTAAGTAAAGGGCAACTCAGGAAGCGTTTATAACCTCGATCCCTATTAACTCACTTCATGCATTGCATTTTATGTGACTTATGTGTTTTTATGTGTTACATTTTACTAAATGTTCATAGATTTAATTCTTTTAACTCGTGCCTTGAAACTCTTTTCATAAAATCCTAGAATTCTAGTAATCATTCCTTTCTAGCACCTAAAAACCCCTCATATGCTTCAAAACCCATTCCTACAGTTTTAGGTTGGAAATTACGAAAATACCCCTACAGCTCAAAAATATTCCTACATCTCCCGAAACACTTTCACTACCCAATATTTTAACCAAAATAATCCTCACATTATTTCAAGGATCGTGATACTCTCCTTACACCATAATTCCCATCCTAACTCCCGTAGTATCAAAAATCGGCAAAAACCCTAGCTTATGATTCGATCATCAATAAAACCTTATTCACCTACCTTTTGATATTCAAAATTATAACCAAAACGATCCTCAAATTATTTCATGAATTTTCATGCATTTACCAAAAACTCGATTTCACCTATAGCATATTTATAAATATTTTCCTATCTAAAAATCATCATTTTATTTTCAAATAATTAGCTTTTATTCAATAGTCGAAATTATATTTATAACGATCCTTGAATTTTTCTCTACAACATAGTGATTTTTCCAAACTTTAAACTTCATCCTAGCTTCGATTATATAATTTTCTCATGATTTTCATCATCTTCAATGTTCATAATTTATAAACAAAAACTCCAAATATTTCATGTTTATAACTAAAACGAAGCTCATTTTTCATTCATTCTTCCATTAATTCACTACATCAAAATTTTACCTCTCGACTCTTGAATAAATTTTATATTATTTTTACATTTATTTTTATTCCAAATGACATCATCCATGACCTCATGCTCTTCTAGAAGAAATGAACAAATGAGCATAATTTCTCCACATTTCTTAGTTAATAACCTAGCATTTGTTCATCATGAAATTAAACCACATCTCCAATTTAATTACCAAGCATTTGTTGAAACCTTAGGCAACCACATCTCCCATAAACTCTCATTTATTGCTTAGAAACCCCTCATGACTACCTATAAATACCCCCCTTAAGCCTCATTTATACCTCACAATTCAACACACAAAAATCACTCTCTCCCTCTCCCATTCTCACGCCAACCCCCCTCTCTCTCTCTAAGGTATGTTTTCTTCTATTATTTCATGCTTTATATAATGTTCTTAGTATAGAAATAATAGTAGCATGCCTAGGATTATTTAAATTATGCTTTAGGAATTTATTTTATGAAATATGTGCATAGTTGATAGTTTAAATATAATGTGAGCACATTATGGAATTTTATTTAATTATATGCATGAATTATGATATGATATAATGTGATTATGTATTTAAATGTTTATGATCTTGTTCATGCCAAGAATAATTTATTTAGAATTATTTTTCATAGAAAGTTCATATATTTTGCTATATTATACTTCAATCTTATGTTATGAATATGAATATGATAGAACATGTTACACACCCTCTTTGAATATTCAAATAAGCTCAAGAACATGTTCATAATGTTCTTGAATATGTGTGTGTGCATGTGTGTGCCGTGATCCATGTGTGTGTGCGTGTGAATTTGATTTTGTGTTATAAAGTGTTAAATTCACATGAAATTGAATAGTAAATGTTTCCAATAGTAATTTTGACTTTTGGGTCAACCAAAATACCATTAATTTCGAAATTATTACAAAAATAATTATAAAATAAGTTTTGGAATTTTTAAAGAAATATTTTTTCTAAATTTTTTCCAAAAATCAATGAACTATGTAATATTTTTCAAAAGATAACCTACATTGTCAAATTTAACCTTGAATTTCATTTCAAACCTTACAATTAGAATTATAGTATGGTTGATAAATATTTAATTAGTTAAAGATCCCATAAACCCTAATTTGTTAATCAAATTCCCTTAAACGGGTAAATTTAGGGTTTACCGGGAAATCTTTAACGCATTACATAACGTGTATCTTCTCTAATTATTTCATTGTAGTATTGAGTGTAATTAGTTAGTTAGGAACTAAGAACCTAGTTCTAAGCCAGTAGTAGTTATTACTTTCAGGCGAACCTAGGATCGAAGAGTGGAATCCTCACAGTTCCACTTAAATCTCGGTACCGGTGAGGGTTTTAAATCTTTTCAACTGAAATCATGATAAAATACTTTACTTTATTTTCTTGAATTTCCTTTCAAGTTATCCTTCCCTTTATGGGAAAATAATTCTTGTTAAATATTGAAAACATACATTTACCCGAAAAGTACTTAGTACTTTCTTACGGGTAAATATTCTCGTCTTGTAAGCAAAGTTATTGTTTTTCCTATGGGCCCGGTGGTCTTGGTAGAAGTAGTAGTCCGGGAGGTACGGGCCGAGGTCTACTATTATACCAGCCGCCAACTAGATCTTGGTGATAGTCTAACTGGAGGTTAGTTATTCCACACCAAGTGACGGAAAAAGGTACGTCCCTCCCAAACTCATGTATATCGTCACTAGGGGTAGCTCCCTGAGGTGACACTGGAGGAAGAAGGATGGTATTGTATTGTTGTATTTCTTTTTACTGAGTAACGACATCTTGATCAATGTCGTTACGAATATTCTTGGTTTTTAAGGAGTTAAGGTTGGAGACGCCTAGCTTGCGGGCATCAAAATCATTTTCAAAACGGTTCATAAGTTTTTTCTAAAGTATAGCCTATATTCCCCCTACTCCTATTTCAAACAAATATGAACTGGATATTATTGTCATATACTTATTTGTTATTATATAGTATATATATTTCAAACCAAGACTTTCTTGGTCAAATCGTTTTCAAAAATGTTACTTATAACCCTAAATCCCAAACCCCCGTCACTTAGTCATTTTGACTAACCCTCCTACTCTTTCCATTCATGATTTCAGGAATCTCTACAGCGACGCCTTAGAGGTATCTTGAAGCTTTAAGGTGTCACATTCCAGTCAATTAGAGTAATCACGAGTGCATGTACATCTTACAATAAGCACTCTTCTCTAAAGTCAGAACTTTTGCTGTAAACACTTATCCAACTTAATAATATGTGTTTTGTTATGTATTGTCCCCTTTTATTTGCTCAAGTTTATTTTCCGTTGCCTTTAAATTTCATACTCTGGTATTGCATAATCTTGTCCGTTCGCCGGAGTATTTCTCGAGTGCTAGGTCTCACATCCACTCGGGAAGTACAACGGTGCGGGGTTGTAGTGTTAAGGGGCGCTACAGCTAAGGTGGTATCAGAGCATCAGGTTTAGATAGAGAGAACTTAACTTGAACATTAGATAGAGAAAGTATTTTACTATAATTTCCTTGCTCTAATAATTTGTAAAGTGTTTTTCTAGAGTAATAATGGCTGGCTACGGTGAGCTTCCACGTTCTGATAGCATCGAGTGGCTTGATCAGTATGAGCCTCCTAGGACCTTAGTTATTACTCGTAGTGGGGGTCCTAGATACTATCCTTGGCAGAGGATTAGGCAGCATAGTCAGGATTCACGTCAGGAGGCCTTTCCCGGGTATGCCTACCCAAACAGAGCGGTTCATCTATTAGAGACCGAGAGGGATGCCTACTTTTATGAGTATCAGAGGACCGGTGAGTATCGATTGGAGGCTGAGAGGAACCGAGAGATAGCTAGACAGACAGCAGTAGATCGTGATCATACTCGGGACCAGTTAGCCGCATCTCAGATTGCTATTTCTCAGTTAGCATCACGAGTGGCCGAACTCGAGGAGGACGTGGTTAGCCTGACTCTGGACCATGAGGCTTCTATTGTGATCCACGACCAGTACTGAGCCCAGATGAGGAGCCGTTTTGAGGATGCACTTCACCTGAACGACACTCATGTTATGGAGCAGGTTTTAGATATGCAGCCTGGACCCGCAGCAGCCCATTCCGGAGACAGCGAGGCTTCAGAGGCGGTAGCCCATTCTGATGAGGACGAGGAGGAGGAGCCCCAGCAGGACGGTGAGATCGGTGATGATGCTGATGGGTTACAGGTTGTTCCCGAGGAGGAGGACAGTGTTGAGCCCAGTGAGGAGTGGAGTCCTATTAGGGTTCCAGATTCAGACGATACAGTTGACCTCGAGGCAGGTAGTGCTACAGAGGATTGAGTTCAGACCGTGAGATACGAGGTACAGTATATAGGATAGTTATCCGGGGGTATGTATATAGCAGTCAGTGGAGACACTCCCCATTTTTGCAGCAGTACATAGTAGCAGCGGCGGACAGTAGCAGCTTTGACTTACTAGGGGTGACGGTGACAGTACTTGTAGGGTGTAACTCGAGGTAGATCGGGTCCACCCCCCTTTTCTTTTTGCTTTTACTTTTGTAGCTCTTGAAGTATACTAACCTTGATGCATATATATATATGACACATTTTGATCATCTTACACTGTTATTTCATGTTGCTTTACATTTTTGCATCATGAGTCTTAGAGTCGCTTCAAGATACCAGCAGGACCGTGAGTATTAATGTTATTTCTTTCTGCACTTTATGTTTAATGATTGATGTTACTTGGTGATTATTGTTCTGTGATGATCGTTGAAACATTCTTAACCCCGCATGCATTATATTTCCTATATAATTGTGATTTCAGTATTCACAATGCCTCTACGAAGAACACCACGAAATAACTCCCCATCGCCACAAGATCCGCCCGGACACCCCGAACTTGTAGAAGCTTTAAGGCAGTTCGTTCGAACATGTACACCAGGGAATAACCCTACCAATGAGCGATCCTTAGAGAGGTTTCTCCGAATGAATCCTCCAAAATTCTTTGGAGAACCTAACGACCTGAAGGCTGAAAATTGGATAGCCAGTTTGGAAAAGATTTATGAGGCTATGGATATATTTCCCGAGGAACGGGAACGAGTGCAGTATGCAGCCTTTCTCTTAGAAGGACCTGCTTTGAGTTGGTGGAAGCACGTTAAGTTGACCTGGATAGAAGATCGAACTGATTACAGTTGGGTGGAGTTTGTGAAGGAATTTCAGAATAAATGTATTCCTCAAGTGGTAAGAGATACTCGAGAGGCTGAGTTTATGACTTTAACTCAGGGTTATATGTCAGTGGCTGAGTACGAGGCAAAGTTCGTGAGACTTATTCAGTATGCTCCACATATTCTGAATGATGAACGGAGAAAGACCAAGCGATTCATTGATGGATTAAAGCCAGATCTTCGATAGGGCTTTAGCTTCCTTAGATATTGAAACTTATAATAAGGCGGTCGATAAAGCCCTGAAGACCGAAGCAGCTCACAAGAATATTCGCCAGGCAGCTAATCGCCCTGTTCCCCCTCAAAATAAGCCCTCTCAAGGAATGAAACGTCCCGCTGGACCATCTAACCAGAAATTTGGGAAGAAACCCACACCAGCCCAACAGAAGCCTAAGTCAGTCCCGTCTAATTCACAAGAAGAGATCACTTGTGAATATTGTCACAAACCGGGACATACTGAACAAGATTGTCGAAAGAAAGCTGGCACTTGTTTGTGGTGTGGAGACCCTAACCATCAGTTTAACACATGCCCAAAGAGACCGGGATTTAAGGAAAAGGAGAAAGCCGTGGGAAAGTCCGAAAAACCACTTGTCAAGGGAAAAGCTTACGCGTTGGAAGGAAACGAGGATCCAGACCCTTCAGACGTTGTTGAAGGTACGGTACACATTCTAAACACGCCAGTTAAGGTCCTATATGACCCTGGTGCCACGCATTCATTCATTGCATCAAATTTATGTGTGCGTTTAAATTTTCCCCTTGAATGTTCATCATATAATTTCGAGATAAGTTCCCCTTTGGGAGCTTGTTTAATAACGGATCGAGTATATAAACGCTGCCCTATACAAATCGGTGGCCGTTACTACCCAATGGACCTCATCGAACTTCCGATAACAAGATATGGAATCATTCTGGGAATGGATTGGCTCTACAAATACCATGCTAAGTTGGATTATTTCAAGAAAGAAATCATCTTAGGACAAGATGAAAGTTGGATTCCTGAAGATAAAAGATCAGTAGCACTGATTTCTATAACAGAGGCTAAGAAGTTGATTCAGAAGGGAGCCACAGGATTCGTTGCCTATCTCTTAAATAGGCCAAAGGACCAACTTAAGGTTGAGGAGGTAGAAGTGGTAAATGAGTTTCTCGACGTTTTCCCAGAACATCTAAACTCGTTACCTCCAGACCGCGAGTTGGAATTTGTAATCGATACAATCCCTGGGGCAGAGCCTTTCTCTAAAACCCCTTATCGGATGGCCCCAGCTGAACTTCAGGAGTTGAGAAAACAACTTGATGACTTGATCGAGTCAAGATATATCCGTCCCAGTACCTCACCTTGGGGAGCACCAGTATTATTTGTAAAGAAGAAAGATGGGTCATTACGGATGTGCATCGACTACCGAGAACTTAACCAAATAACCATAAAGAACAAATACCCTCTACCCCATATAGAGGAGTTATTCGATGTCCTTCAAGGATCTCGAGTCTATTCAAAGTTAGACTTAAGGCAAGGGTATTATTAATTAAAGATTAGGGAGGAGGATATCCCTAAAACAGCTTTCAATACCCGCTATGGACACTTTGAGTTCATAGTAATGCCTTTTGGATTGACCAATGCACCTGCTGCATTCATGGACATGATGCATCGGATATTCCGACCATGTCTGGATATATTTGTGGTCATTTTCATCGATGACATTCTGGTATTTTCCAAAACACCTGAGGAACATGCTGAACATCTTTGCATAGTGTTGAGTACTTTGCGAGATCATAAGCTATATGCTAAGTTCAGCAAATGTGAGTTCTGGATAGAAAAAGTTGCATTCCTTGGACACATAATTTCGGGATCAGGTGTTGAAGTAGATCCTTCAAAGATTGAAGCAATTACAAATTGGAAAGTACCAAGGAACCCATCAGAGGTGAGAAGTTTCCTAGGACTTGCAGGCTATTATCGCAGGTTCGTAAAGGACTTCTCCAAGATAGCTGCACCTCTCACAAAGCTAACAAAGAAGGAAAGAAAATTTGAATGGACCAAACAGTGCGAACAAAGTTTTCAAGAATTAAAGCAACGATTGGCTTCTGCACCAGTACTAACCTTACCTGAAGGGAAGGAAGGTTATACAGTTTATACCGATGCCTCTAAAGAAGGGCTAGGTTGTGTATTGATGCAGCACGGAAAAGTTATAGCCTATGCCTCAAGAAAGCTCAAACCCCACGAAGAAAACTACCCTACTCATGACTTGGAATTAGCAGCAATTGTATTTGCTCTTACCAAGTGGAGACATTATCTCTACGGGGTAACTTTTGAAGTTTTCACTGACCAGAAGAGCCTACGGTATCTTTTTACTCAAAAAGAGTTGAATATGAGGCAAAGAAGATGGATGGAATTCCTGGAAGATTACGACTGTGTAATCCAGTACCATCCAGGAAAAGCTAATGTAGTGGCTGATGCTTTAAGTCGAAAATCAAGCTTAGCATCACTCTCAAGAAAGCTTTCAAGTAACCCACGAAAAGCTGTGAAAGTAATCTCAAGAGCTCGATTGGAAAATTTAGTGGTACTACCACCACTAAAGGAAAAGATAAAAGAAGCTCAGGCTCAGGATGAGTGGATTCAGAAATGTCTCAAATCCAAAGAAAAGGATCTTGAGGAAAAATTCAAAACCGATGATCAAGGGATTTTGAGATACAAGAATCGGGTCTGCGTGCCTAGTATCGTTCGAAAGGAAATATTGGACGAGGCACACAAAACTCGTTACTCGATACATCCTGGAGGAACTAAGATGTATCAAGACCTCAAAAGGCATTTCTGGTGGAACGGTATGAAAAGAGACATAGCCAATTACATCAAGAAATGTTTGACTTGTCAACGAGTTAAAGCAGAACATCAAAGACCTGGAGGATTGTTGCAACCATTATCTATCCCTACTTGGAAATGGGATCAGGTAACCATGGATTTTGTTTACGGATTACCCAAAGTAAAAGGAGGATTTGATGGTATTTGGGTTATCATCGATAGATTAACAAAATCCGTACATTTCTTACTTGTCAAAGCAACTGATAATGTTAACTCGTTAGCCAAGCTTTATCAAAAAGAAATTATTCGGTTGCATGGAGTACCTCTTGGAATAGTTTCAGACAGGGACCCAAAGTTCACCTCACAACTTTGGCAAAATATTCAAGAAATGATGGGTACCAAGTTAAACTTCAGTACAGCAGCACATCCTCAAACTGATGGGCAGTCTGAAAGAACCATCAGATACCTGGAAGATATGTTAAGGGCTTGCGCCTTAGATTTCCAAGATAATTGGAAGGATTGCCTACCCCTTGTGGAGTTTGCATACAACAACAGTTATCAGGCCTCAATCCAAGCTGCACCTTATGAGGCCCTATATGGAAGAAAATGCAGATCTCCATTATACTGGGATATGGATGAAACCAAGGAAATTAAAAGGAAATCCCAAGGGAATATTGCTAAGAGTTGGGTAGAAGAAGCAACAGAGAAAGTTGAAATCATCAAACAAAGAATGAAAGCTGCCCAAGATCAGCAGAAAAGTTATGCTGATAATCGAAGAAGGGACATAGAATTCGCAATAGGCGAAAAGGTATTCTTGAAAGCATCTCCAAGAAAAAGGTTTATACGAATTGGGAAAGGAGGAAAGCTAAACCCTCGATATATTGGACCTTTTGAGATACTAGAACGTATCGGTCCAATAGCCTATCGCCTAGACCTACCAGCAAGTCTTACTGGAATACATAACGTATTCCATGTGTCCCAACTCCGCAAGTACTTTGCTGATGATTCACATATCCTACCTGTTGAAGAAGTACCACTGGAACCCGACCTTACTTATGAAGTGAAGCCAGTCAGAATCTTGGATAGGAAATTCCAAGAGTTAAGAAACCGAAGAATTCCCCTCGTTAGAAGAACAGACTTGGGAGACAGAGGAAAAGATGTTGAAACATTACCCAGGACTGTTCAAGGACAGTAATAGAATCTAAGGACAGATTCTTTTAAAGGGGGGAAGATTGTAACAGCCCTACTCAGGGCCAAGTTGAGAAAGGTAAGCAAAGGGCAACTCAGGAAGCGTTTATAACCTCGATCCCTATTAACTCACTTCATGCATTGCATTTTATGTGACTTATGTGTTTTTATGTGTTACATTTTACTAAATGTTCATAGATTTAATTCTTTTAACTCGTGCCTTGAAACTCTTTTCATAAAATCCTATAATTCTAGTAATCATTCCTTTCTAGCACCTAAAAACCCCTCATATGCTTCAAAACCCATTCCTACAGTTTTAGGTTGGAAATTACGAAAATACCCCTACAGCTCAAAAATATTCCTACATCTCCCGAAACACTTTCACTACCCAATATTTTAACCAAAATAATCCTCACATTATTTTGAGGATCGTGATACTCTCCTTACACCATAATTCCCATCCTAACTCCCGTAGTATCAAAAACCGGCAAAAACCCTAGCTTATGATTCGATCATCAATAAAACCTTATTCACCTACCTTTTGATATTCAAAATTATAACCAAAACGATCCTCAAATTATTTCATGAATTTTCATCCATTTACCAAAAACTCGATTTCACCTGTAGCATATTTATAAATATTTTCCTATCTAAAAATCATCATTTTATTTTCAAATAATTAGCTTTTATTCAATAGTCGAAATTATATTTATAACGATCCTTGAATTTTTCTCTACAACATAGTGATTTTTCCAAACTTTAAACTTCATCCTAGCTTCGATTATATAATTTTCTCATGATTTTCATCATCTTCAATGTTCATAATTTATAAACAAAAACTCCAAATATTTCATGTTTATAACTAAAACGAAGCTCATTTTTCATTCATTCTTCCATTAATTCACTACATCAAAATTTTACCTCTCGACTCTTGAATAACTTTTATATTATTTTTACATTTATTTTTATTCCAAATGACATCATCCATGACCTCATGCTCTTCTAGAAGAAATGAACAAATGAGCATAATTTCTCCACATTTCTTAGTTAATAACCTAGCATTTGTTCATCATGAAATTAAACCACATCTCCAATTTAATTACCAAGCATTTGTTGAAACCTTAGGCAACCACATCTCCCATAAACTCTCATTTATTGCTTAGAAACCCCTCATGACTACCTATAAATACCCCCCTTAAGCCTCATTTATACCTCACAATTCAACACACAAAAATCACTCTCTCCCTCTCCCATTCTCACGCCAACCCCCCTCTCTCTCTCTCTAAGGTATGTTTTCTTCTATTATTTCATGCTTTATATAATGTTCTTAGTATAGAAATAATAGTAGCATGCCTAGGATTATTTAAATTATGCTTTAGGAATTTATTTTATGAAATATGTGCATAGTTGATAGTTTAAATATAATATGAGCACATTATGGAATTTTATTTAATTATATGCATGAATTATGATATGATATAATGTGATTATGTATTTAAATGTTTATGATCTTGTTCATGCCAAGAATAATTTATTTAGAATTATTTTTCATAGAAAGTTCATATATTTTGCTATATTATACTTCAATCTTATGTTATGAATATGAATATGATAGAACATGTTACACACCCTCTTTGAATATTCAAATAAGCTCAAGAACATGTTCATAATGTTCTTGAATATGTGTGTGTGCATGTGTGTGCCGTGATCCATGTGTGTGTGTGTGTGAATTTGATTTTGTGTTATAAAGTGTTAAATTCACATGAAATTGAATAGTAAATGTTTCCAATAGTAATTTTGACTTTTGGGTCAACCAAAATACCATTAATTTCGAAATTATTACAAAAATAATTATAAAATAAGTTTTGGAATTTTTAAAGAAATATTTTTCCTAAATTTTTTTCCAAAAATCAATGAACTATGTAATATTTTTCAAAAGATGACCTACATTGTCAAATTTAACCTTGAATTTCATTTCAAACCTTACAATTAGAATTATAGTATGGTTGATAAATATTTAATTAGTTAAAGATCCCATAAACCCTAATTTGTTAATCAAATTCCCTTAAACGGGTAAATTTAGGGTTTACCTGGAAATCTTTAACGCATTACATAACGTGTATCTTCTCTAATTATTTCATTGTAGTATTGAGTGTAATTAGTTAGTTAGGAACTAAGAACCTAGTTCTAAGCCAGTAGTAGTTATTACTTTCAGGCGAACCTAGGATCGAAGAGTGGAATCCTCACAGTTCCACTTAAATCTCGGTACCGGTGAGGGTTTTAAATCTTTTCAACTGAAATCATGATAAAATACTTTACTTTATTTTCTTGAATTTCCTTTCAAGTTATCCTTCCCTTTATGGGAAAATAATTCTTGTTAAATATTGAAAACATACATTTACCCGAAAAGTACTTAGTACTTTCTTACGGGTAAATATTCTCGTCTTGTAAGCAAAGTTATTGTTTTTCCTATGGGCCCGGTGGTCTTGGTAGAAGTAGTAGTCCGGGAGGCACGGGCCGAGGTCTACTATTATACCAGCCGCCAACTAGATCTTGGTGATAGTCTAACTGGAGGTTAGTTATTCCACACCAAGTGACGGGAAAAGGTACGTCCCTCCCAAACTCATGTATATCGTCACTAGGGGTAGCTCCCTGAGGTGACACTGGAGGAAGAAGGATGGTATTGTATTGTTGTATTTCTTTTTACTGAGTAACGACATCTTGATCAATGTCGTTACGAATATTCTTGGTTTTTAAGGAGTTAAGGTTGGAGACGCCTAGCTTGCGGGCATCAAAATCATTTTCAAAACGGTTCATAAGTTTTTTCTAAAGTATAGCCTATATTCCCCCTACTCCTATTTCAAACAAATATGAACCGGATATTATTGTCATATACTTATTTGTTATTATATAGTATATATATTTCAAACCAAGACTTTCTTGGTCAAATCGTTTTCAAAAATGTTACTTATAACCCTAAATCCCAAACCCCCGTCACTTAGTCATTTTGACTAACCCTCCTACTCTTTCCATTCATGATTTCAGGAATCTCTACAGCGACGCCTTAGAGGTATCTTGAAGCTTTAAGGTGTCACATTTCAGTCAATTAGAGTAATCACGAGTGCATGTACATCTTACAATAAGCACTCTTCTCTAAAGTCAGAACTTTTGCTGTAAACACTTATCCAACTTAATAATATGTGCTTTGTTATGTATTGTCCCCTTTTATTTGCTCAAGTTTATTTTCCGTTGCCTTTAAATTTCATACTCTGGTATTGCATAGTCTTGTCCGTTCGCCGGAGTATTTCTCGAGTGCTAGGTCTCACATCCACTCGGGAAGTACAACGGTGCGGGGTTGTAGTGTTAAGGGGCGCTACACTTTGCTACGCGATAAGGATACCCGGTTGTATATAGCTTGTGCACAAGACACATTTCTCCCAATCCCTTTTCTCTCTCTCTCTCTCCCGCGGGTCACTATACGCGGCTTCGGTTACGAGCCCATAACTCTATTGTTTATCGATGGAATTCAACAAACGAATAGTCCATTTCGATTATCTCGGCGAGACCGACGCAAGAGTACCAATTTCACGGCCTAACGATGAACGGTGGTGGAGTTATGGCCGGATTTCAGTAGCAGCGGCGGAGCTGTCAGACCGCCGCCATTTCGCCGGCGTTTCATGGCGTTTTCCGGCCACTTCCTTGGTACACGCGCCCAAGACCCAGTAAGAGGACATCCAGGCACTTCGTTTGACGTTGGCGGTGCAGCCATCGGAGCAGTGACGGCGCCGCACGCGCCGCCCAAAGCTCGCGGCGGCGGCGCGAGTTACTGTAGCAGCGGCGGCAGAAACTTCGGCGGTCAACGGGGGCCTTTTCCGGCCATTTTTGGTCTCGGGCTCTTCACGAAAGTTGTTCGGAACGACGAGAACTAGTGGCCTGTGATCGGGCGACTCCAGATTCAGTGGTTTGGCGGCGTATCGCGGTGGCAAAGTGGCGGTGCAACGGCGGCACTAGCTCCGAGGATTTTTCCGGCGAGCTACCTTAGGGCTTTCGAAGAGCTCGTCATGGGTAAGACAATGGCTTTTACGGATCGCATTTTGGTTCACCGGTTTGGAAGTAATTTGAGTTTGAAGATTTAGGGTTTTCGTGTTCTTAGATTTCAGATCTAGGACAATCGGCTTGGAATTTTCAGAAATTGATCAAGGATTCGGAACGGGCACGAAGACTTCATTCAGGACTGATTTTTCGGGATTTTTTCGGCGGCCTTCGGCGGCGGTCCGGCCAAATTCCGACAGCTACAGTGGTGGCGTTCCGGCGGCGTTTGGTCAGAATGTTCGTCTCGTTGTGGTGAGTTCAACGCCACTTTCCGTTCGTTAATCGGACACTCGATCTATTTATTACGAATTATTTTGCGTAATTGTGATTATTTGAATTAATTGTTTTAAGTGCAAATAAATTGTGATCGAGATGTATTCCAATCGTATACGAAAACATGTATTGAATGGATTGTGATATGCATGAATGTTTCGATTTACAATTTGAATCCCGATGTGATGAGTTTATGCTATGTGTTTAGATATGAAGGGGTGTTAGTGTAATGTTTAGAAACTAATCTTTTATGTGACTAAATGAACTTGAATGGTATTTTAGAAGAACGAATATGTTGTGATTTCTCTATATGAATTTGAGACGTTCTCAATGTTATGTTTGTTGTAAATTGTGTTTCCAATATAAAATTGAGATACATGAAAGATGCTTGAACAACTTGAGACTTGATGCATGATAGGGGTTAGAATTGTAATATCTTGATTTACTCTTACTACTTGAAAATGGTATATTATGAATTATGATAAATTGATAATTGTCATGCTTGTAAGTAATTAATTCCTAGTTGAATAATTGTATAAACACTTTAGATGAACAATTATGCTTAGCAATCGACTAAGGGGATGTATGTGTAATAATTCTAAACTTTTATAAATGACTTAGGGGATGTAAGTGTAATATTTATGAAACCATGGATGTGACTTGAGCTTGTGTACCAAACATGTTGTGAAGTTGTAAAGTATGATCTTAAGTGAATTAGATGCACTCTTTAATTGTATCAAGCATGCCATCTATGTATAACAACCTTGTATATTTATATGATCAAGTTGCTCTTACTTATGCCCTTTATAACTCGTCATGAACTTGATGCTTAATTCTAATATTATAATTGAACCCTGTGACATTGGATGATTTAATATGCATTTTGTGAATACATTGACTTCCTAAATTGATCTTGCATCTTTGGATATGGAATTGCATGATGGTTGCTTGTAAATATGACCTTGTTGAGCATTGATATGCCTTGAATGACAACGACACCTTATCCAAGCACAACATGAACACTTATGCATAATCACGATCATGTTAAGCAACGCCGTGCGTCTTGTTTGGTTCATATAGAGTCTAAGTCTGGGCTTCTTCTGTATGTCTTGTCACAGAGTTTGGTGGTGCCGGTGGGCCCGAGGTTTAGAGTGTTTGGCCCTTCACACTCTCAGACTCTACTACTACGAGGTGAAGTTTAGGATTTTGTATAGTTACGCGACCTATGGCCTTAATATGCTAATTTCAACCCTTGCATGCGAGTATATCTATTATAAATACGTATGTGTTGGATATGATATGTTTATGACCTTCTGAATCAACTCTGTTTGGAAAATTAAATATGAAAGCATATGTAAGCTGTTTTGAAAAGTACTTTACGTTATGTTCTGTAGCGAGATTGCCATGAAAGATTGGCGTATGTGATCCGTCGTGATCTGTTATGTTGTGATCCGTTGTGATCTGTGTGTGGATCGATCCTGGTGAGCTGCGGAATGGGTACCCCCGGGACGGTTAGGGCCGTCGGGGCATTTATCCATTGCGTAGTTCCATTTGAGATATCATTGTGCGACCTTAGGGTGATGAGGGAGGCGTGGTATCTTGAGCCTTCGGCTAAGGCTGGGGAGGACTCTTGTGGGTTCGCAACCCCTTGAGGGTGAGTCTATTTTAGACGGTTTATTCTCGATGGTATGGGGACGGTACATCTCCTCCATCATTGGTGTAGAGGTTGGATTGATTTTGATTTATGTTATGAGGAGTTGAGGTTGGAAGCTCGTACTCGCCGAGCAGTTGATTATGTTATGTTATGGAATTATGAATCGGGATAGAGTCTTTCTGGAAAATGATTTCCAAACTTATATCTATATCTTATTTGGGTTCTTTCAAAATGTTTTGGTATGTAACACCTACTCCCGGTTCATGAGTCCATCCTTTTTATTCTGTGCTATGCTCCTTATATATATATAATGTGGGTGTGCGTTAGCCCCCTCACTCGGTCAAGTTGACTGACCCCTCATTTACACTTTTAGTTGCAGGTTGTTGGCGTTTGCTAGGCGGAAGTGAGTCCTTTGAGTTGCACTTCGTCGGTCTAGTCTTTCTATTTGCATTTGTCTTTTCATACACTTTACTTATGCTTTGACTCGTAGACTTGAGATTATACTTTACTATTCTGTAGCCCTGCGTGGCACTCTCATTCGGCCCCATGTGGCACTTGATGATTATTACTTTATGTTGATATTCGGGACTAGGGACTTATGCTAGTTGAACCAGTCACTTGTTATGTTTGTTGATCCATTATTCGGGATTAGGTATCTATGCTAGTTGAACCCGTCACCTGCTTCGCATGTTTTTTTTTAAATGGTTCCGCTATCTATTGATGTTGGTTTTAATTGCTTCCGCACTCTGAGTTTTGGTCAAGTTAGATCCGCCTAGCCTAGTGTGTGCGTTGGTCTCCTGTTCGCTCTGATTCGGATTCGGGCATGGACTTTCATTTCATGCTTCGGGTCTGGGTCATAGTGCGGGGGATGTGGCATCGTCCGTTTGGGGTGTTACATCACTCACCAAACCTCCTGGTGAGATCAGGGGTAATCCGAATCAAACTGTGGAGATGTGCACAGGGGTCATAACCGGCTACCCCGTGGTCGTCCCGGGTCTCCCTTACTCATAACTCCGGGCCCAACATACCAAAACATAACACTTCAGAGCATATCGTATCAAAACCCGCTACTAATCATTACATACGTAACATTACATTACCTACCAAACCTTGCAACAACCACGCTTTACATACCTCTCCGTGTTAAATCATCAACATAATCCTTAGCTCGTGTCTTCCAGCTCATAAGAGGCACACGGTTTGAAGCGTAGTTGAGCAATACCAAACAGAACGAATCAAATCAAATCAAGCATACATAGGCTTGTACATTGCTCATCATACTTGGAAACATATTTCAAATTCATAAATTCATATCTCGCATGTAACACCCCAAACGGAGGATGCCACATCCCCCGCACTAAGACCCAGATCCGATCACGAAATGGAAAGTCCATGTCCGAATCCGAATCAAAGCGAACGGGAGACCAACTCACACACTAGGCTAGGCGGATCTAACTCGATAAACTCAGAGTGCGGAAGCAATTAAAACCAACAACAATAGGTAGCGGAAGCATTTAAAACAAAACATGCAAAGCAGGTGACGGGTTCAACTAGCATAGATACCTAGTCCCGAATATCAATTTATAATCCAACATAAAAAAAACAGCATAAGCATCATCATAATATCTACTAACATCCAGATACTAACTTATTAACCCCACACGGGTTTAAGTCTAAATAGAACATAAACATAACCTTCAAGTGTGAAACATAAATACATAACAGAAATAAAGTATGCGACAAATGCATCCTAATACCAACTAGACTGACAAGTGTGACTTAGGAGACTCACTTCCGCCTAGCTCAAGCCAAAAGAAAACCTGCAAACTAAAAGATAAATGAGGTGTCAGTCAACTGACTGAGTGAGGGGGCTGGCTAACGCACACCCACAATATATATGTACAGAGCACAACACATATAAAAAGTGGTGGACTCATGAACCGGGAATAGGTGTTGCATACCAAAGCGTTTCAAAGTAAAACCCAAATATATATACATATATATACTTAGAAAACATTTTCAGAAACTCTATTCCGATTCATGATTCCCATAACATATCATACCATATGCTCGGCGAGTACAAGCTTCCAACCTCAACTCCTCATATCATAACAAAACATAAATAACATACCAACCTCAACTCCGGGTGATGGTAGGGTTGCGCGACCCTAACCATCCATACGGTCGAGGGGAGTGCCAATGCTACTCAAACCCTCAGGACTCCGTTTCCCAACCAAACCTCCTGGTGGGTCCCGGTAGATCCTCTTCATACAGATGGAGACTACGCACAGACCGAGCCCTGACGGCCCTATACCGTCCCAGGGATTCCTTACCCGTAGCTCCTGGGCCCCATAATAGAACAGAACAGAACAGAACATATACCAACTTTCATGGCAATCTCGCTACATAATCATAACATAACTTAACTTTTCGAAATAGCTTACATATGCCTTCATACTTAATTTCCAAAACTGAAGTTGTATCATAAGGTCATAATCATATCATATCCAACACATATTTAATCGTATATATAGTATATAATCGCATGCGGGGATTGAAATCATCATATTGGGGTCATAGGTCGTTTAACTATACAAAATCCTAAACCTCACCTGAGGAGCGACGAGATACCAGAACTGACGAGACGGATGCATACTCGATCAGGTTGTATCCACCCTGGAGATCACTGTACAGAAAAGGGGATACAGTGTACTCATGAGACACGACTCAGACATGAACCACATAGACGCACGGCGATGATTATGTCGATGAGAAATAATATGAAACGGTATGTTATGCCATTAAAATCATAAAATGTCATGGAATGTAGTGAACAAGTTCATGTGCACAATCAATATCCCCACGTAACAACTAATTACATAATTCAGGTGGTTCTCAATCGTTTAGTACATATATGTTAGGTATAATCAAAATAAAGTATCTATCCCAAGCACGACAGTTAAACGTATATCCATACCCCAATCACATAAGACGAATACCAGGCTCGGGTCAGCTACTCACAACCCTTGCTTAAATCAAATCCTACTTCAATTATTTAATCTGCATAATTAAGTGCAATATGTCCAACACCATAAGAAGCACTATAATAATTTATAAGACAAGCAATTGGTGATCATTCATACTATGTTCATGTGCCAAGTAATCCTATTACAAAGTAAACCCAAATTTCCAATTTATGAAAGGTTCAATTCTTTAAATTAGACCAACCGGCCCCAAATTATAGAAGTTCATATTTTATAAACTTGATTTTTCTAACAATTATTATATCTAACAATCGATAGTGATAAGGAGTATTTTGCAATTTAAACATTAATGTTTGCATTTACCAATTAATAGACTTGAGCGAGTCATAACAATAAGTGGTGATTGCCGCATTTAAAGGACAGGGGTTACCTTGATTAGTAGGTGAAACTAATTACCTCATAAGTTAATCACCCACGGAAGATAATTACCCAAACAAAATTAGGTTGTCTGGATTTAGTTAAGGTAACAAAAGATCAATGTTTATCAAGGTCCGGATTGAAACTAGAATGTACACTTATAAATACATTAAATCACATGCTACATGACTTATACTTCCTGCATCCCGTGTTTGATAAATTCAAAAACAAGAAAATATATATAACATTGACTAAGCCCCTCCTCAAAACACTAACACCAACACTTCAATACGGATTCACGCGATCGAGCATCAAAGAATCTGCTCAATATCTACAAAATTCAAATACCTTAAGTACATATATCAATTATACACTTTACACACAAACACCAAACATGTATACTCATTCACGCACTCGATAACTGCAATAACCACATAACACAATGCACAAATTGACCATTAAATCCAAATTGGTAAATCTCAGTTTTCAATCACAAATCAATTAGATACAGCCTTATTTTAACAATCTGATGCTACCTAATATTTTATAATTCATAAGAATATAGATACAAACAAAACAAAAGGGTTATCAAGCTTACAATAAAGAAAAGGAAAGTGATGGTAGTCTGATGTGGTGGTTCGGGAAGGGACCTCCAGCAGTCTCGTGGTGAATCGAAGGTCAGGCGCCACTGTTGCTAACTTGTATCTCAGCTGCGAAGAGGGAAGAATGACAACCGTTGCTGACGACTGCGACCGAAAGGGATGATGACCGGCGTGAATGTGGTTGTGTCGGAATGGTGGTGTAATGGTGGGGATCAGGGGGAGGTCTTTCACCCCTGTCCAAATCTGAGCGAGGGTTGCAGCCGCGGGTGGTGGTTCGTGGCGGAATAGTTGAGATGGGCCGAAGAAGGGTCACCGGAGGTGGCGATGATGGCGGCGGCGAGAAGGTGGTTGAGGGCTAGCCAGATCTGCGACGAGGGCAACCGATAGTGTTGCTCACTGCTGGAAATTGTGAAAAGGAAGAGGAGACAACGGTGCTGCGTCACCGGTAACGGAGATGCGATGACTGATTCGTGGAGGCAGAGAGGTGACGGTGGCGGTGGGAACAGAGAGAGCCACCTGAGAGTGAAGAGTCTTGGAGAATGGAGGTGTCTGGCTGGGGTTTCCGGAACTAGAATGGCGACGGAGGAGACGACACGGCGGCTGTGGTTGTCGGCGCTTGCGGTGGTGGAGGGCTGAGTCGCAGCGGCTGTTTGGTGGAGAAAGTTGCGCCGCTGCTCTCTCTCTTCTGGAAACCGAAATGGGAGAAGGGAAGAAAAAGAATGAGGAGCAGCTAGGGTTCTCGTCTTAAGAAGGGATCAATTCCTCCAAAATTGCGATTAAGCCCCTCAAGAACTTAGTTGATGCGATTGATTCCTCAGAATTTGATTAGGGTTCAATTAGATCCAATTAGAGATTTGAAAATTATAAAAGTACCCCAAGATTTAAAGTAGAGGCTTATCGCGTACAAATAATCGTGAATAAGATTGGTAAAGTTACGAATAAACATTCAAGCTCCGAATTAATTTTATAAATTAAAATGAAAGAGAGAGATTTACCAATTAGAGTTTAATTCAATTTAATTTTAGAAACCTTTCGTACAATTTAATGACACTCGTAAACACATGATTGACAATTAATCTCAAGGAATTCAAGTAAACCGAAATTAAACAAGTTAAGCAACATGACGGATTTAAAAATCAACTTGACAATTATTTCATGGAATAAATTTGAATTAAATCAAATTAGACAGTTAGGGTTAAATATGCGCGTAATTAATCAAGTTGGCAATTAATCTTAGAATAATTCGAATGAACACATATTAAATTGAATTTAAATTAATTCACACAATTAAAGAACTCTTAAATTAAACACACACAAGTGTAGAGACTTACTTGTTGATGTCGTAAGGACGCCCTTCGAGAAAACGGGGCGTCACACTTGAAGCTTAGCAGCCAGTTATCTCCAAAGACTAAAAAAAAAACAAGAATACTTGACAAAAGTTCCATATGCTAATGCAGTTGGTAGCCTGATGTATGCAATGGTGTGTACAAGACCAGATATTTCACAAACTGTTGGCGTTGTGAGCAGATATATGCATGATCCGGGAAAAGCTCACTGGCAAGCTGTGAAATGGAATATACCATAGACGTTGGTTTATTGTTTGAGCGGGATGAAGCACTTGGTCTAGACATAGTTGGATATTGTGATTCTGACTATGTTGGAGATTTAGATAAGCGAAGATCTACAACTGGCTACTTATTCACTTTAGCGAAGGCGCCAGTTAGTTGGAAGTCAACCTTATAGTCAACGGTGGCATTATCTACGACAGAGGCAGAGTACATGGCCGTTATAGAAGCTATAAAGGAAGCAATTTAGCTTCAAAGACTCCTTGAAGATTTGGGAGTTGGTCAAAAGCACCTTGCGGTGTATTGTGACAGTCAGAGTGCTATTCATTTAGCAAAGAACCAAACTTTTTATGCAAGAACGAAGCATATTGATGTTCGTTATTACTTTGCACGGGAAATTCTAGAAGAAGAGCAGATTGTTCTTAAGAAGATTCGGACGACGGAGAATCCTCCAAATACCATGACCAAGGTGGTGACAAAGGCCAATTTAAACACTGTTTAGATTTGGTTAATATCCTGCACTTTTGAGTTGGCACCTGCTGCACAATTTGAAGGCACTACAACCTGTTTAGTGAGATGAAGTTCGTTTGTTTTTGGTGGGGCTACAAACTGTGGCAAGGTGGAGATTTGTTGGTTTGTGGCCCAATTTTTTATCCCACATTGGAGAATAAGGTTGGGGCATGTGTTTTCTATCCCACATTGAAATTCTATAATAGTTTGGGAAGGAGCTAACACTATAAATAGGCTCCTCCCACTACAACCTGTTTAGTGAGATGAAGTTCGTTTATTTTTGGTGGGGCTACAAACTGTGGAAAGGTGGAGATTTGTTGGTTTGTGGCCCAATTTTTTATCCCACATTGGAGAATAAGGTTGGGGCATGTGTTTTCTATCCCACATTGAAATTCTATAATAGTTTGGGAAGGAGCTAACACTATAAATAGGCTCCTCCCTGTTCTAGCTTAGTGCATCCAAACAAAATCTCTCTCACTTTGTAATATTTCTTTAGTGAAATATATTTGGGTAGTGCCTGAAGACGTAGGCTAAATTGGTCGAACCTCGTTAAATTTGGTGTTCTTTTCTTTACGCTTTTTAATAGCCTTATTTTGGGTTATATTTAGTTTGTTATTTTGCCTGATTTTTCTTGTATAATTTTAGGCATTATAGTTCTAAATATTGTTCGATGCTTCGCAACACCATGATTATACTTATCGTATCAAATAATTTAAAAACCAAAGCCTAGAACTTACAACCCTTCATTTTAAACTATTCCCTTATCGGGATAACTTTTTTAAGGATCAAACTACTTCAACCTTATTTATCAATCCAAATCTATCGTATCTATCATTCAAACCTATCGTATCTATTGTTCAAAGTATTGCATCTATTATTCAAAGTATTGCATCTATTGTTCAAAGTATTGGTAAATGTATTGTTACAATCAAACATACGGAGTTACTCCGAATGCAATAATTCAAATGCAAGCATTATTGGTATTGTTATGGGCTCGACAGTTATGAGCAGAAGTGATGGCCAAAAGGTGAGTGCCAAACGAAATCACTAATACTGGATGCCAAACTAGGCAATTCATACCGACTTTAATCGGAGGTTGGTTAAGTTAGGACAATTGTTGGGAAATGACCACAAATCTTTTCCCATGTATTGTTATTAGTCGTCTAGGGGTAGCTCCCGGAAGTGACATGGAGTTACGGATGGTGCATGTGTATATGCTTAAGGTGTTGTTGATCTCGCCCCAACACCGTTTATCAGCCATCGTTTTTAGGAGTTAATGATGGAGAAACCTAGCTTGCGGGCATTATCGTTTACAAATATTGGTTCATATCTTTCAAAGTTATCCATACCCTTACCCTGTTTATGAAATCATATGAACCACTCATATGATTGTATGTCCGTCTGACATCATTGTTTTCAAACTAAACATTTTCAGAAAAAATTTATCTTCCAGACTTTACTTTTAAAGTAAACTCTTTAATTCAAATATTACTTAACCTCTTAGTTTTCAAGCACTTTTCTTAAAGCTATCTCTCATTCAGTTACTTTGCCTAATACCTCTCCCATTTTTCTGGCCTCATAGTTTTATGTCTTGCAGCCGCATTCTAGAGGTCTTGAAACTCTAGAATGTCTACTTTGTTCAAATCAGGGCTTTACGTTATTAATCTATCTTGTGTCCTTCATATGATTATGGCTGCATATATTCCTAGATTTATTGGTCTTTGTATTATTGATACAATTGCTACTCATATACTGCTCCCTTGTTATAGGCCATGATTATGATATAGTTAATAGTCTCTTCTGCTTTAACTGTGCCTTATTGTTCATTCTATGTGCTCATTATTTGCCACCACGAACTGTGCCTTATTGTTCATTCTATGTGCTCATTATTTGCCACCACCACGCATGTTCCCAAAAGTTCTAAATTTTACTGATTTTTGTTACATATCCACATTGTTAAGCATCGTTATTGTCAACCGTTCGCCGGTGTATTTGTTGGATGATGACTTACACCATCATTTGGTGAGTGCAACGGTGCGGCGCTACAAATATAATCCGCGACATTGCTCTGAGTTTGGTTTTTTTATTTTCTTTGAGTCTTTGCAGACTAATGAGAGTTTCGGTCTTTGAGGGTTAGTGTGTTCTCTAAGAGTTCTTATCGTTGCAGGACACTAACTTTGTCCTGTGATATTTAGTCTGTGATGTTTATTTTTTATTCACGTTGCTAATTAGGTGGCTCATTTTTATTCGGCATTGCTAATAGTCTGTGATAAAAGGACTTCAAGTAAATAGGGTTGGTCAAATTAGTTAATGGGTTTACTTTTCAGGATAAGGTCCCAGGTTCGAATCTCACCTAGGTGTGTGTCAGTTGGGGGGAGGGGGGGGGGGGGGGGGGGGGGAACAGGACTACAAAATTATTTTTTCAATGGTTATATTGTTGCTTTCATTTTATACTGATCTTGTTCGGGAATAAACATTTTATATTAAAAATATAAAATATTAAAATATATTAAAATTAAAATATATTAAAATTAAACATTTTATATTAATAATTATTAAATGGATCTGATGTTTAATAAAATAATAGTATAGATAAAAATAAATTAAAAATATGAAAAAAAATTAGAATCCTATCTGTTAAAATAATAATAATAAATTAAAAATATGAAGAAAAAAGATAAAAAAATATGAAAAGGTTTGAGAGATAAAATTGGAGTTAATAAATAATACGTAAATAAATTTTTTAAAAAAAAAAGAAAGAGGAAATAGGAGTTAAGAAATAATATGTAAATAAATTAAAAGGAAATAAAAGATTTTCGAAGTCAGTGATTTAAAAAGAAAAGAGTCCAAGAGAGAAAAAATCAGGGGCAAAAAAGGAAAGAGTTCAAAACACCAAAATGATTTCTATTTATGACGCTTAATATAATAGTATAGGTAATAATGCCTTTCATTGTTCGATCTTCTAACAAATGAAAACCTAAGGTTGAGTTATCTCTCTCAAAGGCTAAAACCTTAATCTACGTGATTTAAACTCAAGATAAAGTAGTCAATTGAAGTTTCGATCCGGCGGTGGAGAATACTATCATTGCTCCACCGTCGGATTGACTCAATTCTATTCTGCCGTCAACTTCTCAGATTTGCTTCGTCGAAATCAGCCCAAATCTGATGTCACTCTCTCGGATCTACCGCCATCTTCTCAGTTTCGTTGCCAGTCTTCCATCTTCTCACTCTCTCAAAGAAATAAATTTGAGCAACTAATCACATTATAATAAGTATAATACTAATATTTTTTTCGGATAATTAATCAAAGATCCCCACTATACTTCAATACTTTTCCTAAACCCCCATTTAAGTTTTTCTATATTTTCAGGACCAATTATTCATGAAATTTTTTCTAAACCCCCTATTTCGTGTAAAAATACTAAAATACCCTTAATAAAACATGAGAAATTACCCCAATGCCCTTATTTCTTCTTCCCCATTTTTTTCTTTTTTTTTTTTTCTTCTTCCTGCGTCTACAGGAAAACGTAGGTTTTCTCAGAGTAGCTCCGGCGCCGTCTCTGGCCACCGTCTCCGACCACTTTGCGGAGACGGCGCCTACGTGTTTCAACTCGACTCGATGACGCGACTTCATTCGTGGCAGTCCCGTCTCACGAAAATGGCCGGAGAAGGCGCCGGAGCTCCCCTGAAAATATGGGTTTTTTCAAGACAAAACGAGTTTTCCGTCGGCAACATTCCGATGATTTTTTTGGACGATTTTTGTATGGATCTTGAAGATCTCGACACGGAGAATCTCTTGCAATTTACGGAATCAATTTTCATTAATCGCTTTCGGAGTTATTGACATTTCTTTTTTTGAAAATTTTTAGATCTAAAATTTTAGATTTGAAATTTGGGACAAATGGATTCGAATTTTGAAAAACTAACCGAAAATATGGAACAAGGACGAGGAGTACGTTCCTAGTGAATTTTTTGGGAATTTTTGGACCACCTCCGGCGGTGGTGGCGGCGGCGCTCCGCCAGCTTCAAGGATGAAGGTGATGATGAAGAATATGAGGTGTGGAGGAAGTAAAATTGGTGTGGAAAAAGTAAAAAAATGAGAACAAAATAGACATTTTAAGTGATTAGGAGGTTTAGAAAAAATGTATTGTGCGATGAGAATGTTAAATGTATAAAATTTGAATTGGGGGGTTTTGGATAAAAATTAGGAACATTTGGTCCTGTTCAAAAATTAGCCCTTTTTTTTTTAACACAATGTACTAGCTTAAATTAACAAAGCAAATGCTCCTAACCGTCTGAAATGAAATGATTTGCACAGTTTATATTGATTCATCGGGCAAAAAATACATTGTCTGTTACTATCAAAAAGAACTTTTTTTAGTGATTTACCAAAAGGCTCGGATTGAAAATTGATAAGTTACTGATAACTTTTACTATTTAAAATAGTTAAAACGCGCTAAACCATCCAAGAGGACCAAGACCACAGCCCGCCTCAGTTTGTTCTTTTCTTTCTGAATACGCGTCCGTTTTATTTTGGAAGCCACAATTTGAACTTAAGCAAAATCGCCTATGATAAGAACACTTAAAAAGTAAATTATACTTGCACAGTGTAAGAGCCATAAGGCCCATAACTTGTAACATTGGTACGCAATACATATCAGCCATTCTATCAAAGTTTCCCTGCTAACAAGACACCTACTCATGATTTCACATAGCAGTATCATGGATCTGGGTGAAAATTCCATCAAAACTGCAAATTACAATTAATATCACTAAAATCTTCAAAATTGCAAATCAACAATTAGCGATCACTTCAAGTGATGGTCCAATCAAGAGGTACCGGGGCTGGTACCTGGGCTGGAACTGTCGGTATGTCATCATCTATAATTCATATATAATTTCAGAGCCCTTGGCTTCCTCAGCAGCACCTGGAATAGGAAGGGGTTTATCCTCAGCCTTGGGAGTATCCTCTGTTGAGACGAGCGTTGAAACCCTTTCTAACAATTCCTGACAATCAAGAGCTGTCACCATTATGGATACATTGGTTCTCCCTCTCCAACACCCGATTGCAATAGGCGTAACGTCATCTTCCAATGAATCTGATGAGGGACACCTTTCTGCAGAAAGAAGAAAGACAAAATTATAGAATATTAGACGAAAGTGCAAAAAAGAAGCTGGAATAAGCTAGATGCACTTTCGTGGTGACGTGCTTTTTTACACTTCTCGTTTTTTTTCCCCCATTATTTCGAGTGCTTTCAGCTTTCTTCTTCAACAATGACCTTTTAATAACCTCTTACAACTTAAACAAATTCTTTAGCTTTTACTTCTCCAGCAGCAAAAGATGTTTTTAATATAAGAGAAAAACAATGCTTAATAACAAAAAAAAAACATTTCGAATACAAGACGTTATACAGACCTCTGCTCAGAACCACCACACAGCAACCTAGCATTAGCTTTGAAGCCTTCTCTCCAAACTCAGGGTTAACAAAATCCTGAAACTTAATGCATTTATACTGCAGAAGATGCTTAAAATCTATTGCAGATGCATATAGGATTTGCTTAGTCATATATGGAAAAATCAATGGCAATCCTTCAGATGATATTCGGAATACACAGGGTGCGGTCGTTCCCTCTCTTGAGCTCTGCCTTTCCTGAAATCAGATGAGAAACATAAAATTATATTACAAGGAAAAAACAATATATGAAGGAAAATAATATGTAAACAAGCATATTTTAGATAATATCCTTCAGGTATTATATTTTTATTTAATTTATGAACAATTCAGTAAAGGCGTTGTCTATGTAAAATACACTAGTGTGCCGAAAGATCCCATATATAGAAAGAAAAAGGGCAAAGGCGTTAAAACATATAAATAACCAAAAATACATTTTTAAAACCCACCCCCAAACAAATAAATGAATTAAAAAAAATACTTACAAACATCTTTAGCCCCACTGAAGCTATCTTAAGCTGCTGACCAGCCAAAAAGTTCAATTCAAGAGCTTCCTTCACCGAATTTGACACGTAGTAAATTCTCTTTACATGGTTCATGTCATTGTTTCGGGTAATAAGATGACCTTTGAACGGAAAAGAATCCTTTATTCCATAAAACTCCATTATCTTGCTCACAACAGCTTCATCCTTGTAAAAGATAACAGGGTCCACTCCTCTCCATCTCCCCTGAATTTGCAGTTTCCTTTTTCCGGGAACAATTTTGGAATCATTTTTCACTTCAAGTGAAGGTTCAGTTTTCCCCTTTTGATTTTCTTCGTCAGCCTTATTCTGGTCAGTGTCCAGAGGAGCTTCTTCAGCCATTTCAGCATCAAGTAAATTGGCATCAGGAGTTGCTGCTTCAGAAATTTGAACATCTCCTTCACCAGCTAAATCAATATCATCTCTATTTGAAGCTTCTTCAACACCATTAATCTGTTTTTCAGGTTGACTGCCACTAGAATTTGTTTTCTCAGGATTAGTTGTACATTTCTTCACAGTTGCAGAGGCTGACAAACATGCATATTCTCAGGTTAGTCGCAATCACAGTCAAGTAAGATAGGAACAGTAGAGAATAGAAGGGACAAAATAAATCAGAAATCATAGTGTGCTCACAAATACACACACAAAGAGATCACTAGATCAACTTGGGATGAGATAATGCTTGAACTCCAACAGTATGCTTGGTTCTATGAATTTTTTACTTTTTTCTACAACTCGATGTTTTTTCCAATCCATCACTTAATTTCAGTCCAATTATCCAGTTTTCACCATGTCTCCTCAATATTGGAGAATTAATTTTCCTTTAAATTTTCTTTACCACCAAACAAGTTGAGCATTTTGGTTTTAATTTACTTTTCTTTCTTTTCCGTGGTATTCTCTTTCCTTGGCCAAATTCGGGAACCAAACATAGTATAGAGGATTGCCAGTCATCTAGCTTGAAGAAATGAAAAAATGTTCTCATAAATTTGAGGTCACTGAACAAAATGATGATGCAACTTACCGGGCAGAGGGGAAAGCTTGTGAAAAACAGCAACGAAAAAGGCTCCAGAATTTTGATCATGAGGCACTATCCTCATACAACGTTCTAAAGGTAGATCAGAAACTTCTGCCTCCAAATGCTTCACCAGAATTGCTGAATCATCCATAGAATGGGGCCCGTTTTCAAATTCTACATCATTATTCTCACTAGATTTTACTGTTTCTGCATCACAAACAAGCTCGGATGTTTCCTCAAATGATTTCCCAGACGGAAACATGCCTGGAGTTAGCACATTTCTACGGTTTTTAGGAACATCTTTGTAAGATGCAAACCACAGTCCTTTATCACGAACCTGAGAATCAAATGGAAATATAAAATCAAAGAAAATAAAAATAACCACAAACCACAGCCCTTTATCACGAATATAAGAATCAAATGGAAACATAAAATTAAATAAAACAAAAGAGAAAACACACGAAAGTTTTCGCTGCTGTAAAAGGGTGTTTGGATGAGGTTATAAGCTCACAAATAGGCTCCTCCAAAGTGTGCAATTTTCCACTACAGGAGCTTAGGCTCCAAAGGAAGTTTGGAAATTATAAACTCAGCTCACAAAGAAAGGTAAATCTCCAGCCAACCCTTTTCTAAGGCAACTTATTCGCTGTCCAATTTCAAAGACAAGTATGATATATGACATGAATATCGTTAAGTAGTTTACTAAAAGGAACTTTTACGCTCTCACTTAACCAAAAATGATTACAACTTACAAACTACCAGTAACCAAACCATCTTATAAGCTACTAGAACGCATTTTACCCACAACACTTTAACCATCACTTTTTAAAACAGGTGTAAGAGCTATAAGATCCAAAAACATCTCTTTCGCTTCAGGAACTTATAAGCCATTCAAAACAAACTTATACAAACACCCTCTAAATCACCAATCAAAAAATCACTTCCAATGCAAACACAACACTGAAACAAGGGAATCGACGGCAAGATTAGTAAGAAATACTAACCTTCCATTTCTTCAGACCTGGTCTGCGAGCAAGCTGGGGAAGCTCAGTGGAGACATCCAAGAGCTCAATTGATCCTCCACACCTCCTCAAAATCTGAGAATTAGGCATTTATTAGGTCCACGAGCATATAAAATCACTTGAGAGTTAAGACATTTAACATGTTCATTCTCCAGCCAAAAAATTATAATGAGAAGTTTCTCTTATAATCAGCAGTAGTGCCCATCTGAATTCAGAGTTCTTCCTGACAATTTACAACCTACCTCAGTAACCACAGCCTCATTCTCCACTGGATTCATTGAGCAAGTGGAATATACTATCCGTCCACCGACTTTAAGCAATGCTATTCCTGAAAGGACAAATTGAAGGGGCCGGGGGGTGTTTTGGTGGGGGGTGGGTGGGGGGGGGGGGGGGTTAAAGAAAAGGGCTATCAGATGTAACAAAAGTAGAGATGAAATAAAGAACGTATATCCTGTTCCGTTGTAACAAACAAAAATATGTACACTAATAATATACATATATATATGTATGTGTGTGTGTGTGTGTGTTGCAGGGTTCTTAAGGCTTGACACATTCATGGATTTTAAATGAGGATCAGTGTTGAAGGTCATAGTTAAGAATTCTTGGCGGCAAATCATGAAGGATAAAAAGGGTTTGCCGAGTTGTTAAATACATTCCTAGTGGTTACTGAATTTCTTATTAGACGATAAAAAACATACAAAGCACCAAATCTTTCAGGATTGGCAATTGAGGATAATTTAGCAAGCAACTGCCATATATCAAGTTAAATCTCAGAAGAGATAGGAAACTTAACTAGCGAGAAAAGGGTACCTATTATCTATATGAGTGTTACACCCTTAAAGTAACTGCTTCAGGTCTGCATGTATTTTGGTCTCTTAATTTGGATTTAACAAAATAATAAATTTTAATAATTTTATTCTCTCATCAAATCATGTTGTTTTATTTTATATCTTCTCCCATATTTTCCAGTTTCCCCCGTTCTATCCTTTCCCACATTTTTTCCTTCTTTCTTCTCTCTTAATTGAACGTAATTCAAAATGAAAAAGGGACAAAAGGGTACCTCTCATTGCTATCTGAACTTGGAGGCCATGGAGACCATTACCATTTCCTGCATTCCTGAAGTGAAGAAGACCAAGAGAGGGGAAGTTGGATAATTATGTAATTCTAGAAAAGTTGGAAAAAATAGACTTACTAACAGGGTTGCAAAGCAGCAGTTAAATAGTAAATACCACTTCCTCCAGATATCAGGGGCCTTTCGTAAAGTTCCATCCCCACTGCAAGGGACATCGCATAAGACTCGATCGAATTGAAGCTGATGAATACTGGGTAATTTAGTATTTCCATTCTCGTGATTCCTATGTAAATGGCAGCTTGGAAAGTGTTGTGCTTCATGATTTGTGACTATCAAGTTGGCCGTACACATTCTTTTTGTTTGGTGAATAAGAAGATTACATCTTTGGACATCCAGATCATTTGCTATCACCTATATATGAAGGTTTGCATGTTAAATGACAATGGAGATTTCTATGAAAATATATGAAAAACCAAAGCTAAGCACGAGCTGCTTCTTAAGACATTTAGTGAAAAGAAATGGATGATATAGAAAAGGAATAAAGGGAGGATTGGAATAGTACCATTCCAGTGGGCAAAGTTCCTGGTTTGATCAACTTGTATATCATCTCAAGTAACTGAAACGTTTTTGAGCCTGGTGCTGCACACACTGCATCATATATAGGAATTTACAATGTTTTGATATCAGAGATTCAGCACGGATATATAATGTATTTTCAGACAAGTAAAAGGGTGGTAGATTAGTAGAATCATTTTTAAAAGAAAATTAGGAAAGAAGAAAAACGAAGATTCATAAGATTTAGCTTACTGTCAAGGACAAAATGCTCTGGGCGTACATCAAGGAATAGTGGAGGAACCTGAAAACCAAATGTAAATATAATAAACATAAACAGGACAAAAGAGTGATCCAGACAATGACATATGACAACTTTAACTGCTAATGCAACTGAATAGCAGTGCAAAAAGTGAACTGCAAAATTGGCTCACCATGCTAACAGCTTCCTGTCTTGTAATGTTTCCAATCTCATTTTCAAGCTTCAGGAATGAATGAAACCTGAAAAAGGTTATGACAACTGTTTTAAGGTCATAGGGAAAGACACATGATAACCCTAACACAGAATCAAATTCAAAGGCATGGCAGGCTCTCAATTTCCCAAAAAAAAGAAAGGCATTGTACATAATTTTTCTCTAGAAAGTGAATCGAGTTGAATTTACCTATCAAGTTTATTATCCTACATAGTAAATAACTTTATAGACCAACTAAAAGTTATATTGCTTTTTGTCTGGGACGAACTCAAGTGAACAGACAACTCAGTAGACACCCTTATTCTTTAATAGATAAAGACCTATTACCATGTAAGAATATTCAGTATGCCTTATCCTTGCCATGAATGATCCCCTACCTGATTTCCAATTTCCCTGGTGGGTTTCTTTTCATTCGTTCAACATCTATAACAAAATTCTTCTTGAATTATTCACATTCAAATAGCCATTTTTTTCCTCATTTATTTCTTAGTGGCTTAACAGTTTTCCGTTTTGTCCGCTTGGTGAATTTAAAGAAAGAACAAAATTTTCTACCTCACAGCAAAACAAAATAACTTTATACTGATCCCTCTTCATTGACAGACAAGAATAGAAGTATGTGGTGAATAAATTACTCACCGCTCAAGTATTTGAGTCTTCCTTAACTGATTTCGAGAAAAATTGGACTGCCAAGCAAGATTATCAGGATACCATGGTAATGGTTTTATTGCCTTCACTTCAACTCCGTCAGCATCCTGCAACAATTAAAGGCACAAGAAAAACCATTGAACACAGAAACTATGTTACATAATTTCAACCCATTCATAGCCAGAAAAAGTGCAAGCATTAGAAGCGAATCTACCTCAGCCTGAAGAGTTTTCATAAAGTCATTTTCCAACTGCAACCGAATATCATTGTAAAACTGACTACTGCAGAATTGGATAAAGAGACAACATGTTACCTCAAAACCAAGAGAATATTACTTGAAAAGTATTTAAAATTGAATAAACATGAGGTGGAGGAAAGACTTATGATGATATGTGAAGTATAAACAAAACTATCAAACTAAGAAGTTAGTCCTGTAAATATTTTCACATAACAGTTGCATAAAAATGTAATGCACACAAAGGAGCTAAACCTGTTGCATGATCCATTTATTCCATCACTTGGCTTAATATGTGGATAAGTTCTCCAAAACTCTTGGTTTTCTTCTAGGGATTGTACATTTTTCAGCAACATAAAACAAGTGGAAAGATGATACAAGCGACTAGTCTAGGTTTGAAGTACACAGTTGTGTTCTTCAGAATAGACACACAGCTAAGCTTTTTATACCCTAATCACATGTAACAAGTGATGCACCAAATGAAAAAACTTCATGAAAAATATGATTTTTATATAATCTAATCAATATCCAATGGTTTCTTGATTTTCTATCGTTTTAGGAATTTAACCCCACATGACATTTCTTAGATTAACCAATCATGCTTCAGTTATGTGCTTCTCATCTTGCTAAGCCAAAGTGTACATAAATCAAATATGCTGAAAGCATTACAATCAATCAAATTTTGTTCAAAGCATAGACAACTCAAAATAGCATGGACCAAATTAATAACAAGGAAAACAAAAAGAAAGTAAGGTTATGTATGAACCTGGAGTTGATTCTGAAAGCAGCGGGCAGCGGTTTCCTCAAATACTCCATAAAAGCATCCCATTCTTCAGGTGACACAATTTCTTGCTCCTACAAACACCCAAACAGAATTCAAACTTTCAAAACAAACCCAATACAGTAGTCGAATCACAAAACGTGCTGGACTTTTCGCAGGAAACAACTTGCTCCTGCCCAGCAGTAAATTGCGAACACAATTAGAAACAAATAGAAATCCGGTGTTCCACATATATAGTAGCTTACTTTGTAGTAGTCATCAAAAGCCGGGTTCTGGGTAGCAAAAGGCTCCCAATTCGGATCTCTGCTGTTATTGGCACCATCAGGTGCAAGGTTATTAGAATCATCGGATTTGGGGCGTTTCCAGACGTTTTCCCTGTGTTGGCGGAAGTGTTTCCTCTGAGTACGAGACCTTCCTCGTCCTCCCATTTCTGTTTTCACTTCTTTTTGCTGCAGCAACTGCTGCTTTGAAGGTGAATTGGAGAGGAACGGAGGTTTCGGGGCGTGGAGAGGAAAAAAGAGGCGGGTTTAAGGTTTTTAATACAGTGCGGTATCGTATTCGTAAGCCCAAATTGGTAGCGGCACTAGATATATGGAACTTGCTTTATTGGACTAATGGGGTTCGGGGAGTTGGGCTTTGAGCTTAGTCTAAACTCTAATATATAGGAAGGCTATGTTTAATTAAAATTGAGTCAATTTTGAGTTAATATATTTCTTTTTTCTCTTTTCTTATTTTTTAAAAATTATTCTATTAGTCAATCATCTGGAGGATTATATTAAATCAGAGAGCTAAGTAGAAACCGCTTTAGTCTCTTGAACTCTCCTTTTCTTTTCTTTTTTTTATTTATTTTCCAATCATTCTCACAACATTACTTTTTATTTATTATTAATTCTTTTTTTTTTTCTCTCACCTCATTCCAACTTTTCTTTTAAAATTTTCTTTTCCTTTTTCTTATGTTTTTTAATTTCTACTTTAATTATTATTTTTTACTAATTAGATATTATCATATTTTATTTATTCATTTATTTATTATAAATATATAATTATGTTAAAAATAATTATAAAATAAATATTAAAATGAAAATTTTAATTTAATAGATATTTTTGAATAATAATAATTTTTTTATTTGTACACATATAGAACATGCAGAGTCACTAGTTTATTAATAAGTTTGAAAAACTTTTTTAAAAATCAATTACCAAAATTTTCTTAATTAATTGAATAATACCATAATTTTAGTAAATATCTCTAATTACTCAAATCATTTTGTCCATATTATTATGCCATAAATTTAGTTTCCTTATTTGTTATTTAAAGATTTATTAATATTGATCATTCAGTTTTAGGGGGGGACGAGGCAAAATTTCTCAGCGCACTAAACAAATGTGACATCACTTCTTAATGGAAAAAATATTAATATGAACTCCCCACTTCAAATTTGTGGTGGAAAAACACAAAGTAAAAGTAACGAAAATTTAAAAATTTTCTAAAAGGGATCGTTTGCTTACAATGTTCGTTTTATA
This sequence comes from Lantana camara, assembly GCA_037501455.1. Taxonomy (NCBI): domain Eukaryota; kingdom Viridiplantae; phylum Streptophyta; class Magnoliopsida; order Lamiales; family Verbenaceae; genus Lantana; species Lantana camara. The sequence goes on from CM074858.1 coordinate 60,761,739, forward strand.
ACTTTTAGAAGGATTCAAGAAACTTGCGTAAATTGAGCGTTTCTTGTGAAGTTTGATTTCCCCTATCAAACACCCTGCAAGTGGATTATCCCTCGAATGGTTCTCCTTGAGAGTCCAAAGTAGGAATTCTCTAAAGCGTACCCACACCAGTCCTAGATCACAATCAAGCTATTGAGAATGTTAGTTCTTTGAATTATGTTTTGGTTAGGGTTTTCGATGTGAAATCTTTTCTTTTATTTTATCAAAATAATTAACGCTTGAAAAATGTTGGTTTAAACCCTAGAGGAAGCTCGACCCCTTATATTTATAGCATGGCGTTCGAACCCCTTAAGACTTCCCTAAGTTTAGTGGGTTTTGATTTCTTGCTCAATAATTCACTAATTAAACTATATCTTATATTTAAAATAAGATACTATCTTATGTAGTGACCGGACAGCGTGACGCCACATTCCCCGCACTGAGACCGGACCCGTATACAAAATGGGAAGTTCGTATAAGTGCCCAATCAAAGCGAACGGGAGACACGACTCTACATCTTGGCTAGGCAGGACTAACCCTATACCAATCAAGCAATTAAATAATATGATAAAGGTTGCGGAAGCATAAAACAAGAATCATAAGATCATAATATGAGCTCACAAGCTCCAGTCAAACAAAAGGGCTACAAGTCGTAACATATACAATACCTGAAGCTCCCGAGCGCGTGGCGCCACATCTCCCGCACTAAGACCCGACCCGCATATGAAATGGGTGATCCTTACATGTACCAAATCAGAACGAACGAGGACACAACTCACTCACTATGCTAGGCGGGAGCTAACTTTCGAAACCAAATATGCAATAGAGTAACCAATATCAGGAAAAGAAAATACGAGCGAAAGCATTATCATAACATGTTGGCAAACAATAGAGTAAACGCAGCGGAAGTTTAAAAATTTTTCAAAAGGGATCTAAAAGACTTGCAATGTTCGTATCATAACGTTGGGACTCAAGAAACTCACACGAATTGAAACTTTCTTGAAACGTATTGAGCCGCCCTCAAACGTTCTTCATGTGGCATGAAAATCCCTGTTTCTTAATTCTTTCTTCGAGATTCCAAAGTAGAAATCCTCTAAAGTAATAATCCACACCAACCTAGATTCAAATCATGTTAGTGAGTATGCTAGTACTATAACATGCGTATTAAAGAAATAAGAAACGAGAAATAGAGAGCAAGAGAATTATCCCCAAAATTCCATGAAGGTTGGACATGATTCTCCAAATCACGTGTCCCTAAAAATTCGAACCCCTTGCCCTATTTATAGGTAGGGTTCGAACCCCACTAAGTCATGTAGGAATCGATTTCCTACTTTGACTTGTCTCCTATTCTTTCTTTCTCTCCAAGTAAATAATATCTTATCTAAAATAAGATATCTATTCTTCTAGAAAAAGAGCTCCTAACTAATTAGGAATATTTAATTATTCTAGCAATAATTAAATATCTTATCCTAATATTTATTCTAATCATATTAGAATTAATACTTTAGAATAATAGAATATAAGATATTTATTCATTTATTTATTCTAATCAAATTAGAACAAGTAAATAATTAAATACTTAGAACTAATTCTCCAATTAATTCTTTCAAGGACTTTAGAATTTGTAACGCCCCGACTTTTCGGACGTAAAGGTATGACGTATGTGTTTACCAAATTGCGCGAATTAATTGTTTTTACGTGTTTTATATTTAATTTTATTATAAATTGTTATTATATTATTTTATTATATTTTATTTTAATTTATTATTAATTCTATATATATATATATCGTAATATAATATATATATATATATATCTATATTTCTTTATTATGTTATTAATTTAATGATTATGCTAATTATATGTTATGTTAATTAATCATATTTTAATTAATTACGTGACTTAACATGATTTATTTATTATTAGAATTTGATTAATTATTTCATTTTTGCATGGGAATTTTATAAATTATGCATGAATTGCATGGGTTGATCATATCATTAGTTTTGTGCATCGTTCCTATATGATATGATATCGAATTGCCACGAATTTGTTGTATGTCGTAAATATATGTGTTATGAACATGATTTTATGCTCGGTTTATGTTTTCGTATTTATTTGGTAGGTTAACGAATTTAATTTGTTTCGAGGAACCAAATCGGGGGCTAACGAGCACTTAGCGTACCCTTGGTTCCGAATTTAATATCTTGAGCTCGGGAACTCGGATTCGAGTTCCGTCAACTCCACTGAACTCGTAACGAAAATTCGAGTTTAGTAAACTTAGCCTTACATTTTTCCTAAGTCGTTTGAACCTCCGAAATTCAACCAAAAAACGAATTGGCGACCAAATTGACCTTGTTGTACAAAATCAGCCATATCTCATCCAAACCATAACCAAATTAACCATGGTTTGATTCTTTAGAACCCTAACCCAACCACCTATCATGACATATCAAGCCCTAACCGAGATTACCTTCACACAATCCCCAAACATCAGCCAAAGCTACTGCTCTTCATTCCAGTCCCGTAACCCTTCATCCCTTGGAGATTTTGGAGCTCAAATCTCATCCAAACCTCATCTAATCGTCAAGGTAAGTTTAGGTTTGTATTATATGTTTAATTCTGATCATTTCCACCATTTCATTCATGAATTTGAGCATGGTTTCATCGTTTCTGGGCTTTTTTTTCCGAAAATAAGAGATTTTGGGCAATTTCTTGATCTCCTTCGATTCTCAATGATTTTGATTGATTCCAAGCTTGATATTGATTGTTTTGACATCCTCATATCATTTATGGTCATTGATTTCGTGGTTGTTGAGATATTTATGAGATATCATTTATGACATCTTTGAGAAAATTTCGCATGAAGGTCACGTAAGGTTGCTGTCTTGTTTGAGCTTGTTTGGGACTGATTTACTTGTTGAATTCATGATGTTTTGCTGCACATTTGATGGACTTATGGACCTGAACTGAGTCGGATTTATTGAGTATAGGCATACCCTGTTTTTCTTCAAGCTTGGCCCTGTTTCTTTTCACGCAAAGTTGCTGTCAAAACTGCTGTAATTTCCTTCTTTCTTTTGCTGTCAGTTCGTGGCTTTGTGGTGTGTGTTGTGACTGAGTTTTGCTGCCATTTATGCCTTGCCTTGTTGCCTTTCTTACCTGTTTTTCTCGCATATAAGGGCTACTCTGTTTCTGCGTTTTTGCTGTAAAAAACAGGGGGTTTCTGGTTCGTGGCACGGGGGTGCCATTTCTGGCCGTTCCAGCGAGGAACGGGGGTGCAGTCTCGGCCTGGATTTGCTGTACCGAGACACGGGGGTGTCTCGGTCCAGGCTTAGGAGGTGACACGGAGGTGTCACCCCGTTTTTCTAGATTTCTTTTGCTGCGTCTTCCTTGTACTGTGGCTGCTGTGGTTATGTTTGGGTTGCTGCTGTGTAGATGTTGTGCAGAATGTGTGTTAGTGTGCATGCATGGGAGTGGGGTTGTGTGTGCATGGTTTTGTGGTTATATTTGCATGTATATGTATATAATATATAGTATATATAATATGCATGTAATATATATATATGCATGCATGGGTGTGTTGTGTGTGTACGTGATTATATATATATATATTATGTATATATATGTTATTATATTATATATTATATATGTTTATTATATATTATATATATTTATCATATATATTTTAAATATTATTTGATTTAATTTAATTATTGAAATTAATTGATTTCTATTTCGCGTATTTAATTTACCGATTATTGATTGAACGTTTTATTTATTTTACTCCTAAATGTGAATTTGAATATTATATGTTATGCTTATTAAATGGATTTTAGATTAATTGATATGCATTATGAATTATGAACGTTATGAATTTATGAAATTTATATGAATTTATGAATATTATGAATGATATGAATTTATGAAATTATGAATTTATGAACTTATGCAATTGAATGAAATATATGAACGAATGAATGATTATATGATTTAAATCTCTTAATAGTGCACATGAACATCTTATTGATATAATATGATCATTTATGCATTCATGTCATATTCACTTCATTGCCGAGCGTCATATGTGGTCATTGAGTCTCATACCTTTTCTTTTGCACAGATTCGGGTTTGGTCGGAGACGAGGGCGAGCCTTGAGACGCTTGTACCTTTCTTTTGCTTTGGTAAAGGTGGGTTTTTCTTCTACTAGATAAAACAACCATATAAATTCCTTATGTGCAAAGTTTTAAGCCAAAATCGTATATTTATATATATCGAGTCATTTCGGGTAAATAATTTCAAACGTATGACCCTTTCTTTTTATTTATGAACCCTACCTTATGTTTGGCGAGATATTTATGATTTATGATTGCACGGGCCCCGGGACTTAGTATATGTGGCTAACCGAGGAAGCAAGGGCTGACGGGGATCCCATATACTAGTTCCAACCAAACTACGGTGATACCGGCCCTCGCTAGGAGTTTTAGCGAGGAATGGGAGCTGAGTGCCCTTGGGGGATTCATGTACCCCCATTGGCCTATGTATGAACCGGTGGCCGGGTCTTGCAAGCCCGTCCACCACCCAGAGGAAGAAGGAGTATATGAATGATTATGATCATGTATTTATGAGCACAAAAGATTTATGTATGATAATGAATTATTGAATAATTAATTATGATTACACGAGGAGTAGGTTGGAGATTGTGCATGCCCACTCGTCGGGCCATAAACCCTTATGAACAATTATGAATGAATATGAACGTCGTAATCCCGTTGATGTTTTCTTTTGTTTTAACCACTTGGGAAAGTCTTATCAAACTTCACACGGGATTAGGGCTTGCATGTATGTGTTTAATTTATGCGTTATTATATATTTTATGCCCCGTTTTCATACCCACCAGTCTCTTTTAGACTGAACCCGGTTGTTTTCAGTTGTTTTGTATAGGTATAGGAGTGCTAGGCGGGAATACAAGTCGTCTAGGTCTTGCATTTATGTTTAGCACTTCTTTTCAGTCTCATATGTTCATACTCTCGTTACTTTTGTATTTGACCTTAGTATTTCTTGGAGCGTTATGATTTTGTAGGCCATGAGCGCCGTTGAATATTGGAATGCTTTTGTATATCTATTTTTGGAGCTTGGTGGCTCACTGTGTATATGCTATGTTATTCTTGCTTCCGCGTATTATTTTAACTCTGATTTTATGATTCTTGAGTTGATTGGTTTAAGGGTTAGTCCCGCCTAGCATAGCGTGTGTGTTATGTCCTCGTTCGCCGTGGATTTGGCACGTGTATGGACTTCCATTTCATATACGGGTCGGGTCCCGGTGCGGGGGATGTGGTACCTCACGCTCGGGTGCTACAGAATTAATTCACCAATTAATTCTAACGGGGCTAAAATTAATTCTCCAACTAATTTTGTTTGGCTATAGAATTAATTCCCAATTAATTATACTTAGGGATTTATAATTAATTCTCCAATTAATTATATCTTGGCTTTATAATTAATTCTCCAATTAATTATATTTGGACTTAATAATTAATTCTCCAATTAATTAACACATGATCCAATTCGATAATTGGAGCCACGTGTCCAAACAATGCTCTCGATCCACACGTGTACTTTACACTGTGGCCTCGTTTCGATCAACTATTTGATCTTTCCTTAATACCCTTTGAACCCGGTATTTGTGTGTGACCCTCTAGGTCCAATTTCAGTTAGCAGTGAGCCTAATTAATTAATACACTTATTAATTAATTACCTCACAGATCACACGACCATAGTCTAGCAACAGGTGTGTGACCCCTACCCGAAATGTGAATGTATATTCGAAAGAACCTTTCAGTCAATGACATCATGTGGGATACGATCCTCCTACCATCCTATCTCTCGATTAAGATCTAGGGCATTGGAATATTGGGAGCCCTACTAACCTTAATCTTAAAACAAAGTTCACTTCATATTCTATTTGATCTCAATCCAAGAAAACCCCATTTTCTTGATGTCTTGATCTAACCATCTTGCGCAAGGATTTTTAGGATGGAATCATGAATGAATTGTGTAATAAGAGATCATCTTGCCTACAGCAAGTGTAGGTCCTTTACTGATTCCACCAATTCTCATATGCCAATTGTGTAACCCCAACGTAGGCCATGGTTCAGGTATCTATATGGCGACACCCTTTTGAGCCTATATCAAATATTACAGAGTTAGCTCATATGAGACAATGTGGAATCTCAAGTCTAAGGATTAATTCCTCACGTCATTGACATGTGAGATATTTCCTAATCTGGAAGTTTCAGGAAACTTCCTTTGTAACACCCCAAACGGAGAAGTGCCACATCCCCCACACTATGACCTAGACCCGGACAGGAAATGGAAGTCCATGCCCGAATCCGAATCAGAGCGAACGGGAGACCAACTCACACACTAGGCTAGGCGGATCTAACTTGACCAAACCTCAGAGTGCGGAAACAAATAAAACCAATCAACAATAGATAGCGGAAGCATTTAAAACAAAACATGCGAAGCAGGTGTCGGGTTCAACTAGCATAGATACCTAATCCCGAATAATAGATCAACAAACATAACAAGTGACGGGTTCAACTAGCATAAATCCCTAGTCCCGAATATCAACGTAAAGTAATAATCATCAAGTGCCACAAGGGCCGAATGAAAGTGCCACGCAGGGCTACCGAATAGTAAAGTATAATCTCCAGTCTACAATTCAAAGCATGAGTAAAGTGTATGAAACGACAAATGCAAATAGAAAGACTAGACTGACGAAGTGCAACTCAAAGGACTCACTTCCGCCTAGCAACTCCAACAACCTGCAACTAAAAGTGTAAATGAGGGGTCAGTCAACTTGACCGAGTGAGGGGGCTAACACACACCCACTATATATGTATATAGAGCATAGTACAGAATAAAAGAATGGGCTTATGAACCGGGGATAGGTGTTGCATACCAAAGACGTTTCAGAATAACTGATACGAACTCCACGTACTTGCCGTGAAACCCTATACCAATACTTGGAGTTCTTGATTTTCGATCGTCCACTTCAAGGTTAAAATAGAGGAGTGTGACCCGTTTGCTATAATGAGCAAGGAACCAACACTATCAGATTTGAATTATAGGAGTGTGACCCGTTTGCTATAATGAGCAAGGAACCAACACTATCAGATTTGATAAGTAATGCACCCCGTCGACTATAATGAGTCGGGAAATGACATTATCCGGTGGAGGTTTGAAACTCCGGTGTCGTTCAACTAAGAACTTGTGAGTATAACTCACTTGAATCACAATTCATTCATTTTTTTGACTGAATATTTCGAACTACAAGACTGGAATATAAAGATGCATGCATGGGAATTCTAAGAGACAATTCAGAATTCAAAGAGACAAGCTAATCCCGTCACCTTTCTTGTAGGCTGAATAAAATGGGCTTAACCTAATCGAAATGCATGCAAAATAAATAAAAAGATGGCCCAAAGTATAATATAATAGTTCAGGGCCAAATTACAATAAACTTAACACAATTTGGGCTTAAAATTCTATCACTAAGACATTGAAACAAGGTGGATTGGGTCCAACTGAATACTTGTCTTCTTGGAGCTAATCTTGAGTTATTTGGATCAAAAGAGATTAAACTTCTTCTTGCATTCTTTTGGATCGTGACCTTGTGATAGGTCCAACATAACTTGGTTCATCTTGAGTTGTGATCATATCATCATTTGGATCAAAGTGTGGCCTTGTTGGACCAAAGTGTGGCCTTGTCTTATGATTCACATCATAGGATTCCTATCAATAACCCAAATAATTATAGATATAAGTTTAGAAACCATTTTCGGAAAGACTCTATCCCGATTCATAATTCCATAACAAAATATAATCAACTGCTCGGCGAGTACGAGCTTCCAACCTCAACTCCTCAAAACATAAATCAAAGCCAATCCCTCTGTTACTCCGGTGATGGAGAGGATGTGCGGTCCCCAACCATCTAATAATAAACCGTCTAAAAATAGACTCACCCTTAAGGGGTTGCGAACCCACAAGAGTCCTCCCCGGCCTTGGCCGAAGACTCAAGATACCACATCTTCCCTACAACACGGGTCGCGTGAAGATATCTCAAATGGAACTACGAAATAGATGAATTACCCCGACGACCCTAACCGTTCCGGGATATCCATTACTCGCAGTTCACCAGGATCGATCCACACACAGATCACAATGGATCACATCAGAACAGATCACAATGGATCACAAATGCCAATCTTTCATGGCAATCTCGCTACAGAACATAACGTAAAGTACTTTTCAAAACAGCTTACATATGCTTTCATATTTAATTTTCCAAAACAGAGTTGATTCAAAAGGACATAAACATATCATATCCAAAACATACGTATTTATAATAGATATACTCGCATGCAAGGGTTGAAATCAGCATATTAAGGCCATAGGTCGCATAACTATACAAAATCCTAAACCTCACCTCGTAGTAGTAGAGTCTGAGAGTGTGAAGGGCCAAACACTCTAAACCTCGGGCTCACCGGCACCACCAAACTCTGTGACGAGACATACAGAAGCCCAGACTTAAACTCTATATGAACCAAGTAAGACGCACGGCAATATAGAATATTATGTAAGAAATGCATTATGGAATGATATGTATCACATAGGTCACGTAACATAGTATAAGACATGTATTTAATAATAAATTACACAATTAACATGAAGTACTAGAGTTTAGAACATAATTAGAGTAATATCATAACATATAATATACCAAGCAACCCAAAGGCTAAGATAAACAATCTCAGTCCATATCATTCTTAAGGTTAAAAGCGCATTTATAACATATAAAGATATTCTAACACTTTCGACAATTACCCAAGTCAGATTATAATAGCAATTACCCTAAAATAGAAATGGACACAACACATTAATGTCGTCAAAGGAAGAAAGCGGGGTTACCTTGAATTCTCATTTCATATTTTGAACTTATAATTACACTATCACTTAATTATATATATAACGTTAATATTCAGAATATTATATAAGAAATTTCATTTATGCATATTACACAACAAGCACCCATTAGCAAATAATTTACCTAACTTAATTCAATTAAATTAGCTTTGTGAAGAACCCAGAATAGCCAATAATTTCACTAATCATGTAATGTACACACGTAGGGTTCATTAATGGGCAACAGAAAGGCGTGCGTGACAAAGAAATACAACAATTCATACCAAATTTCAAATGAAAGGAATGCCGTGTGGTGGGGACAAGGACGCAGGGGGTCAGGCTATCCAATTCTTCAATCAAACAGACAATGCATCTCTTTTATGTTTTTGAGGGAATATTTGACTTTTAAATTCCAACTTGTTACTGATTATGTACTGCAAAGCTTAATTAACTAACTCCAAGCAAAGTGTCACGGTTTCCTAGGTACAATCACGCCACAACTTGTATATTCACGCAGCAATTGATTTCAACATTAGTCCACCTATCAAGTATTTAATAAATTCAAAAGCACAATTGGTTTGAAACTTCATTATTTCGCCAGATCCCATATCCATGCAAATCATCACGGTATCCAAGTGTAAGGAATACAAAATTTGATAGAATTTGAGAATCAAGATTTTCATAAAAAAAAAGACATATTATCAACAACAACTGAGCATCATAAAGTCTAGATAAGGCTTCGGACAACTGCAGCAATATATTTGAATTTCTGTTTAGTTCTTTCCAAGTAATCATTACGCCTCTTATTAAATTGGGACATGTTAATATAAATTCCTAGTTTATAATTCAAACACTCACTCCACCACAAGGCATTCCGTTTACTTACATTATTAATTGCAAGAATTCTGATCTCCCTTTTTTAATCAATCATTCCAGTTAACGCAGCTAGATCTCGTTTCGCATTCAGGGCATAAATTCTAGCCTAATTTAATTAATTAATACATATACCATCAAAGCTTGCTCAAGTAATTCAAGATCTCATCATTCAAGTTTATACCAACAAATTTCATGCTCCAATCCAAGAATAGAAATGAAATACTCATTAAAAGAGATCCAAAGTTTATCTTGTCTTGTGAAGGAGTGAGAAATCAAGGAATATGGGCTCTTAGAATGAAAAATGGTTCAAGTCTTGATCTTCTCTTGAAATTTCTCCATGAATCTCTTGGAAGCTAACTTGTGTGGTTTGAAATGAAATGAAAAGGGGATAAAGCTATTTATATGGTGGCTAATAATTTTAGGTCAAGGTTAGGGTTTCCAAGATAAAATGTGGGGCTAAAGGCTTGAATAGGATTTGGGCCCAAATAAATGACCTTCGGCCCAAAAGTCCCAAGTAAAAAGGTTTAAAGTCTAAATGGTCTCCGAAAAATATAAAATAAATTCCGTTGGACCCGAATCACCGGTTCAAGTCCAATGGTGGTGTCGAAATTCGAATTTGAATTCCCGAGCCCATATTGGTCCCGAATGACCCGAACTCACCTAATTCAAGTTAGGCCCAAAACACACAAATAGGTCCAAGTCCTATTTAAATCCAATTCCAACAATTAATTTAAATTCATCCAAGTTCTATTTCCAAGTTGTCATGCAAGAATTCATATTTTACCATTTTAGGTTTTTAGTCAATTATGTCACATTTTCAATCAAAGTTGGATTTAAACACATAAAAAGGAAATTAAATCACATACGTGCATAAGATAAACTCTCTCTCGGCGCATACCTATACGATCTATTGGACGGGGCGTCACAACCTCCCCCCCTTAGGAGAACCTGTCCTCAGGTTCGCTGCTTGAAACAACTCCGGATACAACTTCCTCATCTTCTCCTCAGTCTCCCAAGTCGATTCCTCAGATTTCTGATCTCTCCACAACACTCTGACCAAGGGAATCTGCTTGTTTCTCAACACTTGCACTTTCCGATCCTGAATCTCAACTGGTTGCTTCACAATCGTCAAATCGGACTCAAGCTGTACCTCTTCAACCGGTAAAACCGTCGACTCATCAGGGTAGAATTTCCGAAGCTGTGAAACGTGGAACACATTATGAATCCCAGTCAAACTCGGCGGTAGATCCAACCTATATGCCACCTCTCCAATCCTCTCTAGAATCTCAAACGGTCCAAGATATCGAGGGCTAAGCTTTCCACCTCTACCAATACGAGAAAAGCCCTTCCTAGGAGATGCCTTCAAGAAGACACGATCTCCGACCTCAAACTCAAGGGGTCTTCTCCTCTTATCCACATAACTCTTCTGTCTATCCTGAGCTACTTTCATTCTCTGTTGAATCAACTTAACCTTCTCAACCATCTTCTCAATCTTAGACGAGACCTTAGCTCTCGTGAGCTTACCATCCTTAGTCCATCGCCAATCCTCAATATCCCAATATAGTGGCGACCTACACTTCCTCCCATAAAGTGCCTCGTAAGGAACCATACCAATCGAAGCCTGGTAACTGTTGTTGTAAGAAAACTCAACCAATGTCAAGTGCTTATCCCATTTATCCTTAAAATCCAATGCACATGCCCTTAACATATCCTCGAGATACTTAATCAGCCGCTCTGATTGTCCATCAGTCTGTGGATGTGATGCGGTGCTAAACTTAAGCTTTGTACCCAAGCACTTCTGGAGATCCTGCCAAAAACTAGCTGTAAACCGAGGATCCCGATCTAACATGATACTAGTTGGAACTCCATGTAGTCTTACTATCTCATTACAATACAATTCAGCCAACTTAGGTACCTTGTCCGTCATCCGGACCTTAAGGAAATGGGCAGACTTCGTCAAACGGTCTATCACTGCCCAAATCCTATCGAATCCTCTCCTAGACCTCGGCTGGCCGGACACAAAGTCCATAGTCACCTGCTCCCACTTCCACTCCGGTATCGGAAGTGGTTGGAGAGTACCTCCTGGTTTCTGATGCTCTGCCTTAACCATTTGGCATGTCAGACATCGCTTTACAAAGAATGCGACATCCCTCTTCATGCCACTCCACCAATATAACTCTTTCAAGTCCCGGTACATCTTCGTACCTCCTGGGTGAATGGAATAACCGGAGCGGTGCGCCTCCTCAAGTATTACCCTCTTGAGCTGGTTAGGCACACACACTCTTGCCTTAAACCTGAACAAACCAGAATCATCAAATCCAAACTTAGTCTCTGGATCATCCCTAGAATGAGCAATCAACCTCTGAATCTCGGGATCCGTAGACTGAGCCTCCAACACTCTCTGCCTCAAATCTGGCTGAACCGTGATGTTGGCTAACCTGGCCACTGAAACCAAAACAGTCGAACTCTACTCGGAAAACTCAGCCACTAAACTCGAAACACTGACTTTCCTGCTCAACGCGTCGGTAACCACATTTGCCTTACCCGGATGGTAGTGAATCATGCAATCATAGTCCTCTAAGAACTCAACCCATCTCCTCTGTCTCAAGTTAAGCTCTTTCTGCGTGAACAAGTACTGAAGACTCTCATGATGCGAGAATACCTCAAATGTAGCACCATAGAGGTAGTGGCGCCACTTAGACAAAGCAAACACGACTGCTGCAAGCTCTAGATCATGGGTGGGGTAATTCTGCTCATGCACCTTCAACTTCCTAGAGGCATAAGCTACAACCCGGCCGTTCTGCATCAACACACAACCCAATCCTTCTTTAGAAGCATCTGCATAAACTGCACATCCATCAACCCCCTCGGGTAGCGTAAGAACCGGTGCAGTAGTCAACCTTTCCTTTAAAATCTGAAAACTCCTCTCACAACTATCATCCCACTCAAACTTGGTTTCCTTCTTGGTCAGCTTAGTTAACGGGGCTGCAATCTTAGAGAAATCCATCACAAACCTGCCAAGCCCAGAAAACTCCGTATCTCAGAGGCGTTCCTAGGCCTCTCCCAATGTAGCACCGTCTCCATCTTAGAGGGGGGTCGACCTCAATTCCATTGCCTGAGATGATGTGGCCCAGAAAAGTGACTCGATCAATCCAAAACTCGCACTTACTGAACTTAGCATACAACTTATGCTCTCTAAGTGTCTCCAACACAATCCGAAGATGCTGTGCATGCTCCTCAACCGATCTCGAATACACCAAGATGTCGTCTATAAAGATTACCACGAACTTATCAAGAAACGGTCTAAACACTCGGTGCATCATATCCATAAACACTGCAGGAGCATTCATCAACCCAAACGGCATAACCACAAACTCAAAGTGTCCGTATCTCGTGTTGAATCCAGTCTTGGAGATATCCTTCTCTCTAATCCGCAACTGATAGTATCCCTGTCTCAAATCCAACTTGGAGTACACTTTCGAACCCTGTAAGCTATCAAACAACTCCTCAATATGTGGTAGTGGATACTTGTTCTTAACTGTCATCCTGTTCAGCTCGCGGTAGTCTATACACATTCTTAACGTTCCATCTTTCTTCTTAACAAACAAAACGGGAGCACCCCACTGAGAAGTGCTCGGACGAATGTATCCACTAACCAAAAGCTCATCTAACTGCTTCTTCAACTCCTTCAATTCGGCGGGAGCCATCCTGTATGGGGTCTTCGAATAGGGCTCAGCTCCGGGATAAAGGTCCACTACAAACTCAATATCCCTGTCTGGTGGTAAAGACCCCAAACTCTCCGGGAACACATCCAGATACTCCCGTACGACCTCTGTCTCCTCAAGCTTGACCTGGTCCTTGGGTTTGTTCAGAAGGTAAGCCACGAAACCTGTAGCACCATCCCGGACTAACTTACTAGCCTCAACAAAGGATATAAACGAGCTGGATCCCAAACTCTCTCCCGAAAACACTGCAGAATCAAAAGAAATCCTCTTCAAACGGCAATCCATAACTGCACCATGTCTGGAAAGCCAATCCATCCCAAGAATCACCTTAAACCTCCCCATCGGCATCACAATCAAATCAGTAGGAAAGACTCGACCTTCAAAACTCACCGGGCACTCACGAAACACTCTGTCCGTCTCCAAGCTCCCCCCCAAGGGAGAACTCACCACAAACACATGCGCAGATATCTCAGCAAGCAAAGGCAAAGAAGCAATAATATCCCGGGCAATAAAAGAATGAGTAGCCCCGGGATCAAACAATGCGTGTAATGATATGCCATGAATATGTATTGTACCTTCCACTACAGCATTCTGATCGATCTCTGCTGTCTCCTCCTCGCCCTCCAGAGCATAAGCACGAGCCTGAACTGCCGGCCTCTTCCTCGGACAAGTCTCCCTCTTGTGATCAGCCGGTACACACACCAAACATCTACCCAAATACCACCAACACCTCTCCGACTGATGAGTACCCTGACAGTGAGAGCAACGAGCTAAAGCCGGTGCCGGTAATGCTGGTGGTCCTCTAGGAGCAGCGGGACGGGGCTTCTTGTTAATGAAGCCCTGTGAACGGAAGGCTGGTGCAGCAGTAGCAGAAGTATGAGTAACGGGCTTCTTGCCCGATCCAGAACCTGAACCACGCCCCGAAGAGAATGATGGGGGCCCCAATCTCCGTCTTTGAGCCTCGACCTGAATAGCCCTCTTGGTAACCTCATCCCAAGTGCTAACATCGACAGCCTGAAGGGCTCTCTGAATATCCTCTCGAAGCTCATGAAGGAAGTGACGGGCTCTGTGTGCATCAATATCAGTGATGTGGGTAGCATAGGGAGCAAGCCTCTCAAACTCCAGAATATAGCCCTCGACAGATCTGGATCCCTGCTTCAGCTAAGAAAACTCCTGAAGTCTGCGCTCTCGCGCACTATAAGGTATATACTTCTCGTGGAACCCATGTACAAAAGTCTCCCAAGTGAACTCCATACCACTCCTCTCAAGTCTGGATCGAACTCCCTTGAGCCAGTTGGCTGCCTTTCCCTGAATGAATCGAGCAGTACAAACAGCCCTATCCTGAGAACTCCCTGGGCAAATCTCCCAAATACCACTGATCTCAGCTAACCACTCCTCAGCCTTGATGTCATCTCCCCCAAACCACTTAGGAGGGTTGTTGTTCCGAAACTCCCTATACACAGCCGAGATAGTACCATCCTGACCATCAACTGGTGGTGTCTGCTGTCTCTGATTCTGCTGTAACTGATTGAGAAGTGCCTGAACAATGTTCTCCGCATTCAGTGGTGGTGGCGGAGGCGGATTAGGCGCATCCGGTGAAGCCTCTCGGTCACGGCATCTAGGAGGCATCCTGAAATTCAAAGATTTAAGCAATATTGTTACATGTGGATTAGTACGTGTGTATGTATACAAGTATTAGAAATAAACAAGTATTCAAGTAAATGAGTCACATAAGCACATTGTCCTATGCCGTACCAACTAGACAGACTCGACACGACACTAGAGCTCGGTTTTGCAACCTAGAGCTCTGATACCACTTGTAACAGCCCAAAGACCCGCCCTTCGATATTGTCCGCTTTGGCCAAGGGTACACCCCAAGCGCCTCACGGTTTAACGTTTCGAGCCACTGGTATAACCCAGTGCACCCAAAAGGCCTCTTTGGGTGTAAGGGAAGGCCCCAAACCACCCTCAGATATTGTCCTGTGCAGCGGAAGACTGGTCAGGTTTTGTTCCTCCCAACAGAATTTAAGTCCACACACGGGCGCCTGCCCAGGAGGAGGCCTCTACTCAGGGGAGGGGGATCCACCACTTATAAAGTGGCTTCAAGCCCACCTCCAACCCGATGTGGGATATTACATCCACCCCCCCCCATAGGGGCCCAGCGTCCTCGCTGGCACACCGAATCCGGGTCCCTGGGTCTGATACCATTTAAGGATGTAACACCCCAAACGGAGAAGTGCCACATCCCCCGCACTATGACCCAGGCCCGGACAGGAAATGGAAGTCCATGCCCGAATCCGAATCAGAGCGAACGGGAGACCAACTCACACACTAGGCTAGGCGGATCTAACTTGACCAAAACTCAGAGTGCGGAAACAAATAAAACCAATCAATAATAGATAGCGGAAGCATTTAAAACAAAACATGCGAAGCAGGTGACGGGTTCAACTAGCATAGATACCTAATCCCGAATAATAGATCAACAATCATAACAAGTGACGGGTTCAACTAGCATAAATCCCTAGTCCCGAATATCAACGTAAAGTAATAATCATCAAGTGCCACAAGGGCCGAATGAGAGTGCCATGCAGGGCTACCGAATAGTAAAGTATAATCTCCAGTCTACAATTCAAAGCATGAGTAAAGTGTATGAAACGACAAATGCAAATAGAAAGACTAGACTGACGAAGTGCAACTCAAAGGACTCACTTCCGCCTAGCAACTCCAACAACCTGCAACTAAAAGTGTAAATGAGGGGTCAGTCAACTTGACCGAGTGAGGGGGCTAACGCACACCCACTATATATGTATATAGAGCATAGCACAGAATAAAAGAATGGGCTTATGAACCGGGGATAGGTGTTGCATACCAAAGACGTTTCAGAATAACCCAAATAATTATAGATATAAGTTTAGAAACCATTTTCAGAAAGACTCTATCCCGATTCATAATTCCATAACAAAACATAATCAACTGCTCGGCGAGTACGAGCTTCCAACCTCAACTCCTCAAAACATAAATCAAAGCCAATTGGTGATGGAGAGGATGTGCGGTCCCCAACCATCTAATAATAAACCGTCTAAAAATAGACTCACCCTCAAGGGGTTGCGAACCCACAAGAGTCCTCCCCGGCCTTGGCCGAAGGCTCAAGATACCACACCTTCCCTACAGCACGGGTCGCGTGAAGATATCTCAAATGGAACTACGAAATAAATGAATTACCCCGACGGCCCTAACCGTTCCGGGATATCCATTACTCGCAGTTTACCAGGATCGATCCACACACAGATCACAATGGATCACATCAGAACAGATCACAATGGATCACAAATGCCAATCTTTCATGGCAATCTCGCTACAGAACATAACGTAAAGTACTTTTCAAAACAGCTTACATATGCTTTCATATTTAATTTTCCAAAACAGAGTTGATTCAAAAGGACATGAACATATCATATCCAACACATACGTATTTATAATAGATATACTCGCATGCAAGGGTTGAAATCAGCATATTAAGGCCATAGGTCGCAAAACTATACAAAATCCTAAACCTCACCTCGTAGTAGTAGAGTCTGAGAGTGTGAAGGGCCAAGCACTCTAAACCTCAGGCTCACGGGCACCACCAAACTCTGTGATGAGACATACAGAAGCCCAGACTTAAACTCTATATGAACCAAGTAAGACGCACGGCAACATAGAATATTATGTAAGAAATGCATTATGGAATGATATGTATCACATAGGTCACGTAACATAGCATAAGACATGTATTTAATAATAAATTACACAATTAACATGAAGTACTAGAGTTTAGAACATAATTAGAGTAATATCATAACATATAATATACCAAGCAACCCAAAGGCTAAGATAAACAATCTCAGTTCATATCATTCTTAAGGTTAAAAGCGCATTTATAACATATAAAGATATTCTAACACTTTCGATAATTACCCAAGTCAGATTATAATAGCAATTACCCTAAAATAGAAATGGACACAACACATTAATGTCGTCAAAGGAAGAAAGCGGGGTTACCTTGAATTCTCATTTCATATTTTGAACTTATAATTACACTATCACTTAATTATATATATAACGTTAATATTCAGAATATTATATAAGAAATTTCATTTATGCATATTACACAACAAGCACCCATTAGCAAATAATTTACCTAACTT
This sequence comes from Lantana camara, assembly GCA_037501455.1. NCBI lineage: Eukaryota > Viridiplantae > Streptophyta > Magnoliopsida > Lamiales > Verbenaceae > Lantana > Lantana camara. The sequence continues at coordinate 60,779,509 of CM074858.1, forward strand.
AATTCAATTAAATTAGCTTTGTGAAGAACCCAGAATAGCCAATAATTTCACTAATCATGTAATGCACACACGTAGGGTTCATTAATGGGCAACAGAAAGGCGTGCGTGACAAAGAAATACAACAATTCATACCAAATTTCAAATGAAAGGAATGCCGTGTGGTGGGGACAAGGACGCAGGGGGTCAGGCTATCCAATTCTTCAATCAAACAGACAATGCATCTCTTTTATGTTTTTGAGGGAATATTTGACTTTTAAATTCCAACTTGTTACTGATTATGTACTGCAAAGCTTAATTAACTAACTCCAAGCAAAGTGTCACGGTTTCCTAGGTACAATCACGCCACAACTTGTATATTCACGCAGCAATTGATTTCAACATTAGTCCACCTATCAAGTATTTAATAAATTCAAAAGCACAATTGGTTTGAAACTTCATTATTTCGCCAGATCCCATATCCATGCAAATCATCACGGTATCCAAGTGTAAGGAATACAAAATTTGATAGAATTTGAGAATCAAGATTTTCATAAAAAAAAAGACATATTATCAACAACAACTGAGCATCATAAAGTCTAAATAAGGCTTCGGACAACTGCAGCAATATATTTGAATTTCTGTTTAGTTCTTTCCAAGTAATCATTACGCCTCTTATTAAATTGGGACATGTTAATATAAATTCCTAGTTTATAATTCAAACACTCACTCCACCACAAGGCATTCCGTTTACTTACATTATTAATTGCAAGAATTCCGATCTCCCTTTTTTAATCAATCATTCCAGTTAACGCAGCTAGATCTCGTTTCGCATTCAGGGCATAAATTCTAGCCTAATTTAATTAATTAATACATATACCATCAAAGCTTGCTCAAGTAATTCAAGATCTCATCATTCAAGTTTATACCAACAAATTTCATGCTCCAATCCAAGAATAGAAATGAAATACTCATTAAAAGAGATCCAAAGTTTACCTTGTCTTGTGAAGGAGTGAGAAATCAAGGAATATGGGCTCTTAGAATGAAAAATGGTTCAAGTCTTGATCTTCTCTTGAAATTTCTCCATGAATCTCTTGGAAGCTAACTTGTGTGGTTTGAAATGAAATGAAAAGGGGATAAAGCTATTTATATGGTGGCTAATAATTTTAGGTCAAGGTTAGGGTTTCCAAGATAAAATGTGGGGCTAAAGGCTTGAATAGGATTTGGGCCCAAATAAATGACCTTCGGCCCAAAAGTCCCAATTAAAAAGGTTTAAAGTCTAAATGGTCTCCGAAAAATATAAAATAAATTCCGTTGGACCCGAATCACCGGTTCAAGTCCAATGGTGGTGTCGAAATTCGAATTTGAATTCCCGAGCCCATATTGGTCCCGAATGACCCGAACTCACCTAATTCAAGTTAGGCCCAAAACACACAAATAGGTCCAAGTCCTATTTAAATCCAATTCCAACAATTAATTTAAATTCATCCAAGTTCTATTCCCAAGTTGTCATGCAAGAATTCATATTTTACCATTTTAGGTTTTTAGTCAATTATGTCACATTTTCAATCAAAGTTGGATTTAAACACATAAAAAGGAAATTAAATCACATACGTGCATACGATAAACTCTCTCTCGTGGCGCATACCTGTACGATCTATTGGACGGGGCGTCACATCCTTTCCCATCTAGGAGTCTTCTCACGCGGGGCACTCTCAGTGATGAAGTTCTTTTAACCATCACCCTTATGTATTATGAACGCATCAACCCATGCACTTATCACCCCATGAAACCAGGTGATCCTTCTTAAGGACATAACTATACAAGCAAGTCTCAACAAAGGTAAAGTCGACACTCCCACTGTCTGTCGGCCTTATTGACTTGGAGAAGTTTCTAATCCTCACCTATGGAGTTAAGAACTTGTTTCATGTGTTATTCCTATGGAGTTAAGGCTACCGAGCTAACAATTTACTAAATTGGTGACAGGTTCCAAAACATTCATGGCACGTGCATCATATTTTACAACAAATTATTATTTTCTTTACTTATGTTTGTGCGTGCATTCCTATTTGATTTTGTTGTTCTACTGTGCGGCATATTTAATTGTTGCAGGCATGCCACGTGCATTATCATTTTAACCCGACATGCATTCTAGTGTTTATTTGATAGGAAGTTCTTTCATCCTACTTATCAAGTATTTCTTCGATCGGGTCACATCTGAGTTAAGAAGAAAAGAAATAATGGGACGGTACGTTACAATGAAGGTGATGTCGGGAAATAGAGAATTTCAAGAGAGGGATAGGTTAATGGAAACGGGGATTCATAAAGAGAAGTGAGATTAGAGTTGATTGTGGGATGTCTGGATCAGACAAGAATAGGAAAGGGGTTTCGGATATCAAGCGAATTAGAAGGGTAGTTGAAAGGCAAAACTTTGGGGTTCCTCTTTTGATTAAAATCCTCCCTAATGGAAATTATTCATCCAGAATTTCGACAAAAGAAGAATCGATGGAGTTCAACACGCGACAATAGAAATTTTAAGGGGGAGAGCATGACTGAGAAACAAATTGGAAGATTGAAATGGTGCTCTAAGAAATATTTTCGTAGGAGTAACGAAATTGAAAACTAAGGAAGACCTGGAGGTCCTAATGGTGTGATTGGAAATAAATAAAAGAACCTTAACTGTTAAACGGTTAAAGTGAGCGTTAAGTATTAAGTTAGTGTTGAAGGCCACCACGGGATATTGAGGAGATGGGTTGTTGGGCATTTCTATATATGGGATTTAGGTTTTGGGAAATAATGGAATGGTGGAAGAGCTCCTGCGAGACCATTAAATCGAGTCATGGAACAGAAATTACATCAAATTAATATGTTTGTGATGGCAACCATAGAGAGTAATTTGACTAAGGTTTGGAGGAATTCGGACATCACTTAACAAAATAAAACCATACTGCATCGCTAGTCATTTTTCCATAACGAATAGAAAGAATTTGAGTAGAAAGGAATCAGAAAGAAGTGACTAAGGAAGGACTTGAGTTGAATATCAAGAAGTATCAAGGAAGTTTTCCCTCGATTGAAATTTGGGTGGACCGAAAATTAATGCACGCTGAATGGCTTTAGGAGGGTGAAGGGGTAAGGAAACGATCCACAAAGAGATTAATCCGAATTTTGGGAAACGATGATTACAACTCGGTTTGGAAAGAACTCGTCAAGAGGGCTGTGCTTATTAATCTAAAAGGGTATTGAATTTCAGGGGTTTCACCAAATTATAGAAGGAGGCCTGAACCGAGAAGAAGACCAGTCCGAAATTTTAAGAGGTAGGGTAAAACTCATTCGGAGGGGCAGGTTGATTGGATCAGGGTTAACGTATAAACGAGAAATGGAAGAAGGTGGACACATTGAAGATATTAAAGACAAGCTAAGAGTCGGACTAGCTTTTGGGTTCAGACCATACTTTGGGATCAGGAAGGCTTCGGGTTTCATATTCACTTCCACGGTGAACGGTTCCTCAGACATCCATGGCATATGCATACACGCATTGTTAATTTAAGTAATTTTGTTAATCTGTGCTTTGAATCTTTGATGTGTTAACAATTGTCGTATAATCGAGGTTGGATTTAAATAAGTGATAATTGATCCCTGGTTTTATGTGGTTGTTTTGATTAAGTTGTCGTAATTGGATGTTTTGATGCTTTCTCCTTGAGGTTTGCTCTTCGTTGTGGTTGTATTTTGTATTTTGAACTTCGTTATCTGTTTGCGAGAGACGGGGTTCTCTCTTTGTTGTTTGTGAGAGACGGGGTTCTCTCTTTGTTGTTTTTGAGAGATGGGGCATTGTTGTTTGAGAGACGGGGATTCTCTCCTTGATGCTTGTAAGGAACGGGGTTCCTTCATTAATTGTTTTCAGGCTGATAGTGAATCCGAGGACGGATTCTTTTAAGGGGGAGAGGTTGTAACGCCCCAGTTTTTATTAGTACAGCATGACATATGTGTTTACCAAATTGCGTGAATAATTATTTATACGTATTTATTTTATATTAATTGTAATGTTATGAATTTTATTGTTGCATTGTTTATGAGCCTCTTTTACGTGCTTCGTTTCTATTTCATTTGGTACCGAAATTTCGTGCAAATTTAATATGTTGGACTTATATGTGTCTTGTATATGAATATATGTTCGTTTCATGATTTCGGACTTAATTGATTGAGTTTTGGAATATTTGATTAATAATATTAAGTTTTTAGGTTTAAAGTTTTAAACGTTTAAATCCTTTTCGAACCGTTTTTGATTTGTTTAACTCCGTTTTCAATTCCGATTTTTGTGCCAACTTGGTATACTTGAATTATGTGAGTTATGAATGTGTTTGCATGCTCGTTTTATGTTTTCGTGTTCGTTTGTCAATATTTTAAACCTTTGGTACTTGACGAGGGACATGAGGGCCTAACTAGTTTTAGCGCACCTCGTGTTCCGGAGGCCATAACTTGAGCTCGGGAATTCGGATTCGAATTCCGGAAGATGCGTCGGACTCGTGACGAAGAAAGGAAACTCTTGAGCTTGGTTTGTTAATTTTATAAACCCTTTTGGACCCTCGTTTTTCGACTGGAACGAACAGCTTGTGCTTAAGCCACCTTCTTTGACTAGTTATGTACTTGTGGGGCCAATTTAACTCAACCTAAGCCTAACCCTTGATATCTTGACTTGAGTTAAGTCTCCCTCTCCCTTATCAGCTGAAAACCGAGCCAAACCCCCCCTCATTTGTGCTGCAACTGATCGAGAGAAAAGAGAAGAGGAGAGGAGAGGAAAGCTTTGCCCCTTTTTGTGAATTTTGAGCTCAAGTCATCATCTTTCTTCTCCAAATCTTCAAGGTAGATATATTTTTGTATTCTCTACACTTTCATACAAGTTTTTATCCCTTTAATACTTGTTTTGCATCAGATTTGATTAGGGTTTGGGTAGGAGCATGAATAAGGACTTTTGGGGATTTTTGCTCTTATGAGCTAACTTGCTTTATGGCTGATTCCCTTGCCTTAAACTGAATATTTGGACTTGTTTCTTTGCCTCTTTGATGCTCAACTGATAGTATATGATGTTAGGATGGTTTGTTCTTGAGATCCTTTGATGAAATTATGAGTTTTTGAGCCTCAAACCTAAGCTAGAAAATCTGCTCCCCTGTTTTGGAACTGCTGTGTGAATTTATGCTTTGTTGCTTGAGTTAATGACTTCCAATTCGTGTGAATTTGCATGGAGATGTTGTATACTAATTGGTTTATATGTTAGCCCTGCTCTTGCAAGTTTTAAGATCCATTTTCAGCTCCTAAGTCGAAGCATGATGGCCTGTTTGTATGCTATGCGCGAACCGAACTGCTGCTGTTGCATTTTGTGATTACTTGGTGGTTCTAATGTGCTCCAATTCATGTCAATTTGCATATACATGGAGTATATTAGTTGCTTATCATGTTAGTATTCATTCCCTAAAGTTTCAGCTTCATATTCAGCCCCTAAGTAAGTTGTGATCATGGCATGATTGAACCAATCGAGCTCATATGTGCGGTTTTGACGCCCCAGACTTGCTGCATGGTTTCGGTGCTCTTAACGTGTGATTTAGCCTTTTCACTCTAAATGAAATCTGCTCCTAACATGCTAAATATGTTGTATATCAAGTTTCATGAGATTTGGAGTTGATTTTGTATAAGGTTTGTTTTGCCGGTAAGCTTTACTTGCGTTTTTGGGTCTGTACCGTGACACCCCCGTGTCTCATTTACCTTGAAAGGTGAGACACCCCCGTGTCATGCCCTTTTTGCAAGTCTGTACTGAGACACCCCCGTGTCTCAGTCTATTCAAATTGAGGGACACGGGCGTGTCCCTCCCCCTGCGCATTTCTTGTCTTTTCCTTTTCGGTTTTGGTTTGTTTCACCTCTTTAATGCCTTTATCTTCATTTGTGATGAACTATGAACTTGTTATACTATGCGTTGGGAGTATTGTGGTTTAATTTCATAACATGTGGATGAGATTTAAGTATGCTTTTACGGAATGCCGTTTATGTGCGTTTTTGTGCCGTTTGTGACTTCCGTAACCATTTTTCCCTATCATATGAACTCCGATTGATCTGAAATTTGATATGCTATGTTTTTGTAATATTATGAATCATGTGTTAATGTTTCAATAAGTTTCGAACCCGTTTGATATGTTTTTGAGTTTTAATTTTTGTAAATGCTTCTAAGTGTTAATGTGTGGTATATGCATGTACTTCCGTAGACTCGTTGGTGGATCATATGATTTCTTCTTGTTTTCAAACTTTGGAAATATATTATATTATGTAATATGATGTATGTAGTAGAGTTTTTGTGATAGGTTGAATATGTTTGAATGTGTGTTGAACTTAATTTACTTCAATGCCCTTATTTGCCTAAATGTTGGATTTTGTATTTCTTGAATTGAATTGCTTGGAAACGTGAATTATGAATTCGAATGAAAGTGAACGAATGAGTGAATGACTTGATTATATGATCTAAATTCCTTTGACGTGAAATGTGAAGGATATGAACTCGTTTGAATACGAATGCTTCATTGAATGAATGAATTGAATGTTTATATGTCTTTAAGACTTTAATAGTGCACATACGTGTTCATTACATTATAACATCTTTTCTTCATTCATATCATGATCATTACATTGCCGAGCGTCCTATTTGGTCATTTTGAGTCTCACTTCACCTTTCATGCACAGATTTTGTTTCCGTTGGAGACGAGGCCGGTCCGAGAGGCTCTTGTGTTCTCCTCTTTGCGGTTTAAGGTGGGTTTCTCTTCTAATTAGCTAATGACCCTATATACCTTCAATGTGAAAAGCTTTCGACCAAAAATGAATATATGTATATAGAGTCGTTTTCAAGAGTAAATGTTTTCAACGTAAAGCCTTTATTTTATGAGTCCTACCTAATGTTTTGGCGAGAAATGAATGAATGAATGTTCACAATGAATGGGCCCCAGGGACTTGGTGTGAGTGGTGACCCGAGGAGACAAGGGCTGACGGCGATCCCTCACACTAGTCCCACCAATGAACGGCGTAACAGGACCTCGTTAGGAGTTAGCGAGGAATGGACACTGAGTGCCATCTGGGGGAGTCATGTTCCCCTTTTGGCCAATGAATGGGTGGATGGGCCTTGCAAACCCGCCACCAACCCGGAGGAAGAAGGTGTAAATGTTAATGATTGTGCACGAAAGAATGATATGCATGAAAAGAATGAATGAATGAATGTTAATGAATTACACGAGGTGTTGGTTGGAGATAATGCACGCCCACTCACCGGGCCAATAATGACCTAATGTTAATGAATCGCTATAATCCCTTTTGAGGATTTCTTTACTTCACCCACTTGGGAAATTCTTTAAAAACCTCACTTGGGATAATAGCTTGCATGTGAATGTTTAATTACTGTTGTATATTATATTTATGCCCTGTTCTTATACCCACCAGTCCCTTTTGGACTGAACCCGTTTGGTTTTCAGTTGTGTTGTGCAGGTGTCAAGGAAGCTAGGTGGGAATTCAAGTCATAGGTTTTGCATTCGTCTTTTAGTTCTTGTATTTTGGTAACTCACATATTGCACTTTTGATCATTGTATATGAATATTAATGGAGCGTACTTGTTGTTTAAGCCTTGAAGGCATTTGATAATGTATATGGCTGATTTTTGGAACTTTGATGCTCATGATATACATGTACGATATATGTTCATATTTTACTTCCGCTTTAATGTTTATTCTGATTTTATGGTCTAAGGGTTAGCCCGCCTAGCATAGAGGGTGTGTATGTCCCCGTTCGCCGTGACTTAGGCTCGGGTATGGATCGTCCATTTCATATTCGGGTCGGGTCTCGGTACGGGGGATGTGACACCTTGCGCTCGGGTGTTACATGTATGGAAACCCATTTCATATACGGGTCGAGTCATGGTGCGGGGGATGTGACGTCTCGTGCTCGGGCATTACATCCTTGAGTGGTATCAGAGCCCAGGGTTGCAAAACCAGGGTTCTAGTGTCGTGTTGAGTCAGTTAGGTCGTTCGGCTTTAAGAATTAAGTGCTAAGGTGAAGTAATTGCATTTTCGCATGATAATGTGCATTGATTCGTGATTTTGTACTTGATTGAATTCATTGCATTGTCACGCATGGACTAAATCTGGAACGATTGATAGGATGCCTCCGAGAAGACATCGGGAGAGGTCTCCGGGACGTCATCATAGGGATCGTTCCCCTAATCCCCCACAACCGCCCATGAATATGGAGCATTTTATGGAAGCTGTGTACAATTATGTTGAACATAGAAGGGCTCAAGATCCTCCTGTACAACCGCCGGCTGAACAGCAAGCACCTCCTCCTAATAACCCACGAGATCACCACGGGTTGTTTTTGAGCTATAATCCTCCAAGGTTTTCGGGTTCTGTAGATAATGGCGTATCGGAAGGATGTTTGACTAGAATTGAGAGGATTTTCAGTGTTAGACAATTTACATCTCAAGAGATGGCTCAGTTTGCTATCTTTCAACTGGATTGAGAAGCCTATGATTGGTGGGAACGTACGCAAGAAAAGCTCGAGGTAGAAGGAGAGGCGGTGAATTGGGAAGTCTTTGTAAGGGAATTCAGAGAGGCTTTTGTGCCCGAGGTGGTTCGGGAGAGAAAAGAACAAGAATTCATGGATTTGAAACAGGGAACACGGACGGTGGCTCAATATCTTTCTCTTTTCAATAGGCTCGGCAAATATGCACCTCACATCACAAGGGATGAAAAGAGGAAGGCGAAGAAGTTTATTTCTGGCTTGAGACAAGATCTTAGGCATGGGCATGCAGGTCACAACTTTGAGTCTTTTGCTGATACCTTACAAAGGGCTTTAACACAGGAAGAGGAATACAAGAAGAAAGATCCAATTCCTCGGATGCAAATGGGGCAAGGATCCGGATTTGGAAAAGGAAAAAGGCCTATGGTATCTCCCTCTCAGCCATTCCAAGGACAGAATAAAAAGTTTCGAGCTGCAGGAACTGCACCACCGAAGCCACAAGTACCTCCAGCTCCTTCTGACCCACGAAAGGATAGGCCACCATGTTTGTATTATGGAGGCCCTACTCATTCGTACAATAACTGCAGAAAAAGGTTGGGTCAGTGCTTGATATGTGGAAGCTACTCATTCTATCAACCGGGAGCTCAGAGGCCAATGATCCCAGCTCGTGCGTATGCCCTTGCGGGTGAAGAACAAGATGTGGAAGCTAATCCCAATGTCATGGTGGAAGGTACGATATGCATCCATAACATGAACATACATGCATTATTTGACCCTGGAGCTACTCATTCTTTTATCTCTTGCAAATTAGTTGATACTTTGTGTTTGCCTGTTATGTGTTTGAATGCTTGTTATGTGGTGAGTTCGCCGTTGGGTGAAAGTCTTGAGATGGATCAGGTGGTCAGAGATTGTGTGATTGGGTTTGAAGGCAGAGAATATCAGGCAGATTTGGTGGTTATGCCGATGAACGGATACAGGGTTATTCTGGGAATGGATTGGTTGTTCCGGTACCACGCCACGGTTGATTGTTTTACCAAAACAGTTAAGTTGGGAGAAGAAGTAATAGTGAAGAAAGAATTAAAGATTACTCCTCGTTTGTCGTTCACTGAAGCTCATAGATTGATAAGGAATGGAGCTACGGGATATATCGCCTATATCTTGAATAAACCGAAAGATCAGGCGAAACTTGAAGAGACAGAAGTGGTGAAGGAATATCTTGAGGTATTTCCAGAAGTTTTAGGTTCTGTACCTCCGGATAGAGAGATTGAGTTTGTGATAGATTTATATCCGGGATCTGAACCTTATTCTAAGACTCCTTACCGGATGGCACCGGCAGAGTTACAGGAGTTAAAAAGTTCAGTTGGAAGATCTTCTCAAGAATGGGTATATTCGACCAAGTTCATCATCGTGGGGTGCACCAGTCCTCTTTGTTAAGAAGAAAGATGGAACCTTGAGGATGTGCATTGATTACCGGGAGTTGAATCGGATGACTGTAAAGAATAAATACCCTTTGCCTCATATAGAAGATTTGTTTGATATGCTACAAGGGTCAAGGGTATATTCTAAGCTCGATTTAAGGCAGGGATATTATCAGTTAAAGATTAAGGAAGAAGATATTCCTAAGACAGGATTTAATACCCGGTATGGATATTACGAATTTGTGGTGATGCCATTTGGATTAACTAACGCGCCGGCAACTTTTATGGACATGATGCATCAGATTTTTCGGCCTTATCTTGATAAGTTTGTTGTAATTTTCATTGATGATATCTTAGTATCCTCATGATCGGAAGAGGATCATGTCGTCATCTGAGATTGGTGTTGGAGACTTTAAGAGATAACCAGCCTTATGCCAAGTTCAGTAAATGTGAGTTTTGGATTGACCGGGGTGAGCTTCTTGGGTCACAATATTTCGAGCAAAGGATTGGAAGTAGATCTTTCGAAAGTGGAGGCAGTTTCACAGTGGCAGAGTCCTAAGAATGTCTCTGAGGTTCGAAGTTTCTTGGGTTTAACAGGTTATTATCGAAGATTTGTTAAGGATTTCTCTAAGATCGCGGCTCCATTGACCCAATTAACCAAGAAAGAGGTTCAGTTTAAATGGGATGAGAAGTGTGAAGCTAGTTTTCAGCTCTTGAAAGATAAGTTAACTTCTGCACCAATATTAGGCCTTCCGGATGGTGTTGAAGGGTTTATGGTATATACCGATGCCTCTCATGAAGGTTTGGGTTGTGTTTTAATGCAGAACGGGAGAGTAATTGCTTATGCCTCTAGGAACTTGAAAGAGCATGAGAAAAATTATCCCACTCACGACCTTGAACTGGCAGCGGTGATTTTTGCCTTAGGGAAGTGGAGACATTATCTGTATGGAACTTCTTTTGAGATTTTCACCGATCATAAGAGCCTTCAGTACTTGTTTTCTCAAAAGGATTTGAATAGAAGGCAGCGTCGATGGATGGAAACTCTCGAGGATTATGATTGTGTGATTAAGTATCACCCGGGTAAGGCTAACGTGGTCGCGGATGCATTGAGCAGGAAGGCTAGTGTATCTAATTTAAGGGTAACATCTCAGTACGACCAGGGTTAAGGCAACAAATATTTGAGGCACAAAGGACAGATACTGAGATTCAAAAGTGGGTAGAAAAGGCTAGATCAGATCCTGAGTGTCCATTTAGATTTGATGAGACGGGAATCTTTCGGTTCAAGAACAGAGTGGTGGTTCCAATGGAATTGAGAAGGGCTGTTTCGGATGAAGTTCATAAAACCGCCTATTCTGTACATCCTGGTGGAAACAAGATGTATCGGGATTTGAAACAGTATTTTTGGTGGAACGGGTTGAAGAGAGATGTAGTGAATTATGTGAAGCAGTGTCTGACTTGTCAGTTAGTGAAAGCTGAACATCAGAAGCCATCGGGATTATTACAGCCACTACCTATTCCCGAATGGAAATGGGAACAGATAGCAATGGATTTTGTATCGGGTTTACCTAGAGTGAAGGGTGGATTCGATGGAATTTGGGTAATTGTGGACAGATTAACCAAGTCAGCGCATTTTCTTGCAATTCGGATGTCGGATAAGATAAATAAGTTGGCTAAGAAATATAGTGAGGAGATTGTTCGTTTACACGGAGTGCCAGTTAGCATTGTTTCAGACAGGGATCCGAGGTTCACTTCCAAATTTTGGCAAGAATTACAGAAGTGTTTGGGGACCAAGCTTCAGTTCAGTACAGCTTTTCATCCACAGACTGACGGCAGTCTGAGAGGTTAATCAGATATCTTGAAGATATGCTAAGAGCGTGTGCGTTGGATTTCTCGAGTTCATGGAATGAACAGTTGCCACTGATTGAGCTTGCCTACAATAACAGTTATCAAGCTTCTATAGAAATGGCACCTTATGAGCTTCTTTATGGAAGAAAGTGCCGATCCCCGTTGTTTTTCGATTTGGAAGAATGGAAGTGGAGCAAACAGGAAGGTGTGAAAAGAGGGGAGAAGCCCAGATAATTCGACAACGGATGAAAGCAGCCCAAGATCGACAGAAAAGCTATGCGGATAAGCGAAGGAAAGATCTTAAATTCGAAGTCGGGGATAGAGTGTTCCTAAAGCTTCACCTCGTAAAGGATTCACCCGAATTGGAAAGGGAGGAAAACTGAATCCACGGTATTTGGGACCCTATGAGATTCTGGAGAGAATCGGAGATACAACTTACAGATTAGATTTACCTCCAAGATTGATGGTATTCATAATGTTTTCCATGTATCACAACTTCGTAAGTACTATCCCGATGATTCAGTGGTGATACCGGTTGAAGAAGTTGAGCTTGAACTGAATCTTACTTTCGTTCAGAAACCAGTTAAGATTCTGGATCGGAAATTTCAAGAACTTCGAAACAGACGATTCCCTTTGGTGAAAGTATTGTGGCGAAGTGATAAGACGGAGGAAGCCACGTGGGAAACGGAAGAGAAAATGAAGAAGTTTTATCCCGATTTGTTTCCGAGCGAACAATGAATCCGAGGACGGATTCTCTTTAAGGGGGACAGGTTGTAACGCCCCGTACTTTCACACGTACAGGTAAGTGTTACGTGCGCATTACATTTAATTATATGAGTTATAATTTGATTTAGTCATTGAATTCGTTTATAATTTGAATTATTTGTTTAAATTTCATATGAATTCCAATGTGAGATATGGATATATGAATGAAACTGTGGAAATGTGAATTTCGTGAATTTGGTGGTAATTGAATGAAATTACGTGTTTCGTGCGATTCGAGGGTTTAATTGTAACTTATTTGAATGTTTTGGACTCAATTGGAAATTCAGTTTGGGCTTGATTGCCACTTTTTGAAAGTTTAGGGACCTATTTGAATAATAGGCAACCCTGAACGGTTTTCGCGATATCTTGAGCTCCGGACCTCGAAATCGAGATCCGTAAACGGCGTTGAACTTGTTTCGACGATACCTATCCTTTAAACTTGACCTTATACCTTTTCGATATCATTTGGACCTTCGACAACGAACCCTTTCGATAGCCTCGACATTTATAAATTGTTTGAACCATTTTCTTAAACGAATCGGACTTGGATCGACCCGTATCCTACCCATTTTCCTCTAAATATCAGCAATTGCTTCCTCTTGCTTCCATTTTTCCATCGATCATCAGCCATCCCAAGGAGAGAAGAGAAGCTCCAAGAATTTCCATTTTTGATCAACCAAACTTTGAGCTCAAGTTTAACTTCCATCCGATCTTTTTCCAAGGTGAGTTAGGATTTAGAATCTCCACCTTCGTCTCTATATTTTCATCTAAGTGAAGCATGCTAGAAGTTGGAGAATTATGTGTTTTGAATATGAGCTTGAATTGAGGGTTTGATCTTGAACATTGGATCTTCATGGTTTAATTGAGAATTGATGCATGAAAGATAATGCTTGAAGCTTCCTTATCATTTCTATATGCTTGAATTTTATGTTGGTTGGTTATTGCATGAATTTCCATTAATGGAGCTTGAAGCTCCATGCTTGAAGATCATGCATGATGATGATGATTTTTCCAACTTTGGGCATGAATTCTTGTATTTTAGTTGGGTTACATGTTATATATGAATTATATGGATTAATTTCATGTCTAAGGTGGACCTAAGAGCTTCCTTGTTGCTGCCCCGGCTTGTTCAAGCTTTTCCCTCGCGAAACAGAGCTTATGCTCTGTTTTTCCTCTCAAGACGATGAGCTGACACGGCCGTGTCAGCTTTGAATTAAAAATGGACACGGCCGTGTTGGGCTCTCGACTTGTGAAAAATATTTTCAGAAAATCGGACACGGCCGTGTCCAAATGCTTTGAAAACTCAACACGGCCGTGTCAAGCCCTCGACTTGGGAATTTTAATTTTTAAACCTCGGACACAGCCGTGTCCAATTCCTTTGAAAATGCAACACGGCCGTGTCATTTGAATTGGCAGCTTTGGAGAACCTCTTTTCTTGCTTGTATTGCATTTATGGTTCGTATCTGTGAATTATATGTAACGTGTATCTATTAAGGTTATGCATTATGATCAATATATGATTCCAAGAATTACTTGAATGCAAGAGTGAAAGTTACGAAAGTCATGAACGGGAATGAATACGATTTTATCGTATATTGAATGAAATTTAATGAATTATGTGCCTAATTGCATTCTATGGCCTTCATGATCGATTCTTACATTTTATGCACTTCATCACATGCCATTGCATTGCCGAGCGTCAAATGTGGTCATAATTGAGTCTCACACTACTTTTGTCACACAGATCTTGATCCAGTGGGAGACGAGGCTGGGCAGTGAGGTCTTTGTCGGGTTCTTTTGTCTATCAGGTGGGTTTTTCTTCTATTAGTTAAAAAGATATGACCCCAATATACCCAATGTGCAAGATTTTGGCCAAAGATATATATCTATATCGAGTTTTACAATGAATTAGTGTTTTCAACGTTAAGCCTTTAAGTTGAATATCCTACCAAAAGTTTTGGCGAGAATTTCACAATGAATGGGGGCCCGGGGCTTAGTGTATTTGGTGAACCGGGGAAGCTTGGGCTGACAGGAATCTACATATACTAGTTCCATCAATCACGGTAACCTAGACTTCATTAGGAGATTAGCGAAAGAAGGGGAACCGAGCTTTTCGGGATTCATGTACCCCTCTAGCACCAATGAATGAGGGTTCGGGACTTGCAAACCCGTCCCCTAACCGGAGGAAGAAGGAGTATATGAATGATCTAATGAATGTGCACGAAAGAATGAAATGCATGAACGAATGAATGAATAAATGATTAATGAATTACACGAGGTGTTGGTTGGAGATAATGCACGCCCTCTCGCCGGGCTACAAAGAACGTAATGAATGAAATGAATTGTTATAATCTTATTCGTTGTATTTTACATCCCACTTGGGAAATTATTCTAAAACCTCGAATAAGGATTATAGCTTGCATGTATGTGCTTAAATTCTGCTATATTATGATATTAAGCCTGTTTTATACCCACCAGTCTGTCTAAGACTGAACCCGGAGTTGTTTCAGTTCTTTTGCAGGAAGGGATGCTAGGCGGGATACAAGTCTGAGAGAGTCTTGCATAGTGTCTAGCCTTTCTTTCCTTACACACATATGTTTACATCTCCTGATCTTATTTTTGGGATATTGTATATGAATTTCGAGCGTACATGTTTGTATTAAATTTACTGATCTTACTTGAACTTAAATGTTGGTACCTAGAGCATATAGCTCAATATATGGAATATGAATTACTGCTTCCGCTGTTCGGTTACTTTGATTGTTGTCGTTGGGGTTTTAAGTGATAGACTAGTCCCGCCTGGCTTAGCGAGTGTGTAAGTCCCCGTTCGCTATGATTTGGCACGTGTCTGGAAACCCATTTCATATACGGGTCGGGTCATGGTGCGAGGGATGTGACGTCTCGCGCTCGGGCGTTACATGGGGTGTTACATCCTTAAGTGGTATCAGAGCTCTAAGTTGCAAAACCGAGCTCTTGAATCGTGTTGAGTCTGTCTAGGTCGTACAACATAGGAATAACTACGCATTGTATTTGTTTGACTTGATATTTTGACCCTTCGGCATGAATTATTTCGTGATTATATGATTGTGTGCACATTATGACTTTGATTATGCAACATCTTATTTCATGTGCTTTATAAATTGCAACAAATTGTTGCATTTACGTGATATACGTGTTACATTTCATTTGGATCTTTAACCCGCATGCATCGAATTTAGTTTTTGAATTTCAGGGTGCCCTATGAATCAACAGTAAGATTTCCCTCCGTCAACACTACCTATTAACACTACAACGAAAACACGCCATAATTCGAAGATGAAAGGATTCTTTACCGAGATCAATGGTCATGAAAAGGTTCAGAGTTGAAGGAATGAGATTTGCTATGTTGACTTACTATCTTAAAGTCAATTGAAAGATGGAGTTTGATGAATTTTCACCTTGATGATTCGTTCATTTGAAAGTAGTCACCTTGTGGATGGAAATGAGTCAATGGAGGAGAATCTGAGCAAGTAGAACCCGTTTTGAAGGAGTTTGATGAACTTTCGCCTTGAAACAAGTTCGGTTGATAAAACTCTTTGAATGTGATGCTGTAAAAGAATGAACGTTTTAAAACATTTTCATGAATGCTATCACACGCGCACATATATGCTGTTGATGGTTCATAGTTCTTTCATAAAACGGGATAAGGGTAAAGTGAACTTTTCCAGATATGAACCATCCTTTATGAAACAGAATTTTGCCCGCAAGCTAGGCTCCTCCATCCTTACCCCAGAAAACATGATTTCGTAGAGTATCGGACCGAGGTCAACAATAACTCCACACACAGTAGAGTATCAGACCAAGGTCAACAATACCCCACTAACACATACAAACATGCACCATCCTCCACCGGTTGTCACTTCGGGTAGCTAGCCCTAGGCGACCTGTAAACATGTAATGGGAACAGATTTGTTGTCCGTTCCCAGACAGATTGTCCTGACTTAACAAACCTCCTGTTAAAAGTCGGTGTCAATTGTCTAAGTGTGGCGGCTGGTATTGGTGATGTCGTTGGCGCGCACCTCCCGAACATCACCTCCGCACATAACCGCCGGGCCCAAACTGTAAACTGTATGCTTGCATTTCAAGATTAACAGTGACCAGAGTTCCACTCCAGTATGCTAACTATATAACATGTGAAACTGTAACTGTAACATATGATGTTGTCTGTAAAACATATGATTCTGTCTGTAAAACATATGATTCTGTCTGTAAAACATGTGATGCTGTCTGTAAAACATATGATTCTGTCTTTGAAAACATATGCAGATCATGTAACTGTCTTTGAACAAGAATGCAGAACTTTGGAAAACATGTGCTGTAGATCAAGGTATACTATTAAAGTATGAATGATCCTTTCAAAAGAATGTCCCGATAAAAGGGATAGTTCAAAACGAGGTTTAGCTTTGAATTTCAAAACATATGATACGATAGTATAATCGTGGTTCCAGTTGGAAAACATTTATAACTTCACCTCACCTATTAGTAACAAAAGGTAGGTAGACAGATTATACGATGCCCTGGGGATCCCAATGCTCAACTTTAACTCCTGTAGGTGGTGTACTAGAGTGAGCTTAAGAACTAAGACCCACTACTAACCAAGATGCATATGAAATGCATGAAACAATGAACAAGGAACATGTAAAGAACATATAACACAAGAGAGCAATACCATTTAAGGTATTCAAGAAAGGTAACACACAAAGGAATACGTTAAAGTGAGTTACTCACAACGTGAGACTATGATCTTACTATAACCGAGTAAGCTTTAGTCAAATTATGAATCCTATCGCAAACCTTAGGTTAAGAAACAAGTCCACGAAAGAAAACACATTTTGAAAACACATTTTAGACCCTGGATATGGAAACCCTAGGTGCAAATGTCTATTAAGAAAGCACAAGTTTTATTTCACACATTTTATTTTACTTTTATTTCACATTGTGAGTGCTACATGGCCACGCTTCAAATAAGCCCTCTATCCCCGAAAGCCACTGACTAGCACAAATTTCATCACCTCCTTCGAATAGGGCAGGGTTGAAAGACTTGAACTCCAGATACATCCTTGCCACGGGGTTAATAGGTGGTGAGTCGGTTGGAAGTTGCCCTTGATTGTACAGATTGGGTTGAGAAGGCTGACCGTAGGGTATCATTCTGAAATATCAACAACTACAACACATGTATATGTATGTTGGTTAGTAAATGCTTATGTCACATAATAAATCAAGCAAAGCACCAAAGAAATGTAATACTTCACGTAATGTAAATTCGGCAAGGTGATGGAAATTCAAATGCATAGCCTATCAAATTGTGTTGTATATGCACACATAACCAAGTTGTCCTATGCCGTACAACCTAGACAGACTCAACACGACACTAGAGCTCGGTTTTGCAACCTGGAGCTCTGATACCACTTAAGGATGTAGCACCCAGACGGAGGATACCACATCCCCCGCACTAGGACTCAGACTCGGTCATGAAATAGGAAGTCCATGCCCGAATCCGAATCATAGCGAATGGGAGACCAACTCACACACTAGGCTAGGCGGGTCTAACTTGACAAACTCAGATTGCGGAAGCAATTAAAACCAACAACAATAGATAGCGGAAGCATTTAAAACAAAACATGCAAAGCAGGTGACGGGTTCAACTAGCATAAATACCTAGTCCCGAATAACATATCATCATAACATAATAATCCAACATAAGTAATAGCAAAGTATCTAACAACAGCCAAGTACTAGAATACTAACCCCACACGGGTTTAAGTCTAAGTAGAGCATAAGCATAATCTTCAAGTGTGAAACATAAATACATAACATAAGTAAAGTATGCGGCAAATGCATCCTAACACCAACTAGATTGACAAGTGTGACTCCGAAGACTCACTTCCGCCTAGCTCAAGCCAAAAGGATGCAAACTAAAAGATAAAATGAGGTGTCAGTCAACTGACTGAGTGAGGGGGGTAACGCACACCCACAATATATATATAAGGAGCACAGCACAGAATAAAAGGATGGACTCATGAACCGAGGATAGGTGTTGCATACCAAAAACATTTCGAAATAACCCAAATAGATATAGATATAAGTTTAGAAAGCATTTTCATAAAGTCTATATCCTGATTCATGATTCCATACAAATGCTTGGCGAGTACGAGCTTCCAACCTTTACTCCTCAGGACATAAAGCAAAATCAATCCTTCCTCTACTCCAATGATGGAAGAGCCACGCGTTGGCCCTAACCATCTATAAAGTGATGCAGCCATAAAACATATGCAGGACACAAAAGAGAAAGTAATACTAAGTCCTGACTGAAACAAAAATGACAATCTAGAGCTTCAAGATACCTCTAGACTGCGGCTGCAAGACCTGAAACCACGAGGCAAGAAAACGGAAAAGGTATTAGTCAAAAGGACTAAGTGAGGGAATACTTAAAAGAAAGTACTGAATGATAAAGAACTCGGTCGGTCATTTCCATGATCGGATAGCAGCAACTGTACCCAACCTCGATGTCGTCTCAGATGCACCACTTGCTACCCGTAGTCAAATCAACGCGTAATGCAACCACAACAAACAAGAGAGAATCCCATCTCTCAGCACGTAAGTGAGAGAGCCCTGTCCCTCAGCACCGATAGGATAGAGAACCCCGTCTCTCAACCTAAGTCGGATAGATTCCAACATCTGCCAACATTCTAGTTTGAGAAAATCCAGCATTCCTCAAACTCCTAGATTCAAGAGAATCCAGCATCTCCGAATATCTAAGTACAAGAGAATCCAACATCTCTCGTACACAAAGCTTAGAAAGAATCCAACATCTTTCCATCACATAAATAGAGAGAATCCTAAATCTATCCAACACGTAAAAAGAGGGAACCTAAGGTCTCTCATGCACATAAATCTACTGATCAGTTATTCATACATACACACATCAGAGTAACACTTGACGAAAAGTTTGTGATGCATGTTTGGTGTACCTTGTACATGTAACGCCCCTACAAGGGCATCCACGCCTATCCCGCGCTACGGTCCTAGCTTGTATATAGAATTGCTATCCATATACCCGCCAAGAACGAAGCAAGCGGTGACAAACGGACATCCTAGCTAGGCGGTACTAGACTCACAAAGTGCGTAAACAATCACAAGTATGCGGAAGCTCGAATTAAAATACATTCAACAAGGTCTAAGAGAATTATATATTCAACAAGTAGATGACCGTCACGGTCCAGCACGTAATGCTCAAAATACGGAATGTAAAATCATCCTAGTGACTAACACGGTCTAAACTAGCATAATAACATCATACATTCTAAATCCATAAATCCAAAACATAAGCGACATAAATATGAAGTATGTAAAGACACAACGAGTACAAGCTAGACTCGACACAACTCTTAAAGCAAGACCCCGCCTAGCAAGACTCCAAAACGCGACCTGCGGACACGAAAGGTAAAGGAGGTCAGTTCAAACAGAACCGGTGAGGAGAAGGTTACATAGTTTAAGTATAAGAGGTCAATGCATGCTCAAATCAAAGATGTTCATGATCCGAATTCTTTTGGAAAACAATGCAAGTTTTATAAAAATCGAATCATGAACCGAAGCACCGGCTCGGTGAGTACGAGCACTCCATCCTTACTACCCAAACCAAAAGAAATCAAACCAAGCCATCCTTACACCGTTGATATCGAGAGTGTACAGCCCCCGAACATCGCAAAAGAACCATGGAGAAGTGGGTCCATGAAACCAACCTTCCCCCAAGCTTACCTTAACCCCGAAACCTCCTCGGAGTCTTAGCAAACTTATCCAAAAGTGGGTACTTCGTAAGGGTTTAACCGTCCGCCCTTGCGTTCCCGGTCTTATCACTTACTCCGCCCCGAGCGCTATCAAAAGATCCAACCAAGCAAACGTCCTTGCAAGGCATACATAACCTCGCTACACAACTCACACATACGTAATATTCGAACGGAAGTCTCAAAACCATTTTGGGTATCTATCCCATATACCAAAACTTCAAGTTTTACTTGTAAACCGTTTTCCACAAGCAAATATTCATAATACGAGCAAAGCTCACAAAACTTGGCTTATAAAGCCTAAATATACATTTTCAAAACGGGAGTTCAAAACCAACAAATATGAAAGGCTATAGGTGTCCACAGTTTTGAAAACATTTTACATATATATAACTCCTCACCTTTACCAAGAACTTAAAGGTCGACCACGAGCAACGAACTACTCGGCCGGAGACGCACCACCTAACAAGACAAATGTACTAACAAAGGTGAGACTCGACCCAAACCAAGTAAACGACGCACGGCTTAAGTAACAAGTCACTTATGAGAGTTATGTATGCTTATGGAGTCATATCATGCACTTAATGAAATGTGAGGATCAATCATGAGCATGTATAGCATGTCAAGGTCACACATAATGTAGGAAGTCATACAAGTTCAAGTAAATGCATAACTTAGCAAAATGTGACAACTTAAACTTGATCAAGGCAATAAAATCTTGTGATATGCAAGAAGTTCCACCACATATAATAAGGCCACAACTCATTAAAGGTATTATAGAAACAAGAAAAGGACATACTCTCAAAACAAGCGAAACGAGTCAAGAAAACAAGGCTGGGGACAATCCACCCCCGTGGATTTTCCTTCACAGAAAATCCACCCTCGCGGATTTGGTCCAGAGCTACTGCCTTAAATCCACCCCCATGGATTTTTACACAGCAAAAATCCACCCTAGTGGATTCTGCCCAGAACTTAAAAAAACGTGACAGCCACTTCGAATTCGACGGGAATGAGTTCTAAACACCCCAAAACATGAAATTAAGATTCCAAAACCTCAATTAAGCATCATAAAACGTTCATATATCATATAAGAACATAATATAAGCATAAAATCCAAGAATGGAATCATTTAAGCAAGAATTACATATATGCATAAAAGCTTCATAGTTCAAGCATGCTCTTCAATGGTGAATCTCTAATCCTAGCATGAATTCAACTAAAATTGATTCCAAACCTCATAACAACTCAAGCATAATCATTCTACAACACCAATATTGCAAGAAATCCAATAAATCTTAGACATGCAAGAATTTCTTCAAATCTTCAAAAACTCAAAAATGGTGAAATCAAGAGAATAGATGGAATCCAACCTAAACATGTTTCTACGGTCCAAATAGCATACTTAGAACACAAATTCATCAAGAAAACATGGATTAAACTCATAAAATTCAACCCTAGTTCATGCTTCTACCAAGAACTTCAAGCTCAAAGCATAACCCAATCATTTACATAAAACCTTACCTTAGGAGCAGAGAATCGAAGAGAATAGCTTGGTCTTGAGTCTTGAATCTCTAGCTTCAATCTCCAATCTTGTCTCTTGAAAATGGTTGAAGGTGTTCTTGAGAGAAGATGAATGGGCTGGAGAGAAAAGTGAGGGAGAGAAGGGTTTGAATCTTTCAAATAACGTGAAATGGGATGTTGGGTGTTAAAATCTGATTTAGTTATTTGGGTCAGCTATTTGGGTCGCGAACCGGGTCAATTGGAGCGGGTTAGGAGTGAAATTGGGTCTCAAATTGGGCTAAGTTCGGAATTGGGTTATAAGTCTTATAAAAAGGTTGACTTTTCGTAGAATGGCCATAACTCCTTCGTCCGAACTCCAAATCGAGCGATTCAAAAACCCACGAACTCGTAATCGAATTAACTACTCAATTTCATTAAGTTCTATCCAGTTTCAGGCTTGGAAAATAAATTTACCTTTTAGTCCCTAAATTATGCTTCAATGTCCAAATAAGCACATTGTTTTGTTTAAGCATAAAGCATGCTATCAAAGCTCAATAAGAACAATACGAGCACATAATTAACACATCAATTAGTCACGTATTTCATGCAAATCATATATTCCACATAAGTTCAAGCATAACGGTCAATTAAGGCATATTATTCGCATAATTCATGCAAGAAAAGGTAAATCGTTAACTCTCGTACCAAAGCATACCTTGATCGAGAAATGGAGCGTCACAGTACAACTGATATCGGTGTCCCTTGAGTATAGATTCAACGCTCACGCCTCAACTCAAGGGGGATATCGCGATGGAATCCCTGTAAAACAAGGTTACAGTATGTATGTATGTTATATGAGAAGTTAGTGAGCAGTCAGGAGAGTTTTAAATCATATAGGCATGAATAGTTCACATAAGTACATAACTCATTCATTCCAGCACGGTATACATAGCGATTCGTACTTTTCAAATCAAATCATATGACAAAACCAGCAAAATACGTACTTCGCACATATCTACATATACATAAGGCTTATAAACCGCATGCATTCGAAAACGAGCACGTTGAAATAGGGTATAACTATATCCTAACCTCACCTGGTACCAAACACAGCCGAACACAAAGCAGAAGGTCCACCCCGGAACCTGCACGACTCACTTGTCACCACCCCGGGTGCACCTGAACCAACTGAACACACAAACACAACACAGGGCTCAGACTCAAACTCAGACAACTACGCAGAGACGCACGGCAATGCTCAAGCACTTACGAAATGCAATCACATAAGCAGGTTTCAAATTCATAGTAATTCTATGCAAAACAAAACATTAAGGCATGTTCATACGCACAATTAATGCAGATTAGGGAAACTGAAAGGCAAGACAAATCATATTATTCATTTCATGCAAATTCACGTAACACCTTTTATATCAATTGACACATATTAATAAATCAAATAAATCATAATAGCATGCTTCCTAATTCATACAAATTTCACGAGGTTACAAATCAAATTCTAACCCTACTCAATTCATACAATTCATATTTTACATATTCAATTCAGGCATTACATATTAAATCCAAATTCAATTTAGGTAATTAAACTTTAATTGCAAAAGTCTCAAATTAATCATCCAAGGCATGCTAATTCAACTTTTACTTAAAGCAAAATTAGCTTCATCGTTTTCAAATGATAAGGTTCAATTAATTCAAGTTATACAAATTTGTATTTTCTAAAAATTTACATAAACACCCCTTGTACAAGAATTATACCCAAATGGCATGAAACGAAACTAATATCAACAACAATTCATAAGTTTATACATTCATAATTCATTACATATTTTCAAATATCAAGCAATGCGTATTCATCAATTTATCGAACATACAAGTACGAATTACATTTTAAACAATTAACAACTAATACAATTTTGACATAACGGGGTTCAATTTACAATTCAAAGCGTCAATGCATATCACATTTCATTAATTGTAAGATTTCGTACACATCGGAGTTCATATAAATGGATAAGTCAAGCAAATCGCAATTAAATTCACAATTATACAAATAAATTCACAGAAAATAAACCGAGTGTCCGATTAACGAACGGAAAGTGGCAACGAACTCACCATAACGAGACGGACATTCTGTCCGAAGCCCGCCGGATCGCTGCCACCGGAGCCGCCGGAACAGTGGCTGGCCACCGCCGGAGCGTGCCGAAAAAAATCCCGAAAAATCACCCGTGCAAGGATTCGTCGTGCTCAATCCAATTCCTCGATCAATTTCTACAAATTCCAAGCCCATTGTCTCCAATTTAAAATCCAAGAATACGAAAACCCTAGAATCTTCAAACTTCAATTACTTTCAAACCGGTGAACCAAAATGAGATCCGAAAGAGGCATCGACTTACCCGTGACGAGCTTTACGAAAGCCCTAAGCTTTCTCGCCGGAAAAATCCCCGGAGACCTCCGCCACCGCGAACCGCCGCTGCACCGCCGCAAACCACCGCCAAACGGTTGAATCAAGAGTAGCGTGATCAGAGGCCACTAGTTCTCGTCTTTCCGAACAACTTTTGTGAAGGGTCCGAGGCCAAAAGATGGCCGGAAAAGGCCCCCGTTGGGCTCCGAAGTTTCTGCCGCCGCACACCTCCCCGGAACCACCACCTACGGCCAGAATTGGGTGAAAACAATGCCGGAAATGGACTCAGGGGGTCGTAAAAGGGTAGAAAACACCAACCTTGGTCCGAAAAAGCAGCCGGAAGGCGGCGAAACTCGCCGCTACAGTGCCTCGCCACCGCCGCCGCGAGCTTTGGCCGGCGCGTGCGGTCCCCTCGCCGCCCCGATGGCAGCGCCGCCTGTACAGAAAGAACTACCGAGAAGTCCCCTCACCGGGCCTGGGGCACGTGTCGCCAGAAGACGGCCGGAAGCCGCCGCGAATGGGCGGCGAAGTGGCGGCTCCGCCACCCCGCGCCTGCGCGCCTGAAATTCCACCATATCTCCGCCACCGGTCGTTGGTTGGTCGAGTTCTTGGTACGGTTGTGACCGCGTCGTCGAGATAATCGAGATGGACTATTCATTCGTCGAATTCCATCGAGAAACGAGCGAGTTTCGGGTAGTGCATGAAAACACACCGTGAGTGTGTGTGAACAGTGAAAATCGAGGGAGAGAGGGAGAGAGCTGAAGTCTGCTGCGTTTTGGCACAAAAAACGAGGATCCGTGTGACACCCCACTCGTTCGCACGTACAGGTTTGTACCACGTGTGAGTTTATTTTCCGTAATTATATTTATTTTCATTTTTATTTGATGCATTCATATTTATTTCTAATTGTTTCTTATATGAATTATTTGAAATAATATGAAATATGTGATTTAAATGTCAAGATTATACCCGAATTTAGATTATGATGTGAATTCTTGTAAATTATGAATTTATGATATGTGAATTTTATTCCCGAGCATGCTAATTTCATGAATTATGTGAAATACGTGATTTAAGGATGTAATTGTATGATTTTAAAATTATTGGACTTAATTGGAAATTCGAATTTGGACCTATTTGCAACTTTTTGAAAGTTTTGGACTCATTTGAAAAATGAGTCATTTTAGTACATGTGTGCACTTTTTAATTTATTTCTTGAGCTACGGCACTCGGATTCGAGCCCCGTCTTCGGCGTTCAACTCCTTTCGACGACCCGGACACAATGGAACAAGTTTCGTAATTTTTCGATGCCTTTTCAACCCCCGACGAAGCATATTTCAGCCACTCGTACCTTAAAACACACCTATGGCCTATCTTGGAGCTATTAAACCTAATCCTCATCATTTTCCTTGACTTATTACATCCTAAATAACCCTCTCTCTCTCCCATACCTGCTGATCACGTTCCACATCAAGAAAAAGGGGAAAAACGTGAAGGAAGAAGAAAGAAGAAAGGAAACCTCCATCTTTGGTCATTCTTTGAGCTCAATCCATCCGATCCTTTGCTTCTTCTTCAAGATCAAGGTATGATTCTTAATCTCATGTTCTTGTGAGTATTTTGCCTTACATGAATTATATATTTTGTTAGAGAATCCATGTATATCCCATACTTGATAAATAGTTAGGTTAAAAATAGAATTTTGTATATATATGCTGTCACGTACGTATGAGGCTGGTATTACATGATCTTGAGCTTGAATTGTGTGGTTTTAGCTGCTGTCTTATACCCTACTTGCTGCTACGTATGCTGCTATGTTTAAGAAGGAAAAACAGGGGATTTTTGGTAAAAATAAACTGCTGTCATGGCCTTAATGTTGCTGCGTCTGATGTGCTACTATTTCGTGGTGTTGTGGCTTGAATATGTATATATATAAATGTAATTTGTGCACGTGTGTGTGGTTACGTGTATATATATATATATATATATATATATATATATATATATATTATATTATATGCTTTATATTTAATGTAATTATATTATATATTTAGATTTTAATTATAGAAATGGTTTTATTAAGTTTATATATGTTATAATCTTAAATAATTTGATCTCTCGTGCATGATTTCCGTATTTAATTTCATGCTCTTTAAATGCCTTCTTTTAATTGCTTATGACTTATATGTTATGAAAACATGTGATTTTATATTTTAAATGTCTTGAATTAATTTTATGGATTCATTTGATATGAATTTTATTTGTTATGAACTTGAACATTTTAAATGTCACCTTATGCCACTTTCTTGCATTCATTGCATTCATATGCATCGCCGTGCGTCTAAGTGGTACATGTTTGAGTCTAAGTCGTTAGTATTTCGTTTGTTTGTCTCAGGGGTGCTTCCGGGAGGAGTCGTGCCCGGATTTTAAGTTGTTTGGGATCGTTTCTTGCACTACGACACTGTTTTGTTCAAAGGTGAGGTTTAGGTTCTTTTCTTTTTAGTTAAGTGACCTAAGACCCTTAAATGTTCGTTTTCTAACCCGCATGCGACTACATAATATATATATATAGTTAAATACGTGTAATGTACGATATGTTATGATCTTGCTATCAAGTTTCGGCTTTCTAAAGGGCTATATCTACGAGCATATATAAGCTTATGTTTTAATGAAAGTTTAATGTTTATGGGAGCTTAATGCTAATGTTCGTAATGTTAATGATTTGTAATGAGCGAGAATGCAATGCAAGGTAAGGTAATGTATGGTAATGTTGGGCCCCGGAGATGTGGGTAAGGGGGACCCGGGACGACCATGGGGTCGCCGGTTATGACCCCTGTGCACGTTCTCCATCCAAGGTACTACGTACGACCCTAGGGAGGTTGGGGAAGTCGCGGTGCTCTTGATGCCTTCGGGATGAACCGGGGAGGACTCGTATGGGCTAGCTACCCCTCGAGGAATGCATAATGTAATGGCACTCGTGTGGGTTAATCACCCCTCGAGGAATGTATAATGTAATGGATGGCTAGGGTCGGCCGGCCCTTCCATCACCGAAGGGGAGGATTGAATGTGATTTCTGTTTTATGTAATGTAATGTAATGAGAAGCCCAGGATGGGATCTATGCTTAATGAATTGGTTGGATTATGAAACGGGAATAGAGACTTTATGTTAATGTATTTGTTAAGGAATATGAAATGTATACGTATATGATATGTATTGTTCTTTGAAAATGATTTGGTGTGCAAAAACCTATTCCCGGTTCATAAACTTTATCTTTTATATGCTTTGCTATCTATATGTATAGTGTGTGGGTGTGCGTTAGCCCCCTCACTCAGTCGAGATATGACTGACACCTCTCCTTTTCCCACTTTAGTTTGCAGGTCTTTTGAGCACGAGCTAGGCGGAGAAGTGGGTCGTTCGAGTCACACTTTTGGGTTTAGGTCGTGCAAGGTGCATTACATTCATTTTGTCTTGTATTTAATGAATTAATCATGTTATGAATTTTTGTTTTTGAGATATGAATTGTTATGGTTACGTACATTCGAACTTTTGATGTATACGTTAATTTTGGAATTTTTATATTCCTAGAACTCCTTGTTTCCGCTATTTGTTTTATTTATCGCGCGCTCTGAGTTTGTTTTTAGCTCCGCCTAGCCTAGAGAGTGTGTGGTCTCCCGTTCGCTTAGACTTGGGCTCATGTATGGACTTCCCATTTCATATGCGGGTTCGGGTCTAGGTGCGGGGGATGTGGTGGCCTGCGCTCCGGGTGCTACAATCCGGGTATATATCTCGGGTCCTCGTACGCGAAAACGATCGGAAGAACGGGCTAACGAAGTCGGAATGGGGCAAACTCAGAGTCTACGGACTCGTCTCGATGCCCCGAACGCATTGAAGGGATCAAAAAGATCGAAAACTCGATCGAAAGAGAAATAACCGAAAAACCCCTAAAAAGGGAAAATTATAAAAAGGCCCCTAAACTCTTAAAAGAGTTCAAAATAGGGCCACGAAAAATATAAAATCAAACAATTAAACATATTAAAAGGTTGAAACGTGGCGTACCTTATAAATCGGACGATCGGGATGTTACAAACTCCCCTCCTTCAAAAGGATCTATCCTCAGGTCCTAAGGTCGGATCTTGAACGACGCTAAAACGAATTCCACTTCAAGCTTCAGCTGCGCAACTCTGATCTAGGCGAACTGCAAACTCTGCAGGATACTTCTCTCTTAGTTGGCATCAACTCCCTTCATAGTGATTCGTTGTCACTGAAGTTCCACTGAGCGCTTGACCGTTGGTCACTTCAAACTCATTTGATCCCCACTAGGTCATTGCACCCAAAGCTCGATATCGTCACGTCCTCGTTGCTTGCAAACTGTCGTCTGGCCAGAAGTAACGCAACCGCAACAAACAAGAGAGAGAATCCCATCTCTCGACACGCAAGCGAAGGAACCCCGTCCCTCGGCACACAAAAGAGAAAACCCCGTTTCTCAACACACAAAAGAGAGAGCCCCGTCTCTCAGGCACACAATTTAGAGAACCCTGTCTCTCAGCCTAAGTCTATCAGATTCCACATCTTCCAGACAATCTAGTTTGAGAAAATCCGGCATTTCTCAAACCCTAAATCCAAGGGAATCCAGCATCCCTCGAATACCTAAGTACAAGAGAATCCAGCATCTCTCGTGCACAAAACTCAGAAAGACTCCAACATCTTTCTGTCACGTAATACAGAGAGAATCCAGCATCTCTCTAACACACAAGTAGGAAGAATCAACATCCCCCCAGCACGTAAATAGAGAGAATCAAATCTCT
This sequence comes from Lantana camara, assembly GCA_037501455.1. Lineage (NCBI taxonomy): Eukaryota > Viridiplantae > Streptophyta > Magnoliopsida > Lamiales > Verbenaceae > Lantana > Lantana camara. The sequence continues at coordinate 60,808,599 of CM074858.1, forward strand.
CTCACTCAAGCACAAAAGCAGAATCAAAACTACAACAATCAACAAGTATCACAATTGACAGATATAACACATAATAACAAGAATTAATCAAATAAAGGATGTATGGATGCTCGTGCCATGAATGTTTAGTGTACCGTTCACCGTGGTATTTGAAATCTTGACCCTAATATTACCGTGGTGTCATGGAAGCTGGTTAAATTGTTGGTATTGCAGCCCTGCAATTAAAACACTAAAGTTGGTGCATGCTGGTTAGAGATGCAAATGAAAGGTGACACTTAAGCCACATGAATGCAACAATTCAATATAGTTAAAAGCACAATCATAAAGTGTTACATAATCATAGTCATAGAGCACACAAAATCACATAATTCAATACTATTCATGCTGAGAAAGCAAAATTTCATGCCAAACGGATGCAATGCGCACATATTCCTATGCCGTACGACCTAGACTGACACGACACGACTCTAGAGCACCGGTTCTAAACCTGGTAGCTCTGATACCACTCAAGATGTAACACCCCGCACGTGAGGCACCAAAACCCCGCACTATGACTCCGCACACGCACCAAGTCACAGCGAACGGGTGACAAACAAAAACACACGCACTAGCTAGGCGGTATCTAACCCTGTACAAAAGAAAATATGCAAAACATGACAGCAGAAGTAGTACGAAATGCCAACTTACAAAAACTTCCATACCTTAAACACACAGTACCATACCAACATCAAAATCAACTAAACGGGTTCGACTAATCCAGCAAACCTGTCCTAACCTGTCCCGAGCAATCATATATTCACAACGGGTTCAACTAATCCGAGCACCTGTCCCGAATTCCATAAATTCAAATCATAAATGCAAACTTGCACAAACATATCTTATATAACATTTACAGACTCGACAGACCCGACACACAGCCGCCTAGCACGAACTCCAACGACCTCCAAAGCAAAGCCTGCGAACTAAAACATAAAAGGGGAGGGGTCAGCCCAAAGACTGAGCGAGGGGCTGACACACGCACACTATACATATATATAGAGCACAGCATAAAGAAGAAGCGACGTTCGTGAACCTGGGGTTAGTTTTTGCACGCCAAAACATTTTCCCGTGATAATATACATATAGGGAGACCTATCAGACAGACCAAACAAATCTTAAATCAAATGTTTCTTAAGGCACAACTCAGATTCATGCAGACTTAACACACATATCGGAGCATATCTTATTAACTTAAAAGTATATCAATTTTTATCTTAATTTAACAATCTACCCCCGTTTCACGAACTTATGATAGACCGACAGACAGAACACACTTACTCCAGAAATAAAGACGAAGCGAAACACAAAACGAATCATAAATCAATCCCACCTCCACACCGTTTGGGGAAGAGAGGTGCCCCTCTCAACCCACCACAGAACGAAACATGTGAACCGGAGGATCCTGCCCGGTTCCTTCGACATATTTCTTTCATCTAATGAAACCCCTCCCTTGCCTAGTGTTGTTTCTTCTCTCTTGTAGGAGTTTGAGGATGTATTCCCGGAGGAAATACCACCCGGTTTACCTCCTATACGAGGAATAGAACACCAAATCGACCTCATCCCCGGGGCTGCCATCCCAAACCGACCAGCTTACCGAAGCACCCCTCAAGAGACAAAAGAGCTTCAAAAACAAGTTGAAGAGTTGCTTGCAAAGGGATATGTGCGTGAGAGTATGAGTCCATGTGCTGTTCCGGTTCTTTTGGTGCCTAAAAAGGATGGTACTTGGCGAATGTGAGTGGATTGTAGGGCTGTCAACAAGATCACGGTAAAGTATCGTTATCCCATACCTCGCCTTGATGATATGATTGATGAATTGCATGGTTCTACAATCTTCACTAAAATTGATTTGAGAAGTGGCTATCACCAAATAAGAATGCAAGAGGGTGATGAATGGAAAACAGCTTTTAAAACTAAGCATGGATTGTATGAGTGGTTAGTAATGCCTTTTGGCTTAGCTAACGCACCTAGTACCTTCATGAGATTGATGAATCATGTATTGCGTGCTTATATTGGTAAATTCGTAGTGGTTTACTTTGATGATATACTGTTCTTTAGCCGTAATTTGCATGAACATATTGAGCATTTGAGGTTAGTACTTGAGGTACTAAGGCATGAAAAGTTATATGCTAATCTTAAGAAGTGTAGCTTTTGCATGGATAGAGTCGTGTTCCTTGGATTTGTTGTGAGTGCAGGTGGTATAGAGGTAGATGAAGAAAAGGTTAAGGCAATCAAAGAGTGGCCTACACCCAAGACCATCACGGAAGTAAGGAGTTTTCATGGTTTGGCCGGGTTCTATAGGAGATTCGTGCCCAATTTCAGCACCATAGCTGCCCCCTTAACGGAAATCATCAAGAAAAGCATGGAATTTAAGTGGGGAGAAGCTCAAGAAATGGCATTCCAAACATTGAAAACAAAGCTAAGTTCAGCTCCTCTTTTACTTTTACCGGATTTTTCTAAAGCCTTTGAAATCGAATGTGATGCTTCGGGTGTTGGTATAGGTGCTGTGCTCATGCAAGCGAAGAAACCAATTGCATACTTTAGTGAGAAACTCAATGGGGCTGCATTGAACTACTCTACTTATGACAAGGAGCTCTATGCCATAATTAGGGCCTTAGAGACGTGGCAGCATTACTTGTGGTCGAAAGAGTTCATCATTCATACGGATCATGAGTCATTAAAACATTTGAAGGGGCAAGGAAGTTTGAACCGAAGGCATGCTCGCTGGGTTGAATTTATAGAGATGTTTCCTTATGTGATTCGGTACAAGCAAGGTAAGGATAATGTTGTTGTTGATGCCTTATCACGAAGGTACATTCTTCTCTCTACCTTAAGTGCTAAATTCATGGGATTTGATCATATTAAGGAACTGTACTTGAGTGATTCTGATTTTGCTGAAATATTTGCATCTTGTGAACAAAAGCCTTGTGATAAATTTTATGTTGAAGATGGTTATTTGTTTAGAGAAAACAAGCTATGCATACCAAATTGTTCTTTGCGTCAGTTGCTAATCCGTGAGTCTCATGGGGGAGGATTAATGGGACATTTTTGTAACAACCCTGATTTTGAACCCAACCAAAATGGGTAAGTTAACTAAAATATCGGGACACGTTTAGAAATTGATCAGGTAAATTATGTGTTTAAGTATTCTTTTATACCTAAAATATTATAAATAAATTAAGTGCACCTTAATTCCAAACAAAATCTTCTGTGATTCCATGTCCACTTAAGGAATTTTGTCCTATCTAATATGCATCCATATTGTGACTTTGTTATAATGATTATGGCTAAAAATGTTACAGAACTTAAAATATGTGCAAACATTGTGAAGGATATTATAATTAATTGTTTACATGTATAATGAAAGTTTTGTTCGGGATATTACGATTACAATTGTTATAATTACATTATTAATATTAATTAGTTTACACCATATTATTTATATCTTTGTGTTACTTAATATATCATGTACACGATTCTTTTTATAAATGTATCAAACCTGTGTACCTCCATATACATAGCATTATACCGCCAATATAATATGTACCTATATTTATATTTAATAGATAATTATTTAGTCGCCTAGTCATTAGATATGCACTTGTCATACAAATTTAATGGTAAAGTTTTAATAATAATGATAAAGAATTAATTCTATTCATGCCTATGTCCATCACTGTCCAGACAATTGGCAATAATTAAATATTTTATAATTAATGTTCAATTTAATCAACCATTATCATGATGTACTCTCACCTATGCATATATATATGTCCGATAATAATAAAATAGTAAGAATAGAAACAAATTTGAATATAATGCCACGATATTACTTTGTTGCCATTTTACCTGCCATTAGTTTTATAGATTAAATAATCAAATATCAACCATAGCTAGCCTAATTTAGTCAGCATATTAGATCCTAGCATTGCTTAGCTTCTTTCCATTTAAATGACACGTGACACCCTATCTCTTAGGCAGGCCTTGTATGCTACTCTCAAATCTAAGGGCAAAGTTACCTTCTTTAAAATTCTGTCCGACCATTCCTCTTAATCAATAACATTAAATTATCCCAAGGAAAAAAAAAAGGGGGGACATATATCTCGCGTCAACAAAAGTATTTAGATCCGTGGCTTTTCACTTCACGATATTAGAAAGAAAATCTAGGAGCAGAGGAGCGAAAAGGGTTCGGCCAAAACCTTTCAAGTTTCAGTTATCAACCATAGTAGGTAATAATACATATTTCGGTTACGTTGGCAATTTTTTTTACTATCTCTGAATGATGGTTTGTTTAATCAAACCTTTAGAATTCTATTATATGATTTATTAATAAACATATAATTGTAATTTATTTAATTTTTGGCATTTATACATTTGATTAAATTGTTTATGCCTAGATATGGATGTGAATCATGGAACTAAAGCAAAATTTTTGATAAATCCCTTATGCAGAAGTACGAGATTGAGAAGTTTTATGATTAAATCAATTAAATTTGATAAATTATTTTCTGAATATATATATATATATACATATATATATATATATATATGTGTGTGTGTGTGTGTGTAAGTTTTGTTATTGTTATTTTAATGATGAGAATTTTTTTAATATACATATTTCATAATAGTAACAGTAACTCCTAAAATATGTGTATATGATAAAAGTGTCAATAAGATTTGTTAGGGGTCAAGTAATATATGAAAGTCCACCTGAGGACCTGTTTCTCCTATTAGTTCAAACCGTTAATACGATTTATAAACTTTTAGAATATAAATGAACTAATCTCAAATTTTATAGTTTGAACTCTTGATTCCCTGCTTAGTTAACTTGTTTACTGTTTAGTTCTAGTGTGAAACTGTGATAGCCGTACAAGTCAAGTAGTGTTGTTTGGTTGGTAGTGAAGTCTTAATCTGCAGTCGTATATATATCACAGGTGTTCCTAGGAAGGAGCCCTGATCATGCTGTTCGTGTCTTTCTTTTGCAGTTTGGAAGTTTTTCAGGTGAGGGATTAAAATATTTTCAACTGGGGCCAAAACCTATATTATGTAAATATATATATTCTTAAAACCCAACCCTTATTTATTAAATTTGATTTTGACCCATTGATACTATATATATAAATAGCTGATTTATAATATCTTGATATTTTGCTGAAAAATCGGATTTCCTTATAAAAATGGGTTCTTGTTATATTATATATACGCGTGAGTGAACGAAAAGTTTGGTTTTGGAACTGTGAAACAGTTAATAGAAAGAAAGTGTTTGAAAGTGTGAAACTGTTTAGAAAAGCGAGTATTGATCTGATAGAACCCTTGGGGACGCCCTTGGGGAATATGGGCCCCGAAGTATCTAGTGGGTGAAGCCCGAAGGTGTGCACCAAAGGCTGATCTTTATTACGTACTACTGTGAAGCTCTATACGGGACGTAGCCGGAGGTTGACTACGAAACGTGTAGGGTGAGGTTATTGGTACCAGGGCATATTGCCCCTATCTGTGTGATCGTGTGGTTGGTTGAGGGGCAACTCGACTAACAATTGGAGGGAGAAGGCAGGTTTCTGTTTTGTGTTTCTTGTGTTCAGGGTGTGAAAGGTTGGAAAACTCGCCCGTACTCGCCGGGTTACTGTGATTGATCGATCGTCTTGATTATTGGTTCACAAGTGTGTTTTCATACAAACTAAAAGCTATCCCTTCTCATATGTTTACATCTAGTTTTCGAAAATAAGAAAAAAATGTGAACCAAATTTGTACTTTTGTTTATATATATGTATAACCCCCCTCACTTAGTCACTTTGACTAATGACCCTTTATTCTGGTTTTGGCTTCAGGCAGGTGTGAATAAGCGGCATGTTTGGTCTAGGTCGTCAGGTGCCGTTTAGATAGTTTGTTTTGCAGTTTACTGTTTTGGAACTTCTCCTTCGAGGGAAAGTCAGGGTGTACAGTCTATACTTACAGTTTGTCTTTTTGTCATCGGCCTTATCGGCCTTGTAAATGACTTTTGTGTTCCAGTATGGTTGTTTTTATGCTTCCGCTATGCTAGTATTTGTTTGTCCGTCGCCGTTCACTGGGAGAGATCTCGAGTGAAGGCCCAAAGCTAACACTCGGGGTATTTCTCAGTGCGGGATGTGGCGAGGGCTCCACATTTGGGTGGTATCAGAGCCCAGTTTGGAAACCGGAGCTCTTGCCGTGTCTAGAATGAGTCTAGGGTGAGTCTTGGAGTGAGTCTAGGTTGTACGGCTGTAGGATTTGAGTCATTTTGTGCTTTTATGTGTACCTGTGGTACGTGCGTATGTGATATTTCTGTGCTTTATATGATTACGATCTAATCAATCATGCATCATATTGTCAGTAAGTTGTGATTACAGAAATGCCACGCGGAAGACCCCCTCGTGCTAAGATCCCACCACCAGTGCCAGAACAAGTTGCACCTGAGAATGTAAATGTTAACGACTTTGCGCGTCATTTTGCACAAGCTTGTGTCCAACAAGCAACCCAGCAAGCTCAGCAACAGTGTCAAGGACCAGTGCAGGCAGAAGAGAAAGCACTAGATAAGTTTCTCAAGTATAATCTGCCCAAGTTCTATGGCCAGACTGATGATCTGAAGGCTGAAGAGTGGATATCTGAAATGGAACAAAATTTTCAAGTTACTCGAATCGGAGATCCTGATCGGGTAGAATTTGCAGTGTTCCTCCTCAAAGGTCCTGCTCAAGATTGGTGGAAACTCACACGACAAGGATGGCAGGCTATTGGAGGACCAATTACTTGGAATCTATTCCTAACTGAGTTTCGAGATAAGTATATTCCTCAAGTGATTCGGGATCGTAGGGAGAAAGAGTTTATGGAGTTGGTTCAAGGAAATGCTAATGTTGCGGAATATGAGGCACGATTTGCTCGTCTAATCAATTATGCACCTCATATCGTGCCGGATCAAAGGAGGAGAACTAAAAGATTCATCCAAGGGTTTAGGCATGAAATAAGATACGCCTTGATGGCTTCTAAAGTCACCGAGTATACGGATGCAGTGTCGAGGGCTATGGAGGTGGAGTCTGAGATACGAGATATGCGATCGGTTCCTGTGCCAATGAACATAATGAATCAATCTTCTGGATCAAAGAGGCCACTCGTGAGGACGAACCAACCTACATACAAAAAGCCTCGTAAATTTGGGAATGGACCTATAGGCCACAAGCCTAATGCAGCTCAACGCCCAATGGGGGCCTATGCTCCAGAACATAAGTGTGGATTTTGTGATGGACCAAATCATGAGGAAAACAATTGCTGGAGGAAGTTAGGCCGTTGTATACGGTGCGGCAGTGACGAACACATGATCAGAAACTGCCCAAAGGCACAACCACAACAAGGTCCAAGAGCACCAGTGAGAAATGTCCAACAGGCTGGAGGAGCAGAGAGACCAATTGTTCGTGCTCGGGCATATGCATTGGGGGGAGAAGAGGAACAAGTGGATCCAACTGCAGTTGTAGAAGGTACGCTAAACATCTTAGACATCCCAGTAAGGGTATTATATGATCCGGGTGCGACACACTCATTTATTGCGCATGATGTTGCTTTGAAATTATCTGTATATGAGTGCTTACCTTACGTGTATGAGGTTAGTTCTGTTAGGAATAGTGCCCTAGAAAGCCGATTAGTCATAATCCATTTTGGGACTTTCCTAGTATCACAGATAATCTTTGAATAATATACGATTGATTAATATCATAGGCAAACACTTCTTTATATGCTCTGTTTGGTATGCGTTTACTTTAGCTGTGCATGTATGAGAACTCCCCTAATCTTGATGACTTTAGGACTCTACCATTTAGGTGAAATGGTTCATGAAATGAGCCCTATATCACATAAGCCATGATTGGTAAAATACTCCAAGCCGATGAGTCCTACAGACAGTGGGAGTGTCAACCTGACTCCTCTAAGGCTTGCTTGTGGGATCACGCCCTTAAGAAGGACCACCTTGTTTCATGGAGGTGCAAAGTGTATAGTTGATACGTGCGTGATATATGAGGGTGCTTACTTCAATAAGTAAGTTCACTGAGGTACCCCGTGTGAGAAGATTCCTAAATGGGAAAGGAAGTTTCTATTTCAGGAAATGGAAACTTCCAGATTAGGAAATATCTCACGAGCCATTGATGTGATTAATTGATCCTTAGACTTGAGGTTCCATGTCACTTCATGAGTGAACTCTGTAGTCTTAGGTATAAGCTTTAAAGGGTGTCGCCTTAGACAACTGATTCAAGGCTTATGCTGGGGCTACACAAGTGACCCATGAAAGTGAATGAGAATCAAGAAAGGACCTACACTTGCGTTTGCAAGGTGATCTCTTATTGTGTAAGTCATTCATATGCCATATGGAGTCCTTGGTCAAGGCAGTAGATCAAGACATCAAGAAAAGGGTTTCTTGGATTGAGATCAAATGGATATGAAATGTACTTAGCTTTAAGATCAGATTATTAGGGTTCTGATTATTCCCTTACCCTAGATCTTGGTTGAGAGATAGTAAGTAGGAGGATTGTATCTCACATGAATCAATGACTTAAAGGTTCTGTCGAATCCGATCATTCCAATTCAACTAGGGGTTAAACACCTGTTGCTAGACTGTGGTCGTTTAATCTGTGGACTGATTAATTAATTAGTGAATTAATTAATTAGGGTCACTGCTAATTGAATTGAGAACCTAGAGGGTCACACACAACAACTTGGTTAGATGAGTTGAGGCTTTAAAATGATTAAACGAGTTAATTGGGCCTAGAGGGTTCCACACGTGTGAAACCACACGTGTGGGTCACGTGACTGGACACGTGTCATAGGGACACGTGTGCCACACGTGTTTATTTGATTGAATATTAAATAATTAATTTATTAATTATTTAATAGACTTTGGTTTAATTTTGAATTAAAAAGAAAGTCTTATTTTGGAGAAAAATAATCTAGTTAATTAATTATGAGTTAATTAATTAGATAAAATAAGTTATTTATTTTAAATAAATAAAGTATAAAATTATCCAAAAATAGTTTGGATATTTTAGCTCTCTTGAAAGTTGATTTGAATTTGAATTCAAAGTCAAAGTCAAATTATTTGATGATCAAGTAATAGGAGAGAGGGACCAAATCCTTAATCCATAAGGACTAGGAATTTCGGGCACTCCCCTCCTATATATAGGGGAGCTCGAGCTCCCCTTAGAGCTAATCGAGAATTCTTTTGGTTCATGTGTTGAACACCATCCTTTCTCCAAGATAAACGAAACCCTAGGTTAAGCCTAAACACTAACTAGAGAACTAGCATCCTTACTAGTTAGATTGTAGCCAAGTTGGTGGACTATCTCTAGAGAGCTTCAAGTTAGAAGTTTTGAAGATTCGAGCTTTACCAAAAGTGGGGATCAAGCAAAACAACCAGAAGGGATGATGAAACGATTCTGAACCCAACAGAAAACGAGTGAAAAAATCGAACCAAAGAAGATGGCGAAAGCCATTCGTCCATATCCTGAAGGATGAATTTTTTCACGAGGGTTTTATGGCTGGCAGATTTCTACTTTCGTAAAACTGGTTTTCGAAGGGAATTTCAATCATCTCTTTCTCGTTTCATGTTTCTTTCTTTATGTTGTATTGTTAAGAACTTCCATAACATGATTTGAATCCAGGTTGGTGTGGATTGTTATCCCTACAATGGATTCTGAAGTAGAAAGAGACTTTCGAGGAACGGGTTGCCATTACCACATGAAGCGCGTTTGAGGGCGGCTCAAAACGTGTCAAGAAAGCTAATACCCAAGTGAGTTTCTTGATCTCTATGAATTTGGATACACGATTGCGAGTCCAAGATCCTTTTGTTGGAAAATTTTTAAATTTTCGCTGTTTTCTGATTCCTGTTTTCCAACAAGTGGTATCAGAGCCACCTCGTTAATCGTGTTTTTGATTCGTCTCAATTATACTAAATTTGGTAGAAATTCTTAGGCTTGATTCGATTGAGTATTTGTAATTGTTTTAGAAAGCCTGAATTACGAAACTGTAATTTATTCCTGAAAGTTTCTGAAAATTGGTTTTTGCGAAATTTAATTTTTGAAAACTATTTTAGATATGAAATTGTATAAACTGTTTTGGATTTCTTGGATTGGTTTTGCTTTTGAATGAAAACACGAAACGAAAAGCCTGGATTACGAACACGCGAAACCCCGTACGCGAAGGCGTCGCGGGCGCGGGCTTCGCGTGCCACCGCCCGCCTGGCCTAGGCGTGCGCAGGGCAGCCACCCAGCACCCTCCCGCAACCGCCCGTCGTCCGCCCACGCTGGGCGAGAATCCCGCAAGGCGTGCGGGATTGCTCGCCCAGCCGCCCGCAATGGCCGAGAGGGCCGCGCGAGTGCGCACGATGCGGGGCATCTCTTTTGCGTACGGGTCCCATTCCTTCGTAATCCGTTTTCGTATTTCGTGCAATCCAGTCCCAATTTTTATTTTAATTTTAAAATTTTATTTTTTGAATATTTATTTTAATTTTTGAATAAAACTTGAAATTGAGAATTTTGAGAAATTGAAACGGTTTATATTTTGGGAAAATACATCCTTGATAAAATTATTAATTTTTAGAAATTAATTGGAATTTTATTTGTTTTGTTAATTTGGGATTTATTGAAAACTTTTTTATAAATAAGACTCGCATCAAGTCGTGTTTTAAGTCATTAGGACTTGAAACGGGAATTTTAATTTATTGGCTAAATTTAAATTCTCGCAAAAGCATGTTAGGTGATCATGGGTTTAGACTAATGTATGGTTTTAATTTATGCCCATGGATGGTTTAAATTGGGGTTGGAGCCCTATAGTTGCGTTTTTCAATTGAGGTTGGAGCCTCACTTATGTGCGTACTGTTCTGTGATTGATTATGTGGCTTTCCATATTACTGTTTTGAGGCCGGGGTATGTCCCGTGTATTTGTCTAAGGCCAATATGAAGATTGAGCCTTATTACTTTATGTCTTTTTCTTTTTATTGTAATTTGAGAGTAGAGATAGGTGGTGAGGTTTTATTTTCATTTTGGAGACAATGTACCCATGGAGTAAGATGGACCACCGTTCAAGTAACAAGGAGGCCATAAGCGAAGACCCCTCAAAATGTTAGGGAGGGGAATCTCAATTGTAAAATGTAATAGAGATAGGGCTCATATTTTGTTACCGCTTTCCCTTATGTGATTTAAACTGTTTATGTGGCATGTATGTTAGAACTTGTGATTGTGGAGTGGCTCCCACATATCACGCATAAGATAGGTAGAACCCATGATCATCTCATGTTAGTATCATGCTAGGACATGTTATCTGTTTATGTGCTTGTTTGAAATGCATTTAAGTTGTACTTGCATTAATCAAGACTAATCAAATTGGATAACATATATGTTGGTGAGGTCGAACCGAACAACTCTTCGGTTGATTCGAAAATTCCCATTAAATATTAAGCTCATTTCGAATAATAGGTATTTAATTTGAGATGCAAATTTTAAATTAAATTCCTAGCATTCCATCAGTAGGTTTTAAGTTTAGTAAGTGAAGCTAGTTATTGTCCGCGAGTCGTGGGATAGCTAGTGGAGCTTATTAGTTCTTAGTTACCTAATTGATCATTTTAAATGATCAATATTTCGTGATCAATTTTGGCAAGGGCGATGTCCGCGAGTCGTGGGTCGTTCGAACTAAGTTTTGATCATGATCTTATGATTGATGGGTCTAGCTTAACGCCTAAGTAAATATGGATGTCGCACGAGTCGTGGGTCCATATTAAAAGATAGGTGATGCAAAAACAATTACTAAGAGTTCTAAAGGTGTTAGAATTGGTAAGTTGTACCTACCTAGGATTTTACTTAGAATGTCCGCGAGTCGTGGGTTCGAGGTAAAATGCTTGGGATCTTAGTACCCATTGGGAAACGCGTTCCTCTTAGATATTTGGCAATTATAGATCTTTGAAAAACAGTGGGAGCTACATTAGATTAAAGACCTTATCTTTTGTATATCGTTATAATTCAGCATGCTCACATTTTCTCTGCTTTGCATTTAGGTTGTAGTTCTGTGATTCTCTACAATATGAAATGCAAACCCATTCGTATCCATTCTTCAGTCAAACAAGTTGACTAAGTCCTAACTAACTCTAAAATGGCTTCGGATCCTAAAATTCATTTTAGAATCCAAAAAGAGAAATTGTTCTCTATAAGGCGAGATTTTCAATTGTGAAAATTCGACCCGGGCCAAAAGAGAAGCGATCTGAAGTGAATGGATTTCTCCAAACCACTTAAGAGCAATTGAACCACCTCATAAAAATGTTACATGGTATAACATTATGGAATTATTCAATATTCCAAATGAGGAAACAAGTGCACACGAACAAGGTCTAAAGATCTTAGTTGAAGATCTTATGGTCTCGATCATCAACTGAGAAAAGAGTTCTCAATGCACTGATTGCTTACATTGCTTCGACTATCATTCAAACCCTTTACGCTCAACTAGAATGATGCTAATGTAGCATAGTTAATCATTTAAGTTGATAATGGTTGAGAGCATCCTTAAGAAGGAACAAAAGGTTGTGATGGTTAATTCTTCTTCTAAACTCACTAAGTTAAAGGCTTGAAGGCCTAAAGAAGAAGAAACCCTTAAGAGCCCAATGGAGGGGCATGTAAGGGGTACGCCCAAAAGACACTAGAGATCAAATTGGACGTTTGCTTCTATGGTAGCAAATAAGGACTTTAAAAGGGAACTGCAAAGAGTATGAGTACTCTGAAATGTTACCTCGTTTAGTAATTCTACTAGGAATAGAATTCACTAGTCTTGAGTCAATTCTGCATAATCCGTTGTGCAAAGACTCAAGGCACTAATGTTCTGAACATACAAACGAGATAACAAAAGTAAGTGAGATGACAAAGCTTCGAATTACTTTGGAACATTGAGATATAAAAGGATTAGCAAGTCAGACACCTTAGGATCATTCTATGAAAATGAACCTATAGAGTTAACTTTCTGCAAATCCTGTCTTGTGGGAAGCGTTCCTGAATCCCGTTTATAAGAAACGTGGAACGTTCCAAAATTATAGTGGATTTCGATCCATGCTGATGAGTGTTAGATGCTTAATGTAAGCACTAGATACAATCGTCAGTTTAATCATTATGAATGAATATACTTGTTGAAGTACAAATTCGAAACTTATATGAAATTCTTAGAATTTCAAAAGGAGGTTAGGAACCGAAGTAGTCATAAGTTATAGGTAAATCGATATGATCGCGATAGCCAATATCTTAGCAACTAATTCCTTAGTCATCTTAGAGATAATAGGATTATCTCTCAGTAAACTAATTCGAGAACACCTTAGTGTTTCCGAATGAGGGAATGAAACCTAATAGGATATGGTCCATTCCATAGTAAGTTTTACTGACTTATAATCATTCTAGAAAAAAAACTCCTAGAATATGCAGTTAGAGATTTTGAATTTAGTACCTTCCAAAATCAGTCCTTTAGTTGCACTATGCAATGTGGCATACTAAATTCCCTAATTATTCTTATCCAAGAATTTAATGGAATCCTCTTAAGTGAAGAGGATAGTGGGAGATAAGCTTGAAACGAGTTCAAGTTTATACAACAATATAGGATATCGTTTCTGCGATTCCCTTGGACAAAGGTTGTTTCTCTCAAGGAATGTACCTTTCTTAAGGAATCGTTCCTATAGAAGAAGAAAGGCAAGCAAGCAGACCTCAAAGAAATTTGAGGATAAATATCCACGCCACATAAAGAAGAAACGAGCCCATATGATAAAACTTAGCCAAATTTTAGAGTATGTATACGTGTGAAACCCTTCTCTTAAGACGTGTTTAGAACGCGTTCCTGGATAGCCAAGGAATTACTTGAAGAGGAGACACTGTCAGATTTGGAATCTGAGTAGTATAAGCAAGCCTTGAAATCTAATATGGATTCCATATACTCAAACCAAGTTTTGACCTTGGTTGATCCACCTGATAGGATCAAGCTCGTGGAGCTTCGAGTGAATGAAAGCATTACAACCTTCTTGACGGTTGAAATGCAAAGGTCCATTTGGATTGTGTTTACCACATCCTCATATTCTGACTATGAGATATGATAAAAGAATATGAGAACTATCTTGTTCAATATGAGATTGAAAGAGACTGAAATAAGGTATTTCTATAAATCTCATATTCAGTGGGAGTATGCATAAAGTATGCAAATCCCTAAGTCAATCTGTGGATAGATAAAGGCTTCTAGGAGTTAGACAATTCGATTCCACAGTCAAATCGTTTGACACAGATGGAAGTCGAACAAGTCTCAGAGTGTACATATGAAAGTTAGTGATGTAAGAGTCAGTTACGGTTCTTTAGAAGACTACATCCTTCTCATTAGGAATGTCAAGGATGACGTGAAAGTTATCAATTCTTGTTTAAGAAACAATTTGACATGAAAGATCTTAGTGATTATCCTAAATTCTCAACATTCAAATCTATAGAAGATAGATCTAAGAGAATAAAAGGATTATCACAAAACGAGTACATAACCATAATACTAAAAGGAGTTTAGTATGGACAATGGAACATCTCTTTTGAAGAGTATGTGTCCTAAGATAACTTTAAGAAAGTTAGAATGTCCAAAATCCCTTTAAGTGAAAGGGTGCATAATGTATGAAATGTCATGTACTAGACTTGATATGGCACAACACTAAACGTAGTGGGTCGAATCCAATATGACCTCAGAGAAGGTCATTAGATTCCTGTAAAGGATGTCCTCAGAGTACTTGAGAAGAAATGAGGATATGTATTAGTTTACAGAGCCCAAAAGATCTTGTTGTTAGAAGGATATTTGATGTAACCGTTCATCAAACATAGATGATTATGAAATCATTGAAAGGATACAACTTCTACCAGAATGGTAATGCAATGTGTTAGAAAGGGGTTCCAAGGACGGACATTACAAAACTCGACTATCGTAGTTGAGAACTTAGTCGTATTATATAACGCTAAGTTAAGTGTTTGGGTAAGAAACTCCATCTAACTGGTTAGATGGAGTTCCTAGCATGAAACAACTCCTTTATCATATTGTATGATAAAAAGGATGGTTGCTCAAGTAAGAGAACCAAGACCTCACCAAGAGACTGAACACGTGATTACGAATCATTTTTTAAGGAAAAGGTGTTTCCTAAGAGATGTGTAAACAAGAGGGTCACATCAGCAGAGAATATAGCAGATCCACTTTGGAAACGCCCAAAGTCAATAGGCTCTCGAAGTGCATCTTGAGAAGATGGGACTTAGAGTACCTAAATGGCTTTTCCGGGCAAGTGGGAGATTGTTAGGAAAAGTGCCCTAGAAAGCCGATTAGTCATAATCCGTTTTGGGACTTTCCTAGTATCACAGACAATCGTTGAATACTATACGATTGATTAATATCATAGGCAAACACTTCTCTATATGCTCTGTTTGGTATGCGTTTACTTTAGATGTGCATGTATGAGAACTCCCCTAATCCTGATGACTTTAGGACTCTACCATTTAGGTGAAATGGTTCATGAAACGAGCCCTATATCACATAAGTCATGATTAGTAAAATACTCCAAGCCGATGAGTCCTACAGACAGTGGGAGTGTCAACCTGACTTCCTCTAAGGCTTGCTTGTGGGATCACGCCCTTAAGAAGGACCACCTTGTTTCATGGAGGTGCAAAGTGTATAGTTGATACGTGCGTGATACATGAGGGTGCTTACTTCAATAAGTAAGTTCACTGAGGTACCCCGTGTGAGAAGATTCCTAAATGGGAAAGGAAGTTTCTATTTCAGGAAATGGAAACTTCCAGATTAGGAAATATCTCACGAGCCATTGATGTGATTAATTGATCCTTAGACTTGAGGTTCCATGTCACTTTATGAGTTAACTCTGTAGTCTTAGGTATAAGCTTTAAAGGGTGTCGCCTTAGATAACTGATTCAAGGCTTATGCTGGGGCTACACAAGTGACTCATGAAAGTGAATGAGAATCAAGAAAGGACCTACACTTGCGTTTGCAAGGTGATCTCTTATTGTGTAAGTCATTCATATGCCATATGGAGTCCTTGGTCAAGGCAGTAGATCAAGACATCAAGAAAAGGGTTTCTTGGATTGAGATCAAATGGATATGAAATGTACTTAGCTTTAAGATCAGATTATTAGGGTTCTGATTATTCCCTTACCCTAGATCATGGTTGAGAGATAGTAAGTAGGAGGATTGTATCTCACATGAATCAATGACTTAAAGGTTCTGTCGAATCCGATCATTCCAATTCAGCTAGGGGTTAAACACCTGTTGCTAGACTATGGTCGTTTAATCTGTGGACTGATTAATTAATTAGTGAATTAATTAATTAGGGTCACTGCTAATTGAATTGAGAACCTAGAGGGTCACACACAACAACTTGGTTACATGAGTTGAGGCTTTAAAATGATTAAACGAGTTAATTGGGCCTAGAGGGTTCCACACGTGTGAAACCACACGTGTGGGTCACGTGACTGGACACGTGTCATAGGGACACGTGTACGACACTTGTTTATTTGATTGAATATTAAATAATTAATTTATTAATTATTTAATAGACTTTGGTTTAATTTTGAATTAAAAAGAAATCTTATTTTGGAGAAAAATAATCTAGTTAATTAATTATGAATTAATTAATTAGATAAAATAAGTTATTTATTTTAAATAAATAAAGTATAAAATTATCCAAAAATAGTTTGGATATTTTAGCTCTCTTGAAAGTTGATTTGAATTTGAATTCAAAGTCAAAGTCAAATTACTTGATGATCAAGTAATAGGAGAGAGGGACCAAATCCTTAGTCCATAAGGACTAGGAATTTCGGCCACTCCCCTCCTATATATAGGGGAGCTCGAGCTCCCCTTAGAGCTAATCGAGAATTCTTTTGGTTCATGTGTTGAACACCATCCTTTCTCCAAGATAAACGAAACCCTAGGTTAAGCCTAAACACTAACTAGAGAACTAGCATCCTTACTAGTTAGATTGTAGCCAAGTTGGTGGACTATCTCTAGAGAGCTTCAAGTTAGAAGTTTTGAAGATTCGAGCTTTACCAAAAGTGGGGATCAAGCAAAACAACCAGAAGGGATGATGAAACGATTCTGAACCCAACAGAAAACGAGTGAAAGAATCGAACCAAAGAAGATGGCGAAAACCGTTCGTCCATATCCTGAAGGATGAATTTTTTCACGAGGGTTTTATGGCTGGCAGATTTCTACTTTCGTAAAACTGGTTTTTGAAGGGAATTTCAATTATCTCTTTCTCGTTTCATGTTTCTTTCTTTATGTTGTATTGTTAAGAACTTCCATAACATGATTTGAATCCAGGTTGGTGTGGATTGTTATCCCTACAATGGATTCTGAAGTAGAAAAAGACTTTCGAGGAATGGGTTGCCATTACCGCATGAAGCACGTTTGAGGGCGGCTCAAAACGTGTCAAGAAAGCTAATACCCAAGTGAGTTTCTTGATCTCTATGAATTTGGATACACGATTGCGAGTCCAAGATCCTTTTGTTGGAAAATTTTTAAATTTCCGCTGCTTTCTGATTCCTATTTTCCAACAAGTGGTATCAGAGCCACCTCGTTAATCGTGTTTCTGATTCGTCTCAATTATACTGAATTTGGTAGAAATTCTTAGGCTTGATTCGATTGAGTATTTGTAATTGTTTTAGAAAGCCTGAATTACAAAACTGTAATTTTTTCCTGAAAGTTTCTGAAAATTGGTTTTTGCGAAATTTAATTTTTGAAAACTATTTTAGATATGAAATTGTATAAACTGTTTTGAATTTCTTGGATTGGTTTTGCTTTTGAACGAAAACACGAAACGAAAAGCCTGGATTACGAACACGCGAAACCCCGTGCGCGAAGGTGTCGCGTGCGCGGGCTTCGCGTGCCACCGCCCGCCTGGCCTAGGCGTGCGCAGGGCAGCCGTCCAGCACCTTCCCGCAACCACCCGTCGTCCGCCCACGTTGGGTGAGAATCCCGCAAGGCGTGCGGGATTGCTCGCCCAGCCACCCGCACTGGCCGAGAGGGCCACGCGATGCGCGCAGCTCTTTTGCGTACGGGTCCCATTCCTTCGTAATCCGTTTTCGTATTTCGTGCAATCCAGTCCCAATTTTTATTTTAATTTTAAAATTTTATTTTTTGAATATTTATTTTAATTTTTGAATAAAACTTGAAATTGGAAATTTTGAGAAATTGAAACGGTTTATATTTTGGGAAAATACATCCTTGATAAAATTATTAATTTTCAGAAATTAATTGGAATTTTATTTGTTTTGTTAATTTGGGATTTATTGAAAACTTTTTTATAAATAAGACTCGCATCAAGTCGTGTTTTAAGTCATTAGGACTTGAAACGAGAATTTTAATTTATTGGCTAAATTTAAATTCTCGCAAAAGCATGTTAGGTGATCATGGGTTTAGACTTATGTATGGTTTTAATTTATGCACATGGATGGTTTAAATTGGGGTTGGAGCCCTATAGTTGCGTTTTTCAATTGAGGTTGGAGCCTCACTTATGTGCGTACTGTTATGTGGTTGATTATGTGGCTTTCCATATTACTGTTTTGAGGCCGGGGTATGTCCCGTGTATTTGTCTAAGGCCAATATGAAGATTGAGCCTTATTACTTTATGTCTTTTTCTTTTTATTGTAATTTGAGAGTAGAGATAGGTGGTGAGGTTTTATTTTCATTTTGGAGACAATGTACCCATGGAGTAAGATGGACCACGTTCAAGTAACAAGGAGGCCATAAGTGAAGACCCCTCAAAATGTTAGGGAGGGGAATCTCAATTGTAAAATGTAATAGAGATAGGGCTCGTATTTTGTTACCGCTTTCCCTTATGTGATTTAAACTGTTTATGTGGCATGTATGTTAGAACTTGTGATTGTGGAGTGGCTCCCACATATAACGCATAAGATAGGTAGAACCCATGATCATCTCATGTTAGTATCATGCTAGGACATGTTATCTGTTTATGTGCTTGTTTGAAATGCATTTAAGTTGTACTTGCATTAATCAAGACTAATCAAATTGGATAACATATATGTTGGTGAGGTCGAACCGAACAACTCTTCGGTTGATTCGAAAATTCCCATTAAATATTAAGCTCATTTCGAATAATAGGTATTTAATTTGAGATGCAAATGTTAAATTAAATTCCTAGCATTCCATCAATAGGTTTTAAGTTTAGTAAGTGAAGTTAGTTATTGTCCGCGAGTCGTGGGATAGCTAGTGGAGCTTATTAGTTCTTAGTTACCTAATTGATAATTTTTGCATGGATAGAGTCGTGTTTCTTGGATTTGTTGTAAGTGCAGGTGGTATCGAAGTAGATGAAGAAAAGGTGAAAGCAATTCAAGAGTGGCCTACACCTAAGTCCATTACGGAAGTTCGAAGCTTTCATGGTTTACCCGGATTCTATAGGAGATTTGTGCCTGTGACGCCCCGTCCGATAAATCGTAAAGGTATGCGTCACGAGAGAGTTTACCTTACACACTTATGTGATTCAATTCCCTTTTTATGTGTTTAATTCCAACTTTGATTGAAAATGTGACTTGATTGACTAAAATCCAAAATGGTAAAATATGAATTCTTGCATGACAACTTAAGAATGGAACTTGGATGAATTTAAATTAATTTTCGAAGTTGGATTTAAATAGGACTTAGACCTATTTGTGTGTTTTGGGCCTGACTCAAGTTAGGTGAGTTTGGGTCGTTCAAGACCAATATGAGCTCCAGAATTCGAATTCGAATTCCAACACCACCATTGGGCTTGATTCGGTGATTTGGGTCCCATGGAGTTTACTTTATATTTTTCGAAAACCGTTTAGACCTTGAACCTTTTAATCTTGACCTATTGGGCCGAAAGTCATTTATTTGAGCCCAAATCCTAATAAAGCCTCTAGCCTCATATTATATCTTGAAACCCTTACCTAGATCCCCTTTCTCATTTCACTTGAAACCTCAAAATAGCCTCATTGTGACAGCCATGGAGAAGCTTCTAGAGAGGATGAAGACTTAAGCCACTCCATACCTTCAAGGGCTCACATCTCCCTCGTTTCTTCATCATTTCAAGAGCCAAGGTAAGCTACGAATTTCCCTTGATGTGTATTTCATTTCTATCCATGAATCTTAGTATGAAATTGAATGTATGAACTTGCATGAGGAAGTCTTGTGAAAATGGTGATTTATACCCAACTTGAAGAATATGGTTTAAATAATGGATCCTTGAGTTCTTAAGCATGAATACGTGTTTCTCCATGTTGGATATGGGCTACAGTTGTTGATGGTATGATAAGGAGTGAGTTTGAACGCATCTTGCCATGGTTGAAGCTTGATTTTCATGAAAATGGGTTGTATGAGTTTTGGCCAAAATCACCTTTGTTCTTGAGCTAAATTGATATTTATATGATAAGCATGATTTATGTGATAATATATATGATTTTTATGGAAATTTTATGGTTTAAATGGTGTGAAATCGGCCATTTTCGGCCATGGTTGTCTTCTTCCCGAAGCTTGCTTGAATCTGCACAAGACAGACGCCCAGATCTGGCCAGAACGGACGTTCCCGTTTGGCTTTGGTGCCCGGAACGGCCCTTCCCACCAAGGGCTGATGTCAACACGCAAGAACGGGAAGGGTCGTTCCCGTTTTTGCCTAGAGATGGGAACGGCCGTTCTCATGCTCGCTGTAACACCCCAAACGGAGGATGCCACATCCCCCGTACTAGGACCCAGACCCGGTCACGAAATGGTAAGTCCATGCCCGAATCCGAATCATAGCGAATGGGAGACCAACTCACACACTAGGCTAGGCGGATCTAACTTGACCAAAACTCAGAGTGCGGAAGCGATTAAAACCAACAACAATAGATAGCGGAAGCGTTTAAAACAAAACATGCAAAGCAGGTGACGGGTTCAACTAGCATAGATACCTAATCCCGAATAATAGATCAACAATCATAACAAGTGACGGGTTCAACTAGCATAAATTCCTAGTCCCGAATATCAACATATAGTAATAATCATCAAGTGCCACAAGGGGCCGAAAGAGAGTGCCACGCAGGGCTACCAAATAGTAAAGTATAATCTCAAGTCTACGAGCCAAAGCATAAGTAAAGTGTATGAAAAGACAAATGCAAATGGAAAGACTAGACCGACGAAGTGCAACTCAAAGGACTCACTTCCGCCTAGCAAACGCCAACAACCTGCAACTAAAAGTGTAAATGAGGGGTCAGTCAACTTGACCGAGTGAGGGGGCTAACGCACACCCACATTATATATATATAAGGAGCATAACACAGAATAAAAAGGATGGACTCATGAACCGGGGACAGGTGTTACATACCAAAACGTTTTGAAAGAACCCGAATAAGATATAGATATAAGTTTAGAAACCATTTTTCCAGAAAGGCTCTATCCCGATTCATATTTCCATAACATAACATAATCAACTGCTCGGCGAGTACGAGCTTCCCACCTTTACTCCTCAAAACATAAATCACAATCAATCCAACCGCTACACCAATGATGGAGGGGATGTACAGTCCCAAAAACCATCTATAATAACACCGTCTAAAATAGACTCGATCTCAAGAGGGTAGCGAACCCACCAGAGTCATCTCCGGCCTTAGCCGAAGGCTCAAGATATCACGCCTCCCTCATCACCCTAAGGTCGCGCAATGATATCTCAAATGGAAACTAGCACAGTGGCTTATCCGACGGCCCTATGCCGTACCGGTCTCCGCTCGTACCAGCTCCTGGATCCACATATAAAAAAGTACAGAATAGAACAGATACCATATATCATGGCTAACTCGCTACAGAATCATAACACGACTGAACTTTCCAAAATAGCTTACATATGCCTCAAAAACTGGTTTTTATACATATTCCTACGCTGTGGAATTTAAGCCACGAAGGCTCCCACACACGCAGGACGCACGCAAAAGCGCATAAACATATCATATCCAACACGTATGTATTTATAATAAGATATACTCGTATACGAGGGTAGAAATCAGCATATAAGGGCCATAGGTCGCATAACTATACAAAATCCTAAACCTCACCTCGTAATAGTAGAGTCTGAGAGTGTGAAGGGCCAAACACTCTAAACCTCGTGCTCACTGGCACCACCAAACTCTGAAACAAGACATACAGAAGCCCAAACTTAGACTCTACATGAACCAAGTAAGGCGCACGGCGTACAAAGTATGAATGCCATGTGAAATGGAATGATGCTTATCAAGTTGATCACATAAGGGGAAATTCAAATATTCAAGTAACTCATGCAAGTAACGAAGAATTAAGGTTAAGTGATCCGTTCCAAGTCATATCATAGTATATAATTCAAATACACACGACTGGTAAACACTAATTTCGATTTATAAATTAAATAATACGTACCAACGCATTTAAATAATAACAATTCCACTGTGTCCACCTTGCGTTTAAGAATCTAAAGAATATTGTACTAGAAATCTCAATTCATAACCTTGATATACTAAACGGTAAAACCAATTTTAATTCATGCTGCCATAATTTTAATAAGTAAACCGATATCTCAAAACAATTATATTAACTATAATCCAATACATCTCAGTAGCAGGAACTAATTTAAATTGCATAGCCTCATGATTACCTTTGTAACAAAATCACCTACGTCCCCTAACAGATTACACAGGCAACAAACATATTCTAATTCTTACAATTAAACTTAAATGAACTGGTTAACTCAAATTAAGTCAAATTCAATATTATAAACTAAGATATATATCTTTGTCCAAAAATTCCAAAATCCAAAACAAGAATCCCAAAATTAATTAAAGATTCTAGTACTTCTACACAAGTTCACCTTCTCGGCATCAGCTAACCACATTCTCATTTAGAGTGACTAACCATTAAATTTCAAAGGATCGTAGCTCCTTCGAGTTAAATATCACGTACCAATCTCTCAAATACGAAACTAAATAATCAACTACAAAATTACACACACATGTGTATATCCATAAGGCCTTGATCGAATCAGAACTGAAACAATAATGAAATCAATTCTTGACAATTCCCCAAATACAGAACATTCTTACAATTAATACAAAGTTTATACATATACAAAGTATAACACTTTGAAATTGAGGAATAAGTTTCGGTGGTTGAGGGTGGCTGTACCAGCGATTCAAGAGAGAAAAACAATGGTGGGCGGCGAATAGTGAAACTAGCAGCTGACAGCAGAACTGGACTGTGGGCTCTTACGGTGATGCAAACCGATAGGTATGGCAACTGGAAAGGGTGTCGCTGCAGCTGTTATTCCTCGTTGCAGAAGTGAGAGATAGGGGCAGTTGTCTGTCAAAACGGTGGCTGCTTGGTGGTAATGGTCGCCTGGAATGGAGGTCGCCTTGTCGATGAGATAGCGACGGCCACAGGGTATCTTCCCTCTGTAGATCTGAATGAGGGAGAGAAGATGAATGGTGGTTGGCACGTCGCCGGGAAGAATGGCGACAGATTGGGGTGATGGTGGCTGCCTTGCCTCTGGCCGGTGGTTGTGAGGGCGAACGGCGACAAAGGAGACTCCGGTTCCTTCTTCAGTTCTGAGGATAAGATGAAAGGGAGAGAGGAAGAAGCGAGCTGGTAGCAGGGATGACTGCTTGGTGGTCGGCGACGGCTTGTCGCCGAAGATGACGGCGCGGGAAGCTAGTGGCTGGATCTACTCGGAAATGGTGACGGCGTGAAGAGAACTCGCCAGATCTGTAAGAACCAAAGCCGTGGTATGCTTGTGGTGGTTCGCTGGCGATGATGGCGGCGCGGTGGAGTTGTTGAGCTTGCAAGGCTGCGATGGGGAGGGCGCCGCTGTTGCTGCTATGAAGACGAAGGGAGAAGAAGAATTGAGATGAAGGTACTGCGTTGCTGAGTCGCGGTAGTGCGTGAGGCGGCATATTTGGCGTGGTTGGCGGAGATGTGGAGGAGTTGCAGCGCCGCTGCTGCTGAAGACGAAGGGGAAAGAATGGGAAGAATGAATGGCAGCACTAGGGTTCTCGGTTTAAGAAGGGATCAATTCTCCCAAAATTGCAACTAAGTCCCTCAAGAACTTAGGTCATGCGATTGAGTCCACGAGTTTAAGTAAGATTCAATTAAGCCCAAATTATAGATTTTAGAGTTATAAATTCAGCCCAAGATTTAGGAGTAGTGCTTAAATAAGTCCAAATTGAATTTCTCATAATTAGAAATAGATTCCCAATTTTAGTTAATTTCAAATCAACCCACATAATTTAAGTAAAAGGGCAACTAGGTATTAAACACATAGTTCAATTAAGTTCACATATTTTCATAAGATTGAAATCGAGCCATCAAACTAATAAAACATAAATAATGCAATTCAAACATAAGCAGAGTTAAATAAATAACAATCTAATCGCACGAGAACGGCATCGTATCTTGCTCCGAAAATACGGGGTGTTACAACCTTCCCCCCTTAAGAGAACCTGGTCCCCAGGTTCCACTCCTGAGCTAGAAAAGCTTTGAGTTGATAGTGTCTTAACCCTTCTCGAGGAGTTGTGTAAAACATAGCCTCCGTTGTGAAGTTTACTCTTGTTGTCTTTACTGAACCTTTCTGGCGATGTCTCGTTGTCATTGGGATCATTTGAGTACTGGACCGTTGCTTTCATCAAGTTGTTCGATCATTCTCATCCGACGAATAGTTGTCACTGCAATCAACTTTGATGGCGTCGTAAACTCGTCACTTGCAGACCGTTGTCAGGACAACGCGTAATGCAACTATAGCAGACAAGAGAGAATCCCATCTCTCGGCACAAGAGGTGAGAGAACCCCGTCTCTCGAGCACAGATTTGAGAGAACCCCGTCTCTCAAGCACAGAATCAAGAGAACCCCGTCTCTCAAGCACAGAATCGAGAGGACCCCGTCTCTCAAGCACAGATTGAAGAGAACCCCGTCTCTCGGCCTAAGTCGGACAGATTCCAACATCTCCCAACATACTAGTTTGAGAAAATCCAGCATTCCTCAAACCCCTAGATTCAAAAGAATCCAGCGACTCTGAATATCTAAGTACAAGAGAATCCAACATCTCTCGTGCAGAAAGCTTAGAAAGAATCCAACATCTTTCTACCACATAAATAGAGAAAATCCTACATCTCTCCAACACGTAAAAAGAGGGAACCTAAGGTCTCTCTTGCACATAAATCCACTGATCAGTTCTTCATACATACACACATCAGAGTAACACTTGACGAAAAGTATGTGATGCATGTTTGGTGTACCTTATACAACTGATATCGGTGTCCCTTGAGTATAGATTCAACACTCGTACCTCAACTCAAGGGGGATATCGCGATGGAATCCCTATAAAACAGCGTTACAGTATGTATGTATGTTATATGAGAAGTTAGTGAGCAATCAAAAGAGTTTTAAATCACATAAGCATGAATAGTTTACACAAGTACATAACTCATTCATTTCAGCAACAGTTCAAAACAGGTAGAAATTTCAAGTTACAATTACTAGATCAGGTATCCAAGTTATCACAATTAAAAACAACAATAGTCATCACCAACAACAAGCAAAACAAGGTCAGAGTATTTAAGCGATGCATGTATGCAAATGCCATGAATGCTTGGCGTACCGTTAACCAAAGTGTAAAAGTCTTGACAAGAAAGTCAAGATGAAGCGGTAGGAGTTGGTTAAGCCGACAATGATGCAACCCTCGTCATCTGAACTTCTTTGTCTTGAGTCTTTTCATAAAATGGTAACTCAACAATGCTCGTTTATCACCAAACCCCTTACTAGACCGTGATCCTTACTCAACTAGAATCATCTTCAGTTTCTCCCAAGAATTTTCATTCATGTGTTAAATCTTAGTCTGCTCATCTTCAACGAGTTGCTCATGGTTCGTTTGTCAATTAGATATGTACCTCAGAGTTTCGTTGAGTGATCGTGGTGCTAAGCACTTCCCAAAGCAATCCATGGTATATGATTCTGAAACTTGGATAAAGTCTTTCTCCATCTAAGTGTTCTATTCCCACATCAGCAATGTCTTCCATCCCATCTTGAAAAAACACCCAAAGAGCTAACAACCAATATTGCCTTGTCGTTCGTTAACTCTAAACGGCACCAGAACCTTTAACACTCACCGATGGTTTGTAGTTCGTTGCTTAAGTAACATGACTGCCTATCCACATCCCTTGAACTTGATCAGATCTTATTTGACCGTATACTTCTACATTAACTCGTTTCCATCAACAAGGTGACTACTCCCAAATAAATGAATCATCAAGGCGAAAGCTCATCAAACTCCTTCAAAACGGTTCTACTTGATCAGATTCTCCTCCATTGACTCATTTCCATCCACAAGGTGACTACTTCCAAATAAACGAATCCTCAAGGTGAGAATTCATCAAACTCCATCTTTCAATTGACTTTAAGATAGTATGTCAACATAGCAAATCTCATTCCTTCAACTCTAAACTTTTTCATGACCATTGATCTTGGTAAAGAATCCTTTCATCTTCGAATTATGGCGTGTTTTCGTTGTAGTGCTAATAGGTAGTGTTGACGGAGGGAAATCTTAGTGTTGACTCATAAGGCACCCTGAAATTCAAACACTAAAATCGATGCATGCGGGTTAAAGATGCAAATGAAATGTAACACGCATACCACGTAAATGCATCAATTTGTTGTAATTTATAAAGTACATAAAATAAGATGTTACATAATCAAAGTCACAATGTGCACACAAACATATAATCACGAAACAATTCATGCCGAAGGATCGAAATATCAAGTCTAGCAAATGCAATGCGCAGTTATTCCTATGCCGTACGACCTAGACAGACTCAACACGACTCAAGAGCTCGGTTTTGCAACCTAGAGCTCTAATACCACTTAAGGATGTAACACCCCAAACGGAGGATGCCACATCCCCCGCACTAGGACCCAGACCTGGTCACGAAATGGTAAGTCCATGCCCGAATCCGAATCATAGCGAACGGGAGACCAACTCACACACTAGGCTAGGCGGATCTAACTTGACCAAAACTCAGAGTTCGGAAGCGATTAAAACCAACAACAATAGATAGCGGAAGCGTTTAAAACAAAACATGCAAAGCAGGTGACGGGTTCAACTAGCATAGATACCTAATCCCGAATAATAGATCAACAATCATAACAAGTGACGGGTTCAACTAGCATAAATTCCTAGTCCCGAATATCAACATAAAGTAATAATCATCAAGTGCCACAAGGGGCCGAAAGAGAGTGCCACGCAGGGCTACCAAATAGTAAAGTATAATCTCAAGTCTACGAGCCAAAGCATAAGTAAAGTGTATGAAAAGACAAATGCAAATGGAAAGACTAGACCGACGAAGTGCAACTCAAAGGACTCACTTCCGCCTAGCAAACGCCAACAACCTGCAACTAAAAGTGTAAATGAGGGGTCAGTCAACTTGACCGAGTGAGGGGGCTAACGCACACCCACATTATATATATATAAGGAGCATAGCACAGAATAAAAAGTATGGACTCATGAACCGGGGACAGGTGTTACATACCAAAACGTTTTGAAAGAACCCGAATAAGATATAGATATAAGTTTAGAAACCATTTTTCCAGAAAGGCTCTATCCCGATTCATAATTCCATAACATAACATAATCAACTGCTCGGCGAGTACGAGCTTCCCACCTTTACTCCTCAGAACATAAATGACAATCAATCCAACCGCTACACCAATGATGGAGGGGATGTACAGTCCCAAAAACCATCTATAATAACACCGTCTAAAATAGACTCGATCTCAAGAGGGTAGCGAACCCACCAGAGTCATCTCCGGCCTTAGCCGAAGGCTCAAGATATCACGCCTCCCTCATCACCCTAAGGTCGCGCAATGATATCTCAAATGGAAACTAGCACAGTGGCTTATCCGACGGCCCTATGCCGTACCGGTCTCCGCTCGTACCAGCTCCTGGATCCACATATAAAACAGTACAGAATAGAACAGATACCATATATCATGGCTAACTCGCTACAGAATCATAACACCACTGAATTTTCCAAAATAGCTTACATATGCCTCAAAAACTGGTTTTTATACATATTCCTACGCTGTGGAATTTAAGCCACGAAGGCTCCCACACACGCAGGACGCACGCAAAAGCGCATAAACATATCATATCCAACACGTATGTATTTATAATAAGATATACTCGCATACGAGGGTAGAAATCAGCATATAAGGGCCATAGGTCGCATAACTATACAAAATCCTAAACCTCACCTCGTAATAGTAGAGTCTGAGAGTGTGAAGGGCCAAACACTCTAAACCTCGTGCTCACTGGCACCACCAAACTCTGAAACAAGACATACAGAAGCCCAAACTTAGACTCTACATGAACCAAGTAAGGCGCACGGCGTACAAAGTATGAATGCCATGTGAAATGGAATGATGCTTATCAAGTTGATCACATAAGGGGAAATTCAAATATTCAAGTAACTCGTGCAAGTAACGAAGAATTAAGGTTAAGTGATCCGTTCCAAGTCATATCATAGTATATAATTCAAATACACACGACTGGTAAACACTAATTTCGATTTATAAATTAAATAATACGTACCAACGCATTTAAATAATAACAATTCCACTGTGTCCACCTTGCGTTTAAGAATCTAAAGAATATTGTACTAGAAATCTCAATTCATAACCTTGATATACTAAACGGTAAAACCAATTTTAATTCATGCTGCCATAATTTTAATAAGTAAACCGATATCTCAAAACAATTATATTAACTATAATCCAATACATCTCAGTAGCAGGAACTAATTTAAATTGCATAGCCTCATGATTACCTTTGTAACAAAATCACCTACGTCCCCTAACAGATTACACAGGCAACAAACATATTCTAATTCTTACAATTAAACTTAAATGAACTGGTTAACTCAAATTAAGTCAAATTCAATATTATAAACTAAGATATATATCTTTGTCCAAAAATTCCAAAATCCAAAACAAGAATCCCAAAATTAATTAAAGATTCTAGTACTTCTACACAAGTTCACCTTCTCGGCATCAGCTAACCACATTCTCATTTAGAGTGACTAACCATTAAATTTCAAAGGATCGTAGCTCCTTCGAGTTAAATATCACGTACCAATCTCTCAAATACGAAACTAAATAATCAACTACAAAATTACACACACATGTGTATATCCATAAGGCCTTGATCGAATCAGAACTGAAACAATAATGAAATCAATTCTTGACAATTCCCCAAATACAGAACATTCTTACAATTAATACAAAGTTTATACATATACAAAGTATAACACTTTGAAATTGAGGAATAAGTTTCGGTGGTTGAGGGTGGCTGTACCAGCGATTCAAGAGAGAAAAACAATGGTGGGCGGCGAATAGTGAAACTAGCAGCTGACAGCAGAACTGGACTGTGGGCTCTTACGGTGATGCAAACCGATAGGTATGGCAACTGGAAAGGGTGTCGCTGCAGCTGTTATTCCTCGTTGCAGAAGTGAGAGATAGGGGCAGTTGTCTGTCAAAACGGTAGCTGCTTGGTGGTAATGGTCGCCTGGAATGGAGGTCGCCTTGTCGATGAGATAGCGACGGCCACAGGGTATCTTCCCTCTGTAGATCTGAATGAGGGAGAGAAGATGAATGGTGGTTGGCACGTCGCCGGGAAGAATGGCGACAGATTGGGGTGATGGTGGCTGCCTTGCCTCTGGCCGGTGGTTGTGAGGGCGAACGACGACAAAGGAGACTCCGGTTCCTTCTTCAGTTCTGAGGATAAGATGAAAGGGAGAGAGGAAGAAGCGAGCTGGTAGCAGGGATGACTGCTTGGTGGTCGGCGACGGCTTGTCGCCGAAGATGACGGCGCGGGAAGCTAGTGGCTGGATCTACTCGGAAATGGTGACGGCGTGAAGAGAACTCGCCAGATCTGTAAGAACCAAAGCCGTGGTATGCTTGTGGTGGTTCGCTGGCGATGATGGCGGCGCGGTGGAGTTGTTGAGCTTGCAAGGCTGCGATGGGGAGGGCGCCGCTGTTGCTGCTATGAAGACGAAGGGAGAAGAAGAATTGAGATGAAGGTACTGCGTTGCTGAGTCGCGGTAGTGCGTGAGGCGGCATATTTGGCGTGGTTGGCGGAGATGTGGAGGAGTTGCAGCGCCGCTGCTGCTGAAGACGAAGGGGAAAGAATGGGAAGAATGAATGGCAGCACTAGGGTTCTCGGTTTAAGAAGGGATCAATTCTCCCAAAATTGCAACTAAGTCCCTCAAGAACTTAGGTCATGCGATTGAGTCCACGAGTTTAAGTAAGATTCAATTAAGCCCAAATTATAGATTTTAGAGTTATAAATTCAGCCCAAGATTTAGAGTAGTGCTTAAATAAGTCCAAATTGAATTTCTCATAATTAGAAATAGATTCCCAATTTTAGTTAATTTCAAATCAACCCACATAATTTAAGTAAAAGGGCAACTAGGTATTAAACACATAGTTCAATTAAGTTCACATATTTTCATAAGATTGAAATCGAGCCATCAAACTAATAAAACATAAATAATGCAATTCAAACATAAGCAGAGTTAAATAAATAATATTCTAATCGCACGAGAACGGCATCGTATCTTGCTCCGAAAATACGGGGTGTTACACTCGCTAGGTGGCTTCTGGGAATGACCGTTCCCATGCTTAGTTATGCATGGGAATGGCCGTTCCGGAGCTACTGTTACACTTTGCACTTGTCTTTTTCGTGTTTGCTTGATCCGTTTGAATTACTTTATGACTTATATGCTTTAATATGATTTCAAATGCTTTGTTAAACCTTAATACTTCGTTAAATATGAACTATGCTACGTGACCTATGTGTACCCTTCATTTCATATTACATATCATTCATTTCTTGATACGCCGTGCGTCTTACTTGGTTCATATAGAGTTTAAGTCATGGGTTTTCGAACGTTTGTTACAGAGTTTGGTGGTGCCGGTGGGCCCGTGGTTTAGAGTGTTTGGCCCTTCACACTCTCAGACTCTACTATCATGAGGTGATGTTTAGGATTTTGTATAGTTATGCGACCTATGGCCTTTTCATGCCAATTTCTACCCCTGTATGCGAGTATACCTTATTATAAATACGTATGTGTTGGATATGATATGTTTATGGCCTTGCGTGTGTCCTGCGTGGGTTGGGAGCCTTCGTGGCTTAAATTCCACAACATAGGGATATGTATAAAAACCAATTTTTGAGGCATATGTAAGCTATTTTGGAAAAATCAGTTGTGTTATGTTTCTTTAGAGAGTTGACCATGTGATATAGTATATGTTCTATTATGTTCTATCTTTAGGCCCAGGAGCTACAGGTAATGGGTCCCCCGGGACGGTTAGGGCCCTCAGGTATTTATCCATTGCGTAGTCTCCATCTGTATGAAGAGGATGTACCGGGACCCACCAGGAGGTTTGGTTGGGAAACGGAGTCCTGAGGGTTGGAGTAGCATTAGCACTCCCCTCGCCTGTCTTGATGGTTAGGGTCGCGCAACCCTACCATCACCCGGAGTTGAGGTTGGTATGTTATTTTTATTTTATGAGGAGTTGACGTTGGAAGCTCGTACTCGCCGAGCAGTTGACTATGTTATGTTATGGAATTATGAATCGGGATAGAGTCTTTCTGGAAAATGGTTTCTAAACTTATATCTATATCTATTTGGGTTATTTCGAAATGTTTTGGTATGCAACACCTATCCCCGGTTCATGAGTCCATGCTTTTATTCTGTGTTGTGCTCTTTATATATATATTGTGGGTGTGCGTTAGCCCCCTCACTCAGTCAGTTGACTGACACCTCATTTTATCTTTTAGTTTGCAGGTTTCCTTTTGGCTTGAGCTAGGCGGAAGTGAGTCTCCTGAGTCACACTTGTCAGTCTAGTTGGTATTAGGATGCATTTGTCGCATACTTTATTTATGTTATGTATTTATGTTTCACACTTGAAGGTTATGTTTATGTTCTACTTAGACTTAAACCTGTGTGGGGTTAATAAGCTAGTATTTGGATGTTAATAGATATTATGATGATACTTATGCTGTTTATTATGTTGGATTATAAATTGATTCGGGATTAGGTAACTATGCTAGTTGAACCCGTCACCTGTTATGTATGTTGATATGCGGGACTAGGTATTTATGCTAGTTGAACCCATCACCTGCTTTGCATGTTTTGTTTTAAATGCTTCCGCTATCTATTGTTGTTGGTTTTAATTGCTTCCGCACTCTGAGTTTGTCAAGTTAGATCCGCCTAGCCTTGTGTGTGAGTTGGTCTCCCGTTCGCTGTGATTCGGATTCGGGCATGGACTTCCTATTTCATGACCGAGTCTGAGTCCTAGTGCGGGGGATGTGGTATCCTCCGTCTGGGGTGCTACAGTGCCCAATTTCAGCACCATTGCAGCTCCTTTGACGGAAGTTATCAAGAAGAGTGCTGGATTCAATTAGGGGAAGCTCAAGAAAAGGCATTTCAAACGTTGAAATCAAAGCTAAGTTCAACTCCTCTTTTACTTTTACCAAATTTCTCTAAAACCTTTGAAATCGAATGTGATGCTTCCAGTATTGGTATAGGTGTCGTGCTTATGCAAGAAAGGAGGCCAATTGTTTACTTTAGTGAGAAATCAAATGGAGCAGCCTTGAACTATTCCACCTATGACAAGGAATTGTATGCTTTGGTTCAAGCCCTAGAAATGGGGCAGCACTACTTGTGGTCCAAAGAATTCATCATTCACTCGGATCATGAGTCCTTGAAGCACTTGAAAGGGCAAGGGAGCTTGAACCGGAGGCATTGATGTGAATCATGATGAACCGCGGCCATATCTTGTCCCAAATGAAGAGCTGGACCGATCCACAACTCAAGAAGATAGCATACAAATGGAACAAAGTTATGGTGGTCCAATTACAAGAGCTCGGGCCAAAATTATCCAAGAGGAAGTTGGAAATCTCTTAAACCAATTTGCTCAAACTGGACTCCAACCTTCAAGATGGGCTGCTGAACCAAATTCAGAATACTTCAATGTTTTTATGTCCAATTCCTAAAGTCCAAAGTGTGGAAATGATGTAATTCGGCCCTAAGCCTATTATAGTATTATTTGGGCCTTTATTTTATCATTATTTAGCTGCATATTAGTTTATTTAAGCCCACTTTTGTAAGCCTTCATGGCAAGTGGCGGGAATAGCTTGTGTCCTTTAGTATTCTAGTGTCTCTTAGGTTTCCATGCATGCATCTTTATATTCAGCATTGTAACTTGTTTTTCTTTCAATCAAGAAGTAAAATTATTGAATTTTCATTCAAGTGAGATTTTCTCTCAAGTTCTTTGCTGAACGACATTAGGGTTTCAAACCCCTTTCCCGGATAACATTATTTCTCGACTCCTTATAGTCGACGGGGTGCGTTACTTACAATCTGATAGTGTTGGTTCTTTGCTCAATATAGCAAACGGGTCACACTCCTCTTATTTTCAACCTTGAATTGGACGATCAGATTCAAGAACTCCAAGTATTGATATAGGGTTTCACGGCAAGTACGTGGAGTTCGTATCATTTGGTATCTAGAGCTTAGGTTTTCCATCCAAGGTTACGTATCCATATCTTTTATCTTTTGTATAATTTCTTTTCATTATCGTTATATTGCTGCAAAAAAAAAAATCAAAAAAGCATTGTTTCAGTCATTTTCTTTGTAATCTCAAATCATAAGTCATGTGGATTTGTTTGTTTGTATCTTTTTAGTTGTAACAGTTCGTTTGTGACAATTTTAGCACCCTTATTGGTTCATTCATCTTAATGATTATTTGGTTGAGGGATCTGAAATTTCTTGTGTCTTTCTTCAAGATTTGAGAGAAAAGAGTGGTAAAAGGCTTGAGTTGTGAGCACAAAAGAGGGAAAAAGCCATATTTTTTAGTGATACACGAGCGTGAGTGACTCTAAACGAGGGCAAACACGTGAGGGAGTGTTGTGAGGTAATTTTTACTAACGATTTTTCTTGCAGGTTTAAAACATGACGGAAGAACGAAATGAACAACCTCCAATGGACGTTAACTT
The DNA here is from genome assembly GCA_037501455.1 of Lantana camara. Taxonomy (NCBI): domain Eukaryota; kingdom Viridiplantae; phylum Streptophyta; class Magnoliopsida; order Lamiales; family Verbenaceae; genus Lantana; species Lantana camara. The sequence goes on from CM074858.1 coordinate 60,842,746, forward strand.
TGTCCTCCGTGCAATGCAACAACAATTTGATAGGTTGAACGTAGAATTTGGTGAGATCCGGGATCGATTGGATCAAAATGATGAACGGGTGACTGAATTACAACAAAATGCTCTCCCGGCTAGGAGACCAAACCGACGACCAGCCGATTTGGGTATCAATCCTCGTGATGGATTTGATGATGAGGAAGATGACTTAGATGAGGCTGCATCAAATGCCTCTTCAAGGAGAGATCATAGACGTCTAAGATACCAACAACAACGAAGAGGAAGAGGGGTAATTGACAATAACCTCGGATCTATCAAGCTTTCTATTCCTTCCTTCAAAGGACAAAATGACCCGGAAGCTTACATTGAATGGGAACGAAAGGTGGAGTTAATTTATGACTGCCACAACTATTCGGAAGGGAAAAAGGTAAAACTTGCAGCCGTATCCTTTACGGACTATGCTATTGTATGGTGGGATCAAGTGGTGATAAGTAGACGCAGAAGTGGTGAGTACCCTATTGAAACTTGGGATGAGATGAAGGTGGTTATGAGGAAGAGGTTCGTACCTCCTCACTACTATCGGGACCTACACCTTAAGTTGCAAAGTTTGAGGCAAGGGTTCAAAACGGTAGAGGAATATTACAAAGAAATGGAGATGGCAATGATTCGAGCAAATATTGAGGAGGATCGTGAGGCAACCATGGCTCGGTTCATATGTGGTCTCAACCGAGAGATCGCCAATGTAGTGGAACTTCATCACTATGTTGAACTTGAGGAAGTGGTCCATATGGCTATCAAGGTGGAGAGACAATTTAAGAAAGGAAGGACTGTGGTTAGGCGTGATGATTCAAATACCTCTAAACCAAAGTGGAATTCTTCTCCAAAAACAGCCGAAAAGCCTTCAAAACCAAAGGAGGATCCACCTACAACAAAGGGTTCGTTTGAGAAAGGTAACACCTCTACACATTGTAATCGTGATATTAAATGCTTTAAATGTCAAGGAGCAGGCCATATAATGACTCAATGTCCAAACAAAAGAGTCATGATCTTGTTAGACAATGGAGAACTTGAAACCGAAAGTGAGGGTGATAATGGAGGCCTTAAAACATCGGATGAGGCAAGTGATGTTAAGCATGCGGTTGTGGGGCAAAGTTTGGTGGTTCTAAGAGCTTTGCACATCCAAGCTCTTGAGGACAAAGATGAACAACAAAGGGAAAACATCTTTTACACACGGTGTCATGTTAAGGAGCGAGTTTGTGGGCTGATCATTGACAGTGGGAGTTGCGTGAACGTGGCTAGTAAATTGATGGTGGAAAGGCTCGGCCTTAAAACCTTGAAGCACCCGAGACCTTATAAGCTCCAATGGCTGAATGAACATGGTGAAATGAAGGTAACAAAACAAGTTCTTATCTCCTTTTCAATTGGCAAATACATGGATGTGATTCTTTGTGATGTCGTACCAATGCAAGCTGGCCATATATTGCTTGGAAGACCATGGCAATTTGATAGACGAACAGTTCATGATGGCTACAAGAATCGATATAGTTTTATCAAGGATGGGCGAAACATCACCTTGGCACCTTTACCACCAAGCCAAGTGTATGAAGAACAGTGCCAAATTAAGAAATCCATTTCAGCTTCTTCAAAACAAAGTGATTGTAATAGTGAGAAAGAATGTGAAAAAGAAAAAGAAAAAGAGCATGAAAAAGAAAAGGAGAAGGAAAAAGAAAAAGAGTGTAACAGAAAAGAAGAGGGAGAAAAGAAACTAGTTGAAAAGAAAGAAAGAAAAAAAGTGAGTTTCTTTATAAAAGAAAAAGAGATTGAGGGGGTGATAAAAAAAGAAAAGCTTGTGATGATGATGATGTATAAAAACATATTTCTTTCATCTAATGAAACCCCTCCCTTGCCTAGTGTTGTTTCTTCTCTCTTGCAGGAGTTTGAGGATGTATTCCCGGAGGAAATACCACCCGGTTTACCTCCTATACGAGGAATAGAACACCAAATCGACCTCATCCCCGGGGCTGCCATCCCAAACCGACCAGCTTACCGAAGCACCCCTCAAGAGACAAAAGAGCTTCAAAAACAAGTTGAAGAGTTGCTTGCAAAGGGATATGTGCGTGAGAGCATGAGTCTATGTGCTGTTCCAGTTCTTTTGGTGCCAAAAAAGGATGGTACTTGGCGAATGTGCGTGGATTGTAGGGCTGTCAACAAGATCACGGTAAAGTATCGTTATCCCATACCTCGCCTTGATGATATGATTGATGAATTGCATGGTTCTACAATCTTCACTAAAATTGATTTGAAAAGTGGCTATCACCAAATAAGAATGCAAGAAGGTGATGAATGGAAAACAGCTTTTAAAACTAAGCATGGATTGTATGAGTGGTTAGTAATGCGTTTTGGCTTAACTAACGCACCTAGTACCTTCATGAGATTGATAAATCATGTATTGCGTGCTTATATTGGTAAATTCGTAGTGGTTTACTTTGATGATATACTGATCTTTAGCCGTAATTTGCATGAACATATTGAGCATTTGAGGTTAGTACTTGAGGTACTAAGGCATGAAAAGTTATATGCTAATCTTAAGAAGTGTAGCTTTTGCATGGATAGAGTCGTGTTCCTTGGATTTGTTGTAAGTGCAGGTGGTATAGAGGTAGATGAAGAAAAGGTTAAGGCAATCAAAGAGTGGCCTACACCCAAGACCATCACGAAAGTAAGGAGTTTTCATGGTTTGGCCGGGTTCTATAGGAGATTCGTGCCCAATTTCAGCACCATAGCTGCCCCCTTAACGGAAATCATCAAGAAAAGCGTGGGATTTAAGTGGGGAGAAGCTCAAGAAATGGCATTCCAAACATTGAAAACAAAGCTAAGTTCAGCTCCTCTTTTACTTTTACCGGATTTTTCTAAAGCTTTTGAAATCGAATGTGATGCTTCGGGTGTTGGTATAGGTGCTGTGCTCATGCAAGAGAAGAAACCAATTGCATACTTTAGTGAGAAACTCAATGGGGCTGCATTGAACTACTCTACTTATGATAAGGAGCTCTATGCCTTAATTAGGGCCTTAGAGACGTGGCAGCATTACTTGTGGTCGAAAGAGTTCATCATTCATACGGATCATGAGTCGTTAAAACATTTGAAGGGGCAAGGAAGTTTGAACCGAAGGCATGCTCGCTGGGTTGAATTTATAGAGATGTTTCCTTATGTGATTCGGTACAAGCAAGGTAAGGATAATGTTGTTGTTGATGCCTTATCACGAAGGTACATTCTTCTCTCTACCTTAAGTGCTAAATTCATGGGATTTGATCATATTAAGGAACTATACTTGAGTGATTCTGATTTTGCTGAAATATTTGCATCTTGTGAACAAAAGCCTTGTGATAAATTTTATGTTCAAGATGGTCATTTGTTTAGAGAAAACAAGCTATGCATTCCAAATTGTTCTTTGCGTCAGTTGCTAATCCGTGAGTCTCATGGGGGAGGATTAATGGGACATTTTGGTGTTTTAAAAACTTTGAGCATACTTAAGGAACATTTCTTTTGGCCTCATATGAAACGGGATGTTGAACGGACTTGTCATAGATGCGTAACTTGTAGAAAGGCTAAATCACGAGTTAAACCTCACGGCCTTTACACACCCTTGCCTGTTCCAACGCATCCGTTGACTGATATTTCTATAGATTTTGTGCTAGGAATGCCAAGAACACAAAATGGAAATGATTCAATTTTTGTTGTTGTTGATCGATTTTCTAAAATGGCACGTTTCATTCCTTGTAATAAAACTGATGATGCAACACATGTGGCTGGATTGTTCTTTCGGGAAGTAGTAAGACTTCATGGAATCCCAAAATCAATTGTAAGTGATCGAGATGTGAAGTTTTTAAGTCACTTTTGGCGAGTATTGTGGGGAAAATTGGGAACAAAACTGTTATTTTCCACCACTTGTCATCCTCAAACGGATGGACAAACGGAAGTAGTGAATCGAACCTTGGGAACTCTTTTAAGAGCTGTGTTTAAAACATATTCAAAGAATTGGGTTGAGTGTATTCCATTTGTTGAATTTGCATATAACCGTTCAATACATTCTTCTACTTCTTTCTCACCCTTTGAGCTTGTTTATGGTTTTAATCCCTTAACTCCTTTAGATTTGCTTCCTTTACCTATGGATGAACTTGTAAGCTTAGATGGCAAGGAGAAAGCTGAACTTGTGAAGAAAATGCATGAGGATGCTCGGCTTCACATTCTCAAAAGAAACAACCAAGCTATGATTCAAGCCAACAAGGGACGAAAGAAAGTTATTTTCAAGGAAGGAGACTTGGTTTGGGTTCACTTTAGGAAAGAGAGATTCAATCATCAGCGAAAGTGCAAACTTGACCCACGGGGCGACGGACCATTCAAAGTGTTGAAAAGGATCAATGATAATGCTTACAAAATTGATCTCCACCTTTAATGTTGCTGATTTATCTCCCTTTCATGCAGATTCAGATTCGGGGACGAATCCTTTTCAAGAAGGGGGGAATGATGTGAATCATGATGAACCGCGGCCATATCTTATCCCAAATGAAGAGCTGGACCGATCCACAACTCAAGAAGATAGCATACAAATGGAACAAAGTTATGGTGGTCCAATTACAAGAGCTCGGGCCAAAATTATCCAAGAGGAAGTTGGAAATCTCTTAAACCAATTTGCTCAAACTGGACTCCAACCTTCAAGATGGGCTGCTGAACCAAATTCAGAATACTTCAATGTTTTTATGTCCAATTCCTAAAGTCCAAAGTGTGGAAATGATGTAATTCGGCCCTAAGCCTATTATAGTATTATTTGGGTCTTTATTTGATCATTATTTACCTGCATATTAGTTTATTTAAGCCCACTTTTGTAAGCCTTCATGGCAAGTGGCGGGAATAGCTTGTGTCCTTTAGTATTCTAGTGTCTCTTAGGTTTCCATGCATGCATCTTTATATTCAGCATTGTAACTTGTTTTTCTTTCAATCAAGAAGTAAAATTATTCAATTTTCATTCAAGTGAGATTTTCTCTCAAGTTCTTTGCTGAACGACATTAGGGTTTCAAACCCCTTTCCCGGATAACGTTATTTCTCGACTCCTTATAGTCGACGGGGTGCGTTACTTACAATCTGATAGTGTTGGTTCTTTGCTCAATATAGCAAATGGGTCACACTCCTCTTATTTTTAACCTTGAATTGGACGATCAGATTCAAGAACTCCAAGTATTGATATAGGGTTTCACGGCAAGTACGTGGAGTTCGTATCAGGCATGCTCGTTGGGTTGTGGCAGATGCACTATCACGTAGTTACACTCTTCTCTCTACCTAAGGTACTAAATTCATAGGATTTGATCACATTAAGGAATTACATGTGAGTGATTCTGATTTTGCCGAAATATTTGCATCTTGTGAATTGAAACCTTTTGATAAATATTTTGTTCAAGATGGCTATCTCTTTCGAGAAAACAATTTGTGTATACCTAATTGTTCCTTATGCCAATTACTTGTGCGTGAATCTCATGGGAGTGGTTTGATGGGGCATTTTGGTGTTTTGAAAATTTTGAACATGATAAAAGAACACTTCTTTTGGCCTCACATGAAATGAGATGTTGAAAGATTTTGTCACAAATGCATAACTTGTAGGAAGGCTAAATCACGAGTAAAACCTCACGGCCTTTACACACCTTTGCCGGTTCCAACTCATCCTTGGGTAGATTTGTCTATGGATTTTGTGTTAGGAATGCCAAAAATACAAGGGGGAAAGGATTCAATTTTTGTTGTAGTTGACCGTTTCTCTAAAATGGCACATTTTATCCCTTGTAATAAAACGGATGATGCAACAAATGTGGTAGGTTTATTCTTTAAAGAGGTGGTAAGACTTCATGGAATTCCAAAGTATAGTAAGTGATCGAGATGTGAAGTTCCTAAGTCATTTTTGGAGGGTTTTGTGGGGAAAATTGGGAATTAAGTTGTTTTCAACCACTTGTCATCCTCAAACGGATGGACAAACGGAAGTTGTGAATAGAACCTTGGGAACTCTTTTAAGGGTTGTTTTTAAAACATATTCAAAGAATTGGGTTGAATGTATTCTGTTTGTCGAATTTGCTTATAATCGTTCAATACATTCTTCTACTTCCTTTTCACCTTTTGAAGTTGTGTATGGATTTAACCCTTTAACCCCTCTCGATTTACTTCCTTTGCCTATGAATGAGCTTGTGAGTTTAGATGGGAAAGAGAAGGCTGAACGAGTGAAGAAAATGCATGAAGATGCACGGCATCACATCCTCAAGAGGAACAATCAAGCTATAATCCATGTTAACAAGGGATGAAAGAAGGTTGTTTTCAAGAAAGGTGATCTAGTTTGGGTGCACTTTCGGAAGGAGAGGTTCAATAATCAACGAAAGTCCAAGCTTGATCCAAGAGGAGATGGACCATTCAAAGTTTTGGAGAGGATCAATGATAATGCATACCAGATTGATCTTCCGGGTACGTATAGTGTAAGTGCAACTTTTAATGTGGCTGATTTAACTCCTTTTGATGCAGATTTTGATTCGAGGTCGAATCCTTTTCAAGAAGGAGAGGATGATGTGAATCACAATTTGATATGCCAATGAATTTTCACTACGTTGTTAAATTTAATTGCGTGATGCATTGCATCCATTTGATGCTCTTACTTGATTTATTTCGTGACATGAGCATACCCTAACCGCACGCATTTATCCTCGACTTGAGTTATGATTTATAGGTTATGAAGGTAATATCAAACCACGGCCAATCTCTACAACAACAATAAATTATCAAAAGCCCTATTTTCAACCGTGGAAGATGCAAGGAATGTACCGGAACTATATATATAAGAAGTTGGGAGTCGTGCCTTTTTCTAAATGGGGCTATGGCTCGAGTGTTAGAGTCCGGAATAGAAGACCAATCCATGGGAAAGGTTACAAGCTCTATTATAGATGGTGAATCCTCGAGGAGATGGAATTTGGGGTGTGACGATTATAATTCAAGAGATCAACATGTATGCCTACACTCTGAAGATCTCTCAATCGGATTCCATAGGATCAGTCATTCAAGAGGGAAGTGAAGAAAAATCTCGAAGGTACTTTAGTTCGAGGTTCGGATTGACAAAGAGGCGATGATAATCAAGAAAGACTCGAAGTAAATCGGTTGTAAGGAGATAAGTAACAAAGATTGTCGAGGATGAGCTTCCAAGTAAATGAAGTTATTAAAATTTGAATTGACATGTTGAGAGGTTAAATTGAGGGGTATGGAGCAACAAATGGAAACGGTAAAGAAAAACAAAGAGTTTTGGAGGAAATTGTGAAGTCAAGTGAGAGCAATTGGAGGACGAGTTCATTCCACCAATTTGAATTCGTGAAGGTTATGTCAAGGGAATTTCGACCGAGGTGATAACTAAGGTGAAGTTTCGGACAACCTTTGGGGACTGATACTTGGGAAGAAATCAAGATACCGATTATATGGGCGTAGAAGAAGTTGGGTTCGAGGGATTTCAATTTCGGACCACGGAGACACACAAGTTGATACAAGAAAACTTATGAAGATTTTGAAGACCGTGGGAAAAACGAGAGATGGGTAACAAGTTCAAATCAAACCCGTAATTAAGGAGATGCAAAACAAGTTGTCGAGCTAAAAGATTACCACTACGGTGACAGGTGTATTGCATTCATGGCACGTGCATCATGCGTCATATTTAATTAATTAATCTCCTTTATTCATGTGTGCATGGATCTTAACTTGATATGCGCTAATGTGTTGCATCTCTAATTGTTGGTTACGTGCATTGGCATTTTAATCCAACATGCATGGTTTAGTGTCTATTTGATAGGGAATTTTCTCCCACTTCTTTCATCGAATGTTATTTCAACTGAGCCATAGTCGAATCAAGCCAAGAAGGAATTTTGGGTTGCAAAGTGTGGATTAGAGGAAAGGAAGAATACGGAGGCTTGGGAAAGTACAACCAGATTTTGGAATAGATAAAGGAAGTGGTTATCCCTACCAAATCACTTCAAGTGAATGCGAGTAATATCTCCGGACACGTAGCTTGACTGGGACCTTTATACCAAGAAAGTTAAGATAAAGAAGTTGGGAATCTCATGTTCCATAAGTAATAGAACAAGTCCAAGGGATTGGGATGGAAATTCTTAAGGGGGAGAGCCGACCCGGGAGATGATTTAAACCCACGGTTGTGCTCAAACAGGTCACTTCAAAAAGGAACAACGGAAATGCAAGAATCAACAAGTAACGAGACTCTACAAACCAATGGTAAGGGATGAATTGAGAGATTTTAACACCCTACGGACTTCAAGATCAAGGTGGGAAAAGACTTTGGGAATAATATGGAAAGAGACGAGTGTTTCAAGAGATAAAGTTATGGATTCAAGGAGAGTTTTGGAATCAAATAGATAACGGGATAAAAGATGATCAGTGACAACTTGGATTGTATAATCAACACCGTTGGTCTGTTATTACCAGACACGCACGAACCCAAATCCCCCATGGTTGAATGGGTTAAGTTCTATATAACACGTTTCCTATCTTGAAAATAATGGGGCCGTAAGAGAACTTCAAGGAAATTTGGTAAGGAAGGTATTGGATAAGTGAAGCCGATTAAATCACCGTGATGGACAAAGTGAGAGTCAATTCAATCGAGTGTTGGAAACGGGATATCTAGGAGACAATACACCACATGGAAAAGATAGGTTACTGGCTCTTCAGTTATTTTTCCTTGATGAACCGGGAATGCTATTAGGATTAGAGATTAGAATTCGGGCTACTAAAGATTTGCTCGAACATCGGAGAAGGTTGAGTATAATTCGGGGTAAATAATGAGTTGATTGGATTAATAAGATTCAGAACTTCAGAATGTGGGGTTTAGAAAGGATAAGAGAAAAGGTTGTGGGAGGAAGACTAGGTGGTCTTTGAAGGGTTGAACATGTCGGGGATTTTCAATGCATGACACTGGGGGCAGAGGAATCTCCAACAACGAATCAAGTGTTGAATCGGATCACTACAATGGAAGATTCCCAAACAACGTTGAACGGTATATCAAGCATCCATGGCATATGCATATGCACATGCAACTTTAATTCGAATAATTTCATGATGGTAAGTGCTTTAATTGATTGTTGTATTAACTGCTTTTGTATTAATGATACTCGATGTATTTGTTATTTCCAACCTGTTCCATGTATGGTTGTTGTGTGATTGTTTATTTAAAATTTTGATTTGGGAGTTTTGGAGGTTTTCTTTCTTTGTGTTTGAGAGACAGGGTTCTCTCATTGTTTGTTCGAGAGACGGGGTTCTCTCGTTGTTGTTCGAGAGACGGGGTTCTCTCGTTGTTGCTTGTTACCTGTTTAGTTTGCCTCTGGCAGCAACTTAGTCTTGCGAGTGTTTAGGCTTTCCGGTGAGACAAGGGTCGCGGGATGAACATGGAGAAGTCGTGCTTAAAGCCTAGAATTCGAGACATTGGACCTGAGGATAGGTCCTTTTTAAGGGGGAGAGGTTGTGACGCCCCGTGTTTTCAAGACTAATCAAGTATGACATCACGAGTGAGGTCAGACCGAGTGTTACATGTTTTAATTGTTTAACTATGTAACTTAATTGCTTTTATGTGTTTAAATTATCTAATTGTGTGATTAATTGCAATACTTGAACTTGTCTTCGATTTATATTGTTACTACGTGCGTGTGAATTGCAATTTAATTTCCTAAGCTTGATTAAGTGTTTTATTATTCGTAATTTTGAGAATTATGTCCAATTGTCCTTAATCGAAACTTTGTGTAATTCTTGGACTTAACTGACAAGTTGATGAGGACTTATTTGTGCCTTTTATTAATTGGATACTTGATTGCATTCACTTAAATTCTCCAAGGACTTGATTGCATTTTCCCCCTTTTCTTCCTCTATTCTTTCACGATATATCACCTATATACACATATACATACACATTGCTTCTTCATTCTCATACAACACAAGAGAGATACACAACCCATTCCTTTTCCTTTCAATCTCGATCAACCAAAGAAGCTTAAGCCAAGAATTTTCTTCCATCTTCTCCAAGGAAATCATCTCAAGACTTCATCCCTTCCATTTCTTATTTCTTCTACAAGGTGAGTTGGGTAAATATGTATATATATTGATGAATCCATGAGGGTTTATAAGGTTTTGTGATTTATATGAAATCCTTGAGCATATTTGAGATATATGTGAAGTATATAAGTGGATTAATGCATATATAATATGGCTTTTATAAAACTTGGAGCATGTATGATCTTTTTCCATTTTGAGGGTTTCATGGCATATTAAGTTGGATCAAATCATGTTTTCATGGATTATATGGGTCCTAAATGAGATATTATGATCATTTGCATGTTATATGTTGGTTTTGGAGTGTTATATGTGTTGTGGTTGGGAGTGGGAATGGTTTGAAACCATTCCCGTGTTTTTCCCCTGTTTTTTCGCCCAGCGGCTTCCCAAACGCCCGTTTGGTCCCTTAGTTCTATCATCAAACGCCCGTTTACAAACCTACTGTGTAACGCCCCGGTTCCGGATAAACAGGTAAGCACGCAACGTGTGAGATTTTGAGCGTAGGAATTTATTTTAATTCTTTTAAATTTCTATTTTTCCTACGTGACATTCCATATTTTATAAAATTCATGAAACATTATTTATATGAATTATGTGAATTCATATCATTGGAAAAATTATTTCACGCCATGGAAAATATTTATTACGTGAAATAATTACCGAGAGTACTTCAAATTACCGAATTGTCCCTACTTGATTATCTTTAGGGACTTAATTGCATAATTTTCCAAGGATCTAATTTATCATATTTCAAAACTCTACATCCTTAATTGCATAACTTCATAAGTTGAGGGATTAACTGGCAATTTGCATATTTCACACATTTCCAAGAAATGAATCACGGTATATTGCTTCCATGATCTTCCTTGATCATTTTCATCCCAAAAATCTTCCAACATACTTGCCCTTTCACTCTCGGTTCTTCAAGGAAAAAGAAAGAAGAGATTTTCTTCCATTTCATCAAGAATTTCAAGAAAGAATCCAAGTTTTGGAAGCTTGATCATCTTCCTCATCCATTTTCTCCATTTCCTTAGCCCAAGGTGGGTGTTTTGCATGAATTGATGATTCTTGAGCATTTATATGTGAGCTAGGGTTTGAGAATTATGGCATAAGTGAATTAATTGTTGATCAAGGCATGAGTATGTGATCATAGCATGATTTATTCATGAAATTCTTGGAAGAGTTGAGCTTGAATGATCAAAATAAGCTTGAGGTTGTAACTTTGATTTCTTGACGATTTTCCTTGGTTTATGTAACGCCCGAGCGCGAGACGTCACAACCCCCGCACCATGACCCGACCCGTATATGAAATGGATTTCCACACACGAGCCAAATCATAGCGAACGGAGACACACACACTCGCTAAGCCAGGCGGGACTAACCTATAACTTAAACCCCAACAACAACCACAACAACAATCAGAGTAACAGAAAGGCGGAAGCAATCATTCATATACTATATACTGAGCTAGATGCTCTAGGTACCAACATTCAAGTCTGAATAAAATACATATAGGTACCATATACATGTACGCTCGCAATCATAATCAAAATCCAAAAAGTGATCATAAAGTAAACGTATGAGTGTAAAGTAAGAAAGGCTAGACACTATGCAAGACTCTCTCTCAGACTTGTATCCCGCCTAGCATCCCTTCCTGCAAAAACAACTGAAATAACTCCGGGTTCAGTCTTAGACAGACTGGTGGGTAAAAAAAAGATAGGCATAATATCAATATATCGCGGAATTGAAACACATACATGCAAGTTATAATCCTTATTCGAGGTTTAGAAGCATTTTTCCCAAGTGGGAAATAAAATACAACGAATAAGATTATAACAATTCATTTCATTCATTAGGTCATTAGTGGCCCGGCGAGGGGGCGTGCATTATCTCCAACCATCACCTCGTGTAATCCATTATTCATTCATTCATACATTACATTCTTTCGTGCACATACATTCGATCATTCATTCAATCGTTCATATACCACCTTCTTCCTCCGGGTAGGGAACGGGTTTGCAAGGCCCGAACCCTCATTCATTAATGCTAGAGGGGTACATGAATCCCCAAAAGCGCGGGTCCCCTTTCAGTCACTAATCTCCTAGTGAAATCCAGGTTGCCGAAATTGTTGGAACTAGTATAAATGGATTCCCGTCAGCCCAAGCTTCCCCGGTTCACCACTACACTAAGTCCCGGGCCCCCATTCATTGTGATCATTCATTTCTCGCCAAAACATTTTGGTAGGATAATATCATAAAGGCTTTCGTTCGAAAACATTTGTTCGTTAAAACTCGATATATACATATATAGGGTTTTGGCCAAAATCTTGCACATTAGGTGTTCGGGGTCATATTGTAACTAATATAAGAAAAACCCACCTGGTAGACAAAAGAACCCGACAACGCTCTCACTGCCCGACCTCGTCACCCACTGGATCAAGATCTGTGTGACAAAGGTAGTGTGAGACTTAATATGACCACATTTGACGCTCGGCGAAGAAATGACATGCTATGGAATGCTTGAAACATAAAACATGTCCAAATATGCTCATGAATACCATAGAATTCAATTAAACACATAATTCACCAAACTTCGTTCAATATACGATAAAACCGTATTCATTCCCGTTCATATCGTTCATACTTTCATACTTGCATTCATAAGGTTATCAATATCATATATCCATCATATAGCTTGAATATAACCACGTTACATATAATCCACCAACACGAGCCATAAACGAGATATAAGCAAGAAAAGAGGTTCCCCAAAGCTGCCATTTCAAATGACACGGCCGTGTTGAGTTTTCAAAGGAAACGGACACGGCCGTGTCCGAGGTTTAAAATCCAAAAAAAAACAAAGTCGAGGGCTTGACACGGCCGTGTTGAGTTTTCAAAGCATTTGGACACGGCCGTGTCCGAGGTTAAATTCAGAAAAAATTCGAAGTCGAGAGCCCAACACGGCCGTGTCCATTTTCAGTTCAAAGCTGACACGGCCGTGTCAGCTCATCGTTTTGCCAAGAAAAATGGCGAGGGAAAAGCTTGAAAAAGCAGGGGCAGCTCTAAGGAAGCTCTTATACACTCTTAGACATGTATTCAAGTCATAAAAATCATGCAAATCATATAACTCATTCATATACACAAGAATTCATGCATAAAATTGGCAAATGATCACCCAAATTCAAGCTTTCATTCATGGAAGCTTCAAGCTTCAACAATGGCACATCATGTAATACATATCCAACATGAGATTTAAAGATATTGAAATGATGAGGAAGTTACAAGCAACACATTCCATGCATCAACTATCACTTAAAACCAAGGAAAGACATGGAACCAAGAATTCATACCATTTGATTCATTTTCAAACTTTTCTCATAACACATGATTCCCCAACTTATACCAAGATATAATCGGAAGAAAATGGAGATGAGAATGAGGGAAAAACAATCCATACGTTACCTTGGAAGAAGATTGGATGAAAGTTGATCTTGAGCTTAGGGTTTGGATGATCAAAAAGGGAGGGTTTCTTGGAGCTTCTTCCTTGGCCTCTTGAGATGATAATGATCGATCAAAAGTGGGAGCAAGAAGGAGGAAAATGCTGATATTTAGTGATAAAATGGGTAGAATACGGGTCGGTTCAAGTCAGGTTCGATTAGTAAACGGTTCAACAAGTTATAAGGTCGAGGTTGAGGAAAAGTTCATTGTCGAAGGTTCAAATGGTATCGAAAAAGTACGAGGTCAAGTTTAATGGATAGGTAACGTCGAAACAAGTTCAACGCCGGTTACGGATCTCGATTTCGAGGTCCGGAGCTCAAGATATCACGAAAACCGTTCAGGGTTGCCTAATATTCAATTAGGTCCCTAAACTTTCAAAAAGTGGCAATTAAGCCCAAACTCAATTTCCAATTGAGTCCAAAATATTCAAATAAGTTACAATCAAGCCCACAGATTACACGAAACATATAATTCCATTCAATTAACACCGAATTCATGAAATTCACATTCTCGCAATTTCATTCATATATTCATAGCACACATTGGAATTCATATAAAATTTAAACAATTAAATCAAATTAGGAACGAATTTGATTAGTAATCAAGATATAAAATCATATAATTAAATGTAAATGCGCACGTAACTCTTACCTGCACGTGTGAAAACGCGGGGCGTTACAGTTTATGTGTTTAAGTGAGATATTATCATGTCTGTTTATGCATATAAGTTCTGCTCTGTTCTGCCCTGTTTTCTTTCAGTTGCAGAAGCGGGAACGGCCCTTCCCGCCTTAAAGCTTAATGGGAACGGTCGTTCCCACGCTTCAATTCAAATTAGGCGGCCGAGCATGGGAACGGCCGTTCCCATTTTGGCCTGAGTGCCGGAAGGGCCGTTCCCACCTAAGGCGCGCTTTTATTTTGAAAAACGCTGGCACGTTTTGAAGGGCCACGGGAACGACCCATCCCATTTACAAAGGGAGGCCGGAACGGCCGTTCCCGCACGTCTGACAGAACAAAATATTCTACATAAAATTAAATTTTTAGCACCATGATCCAATGATTTCTTTCACCCCAAATTGCTATTATATGATTGAATATGTGCCAAAACAAGATGTTTTCATGCCACATTGTGAATTGCTCGTCATCTCGTTGCATTTTCGTCGTTCGTCATATTTGGTTCATTTTGAGTCATGTCTCACTTATACACGTCGTGTTTGCACAGGTCACGAGGTCGTGGACGAGGAGCAGGCTCCTTAGAGCATATCCTTGTTTCATTTTGTAAGAAAAGGTGAGGTTTTGTTCTAGGTATTTAGAACCTTACAACCCTTATGTGTTGATTTTGGCCAAAACCTATTATAACTATAAACGTTTTCCAAACTATAAACATTTTAAGCAAGCAAGCCATGAATGTTCATGATTTCAAGCATGTTTTGGCAAGTCATGATTGCACTTGGGCCCGAGGGTAATTCTTGAGCCAACCGGGAAAGCAAGGGCTAACGGGTAACTCCTGAATTATCCTCATCTCATTGGGATCACCCCCGAAGCCACTAGGAGATTAGTGGTGGAAGGAGTTCCGTGCGTAGGGAGTCATGTTCCCTACGTACACCATGTCGTGGATAGTTGGGCCTTGCAAACCCACTATCACCCGGAGGAAGAAGGAGACTGGGGATGGATCCGGCACCACGGATTATCCTCGGGTTATTGCATGTTTTAATCATGATTATGTCTACTTGAGCACTAACTGATATGTATGATCACGTATTTAATGAATCATGCAAGCACGTATTGATCACGATTGGTGTAAAGGTTGGAGAATAGCCCTTACTCGCCGGGGCCACATGTTCATGAAATGATCAAGTTAAAATGTTAAAATGATTAGTTGTAATCTCGGGCAAAGAACAAGTTATTCTTGAACTATATATTTAGTTCATTTCCAAACCTTCACCCGAGGTTACAACTTGCATGTGACGTGCGTTATGTATTTGTTGCCCCTCACTCAGTCTTCAGTAGACTGATACTTCACTTTTCAGGTACTTTTGATCGGGTCGTGCTAGGCGGGAGTTGAGTCAGGTCTTGCATTTTCCCGAGTCTAGCTTTGTATCTCCATGTATAAAACTTTTGACATATCATGTCATGATAGTTGGTGTTACCTTTTTGGTTATCACCTTTTGCATACTCGAGCATGTATATAATATAAGGAGATGATAATGTATTGATAGTTAATGTTGGTATCTATTACGTATCTACTTGGTAAATATGGTACCTATACGTATTAATTGAATTGCTTCCGCTTTTGATTTCAAGGTTTTGGTTATTTATGTTGGGGAGTGTCCCGCCTAGCTCGTTTATTTTTTTTCTTATCACCCGTTCGCTATAGTTTTGGTTTATGTAGGGATTGTCCATTTCGTATGTCGATCGAGGCTATAGTGCGGGGGATGTAGTGCCTCAGGGATTAGGGTGCTACATCTACAGGTGGTATCAGAGCCCGGTTGCAAAACCGAGGTTCTCGAGTCGTGTCGAGTCAGTCTAGGTCGCACGGCATAGGATTATTTGTTATTTGAGAGTCTGCATTTAATTGCATTACCTGAGTTACCTGAATTCTTGTATTACTTGAGCTAATTGATCTTCTTTGTAGTGTGTGCTTATTGACATTATGAAATTATAAGCACACATTTGCATTTATTAATCAAACCACGCATGTGTAGTGATTTAATTTCAGGATAGATCGTGATAGACATCACCGTGATCGATCTCCGAGACATCGGCATCATCATCGCCACCACCATCGTCACGAGAGATCACCTCCTCCTCCACCTGCTCAGGCACAACCTCAAGAATTTATGAACGCAGTAGTGGGACTGATTGATCAGAGATTGCAAGAAAGGGTCCCTCCAACACCACCAGCGCCCGTAGCACCCCAGCAGAACCCCATTTCTGCCATTTTGCACGAGTTTCAGAATCAGCATCCCCCGAAGTTCTATAAGGGCGACGATATACAGGCTGAGATGTGGTTGAAAGAGATTGAAATGGCAGCTCATACCTTGTGATACTCAGGAGAAAGCCCGTTGGACTCTCACTTTGATTCAGGGCGAGGCCTACTCCTGGTGGGAGAGCACACAGATAGTTTTGGAGGCTGCCGGTACAGATATCACGTGGGAGGTCTTCGTACGGGAGTTCAGAAACAAGTTTATTCCTCCAGCTTCCCGTACACGCAGGTTGAGGGAGTTTACAGAGCTGAAACAAGGAGGGAGGTCCGTTGGCCAGTATATCGCCGACTTTGAGAGACTATCTCGCTATGCACCTAACATAACGAATGATGACTTTCACAAGGCGATGCAGTTCGTATAGGGACTCAGGCCAGACATCCAGGACGCCCTGAAAGCATCTAACATGAGCACCTGGGCCAAAGCTACCGCTAAAGCTTTGAAAGTAGAGGATTCCGAGATTGCCAGGAGGTCTATTCCTCGTACAGGACAGGCTTCGGGTTCGAGATTGGGATAGGGGTCGAGTGCAGGAAAGAGGCCTATGGTTTATTCTGCACCTCCAGCACAGAAGGATGCCGGAAAGATGTTTAAAGCTACAGGACCGTCACAGAAGGCTCCAAGAGCTCCAGCACCACCACAGCCACCTCAGAAACCGGGCTGCAGATTCTGTGGACTTCCTACCCATACTTATGATAACTGCAGGCGACGGTTGGGCTTATGTTTGATCTGCGGGAGTGACGAGCACAGGGTTGATGGTTGTCCGGATCGTCAGGATCCGCCACCTGCCGGCCAGAGGCCACTTGTGAGAGCTCGAGCTTATGTATTAGCCGGAGAGGAGCAGAATGCTGAGATCGACCCTGCAGCAGTAGTGGAAGGTACTATTTACATCCATGGCACGAACATCCATACATTATTTTATCCAGGAGCTACACACTCCTT
Organism: Lantana camara; assembly: GCA_037501455.1. Taxonomy (NCBI): domain Eukaryota; kingdom Viridiplantae; phylum Streptophyta; class Magnoliopsida; order Lamiales; family Verbenaceae; genus Lantana; species Lantana camara. Next base: position 60,860,264 of record CM074858.1, read on the forward strand.
TCTTGCGCATTCTATTGCTATTACATTATCTTTGCCTGCTATGTGCTCTTCTGTGCGCTATTTAGTTAGTACTCCTGTCGATAGTAGGCGAGAGACGGATCAGGTTTACAGGGATGTTCCAGTGGTGATTGAAGGCCGAGAGTTCTTGACAGATTTCATTGTTATGCCGATGGAAAGATACGGGTCTATTCTGGGGATGGATTGGTTGTACAGGCACTGTGCGACAGTAGATTACCGAGCAAAGAAAGTGCAGTTGGGTTCATATGTTATTACGGGTTGGACTTCGAAGATAGTACCCCTACTTTCATTCTCAGAGGCTCAGAAATTGGTCAGAGACGGGGCTACAGGGTTCATTGTCTACATTCTGAATAAGCCTAAGGATCAGGTGAAACTGGAAGATACGGAAATGGTAAAGGAATTTCCCAAGGTATTTCCAGAGAAGTTAGATTCGTTGCCTCCTGAACGAGAGATCGAGTTCGTGATTGATCTTTATCCGAATGCAGAGCCATATTCAAAGACTCCATACCGGATGGCTCTAGCAGAACTAAAAAAATTAAAGGTTCAGCTTGAGGCATTATTGGAAGTTGGGTACATTCGGCCGAGTTCTTCACCTTGGGGAGCACCAGTTTTATTTGTAAAGAAAAAGGATGGAACTTTGAGAATGTGCATTGATTACCGGGAGCTGAACAGGATGACTATTAAGAACAAGTATCCCCTCCCACACATCGAGGAGTTATTCGACATACTTCAGGGTTCCAAGGTCTATTCAAAATTGGATTTAAGACAGGGGTATTATCAGCTGCGAGTCCGAGCAGAAGATATTCCTAAGACGGGATTCAATACTCGGTACGGGTACTACGAGTTCGTGGTTATACCATTTGGGTTAACTAATGCCCCTGCAGCTTTTATGGATATGATGCATCGGATTTTCAGGCCTTTCCTCGACAAGTTTGTGGTGATTTTCATCTATTATATTTTGGTATTCTCAAAGTCAGCCGAGGAGCATGCAAGGCATATTTCTACAGACTTTGAAAGAGCATCAGTTGTTTGCTAAATTTAGAAAGTGTGAATTTTGGATCGATCGGGTTGCTTTCTTGGGACATGTGATTTCGGGTAAAGGTTTCGAAGTCGATCCCTCGAAAATTGAGGCCGTACTTAAATGGGAGAAACCAAGGAATGCCTCGGAGGTTAGGAGCTTTTTGGGATTGGCCGGGTATTACCGGAGGTTCGTCCAGGATTTTTCTAAGATTGCTGCACCGTTAACCCGATTGACAAAGAAAGATGTCAAGTTTGTCTGGGATGAAAAATGCGATCAAAGCTTCAACTTTTTAAAAGAAAAGTTAGTCTCGGCTCCTGGTGTTAGCACTTCCCGAGGGTTCAGAGGAGTATGCAGTGTATACGGATGCTTCTAAGGAAGGCTTAGGTTGTGTGATAGGAATCAGGATGATGTGAATCATAAGACAAGGGCACACTTTGGTCCAACAAGGCCACACTTTGATCCAAATGATGATATGATCACAACTCAAGATGAACCAAGTTATGTTGGACCTATCACAAGGTCACGGTCCAAAAGAATGCAAGAAGAAGTTCAATCTCTTTTGATCCAAATAACTCAAGATTAGGTCCAAGAAGACAAGTATTCAGCTGGATCCAATTCACCTTGTTTCAATGTCTTAGTGATCGAATTTTAAGCCCAAATTGTGTTAAGCTTATTGTAATTTGGCCCTGAACTATTATATTATACTTTAGGCCATCTTTTTATTTATTTTGCATGCATTTAGATTAGGTTAAGCCCATTTTATTCAGCCTACAAGAAAGGTGACGGGATTAGCTTGTCTCTTTGAATTCTGGATTGTCTTTTAGAATTCCCATGTATGCATCTTTATATTCCAGCCTTGTAGTTCGAAATATGGAGTCAAAAAATGAATGAATTGTGATTCAAGTGAGTTATACTCACAAGTTCTTAGTTGAACGACACCGGAGTTTCAAACCTCTACAGGATAATGTCATTTCCTGACTCATTATAGTCGACGGGGTGCATTACTTATCAAATCTGATAGTGTTGGTTCCTTGCTCATTATAGCAAACGGGTCACACTCCTATATTTCAAATCTAATAGTGTTGGTTCCTTGCTCATTATAGCAAACGGGTCACACTCCTATAATTCAAATCTGATAGTGTTGGTTCCTTGCTCATTATAGCAAACGGGTCACACTCCTCTATTTTAACCTTGAAGTGGACGATCGAAAATCAAGAACTCCAAGTATTGGTATAGGGTTTCACGGCAAGTACGTGGAGTTCGTATCATTGTGTTTTGACCCAGAAGGGAAAAGTGATCGCTTATGCTTCCCGAAAGTTAAAGGAATATGAAAAGAATTATCCTACACACGACCTGGAGCTGGCAGCCGTGATCTTTGCTCTGGGGAAATGGAGACATTATCTTTGTGGGACTTCCTTTGAGATTTTCACCGACCACAAGAGCCTCCAGTATTTATTCACGCAGAAAGATTTGAATATGAGGCAACGACGTTCGATGGAAAAGTTAGAGGATTATGATTGTACAATCAAGTATCATCCAGGAAAAGCCAACGTGGTCGCCGATGCACTTAGCAGGAAGGCGAGTGTGTCGAGTTTGGAAATAAAGGAAAGTGATGAAGTTGCTCCGATTGTGTTAAAAGCTCGGGTTTCTAATATTACAATTCAGCCGGAATTAAAGTATCAGTTATTTGAAGCTCAGAATAATGATCCGGAAGTTCAGAAGCTGGTGAGTAAAGCAAGAGCTGATCCGGAGAATCCTTTTGGGTTTGATGAGACCGGTTTGGTTAGATTTAAGAACAGAGTAGTAGTGCCTGAAGAATTGAAATGGGTTCTACTTGAAGAAGCTCACAAGTCAGCTTATTCAATCCACCCAGGAGGAAATAAAATGTATAAGGATCTGAAACAATATTATTGGTGGAATGGAATGAAAAGAGACGTGGCTGAATATGTGAAACATTGCTTGACTTACCAGAGAGTGAAAGCTGAGCACCAAAAACCCGCGGGACTTCTACAACCGTTAAGTATTCCCGAATGGAAGTGGGAACAAGTAACGATGGACTTTGTATCTGGGTTACCGAAGGTCAAAGGCGGGTTTGATGGAATTTGGGTAATCGTGGATAGATTTACGAAGTCTGCTCACTTTCTACCGGTCCGGATGTCTTATAAGATTCCAAAGTTGGCTGAGATCTACAACAGAGAAATTATCCGACTTCATGGAATTCAGGTGAGCATAGTTTCAGATCGGGACCCGAGGTTCACATCTAAGTTGTGGCAAGAGCTACAGGCTATGTTGGGAACGAGGCTCAAGTTTAGTACCACATTCCACCCACAAACAGACGGCCAAACAGAAAGGTTAATCAGATATTTGGAAGATCTACTTCGGGCTTGCGCGATGGATTTTCAGAATTTGTGGCAAGAACAGCTTCCTTTAATTGAATTTGCCTATAATAACAGCTTCCAGGCTTCAATCGGGATGGCTCCTTATGAACTTTTGTATGGAAGAAAGTGCCGATCTCCGTTGTTCTTTGTAACGCCCCAACAAGGGCATCCCACGCCTATCCTGCGCTACGGTCCTAGCTTGTATATAGAATTGCTATCCATATACCCGCCAAGAACGAAGCAAGCGGTGACAAACGGACATCCTAGCTAGGCGGTACTAGACTCACAAAGCGAGAATAAAAACAAACACAAGTATGCGGAAGCTCGAATTAAAATACATTCAACAAGGTCTAAGAGAAATATATATTCAACAAGTAGATGACTGTCACGGTCCAGCACGTAATGCTCAAAATACGGAAAGTAAAATCATCCTAGTGACCAACACGGTCCAAAGCATAATAACATCAAACATTCTAAATCCATAAATCCAAAACATAAGCGACATAAATATGAAGTATGTAAAGACACAATGAGTACAAGCTAGACTCGACACAACTCTCAAAGCAAGACCCCGCCTAGCAAGACTCCAAAACGCAACCTACGGACACGAAAGGTAAAGGAGGTCAGTTCAAACGGAACCGGTGAGGAGAAGATTACATAGTTTAAATATAAGAGGTTAATGCATGCTCAAATCAAAGATGTTCATGATCCGAATTCTTTTGGAAAACAATGCAAGTTTTATATAAATCGAATCATGAACCGAAGCACCGGCTCGGCGAGTACGAGCACTCCATCCTTACTTCCAAAACCAAAAGAAATCAAACCAATCCATCCTTAACACCGTTGATGTCGAGGGCGTGCACCCCCCCGATCATCGCAAAAGAACCATGGAGAAGTGGGTCCATGAAACCGACCTTCCCCCAAGCCTACCTTAACCCCGAATCCTCCTCGGAGTCTTAGATAACTTGTCCAAAAGTGGGTACTTCATAAGGGATCAATCGTCCGCCCTTGCGTTCCCGGCATCACCGTTTACTCTGCCCGGAGCGCTATCAAAAGAACCGACCAAGCAAGCGTCCTTGCAAGGTATAACAAAGGCTCGCTACACAACTCACACGTACATAATACTCAAATGAAAGTTCCGAAACCATTTTGGGTATCTATCCCATATACCAAAACTCAAGTTTTACTTGTAAACCGTTTTCCATAAGCAAATATCCATAATACGAGCAAAGCTCACAAAACTTGGCTTATAATGCCTACATATACATTTCGAAAACGGGAGTTTAAAACCAATAAATATGAGAGGCCATATGTGTCCACAGTTTTCAAAACATTTTGATATTATAACTCCTCACCTTTACCAAGAACCTCGAAGATCAAGCACGAACAAGAAAGGTTACACGTCCGGAGACTCACCACCTAACAAGACAATGTACCAACAAAGGTAAGACTCGACTCGAAACACTACAAGACGACGCACGGCTTTGACACGAATGCAAATGTGCTAATGATGTGCAAGGAATGTTCGACGATGCTATAGATTGGCAATTAAGATCACATTGCATCATATAAGTCATATATCAAGTTCTCAAGTCATATGTAATAAGCGACCTATGAATCACAGTTAACACAATTTAATTAAATGCATAACTTAGTCAATTAAGATAACTTAAGCATGATTGAGGTATAAAGATCATAATATAAGGTATGCATGAGATGTCACAACATATAACGAGGTCACAATACATTAGAGACATAATATAAATAAGTAAGGAACAAACGAGAAGCAAAACAAGTGAAACGAATCAAGAAAACAAGGCTGGGGAAAATCCACCCCCATGGATTTTCCTTCACAAAAAATCCACCCTCGCGGATTTGGTCCAGAGCTACTGCCTTAAATCCACCCCCATGGATTTTTACACAGCAAAAATCCACCCTAGCGGATTCTGCCCAGAATTTAAAAAAAACGTGACAGCCACTCCGAATTCGACGGGAATGAGTTCTAAACACCCCAAAACATGAAATTAAGATTCCAAAACCTCAATTAAGCATCATAAAACATTCATATATCATATAAGAACATAATATAAGCATAAAATCCAAGAATGGAATCATTTAAGCAAGAATTACATATATGCATAAAAGCTTCATAGTTCAAGCATGCTCTTCAAGGGTGAATCTCTAATCCTAGCATGAATTCAACTAAAATTGATTCCAAACCTCATAACAACTCAAGCATAATCATTCTACAACACCAAGATTGCAAGAAATCAAATAAATCCTACATGCAAGAATTTCTTCAAATCTTCAAAAACTCAAAAATGGTGAAATCAAGAGAATAGATGGAATCCAACCTAAACATGTTTCTAGGGTCCAAATAGCATACTTAGAACACGAATTCATCAAGAAAACATGGATTAAACTCATAAAATTCAACCCTAGTTCATGCTTCTACCAAGAACTTCAAGCTCAAAGCATAACCCAAGCATTTACACAAAACCTTACCTTAGGAGATGAGAATCGAAGAGAATATTTAGGGACTATAAGGTAAATTTATTTTCCAAGACTGAAACTGGATAGAACTTAATGAAATTGAGTAGATAATTCGATTACGAGTTCGTGGGTTTTTGAATCGCTCGATTTGGAGTTCGGACGAAGAAGTTATGGCCATTCTACGAAAAGTCAACCTTTTTATGAGACTTACGACCCAACTTCGAAATTACCCAATTTGAGACCCAATTTCTCTTACAAACCGACCCGTATGACCCGCTCCATGACCCAAATAGCTGACCCAAATTACTAAATCAGAATTTAACACCCAAAACCTCATTTTACGTTAAAACACAAGATTCAACCCTCTCTCCCTCACTTTTCTCTCCAACCCATTCATCTTCTCTCAAGAACACCTTCAACCATTTTCAAGAGACAAGATTGGAAATTGAAGCTAGAGATTCAAGACTCAAGACCAAGCATATAAGCACATTGTTTCGTCAAACTATAAAACATGCTATCAAAGCACAATAAGAATAATATGAGCACATAATTAACAAATCAATTAGTCACGTATTTCATACAAATCATATGTTCCATATAAGTTCAAGCATAACGGTCAATTAAGGCATATTATTCACATAATTCATGCAAAGAAAGGTAAATCGTGCACTCTCATACCAACTTTACCTTGACCAAGAAGCGGGGCGTCACATTCTTCGACTTGGAAGAGTGGAAATGGTCGAAACAAGAAGGGGTAAAGAAAGGTGAAAATTTTGAGAAACCTTCCAAAGTCGTTTAAGCTATGATTGAGAAAGTTCAAATGATTCAACAACGGATGAAAGCCGCACAAGATAGGCAAAAGAGCTATGCCGATACTCGCCGAAGGGATCTTGAATTCGAAGTTGGTGACCGGGTATTTTTGAAGGTGTCACCAAGAAAAGGTTTCACCCGGATCGAGAAAGGAGGGAAACTTAATCCTCGCTATTTAGGTCATTTTGAGATTCTTGAAAGAATAGGCGAAGTAGCCTATCGACTGGACCTACCACCGAGTCTTACGGGGATTCACAACGTGTTTCACGTATCCCAGTTAAAAAAATATTACCCCGATGAGATCACGATTCTCCCCGTGGAAGAAGTTGAATTGGAACCGAATTTCACATTTGTTCAAAGGCCGGTTAGAATCTTGGATCGGAAATTTCAGGAGTTAAGAAACCGGAGGATTCCCACGGTTAAAGTGTTGTGGAGAAGCGATAAAACCGAGGAAGCTACGTGGGAAACCGAGGATAAGATGAAACGGTTCCACCCGGAGTTGTTCACGCAAGACAAGAGAATCTGGGAACCAGATTCTTTTAAGGGGGGAGAGTTGTAACGCCCCGGTTCCGGATGAACAGGTAAGCATGCCACGTGTGAGATTTTGAGCGTAGGAATTTATTTTAATTCTTTTAAATTTCTATTTTTCCTACGTGACATTCCATATTTTATAAAATTCATGAAACATTATTTATATGAATTATGTGAATTCATATCATTGGAAAAATTAATTCACGCCATGGAAAATATTTATTACGTGAAATAATTATCGAGAGTACTTCAAATTACCGAATTGTCCCTACTTGATTATCTTTCTAACTTTAGGGACTTAATTGCATAATTTTCCATGGATCTAATTGATCATATTTCAAAACTCTAAATCCTTAATTGCATAACTTCATAAGTTGAGGGATTAATTGGTAATTTGCATATTTCATACATTTCCAAGAAATGAATCACGGTATATTGCTTCCATGATCTTCCTTGATCATTTTCATCCCAAAAATCTTCCAACATACTTGCCCTTTCACTCTCGGTTCTTCAAGGAAAAAGAAAGAAGAGATTTTCTTCCATTTCATCAAGAATTTCAAGAAAGAATCCAAGTTTTGGAAGCTTGATCATCTTCCTCATCCATTTTCTCCATTTCCCTTAGCCCAAGGTGGGTGTTTTGCATGAATTGATGATTCTTGAGCATTTATATGTGAGCTAGGGTTTGAGAATTATGGCATAAGTGAATTAATTGTTGATCAAGGCATGAATATGTGATCATAGCATGATTTATTCATGAAATTCTTGGAAGAGTTGAGCTTGAATGATCAAAATAAGCTTGAGGTTGTAACTTTGATTTCTTGACGATTTTCCTTGGTTTATGTGTTTAAGTGAGATATTATCATGTCTTGAACTTATATGCATGAATATTTCCAGGAATTCTTGGTTTTATTGATCAAACTTGGAACTTTGTTGCTTGATTTGTTGTTGTCGTAGCTTCTGCTCTGTTCTGCCCAGTTTTCTTTCAGTTGCAGAAGCGGGAAAGGCCCTTCCCGCCTTAAGGCTTAGTGGGAACGGTCGTTCCCAGGCTTCAATTAAAATTAGGCGGCCGAGCATGGGAACGGCCGTTCCCATGTTGACTTGAGTGTCGGAAGGGCCGTTCCCACCTAAGGCGCGCTTTTATTTTGAAAAACGCTGGCATGTTTTGAAGGGCCACGGGAACGGCCCTTCCCATTTAGAAAGGGAGGCCGGAACGGCCGATCCCCCACGTCTGACAGAATAAAACATTCTGCATAAAATTAAATTTTTAGCACCATGATCCAATGATTTCTTTCACCCCAAATTGCTATTATATGATTGAATATGTGCCAAAACAAGATGTTTTCATGCCACATTGTGAATTGTTCGTCATTTCGTTGTATTTTCGCCGTTCGTCATATTTGGTCCATTTTGAGTCATGTCTCACGTATACACGTCGTGTTTGCACAGGTCACGGGGTCGTGGACGAGGAGCAGGCTCCTTAGAGCATATCCTTGTTTCATTTTGTAAGAAAAGGTGAGGTTTTGTTCTAGGTATTTAGAACCTTACAACCCTTATGTGTTGATTTTGGCCAAAACCTATTATAACTATAAACGTTTTCCAAACTATAAACATTTTAAGCAAGCAAGCCATGAATGTTCATGATTTTAAGCATGTTTTGGCAAGTCATGATTGCACTTGGGCCCGAGGGTAATTCTTGAGCCAACCGGGAAAGCAAGGACTGACGGGTAACTCCTAAATTATCCTCATCTCATTGGGATCACCCCCGAAGCCACTAGGAGATTAGTGGTGGAAGGAGTTCCGTGCGTAGGGAGTCATGTTCCCTACGTACACCATGGCGTGGATAGTTGGGCCTTGTAAACCCACTATCACCCGGAGGAAGAAGGAGACTGGGGATGGATCCGGCACCACGGATTATCCTCGGGTTATTGCATGTTTTAATCATGATTATGTCTACTTGAGCACTAAATGATATGTATGATCACGTATTTAATGAATCATGCAAGCACGTATTGATCACGATTGGTGTAAAGGTTGGAGAATAGCCCTTACTCACCGGGGCCACATGTTCATGAAATGATCAAGTTAAAATGTTAAAATGATTAGTTGTAATCTCGGGCAAAGAACAAGTTATTCTTGAACTATATATTTAGTTCATTTCCAAACCTTCACCCGATGTTACAACTTGAATGTGACGTGCGTTATATATTTGTTGCCCCTCACTCAGTCTTCAGTAGACTGATACTTCACTTTTCAGGTACTTTTGATCGGGTCGTGCTAGGCGGGAGTTGAGTCAGGTCTTGCATTTTCCCGAGTCTAGCTTTGTATCTCCAAGTATAGAACTTTTGACATATCATGTCATGATAGTTGATGTTACCTTTTTGGTTATCACCTTTTGCATACTCGAGCATGTATATAATATAAGGAGATGATAATGTATTGATAGTTAATGTTGGTATCTATTACGTATTTACTTGGTAAATATGGTACCTATACGTATTAATTGAATTGCTTCCGCTTTTGATTTCAAGGTTTTGGTCATTTATGTTGGGGAGTGTCCCGCCTAGCTCGTTTATTTTTTTTCTTGTCACCCGTTCGCTATAGTTTTGGTTTATGTAGGGATTATCCATTTCGTATGTGGATCGAGGCTATAGTGCGGGGGATGTAGTGCCTTGGGGGTTAGGGTGCTACATCTACAGGTGGTATCAGAGCCCGGTTGCAAAACCGAGGTTCTCGAGTCATGTCGAGTCAGTCTAGGTCGCACGGCATAGGATTATTTGTTATTTGAGAGTCTGCATTTAATTGCATTACCTGAGTTACCTGAATTCTTGTATTACTTAAGCTAATTGATCTTCTTTGTAGTGTGTGCTTATTGACATTATGAAATTATATGCACACATTTGCATTTATTAATCAAACCACGCATGTGTAGTGATTTAATTTCAGGATGGATCGTGATAGACATCATAGTGATCGATCTCCGAGACATCGGCATCATCATCGCCGCCATCATCGTCACGAGAGATCACCTCCTCCTCTACCTACTCAGGCACAGCCTCAAGACTTTATGAATGCAGTAGTGGGACTGATTGATCAGAGATTGCAAGAAAGGGTCCCTCCAACACCACCAGCTCCCGTAGCACCCCAGCAGAACCCCATTTCTGCCATTTTGTACGAGTTTCAGAATCAGCATCCCCCGAAGTTCTATAAGGGCGACGATACACAGGCTGAGATGTGGTTGAAAGAGATTGAAATGGCAGCTCATACCTTGTGATACTCAGGAGAAAGCCCGTTGGACTCTCACTTTGATTCAGGGCAAGGCCTACTCCTGGTGGGAGAGCACACAGATAGTTTTGGAGGCTGCCGGTACAGATATCACGTGGGAGGTCTTCGTACGGGAGTTCAGAAACAAGTTTATTCCTCCAGCTTCTGGTACACGCAGGTTGAGGGAGTTTACAGAGCTGAAACAAGGAGGGAGGTCCGTTTGCCAGTATATCGCCGAGTTCGAGAGACTATCTCGCTATGCACCTAACATAACGAATGATGACTTTCACAAGGCGATGCAGTTGGTACAGGGACTCAGGCCAGACATCCAGGACGCCCTGAAAGCATCTAACACGAGCACCTGGGCCAAAGCTACCGCTAAAGCTTTGAAAGTAGACGATTCCGAGATTGCCAGGATGTATATTCCTCGTACAGGACAGGCTTCGGGTTCGAGATTGGGATAGGGGTCGAGTGCAGGAAAGAGGCCTATGGTTTATTCTGCACCTCCAGCACAGAAGGATGCCGGAAAGAAGTTTAAAGCTACAGGACCGTCACAGAAGGCTCCAAGAGCTCCAGCACCACCACAGCCACATCAGAAACCGGGCTGCAGATTCTGTGGACTTCCTACCCATACTTATGACAACTGCAGGCGACGGTTGGGCTTATGTTTGATCTGCGGGAGTGACGAGCACAGGGTTGATGGTTGTCCGGATCGTCAGGATCCGCCACCTGCCGGCCAGAGGCCACTTGTGAGAGTTCGAGCTTATGTATTAGCCGGAGAGGAGCAGGATGCTAAGATCGACCCTGCAGCGGTAGTGGAAGGTACTTGATACGAACTCCACGTACTTGCCGTGAAACCCTATATCAATACTTGGAGTTCTTGAATCTGATCGTCCAATTCAAGGTTGAAAATAAGAGGAGTGTGACCCGTTTGCTATATTGAGCAAAGAACCAACACTATCAGATTGTAAGTAACGCACCCCGTCGACTATAAGGAGTCGAGAAATAACGTTATCCGGGAAAGGGGTTTGAAACCCTAATGTCGTTCAGCAAAGAACTTGAGAGAAAAATCTCACTTGAATGAAAATTCAATAATTTTACTTCTTGATTGAAAGAAAAACAAGTTACAATGCTGAATATAAAGATGCATGCATGGAAACCTAAGAGACACTAGAATACTAAAGGACACAAGCTATTCCCGCCACTTGCCATGAAGGCTTACAAAAGTGGGCTTAAATAAACTAATATGCAGCTAAATAATGATAAAATAAAGGCCCAAATAATACTATAATAGGCTTAGGGCCGAATTACATCATTTCCACACTTTGGACTTTAGCAATTGGACATAAAAACATTGAAGTATTCTGAATTTGGTTCAGTAGCCCATCTTGAAGGTTGGAGTCCAGTTTGAGCAAATTGGTTTAAGAGATTTCCAACTTCCTCTTGGATAATTTTGGCCCGAGCTCTTGTAATTGGACCACCATAACTTTGTTCCATTTGTATGCTATCTTCTTGAGTTGTGGATCGGTCCAGCTCTTCATTTGGGACAAGATATGGCCGCGGTTCATCATGATTCACATCAGTACTATTTACATCCGTGGCACGAACATCCATACATTATTTGATCCAGGAGCTACACACTCCTTTCTTGCGCATTCTATTGCTATTACATTATCTTTGCCTGCTATGTGCTCTTCTGTGCGCTATTTAGTTAGTACTCCTGTCGGTAGTAGGCGAGAGACGGATCAGGTTTACAGGGATGTTCCAGTGGTGATTGAAGGCCGAGAGTTCTTGACAGATTTCATTGTTATGCCGATGGAAAGATACGTGTCTATTCTGGGGATGGATTGGTTATACAGGCACTGTGCAACAGTAGATTGCCGAGCAAAGAAAGTGCAGTTGGGTTCAGATGTTATTACGGGTTGGACTTCGAAGACAGTACCCCTACTTTCATTCTCAGAGGCTCAGAAATTGTTCAGAGATGGGGCTACAGGGTTCATTGCCTACATTCTGAATAAGCCTAAGGATCAGGTGAAACTGGAAGATACGGAAATGGTAAAGGAATTTCCCAAGGTATTTCCAGAGAAGTTAGATTCGTTGCCTCCTGACAGAGCGCGCAAAACAAACAAACAAGAATGCGGAAGCAATAACATAAGGATCGAAAAGAGCTCTAAACTAACATTTACATCATATACAATGGCCTCACGGCCCAAAAATAGGTCAAGTATATACATCAAGAGTTCATAATCCTTCAAAATATAATTCAAATATCAAATGCAAAAGATGATTGTTCAAGAGCAGGAATTATGAACGAAACTCGACCTAGACACACAAGTACAACAAGACTCGAAGCACTTCCCCGCCTAGCTCGTAACAACCTGCAACTGGGTAGGGAAAAGGGAGGGTCAGTCACAACTCGATTGAGTGAGGGGGCTAAACGCACACCCACACCTAAATACATAAATAGAACAAAGCAAGTATCAAAGGTGATGGCCATGAATCGAGCTAAGGTTTTTCATACCAACACGTTTTAAATCATAGTATATAATACACAAAGAAATCCTAACTCGATTCACAATCCATCGAACAAAACATAAACACAAGTCCGGCGAGAACGGACTATCCCTTACTCCATCAAACGTAACATAAAACTGAAATTATAAATCAATCCAACCCCAACAACAAGGTGGTCAGGAATCAAACCCTCTCCACCTACTTACTTATGTACGAGGGGTAGCTAACCCACAACATACTCGGAGCATCACGCCTCATCAACCTCCAAGAATCATGTGTAACACTACGAATGGGAATCATGCACAGGCTTACCCCGACGGCCCTTGCCGTCCCGGGCGTCCTTACCCACAATTCCCGGGCCCAAGATACCTTACCAATATCAATTCCCATATTTCAGGGCTTACCTCGCTCAAAGATAGCATAAACGAATAAATGGATTCAAATCATAAGCTTACATATGCTCATAATTATACCAATTTCATAAACTTGAAGCTTATTCATAAGATCATAAACATAGCTTAAGCACACACATTTAACTATATATAAGATATTTAGTCACATGCGGGATGAGAAATCAACACATTAATGGCCATAGGTCGCTTAACTAGAAGATAAAAATCCTAAACCTCACCTTATAGCAAAAAGGAGTAGAAACTGGGTCAAAAGAAGCGACAACCGCCTAAACTTCGGGTTCGTGGGCGTCCGGAAGAGGCTCTGAAACAAAAGGACATAAAACCCGAGACTTAGACTCAAATATGAACCAATTAGACGCCCGGCAATGCCCATGAATGAAATGAATGCAAGTGAAGTGCATAAACGTAGTACTTAACGTATATCAAATCATAACTCGTTCAAATCATATCAAATAGATTCAAAAATCTAATATAATCAAATTAACACATAATAATACATGTTAGCAAAGCTTAAGGATCATGTTCAGGGTGGGAGAGAAGCAAACAAGCGAAGAAAAACAAGAAAATAAAGTTCGGAGTAAAAAAAAAAAAGTCACTGCCCTAAATCAACCCCGGTGGATTTTTTTCAAAGGAGGAATCCACCCCCATGGATTCAAGGCAGTCAGCTCTCTGCCTCAAATCCACCCCGGTGGATTTGGGTAAGAGGCTAAAATTCGAAAATAGGGCTTGCAAACTCCATGAAAACTCCTTCCAAACCATAGCATCAACAACAAGACATGAAATGGTGCAAATATACCACAAAATTAGGCAAGAAAAACATCCCAAATCATCTCCGCTCATGCATACTACAAACTGGAAATGAAAAGAAGCAAAGAAGCTAAAGTTTCATCAAGTTCCTCCCAACTTCTCAAAAGAGCAATAATGGCAAATCATAAGACTTTCACCTACCATGAAAAAGGAGCATATACAAGCAACAAATAAGCCAAGTGAATCAACATATAAAGCTTCAAACTCAAAGAAAGCAAGAGATGCCCTAGTTCTTCCAAAAATTCTTCAAAACCTAACTATTCATGACTCCAAGTAAATCTCATGAGCTCCAACATTAAAGCATGATATAAGAAGTGTAAAATGTTCACAAGATCAACGAGATCACATTCCCCAACTTACCTTGAAGAAATGGAGCAAGAAAAGCAAATTCTCAGCACAAAAGGGAGGAGAGAACTGATTTTGATGATTAAAAGTCAAGGGTAGGGGTATGGGTAGGTCTAATAGTCTCCAAGTAGGCTTATAGGTGCGATCTAGGTACGTAGGGCCAAAATTTGCATCATTGGGGGGTCGAAACGGCATCGAAAAAGTTCAAGGCTTGTTCCATTGTATCCAAATCATCGATTCAAGTACAATGGAGAAGACGAATCTCGAATCCGAGTCCCCGAGCTCAAGTTACGAGAAAATGACTCAAGAGTGGCCAAATTGCAAATTGGCCCAAAAATTTGAAATAAAATTCAATTGAGTCCAAACCAAACCAAACAAGTCCAAAACACAAATAAATCATACAATTATGTCCAAGAATCAAATAATCAACGTTATACACAAATTAGGCATGCTCGGGTTCAAACTCCAAATCTCAAATCATAAATTCCAATATAATCAAAATTTCACATAAGTTCAAATAAGACAAGTAAGAAAATTATAAGAAATAAAACGACAGTTAAATCATATATTACATAATTAATGAATTTAAATCGCGCACGTATATCATACCTGTACGGTCGAACAGTCGGGGTGTCACAATCTTCCCCCCTTAAAAAGGACTTGTCCTCAAGTCCGTTCCGCCTCCTCAAACAAACCAGGGGTATAAACTTCTCATCTTTTCCTCGGTTTCCCAAGTCGACTCCTCGGACTTTTGATCTCTCCAAAGCACCCTGACCAACGAAATTTGCTTATTCCTTAATTCTTGTAACTTTCGGTCTTGAATGGCAACATGATGCTTTTCTATTGTCAAGTCCGGCTCTAAGTGAACTTCTTCAACAGGAAGGATAGTTGCCTCATCGGGATAATACTTCCTAAGCTGTGAAACGTGAAACACGTTATGTATCCCGGTTAAACTTGGAGGTAAATCCAATCTGTACGCTGTGGCTCCAATACTTTCTAAGATCTCAAACGGCCCAAGGTAGCGTGGATTAAGCTTTCCACCTCTACCTATTCGAGTGAAGCCCTTTCTAGGAGATGCTTTCAGAAAAACTCTATCTCCGACCTCAAACTCTAAGGGTCTTCTTCTCTTATTGGCGTAGCTCTTCTGACGAGCCTGAGCTGCTCTCATCCTTTGTCGAATCATATGAACCTTCTCAATAGTAGCAGCAATATTCTCCTTAGGCTCGGCTCTCTCGAGTTTATCCTCTTCAGTCCATCTCCAGTCCTCAATATCCCAAAATAGAGGAGACCTGCACTTCCTTCCATAAAGTGCCTCGTAAGGAGCCATCTTAATCGAACCTTGATAACTATTGTTATAAGCAAACTCAACCAAAGCCAAGTGCTCGTCCCACTTATCCTGGAAATCCAAAACACACGCTCTAAGCATATCTTCCAAGTACTGAATCAACCTTTCAGATTGGCCGTCCGTCTGAGGATGCGAAGCGGTGCTAAACTTGAGCCTGGTGCCCAAACACCTCTGAAGATTCTGCCAGAAAATTGAAGTAAACCGCGGATCTCTGTCCGAAACAATACTAGCCGGAACTCCATGTAACCTTATAATCTCCCGAACGTACAACTCGGCTAGCTTTGGAACTTTCTCAGACATCCGAATCTTGAGGAAATGGGCAGACTTAGTTAATCTGTCAACAATTACCCATATTCCATCAAACCCTCCTTTAACTCTAGGCAAGCCGGACACGAAGTCCATAGTCACTTGCTCCCACTTCCACTTGGGAATAGAAAGCGGTTGAGAGTTCCTCCCGGCTTTTGGTGTTCTGCCTTCACCTTTTGACACGTTAGACATCGCTTCACAAAGTTCGCGACGTCCCTTTTCATGCCATTCCACCAGAATTTCTCCCTCGGGTCCCGATACATCTTAGTACCTCCCGGATGAATCGAGTACCTCGAGCGATGTGCCTCCTCAAGTACAATCCTCTTGAGCTCTTCTGGGACACATATTCTCGCTTCGAACCTTAACAAACCGAAATCATCGAATCCAAACTTAGAATTCGGATCATCTCTAGCACGAGTTACCAACTTCTGAATTTCGGCATCCGTAGCTTGAGCTTCTAACAACTGTTGTTTCAAATCTGGTATTATCGTGAGATTCGCCAACCAAGTTCTTGAAACTAAGATCTCTGAACCTGAGCTTGAAGAACCCGCTTCGAAATTAGCCACATTCGCCTTTCTACTCAAGGCATCGGCGACCACGTTTGCTTTGCCCGGATGGTACTGAATGGTACAATCGTAATCTTCTAATAACTCCATCCAACGCCTCTGTCTTACATTCAGATCTTTCTGAGAAAAGAGATACTTGAGGCTTTGGTGATCCGTAAACACCTCGAAGGTTGCACCGTAGAGATAATGTCGCCACTTCATCAAAGCAAACACAACTGCAGCTAATTCGAGATCATGGGTAGGGTAATTCTTCTCATGCTCCTTCAACTTCCTTGAAGCATAAGCTACCACTCTACCGTGCTGCATCAAAACACACCCGAGACCCTCTTTTGAAGTATCCGTATAAACGGCATAACCCTCGGTACCCTCAGGTAGGGTTAAAACCGGTGTCGAAGTCAACTTCACTTTCAAAGTCTGAAAACTTGCTTCACACTTATCATCCCATTCGAATTTCACTTCCTTCTTAGTTAAACGAGTCAATGGGGCAGCAATTTTAGAGAAATCCTTAACAAACCTTCGGTAATACCCTGCCAAGCCAATAAAACTCCTGATCTCGGAGGCATTTCTTGGTCTCTCCCAACGAAGCACGGACTCAACCTTAGATGGATCAACCTCAATCCCATCACCTGAAATTATATGTCCCAAAAACATAACTCGGTCAATCCAGAATTCGCACTTACTGAACTTTGCATACAACTTGTGTTCCCTCAAAGTTTCCAAGACGATCCTAAGATGCTGTGCATGCTCTTCAGCCGACTTAGAGTACACCAGAATGTCGTCTATAAATATTACCACGAACTTGTCAAGAAAAGGCCTGAACACTCGGTGCATCAAATCCATAAACGCAGCTGGGGCATTAGTTAATCCAAAAGGCATAACAGCGAATTCAAAATGCCCATACCTCGTATTAAACCCAGTCTTCGGAATATCCACCTCCCTAATTCGCAGTTGATAGTAACCCTGCCTCAAATCCAACTTGGAGTAAACTTTAGAACCCTGCAGAATATCGAATAACTCCTCGATGTGAGGCAAAGGGTATTTGTTCTTCACGGTCATCCTATTCAACTCACGGTAATCTATGCACATCCGTAGCGTTCCATCTTTCTTCTTTACAAATAGAACGGGAGCACCCCACGGAGAAGTGCTCGGACGAATGTACCCACAAGCCAAAAGTTCATCAAGCTGCGCCTTTAACTCGTTTAACTCAGCAGGAGCCATTCTATAGGGAGTCTTCGAAAAAGGCTCTGCTCCGGGATGAAGGTCGATTACGAACTAGATGTCCCTATCAGGTGGTAAAGAACACAATGTCTCAGGGAAAACATCGGTATACTCTTGCACGACCTCCGTCTCCTCAAGTTTGGCCTGATCCTTAGGTCTATTCAAAAGATAGGTCACAAAACCTGTTGCACCATCCCGGATCAGTTTACTCGCCTCAACAAAAGAAACAAACGGACTTGACTTAACCTTCTTGCCCTTAAAAACCACTGAACCAAAGGAAACTTTCTTCTCTCGACAATCCATCTGAGCCCCATGATTATACAACCAATCCATTCCAAGGATTACATCATATCTTTGCATCGGCATCTCAATCAAATCAGCAAAGAAAACCTGATCTTCAAAGATTACCGGACAACCCCGAAATACCCTGCAAGTAGTCAAACTACCACCAAGAGGAGAGCTAACCACGTAATCATGTGCACATAAATAAACAGGCAAGGACATAGAAGCAGCAATATCCCGGGAAATAAAGGAATGAGTAGCCCCGGGATCAAACAATGCATGCAATGTAGTGCCATGAATGCTAATGGTACCTTCAATCACGGTATTGGGATCAATATCGGCGGCTTCCTCCTCTTCAACCCCGAGTGCATAAGCCCTAGCTTGAACAGCGGGCCTCTGATTGCCTCCCGAAGCATGTCCCGGTCTCTTCTTCGGACAAGTACTCAACATGTGATCCGTTGCCCCACAACCATAACACCTCTTGTGTAATTTGAAACAGTTTTCCACCCGGTGATTACCTTGACAATGAGAGCATTGCACTTTAGGCGGAGCCGGAAGTGCCAAGGGTAGATTTGGTTGATTAGGTCCCGCGGGTCGAGGTTGCTTATTTTGAGGCTTGGCTTGCTGAAAAGTTTGAAATGTCGGCCTCTTTCCAAATTTATTGAAATTCCCCGAGCTAGACCCTTGCCCGGTATGTGATGTCTTTCTTCTCAAGATCACTCTTTCTTCAACCCTCAAAGCCTTATCGGTCACTTTTCCCCATGTGCTTGTGTTTGAAGCCTCCAACGCGTCCTTTATATCCTCTCGAAGGCCCTGAAGGAATTGTGAGGCCTTTGCTTCATCATCATTAGCAACATTCGGGGCATAACGGGAGAGTCTCTCAAATTCGTTGATATACTCTATCACGGACATGCTCCCTTGCTTAAGGTCCATAAATTCCCTTAAACGCCGGTTCCTTGTAGCTTTGGGAATATATTTGTTCTTGAATTCCTACACAAATACCTCCCAAGTGATATCCTCTTCGGAGGCCTCCAACTTACCTTGCACACTAGTCCACCAATTATAAGCTTGGCCTTGGATCATGGTAAGAGTGCATTGCAATTTCTCCATAGGCTCGCATGGTATGAGATTCCATACCCTATTTGTTTGCACGAGCCACTCTTCCGCTTGGATATCGTTACCACCTACGAAAACCGATGGATTTTGGTTCTTGAATTTCCGGAGAATAGCAGTAATGGGATTTCCTCCATGATTGCCAGCAGGAGGTGCATTGTTTCGTTCTTGAGCTCTTTGTTCCAAATATACCGCTAACCTCTCCATGAAATTGCCCGGATCCATTTGGGGTGGTGGTGGCGGATTGTTATTTTCATGTTGTGGAGAATGATCCCGGTGGTGACGGTGTTCCGGAGATCTATCTCGATGGTGGTGTCTTCGTGGAGGCATATTCTGTAAAATCAAGAAATTACAATTCATATGCATGAGGGTCAGTACATGTTCATGTGCACTATTAACAAGAAAATAAGCAAATAATCATATAAATGCACATAACCACGTTGTCCAAAGCCGTACGACCTAGACAGACCCAACTCGACTCTAGAGCTCCGGTTTTGCATCCAAGAGCTCTGATACCACTTTAAGATGTAGCGCCCTGAACGGTGGGCCACCACATCCCCCGCACCTAAACCCGAACCCACATATGAAATGGATTTCCATACATGAGCCCAAGTCTAAGCGAACGGGAACCTACACTCACATGCTAAGCTAAGCGGGGCTAAAACTCGGACAGAGCGCGCAAAACAAACAAACAAGAATGCGGAAGCAATAACATAAGGATCAAAAAGAGCTCTAAACTAACATTTACATCATATACCATCACGGCCCAAAAATAGGTCAAGTATATACATCAAGAGTTCATAATCCTTCAAAATAAAATTCTAATATCAAATGCAAAAGATAAGTGTTCAAAAGCAGGAATTATGAACGAAACTCGACCTAGACACACAAGTACAACAAGACTCGAAGCACTTCCCCGCCTAGCTCGTAACAACCTGCAACTGGTTAGGGAAAAGGGAGGGTCAGTCACAACTCGACTGAGTGAGGGGGCTAAACGCACACCCACACCTAAATACATAAATAGAGCAAAGCAAGTATCAAAGGTGATGGCCATGAATCGAGCTAAGGTTTTTCATACCAACACGTTTTAAATCATAGTATATAATACATAAAGAAATCCTAACTCGATTCACAATCCATCGAACAAAACATAAACACAAGTCCGGCGAGAACGGACCATCCCTTACTCCATCAAACGTAACATAAAACTGAAATTATAAATCAATCCAACCCCAACAACAAGGTGGTCAGGAATCAAACCCTCTCCACCTACTTACTTATGTACGAGGGGTAGCTAACCCACAACGTACTCGGAGCATCACGCCTCATCAACCTCCAAGAATCGTGCGTAACACTACGAATGGGAATCATGCACAGGCTTAACCCGACGGCCCTTGCCGTCCCGGGCGCCCTTACCCACAATTCCCGGGCCCAAGATACCTTACCAATATCAATTCCCACATTTCAGGGCTTACCTCGCTCAAAGATAGCATAAACGAATAAATGGATTCAAATCATAAGCTTACATATGCTCGTAATTATACCAATTTCATAAACTTGAAGCTTATTCATAAGATCATAAACATATCTTAAGCACACATATTTAACTATATATAAGATATTTAGTCGCATGCGGGATGAGAAATCAACACATATTAGGCCATAGGTCGCTTAACTAGAAGATAAAAATCCTAAACCTCACCTTATAGCAAAAAGGAGTAGAAACTGGGTCAAAAGAAGCGACAACCGCCTAAACTTCGGGTTCGTGGGCGTCCGAAAGAGGCTCTGAAACAAAAGAACATAAGACCCGAGACTTAGACTCAAATATGAACCAATTAGACGCCCGGCAATGCTCTTGAAAGAAATGAATGCAAATGAAGTGCATAAACGTACTACTTAACGTATATCAAATCATAACTCGTTCAAATCATATCAAATAGATTCAAAAATCTAATATAATCAAATTAACACATAATAATACATGTTAGCAAAGCTTAAGGATCATGTTCGGGGTGGGAGAGAAGCAAACAAGCGAAGAAAAACAAGAAAATAAAGTTCGGAGTAAAAAAAAAGTCACTGCCCTAAATCCACCCCGGTGGATTTTTTTCAAAGGAGGAATCCACCCCCATGGATTCAAGGCAATCAGCTCTCTGCCCCAAATCCACCCCGGTGGATTTGGGTCAGAGTCTAAAATTCGAAAATAGGGCTTGCAAACTCCATCAAACTCCTTCCAAACCAAAGCATCAACAACAAGACATGAAATGGTGCAAATATACCACAAAATTAAGCAAGAAAAACATCCCAAATCATCTCCGCTCATGCATACTACAAACCGGAAATGAAAAGAAGCAAAGAAGCTAAAGTTTCATCAAGTTCCTCCCAACTTCTCAAAAGAGCAATAATGGCAAATCATAATACTTTCACCTACCATGAAAAAGGAGCTTATACAAGCAATAAATAAGCCAAGTGAATCAACATATAAAGCTTCAAACTCAAAGAAAGCAAGAGATGCACTAGTTCTTCCAAAAATTCTTCAAAACCTAACTATTCATGACTCCAAGCAAATCTCATGAACTCCAACATTAAAGCTTGATATAAGAAGTGTAAAATGCTCACAAGATCAAGGAGATCACATTCCCCAACTTACCTTGAAGAAATGGAGCAAGAAAAGCTAAAACTTGAGCTTTAAGGTCACAACAATGGAGGAAAATGGCTTGGGACTCTTTTTCTTCCTTTC
This sequence comes from Lantana camara, assembly GCA_037501455.1. Lineage (NCBI taxonomy): Eukaryota > Viridiplantae > Streptophyta > Magnoliopsida > Lamiales > Verbenaceae > Lantana > Lantana camara. Next base: position 60,882,422 of record CM074858.1, read on the forward strand.
TCCTTGCTTTGGTTCGAAATTCTCAGCACAAAGGGGAGGAGAAAACTGATTTTGATGATTAAAAGTCGAGGGTAGGGGTATGGGTAGGTCTAATAGTCTCCAAGTAGGCTTATAGATGCGATCTAGGTACGTAGGGCCGAAATTTGCGTCATTGGGGGTCGAAACGGCATCGAAAAAGTTCAAAGCTTGTTCCATTATATCCAAATCATCGATTCAAGTACAATGGCGAAGACGGAACTCAAATCCGAGTCCCCGAGCTCAAGTTACGAGAAAATAACTCAAGAGTGGCCAAATTGCAAATTGGCCCAAAAATTTGAAATAAAATTCAATTGAGTCCAAACCAAACCAAACAGGTCCAAAACACAAATAAATCATACAATTAAGTCCAAGAATCAAATAATCAACGTTATACACAAATTAGGCATGCTCGGGTTCAAACTCCAAATCTCAAATCATAAATTCCAATATAATCAAAATTTCACATAAGTTCAAATAAGACAAGTAAGAAAATTATAAGAAATAAAACGACAGTTAAATCATATATTACATAATTAATGAATTTAAATCGCGCACGTATATCATACCTGTACGGTTGAACAGTCGGGGTGTCACAACTTTTCTCTCTTATATATATATATATATAGTGTGAGTGTGTTAACCCCTCACTCAGTCGAGTTAGGACTGACCCCTCCTCTTTTTACGTTTTTAGTTTGCCGGTCCGGCTTGGAGTTCATGCTAGGCGGAGTGTGTCAGTCCTTTGGAGTCTGTCTTCGAGTCTTTTGTTTAGTAGGTTGTCTTGCATTCGCATTCCTTTTACTTCGGCTTATGTATAAGATACGTATAAATATTATGTTTGGAAATTCTGATATGTATTGATATAAAATTTCGGGACAGGCTTCTAGGGATAGACGAACATATGTTTATTATTTGATTCGGGATTAGGTATTTATGCTAGTTGAACCCGTCACCTGTTTGTTTGTTTGTTTGAAATGTTATATGGCTTACTTTCTCGCTTTCGCATTCTTGTTTTGGTTAGTCAGGGTCTAAGTTCCGCCTAGCTTAGGTGTGAGTCAGTCAGTCTCCCGTTCGCCACTGTTTGGTTCATGTACGGACTCTCCATTTCGTATGTGGATCGGACTTTAATGCGGGGGATGTGGTGACCCATCGTGCGGGTGCTACATAAAATATGTTTATTAAATGTTTAGTTCTTATACTTTTAACTCTCTAAATTCCTATTTGAAAGTATATATTCGTTTCGTGCCTATTTGCTCCGTTTTTTACCATTTTCAATTCCGATTTTTGTGCTTATTTGATGACTTATATGTGTTATGAACGTGTGAATATGTTTGTTTTATATTTTTGAGTATGTTTGTTGAGTTTTGGAGTGTTCGTTTCGTTCGGAACCTAAAGGAGGCTAAAACGTTTTTAGCGCACCTTGGGTTCCGGGGTGCGTATCTAGAGCTCGGGAATTTGGATTCAAATTCCGTCACTTCCGTTGGACTCATTTTGAAAATTCAGGAACAATGGACTAAGCCCTATATTTTTCTAAGCTTATTTGATACTCCGAAACTTAACCGAAAACTCACCTTGCGCCTATCACTAAATTGCACATAAATCCTTCAATTTTTAACCTTTTTGCATGAAACTTGGACCCACCATCCACTCACTCAATACACTATCAACGCATGCTTCCTTCATCTCGTTTTACACAAGAAAAAGGGGGAAAAAATAGCTGCAAAATTTGGACAGCCATTTCCATCTCGTCACTATTCACCAAGGGGGATTTTTGAGCTCTAATCTCCATTTTCCTCCATCATCTTCAAGAAGCAAGTATATATTTGATCTCTACATGAACTTAGGTTTGGTATGGTTTTAAGGCATGACATGAATAGTTAGGTATTGTGCTCATTTTTTAATCCTATGGCTTCTTTGGTGTTTTCTTGAATTGATGCATGAAAAGTGATCACTTGAGCTTCATTTATGAATATATGGATCCAATTTTATTGGTAGTTGAGGAGGTTAAATGATGTCATTAATGTTTTTTAGCTTGAAGTTATGAATATGCAACCATATGCTTCCATTCTTGCTTCTTTTCCTTGATGCTAGAGTTATGACTTGATATTTGATGAATTTAGGTGTTGTTTGTTGTTTCCCCTTGAGCTTGCCTTTCTTGTTGGTTGTGGATTGGATTTGGTTTTGCAGGGCTGGAGCTGGGGTACTTCGTTTTTTTTTTTGGGGGCAGATTTTAAGGGTGACGGGCGTCACCCCGTTTTGTGTGTATTGGGCGTTACCCCCTTGTGCTGCATGGCTGCCTTGATTAACGGGGGTCGCCCCATTTGAACTATGGTTTGGTGACCCCCTTCACCAACCCCTGATTGTTGCTGCCTCCCTTGACGGGAGTCACTCCTTTTGCTCTTGAAAGGAGTGACACCCGTCACCCCTTTCCCCTTACATGCGTATGTGTTTTGTCCTTGTTTTGTTGCTTTGTTTCTTTGTTTCTTTGCCTTGTTTATGACTTCTATGTATCGTTTACATAGTGTATTATGTGTGTTTATGCATTGTTTTAATGTTATGAACTTATATGTTTAAGATGATACGTGTTTGCACTTCACTTGCATCTATTATATTTATAAGCATTGTCGGGCGTCTATATGGTTCATAATTGAGTCTAAGTCTCGGGTTTTGTCTTCTTTTGTTTTAGAGCCGCTTTTGGACGTTGTTCAACCCGAGGTTTAGATGGTTTAGGGCCTGTTTTGGCCCGGTCCTTCTTCTCTACTTTTGCTAAGGTTTAGGACTTTTTGTTTTAGTTATCGACCTATGGCCTAATATGTGATGCTTTCTCACCCTGCATGCGAATATATATATCTTATATATATTTAAATACGTGTGTGTAAGCTATGATTATGATTTTATGGAAGCGTTTGAATCCTATGAAAATGGTATATGTAAGAGCATATGTAAGCTTCTCTTTTGAACCTCTTTATACGTTTATGTTATGGTATGAGCGAGCTAAGCCCTGAAATATAGGAATTGGTACTGGTAAGGTATCTTGGGCCCCGAAAATTATGGGTAAGGACACCCTGGACTGTAACGCCCCGACAAGGGCATCCCACGCCTATCCCGCGCTACGGGGCCCAGCTTGTATATAGAATTTGTAACGCCCCGCTCTTCCAGTGTACGGAGTATACCACGTGTCGACTTTCTTGTGTGCTTGATTGTGTAATTATGTGATTTATGTGGCCTTGTTTGCAGCTCCTTCTGAGTTTAGGGTCTTGTTGGTAATTTTCTCTTCCAAGGGTTTTTCGGTCATTTCTCACCCGATCGAGATTTTGACCTCTTTGATCCCTCCAACGCGTTCGGGACATCGAGACGAGTTCGTAGACTCTGAGTTTGCCCAATTCTGATGTTGTTAACCCTTCTTTCACTCGATCCGTGAGTTGAGGACCCGGGATATAACACCCGAATCCTCGTTATTCGTGCCAAAGCAGCAGACTCCAGCTTCATCGTTCTCTCTCATTCTCCAGGCGTAAAACACACACCCAAGGTGTGATAACATGCACTAGCTCGTTCTTGCTCGTTTCTCGACGGAATTCGACGTTTGAATAATGGAAATTGACCAGCTCGACCAGCCCGACACGATGATACCAAAATCATGGCCTGAAACTAGGGCTGTCAAAATGGAACCCGACCCGACCCACCTACCTAAATATCAGGTTAGGGTTGGGAGTTTTCGGGTTCGGGTCAAATCGGGTCGGACCCGAAAGCAACCCGGGAGATGAGAGAGAAAAACAGGTCGGGTTCGGGTTAACCCGAATTGACCTGAAAATTTTAACAGGTGACCCAATAACCCGAACCCACCCGACACGACCCAAATAACCTGAAAATATGGGTACTATAAATAGACAAAAGAAACCCTAATCTAAACATTTTCAGCCAAAATTTCTCACACCTCCTCGGTCCTCAAGCCCTCGCCATTCATGCTCTGCCCGCTACCTCTCCGCCTTGTTGCTGCCTGAAAGTCAATTTGCCCGCACCACCTCGCGCCTTCACAGCATCTCAGCCTCCACAGCCCACGCCGCCTCGTCGCTGCTTCTCAAGTTTGAAGGATTTGAGGTAGGGTTTCTAAATTTCCTAATTTCTTTTGTGGAGGAAGATGAAAGCTTCTAAATTTTTTTGTGGGTTGTTCAGATCTGTTGTGAAAAACACCTATTGATGGCGATTTGTTACAGAAGCTCTCGCCGCTACCTCTCCGCCTTGTTGCTACCTGAAAGTCCATTCGCCCGCACCACCTTGCGCCTTCACCGCATCGCAGCCTCCACGGCCGCCGCCGCCTCATCGCTGCTTCTCAAGTTTGAAGGATTTGAGGTAGGGTTTCTAAATTTCCTAATTTCTTTTGTGGAGGAAGATGAAAGCTTCTAGATTTTTTCATGGTTGTTTAGATCTGTTGTGAAAAACACCTATTGATGAACAAGATTATTATTTATTCATGTCTAGTTATTGCGAACTATACAGAGATTCTGTAGATAATCTTTAGTTGTAAAGCTCCAGATTTCCAAGACGTAGAAAGATTTGGATATATATGTCAATAATAAACATTGTGATGACTGATGAATAATTTGGGACATGCTCTCCTGAAATCAGGTTACTCAAGTACTTTAATGTTTGGATAACTCAAGAAGCACTATAAGACATTGACATTTATTCCAACTTTAGCAAGTATTATTGTGAGAAATTCAATATGGCTTCGTTATATGAACTACAGACTATTATCAGGACATACCATTTCTGAACTCAAGACTTTCTAACAACTTCATTTCCATTTCCTGTTCAAAGAAATAAAGTTAAAATTCATACACAACAAACCTGGTCATTAACGATTAAGAAATGCAATTCTTACTTGTTTTCTACTCTTATTTCAATTTCATGACTGATCTTTCTAGTATAATAAATATTGTTAGTACAGAATGCCTTGTGGAGGATTTGATTTATATTGTTACATAATTTATATTTATAGTGTTCTAATTTTTTGTTTTATTATTTTCAGATGGATTCGGAGGATTTGGAGGATTTGCAATCACACAGTTCAGACGCATTAATTTTGATTATTTGAATGTATTTAGTTTCAGTAACTTTCTTTGAATTTATGGACATGATTCTGTATTAAATTTGAATGTCCGAGTCCAGTAATAGTTGTTTGCACATTAGGTAACTTCTTTGATATTTCAGGTCGGGTCGGGTCGGGTTATCAGGTGACCTGAAAAATTTTCAGATCAACCCGAACCCAACCCGAACCTGATAAATTCAGGTTAGGGTTGAGGTTTTCAGGTTCATTTCGGGTCCGGGTTGGGTTCGGGTTGGAGTTTTTTGTGTGATACCCCCATCTCAACCCGACCCGAACCCACCCGAATTGACACCCCTACCTGACACTGGATGGTGGCGGCGCTACGGCGAGTGGCCGGCGGCGGAAATTACCTCCGTCACTTCGCCGGTGGATTGCGGTGGCTTCCGGCATCGGAATTTCCCGATTCTTGGACGGGCTTGTAACGCGACGTTCCGACCACCATTTCTGGAGCAACGGCGCGGCCAACAGACAGGCGACGGCGGCTCACGTGCCGCCTGAAAGTCACGCAGCGGTGTTCGCCGCTTTTCGGCGACTTTTCCGGAGGATCTTTGGCGGTTCCCTATATTTTTCGATGTCCTAAATCCATTTCCAGCCTCAAATCGGAGCAAATCGCGGCAGAGATAGGGTTTTCCGGCGAGGCGCAGTGGCGGAGCTTTGAGGCGGCGGTTCGACCTTTTCCGGCTGGATTTTGGTGACGAGTCCTTCACGAAAGTTACTCATCTCAACGTGGACAAGCTCTCCGTGTTGGTGCCGGTGCGAAAACCGGCCGGTGGTGGTGAACCGACGGCTGAACCGGCCGGTCCAAACCGGTCACTATTCCGGCGACTTTTTTCGGCAATTGAGATATGGGTTTCGAAGACCTCGTTACGGGCTTTTCAACGGTATGTCCGGATTTTGTTTTCGTTTTACGGTTTGAGTTTAATTGCAATTTCCGTTCTAGGGAGTAAGTTCAGTTTTTCGTCAACGGAATCCGGTGTGTTTGGTAATTTCTAAAATTGTTGAGGGCTTTTGACTAGCAGGCCGAGGCGCACGTTTCTGTCCTTCCGGGGATTTTTTCGGCCACCGGAGGTGGTGGTTTGGCGGCTGTCAGTGACGGTCCGACGGGCCCCGGTGGCGGCATTCTGATACCTTCCGGACAGTGTGTTCCTTTCGTCGTGGTGAGTCTATCACCGCTTTCCGTTCGTCAATCGGACACTTGGTTGATTTTATATGAATTTCTGAAGTTAATGTATATTATATGTTAATTACTTAAATTTTAATTTGATCTTGTACGCTTAATTAATCGATGATTATGAATTGTATAATGTATGATAATATGATATGATATATGGAAACTCGAATTCTTAACTCATTGATTTTATGGGCCTCTTTTCATGTCGATTGCTTGCCTTAATTGATTTAATTATGAATTGTTTGAATATATATGAGTTGACATAATCATCCCACATACTTATTTAATTTGAAATATGAACTTAACGTTCATGAATCATACATGTAGCTTTAATTGTATGTTTAATTGTTAATTGAATCCTGTAAATTGATATATGATTTGATAATTGATATTGTTTAAACCTTATTGTTTGATTTTCTAAATGATAATAAATTGATGGGCTTCATGATTTAAAATAAATTGAATTCATTTAATTGGTTTACTTGTTTATATAAATTATTTGAGTGTATTATGTGACTAATTGCAACGTGAGACATTAATTGAGCATATGAGTACATTCACGACACATCATAATTATTATTAAATTCATATGCATGCCATAATATGTCATTCTACTTCATGTCATCTCATTTCGTGTCGTGCGTCCTATTTGGTTCATATTGAGTCTCCTCTCACTGGTACACATTATTCATTCTCTTGTACAGTTCGTTTCCAGGGCGGAGACTTCCGAATTGAATAGGCACCCGTATTGTTCATGCTTTATGTCTAGTGGTATTCCAGGTGAGGGTGTTTTCGTTCTAGTTACATATTAAACCCTACAACCTTATGTGACAAGCTTTGGCCAAAACCTTAAATATATATATATGTTGCTTTTAAAATAGAGTCATCGAGTAAACTTTGATCGAGTAACCCTTTTCTAATGAATTATGAATATGTTATGTTTCTTATGAATTGATATGTTTTGGCGAGATTATGCATGTATGATATGTTCACGGGCCCAGGGACTTAGTACATGTGGCTATCCGGGGAGGCATGGGCCGACGGTGATCCCATGTGCTAGTTCCACAATGTTTTACGACGGAACGGACCTCGTTAGGAGTTTTGGCGAGGAAACGCTAGTCGGGCTTTTGGGGACTCATGAACCCCTCTAGCCATTATGTATGAGGTGGTCGGGTCTTGCTAACCCGTCCACCACCCGGAGGAAGAAGGTTGGAACTTGTTTTATGAATATGATTGTATTATGATTGTTATGCAGCGTGCGGTGCGGCCGAGACACGGATCGCCCAAACGACTATGTTATATGATTTGTGTGTATTATAATATACTGCATGATCACATATTCAATATATTAATGATATTTGTCATACACGGTCGGAGTTTGGTTGGAGATAATGCACGCTCACTCGCCGAGCCTTAATGTTTATGTATGATTTATGAACTTAATGAATTTAATATGATTAGTCCTAAAGTCCGAGCATTGCTTAGTTATTCTCTTGCCCTCTTGGGAACTAATTTTAAATAAAACCTTGCTCGGGATTTATGACTTGCATGCGCATGTTTCTATATATATGTATCGCTCCTGCTCACTCAGTCTTCTAGAGACTGACCCCTCTTTCCCACTTTTCCAGTTTCTTTTGCAGGTGTTGGTTACTAGGCGGAGTTAGAGTGTCGAGTCATTGTTCTAGTCTCACTTATTTACACTCACTGCATACTATATGGTTCCTAAGTATTGTATTGACCTTTTATTGTTGGCCGTTGTGCCCTTATTGAACTGATATTTTTTCGGGACAGGTTAGGACAGGTTCTGGAGCTAGTTGAACCCGTTGTTATGTTGTTGCCTTGTATTGATTAGTGGAACCCGTATTTATATTCTTGTTGGATTTCATTTATTTCTTTGGTATTACATGAATGATTTCCTTGCTTCCGCATTTTGGTTATTGTTGATTGTTCCAGGGTTAGCTTCCGCCTAGTCAGGACTGTTATTTTGTTTGTCACCCATTCGCTGTGAGTCCGATTCATGTATGGACTGCCTATTTCATATGCGGATTAGACTCATAGTACGGGGGATGTGGTGCTTATCGTCCCGGGTGCTACAGAATTACTATCCATATACCCGCCAAAACCGAAGCAAGCGGTGACAAACGGACATCCTAGCTAGGCGGTACTAGACTCACAATAAGTACTAAAACAAACATGTTCGCGAAAGCATAAAACATAATACTTGCATATGGATTCATCAACAATCATACATGCGTTTCACAATTCTTCACAAATCAAATATCACGAGGGGATAATCATAAATTCATCAGCTAAGTGACCAACACAGTTCAACACGAAATGCTCAAGTACGAGAATGTAAAATCATCCTAAGTGACCGACACGGTCCAAACTAGCATAATAACATCAACATAGTGAATCCAAGAATCTCAAAACATAACATAAGCCATAAAGTGAAGTACACTACAAACGTAAACAAGTACAAGCTAGACTCAAGACAAGACTCTCAAAGGACCCCTCTTAGCTTGACTCCAAAACGCGACCTGCGGACACGTAAGGTAAAGGACGTCAGTTCAAAAGGAACCGGTGATGAAAAGTATACATAATATATAATATAAGGGGTTCAATGCATGCTATAAACATAGCATGATCCGAACTCGTTTTGTAAACAATGCAATTTTTTTATAAACATCGGATCATGAACCACACATATAACCGGCCCGGCGAGTTCGGGCACTCCATCCTTTCTTCCCAAAATCATTACGCCATTGATTTTTTTATAAGAGACGGGTCCATGAAACCGGCCTCTCCCTTGCAACCTTATCCCCGAAACCTCCTCGGAGCCTTGGTAGCAAGTTTCTTACATTGGGTCGGAACTTCGAATGAGGACAACCGTCGGCCCTTGCCTTCCCGGAATGTCACCCACCTTAGCCCCGAGAGCTATAAAAATCCACCAAGCAAGCGTCCTTGCAAGGTACAACATAACCTCGCCGTACAACTCACACTTGCATAAAATTCAAATGAAAGTGCTAAAAGCATTTTGGGTACTTATCCCATATACTAAGGCATGAATTTACTTCTAAATCGTTTTCCAAAAGCAATATTCATAATACGTGCAAGGCTCACAAAACTTGGCTTATTATGCCTACATATACCATTTTACAAAACGGGAGTTCAAAAACCATCAAACATGATAGGTCATATATCTGTCCACAGTTTTAGAAGCATTTTACACATATAACTCCTCACCTTTACCACGAACCAACTGACGAACCACCACGAGCAACTAAGTCGACTCATCCGGAGACCCACCACCTAACAAGACAACGTACTAACAAGGTAAGACTCGACTCGGAATCCAACAAGACGACGTACGACTTTGACATGAATGCAAATATGCTAATGATGTGCAAGGACGTTCGACGATGGTATATATTGGCAATTATGATCACATTGCATCATATAAGTCATGTATCAAGTTCTCAAGTCATATGTATTAAGCGACCTATGAATCATACTTAACACAATTTAATTAAACGCATAACTTAGTCAATTAAGATAACTTAAGCATGTTTGAGGTATAGAGATCATAATATAAGGTATGCATGAGATGTCACAACATATAACGAGGTCACAATACATTAGAGACATAATATAAATAAGTAAGGAACAAACGAGAGGCAAAACAAGTGAAACGAATCAAGAAAACAAGGCTGGGGACAATCCACCCCCGTTGATTTTCCTTCACAAAAAATCCACCCTCGCGGATTAGGTCCAGAAGCTACTGCCTGAAATCCACCCCCATGGATTTTTACACAACAAAAATCCACCCTAGTGGATTCTGCCCAGAACTTAAAAAAAACGTGACAGCAACTTCAAACTCGACGGAAATGAGTTCAAAACACCCCAAAACATGAAATTAAGCTTCCAAAACCACAAATAAGCATCATAAATCATCAAGTTACATAATAAAGCACTTAGGAACATATAAACATCAAGAAACCTAGCAATTCATACAAGAACTTCATCTTCTACAAGTTTTATGAAAGCTTCAAGCATAACAATGGTGAAATCAACAATCATGCAAGAAATTGTAGGAAATCTATCACATTCTCCATAAAAACACATAAGGATCAAGAATCCATCATCATATCAAGCTAAAACGTGCTAGAACATAGACATGCAAGAATCTTCATAAAAGCTTCAAAGGTCAACAATGGAGGATTTCCCATAAGAGCATAAAAACATGAAATTCTTACACCAAATCATTCCTAGCAACATAAGAAACATATTTCCATCAACAAATTCGGATTTAATCCATCTAACGTGAACCCTAGATTTCAAACTCAAGCTTCAAGTTCAAGAAGAAGACCCACATAAGCATTCAAGCAATCTTTACCTTAAGAGCTGAAAATCGAAGAGGAAATCTTGTTCTTTAGTCTTGAATCTCCAGCTTTAATCTCCACTCTTGGTTCTTGAAGATGGCTTGAAGTGTTCTTGGTGTTCTTGAGAGAATATGAATAGGCTTTGAGAGAAACTCTTTGAGAGAATGGCTTGAATCTTATGAAATAACATTAAAATGAACTTAAGTATTATAATCTGATTTGGGTCACGAACCGGGTCAAATGAATAGGGTTTAAGTGAAATCGGGTCACAAATTGGGTTAAATTCGAAATTGGGTCGCAGGTCAACTGGGTTAAGTAAAAAGGTTGACTTTTCGTAAAACGGCCATAACTTCTTCGTCCGAACTCCGAATTGAGCGATTCAAGAACCCACAAACTCGTAATCGAATTATCTACTCAATTTCATTAAGTTCTAACCAGTTCCAGGCTTGGAAAATAAATTTACCATTTAGTTCCTAAATTATGCTTTAATGTCCTTATAAGCACATTGTTTCGTTAAAAGCTATAAAACATGCTATCAACGCTCAATAATAGCAATACAAGCATATAAGGAATATGTCATAAAGCCACATATATCGCACACTTAATATATTTCACTTATGCACAAATCCATTATCAAATTAAGGCATAATTCCATATAAATCATGCAAGGAAAGGTAAATCGTGCACTCTCATACCAAACCTTACCTTGACCAAGAAGCGGGGCGTCACATGGACGGCAAGGGTCGTCGGGTTAAGCCTGTGCATGACTCTCATTCGTAGTATTACACAAGAATCTTGGAGGTTGATGAGGCGTGATGCTCCGAGTACATTATGGGTTAGCTACCCTTTGTACATAAGTAAGTAGGTGGAGAGGGTTTGATTCCCGAAACACCAAGGTTGTTGGGGTTGGATTTAATTTATGATTTCTGTTTTTTGTTATGTTATGGGAAGTAAGGGGGAAGTCCGTACTCGCCGGACATTGGTTATGTTTATGTTTTGTTCGATGAATTGTGGATCGAGATAGGTCTTCTTTTATGTATTATACGTTATCTCCTACAAATGATTTGGTATGCAAAACCCTAGCCTCGATTCGTGATCATCCCTGATACGAACTCCACGTACTTGTCGTGAAACCCTATACAAATACTTGGAGTTCTTGATTTTCGATCGTCCACTTCAAGGTTAAAATAGAGGAGTGTGACCCGTTTGCTATAATGAGCAAGGAACCAACTCTATCAGATTTGAATTATAGGAGTGTGACCCGTTTGCTATATTGAGCAAAGAACCAACACTATCAGATTGTAAGAAAATCACCCCGTCGACTATAAGGAGTTGAGAAATAACGTTATCCGGTGGAGGTTTGAAACTCCGGTGTCGTTCAACTAAGAACTTGTGAGTATAACTCACTTGAATCACAATTCATTCATTTTTTGACTGAATATTTCGAACTACAAGACTGGAATATAAAGATGCATGCATGGGAATTCTAAGAGACAATTCAGAATTCAAAGAGACGAGCTAATCCCGTCACTTTTCTTGTAGGCTGAATAAAATGGGCTGAATAAATGCATGCAAAATAAATAAAAAGATGGCCCAAAGTATAATATAATAGTTCAGGGCCAAATTACAATAAACTTAACACAATTTGGGCTTAAAATTCTATCACTAAGACATTGAAACAAGGTGGATTGGGTCCAGCTGAATACTTATCTTCTTGGAGCTAATCTTGAGTTATTTGGATCAAAAGAGATTGAACTTCTTCTTGCATTCTTTTGGACCGTGACCTTGTGATAGGTCCAACATAACTTGGTTCATCTTGAGTTGTGATCATATCATCATTTGGATCAAAGTGTGGCCTTGTTGGACCAAAGTGTGGCCTTGTCTTATGATTCACATCATCCTGATTCCTATCAATCCCTTTGATATATGCTATGTTTATACTTATACGTGTGTGGGTGCGCATTTAGCCCCTCACTCAGTCGAGTTTTGACTGACCCTCCCTTTTTCCTATCTTCAGTTGCAGGTTACCTCTAGGCGAGGAAGTGCTTCGAATCGTGTAGTACTTCGAGTCTAGGTCGAGTTGCATTCACATTACTCTCTTTTAACACTTGATATGGATTCGATATGACTTGTATATTTTGGAGACAGGAGCACTTGTTGTAAATACTTGATCTATTTTGGGCCGTGTGGCCATTGTATATGTTAATGTAAGTTGTTTAAGCTCTGTTTGGATCCTAATTGTTGCTTTCGCATTTTATTTGTTTGATTATTTGCGCGCTTTGTTGGTCTTTAGCCCCGCTTAGCCTAGTGTGTGTGTAGGTTCCCGTTCGCTTAGACTTGAGCTCATGTATGGAAATCCATTTCATATGTGGGTTCGGGTTTGGGTGCGGGGGATGTGGTGGCCCACCGTTTCGGGCACTATATCTTAAAGTGGTATCAGAGTTCTCAGTTGCAATATCGGAGCTCTAGAGTCGTGTAGGGTCAGTCTAGGTTGTACGGCATAGGACAATGTTTTTATATGACTTCATTTGCTTAATTGTTTTTCTTTTATTAATTGTGTACATGAACATGTACTGACCCTCACGCATATGAATTGGAATCCCTTGATTTTGTAGAAATATGCCTCCACGAAGACACCACCGCCGGGATAGATCCCCCGAATATCGTCATCACTGGGGTTATTCTCCCGAACCTGAGAATAATAATCCACCACCACCACCACAAATGGACCCCGAAAATTTTATGGAAAGATTAGCGGTATTTTTAGAACAAAGGGCTCAAGAAAGAAATAATGCTCCTCCAACTGGAAATAATGGAGGGAATCTTATCACTGCTACTCTCTGGGAGTTTAAAAATCAAAATCCACCGGTCTTCGTTGGTGGTAATGATGTTCAAGCTGAAGAGTGGCTCGTGCAAACGAATAGGGTATGGAATCTCATGCCCTGTGGGCCTATGGAGAAGCTACAATGCACCCTTACCATACCCAAGGCCAAGCTTACACAATTGGTGGTCAAGTATACAAGGGAAATTAGAAGACTCCGGGAAAGAAATCACTTGGGAGGTATTTGTTCAGGAATTCAAGAATAAATATATGTTCCCAAAGCCACAAGGAACCGGCGTTTGAGAGAATTTATGGAGCAAGGGAGCATGTCAGTGATGGACTATATCAACGAATTTGAGAGGCTCTCCCGTTATGCCCCGAATATTGCCAATGATGAGGAAAACAAAGCTTCACAATTCCTCCAAGGACTTCGAGAGGATATGAAGGATGCATTAGAGGCTTCCAATACAAGCACTTGGGCAAAGGTAACGGACAAGGCTTTGCGGGTGGAAGATCGGGTGGTGATGAGGAGGAAAAGCACACATACCGGGCAAGGGTCTAGCTCGAGGGGTTCCAACAAATTTGGGTAGAGGCCGGCTTATCAAGTTTTTCCACAAACTAAGCCTCAAAACAAGCAACCCCGGCCAGCGGGACCTAATCCGAATCAACTTTGGCACTTCCGGCTCCGCCTAAGGGTCAATGCTCCCACTGTCAAGGTAATCACCTTGTGGAAAACTGTTTCAAATTACATAAGAGGTGTTATGGGTGTGGGGCACCGGATCACATGCTGAGTACCTGTCCGTCAAATAGACCAGGGCATGCTACGGGAGGCAATCAAAGGCCCGCTATTCAAGCCAGGGCCTATGCTTTGGGAGGCGAGGAGGAAGAAGCTATGGAAATTGATCCTAACATCTTGATTGAAGGTACCATTAGCATCCATGGCACTACATTGCATGCATTATTTGATCACGGGGCCACTCATTCCTTTATTTCCCGGGATATTGCTGCTTCTATGTCCTTGCTTGTTTCCTTGTGTACGCATGACTACGTGGTTAGTTCTCCCCTCGGGGGTAGTTTGGTAACATGCAGGGTGTACCGTGGGTGTCCGGTGAGCTTCAAAGGCCAAGTTTTCCTTGCAGATTTGATTGAGATGCCGATGCAGAGATATGATGTAATCCTTGGAATGGATTGGTTGTTCAAGGATGGGGCTCAGATGGATTGTCGAGAGAAGAAAGTTTCCTTTGGTTCAGTGGTGTTTAAGGGCAAGAGGTGAAGTCAAGCCCGTTTATTTCCTTTGTTGAAGCGAGTAAACTGGTCCGTGACCGTGAGACAGGTTTCGTGGCCTATCTTTTGAACAGACCAAAGGATCAGGCCAAACTTGAAGAGACGGAGATCGTATGAGAGTATACCGATGTTTTCCCTGAGACGTTGGGTTCTTTACCACCTGATAGGGACATCTAGTTCTGTGATACCCCTATCCCACATCGGGAAAATATGAGAGTTAAGTTCAGTTTATAAGTTAAAGAGTCCAAGTATAACCAATGGATATCCCTTTTGGGCAGTGATTTAGGCCCAATTTCAGGTTATACTCGGTGGGCTTGGAGACTTGTGCTCGCGTCCAACGGGCCCGCGGACCCGGGGCGTGACAAATGGTATCAGAGCTGCTCGTCAGCCGCAAGAGCTAAGTGCTATACGGGGCAAAGTGCTACGCACATGGGAGCCACCTCTTGAGCCTGCGGGGCAAAGTGCTACATGTGTGGGAGCCACCTCTTGAGCCCGTAGGAGCCACCTCTAGAGTCCCAACGCAGACGAGTCGGTCATGGGCTATATGTCATGCCGCGACGAGGACGTCGCGATTCTGAAGGAGGGGTGATTGTGATACCCCTGTCCCACATCGGGAAAATATGAGAGTTAAGTTCAGTTTATAAGTTAAAGAGTCCAAGTATAACCAATGGATATCCCTTTTGGGCAGTGATTTAGGCCCAATTTCAGGTTATACTCGGTGGGCTTGGAGACTTACGCTCGTGTCCAACGGGCCCGCGGACCCGGGGCGTGACAAGTTCATAATCGACCTTTATCCCGGAGCAGAGCCTTTTTCGAAGACTCCCTACAGAATGGCTCCTACGGAATTAAAGGAGTTAAAGACGCAGCTTGATGAACTTCTAGCTTGCGGGTATATTCGTCCGAGCACTTTTCTGCGGGGTGCTCCCGTTCTGTTTGTGAAGAAGAAAGACGAAATGTTACGAATGTGCATTGATTACGGTGAGTTAAATCGGATGACCGTGAAGAATAAATACCCTTTGCCTCACATCGAGGAGTTGTTCGATATTCTGCGGGGTTCTAAAATCTACTCCAAGTTAGATCTGAGGCCCCTGGTTATTATCAGTTGCAAATTAGGGAGGAGGATATTCCAAAGACTGGGTTTAATATGCGATATGGGCACTTTGAGTTCATCGTGATCGTTTGGATCAACTAATGCCCCAGCTGTGTTTATGGATATGATGCACAGAGTGTTCAGGCCGTTTCTTGATAAGTTCCTGGTGATTTTTATAGACGACATTCTGGTGTATTCCAAGTCAGCTGAAGAACATGCACAACATCTTCAGATCATCTTGGAAATTTTAAGAGAGCACAAACTCTATGCCAAGTTTAATAAATGTGAGTTTTGTATCGATAGAGATATGTTGGGGGTCATATAATTTCAGGCAACGAAATTGAAGTTGATCCGTCTAAGGTTGAATCCGTACTTTGTTGGGAGAGACCGAGAAATGTCTCAGAGATCAGAAGTTTTCTCGGGTTGGCGGGGTATTATCGTAGGTTTGAAAATGATTTCTCTAAGATCGCGGCCCCGTTAACCCGTTTAACTAAGACGGAAGTAAAGTTCGAATGGGATGATAAGTGTGAAGCGAGTTTTCAGACGTTGAAAGTAAAGTTGACTTCAGCACCGGTTCTTACCCTACACGAGGGTACCGAGGGTTATGCAGTTTATACAGATGCTTCAAAAGAGGGTCTTGGTTGTGTTTTAATGTAGCACGGTAGAGTGGTAGCTTATGCTTCATGGAAGTTGAAGGAGCATGAGAAGAATTACCCTACCCACGATCTGGAATTAGCTGCCGTTATGTTTGCTTTGATGAAGTGGCGACACTATCTATAAGGTGCAACTTTTGAGGTGTTTACTGATCACCAGAGCCTCAAGTATCACTTTTCTCAAAAAGACTTGAATGTAAGACAGAGGCGTTGGATGGAGTTACTAGATTATTATGATTGCACAATTCAGTACCATCTAGTTAAAGCCAATGTGGTAGACGATGCCTTGAGTAGAAAGGCAAGTGTGGCTAATTTGGAAGCAGGTTCTTCGAGTTCGGGTTCAGAGATTCTGGTTTCAGAGACTTGGTTGGCCAATCTTACAGTATTACCGGATTTGAAACAGCAATTGTTAGAAGCTCAAGCCTCGGATGCAGAAATTTAGAAGTTGGTAGCTCGTTCTAGGAATGATCCGAATTCTAAGTTTGGAATTGATGATTCAGGTTTGTTGAGGTTCGAAGCGAGAATATGTGTCCAAGAAGAGAGCTCAGGAGGCTTGTACTTGAGGAGGCACATCACTCGAGGTACTCGATTCATCCGGGAGGTACTATGATGTATCGGGACCTGAAAGAGAAATTTGGTGGAATGGCATGAAAAGGGATGTCGCGAACTTCGTGAAGCGATGTCTGACATGTCAAAAGGTGAAGGTAGAGCACCAGAAGCCGGGAGGAACTCTCCAACCGCTTCCTATTCCCGAGTGGAAGTGGGAGAAGTGGTAATGGACTTTTGGGAATAGTGCCCTAGAAAGCTGTAATGCTTTGGGACTTTCCCTATATCACAGATAATCTTTGAATAATATAAGAATGATTGTAATCACAGGCGAACACTTCTTATGTGTCAATACGTACTTTGTATGTTTCCATTACGTGTGCATGTCAAGAACTCCCCTAACCCGATGAGGCCGTTAAGAACTTTATCATTATGGGAATGACACATGAAATAAGTTCTTAACTCCGTAGGCGAGAATTAGAAACTTCTCCAAGTCAATGAAGCCGACAGACAGTGGGAGCGTCGACTTTACCTCTGTTGAGACTTGCTTGTGTAGTTGTGTCCTTAAGAAGGATCATCCTGTTTCATGGGGTGCAAAGTGCATAAGTTGATGCGTACACAATACACAAGGGTGTTTGTTGTAAGAACAAGTTCAATGAGAGTGCCCCGCATGAGAAGATTGCTAAATGGGAAAGGACGTTACTAGAACTTCCAGGTTAGGAAATATCTCACATGTCAATGACGTGAGGAATTAATCCTTAGACTTGAGATTCCACATTGTCTCATATGAGCTAACTCTGTAATCTTTGATATGGGCTCAAAAGGGTGTCGCCATATAGACACCTGAACCACGGCCTATGTTGGGAGGACACAAGTGGCATATGAGAATTGTTGGAATCAATAAAGGACCTACACTTGTTGTAGGCAAGATGATCTCTTATTACACAAGTCATTCATGATTTCATCCTAAAATCCTTGCGCAAGTTGGTTAGATCAAGACATCAAGAAAATGGGGTTTTCTTGGATTGAGAACAAATGGAATATGAAGGGAACTTTATTTTAAGATTAAGATTAGTAGGGCTCTCCATATTCCCATGCCCTAGATCTTAATCGAGAGATAGGATGGTAGGAGGATTGTATCCCACATGTAACACCCCAAACGGAGGATGCCACATCCCCCGCACTAAGACCCATACCCGGTCACGAAATGGAAAGTCCATGCCCGAATCCGAATCATAGCGAACGGGAGACCAACTCTCACACTAGGCTAGGCGGATCTAACTTGACAAACTCAGAGTGCGGAAGCAATTAAAACTAACAACAATAGATAGCGGAAGCATTTAAAACAAAACATGCAAAGCAGGTGACGGGTTCAACTAGCATAAATACCTAGTCCCGAATCAATTCATAATCCAACATAATAAACAGCATACTAACATCCAAATACTAGCTTACTAACCCCACACAGGTTTAAGTCTAAGTAGAACATAAACACAACCTTCAAGTGTGAAACATAAATACCTAACATAAATAAAGTATACAACAAATGCATCTTAATACCAACTAGACTGACAAGTGTGACTCAGGAGACTCACTTCCACCTAGCTCAAGCCAAAAGGAAACCTGCAAACTAAAAGATAAATGAGGTGCCAGTCAACTGACTGAGTGAGGGGGCTAACGCACACCCACAATATATATATACAGAGCACAGCACATATCAAAAGGGTGGACTCATGAACCGGGAATAGGTGTTGCATACCAAAGCGTTTCAAAGCAAAACCCAAATATATATACATATATATATATATATATATATATATATACTTAGAAAACATTTTTAGAAACTCTATTCCGATTCATGATTCCCATAACATATTATACCATATGCTCGGCGAGTACGAGCTTCCAACCTCAACTCCTCATATCATAACAAAACAGAAATAACATACCAACCTCAACTCCGGGTGATGGTAGGGTTGCGCGACCCTAACCACCCATACAGTCGAGGGGAGTGCTAATGCTACTCAAACCCTCAGGACTCCGTTTCCCAACCAAACCTCCTGGTGGGTCCCGGTACATCCTCTTCATACAGATGGAGACTACGCACAGGTATATCCCCGACGGCCCTAACCGTCCCGGGGGCTCCTTACCCGTAGCTCCTGGGGCCCATAACAGAACAGAACATAACATAACATATACCAACTTTCATGGCAATCTCGCTACATAATCATAACATAACTTAACTTTCCGAAACAGCTTACATATGCCTCAAAAACTGGTTTTTATATATATATTCCTACGCTGCAGGGATATAGCCCGAAGGCACCCGCCCACGCAGGACACACACACATACATTCCCACGCTGCAGGGATATAGCCCGAAGGCACCCGCCCATGCAGGACACACGCATAAGGTCATAAACATATCATATCCAACACATACATATATCTATAGTAAGGTATACTCGCATGCAGGGGTAGAAATCAGCATGTAAAGGCCATAGGTCGCATAACTATACAAAATCCTAAACCTCGCCTAAGAAGCGACGAGATATCAGAATTGACAAGATGAATGCATACTCGATCGGGTTGTCTCCACCCTTGAGATCACTGTACAGAAAAGGAAATACAGTGTACTCATGAGACAAGACTTAGACGTGAACCCCCGAGACGCACGATAACGAGTATGAGATGACATGGAAAAATATGACATGTTCACGGAAATTACAAGAATGCCATGAAAGTAATCATGTGTTCGATTAATGGCCACATAGTAGATAAACAAGTATCGAGGTCATATACAAGGCATGAATACATGATCAAGGACAATAAGGGTTGTTCAGGTAAGTTCGAGAATCAGTCAAAGTCATTTTTTTATCAAATAATTTCATAGCTAAACAAGTCTAATTTAATTTACAAGAATTTGAGCGTACATATACAATTACATTCTAAGAAGATTTGAATTAGCAATATAATCATTAGGTGAATATACACGTAAGAAATCTAACAAACAACATCTTACAATAAATCTTAACTAATTAGTGGAATCCCAATTCATATCAAGAATTATTTTGTAAACTTTCAAAGATCATTTTAAATATAAGAGTTACGGTCCAGGGGTTACATTCCAATCACTAATAATTTTAAATTCAATATATACATTTTATATCAAGATTACGAACTACATTATTAGTTTGACAAAAGTGTTGTTTCCAAATTCAATTTCACAAACTCCTCAACTAACTCAAATTAGAAGCAAATTATAAATAAACGAGCTAAATTTCCGAACCAACTCAACACTAATTAGTCAAAACGAGAATTCAATTGTCATTAGAATTCCATTAATACAACAGTTACTTCATATAACAAAACTTCTGGCAAATCAACTACTTAAGCAAGTCGGCTCTAATTGCTTATTTCACTAATTAACAATTATTCACGCTGAACAATAACAATTCATGTATATCGTCCGAAATACCATCACAAAATTATGATTCACATAACAATACCAAAATTTAATTAGACCATACATCAATTACACTTAAATAAAATGTGAGAAATTGCGATAAAAGGAAATCTTGGCTACCGGCTGAGGTTGCTAACAAAAATCTGAAATTGAGAAACGAAGATAGTCGGTTGATGGGCGGCGGAGGTCTGGCTGGATAGAGTGGATTTTGGCCTTAGCGACGCGGTTCCAATGGTGATCGGTGGCTGAGTGTTGGCGCTGCTCTTGGCCTCTGAAACGGGAGAGGGAGAAAGTGGATGTTCGGTGGTGGCGACGGCTGACCGAGTTCGTCGGAGAAGATGGGGTTGGTGGTGGAGAACTAGTAGGTGGTGGTTCTCCGATGGTGGCTCAACGGTGGAGGAAAGGGGATTCTCAGATCTGGTCCGATCTGGGCGAAGAAACGAGGTTGAGGGTTGCTGTCGTGGGTGGTGGTTCTCCAGAAAAGACGGGGGGTCATAAATCTGAGGTGGAGATGGTGGTCGGCTTTGATGTTGTGATGGCGGCGATGGAGGTCCTAGCTCCCTTTCTTCAGATCTGGGGATGAGGGAACGGTGGTGACAGTGCAGCAGAGGATCACCTAAGCAGACGGCCGACTGCGGGAGGAGTTCTCGGCCCCCCTTCAGTTCTGGAGATGAGAAAGAAAGAGAAAGGGGTTGGTGGTGGTAGTCTCCTGGAATGAAGGCCGATGATGGTGGGCTCTTGGCTGAAGCCGCGGTGGCACGTGAGGCGGCAGATTTGGCGTGGTTGGCGGAGATGTGGAGGAGTTGTTCTTGCTGCTGCTGAGTGCGATAAGGGAAAGGCGAGAGAATGACTGGTGGTTACCGGAGGAGGTTGCGCTGCTGCTGCTCGTTGGAGAGAAGGCTGAAATGGGAGGAAGATGAAGGAATGAAGAGCAGCTAGGGTTCTTGGAGTATAAGAGACCCTCTTCTCCCAAAATTGCAAACAAGCCCCTCGAGAGTTTAAGTCAAGCAATTGAGTCCTCAGATTTCCAATTAGGGTTCAAATAGATCCAGTTAGAGATTTAGAAATTATAAAAGTACCCCAAAGATTTAAAGTAGAGGCCAATTAAGTCTAATTGAATTTCTTATAATTAGAAAATGATCCCCAAATTCTGATAATTATAATTTAGCCCACATAATTTTAATTAACGGGCAATTAGATACTAAACACATACTTCAATTAAGTTCACATATTTCCATAGGATTGCAATTGAGTCAATTAAACAATTAAAACATAAGTAAGGAAATGCAAACACACGCAGAGTTAAATAAATAATCGTCTTGATCGCATAAAACGACATCGTATCTTGCACCGAAAATGCGGGGTGTTACACCACATGATGTCATTGACTGAAAGGTTCTTTCGAATATACATTCGCATTTCGTGTAGGGATCACACACCTGTTGCTAGACTATGGTCGTGTGATCTGTGGGGTAATTAATTAATAAAGTGTATTAATTAATTAGGCTCACTGCTAACTGAAATTGAACCTAGAGGGTCACACACAAATACCGGGTTCAAAGGGTATTATGGAAAGATCAAATAGTTGATCGAAACGAGACCATAGTGTAAAGTACACGTGTGGATCAAGAGCATTATTTGGGACGTGTGATCCATTTGAGAAATCGGATCATGTGTTAATTAATTGGAGAATTAGTTATCAAGCCCAAATATAATTAATTAGTGAATTAATTATAAATCCAATATATAATTAATTAGAGAATTAATTATAAATCCCTAAATATAATTAATTGGAGAATTAATTATATAGCCAAAATAAAATTAATTGGAGAATTAATTTTAGCCCGTTAGAATTAATTCTAAAGTCCTTGATAGAAATAATTGGAGAATTAATTCTAAGTATTTAATTATTTACTTATTCTAATTTGATTAGAATATATAAATAAATAAATATCTTCTATTTTATTATTCTAAAGTATTAATTCTAATGTGATTAGAATAAATATTATTAGGATAAGATATTTCGTTATTGCTAGAATAATTAAATATTCCTAAATTAGTTAGGAGCTCTTTTTCTATAAAATAAATATCTTATTTTAGATAAGATATTATTTACTTGGAGAGAAAGAAAGAATAGGAGAAAAGTCAAGGTAGGAGACCATCTCCTACATGGGATTAGGGTTTCAAACCCTAGCCTATAAAAGGGACATGGGGCTCAATTTTGAGGCCTTACACGTGATTTGAGATCACGTCCAACCTTCATGGAATTTTGGGGAATACTCTCTTGCTCTCTTTTCTCATTTCTTGTTTCTTTAATATGCATGTTATAGTACAAGCATACTCACTAACATGATTTGAATCTAGGTTGGTGTGGATTATTACTCTAAGAGGGTTTCTACTTTGGAATCTCGAAGAAAGAATCAAGAAACGGGAATTTTCATGCCGCTTGAAGAACGTTTGAGGGCGGCTCAAAACGTTTCAAGAAAGCTTCAATTATTGTAAGTTTCTTGATATCCCTTAAGTTTTGAAACGAACAATGTAAGATCACGATCCCTTTTGGAAAATTTTTAAACTTCCGCTACTTTAACTCTATTGTTTTCCAACATGGACTTCATGTCCAGCTTGCCTAGATTTAAAGGAGGGTTTGATGGAATATGGGGAGGATTTTTCACAAATAATATTTGTTCTAATTCGAATTCATAAAGTAACATTTAAATTGGGCGGGTTAAGATTTTGATATTAAACGCCAGAGCACTTGGCGACGGGAGCAGTATTTTTAACGGAAACGCCTAGACCTGTGGCGTTTCTTTGAGGGGATAAATTTTTTAATAATTTAATCTGGAAGACGCCTGTCTCTATGGCGTCGTCCATTGGTATGTTTTTTTTTTTATATTAATTTATCTAAGTGTCGCCCTGTAGTTAGGCGACATAGAAAAAAATTTTTTTTTTTTAATATATTAATAGAGAGACGCCAAGATTTGTGGCGTCTCATGCCTAAGAATAATTTTTTTTTTTAAGTGGGGTCACCAGTGTCAGGTGACCCACTATTCGAAGTTTGACCGCTGCTTCT
Organism: Lantana camara; assembly: GCA_037501455.1. Classification (NCBI taxonomy): domain Eukaryota; kingdom Viridiplantae; phylum Streptophyta; class Magnoliopsida; order Lamiales; family Verbenaceae; genus Lantana; species Lantana camara. The sequence continues at coordinate 60,906,026 of CM074858.1, forward strand.
CTCCCCCCATTTTCTTAGATCTGGTCCCCCCTCCCTCTCGAGAATACAGTCCAATTTCTCTCCCCCATTTTCTTCCCCAGCAACCCAGCGCCCCACCGCCAGCCCACCGGAAGCCACCCCATCTCCGCCAGCCCAGAACCTCCGGTCACCGCCGAGCTTCCACCAAGCCGTTGCTGCTTCGTCTGCCACCACGCTGTTGCAAGGAAAGAACAGGTAAAGTTTCCTCCAAGTTTTTAAAAATTTATTGTTTTGATAATAAATTTTTAATTTTAATTTTAATAATTGAAATTACATCGGAAGATATTATATGTTAGTTAAATTATCTTGTTGTTAAATTTATTAACTAATTATTTAAACTAGTTGTTAGAATTTAAATTTTTACTAATTATGAATGTAGTTAAGATTTATAATTAAAAATATTTTAACTAAGTTGTGAATTAGTAACATTGAGTAAGTTAAATTTTAAATACGGTTTAATTAGTTGTTGAAAATTAATTTTTTTCTAATTTGTACTAAGTTAATAAATTTTTTTGATTTAAATTTTGGATAAAAATATTCGTTAAGATAATTCAATAAACATATTGATGTTTATATGTTGGAGTAGTTGAGTATATAATTTTTAAGTATAAGGGGTAATTATACTAAGGTTGCAAAATTGTCAATTAATTTGTACAGTTTCATGCGTTTTTTTAGAATTGAAAATTGATATTGTAAAAAATTATAATTTTATTGCTTCAGGAAAATATCTAACTATTAAAATGAATGGCTAATAGTATGATAATTGTAATAAAATAGTATGATAATTGTATGATAATTTTATTACTTTAGGAAAATAGTATGATAAAATAGTATGATAATTTTATTACTTTAGGAAAATATCTAATTGTTGCTTAGATTAATAGTATGATAATTGTAATAAAATAGTATAATATTTGTATGATAATTTTATTACTTTAGGAAAATAGTATGATAAAATAGTATGATAATTTTATTACTTTAGGAAAATAGTATGATAAAATAGTATGATAATTTTATTACTTTAGGAAAATATCTAATTCTTGCTTAGATTAATAGTATGATAATTGTAATAAAATAGTATAATAATTGTATGATAATTTTATTACTTTAGGAAAATATCTAATTGTTGCTTAGATTAATAGTATGATAATTGTAATAAAATAGTATAATAATTGTATGATAATTTTATTACTTTAGGAAAATATCTAATTGTTGCTTAGATTAATAGTATGATAATTGTAATAAAATAGTATAATAATTGTATGATAATTTTATTACTTTAGGAAAATAGTATGACAAAATAGTATGATAATTTTATTACTTTAGGAAAATAGTATGATAAAATAGTATGATAATTTTATTACTTTAGGAAAATATCTAATTCTTGCTTAGATTAATAGTATGATAATTGTAATAAAATAGTATAATAATTGTATGATAATTTTATTACTTTAGGAAAATAGTATGACAAAATAGTATGATAATTTTATTACTTTAGGAAAATATCTAATTCTTGCTTAGATTAATAGTATGATAATTGTAATAAAATAATTTTATGTTTGTATAGGTTTTTAATGTCGGGAAGTAGTATTGGAATGGCGTCGTTCGGTCCAATTGAAGATGACCTACTTTATTTGCAAGATATTCATCGATCGAATTATGTATATGATGGCAATATTGATGAGATAGTGCGCGCAAGACATAATAATTCATCCGGATTCAATCATTGGGACGGTGATGAGAGACAAATACATCTAAATGATCGTGTTGTGGGGATGTTATATGATATGGGTTTTTTTGGCATTTATTCTTGTGGATATATAGAGATTGACGTACATTTAATTACTGCTCTCCTGGAAAGATGGCGTCCGGAAACTCATACATTTCATTTTCCCTTTGGGGAGACCACAATTACTCTAGAGGACGTAGCAGTGATATGGGGGCTCCCAATACGTGGTGAACCTATAATCGGGGAAGATGCATACCCGGATGGATATGCTTCATGGATACATTATTGCCAAGTTATGTTGGGATTTGAGCCACATGAGTCTGAGATTAAAGGATCCCGCATTAGGGTGACCGTCTTAAGGGGACATTTACAAGAGAATTTAGTGGATGATGAGAGTGAAGACGAGCAAGTACTACAATATGCACGCACAGCCGTGTTATTGCTGATTGGTTCCATTATGTGCCCTGACACTAGTGGAAATCTTGTAAATTTACTATATTTAAGACATATGGAAACAGTGGATGAGTGTCGGAATCACAGTTGGGGGAGTGCTGCCTTGGCTTTCCTATATCGGGAACTTTGTGGAGGTAGCTACAGCTGCCATTCTAATCAAAATGTCGGTGGAGCACTGCAACTCTTGCAAGTAAGTTCACGTAATAAAATTTTGAACTCCATGAATATTTGTAGTTGTAAACCTTGTTAAATCTGTTGTCCAGATTTGGGCTTGGATACGCATAAAATCTATTCGACCGCAAAGGCGACTCCAACGTGTACGAATCGAGCAGACAATTCTTCAAAATGGTCGAATATTGCCCATGCCGCCACATGGTGCCAGGTTCTGTTATTTTAATTTTGTATGCAGTTGTGTAAAAGTTTTTTGGATCCATTATTTATTGTTGACCCCGTGTAGGTTTTTGGATCCATTATTTATTGTTGACCCCGTGTAGGTGGACTACTTATTTCTCATGGACCCAAACTGCAAGTCACAGTGTTAGAATTTTTAGAGATATGTTTGATCGATTAACTCCTACCGAGGTACATAACAGGGTACTTATATATTGCATTACCATGAATCAATTTTTTTGAATTTCCATTTTACATAAATTTCATGTATTTCATTTGATGGCAGTTTACTTGGAGGCCATACAACATGAATTGGCCAGAGATCGCTGCATTACCTGTTGAGTGTGGTGTTGAATTGTGGAGTTGTGCGTGTCCGTTGATCCACTATAGTATTATTGAGAATCTTCACACTGAGAGAGTGACGCGACAATTTGGCATCGTTCAGTTTATTCCTCCCAATCCTCCATCCCAAGAACAACGACGTCTACACAAACTCACCCGAAAAGGACGCCCGGGCCAAGACTGGAGAGTATTCCATGCTACGTACATGGGTAGATGGTATGTTGCGGTTGAAAATAGAGTTACCGGGGACTCAGTAACTCGAAGCAACGATGTTGTTGAAGGGTACTACGAATGGTTCATGAGGAAAACACGCAAACGAATCTCGCCACCGCTTCCAACCAATGAAACTGGATACAGACCGGATGACCCTGAAATGTTGAATTTATTGGTATGCAGATTTTCAGCTCAATTTGTAATTGTTAGACACTTTTTATAGGTAACTGTTTGTTATGTTTGTGTTTCAGGCGAACGGGTTGGCAGCCATGATGGACAATTTCATGACGATATCAGACTACAGCAACGCTGATCGATTTCAAGAACTTTCTTACCAGCATAGAGAAATAATTCGTACCTTGCAAGATACTATTGCAAGACGACAATCAAATTTCCAGGGCGTGAGACACTCAGAAAATAGGCAGGGAAATCGAAGCACTGCAGCTGAACCGCACTTCACTGAACATGATCATCACGCACAAACCTCGTTTGTATCCCCATCATTTCAGCAATGGGATACCACAGGGCCATCTTTTCAGCCTCACTCTTCTTATGCTCCAGCCGAAGCCGCTGGGCCATCTACGCCATATATTCCACATTTTTATTCATCTGTCAGTGATGCTAGCACTCAGCATGTCATAAATTTTGGTGAACCATCTGTTCAGCATCATCCGACCTTTGGTTACTCGCCCGTCCCGTTTGATTTGTCGGCAAACATGACACCAGAAGTAAGGCCAGCACCTAGGAGAAGTGATCGAGAACCGCGCCCAAGATATTGCTTCACAGGAGGGCCATACGGACATCACGATCACCGTTGATCCAATTTGTATTTGGTTTAAACTGGTTATTGTTATTGTTACGAACATCGTATGACTCTTATTTCAATATCATGTCCATAAAAACAAATATCTGCAATGGTTTTTATTATTCAATACGACAACAGAGAAACAACACACCAACCTAAAGTTTTAAAAACATAACAAACTGAAATGGAAATACAACCTAAAGATAAACATTGCGTATTATCTATCTTCTTCGAGAAGGTCCAGCTCCGTCCATGTCGCTACGTATTCTTGTTGTTCTATCCCGACCTGCTCTCCTCTTTTCCCGCATAGTAGGATTGTGTACCAACTTCAAACTTGTATAAGGCCAGTATTCTTTTGCCCATATCGGATAGAATTTTCCACTATATGTCTCTATAAAGTGATTGACCTCGTAATACCAGGGCATGAAACTGGAAGCAAGAATATCATTGTGTTTGCAAACCTGAATAGCATGGGAACATGGAATTTTTAAGGTCTTCCACGAACCACAGCTACATTCATTGGTTGTCAACGTAACTGCAAAACGAGTCACATATCCACCAATGCCAACATTCTTAACACTGGCTGATAAATCATCTTTGTTTACCATGTGGATAATGTTACGATCAGCAAACCTTGCGTTCTTTCGGTAGATGTTCTCCGCGTATGGCGTCCATGAACGACCATCTGCTTTCAATTGTCTCCCCAATTGCAGTTTCTCGTTGAAATACTTTGTGATCTTCATATATGTCATCTCCACAATCGCGCAAATGGGGAGTCGCCTTGCACCCTTCATAACACCATTAAAAATTTCGACATGGTTAGTGGTTGTCGTTCCGAACCTACGCCCTTCATCAAAAGCCATCGTCCATTTTTCCTTTTCAATTCTCAGGAGATACGCGGCCGCCGCTGGACTAATAACATTGATACGATTGAAAGCCTCACGGAACAAAGGCTCATCAATGGCTACGCCGGCGGCCCAACAAAGATCTGCTAGACTTTCCTTGCTAAATTTTGACTTGATATTCGAGCACAGGTGTCTCAAGCAATAACGGTGGCATCCACCGTTACCATTGAATGAACCGAATCCATCTTTCACTGCTCGAATTACACCCTTGTTGCGATCTGAAATGATTGTAACAAACTCGTGAGACTCTGCTACTACGTGCACACGTAACAAGTTCAGAAACCATCCCCACGTGTCTGTCGACTCTTCATCAACCAAGGCAAATGCAAGAGGGAGAATGGTTTGGTTTCCGTCTACACAAGCTGCTATCATAAGTTTGTGCTTGTACTTGGTGTACAAGTGAGTGGCATCAACGCAGATAACAGGACGACAATGTTTGAAACCATCGATGCAGGGTCGGAATGCCCAAAAAACAAGATGTATCATCTCTACACGAGACCTGCCTCCTCCATGCGGATGGTGTTGCCACTCCACTACAGTGCCTACATTTTGGTTAAAATTATTATTAAATATATCATATTAAAAAGAAATCTTTAATACTGCAACAAAAAACCTAAACAATTGGATTACCTGGATTCCATTTTTGTAGTGCAGCCATGAATTGTGGAAGACTACTAACTGAACTTTCCCACGTACCATACAAGTGTTCACGTGCCCGCCTTAGACTGTGGTACGCCTTCGAGTAACCAATTTCGTATCCGCAAAAATTATTAACAGTTTGCCGGACGTCGGCGACCGCATAGGCGTAGTTGGTCTTGACGTGACCAACTAACATACCCGCAATAAAATTCGTGTCCAAGTTTTTATGGTCAGTCAAAATGTAATCGGGACTACACGTATGATCACCGTCATAAACAGAGATGACCCAAATCCCCACTCTCTTTTTATATTGGGCACGCAACTCCCATGGGCAACCTGTAGCCCGCCCTCGTTTACAATAAACCTTCCAAAATTTTGGTGTACTAAGTTGAACACTAAATTCTCGCTTAGCCCATCGAATGGAGAAGTCCTTAACCGCTGCTTGAACATGTTTCTTACTTTGAAATGTCATCTCCACAGCCAACCTACCAATATTAGAATCGTAAAACTTACTCCATCTACCCGATGGCAAGTCCATCGAGTCGGCGTACATTTCTGCTCCAGCTGCATGGTAGTAGGGATGAAATTCGTGGAGCTGAGGATGTGAGCTTTCATTGTTGTGATGTGCCAACACATCCTCAGTAGCTGCAATCTCCTCGGCACGTTCTTCGGCCCGTTCTTGAGCACTTTTCGTAATGCCATCACTGGTCTCGTCCTCGCTGTTACTGGTGTCATCCTCGTCAGGTTCTGTCTCTAACTCCGATGACACTTCCTCATTTTGTTGGAATTGATATGCTAATCCCTCCTCCTCCTCCTCTAGAACCACATTACCATCTACCTGATTGCTTTGTTGAAATGTTGTGTTGCTGTCATTGATACCAAATGTTGCGAAACCACTGGTAACCGACGGCATATCCTGCGCGAGTAGTTCCATATACTGTCGCATATCTTGACTCCAAATAACATCTCCTGATTGTTGTTGTTGGATGGGTTCAGCGACAACAAACACCTTGAAGGATTCGAGTTGGGATGCTATATTCGTATAACAACCCAAAAAATTATCATCGGATATTTCAACAACCGTTTCGATCGGCACCGGAAATTTTGACACGTACCATGTCGAGAAAAGCCTAATATTGTATTCCTCTCGTTGTAAATGAATTACATTACATATGTGTTGAACGAGATCATAAAAGGAGGCTGACCGTGAAATTCGAGTGTTGGTAAATGGTGGTCGATCGTAAGATACACAATGGTTTGACTCAGTATAAGTCCCACCATAGTAGACAATTACACCGATCGAATCCATTATATTGGACAAGCAATTTTCTCTAGGAAATAAAAGAAAGGTTGGGTACGCAGAAAAAGTGAAGAAAAGCTTTTGTATGCAGAATACTCAAAGAAGTTTTTCTTGTGTGTTTGCAACCACTTCTTGCCGGCTATAAATAAAGCTTCAACAACACTCACCAATAATTGATTTCAAACTATAACACTACAATAATGTTTTCGAAACAGTATTATTTCAACATTATTGCACTGCACTCCCTGCTGCATTGTCACTTCACATTATTGATACTGAATTTGGCCAGATTATTGAGCAAAAAAATACAAGAAAGCTGCAGCTACATTTTCAGGGTATCCGATGGAGGCAACACGTTGGCGTCGCAGATTGTCATAAATATTTGGGCATGAGACGCCACAACTCCGGGCGTCTCTCTATTAAAATATTAAAAAAAAAAATTTTTTTTTCTATGTCGCCTAACTGTAGGGCGACACTTAGATAAATTAATAAAAAAAAAAAACATACCAATGGAAGACGCCATAGAGACAGGCGTCTTCCAGATTAAATTATTAAAAAATTTATCCCCTCAAAGAAACGCCACAGCTCTAGGCGTTTCCGTTAAAAATACCGCTCGCGTCGCCAAGTTCTCTGGCGTTTAATATCAAAATCTTAACCCGCCCAATTTAAATGTTACTTTATGAATTCGAATTAGAACAAATATTATTTGTGAAAAATCCTCGGAATATGGGGTATTTGTGGACAGATTGACTAAGTCTACCCATTTCCTCAAGGTTCGGATGTTCAAGAGAAAGTACGAAGGCTAGCCGAGTTATATGTTCAGGAAATCGTACAGTTACATGGGGTTCCGACTAATATTGTTTCTGATCGGGATCCGCGGTTTACTTCGATCTTTTGGCAAAATCTTCAGAAGTGTCTAGGCACCCGGCTCAAGTTTAGCACCACTTCGGATCCTCAAACGGACAGTCAGTCGGAAAGGTTAATACAGTACTTAGAGGATATGCTTAGGGCATGTGCTTTGGATTTCCAGGATAAGTGGGACGAGCATCTGGCTTTGGTTGAGTTTGCTTACAACAACAGCTATCAAGGTTTAATTAAGATGGCTCCTTATGAAGCACTTTATGGAAGGAAGTGCAGGTCTCCTTTGTTTTGGGATATCAAGGATTGGAGACGGACCGAAAAGAATAAGCTCGAGAGAGCAGAGCCTAAGGAAAAAGATTGTTGCCACTATTGAGAAGGTTCACAAGATTCGACAAGAATGAGGGCAGCTCAGGCTCGTCAAAAGAGTTACGCCGATAAGAGAAGAAGGCCCTTAGAATTTGAAGTCGGAGACAGAGTCTTTTAAAACCGTCTCCTAGAAAGGGCTTCACTCGTATAGGTAAAGGTGGAAAGCTTAGTCCACGCTATCTTGGGCCATTTGAGATCTTGGAGAGAATTGGGGAAACGGCATATAGATTGGAGTATTGGACCTACCACCAAGTTTGACCGAGGTACACAACGTATTTCATGTTTCCCAGCTTTGTAGGTATTATCCCGATGAGACAACCATTCTCCCTGTTGAAGAAGTTCAGTTAGAGTTGGATTTGAAGATAGAAAAGCACCCGGTTGCAATTCAGGACTGGAAGATGCAAGAATTAAGAAATCGACAGATTCCTTTGGTTAGAGTTCTTTGGAGAGATCAGAAATCCGAGGAATCGACTTGGGAAACCGAGGAGAAGATGAGGAGACTGTACCTTGAGTTTTTTGAGGACCCAGGTCAGACTTGAGGACAAGTCCTTTTTAAGGGGGGAGATTGTGACACCCCGACTTTCGGGCCGTACAGGTATGACGGCGTGTTTTAAATTCCTTATTTGTTCATTTACATGTTTAACATATGTTTATTAAATGTTTAGTTCTTATACTTTTAACTCTCTAAATTCATATTTGAAAGTATATGTTCGTTACGTTGCTATTTGCTTCGTTTTTTACCGTTTTCAATTCCGATTTTTGTTCTTATTTGATACGCATGACTTATATGTGTTATGAACGTGTGAATATGTTTGTTTTATATTTTTGAGTATGTTTGTTGAGTTTTGGAGTGTTCGTTTAGTTTGGAACCTAAAGGAGGCTAAAACGTTTTTAACGCACCTTGGGTTCCGGGGTGCGTATCTGGAGCTTGGGAATTCGGATTCAAATTTCGTCACTTCTGTTGGACTCGTTTCAACGATTTGGGGACAATGGACTAAGCCTTATATTTTTCCATGCTTATTTGATACTCCGAAACTTAACCGAAAACTCACCTTGGGCCTATATGACCACCTTTCACTAAATTGCACATAAATCCTTCAATTTTTAACCTTTTTGCATGAAACTTGGACCCACCATCCACTCACTCAATACACTATCAAAGCATGCTTCCTTCATCTCGTTTTACACAAGAAAAAGGGGAGAAAATAGCTGCAAACTTTGGACAGCCATTTCCATCACGTCACTATTCACCAAGGAGAATTTTTTAGCTCTAATCTCCATTTTCCTCCATCATCTTCAAGAAGTAAGTATATATTTGATATCTACATGCTTATGTGATCATTTTCATCCAAGAATTTTAGATTTTAACTTAGGTTTGGTATGGTTTTAAGGCATGACATGAATAGTTAGGTATTATGCTCATTTTTTTATCCTATGGCTTCTTTGGTGTTTTCTTTCATTGATGCATGAAAAGTGATCACTTAAGCTTCATTTATGAATATATGGATCCAATTTTTTTGGTAGTTGAGGAGGTTAAGTGATGCCATTAATGTTTTTGAGCTTGAAGTTATGAATATGCAACCATATGCTTCCATTCTTGCTTCTTTTCCTTGATGCTAGAGTTATGGCTTGATATTTGATGAATTTAGGTGTTGTTTGTTGTTTCCTTACTTCCTTGAGCTTGCCTTTCTTGTTGGTTGTGGATTGGAGTTGGTTTTACAGGGCTGGAGCAGGGGTACTTCGTATATTTTTTGGCAGATTTTAGGGGTGACATGTATTGGGCATAACGGGCGTTAACCCCTTGTGCTGCATGGCTGCCTTGATTAACGGGGGTCACCCAATTGGAACTATGGTTTGGTGACCCCCGTCACCAACCCCTGATTGTTGCTGCCTCCCTTGATGGGAGTCACTCCTTTCCCCTTACATGCGTATGTGTTTTGTCCTTGTTTTGTTGCTTTGTTTCTTTGTTGCTTTGCCTCGTTTATGACTTATATGTATCGTTTACATAGTATATTATGTATTTTATGCATTGTTTTAAAGTTATGAACTTATAAGTTTAAGATGATACGTGTTTGCACTTCACTTGCATCTATTACATTCATAAGCATTATCGGGCATCTATATGGTTCATAATTGAGTCTAAGTCTCGGGTTTTGTCTCCTTTTGTTTTAGAGCCGCTTCCGGACGTTGTTCAACCCGAGGTTTAGGTGGTTCTTGGCCTGTTTTGGCCCCGGTCCTTCTTCTCTACTTTTGCTAAGGTGAGGTTTAGGACTTTTTGTTTTAGTTATCGACCTATGGCCTAATATTTGATGCTTTCTCACCCTGCATGCGAATATATATATCTTATATATATTTAAATACGTGTGTGTAAGCTATGATTTTAGGGGTGACGTGTATTAGGGGTAACGGGCGTTACCCCCTTGTGCTGCATGGCTGCCTTGATTAAAGGGGGTCACCCAATTGGAACTATGGTTTGGTGACCCCCGTCACCAACCCCTGATTGTTGCTGCCTCCCTTGATGGGAGTCACTCCTTTTGCTCTTGAAAGGAGTGACACCCGTCACCCCTTTCCCCTTACATGCGTATGTGTTTTGTCCTTGATTTGTTGCTTTGTTTCTTTGTTGCTTTGCCTCGTTTATGACTTATATGTATCGTTTACATAGTGTATTATGTATTTTATGCATTGTTTTAAAGTTATGAACTTATATGTTTAAGATGATACGTGTTTGCACTTCACTTGCATCTATTACATTCATAAGCATTGTCGGGCATCTATATGGTTCATAATTGAGTCTAAGTCTCAGGTTTTGTCTCCTTTTGTTTCAGAGCCGCTTTCGGACGTTGTTCAAACCGAGGTTTAGGTGGTTCTTTGCCTGTTTTGGCCCCGGTCCTTCTTCTCTACTTTTTGCTAAGGTGAGGTTTAGGACTTTTTGTTTTAGTTATCGACCTATGGCCTAATATTTGATCCTTTCTCACCCTGGATACGAATATATATATCTTATATATATTTAAATACGTGTGTGTAAGCTATGATTATGATTTTATGGAAGCGTTTGAATTCTATGAAAACGGTATATGTAAGAGCATATATAAGCTTCTCTTTTGAACCTCTTTATATGTTTATGTTATGGTATGAGCAAGCTAAGCCCTGAAATATGGGAATTGGTATTGGTAAGGTATCTTGGGCCCCGAAAATTGTGGGTAAGGACGCCCGGGACGGCAAGGGCCATCGGGTTAAGCCTGTGCATGACTCTCATTCGTAGTATTACGTAAGAATCTTGGAGGTTGATGAGGCGTGATGCTCCGAGTACATTGTGGGTTAGCTACCCCTTGTACATAAGTAAGTAGGTGGAGAGGGTTTGATTCCCGAAACACCAGGGTTGTTGGGGTTGGATTTAATTTATGATTTCTGTTTTATGTTATCTTATGGGAAGTAAGGGGGAAGTCCGTACTTGCCGGACATTGGTTATGTTTATGTTTCTTTCGATGAATTATGGATCGAGATAGGTCTTCTTTTATGTATTATACATTATCTCCTACAAATGATTTGGTATGCAAAACCCTAGCCTCGATTCATGATCATCCCTTTGATATATGCTCTGTTTATACATATACGTGTGTGGGTGTGCGTTTAGCCCCTCACTCAGTCGAGTTTTGACTGACCCTCCCTTTTTCCTACCTTCAGTTGTAGGTTTCGTTGAGCTAGGCGGGGAAGTGCTTCGAGTCGTGTAGTACTTCGAGTCTAGGTTGAGTTGCATTCATATTACTCTCTTTTAACACTTGATATGGATTCGATATGACTTGTATATTTTGGAGACAGGAGCACTTGTTGTAAATACTTGATCTATTTTGGACCGTGTGGCTAATATATGTTAATGTAAGTTGTTTGAGCTTTGTTTGGATCCTAATTGTTTCTTCCGCATTTTATTTGTTTGATTATTTGCGCGCTCTGTTGGTCTTTAGCCCCTCTTAGCCTAGTGTGTGTGTGTGTGTAGGTTCCCGTTCGCTTAGAATTGAGCTCATGTATGGAAATCCATTTCATATGTGGGTTCGGGTTTAGGTGCGGGGGATGTGGTGGCCCACCGTTCCGGGCGCTACAGATTTCGACTACTCGCTTGTCGAATTCGGTGAAGAAATGAGGGAGTTTGAATTTGGCCACTCCTCCTTCTTCTTTGTTCCTCGTCCAGTGCAGAGAGAAGAAGAAGAAAAAAAAGATGGCAGAGGGTTCAAATGACCATTTTGCCCTTAAAAATTTTATCTTAGCAGAAAATTTTGCCAAATTTTAATTTGCGTATTAAAATGAACAAAAAATCAAAGGTTAAGTATCAAATTTCTAAATTTTAAAGATTGTTTACTAAAGTGCAAATCACTTCAAACATTAGGATGAAAAAAAATTAACCTTTAAAATTATTTGAAAAAAAAAATTCCTTAACCGGTTAAACCAACCACAATTGACTAGTGAGCCAGCCGAGCCAAGTTATAAATAACATTTGTTGGGACAGGACCCCTCCAGAGCTCCACAAGTTATAAAAGCCCATACATAGGGATGTAAATGAACAGAGTTGGCTAGTGAGCCAGCCGAGCCAAGCCCTTTTATTTCTGGCTCATGACTCGCGAGCCTAAATTCTTAAATAAAAAATAAAATATTAATTTATATATATATATATATATATAAATACTTAATTAATATATAATATTCTATATATGTATACTTGATCGTGCCAAATTTCCGCCTTATCTTCGATCGGGAAATCAGATCGTGATCACTCTATTTGTTGAGTAGGGAATCGCCGCCTAACTGCTCGAAATTTGCACAGGTCGAATCAAATATGAGCTCAGGACCAACTCGGGGAAGGTGGGGGTATAACCCGGGTTAGCACTCTGACTCTCAAGTCAGGTTCGATGAGGATGGTCGAATGATTGAGCGGTAAAATGAGGTAGGTGAGAAAACTTACCGTGCAATAAATGAGGGGGTGATATATATAGGGTGAAGAAAGAGAAATAACCGCCTCGACGTGTCGGCGCGGGGAACTGACAGGTGCCCCACTATTGCCTTGCATTTAATGCGTGGTCGGCCACTCAATTGTGAATTGGTTAGTGGACCGGTGCGTTGCCAGGTCGGGGGATTGGGGTCGAAAGAACTGATCTAAAGTCTGACCCTGGGTCGAGGACCAAGGCAGTAAATTATGGGCTGTAACTGGGAGGCCGGCCTGATGGTCGAAGGGGAATCTTCGATCGGACAGGTGGCGTGCGGTGATTGGTCCAATAGAGCAGCGGGTACGAGCCACGTCATAAGCCTCCCGAAACGTCATCTGCTAGGGCTGACGTGGCAGTGGCGTTTCAACTCCCAAGAGTGGGACCCGCTGTAATCATGGTGACGTTTCACCTTCTCGATTCCCGCCAAATTCACTCCTATAAATAGTTCCCTCTGTAACTTCATTTGTTACTTTTGCGAGAGAAATCTTGAGAGAAGCTCCGAGCTGCAGCAGGTCGATCAAGTACATTTGTGCATCGATTTTCGGTCGTTCGTTCCGAAGGAAGCAAACTCCAAACCTTTCTAAACAAAAAAGGTATCGTTTCGACTCTTAGCTCGATTTGGTTCTCTTGCACATTTCTTTTTGTTTTTCTCGATTGCTTCGAGGGAGAGGTTTACCACTTCCCTCTTCTAAGGCTTCCTCTCTCTCGATTTGTTCGAATCCGACCCTTCAAGAGTGAAAACATGTTTTTCTTGTTACTGTAGGATGTCAACAAATCGAGGTGAGACCGGGCCAAAGGGGATGGAGGTGGCAACCGCAAGTGTGGAGTCGAGCTCGAGGTCCGACTCGAGTTCAGATTCAACGGACTCTGGGGTTTCCATAGATACGATGTAACGTCCCGACCCTTCGATCTTCTAAGTACGACATTACGGATGTGCTAAGTGTGCATTTAATTATTAAGCATGCGATAATTTGAATTATTTGGAATAATGTTTGAAGTTTTAAACGTTTAAATCCTTTTCGAACCGTTTTTTATTTGTTTAATTCCGTTTCCAATTCCGATTTTTGTGCCAACTTGGTATACTTGAATTATGTGAGTTATTAACGTGTTTACATGCTTACGTTGTAATTTTAAGCTCGTTTGATTTAATTTTGATTTCGGTTTTTGGAGACGGAACTTATAGGGCTTAAAACGCTTTTAAGCGCGCCCTGGGTTCCGGAGGTCATATCTTGAGCTCGGGAATTCGGATTCGAATTCTGTCACCTCCGTTGCCTTCGTATCGACGATTCGAAGACAATGGAACAAGCCTCATACCCTTTTGAGATCATTAAGACCTCCAAAATCCAACCGTAACAAGCAACTCGTGCAAGAAGAGCCCCCTTTTGTTGACTAGTCTTCATGGTGGGACCCCTTAACACCTCTCTAACCTAACCATACTTTAACCATGACTAGTGTGCTAGAGTTAAGCCTTTCTTCCCCCTTTTGGTCAGCCAAAACCGAGCCAAACCCCCTCATTTTCTGCTGCAACAAATCGAGAGAGAGGGAGAGAAGAGAAGAGGAAGAACCTTAGCTATCTTTGGGATTTTGAGCTCAAATCACTTCCTTTCTTCACCAAATCTTCAAGGTATGAATATTTATGTATCCTATACTCTTTTATACATGATTTCATCCATTTATTTCTGATTTTGGATCAGATTTGGTTAGGGTTTGAGTTATGAGCTTGATATGAAATTTTGGGGATTTTTGCTCTAATGACTTATCTAGTTGTGTGGCTGATTGAATTCTGAATTGTCTCTTAGAATTCCCATGCATGCATCTTTATATATCAGCCTTGTAGTTCGAAATATTCAGTCAAAAAATGAATGAATTGTTATTCAAGTGAGTTATACTCACAAGTTCTTAGTTGAACGACACCGGAGTTTCAAACCTCCACCGGATAATGTCATTTCCCGACTCATTATAGTCGACGGGGTGCATTACTTATCAAATCTGATAGTGTTGGTTCCTTGCTCATTATAGAAAACGGGTCACACTCCTATAATTCAAATCTGATAGTGTTGGTTCCTTGCTCATTATAGCAAACGGGTCACACTCCTCTATTTTAACCTTGAAGTGGACGATCGAAAATCAAGAACTCCAAGTATTGGTATAGGGTTTCACGGCAAGTACGTAGAGTTCGTATCAGGGAGAGCATGACTGAGAAACAAATTGGAAGATTGAAGTGGTGATCGAAGAAATATTTCAGTAGGAGCACGGAATAGCAAATTAAGGAAGACCTGGAAGTCCTAATGGTGGTGATCGGAAATAAATAAAAGAGCTTTAACGGTTAAACCGTAAAGTTAGCATTAAGTATTAAGATCATGTTGAAGGCCACCACGAGATATTGAGGAGATGGTTCATCGAACATTTCTATACAAGGGATTTAGATTTTGGAAACTAATGGAATTATGGAAGAGCTTCTACGAGACCATTAAATCACCTCAGGGAGCAGAAAGGAATCAGGAAGAAGTCACTGTGGAAGGACTTGAATTGAATCTTATGAAGTATCAAGGAAGTTTCCCCTCGATTAGAAATTTGGGGTGGACCGAAATCTAATGCACGCTTCATGGCTTTGGGAGAGTGAAGGAGTAAGGAAACGATCCACAAAGAGATTAAGACAAATTTTTGGGAACCGATGATCACAACCCGGTTTGGAAAGAACTCGTCAAGAAGGCTGTGACTATTAATCAAAAAGGGTTATTGAATTTCAGAGGTTCACCAAATTATAGAAGGAAACGCGAATCGTGAAGAAGACCGGTCCGAAATCTGAAGATGTAGGGTAAAACTTATTTTGGAAGGGCAGGTTGATTGGATCCGGGTTAACGTATAACAGAGAAATGGAAGAAGGGGGGGGACACATTGAAGATATTAAAGATATGCCAAGAGTCGAGCTAGCTTTTGGGTTCAGACCACACCTCGGGACCAGGAAGGCTTTGGGTTTCAAATTCATTTCCACGGTGAACTGTACCTCAGACATCCATGGCATATGCATACATGCATGGTTAATTTAAATAATTTTGATAATCTGTGCTTTGAATCTTTGATGTGCTAACAATTGTTGTATAATCGATACTGGATGTAAATAAGTGATAATAGTTCCCAGGCTTTATGTGGTTGTTTTGATTAAGTTATCGTAATTGGTTATTTTGATGTTTTCTCCTTGGTGTTTGTTCTTCGTTGTGGCTGTGTTTTGTATTTTGAACTTCGTTACCTGTTTGTGAGAGACGGGGCTCTCTCTTTGTTATTTGAGAGACGGGGTTCTCTCTTTGTTGTTTTTGAGAGACGGGGTTCTCTCTCTTTGTTGCTTTTGAGAGATGGGGTTCTCTCATTGTTGTTTGAGAGACGGGGTTCTCTCTTTGTTGTTTTTGAGAGACGGGGTTCTCTCTTTGTTGTTTTTTAGAGACGGGGTTCTCTCTCTTTGTTGCTTTTGAGAGACGGGGTTCTCTCATTGTTGTTTGAGAGACGGGGATTCTCTCCTTGTTGTTTGTGAGGAACGGGGTTCCTCCATTAATTGTTTTCAGGCAGATAGTGAATCCGAGGACGAATTCTTTTTAAGGGGGAGAGGTTGTAACGCCCCGACCCTTCGATCTTCTAACTACGACGTTACGGATGTGCTAAGTGTGCATTTAATTATTAAGCATGCGATAATTTGAATTATTTGGAATAATTGAATAACGATATTAAGTTTTAGGTTTGAAGTTTTAAACGTTTAAATCCTTTTCAAACCGTTTTTGATTTGTTTAATTCCGTTTCCAATTCCGATTTTTGTGCCAACTTGGTATACTTGAATTATGTGAGTTATTAACGTGTTTACATGCTTATGTTGTAATTTTAAGCTCGTTTGATTTAATTTTGATTTTTGATTTTTGGAGACGGAACTTATAGGGCTTAAAACGCTTTTAAGCGCGCCCTGGGTTTCGGACGTCATATCTTGAGCTCGGGAATTCGGATTCGAATTACGTCACCTCCGTTACCTTCGTATCGATGATTCGGAGACAATGGAACAAGCCTCATACCTTTTTGAGATCATTAAGACCTCCGAAATCCAACCGTAACAAGAAACTCATGCAAGAAGAACCCCCTTTTGTTGACTAGTCTTCATGGTGGGACCCCTTAACACCTCTCTAACCTAACCATACTTTAACCATGACTAGTGTGCTAGAGTTAAGCCTTTCTTCCCCCTTTTGGTCAGCCAAAACCGAGCCAAACCCCCTCATTTTCTGCTGCAACAAATCGAGAGAGAGGGAGAGAAGAGAAGAGGAAGAACCTTAGCTACCTTTGTGATTTTGAGCTCAAATCACTTCCTTTCTTCACCAAATCTTCAAGGTATGAATATTTATGTATCCTCTACTCTTTTATACATGATTTCATCCATTTATTTCTGATTTTGGAAGTATTGTGGTTTAATTCCTTAACCTTTGGGTGAGATTTAGGCATGCTTTTGATGAATGTCGTTTATGTGCGTTTTGTAGCGTTTATGATTTTCGTAACCTGTTTCCCTTATCATATGATTTCTTCTTATTTTCAAACTTTGGAAATATGTTACATTATTTAATATGATGTATGTAGTAGTGTTTTTTTGAAAGGTTGAATACGTTTGAATGTGTGTTAAACTTAATTTACTTCAATGCTCTTATTTGCCTAAATATTGGATCTTGTGCTTTGAATTTCTTAAATTGAATTGATTGAAAACGTGAAATGTGAAGGATATGAACTTGTTTGAATACGAATGTTTCATTGAATGAATGAATTGAATGTTTATATGTCATTTAAGGCTTTAATAGTGCACATGAACGTGTTCATTACATTATAGCATATTCTCTTCATTCATATCATGATCATTACATTGTCGAGCGTCCTATTTGGTCATTATGAGTCTCACATCACCTTTCTTGCACAGAGTTTGATTCCGTTGGAGACGAGGCCGATCCGAGAGGCTCTTGTGTTCTCCTCTTTGCGGTTTAAGGTGGGTTTCTCTTCTATGTAGATAGATGACCCTATATACTCCCAATGTGAAAAGTTTTCGGCCAAAAGCATATATATGTATATAGAGTCGTTTTAATGAGTAAATGTTTTTAACGTAAAGCCTTTCTTTCATGAACCTACCAAATGTTTTGGTGAGAATGAATGAATGTTCACAATGAATGGGGCCCAGGGACTTGGTGTGAGTGGGGACCCGAGGAGGCATGGGCTGACGGGAAACCCTCACACTAGTCCCACTAATGAACGGCGTAATCGGACCTCGTTAGGAGTTAGCGAGGAATGGACGTTGAGTGCCATCTGGGGAGTCATGTTCCCCTTTTGGTCAATGAATGGGTGGATGGGCCTTGCAACCCCGCCACCAACCCTGAGGAAGAAGGTGGAATGTTATTGAATACGCAGGAAAGAATGAAATGCATAAAAAGAATGAATGAATGAATGTTAATGAACGTTAATGAATTACACTAGGTGTTGGTTGGAGATAATGCACGCCCACTCGTCGGGCCAATAATGACCTAATGTTAATGAATTGTTATAATCCATTTTGATGATTTCTATTCGCCCACTTGGGAAATTCTTCAAAACCTCACTTGGGATTATAGCTTGCATGTGATTGTTTAAATACTGTCGTATATTATATTATGCCCTGCTTTTATACCCACCAGTCCCTTTTGGACTGAACCCATTTGGCTTTCAGTTGTGTTGTGCAGGTGTCAAGGGAGCCAGGTGGGATTTCGAGTCATAGGTTTTACTTTCGTCTTTTAGCCCTTGTATTTTGGTCTTACACTCCCATATTGCACGTTGGATCATTGTATTGATTAATAATGGAGCGTATTGGTTGTTTGAGCCTTGACGGCGGTTGATAATGTATATGGACTAGTTTTGGAGTTTGATTGCTCATTGTTTATATTATGGCCAGTTATTGCTTCCGTATTTGTAATCACTCTGATTTTATGGTTTAAGGGTTAGCCCGCCTAGCATAACGTGTGTGTTTGTCCCCGTTCGTTGTGACTTAGCTCGAGTATGGATCGTCCATTTCATATTCGGGTCGGGTCTCGGTGCGGGGGATGTGGTACCTTGCGCTCGGGTGCTACATCCGAGGTCGACAAACCCCCAAGGAAGGGATAAAGATGTCGACGTGGTGGGGGTGTCCGACCCGCTACCGGAGATAGAATTGGAAGAGGTTGTCATACCTCGTGTTGCCGGAGGAGAAACATCGAGCTCAGGTCGAGGTGAAGATGAAGAAGAAGAGGAGGAGGTGGAGAATGCCGAACCGGAGGGTCGATTGGTAAAGGATCCTCGAGCCATAACTCCAGGAATATCGGATTAAAAATTCGAGGTTTACGAATTCTAAGGCGTATGCGAAGGCCGTGTCAATCGCGAGCTTCAAAGACGTCTACGAGGGCTTCAATTTGTGCATGGCCTAGGTGCAGGCGGCCAAATACCTTCCGGTGGACTACGATCAAGAGAAGGTCGGTTTGTACCAAGACAACCCTCGGCCCACTGACCCTGTCACCCGACCTCCGTCTCCCGAGCCGGATTGGGATCAAGATGAGTTTGGCTTCGCAGTAAAACTGGCGTGATCCAGGGTTGCCGGCGAGCCAGATTACATATCATTGATGGAGCTCGACCTGGATGCCTCTTTCGACCCCAAAGACATGTGCCTGGAGTACTTTGGGGATGCTGCTATTGTGCCCATCGAGGAAGGGACCGGGGATGGTCCGACCAGGAATTGAGCCAGAGAAAACGTGCCAGCCCTATCTCTGTGCTCGAGATGTTAGCTGAAGGAAGACCCAACTTTTCAGGGTTTCGACTGTTGGGGTTGGACTCTTGTAATTTTTAGGAACTCGACTGTTGGGGTGAGTTCCCTTAGTTGACGGCTCGGGGTTCATTGTAAATAGGTAGGAACCCGAGTGTGTCATTGGGAAAATCCAAAATGTAGTCAAGTGTGTGATCGAAGAAGTTGTAATCGACACATCTTTGCCTTAAATTATTATGTACTTTCTTTATTTCGAATCAATGATTGATCATTCTTAAGTTGTTCCTTTGAATTTTTTTGATAATAAGTCTTGTGTTAATCGATGCTTTTAGTCGAGAAGATGTTGAGGCAAATTTCTCTAATCCTTCGAGTGAGTAATACTTTAATACGAGCGTCGTAAAATAAAGGATACTAAGTGGCAGATCGAATAACTAGCATAGCGGGAAGAAATGAAAACTTTGTTTATTCATTGATCTGAAAGATACATAATTTGTTTACAAGTAATACTTTTTCAAGTTATGGGCATTCCACGATCGAGGCAAGGATTTCCCATCGAGATCTTCAAGGTGATATGCTCGATTCTTTCCAATCTCGACTATACGGTAGGGACCTTCCCAATTAGCATCGAGCTTGCCCACATGCTTAGTAACTCCGACCTTCTTGAGGACTAGATCTCCGACTTGAAACTGAAGAGGTCGCAGGTTCTTGTTGCATGCGTGAACAGTCGTGGCTCGATATTGCTGCATCCTTATATTCCCCTTTTCTCTAGTTTCATCTATGGTGTCGAGGTCGAAAGCCCTCAACGCATCGTTCCATTCGTGTTAAAATTGGGCCACTCGAGGGGATTGATGAAGGATCTCAGCAGGTATCATTGCTTTCGAGCCATATACCATGGCGAATAGTGTTTGACAAGTCGGGATTCGTGGGGTTGTTTGATAGGCCCATAGGACGGCTTCTAGTTCATCGACCCAATACCCTTTTTTTACCTCGAGTCAAGTACATAAGTTCTGTATGATGGTGCGATTGGTGACTTCGACATGCCCGTTGGCCTGAGGATGTCCGACCGATGTGAATCTTTGACTGATCTTGAAGTCTGAGCAATAGGCCTTGAATCTGGAGCTTCGGAATTGAGGTCCATTATCGCATACTATAACTCGAGGGACACCAAACCTTGTGATGATGTGTTTCTAAAGAAAGTCTTATAGAACATGAAAAGTTATCTTCGAGACTGCTAGCGCTTCGACCCATTTGGAAAAGTAGTCTATGGCGAGGATGACAAATTGCCTTTGCCGAGTTGTGATCGAAAAAGGGCCTGTGATGTCAATTCCCCACTGCTCGAATGGCCATGACGATTCGATCGGGATCATCTCTGCAGGGTGCTGGTGGGTCAAGTTAGCATGCTTCTGACAATGGTTGCACCTTCTCACAAATTCAATCGCATCCTTGCGCATAGTGGGCCAGAAGAAACCCACTCGAGATGTTTTCTGAGCAAGTGATCGCCCCCCAGCGTGGTTTCCGCATGATCCTTCGTGGATTTCGGCTAGCACTTCTCGACCTTGGGATGGTCGGAGACATCGTTTAGTGGGGCCGATGAATGATCGCTTGTATAAGCGACCTTTTTGATCGAGCGAATAACTTAGGGCACGCTGCTTGAGCCTTTTTGCCTCGAGCGGATCTTCGGGTAGGGCACCGTCTCGTAGATACAAGACTATTCCATCGAGCCAACAGGGTTCGGCGGCATCGATGGAGTTGACTTCCGGGATAGGTGGGTCGATGGATCTGGCAAAGGATGACATAAACGTGATGGTTCGATCTCGTGTACCAAGCGACCCACTCGCAAACTTAGAGAGGGCATCCGCTCGAAGGTTCTCTTCTCGAGGAACCTGGGAGAGCTTGAATTTTTCGAATTCCGATATCCCCTTCTTTGCCAGGGCAAGATACTTGACCATGGACTCTTCTCGAGCCTCGTACTCACCGCCGACCTGTCCAGCGACTAGCTGAGAGTCGGTTATGATGGTGAGTCGGTTTGCAATCTTCAGCCGTGCTAAAAAGGCTTCATACTCTGCCTCGTTGTTAGTTGCAGGATATTCAAGGGCGATGGTGTATTCGATCTGTTGTCCATCCGTACTTGAGAGGGATATGCCGGCTCCCCTCCCCCCCTGAAGAGGTCGAAGAGCCATCTACTGATAGTGTCCATATGGCCTCATCGTTAGCAGGTGTTTGATGAAGGTCCTTTTCGGCCAGGAAATCGATGAGGATTTGAGCTTGATAAGCCACACGAGGCCGATAAGACACTTCAAACTGTCCAAGTTCGATCGCCCACTTAGTTAGTCTGCCTGAAACTTCTGGTTTGTCCATGACGGTCTTTAATGGTTGATCGGTTAGAACCACGATGGGATGTGCTTGAAAGTAGGGTCGGAGTTTCTGTGAGGTGTGGACCACTACAAGAGCAAATTTTTAGATCTCGAGGTAACGTACCTCAGGGCCATGAAGAATCTTGCTAACGTAGTACATAGGGAGATGTTTTTGATCTCGAATAGTGACAAGCACCGAGCTGATTGTTTCGCTCGAGATAGCCAAATATAGATATAACGTCTCTCCCTCGCAGATCCTCGAGGGCTCGGTCGCATTTCCAGTCCACTCAAAATCTTTGATGTTTCGTAAGATTTTAAAGAAGGGCAAGTTCTTCTCTGACGATCGTGATATGAATCGATTCAGTGAGATGATCCTTCCAACAAGGCGCTGGACATCGCAGATCGAGTTAAGGGTCGGAAACAGCTGAATGGCTTGTATCTTTGCGGTGTTTGCCTCGATCCCTCTTTGGCTCACCATGTACCCAAGGAACTTCCCGCCATCGACCCCGAAAGTACATTTTGCGGGGGTTGAGCTTCAAGTTGTATTTCCTGAGAAGGCTGAAGGCTTGTTTCAAATGATAGAGATGGTCGACCGCTCTCTCACTCTTGACAAGTATATCGTCTACATATACCTTAACGGTGTTGCCGATCTCGGGCTCGAACACTTTGTTCATCATTCGCTGGTATGTTGCTCCTGCGTTTTTGAGACCGAATGGCATAACCTTAAAATAATAGATGTCGTTGAAGACTATGAAGGCCGTTTTAGGTTGATCTTCGATGGCCATGAAAATCTGATAGTAACCCTGAAAAGCATCCATCATCCTTAACCGCTCGCATCCGGCCGTGGAGTCGACAAGTTGGTCGATCCTTGGTAACGGATAGGGGTCCATTGGGCATGCTTTATTCAGGTCGGTGAAATCGTTGCATATACACCACTTCCCACCTGGCTTGGGAACGAGAACGACGTTACAAAGCCATTCGACGTATTGGATCGGCATTATGTACCTAGCGTCTAGGAGTTTGTTCACCTCTATCTCGATGATGGCGTTTTGGGAATCGCTCTGAGGGCGTAGTTTTTGCTTAACTGGCTTGTAGGATGGATCGACGTTTAAGTGATGCTCAATTACTTTCCTGTTGACTCTAACAAGGTCGAAAGCACTCCAGGCGAACACGTCGAGGTTATCTCGAAGAAACTGTATGAGCATGCATTGTTCTTTACCCTTTCGACTGGCTCCTATGCGTGTGATTTTTTCAGTTTGTCCAGGGATCAACTGAATTTCTTCAAGTTCTTCTGTAGGTTCGAGCTTCTTGCCCTCTTGTTTCTTCCTTTTTGCGGCATGAGAAGAGCTCATTTTCTTGGAGTTTTTAGGGTCGACTGCGTGAGGGTCTACAAAATCATCTTCGATCATCGGGTCGTTGGTGACAATGGGGATCTGTTTCCCGGTGGGTGGTTTGGGTTTTTCCATCGAGATGGAATAACAGCTCCATGCTATCGGATCTTGCATCGCAACTCTTCGACCCCAGCCGGGGTGGGTAACTTCACCATCTGGTGGTAAGTGGAGATGGCTGCTTGGAAATCTATCAAGCCTGGTCGACCGAAAATGATGTTTTAGGCGGACGGCATCTCCACAACAAGGTACTCGACCTCGCGCGTGGCACGTCGAGGTAATGTGCCCATCGATGTGACGAGTCGGACACAACCTTTGGTGTAACCTTCCGCTCCGTCGAAACCTGTAAGAGGGGTTCGAATAGGGTCTAGGAGCAATTTATCATGTAGATTCATGCGAACAAGAGTCGAGTAAAGGATAATGTTGCTAGAACTTCCATTATCGATCAAAGTGCGTGATACAGCAAAGTTGGCGACATCGAGCGTAACGACCATAGGACAGCTAGGTGTCTCGCTCGATTGTGTCGGTACATTAGTTACATCGCTTTCGCTAAACATTACTTCTTCATTGATCCAGGAATCTTCTGGTCGAACGTGCATTACTTCTCGAGGACCATAAAAGCTTTGCATAGATGCTCGTCGAGTCTTCTTTCGAGTAGATGTCGAATCTCCCCTTGAGGGGCCCCTGGCAATCATGTCAATCCGACCGAGACATGGTCGATTATGTGGGTCATGCTCTGTCGGGGGCTTAGCTTGGTGTTGTCTTGGCGGCGACCTATCGTGGTGGTCCCGATTTCGAGCATTATCGTCCATTTTCTTTACAAACTCGAGGAGATGGCCTCCCTTGATCAGGCGCTCGATCTCGTCTCGCAGTGCATTGCACTCGGAGGTGCTATGCCCCTTCTGCTGATGGAAGTTGCAGAATTTGTTGCTTTCTTGAGTCTTGGGAGTCTCTCTCATTGGTTTGGGCTTCTGGAGGAGGGCAGGATCAATGACGTTGTAAATCTAGTCGATCGGTCGCATCAGTTACGTGAAGTGTTTCCTGGGAGTGGATCCGGTCGGTGCTTCATTCTTGGGGCGAAAATCCTGTTTGATGGAACGTGTAGCACCCCTAGCGGTGGGGCACCACACCCCACAACCATGACCCGACACGTGTACGAAATGGAAAGTCAGCACACGCACCAAGTCACAACGAACGGGTGACAAACAAAAAAAACAACCTAAGCTAGGTGGTACCTAAACCCTGTACAAGTAAAATAAGCAAAACCTAAATGCGGAGGCGATGCAAAATATGAACTATCAAAAACTTTAATCAACAAGCATAATTAAACGGGTTCAACTAATCAAGTAATCCTGTCCTAACCTGTCCCGAATAATCATACAACGAAAACGGGTTCAACTAAATCCACGAACCTGTCCTAACCTGTCCCGAATTTCAAACATACAAATCATAAGTACCAACCTGCATAATATATATCATATACATAGTCTCCTACACAAATCAAAACAAAGTACTTAACAAATCAAATAGACCAACACAGACTCGACAAACCCGACTCAAAGCCGCCTAGCTAGAACTCCAACAACCTGCACCTGCAAACTAAAAACATAGGTGGGGCGAGGATCAGTCCACTGACTGAGTAAGGGGGCTGAACTCACACACACTATACATAATAAGGAGCAGAGCACGTATCAAAAGAAAGATTATGAACCGGGAGTATGGTTTTGCATACCAAAACCATTTTCAAATCAAACGTATACTTATTCAAATCATATCAGACTGAACAAACTCGAAACATATCGAAAGAGAAAGCTCCTATCCCGTTTCATAATCAACATAACAGATCATATTCATATACCCGGCGAGTACGAGTCTCCCACCTTACTTCCATATCGTATCATACGTATCATAACAGAAAACCAACAAATATCATAAACAATCCAACCCCAACACCATGTAGTTCGGGGAGCAAACCCTCACTACTCAGACCAATACGAACACACACGGGGTAGCTAACCCACACTGTGCCTTCCCCGGTTATCCACTGAGGGCTCAAGATACTACGTCTTCCCAACCTCCATAGGTCGCACGTGAGTATCTCAAATGAGAACGTGCACAGGGGTCATAACCGGCGACCCCATGGTCGCCCCGGGTCTCCCTTACCCACGTCTCGGGGCCCAACACAACAGAACGGAGCATATCAGATCATAACTCGCTACATATCTACTTATCAAATCATAACAGACTTACGTACCTGATTAGACATACCATACCCTGCAACTTAGCATATGCTATAAACGTACCTCTCCGTGTCATCCTAATCCGGAGCTGGTATGAAGACACATGGTTTGGAGCATAGCCTCGTTGCAAAATATTTTCAAGCTTACATACGCTCGTACATATACAGTTCGAAAACCTTTAATCATATGACAAAATCATAAACGTATCATATAAACACATATCTATTATATAAATATAATAGAATAATCGCATGCAGGCTTGAAAACGAGCACAGAGGGTTGTAGGTCGCTGTAACTAAAACAAAATCGTAAAACCTCACCTGGTACCAGACAAAGCTGAAGACACAGCAAATGGTTCACCCCGGAACCTGCACGACCCACTTGTCACCACCCCGGGTGCACCTGAACCAACTGACATGCAAAACACAACACAGAACTCAGACTCGGACTCAGACAACCACACAGAGACGCACGGCAGATGCTCAAACACTCAAGAGATGCAGTCACATAAATAGAGTTCAAATTCATATTAATTACATGCAAAAGAAAACATTACATAGTTCAATCAAATCATATTAAATATTGGGACATATTCATTCATTACATAACCAAATTCATATATACGAATAAATCATTTCTTACTTCCAAGAGTTGCCAATTAAATCATACATAGCACGATAAATTATTTCTAAGTTATCAAGAATAGCTTGCTTGTAGCACCCCGCACGTGAGCCACCACATCCCCCGCACTACGGTCCAACCCGAGCAACGAAATGGAGAGTCCGCACCCGGATCAAACCGTAGCGAACGGGAGACAAACAAAACAAACACCTAAGCTAGGCGGAACGTAGACCCTGTCAAGAAAAATCAACCAACAAAGCAGAGTACAGCGAAAGACTAAAGATCAAGCACAAGCATTGGCCACAGGCCTATAGAAATTAAATACGGAAATTAAAGTGTAAAACTCAAACGTTAAAGGCATATAAATCACTTAAACAATTAAATAAACACATAAGTTAAATCAAAAGGAAATAAAACGTCGGTAAACCCTCAAGTGACGTCATACCTGGTTTGCCGAAGAAAGATACCACTTAAGATGTAGCACCCGGAACGCCGAGATGCCACACCCCCGCACCATAAGTCTAGCTCACAAATGAAATGGGTAGTCCATATATGAACCGGACTCATGGCGAACGGGTCACAGTAAAAAAAACGACACACTAGCTAGGCGGGACTAACCCTCAATTAAATACGATCATGCATAATAAATAAAACGGAAGCATAATATACATTCATGTCTTTAACATAATCCTTCCATCATTTACATAAATCCAATTCCAAAGATATCCAAATAGGTCATACTTAATACATAGGTACCAAGAGACCTAACAATACATATATGCATAAATAATGTACAATAAAGTGAGGAAGACAAGTGCTAGACCCAAAGAACAAAAGACCTGACTCGATCCCGCCTAGCATGCAACCCTTGAAAACTTGAAAAGTGTGAGGTGTCAGTCAACCAAAGACTGAGTGAGGGGTATAGATAAATATATGTGCACATACATGCAAGTTATAATCTCGGGTAATAATTTTGGTAAATAACAATACAATTTAGTAAAAGAGTTAATTGCTCCAAAAACCCTGTGTTTTGCCTAATTAGCACGCAAGACCCTGTGTTTCAATAATTAGCATGAAAAACCCTGTGAATTTGTAAAGTAGCTCACCACCCCCTTTAACCCTTAAACTGTAATAAAAGACTTAAAATATCTATTTTGCCCTTTTTGAAATTACCCAAAGGCTAAACCATCACTCACTTTCATAAAAAAAATTAAAAAATATATATAAAAAAATACTTAAATTAAAAATTTTATAATTTAAAATTTACATTCTTAAATTATATTATCATATTTATTAAAAAATTTATAAATTAATAAGTATATATAATATTATAATAAAAATTACATATATTATACACTTATTATAAATTTAATTTACATTGTATAGAAATTATTATAAACTAATGCAAACACACATACATATATATAATATATATTTCCCAACAAATATATATACATATATATACACACATAATTTACATATATACATTTCAAAGAAATTTAAAAAAACAGGAAAAAATATCATCTTCTTCTCCAGGAGATCCGAAGGTCGCCTGCACCTGTACCATAACCAAATTCATTCCGCCACCCCTCCCTTCATCTCCACCGTCGCTCAGCCCCACCCTCGCCCCCAACCTCTCACCACTTCCGCCACCACCATCACACCAGATCCGGAGCTCGCCAAATCTGGCTCCGCCACCACTATCACGCCAGATCCGGACCCCGCAAACACCACCGCCTTCTACCACCACCTCCATGTGTATGTACGTTGCGTGAGAGAGGCTGTGATGATTTATGTTCTTGTTGGAATGGGATTTCTGCAGATTTGCAGAAGGTCCGGATTGGAATTCCCCATACGGGTTGATGTAAGAGGCTATGATGATTTATTTCTTGTTTTCTGAGCTAATGGATCGGGTGTGGGGAGATCCGACTCGTATCTTGGCGGGGCGGCCGCGGCGGCGCTGTGGTTTTCGCCACCGCATGTTGTCGGCGGTTCTGCAGCCATGGCGGCATTGCTTTCTCTGTGCCTCGTTGATGTCACAGATCTGAGCCTCAAATTTTTTTCTTTGTTTTGGAAAATATAAATCAAAATCATTCTTTTAGCTTTGGGTGGAGAAAAATGAAATTCTTGTTGGGCAGTTGGAGAGGGTGGCTTCTGCCTCCGTGGTGCGCCGCTGTATCGGAGCCCCATTATTTGAAGAAAGCTTGGAGATATATAGATGTATTATATAATATATTATATATTTATATTTTTTTTTGAATGTAATGTAAATTATATATTTTTTAAAACTTTTTTTAATTCATTTTGTTTTTATTTTTTTATAATATTTGAAAGGGTGAGAGAGGGTTATAAATGTCATTTAACGGCCAATAAGTCCAAAAATTCGTAATCCCAACTGCATTTAGGGCGCGTGTGACACCAAGCGCGGATGGAGGGTTCTCAGTGATAATTAAAGTAATTCACAGGGTTTTGTACGCTAATTGTTGAAACACAGGGTTCAGAGTGCTAATAGGCATAACACAGGGGGTTTCCGTGCAATTAACTCTTTAGTAAAATAAGAGATACTATCGCCCGAGGTTACAACTAATTCAATTTATCAATTTAATCAATTCAATACAATCAATTCGTGGCCCGGCGAGTGAGGGCAAATCTCCAACCTTACTCCGGCAGTGAACATTACCAATATTTAGCTTATCAATGATTAAGTGAGCATGCAAGTTATTACAATGCACAATAAGCAATTTTCGTCCATCCTTCTTCCTCCGGTGATGGCCGGGTGATCGGCCCGAACCATCCAATCAGACGAGGGGAGCGCGAACACTCAAACCCTCAGGTTCCCATCACCCAACCAACCTCTTGGTGGGTTCCGGGTTAGTCCTATCAATCATGTGGAGAGTGAGCACAAGGTTAACCGGTGACCCCTATGGTCGTCCCGGGTCCCCCTGACCCACACCTTCTGGGCCCCATTCAACATTCATTCATTCATTCTCTCCAAAACATCAATCAATCAATCAATCAGTTCGATCTGTGAAACCAGTTGAAAATCAATAGATTTTGGAAAACTATAGATATATAGATACATTTTGGCTTAAAACGTCACATAGGGTTATATGGGTTCTATATATCTAGAAATTAAACCTCACCTGTGCCGACAATACAACAAGGATATAATTATGAAGCTTGCTCCTTGTCAACGGGAAGACAATCTGTGTAAAAAGGGACAAGTGTTTGTGAGACACGACTCTATTGAACCAATTACGACGCACGGCAAAGTCATGATCAATGGGTCATCCAATAACAATTAAGGAATGTCAAATAAAAGCATAATTATCAATAAACCAAGTATATAAGTCATATAATTCACATATGGGAGCCAAGGAAGTGAGCGGTATGCAATAAGAAGGGTTTTGATGAAGTTTGGCAAAAATCGACAATTCCCGAAAATGCACATGTTGTGGAAAAATGGGAATATCTAAAGTTCTAGAAATTAGAATTGGGTTTTGTTTGCTGGGAATGAAACTAGACAAGTAGACCTTTAAAATGGTATATGGCTCGTTTTCTAGTTCAAAGCGAGGAGAAAATGGCGTAAGCTTGAAGTTGGGTAAATGCAGTTTGTCGGTAAAGCAGCGACACCAAAAAGAATTGATAATATCTCACAAATGGGAAAATATATTGAGGTGATTCCAATTGTAAGTTGTTCTAGACTTCAATATCTTTCCAACGGTTCAAAAATCAGGTCATTTGGAGTTCGGATGAGGGAGTATCCGGCCGGGGAAAATACAAGGCAAAATCTACCCGGCCGGGGAAAAAGAATGCAGAAACCCCCCGCACAAAAGTACCCACCTAGCCTTCGACGATCACGTTCTTTCAACTTGTGCTTTGCCGATCCATATCCAAAGCATCGGCCCAATCTCTTCCAACAATTCTCGTAAGCGTGAGAATTTCTTCTACAGTGAGCACACGGTGGTTGCTTTATGTATGGAAGTTCCTTCATTTCCTTTCGGTCCCATTTGAAAATCCTCTCGGTTCATCTTTGATCCCAATCCCGAGCTATTTCCCTATTCCATTCTTCTCACTTGGCTCTTTTCTTTCAATTTCTTGGATTCAACTCGAAGAGCCTCCCAGTTACTCTTGGTCCAACATTTAGATTTGATCTCGGTTTCCATTTCTTGAAGATCTTCTCTAATTACCTCCTAGATTTGAACTAATTTCTTGGACTCCTTTAATTCCTTTCGGGTATGTTAAGGACAAGAGTCGACCTTGTGTTCGGAAGTACCGTACCAAAATAAGTTCCCAATCGCTTTCTACAAGTTTCGCAGGTGAGGTTTGGTCCTCCATAATGAGTGCCCGAGCTTTGTTCTTTGGAAAACGGCATGTTCGGTACGAACAGAAGATCCTTTATAATAACTCGAGCCATTTTGCCATTTATCTTGGTGGATTGGTTATCTCTGTAATAACATCAACGGTTATATAGAGTCTTTACCTCTACTTGATCCCATTTTTGACTCAGGGGCCATGGTAGTTGAGATGAGTGATTAACGGTTGTAGGATATTAACCTACAGTACATAAGAGAGGTGAAACTATGATGCATGTGGTTAGTAAGTGATTATGGCACGTACAAGGAACAATTAAAACATGTAAAGTATGCAACAATAGCAATTAATGAAAAGAAATAACAATTTTACAACACATAATGTAAGAAAATTCACATGTCTTGATGCAATGCACATTAGCACGTTGTTCCTACGCCGTACGACCTATACTTGACACAACACGACACTAGAACTCTGGTTTTGCAACCCAGAGCTCTGATACCACTTTAGGATACCACCCCGCATGTGAGGCACCACATCCCCCGCACTACGGTCCAACCCGAGTGACGAAATGAAGAGTCCGCACCCGGATCAAACCGTAGCGAACGGGAGACAAACAAAACAAACACCTAAGCTAGGCGGAACGTAGACCCTGTCAAGAAAAATCAACCAACAAAGCAGAGTACAGCGGAAGACTAGAGATCAAGCACAAGCATTGGCCACAGGCCTATAGTAATTAAACACACGGCCCACATGCAGACTTGGGCTCCTCAGGCCTCTTTTAAACAATTACAAAACCCATCAAGGGCAATTCAAATAACAGATGCATAAGTACACATATACAAATCTTACATATTGATCCGAATTCAAATAATACAAATGCAAATGCAGCCTAAACTAACTCAGACCGACCAACTCAAAAGACTTGACTCAACTCCGCCTAGCTCCAAACTCCAAAGCAGACCTGCACACTAAAAGATTGGGGAGGGAGAGGGTCAGTCTACAACTCGACTGAGTGAGGGGGCTAACGCACACCAACACATATATACATATAGAGCAAAGCACGTATCAAACAAAAGACTATGAACCGGGAATAGGGTTTTACATACCAAAGCCATTTTCCAAAAGTACTCATACTTATTCATATAATCGTATATTCTTAAGTTTGAAAACTCGTAAGGATACATAGATTCAAGAACGCATATGGATTCATATTAAAACTCATAAGATTCATAATTAAAACTCATAAGTATTCATATATTCAGATCGATTCATAGTTTAGCGTAGAAATCTCATATTGGAAACAACCTCTCCTATCCCGTTTCATAATCAACATAACAAAAGAATTCAAATACCCAGCGAGTACGGGTCTCCAACCTTACTCCTTAATCAAAAGATTCAAAAGATTCATAAGAAAGCATAAACTCATAAATTCATAAGATTCATAAATTCAAAGATTCATATTCCCGTATTCCAACCTTCTCCGGAAGTCTGTACGCGGGTTACGGGCCCACATCGTGCAACTCAATATACGTGGGGTCGCGAACCCACAACGTACCTTCTCCGGCCTCAACCGAAGGCTCAAAGCACCACGCCTTCTCCATCTCCCTCAGAGTCGTGCGTAGGTACTTCAAAGGAGCGTGTGCACAGGGGTGATAACTGGCGACCCCAACAGCCGCACCGGGTCTCCCTTACCCACACCTCTGGGGCCCAGGGATTCAAATAGATTCGTATGGATTCATAAGACTCATAAAGAAACATACCTAACTCGCGAACCCTAGAAACATATGATTCATACTTAAGAAACATACCTTACCGTGCAACTCGGCATATGTTATACACGTACCTCTCCGTGTCTTCCAAATTCATAAGATGCTATAGGAGACCCATAGTTCACTTGACACCACACGGTTTGGAGCATAGCCTCGTTGCAAAACCATTTTAAGCTTATATATGCCCATACGTATAATTTCAGAAGAACTCATATTAAATCGAATTAACAAGATCATAATCATATCATAAGACACATATTTAATATACATATAGTATATATTCACATGAGGGCTTGAAAACGAGCACATAGGGTCGTAGAATGCATTAACTAAAAGAGAAGATCCTAACCCTCACCTTACACCGACGCGGCCAAGAACGAGACACATGATTCCCCGTGGAATCAACTTGGATCACGAAACACCACCCCGGGTGCATCTGGGCAACTGAAGACAAGATGGAAGACTTAGACTCGAGGATGAACCATATAGACGCACGGCGATGCACAAGAATGCAAATGGATGCAATACACGTTCTATTCATTTATACTTAGGCATATTGGGCAAATGATGAAATATCACATAAGGAATTCAAGAATTAAACTCATATCATATTAAATAAGCCCATAATGTATCATATATTAACATATCATATGCATTCATAAGCTTGAAGTTCAAAGAAATAACAAGAGATACAAGAAGGCGTTAAACATTTCATATATCGATAAAAGAATTCACGTAAAATTACACTTAGCAAACAAGGTCATAAACTTAAAATAATTAATGAAACATAACATATAACAACATATTAACATATTAGGATCACAATCGGGGTGGGAATTAATGATAAAAATGAAATAAAAGCACAAAATAGGGTTTCAAGTGAAAAGGGGCCAAAGCTGACAGATTTCCGAAACGGACAAGCTGTACGAAAACAGGAATATCTTGAGGTTCAGGAAAGGGAATTGAGTTTTGTTTCTTGGAAATGAAACTAGACACATAGATCTTTAAAATGGTAGGTGTGTCGAATCATGGTTAAAAGCGAGGCGAAAATGGCGTAGGTTTGAAGTTGAACGAGTGCAGACTCTCGGCGAAGTGGCGACACCAAATTAAAATGATTATATCTCACAATCTAGAATGGATTTTGGGGTGATTCCAATTGGAGATTGTTCTAGACTCAATAAGGTTAGACATATCCAAAAATCAGCTCAAACGGAGTTCGTATGAAGGGCTAACCGACCGGGTAAATCACAAGACAAAAGTTACCCGCCCGGGTAAAACAGTCCAGAAAGTTTCTGCATAAAGGGGTACCCGCCCGGGGAGTTTTCTTCAGCAAATCTACCCGCCCGGGTAGAGGCTTACAGCGGGAAAAAGGGCAAGAACAGGGCTGTTACGAGATGGAGGAAGAAGGGAAACCAAAGCAGCACATATAGGCATGAAATGGAGCATAAAACATGAGCAAATTCTTCACACAAAAGCACACAACAACCGGCAATGAAAGGGGATGAAAAGGATCAACATGTATGCATCTTAAACTTCAAGAAATGTAAGGTTAAATCATGGAAACTCATATAATACTCGTCTACAATGAAATTTAAGCTCATATACCTAATAATGAAGTTCAAGTGATCAAAAATCATACATCAACTCAAGCTATAACCCAAAGATGGCAAGAGATCTCATATATATACACAAACCTTATACTATTCACTCCATAAATCATATCTCAATCAATAATGGTTCATATTCAGAAATTCTTGAAGCAAAATGACCACAAAAGGATATAGATATCAAACATACACTTACCCCTTGAATTTGGTTGAGTTTGATGGAGATTTGAGCTCTAAACTCTTCCTTGGTGAATAGTGACGGGAAAAGGAAATGAGGGCTCAAGTTGGCTGAAAATTCTCTTCCTTATCTTGCTTTGATCGAAATGGGAGAGAAAGGGGTGATTTTAGGCTGAGTTGGGGTCATGTGTGTAACGCCCCGTTTTTCAGCAAGTCAGGTACGACGTCACGTGAGGGTTAATTCTGTAATTATGTGATTTATATATGACGTCGTATGTTAAGCGTGTCAACGTGTAATTTATTTAATTATGTGCGCTTTAGAATTTTATTTAATTGTTCTTGGACTCAATTGTCCAATAATTGCAAGTTAGGAACCTAATTTTAATTAGGGTGTTTTGAGGCCTTTGCGGCTACTTTGAGCCCTGGAATTCGGATTCGAATTCTAACCTTATTATTGAGTTCGTTTCGGTAATTCGAATTCAATTACTTAACCTTTTATTTTTCTAAAGCTATTTGATTGCCCAACCGTTTAAAACCCAATCCAGTTAGACGTGTAACGCCCGGACGAGGGCATCCACGCCTATCCCGCGCCACGTACCTAGCTTGTATACAGAATGACTATCCATATACCCGCCAAGCGCAAAGCAAGCGGTGACAAACGGACATCCTAGCTAGGCGGTGCTAGACTCACAAAGCGAGTAACAAACACAAGTAATGCGGAAGCTTAAATCAAATTGCGTTCATAATCATAAAAGTAATATCCAACAAGTATTGACCATCACGGTCCAGCAAGAAATGCTCAAAATGCGGAAATGTAAATACCTCCTAATGATCATCACGGCCCAAACTAACATAAAATCATCATACGGAATAAAACCATAAATCTCAGAACATAACATAAGTCATAAAGTAAAGTACGCTACAAGCGTAAACAAGTACAAGCTAGACTCAAGACAAGACTCTCAAAAGACCCCGCCTAGCTCGACTCCAAAACGCGACCTGCGGACACGAAAGGTAAAGGAGATCAGTTCAAAGGGAACCGGTGAGGAGAAGTTTACATAATACATTAAAAGGGTTCAATGCATGCTAAACCAAGGATTGTTCATGATCCGAATGAGTTTTCCAAAACAATGCAAGTTTTCAAAATATACGGATCATAAACTACAAAACACCCGGCTCGGCGAGAACGAGCACAACAACCAAACTTCTGAATCCAAACCAAAACAAACCAATCCATCCTCAATGTCGTGATGTCGAGGGATGCAGCCCCCGAACATCGGTCCAAAACATTGGGAAGTGAGTCCATGAAACTCCACATTCCACCCTCGAGTATACCTCAGCCCCAACACTCCGTTGGAACCAAAAATATCTCTTCCAAGTGGGAACTTCGTAAGAGGTAACCGTCGGCCCTTGTCTTCCCGGTATTCCTACTTACTCCATCCCCGAGCTCTCAAATCCAAATCCAACCATGCAAGCGTCCCTGCAAGGTACCAAATCTCCATGCCACTTTCATAGCATGAGCCAAAACATCTCGCTACACACGCGTATACATAATATCCAATAAAGTTCCAAATGCATTTTGGGTATCTATCCCATATACCAAAACTCATACTTTACTTGTAAACCGCTGATCTTAAGCAAATATCAATACTACGAGCAAAGCTCACAAACTTGGCTTATAGAGCCTATATATACATTTTGAAAACAGAGATTAAAACCATCAAACATGAAAGGCTTTAGGTGTCCACAGTTTTGGAAACATTTTCACATAATAGCTCCTCACCTTCACCAAGAACTTCGAAGGCCAACCACGAGCAACAAGCTACTCGACCGGAGACTCACCACCTAACAAGACAACATACTAACAAAGGTAAGACACGACTCAAAACCAATTAAGACGACGCACGGCTTCAAGAAAGAGTAAACATATGCTCATGGTATGCAACTGAATGCCCCAGTATATCGTAAGTTCAATAATGATGATCAACAACATCATATAAGTCATATAATAAGCGTTCAAGTCATAAGGTAAGCAAATAACAACATGTGAACCATACTTAGCACAATTTCACGCGTAATCGAGGCATGTAAGACATTACAATGCATGAAAACATGATTCCAAGTCATATATATCATATTAGGGGTGTAAGAAGTGCAAAGGAGGTGAAAACGAAGCAAAACGAACAAGATCACAAAAATCCAATTTTTTGACCCGAGGGCCTTGACGCGGGAATGTCACCTCCAAGAACAAAAGTAACACGGGGGTATCACAAGATACTGTAGCAAAACGAAATTATTAACACCAAATAATATGCCCAGAACATTTAGGCAAGGATATGCATCAAGAATTCCAACAATTTGCACATATGAACTTCATCTTCTTCATGTATTCAAAGCTCAAACTCAGCAATGGTGAAATCTTCAATCATGCAAGAAACTTAAGGAAATTAATCACATTCTTCATAAAAACACATAAGGAACAAGAATCCATCAACAAATCAACCTAAAACAAGCTGGAACAAGAACATGCAAAAATCTGCATAAAAGCTTCAAAGATCAACAATGGTGGTTTCTTCAAAAAAGCATGAAAATGAGAAATTCTTACACCAAATCACTCCTAGTAACATAAGAAACACATTTCCATCAGTAAATTCAGATTTAATTTATCTAACATGAACCCTAGATTTCAGATTCAAGCTTCAAGTTCAAAGGAGAAGACCCATATAAGCATTCAAGCATTTCTACCTTAAGAGCTGAAAATCGAAGAGGGAATCTTGTTCTTTAGTCTTGAATCTCCAGGTTTAGTATTCACTCTTGTCTCTTGAAGATGGCTGGAAGGTTCTTGGTGTTCTTGAGAGAATATGAATAGGTTTGAGAGTGTTTGTGTTTGATTATTGTGAAATAACGTAAAATGAGGCTTAGGATGTTAAAATCTGAATTGGCCAATTGGGTCAGCCATATGGGTCACGAACAGGGTCAATTGGAGTGGGTTAGGAGTGAAATTGGGTCTCAAATTGGGTTGATTTCGAAATTGGGTCGCAGGTCAACAATTAAAGGCTTAAAAGGTTGACTTTCGTAAAATGGCCATAACTTCTTCGTCCGAACTCCAAATCGAGCGATTCAAAAACCCATGAACTCATAATCGAATTATCTACTCAATTTCATTAAGTTCTATCTAGTTCCAGGCTTGGAAAATAAATTTACCATTCAGTCCCTAACTTATGCTTTAATGTCCATATAAGCACATTGTTTCTTTTAATCACGAAGCATGCTTTCAAAACCCAGTAAACACAATACGAGCATATAATTATCAGGTCAAATAGCCACATATAGCATGCAAATCATATATTTCACAAAAGCACGAACATGATAAATGAATTAAGGCATAAATTCACATAACTCAAGCTTGAAGGATAAATCGTTCACTCTCTTAACCAAAACTTACCTTATTCGAGAAACGGGGTGTCACAGACCGGTTACCGCTTGACCCTACCCGTTTCTACCGACCCGTTTGACCAGCCCTATAAGGGCCAGCCTTATTCTTTTTCCCCATTTTGATCGATCAGCAACAACACAACAAGGAAGAAAGGAGAAATTCCCATTTTGGCACCAAGCTCTCAAAGCTCGGGTTTTGGAGATCTAACCGTCCGATCAACATCCTAAGGTAAGATTCGTGCTCTATTCGTTACGTGCTTTAATTTGTTATAGCTTTCGTGCCCCGGATTTATGCCTATGTGATGATTTGGGAAGATGATAAATAGTAACCGGGTTGGGAGTTTTGTGTGATCAAGGCCGTTTTACGAGTTCTAATGTCCATATATGTGATCTACATATTTTACTTGGTTCGTGGTATTAATTTCGTGTGTTTTGGAGTGGTTTGGGGCTGTGATTGTGTGTGAAGTGTGCCTTTTCCGTCATTGTTGCTGTTTCTGCTTTGTACCAGGTGTTCCAGGTGGGAACGGCCGTTCCCGTGTTGTACTGGAGTTGGGAACGGCCATTCCCAGGGGTCATACCAGCCTATCCTTTACAGAGCCGCGGGGAGGAGTTCGGGGTGGAATCGGAACCGCCGTTCCCATGGGCGGGACCGCTGAGCACGGCCGTTCCCAGAGCTAGTGAGGCCGTTCCCGACACTGTTCCAGTGCTTTTTTGTGCTTTGTTCGTGTATTGTTATTTCGTGATTTCCTTTGCATGTCTAAGTATTATTTCATCGTTTTACTTGCACAATTTCATGTAATTGAATTCGTTTATTGAATGTAAGTGCTAATTGATTTAATTTTCCTTAATTGCATATATGAGCATGATCATGACTTAGCTTATTATCTTATGTTTCGTTCCATGACTTTCATGCCATTTCATATTAATGTCGTGCGTCGTAATTGGTATCATTATTGAGTCTCCTCTCACGAGTACACATTGTTTCCTTTCTTGTCCAGTTCTTCTCCAGGGTGGAGACTTCGGGATTGAATAGGCAACCGTAGTGTTCGTGTTCTTGTTCTTGTCTCTTGGTATTCCAGGTGAGGTTTAATTTCTAGATATATAGAACCATTACCACCCTATGTGATGTTTTAAGCCAAAAGGTATCTATATATCTATAGTTTTCTAAACTCTATTGATTTTCAACTGATCTACTGAATTGTATTGTATTGATTGATCGTGTTTTGGGTGAGTATATTGTATCGTGCACTGTGGGCCCGAGAGTTAGTGTTTGAGCCAACCGGGAAAGCATGGGCTGACGGGTAACTCTTACACTCCTCTCAACCGTGGGGATGAACCCTGAATCCACCAGGAGGTTTGGTGGAGGAAGGAGTCCTTTGCGTGGGAGTCATATTCCCGACGTACACCGTGTTTACCGTGGATGGATCGGGCCTTGCAAACCCACCATCATTGGAGGAAGAAGGAGTCATTGAAACTGCTACATGTGCACTGTAATTGATTGCATGATCACTTAATGAATTAATTAAAAGTATCGTGATTGTACACTGTCGGAGTAAGGTTGGAGATTTGCCCTCACTCGCCGGGCCACTGATTGATTGATTGAAATCGATTGAAGTGTCTAATCTGATAGTTGTAATCTCGGCCGAGTTCTAAGTATTCTTGAACCTATTATATTTCTGTTATAAAACCTTACCCGAGGTTATGACTTGCATGTTATCTGCGCTTATATATTATTATGCCCCTCGCTCAGTCTTGTGGAGACTGACACCTCACTTTTCAGTTTTGCAGGTGGTGTGCTAGGCGGGAGTCAGAGTTGTGTCTTGTCTTTCCTTTCGAGTCTTGTTCCAGTCTCATCACTTACACTCACTGCATATTGTATTTTAATTACTGTATTGAATTTATTATTGGATTAGTATGCTATTTACTGAATTACATTGAACTTGGGACAGGTTTCTAGGGCTTTAGTTGAACCCGTTTTATGTTATTGTATTGAATTGATCCGGGACAGGTTAGGACAGGTGTATTATCTTAGTGGAACCCGTATTTACTTTTCTATGGTTTGCATTTACTTCTCATGGTTTTTGGGAATATCATTGTTTTGCTTCCGCATTATCGTTAATTGAGTTGTTCAGGGTTGATTCCGCCTAGCTAGGACTGTCTTTTTCATTGTCTTCCGTTCGCTGTGAGTTTAGTTCATGTATGGATCATTCAATTTCATATGTGGACCGAACTCATAGTTCGGGGGATGTGGTGCTCTCATCGCGGGTGCTACAATGTGAGTCCAAGTTTCACTCAAAAAGGTTAAAAGATGAGGGACTTATGTGCAATTTAGTGAAAGGTGGTCATTTAGGCACTCGTAGCTTGTTTCGGTCAAATTTAGGAGTATCAATTGGGCTTAGAAAAATATAAGGCTAGGTTCTTTAGCTTTCAAATCTCGTTACGAGTTCGGCACCACTTCCAGAATTCGAATCCGAATTCCCAAGCTCAAGATATGGCCTCCAGAATCCGAGGCGCGCTAAAACTCGTTAGGCCCTCGAATCCCCAAAGATAAAGAATGGTCTCCGACCAATTCAAACAAGTATAAACGAATAATATAAACACGTTAACGAGTTTATAAATCACATAATTCAAGTATATCACATATTCACGAAGTTCGGGAATTAAAAATCAAGTAGTATTGTAGCACCCCACCACGTAAGGATGCCACACCCCCGCACCATAGGCCGATCCACATACGAAATGAAATGTCCGTACATGAACCAACCTATAGCGAACGGGTGACAATAAGATAACACGAGAAGCAAGTTGGGACTAATTTTTAATCAATAATCATAACGCACAATAAACAAATTATAACATGCGATATTATCTATCATTTATCAAGTAATTCATACTCGGAGTTTACATATCAATACATTATCATCTCCTAAAATACATAACATGTAATCTTGACCATAATTCCTTGAAAATGATAAAGAAATAAGTAAATACACCTCGCGGGGCTCGAATGCAAGGACTCGACTCAGCTTGGTTCCCGTCTAGGGTTGTACCTGCAAGAATACCGCATGTATATTGATTTCACGAATAACCACGTCACTCCATTAAACACCATCACTCCAATCACACCAATCTCCAATCACTCCATCACTCCAATTCTCATTCCATCCATCACTCCAAGAACCTCCATCACTCCAATCACGATAACACGATAATGGGAAGGTAGCGAGCCTTCACCATTCACGATAACACGATAAGACTTTGTTCTTCCTGTGGTTAGACGGACAACCACCAGCCCGAAGACCAGCCCAGCGCCCTCACTAAGGGGGACCTGGCCAGGAGAATGTGTTATTCCTGTGGTTGGACGGACAACCGCCAGCCCGAAGACCAGCCCAGCGCCCTCACTAAGGAGGACCTGGCCAGGAGAACACATGTACACGATACCCGAATTGCTTTGCATGATCCTGACAATAACACGATAATCACGGTACGTGCATGGCTTGGCATGACCTGACTTGCTTGCTAGCGAGTGACACGACGATTCAATAATGTATGAACACGCTTAATGATCACGATCTCCGTTCTGGAATACCTTCGGCGAGGAATAGAACAATTGTACCCTCATTAGCCCATAACTTGATAACACTATCAGATAAAACACACGGTATGATCAAGTGACGAGGTGGCTTGCAATGAACAATGTAGCTTGATATAATCATATTATTGCATGATATTGATCATATAACATCATATTTGGGTCATTTAAATAATTAGAGAAGGAATTGGATTTGTTACATTCATGCAGAATGTTTCTGTACTTCCAGGGGTATGGGAACGGTCGTTCCAGGTTTCAATAGAAAATGGGAAGGGTCGTTCCCCCACTTCCGAAACTGCTCCCGAAGGTGGGAACGACCGTTCCCGTCTGTGAGACAAAGTGGGAACGGTCGTTCCCCTCCTCGCCGCCTGCACAATATTCAAATTAATGGGAACGGCCGTTCCCCGGTTACAAAGGGAACGGGAAGGGCCGTTCCCGTTTTACAGAAGATGCAGAAGAACAGGGGACGAAGCAGGGGATGCACGAACACACCCCAAATCTCCTTGAAACTCATATAATTCAATTCTATAAGCTATAACTCATGCAAGGGAATATATATACATGCTTATAGTATGCTAAGACCCAATATAAACACACAAATCATGCTTGATCATCAAGAATTCAAGGTTAGACCTCATGAACATATATATCATCAAACTCCATAATTCTCAAGATTTAGGCATGGAATTCAAGTCTAAAGCTTATAGTCGCTGCTTCTAACGAATAAAACACAAGCTATTTCATACAAATCCTAACCCTAGCTTCATATATAAATTCCAAGAAAACATGTATGCTTCACTCTCTTTCCTTGAAGAACTTAGAAGATGAAGATGAGGTTGAGATGATGAAGAAGCTTCAAGCTTGCAAGTAATCAATGGAATGGAAGATAGCTTGATGATGATGAAATTCCACTTCCCCTTCTTCTTTCATGGATGAACCGAGAGAGAGATATGGGATGAATATGCTTCTATGTTATGGAATGAAATGTTAAAGATGAAAGAAGAATGGAGAAGCAATATAACGTGATTCATCCCTTGGAATTGATGAATTGGCACAAATTGCAATTAATTAATCAAGTTATGCAATTAGGGATATGAGGTTTGGAAAATGATCAATTAAGTCCAAGAATATGTGTGCAATTTAGTCCACTAATTTAAAATAATGATCAATTAAGGCATATTTGGAAATTAATTCGCGTACCTGGAAAGCCGGAAATTGGGGCGTTACAAGTATAAATTAAATACGGAAATTAAAGTGTAAAACTCAAACGTTAAAGGCATATAAATCACTTAAACAATTAAATAAACACATAAGTTAAATCAAAAGGAAATAAAACGTCGGTAAACCCTCAAGTGACGTCATACCTGGTTTGCCGAAGAAACTGGGGTGTCACATTGCTCGTATTCAAAGGACAAGGATCAGGTAATTCAAAGCAAATAATTAATTCAGACAAACAAAATCGAAAGACAATGCATGTTACATTATTTCATATAAATTCATATATCAAATAACCAATTCATATTCATACGAATAACGTATTTCTTACATGCAAAAGTTTCTAATTTAATCGTATAAGTTCCATACAATTCATATATCACATAATAGGTTCATATTAAATTAAGTAATTAAACCTAAATTATAAAGTTTCAAATTAAATCATCCAAGACATACTAATTCAATTCTTGTTAAATCATAAATTGCATAACAAATTCTTATACCATACAATAAATTCCAATTCAATTTAGGTGATTAGATTAATCAGAAAGCTTCAAGCTTAGGCATAATAACTTCTCTTAATCGAAATCATAATTAGCATATTTTTTTATCAATCGACAAGGATAAGTCATACAATTTATATGTTTAGGGAAATTACACATACACCCCCTTCAAGTTAGACAAATAGCTTAAATTCAACATATCGAATTCAAATTGCAAATCAAAGCATCAATACATCTCATAATTCATTTAATACATGATTTCGTACACATTGGAATACAATTCGATCGACAAATCAAGCAATTAGCAATTAAAACAATTAATTTCAAATATTCAAATTACACAAAATAAATCACAACAAATCAACCGGGCATCCGATTGACGAACGGAAAGTGGCATTGGACTCACCACAACGAGGGGGATAAACTGTCCGAAGACCGCCGGAACGCCGCCACCGGAGTCGTCGGAACAGTGGCCGG
This sequence comes from Lantana camara, assembly GCA_037501455.1. Lineage (NCBI taxonomy): Eukaryota > Viridiplantae > Streptophyta > Magnoliopsida > Lamiales > Verbenaceae > Lantana > Lantana camara. The sequence continues at coordinate 60,949,496 of CM074858.1, forward strand.
CCGCCGCTCGGCCGCCACCGGAACGTGCCGGAAAAATTCCCAAAATTCACTCATGCAAGTATTCCTCGTGCTCGTTCCAATTCCTCAACCAATTTCTGCAAAGTCCAAGCCAATCGTCTCCAATTTTAAAACAAGCTATGGCATGAACATACATAAGTTCTTATGAAAGCTTCAAAGTGCTTTAATGGTGAAATCTTCAAATGAACATGAAAACAAGAAATTCTTATATCAAATCATTCCTAGCATCAAGATAAACATATTTCCATCATAAAATTCAGATTTAATCCATCTAACATGAACCCTAGATTCACATTCAAGTTTAAAGCTCCAAGGACACAAACCCATGAAAAGAGCACACAAATCTTACCTTGGGAGCTGGAAATCGAAGAGGGAATCTTGTTCTCTAGTCTTTGAATCTCCAGCTTTAGTCTCCACTCTTGGCTCTTGAAGATGGTTTGAAGGTGGCTTGAAGTTCTTGAGAGAATATGAATAGACTTTGAAAGAGTGTTGGGAGAGAATGAATATGATTCTTGGAAAATAACGTAACTTATGTTTGGTGTTTAGGATCTGATTTGGGTCAGCTGGATAGGATCATGGAGCGAGTCATACGGGTCGGATTTAAGTGAAATTGGATCTCAAATTGGGTCAGAATTGAAATTGGGCCGCAGGTCAACATTTAGGCTTAAAAGGGTTGACTTTTCGTAAAATGGCCATAACTTCTTCGTCCGAACTCCGAATTGAGCGACTCAAAAACCCACGAACTCGTAATCGAATTATGTACTCAAATTCATTAAGTTCTAACCAGTTCCAGGCTGCGAAAATAAATTTACCATTCAGTCCCTAAATTATCCTTTAATGTCCAAACAAGCACATTGTTTCGTTTAATCATAAAACATGTTATCAAAGCTTAAAGGTAACAATACGAGCACATAATTATCAAGTCATGAAGCCACGTATCTCAGGCCACTCACGTATTTCACATAAACGCCTAATGGTTATCAAATTAAAGCGTACATCCACATAAATCGTGCATAGAAAGGTAAATCGTACACTCTCGTGCCAGACCCTACCTTGATCGAGAAGCGGGGTGTCACAAGAAAATAGCTATGGATCTGATTTCGAGAAGGGTGATTTAATAGTATACGGGGGATCAAAGCTCGGTTGTTAAAGAGTGGGTCTGACTGAAGGAAACTTATAGGGATTGAGGAAGGACGGAAGCAGAAAATTAAAAACAGTACAAGTCAGAAGGGAATAAAGAATAAAATCCTTAGAGGATCTATTAATGCTTCACCGGGGTACACTGAAGAGTTTAAAGACAAGTCAAGCACTGAATTCATTTTCGGGGCAGATCATGCATTGGACAACGAAACTTACAATTCTAAATTTCTCAACTACGGTGAACGGTACTTGTAGCATGTGACACATGCATTCATGTAAATTTAATTCAAATAATTTCTATGTTATATGCTTTGATTTCTTATCATGTTGATTATATTTGGTAGTCAACGTGGATGATGTTTATTACCTGCTTCGAGTGCCCTACGTGACTTTAATTATGATCTTGCATTGTGTTGCTCAGGAGTATTGGAAACTTCCTTGCTTTATTTTTGCTTGAGAGGGGTGCTCTCGTTGTGTGTAAGAGACGAGGATTCTCTTATTTTTATTTGAGAGACGGGGTGCTCTCTTTGCTTGCGAGAGATGGGGTTCTCTCATTGCTGCTCGAGAGATGGGGCTCTCTCCTTGTTGTTTGTGAGAGACGGGGAATCTCTCATTGCTTGTTTGGTTGAGTATTGAATCCGAGTACGGATTCCTTTAAGGGGGAGAGATTGTAACTCCCCAACTTTTTCATATTCTTGTATGACGTATGTGTTTACCAAATTGCATGAATTAAGTGTTCATAAGTGTTTGTATATTTAATTTTATATTAAATATTAAAATGTTAATTGTTTATATTTTAAGTTTATTAATATTAGAATTAAATTAATTCGTACCACTTCGATTTTTAAAGTATAATTAATTAGTACTCTTTAATTATAATTTAAATATGAGTTTAAATTTTGTATTTATTTCGGAAATGTATGGATTTTTTGCCTTGCTTATGAGTGTTATAAACGTGCTTCGTTCTAATATGGTTTGATATCGAAATTTCGTGAAAATTTAATATATCGAAGATGTATGTGTCATGAATATGAATATATGTTCATTTCATGTTTTCGGGTTCATTTGCATGAGTTTCAAATTTATTTTGATTTTGAAATCCAAATCGGAGGCTAACGAGCAATCAGTGCACTCTTGGTTCCGTATCTGATATCTTGATCTAGGAGACTCGGATTAGAGTTTCGTCAACTTCGCTGAACTCGCAATGAAAATTCAAGTTTAATGATCTTAGCCTTATATTTTTCCAAAGTTATTTGAACCACTGAAATTCAACCGAAACGTGTTACGTTCTCCAAAACTGCCACCTTTTACTAACAGAGTCATAACTTCCACAAACCTTGACCAAATTAACCATGGTTTGATTCCTTGGAACCCTAATTCAACCCTCTAACTAGCCTTAATCACCCCAAACCGAGATAACCCTCTTCAATTGGAGAAATTCAGCCAAACATCCATAATTCAACACATTATTGAGTTTGCGAGTTGAGTCTTTTGAGGGTTTTCTTCAAGCTCAAAGAGTAGAGTGAAAAGAGGCGTAAGTGGTGAGTTTAAAAGAGGGTAAAAGCCATATTTTGTGTGATACACGAGAGGAGAGTCATCTTCTTGAGGGTATACACGTGAGGGAGAGATTGTGAGGAAAATTTTCTTTGCTAAGGCATTCTTGCAGCCAAGATGTCCGAACAGCATGTGTGGCTCATATTTCCTTCATTTCTTGCATGAAACATGAAGTTATGTGAAAGTTGGAGTATATGAATAATTATGGGGTTTTGGGGCTTAATTCTTGGTGATTTGATGCATATTTATTGGTTTGATTGTTGTATAGTTGAAGTATATTATGTATATGTTGTGTTTGAGCATTTTTATTGGATTGAATTTGGTGTTTGGGTTGGTTTTGCATGGAAACCCCTGTTTTCTCCCCTGTTTTTCTGTCACGCACAGGTGACACGGGCGTGTCACCTTTGCTTTGTTTTGGGTGACACGGGGGTGCATGTTGGCTGGCTTGGTTTTTCTGTACCGTGACACGGGGGTGTCACGGCTTGCCTTGTTGTGGTGACACGGGCGTGTCACCTTCCTTTCCCACTTTTGGTTCGCTGTACCGTGACACGGGGGTGTCACGGCTTAGTGTGTTTTGGTGGCACGGGCGTGTCACCCCTTGTTTTCATGCATATTGCTTTGCATGCATGGATGTACGTGTATGTGTTATATACTTGGTTTATTGACAATCATGCTCGTATTTGACATTCAATAAATCGTTATTGCATAACATTTTGGTGCATGACTTTGCCGTTCGTCATAATTGGTTCATTCGAGTCGAGTCTTACTTCACACTTGTCCTTGTTGCACAGATCATGGTCCCGGTTTCGAGGAGCCCGCTCAGTAGGGTGCTCTCTTGCTTCTTTTTGGTTGGCTGTCAAGGTGAGGTTTAAATTCTAGATAAATAGAACCCTTACAACCCCTATGTGACTATTTTGGCCAAAATGTATATATATATCTATAGTTTGCGAACTTTATGACTTTCAAATGATTTAGCAACACCGATTGATTGATTGACTGATTGACGGATTGATTATTTTGGCGAGACATTGAATTGCACTGTGGGCCCGAGGATAGTGGCTCGAGCCAACCGGGAAAGCATGGGCTGACGGGTAACTCGAGTGTTATCCTCACCATTTGGGATGACCCCTGAACCCCCTAGGAGATTAGGGGAGGAAGGAGTTCCGGGCTTAGGGATTCATGTACCCTCTGCCCAGACTGATTAGATGGTGGGGCCTTGCAATCCCACCATCACCCGGAGGAAGAAGGATGGACTGAAACTGCTAATTGTGCACAGTAAATAATTGCTTGATCACCTAATCACCTAACAAATTGATTGATTGTACACGGTCGGAGCAAGGTTGGAGAATTGCCCTCACTCGCCGGGCCACCTATTGATTGTATTGAACTGAATTAATTGGTAAATGGAATTAGTTGTAACCTCGGGCCATAGTACCTTCTACTCTAATAATTGTGTTTGATTTCCAAAAATTATTACCAGAGATTATAACTTGCATGTATGTGCGCATATATTTATTTATACCCCTCGCTCAGTCCGTTTGGACTGACACCTCAACTTTTCAATTTTGCAGGTTCGAGCTAGGCGGGAATTAGGGTTTCGTGTCTTTTATTCGGGTCTAGCACTGCACCTTCATACATTGTACTTGTGTTGATACTTGTTATTTTGTAGTAAATCTTGAATTATAATTGGATGGATATTGTAATGGTATGATTTGTCGGTACCTATAAGTAAATATGTAAATATGGTATCTATATGTATTGAATGCTTTTGCTTCCGCTATTTTTTTTTTTGCTCTGAGTTGTTTTGGTTTTATTTGAGGGTACCCGCCTAGCCTTGTGTTTTTTTTTATTGTCTCCCGTTCGCTATAGTTTCGGTTCATGTATGAATTGCCCGTTTCATATGTGGATTGAGCCTATAGTGCGGGGGATGTGGCGCCTAGCGTTCCGGGTGCTACAAAGGGGGACCTGGGACGACCATGGGGTCGCCGGTTATGACCTCTGTGCACGTTCTCCATCCAAGGTACTACGTACGACCCTAGGGAGGTTGGGGAAGTCGCGGTGCTCTTGATGCCTTCGGAATGAACCGGGGAGGACTCATGTGGGCTAGCTACCCCTCGAGGAATGTATAATGTAATGGCACTCGTGTGGGTTAATCACCCCTCGAGGAATGTATAATGTAATGGATGGCTAGGGTCGACGGACTCTTCCATCACCGGAGAAGGGGATTGAATGTGATTTATGTTTTATGTAATGTAATGTAATGAGGAGCCCAGGATGGGATTTCTGCTCGTACTCGCCGAGCTTAATGAATTGGTTGGATTATGAAACGGGAATAGAGACTTTATGTTAATGTATTTGTTAAGGAATATGTAATGTATACGTATATGATATGCAATGTCCTTTGAAATGTTTTGGTGTGCAAAACCTATTCCCGGTTCATAACCTTTATCTTTTATGTGCTTTGCTATCTATAAGTATAGTGTGTGGGTGTGCGTTAGCCCCCCTCACTCAGTCGAGATATGACTGACACCTCTCCTTTTCCCACTTTTAGTTTGCAGGTCTTTTGAGCACGAGCTAGGCGGAGAAGTGGGTCGTTCGAGTCTCACTTTTGGGTTTAGGTCGTGCTAGGTGCATTACATTCATTTTGTCTTGTATTTAATGAATTAATCATGTTATGAATTTTTGTTTTTGAGATATGATTGTTATGGTTACGTACATTCGATCTTTTGATGTATATGTAATTTTGGAATTTTTATATTCCTAGAACTCCTTGTTTCCGCTATTTGTTTTATTTATCGCGCGCTCTGAGTTTGTTTTAGCTCCGTCTAGCCTAGTGAGTGTGTGGTCTCCCGTTCGCTTAGACTTGGGCTCGGTATGGACTTCCCATTTCATATACGGGTTCGGGTTTAGGTGCGGGGGATGTGGTGGCCCGCGCTCCGGGTGCTACATCCTAAAGTGGTATCAGAGCTCCGAGTTGCAAAACCGGAGTTCTAGTGTCGTGTTGAGTCTGTCTAGGTCGTATGGCGTAGGACAACGTGGTTATGTGACTTCATGCGCTTATTTGTTTATTTCTTTGTTAATAGTGCACATGAACATGTATTGACCCGCATGCATATGTATTGGAATTTCTTGAATTTTTGTAGAAATATGCCTCCAAGAAGATATCATCGTCGAGATAGATCTCCCGAGCATCGTCATCATCGGGATCGCTCTCCTCAACAAGGGAATAACAATCCACCACCACCACAAATGGATCCGGGAAACTTTATGGAAAGGCTTGCGGTATTTTTGGAGCAACGGAATCAAGAAAGGAATAATGCCCCGCCGGTCGGTAATCATGGAGGAGGTCTTATTACAACCACCCTTAGGGAATTCAAGAATCAAAACCCACCGGTTTTCATTGGTGGGAATGATATTCAAGCCGAAGAATGGTTGGTCCAAACAAACCGGATATGGAATCTTATACCTTGTGGACCGTAAGATCTTTCTGACCTCCGTAAACTAAGAATAAATCTTTCTGACCTTCGTAAACTAAGAATAAATCTTTAGTACTTTTCAAGTACTTAAGAATATTCTTCACGGCAGCCCAGTGACCATCTCCAGGGTCAGATTGGAAACGACTTGTCACACTAAGTGCATAAGCCACATCCGGTCGAGTACATAACATTGCATACATTATGCTACCTATTGCTGACGCATAAGGTGTATGAGTCATTCTCTCCTTCTCAAGGTTAGTCTTAGGACACATCTTCTTTGAAAGACATGTTCCTACACTCACAGGAAGGTTCTTAACCTTTGCCGACTCCATATTGAATCTCTTCAATACTTTGTCAATGTACATCGACTGTGACAGTCCTATTAACCTTCTAGATCTATCTCTATAGATTTTAATTCCAAGGATATAGGACGCATCACCAAGATCTTTCATCTCGAATTGGTTCGATAACCATAACTTAGTCACTTTCATGTCATCCTTCGAATTCCCAATGAGAAGGATGTCATCAACATAAAGTACTAAGAATTGCACTGAGGTCTCCAATTCCTTTCTATACACACATGATTCATTCGAAATTTGGATGAAGCCAAACGCTTTGACCGATTCATCAAATCGAATGTTCCAATTCCTAGAAGCCTGTTTCAATCCATAGATTGATCTTTGGAGTTTGCAAACCTTTTGCTCACTCCCACTGAATGTGAAACCTATGGGTTGCTCCATATAAATGTCTTTGTCAATGTCACCATTGAGAAAGGCAGTTTTCACATCCATTTGCCATATCTCATAGTCATAATATGCAGCAATGGCAAGCATGATTCGAATGGACTTTTGCATTGCAACTGGTGAAAAAGTTTCGTCAAAGTCCACGCCGGGTCTTTGAGTGAATCCTTTTGCAACCAGTCTTGCTTTGTAGGCTGCAATGCTTCCATCAACTCCAAGCTTTCTCTTAAAGATCCATTTGCAACCTATGGGTTTGACCCCATCAGGCAAATCTACCAAGGTCCAAACTTGGTTGGAGTTCATGGAATCCATTTCGGATTTCATGGCTTCTATCCACTGTTCAGAGTCAGGATCTGAAAGTGCCTCCTCATATGTTGAAGGATCATTATCCTTTTGAGAGATTTCATAGAAGAATCCATACCATCTCTCCGGCTGTCTAGGAGTGCGTTCAGAATGCCTTAGAGGAGGGTTTTCGTGTGTATCGAAATTCGTGATTGGTTGTGGTTGATCAGAGTGGGACGTTTCTTCAGTGGGTGGCGTAGGGTTACTTTGTACTTCTTCTAATTCTATGATCTTTCCTTTCTTTTCTTTAAGGAACGGTTCCTCAAGAAAAGTGGCATTTCTGGAAACAAACACCTTTTGCTCAGATTGATCATAGAAGTAGTATCCTATGGATTCCTTAGGATAACCTACAAAGTAGCATAAGTTAGAACGAGATTCTAACTTATCTCCCACTGTCCTCTTCACGTAAGCAGGACAACCCCAAATTCTTAAGTAAGAATAACTAGGGATTTTGCCATGCCACATTTCATAGGGCGTTTTGGGGACTGACTTAGAGGGAACTAGATTCAGAATCTTTGTTGCACTTTCTAGGGCATAACCCCAGAAAGAAGGTGGTAAGTCAGTGAAACTCATCATGGAACGAACCATGTCAAGTAGGGTTCGATTCCTTCTCTCAGAAACTCCATTAAGCTGAGGAGTTCCCGGAGGAGTCCACTGAGAGATAATCCCATTATCTTTGAGATGATTAAGGAATTCTTCACTAAGATACTCGCCTCCTCGATCAGATCGAAGTGCTTTGATCTTGTGACCAGTTTGGTTCTCAACCTCCTTCAGATTTATACTTCATTAAGTATACATAACCATACCGACTAAAGTCATCAGTAAAGGTTATGAAGTACTGATGATTGTTTCTAGTGCTTACACTAAGCGGTCCACAAACCTCAGTATGGATCAAATCCAAAACCTCAGTGCGTTCCACAGTTCCTTTAAAAGGAACTTTGGACATCTTTCCTTTGAGACAGGATTCGCAAGAAGTCAACTCTTTGAGATCATTTTCAGAGAATGATCCTAAAGTGTTTATCTTGCTAATTCTGTTCTTGGAAATGTGTCCTAATCTAGCGTGCCATAAGGGAGCTGAAACTTTGTCATCTCTCTTACGCTTTGTTTCTCGTTGTATATTCATAATATTGATATTTTGAGTTAGGTAAAGTCCATTACTTAGAGTACCGATATGAACGGAAGAGTTGTTCCGTTTGATAAAGTATTTACCATTCTTAATATAAGTTTCATAACCTTCACAATCTAATATTGGAACTGAAATTATATTACGAATAATACTCGGTACATAAAGGACTTTATTTAATACTAACTCAAAACTACCTAAATCTAATCTAATTGTGCCTAAAGCTCGAGCTTCAACGTTTGAGCCATCGCCGATCTTCAAGACACATTCTCCTTCTTTGAGTTGTTGGACCTCACTTAGCATCTGTACATCATTACAGATATGAGTTCCACAACCGGTATCAAGTACCCAAGAACTAGAATTAATAGAAAGATTTACTTCAACGAGAAAGATACCTTTCTTTAGAGTAGCCTTGTACTCTGGGCAGTTTCTCCTCCAATGTCCCGCTTTGCCACAATGGAAGCAAACATCCTCTTTCTGATCACGCTTCTTCTTTTGGGCCTTCCCCTTCGAAATGCCACCAGTGGGCCTAAGGGGTTTCTTCTTCTTCTTTTGGGCTTTCTTGCCCTTACCTTTAGAAGGCCCAAAAGAGGAAGATGGAGCATTCACCATCAAAACCTTATTGTCCTTCTTGATCGTGCTTTCAGCAGTCACAAGCTGACTAATCAGCTCAGCTACAGTAGCACCAGCATGATTCATGTTGAAGTTAAGGACAAATGGGTTGAATGATGGTGCGAGCGAAGCTAGCAACAAATCCACTGAAAGCTCATCTTTCAGTGGCATGTCCATGGAAGCAAGTTTCTCAGTAAGGGCAAGAAACTTGAGTCCATATTCATGGACACTTGAACCTTCCCTCATTCTCAAGTGGAACAATTCCTTTGAAGTGTTATACCTTGTAACACGTTCATGAGGGCGGTAAAGTTGCTCTAAGTGGTCGTAAATCTCCCAAGCAAATTCCATGGCCTCATGTTGTCTTTGCAAGTCCGGAGACATGTTAGCCAACATAAGGCAACGGGCTTGGAGATTATCATCCTTCCACTTCTGAATCGCATCCCGCTCGGCCCGAGTGGGAGCCTCCCCTTCGGGACTGGGCTCCCCTTCGAAGAGAACATAAGTTCTCTTCTCAGAATCTAAAATGATTTTTAGATTCCTCAGCCAATCAGAATAGTTGGGACCAGTCAACTTGTTTGACTCGAGGATCGATACAAGAGGGTTTTTGGTTACCATTTCAAAACACGTAGAGAATCACAGAATCTACGACCTAAATGGTAAAACAGAGAACTAGTGAGCATGCTGAATTATAACGATATACAAAAGATAAGGTCTTTAATCTAATGTAGCTCCCACTGTTTTTCAAAGATCTAGAATTCCCAAAGATCTAAGAGGAACACGTTTCCCAATGGGTACTAAGATCCTAGGCATTTTACCTCGAACCCACGACTCGCGGACATTCTAAGTAAGAACCCTAGGTAGGTACAACTTACCAATTCTAACACCTTTAGAACTCTTAGTAATTGTTTTTGCATCACCTATCTTTCAATATGGACCCACGACTCGTGCGACATCCATATTTACTTAGGCGTTAAGCCAGACCCATCAATCATAAGATCATGACCAAAACTTAGTTCGAACGACCCACGACTCGCGGACATCGCCCTTGCTAAAATTGACCATGAAATATTGATCATTTAAAATGATCAATTAGGTAACTAAGAACTAATAAGCTCCACTAGCTATCCCACGACTCGCGGACAATAACTAGCTTTACTTACTAAACTTAAAACCTATTGATGGAATGCTAGGAATTTAATTCAAAATTTGCATCTCGAATTAAACACCTATTTGTTCGAAATTAGCTTAATATTTAATGGGAATTTTCGAATCAACCGGAGAGTTGTTCGGTTCGACCTCACCAACATATATGTTATCCAATTTTATTAGTCTTGATTAATGCAAGTACACTTAAATGCATATCAAACAAGCACATAAACAGATAACATGTCCTAGCATGATACTAACATGTAATGATCATGGGTTCTACCTATCTTATGCGTGATATGTGGGAGCCACTCCACAATCACAAGTTCTAACATACATGCCACATATGATCAAAGCATAAACGTCAACTTGTACAGAACATACTATATACATAATTTTCATACATAAATCGGAACAAAGTAATTAACAAAATCAAACGGACAGACACAGACCCGACTCAAAGACACCTAGCTCAAACTCCAACAACTTGCACCTGCAAACTAAAAACATAGGTGGGGCGAGGGTCAGTCCACTGACTGAGCGAGGGGGCTGAACTCACACACACTATACATAATAAGGAGCAGAGCACGTATCAAAAGAAAGATTATGAACCGGGAGTAGGGTTTTGCATACCAAAACCATTTTCAAATCGAACTTACACATATCCTATCAAATCAAACTTATACATATCTTAACTTATCAAACTTATACGTATCTTATTCATAACTTAACAAACTGAGCAAACTCACGTTTTATTAAAAGAGAAAGCTCCTATCCCGTTTCATAATCAACATAACAGATCATAATCATATACCCGGCGAGTACGGGTCTCCCACCTTACTTCCATATCGAATCAAACGTATCATAACAGAAAATAAACAAATATCATAAACAATCCAACCCCAACACCATGTAGTTCGGGGAGCAAACCCTCACTACTCATACAGATACAAACACACACGGGGTAGCGAACCCACACTGTGCCTTCCCCGGTTATCCACCGAGGGCTCAAGATACCACGCCTTCCCAACCTCCCTAGGTCGCACGTGAATATCTCAAATGAGAACGTGCACAGGGGTCATAACCGGTGGCCCCACGGTCGTCCCGGGTCCCCCTTACCCACGTCTCGGGGCCCAACATATCAAAACAGAGCATATCAGACAGATCATATCATAACTCGCTACATATCAAACGTATCATATCGAATCAAAATCATACTTACGTACCTTATCGAAGCATACCATACCTTGCAACCTAGCATATGCTATAAACGTACCTCTCCGTGTCATCCTAATCCGCAGCTGGTATGAAGACACACGGTTTGGAGCATAGCCTCGTTGCAAAACATTTCAAGCTTACATATGCTCGTACATATACAGTTCGAAAACCTTTAATCGTATGACAAATTCATAAACCTATCATATAAACACGTATCTATTATATAAATATAATAGAATAATCGCATGCAGGCTTGAAAACGAGCACAGAATGTTGTAGGTCTCTGTAACTAAAACAAAAATCCTAAAACCTCACCTTACACCAAACGGAGCCAAATACAAAGTAGAAGGTCCACCCCGGAACCTGCACGACCTCAAGTCACCACCCCGGGTGCACCTGTACCAACTGAACACACAAACACAGCACGGAACTCAGACTCAAGCAGACAACCACATAGGGACGCACGACATATGCTCAAACACTTAATAAATGCAATCACATCAGCAAGGTTCAAATTTATATAAATTATATGCGAAACAAAACATTAAGGCATGTTCATGTGCATAATTAATGCAAATAACAAAATTAAAGGCAAAGCACTTCATATCATTTCATATCAATTCATTTAATACCTAACAAATTCAATTAACAAAGTTCAGACAATTCATATCGTATTTCATACAAATTTCCAAGTATTAATAAGTCAAGCAATCACTGTAGCATGCTTCTAATTTATTTAAACCTCACGAAGTCTTATACAAATTCAAAGCAAGTTATTTAATCATTCAAGGTTCATATTTCATATAAGTCAAATTCTAATCAAACTAAGTTCATTAAATTCATACGTTACATATTCAATTCATACATTACATTTTAGATTTCATTACTAAGGTCTATTAATTCAAATCAAACAAATTCCCACTTTTTCAAAAATTACGCAAACACCCCCTCTAGACTAACCAAGTAGCAAAATCAACAAGTCGGGGGTTCAATTTACAAATCAAATTATCCAAATATATCAAATTATAATTCATACAAGTTTTCATACACATTGGAGCACAATTCAATCAGTAATTCACGCTTACAGAATTAATTGACAATTACAAACAATTAACAAAAGTAAATACAACCACTTCAAAAATTCATATAAAATCAACCGGACATCCGATTGACGAACGGAAAGTGGCGTTGGACTCACCACAACGAAACGGACCTACTGTCCGAAAGTCGCCGGAATGCCGCCACCGTAGCCGGTCGAACAGCCACCGGCCGCCACCGGAACACCGCCTTCGGTGGTCAGAAAAATCCCCGGAAGGACAGAAACGTACGCCTCGGCCTACTCAATAAAAGCCCCCAACCAATTTCAGAAAAAGCTAAACACACGGGACTTCGTTGAAGAAAAACCGAACCAAATCCCAACGACGGAAACTGAAATTAACTGCAAACCGCAAAACGAAAATGAAATTCGGGCATACCGTTGGAAAGCTTGCAACGAGCCCTACGAAAGCCCTAAGTCAAATCGCCCGAAAAATCGCCGGAACAGTAACCGGTTCAGACCCGCCGGTTCACCACCGGTTCACCGCCGGTCCGTCGCCAACGGCCGGTTCCTGGAACGCCGCCGATGCCATCCGCTTTGTTTCGTCATTCCAAGCAACTTTCGTGAAGCGACCACCACCAAAACCGGCCGGGAAAAGGGCCCAAATCGCCGCCGAAGTTTCTGTCGCTGCGTCACCGCCGGAACCACCACCTACGGTCATCGGTTGCTTGATTTGAGGTCAGAAATGGACTCAGGAGGTCAAAAGAGGTCAGATAGGGTCAAGCTCCGCCCGCGAAACTCGCCGGAACACCGCGGAGCCGCCGTGCTACAGTGTCGGGCGTCCGCCACCACCACTTCGGGCGGCGCGTGCGGCCCAACTGCGGCCCGGATGGTCGCGCCGTGAAAACTGGAGTTGCACCGGAAGTCCATTATTCAGGTGGGGTGGCGCGTGTCGAAGAAAGGTCGCCGGAGACCGCCGCGAAGAGGCGGCGAAGTGGCGGGGGGTCCGCCTAGCCCCGCTGTGTCTGAAATTCGCCGATTCCATCGTCGTCGGTCGTCGGTTGGCCGAGATTCTTATACCATTGTGACGGGCTCGTCGAGCTGATAAATTTCCACTAATGGTTCGTCGAATTCCGACGAGAAACGAGGGAGAACGAGCATGTGTGTGTAAACACACCTCGAGTGCATGTGAACAGTAACGGGAACGCTGGAGAAGACGCTGAAGGCTGGAGCTGAACTTGTGGCACGCAAAATGAGGATCAGGGTATATATCTCGGGTCCTCGTACGCAAAACGATCAAACGAACGAGCTAACGACATCCAAATTGGGCAAACTTAGAGTCTACGGACTCGTTTCGCCGACCCGGACGCGTTGAAGGGGTCAAAGAGGTCAAAATCTCGACCGAACGAGAAGTGACCAGAAAACCCCTAAAAAGAGAAAATTACAAAGGGCCCCTAAACTCTAAAAGAGTTCAAAATAGGGCCACGAAAAATATAAAATCACATAATTAAACACATTAAAAGGTTGAAAAGTAACGTACCTAATACGTCGGGCGAGCGGGGTGTCACAATCTCCCCTCCTTCAAAAGGACCTGTCCTTAGGTCCTATTACGGAGTCGTAAAGCTTCAAACTGGAATACTTCAATCCATCTCCTGAAATCGTGTAGAGTCATAGCCCTGGCTGTGAAGTTTACTCCCATTGTTTACATCAACTTCCTTCAGAGTTCCGTAGTCACAGAAGTTTGTTCAAACAGTTGACCGTTGGTCGCTTCAAACTTGTTCGATCCCCCACTAGGCCACTGCACCCAAAGCTCGAAACTGTCGCTTCTTCACCGGTTGCAAACCAACAACAGGCCACGCGAAACTCAGCCGCGACAAACAAGAGAGAATCACATCTCTCAGCACACAAGAAAGAGAGAACCCCGTCTCCCAGCACATCAAAGGAGAGAACCCCGTCTCTCAGGCACAGAATTGAGAGAACCCCGTCTCTCAACCACGTAATCGAGAGAGCCCCGTCTCTCAACCTAGGTCTGGCAGACTTCCACATCTTCCAAACATTCTAGTTTGAGAAAATCCAGCATTTCTCAAACCCCTAAATTCGAGAGAATCCAACATCTCCCAAATATCTAACTCCAAGAGAATCCAGCATCTCTTGCTCACATAATTAGAAAGAATCCAACATCTTTCTATCACATAAATAGGGAGAATCCCACATCTCCCTAACACGCAAATAGAGAGATCTCAACAACTCTCTAGCATACAAGTTCACTCACTCAGCATTCAAACATACAGACGTTAAAGTAGCGCCGAATGCAAAACCTGGGATGCATGTGTAGTGTACCTTTACCCGACTGATATCGGTGTCCCTAGAGTATAGACTCATCATCCATGCTCAACTCAAGGGGGATATCGCGATGGAATCTCTATAAAATAAAATCACACTATGCTTGTAGGTGCATGAAGGGTTAGTGAGCCATTAAGGAAATTTTATAAACACTGAAGCACAACAATCCACGCAAACATGTAATCCATTTAGCTTACAAGAATTCACAACAACAATAAATTTTAAGTTATGAAAATTGAAGCAGTTAGTCACGTTAAAAAATCAAGGCAGCAACACGCATTCCACGTTGTCACAATAGTCAAGCAGAATAAAATAAAATACAATTACTTATGAAATGTATGTGTGCAAATGCCATGAATACTCAGTGTACCGTTCACCGTAGTAGTGGAGTCGATCTTCAATGACCTCGGCACAAAATTCCATTGCTTGCACAATTTTCCCCTTTTTCCTTTGTGTAAGTGTAACTACTCTGGTGAGTGTCTTTATAATAGTAACCCGATTTCCTGCTTGGAATTCTCTGAATGATACAAGTGTCTTGATCTCTTCATTGTCACCTCACACCTTCCAGAGTTAGAAATGCTGACTTTCTTATAAACCATGTTACTCCCGAGCACCTCCAAGTAGTAAGTACATATCCTGAAAGCAACTTAATAGTTAAAAGATTTCTTGTTTTTCCCCACGGTCTTCTTATCTTCAAAATTATCTAGCATCACTTGGACATTTCCACGGCTTGGAAGTACGATTTCTTGAACCTGAAGTCTTCTACGCTCATGGAATTAGCATTCTGTATTTTCTTTAGTAATTACTCTCCGATTGTTTCCCGAGTCTTCTTCATGGTTGTCACTTTAATCAAAACTTCCTTGGTTCACTCTTTAGGAGTTCGTAGAATTAAATGAACTCCCCTTTTTTTTTCTTCCAATTGTTTATACATGATCGCCCGAAATCCACCCAGAATTTCTTTACTTTTCTTTATCATTCCCATTTGTTATTTCCTGTCTTTCAAGTAATCCCACATCACGACAATTCAGCTTGGATCTAGAAATACCCCGACTTTCATCAAATCATTTATGAGGCTATGAGTATCGCATCGTGTAGAGAGATTGACCACAACCTAACATTCTATCTTACATGCATTCACCCTATCTTGAAGCTATTGGCTCGACCGTATATTTTCTGGTCAAACCCTGTTCGAATTCAAACGTTGCTTCGACCAAGACAGCAAGTAGTGGATCAGGTAGGAGAACACCTAAAGTACAACCACGAAGCTAATGCATGTGGGGTTAGGGATGTGAATGGAGTGCACTCATATCCAGCAAAGAAAGCAGTCAAGCACGTAGAACAATATCCAAAATAATTAAAATTTACTCCAATGCATGATGCACGTGCCATGTATGCATAATACCCGTTTTTATAGCAGTACCATTGATTCCTTGTTATAAATTCTTGTAGAGGTCCATTTGCTTTTCATCCAAGTAGTCAGAAGATGAGAGTTTCAAATCCTCCTTCACGAATTTGTAGCAGTAGGAAGTGTTGTCTCGATCAACTTCAATTTTTTGACATCAAGGCAACACCCTATAATTCACAAATGGACCAAATATCTATGCATGTGGGTTAGTACGTGGGTATGTCAAGTAATGAAAGCAATTAAGAACGCTTAAGTAATGCAGATGCAATACGTAATTTAATAAAATTTAATCATAACAATAATAATTTTACAAAAATCGTAATCATAGTGTGCGCACAATCACATAAGCTCAGACAAATTCATACATACAAGTCAAAATTTCACGTCTGCCAAATGCAATGCACAAGTATTCATATGCCGTACGACCTAAACTGACACGACACGACTCCAGAGCACCGGTTCTGAACCTGGTAGCTCTGATACCACTTAAGATGTAGCACCCCAAGCGGTGGGGCACCACACCCCCGCACTATGACCCGACACGTGGTACGAAATGGAAAGTCCGCACACGCACCAAGTCACAGCGAACGGGTGACAAACGAAAAACCAACCAAAGCTAGGCGGTACCTAAACCCTGTACAAGTAAAATAAGCAAAACCCGAATGCGGAAGCGATGCAAAATATGAACTAACAAAAACTTTAATCAACGAACATAAATAAACGGGTTCAACTAATTCCACGAACCTGTCCTAACCTGTCCCGAATTCAAACATACAACAAAGACGGGTTCAACTAATCCACACCCTGTCCTAACCTGTCCCGAAAATTCATATGATCAAAGCATAAACGTCAACTTGTACAGAACATACTATATACATAATTTCATACATAAATCGGAACAAAGTAATTAACAAAATCAAACGGACAGACACAGACTCGACAGACCCGACTCAAAGACACCTAGCTCAAACTCCAACAACTTGCACCTGCAAACTAAAAACATAGGTGGGGCGAGGGTCAGTCCACTGACTGAGCGAGGGGGCTGAACTCACACACACTATACATAATAAGGAGCAGAGCACGTAACAAAAGAAAGATTATGAACCGGGAGTAGGGTTTTGCATACCAAAACCATTTTCAAATCGAACTTACACATATCCTATCAAATCAAACTTATACATATCTTAACTTATCAAACTTATACGTATCTTATTCATAACTTAACAAACTGAGCAAACTCACGTTTTATTAAAAGAGAAAGCTCCTATCCCGTTTCATAATCAACATAACAGATCATAATCATATACCCGGCGAGTACGGGTCTCCCACCTTACTTCCATATCGAATCAAACGTATCATAACAGAAAACAAACAAATATCATAAACAATCCAACCCCAACACCATGTAGTTCGGGGAGCAAACCCTCACTACTCATACAGATACAAACACACACGGGGTAGCGAACCCACACTGTGCCTTCCCCGGTTATCCACCGAGGGCTCAAGATACCACGCCTTCCCAACCTCCCTAGGTCGCACGTGAATATCTCAAATGAGAACGTGCACAGGGGTCATAACCGGCGGCCCCATGGTCGTCCCGGGTCCCCCTTACCCACGTCTCGGGGCCCAACATATCAAAACAGAGCATATCAGACAGATCATATCATAACTCGCTACATATCAAACGTATCATATCGAATCAAAATCATACTTACGTACCTTATCGGAGCATGCCATACCTTGCAACTTAGCATATGCTATAAACGTACCTCTCCGTGTCATCCTAATCCGCAGCTGGTATGAAGACACACGGTTTGGAGCATAGCCTCGTTGCAAAACATTTCAAGCTTACATATGCTCGTACATATACAGTTCGAAAACCTTTAATCGTATGACAAATTCATAAACATATCATATAAACACGTATCTATTATATAAATATAATAGAATAATTGTAACAGCCCGAAAACCCGCCTGTCGATATTGTCCGCTTTGGTGGGCTAAGCGACACCACCCTCACGGTTTTGTTTCTCCCGCTGGAATTTAAACCCGAAGGTGCCCAGCCAGGAAAAGGCCTCAACAGGGAAGAGGTATCCACCCCCTTATAAGGAAGGCTTCGTTCTCCTCTTCTTCCGATGTGGGACAAGCACTTTGAGCTTTACAGTCCACCTCTCCATAAGGGCCCAGCGTCCTCGCTGGCACACCGGACCGGGTCCCAGCTCTGATACCATTTGTAACAGCCCGAAAACCCGCCTGTCGATATTGTCCGCTTTGGTGGGCTAAGCGACACCACCCTCACGGTTTTGTTTCTCCCGCTGGAATTTAAACCCGAAGGTGCCCAGCCAGGAAAAGGCCTCAACAGGGAAGAGGTATCCACCCCCTTATAAGGAAGGCTTCGTTCTCCTCTTCTTCCGATGTGGGACAAGCACTTTGAGCTTTACAGTCCATCCTTAAGTGGTATCAGAGCTCTAGGTTGTAAAACCGAGCTCTCGAGTCGTGTTGAGTCTGTCTAGGTTGTACGGCATAGGACAATGTGGTTATATGTGCATGAACATCTCATTTCGATAAGCTATACATTTGAATTTTCATCATTTGGCTGAATTTATATAATGTGAAACATTACTTGCCTTTGATGTTGATGATTGATTTATTATGTGACATGAGCATTTACTGACCGACATGCATATACCTGTACTGGAATTGTTGAGATCTTTAGGATGCCTCCTAGACACCGTGACCGAGAGGCTTCACCTGATGCGCCTAATCCGCCTCCGCCACCACCACTGAATGCGGAGAACATTGTTCAGGCACTACTCAATCAGTTACAACAGAATCAGAGATAGCAGACACCACCAGTTGATGGTCAGGATGGTACTATCTCAGCTGTGTATAGGGAGTTTCGGAACAACAACCCTCCTAAGTGGTTTGGAGGAGATGATATTAAGGCTGAGGAGTGGTTAGCTGAGATCAGTGGTATTTGGGAGATTTGCCCAGGGAGTTCTCAGGACAGGGCTGTTTGTACAGCTCGATTCATTCAGGGACAGGCAGCTAACTGGCTCAAGGGAGTTCGATCCAGACTTGAGAGGAGTGGTATGGAGTTCACTTGGGAGACTTTTGTGCATGAGTTCCACGAGAAGTATATACCTCATAGTGCACGAGAGCGTAGACTTCAGGAGTTCTCTGAGCTGAAGCAGGGATCCAGATCTGTTGAGGACTACATTCTGGAGTTTGAGAGACTTGCTCCCTATGCTACCCACATCACTGATATCGACGTACATAGAGCCCGTCACTTTCTTCATGGGCTTCGAGAGGATATTCAGAGAGCTCTTCAGGCTGTCGATGTTAGCACTTGGGATGAGGTTACCAAGAGGGCTATTCAGGTCGAGGCTCAGAGACGGAGGTTAGGGCCCCCATCATTCTCTTCGGGGCATGGTTCGGGTTCCGATTCGGGCAAGAAGCCCGCTACTCATGATTCTACTACTTCTACACCAGCTTGCCATCCACAGGGCTTTACCAACAAGAAGCCCCGAACTGCTACACCCGCAGCACCTCCAGCTTTATCGGCCCCAGCTCAGGCCCGTTGCTCTCACTATCAGGGTTCTCATCCATTGGAGAAGTGTTGGAGGTATTTGGGTAGATGCGTGGTGTGTGGTTCTGCTGATCACATGATGGGCACCTGTCCGAAGAGGAGGCCAGCTGTTCAGGCTCGTGCATATGCTCTTGATGGAAAGGATGAAGCAGCAAAGGTTGATCAGAATGCCGCAGTGGGAGGTATAATAAACATTCATAGCACGAACATACATACATCGTTTATTTGACTCTTATTGTTATGTGATGTACTTGTTAATTATGATATGCGTTGATTGTTGTAATTTTCAACTCTGCTACTTTGATGTGCCTAGGCACAAGTGCTTCGAATAATTGTATTTTTGTGCTAGAGAGATGTCAGGATCTCTCGTTCTCAGTGTGGGAAAGATTTGATTCTCTCTATTTACGTGCTTGGGAGATGTTAATCCTCTCGATTTATGTGCTAGAGAGTCACAGAATTCTCTACTTATGTGGTAGAAAGATGTTGGATTCTTTCTAAACTTTGTGCACGAGAGATGTTGGATTCTCTTGTACTTAGATATTCGGGAGATGCTGGATTCTCTTGAATTTAGGGGTTTGAGAGATGCTGGAATTTCTTGAACTAGAATGTTGGAAGATGCTGGAAGCTGCCCAACTTAGGTTGAGAGACAGGGTTCTCTCAATTATTTGCTTGAGAGACGGGGTTCTCTCTTGTGTGATCGAGAGTCGGGGTTCTCTCGCTTTCTGTGTTCGAGAGACGAGGCTCTCTCACTTACGTGCTGGGAGATGGGATTCTCTCTTGTTTGTTGTGGTTGCGCTAAGCGTTGTTTTGACTACGGGTTGCAAGTGGCGAGTTTGAGACGACATCGAGGTTGGGTGCAGTTGCAGCTATCCGATCATGAGAATGACCGACCGAGTTCGAAATACCCAACGGATGTGTCTTGATTGTGATGCACGTCGACGACTACGGATTATAAGAAGTAAGAACGGGACGTCCTTGAAGAGACGTTGGTCCCACATCAAAGGGACGGCTGCTTTTACGATAGAAGAATTACCTTTTACTACGGGCTGGATGGATGTGAGATATCCGGACGAGATTCAAGATCGGGATTGCGGGAAGGATAGAAACCGGAGGAACCAACTTGGGAGATAAATAAGGCAATGAAGAAGTTGTGATCGGGTTTGTTTGAAGCCGAGCAGCGAACCTGGGGACCAGGTTCTCCTAAGGGGGGGAGATTGTGATGCCCCGTCCGATAAATCGTGCAAGTATGCGCCACGAGAGAGTTTACTTTACGTACTTATGTGATTTAATTCTCTTTTATGTGTTTAATTCCAAACTTTGATTGAAAGTGTGACTTAATTGACTAAAATCCAAAATAGTAAAATAAGAATTCTTGCATGACAACTTGGGAATGGAACTTGGATGAATTTAAATTAATTGTTGGAATTGGATTAAAATAGGACTTGGACCTATTTGTGTGTTTTGGGCCTAACTTGAATTAGGTGAGTGCGGGTCATTCGGGACCAATATGGGCTCGGGAATTCGAATTCGAATTTCGACACCACCATTGGACTTGAATCGGTGATTCGGGTCCAACGGAATTTATTTTATATTTTTCGGAAACCATTTAGACTTTAAACCTTTCAATTTGGACTTATTGGGCCGAAGGTCATTTATTTGAGCTCAAATCCTATTCAAGCCTTTAGCCCCACATTTTATCTTGGAAACCCTAATCTTGACCTAAAACTATTAGCCACCATATAAATAGCTTTATTCCCTTTTCATTTCATTTCAAACCACACAAGTTGGCTTCCAAGAGAATCATGGAGAAATTTCAAGAGAAGATCAAGACTTGAACCATCTTTCATTCTAGGGGCTCATATTCCTTGATTTCTCACTCCTTCATAAGACAAGGTAAGTCACACATTTTCCTTGAATTGAATTTAAGTTCTATCTCTGATGATTGAGCATGAATATGGGTCCTCCATGTTGCAATCGTGTATTTTGAGGCAAGAAAGGTTTGGGTTACTGCAGCTATTCTACGCCTTGTACGTGAACCTATTTATATATTTTTCCTTAATAATCTGAGTGTTTGAATTATCAACTAGGAATTTATATTAACATGTTCCAATTTAATAAGAGGAGTAATGATTACTGGGGAAAAGGAATTGGAGATCTGGACGTATGATGATAATGCAAACCCCTGTTCTTGTACTTTTAAATGCTTGAAAGGCACTAAAGTTGAAATTAATTGCTGCGTGTGTGTGCCTTGGTAACCGTGTTGATTAATTGGAAAATTGGAATGGAGAAGCTCCGCTGATAACAAATGAATAACTTTAGCTTTTGTATTTAATAATTAAAGAATGCACAACATAACAATCTCGGCCTGCGTGAATTGTACCTCGGAAACCGTGACTTTTGCTTGAAATTCTTTAAGCTTGCGGTACATATTCATTATCAAGTTTGGAAATTAAAGTCAACAAGCTTTAAATTACATGAGTGAGGTGTGATTATCTGATTATTGTATCTGGAAGCATGAATTTCCTTTACCCTTCTTGCCGCCACGTGCTTCTTTCATTTGATTGGGGGTTGGAAGTCTTTGTGGTTAAAACTCCCTCCTCACGCCACTAGCTGGAGCCTTATTAATTGAGCCATTCATGTGTATGTATTATATATGTAATTGATTTGAGTTAGATAGATTAATTATTGTTGGGTGCTTATCGTGTATGTGCTTGCTAAATTATTTCATTTACAGCCTTCATTTATTTCTAACCAAGAACTTTAAAGTAGTTAGGAAAGTGCATCGGTTCAGTTGAAATTAATAAACATTATTGATCCTACAATAACTTCAGCATAAGTTCTTGGCACACATATTCTATCCGAACCCTTTTACTAGTCAAAATTAATTCAAAGGAAATTAAAGAGCAATTTCTTGATTTCTTAGATGTTCAGAACATGTAAAATTTATGAAATACTTGGGTAATACTTTAATTACGCTCTAAACTCTAGTACTTCATGTTAATTGTATAATTCGTTATAAATACATGTCTTATGTTATGCCATGTGACCTATGTGTGCACTTCATTCCATAAAATATATCATTCATCTCTTGGTACGCCGTGCGTCTTACTTGGTACATATAGAGTTTAAGTCTGGGCCTTTGCATGTCTTGTCACAGAGTTGGGTGGTGCTGGTGAGCCCGAGGCTTAGAGTGTTTGGCCCTTCACACTCTCAGACACTACTACTACGAGGTGAGGTTTAGGATTTTGTATAGTTACGTGACC